>BTHU01000002.1:77977869-80465398 GCA_036184795.1 Tokudaia tokunoshimensis | reverse complement strand
CTTTAGTCCTAGGTAGTGAAGAGAAATCAGAGCTTTTTGGTTAATGGTTAAGAAGATCATTTCTCTACAATCTGGACCAGGGGTGAGAAAAACCGAAAAACAGTGAAGCCTGTTAGAAAAATCAATACTTGAATGCAAAGGTTAAGCACTAAGAAGGTAAATAGGAGGGGGAAGAGGAAAGGGAAGGAATGGATGCTCCACAGCAAAGGTAAAAGAAAGGAATCTCATTCAGGCTTTGTTCTTCAGAAAGCATTCATTCATTTGTACTCAGGTTGAGCTTAGTCCATATTGTATATCTATTTCATTAAACTTTGAAGTCTAAGAGTCTATGAGGTACTTGGGTGTGTTAATTAAGTTGGTTATATTTTTAAGTTGTCTTACTGAACTAGAATTTTGGAGAATTAGTTTTCAGTGCAGTTTCCTCTATTTGTTTTTTATGTCTAAGGTGTAAAAATCTGCCTTCCAGTCTGAGCCAGTGCCCTGAGCAGATCTTGGGTGCTAGCTCTGCACCTAATCCCATAACACCCAGAGGAAGCTGGACTCCCAGGAGCTCTAACACACCCAGGATCATAGGTGAGGAGGCAACAACATCTGCCTCAATGCCAAAAGTTACTGTGATCCAGGGTCACAGGAACCCCTGCCCAGTCACTGGCAAGGGTTCCTTCCAGTCTGAGCTGATGCCCTGAGGAGACCTTGGGCACTAACTCCACAGAAAGTCCCACAACACCCAGAGGAAGCTCAACTCCCAGCCTGGTGCTCTAACACACCCAGGATCAGAGGATCATAGGATCACAGGATCTCAGGAGCTTGGTCACACCAGGATTTCAGGTTCCCAGAGGCAGCTTGACATCCAGGAGCTCTTATACCCAGGATCTCAGGATCACAAGATCACAAAGACCTCTGGATGCTGAGGAGTTCTGACACAACCAAGATAACAGGAGGGACAGGCTCCAGTCAGAGACAGTGAGTACAGGTAGCACTAGCGATAACCAGATAGCAAGAGGCAAGCACAAGAACATAAGCAACAGAAACCAAAGTTACTTGGCATCATCAGAGCCCAGTTCTTCCACCATAGCAAGTCCTGGATACCCCATCACACAGGAAAAGCAAGATTCAGATTTAAAAACCTGCTTATTATGATGATAGAAGACTCTAAGAAGGACATAAATAACTCTATTAAAGAAATACAGGAGAACATGGGGAAACAGATAGAGGCTCTTAAAGAGGAAACACAAAAATCCCTTAAAGAATCACAAGAAAACACAACCAAACAGGTGAAGAAATTGAATCTTGGATTCAATTGGATCTAAAAATGGAAGTAGAAACAATAAAGAAATCACAAAAGGAGAGAACCCTGGAGATAGAAAACCTAGGAAAGAGATCAGGAGTCATAGATGTAAGCATCAACAACAGAATACAATAGATAGAAAAGACAACCTCAGGTGCAGAAGATATCATAGAAAACATTGTCACAACAGTCAAAGAAAATCCAGGAAATCCAGGACACAATGAGAAAACAAAACCTAAGGATACTAGGTAGATAAGAAAGTGAAGAGTCCCAATTTAAAGGGCAAGTAAATATCGTCAACAAAATTATAGAAGAAAATTTCCCTAACCTAAAGAAAGAGATGCCTATGAACGTACAAGAAGCCTACAGAACTCCAAATACACTAGAGCAGAAAAGAAATTCCTCCTGTCACATAATAATCAAAACACCAAGTGCACAAAACAAAGAAAGAATATTAAAAGCAGTAAGGGAAAAAGGTCAAGTAACATATAAAGGCATACCTATCAAAATTACACCAAATTTCTCACCAGAGACTATAAAAGACAGAAGATCCTAGACAGGTGTCATACAGACTGTAAGAGAACACAAAAGCCAGCACAGGCTACTATACCCAGTAAAACTCTCAATTACCATAGACGGAGAAACCAAGATATTCCATGACAAAAACAAATTGACACAATATCTTTCCACAAATCCAGTCCTACAAAGAATAATAGATGGAAAATCCCAACACAAGGAGGGAAAATACACCCTAGAAAAAGCAAGAAAGTAAGCTTCTTCCAACAAGCCCAAAAGAAGAAGCCACACAAACATAATTCCACCTCTAATAACAAAAATAACAGGAAACAATAATCACTATTCCTTAATATCTCTTAACATCAATGGACTCAATTCCCCAATAAAAAGAAATAGACTAGCAGACTGGATACATAAACAGTACCCAGCATTTTGCTGCATACAGGAAATGCACCTCAGTGACAAGGACAGACACTACCTCAGAGTAAAAGGCTGGAAAAATAATTTCCAACCAAATAGTCCCAAGAAACAAGCTGGAGTAGCCATTCTAATATCAAATAAAATCAACTTTCAACCAAAAGTTATCAAAAAAGATAAGGAAGGACATTTCATACTCGTGAAAGGAAAAATCTTCCAAGATGAACTCTCAATTCTGAACATTTATGCTCCAAATACAAGGGCACCCACATTCATAAAAGAAACTTTACTAAAGATCAAAGCACACATTGAACCTCACACAATAATTGTGGGAGACTTCAACACCCCACTCTCAGCAATGGACAGATCATGGAAACAGAAACTAAACAGAGACACAGTGAAACAAACAGAAGTTATGAACCAAATGAATTTAACATAAAACTATAGAACATTTCATCTTAAAACAAAAGAATATACCTTCTTCTCAGCACCTCATGGTAGCTTCTCCAAAATTAACCCCATAATTGGTCACAAAACAAGCCTCAATAGATACAAGAAGATTGAAATAATCCTATGCATCCTCCCAGATTACCATAGACTAAGGCTGGTCTTCAATAACAACTAAAACAATGGGAAGCCCACAGACACGTGGAAGCTGAACAACAGTCTACTCAATGATAACTTGATCAAGGAAGAAATAAAAAAGTGAAAGACTTTAGAATTTAATGAAAATGAAGGCATAGCGTACCAAAACTTATGGGACACAATGAAAGCAGTGCAAAGAGGAAAACTCATAGCTCTGAGTGCCTCCAAAAAGAAACTGGAGAGAGCATACACTAGCAGCTTAATAGCACAGCTGAAAGCTCTAGAACAAAGAGAAGAAAATACACACAAGAGGAGTAGACAGTAGGAAATCATCAAACTCAGGGCTGAAATCAACCAAATAGAAACAAAAAGAACTATGTAAAGAATCAACCAAACCAGCAGCTGATTCTTTGAGAAAATCAACAAGATACATAAACCCTTATCCAGATTAACCAGAGGGCACCAAGACAGTATCCAAATTAACAAAATCATAAATGAATAGGGAGACATAACAACAGAAACTGAGGAAGTCCAAAAGATCATCAGATCCTACTACAAAGGTCAATAATCAACAAAACTGGAAAATATGGATGAAATGGACAATTTTCTAGACATGTAGCAGGTACCAAAATTTAATGAGGTTCAGATAAACAATCTAAATAGTCCCATAACCCCTAAGGAAATAGAAGCAGTCATTAAAATCTCCCAACCAAGAAAAAGCCCAGGACTAGATTGGTTATGTGTAGAGCTCTATCAAAGAAGACCTAATACCAATACTCTTCAAACTATTCCACAAAATAGAAACAGAAGTCATTACCCAATTCTTTCTGTGAAGCCACAATTATGCTTATACCTACACCACATAAAGACCCAAAATGAAAGAGATTTTCAGACCAATTTCCCTTATGAATACTGATGCAAAAATACACAATAAGATTCTTGGCAACCGAATCCAAGAACACATCAAAATAATCGTCCATTATGACCAAGTAGGCTTCATCCCAGTGATGCAGTGATGGTTCAATATATGAAAATTCATCAACATAATCCACTATATGAACAAACTCAAAGAAAAAAACCACATGATCATTTCAGTAGATTCTGAGAAAGCATTTGACAAAATCTAACACCCTTTCATGGTAAAAGTCTTGGAAAGATCAGGAATTCAAGGCCCATACCTAAACATAGAAAAAACAATATACAGCAAACCAGTAGCCAACATCAAAATAAATGGAGGGAAACTTGAAGCAATCCCACTGAAATCAGGAACTAGACAAGGCTGCCCACTCTTTCTCTACCTATTCAATATAGTACTGGAAGTCCTAGCCAGAGCAATTAGACAACAAAAGGAGGTGAAAGGAATACAAATTAGAAAGGAAGAAGTCAAAATATCATTAATTGCAGATGATGTGATAGCATACTTAAGTGACCCCAAAAATTCCACCAGAGAACTTGTAAGCCTGATAAACAACTTCCGCAAAGTGGTTGGATATAAAATTAACTCAAACAGACCAGTAGCCTTCCTCTACTCAAAGGATAAACAGGCTGAGAAATTAGGGAAATGACACCCTTCACTATACTCATAAATAATATAAAATACCTTGGTCTGATTCTAACCAAGCAAGTGAAAAGTCTACATGACAAGAACTTCAAGGCTCTGAAGAAAGAAATTGAAGAAAATCTCTCAGAAGTTTGAAAAATCTCCCATGTGCATGGACTGGCAGGAATAATATAGTAAAAATGGCTGAAAGCGATCTACAGATTTAATGCAATTCCCATCAAAATTCCAACTCAAATTCTTCATTGAGTTAGAAAGAGCAATTTGCAAATTCATTTGAAATAACAAAAAACCCAGGATAGTGAGAACTATTCTCAACAATATAAAAACTTCTGGGGGAATCACCATCCCTGACCTCAAGCTGTACTATGGAGCAATAGTGATAAAAACTGTATAGTATTGGTACAGAGATAGGCAGAAGATCAATGGAATAGAATTGAAGACCCAGAAATGAAACCACACACTTATAGTCACTTGATCTTTGACAAAGGAGCTAAAACCATCTAGTGGAAAAAAGACAGGATTTTCAACAAATGGTGCTGGTTCAACAGGCGATCACCATGTAGAAGAATGCAAATTGATCCATTCTTATCTCCCTGTACAAAGCTCAAGTCCAAGTGAATGAAGGACCACCACATAAAACCAGATATACTGAAACTAATAGAAAAGAAAGTGGGGAAGAACCTGGAATACATGGGCACAGGGGAAAATTTCCTGAACATAACACCAATGGCTTATTCGCTAAGATCAAGAATTGACAAATAGGACTTCATAAAATTACGTGTCGGTAAGACTAAGGACACTATCAATAGGATAAAACAGCAATCAACAGATTGGGAAAAGATCTTTACCTACATCAGATAGAAGGTTAATATCCAATATATACAGAGTACTCAAGAAATTAGACTCCAGAAAATCAAATAACCCTATTAAAAAAAAATGGGGAACAGAGCTAAACAGAGAATTCTCCACTGAGGAAACTCGAATGGTGGAGAAACACCTAAAGAAATGTTCAAAATCCTTAGTCATCAGGGAAATGCAAATGAAAACAACCCTGAGATTCCACCTTACACCAGTCAGGATGGCTAAGATCAAAAACTCAGGGGACAGCAGATACTAGCAAGGATGTGGAGAAAGACTCACAATACTCATCCATTTTTGATGGGATTGCAAGCTGGTACAACCAGTCTGCAAATCAGTCTGGTAGTTCCTCAGAAAATTAGACATAGTACTACCTGAAGACCCAGCTATACCACTCCTGGGCATATACCCAGAAATGCTTGCTCCAAGTATGGACACATGCTCCACTATGTTTGTAGTTCCCTTCTTTGTAATCGTCAGAAGCTGGAAAGAACCCAGATGTCCCTCAACAGAGGAATGGTTACAGAAAATGTAGTACATTTGCACAATGGAGTACTACTCACCTATTTGAAACAATGAATTCATGAAATTCTTAGGCAAATGGATGGAACTAGAAAATATCATCCTGAGTGAGGTAACCCAGTCACAAAAGAACACACATGGCATGCACTCACTGATAAGTGGATATTAGTCCAGAAGCTCGGAATACCCAAGATACAATTCACAGACCACATGAAGCTCAAGAAGAATGAAGACCAAAGTATGGGTGCTTCTGTCCTTCTTAGAAGAGGTAACAAAATACTTATGTGAGCAAATACAGAGACAAAGTGTGGAACAGAGACTGAAGGAAAGGCCATCCAGAGACTGCCCCACCTAGGGGTCCATCCTATATACATCCACCAAACATAGACCCTATTGTGGTTGCCAATAAGTACATGCTGACAAGGAGTTTGATATAGCTGTCTCCGGGGAGGTTCTGCCAGATCCTGGCATATACACAGAGGGATGCTTGCAGCCAACAATTGAACTGATCATGGGGTCCCCAATGGAGAAAGAACTGAAGGATCTGAAGGGGTTTGCAACCCCATAGGAAGAACAACAATATCAGCCAACCAGAGCTCCCAGGGTCTAAACCACCAACCAAGGAGTACACATGGAGAGACCTATGGCTCCAGCCATATATGTAGCCTTGTTGGTCATCAGTGGGAGAAGGGTCCCTAGGTCCTCTGAAGGCTCCATGCTCCATTGTAGGGGAATTCGAGGCTGCAGAGGTGGGAGTGGTGGGTGGTGGTACAACCTCATAGAAGCAGGAGGAGTGGGGATAGGATAGAGGTTTTCTGGAGGGAAAATCGGGAAAGGGGATAATATTTGAAATGTAAATAAATAAATAAAATATCCAATTTTAAAAAAGGTATGATAATCTGATGTTGAGATATACAGTAAAATGCCTACTAAATTTTATTTTAATAATGAACTAATATTAATGCCTACATGAGTAGATAGTAGTTTTATTAACTCTTAATTTATAAGCCCAGTTTCTTTTTTAATCATCTGAATTTTTCTGCATTACACATTTACTCTTTAATATTCAATTAAAAAATCATGATTCATTGTGACTTACAAATACTTTATACATAACTAGCCCTTAAAGGCCACATACACAACTATTTAATACTCTGGGTCCAATTTTCTGACGACTTAAAGGAGAGATTTTAAAAATCAAATCATTTAAAATGAACAAGAGATTTTGACACTTTAAAGACTGATGCTATGATTCTCTTCATGCGAAGTATCCTTGGCAACACAAGTAACAATTACTTCCCCTTATTTTCTTTTAAAATACATTTTTAGTTTCATTAATTGGGCTCTTTCAGAACAAAACACTGAGCTTGGCGTTAAAATAAATTTTGCCAGGCAGCACACTGGCCCTGAGAGTATATGCTGTTTTGTCAACATCTCATGACTCAGATACATGCAGTATTGATCTATGTGGGCACAGAGCCAGTCTACCAAGTACCATATTGCACTTAACAGTGTGGAAGCCGTGCCCAGGCTCCTTCTCCTGGCAGAAATATCATTTAACAGAGTGAAAGGTCCCTGGGATCTTGAAGCAGTGGTCTCAGGTGGGGCAGCAGCTGCTGTAGGGAGCCATTTCTTAATCTGTGAGCAGAGAGTCAGCATCGTCTGGACACAGGGGAGATGTGGAGAGTCAGGCCCAAGGAGGCGTGTTCCAGGAAAAATGTGCTTGAAGCGCTTATTTATTGGCAGTGCTCACTGACTGAGGTTCCGTCTGGCAAAACTGGGGATTTTTCCCAGAAAGCTGGGGAACAATTATGTAAGTTGTCTCAAAGAATTTATTTTTAAACACTCTTAATGCATCCCTTGTGTGTTTTTGTTTGTTTGCTTGCTTTTCCGGGATTTAAGTACCTTCATTTTCTGCTGAAAACACATACACACAAGGTGGGAGGGAAGGTGGCAATGTAGAAGAACATTGTGCTGACACAAAGGCTCGAAGTTCTACTCAGAGTTAAGATTGACTTTAAACAAGCAACTGATGTTTAAAGAAAAAAATAATAACAAGAAGTTGGTCTGATTGAGACCCAAATGTCTTGAGTCTTATTATTAGGTTCAAAATTGTAGGGAACCATCCCCAATTGTCAGGGGCAAGGAGTCTCTAGAAAGGAGAGAAAGGAGTCCATGAGTGGTGTAGAGAGCAGCTGGCTTTGGCAAGCAGGGTCTTCAACTTACAGCAAGGCAGGGTCGTGGTGTGTAGAGGAGCCATGGGTACAAGGCAGGCCACTGGGTTTCATGTCCACTGCACGTACTGAATTGTGTCACGCGCTGGTATTTCCATAGCCTGGCTAAGCTCCTCCTCCTCTGTTCTTCTTTCTGTTATAGCCTGACTTCCTCCACACAGAGGCATTTTCCAAGTCTCCAGGTAAACTGTTCTCTTTCTAATCTCGCCACTCCTTAGCCCTCTTCTCAGTGGCCAACTGAAACAGTTCCTGAAAAGCAAGTGCTATTTTTCTCTTTCTTGAAGAAGACGTGGATACCTGAGCCTCGAAGCAAGCTGCTTCTCTCAGCTGTTTTGGTCTTCCTGTAGCAGTTCTTCTACACCTCAGCTCTCTGACTAGCTCCTAGGTTGCTCTCCAGGGAGAAAGACTCAGCTTAACTCATTAACCTTTTTCTTTGGCAGGTTAATGGGTCCAGCCGAAGCTGAATTTAGGTGCCTATCCTTTCTGCATTTCTTTTAGTTCCCTCTCTTTATGTAACTTACATTTACATTCTCTGTCCCAAGAATCAAAGAAGAAAGGGCACATTCATGTGTGCCCCTTGCATCAGGCATTGGGGCCGGTAAGGCACCCCATAATGTGGCACAGCATGAACGCCCCTCATAACTGGTTCATCCTCTTGCACTTCTCTGGTGGACATTCATCAGATCCTGATCTTCCATGCAGAAATGGGTGACTTGCAGACAGTGACTAGAACACTCAGTTGCTGAAGTGGGATGTTTACATTTTTCCTTTTCTGGCTTTTATAGTAAGTGCTGTCGAATGTGCAGGAAAGTGTGACACAGCCTTGCTGATGTTTCCCTTTCTCAAGGAAGGTTTGCCCTGCGAAGACTCTCTTATTCCATTTTGTGCACAAAACTTATTCCCCAAGTTGGCCTTCTCCTCAAACCAAGAGTTATATTTTCAGCATATTCTTCAGCATCCCAAGATGAAAAATGGATGAAATCTGTCAGGACACCAAAGGACTGAGGAGTTATAAATTGTGCCATTGTCCCCACATGCCTCCATAGTTCAGAAGAACAGGCTTTTCTCGGTATTTGTAGAACTCTTCTCAGGAAGTCACCTGTAGCTGATCTGTCTCTCCAGTTCATCTCCTACAGCCTGAGTCTCAGCCAAGGCTCTTCTGAATTCTTGAAGTCTGATAGATACTTCTTATTAAGAGCCTGACTTTCTATTCCCACTTCCCAGGAGGATTCTTCCATCCACCCTTAATCCCTTCTTGTTACTTAGCCTCTTGTTTTTAACAGCCAAGTAATAACCCATTGTGTAAATGTGCCACATGTTTTTTTATCCATTCTTCTATTGAGGGACATCTGGATTGTTTCCAGTTTCTGGTCATTAAGAATAAAGCTGCTACAAACATAATTGAGCAAATGTCCTTGTGGTAGGATGAAGCATTCTTTGGTTTTGCAGGTGGACTGGGGATGGGTGGAGATGGTCATAAGAGGAATTCGGTTGCTGGAGGAGGGGTGGGGTAGAGGGGAAGATTACTAGGAGAGACAACTGGAATTGGAGGGCGTTTTGAGAGGGAGTAGAAACTAGTGCAATGGGATCTCCATGGAATCTGTGGGAGTGACAGTAGTGACGTGAAGCGAGTGACACAACCGGTAATGGGGGACATAGAGCCTGAACAGACCATCCTCTGCAACCAAGCAAGGTCTTGAGTGGAGGTGACTGGACACCAAGCTAGCCACAAAACCTCTGACCTACAGTTAGTCATGCCTACAGCATGTGCTGGGACCAGAGCCTAGTATAATCGCCATCAGAGACACTTTATCTAGCAACTGATGGGAACAGATGCACAGTCCCACAGCCAAATATTAGGAGCTTGGAGAGTCCTGTGGGGGGATGGAGAGAATGATTGGAAAAACAAGAGGATACTACAAGAACAAGAATCAACTGACCAGGACACAAGTGGCCTCACAGAGTATGGGACTGATCTAGGTCCTCTGCATATATGATATGGCTGTGTAGCTCAGTGTTCTTACAGGATTCCTAACAGTGAAAACAATAGCTATCTCTGGCTCTTTTGCCTGCCTTGTGGGACAATTTCCTACCACTGGGTTGGCTTATCCAGCCTTGATGTGAGAAATATGTGCCTGATCTTACAGTGTAGCTTGTTATGTTGTATTTGGTTGATCTCCCTGGAAGACTTGCTATTTTCTGAGGGGAGGTGAATAGAGGGACTAGTCTGAGGAAAAGAGTAGATGGGGAAGAGAGGCTGGAGGTAGGTGAGGGAGAAGAAACTGCAGTCCTGGATGTAATACATGAGAGAAGACTGAATTAAAAAAAAAGTAAAAAGAAAGGCAAAGAACCTGGCCTGGCCTTGCCACCGTGTGTTCTCTCTCATATGCATGGGCACTCTTCTCTCTCTCTCTCTCTCTCTCTCTCTCTCTCTCTCTCTCTCTCTCTGTCTCTCTCTATCTCACTCTTGTTTTCACTCTCTCTGTATAACTGTGCTACTTTACCCCCCACTCCGTGATTTGCTTGCAGTATTTAGTGTTCAAAGTCCTTAGTCATCAGGGAAATGCAAATCAAAGCATCTCTGAGGTTCCATCTTACACACATAGGAATGGCTAAGATCAAAAACTCAAGAGACAGCACATGCTGGTAAGGATGTAGAGCAAGGGAAACACCTCTTCATTGCTGTTGGGAATGTAAATTTTTATAACCACTTTGGAAATCAATTTGGCAGTTTCTCAAAAAACTGGGAATAGATCTACCTGAAAACTCAGCTATAACCCTCCTGGGCATACCCAAAAGGTGCTTCAACATCCCACAGGGATACTTGCTCAACTATGTTCATAGCAGCTTTACTCATTATAGTCAGAAACTGGAAACAACCTAGATGTCTCTCAACTGAAGAATGGTTACAGAAAATGTGGTACATTTACACAATGGAATACTATTCAGCTATGAAAAACAATGATATCAGGAATTTTGCAGGCAAATGAATAGAATTTGAGAAAAGCATCCTGAATGAGGTAACCCAGTCCCAAAATGGCATGTATTGTATGCACTCATTTATAAGTAGATAATAGCCATCAACTGCAGGTGCCATGTTATACTCCACAGACACAAAGAAGCTAAACAAGAAGGATGGCCCAATTGAAAAAGCTTGAGTTCTTCTGTTTTGAATCCTACTTTCTGCAATGGCAGTCATGAGACTAGCAAGGGAGGAGCTGCATGGAGAGTGGACAGTATCCCTGGGTGTGCAAGTCTCCATGGCTAGCCTCTGTCAACAGCTTTCTCCTCCTCCTCTTCTCCCTGGCTGCCTCTTTGGGACTTTAGAATCTGAACAATTGAACCCTGTGAGACATCTGAAGGTCCAGCAGGCCCACTCAGGCATATTCTAATACGTTAAGAAATACGCAAGTTTATTTACATAAAACAACTCACAGGCCACTGACTACTTGTGTATGTTTAAAAGGGAAATAACACTTTTATAAGTGAAAATAAATAAAAGTGGGGCTGCAGAGATTGTTCTCAGTTAAGAATGCTTACTGCTATTGCAGAGGTCCTAAGACTTATTCCCAGCACCCTTATCAGGAAGCTCCCAATGGCCTGTAAGTCCAGCTTCATAAGAATCCCACTTTTGTATTCCAAGGGCACCATGCACATACTCATCCTTGAACATGAGCACACAGACAGACACACACACACCAGATAGCACAGTTTTAACTCACAGTAGCAGATATCTACTGAGGTCCTACAGATGTCTTCATATTGAGACAGCCACTAAAATATTATATGGTTCTCATTTAATATATTATCTTTTAATCATCTAAATATAAAGTTCAAATGATAAGAAAGGATACATTATTATAGTTGTTTGATATTGTGTAGGTAGATGGATGGATGGATGGATGGATGTGGAGATATGTGGAGGTAGGTTTATTACTTTACTATTTTAAAAGGCTGTGTAATGATAGAAAGCTATAGAAATTGGCATTCAAATACAGTGTTCATGTCAGCCACTTGCTAGTTGAGTGCTCTATCTTCATTTCTATATCTATACAATGAGCACAGCATACGTACTCAGTACATATGCTAGTTTCCTTTTAATACCACCATCATAGCTCTTTCCTCCATCTTTTATTGACATTTTGTAAATAATAGTGATGATGATGATGATGATGATGATTATGACACTGTCCTGTAATTAGCTCCAAAATCCACTAGTGGTTCAATAAAAACTGCAAGAGAACTAGTTTTGTAACAGCCTTGTGCAGCAAACTTCTAAATTACTCCAATAATTTATACCCTAAAATATCAGCTTTGACCTACTTTTTATTTCTCATGTCAGATTTATTCATTTGTAAACACCATGTGAGCATATTGTAGAGGGTATTTCTTTTTAATGCATTGTTAAAAGACTAATTTTAAGATGTATGTTAAGGGACATCTCTCCCTGAAAAAAAAGTCTTTACTAAACCTTCAATAAAATAACATTTTAATATATACGACATCATAAAAAAATCAATCTGATACTGAAATGATATTTGAAAACAAACTAATGTAGCCAAGAAATGTTCCTGGCTCCTTGGTTGTTTTTAATTGATGTTGAAATTATAGCAAATGTAGCCACATCATTGTTGGAACACTTGTTGATCTTGATAGCACAAGGGCAAACACAGATATTACCAAATAGTTGGAAACTGCTGAAAAACTTTGAAAAAAGAAAGACATTTGCAAGCCATGTGAAGTGTGGAGAAACAAACAGGCAGTGGGGGGTGGGGGGAGGGAGGAGCTCGGCAGATCGGGTCCTTGAGATGATCCAGAGGTTTCATACAGAATCTTACTTATTCATCTTTCTCACTGAACTACAATGTGCAGCTCAGTTAGCTTATTTCTTCTCAATTACTGGTTATTCTGAGGGTTTTTTTTTTTTTAGTTTATCTTAAGTGATTGTTGCAAGAAAATGCTAAAATGCAGATATCAGCACAGTTTGATCATTTAAATCTAGTTATGCTTTAGAATATCTAGACTTGATTATTCACAATCCACTCAGTACTTACTGAGAAAACACTCCAGAAGTGATAGAGTTCTTGTCACTCCTTCCAAACAGAAGATGATATGTAGAGCCAAACAATTATAAAACACTGTGGAAAAGTGCAAGTATCATTGAAATGGGCTAAATGCGTTCAGAGGCTGAAGGGGTTTCTTCAAACTGAGCTGTGAGTGAAATGTTAGCAGAAATTCGCTCAGAGGGAGTAGAACTGGAGAGAGGAAGCGGAATGGAAGGGTGATCCCAGCTAAAGGTACACCATGAGGAAGCGTTTAGGTAGAAAAGTTCAGAGCAAATTTGAAAATAGTGACCAGGGATAACTAAGCTTTTTCTTGAGGAGGTAAAGAAAGCTGAACTAGAGGTAAACTGGCCAGCTGAGAGTCCTAACGCCATATTAAAAACGGTAAGCTTTAAGTAAAAGGTTGTTGTGAGCTGCTTTGAGTAGCGCGTGAGTGAGCTGTTTAGTCTGGTGAGGGAATGTAGGCCCTGGAGTTACAGTGAACAGAGGAAGAAAGACTGTGATCATACCGGGACCAGTTACAGGGCAGACTAAATAGAACTCTCAGTAGATTTGGCTAAATGGAGGAGTTAAGATGATTGGGACTTGAGCATGACTCAGAGACTAGTAACATTGATAGGAGAGAAGTAGGAGCAACTGGAGATCAGACAGTGGGAGAGCTTGAATGTTTTGACAGAGGTGTTAATAAAATTATCCTCTGCCCCATAGTAGTCTGCATGTTTTACTTATGTGGCCTTACTGTTTCTCCAAGCAACCTCACTGCTTCAAAACAAGCCTTTAGAGCTTGTAGAACCCACACTGACAGCAATGAAGCAAGAATTCAATCCCTGGGGCAGAACCCCAGGGCCCAGGTTGTAGAATAAACTGAAATGAGTTAGACTTGGAGGCAAAGGTAAACGAGAAGGAAAAGACAAATGAAATGAATGGACAAAGATTATAAGGAAATTTTGAGAAATCCCAGGAAAAACTATACAGAAACACAAAGCTTTTTCAGGAAATTATGTGTCTGTGAGAAGATGGGCAACAAGGTATAGTGCCAGAGGCTTAGTGGCCTAGGAGATTGTTTTTAGGCTGAGAGACACTTGCTTACTCCAACTGGAAATGATGAGCTTGGAGTGTAGTAGACACCAGGCTTCTCCCTAGAGAAAGTGCTTGAGACCAAATGTCCAAAAAGAGAGCTGCCTCTCCTTACTTCCTGACCGTGTTCTCTTTAAGTTGTCTCTGCTTTTACCACTGCTGCTAGGGGAGCAGCAGGTAAAGGATGCCAAGAAGACCAAAGGTAACTTGTTCCTGCTTAATGATCTTGAGTTTCTCAATTAGGAAGAGGTGACTGTGTGACAAGACATGAAGACTGTCCCTGGAGAAGGGCCACAGCACAGCAGGAATCTCTAGTGTAAATAGTTGCCAGCAGTCTGAGCATTTTTTTTTTTTACACTATTTAGCTATCTGGCAAGAGTGTGCTTGTAAGCAGGACTTACTAGGGTGAAAGGACAGAGAATACTAATGAATTCATTTTTAAAACAATAAATGCTAAGGGGTACTATTTTTGGTTGGTTGGTTAGTTGGTTAGTTAGTTAGTTAGTTAGTTAGTTGGTTGTTTGTTTGGTTTTTGCTTCTTGTGTTTTGAGACAGGGTTTCTTTGTATAAGTCTAGCTTTTCTGAACTAGTTCTGTAGACGAGGCTAACCTCAAAACTCACAGAGATCTGCCTGGCTCATGAGTGCTGGGATTAAAGGCATGTGCCACTATTGTGCTTTTAAAGGTTATATTTCACTCCACAGGGGTGCAGGTTGAGCTTTACAGACACTTCAGAACAGTAGAAGCTGATGGGAGATAGGTAAAAAAACAAAACAGAACAAAAAAACCAAAAACCAAAAACCAACCAACCAAACAAAACACAAAGGGACCAAGACAGAGGGGCACTTGTGGAGGAGTCCGTAAGAGGAGATGCAACCTTTGAGAATTTAGAAGGAACAGAAGACTGAATGGTGGTCTGACTGGTGTCTGTGGAGCCCTAGGCAGAGGGAATTAGATGTTAGAAGTACAAACAATGAAAGTAGTTAAGCAATACTTGGTAGAGAAAACAGGAAATGCTATGAATAAATACTGACCATCACAAGTATTAACTAGAAAATAACCCCCCAAAGGAAGGGATTATACATAAACAGAAAAACAGAAAAAAAATGAGAATTGCATGCAATTAATAAGTGCAGATATATATAGACTTTTAAGAAAAACGACTCACCACTATGTGATACAAGTGTTAGAAGAATGTTGTTAGGAAGAGAGTTCTCCAAGAAACATATTGAGAACAAACAATAAACTACATCGTTGTTCTGTCGAATGTATTTGGAACTTATTGAAAATAAATTCTAGTTCCATTTTAAGAATTTTCTAATAATGCTGGACTTTTTAATTATTGACCTTTTATGTTTGATTTTTAAAATATTGATTGTGTGTGTGTGTGTGTGTACATGTGCGTATGGAAAGCAGAGAACAACTTTCAGGAGTTGGTTCCATTATATGGGGACTTGAGATCAATCATAGATCATAAGGCTTGGAATTAAACAGCTTTAACCCCTGAGCTATCCTTTCAACAGTCCCCCTGTTTTATCTAGATGGCATCGATGATGCCTTCATGAAAAAAATAGAAAAAATATTCTAGCAATAAATCTTGACTATTTTTTAAAATATTGGTGTCTTACAAAGTGCTTTAAAAACTTATAAAGGCTTGGGTTTCCTGGGTTTCCCTCTGCTGTGTGGAGGGTCCTTTCCTCTTCTCTCTGTGAGTTTGTTGTATGTATATATTTCCTTGTTCCTAATAAAATCCTTCCTTCAGCTGATTCTGTCTTCTATGTTCAAGAGTTTCTTGCTGCTACATGTCTGGCTCAGATGTTTTTCTGTCTTTTACTTTTTTATTGTTATATGTAAGTACACTGTAACTGTCTTCAGACACACCAGAAGAGGGCGTTAGATCTCATTATGGATGGTTGTGAGCCACCATGTGGTTGCTGGGATTTGAACTCGGGACCTCTGGAAGAGTAGTCAGTGCTCTTAACCGCTGAGCCATCTCCCCAGCTGTCTTTTACTTTTTTAATTGGCAGGAAAAACAAAACTTGAAAAAGCAACTCATCTGAGCATGACTCCTAGATATTTCTTGGCCTTTTTTTCCCTGAGGTCTCACTCACAATAATGAGTACAATAAACCAGGCCCAACCCTGAAAGGATAGGAAAGTGTGACTGTTGAAGCCACCCGCAGCACACTTCCTCCATCCTAGACCGGACACCTGTCCTTCTAACCTTAATGTCTACGTGTCCTAGGAAGCAAGTTAAACTTGATGACTAAAAGACCTGTGGACAGATACTAAAATGCACCATTAACCTAGGGACTGGCTCCACAGTGAGGTTACCTCACTCTGCTTATGGTGAAACCCAATCCAGACACCAGAAGAGGGACATTTTAAGCCGGTTGGGGAAGTTATAGACAAATCTTTGCATTTTCCAAAGCTCTAGTTTTTCCCATCCTTCTCTTGTCCCTTTAGCCACCCTGAGAGACAG
The DNA here is from genome assembly GCA_036184795.1 of Tokudaia tokunoshimensis. Taxonomy (NCBI): domain Eukaryota; kingdom Metazoa; phylum Chordata; class Mammalia; order Rodentia; family Muridae; genus Tokudaia; species Tokudaia tokunoshimensis. The sequence goes on along the minus strand of BTHU01000002.1, from coordinate 80,448,797 downwards.
GCTCACTGTTGTTTTGAAGTAAAATTGGATGATGGTTAAACCTCTCTCCATCTCTCTAGATGCTATCTGAGACCCTCAATTCACTCTAGCTACATATAGATGCTGGCTCCTAGAGCCGTGATCATGGAATTTTTTTCCTCTTTTTTTGGGTTTTTTTCTTTTTTGTATGATTTTGTTTTTGTTGGGGGGTGGCTACTGTCTCTTTCTATATCCCTGTTAACCTAACTAAAGTGTCTTTTTTAAAGAAAAGGATGTAACTGTCCATAACAGTGAGATGTGTGGATCCCACATGGACTTAAGCCCTGATGGGGGATGGGCTCACCATGATCAGAAACCAACCATATGGTTTATCATCTTCTTTGCTGGTGACCTCATTAGGATAGAGGCAACTATGTGATTTGATGAACATCCTGCTAATTATATCATAAACAGGGCAAATGCCAGTGACTTCACTGCCATCTCGGTTAATGTAACCACATGACATAACCCATAAAACTTTCTGATCTCACTGAGTCCTCTGGAGATCACTGCATTTCTTTTCATATTAGACTAGGGAGATAGCATCAGATCTCTGAGGTGATTTATTTTATTTTTTATGTTTTGCTTTGTTTTGTTTTAGTTGTAACACATTGTTTTACACATTATATTTGCTGGTTTCTAGAGGAGACCTAGGAGTGGTCCCAGCCACATGCCTCCAGCACTGGCTTCCTAGAAAGGGACATATCACTGAAATCTGTGCTTATAGGCTTAGATTTTTCAAAGCTTATTTTATTTAAGATTCTTAAATGTTTCAACCTCCCCTCTAGCCCACCAATGAAAGATAGGGGTGAGAGACGGTTAATAGGACAAAGGGGCTTGTGAACCTATCTAGAAGTAGCTCTTTGAGACAATTCCAAACATGAGTCAGTAGTGACAGTCCAGTCCAACCACCAACCACCAAACACAAGTCAATAGCAGGGGCTCTATCAAGAAGAAATCCCAAACCTCCACCAAATTGGCAACAAAAAGCAGAAGCAACAAAAATCAGCCAAAATGCCACAAGAAGTTCTTTGGTGTGTTATTCTCTACAAAATCACAGCAAGTGAAGATCAGCAAAGACCAGCAAAGCATTGCAAAGTGTACCAATAGAAGAATATCAACAATGAAGACCAGAGAAATAATGAAAGATGAACCAATACAAGAGCCTCGTTCACTGTCTCTTGGGTTCTACTTATACTATTTCCAAACATCATGTGTCCTCTCAAGTGTCTACCTCAGCAAAACATCCTCAAAAGACAGATTCCAGGAAAACATCATATGACATAACTGATTATGCAAAGAGACCAGAAATTTCCACTTCATTTGGTGGTCTCAGGGAGAATATCAGTAAAGAACAGAACCCAACAGAAACTCAAGGGATAAATTACCAGTTGCTATACAGGCTGCTGTCAGTGGGCACTTGCTTCAGCCATCACTGGAGTGGCCTGCCTGGAGACATAGGAGAATGGATAATGGAGATGTAGGTTAGCTTGGCCTTAGTGCCTGCTCTCTCTGCCTGGCATCTCTAGGTTCATTTTCCTCTGATATAGAATGTTCTCCCTTCCCTTATTCCAAAATTGTGTTGCTTCATACTTAGCTGATTTAATTTCAGCCACATGGCACTGTGGGTACCCTTACTTTTGCTTTTGTCTCTCAGTTACAGTAGGAGAGAACAGTTAAGAAGAAAACAACAGCTTAAGTCATCACCTTCTGAGACGTGTCAATTCCTGTTCCCAAAGAGTGACCCAACAGACATGATTCATTTGGACAACTCTATGCAGGTTGATAAAGAGTACAGGTACATTTGGTCCAGCCAAATTTTGGTAAGACCCAACAGCAAATTTTCTGTCAAATATAAGCCAGTAAGTTCAGTTTCACAGAGCAGAAAATGCCTTTTATATATATGCCATATTGGCACAGTATCCTGTGCTGGTTAAGCTCACTGAGAAGCTGGCTTAGAAGAAAGGAGTTAGCGCTCCCATTTCAGATTCAAGCATGTTTATCTCAATGTCCTCCCAAACCCCTGCCTGGGTCACACTGGCCCCTGACTTGGTGACAAGGAAAAGGAGAAAAACAACACAGCTCAAGAGTCAAGTCATTGTGTCCTTAAGGACAGCTAAGGGGTAAATTATTTCCAACATAGGTTACTATTACTTATCTCATGACACAAGGATGTGAATGGTAAAAGGCAGCTAATGAGTTGCTCATCTATGAAGAGAACAGGGAAGATGTTCTGCCTAGAAGTCTTCAACCAGTGACTCTGTTATTATAGTTCTGACTGGGCTTCCTTAGCTGTTGTCTAGGGGAGGCTGTAGACATGGGTTTGAAAATGTTTTTCTGGGCATCTGGTGCTTCTATTTATCTATGTACATGCATTCAAAACCAAAACACAGCTAGGGTAGTTCACTTTTCTTGACTATGAAACTATAAAATAACAACAACAACTTAAGTAAGGTTAGTCCTCTTAGCCTTTGAGAATTAAGAGAGTCAGGAGTGCTTTTTATTGGGTCCCACCAGAAATCCTTGATAGATTTCAAGGTAGGACTAGAGAGAAAGAAAATAGTTTTTCTAGCCATAGGCTTTATATTAATCTATCCTAGTTAAAATGGGGGAAATGTATGTCCTCTCTAATCTAAGACCACAGTTACAAGATAAACATGTAAGGATTTTTGGCTCTCTCTCTCTCTCTCTCTCTGTGTGTGTGTGTGTGTGTGTATGTGTGTGTGTATTTCTGCCTTTTGTTATTTGCAGAGGCAAATATTTATTTGACAATAAATTGTCAAAACTCTTCCTAAAATGTAAATGTTTTCTATAAGCACAGGTAATCCTAATTTGCAATATGTCTTAGTTAGGGTTTCTATTGTTGCAATGAAACATCATGACCAAAAAGCAAATGTGTGTGTATGGGGGTGGGGGGAGACTCACACTTGCACATTAAATTCATTATTTAAAAAAGCCAGGACAGGAACTCCAAGAGGGCAGGAACCTAGAAGCAGGAGCCATACAGAACCCATGGAACAAAGATGCTGCTTGCTTACTTGTTCATTTTGACTTGCTTACCCTGATTTGTTATAGAACCTAGGACCACCAACCCAGGGTGGCACCATCCACAATGGCCCTCCCCATCCAATTACTAATTGAAAAAATATCTTAAAGCCAGATCTTATGGAGGCTATTCTCAATTGAGATTCTTTCCTTCCGTGTAACTCTAGCTTGTATCAGGTTATTACAAAACTAGGCAGAACATTGTACTATTCTTTATATGTAGTTAGGATTCAACTTTGCTTTATTAAAGAGGTTTTACACAGTGCTTGTCTTCCAAGCTGAGCAACTACCACCTTTATGAGTTCAGCAGCACCTGTTTGCAAAAATCCAACACATCAGAACTTACTAATTGTAAGTGTTCTTTTACAGAAGGATAGGTTCTTTCCACCCCATCTGAGTACTCAACCACTTCTCCTAGCTAATATGCAATTATGCCTTCATTGCACGTGGCTCAGTGGTCTTGGGGCTAAGGAAAGGAGACTCCACCTAGGCAGTTGTAGGAAAACCATCATCAGTATTAGGTAAAGACTTTCTAGCATGGTTGATCTCAGGGTGCTCTTGTAAATATCTCCATACCTGTGCTCTTAAATAAACCTTACACATTCATTGGTCCCCCAGGATGAACTTTGGTTTGTCAGTGGACCCTTTTGAAGAGGGGATCCACACTGATTTATTCACCCCCCAAATTGTCACAACACATGGTGAATTTATTTGTTGATGTTACTATGTCTCATGGTATTTTAAAAAACAGTAAGATATTAGAATATGAAAATAAAAATATTCTTAGTAAAGAAAAACTTGCATCAGAAGATTAAAATAGATTGTTTTTCAAAATGGAAAAAAAAGCTAGAAAGTTTATATGTTATGTGTGTCTAAATAAGTTATTTAGGGTATGTAAAAGATGAGAGATATAGGGTACAGACTTAATGTATGTCTAATCAAGGCTTATTTAAAGTAATCAAACTTTATCTAAATATTGCAAAGTAATAAAAATAGCAGACTGCTATAACTAACCAGTGTTTAATACCCACATTTGGTGTCTTACACTAATGTAGTCCCCCTTATATTCCAAGGTCACCTTAGTCCCAGTGGGCTGTGTAGCATCATTCAAAAGACTGTGGTGAGTCACATGTTCTTTTGTTCAGGGAGGCCATGGAAACACCACTGTGTGGACTCTTATAGTGTCTACAAAGAGGGGGATCAGAAAAGACAAAATGTTTCCTCCACATTTCCAAATGAAACAACGGTCAAACAAGGACTTTGACATATCATTTCATAGGTTGACTAGCTGGCAAAAGAAAGACAAGAGGAACCAGAGTTCCCTCCCAAGCCCAAGAAACACATAAGGACCAGAGATGTTTGATCGGCTTTGACATTAAAAAGAAAATGGTTAATTTGAGCCACCTATCTGGTCTTCAATACCAAGCAGGAAATTATAAACAGGATGAAAATGATGAGTGTTTCTTTAACAATCCTCAGGCATTATATGTTAACCATATGAGATGCTATTTGGAGAACTGTTTTCTCATTAATGAGTCTTCTTAGTAAAAAGAGAAAAGGCTGCCCAGATATAGATATGACCTTGGCTCAGTTCAACATTACAGTGGCTACCCGAAGCTGAGAAAAAGTGAGGCTATCCTCTTCAATGCCGAGGCCAAATATAAAAATTATGTTTTTACCTACTGTAAGCACTTTTTTTTCCAGAAGAGTGCCTCTAACAACTGTGATGTGTCCTTCTGCACCCTAACCACCCATGTTTCATGATTTAAATAGATGTGGTGGTTTGAATGAGAATGGCCACCAGAGGTTTATATATTTGAATGCTTGGTCCCCAGTTGGTGGAATTATTAGTAAAGGATTGGGAAGTATCACCTTGTTTGAGAAATTGTGTCATTGGTAATGGGTTTTGACGTTTGAAAAACCCACACTAGACCCTGTCTGTCTGTCTGTCTATCTATCTATCTATCATCTATCTATCTACCTATCTATCTATCTATCTATCTATCTATCTATCTATCTATCTATCTATCTATCATCTATCATCTATCTATCTATCTGCACCAGCTCCCAATTTTCAGATAAGATGTAGTCTCTCAGCTACTATATCATGCCTGCTGCCTTGCTACCAACTGTGATGGCCATCGACTAAATTCTGAAACTGAAAGCTTTCTTTGAAAAGTTGCCTCAGTCATAATGTCTCTTCACAGCAAAGGGGAAAAAAAACTAAGAAACCAAGACTGTTCAAAAATATGATGATGTTGATAATGAGGTTAGTTCTAGGAACAGAAGTGATAATCTAAAAAGCAAAAAAGTACAAATATAGTATCAAAAGAGAATACAGTGACAATTCCAACTTCATGAGTAGTCTGCTTTTTAAAAAAGCAGGCTGAGAAAAACTAGAGGAAATCCTTTAAGCTGGCACACTTTTGGAATGCCCTTGTCTGGGTCTCTGTTCTTTCTGCTGTTAAAAGTAATGATTGTAGCTGTGTTAGACCTTGCTAAACTTGCATAATGTGAAATAAATCGTACAAGATATGTTTCTTTCATTGTATGAAAACCTATGAATTGCAATTACTTTGCTAGAAATAGTGAGTGCCCCCTGAAGAAATGATAGGGGCTGGAGCAGTGGCTGCTCTTCCGGAGGACCTAGGTTTAGTTCAGAGCCTGGCCACTTAGCCATCTGTAACTCTAGTTCCAGAGGATTCTGTGCCCCCTTCTGCCCCCTCAGGCAACAGTCACACATGTCATGCATATGCAGGCAAACACACACGTGCGTGCGCACACACACACACATACATACATATCTACATACATACATATCTACATACATACATACACACATACATACATACACATACATACATGTGAGATACAAAATTATAAAAGATAATTGACAAGGACTTAGAAAATCTAATTGGGAAATTGGTTTTGTAAAATAGAAGAATATATAATAAGAAACAAGTCTCTTCCAAATGACACTTTGGGTAGAAAAAAAATAATATTCAAATAGCTACATTCACTTCATATGAATGAAATGTAAAAACAGCAAACGGAAGCACCATACCAGTAGACGTTTTCGATCTCCTGAAAACCTGAGCCCTCTTAGGTCACCTTGTCCTCCTCCCCTTGAGTGATGTCACCAGGAACTGCTCACAACCTAGTGTAAATAAGTATCTGGGCAAGAAAATGTGGGTAGGGCAAGGGTCCGGGTATTCTTTCGTCTGGAAAAGCCTGGAACAATTTGGAAAAGCCTTGTCTGGCTACTGTTTGGGTAGTTTTTATTTGTTTATTTATTTTAGAAAAACAAAGTGCAGTCCAACTCTTCCCTTGGGCCTCAAAAAAGCAGGCCCTTAAGGGACGCTGTCTGTCCTTGACAATGCATTTCCTTGCTGGTTTTCTTGCACTTTGAGCCATGCAGGACTGGGCTCCTCTGCAGTTATTGGTTGCTCTTCACAGACTGACAGACTTGTCTGGAATCTCTCAGAGGAAAGTTTCAGGTTGCTGGGTCTTGCCAAGCCCACTAAGCAGCGAGCCGTGCAAAGTGGGGTGGGGACAGAAGGAGAAGCGGGAGGAGGATCAGGAGGAGGAGCAGTCTTTCACACTCCACTGCTCCTCCTCTGATTGGCTCAGGATTTCAGCTGCTTCGCTGGAACAAAAGGTCAAAGTGGACTGCAGTGTAAATGTGGAGGCAGCCGATAAATATCCTTGCCTGCTGCCGGAGGTGGAGAGGCAGTGTCAGCGGCAGCAGGTTGTGTGTTCCGCGGGTCCTGCACGCGGGGCTTGACTGGAAGACACTCGGGGATCCCGTGCAGATTCGCACACGAGGATGGCGTGTGAAATCATGCCGCTGCGAAGGTAGTGTTCTCTGCTTCTTATGCCGTTTGGTATTTTCTGGGCAGCGTACTTGGCCAGTGCGCGGCATCATTAGTAACAGGCTGCAAACCTTGCTGTCTGTTCTGCACTGTGCCCTTTCTTCAGACTATATAGAAACATTTAAATAGCGCACTTCTCTTTCACTGACACTTTTGTGTAGTTGCTCATGATTATTGGGTTTAGTTATATCTTCTTTTAATGGAAGTATGTTTAAGACAATACCTCTGCAACCCGAAGCAAAGCAAACTGAATGGACTTCCTGGGTCTCCAGGCTGTTAGAGCACTTCAGTGGGCTCAATAGATGGATCTGATTATCTGCTCTCTAGGCAAGGACTTTCTCTCTTCAAGTATATTGCAGTTATCAGAATAAAGGTTGAGGACAATGTTTTTCCTTGAATTCTAGGTGGATTGGGTGCCCAAATAACGCTTGGAGAAGAATAACAAAAAAATCAAAACAGCAAAAACAAAGACATAATAATAATAATAATAATAATGCTGTGTAAGAGTGATTGAGCACAGGGTTGTGGCTTTGCTTCTGGTGTCTGTGATGAGGGGGTCTTCTCTGATGAGAAATAAAGAAAGGTCACTGTAAATAGCCCTGGCTGATAGGAAGCACACTGCTGGTGAAGTAGACAGGAGTGCTGTGTTCTGGTGTGTTAAAGTCACCACAGAAACGACTGAATCCTGTCCCCACAGAAAGTCTGAGCCGCCCAAGGTCACAGTTCATAGTTTAAAAACTTACTATTGCTAATCATATGGTCACATTTGAATTGCAATTACTTAGGGACAGTGACATTTGACTTCATATATATGTTTCATTTACAGTTTTCTATGTAAAATAGTATTCTCAAAAATCAGACAGTAATGACAATTTATTGAAAATACTTAGATGAAAAAAACCAATCCCACGGATATTGTTTGTTCTTTAACAACAGAAATATGATGAAAAATGTATTATTTATGGTAAAGGTATTCCTGCAGGCTGGCTGTGCTGAGAGCCAGTATGGTTGGTTGTTTTGTTGTTGTTGGGTTTTTTTTTTCTTTTTTTGCTGTCCTAATATGTCTACTGTAATAGGAACTTGACATGGTGTTCTTTATCAGAGAATTGATACTTAATGCAGAAGAAAGTGCTGTGTAATCTATAATTCTATATTGATTTGGTGGAAAAGTCCCCATGCTTGAAATTTCTAAGAGAACAAAACTATTGCACACTTTTTGGAGTTTTACTAATTTTAAGGTTGGGAACTTTAGTTCTTACAATTATGCCAGTCCTCAAAAGTTCTAAGCAGGCTGTGTTTTAGATAAAAAGTACTGGCCATCACTAAACCCTGCTGTAGCGACACAGTAATAGAATGCCTGTTATGCAGAGCAAAAACAACCATGTGATTTCCTGAAAATTATTTTACATTGTTAGTCACTGTAGTGAGCCTAGAAATATCTCAAATGTGCATTTAAGAATGAAGAATGCTGAGTCATGACTTTTGACTCTCTGGTCACTCCTCACCAGCTCACTGTGCACTCAATGTCCCCTTACTTCCAAGATGGGTGTGTGGGTGTGTGTGTGTGTGTGTGTGTGTGTGTGTGTGTGTGTGTGTGTGATTGATTCCCTGGCAATCCTCACTTGCAGCTTATTTCTGCTTTTGATTATAACCTTCTTGAAGACAGTGGCCAGGTGTGTAAGATGAGGCTTTCTGCACAGAAGTCCCTTGTGAGCCTAAGTGTTTATGCTGACTTGTTCATATTCCTGCAGAGCATTTCTTTAACTCTCAGGCCAATGTCTTTGGCTGTTGTTCTCCATGTGTGTTACAGAAATGATACCCATTTCTGAGGATCTCCATCTACCCAAAGGAGAGAGTTTATAGACCCGTGCAGAGTTTCAAAGTACCAGAGTGCTTGAAACTGAATTGAAATAAATCAGTAGAATATTAGGTTTAAACAACAAGTAAAACAATTCATGCTGAATATTGCATTGAAAATACTGGTGTGAATTCTAGTTAATGATTATAGCTTGTAGAAATCTATTGACAGCTGGTCCGTGTAGTAATCTAACACTATGCGGCCTAACATTGGCACATAGCATATTTAATATCATGGCCTTATGGGAAGTATTCTTTTCAGTTTTGCCTGTTCAAACAAAACTTACAACACTGTTTAATGTTTTCTCTTTGATCAAACACTACTGCCCTGCCAGTAAGGTAATTAAGACACAAGTTCTGCTGTCCCACACTAGTGAGTATACAGAAACATCTCCAGGCAATTGCAATGTCGTGCGGTAAATTCTGTAATCCACAGTAAGATTAGAGTAATAACCGACGCACCTAGATGGATATGTTTCACCCTGTCTTTTATTCAACCTCATCTCCAAATCTGATGTCATTAGAGGGTACACACATGTACTGTAATGTCTATCTAACTTATACTTTTCATAGGTGACTTTTTTTAGCCTTCCTTTGCATACCTTCCAAAGGTGTAGAAGATATTTTGATATTCCTAATTTATGACTGAGATGAGAATGCATACCAAGTTAAGGAGTGAGAATGGTTTAAAGCACCTTGGTCCTCTTTCCGGTCTTCTGGTTTCTGTGGAGTTTCCAGCAAAGGCTTGACTCAGACATGCATCTGCTCAGTGAGAGCTTTGCAGAGACTGAGTGCTCAATCCCTGCCCCTTTGTAAAGTTCTCATTTCTTACAGTTCATTTCAAATGACCTAAATCTAAAAAAAAAAATGGAATCTTATTAAGTCCTAAAAAAATAATCAAAATGTCTCGCATTTTTATTTTTTAAAGATTTTTATTTATATTTTAAATGTGTGGGGACAGAGGTATGCGTGTACCTTTGGAGGTCAAAGAAAAAAAAAAGCATTGAATCCCCTGAGGCTGGAATTACATGTGACTAGGAGCTGATAACTGAACTCAATCCTCTGCAAACTCTTCCCCAGTTATGTTTAAAGATTCTAAAATATTTACATCATTCTTACAGTTCATGGTTCAACAACACACTTTATGGTCTTCCCTATCTGTAAGGGCCCCTGACATAAATAATATGAGGGGAATAATTAAAATGAAGAACTACATTAAGAATTGAAAAGAAAGTGAGATTTTCCCCTTTGGTGACTAATGTGGTTGCATTTTTATCAAATCCCAGGTCATTTGACAGCTCAGCTCTTTGAGCGATTCACCTTCTGTTGGTGTTGCTGTCCCTGCAACAAGTAGGTATGGCTCTCTGCCGAGATATTTCTTGAGGGAAACGCACCATAGCAGGCCCAAATACAAAGGCTTTATCTAGACCTTGACAAAATCAGCTTTCAGAGCAGTACTTTGATTGTTAGATTAACTTCCCAGTAGCCCCTAAGTCAGTTTATCTCCATGAAGGGTGATATGGAAGACCATGAGTGTTAGGGATTTAGCTTCCTCTTTTAAATGTACTGGCATCTTCATGCTTGGGTAAATACTAAGTGTGGGCCTGTGCTGATTTACTGAGAAGCAGAGGTTCATAATGTCTATGGAAGCCTCTTTTTCATCATTTCATCCAGAACATTATAATATCTTGAATATTAGTTTTCCAAGGGTGAAGCATATAAGAAATCCAAGTTTCATTGGACCTCAAAGAAGACTTAAAACAACATAATTAATTAGCATGCACTAATGATTCAACATTTGAAACTTTGCTAAAACTTCCTATCAGTGGAACACATCTGGCCTGTAAATGTTGGTCTTACGAGCATCCTTCAGCAAGCACATCACCATTGACAATGGGATGACATTGAGTTCACTGGTAAAAACCTAAGTCGCGTGGATCCTTCTCCTGGGATGCTTTGTGGCTTTGTGGTGTTAGAGAGCCCCCTGCTGCTTGTGGAGGTGATGCCTACCTTGACTGGTATTACTAACCACCCTGCCTGCCAGCAAGCACAATATAAGGAGTTAAAAGCTACCTCACTTCAAGGCCTGGCTGGGTTGTATATCTGAATTTATTATTTATTGATGATATAGCCATTATTTGGTAGTAACAAACTTGAAAGAAAAACAGACCTATTCTCACTGTGTTGTGACTTCCTTACCTGTAGAGCAGAAATGTTTGCCAGTTACTCATGTAAAGAAGGTAATTTGGCCAGACGTAGTGGTACATACCTTTAATCCCAGCACTTGGGAGGTAGAGACCGAAGGGTCTCTGTGAGTTCAAGGCCACCCTGGTCTGCATAATGAGCTCCAGTACAGACAGAGATAATGGTGAGATCTTTTGACCCTTTCTCAAAAACAAAACAAAATTCCTAAAGCAAGGATGTTGTTTTTTGAGGCATGTTGAGAAGGTGGAGGTATTCAGCATTTAGTGCTTGGGGTTGTGCAAGTATGAGGGCCCGACTCAGGAACCTCTGCACTTGTGTTAAAAGCAGGGCATGGCTGGGTGTGCATGTCTCCCAAGCACTGGGTGACAAAGACCGGCAAATTCTGAGACCCTAATGGCCAACCAGCGTAACTGAAAACAACTACCTATAGGATCAGTGTGAAACTCTTGTCCCAAAGCAATAAGGCAGAGAGCGCTGTTGCTTTCTGATGACACCTGGTGTATCCTATTACTATGACTTCTGCATTCATGCATACCCTCACACTCAGCCTTTCTCTGTTTCTCTCTCTCTCTGTCTCTTCTTTCTTTCTGTCTCAGTATCTCCTCTCTCTCTGTCTCTATCTCTCTGTCTCTTCCCCCTCTCTCTCACACACACACACACAGAAAAACACACAAATAACATCAAGATAAATTCCTTGGAACACAAAAGCTTGTCACCTGTTTCATTCCTGTGCACATATATTCGCATGTGTCAATGGGAATCAACTGCCAATAGTCTGTATTATATGGAAACTTCTTTATATGAATATGCAGACACACACCAGAAGAGTGCATCAGATCCCATTACAGATGGTTGTGAGGCCACCATGTGGTTACTGAGAATTGAACTCAGGACCTCTGGAAGAACAGTCAGTGCTCTTAACCACTGAGCCATCTCTCCAGCCCCCATATGGAAACTTCTTAATGAACAACTAGTCTCCCCTTAAGACGAACTAGAAAAAAATGTAAAGGAATTAAAAATAACTTTCAGTCAGATTTATTAACATAACACTTGCACATCACACATTTTACCCATTTAAAGGGATTCAATAGCTTTCAGCATATTCGCAGAATTTTGCATCAACTGTAGACATTTTTGTCACCTAGAAAGAGACCCACTCTTTAGCTTTCAGCCTCAGCCGCTTGTTTCTGTGGACCTCTCTTCTCTGGTACATAAACAGAATGGTACGGCTGCATCACATGTAGCATAATATTACTGGCTTCTTTCCCTTTGATGCTTTCAAACTTCATCCACATTATGTATGGCAGGTACCAGTTCTTAGTTCCTTTTTATGGCTGAATATTATTCTGATATAGATATATCAAATTTTGATGATCCATTCTATAGTTCATGGACTCGTCCTCATTTTTTCTTAATGTTTAAATACTTAATTGGTTTTTTCTTCTATTTGACAGTCTCATTCATTTGTATAATGACTTTTACTCATATGCAGAAGTAGCTTTGGAGAATTCTGAAAATACTGTCTCTACTTTAGGGCCAAAGGGATCCTTAGGGGTTTTCTAAATCTCTTTTTATTTCCCATGTGACTAAACTCAAACTCATGGAAACAAAAGAGTTGCCTAGTCAAGGACATAAAAACATAAAATATATGCAAAATCCCTACCAAGATATGTAAATAAAAATCATCTTGGTGGGTGGAGGGGGGGTTAACAGCAGAATTAAGGGGGAAGACATTTTTACCCAAAAGAGAAAATCCACTAAGCAATAAAGGGAAGTGACCTGCTCAACCTGTTCCCAGAGGCTTGGAGGTCTGTGAGACAGACACTGTACTAGAGACTGAAAGTAACTCTGTGGCCATAGAGGACTCCCTGTGTCATGCTCATTATACACGTGAACTGAAGACCATAGACAATACTAGTGGAAACATCAGAACGTTGTTCTCCACATAATTCCAAAGCGTCTCCATTACAAATGACAGAAATATTTATACCAAAATATTGCAAATAATGTATTCAGTTAATTGTTTTATGCATATATCATTCAAAGGAAAAACATTACCTCTATTAGAATACTCTAATATTTTCCCTAAGCCGTTTTAGCACATTTCCTTTAACTATTATAACTGTTGATTTAAGAAAAACAAAAGCACTATTTTATATGCTTATCAAAATTTGAAGTTCTCTTCTAGTTCCTTCTATGTTATAAGGTAATAATGAGTGGGCTTGTTGTATAACCAGCCATTATTTCTACCTTGTTGTGTTTTAACATAAAGAAGACTTGCTCAAAAGAGCTAATGGATGTGGGGGAGTACTTAGTCTAAGTACTTCCATTCATTTGTAATGGAAACCCTTTGGAATTATGTGGAAACCCTTTGGAATTAGATTCCTCTCATTCCTAGTACAGGAGCACTGTTTTGTATTGGGAGAAACTCTTTGTCATCAACATGAGTAATCAGGTACAGACCAGGGGAGGCTTAGGAGGTGGGTTCCATTCGGACTTCATCTCCTCAATAGACACACCAAAATGGGACTCCTAATTCCAAATCAGATGAAATGTTTTCTGAGTGCACGACCTGGTGGGGGTTCACTGGAGGAGATTGCAGAATTCATTTTATGTATAAAGATGGCAGATAAACTTTATTGGGACCAAGTATGCATTCATACACTTGAGTGACTCTCTTGAGCTACATGTATTTTTCTGGTACAGAATTGCCTGTATGTCTTCACATTTAATATTCCTTCCAAATCTCACATTGTCATCTTGAGACTTCACTCTAAAACCAGTTTGGTCTCCTTCATCGACAACAGATTTATAATTAGCATTGCCAAACCAATGAATAACTGTATCCCAGGAACAAAAACAACCATTTCTTGGCATGGTTTACGATCAAATACATTATAATCTCACACAAATCTTCCCAAACACAAGTTGTTTTAGTCTCAGCTTGAAAAGGATGTGTTAGTGGGTAGAGTGAGCCTGGTTAACTGTAGATAAAAAGATAAATGGAAGCCTGAGAGGGTTGTCTTTTTTAGTTGGAGCACCTATGTAATTAAATAGGAATAGAGAGTGGGAGGGACTGAGCAGAGCAGAACTAAAGCTCCTAAGGCCTGGGCTTCGGAAAGCATAAAATAGAAATAAAGACTAAAACTCAGAAAATAACTTTACCGAGAACTAACAGGAAGGACTGGGTAGACTTGGTCACATCACATGGAATGAATGGAGCTAAAGCAAAGGACAAATAGCTTTGCAAAGGTGGTGAGCAAAACGGGGACGCAACAGAGTAACTACACTGTTAGGGTAGAAAAAACAAGCCCTGAAACCAAGTTAGGAACCAGACTCTGGCCAGAACACACCTCTCATACACTCACACACTAAGCAGACACTCACACCCTCACACACTACACAGACACATCCTCACACACTGCGCAAACCACTCACACACTGTGGGGGTTTTCTAAGTGACTTTTATTCACTTTCATCTCCTTTACTTAACAAAAGTTCAGGTGCCTTTCTCGTATTGATGTCTGGTGCTGCTGTCCCAGGCCACTGCTGCTTACCATGCTGCTACCCTGCTACCTGGTCATCACCATGTTGCTTCCTGTTGCTTCCTGCGGCCTCTCAAGTCCATTATCTTGCCACTGTGTGAGTAGCTCTCCTTCTATCCTTCTATTAGAGGGGACTCTAATGCCTATGTGGCCATTGGAATTCAGTGTGGCTTGTTTACAAGTCTCACCAAACCTGACAGGGTACACAGTGCTACAGAGACCAAGGATTAAAGACAGACTGCAAGGACAGACAGCATCTGAGCCTACACAGCTTATTGGCCTTCCTTAAATGTGTTTATATCATTTGACTGTGATTGATTTGAGTCATTGCTAATATTTTCCTCTGAGGATGCCTGAGGAGTGAAGGAGACAATGTGTGTAAACTCTCAGCACAAAAGCCTTGCCTGGGATGGGCTTTCAGTCAGCGATAGTTGCCATCCCTGTCTGTGGATTTTGTGAGGCTTGCCATTACATCGTAGTAGCCTGTGCATCTTTGGCACTTGCTAGTGGTTCTAGCAAATAGTAGTCTTTCAAAATGAGCGCCTGTGCAGGTCAGTGCGGAGCTCACACCCATTCCCTTGTGCTGCTCATCACTTAGGCCTAGTACAGAATCACAGCAGTGCTTCAAGTCACCTGGGCAGTCCTCCCCAGGAGGGAGGAGCAGTGAAGGTGTGAGGGATGAGGGGGAGGGCCAGTGAGAGAATGACTGGCAGTGCCTTCTGCTCATCTATCATCATCTCCAAAACTCTCACATGCAGATTTTACCATTTGGGAGATTATATACTGATCAAAACTCTGTTAACAAATCATTGAAGTTGTGTACTAATAGTAAATATTGGAAGAACTTACTCTTTCCATCTGCTCTCTGAAAGTATCTACCTACTGTTTTGTTTCAGTGACTAGAGTTGAATATATTTTAACTTAATAGCTAATGTTCCAAAAATATTTTCCTATCAACTAAGCTCAGCTGTTGATGATAAAGCTGCTACTGGGTTTCGTACTCTAGCTTACTGCTTTGCTGAGGGGCTCTGTGTGTTGTTATTACAGAAGAACAGTAGACATCACATTCCTGGACAAGGCCTCAATGCACATAAGATCTTCTAGCTGCATTGAAAATCAATTTGAAATAAACTAAGAATTTCTTTAAGTTCCAAACAACCTTTGGATTTTCAGTAAAGTGAAATTGTTTTCTGTTCCTGTTCTCAAGCCAGAACAAACACTGGCGAGGCCATATCCAAACGTCACCTTGCCTGAATATACCTTCTTCTGGGTTCTCCACACACCACAGAGTAGTGTTTACATTACAGGTGTAATGGCATAACTCCTGCCTCTAATTGTGCAGGTGGAGAAAAGACACTATTTTCTTTTCCTTAAGTAAGGATGGAAGGAAACCATACTATAGTTCGATCCTACTAACTTCTGCAAAGAAAAGGACAAGACCATTTAAAGTAGTTAGCCTACAGATTCCTGGGAGTGTTCTAATTGTCTAAATTGATCTCAGAAATGATAAACAGTGTGCATCTTAAAAATATTTAACGAAAGCTTTGTTTGAACAGTTGGCAAAATCTTGATGCTGTTTCTATTCAGCAGCCATTTTCTGGGCACATGGAGTATACTAGGCACCTGGGCTAGGTGCTGGAGCTCTGAGATAAAGACACATCCCCGTGGTGAGACAAACTTGAGAACCAACTTACACCACTGTGCACTGTCGTGAAGCTGTGAGCAGTGTCTGGGATCCTGGAGCTGAAGAAGCAGCTGCCTTCCAGGGTCCTGGCAACGCCTTCCCAGATTAGATGGCCCTTGAGATAAAACTCGAAACATTCACTACGAATAGAGAGTTGTGGGGTGGGAAGGAGAAATAATGTGTGTAAATGGAGGTTACAGAGTCCTCTGACAAAAGTCTTGTTCCAGAAACACAAACAGCTGAAGTGGGAGGGATTCGATGTACCAGGCTTCAGTTTTTGGATTTTACCCAAATGCAGAGGGGAAGCAGAAAAAACTGAGGGTGAATTGGCGTGGACAGCAGGGGCTGAGTAGTCCCACTAGAGAAGAGTGTTGGGAAACTGGACTGGCCAGAAGCAATAGACATGGAGAGGCTTTCGAAAAAGAAATGCATGCACGAAGCTTAGTGACTGAACAAAGAGTGGGGAAAGATAAATTTTCAAAAGAACATTTGGCTTGTTAATGCAATCTGAAGATTGTACCAAGAGTGAGAGGTCCTGTTGTGTTGTGGATTTTAAACAAGTCTTAGCACAGGCTCCTGGGAGAAAACAGTGTCAACCCAGTTAGCAGTTGGCTGTGGTTTACTTTCCACCTTCTGACCAGAAGGGGAGTTGGATGCAAAGGAAATAGAAAAGACACCTCTACCTCCCCACTCCTGGATAGAGTTCCACTCCCTTCCGGTCACATGTAGCTACCCTCAACCAACTCAATTTCTTAGACATTGCAAGCTGCTAAACAGGCAACCAGAACTGAACAGATTGTGTGGGAATAGAATAGAACTGGAGTAGAATGAGACGATTCTTAGTTTCTTATAGAAGTAAAAAATAGTTCTTTGTTTTTTTTTTTTTAATACAACGTCTTGCCCAAGCTGCCCTCAAATGTCTTATATAGGAAAGTCTTGAGCTGCTGCTCCTGACTACACTTTCCTGAGTGATGGAATTGCAGGCACGTGCTGTCTGCCACCCATGGCTTTATTCAAGTCTGGGGGCTGAACCCCAAGCTTTGTACATGCTAGGCAAGCACTCTACCAACTGAGCCACATTTCTAACCTGATTACAGAAGACAGTACAAGTTATATAGAATGTTGCTGTCATCCAGTAAGGAGAAGAAGCATGCAGACGGGCCTCCCTCCTTCACAGCCTTCTGAGTTGTGCTCTAACAGTCTTGCATGCAGTCAGGGGAGGCTACCTAGAGACTTGGAGTCTCTATGTCTGCCACTGGGCATATTTGGACCAGTGATCTACACTTCTCCTCTCCCTCAATACACAGTCAGTCAACAAATGCTGTTTTGTTTTTTGACTCAGGTTGGTTCTGGCTGAGGGGCTGACAAGGAAGGTGACTTCCTTTATGAGCAGATCTTAATTCAGGAGCCTTCCTTTAGTATGCACACTGCAGGAAAACCTTTACTCACCATGTACCCATGTGTTTTCATATCACATAGTATACAAGGGACCACAGCATTTCAGAACTCTCAACCATAACCTGACAGCATTCATAAGGCTAGTTAATAGGTTAGGATGCTCTTTTTGCATACTTCTATTTTATATTTGTACAACTAGTTTACAGCCCATGGAACATATCCAAGCAAAGTAACAACTTGATGACATTTGTGCCAGTGTATGTATATGAATATGTTCTGTAGGAGACATGTGAGAGTAGTTCAGTAGCGTGAGCACCTTGGTGGGTTATTAAGTACATGCTTGGAAAAGAAATCCAGTGTCTGTGTGATCCCCATGGAAAGCTTATCTTGTCTTTGAGCACTTACCTTTTTGCAAAGTTGGGCATGTTCAAATTAAGAAGAACTTGAAAACAAATAAGCAAAAAAAAAAAAAAAGAACAAACATTTTAGTTAGTGTATAGGTTTATGAGGACTGCTGTAACTAAGTATCACAGCCCACAGAAGCTTAGAAAGGCAGAAGTTGATTGTCCTAGAGTATGAAAGATCTGTAGACCTGGGGTTTGCCGGTCATTCTCTCTGCAGAAGCGAGACAGTGGTGTATAATAGGTCTCTTTTCCCTTACTGCAAGAAAAAGTTTCCACACCATGTTTCCAAGTGTTTTCATGTCTCCATTCATGTTTCCCTCTTTGCATAATGACACAGGCATACTGACTCAAGTCTCAATGGCTATATTAACTTGATTGCCTTCTGAAGTCCCAATTTCTACACATGGTCAAATCTTGAAGTTCAGGACTTCTGTGTGTATTCTTCAAGTAGTGAATTACACACACACACATGTTTAAGATTTCCACCCACAGTAAAGAAAATACTAGCTACCTCTGGGGCTTAGCTAACTGGCAGAGTGCTTGCTGAGGTCAGGAACCCAGTCTCTGGAGTACCATCAGAGGGGAAGCTGGGGAGGAGGATGAGGGGGAAAGGAAGAGGAGGGAAAAGATGACAATGAGGAGAAGAAGGAAGAAGAGGAAGAAGAAAGAGGAGGAGGAGAAGAAAGGCTTTCTTATGTTATTGGAATAAAAATTAAATCTTAAATCTTGGAAAGTATTTTATCCCTCCATTTTGGTAGACAGATAACAACATTCAGCATTGGTTAAGTTCTCTCAAATTTGTGCTTCTTCCTTGGTCAGAGAAAGCCATTTCTCCTTAAAAGAAGGTAATTTGTGTTTCTATGGGCTATGTGTTGCATTCTTAGTAACAAACACAGGCAGAAAACTGTAAAGCTGCTGCTTGGGCTTGTAAGACAGAATTATAAACAGCTCATCAAATTACAGCCAGCAACATTTATCTACAAACTGATTGTAAACTTTTACACTCATTTTTCCAAAAAGCATAGAGACTTGTGTGTGCTTTTGTGTTGTTTGTTTTCTGTTTCTGAGTGGGATCAACCTCAAAATCTAAACAGAAGAACAACACTGGGCTCCTCTCCGCCTGGTTGTCATGGCCCGTGGTCAGTGCCCAAAAGAAGACAAGCAGAGGCCACTCAAGCAAGCACAGCACTTCATAAGAGGATGGAAATGAAGCTAGCATCACTTCCTTCTTGTTCTCAAAGAAGGCTTCTCTGAGTAGCTCTTGGTGCACTGCAGAGCCTTGGGGAAAATCTGAGGTCCTGGAAGATTTGCTTAGTGATCTGTTTTCACTTGTGGCTTGGTTCCTCTTCCACCTTTGACCTTTTTTTTAAGACCTCACAAATGATTTTCCTCATTTCTAGAAAGAGTGAATTCTTACCATTTACAGATTTTTTTCTGTATTTTTCAGTATTCAAGAAACACTTAAAAAAAATCTCCTTTCTTAACTTGAGACTACATTTAAAGAGTGAAGATGAATATGTAAATTATGTTAATTTTCAGTAATCAGCCACTTTAAGGGATTAGAAAGTAGAATAAATTGGATTGCTTGTGTTAACATCCAATTTTGACATTGACTTGGACAGCAGTTTGAAAATGCATCTGAATACCCTATTCTGGGAATTCTCCCAACAGCTTTTAGGTTTTGGTTTGACTTGTTTATTTGTTTGGTTGGTTTGGTTTTGATTTGTTTGTTTCCCACATAAAACACCATGCTTTTTCTGTTTCTAGTTAGCTTACTGTCTAGTGATCTGGATAGACACTGCATTTGATGGTTCCAAAGCTCTTGCAAAGATTCCAAGGGGAGGTGCCATTTATGCATATGATTCATCAATGCTGGCCATGTTGAGTCCAGAAGAGTCCACTAAAACCCCAATATCTAAGTTATTGCCACTTAGATGTGGACTTTCGGGGTCTGTGCTAAACATTCTTCCCACAGCATTTGTTTTAAAAGACTATACACCTCAAGCATCTCCTTATGTTATATGAATAGCAAAACAACAACAACAAAAACAAATGAATCCCAAACTGTCCAAACTGTTAGTTTGTCACTGCACTGCCTCACAGCCCAGCTCTCTTCTTCATCCACAATAGTGTATGTGTTTACTTTTCAAACTTAAAAGTGAATCAGAATTCTAAGTTTAGAATCCAGGCAAAGGATTATACTTAATTTAGAACTTAAGTGAAGTCATTCAGTGTCTTTGGACATGACTAAGATTGTCAGAAAATGAATGTTAGGAATTTATCTAAGTATATTGGGGCCAAGAACAAAAATATATTTGTTTTAACAACTGTATAGAAGTAATGATCTTTAGAATGTTTCCAATTCTGAACTGTAAATTTGTGAAACAGTTCATTTTCTTGGTGCTGTTAAAAAGCACCGTCTTTGATGGTTTTTGAGTTAGAGTGACTTCCAAAGTCAGGGTAGCTAATTAATTTTCAAAGTTAACTGATTTGATTAATTTAAAATCCGTGATTTAGTTCTTGCAAATGAGCAACTTTATCAAAAATTATAAAACTATGCACCAGGCAAGAACACTTCCAAAAAACAAAAAGGAAGAAATATGTCCATTATTTAATCAGTTTGATTTATTTACCCTCATTTTCTTTTCATATTTTGTTTTTCCATACATGGATTGCATTCTGATATATACTAATTATCCATAAAATGTAATATAAAGTCTACTTCATTTTATTTTAATTTCTGTAGTTTTTTTCTTTTTTCAACACTTAAAACTGATCAAAATGACAGAGTTGTGATTTGTAGTTTCTGACTTCATGCCTTCTTGATGAATTTACTTTGTGCCAACACAGCCTAAAACAATGTTTGCTTATGATTTAAACCTGTGTTCCCACCAAGAGATATTCTTGGACTGGCATGAAGGCCCACACCTTTAATCCCAGTTCCAGGCAGACATTCAAACATCCAAACCACATCCCTGGCCCATGACAAGCTAATTTGATAATTAAAATCAGTTAGAAGACAATTAAGGACCAAGACGGGGTGGGGTATAAAAATAAATTGTACTCAGCACTAGCCAGTTATTGATAGAGTAATATTGTGTATCTTTGAGAACAGCAGGGTTTTTCCTCAAAGGCCAGGGTCCCAGAAATCAGAATGATCACCTAAGTGACCATAGGCCAATGGCTTTCAGGTTCTTGTCTAGAGACTTCAAAGAATGAACTTTGAGATCCATTGAGGGTAAGTTTTAGAAAGAAGTTTTTATAGATTCATAGCATGAAGTTAAGAGAAAAAGTAAGCAGGAAGGGTCTCTGAGCATGGGACACCATTAAGTTCTGGGGACATTTTTAAAAAACCTATAGTAAACACTGGGCTGAACCATAAGGAGAGAATGAGCTAGTTATCCGGATGGCCCAGCCATCCGGTGTCCAGTGCTTCTGCCTACTTCCAGTCACATTCTAACACACAGCTTCCAGCCAAGAGATACAGACAACACGGAGCCAAGAACTAGCATCCTCATCCCCCGCCAAGGACAGTCTCTGCACTGCTGATTTGTGGTCTCTTCCCTACCTGGCAAGTTTCTGTCTTCTGCTCTCATTGTTACCTGAACAAGTTCTGTCCCTACTTTGAGCATACTTTTCTGGATAAATGAGGGCAAGTAAAGTGAGAGTCTCTATGAGGATCCAAAGGCAGTAAGTAATTCATTGCATTTGTGTGGGAGGCATGTAGAGAGGGAAAAAGGAGGAGGAGGAGGAAGAGAAGGAGGGGGGAGGAGGAGAAGGAGAGGAAGAGGAAAAAGAAGGAGGAGGAGGAGGAGAAGGAGGAGGAGGAGGAAGACTGCTTCTGTTTGCTACAAAGTAGTGTAGCACTCACCTAACAACAAAAACATCAGTGGAAGGCACAGGAAGACAACTTTGTTCAGAGTCCTGTACTATCTGGCAACATGGCCCAGCACAGCTATGAATGTGGTTCATGACCAAATCATAAACTTACTTAAAATTGAGTTTTTCTGTGATTGATATTTTAACTCCAATGCTTTATTCTCATGTAAACTTTGTATATAACAGTGTCATAAGACATTGTCAGGGGGTTGGATATGCCTACAAATGTTTAGCACTTAAAAAAAACAAATAAATATGACTGGTTTAATGCCCACAAATGTACAATATGCTAAGCATATCAATTCACTGTAAGTTGTTTTATGTTAGTGTTAACAGCCCTCACTTCACAACACAAGACAATATTCCTCTCCTGTAACATGAAATCATTGCAGGTTTATACTGGTAGCTTTCTTGGTACAATGTTGGCCATAATGTCTCATTGATATAGAGTCCTTGATTAGAGAACAAGCCCAATTGTTTTATCAAGTGTATTCTAGGAATACTTTGAAGTCAAACGTGCTAATTTCTGTGGGAGGTTTGCTTAAAGTAGTTGCTACCTATAAAACCATTGATTCAGATAGCTTCATCCGAGTCAAGCTGAATATTTCTCAGAAGTAGTCACCTCTAATTCTTAAATGTTACAGCTGAATGGGTACCAGCTTTGCCCAGAACTCATCCACATTAGTCTGCAATGAAATGATGCATCACCCCGCATATGTGGAGAATTAGCATAGCTAATTTAAGCCTGCGTATACGTATGCATGTGCACATAAAACACAAAGATGCTATGAATAGTAGGTATTATTGACAACATGGGCAAGAGAACACCCAAACAAGATTAAAATTGCAAACCAAAAATCATAGGTGATTGAAAAAATAGTGTGTCAAATTGTACTTTCTCAAGCCTAACTAGAATGTAACATTTTTCAACTCTTAGGACAACGTGTGTGTTTGAGTTTGTGTATGTGTGTGTGAGAGAGAAACAGGCAGACAGTGTATGTGTCTGTGTGTGATGGTGTGGGGAGACAAGTGTGTGTGAGAGAGATTATATCACTGAAGTAAGATCTTGTTTACTTCCAGTTTAATATTGCCACTTGAATCCAACATTTCCATTTTCATGAATTATGCTTAAGAAATTGAGTTAGCAGGAGAAACTCACTTTGTGCTTTTCTAATTAAAGGTTGTTTATTAGAAGAAAAACGTTTAAAAACGTTAGCGAGTATTTTACATTTAAAAATTAAATGCCTTTATATTAAGCTGCTTATTATTTCCATCTTGTTTGAGGGACTTAAACTGTGTTGTAAATATGTCCTCTCCTGTTATCCATATCAGATTAGACTTGTGGGTCCGAGTCCTGCCTCACCACTGGTCATGGCCACTGGGGAGGTGACAGGGAGAGTTTGACTATGCTTATCCCAAGCCGCCACTGGCCAGGTGCTGGGCTTCAGGAAACACCAAAATACTGTTCCAGAGTGGAAAAATGCAGTCTGAAATTGGTATTCCCTGGCTTCTGGGCCCCCAGTCGCTGCTCAGGAATGAAATGTTGGGGCTCATAGGCCCTCTAGGAGGCTGGAACCGGGTGCTCCCATTCTCCTGGACATTCATTCTCCACTGAGTCTCCAGGAGTTGAGAGGAGAGTCAAAGGCCCTAGCCCAGGACTGGGGGGGTGGGGGTGAGGGGTCAGGGGAGGGAATGGGAGCTCTAGCTTTGCTCATCAGTGAAAGTCCTTAGCTTTGAGGCCTTTATGGCTGGGAGCGAAGATTGTTCTTCTATGGGAGATTTAGGCAGCAGCTCTGTAGGCCAATAATCCCCTTGGCGATTCTCGATGAAAGTGACAGTCCTTGGTTCCAAACTGTTTATTGACCATTCATTGTGGAAAATGGATGTTTACCATACTAACTTCTCAGGATGGACCCAAGATTAAATACCTTTTACTGGGAGGAATGTCTGAGAAGAGAAGCTTATTGGCTAAAACCTCAGGGCCTATGTACTTCTAGCATGGAGAACACTGTTCTGGGGCTACGGGACCAGAGGTCCCCGTTTGCTTATGTGGAATTTGGCAGGGAGCAGAGAGGTGCCTACCATCTCAGGTGTGCACTCACAAGTTTCCTGGGTCTCAACCGGCTCTACCCACCAAGCTTCCTGGCATGGTTTACTGTCCCACAATACTTAGTAGAGCAACCCCAGAAGAACAAATACCATGAGAATTGCCTTAGAGGAATGTGCTTTTCACTTCTAGGAAATCACTCGTGTAAGTATCCCACACTTAACAGAAGTATTTCATCATTTATCTTACTTTTGCAATTAACTTTGCAAAAATAATTGTTTGCAATCATTTGTAAGGGTTGTGTGTAATATGAGTATCTAGTCAGACTTGTTGGAAAAGATAGCAAAAAAGCTCCTTTTTGAAGTGTGATATAAATTACTTTAGTGTTAGACTTATCAGAGAATACATCTGATGACCTGGAGTCTTTGAAGAAGTAATTGATGTTGGCTAGTCCTAGGGAAAGTGTTTTGTTAACTTGAATCTAATATAAGATCAGCAGTAATATGTCACAATTTGTTACAGGTAGAACCGTGTTTTTGTAAAACATAGATGTCATATTAATAGAAATTATATTAATTCACATGTCTTTCCTTTTAGCTCACAGGAAGATGAAAGACCGTTATCACCTTTCTATCTGAGGTATTTATTGCTTGCTTGCTTGCTTGCTTGATTGATTGATTGATTGATTGATTGATAGTGTCTTATTTTGATCTGCTATAAAACATAGAAGTGAGTTGATTCCTTTGGGTTTTTTTGCCCATTTAATTTTATTTTACTTTTGTTTTCCTTTCTTCTTTTTTCTTTTGTTTTTTTGAGACAGCCTCATATGTCCCAGGTTGTTCTGTAGCTTACTATGGAGCTGAAGATAACCTTGAACTTTTGATCTTCCTGCTTTTCTGGAGTTCCACGATTATAAACATACACCATCACATTTGGTTTTATGTAGTGCTTGGGGTACTGTTTTTCATATCAAATACAATTGAAAGACTAAAATGAGAAATTTTTATTTTAAATTCAGAATTAAATTCTCAAAAGTGCCTGATGCTAAAGTAGGAACCTAATTTAAAAACCAAGCCAGGCATGAAACCCAGCTGGAGAATGTTGTTTGTATCCACAAGGCCCTAGGCTTGGTCTTGGTACCACAGGCACAAATACAGAGATCTAATGTGTGTGTGTATACACAGTCCCCACCACACTGAAAAAGTCTTGGATTATGTTTTCTGGATAGTAGTGGAACAATAAACTAAATATTGTACAGGCTTCTTGAGCTCAGGATTGCTTATTAGCATTTACAAATCCAGAATAATAAATGTTAGTAGCAGCAGGTTAACAGAATTTAGGACAGAAGTTAGGTGTTGTCACTAGTGATTGGCCACCTGCCATGTCCTTGGGTTGTTTTATATTTTCTGTTTGAGCCACCTGAGTAAAATCTAGAACCAAGTCTTCCTTATTGCATTTCTGACCTAAGTATTCCCCCACTTCAAAGGCTTCTAAAATATGCTAGAACAGTGGTTCCCCACATTCCTAATCTGCGACTCTTCACGTTATGGTAACCCCCAACCATAAAATTATTTTGTTGCAACTTCAAAACTTTTTTCTTAATTGTTCTACTGCTATGAATAATGTATAATGCATATATTGATGAATATGTATAGTAAATAATGAATAATGTAAATATCTGATACACAGGATATCTGATAGGTGACCCCATGAAAGGGCCATTTGACCCCCAAGGGGGTTACAAACCATAAATTGAGAACCACTGTGATAGAATATCATCCAACCACACAAACAAAAATTGTTGTCCTTTTTAGTCTTGCCTTAAATTTTTTAATCTTTTTCTTTTTTTTTAAGATTTATTTATTTTATGCATGTAAGTACACTGTCCCTGTCTTCAGACACACCAGAAGAGGGCATCAGATCCCATTATAGATGGTTGTGAGCCACCATGTGGTTGCTGGGAATTGAACTCAGGACCTCTGAACGAGCAGTCAGTGCTCTTAACCGCTGAACCATCTCTCCAGCCCCCTTGCCTTAATTTTAAAGTCTACATTTTAAAGAAAATATGAGGACACACAAAATATAGTTTTTTATTTACTTATTATTTACTCACTTAAACTAATTTTTTGCAATCATCACAAAGTTAGAATTAGACTTTATTTTAACCACCAATAGTTTAGACATGTGTTACAGAATGCCAAGTACAGCCAAGTGACTACTTTCTCCAGTCTTCAGCCCTTCAACACACTGCGTAGCAGGTTTCAGGCTGAGACAGCCTATCAGTCTGGTCACCACCAGTGTTGTTGTTTGTTGTTGCTGTTGTTGTTACATTTTGTTCTTAAATCCTGGTTTCCTCCATACTGAATCCGCACATTCTGATCATAGTTAATCTCAGCTGTTCAGTCACTGAGGGCATATTAGGGTGACATCCCAGAGTCCATATTGACTCTGGGATCATTATGTAAACATGAGTGGTAATATCAAAGAAGTGATTACTGTCTAGTAAGGGAAATTAAGCTTCACAGAACACAGAACTGAATCACTAGGCCATGCCACCTACTGAAAGTCTTTCTCTGACTATCTTAATTTTGTACCTCTGAGTGAGAAAACTTTGTGTTTTAAGTAGTATTTAATGATGCTTTTATGTTTACTATATTTAAGGTAAATGGGAAAAATAGGCTTAAGTCTTCAAAGATATATACTAGTGTTTACAGTATAAAGCTGCGAATTTTTCTCTCATTCTCTGGACTATAATACTGGACTATAATTCTCTTTAATGCTGTCTGTAAAAAGAAATTCTAGATTGGTAGACTGAAGGTAAAATAAAGGGGCTGGGGAGATAGCTCAATGGTTAAGAGCATTGGCTGCTCTTCCAGAGGGCCTGACTCTGATTCCAGAGTCTGCATGGTAGTTCCCTACAGTCTATACTCCAATTCCAAGGGATCAGATACCTCTTTCTGGCTTCCCCAGGCACCAGGCACAGGACAGAAACACATATATGTGCAGGCAAAACATCCACACACATAAAATAAAAATAAATTTAAAGTAAAAAAATTTTAAAAGAAAGTAAATAAAAGACAGTTCGTAGCGTATTTACTGGTGCAAGTTGCTTACTCTATTCAATATTAGGATCATAAACACTAAAATGTGAGGACATTACGAATAAAGAAAGACTATGCAGAGGGACAGCTCAGCAGTTAAGAGCCCTTTCTGCTCTTCCAGAGGACCTAAGTGCTCTTCCCATCTCCCACATCAAGAGGCTAACAACCTCCTGCAACTCCTTCACCAGGGGTTCTGATGCCTTCTCCTCACCTTCTTGGGGACACACATATGCACGCACACACACACACACACACACATTATGACATTACACACACACACACACATACACACATACACACATTATGACATTACACACATATACACACACACACAAACAAACACACATACACACATTATGACATTACACACATACTCACATACACACACACACACACATACACACATTATGACATTACACACATATACACATAAATAAACAAATAATACAAATAAGTCTTCCAGCATGAGTGTTCCTACAAGGCTACATTCACAGTAGAGAAGGAAGACTTAGGAGCCACTGCTATTTTCAGAGAATGAAAGTTCAAAGTAAGTGTAACTGTTGTTTCATGGGAGCAAAAACAGTAATTATTCAACCTGTAATTAAAATTCCAAAAGTGGTTTTTTTTTCCCCTGAGTAACATTATATGATTGTCCCAAAAATGATCTAAGAATTAGTTTGGTACAAGATTATTTTAACTTTATTTTACTTTCTCACTTGTTATGAAACTAAAAGAAACTACTGAGGAAACACAAGCCCACCCCATAATTATTTGCATGGCTAGTTTGAAGTAAACTTTGTTGTTGTTCTAGCATAAAGAGTTTAAGTGGGAGGAAGAAAGGTGATTGCCAATTATTAATCATCTCTGCTGGGTGTTTTTAGTTAGAAATGTGACATGTCTGCTGAAGAACAGCTTATAAGTAAGTGCAATTTTTGTGTTACGTCTAGTAAGAGATGTGCTTAGCTGTTTTCAATATATTTTCATGTATCTGAAACTTCCATTTTTGCTATTATTTTATTACTCAAGAGTCTTTTGATTCAATCCCCAAAACAGAGCCATTACAAGACTCATAAATTCCTCACTGATTTTTTTAAAGATGATTTTAAAATTATACTCATTTCTTTATATTCAAATTAGTACTTTGTGGATTGATAGTTGCAACCTGCTACTTTCCAAAAACAGTAGTTTTGAGTACTGAATGTTATAAACTATGTCGGTGGTGTGTATTCACTAGATTTTTCTTAAGGGAATAAGAGACCCAACCAATAGTTAAGATATACCTGATGAGATAGGTACACCGCACAAGCAGCTGAATCTATAAGGAGCCAGGTAAAGTGGTTTGGGATAAACAACTGGTCATTAGTTGGATTGATTCTGGAAGATCAGCCAAAAGTGGAACAAAAAACCTAAACTGGCTGCAGTCTGGGAGGGGTTAGCCTTCATTGAAAATAAAATGGATCAGGACAGAGAAGAGAGAGCAAAGCAGTCCTCTGTTCTCAAAGGAAGGGAAGCAGATGATCCTCATGGGCACATCACACAGATAGGTGCCTAGTCACTGGTGCTCATCTGGTGAGTCAAGAGTGTGGATGAAGGGCCTGGAAGGAGGCTACTGGATACCAGTGGAGGCAATAGAGCCCAGGTTTAGATGGAGGAGAGGACTGGGTACAGGGACAGAGAATCAAAAAGGGCCCACATTCCTCACCTTGTTTCACCCCATGAGGTAGAATTTCTTCTGCTGCTCTCCTCATAGTCAGGTTGTGCCCTGTATTTCTCTCTTGGGCATTTCATTTGCTTCAGATGTTTCTGCAATAAAGCAGGAGTGTTAGCAGCCTGGGTCTAAGTAAATACCTTCTGTGGTAACAGTTCACTGTCCACTGCAGTCCCTCTTCAGTCTGCCCTAAGTCAACAGAGAGCCAGGTGTCTTTCTTTGAAGGCAAAGGAAATAATAGCTATAGAGCAACACCTGCTATAACCATGTGTCAAGTTTACTGCAGTTACAGTAGCTCAGATAATAGGTGTCATTGTTCCCCAGATTGCTCCCTTGGGATTAACCAGCCCTGCTGAAACTATTAGGGGAACAGAAAGTGTAGCAAAACTTTGGTAAGACTGAAGCAAAAACAAACACATGCCTCTGCAGGTTACACTGGAACATTCTTGGCAAGCACGTCCATACTGTGTTCTCTTTCAGATTCTAGGCTGGAATCCAAAAACAGGAACCCCCAACTCCATTGATCAGATTCACATCAAAGCAACTTCCCCTTGATGTTCTCCCATGCCCCTCTGCTTGTTGCTGTCTACCTTCTTCCTCCTGGCATCCGGTCAGATCTGGCTGGGATCTTTGACTAGTTTATGTTTCCATTCGTCTGAGTTCTCACTGTCTACAAACCTGGCTTTAGGCTTCTAGGACTGATTTCCACCGGAACCAAAGCTCTCTGCCTTCACTTTCATCTCCTCATCTCCCCCTGCTCAGTCCCCACCCACCCTAAGGCTCCAGGTGTCTATCCAACAGATTTTACGCTTGAGTTCCACACGAATTCCCGAACGGCTTGTGTGGCCTGTGCTTCACCTAAGTCTGAGCTGTTTACTTCAGGGTCTGCCAAGCTGTACAGCCTTACTGAGCTGTTTCCAGCCTGTTTCTCAGGCTTGCACCTGATAGGCAAACTTGACCTGTCTTCTAGCAAGGCCCAGGTCTTCCTGGTTTTCTAACATGGTTCAAACCAAAGCTAAATTACTATCTGCAAGTAGGGACTTGCTTAAGTAAGGGTCAGGGCTTTATCTGCCTTCTGATTTTCCTGAAAGAATGTTTGATAGATTTATTTCCAAGTTAGTTGTTTGGGATGCAATATCATTCTTTAGGATTTTGCCCATTTTTAATTGGTGGAGTCTTAAACCTGTCATATTAGGTAAAATTTATCTGCGGCTAGATAGGTTGCTCAATGGGAAAATGGGCAAAGCCCTGGATTTGATTTTCTGTACCACAAACAGAAATTATGTCGTATTATTCTTATCTTTGTATGTAGAAAACTTTTAAAACATCTAGACAGCTTTTTTTATGGCAGGGGACATATCATCTTAAACAATTTATGATATAATTTGAAGGTTTGTGATGTTTTCATTATATTTCTCTAGTTTTAAATTTTGATCGTTATTAGTTTGTTTTTTGCCTTTGAAAGATATGTTTTCTAAAGCTCCCTACTATCAGGTATGGTGGTACACACTTTTAATACCATTGCTCAGGATCCAAGGCAAGCTGATATCTGTGAGTTCAAGACCAGCCTGGTTTAGGACAGTCAGAGCTACATAGTGAGACCTGTTTCAAAAGAAACAAACAAGCTGATTATCATGGAATGATTTACAGAAGTGTATACCCCAGATATTTTATTCATGACTAAGATTGTTATAGGCTGTTAAAGTGAACAAACAAGTTGTTTATTTAGTATATACTTAATTTTTAACCAGATGAGAAATCAAATAAGTGTTTGGACAGTTTCAAGCACAAATAATTTTTTTCCTTCTTCTTGACTAGAATAGTGTTTCTAAGATGAAGGGAAACTATGGAGTTCAGCTGCTGTGTGTGTGTATGTGTGTGTGGGGGGGTGTAATACAAATAACATATCTTTCACCAGTTAAATCAATTTTAATTATTTTTGATGTTTTATAAGATACATATAAATTGAAATTTGCCATTTCTGTCTTCTTAAATGTACAATTCAGTGATTTCTTTAAATACATTTGTTGGACACATGTTACTGCTATCTATCATTAAAAACCCTTCAGAACTTACAAGACTAAATTCTAGTCCATGGACCATTAACTCCTCATCACTTCTCTCTCAAGCCCAGCCCTTGGTAGCCATCATTCTGCCTTCCTCTTATTCTATGATACCGCAGGCATTTCACTCAAGTAGAGTCAAACAGAATTTATCCTTTGGTGATTATTACATTTCCCTTAGCATAATATCCTCAAGGCTCATCCTCTCTGAGCATGTGTCATAGGCCCATTGTTTTTGAAGGCAGGTCCCAAGGAGTGAACTCAGGTTACCAGACTTGGTAGTAAATGCCTTTACCAGTCAAACTAACTCACTGACTCAAGTTGTTTCTGTCTTTAGCTTTTGTAAACAATACAGCTTGTGAGCATGGGTGTCAAATCACCAGATCAAACCCCTGCTTTTAATTCTATTACATATATAATTGTTGGATTTATTTTTGAGAATTCCCATACTGTTTTGCATACTATCAGCACAAGTTTACATTTCCAATAATCACAAATTATAGTTTCAATTATTTTCCATTTTCACCAACAATCATTAATTTCTGTTTCTAATAATATCCATTCCTATAGATTTGAAATATGTAGGAATCTTCAAATATTGCTTCTTGCTGATTAAGAATCCAAATCTTAATTGAAGGCCAGCCTGGTCTCCAGAGGTAGTTCCATGACAACCAAGGCTACACAAAGACATACTGTCTCAGAAAACAAAACAAACAAAAAATAAAAAGAATCTGAATCTTATGTAGTATTGGATGTCTATTTTTGAAATGTGTCATAAGAGCTTTTCATATGCATACGTAGCTATAGAGCAAACTATCAGTATGATGACCAACAATGAGAAACTGATATTATTCAACAGTTTTTGAGATTTTGTACTGGGTTCTTGATATAGGAGCATCTGTGCTCAATTCTCTTAATGTTAATAAAAGCATTAAGCTTGTGTTCAGTCTTTACTGAAAACGAAGATCATATAAAATGTTAGTGCTTTTCTCCCTTGGTTCTTCTTTAGCATGATAAAGCAAAGGAATGTAAAAACCAATTCTTTTATAACCAATGTACCTAAATCTCTTACCATTTTGTTCTTCTGCTCCATGACTTCATAATGGCTTCTCCCTGTAGGAATACAATCTGAAAGTATGTAGTTAAACAGGTGACTGACTACCTTCCCTGATATAATTACCCCAACTCCCTTCTTAAATTCTAAGGATGTTAGGACAGCAATAAACTTAGAGCTAGGGCTTCAAAGAAAGCCAGGGTGTCAAAGACTGCCCATTAATGTGCTCCTTGAAGTCTTTATGTTCCATCTTCTGATCAAATAGAGATAGCCAGAAAAAGAAAGAAGCCATTTGGGAGGGGGCAGAATTAGATTCTTTCTATTATCTGCTTCACTGACCAGAAAAACAAGTAACATTCCCTAAATGGAGCCCAGACTTGAGTCATCAGAAAAGAGTTGCATGTTCTTTTCCACCTCTCTGCCCCACTGGCTTCTTAATTTCACTATCTATTCAGAGACTAGAATACTTAGAAGACAAAACAATAGAAAAGAGAGAGGATACCCCTGGGACATTGGCTACTTAACCAAAGCATTTGAAAAAAAGGCCTTAAGAGCAGGGAGATTATGGGATTCAGTGTGCATTTCAAAGTATATATTGCATAAAGACAAACTAATTTTGTGTGAGGTTCTCCAGTTTACTTCTTGTACTCAAGCAAGCATCAAGCCTGCCCAAGAAAGCTTAGCCCATGTCCATAGGGTAGACTCATGCACTGGCTAGAGTCAACAAGAGCATTTGCCCACAACTACCTGGACAATGCCATAAACTAAGAACTAATTTACTCACCCAGCTTATTTGATAATGACTTCTTGATTCATCATTGCCCCTTAAGAGTGGTTTAACATTAAGAAATGATTTGGGATTTACACAACAAAATTAGGCATTAAAAGTAAAGATGACCCTCTCTGAATTTTTCATATTAAAAATAACTTTTTATGAGTCAGAGGAAAACTTGAAAAGCAATATTGTTATTCTCAAAAAAAAAAAAAAACAAAAACTCAAAGATCTGACCAACCTCTTTGAACTGTTAGTAAGAAAGACAAAGATGTATAAGAAGTGCCTTAGCATTAAAACTGCTTTAGTCAGTTAATTAAATTGGCATTAGATGTGCATTAAAAAACCTTGAGAAACAGGAGAGAGCAGATACTTTTAGTAAATCAAGTATAAGACATGATCCAGCACATACCCTGGTTCTATGGCTCTTACAGTCTTTCTATCCCTCTTCCATAATTTCTCCTGAGCCTTAGATATGATTGCATCATAAATATATCAGCTAGAACTGGGAATCTCATGGTCACTTTTTCTTGGCATTTTGATGACTTGTGGATCTCCATAATAGTCTCTATTTATTGCAAAAAGTTTTGGGTTTGTTTTTGTTTTGTTTTGTTGTTTGCTTCTGTTTGTTTTTAGTGAGAGATAAAAGCTACACTTTCCTGTGGGTATAAGGTATAGAATACAGTTTAGGAATTGGTAGTATTAGGTTCTCCTCTAGTCCTAATACCTCTCCAACCATGGGTAGTTGATTAGATTTACAGTACCAGGCATTAATTCTCTAATATTAAGAAGGGCCTTAAGACCAAATAGAAAACAAGCTGTTGGTTACCCTCAAGATAACAATGCCATTACTGCACCACTGGAGATAGTTTCTAGATTGATCAAGATGCACGCATGAAATCTCACCATCACAGTTGCCTAAACAAGACTGTATAATGACAATACAAGTTGACATGCTAATGTGAACACGAGAAATTTCACTAACTCCTGTCTCAATGAATAGCTACAGATAATGGCTGCTAAGGGAGGGAGAATCAGTTTCTCTAGGATTGAGATTACTGATGAGTTTTCCAATCCCATTGGTCAGCCCTAAGCAAGTATACATGGGGGCAACATTAAATCACATCAGTAGGACTCCAGTTCTGGGAGATCCTGTACCTGATTCTGACTTCCATGAGCACTAGGGAAACATGTGCTGTACATGCATACATGTAGGCAAAACAATCATACACATAAAATAAAATATTAAGAAATCCCTAAAAATAATTAAAGAAGAAGTCATAAATTTGGGGAGAAGTTGAAGGCAATGGGAGGAGTTAGCAGGGTAGAGAGAGGGATGGAAATGATGTAAAAACAGTACTCATGTGTGAAATTCTCAACAAAAGAGCTAGAGAGATTGCTCAGTGCCTCAGAGTAGTTGCTACTCTTGTAGAGGATCTGGGTTCCACCCCCAGCACCTACATGAGGGCTAACTCTTATTTGTGACTCCAGTTCCAGGCAATCTAACGCCTCTTCTGACCTCTGTGGGCTTCTGCATTCATGTAGTACACACGCATACATTCAGGCACACAAACACATGTACATATATATAGCATAATATAATACAATTACTATATCTAATTTTCAGAAACATATACTAAAATTTAAAGTCAGGTATAGGATAAAAATAAAATTTGAGAAATCCTTGCAGAATGGAAAAAAGAAACAAGTGATATCAGAAGTGATGGTAATAGATGAAAACTGTAGGGATTCTAAGAAGGAAATCATACTATTGAAAACTGAAGTGGAAAAAAAGTTGGTATATAACCATCTCATTCAGAAGCACATCAAAGGGCAAAGCAAACGTACCAGGAACTAGCCTACCCAGGATGTGAAAGATGCAAACTACTCTGTCAAATAGCATGCTAGCAAAGCATGTAAACTCTTACATTAAAAATGATAGATTTTAAGTACATATAAACATGGGGTTTTTACTTTGAGCAATATGTCAGGCACAAAATTTACAAAGAGACACACTCAGAAAGTAAAGGCTTGGTCAGATCCTGAACCTTCCTCTGCAAATGGCTCCAGTGTCCCTTGCTTTTACTTGTACTTTGACAAGCACCTCCCTCCTCTTAAGCATTGTAGTAATATATTCTAGTGGAATAAATTATTAGTGGAAGTATTTACAGAATTTTCTAGAAGTAGCAGATTATTTGGGAATAATGTGCATCTCTAATGAGAACACTATGAACCCAGACTCTTCAGTTTGAGATCAATTTCTCTGAACTTTAGCTTCCATTCTGTACAATGGGCCCAGTATCTAGTGATTTACCTGTTACAGCTAATAATTTTGCCTAAGAATGACCTAGTATAAAAAGTAGTATAAAAAGTTTTGGATTTTTTTTTTAAGCACAAATATACTAAGTAAAATAATTCTTTCAAAAAAACAAAAATCAAATGAGCTGAACAAAAGATGAGTCTGCTGACAGTCAAGTATTGAGTAGAATATCAAGGTAAAACTGGAAAGAAAGTACTCTTTTCTTTACATTAGGCCCCTCTAATTTATGCTTAATGTGCAAAGGATATTAGTGTGACATTAGGAAAGTATAAAGATAAATATTTTCTTCCTGTACTCCATGTGGTATGTATAGTATTGTGTATACTATTTTAAAAACCAAATTGTGTTCAAAGTGTTAATAATATCAACCATATGCAAATGATACAGCCAATAGCAAAGTTTGTCTATAAAAATGCCACAGGAACCCTGTGCATGTGATAACCATGGCTAAGGGTACCACAGAGGCAATAAACATAAGCATGGAATGTGCTTTAACGAGGAACACTCTGAGGACACACTAAAATCATAGAACTGAGAAAGGACTGTCCAGTCATCTGTAATGACATCTGTACTGTTGACACTGCAGGCCAGCTTGATAGTAGAGCTTTTGGCCAATTCTGCAAAGCAGACTTTAGCATCCCCTTCCCCTAGGCCAGATGAATCACCTGTTCTAATAAGGGTTTGGGTCATTCTTGGGCGTGTTGAAGCTCTAACGCCCCTATTTACAGAGTTAGAAATTTCAAACCTGCCTTTTTTGTTTTTGTGGCTTTTTTCCCCCTCATGATTTGCTTCTCCTTACCCTGAGGAAAAAAAACAAATGAACGTAAAAATACCAGTCTGGGGTTGGAACAGTAGCTCAGTGGAAGGGCACAGCCTGGCATGTGTCAGACCATTTATTTTATCCCAATACCACAAAACAAGCAAGCAATTGCATCCTCTACTTTAACAGGCAAAGAGAACAGCACTAAGAAAGAACCAAGTATACAAGAGAGGAAAGGTAATCCATCTCCTTCTGGAACCAGCCACCAGATTGGTTGGCGGGCTGTTTTTGGAATGTTCTTTAGTGTTTAGCACATCGGACTCTTTGTTTTTTTAGGTCTTCCCTAGTCATTATTCAGTTCATTCTGGCTCCCCAAACTGAGATTGTGTAACTGTACTGAGGAACATAGGAGTTAATTATACAGTATTGGATTTACGGAGGGCTAGCCACAAAATGTCCCAAGGGGGACTGCCTGTTCCAGATCAAGACAGATGCAGCAAGGGTTTCTTGTGGGCCACGGAGCCTGGGAACCACTGTGAATAACAGGCACTGTGGCCAAAAAGCAAAGTCAAATGCTAAGCCTCACCTCTACATGCAAACCTGCCCTAGTCTCCGTGATAATGAGCTCAGATTCAGAGCTGAAACCTTCCTAGCTCCACCTCATCTGTGACTAGCCTCCAGAACAGTTAGTTGTTCTACCTAATCTCTTCACTGAAGATAGGAAAGACAACACACTCCTCACAGGGATACAACAATCTATGTGAGAAAAATACAAGCAAAAAGTACTTAGCACAGTATCTGAAAACAGTAAGTGCCCAGGGCATTTACTAATGTATATGTGCATTTGTTTTTATTTTCATTTTCTTATTCACATCAGTGTTGATTTGCACAGTGGAATGGTTTGATGTTTTTCCCTATCTGTGGGTATCACTTAGAACTTCACATCAACTGATGAAAACTAACTGGGGATGAAGTATAATTACTGACTCTGGAATAAGGACTTCCACCTAGCCTGTGGTGGTGGCGGTGGTGGTGATTGTGATGGTGATGGTAAGGGGTAGAATCCTCCAAGATGTAGATCCTGACATGAAGGCACTGAAATGTATTATTACACGGGAGCAGAAGCCAGCAGATGGTTTGGAAGCAGTACATGCATGTGCTGGGATGACACCAGATGAATTAGTGTTTAGGTTAGTTGAAGTGTAGTCACTGGTAGCGATATCTTAGACACCTTCATCCTCTTTCTGTGTATTCTGCAAAGTAGGAAGAAAAAAAGGAAAGGCTGTTTTATTAAAACTAGCTTCATACACTTAAACATCTGCTCAATGTTTAACTTCCTTATTAGGCACAGGAACTTAAATCTTGACTAAGCATGGAGTTGGGAGTGGTGACCTATGAGAAAGTAGTAACTGATAATTTTACGTAGCTGAACCCAGTTCCTCACCTGGGTTTGTGATTATGGAGCTCCCACAGACAGAAGGAAGCTCTGATAGGTGCACATCAGTGGTGTGAAATACATATTAATTATTCCAAAGAATCGGGCTTTTTAGAAAATAGAAGACGTTTATATACATTTAGCCACAGGTGCTAAACCACTTGTTACAATGAGCTATCACTTGAGAGTTTCCATCCTGAGTGTTGGGAGGAAAATGCGCTGTGGAAAAAACAAGTTGGAAATGGCTATGTAGAATGTCAGGCCTGTCCCTTGTTCTCTGCCCCACTCTGGTCCCTGCTGACCTCTATGAGTTCTGAGCAGATTTAGAAACATGCATGTGCTTGCAAGGCCTGGGAAAACAGGTGATAGATAGTCAGCAGCCATCACACTAGCACGGCGAAGGAAGGAAAAGACAACCAGCCCTGGCTGCGGCGTCAGGCTTAGAGCGAGCTAGAAGGTGTTTTCTAAGGTCAGTGTTCAAAGAAGTAAACAAGCCGCCTCTATGTGCTGCCAGTAGAAGGGTCCCTGACATGGTTGGTGATCATCGAGGATGACGTGGGACCAGGCTCATTCTTCCATATCGACAT
The DNA here is from genome assembly GCA_036184795.1 of Tokudaia tokunoshimensis. Classification (NCBI taxonomy): domain Eukaryota; kingdom Metazoa; phylum Chordata; class Mammalia; order Rodentia; family Muridae; genus Tokudaia; species Tokudaia tokunoshimensis. The sequence continues at coordinate 80,411,043 of BTHU01000002.1, read as the reverse complement.
CCCTTCAGATGTTGGTTCATCTTCTCTGACCCCTCAGCCAACCTGATTTTCTCTCTCTCTCTCTGTTTCTTTTCACAGTGCTCATGTATCCCAAGTCAGCAATGTTTCAACAACTGGAGAGTAAGTTGTTTGTTTTTTATATTTAACAGCATTTTATGCCTTTCCCCCTTATTAATGTAAAAAAGCAAATCCTAATGTCATATAGAATTGAAAGATTAAGGTAATAAAAAGCCAGTGATTTTTAAGCTGCTCATATCCAGAAAGTAGGTATGTCTGTGATTATACACAATCCCCCTTTCCCATTTGGAGCTACCAACTAGATGTTGTGTTAGTCTCACTGTGTGTATTAGATTAGCCGTAGTTTACTATGTACTCCAGACTGTCCTTTAATTCACAATCTTTCTGCCTATGCCCCAGTGCTAGGGTAACAGGTGTGTTTGTCATTATGCCTGGCACCATTAGCTTTGTGTTTATTTTAATAAAAACAATGTCAGGGTCAGTTAATGTTGGCAAAGCTGACTCTGTTCCCTGGAGGCATCTTGTCACAGAGAAAAAAATAAGTAAAGGCTGAAGCATTAACCATGACTTTTCTTCCCGCTTTGTTCGTTTATTGAGTACCTACAATGTACCACACACAGTGTTAAGTGTGTGATCTTGAATGAGCCTTGGCTCCACCTCCGTGGATATTTTGCAGCCCTTTTTAATTTTGTTGTTAAAGGGATATAGAAAAGAAAGCAAAGCCCTGGTAGCACCAAGTCCTGTCTCCTCACAGCAGTGGCAGTCCTGGGTTACTTATAACTGGCACATGCTTTCTCTCTCAGAGGCTTCCAGGTACAGGTAGGCTAAGCACAGCCCTGTTTTGTGGCCTGCCCTGGTCCGGGCTTTCTGCATTTGCATGCCTCTCTAACCACATTGTGCTTTCTTGTTTGGGTGCTTGACTTTCTGTTCCTGAGATAGCCCTTGGCTGTGCCCTGCCCAGCCTGCACTTTCATGTCTTGATTCATCCCTTCTAGGAATCACTTTCTGGTTCAGTATCAGACGGCACACTGCCACACTGTTCCCTCTGTCCTGCGCTGTGGAAGCGCAAACTCCACTAACACAGAATCTTTTCTGCTATGTTCATGGTGTCTCCCTGGTGCCATGAAACATTAGGCACTATCTGGACATTTTTCACTTCTGGATAAATCTGGATAAATCTGGATAAACCTGGATAAACCTGGATAAACCTGGATAAACCTGGATAAACCTGGATAAACCTGGCCAAAAGCCTTTCTGTCTCCCCTACTGTTTTCTTCTACTGGGACATGGGAAGCCTTTTCATAGCATCTTCCCTGGGCAATAATCAAGTGTTAGGGACGGGGAAGGTGTGATCTAGAGGAAAAAACGGGACAGGACTGAACTGGAATCTCAACTGGTGGAGTTGGGTTCTTTTTGTTGAGGAAGCAAACAAAGGCAGAACTAACGTTTCTTGGCTTCATCAGCTGTAAAGTTTCCAGAACTGAACCAAGATGGACACGTTCTCCACTTGTCGTGTCTGATACTCTTTCCTCATGTAGTTGGGAACACTGTAGTTGCTCAGTATTTGATGTTAATATATTTACATTCTCCTACACCAGTTAGTCAATAGGGACACAGAAAACAGAAGTCACAGTGACCACCTCAATTAGGTTATCCTTGTATTCAAATGATTTTTAGAAAATAGTTTAATAAAATTAATAAATGTTTAGTAAAATGTTTATCTGCATCTATCTGGAAAACTTTACATTGAAGTTTTATAGGATTATTTGATGAACCTAGGGCTGGTAGTTTCATTAGACTGTAAGTTTGAGACTTGCCTGGGCTATGTAGCAAAACTGTCTCAAAACAAAACAAACAAAAACCACTTTATTTAAGTAAAGTTACTCGTTTCTAAAAAAAGTGTGAATCTTGTTCAAGTGAAGAAAAACCTGCTTAGATGAGTATAAATTAAGAATTTTCCATTCAGAACTAAGCTGAATGGCAGTTCATTACTTAGATACACTGAAAGGTTCTACTGCTGTCAACTGGCATGTTTGTGCGAGTCAGAGCAGTGTCAGTGGGCAAAGTGATGTTATTTGGCATCTTGGTTAAAAACATACCACCAAGTTAATTAAGCAATCAAGGTTACCAATGATTGCCTTTAAAATATACCCATATTTCAGAAGTATCTCTATTTCCCACTATTTAGTATTTCATGAGCAAAACCAGAATGGTATGTTTATCTAAAATACGTGTATATTGCATTTTTAAAAATTGAGTTAAATTACACCAGCTTATTTGTCTTGCTTTGTAAATGTATTAAAATTACTTGAAGACAAGGGGGAAATATAGCGTAAGTGAGGTGGTCACTGCAACTTTCGTTTTCTGTGTCAGAGCAACCTACAGTGTTACCTACTACACAAGGAAAGATTATCAGGCACCACAAGGCAAGAACATGACCATGTTGGCACTGCTTTGGCCTTTTGTGCTTACTGTGTGAGCCCAGTTTTAATTTTACAAATTATGATCTTATTAGAAATGTCAAAGTATTATGCCATGCTATTATGAATTATAATTGTCCTTGTAAGATGCTCCCCCAGAAAAAAATGGTATGAATTCATGTATAACATTATCTTAATGAGATTATAAATATATGCTAGATATTCTAAAATATTTGTACTTTGTAAATCCGACTGTCATCTTCTCTACAACTGGCATGAAATCTGGAGAAGTCGTTCTTTGTAAAGTTGTTACTTTATAATGAAAACTTTTCTCATTCTATCTTATGTCAAGTGACCCTTACTTCCTGACTACCTCACAATTGTTGCTAGATTTGCTTTAAACATTTCAGTCACTACAGACTCACAAAATGAGACAAATAAGCTATTATAATCTAACTCAATTTGTTTTTAATGTAAAATACAAGTATTGTAGATGGATGTACCATTCTTTCTTTGCTCATGAAGTACTAAAGGCCATCCAAGGGACTAGAGATCCTTCTGAAATATGAGTATATTTTAAAGGCAATCATTGGTAACTTTGATTGCTTCATTAACTTGGTGTTTGTTTTTAACTAGACTCTTAGAAAGAACCATCAGGTCAGCAGTAGAAGAGCATCTTTTTGATGTCAACAGCTCTGGAAACCAAAGTTCAGAGGACTCAGAACCTGGACCATCATCAGCATCTTCTACGCCCACCAGGCAGCGAGGACATCCGTTTAAGAAGCAGGATGATGTTTGGCATGGTCGAGACAAGTAAGCTATCATAGGCGCTTACTGCTTGAGATTTTCTATTTTCAAGTCAGTCACTACATTACAGTAACACATGGTCCTCTCATTTCAGTCTCTAGATTAAAACTCACAAGTTTCATTATGATCATTCTTAACTTAGTGGGCATTCAGACACCCCTATGTGATTTATTATCTTAAGGTTTCCATTGTTGTGAAGAAACACCATGACCAAGGCAACTCTTATAAAGGACAACATTTAATTGCAGTGGACTTACAACTTCAGAGGTTCAGTTCATTATGACCATGGCAGTGTCTAGTTGGGGATGGTGTGGAGGAGTTGAGAGTTCTACATCTTGATCTGAAGCCAACCAGGAGAAGATTGATATCTGCAGTCAGCTAAGAAGAAGCTCTCTTCTGCATTGGGTGGAGCCTGACCGTAGGACAGCCTAAGTCTACCTCCACAGTGACACACTTCCTCCAACAAGGTCGTACCTCCTAAGGGTACCACTCCCTATGGGCCAAGCATATTCAAACCAACACACTTAGTATCTCTTTTTCATCTAGATCTATATCTCTGGAATTTTGGGGAGAATTCAAGTCTTCATTTATATATTTAATAACTTCCTGTTGAATCCCATCCAGAGGCATCTTCTTCTGACATGTCAACATTAAGTTAGCTTATTAGACAGCAGAGTTGGTCCCCTTTTATTAACCAGTAGAACATCCTTAGAATAACTCTAACACCTGGCTATGTTTTAATATTTTTTAAAAAGTTGAACTTTTTAGTCAAAAGAAGAAAAGCTTAAGTTATAATGTTAGACAACTTTAAAAGTTTAAAAATTGCAGCATAAATTTCAAGAATGGTATTATAAAGAGTGTATTCTCCATTCATGGCTTCAGTAAAGTATGAATGCAAATCATCATTCATATCAATAGTCATGATGCGGATTCCCAAGAAAAATTATTATATTTTATCAACTGACTATATTCTTGTATCCCTACAGTGTTCCAAGTTTATTTCCATTCACTATGTGGTTAATATTTTGAACTGCTTATTAAGTGTCCAAGACTAAACTTGATCCTAGTTCTACACATTCTTTTTCCCTGGACTCATAATCTATAGCAAAATCTCTATGAAAACGTCTCTTTTTGTTGAAAGAAAATCAGAAAATAAGTTGTGTAAATAAATCCCTTGCTGTATGTTATTGCAGTGTTCAAAGCTTTGTTAACATATGAATTCACACAAACAGCAGCAGAAATGATCTAACCCTGCTGACTCAACAAGGAAGTGTTCATTAGTGTAAGAACTGTGTTAGAACTGGTAGAAAAGAGTAGTTGTAATATCTCCTTAGAAACTAGAAAAAAATGTAGCATCAGAAATGTTCACATTTGAAATCAGCCACAGACAGGTTTATCCAAAGCATTTAGCACCAAAATTCATTTGCATTCTGTCTATTTTATTATGCCACATGTATAATTTATTCATTAACATAAATATTGCCCTCTGCTTTGGAAATTTAAAAAATATCTTCAATGTGTCACGACAGCCAGTTTTCTACCCTCTCTTTGGACAACAGATGAGTTTGTGGGGTGGGAGGTGGTAATATAGCAAGAGGATAATAGTGGAAACAGATGTGGAGGCAGGTAGCAGGTAGGGGTGGGGGCAGGCAGTAGGCAGGGGTAGGGTAGACAGCAGGTAGGGGTGGGGTAGGCAGCAGGTAGGGTGGGGCAGGCAGCAGGTAGGGATGGTATAGTCAACAGTAGGTAGGGGCCAGACAGACAGGGCCAAGGAATGTGAACCATAGGCTAACCTCTCCTTCTCAGAGAGAGCTTGCAGGGGTTAGTTTCCCAAGCCCATGGATATTTCTTGCATGTGTTATCCTGATTATATTCAACTAGCAACATCAGGAGAACCAACAGAAATGGAGACTGGTGGATCCTGGTTAACTATAGACCACTCATAGGACTCTAACCTTATTATTAATCCCTCTTATCCACATCACTGCTCATTCTGGTCCCTTGGGGTACAAATCTCAATGTTGTCCTCGTGTACCACGTATGCCTATCACACAGAAGTTATCACAACACCTTCCTGGCCCCTTCTTACTTGCATTACCCATCTAGTTAAGAGACATCTACCTATCTTGCCTGACACTCTGGGCCACAGTTTTGCTGAGCAGGGCTTCTCCAGCATCCAGAACATACTGAATATCTACTCTGAGTTTTTTGAACAACAAGGTTATTTATTTCTCATGGTCCCAGAGCTACAGTTTTTACCTGGCCCAACTTTGACTACAATCTTTGATGGCAGCCATCTATACCCTGCCTGGGTTTCCTGATGCTTTCACTCACCTCCACTGTCCCTTTTCCCAAAATGTTCTTTACCTGTTCCTAACTCTTTTTGCTTTGCATGTTTTCTAGCTGCTGATTCTTCCAGCACCTCTACTACAATCTCAGAATTTTCTTTTGCCTTCTTCCTCTTTGTAATGACTTCAGAATACTTGGCCCTCTCTGATATCTCCAGTAGAGCCATTAGTATTTTATAAATCACGAGGACACCAAGGCTCATCATTATAGCCTGTAGGATGTGTGTTATTCCTAGAGTTTAGTTATATCTGATTAAATCAATTTAGCTAAGATTCTAATCAGACTTTACTTTCTTAAAAAAGGAACAACTAATCTAGACTTTGTACTATTTTACCCCAAATGTTAACCTTGTGGAATAGTTACAAAGTGTTTTAAGGATATACATTTGCTTTATTATCGCATCACTACTCATAGCTGTGATAATTAAGCACTGTCCCCATCCAGTGATGGTCTGATTATAGGTGTTTTACTGAGGCTGTTGTGAGTTTTTATATAAGTAACAGTGAGCATAAATAAAGAATATGATTTATTCATTTTCATGCATTTGTTTTTGTCAAGAAAACTCAGATAATTTTTTGCTATAATAAAAACATAAATATTTAAGCAGTATGTTTAGTATATAAAATGCTTCAGTCTAATTTGTGTGTTTAAAGAATCAGATGGCTATCAGGTAAATTTTATTTGCATGTTTATCTCTATTTTATTATTTTTTAATAGCAAGGTATCATTTTTAAGTGAAAATAGTTTAAACCTTCCTAAACACAATGACCTGGAAATTTAATCCAAATGGTTGTTAAATAAATATTATTTTAAAGTCTATTGTAAGGCAAAAAGCAGCGAACGCTCAGGTGCAAGAATAGTAAATATGACTATTATGGCTAAGATCAAAAACACAGGAGACAGCAGTTGTTGGCGAGGATGTGGAGAAAGAGGAACACTCCTCCACTGCTGGTGGAATTGCAAGCTGGTACAACCACTCTGGAGAGCATTCTGGCGGTTCCTCAGAAAACTGGGCATGACACTCCCGGAGGATCCTGCTATACCACTCCTGGGCATATACCCAGAGGCTTTACCTGCATGCAATAAGGACACATGCTCCACTATGTTCATAGCAGCCTTATTTATAATAGCCAGAAGCTAGAAAGAACCCAGATGTCCCTCAACAGAGGAATGGATTCAGAAGATGTGGTATATTTACACAATGGATACTACTCTGCAATTAAAAACAATGAATTCCTAGGCAAATGGTCAGAACTTGAAAATATCATCCTTAGTGAGGTAACCCAATCACAAAAGAACACACATGGTATGCAGTCACTGATAAGGGGATATTAACCCAGAATCTCGGAATACCCTAGACACAATTCACATATCAATAGATTTCTAAGAAGAAGGAAGGAGAGACCCGAAAGACTGGATGTAGGGGAATACCAGGACAGAGAAGCGAGAGGGGGTTGAATGGGGAAAAGAGGGAGGGAAGGGGGCTTATGGGACTTTCAGGGAGAGAGGAAACGGGAAAGGGGAAATGACTTGGAATGTAAATAAAAAACTTAGAAAAGAAAAAAAAGAAAAAAAAGAAAGCAAGGAGAATAAAAACATAAGGATTGGAAAAGGAGTAATAAAGCATAACAGAAAATAAAATCCAAGTGATAAAAACAGAAAAGAATATAACATATACATGAAGAAGGAAGAAAGAAATACAGAGTGGGGAAACAACCTAGGAAAAGATCTAAGTAATCAAAAGAAAAGGCCCAGAGCTCTAAGTCCAGGTAAACCATGTTAGGTCAACTAGGACCGAATGTGTTGTGTGTTTCTGTGCTCCACACCCTCACTGTGCTCATGCCTGAGATGGTGTGTAGGTAATGACAAAAGAGAAGATTCCGCCTCCAGGGAGCTGGTGCAAGGGAGCACAGCTCTACTGCCATCTTGCTGCCTATCTATGTGAGACGCTTGATCTGCTTCTTTGTTCATTGTTCCAAATGACTAAATAAATCAGCGTTTCTATTTGATTATATATATATATATATATATCTCAGAGAATACATATATATATAAAATCAGAGAATATATATATATTACACAGAATATATATATATATATATAATCAGAGAATATATATAATATATATATTATATATTCTTCAACTTCTGTCTTAGACTGCTTGGCCCCCAAAACAAAATATATAGAAGACTGTCTTAAGCAGCAGTGTTTATTCCTTCTCAGATCTATGGGCTGGCAGGTCCAAGACAAAGGACATACAGAGCAGGTTTCAGCCAAGACCACTGTCCTGGGCCCACACATGTGCTAACGTGACCTTCCTTCTGGGCAGGCTTTCCTGATGTCCATTACATGGACAGAGCTCACAGTGGACATCCTGCTGTAATGACCTCCATTTGACTGAATTGCTTCTGAGAAGCCTTTCTCTCACTAATGGGCATATTAGGTATCAGAACACTGACACAGGAACAGTGAGGGGACACAGATCAGTCTTATCGAGCATGATAGGGCCTCCACTAAAAATTATAATTGACATGTAGTAGCTTTGGGAAATATGCAGGGCAAGAAGCAGAATTTGAGGGATAAATCATATTTTGGACTTAAAACCAAATTCCTGCAACAATCCACAGAAGCCACTGCACAAGGGTGACACCTGTATGCTAGACCCTATCACTTCCACTCTTCACTTAGCTTGTCCTTAAGGGGTTTCTGGTAATGACTAAATGATACAGGACTAAAAATATCTAAGAAGAGTAAAACTTTGGAAATAGGATAGTTTTTAACTCATAATTTTCTTTCTAGTATGGTCTAAAGATATAAATTTATTGCAGAATAAATATTTAATGCTGTCTTTCACTGGGGGATGTAGTTGAATTGACAATAAAATATGATATCTATTTTTAATTGTTAAACTCACTTATTTTCAGATGCAGTTTTGGGGTTAAGGATGTATACTAACAGCTATGTTGTAAGACTCAATCATGTCTTACTTACCAAGCCATAATGCTGTAATGGCAGTTTAATTTGATCCATGATATAGATTAAACTTTGCTAACTTAATTCTGTGAAAAACTTCATAGAGTTTAAAATACTAATATTTTGAAAGTACAAATAATTAAAGCCCGTGATTATGACATTCCTGTATGTAAGACATACAAACAGGAATGTAGGACTCTACTAAAAAGTTTCCCCTTTACATTTTAAAATAAGATTAAGCTGTTTCCTTTTTCATTCCAGGGAGCTTACCAACAAGGAGAATATTCCCTATGGCTTCAGCAGCTGTGATGAGTGCATCTTGAACAGCCAGGAAGCAGAAAGATTCCAGGATGATATTTGTGAATACGTTGGGGAAAGAAGCAAACCCAAGCGTCAGAAATCCAGTTCCAGGCTTGCAGAGCTCAGTGAAAACCATGATGGGCTCCTGGTAAGTGGGGTGTTAGTAACTTCTTTACTTCAGTCTGTAAAGAAATATCTCTTTTCCTCAGTATAGAACAAATGGAGTGTCACAAAATTATAGGAGTTCTGAGAAAGACTACTGGCCCAGAAAGTGCTTGAATTTGTATTTCTTTTTTTTTTTTTATTTTATTTTATTTTTTTAATTTACATTCCAAATCACTTCCCCTTTCCCGTTTCCTCCCTCCCCGAAAGTCCCATAAGCCCCCTTCCCTCCCTCTTTTCTCCGTTCAACCCCCTCTCATTACTCTGTCCTGGCGTTCCCCTACATCCAGTCTTTCCAGGACCAGGGGTCTCTCCTTCCATCTTTTTAGAAATCTATTGATATGCTGATTGTGTCTAGGGTATTCTGAGATTCTGGGTCAATATCCCCTTATCAGTGACTTCATACCATGTGTGATCTTTTGTGATTGGGTTACCTCACTAAGGATGATATTTTCAAGTTCTGACCATTTGCCTAGGAATTTCGTGAATTCATTGTTTTTAATTGCAGAGTAGTATTCCATTGTGTAAATATACCACATCTTCTGAATCCATTCCTCCGTTGAGGGACATCTGGGTTCTTTCCAGCTTCTGGCTATTATAAATAAGGCTGCTATGAATATAGTGGAGCATGTGTCCTTATTGCATGCAGGTAAAGTCTCTGGGTATATGCCCAGGAGTGGTATAGCCGGATCCTCCGGAAGTGTCATGCCCAGTTTTCTGAGGAGCCGCCAGACTGCTTTCCAGAGTGGTTGTACCAGCCTGCAATTCCACCAGCAGTGGAGGAGTGTTCCTCTTTCTCCACATCCTCGCCAACAACTGCTGTCTCCTGTGTTTTTGATCTTAGCCATCCTGACTGGTGTGAGATGGAATCTCAGGGTTGTTTTGATTTGCATTTCCCTAATGACTAAGGATGATGAACATCTCTTTAGGTGCTTCTCAGCCATTAGATATTCTTCAGGTGAGAACTCTTTGTGGAGCTCTGTACCCCATTTTTTAATAGGGTTACTTGCCTCTCTGGAGTTTAACTTCTTGAGTTCTTTGTATATCTTGGATATTAGCCCTCTGTCGGATGTAAGGTTGGTAAAGATCATTTCCCAGTTAGTTGGTTGCCGCTTTGTCTTTTTGACGGTGTCTTTTGCCTTGCAAAAACTTTGTAATTTAATGAGGTCCCATTTGTCTATTCTTGATCTTAGAGTATAAGCTATTGGAGTTCTGTTCAGGAAATTCTCCCCTGTGCCCATATGTTCAAGGTTCTTCCCTAGTTTCCCTTCTATTAGTTTCAGTGTGTCTGGTTTTATGTGGAGATCTTTGATCCACTTAGAATTGAGCTTAGTGCAAGGAGATAAGGATGGGTCAATTTGCATTCTTCTGCATGTTGACCTCCAGCTGAGCCAGCACCATTTGTTGAAAAGGCTATCTTTTTTCCACTGGATGGTTTTAGCTCCTTTGTCAAAGATCAAGTGACCATAGGAGTGTGGATTCATTTCTGGGTCTTCAATTCTGTTCCATTGATCTACATGTCTGTTACTGTACCAATACCATGCAGTTTTTAACACTATTGCTCTGTAGTACAGCTTGAGGTCCGGGATACTGATTCCCCCAGAGGTTCTTTTACTCTTGAGAATAGTTTTAGCTATTCTGGGTTTTCTGTTATTCCATATGAATTTTTGAATTGCTCTTTCTAACTCTATGAAGAATTGAGTTGGGATTTTGATGGGGATTGCATTGAATCTGTGTATTACTTTTGGTAAGATGCTCATTTTTACTATATTAATCCTGCCAATCCATGAGCATGGCAGATTTTTCCATCTTCCGAGGTCTTCTTCAATTTCTTTCTTCAGAGACTTGAAGTTCTTGTCATACAGATCTTTCACTTGTTTGGTTAGCGTCACGCCAAGATACTTAATATGGTTTGTGGCTATCGTAAAGGGTATTATTTCTCTTACTTCTTTCTCAGCCTGCTTATCCTTTGAGTATAGGAAGGCTTCTGACTTGCTTGAGTTGATTTTATATCCGGCCACTTTGCTGAAGTCGTTTATCAGGTCAAAGGGATACAAATTGGAAAGGAAGAAGTCAAACTATCACTATTTGCAGACGATATGATAGTATACATAAGCGACCCAAAGAACTCCACCAGAGAACTCCTACAGCTGTATTTCTTTTTAATGAATTTAGTGACTAAGGCAGAGAACTGTAATAGACATTCTGCCCAAAGAGCAAAAGACAGCACTTTTGTGTGGCTTAAACTGGTTTTTAACCGAATTTTTAAGCATTTTTACACTTTTGTAAATAAAAATTTTTATAACACACAGCCCCTTTCTTTTCCCCACCTTATTTATTTCTGCCTATATGAAGCTTAACCTGGATGGATGTAAAGCAAGATGTGGGGAGGTAGCTGAAGAGGCCTCTGTGCTGTGCCTGGAAATCTTTTCATGTTTGGTGGCATCAAGCCTAAACTCATACAGTACTTTCCTCCAAATTAATCAAAAGCAAAAAGGAATTAATGGTCAGTACAGTTACCTCAAACCAGAACTTTGAGACATTATCTTGATATCTAAGCTTTTGCAATTGTTTCAGCCAGCGACAATATCTGTATAACTAATATTCATCTTCCCTTTTTACTTATGCTACAGTTTCTCTGAAAATGAAATGCAAATCTGCCTTCTAATTCCTTTTACTATTGTTACTTTTAGTAAAACAAAATTAAAACTAACAACCCTGAGAATAAATAGATAACAGTGCTGGAGTCTGCAGGAGAAAGGAAAATGGAATATCTATCTGGAGTACAGATTCTCTAGTCTCCGTTATCACTCAGTTCTTTTACAGCTTCACGCTGGGGTGTCTATACATTTATTCAAATTATAGATTGGCTCTTTTCCCATTGGTAATTTTTATGTGGGCTTAGAAAAAAATCTACATTTCTCCCTAAATAAAATCTGCACTACAGTCTAGAAAGTTATTTCTGATAGTGTTCTCAAAACAAAGAATCAGGTCACAGTGACTATATTTTAAAATCAGTGTTTTCTTTCTTTGTAAAACTGTGTGTGTGTGTGTGTGTGTGTGTGTGTGTGTGTGAGAGAGAGAGAGAGAGAGAGAGAGAGAGAGAGAGAGAGAGAGAGAGAAATTAGGAGAGAGAGAGGAGAGAGATTAGGAGAGAGAGGGAGATTAGGAGAGAGAGAGGAGAGAGATTAGGAGAGAGGGAGAGAGAAGACACACAGAGAGAGATAGAAACAAAGACAACCAAGGCATTTAACCCAGTCATGTGTACCACTACTGATCTACATCTTTAGGCCCTGAAGAATAATAATTAAATAAAGTAACCCCATTAACTCTTTATCTGACCCAGGATTTGCTTTTCTGCTGGAGAGATTCATGGTGATTAAGTCTGAAACTTGGCTTTATAGCTAGGAAAGAATACACTTCTTTGTTAAAATCCTTTTTAAAAAACATGAGTTAACTCCTCAACTTTCCCGCAGGGAATAATGCTGTGAAGTTTCTACATGGTAACTATGAAGAGAAGTGGAAAGGAACATTCATTTCTTAAAATACATGTCTGAACTTCCTTTGAAAACATTTCAAAGGGAGACTCCTTGTTCTAATTCATTTTTGGTATGTGAAAGAATTTGCCGCTCCCCAGTCACCAGCTTCTGCATCCAAGTACTGCATATCACATTAACACAAATATGCTCAGTGGGTTTTGTTGCAATTAATAATTTAATTTATTCTGACAGTAAACTTGGCAGGTAAACTTGCTCCTCTACAAAGTTATGGTATTCTCAAAAACCTTCGACATCTTTGGGTGTTCTGTGAATTTTAAAGTTTTATTTTTATTATTTTTAATTATGGGTAGGTGTATGTTTCTGAGTGTAGGTATGTGCACATGAGTTCAGGTGCCTGTGGAAGCCTGAGGCATTGGATACCCTGGGAGACGGAGCTTCTGGTTGGTGTGAGCTACCTGGTATGGCTCTAGGATTTGAACTTGGGTCATCTGGAAGAGCAGCAAATGCTCTTAACTACTGTGAAATCTGTTTTCTTGAGAGCCAAAATCCTGATATTAGGAATTTTGGAGGCCAAGGTGTACAATTACAGTACCAGCTGGACAAGGATCTCCCATCAGACTATTTTGAGATAAAGTTTAGACATGTATCTCAAGAAATGAATATTCCTTTCCACTGTTCTTCACATACTCAGAACACTCTTCCCAGTGAGAAAGCTGATGGTTTAAACTCATGATTTTTATTTAAAGGTATTAAAGCTTAAAGCATATTCTTTCTAAGTTAGAAAGCTAAGCTTCAGGCTTTAAATCATCATAAATCTCTTTGGCAGTTATGAGAAAGACCTCCCTGTGAAAGTGAATTTCCTTACAAAATCCAGAGTCAATTAAAACAGGACACCTAAGTGAAACTGCAGACACAAAGACCCCCAGTCAATCATATATCTGGGAAGGTCTGAGGAATTGTGGGGAGCCCATTATAGTAAAAGATTGAGAGGTCATGGGACATGGAACATATTTGCTGAATTCTCAAACATCATCAGGAGGATTGACTTTACACTGGGTAAGATGAGAAACCACAGGATTGTTCTTAGCAAGGATGTAAACCTCTTAAATTTGGTGTTACTGCATGGAACATGACACACATGATCAAGGGCAGAAGTTGGATCAGCAGTGAGTAGCTCTGGCCATAATATTGGTCCTTGATGAGAGCTTAAACTAAGATGATACCAAAGGCCACATACACGGCCTTGCTGGAGATTGGCACTGCTGATTTATGAGAAGAAGACATAACTTTGGGGAATGATATCCTAGTTTCCCTTCAGGGTATAATAAGATTAGGTGCCCTGTTAGATACGGCAGAGGAGCTATCTAAGAGATAATTGCATATCTGGGCCTATAGTTTAGGCAAAATATCTTAGCTAGAGATGTGTGACAGTCATCAGAATTGGAGCTACTTAGGAGGCATGCTAACACTTAGACAATGGGAAAATATGACCATAAAATAAGCTTAATAACCAGCAGCCAGAATGTAGAGGAAAAATGAGCAAGTTTGGTGTTTTACAAACCAGGTAACTGAGTGTCTTAAGGAGACAAGAGTCAGAGGTGAGGCCAAGAGAGGACGGGATCTGACCATCTGAATTTGCAAAGTGAAGCTCACTGTTGACCTTCAGAAGAGGAACACTGGTAGACAAGAGAGACTAGGAGAAGATTATGGTAAGCACCCAATCAGCCAAAGAGGAGGACCATGTACAGAACTCACCAGGCCCTCACAGGCTTGTTGTCCACACAGTAGGAGTGCCAGTGCTTTTTCTTTTGCCTCTCTAGGATGTGAGGATGCAGAGCTCATCGGGGTCTAGGTTACAGAGGCAGTAAGCTGCCAATCAGCGTTAGCTTGCTCAGCTGCAACTCCATATCACTCCCAGGGATCCTTTCCCTCCCTCCTTGGCTCTATCTGTACCCTTAGTTTCTTTCAGGAGAAAAGATATCCCCTGCTTGGTTTATAGAGCCATGATAGTGAACTGTGATTTAACTAATTCCCTCACTCTAAAAAAACATTCTAAATCTCTAACCATCCTATTTTCTTACCTGACTCGATGAAAAATGATTTTTTTGTTTGTTTTCCAACTCTTAAGGTTATCCTGTAAGGCGTACACACACACACACACACACACACACACACACACACACACACACACACACACACCTCCTTTGGAAAATCAGTTTACTAAACCTCTTCCCCTGGCTGCACATGGATAGCATGAATACAAGCAGACGATCTCTTATACACACGGTTTTCATAAACTCATCTCTATAGGCCTAGAAAATCGTCTTTTTATTCCCCCAAAATGTTCTTTCTAGAATACAGCCTAATGGTGTGAGAAGAGAGTTACTCAGAGGCTGACTCATGCATCTTCCTTCTAACCTTGGGGATTAAAAAATGAAAAACAAACAAGCAAACAAGTAAAAACACAAAAACTTGTATGCTGATTCTCTTACCAAAGACCTATCATGGGGAATTTAAAAGCAAGTTTACTATTTAAAAATATAAGATCAAAGAAATAATTAATACCTGGGTGTGGGATCAGTAAGATATAAGTATTAGAAATTATGATTAAGAAAACTAATACAATGTGAAGCTTTGATAATTGTATTTGAATGACTTTATAATTTTAATCCTTCCAGTAAGGAGTAGCACGTTATTAACTATCTTCATTTTAAGTACAAAGCAATGAAACATAGGTGATTGAATACCTAGGACACAAGTAGCTAAGCTATGGGGTGTGTGTGTGTGTGTGTGTGTGTGTGTAATTTTCGGGGAAAACAAAGAAAGAAAAAGATTGTTTCCCCAAAATGTTTGCCCAAAAGTGATTGTATAATGTAATGGTATTATTAGAAATAATTGTTATTCTTTTATTTTCTCAATACATTCTATTAGAATATATAATTCGATAGTAAGCACTATGTTGAAACTATAAAGCAAAAGACAAGATCTAGTAGATTCCATTTCTGTGAACATCTTCCGCTTAATGTCTGAAATCTCAGCTGCGGTTCCCAAGAGGAGCATGGGTCTTGCAGTTACTTATATCTTGATTCAGTTTTAACTTTGTCATTATATAGCAAGGCAGGTGAGAAGGGTACTAAAGCTCTGTACTAAAGCACTTGGCTCTCGTGTGTAAGGTGCAAAGTTCAATTCCCAGCACTGCTAAAGCAAAGAGCCACAAGGTAGGTATGTCATGAAGCTTTAGTTACTACTTATGTAAAAGAAAGATATCAATATCTCTTTTGGCTTTTTGAGAGCCAAATGCAGATAAATGTGCTAAAAAATATAGGTAAAAGTGAGCACAGCAAAGGGTTTTGCTTCAAAATGTCCTCTGTTTTCTGATGCCTATTCTCTCACTTTGGTTTTAATTCAAACACTTCAGCCATCTACACTTATTAGCCACGGTCCTTTACCTATCCAGCCCTGTAGTCAAACTTTACGCATACTTTTCTTCAGAAACCCAGTTTTCTATGTTATGAACTGTCTATTTAAGACCCGTCTGTGGTGACCCACTATGCCTTGTGTTTGACGCCTGCCTCTTTGTCTCTTGTCCTTGTCCTTGCTATCTTCTCAGTGACTGTATACTGCTCTGCTGGCTCACCTTCCTAAGTCATACTTGGATGCAAGTGTCACCCAAATTTTGACCTCTCTATCAGACCTTTACTTATGAACACCAAGTCTAAAGTTTAGACTGTTTCTACAGATGATTTCCACATCAGCATTTGACAAATGCTGTCTCCACGTGCTTCACATAGTACTAGAGTCGACATGTTAGAACCCATTCTTCTTGTGCTGTGATCTTTTTTGACCTTGGGGTGTCCTGGTGCAACCCCATTGTATACTCCTTAGTTCTTCTAAGCCCCTTCCTTTTCCTCAGCTTTGGGCCTTCTTTCAACTTTCTAATTGTCAAATGTAGTTTATTATATTTAAAATATCTTGATTCCTGGTTCAGCAATATGGATTTGAGGGAAAGATGTTTGCTGCAAAACTTGACTATCACAGTTCTGGGACCTACATAGTGGAAGTAAAGAACTGCCTCCAACAGGTTGTACTTTGACCTTCATATACATATACATCTTGGCAAGCTTATGCATCATCCCATACACACCCATGCACATAAAAATAAAAGCTATTTAAAAATAAACTGTTTGAACCCTTTCCCCTTTATCTTGCCTTTGTATCACTGATACCCTTTTCTAATTAGTTTGGAGTCACAATAGTAAGCTAGCATGTCTGCACACTTCCAGTATGTCCCTGCTGACTATTCCATTTGCTGCTACAAAATGAATCACCCATCAATACAGGGCTTTCAGACTTTATCTCAAGTGCAGCATAAAACAGCAAGATATCCTGTCCAGACTACATGGCAGTTGTTTTCTATGCAGTGCCACATGTGAATACGACCACCACCATAGTCACACAAGTTGCCAGCACGCACTGCTGTGGGGAGTGAGAACATAAATGGTGATCAAAACAGGTACACACTTTCTGTCTACCTGAAGTCTGCATTTTCAGAAGATGAGACAGGACAAGTAAGTACAGTCAGATGTAAAACTTAACAACTATTTCCCTGAGTTGATTACACTCACAAATAAGCAAGTAAACGCACATTCGGTCTTTGTTTATGGATGACATATTCTATGCTCAGTTCCATGAATTATTTTTAGAAGGCTTCATCGATAGCTAAGCATGGTGTCACATTCTGGAGATGCCTATAATCCCAATACCTGGGAGGCTGATGTAGGGATATCTTGACACTGTCTAGGAGAGGAGATTCAGAGGCAAGAGAAAGCACTGACCATGCTCACAAAGACAGGATAAGTCCTTACAAATATGCCTCTCTCTTGATAAGCAGTAAGTTCACTTAGTCAACTTACACACACACACGCACACACACACACACACACACACACACACACACACAGAATGTCTACTATACTAAATATGTGTCTAAGTTACAGTCTATTCTTGTAATTATTATAAAGGTTAATGTCAGATACTATGGGAAAGGTGGGTTAACTCCACTGCCTTTTATGGATATTTTCAAGGTAGATACAATTATAAATATAACCTTCGGTCTAAATGAACAAACGTCTTGATGCAGCTAACTTTGGACTGGAAATTATTTTAAATCCCCCTCTGCCCAATGTTGGCATTGAAAACTAGGCACAAAACCCATTTGACCATACACTGAAGCACTTATACATGGGAGGAAAATGACTTTGTCTTCAAAAGTTGTTCATGCTGACAGAGCTTTTTAGAGAACAGGGCAGAAGGCCTCCTTTGAACAAACATGTCACCCTGAAGGTCAGGCAATGCTGCCAGTCAAAACAAGTCTATGATTCTAACCTTGAGTTAAAGAAAGGAGACTGTGATGTGGCCTCATTAGCAAAGGATCAGTGGCAGGTTGAAATCCCTTTTTGTCACTCTTGTATATTTTATGTTTTATTGCTTAAAATATATCTATTGCCTAGGGACAGCAGGATAGATCAATAGGTAATACATGGACTGGCAACCTGAGTGATCCCTCAATCTCAAAAGATGGCAGGAGAAAGAGAGTTGTCCTTTGAATTCACCCTTACCAATGCATACATGCACCCTCATGCACACTTGAGCACACACACACACACACACACACACACACACACACACACGCACGGACTCACACACACACAGAACTACTGATACCATGATGAAGTCCCATGGAGAGCTCACTAGCTCTCCATTCCCATCCTCTTCTTCTAGTCATGAAGTAGCCATATGCCTAGTAACAGCTCATATCCTGTCTCTCTACTGCTGACATGTGAGAAGAGATGTGTGTGGCTTGCAGGCCTGGCTGGTGAGATGTCCCATTTGCTTCTTCCACTCAAGGCATGCCTAGAGCTTTGTGCCAAAGATGGCAGCTGTTATGTGCTCGTGCATATCTTCCTCTCCCTCTCTGTCTGTCCCTGTCTCTGTCTCTGTCTCTTTTTCTCTCTGTCTCTCTCTCTCTCTGTCTGTCTGTCTCTCTCTCTCTCTCTCTCTCTCTCTCTCTCTCTCTCTCTCTCTCTCTCAATGAATTTGGGCTCCATGTTATACCCTAAAAAAGGCAGCAGGTCCCATACAATGTAGCACATTGATAACTCACACTGAGCTATGCTGGGCACCAATAACACAGCAACAAATGTGACCACCTATCTTGCCCTCATCACTTTCATGGTCTACCTGGTGGCCTAAATACACTTTGTCTCAGTGTTTATAATACCTTTGTTTCTATCATAGGCTCTGAATAGGGAAGTTAAACATTAATTGCCAAGACACAGAATTCAGAAACCAATGTATTCTTTCCATATTCAATGGTACACAAACAAAAGGTATCTTAGACTTGTATATAAATATAGCAAGTTTTGTTGAAAAGTCAGAACTTACTAGCTGTTTTCAGATGAAAGGTAATTTGTAGGGTGGCACCAAGAAGAACCTTCCCAGATTTCTTGTGATGTGGCCTTGATTTTTTTATCTTTTTTTTTTTAAGTGGTATTGGATTGTATTTTGGTGTTTTTTTCATCTGCCTCCTTCCTTTTGCCCTCGACCCCTGGAACCTCCTTTGCACTTTGATGTCACATGAGACCTTTGCCCACCCCCACCTTCTCCATGCTCCTTGTTCTCCTCTTGTGGTTTCCTATCTACCTTCAAATTCTGTACCTACTCCCCTAACTCCTTAATTATTCTACACATACATTAAAAGTTAAGAGTCCACATATGAAAGCAAAGGTCTTTTCATTAATCATGAATGTGCAGGTGTCTCTGTGGTAGGATATGGAGTGCTTTGGGTATATGCCCAGTATTAATATATCTTAGTTATATAATAGTTCTATTTTTAATTCTTTCAGAAACTTCCCCACTGATTTCCACTGTGAGTACACTAGTTTACACTGCCCTCAATAACAGATCGGCAATGCATAGAACACTTCCTTTTCTTTACTTATGCAGGAAATTGAGTCCAGGGCCTTGCTTAAGCTAGGCAGGTGTTCTATGGCTAAACTACACGCCAGCCCATAAGATAGACTTTGAACGAAATTGATTTATAATCAGGCCATTCTCATCATTGCCTATTGTTCACTCAAGGTCATATTAGCATATTCCACAATGGTAATAAATTAAGCTGGGTGTGAGGGCACACAGCTGTAACCTAGTACTCTCCAGATGCAGGCATGTGAATCACCTCAAGGTTGTCCTCCATCACATGAGACTCAAAAACAACAACAAAGATCAGAAAGAAAAAACATAGAATGAGCAGCAACTGATAGATTAGATTAAAGATCACCCCTTCTTTGTATTTCCCAATCATCCTGATATTCTGTCAATCTGAGTTTTGCACATTAGCCATAAATGCCTTTTTAGCTAGTGAGGGTGTTACAGTTGTCTGGTTCCATGATGTCAGTTGTCTTTGTTAAAGGGGTGATAGGACTCAGTATACCTTTATGCCAATAGTCATCAATTTAACCATCAGAAGTATGTCTTTATTTACATTCCCTGATTTGTCTCCTTCAAGGAAAGGAGAATATGCTATTCAACTTTTCTTTCCTTGCCTCATAGCAACCAACATTTGTTGTGTTACAGAACATGGAAAGTCTCAGTCCTGTGCAATCTCAAGAAACACCTGAGCCAGAAGCTGCAGAACTGATATCTTCTGACAGGTATTTTGAAAATTTTCTTCTCACTCTATTTTTCAAGGGCGTGAAAGATTTCCTTCACTAAATGCAATGTGAGTTATAAGAACTAAAACAAACAGGAGAAAGAAAGAATTGTGTACAGCCAGAAGTATTTATTGTAAGGAGAGTATTTGGGGTACAGTCTCTATTACTATGGCAAATAATTATATCCACATGTGGTTTTCTTATGTTTTTTTACATGCATTCACTTGAAGAGATAATATTTTTACTCTTTGAAAATTTTATAAAATCTATTTTGATCATTTTCAATCTCTCTCCTTCAACTTCTTCAGATCCATCCTACTTCCTACCCACCCAACTTCATGTTCACCCTATAAAAAAGACAGACAAGCCCAAGTGTGTTGTCTAAATACTCTTGAGTGTGGGAACAACCAGGGAATGTGGATCCCATCCTTAAATAAAGCTGACTCTTTTCCTACCAACTATTAAATCCCAAGAGTTCCTCAGCTACTGTTGGGACTCATACCCCAAACCTCTCAAAGCTGGGATTTTATCTGTCTTGAGCGTGTGCAGATCTTGTGTATGCAGTCACAGCTGCTATCAGTCCACATGTGTTGCTATCCCTAATACATTAGTGAATTTCCTAGGTTCTTTATTACATTTTTAATTCTATGCTCTATTTTGTTTTTTAATTTTATAAGAATTTGGCTCAGAGATACTCTGACGAAATTTTAAAATAAATAAAATTGTAATATGAATGGCTAAAGAGATTATAGAATAGATGGATGATTTGTGTATTTGTTTTTCTTGTTGATAGCACAGAAAAGGAAAGAAGCAGTAGAGACACTCAGCCTTGTGAGGTAAGAAGCTGACAGAAGGGGAACCAGTGGGCAGACTTTGCCCTTGTTCTTGAGTGTGCTTGGGAAATGGTACTAGCCTGTTGATAAGAGCCAGTGAGGTAACTGACAGGACTGTGATTAGAAAGGAGGGTACATTATTTTACCCTTTGTAAAGATACTAGTAAAGGTACAAGTATAGTTATACCTCTCTGGATTTTCTATTAAAAAATAAAGTCACTAGTTTGCTCTTTCTATGGCTTGATGCAGCTGTTAAGTGTATGAAATGTAAATAGTGAGTTTGAACTCCTCCATTAGAAGGATTGCCTCATTCCTTTTCTTTTTTATTTGAATGATTTCCCCTTTCCTGGTTCCCCTCCCCCCCTCTGAAAGTCCCATAAACCATCTCCCCTCCCTCTGTTCCCTAATCAACCCCCTCCCGCTTCCCTGTCCTGGTGTCCCCTACACAGCTGCATCAAGCCTTTCCAGGACCAGGGGCCTCTCCTCCCTTTGATGTCCAACAAGGTCATCCTCTGTTGCCCATGCATCTGGAACCATGGGTAACACCATGTGTACTATCTGGTTGATGTTTTTGTCCCTGGGAGCTCTGGGAGTACTGGGTGGCTCATATCATTGTTCCTCCTATGGCGCTGCAAACCCCTTTAGCTCCTTGGGTCCTTTCTCTAACTCCGCCATTGGGGACCCTATGCTCAGTTCAATGGCTGGCTGAGAGTGTCCCCCTCTGTATTTGTCATGCACTAACAGAGCCTCCCAGGTGATAGCTATATCCAGTTCCAGTCAACAAGTACTTGTGGGCATCAATAATAGTGTCTGGGTTTTGCAACTGTATACGGGATGGATTACTAGGTGGGGTAGTCTCTGGATGGTCTTTCCCTCAGTCTCTGCTCCACACTTTGTTTCTATATCTCCTTCTGTGGGTATTTTGTTCCCCCTTCTAAGAAGGACCAGAATATCCATACTTTGTTCTTCCTTCTTCTTGGACATCATTTGATATGTGAATTGTGTCTTGGGTATTCTGAGCTTCTGGGCTAATATCCACTTATCAGTGAGTATATACCATGTGTGTTCTTTTGTGATTGGGTTACCTCAGTTAGGATGGTATTTTCCAGTTCCAACCATTTGCCTAAGAATTTCACAAATTCGTTGTTTTTAATAGCTGAGTAGTATTCCATTGTGTAAATATACCACATTTTCTGTATCTATTCTTCCGTGGAGGTTTTCAAATTAACATAAATTCAGATTAAGCTGCTAGATAGAGGTCCGTTAGTTTCAGATTAAGAGAAAAACTCAGCTCCCCAATGACTATCTCTACATTTCATTCATCTTCCTACCTTTGTATATGTCATCTTGGCACCATGTTGATTCAAGTACTCATGTCTGTTTCTGGTGCAGCTTAATGTCTGAACTTAAAATTTATTTATGTATAGCACATCTTCTACTCTAAATGCCCCCAGCCCCAGGGTCAATTTTAGTATGTTTCTGGGAAGAATTAGTGCTTTTCTGTAAATACTTTTAAAGGTAGATATATTAATAAAATAGAGAGACGTGTCTTAGTAGATAAATACTTCTTAAAACTTGCTGAGTACTTACCTGATTTATAAATGGAGTTATTTAATAATGTTTACTAAATTGTCTTACATATGTTCTATTCTCAGAGCATTTAATGACAGCCAGAACCACTCCCCAAGAGAGCATTGAGACTAGCAGATTAGGAATCTAAACACTGTACTAGGTAGAAGTGAGTGGTGTGGCTGAGTGGTACAGGGTGTATATAGCATGTAGAAAGTCTTAGATACGATCTCTGCCAGTGAAAACACAAGGAACTGGAAAGTTTGAGAACTTCCCCTTTAGAAAAGTGTACACTCACACAAACAGTTGTAAACTAATGAAAATTTCCCCACGAATGCTGTAGCTTTCTTATATTTCTTCTGTTTGATTCTTGTCGTGTATACTTCATCAACCTAGACAGAGAACTGGACATGGTGTCTTGTGTCTGGAACTCCAGCACCCAGGAGGCTAAGGCTCCAAGAATGACAGTCTGGCTAAATAGCAAGACTCTGTCTCCCCCCGCAAAACTCCTGGGTTTTTTGTTTGTTGTTTGTTTTTGTTTTTGTTTTGACTTCAAGCTTCTGCCTCTGAGATAATTCCTCCATATCTTATTTACAGCTCAAGAATCCTTCCTTTCATAAGACCAAAGTAACAGGCTAGGCTGCTGGGCTTCTCTTGTCTCTTAGTGAGACTTCTTGGGGTGCATGTTTCTTCTTTTCTTTACCATCTTCCTTGGATTGCAGAAAGGTCTTTGACATTGGACATAAGCTTAAATCTTGCCAGCCTCCTGGAGAAGTTTTCTCATCTTTTCTGGGATAACATGGAGTGGAACAGTGGTGTCAATGAACTTCCTGAGAGTAAGTCATAATCCCAAATGGCACTCAAACACACAGTGGCCTCCCTGTGTCTCTAGCTCACAGCACAATCACTGGGACAGATCTTAAATTCTTCTCCTGAGTGCCAGGTCTGCTTCTTACATGTACTACCCATATGGAGCACCAATCAGCAACTGGCTCACTGTAAGCATTAACTCTTAAGAAATACCACCATCATGACTACTTCAGTTAGGAGAAGAAATTAGATGGTGAATTAAAATCAAGAACAAACTCTGACTGCCACCCTTTATCATAGTTGCACCAACGGAGGAAAAGATACCACTTCACAGGATTGGGATTACATCTTTTTTGAGGGACTATTTTTATTACTATTCATTAAAGAATGGGAATTTGTTTTCCATTTTTAACTTACTCTCCCTTGTTTCAGTATGATTTTGGTTTTTTTTCAAATATCAACTGGCTGCTTTAAACGTACTTCATGCCAACACCTGTTTTCATTGAAAACAATCATGACCCTGCACCTTCATTGCATGTCTTTAATTTTTTTTTTTTATTTTCAAAAGAGGGTCTCTGGGAGTCTCCGGTAGGTACTTTTCACCAAAAGTTACACATTCTTTTCTTCTGAGGTTTGAATTAATGACACACAATGAAAAAAGTTCAAAGTCACAAAGAAAAGTAGCATTCCTTGTGGTGGGCAATGGAGAGGTTGACAATGTTAATAAATATATCTTCCCTGGGTTGTATGAATGGAGGTAACTTAAGAAAGAGGTAGCATGTGTTTTATAGCACATGGAGCCTGGAGTGTTTGTTCTTTCATTTAAAATCTCAGGTCCCCAGAAGAGAAAGCATCCTTACCACTCATGTGCCCCCCTTCTAAAACTCATGACTGAAAATACATTTTCAGACTTGTGCTTACTATGGAGGTATCTTACACATAAGATCCTTCTGTGAGCTAAGCATTTTTCTTTAAAGGTTTACTATTATTATTTTAATTATACATATGCATGTGAGCATTTGCATGTGAGTCCAGCTGCCCAATGGAGGCCACAGATATCAGACTTCCCTACAGATGTAATTTCCGGCAGTTGTGCACTGTCTGATGTGAATGCTGGAAACTGAACTTGGGTCCTCAGTAAGAGTAGGAAGCACTCTAAATCACTGAGCCATCTCTCCAGACCCAAGCCAAGGGATTTTATATTGTGAAAATATGTTGCACTTCATATAAAGTCTAGATTATTCAAATAATAAACTTATGAATCTTTTTGCCATGGAGTAAATCAAGCAATAATTATTAACTGTATGGAAGGGCATCGAAGTACCATAGAGAAATTATTTTATTTCAGAATTCTAAGGCAGGGAAGTGTTAACCTACATGTGGAATGTCACCTGAGGCC
The DNA here is from genome assembly GCA_036184795.1 of Tokudaia tokunoshimensis. NCBI lineage: Eukaryota > Metazoa > Chordata > Mammalia > Rodentia > Muridae > Tokudaia > Tokudaia tokunoshimensis. The sequence continues at coordinate 80,386,191 of BTHU01000002.1, read as the reverse complement.
TCCAGCACTCAGACCTTCAAAGTTTTTCTTCCACCCTAAATTCTTTCAAGATATTTTTATGTTCTTTATGCCTTCTAAGCCCACCAATTAAGAGTGATTAGAAGCATACCTTTGATAACAAACAGGACATTCATCATAAAAGCCTATTTGCCTCTTTCTCATCCTGCTTCAAAAAAGTAATTAACTAAAAGAAGGAAAAGAAAACGAGGAGAAGGGGAGATGTTAAAGCTTGCTGTGTAAGACTGAGAGTTGATTGTCCCACAATCTCACGTCCAAGCTCTCAGTGACCCTGAGAAAGAGGACTGTCCTGCTCACCACACACTGCTAGAGCTTGTGCACACTTGAACCTTGGGACTGTGTTTTGTCTGCTCTCCTTTATTATCAGGCCAAACAGTAAATGTTGATGCTTTCCTGTGTCTTCAGTTAATACTGGTTTTTCCTGGGAAAGCTGCATTGTCCAGCAGCCTCAAGTATTGGCTTTCCTCATTCTAAATCTTCAGCCACTTACCTAAATTCTGCATAGGGAATGGCTCATGAACTCATCTAACACCCAAAGCTGGGGACAGAACAGAGAAAAACAAGCTCAGCTGCACAGGTGGGAGTCTTGACAATAATGAGACTAAGAGACTGAAGTTAATGGTTTGAACCTACGTGTGGAATGTCATCTGAGGCCTCCAGCACTCAGACTTTCAAAGTTTTTCTTCCACCCTGAATTCTATACCTTATGCATTTGTGAAGTCTACTGCCCAGAACATGCTACATGTTCAATAAACCTTTGCCAAAGGAAGGGGGAAGGGAGTAGAGGTAGAAACAGAAATCTATGTACTCTTGCTGTGGGCAATCTATTGTATATGTTTTTGATTTGTACCTCACAACAACCTTAAGATGTCTCAATCCAGTATTAGAAAAAAGGAAACTACTGCTCAGAGATGCTGATTCACAGGTCTTGACAAAGCAAAGCATCTATTAAACTCAGATCTCAACCTCCAGAACCTACCCTTACCTGCCTACTATACATGAGACGTCCATTATTCCACTAAGCAAAGATTCTTTGCATTATCATATGAAGCAGCATTTTGACAGAGGTTCACTGTGCTCCACATCATAGCATGAGAGATTTCCCAGGTGAAAATTGTGCAATTAATTTACTTTTTGACTGAAGATACTAGATTTGTAAACAACAAAAGTTTAAACCAAAAATATTTCCATATGTGAGGCTGCCCTTGACAAGTTAACCTGAATGATCAAAGAAGAGAAACAGATAAGCAAATAGGCAGTATTTGCCGTGTCTATAATAAGCATTCCTAGAAAGTGTGGACTGCCTAGCCAGGTGTTTCAACTGAGTTACCTACAGGCAGGAAAAGTAGTTTGTCTTCTTGAACATGGCTGCAGAACCTGAGTAGCCATTGAGGAGGAAGCAACCTACCATCACTGTCTCCGCTGTGCAGTAATCAATTATGCAATCCAAGTCCAGGAGAGATACCAGCTTCATAGACCAATTAGGCCAAAAATTAGGACTCAGGCTAAGATTAGAGGACAAGTAGAACAATAACCTCAGGGAGGGATCAGAGCCCAGCAAGACAGAGCCAAGTTGTGCCTGAGTTGCACTGAAACTGAGCATGCTCGCTGTGCAAGTGTGTCCATGGTTACACAAGCTGGGATAAGTATAGGGAAGAGTGATGTGTCCACTGTTGTTCAAAGAATCGTTTTCAGTTAACCTAGGTTTCACTACGCAGGATGTCCTATTCAACAAGTGCCCACCCTGGTGGCCTGTCCTTACAAGGTTTCAGATGCAGTGACTACTTGCTATGCCTAAACCACATGAAAACGCAAACAAGCAAACAAAAGACCTAGACCTCATTGAATAAAGCTCCCTCCTTCCTGAAATGTTCTTCCCAATGTCAGTCTATTTCTTCACTTCCTTCACACCTCTGCCTGTGTATCATTATGAAAAGAAGTCATCCAATCCACGGCCACTCGACAGAAAACAAGACACCTTGCCCACTGTCACTAATACTCATCTTTCCTTGTTTTATCTCTATACACCTAATGATGTTTTTATTTTCAAAATGTTTAATGGCTTGTTTATTTTTATTTTATCTGTAAGGGTGTTTTGACTACACATATGTCTGTGTACTTTGTATCAAGTTCCTGTGGCGGCCAGACCCCCTGGAACTAGATTTACAGACGGTAGGAGCCTTCGTGTAGGTATGGAGAATGGAACCTGGGTTCTGTGCAAGAGCAACAGTGCTTTTAACCACTGATTCATCTTTCTAGCCCTGAAATAATTTCTTATTAACTGATTCTATCGTGTAACACTCACAGGACATTTGATTTTGTCTAATGCAATTTTCCTAGTGTCTGAGAAACTAACACACACTAGAAAAATCGTTTCGTGGATGAACTAATGATTACTTTTCCTCTTTGCATGTCACGTCTTTGACATGCAGTGGCCAGCACTAGTGTACACTTAATTATGCAGAGCTTAGCTCAGCATATAGGGTCTGTCACCCCTGCCTCTGCTTCTGGCACCCTTGTCATCTGCCTTCACTCTTCTCAGTCCCAGCGCTGCCCCCTGGAACCTCTTCTCCCACTTTGTCCAGGGTGCTCCTTGGTTTGCTTGCCTTCACACTAGCCCTCTTCTGCCTATGCCTATGTCGTAGGACCTCTTTCTCATTTTGCTCATTTTTTTTCCATGATGCATAAACGTGTTCCTTGTTTCAATATAGTGTGTTTTACCTTAAATCCAGTCATACGTGCTGTGTCTTCTAGTCCCCTCACTAACAGTTTGGGGACCTGGCATATTACCCATTGGTCTTTACATGGTACCATATAGCAACAGAAGGAATGGTGGTTTCTGCTTGGCTTCTCTTTTTTGTGTTGTAGGTCTGCAGGCTTTGATTATCATGTCTTAGATATTCACAAGAACTTTAAAAGATTGTTGAGAAATACTTATTTACCATCTGCATGTCCATCTCTCTGTCTCACACATTTATAGTCATCCAAACCCATACATTCACACAAAAATTTGACTGATTGTCCCTAAAACATCTAAAATCTGAATACCATGTTGAAGCTTTCATCCCTGGTCCACTTAGGCTAAACTCACAGAACCAGTGGCTGATGTAATATGACTGGTTCCCAGTAGACGGATAAGACATTCAGATATCCTAGCGCAACATTTGGACTCATATATCAGATATTTACATTATGATTCATAACACTAGCAAAATTACAGATATGAAGTAGCAACAAAATAATGTTATGATTGGGGGTCACCACAACATGAGGAACTGTATTAAAGGGTCACAGTGTCAGAAAGGTTGAGAACCAGTACCCTAGAGTATAAGGTCTTGGTATTTCTTGTGATGCTAGTATTGAAGTATTGTTTTGTTCCCTATGTTAAGAAATGCCAGTCTTTATGCTTCGCTCAAGAGAAACAGCATAGCAAAAAAGCACCAAGAATTCCCCTGGTGATCTCAAAGTGGGTCGGACAGCTACTAAAAGGAGCTGAAAGGCTTAAATAGCACTTTAAGTATAACAATATCTCCTTCATTAATGAATTCACTTATGGTTTCCAGATATTCTTGGGCTTTTTTTTTCCAATTAATAATAGGATAACTAAAAATAAATGTTCATTTATTCCCCAAAGAAAATATTTTGTACAGATCTGTGCTATTTGAAAAGTACATTTTCGAGTCAAAATATTTAAGCACAGTCATTTATGATTTCATGAAAGCTGGAAGAGATATAACAGCTTAACTTACAATATGTCAAAAGAACAAGTTAAAAATGACAATTTTGTTGCAAAAGTATTCACTTAACTGCCATTTTAAACACACACACACACACACACACGCACACACGCACACACGCACGCACGCATGCACCAAAGCACTTAGTTTAAATACCTGCATTTAGGGAAGGTTTTTCCCTTCCATAATTTCCTAGCCAGGTGTGGGTACTGCCAATGGCAGAGCCAAATGCAGCTTTAGTATTCAGGGTAACTGAATAAATAGAAAAACAATGACAACTGCAAATGTTTAGGATAAAATTACATATCGCCGACTTGCCAGCTCTTACTTTTACTGGGAGGGAAGATCGCTCTCCCTGTATTTTTGGCTTGTTTTCAGGGTCTGTTTCTCACTGCTAGCTGAGATGAAACACCAAACCCCAGCCATTTGAATTTACGCAACAGTGTTTTAATACCCAGAGTGCCTCCATAAATAGTCTGCTCTCCCCACACTCTAGAGAAAACAGCCCCATTTAATCGATGTAAGCCTGAGGGCTCAGAGGAGTGTGGTAGCCCCTTCTCCTCTGCCCTTGCAGGAATGTTTACCTAAGCAGCAAAGACACTGCTTGCCAGACACACCATGTTGCTGCCACAGCCTTAGCAACCGTGGCCAGCTTTTTGTTGTTGTTTACCGTCTGATGGGCCATGCTCCTTTAAGAAGCATAAACTCCTTCTCCTTCTTCCCCGTCTTAGTAAGTAATCACTCAAGACCTGTCAGCTGCCTGGAGTTATCTGGAGGAGCAGCCTAAGGAAATCATCTTGCCTCTCCCCTCCAAGAAGAAAAGTTAAAGGCTGGCAAATGGACAGTGGCTATTTGCATGAGAGTAGCCAGAGAGTGCCCAGGGGGCATCAAGCCCTGGTTTTTATTTCTGTAGTGGAAATGTTAGCAGCTGTGGCTTGGGAGGTTGCATTCAGAAGGCGCTGAATCGATGCAAATGTTTTTTGCATTTTGGTGAACAGTAGCTATTAGGGGACACTGTGCTGTTATTGCAGAGCCCCACAATGAAGATTCAGGAGCATCCCAGTGTATCTGACACCAAACAACAGAGGAATCAAGATGCTGAAGATCAGCAGGAGAGCTTTGTCCCAGATATGCCCCAGTTGGACCTGACAGCATTGTGCGATGAGAAGACCTGGGAAGGTAGGCGATCATCTGCCGTTTGGGTTTCACATTGAAAAAGCATATATGAATAAGTATAGGCAAAGCATGTGACCGCATGCCCGTGTGGATCAGAGTATGAGCCATGCATGCAGAAAAAACTGGGTTTCTATTAATAAAAAAAAAAAAAAAAAAAAGACAAAATCCCTTACCAGGCATAGGAACATGCCGTTTAGTGTTGTCAAGGATAGTTGCAATACAAGAAAGGAAAATATGCAGGCACTTTGTCCTAGTGTCACCTTGCAGTATATTTTTAAGCCACCAAGAGTGCTGCTCTGCTTGTGGTACACTGCAGAAAGCCAGCCACCCACCATCTCACTCACTACCCCTCATACCTTAGCTGCCTCCTGCTACTCGCCAGTCACTCCACTATATTACCCACTTCCTGAAGTATACATTCCAAGTTTTTAAGGAAGATATTCTTCTTTGCTTCTATTTGGCTAATGTATACATTTTTTTTTAAAAAAAAATCTGGTTAACACATCATTGGGAACATTGATTGAAAGCATTTCTTTGCTGAAGACTTCTGATGTGGTTTTAGCTTGTTCTTTTCTAGACCCTTCTGATGAAGATATCAGAAATCTACTCTGAGGAAGAAGTTAGCTTAGTCACATTGTCAAGGGAGGGCCCAAGCTGCCTCCTCTATCCCTCTGTCTACATTCAAACCTGTGTCACCGTTCTGCACAGTGTGTGTCTGAAGACCATAGTCAGGGAGAAATGGGCTCCTGGCTTTAGTAAGGCAGCTGAACGCAACATAGTGCCTTAGGAGAGAGTCACAACTAGGAAAACAGCCCAGCTTCTGTGGGTATGCCCTGTCCCCATCCTGACCCACTCCTCAGTTCTTATCTAATGATCAAAAGTCCATGTGAAGAACCCACAGGGTGAAAGGCTATCCTACTTGTTGCTCTGACCTAGTGAGCTTTGTGAGAACAGACCGCTTAATTTTCATGTTTTCCCCCTATAATCTAAGAAACCTGTTCTGGTTGTTTTCATATAATTTGGCAGCAGATCTGAAATTTTCTCAGATCACTCCAACTCAAAATATTCAGAGAACAAAAGAGGGCATAGTTGACTTTGCTTCATGTGAAATTTAACTGGTCTATTTCTGTATACCTATTGGTTTGACATCCATTTTTGACCACTTTGAAATAACCATATGTCTTTTTAATCTATAAATTGGCAACAATATGGCTTTCTAACCTTAAGAGTCTCAGAGAGGTCACTGTTGCCCAAATAAAAGTGAAAGTCCAAATAAAAAAAAAATACCATATTTGAGTTTCAGTGATATGGGATATCATATAGCTTTTAAATAAAAAAGAAGACTCTAGAGCCAGAATTCAAGTGAGCTACTGTCTCTTCCTTGCTCCTCCCCTGAAATGTACTCAGTTTGATTATTTCTCTTGGTTAATCACAAATGTAAATTTCTCTCTCAACACACATAACTTAAAATAACACCGAACAAGCTCTTCAGCATGGTTAGAAGCCAATATAGAGTTTCATAGAAATCATTCCATTAAAGAATTTTTCTGCAGAGAATAAAAGTGTGGAGGAAGCAGCATTTTATTTAGAAGGCTGAGCAGGATGTTTTCCTCAAGGTTAGAAAAATACACTTTACAGGCTGGCTTGGGCATGAGACTTGTGTTGGTGAATTGCTGTGACAATTCTTTTTTTTTCCCCATTAAATTTGCATTTGTTGTTGAACTTCTACAACTCTAAAATCTACAATGATTTATTTTTCAAGGTCATTTTGGCAGTTTGGTTACTGCTTTCACTAACCTTCTTTAAATTACATATTTTAATTTCCAAATTGCTTTATAATAGGAACATGGCTATAAGTATAGTCAAAATAAAGGAACCAATGTGCAAAGCTAGGTTAAATGACAACAATAAATTTGATGGCTAGAATATCATCTATAGCTTCTTTAAGAAATGGAAAGATGTTTTCCTAGTAGCCAGTGAACTTCACACTAGTTTAAATTGTGCCCACAAAAGCAAGACAACAAAATATAAGGATGGAAACAATAATCACAAGACTGTACAGACAAATATCCACTCTCAGCCTCCATTCCCCTCAAAGCCACAGTGTAGAAGGACACTCTTGGTTTGTGTGACTGCTCCCTGGACTGTGCCGTTGGTCACAGTCTGATGTGGAGCCAGGAAGGGTCACCTGATGTGGGGTGGCCTGAATGGCTGAGGTAGAAACCCCAGCCGGGTGTGCTGTGGAAATACTGTTCTCCAAGTTGTTAAGCTTAGGATAAAGGAAACAATGAAGGGGATTGAAGTGGTAAGTAGATTCCATAGTCTACAAAGTAGAACCCTTGAAAAGTAAACATAGTGTCCATCTCATCTGGCTTGCTGGCCTGCAGTCAACCATGCCTTCACCTTTTAAGGCACATTAAGTAATCTGTCATGCCATTATACTTCATGGTGTTAGGGTTTCACCTATCCAAAGTTAATGAATACATACATCAAAGGCATTGTTCTGATACCGAAATGTAATTAGAATTGTGCAATTAAAGGACATATTGATGTGTATGATATTTAAACATAACTATATTTTATTTGCTTTGAAGTCAGGCTTAAAGGGCACTTTGACTGGGAATGGTATCTCACACTCCAATATATGTAAGGCAGCAGAATCATCATAACTTTGAGGCCAGTCTGTGATACAGGGTCTCACTCTGTAGCACAGGCTGGCCTTGAAATTACCAGTGTGAGCCTCCACAAACAGCTAACAGGACATTTCTTTTAAAAGTCACAACATGTTTAATTTTTCTCAGTTGTTACTTACAATGGACAACAATTTTGGAGAGAAATTCTCTTTAAGAGTCATGAAAAGAAGCTGGCGAGATGGTTTAGTAGGTGATAGCATGTATTTATTGTTCATGCCAAGAATCTGAGTTCAACTCCCCGCATCCACATCAGACAGCTTACAACTACTTGTAACTCCAGCTCCGGCAGATGTCCCCTAACCTCAGGCACATGCACATATACAGACATACACACATGTACATTTAAAATAAACAATAATAAAAATATATTTTAAAATGAGTCATGGAGAAGGGTTGGCAAGAGGGTTCAGTGGGTAAGGGCACTTGTTACCAAATCTGATACCCTGAGCTCAGGCCCCAGAATTTACATTGTGGAAGTAGAAAAGCAACTGTCACAAATGGTTCTCTGCCCACCACATATGCACTATGACACAAACACAATCAATCAATCAATCAATCAACCAATCAATTGAAAAGTAAAAAAAAAATTATTTTAAAAGAATCCTGGAGAAGCAAGATCTTAAAAGATCTCTAGTTGACCCATCCCATCATACAATTAAGAAAGCTGAGTATCTCCTAACTTCTAGATCATGCTCTAAGCAATGCTATTCAGGCATCCCATCAAACAGGGTAAATAAGGACCAAACTTCAAATCCTGGCTTTGCTAATTGATATGGTCTATAGGAAAATAGGAAATCTGTCTCTATTTTGCCTTGAATCCATTGTCCCTAAATAGATATAACAACAAAAGCAAATAATAATACATAATAAGTATAATCTTTGTTTAGTAAGGATTAAATGAGCTAATATCTGCTTTCTTCCACATCCTATGGTCACCATATGCATGTTACTGCTTTTCTTTCCCACAAATATCTCTAAATATAGTTGGGGGTGGGTAATTCAGCAAATATAGTATATGAGATTCTCAAAGAAGTAATAATTTTTAAAGAAGCAAAATCAATAATAACTAGGCAGGCCCTCCATATATTTGCTAAGTGTTCTCCATTCACACCAACCTCTACTCCTCTTTTGTGTAGTATGCTAGACCCTGGATTGGGAAATGCAGCACTTAAAGAGAGAGCAGCTGGCCTCCTAGTAGGGTCTTCATGATAGCTTTCTCTAAGACATGTGAGGAATAGAAGATAGGCTGATCAAGAAACTATGTGTACATGTGCAAGCCCATGGGTTCAGGTCACCTCAAATGGCATTCTTCTTTTGGTTAAAGTCATCAGCCCTATTCTGTTCCATAAATTTATCAATAATTTCAGCAGATCTCCTGGGGACCTGCTTCTTTACTCTACAGATAGAGGCAAAACAGATATATGAGCCCTAAAAATTAAATCTGGGATTGATAAAGCTGACTGCTAAGGTTCCTTATAAATTTTGTAGTTTGAAAGACTTTTTTGAACAATTTAGTAAGACTAACATTGTTCTAAGGTTGAATTTTAGAACAGAGAAAGAATTTATGAAAGTAATTCCTCCAGTGTGGCTCCTAACTTTCCATGTCTGGGGCACTCTAGCCCCTCTTTGAACAGCTGAGAAGACAGTTATGACATCGTGCCAAGTAGTAATGGCTCTAAACAACATAGTCGGGAAAAGCTATGGAAAATATCATCTCCCTTAATTTTGTACAGATTACTTATAAAGAACTCATTTCGGTAGCCAGTTTCTCTGACATAGCCAATGGGTGCAGCCAGATAAGCAGAGCACAGCTGTCTCAATGCCGTGTGCCAACTTTGCTTGAAGATGAACTTCCTATGCTGGATTGATTCCCTTTAGAACCTGGTGTAATGTGCTCTCTGACTTAGGATTCTTCAGAACTTATTCTTATCAATTACATAGCAGGAACACAGCATTTATTATTGTTATTTCTGATGACCTGCTACTCTGTCAAATGACCTAAATGAATTAATTTTTAATAATAAATTACATGATTATGTCTAGAGTTCATTGTGAGTGTACCAAAGGGATTTTTATTTGAAAATAAATATGTGCTTATTTTATATCCTGCTGTAGGGGGAAATGCAGTGTGAAGTCTCATGACTTTTTTGTTGTCCCCTTGAGTACTTTTCTTGCAATATTCTTGTTTCAATGTTCTAGAGATACTGACTCAATATAAACTATTTTTCAAGAATCTCTTAGAAATGGCTGGTGATGCATTACCAAAACTGGTCTCTTCAAAGCAACATAATGATGCATACTATGTGTCACAGGATGCCAGGCTGTTCCTTGGTTCCTAGTTGAGTGACAATTAGCAAATGAAGCCAGGATACTTCAGACTAACATGGAAAGATATTGATTCTTTAGTATATGAGATATGTACTGCATGTCAGTTTGTGACTTTCTTAAATGGAGTCCTTTACATTGAGACTGCATAAAAAAGAGAAAAGGAGACCACTCACCTAAGTGTTCCACGTTGCAGAACTGGGGATGATCACTTCAGTTCTACCTGTGGAACAGTGATGAAATATTGTTCTTTATTTTGTTAAAGCTAAAATTCACAATGACTTTATATCTATTGTCTTTCTGTAATGGATTCATCAACCCTACCTACATGGTTTAGTAGGAAAATGCTAGAATTTTCTGAGCTGTCTAATTTCCTGTTTAACACCTGTATTGGATGTATTTGGGTGTTTTGTTTGTTTTTGTTTGTTTGTTTATCATTGAAATGATTGGTCCAGGACAAAGACAAAATAAAGCTGTATTAAACAAGAGAATGGATAGATGGCTTCAGGTTACCTGCCAAGCACCACTCCTAATTCAGTCTATTTATAATGAGTTAATGACTATAAAGACCAAATAGTTGAAACCTCAAAGATGTTTTTATTTTAGAAAATGTATTCTTCTGGATTAAAATTTAAATAGAGGGTGTCAAGATCAAGTTTTTCAAACTGTATTTCTTTTTCCCTGATGAATAGAAATCTCAAGCTAACTAGCATACCCTTGTGCCAATATTGACATCGTACTTTGTTTTGTCAGATCTTTGGGTCCTGTCCCCTTAGTTGTTCACTCATCTGCAGAGAGACCAGGGCCAGCAGCATGGCTGCTTAGGCCATTTTAACTCTTTCCAGTTTGGTTGAGTTGATTTTTGTCTTAAGAAATAGAAGATGTAATCTAGTCAGTCTAACAACGTCATTTTCTGCAACGTAACACTAAAATTTACATTTCTCCCAGAGACTCCTTTCTCCTGCCTCCCTCCTTTCCTGATGCTTTTCATTCTTTTATGTCAGCAGAGCATAGCTGTATAGTCCTGTAAGCTACTCCTTAGCACATACGGACTGATACTGTTAGTCCAAAGAATGAGATGTTTGTCTCCAGGCTTAGCCACGTGCATTGGCCCATGTTTGAGCCTCAATAAATGGGACATTTTTTCCCTTCAACATTTTTAGTTTCAGAATATTTATCTACATTCCCAGACAAGTTGAGTTCCTTTAAACTGCAAGCCTTGTTCTTTATTATTTACTATTTCAAATGAACACATTTCTCTTCCTATTGTACTATGAAGTTTTCCCAAGCTTCAGGTACTTGTCACTGATTGTGTAGCTCTGGCACATTCTAAAGCAGAACACTTAGAAAGTAGAAGGCATGAGACCCTCTCTTCTCTCACTGACTGGTGCTTGTTCTTAACTTCCTTACATCTCAGTGGCCTTACCTCTTAGCAGCCTGGGATCAGTAGTTTTCAAAGCTGACAATCATGTGGGCACTTGAATCATTTGGGCAGCTTTTAAGTGTGTGTATGCTTTTGTGTGTGCACACTGTGTGTGTGGATGTAGATATACATGTGTGTACATGTTTGTTGGCCTGCCTGTCAGTCATATCTGTACCTTCATTTAAGTATAGTGTATGTGGGATAGGTAAAGGATTTATGTGTTCCTAGTTTCCCTGGGTTACTCTAAGCATGTACCAAGGATGAGAGGTCTTAAAAGCTGTTAACCTGCCTCTAGTGTTCTAGAATTATAATCTGGTCTTTCTACATACAAAGTTTAAGCACATTTATTCCATATAGCTGTAAAAAGTTTCAAGCTTCATATTGAAGGAGCAATTAGGAGTTCTGTGATTCGGACTTTAAGAATCCCAGAGTCTAAGATTGGAGCAAGTATTAGACTTGTGGAAATCACTAAATGGCAAGTGCAGTCCAAGACTTCAGTGCAGATTACTGGATTACATGGAAAACAGTGTGCCACCCAAGATCTACTGTGAAGTCTTTTAGACATAGTTGTAAAGCTTTCCTTAGTATTTATTTGCTTTGTGTGTGTGTTGGGGGTGGGGTAGCTGTTGCACCCATGCCACAGTGAACTTGTGGAGCTGAGAGAAAGAGCTGAGGAGATGGTTCTCTCCTTCCAACATGTGAGTTTCAGACATCAAGTTCGGGACATCAGACTTGGTGACAAGGGCCTTTACCCACTGAGTCATTTTGCCAGCCTAATACTTGTTGCTATTTTCCAACTAAGGAAAGGAGTATTTTTGAAATGTGGCTTATGATAAATAGAAATAAACACAACCTTCTTGCCTCGTAAAATAAAAGGTCAGTATTTTGTGCTTTTTTTTTTTTCTGACTGATTGCCTAAAAATAATTTGTACAGGTTTGACGTCTATACGGCTCTTTTTCCTCTCTTCATGATTTATGTATGCTCCTTCCACCTGCTCTTGGGCAGCTTCTGAAATTACAAGTGCAAAGTACAGTCAGAAGCATGCTAATCCTGTGTACTAGGCAGAGAGCACAGTCAGAAGCATGCTAATCCTGTGTACTAGGCAGAGAGGCATGCACAGTCAGAAGTATGCTAATCCTGTATACTAAGCAGAGGCACAGGGAGAAGCATTCTAATCCTATGCAATAGATAGAGAGGCTTGCACAGTCAGAAGCAAGCTAATCCTGTATACTAGGCAGAGAGACACAGGAAGAAACATGCTAATCCTGTATTCTAGGTAGAGGCCCAGGGAGACGTCTTACAAAATTACCCACACAGAGGTTGTACACCCTTGGTAAATAGGATCTCACAAGTCTAACATGGCTTCTTAGTTGTCAGGATTCTCATGATGCTATGTGCATGAACCCTTTCCCCAAACACTCATGACTTCTCTAGTGGTGCTCCTGCTTGGGAAAGATTCTATCACTTCTCTATTGGGAAAATTGGAATTATACGCAATTGGATACTTATCTTCCAGGGTATTTCTTGGGGTAACCCTAGCAAATTCTGGTCTGAAAGCAAGTAAGAATAGAGATAAAGTCAGGTGGCTGCCATGAGATACAGTGGTGATTTCAGTTAGACATAGTGTCTACTCTGGACCTTAGATATGAAGCAAGAAGCCACCCAATGGGCAGTGACCTAAAACATTCAGGAAATCAGGGTGATGATGCTTTCAAGAACACTATTAACCTCTTAAACCTCATTTATTTTCCAGAACCCATCCTGTCCTGGCAGCAAGAGAATGCAGACTCTGATGAAGCCCGCCTTTCCCCACAGGCTGGGCGCCTGATTCACCAGTTTCTAGATGAGGACAGTGACCCCATGCTGTCCCCCAGGTTCTATGCCTATGGGCAGAGCAGGCAGTACCTGGATGACACAGAAGTGCCTCCGTCTCCCCCCAATTCCCATTCTTTCATGAGGTATGTTCTGTGTTACTGATAAGCAACTGCAACAGCCACGTAGCATCAGAACAGACAGAATGCACTGATGGCTCGCCCAATTAGTAAAAGATTAAGTTGGGGATTTGTGGAGTGCCACACCTAAAGTTCTCCATCCTAGTGTGGAAGCTGTGTTGGAGTTTCCACTTAAGCTGTGATCCAACTATAGATCTCATTTTGAATTCCAGTTAGCACCTCCTTCCTAAAGCTCTGTCAAATTTAACATTTAGGCTTGGACTCCATTTCAGATTGTTTTGATAATGTAAGTGGAAGTGAGAGAAACACAGACTTATTTAATAGGTGGCATATACATAATTCAGATGCACTCAGAAAATGCACCCATCACTTGGGTTTTATCAAAGGGGAAGGGATGTTTTCACTCCTTTGTGCCATCTACTCTCATATCCTGAAGGACCTCCCCATAGTTATTGGTCATTCATGGGGCAGCTAACCCAGGCCATGCTCTTTGCAGGCGGCGAAGCTCCTCCCTGGGGTCCTATGATGATGAACAAGAGGACCTGACACCTGTGCAGCTCACCAGAAGGATCCAGACCCTTAAAAAGAAGATCCGGAAGTTTGAGGACAGGTTTGAAGAAGAGAGGAAGTACAGAGTGAGTTCTCCATAGGATCTCCTTATCCCCATATACTCTATAGCTGATAGAGCTTCAGCTCTCAACCTGTGGGTCTCAGATACACTACATGTCTGATATTTACATTACATTTCATAACAGTAACAAAATTACAGTTATGAAGTAACAACAAAAATAATTTTGTGGTTGAGGGGTCACCATAACATGAGAAACTGTATTAAAGGGTCACAGCATTAGGAAAGTTGAAAACCATTGATTTAGAGGATACCCAAAGCTGATTAAAGAAAGGAATTTTACTTGTTGGACTAAAATTTGATTCAAGATTATCTTCTACAGTTTTCTCCATGCTGGGCTCCTTCTATTGTTGGCTGTGTCTTGGTTTCCCAAGACAGTGTGGCAAGAGGATATTTTTCATGCTGGCTGCAATATAAGCTATAAACTCTTCCACTTCCTGCTTCATTAGCTGACATATAGAAATAATAGAAAACGGGATGTTGACCCCACAGAAATCCATGATCATAAAGATCCAGTATTTTGCCCTTAAGGAAATTGGCTTGAGTATCAGAAATAAGCAGTAAAATATTTACTCTAGGGGGCTGGAGAGATTGCTCAGTGGTTAAGACCACCATCTGTTCTTCCAAAGGACCCAGGTTCAATTCCCGGTACCCACATAGCAGCTTACAACTGTCTCTAACTCCGGTTCCAAGGGATCTGATACCCTCACACCAATGCACATAAAATAAAGTTAAATAAACCATTTTTGAAAAAAAATATTTACTCTAGATTTTCTTTTCCCAGCCCTCCCACAGTGACAAGGCAGCCAATCCAGAGGTTCTGAAATGGACAAATGACTTGGCCAAATTCCGGAAACAGCTGAAAGGTAAGTGAAGTTGTAAACTTACTGGCATGGCCTGCGTGCAATAAACCAGGAGCCAAATCCCTAGTGTCTTGCTGAGTTTTACCAAAGTGTCACCATCCAGGCTTCCCAGACCTGAAGACACTTCCCAGTTCACCCAGTTCTTTTTGGAACACAATCCCAAGACATTGGAGCGTCTCATGTCACAAGACAACCAGACAAGATATGATTTGGAATCTTCAACATGTCTTTATTTCTACACACTCCTAGAAAGATGGTTTCACGTTAGTACTTCTGCCCATTTATTCTAAAGTTGCACTTGCAGGAGTGTTAGAAGGCAGTTCAGCAGAGACAAATCTGAAAGGTCTAGGCACCTTCCCCTTGAAGAGCTTTCTGTATTCAGGGATAGTAGCAGAAACAACTAAATGAAATGAAAATGGGGTGTGCCATAGATTGGATGAGAAGCAGTGGTCAGTGTCTAATTTTAGATCAGCATATATATGCCTTTGAAATGCTTCAACCCACTTCTCACATCAGTTCCCAAGTCAAGGGGACCAAAAATCAGGTACTAAAAACTAACACTTTCCCAGGAATTAGGGTTTGGAAATCATTTCTGAAGATCTAGAAACAGTCTATTACAGTTTGGTTTATGAAATGATCCAGGGATTTCCATTTACACTATTATTCAATAATCTCTGAAAAAAAAACATGACTAAACAGTTATTGACATGACAAATCTGAGCCGGGCGGTGGTGGCACACACCTTTAATCCCAGCACTTGGGAGGCAGAGGCAGGAGGATTTCTGAGTTCGAGGCCAGCCTGGTCTACAAAGTGAGATCCAGGACAGCCAGGGCTACACAGAGAAACCCTGTCTCGACAAACCAAAAAAAAAAAAAAAAAGACATGACAAATCTGGGTTCAGCACCCCTCAGCCTCATGTCCCTGTGTTTACAAATCTAATTGCCTAGAATCAAAACTGAAGATCTCTGAAGAGGACCTCACCCCCAGGACACGGCAACGAAGTAACACACTCCCCAAGAGTTTTGGTTCCCAGCTAGAAAAAGAAGATGAGAAGAAGCAAGAAGTGGTGGATAAAGCCATCAGGCCCAGCGTTGAAGCTACACTGGAAGGGATACTAAGAAAACTCCAAGAGAAACGAGTAGAGGCCAGCCGTCCCGAGGACATTAAGGTGGGATGCTGTTAGAAAGCCTGAGGGAGTTGCCCTCAGTGAGGTCAACACGGTAAAAACACAGGCCATGCAGATTGGTGTTGATACTTTTGCCACACTTGCTTTCCAGGCAGGAGACACTCTGCTCTGCTCTCTACTGGTATTACACTAAGCCTAGTGGGACGGGGGAAGAGGACAGGGAACATGAATCCCTGCAAGCACAATGGCACCTTTTAAAGCTTCCCGCACGTGTAGAGAGGCATATGAAAGCTGCAGTGTTTTATCCGTGGGTATTCTGGTTTCTGACTACTGACTGAAAGCAGATCGTTCTGTTGACTCTATTGTCAAATGAACTTATTGAGATTAATAGATGGCTTGACTCTCTGAGTAGAGAATGATAGGCAAACCTTTAGGAGTGTAACTGCAGTATTTCTGGGTCCATTAAGCTCAACCCATGTCTTCAATGTGCCTTTCCTGCCAGGTGGGTGTTCCAGATGACAATGGTCATCTGCACTCTGTGTCTCTGGTGGGAGGTCAAGGAGCTCTCGTTGCTATGTGATCTTTGAACAGAGAATTTTAACCTTTCCTTAAGATGAGCTTGACTACATAAAGAAGTTGGGATGTGCATAAATGTTTTCCTCATGTTTCCTTTCTTATGACTGTGTTTATACAGGATATGACTAAGGACCAGATTGCTAATGAGAAAGTGGCTCTGCAGAAAGCCCTGCTATACTACGAAAGTATCCATGGGCGGCCGGTATGTGATGCAGCAAACTGTCTCTTTGGGGTCAGTTGTCTGGTTTTGGAAAGATTCTACAATTTAGTTTCATCCAGGAACTAGGGACCCTAATACATGCTCTATTCTCTAATACAAGAAAGGAAGCTTAATGCATATTCACACCATATCAACGTGTTTTTGAAGGCATAGTCAATAGACCTTGAACATAACTGAGTTCCAACAAAAGTTAGTCTACAACTAAACTTAAGTTGCTAGAGTCCTATTGAAAGAGAAAAGAGGTAAAGGGGAGGGGAGATTTTGGTATAGAGTTCATAAAATTTTAAAG
Organism: Tokudaia tokunoshimensis; assembly: GCA_036184795.1. Taxonomy (NCBI): domain Eukaryota; kingdom Metazoa; phylum Chordata; class Mammalia; order Rodentia; family Muridae; genus Tokudaia; species Tokudaia tokunoshimensis. Next base: position 80,369,163 of record BTHU01000002.1, on the reverse strand, counting down.
TAAGGAAACCTCTTGCCCAAGTCAGTTTCCATAAACTGTAGATGACTGTAGGCTTCCACTGGCATATTATAAAAGGACTAAGCTTGAATGATTGATCATAGAACAGTCACTCTGCATTTCAAGACACAGCCAGCATTTTAAAGAACTTCTAACTGTGTGTAGAACCCATATTATGAAGTGCAAGATGTAGCTATGCTTTCTTATCAAACTAGGAAGCACCTGAGGTGGTTTGGTGTCTGACAAGCACATGTTGGGTATTTCTTGGCAGCTTTAGGGAAACTCGTAGTAAGACAGGTTTCTTTGTCTTCCCCCTTTTATTGGATATTTTCTTTATTTACATTTCAAATGTTATCCCCCTTTCCAGGTCTCCCCTCCAGAAACTCCTATCCCATCCCCCTCCCCTGCCTCTATGAGGGTGCTCCCCCACCTACCCACCCATTCCCACCTTCCATCCCTGGCATTCCCCTACACTGGGGCATCGAACAGCCTTAGATCCAAGGGCAGCTCCTCCCACTGATGTCCACCAAGGCCATTTTCTGCCACATATGCGGCCAGAGTCATGGGACCCTCCATGTGTACTCTTTGGTTGCTGGTCCAGTCCCCGGGAGCTCCCGGGGGTCTGGACAGTTGACACTGTTGCTTCCCTCATGGAGCTGCAAAGCCCCTCAGCTCCTTCAGTCCCTCCTCCATCAGGGACCTCAGTCCAGTGTTTAGCTGTGAGCATCTGCCTCTGTATTTGTCAGGCTCTAGCAGAGCCTCTCAGGAGACAGCCATATCAGTTCTTCAGCAAGCACTTCCCGGCATCCATAAGAGCATCTGGGTTTGGCAACTGTATATGGAATGGATCCCCAGATGGGGCAAAGACAGGATTCTTTCTGCTCTCTTCTTTGAGGAACCCAGTCATCCTTGCTGCCTAGTACTCTTCATTGTCTCTGGTTCAGATAATTGACAAGGAAAAAAATGTCACAGCAGCAGTTGCTACAGGCAGGTATAAGGATGCATGAAATTTAGATTCACTGATTTTTATAAAGCCCCGAAATTCAGGACATTTCCACTGTTATAACTACTCGTTTAGCGAATTATTGGGTTGAATTTAATCCTTTCTTGTAAAGGATATTTTCTTCAATGTAGAAGCTTCCAGAATGAGATATAAAACTCCTTTTTAACAAGACACAGTATGACACTAGGTTCTTCAGGGGCTAGGCAAACACTCTACCTCAAAACTCTCATTCCAGTCATGGGTTTTATGGGGTGAGGATTCTGGGTCTTGTTTACCTGATAGTGAACCCAATCGTCAGTGACTGGCACAAACCCTGTCATACAGTGTAAGCCCAGGGAATATCCACAGAAGGCATCCTCTAGTTATTTATTTATTTATTTATTTATTTATTTATTTATTTATTTATGTCTTTGAAAAATTCTGCCCCTGGTGCTGATTCATCTTGATGGACTGTTCCTGCAGTGGAAAAGTACTAGAACTCTGGGATAATGTTCATGTGTCAGCCAAGTCTTGTTTCAGTTTTTTTTTTTTTTTTTTTTTTTTTTTTTTTTTTTTTTTAATTTTATTTTATTTTATTTTTTTAATTTACATTCCAAATCACTTCCCCTTTCCCGTTTCCTCCCTCCCCGAAAGTCCCATAAGCCCCCTTCCCTCCCTCTTTTCTCCGTTCAACCCCCTCTCATTACTCTGTCCTGGCGTTCCCCTACATCCAGTCTTTCCAGGACCAGGGGTCTCTCCTTCCATCTTTTTAGAAATCTATTGATATGCTGATTGTGTCTAGGGTATTCTGAGATTCTGGGTCAATATCCCCTTATCAGTGACTTCATACCATGTGTGATCTTTTGTGATTGGGTTACCTCACTAAGGATGATATTTTCAAGTTCTGACCATTTGCCTAGGAATTTCGTGAATTCATTGTTTTTAATTGCAGAGTAGTATTCCATTGTGTAAATATACCACATCTTCTGAATCCATTCCTCCGTTGAGGGACATCTGGGTTCTTTCCAGCTTCTGGCTATTATAAATAAGGCTGCTATGAATATAGTGGAGCATGTGTCCTTATTGCATGCAGGTAAAGTCTCTGGGTATATGCCCAGGAGTGGTATAGCCGGATCCTCCGGAAGTGTCATGCCCAGTTTTCTGAGGAGCCGCCAGACTGCTTTCCAGAGTGGTTGTACCAGCCTGCAATTCCACCAGCAGTGGAGGAGTGTTCCTCTTTCTCCACATCCTCGCCAACAACTGCTGTCTCCTGTGTTTTTGATCTTAGCCATCCTGACTGGTGTGAGATGGAATCTCAGGGTTGTTTTGATTTGCATTTCCCTAATGACTAAGGATGATGAACATCTCTTTAGGTGCTTCTCAGCCATTAGATATTCTTCAGGTGAGAACTCTTTGTTTAGCTCTGTACCCCATTTTTTAATAGGGTTACTTGCCTCTCTGGAGTTTAACTTCTTGAGTTCTTTGTATATCTTGGATATTAGCCCTCTGTCGGATGTAAGGTTGGTAAAGATCATTTCCCAGTTAGTTGGTTGCCGCTTTGTCTTTTTGACGGTGTCTTTTGCCTTGCAAAAACTTTGTAATTTAATGAGGTCCCATTTGTCTATTCTTGATCTTAGAGTATAAGCTATTGGAGTTCTGTTCAGGAAATTCTCCCCTGTGCCCATATGTTCAAGGTTCTTCCCTAGTTTCCCTTCTATTAGTTTCAGTGTGTCTGGTTTTATGTGGAGATCTTTGATCCACTTAGAATTGAGCTTAGTGCAAGGAGATAAGGATGGGTCAATTTGCATTCTTCTGCATGTTGACCTCCAGCTGAGCCAGCACCATTTGTTGAAAAGGCTATCTTTTTTCCACTGGATGGTTTTAGCTCCTTTGTCAAAGATCAAGTGACCATAGGAGTGTGGATTCATTTCTGGGTCTTCAATTCTGTTCCATTGATCTACATGTCTGTTACTGTACCAATACCATGCAGTTTTTAACACTATTGCTCTGTAGTACAGCTTGAGGTCCGGGATACTGATTCCCCCAGAGGTTCTTTTACTCTTGAGAATAGTTTTAGCTATTCTGGGTTTTCTGTTATTCCAGATGAATTTTTGAATTGCTCTTTCTAACTCTATGAAGAATTGAGTTGGGATTTTGATGGGGATTGCATTGAATCTGTGTATTACTTTTGGTAAGATGCTCATTTTTACTATATTAATCCTGCCAATCCATGAGCATGGCAGATTTTTCCATCTTCCGAGGTCTTCTTCAATTTCTTTCTTCAGAGACTTGAAGTTCTTGTCATACAGATCTTTCACTTGTTTGGTTAGCGTCACGCCAAGATACTTAATATGGTTTGTGGCTATCGTAAAGGGTATTATTTCTCTTACTTCTTTCTCAGCCTGCTTATCCTTTGAGTATAGGAAGGCTTCTGACTTGCTTGAGTTGATTTTATATCCGGCCACTTTGCTGAAGTCGTTTATCAGCTGTAGGAGTTCTCTGGTGGAGTTCTTTGGGTCGCTTATGTATACTATCATATCGTCTGCAAATAGTGATAGTTTGACTTCTTCCTTTCCAATTTGTATCCCTTTGACCTCTTTTTCTTGTCTAATTGCTCTAGCTAGAACTTCAAGTACTATATTGAAAAGATATGGAGAGAGAGGGCAGCCTTGTCTAGTCCCTGATTTTAGTGGGATTGCTTCAAGTTTCTCTCCGTTTAGATTGATGCTGGCTACTGGTTTGCTGTAAATTGCTTTTACTATGTTTAGATATGGGCCTTGAATTCCTGATCTTTCCAAGACCTTTAGCATGAAAGGATGCTGAATTTTGTCAAATGCTTTCTCAGCATCTAATGAGATGACCATGTGGTTTTTTTCTTTGAGATTGTTTATGTAGTGGATTACATTGATGGATTTCCTTATATTGAACCATCCCTGCATCCCTGGGATGAAGCCTACTTGATCGTGGTGAATGATCGTTTTGATGTGTTCTTGGATTCGGTTGGCAAGAATTTTATTGAGTATTTTTGCATCGATATTCATAAGAGAGATTGGCCTGAGATTCTCTTTCTTTGTCGGATCTTTGTGTGCTTTTGGTATTAGTGTAATTGTGGCTTCATAGAACGAGTTGGGTAGTGTTCCTTCTGTTTCTATTTTGTGGAACAGTTTGAAGAGTATTGGTGTTAGGTCTTCTTTGAAGGTCTGATAGAATTCTGCACTAAAACCATCTGGACCTGTGCTTTTTTTGGTTGGAAGACTTCCAATGACAACTTCTATTTCTTCAGGGGTTATAGGACGGTTTAGATGGTCTATTTGATCCTGATTTAATTTTGGTACTTGGTATCTGTCAAGGAAATTGTCCATTTCCTCAAGATTTTCTAGTTGTGTTGAATACAGGTTTTTGTAGTAGGATCTGATGATTTTTTGAATTTCCTCAGTTTCTGTTGTTATCTCTCCCTTTTCGTTTCTGATTTTATTAATTTGGATACTATCTCTGTGCCCTCTGGTTAGTCTGGCTAAGGGCTTATCTATCTTGTTGATTTTCTCAAAGAACCAACTCCTCGTTTTGTTGATTCTTTGTATGGTTTTATTTGTTTCTACTTGATTGATTTCAGCCCTGAGTTTGATGATTTCCTGCCTTCTACTCCTCTTTGGTGTATTCGCTTCTTTTTGTTCCAGGGCTTTCAGGTGTGCCATTAAGCTGTTGGTGTATGCTGTCTCCCGTTTCTTTTTGGCGGCACTCAGGGCTATGAATTTTCCTCTTAGCACTGCTTTCATTGTGTCCCATAAGTTAGGGTATGTTGTGCCTTCATTTTCATTAACTTTCAAAAAGTCTTTGATTTCTTTCTTTATTTCCACCTTGACCAAGTTATCATTGAGTAGAGCATTGTTCAGCCTCCATGTGTACGTGGGTTTTCTTTTGTTTTTGTTGCCATTGAAGACCACCCTTATTCCATAGTGATCTGATAGGAGGCATGGGATTATTTCTATCTTCTTGTATCTGTTGAGGTCTGATTTGTGACCAATTATATGGTCAATTTTGGAGAAGGTACCATGAGGAGCTGAGAAGAAGGTGTATTCTTTAGCTCTAGGATGAAATGTTCTATATATATCAGTTAGTTCCATTTGGTCCAAGGCTTCAATTAGATTCACTGTGTCCCTGTTTAGTTTCTGCTTTCCTGAACGATCCATTTCAGAGAGCGGGGTGTTGAAGTCACCCACTATTATTGTGTGCGGTGCGATGTGTGCTTTGAGTTTTAGTAAAGTTTCTTTTACGAATGAGGGTGCCCTTGCATTTGGAGCATAGATATTCAGGATTGAGAGTTCTTGATGGTGGATTTTTCCCTTGATCAGTATGTAGTGTCCTTCTGTGTCTTTTTTGATGACTTTGGGTTGAAAATCAATTTTATCCGATATTAGGATGGCTACTCCACCTCGTTTCTTGGGGCCATTTGCTTGTAAAATTGTTTTCCAGCCTTTTACTCTGAGGTAGTGTTTGTCTTTGACACTGAGGTGCGTTTCCTGCATGCAGCAAAAAGCTGGGTCCTGTTTACGTATCCAGTCTGCTAGTCTATGTCTTTTAATTGGGGAGTTGAGACCATTGATATTAAGAGAGATTAAGGCATAGTGATTATTGCCATCTGCCATTCTTGACGCTATCTTTATGTTTGAGTGGTTATCTACTTTTGGGTTTGATTCAAGAAGGTTATTATCTCATTTTTTCCAGGGTGTTGTTTCTCTCCCTGTATTGGAGGTTTCCACCTATTATCCGTTGCAGGGCTGGATTTGTGGAAAGATATTGTGAAAATTTGGTTTTATCATGGAATATCTTGGTCTCTCCATCTATGGTGATTGAGAGTTTTGCTGGGTATAGTAGTCTAGGCTGGCATTTGTGCTGTCTTAGTGTCTGCATGAGATCTGCCCAGGATCTTCTGGCTTTCATAGTCTCTGGTGAGAAGTCTGATGTGATTCGGATAGGTCTTCCTTTGTATGTTACTTGGCCCTTTTCTCTTACTGCATTTAGTATTCTTTCTTTGTTTAGAACATTCGGTGTTTTGATTATTATGTGACGGGAGGTATTTCTGTTCTGGTCCAGTCTGTTTGGAGTTCTGTAGGCTTCTTGTACGTTCATCGGCATCTCTCTCTTTAAGTTAGGGAAGTTTTCCTCCATAATTTTGTTGAAGATGTTTACTGGCCCTTTAAGTTGCAAATCTTCACTCTCATCTATACTTATAATCCTTAGGTTTGGTCTTCTCATTGTGTCCTGGATTTCCTGGATGTTTTGGGTTACGCGTTTTTTGCATTTTGCATTTTCTTTGACTGTTGAGTCGATGCTTTCTATGGAATCTTCAGCACCTGAGATTCTTTCTTCCATCTCTTGTATTCTATTGTTGATGTTTGCATCTATGACTCCTGATTTCTTCCCAAGGTTTTCTATCTCCAAAGTTGTCTCCCTTTGTGATTTCTTAGTTGTTTCTACTTCCTTTTTTAGTTCCTGGATGGATTTGCTGAGATCCTTCACTTGTTTGTTTGTATTTTCCTGTATTTCTTTAAGGTATTTTTGCATTACCTCTTTCAGGATTTCTTCCTGATGACCCACGTTCTCCTGCATTTCTCTGAGCGATTTTTGTGTTTCCTCCTCATGGGATTCCATCTGTTGATCCATCGTCTCCTGCATTTCTTTAAGCAGTTCTCGTGTTTCCTTTGTAAGGGCATCTAACCGTTGATTCATTTCTTTAAGCAATTTTTGTGTTGCCTCCTTATGGGCATCCGTCTGTTGACCCATATTCTTCTGCATTTCTTTATGCAAATTTTGTGATTCCTTTGTGAGTGCATCTACCCGTTGATTCATCTCGTTAAGTGATTTTTGTGTTGTCTCCTTGTGCGCCTCCATCTTTTGATCCATGTTCTCCCGCATTTCTCTAAGCGATTTTTGTGTTTCCTTTGTAAGGGCTTCTAACCGTTGATTCATGGTCTCCTGTAACTCTTTATGAGATTTATTTGTGTCCTTCTTGTGATCCTCTAATAGCATCATGAGAAGTGATTTTAAATCCAGATCTTGTCTTTCGGGTGTGGTGGGGTATCCAGGACTTGCTGCTGTTGGAGAGTTGGGTTCGGATGGTCCCACATTACTTTGATTACTGTTAGTAACATTCCTACGTTTGCCTTTTGCCATCTGGATACCTCTGGTGTTAGTTGGTCCTGCTGCCACTGGCTGTTGGTTGGACCTCCTGTGAGCCTGCAAAGCTATTTCTGCCCCCCCTGGATTACCAGGATTCCCCTGGCACCGATTTCTGGGGCCTGCCTGCTCCTGAGTGACTTTGGAGCCCTAATGTGCTTTGCCCCAAGTGATCTTATATTGGGGAGGCCTTGCACATCTAAAGGCTCAGCCTAGTGGATTCCTGGAGCAGAGGTCGCCAAAGGGAGGCTGGCAGGCTCCTGCCCTGTGCAGGGGTGTGTGATCTCTCCTGGGGGGGGGAGGGGGCGTCCCTCTGCCAGGCAGAAGTCCCACAGCAGATCTGGCGCGCTGGTCACTGCAGATCAGCCCAGCACCTGGGAGCAGGTTACACACAAGCTGCCTGAACCCGAAGCGATATTATGCCTGTCTGTCTCTGAGCCTGGTGGTCCCAACTACCTGGTCACTGGAGCAAAGATGGCGGAGGGCACTCTCCGTGGCGCTGCTCACCCTGTGGTCACGATGGCCCGCCGATCTGGCACCCAGACGACCACAGCGCCAACCCGCCCTCGGGCACAGAAGGAAGCCCCAACAGGCCGTGTCCCAAGTGATGTTATATTGGGGGGAGAGCCTGGGTACCGGTCTCTCCAGCGCAGTCCGCGGGAACAGAGGTCGCGGGAGGGAAGCTGGCAGGCTCCCTCCCTGCGCGGGGTCCCTCCACCAGGCAGAAGGTCCCACCGCGGAACTGGCGTGCTGGTTACTGCAGATCAGCCCAGCACCTGGGAGCAGGTTACACACAAGCTGCCTGAAACCGAAGCGATATTATGCCTGTCTGTCTCTGAGCCTGGCGGTCCCAACTACCTGGTCACTGGAGCAAAGATGGAGGAGGGCAGTCTCCGTGGCGCCGCTCACCCTGTGGTCACGATGGCCCGCCGATCTGGCACCCAGACGACCACAGCGCCAACCCGCCCTCGGGCACAGACGGAAGCCCCAACAGGCCGTGTCCCAAGTGATGTTATATGGGGGGAGAGCCTGGGTACCGGTCTCTCCAGCGCAGTCCGCGGGAACAGAGGTCGCGGAAGGGAAGCTGGCGGGCTCCCTCCCTGCGCGGGGGTCCCGCCACCAGGCAGAAGGTCCCACCGCGGAACTGGCGCGCTGGTTACTGCAGATCAGCCCAGCACCTGGGAGCAGGTTACACACAAGCTGCCTGAAACCGAAGCGATATTATGCCTGTCTGTCTCTGAGCCTGGCGGTCCCAACTACCTGGTCACTGGAGCAAAGATGGCGGAGGGCAGTCTCCGTGGCGCCGCTCACCCTGTGGTCACGATGGCCCGCCGATCTGGCACCCAGACGACCACAGCGCCAACCCGCCCTCGGGCACAGACGGAAGCCCCAACAGGCCGTGTCCCAAGTGATGTTATATCGGGGGGAGAGCCTGGGTACCGGTCTCTCCAGCGCAGTCCGCGGGAACAGAGGTCGCGGAAGGGAAGCTGGCAGGCTCCCTCCCTGCGCGGGGTCCCGCCACCAGGCAGAAGGTCCCACCGCGGAACTGGCGCGCTGGTTACTGCAGATCAGCCCAGCACCTGGGAGCAGGTTACACACAAGCTGCCTGAAACCGAAGCGATATTATGCCTGTCTGTCTCTGAGCCTGGCGGTCCCAACTACCTGGTCACTGGAGCAAAGATCCGGCTGCCAGTTCTTAAATCTGCGGGCTCAGTTTTTTTTTTTTAAGGCACTGAACCAAATAGTAAGTGCTCCAGAGTTCAAAGATTGTGAAATTTTATCTTTCTGTCCTGGAGTATTCAGGTTTGGGAGAGATAGAGCTGAACTGTTATGAACAGAGAAGAGCCCCTTTGCCACAGAAGCTTGGAATTCTAAGTGTAGGCTACCGGGATGCTCCTACGATCCTGTTTCCCCCATTTTCATAGTTCATAGTTCTTCCCTTCACATGGATTCTAGTTAGAATATTGACAGACTCCTTTCATGGCTTTCTGGCCTATGCCTCCCACCTGAAAGAGCACACAGCTACATTTCAAGTGATCAAACTTCACTGCTGGTTTACTGGGTTATGTGGTGAAGGTTTGGGGTTTGTTGTTATGTTTTTATTTTTTGCTTTTGGGGTGTGTGTGTGTGTGTGTGTGTGTGTGTGTGTGTGTGTGGTGTGACTTTAAGTTGGGAAGATATATATATCTGTACTTTGCTCCATTATGCAGACACTGTGTCTCAGAATTGTAGGAACTCAGCTTGGCAGACCTGGGGCTGCTTAAGATACCACTTGAACTCTAGGTACTTGCTTGACAGATATCTGTTATGGGTTGTCATGGCAATAAAAAGAAATTAGAGACACACAGAGACACTTAGACATATAGTGATGTGTAAGTTCAAAACAGAGGAAGTAAATAGCAGCTTTGGGCTGCAGAGTAAATGATAGGTCTCACTGCCACTACAATCACATGTTCTTCCTCCTGCCTGCTTGACAAAAGATGATTACAGTGGGGCAAAGAGTGTGCTCTTTTTACCTGTGTGTAATTAAGATACAAAGTATTAGTCCTTTGTCTTCCTTTATTCCCTCTCAGACAAATCAAGATTTAAGCATCTCATAGGGTAGAGAACAAACTGAGAAACAACTATTAGTGTCATTTATCGCCAATCACAGGTCTTTCTGCCTCTCTCTAAGACACAATGCTCTAACCTCCACAGGGAAAAAAAAACTTCCCTTCATAGAGGGCCAGTCTGAAAATCAAACTCAACTTTTGTTTTGTAGATCTGCACTATAATTAACCCCAAACCATAAAAACTATTAGACACAAAAAAAATCCATATATTTCTAATGCTAGGCTGTCATTTCAATTCCCTTTATCTCATGAAGTCTATGTGCAGAACTCATGAGTTTTTTCTAAGTCTGTATATTCCAGTTTAACAGGCCATCATGATCATAACTACATGTTATGTGCTAAACAGTTCTCAGCCAAGCTGTTTGCTTTAATTGAGGACATGTGTGACATACAAAAACAAGTGGGCTCATTGTCCTCTGCAAGCTATTATTAAAGAGTATTCTCTTCAGCAAGGGTGTTGGAAGTCTTTAAAAATGATGTCACAGGAAAATATAGCAAATAGTTGAAGCCCCCACATCACTGTTCATAATATATCACCATTCATAATAAACATGCAGGGAGAGAAAATTGATGGCTTGACCTTCTGACTTCCTCTTACTTCTTTTCCGTGCTGGTATATTTTAGTTCTGTGTTTCAAAACCATGTTGACTAACACAGCATTGAGTAAAGTCAAGTTAACATTTAAATTACATATCCATTTATAAACACTATCCTCTGGTTAGCTGTTGTCTTGGATTTTTCTGATCTTTCTACAAACATGCTACTATTCTTATGCAAGAGTTGCCATTTCCTAAATTAATGGGCCCAGAATGCCATAGTTCAAATAAACTAGGTCCAGCTTCATTCAGGTCTGATGTTTTTGTGAATAGAGAGAAACCTGGGCTGGAAGTCGATCCATCCACTCTCATTTAAGCTCTCCTGTCTTGGGAAGTCATTACTCTCTCGGTTCTTTAACTGCTAAAGAATGCGGAATGCCTAGCTCTCAGAATTCATGGCTTTAACTTTGTCTTTATCAAAGTAAATATGTCACTACTTTTGTATTCGTTTACATCCAGGCAACATCAGCCAAACTGTAGAAAAGTTTTGCTGGAGGCTAGGAGAAAAACACCTCACAACATAAAGGCAGACACATGGGGCTATCTAATCTGGACTTTATGATTTTTACCCCGGATTTACCTCTAGTTAAATATGAATAATTATTGGATAGTGTCCTCTTCTTAAAATACTTAAAATACTTACTATAGTATCTTAAAATACTTAAAATAGTATCTGCCTATTTTGTTTTGAGTAATCAAAAGCAGGGTAGTAAGTGACAGCAGAAGTGTCTGTGTCTTACTGTTGTATTCCTATCTTCCTGTCTCATGTTTATGGATTTTTGTTTGTTTGTTTTGTTTTGAGACAGGGTCTCACTATGAAACTCTGGATATTGCTATGTTGACCAGACTGGCCTTGAACTCACAGAGATCTACCTGCCTCTGCCTCCTGAGTTCTGGAATTTAAAGGCATGTACCACCACATTGGCTAATATTGCTTTGCTTTACATTAAAAAAGAAAAAAAATACATCAATAAGACCTCCATTTCCACACACTCCAAAGCATTCAGTACTACCAACTAAATTTAAACTAAGGTTTTAAACGAGTGGAGAAATGATTTTGAAGAGATAGTATGTTTGGCTGAATGTAATTTTCAAGTAATTATGAATCAGCTCTTTTCTAAACTAACTTCTTCAGCTTACCATCAGAAATTGACACCCAGGGGATTCTGATGGTTTATTTGTTCAGTATATACATGCTTAGGAGTGTGATGAATGAGCCATAAATTCACTCATGTGCCTAATAGCTCACCAGAATGCCCTTACCAGCATCCAGAACTGGCATGTTAGTTATTATGATGATAATGTGGTAATAATAGTGATATCCTTTATTTCATGTGAAATGACTTCTGAGTCACCTTGCTGTCCCAGCAGTCATTTTTAATGAAGTAAACAATTGTAAATGAAGTGAACAATTTTTAAATTCCATTTCATATCACACATCCTAGAAGCAGAAGTATTTCGACCACTCTTAATACCTAAATAATGAAGATGAATGAAAAGATAGTTATTGTTGCTAACAGCAGGAAGTAGTACCTTGTTAGCTTGTAAAAGTTATCCAAAGTGATTTACTGTTGATCATGTTGAGAAAGGCAGATGCAAAAGCAACAGAGGACAACATATTTACATAATCCAGAATTGTCTTTGAAGATGAATCTTCCAAAAAGTCCAAGAGAAATGGTAAAGCTGTATATCTTACACCATTCTCTACCTGAGAAAATCTTGCTTTCTCATTCATGGTATGGTAATGGAATGCAGAAGCCCCGAAACCAAGTCTAAAGATACTTTACCTGCACTGAGGTAGCCAAAGGAAATGCATGCATACCTATCTCTTGGGCATAGCTGGATAGGTTTGAAATATTCATTCACAAACATTGCAAATATGTATAGAATGTTTCCATTGGATGAGGTACTTAGGATATGGAAATATAAGCCCCTGAGATCAATATGTTATATTGTAAATCAGAAGATACATATGTGAACATATATGATACAATGTAAAAATGTTTGAAATTACAAACACAAGATGTGCTGTCTCAGCATTTCTGTTGCTGTGATAAACAAATCAGGACCAAAAGCAACTTGGGGAGGAAGTGGTTCATTTCATTTTGTAGCTTATAGTCCATCATGAAGGGAAGCAGAGCAGGAACCTGGAGGCAGGAGCTGATGCAGAGACCATAGAGAAACGCTTCTTACTGACTTGCTCGTCATGAGTTACTTAGGCTAGTTTCTTATAGCACTGGGGACCACTAACCCAAGGGTAATGTTGCCCATAAGAAGTTGATCCTCTGTATTAGTTAGGGTTTTATTTCTGTGAAGAGACGCCATGACCATGACAACTCTTATAAAGGAAATCATTTAGTTGGAACTGGCTTACAGTTCAGAGGTTTAATCCAATATTGTTATGGCAGGAAACATTGCATGGCGTTGGCAAGATAGCTAAGAGTTCTACATCTGGATCCACAGGCAGCAGGAAGAGAATACCATACTAGACCTGGCTTGAGCGTCTGAGACCTCAAAGCCCACCTCCAATGACACACTTTTTCTAACCAGGCCACAACTATTCCAACAAGGCTATACTTCCTAATAGTGCCACTCATGGGCCATTTTCTTTCATACCCCCACACCTGCCCACATTAATCATCAAGAAAATGCACCACAGGCTTGCATCACAGACCAATCTGATGGGGACATTTTCTCAACTGAGGTTCTCTCCTTCAAAATGAGTGTAGTTTGTGTCAAACTGACATAAAACTAGCCAGTACAGGTGGTGATGTAGAGGACAGGATCACTTTCAAATTGGAGTGCAAGGAAAAAGAGTTGTGCCGAGTCGGCTTCTGATCTGCCACTTCCAAACAAAGACAAGAGAAAGCCTCTTCAGTGCAGAGGGAAGCATACAGAACTAGTAATGAGATGATCTAGTCTATCTCTGGAGTTTGAAGTACAGTGGGGAGGGAAGACACCATGAGCGACAAAGGGTCTCAAATCCAGTATAAGGAAACTAAACTGGATTCCTTCCTGTTTCAGAGAGATTTTAAGCAGTGTGCCAGATGAGGAAAATGAGGTTGAATCATCCAATGGATTCCAGCAGCAAGTGTTCCTGGAATACCCTCTGCCTGCCAAAATCATAAGAGGGAACAGTTTCATGTGGAAGAAATTCATCCAAATAAGTTGATTACAGTACCATGTAATAAGCATAATTATAATAGAAACATTGCCTCATCCTTTGGCACCCTCCCTTCCCCAGATAATGAATCATTTGGAGATTCTGAACCTTGAGTTTCTTGGATTTTTTTTTTTAACTTTTTTGTCAGAGGACAAATGGTGGGAGTCAAATCCCTCCTTCTACCATGTGGGCTCTGGATAGCAAGCTCAGGTCAAACAACTTTACCTATTGAGTCCTCACACATTGAAGAGTTTTTTGTTTGTTTTGGAGTGAAAGGTTGTTTTAAATTTCATTTACTTATTTTTATGTGTATGGGTATTTCACCTGCATGTATGTTTGTATACTATGTACATACCTGGAGTCCATAGAAGCCAAAAGAGGGCATTAGATCCCCTGTAACTGGTTACAGGTGATCATGATCTACTATATGAATGCTAGGAATTGTGCCCAGATCTTCTAAAAGTACAGTAGGTGTTTTAAAGCAATGAGCCATCTCTACCACCATCCACCCCCTTAGTTTTAAATAGCAGTTTTAGAATTACCATAGTCGGCTGAGGACATAGGACATGATTCAGGTCTAGAAGAAAGTATACTAGTAGAGTGATTACCACTGATCTGCTGTGGAGATCTGCAGGATTTTTATTAATTAACTAAATATTATTATTATTATCAGTTTAAATAAGTTTTATAAATTGTATCATCTCTGTATATTCTCTTGGGTCACAAAAGCCCAGAGAATGCTGGGGACAAGAGACAGCATGACCTGGGAACCAGCTTCTCACTTGTTCTATTCTTGATTTTCAGGTGACAAAGACTGAGCGTCAGGTTATGAAGCCACTATATGATCGGTACCGACTAGTCAAACAGATCCTGTCCCGGGCCAGCACCGTCCCCATCATTGTGAGAACATTCTTCCCTTTCTGTTGGCTGCCCCTGCTTATGCTATGACCACTTGTCCTTGTTAGGTTTCAATTCCTGCTGTGATGAGCACATGACCAGAAAAGCAACTTGGGGAAGAAAGAGTTTATTTCCACTCATAGTTTATAGTGTATCTTGAAGGGATATTGGGCAAGGGACTCAAGGAAGGACTGGAGGCAGGAATTGGTACAGAGGCCATGGTGGAACATTGCTTATTGGCATGTTTTCCATGACTTATTTAGCCTGCTTTCTTATGCAACCCAGGACCTCAAGGGTAGGACTTCCTACAATGGGCTAGGCTCTCCCACATCAATCATGAAAATGCCTTACAGATATACTCTAGGCCAATCTAATGAGTTGTTTTCTCAATTGAGGCTCCCTCCTCTCAGGTGACTCTAAATTGTGTCAAGTTGAAAAAAACTCACCAGTGCAGGGCCTTAACCAGTACCATTCATGTCATTGTGAGTATAACCTTCCCTTTCTATAGAAGGAGCCCCATGTATGCTAATAGGATCTTAACCTGCATTCTCATCAAAGATCAGGCTGTGGTAATTGCACCAGTCATTCATATCAATGCCCCAAGGCCTGAGGAATGAATTGATCAGATAGATATACCTTCCTCTGGTACACACAGGGCCACCACCTAAACCCATTCCTTAGAAACAGAGCTCAAGGCATAGGGATGGATTTTCTCTATGAGCTTCATTCCAAAGAGTGCCTCTCTGGTGCTGTCTGTTTACAGTCTCTCCCCACTCCCTAAGACTACTCTCTAAGAAGATGACCCAAGGAGGACCCTTTATTTTGGAGGCTATAGGAGTGGAAAGGAAGTGGCAAGTAGTTGGAGAAGCTAGTGGCTGGGAAGTTGTTTAGCTGTGACCCACATGCTGGGATATAACTGCTGTTAGCATCTGAATTTCATCTTGTCAAGGGGAATAACAGTTTGTCTCAGCTTGTAGGCAGTATTTTAACACTGACCGACTTACCGACAGCCCAAGAATGTCCTCCCTGGACTAGATATAGTTAGGATGTTAGTGCCTGTTCATCTCTAAGAGAAGTGTTAACTGATTTAGCTCCCTCATCCTCTCTGCTGTCACAGCCTTGATTTGATATCACTGCTAGGACATTTACACTCTTTAGCTGCTGCTCTTATCTAGCCCTTCTTCATTTCAATTTCATAGTGTATGCGCCCTCATTTTTCATACTTCCTTTAATAGTGGGTTTACTTTTATGAATGAGAGATAATCCAGAGACTCTAGGCAGGTGTAATTAAAGAATGTTCCTCTTCTGCAAATTTCCTGTAGAACAGACTAATAAATAAAAGGAGTTAATGTAAGGAGTCATTGTCTTCCACCAGTTTGGAACACTTAGGGTTCCTAAATAGGGTGACTGCAGAATGGATGAGTTCATTAATCTTTATATGTTTGTTTGACCTTGAGCTACTTCCTTTTGTTCAGTGGTTAGGTGTAGATGCTGGACCTAGAGAGGAGGTGTGGGAAATCAGTGCTCTCCTTAGGGGATTTCTGAGAGCTTGATTAAAAGAAAATGTGTGCCTTTTTACTCTGTCCTCTGATTTGTAGGTATGGGCTTTGAAGGGAAAAAGAACTTTGTGTTAAGTTTTCTTGAGAGCTTTTGGTGGGAAATGATTATAAAATGTAGTTAAATTACAGTAGTGAGTATTGGTCAAAGAGACCGAAAGCTATAAAGCAAGGAAAAGGGGTTCATAACTTAACCTATTTATTATGTAACGCTTGTCACAGGGTTCCCCCTCCAGCAAACGGAGAAGCCCTTCGCTGCAGCCGATTATCGAGGGAGAAACTGCTTCCTTCTTCAAGGAGATAAAGGTGAAGAGCTTAGTGCTAACGCTATGTCCACTAACCCCCTTGTCACCCGGTGTGCCAGCCCTTGGGTTCTAGTAGTCTTTTATACAAGTCAGTAGCTTCCTGAGTCACATCCTACTCATCTTATAGCCTTGCCGATTCCTGATCCCCTTCCATTCTCATTTGTTGGTTTATTCTGCTTTGCTTTTCCTTTGATTGCAGAGAGTTTTCTTGTTTCTCATCTCACCTTGTTTTTTGATTTTTTTGTTTGTTTGTTTTTTGTTTTGTTTTTTTAAATCTTGATTACTTTTTAAGAGTTCTTTGGAGCCAAAGAGAAAACTTAAACCCAAAGTAGAAGAAAGTTTTAAGAGTCCTCACCTGTCATATTTCTGTGACATTCTAAGCTGACAGTGGTCATTTAGTCCCTATAGTTAGGAATGATTATCTCCAAAAAACCTATTGTGGGTGACCAATTGAAAGCTCTGGTTCTTGCCTGAGGTAAGGTAAACCACACTACAATACCCAATTTTAATGTATTAGCCAGACTGTGCTTGATAATCACAATACTAAATAGACTC
The DNA here is from genome assembly GCA_036184795.1 of Tokudaia tokunoshimensis. Lineage (NCBI taxonomy): Eukaryota > Metazoa > Chordata > Mammalia > Rodentia > Muridae > Tokudaia > Tokudaia tokunoshimensis. Next base: position 80,352,323 of record BTHU01000002.1, on the reverse strand, counting down.
TGAATTATGAGTGAATACTGGAACATCAGGGCTAGTGTGCTATATTATATTTTTTAAAATTACAGCTATTTTCTTACAATATGCTTTGATATCAATGAAAGGCAACAGGCTTTGTCTGGTAGTTTTACAGATGAACTGAATGTTGATAATTGAAGAAATTTGGATAGTTTGTATATGAAAATTAGCATGCTTCTCTCAGCAGCATATAATGGACTTATTACCAGGTAAAAACATTCTCTTGAATACATGCAAGATGTCACGTAATAATTGCCTCATTAAGTGAACGGTAGCTATCCTAATGATGCTTTTCTTGGATGAGGACAGTCTACCCATTCTTATTCTTTAGCAATGGTTTCTTTTTCTTTCTATTTTTTTTTTAAGAAGATTTTTTTTTTTGCTGTGGCTTATTGCCTAGTGGCTCACATCATGGTCAAAATTACAAGTAATTTTGCAATTGTTACATTGCTTTTGTAAATACGCCTGTCTTTTGGTTCGTTTTGTTCTCAAAGGACAGGGTTATTAACGTGCTTTGATATGCGCTAACACAGTAGTTCTAACACAATTCACAATTTCATGTGTTTGGAGATTAAAAAAAACCAAGTCTAAGAAGTTTCTTTAAAACTTATCCCCTGTTCTATTTGCTTTTTTGGAGAAACCAGCTTCTATGAAGTAGAGCTAGCTTGAGTTCTGAAGGTTCTGAAGGCCTTCAACCCAAAATAAGCCTAGAGAAATTTCTAGTCCCGAGAACCGCCCCCTCACCCCCACCCCCACCCCCCCCCAAAAAAAAAACCACAGTGGAATAGGATTCTCCTCTCAAGACTGAAACTTTCAGAGCAGTGGGAATATGAGGCTGCATATTTCCTGAGCTGAGTGTCCAAAGCAGCTACTGTCTTCGCAGTTTCCTAACCAGCTTTCATAACAAAGTAGAATACAATTCATTATGTAGCATATAATTTTAGAATGTGTTAGTTTAATAAATGTAAAATAATTAATGAAAACATTTTTGTAGCTGGTATAGCTCATTACATTCTACACACACACACACACACACACACACTTGCATTTACCACCTGGTAGGCTAGGGAACACACATATGGCTTCTTCCCCTTATAGCTCTTCACACATTTATAGTCAGTCAGGTGCCATTTCCTCCCACCCTGCTTCTGGCTTAGAAACCTTTTCTCTAAGTTCCTACTTTCCTTGTGGAATGTGGGTTTCAGGCTCTTCTTCAGCCACTGGCTCTGCTGTAAATGCACAGGTCAGTTTATCTGTTTCTCTCTTGAGCTAGTTTTATCCTAGCCATGTTTTAGCCAGGACAGCAGACAAAGTGCCAGGCCTTACTTTACTTGAAAGGTTCTTTCAATTCTCCAAATCTTTGCCCATGTGACTGTCAACCTATGGCCAGTTCATTTTAGAGTTTAACTGGGCAGATTTTCAACCTTACTGTGTTGGCGCTGGATCAGAATAACTAATGTGAGATGGTTCCTGGCACTCCTGGCTTTCAGCCATCACTTACTGCTATCCCCTCTTGAGTTGTGAAACCCCAAATGTCTCTAGATATTGCGAATATCTAGGGAATACCCCATTGAGACCTATTGTCCATGGCCCACCTCTTTGTGATTTCCGATGTGCTGAGGGATCATGTGATCTCCTGGTGCTTTTCTGTGGACTCCTTATTGGCTATCTATCCAATTTTCCCTTTTCTTAGCTTACTTGTAGAACCTTATACTTTCCAGCTGCTTTTTATACTGGTATCAACCTATATGAAATAAGCTAAATATAGATTCATATTCCAGCAAACTAAATATCCTTTCCACTCTGTGAATACACCCTTTATATCATCACCTAAGTGACTAATAACATTAATTGGTGGTTTCAAGGCAAAGAGCCTACTGTGGACTTTTCCCTTCAGGTTCATGTCACCATTTTAGCATCATGGCTGAAATTTTGATAGTCACCTTTCCTTTTAATAGATCTGTTAACCTTGTTCTTTATCAAAGTCCAGATATAATGTTAGTCCTATAAAAGAAAGAAAACTAGCTTATGAAGGAGCTAGCACTAGGGAATTAATCACTGGTGCTTTTCCAACTGCTCACATCTTATCTTATTTTGGGACTATACTCAGTATCTACTATTTATGATCTTATTTCACATCTATGTTTGGTATTTTATTTTTCCCCATGATTTTCCAAGGCCACTGAGAGTAGTTCTATTAGGTTCATCTGAAAAAAGTATCACAGTGCTTCATACTCTCTCTTAGTAAGACTTTAGAGATTTAATTTATTTTTATTTTATGTATATGAGTGTTTACTGGAATGTATGTCTGTGCACCATGTATATGAAGTGTCTTTGGAGTCTCTGAGGACTGGTTACGGATGTTTGTGAGCTGATGTGTGGGTACTAGGAAATCGAACCGAGGTCCTCTGGAAGAGCAGCCAATGTTCTTGTCCACTGAGCCATCTCTCCAGCCCATTAGTGAAAAATGAAATCCTCATTCTTATTTACAGTTTTCCTGGTCTTTTTCCAGCTGTAAAATGCTTATTCACAACTTTCTTTTAAATCTGAATTGCTGTACTGTTTATCAGGTACTTGTTGAGAAGCAGCAATATATAGGTCCAAGCTCTGCCTGGGCTTTGAGTCTGTTCTCCCTCATCTTCTTCGTGCATGGGAGAAGGTGGAGAGGGAGACTAACAGTTTTTGCCTGCCAGCTGTGTCTCCCCAAGTTCCAGGTGTATGCTGCTTCAGTTAAGTTTTATAAAAATGGCACTGGTGGGAACTGTTACTTCTACTTATAAAAAGAAACTTTAAAATTGTTTGCTTGAAAATCAACTTTTGTCTGAAGTTATAAGGTAATTTAAATTGAGAAGAACACTGAAGCACTGTTTCTTTGGGCCAAGCAGATATTAAAGATGGAAAGCAGTTGAGGTAGGAAGTGCCTGGCCTGGTCCAGTTTTGCCTTCCATATTTTGTCTTGGTGTCGTCATTTTAATACAAGAGAAGAGAAACCATGTGAATCTGGTTGATTGGGTGGTTTCTGAATGACACTTATAAAGGAAGCATTCTCCAAAATATGCTCAGAGTCTTACTGGCATTGCCTTGTGTCTCTAGGAACAAGAGGAGGGGTCAGAAGATGATAGCTCCACAAAGCCAGACTTTGCTGTCACTCTGAAAACAGACTGCAGTGCACATTGCTTTCTGGACCAACTTGAAGATGATGCTGATGGATTTATTTCACCAATGGATGACAAAATGCCATCGAAATGCAGCCAGGACTCAGGCCTTTCAAACCTCCACTCTGCTTCAATGTATGTTGTTTGGGTAGTGGCATTACAGTGGTTTAGTTCAAATAACAGCATGAGGGTTAGTTTAGCCAAGAAGTCACAGGTGGCTTACCTAGGGTATGTGTGTGTAGAGAAAATAATGATTTAAACAAATGAAACAGACTTAGTGGCTAAAGCAGAAGAGTAAGTAAGCTTGAGGCCAGCCTGGCTAGAATGAACCCTAAGTAAACATAGAGCTATAGAGTCTGAGGGTGGGGCTTAGGGAAACAAGCGAGAGGGAGAGGGAGAGAGAGAGAGATGAGTGAAGGAAGGAAGAGAAGGAGGAAGAGAAAAAGGGAGAGAAAAAGTTCAACATGTTCATCAGTTTTCTCATATATTTGATCCCATATTATTTGAGGAAGTTTAGAGATCTTGCCTGAACAAGCATGAGATCTCTGAATGACACTGTGGTGCTGTCCATCACCGTACAGACATCACTTTGTTCTTTCTGAGAAATATATGACAAAGCACCCTGGGCTTCATAAAGACCTAATAATTCCTAAGTAGCAAAATCCCCTAGGACCCCCTAGAACTTCGCCTGTTTTCAAAGTATGGGCAGTCTAGAGAAAGCACCCACGGTGACTTTTAAATTGTTTTGTTTTCTTTCTCCACAACTCCTATCATATCATATGCTATTTACGTGTAAAACTATCTGATTTAATTTTTTTTTAATTTACCTTTCTTCTTAGACCTGAACTCTTGGAATACCTTCAGGAAATGAGAGAAGAAAAGAAAATGATTCGAAAGAAACTTCATGATTTTGAAGATAATTTTTTCAGACAAAATGGGAGGTATGTATGTGTCTCCCTGTCCCTCATTTCCTCGTTTCACATGCCCCACCCTCTGTTTCTGTTCCATCTGTGGAGAGCTTCCAGAGTGGGCCATTTGTTACATTCTCCTTGTGAGTCCCGTGATTATGCCCAGAGACCCTCAGAGATTTTCTATGAGACCATGAGATGCATAGATAGATATAGATTATAGGTGCAAATGATATAGAAATGTAGATATTTAAGAAGACATTCTTCTCATGCAGTGTCCATGACATACTGAGTCTGCTAAAAGGCAAAACCAACCTGTCACATTTAGTTCTCAGCTAAAATGAGTAGCTTGGAACTGAGTTTCAAATTGACAGCATTAGGTTTCTTCTCAAGAAGCAAGAGGGATAAAAATGATACTAGGAGATTCAATGACAACTAAAAATCCAAAGTTGGACTGAGATTATGGCTCAGTTCATGCAAGGTCCTGGGTTCACATATAGGCAATATAAAAAACTAAAATAATTAAGATGCTAGTGGCCAAGTCTGAATGAAAACATGTATGAGAAGCAGTGATGAGTGTATTTGTCTAGTGAATACCTTGTTTATCCAGTGAGTTTTAAGGTGGAGTTGAATTGTCTGATTACTAAATTTGCAAGGAAAGCCTTTGTCACAGAGTTCTCATGTCCTACCTGGAGCTCAGGACCAGGACCAGGAATAGATCTATGCCTCTCATGTGGAATTGGGTTTTACCATTCTAAACTGGTTTTACATTAATCTAAATTAAGTAAGGGGTGTGTAGTTTCTTTGGATTACTTTCATGCCGTGGGGTGTGAAGAAATACAAGAACTATAACAACTTTGGCATTGGGACTGTGTTATAAGCCAGTTTAGTGGAAATATTACTAAGTGTACTTTTTGGATTTATAACTTGGATATACTGTACAATAATATTTCAAAAAATCTTTTACACATTTGAACCTAAATGTGTATTTATAGCTAAATGTGTATTTTATACCTAAATATGTTTGCATTTTTCCTGGCCACTCACTCACAGACTATTAAGAAAATTTGGTTAAGTGTACAATAGAAATAATTCCTAAAATCATAACAATAACCAACATAGGAGTCAATTTAATATTAATTGTTAAGGTGTTGGCTTGATGTTTCTGTTCATATGCCTTTCGTTTTCACATTATTCTCACATACTGTACATAGAATTCTATATATTGTGGAGTGTGAAGAAGGCTTAAGGAAGTCTAAATTGCGTTGGTGCCAACATAGATGAAAAAAAAAAACAGACTGCTTGTCTTGAAGTGGCTTAAACCAAGAGTGGGCCCAACTTTGAATTCCCACTTCTTCTCTTGTGAAGGGGTTTGCTCTGTTTGTTGAATAGCCCAAAAAAAGCTGGCATCAGAAGGGGACGCAGAATCACTCGTCTTAATCAATTTTTTATCAGAGTTTACAAGAAAAGAATTTACCTTGTGAGCCCTAATGACACAGAATAACACTCAAATCCATAAACAAATATTATTATACCCACATATTGATGCCAACATTTGTGGTAGATACTTGTTTTTCTTAAGTTTGCTTTCAACCTATTGGCTGCTTTCAGTAAATGATTCTCAACACACACACACACACACACACACACACATACACACACTATTCTTAGTTGGAATGAAGAACATATAATTTAAGATTAAAGCTATGCTTTTAGCTTATTGTGTAAAAGCTGACTAAGTGGGAACTTCAAGGCACAGTTAGCTTAATGACATAGATTTCTTAAGGGGAAGCTAAACTTAAAACAGACTGAATTCACAGTAGGGAACGGATTGAGAACAGAGTTTTAAATGGCCTCAGGTACACTATTAACTTGGTTGTAAATCTGGCCGGAAGTTCGGCTTCTGAAGGCTAGAGACATTTGTAGAAAAAGCTATTTCCACAATGAATGATAGAAACTGACCAATCATCACTCAAGTTTAGAGCAACGAGGGCCTAATAACATCATAGCATCGCAAGAATGAGAAGCCCCTTACAGGGCATGATGGAGTGGAGATATTCTCCTTAGATCTCATTCCTGCTTTCTACTAAAGAGCTACTCAGAATCTTTTAAAGATCAGTTTCATTTGTTAATGAAGCCTCCTGCTGTCCCCCTTGCCCATTTTTTTTCCTCTGTTGTGAAGAGAAAAGGAAGCATGGTGTTGGAAAGCCTGCTACATGTATTCTATAGTGACAGGTAGTTTGGAGAGGTCATTCTTCCCGGACTGTCACTGCCTGCCCTGACTATATCATGTATACAAGAATATAGACAGCAGCTCCTTGTGGTCAAGCTGTTGTGAGAGTTGTGTTAGATCATGGCTATAAAGTGTCGGGGGTCCTCAGAGCAAGCTTTAAACTAATACTACTGCATATAAGCATGCGTATAAAATTACTGAGCAAACTACAAATACTTAGCACCGTGTGACCAATTGCTACATTTCAAAAACAAGTATTTAGGTAGGGATATTAACTCTTCTTGAAATATCTGCAAATTGTGGATGTGTTGACTACTGATTGGAAATTTAATTGGGTGAGCAGTTAAGAGCACTTGCTGCCCTTGCAGAGGACTCAGGTCTGGTTCCCACATGGTATCTTATAATCATCCATAAATCTAGTTGTAGGGGATCCGGCTTCCTCTTCTGGCCTCTGTGGTTACTGAGCATGTAGGTGGGTGTACTTGTACATGTGCATATGTAGGCAAAATACTCATGTATATAAAATAAAAATCAATAAACCTTAAAAAGAGAAATTTAATGGTTCATTTGATAAAAGATATAAAAATAAGGAAATATTAAGAATTGTATGGTTTAATTTCATGTCAACTTGTTACAAGCTAGAGTCATTTGAGATGAGGGAACCTCAAATGAGAAAATGCTCCCACCAGACCTGTAAGCATGCCTGCATTTTCTTGATTGATGATTGGTCAAGCCCAATATGGGCATGCTTCCCCTAGTTTAGTGGTTCTAGAGGTTATAAGATACCAGTTGAGCAAGTCAAGAGGAACAAGCTACTAAGTTCAATCCTCCATGGATGGCCTCTTCAGTTCCTGCCTCTCTAGTCCTGCTTTTAGTCCCTTCATGATGGACTGAAATAGATCCCTTCTTCTCCACGTTGCTTTTGGTCATAGTGTTTTATCACATCAATAGAATTCCTAAGTAATCCCCAGGTAAATCAAGAATGAAGTATTTTTTTTGTTCATTCAGAGTAAACTATTACTGTGAGATCATACTTTAAAATCAATAGAAAAATCCCTGCATTTCTTAGTCATTTGTGGTCTCCTATTAGATCCTAGATTAACTTTATAGGCCCTCAAGTTCCATGGTATCTCCAGAAAAGAACCACTTTGAACTTGTCTGAATCCAGCCTTAGATACCAAGAGCCAATTATCAACACTGATTTTTGATTGATAGAACATGTAGGTTCCAAATGATAATTCCTGATACATAGTATCCTTTAAAACAGGCAGAACGTGATCCTCAGTTTCTCTCTCTCTCTCTCTCTCTCTCTCTCTGTTTCTTCTAGAAATGTCCAAAAGGAAGACCGTACTCCAATGGCTGAAGAATACAACGAATACAAGCACATAAAAGCGAAATTACGTTTGCTGGAGGTTCTCATCAGCAAAAGAGATTCTGATTCCAAATCCATGTGAAGGACTGGTGGTGTGGATGACAGTTCTCCCAGGAAAGAACAGCTCTGGAAAGGCAGCCTTGGAGCTGTACTTACAAAGCAGGCAATCCTCTGCCTCTGTCCCATCAGACTGACTCCTGCTTCCATTGCCTGCCTTAGAAACTGCCTGCATGGAAGATGCCAGTGTGACCTGACTAAGGGATTTTATAGCGGGAGAGTCAAGACTCCTACACGTGTCAGCACACACTGCAGTAGGAGCTTCACTGACATGGGCAGCGATTAGACACACCATCAGACTCAGCAGATAACCTACTGTTCTTCCCTGACAACTGAAAAACATGAGGCCATTCTGAAACTGTGACAGACACAAGCTCAGGACTTCCCTTGTAGAGCCTGCGTGCTGTGGAGGTCTGTGCTCGCCCTGGACCCCACCATGGCTAACCATGCATTGGCACATTATTTGCTGCCTTGGCCATTTCCCGAGCTGTACGTACTCACTCCACAAATCCATTTCCCTGTTAGCTCTCAGGTAGATGGAGGCTGCATCCACCCTGTGGCAGGGCAGTCATTTCCTTGATTTGCTCACAGTCCCTGCCTCATACCTGTGTACGCTGAGGACAAAGTGATTACACAAGTAGCTCTTTTAAAATCAGGTGACAGCTGAAGAGCCTGAAAACTCTTCTAGACACTGCCTGCACTTTCCAGTCTCAGACATTGATGCTGAACACAAAATGAGGCCAGTGTTCCTATGATAACCCGTTTGGGGCTCAATTTTGTTGTTGCACTAGCCAAACAAAGGAGTCTTGCTTCATTGTTATACTAGTTATAGAATATCATGGGAAAGAGGGAGTCTGTATCAGTCTCCTAAACTTACCAGAGCATAATTTTTCTACGAAAGTAAATCTGCACTAAAATCCCTAAATGGATGGGTAGGATATAGCCCTAAGAGCTCAGCTCCTTCTCTAGGCAGAATCTAGATCACAGTTTTAAGATGGTACATAAACAAAATGGTGTGTGGCCAATTTTGATGCTGTGGGGTTTTTTCCCCCAAAGACTATGTCACAAAGCTGTCTATATTAGACATTTTGGAGGGACCAGGGAACTTAAGTTCCCCCCCCACCCCCCATCATTCATCTCTTCTGTGTGCCTGCTGTCACTCCTATAATGTGATCTTTCTTTTCATCTACCATGTCTGCCTGAAGCACACAGGCTTGCTTTTGCAGGTATGTGACAGCCTTGCCTCTGGAAGACAGCACTGTAGGTTGGGCAGACAGCAGGGAGCCCCTGTTCTGTTTGGAGAGCCACCTTCAACAGGGCACAGTGTTAATGAGGAGAATGGAAAACTCTATCACCAGTTGCAATGATAAAACAGGTTGGGGATCTAGAGTCAGATGATTTTCAGCACTGCTTCCCAACTGTAGCTCTGTCACCAGGAGGCTCTTTCAGTAACAGGGGTGGGGTGGGTGGAGGATTCCTTCAGTTTTGCTTTTACAAATAATCCCCTAGAAGCATGAACTATGTGTTGGAAATACTGTTTTTATCTACACACTTCAAAAATGATACATAATCCTACAAATTTCAATGTACATGAAAATGTAGTTTGATATTCTTTGCTCTGCTATTTACAGTTGCTATGATTTCAAGGAGTTGTATTATGAATAAAATTCTGTAATGTAGGGATGTTTTCTATTTTTGAGGCCTGAACATGAATCATTCACATGACCAAAAAAATGTATTTTTAAAAAGAAATCCATATCTAGTCTGTAATTTTTAAGTACTTAATCTCCTAAGGAAACTGGAATGACTCAAATCAGCACCAGTTAACTTTTAAAGCACATCTGCTTAAGAGCATTGCTTTGAAAACAATACACTAGAGATTTCTTTTTTAAAGCTGCATACAAATGAGAAGCTATTAGATGTTTTGAAATCCATTGTTTGCACCAAAGGTAAATGAACTAAGATTTATTCATGACTCTCCATTCAGTTTTATGTGATCAATAAAATACCAAGTTATTGGAAAATAAATCATGTATGGAATATCATGGTTTCCTTCATAATTTCTAACTTACTTGCCTTGTAAAATGGAGGCCAAATGAAGGTGGGAGCTGTGTTTACCAGGTCTTCTCGGAAGGCATATTACTCAGCGGTTTCTGGCTCTGCAGGAAATGTGGGGGAAATTGGTTTCCATGGCAACCGTCTCGGCAGCTCTTCATCTCCTAGCACTAGAGGCAGCATCTTAATTGGCCTCACACAAACAGAATGCTGTAGGACTGGGGATTCACTTTGGGCTCTTGGGAGTGTGTGTGTGTGTGTGTGTGTGTGTGTGTATACATATACACACACACATTAGCACATAGCAACAAAAATACTGAGGGTTATGTAAGAATAAGCTTGACTGTTTGGTCATAGGGTAGCAGAGGCATGTAATGTTCAGAAATAATTGGTTTTACCGTATTCAGTCTGGAGTAAACATCGAAACAGATTTGTATATTATTCAGTATGTTGTCATTATGTCATTTAATCTTCTTATCATTCAGGTCAGACTTTTTAACACACAGCGGCCCAATGTTTTAGATAAAGGCCCGCTTTGAAATTTAACAAACCTTTGTAAACGTTTTAGCATAAGCTTAGTCATCTCTGTGCAAGATCAAGTCAGATCTCAAATCAAAGAGCTGGGATTTTGTTTTTTTTCTAGACTTCAATGTGAATACTAGATTTCTTCCGGTTGGTTGCCAGTTTTTAAAGCTTAACCTTACTTTCAGTCAAAAGATTAATATTCACAGCAGATCTGCTATCAGCCATGACTGGAGCAGAGAGCAATTTCCGCTTTGTCTCATTCTGATGCAACACCTACGCAGAAGAAAAAGCCTCTTGCAGACTGGGTCTGCTCTCTGCACCTGACTTGTCTAGACCAGGCCCATTAATTAGAACCAGTTCCTGCTGGTATCCTTAACACTGGCAGTCTTAGAGGTCTGTGGGCTGACTAAACTGTGAGCAGGGTTGCGCCTGAAATTCTGGCTGATACCCTTTAGAGTAGTCTGTCTGGGGTATCCTAGTTTTCAATAGAGAAAACTGGATGTAGTAGCCAGTACAGATGTTCAAGGAATGTCATACATTCAAACTTGATTTTCAAAGGAGATTTAAACTTTGGTAAGATGGTGTTGACATCATGTGTACCACAGACTGCTATGTGAAGAGCTAATTGTAGTCTAAATTCTGTTTTGCTTTCATGGATGTTTCTTCACTGACACTCATGTCTTCTGTGCCTCCCATCCTCTGTCCCAGTGAGGTAAAGTGGAATTCCTGCTGAGAGCAGTGCCCATGGGATGTTTTTTCAGTGTCCACTTGTTTAAAGCAGTAGAGAGGGATAAAACTCTACCTTGAATGTTCAAGCCGCTTAGGAGAATCTTTAATGTTTTCATTTCCTTCATTGATGTAATTTTGTTCAGTTGACCCTAAAATGCTCAAAAGAGAACATTTCCTCAAATTAAAAAATAAAACAAGAAAAGAAAAAGGAGAAAGAAAGAAAGAGAGAGAGAGAGAGAGAGAGAGAGAAAGAAAGAAAGAAAGAAAGAAAGACAAGCCAACATGTTTTCAAATTGCTCCACCAGCATGGCTACAAATGCTAGCCAACATGGGATGTTCCAAACAAGAGTAATATGCACATAACCAACACTGCACATATCACTGGCCACTGCCCCATGATCATAGCATATGTATGGATATAGACAAAGGCCAGAACTGCATATAGATATGTATGTGAAGGGAAAGTCTATGCACATTTACAATTCCATATTATTTGAAGGTTCATGTTTCTAAGAAAGGTTCATGGTTCCCAGAATGGTGCCAGCCATGGTCAACTGCATGGCCCAAGGAATCAGTTTGTTGACATGTTGAAGCATGAAAAAAGAAAAAAAAAACACAGAAATGGGTAAGATGGCACTAATATGGGTCCGAGCACAATACTTATATGAAATATAAGCAGAAAAATATTTAAATTTCCAATGTCCTTCAAAAAGAGAAATTGAATTCAAACCATTATGCACATTTTTTTACACATTACCGCATTTTGTATTCAAAAAATAAATTATTTTTAACTGTAGAAGCTCTGAAGTTTGTGTCAGCATCACTTGACTATGCTATTGATAGGGTGTAACCTTTCCCTTCTTGTAGGACCTAGTGCTAGCTTGCTTGAGTCCCTCCAAAGCCTCATGAGGATTAGGTTTTTGTTCTGTCTTAAAAGAAGGAGGTGCCTGCAAGTAGAAACAAATTGTGCACATGCAGTAGTCAGTGCAGAACCTCAAAAAGCAGCTGGTACTTTCTACCAGTTGCCTTTCAACTATTCATAACAGCTGAAGAGGTGCAGAAGCAAAACCAATTCTCCTTAAGGAGAATTCTCTTTAGCTAAGTACATTTCCAAAGTCTACACAGCCACCTTAGGTACATAGTTTAGGCATTCCCTATTCTAAAATTAAACAGGGACAATCAAAAGTTTGAAGAAAATGCATTGCATCTGTGTGAACACCTCAGCTTTCTGAGTCACCTGGCAGGCCAAGTGCCACACAGCTCTTGCTCCCTGAAGGGAAGTCTCAAGTGTAGGCACAGGACTCTGTGCCCCAGTGGCTGAGAGGACACCTGACTCCAGTGGTAGAAGGCATGGGAGTAAACCCCATCAGCTCATGTGTATATACTCCAAGTGAGTAAAATGGTTTGGGTGGAAAGACCTTGTCCTACTGCTGAAATATGAGTGACTTTCAGAGTATAGCAATGATATTTAGTTCCATTGTGCCCAAACTGAAGCCCACCGGAAGTACTTTAGTTTTTCTTCAATGGGATCAAAGTAATCAATTTGGAAAAAAATGATAGGTGGTATTTAGTGACCCTGTTTCCTTCAAAATTTTGAAGTTGCTTTGTGTGTGCATGCATGCATTATATATGATATACACGTGTAAGTGTGACAGTGAAGGATGCCAGAGCAGGACAGGATGCTGGAAGCTTCCTATCATCCTCCACTTCATTGCCTTCAGACAAGGTTTCTAGGTGAACTGCAAGCACAACCGCCAGGGCCTTTGTGAGCTGCGCCTGTTGTTTCCTCTCCCTAGGGTTAGAGGGATGCACCGCCATTCCCAGATGTTTATGTAAGAGATGGAGATCCAAACTCAGATCCTCATGCTTTTAGAGCAAGCAGTATACCCACAGAGTTGATGCTGATTCTTTTGAGGGAGCAAAAACTTAAGTGAGCTCAGATTCACACAGGTCTACCACTTGCGTCAAATGCTGGATGCATTCCGGATGTTCATCTTACCCTCTACCCCCTCCCCCCCCCACACCCTCACCCCTCCACACACACACACCTGCCACCATGTAGCGTTTGTGTTTCGAAAAGTTGGTGGCCATCTTACCCTCTACCCCCATCCCCACCCCCCCACCCCCCCCACCCCCTCACCCCCTCACCCCTCCACCCCACCCCCACCTCCCGCCGCGTAGCGCTTGTGTTTCGAAAAGCTGGTGGCCTGAACAGAACCTTGCAATGTGACCTATCCATGATGGGAGGGCTCACTGGGGAAGGGAAAGGAGACCTAAGTGACTTCATCATTGCCTCTCTGGAATGGATTCAGCATCTTGTAAGACAAAATTTACCAGTGTTATCGCTAAGCTATGTCAGCTTGCCAAGGCTGAACTTACTCAGTAGAATCTTATACCTACTAAGCCAAATCAAAATTCCCTAGTGCATTTCCGAGTTCTGGCATGCAGACACGGGGGATTTGGCAGAACTGGAGGTGCTGACAGCTCGGTTCTCACTTTCCTCTCCAGCTACTCGGCTTATTACCACGAGGGCAGCACGGCAGAAAACATGGTGAGGAACAAATCGCTTGGACCACTCAGATTCCCAGTGGAGAGCATGTGCATTTAAGTCACGTGCTGCCATAAATTCTGAAGTTTTCGAAAGCCGTTCAAAAATACACATCAATCTTTAGACCCTCCTTCTGGGCATGAGTACTACTTGGTAAGGCATTTTTGAGACACTGACATTTTTCTTTAACTGGTACGTCTGACAATCACTGTATGATAGGCACGGTGAGGAAGGGGAGAGGGACAGCTGGCAAGAGAATGCGCCTCACACCAGAACAAACATGTGGCTGGGCTACTGGGATGCCACCTCAGTGAGAGCTTTGGGATGAGTATTGTAGCTCAGAAAGGGCTGCGGGATTCAGGTCTCAAAACAGGCCTTTCATTAATGCTTGCTCTCCGCCATGCTGCTCGTCCAGGCTTCAGGAGGGTGCGGACCACGCTGTGGATCAATAGAAATGAGCAGCTCCACAGCTAATCCAATCTCCTGAGTAACACGAAAAGACCCACTTGGCAACACCCAGAGACGCAATGCCTACAGGTGCTTCAAGGCCCTACTGCTTGATCCGGGTACAGGATTTATCCTCCCAGAGCCTTTGTTTCATGTAAGAAAAAGGCAAATGATTGCATTACTTTTTTTATAGGTTGTGGTAGGCTCAGTGTCCTGTCAGCATTGAAATAAAGTGTTTTTGTAGTCCAGCAACACATTCTGAAGTCTTTCAGAAAGGACATTATACTTCCTGAGATCATTCGCCATCCCATTCCCCATCACCCTCTCCTTTCTTGTTCATATATGTTAGAAACACACTATGATTCCAACACTCTAAGGATGAGTCAGTGTGGAGAAATGTGTTCAATTACATGTTTGTGTGTGGTATGTGAGTGTTATCCATGGGTGCTTGTGTATGTATGTTTGTGCATATACATATGTGTGTTGTATGTATGTGTGGGTGTACATGTGTGTTGTACATGTATACTATACATATTTATATTGCGTACATGTGGGTACATGTGTGTGTGTATGTGCATATGTGTGTGTATGTATAGTGTATGTGTATGCCAGAAGTCCACCCTAGGATGTAAAGATGAGCAAGATTTTATGGAAACAGTTAACCAATTCTGTTGGGGAAAAACCATGACATGACTGTCATTATTTTCAAACACCCTGGCTGCTTTCTCAGAAGGATTAATGCTTGCTAAATTCCCTCACTGAACAGGAGAAACCTTCTAAGTATACTTCTCTCTAAAACCTTTGGAGGTCCAGATCTGTTCAGACACATCAACAGAATGAACTGAGATGGTCACTGAGATCAATGTGGAAACAAATGTCTGAGTCCAGTGGAGCAAAGGCAAGGAGGAACTTTTGAATGGGTTTCTGGGTGACTTAGGTGCCCTGAAGTTTATTTCAGGGTATATTTTTAAACTAAAAACTAACTGTACCCTAAGGAGAGGTAGTTTGCTATAATTTTGCCAACCTGCTAAAGAGCGTCCCAAATCCCACAGCCTGTGACCATGGCTGAGTAGGGGAAAGCACGTGGGGTCCTCCACTCTCTTACCATATGATGGAAGAACCAGCTGAAGACCATGTGTGCCTGAGGCCAGCACCAGAGCTGCTTTCAGATTCAAATTATTCCACAGTCTTGTCCCTTCCCACCCCTAACATTACTTCAGAAATCAGCACACCCAGGTCTCTACTCTGAACACTCTGAAAGTGACTTGAACTTGAGAGTCCTTCAGTTCAGGGACAAAAGGTCAAGAGATCTATTTTTAACAAGCAGCTTTGGCAGTGTCCTGGCAGCCCTGCAGGACCTGCGGCCTGAACCTACTTGGCCTCCGCTCTTGGCTTTCATCCGGGAGAACACGGGCCTCTAAGGAGCCAGTAGGGAACAGGCTTATTTACAAATCTGCTTTTGCTATCTTCCTCCTAATCTGAAAAAAAGGGGGACCACAAAAGACCAGTCTGGTTATTAGTGTCTGGCTCCATTTTAATTCTTACTTAAGTTTGTCAGGAAGTTTAACACCAGTGGGAACTGAATCCATAATTATCATAAATTGTACCTAACTCTCATGGGATTAGACTGAGGAAAATCAGCTTTCAAAAGATCTGAAGAGCATGTGATTCTGCACTTTGCCAAGCACCCAGTCACTCTGTTAGGAAAGAAAAAGAAGCTGACATCCGAGTTACCTTTACTGGTGCTACAGTAAGAGTACACATCCCATTATCCTGGAAAGAGACAATGTGTAAGTGAGAAAACCTGCATGGACGAGTCTGAGGAGAGACCAGGCTTCATCCCACACCAGCATAGACAAGTCTATGGACTCGTCTGGGGAGAGACGAGGCCTCAGTCCACACAGACATGGAGGAGTCAGGAGAGAGACAAGGCCTCAGCCCACACCAGCACTGGAACTTTTACCAGCACCTGTTGTGGGGCAGGGTCTGGTATTTTTGTCCTCGAGGAAAGGCTGGTTAGATGCTAGGAGTGACAAGCTGTCCACCTGTACTCCACCAGAAGCCCAAAGCCAGAGACCAACGTCTGTATATTTTTTACAGGACTCCTCTCTTGTAGGGTTTAATAATTTCTCTTTTCCAAGAACCTAGACCGGAGAGGCTAAATGGTATGTCTTGTGTCACTTCCAACTGAACCCTGGCCAGGTGAAGCTAAAGGGAGAATCTTCACTTTTTCTAAAGATACAGGGATCTGTTCTTTCATCCTCAACAAAATAACAGAAGCAAAGACACACTGTTCAATAATAACTCAATATTAATTATCTCCACTCCTCAATAAAGAGAAACAGGCACAGACTGGATCAGAAAACAGGATCCATCTTTTCACTGCCTCCCTCCAAGAAATACAGCTCATGACCAATGACAGGCACCACCTCAAGGTCAAGGGATGACAAAAAGACTATTCTAATATCTGAATAGATGTCAAACAAAAGTTTATCAGAAGAGATAAGGAAAGATACTTTACAGCTGTTAAAGGAAAAATCATCAGACAGAATACTAAGATTGTAAACATATATGCACTGTACTGACTAGTTTTGTGTCAACACAGCACAACCGAGAGTCAACAGAGAGGATGGAGCCTTAACTGAGAAAATGTCTTCCTAAGATCTTTCTCTCCAAGTTGCTTTTGGTCACACTTTCATCACAGCAATAGTAACCATAACTAAAACATGCCCTAAACAGAGGAGCATCTAATCAAATTTAAAAGGCGTGATTAGATTTAAAACAGCAGATTGACTCCAGCACAGTGATAAAAGGTGACTCCATTACCCACTCTTGCCAATAGACAGGTCATATGGGGGGGGGGGGGAACAACAACTGAGAAACTCTAGAGTTAAGTAGTATCATAAAGCAAGTGACATTTACAGAACAGATATTTTCAGACCAATCTACTCAAACACTAAAACTGCACTTTCTCCTCATCAGACCATGGAACTTTCTCCAAAACTGACCATATATCAGGTCACAAGTCAAGTCAAAACAAATCCGGAAAATGTAAATAACAACCTGCATCTGATCTGACCACAGTGGAATAAAGCCGAGTGTGAACAACAGAACACAGCAGAATGTACACACTCACATGGAACTTAACGACATATCACTGAGGGAAAACTAGGACAAGGGAGAAGTGGAGAAGGAGACTAAACATTTCCTAGAACTGAATGAAAATGAAAACACAACAGACTGAAATTGACGGCAAGACATAATAAAAATCACCGCTGAAACTAATAAAATAGAAATCAGAAAAACAATGCAGATAATGAGTAAGAGTTGGTCCTTTAAAAAGGTTAACAAGATTGACAAATCTTAGGCAAATTAACTAAATAAATAGGAACAGAGATGAAAAGGGACTCACTACCGCAGAGACTGAGGAATCTTGGGAAATTATAAGGGCATATATTATAAACTGATACTACACTAAACTGAAAAATCTAAAAGAAATATATGAATTTTTAAATATACATGACCTTAATTTAACCAGAGTTAAATTAAGAGGAAATAAGGAATTTAAATAGATTTATAACTACCAGTGAGAAACAATGATTGAAAAACACACAACTGAAAGAAAAAAAAAATCCCAGGACTATATAGATACAGTACTGAATTCTACTAGCCCTTCAGAGAGGAAGAATACTCCTCAAATTATTTCATACAATAGAATGAGAAGAAACATTTTCAAATACTTTATATGATACCAGAATCAGACAAAGTTAAACAATTAAAAAAAGAGAAAATATTGCCAGCATCTCAGGTGAACATAGACACACACACACACACACACAAATCTCAATAAAATACTTGCAAACTGAATTCAAGACCAAAGAAGATTTTCCACTATAATTATGTCAGCCTTATATCCCCAGAGATGCTGGGGTGGTTCAATATCTGTAGATCAGTAACTAAACCCACCACACAAACATATTCAGACAGAAAAAAAAAACAATTATCTCATTAGATTTAGAAAAGGCTTTGACAAAATATGATATTCTCTCATGATAAAAGTCCCAGACAGACTAGTGAAACAGGCAACATACCTCAATATAATATGGAAATACATATCAAGTTTATAGTCAATATCAGGCTAAGTGGAGAAAAACTCAAAAACATTTCCACTAAAATCAGAACTAAGACAAGGATGTTCATTCTTTCCATTTCTATTCAACACAATACAAGCCTTAGAGCAATAAAACAACAGAAGGTGATTCAAACAGAAAAGAAGTCCAAGTATCCCTATTTGTAGATAATATGAATTCTATACTTAAAAGACCTTAAAAACTCCAACAGAAAACTCCTACACCCACAAAGTAGCAGAATACAAAACAAACAGGCAAAACCAAGTAGACTTACTATATTCAAACAATAAACAATAGCCTCAAAAAGTATCTTGGATACTAAGGAACTGAAAGACTTATATAATAAAAATAATCTGTAACACTGAAAAGAGAAGTTGAAGAAGATACCAGCATGGATTAGTAGGAACAACAGTCCCCAAAAATAAAAGAACTGTTGGAGTTATCATCATCTGGTACTAGGTTATACTTTGGAAGCATACTAAGAAACACAGCGTGGTATTGTCATAAAAAGACCAGACACATCAATCAGTAGACAAGAACCGAGGATGCAGACATATTAAGCCAGTGTGAGAATTTCAGATGGCTTTCTTTACCTAGTACTCTAAGAGAGTGACCTCTACTGGACAAACAGTATGTACTGGGCATGCTCCCTGAATACAGGTTTTGTTATTGTTTTCTTTTTAAAGTTAAAATGATTAAAAGTCAACCTCCAAAGGTTTCAAAAACAATTTTCTGAACTATCTTTAGTTACTTAAGCTATAAAATATTAATAAGAGCCATATTTGCAAGAGTCTCCAGCTGTAAGATTGTAGAGTTATTGTTTACATGGATAACAATCTCAATCTACCTTTTTCAGTTTTAGAAATGTGAAAACCTGAATGTTCACATTATAAAAGTCTTAAAACAGTTTGTGACATAAATGCTTATTAGGGAAAAATGTTCCTTACATGAATGGAACGACCTAAAAGTAGAAAAATTAAAAATTATCACAAAAAAACCAAAGGAATAAATTTTGCAATAACAATTGAAACAGCCTATTTGTGTTCCAAATTTATTTCCCTAAAACCTAGCACTTATTGAAATTATTGTTTATTGAATGGATCTTAGCATTAAGAAGCTACTGTTCCCCTTACTACTTACATTTGGTTTTCTATTACATATATTTATTTGTGTATTTGTGTGTGTGTGTGTGTGTGTGTGGTGTGTGTGTGTGTGTGTGTGGTGTGTGTGTGTGTATAGGCATGTGCATGCCATGGTACATAAGTAGAAGTCAAAAGGCAACTTCCAGGGCTTGGTTCTCTCCTTCCAGCAGGTGGATCCTGGGATTGAGTCATGGTGACAAGTGCCTTTACCTACTGAGCTACCTCATTAAACCATCTATTAACTCTGTCAAAACAATTCATCAAGCTAATGTTACAAATTTATTGAAAGTACTTTCTTGCTGGGCTACGTGGGCTAATACTAATTAGCATGAGATGTGAGGTTCTGACTCACTTCAGTGTCTCTCTTCTTCCCTCCCCTTCTCTATCATTCAAATATTCTTTTCCATCTGCACTGTCTGCCTCCCTCAATGTTATGATCTTCTGTCCTTCCCACTCTAAGGCCTCTAAATCACATCATCCTCATTCTTCAAATTTATGTCTCATCTCTCCATTTATGAACTTCTGAACATATCCTGTGGAACTACTCAAATACAGCTGACTCCAAACGCTGGGCCCTGCAGTTCTCCTTCCGGTTCTGCTCTATGGGTCATTACTCTCTTTCTTCTGATTTACCTTCTGAACTCTCCTAAATTCATCCGTGTCTTTCCCCATCTTTGAACCTTTGCTGATTCCTCTCCTGCTCCAGGAAATACTTTTTGAACATTAACAACCTTCCCCATTCCCATTCTTTCCCATTGCTCTGCTATTCACTTGTAGAGCATTGGGTTCTCCCGCCCTTTGGCAGGGATCATTTGATTCTTTGGCTATATGGTTTACTGCTCCATGGAAAGCAGTGTCCATCCCACAATTACAACACAATTTGCTTTAAGTTAAAACACCAAATTTATTGGATAATATTGAACTATATGCAGACACATAGAAAATAAACATTTCATATAATTGTGTATCTTTTTTAAATGTTATATTTATAAGGACAGAAAAACTACCAATTTAGCAATTGGAGTAACTTTTCAAAACAAAAAAAGGAAAAGCAAAATCTACATTCCTTCATCGAGACTCGGTGCTGCATCACAATCTATAAGTAGTTCATTTTAGATAAATAAATACTTTATCTACTACAGATTTAAAATTAGAATTACATAAACTTTTTGACCATGTAGAATTTTCTTATACAATGATGAGCAGTTAAACATGTCACTTTTGAGACACACATATTTGACTTAACATAATCCCCCTGCTGAAATATCACTATAAATGCACATTTCACATGTGATAAACAAAAACTCTATTATCAAGAGTATCTTCATATTTTCACAGTTAGAGACAGAGGTTTAAAAAAAAAACCTTACAAAATTTAAAATAAAAAAGACAGCATGCATCCACTACCAGAAGGAAGAGGGGAACGGAGTCAAGCAGCAAAGACAAGGAAGAGTAAGAGGGCAAGAGGAAGGGAGGAATGGGGAGCACAGGAAGAAAGGGAAGGAAGAGAAAGCATCAGACAGAAAGTAATAAAGAAGGGGGAAACCTTTACTAATTGTACTGTTCTTAGGCAATATGGAAACAAGAAAATGCAACTTTCATTTCAAAAGTATGATGAAGAAGGTCTACCAATTCACTGTAAACCCAGGGGTCATGGCTAACAAGACACATGCAGCCCACCTGCAACCTGCAGCTATGTGTATGTGTGTTTCAGGAGGCGCAGGCAGTAGGCAGTCATGGCCTATTTCCTTTAAGCAGGACATGTTCATAAAGGTTCCCATAAAGACTCAAGAGCTATGACAAGGCTCAGCTTCTTGGAATTGGGCGTTCTGAAAAAGCCTGTTCCATCTATGGGCTGGGGTGGGCTGCAACAAGCCATGCATTTCCAGTGTTGAGGAGAAGGAAATGTTCTGCATGGCGGGCCAGAAGGGACATATCCATCAAGTCACCCCTTTAGGGGACTGAGAAGCCAGGAAGAGAGAAGTGAAGCATGGTGAAGAAACATGAGGGGGAGAGACATCTGGGAAACAAAAGCTGAAAACCTACTGCCATTAAATCCAGCAGATTGCAACATATTCACAGATGAAGGAACAACAACAGGTACCTTGGTTTAAAACAAAACCAAACAAAATCAGATCCACTTCCCATACTAAAGCCAACTTTTTGGCTCATCCCCAACCACTGATTTTTCAAAAAGACTATTTACTATTGAACCCCAGAAACGCCTTGACTAAGGTTTAGGATTCAAATGTCTTAAACCACTTAAACAATAAAAAAATAGAAATCACTTCCCATGATATTTTTATATCAGCCTCAGTGTGGCCACAGAAGAAAGAAGGGATGGATATGTTGGGTAAGCTGGGGTGCCTCAGGCCAAGCTAAAACCCTCATAGTTGTCAAGGGCCTGGGTGAGCCGAGCCTTCATGATCTCTTTGCTGCTGTATTTAGGGAGGTCAAGAAGGTTGTAGCAGGTATGGGCCACAGGTAAGTATTCCTGCCCAGTGGTTGTGGACTGAATGATGATCTGCAGACTGGCCATGCCATAGATGGGGATCCGGTCACTGCCTGTCAGGAACACTGAGGAGAAGAAAATGGCATCAATGGTATGCAGTATTCTAAGCAACAGAGAAAGGCGCAACACCCTCTGGCTTCCGTGGGAACTCCAGTGCTCTTTAGGTACCAACATGCATGCACTAGACATGCTCTAGAGCCTCTATAGAACGCATGTCCTCAGAGACCTTCACAAAATCAAAGAGGAAAGAAATTACTGTCATAGGAAAAGACAGACAGTGAAGAACCCAAGTCCCTGTGATCTCAAGACCTCCCCTTTTCTCAGGTGTCTGAAAACTGTTTCCTCTTAGGGATCCAAATGCTCATTTCCCTCCTTTCAAAAACCGGAGGACTGGACCTACATGTTCTTTAGACAGTTCACCATTATAATACATTGTTACTTGACAGAAATAATTAGATTCCCCTGCCCAGCATAGACTAAGCAGCTATACAGCACTTTTTGTTGCTGTTTCTGTTTTGTTTGTTTGCTCCCATTGTTGAACTGCCAGAAATTACTAGAACAAATTCATTATCCATTTCTTTCTTTTATTTTAACTATTTATTTGGGGGTGTGTGTGAGGGGATGGGAGGGGGGGTTGCACCAAAGGTCTTTTGGGTGCTGGGCAAGCACTGTCACTGTACTATGTGCCAGTCCTCATCAGTCACTTCAAATAACCTGCCATTGCCTAAGGCATATAAACATACCACCATTCTTGCCAACCTTCCATAATTAATAACACAGCAACAATAACAGACAACAAATTCCTTAAATCCAATCCTCTCTAAATAGAGATGCCTTTTTCTAAGGAAACTCCCAAGACCAGTAGGAAAGCTTCACCTGAAAGTAACAACTTTCACATTGATTTGGTGGCCCAACCCTTCATCACCTCCCATGACACTGCTTCTCAACAGCTTATGTACATTGGCGGAGGGGTTCTAGGGTGAGATACTGTTTTTTCTCATCCTTGACATGAGCAGGAGAATTATCAGTCAGTGTTAATGTCTGCTCACTCTTAGAAAGCAAGGAGGTTGGTTTTTTTGTTTCATGGAGATAAAAATTCTATTCTATTCATAGCTGTAGACAGAAGATCCAACCACTTCTGAGAGGCTGGTTTGATCATGGGAACTGACTTCGTTTCACTCTCTAAAGCTATTGCCCTACTCAAATGTTATCCAGCCAGTGCCAAAGGACTACATACTACATGATTCTATTTGTAAGAAATGTCTACCGCAGACAAACTCGAGATTGGGTTGGGTGAAGAGAAGAAATGACCGAAGTGATGCTGGCATGTATGGAGTTTCTTTCTGGGAGGTGAACATACTCAAAACTTGTGAGTTTTACAACCATGTACACACTACAACCCACTTGGTTTTACACTGTGTACAGGTAAACTGCATGTTAAGAGGAACATATCACAACAAAGCTTTCTTAAGTCAAATCTTCCTCAGTTTCATCTAGAATCTTTCCAGATCAATCTTTTCAGATTTGGGGGGAGAGAGTATCACTCTGTTGCTCAGACTGATCTTAAACTCTTAGGCCCAAGCAATCCTCCTGTCTCCACCTCCCAAGTAGCTGGGACTATAAGCTAAAATGACTATTTTTCTTAAAGAAAGTGAAAATTGGTAAAATTACTCTTATTTTTATCTTCTTGTTTCACATGTGTTCTAACAGCCTCCGATGCATTTTAATTAATATACTGTAAATAAGTTGAAGCTTAATTTTCTTTACTATCCTTAGCCACTTAGAAGTTAACCTTTACCTGTGAATCACATCACCCTACACAACATCACACTAAAATATGAACAAGTCCCCCCCCCCATGTGATAAATACTTACAGAGAAATTTCTTCTTCTTCTCTAATGGGAACTCATGGAATGTTTCCCAGAATAGCTTCACAGTGGGATGTGTGCTTGAATAATCACCCTTGTAGACAGCACTCTGTCCAAAAGAGGGGTGGGGGGGGAGAAAGAATCTTACAGAAACATCACAGCACACACTGGATATTACTTGCATTTTTGACAGAAGTCACGGGAGGCAACTACTCAAGCACAACGCCTGTGGAGAGCAGGTCTCGGCAGGCCCGCCAGCCCGGGGTGCACACGGTTCCCCAGAGCTCACCTCTTCCAGCTCTTCCCAGTTGTAGTTGCTGTTCCCCACCATCATGGCCCTCAGTTCTGCAGGCTGGAAGAGCTCGAGGACTTTGCCACCACACACCTTTAGGAAGCCACTGGAGAAGGCTGTGTACCACTCATGAACCGAAACTTGGAAGATGTAATTCACATAAGCATCCACAAATTCTTGCCTGCAAGGAGGACCAGGGAAATAAGCAGATGTGGCATTGAAGCACATAGGCTTTATGGAGCTGCCTTTCTACACACAGGTTGAAAGTGATGGAAATGGCCTTTCATCAGGCATCCTGCATCCTGTAGTATTGGGGACTCTCCTCCCCAGCTTCCAACCCTAGGATTCTACTATGTGCATAAAGCAATGATCTACAGCAGGGGAGGCAAGTGTATAAAACCGAGCTACTGATTTTACCTGAACTACTCCAGCTGTCATCTCAAGGTCTTCCTTAAGAGTTTAAGAGAAAAAAAAATCCTTTAAAAAATGCCCAAAGTTATAGTTGCAGTCTAATTGCCATCTTCAGAAACTAAAGCTACCTTAGTTATATCCTTGTATGTTTCTTTTGCTTTTAATGTATGCAAGTGAGTGTAGAAGACACATTCCTGGTATCATTTCTCAGATGTCATCCACCTTGATTTTGGAGACAGAGTTTTTATCACTGCCTGGGACTTTCCAAGTAGAATAGGTTAGATGACAAGCAAACCCTGTGGATCCACCTCCTTCTACCTCCCTACCATTTGAGCCACAAGTGTGTACTATCATGCTTTGTGTTTTTACCTGGATTCTGGGAATCAAACTCAGAATGCGAATGAAGGGACTCTAGCCAGACCAGGCCTGGCAAGCATAGCTCTGGCAAGCCTTGTCCTTCTCCCCTATTCCCTCTGCATTGCTTAAAAAAAAAAAAGTGAGATTACATTTCTAAAGTCAATCACCAAGGTCCATTCCCTTAATTGGCCACTTTCTCCTCTTGAGGCTGACTAGCAAGGCCCAGCTATCAAATGACTAAAGTCTAGAAATTAAAAGCCCTCTTTGGTTCACCCAATTAACATGCCCAATCAAAATATACGATTGCATCCTAGTCCATTCTAACACAAACGACCATTTTTCTCCTTTTAAAAGTTACACTTGCTTATTGATTCTTGACCTTAGTGCCTGAGCCATTGATGTTCTGCTCAGGAAATTATCTCCTGTACTGACAAGTTCAAGGCTATTTCTCATTTTCTGTTCTATTAGATTTAGTGTATCTGGTTTTAGATTGAGGTCTTTGATCCATTTGGATTTGAGTTTTATGCAGAGTGATAAATATGAATCTATTTGCATTCTTCTACATGCAGACATCCACTTAAATCAGCACCATTTGTTGACAATTATATGGTTTTGGCTTCTTTGTCAGAAATCAAGTGTCCGTAGGTGTATGGTTTTATTTCTGAATCTTCAATATGATTACATTGATTAAATTGTCTGTTTCTAAACTAATACATGCAGTTTTCATCACTAAATACTTGGAGTTTTTATTACCATTGCTCTGTAGTACAGCTTGAGGTCAGGGATGGTGATACCTTCAGAAGTTCTTTTATTGGTCAGGGCCATTTTGTCTATCCTGTGCTTTTTGTTTTTCCACATGAAGTAGAAAATTGTTCTTTCAAGATCCGTGAAGAATTATGTTGGAATTTTGATGTGGATTGTATTGAATCTATAGATTTTTTTTGGTAAGATGGCCATTTTCACTATGTTAATCCTACCAATCCATAAACATGGGAGATCTTTCCATCTTCTGATATCTTTTGCCTCTAGTGCTGGGATCACAAATTTGTCCCACCACACCTGGATTCATCTATTAAATCCTTTAAGTATGTCAGAAAACAACTGTCTTAACAGCTATTCTATCTCCCAGTAATTAGGCAAATGTAAATGCAAACAGTAGTGAATTACCATTTGCACCCATCTGACTAGCATAAGCTTATACCTGAGATGACATCCTGGGAAACTGGAACCTCACAGAGAATCAGGGGAGAATAAACCAGGGCATGACAGGAACCATGCATATTTGCTAGGGAAATACATGAAGACCAGCCAAATGAGAAAAATAAGGACTATTTAATCAAATCATTCTATAACAAAAGAGTCAGCAACGGTTGCCTTGGTTGCCTGTGACTCAAAAGCAGTCAGAAGAATGGAGAAAGAGCAACTCATAGCAGAAAATGGGACTATTTCAAAACAGCCTGATAGAGACCTCTGGTACATGGATGCTGTGGCTGGCTGAATGGATGCAGACGTTGCAGGCATCCTAAGCAAGTCCTTAGAGGGTGTTTTCCCTCTCTCTCTCCCCCTCCCTCTTTCTCTTTCTCTCTGTCTCTCTCCTTCTCTTTCCCTCTCTCCCTCCCTCCTCTCTCTCTCTCTCTCCCTCCCTCCCTCTCTCTCTGTCTCTGTCTCTCTCTCCCTCCCTCCCTCTCTCTGTCTCTCTCCCTCCCTCCTCTCTCTCTCCCTCTCTCTGTCTCTCTCTCCCTCCCTCCCCTTTCTCTCTCTCTCTCTCTCTCTCTCTCTCTCTCTCTCTCTCTCTCTCCCCCTCTCCCTCCCTCTCTCTGTCTCTGTCTCTCTCTCTCCCTACCTCCCTCCTCTCTCTCTCCCTCCCTCCCTCCCTCTCTCTCTCTGTCTCTCTCCCTCCCTCTCTCTCTCTCTGTCCCTCCCTCCCTCCTCTCTCTCTCCCTCCCTCCCTCCCTCTCTCTCTCTCTGTCTCTGTCTCTCTCTCCCTCCCTCCCTCTGTCTCTCTCTCCCTCCCTCCCTCTCTCTCTCTCTGTCCCTCCCTCCCTCCCTCCTCTCTCTCTCCCTCCCTCCCTCCTCTCTCTCTCTGTCTCTCTCTCCCTCCCTCCCTCTTCCCCCCCCCCCAAACTGGTAGTTGGGTAGTAAGGAAGATTGCTAACTGTTTAAAATCCTGACCAATTTGATCTGATTGTTATCAAAGTTACCGAGGAAAATAGTAAGGCCTCCTTCATGGCTGACTGTAGAGTTAGTTTTCCTTTGTAAGTCGCTACACATTATGGATCAAAATTCTACCTTGCAGATGGGCAGGCTAATGTCCATGTGTTTATGTAATCTTTCACAAACAGGGGCATAAACTAAGAAGTGAGACAAAAATACTCAAGGGGATAATTTGTCAATATCTGGAAAAGTTGAAAATAGAGACTTTTTTTTTCTCTTGAGCTTTATGATCCCTTTATGATCTTTCAGAGAGATCTGGAGACACTGGAGGAAAGGGACAAAGAACTTGGGATGTCTGCTGCAGCACATCTCTGTTAACAAGAGAATTCAGAAAAACAAAACCAGCCATGAGCTAACATAAGAATGAGCAAGGATAACGGCATGACAGAAAGCATCAAGTAGACTGGCTTCAGGGATTTAACTACATCTGCATTTCTCCAAATAAACAGAGTTGCAGGAATGTTCAGTGCAAACCAAGCGTCTTGATGTGAAGTAAATCACACCAGCATTCATGTAAACTGCTTTCTTTCCTTTGCCCTCAAAACAATGTTACCAATGAAAAGCAAGAGCTCCACCACTCACAACCCTGCCAACCCCCCCAGCAAGTTATTTATTCTGTCTTTCCCTCAGTCTTCTCATCTGGGAAGTAGGAAAACAGTTAATACCTATAAAAGTGCTTAAGACTAAGAGTAGTCTAAAACAACATGTGAGCTATTGCTGTCATACTCTTTAGGGATATTTACATATATGATATGTATATCATGTCATATACCGTTTCGTCATTAAAAATAAAAGCAATAATGATAAAATGTTTGTCAATATACATGTTTATTATAAAAGTTGAAAACCTGAAATAACACACCAAATGGGAAGTATTTTATGCAAAGGCTAGAGACTGGGATGGATGCCAGGAGAGGGCTTGCCTAGAATGTGTGAGGTCTTAGGGCCCTATTATGAAATGAGAGATCGAGAAAGGAAGGAGGGAGGGAAGGAGAGAGGGAGAGAGAGTAAAAGTAAATGAACATGACAGGATCAAAGAAATACATGGGGTTTTATTGGTATCAGTGACATCTTTCAAAATACTTAAATCAAATCTATCTCTTAGGCTTCTAGAAGACAGCAGATTAGAAGTTTCTGTCTTGAGACTCCATGAATCAGTAGGTCAAAAGCAAAGACTATATTCCAGAGGAACAGCACTGGGAACTGAAAATGTGGTGAAAGAACAGCTAAAAGGCAGAGAGAGAGAGAGAGAGAGAGAGAGAGAGAGAGAGAGAGAGAGAGAGAGAGAGAGAGAGAGAAGGGGATTGCAGGAAAAAGTTGAGAAGCAGCACCTCAGGCCAGGTGTGGAATGTGAGGGCCCTGCTGAAGTTGCATTTGAGGTAAATGAGAGAACCCTGGTGTTAAGAAAGCAGAAGGCCTGGCTTCAGGAGGAGTATCCACTTCCTTCAAGCCTAAAGTCCAGTGTTGGTTTAGGTTAACAGACACTCCTCTGGGACGGGAGTGGAAACTCAGCATCTCTCAGCATCTTAGTGCTGCAGAAAGGCACCATCTTGACAGAGGGCAATAGAGGACCTGTAAACATGGAACAATTCCAAGTGGGAGCCAAGGTTCTGGAGGGACAGTGTCTCATTTCCCTCGCCTCCAAGGTTAAAAGACCGTGGCAAAGACAGACTAAATAACTTGCCTAAGGTTGGGGCTGAAAGTGGTGGAGATCTTGCTTTCCCTTGGTAACATCGTTTCAGGGGCAAAGGACACAATTTACGTAAATGCTGACATGGTTTGCTTCACACTAAGCAACTCGGTTTCTACTGAGCATTTCTGAGACTGTTTATTTTGAGAATGCCAGATGTAGTTAGTTCTGTGGTGAGGGTCCTGTGGTGAGGCCTGAGGATTCCTGTGAAGACAGGGCTCTGAGGCTACTATATGAATCTGAACCCTGACTTACCAGAGCACCCACTCCCTGTCACAGGGTTTGAAAGAGCCAAGATGCCCAGGCAGAGTTGGTTCCTTCTAGTGCAGAACTCAGGGCTACATTTTTTTCCTCTCCTTTTACTTAGCCTTGCTTCTTTCTTTCTTCCTTCCCTTCCAGCTCCTCTATTGTGTTCTTCACTGTTACTCCTTTAACCATCATGAATTCTTAAACTTCATACTTTGATACTATTTTTCCCTAAAGTTCCTGTTAGTATAGTTCTTGGCTTTATTTGGTTTTATTGCAATTTGTCTATGTAATTTATTTTTCTGGTATTCTAACAGCAGTTTGTTTTACTCTCTGGGTGGCAGAGCCCTCAAAAGAAAGCTGGCCACCCAGAAGACCCTATCATAAAACCAGAAAGGATACCATTCCAGGACGCACATAAGCTGTACCTAGAAACATGCATCAGCCAAAAATGCAATGTAGGACAATTTGTCCAAAAGTTAGGAATTCTCAGAAAAACTGAAATTCCTTGGTCAAACTACCAAATAATTCAAAAGTTTAGGGCTTTGTTTGTTTTGTTTTTTTTTTAAATGATCAATGACTACAAAGATCACTCAAATAAACAGAAGAATGAACTAAAGAAGTCAATTCAAAATCTAGATGAGAAATTCAACAACTTGGGTAGGGATATTCAGCATAGAAATATAGATTCTATGGATAAGATGAAAAATGCAAGAGATAGCACATGCTGTTGAAGATGTCGAGCAAGGTGAACACTCACCATTTCTGTGGGAGTGCAAACTTGTACAACCACTTTGGAAATCAATTTGGCGATATCTCAGAAAACTAGGAATAGTTCTACCTCAAGACCCAACTATACCACACCTGAGTATATACCCAAAAGAGGCTCCAGCATCCCACAAAGACTTGCTCAACCATGCTCAGAGCAGATTTATTCATAACAGTCAGAAACTGGAAACAACCTAGATGTCCCTTAACTGTAGAATAAATAAAGAAAATACAGCATACATTCCATCTACACAATGGAATGCTATTCAGCTATTAAAAACAAAGACATCATGAATTTTGGAGGCAAATAGATGGAATTTGAGAATATCATTCTGAGTGAGGTAACCCAGGACAAAGGACATGCATGGTATGTACTCATTTACAAGCAAATATTAGCCATAAAATATAGGATTCTCATGCTATACTCCATGAACCCAATGAAGCTAAACAAGATGCTTGCTTAGCTTCTTGAACAAGCAAGGATGCTTGAATCTCACTTAGGATAGGGAATAAAATAGTCATGAGGCACATGGAGGAGGGAACTGGGAGGGAGAGGGGATGGGAAGGCGAATGGGGGCGGGTTGTTGACGATCAGATGAGGAGAAGGACAGGAAAGATATCTAGATGGCCATGAGAATGAATGGAAATCTGCAATTGACAAAGGTGGAGGGCATCTCTAGGACAAGACAGACCTGGAATAAGGGAGGCACCCAAGAATCAGTGGAGGTGACCTTAGATGTGACTCACAGCATTGGGGTTATAGAACCTGAAGAGGCCATCTACTGTAGACAGGCAGGACACCACACACCCACAAAAATTTCAACCCAAAATTTATGCTTTCTACAAAAAGTGTGGGAATGGGGGATGGAGCAGAGACTGACTGAATGGCCAACCAATATCTAGCCCAACTTGAAACCCATCTCATGGGCAAGCACCAATGCCTAACACTATTAATGATAGATACTCTGTTATGCTTGCAGACAGGAATCTAGCATGGCTGTCCTATGATAGGCTCCACCTAGCAGTTGACTCAGACGGATGCGGATGGCCACAGCCAAACAGTGGATGAAGCTTGGGAACTCTATAGAAGAATAGATTGGGGGCCCTGAAGGGGATAGGACTCCACAAGAAGTCAAATAGAGTCATCTAACCTAGACCCTTGGGGCTCTCAAAGGCTGAACTACCAACCAAAGAATATATATGGAGTGGACCTAGGTCTCTAGGCACATATGTAGCAGATGTGCAGCTTGGTCTTCATGTGAGTCCTGAACAACTGAAATGGGGACTATCCCAAAAGCTGTTGCCTGTACATGGGATTTTTTTCTTTTAGCTGGGCTGTCTTGTCTAGCCTTAGTGGGAGAGGAAGCACCTAGTCTTACAGAGACATGAAATGCCAGGGTTGGGGGATAACTAGGGAGGCCCCACCTGCTTAGAAGAGAAGGGGACGGGGGTGGGGGGGGGAAGATTGTGGGAGGAGGTGACAAGGAGGGAGCGCAGTGAGCAGGATGTAAAGTGAATAAGTAAAAAAATAAAAAATAAAAAAATTCAAAAAAAGAGACAAAATAAAAATTAAGAAAGATATTAGATTCTAGTGAAAAGAGCAGAGGAAAAGAGGGGAGAGGAAGGGCAGAAGGGAGAAAAAGGGGGAGAGGGAAAGGGACAGAGAGAGGGAGGAAGAGAGGGAAAGAACAGGGGAGGAGGAGGGAGGGAGAGAGAGAAAGAGAGGAGAGGAAGAGGTTGAGGGAGAAAAAGAGAAAGGACCAAAAACATCAGCAGAGAAACACCTGAGTTAAACTGGCCCATTGAACAAATGGACTTAACATTAGCATCCACAGACTAGTCTATTCAACAGCTGTGGAATATGCATTCTTTTTAGCAGCCCACAGAACTTTTTCTCGAATAGAATACATTTTAGGTCATAAAGCGAGTCAATAAGTATAGAAGAAACTAGAAAATGTTCTTGTATCTCATCAAAAAATAGAAAACTCAGGAATGAACAGTAAGAAAAACTATAGAAATTAAGCCAATGCATGGAGATGGAACAATGGGATTATAAAAATCAGCAAGAAAATTAATAAATTCATAAGTTCAAATGAAAGTTAAAATACAACTTACCACAACCTTAGGGACATAGCAATACTAGCTCTAAGTAAGAACTTTAGAGCCATGAGTGCCCATATTAAACTTCAGAGATCTCAAATAAATGATCCAACATTGCAGAAAAACAAGAACAAGACAAATCCAAAAGTAGCACATAGAAAGAAACAGTAAAGACTGAGATAGAAATCAATGATGTGAAGATGGAAAACAACAGAAAAGAACCCAGTGTGTGTAGAGGGGGGAAACACTGAAAGTATTTACCCTATAATCGGGCACGAAAATGGGGTGTCCGTGCTCCCAACCTTTATTCAATACAGTCTGAAATCACAGCCAGAGCAAGAGGCAAGGAGAAGAATGAAAGGGCTATAAATAAAAAGAGACAGACGCAAACCATCCCTATTTTCAGATAATAAGATTCTATCCTTAATATATCATAGACTTCACAATAAGGCTGAGATCTGATAACTACTTTCATCAGAGTAGCCATATACCACATCAATGTACCAAAGCCAGCAGCTTTTCTATATACCAATAACAGACTTACTGAGAAATAAATCCAGCGGAAATGAAATTGCCCAAGAAATGCCTGCGCTGCCATATTTATTGTGCTACTAACCAAAACAGCCACGCTATCGAACCAACCTTTGCCTGCAATTACTTTCCTTTCCTATTGCTGTGATAAAATTTCCTGACGAAAGCAACCTAAGGGTCAAAGGACTTGTTTGGTTCACAATTCCACATGCATTACGGCATGGAAGTAAAGGCAATAGGAGCATGAGTGAACTGGTCGAATTATATCTGTAGTCACGAGCCGAGAGCAATGAATTAATGCATACCCCTGATCATTCTGCTCTCCTATTTCATACAGTTCAGGACCCAACACTGAAGGACTGGTTCTGCCCATAATTACAGTGGGTCTTCCCACATCAATTAGGGTAGTCAAGACAATCCCACAGGACATTATCAGAAACTAATCTTAGTCAAGAGAATCAATCATAGGTGTGTCCAGAGGCTTGGCCCACCCCGTACTCCACAACCATACCAAGTTGACAATGAACACTAATTGCCACAGTTCTAATCAGTAGATAAATAATAAAGCGTGATCCATATACAATTAAGTATTATACAACCATAAAGGATAAATTAGGTCATTTGCAGGAAGCTGGAGGGAATCAGAGATCATGCTAAATAAAAATGCCAGACTCAGAAAGACAAATTCTGCATGTGCTTACCCACCTAACAAATGAATGGTACAATACAATGGAAAAGCAGAACAGACAGGTTCAAATCTAGGTTATGCTCTGTTCTATGCCTCACTATCAAGCCACTTTTCTCATTTTAAAAATTGGTTAAGTTTTCTTTTCTACACTTTCAAAGAAAACCATTCCCATTCCATTTATATCACATATATTTGATTTCAAGTTTTTATTTTGGCTCTTCTCTTTGTTGTTCCTTTTAATCTGATTTTAGGTTTTGTTTAGGTCTAGGTAATGTGGGGGAGCTGAGATGTGACCCTGATTGATTAGTCTTGGGATGAGGCATTCAATAAATCATCCCTATCTGACTGAGACTGGTTTTTTTGTTTTGGTTTGGGTTTTTTGTTTTTGTTTTTTTGTTTTTTGAGTGGTTTGTGCAGCTATTCTCAGACCCCAACAGGTTTGGAGCGTCTTGCTTTTGCTAAGTCCTTGAGATGCTTTATTAGTTTTCTTATTCAAAGTCATTTTTTGTTTTGTGTTTTCAAGACAAGGTTTTTCTGTGCTACCCTGGCTGGTTTCTCTCTGTAGACAAGGCTGGCGTTTAATTCAAGAGATCTTCCTGCCTCTGCCTCCTGAGCTGGGATTAAAGGTGTGCGCCACCAATGTCCAACTTATTCCAAATCTTTTATTGACTGACACCCATATTTATGGCTGTAAGCTTCCCTTGCCAGTGAAGCTCTCTACAGCCTCCAGCTGTAAGGGGGTGCTGCATTCCCACTTTCACTAGTTTTAGGAAATGTTTTGAAAGTTTTTAGTTCTCTTCAGATTTCAATGACTTCCTATTTCTTCTAAAGTATGACCCACAGAACTCTGCCTACTCTATTCCCAGTCTGGTCAGTTTGACTTAGCTCACCCATACCACATCCAACCTTCATGCCTTCCTCAGAGCACTCACCCTGTGCCCAGTCTGAAGAGTTCCCTGAATCCTAGCCTGCCTGTACCCTCCTGAGTCCTTGGAGCTATCCCACCAGCTCATAAACTAGTGCTTCTGCCTAGTCTGGGTGGTCTTGTCTACACCATTCCCAACCACCCGAGGCTTGGTCCCTTCTGCACACTTTGGGCACCAGCTCAGTCTTAATCAGACCCCATTCCTAATTCATAGGCCTTGCTTCAGTTTGTACATTCCTAGACTGGTGAAGTCCAAGATCTCAGCATACCCATAGCATCACCACACTCCCAGACAGCTTGGATAGCAATGACTGAAAACCAACCTAATCAGATCCAGCTGAATAATCTCATTCATTTCCTTCCCTCTCTCTCCTCCCCCCATCCTTCCTTCCTTCCCTCCTTCCTTCCTTCCTTCCTTTCTTCCTTCCTTCCTTCTCTTTTCCAAATGATTTCTCAACCTAAAGCCTACCCACATCATTCCTTTTTTAAAATTATTATATGTATATGGTGTTTGTACATCTGAATGCCACATACACTCTTAGTGCCCACAAAGGAAAGAAGTAGGTATCAAATTCACATGGAACTGAAGTTACAGGTGGTGTTCAGTTACAATATGAATGCTTTGAATGGGAATTTCCCATGTACTCATGCACTGGAATACTTGGTCCCAAGTAGGCAGTGCGACTTGGGGAGATTTTTGTGATGCAGCCTTGCTGAAGGAAGTATGTCACTGGGAAGTATGGACGGAAAGCTTTGCACCACTTCCATGTCACGCTCTCTGCATCATGCCTGAAGCTGACAATATAAGCTTTCAGCATCCTATTCTAGCAGCTACACCTGCTTATTCTTCCCTGCTGCCAGTGCCAAGATGGACTTTTATGCCACTGGAACCAAAAGCCAAAATAGATTCTTTCTTCTGTAAGTTGCGTTTTACTGCAGCAAAAAAAGTTACTTCTATAGAACTTGGTACCAAACAGCGAGTTGTTGCTGTAAAGAACCTGCCTTTTTTATTTTTTTTCTACTTATTTAAAGCCTACTTCTGGTTTCTAGTATAAAACTAAAATGTCAGTCTAGAAAATATTTATAAAATACATATTTCACAAAGAATTTGTATCCAGAGTACATAAGAAAAACTTAACACTTGGGAAAAAAAATTAGAAATAAGTAACAGAATTAAATACATGTTATCCAAAAATATAAGAATGGTAAATGTACATACTGGTAAATATTCAGAATCATTTATCATTAAGGATACCAGGAACACTGCAATTCCAGCACTCAAGATGCTGAAGTGAGCGAGTTCCAGTTCTGGCATACAAATTAGCATGGTATATAGGCTCTATCTCAAAACAAAGCATGCAGAACAACTATTGCTTCCCCGAATTACTGTGTGAAATCAAACTATCCTAGCCATGTGGAAAAAGTGTAGCAGTTATTTATGAAGTTAAATATACCAAATAATCCAGCAATTTTACTGATAAGTATTTACAGGAAATAAAGATGTGCTCATATAGAAATCTGTAGACAGATATTCACAGGGGTATCATCCACTTTTTTAAAACTGAAAATAATACAACTGGAAATATTCAACAATACAATGTAACAAATTGATAACATATGTGACTGTATAGATAAGTATCAAGTGAAAATGGCAAACTCCAAAAGCCACACATGATTTCATTCACAACAATTTAAAAAGTACAGAATTAGGATG
Source organism: Tokudaia tokunoshimensis (assembly GCA_036184795.1). NCBI lineage: Eukaryota > Metazoa > Chordata > Mammalia > Rodentia > Muridae > Tokudaia > Tokudaia tokunoshimensis. The sequence goes on along the minus strand of BTHU01000002.1, from coordinate 80,316,691 downwards.
GTGGTGGTACTCACCTTTATTTCCAGCACTGGGGGGGGGGGTTGGGGGGGAGGAAGGGCAGGTGATTCTCTGAGTTCTTGCCAACCTGGTCTACAGAGCAAGCTACAGGATAGCAGAACTACACAGAGCAACCCAGTCTTGAAAAAAAAACAGACAAATTTTAAGCCAGGTGGTGGTGGCATACACCTTTAATCCCAGCACTTGGCGTTTGAGGCCAGCCTGTCTATAGGGAGAGTTCCAGGACAGCCAGGGCTTCACAGAGAAACTCTGTCTCCAGAAGTAAAGCAAGAGAATAGAATTATTAAGACAGTATACAGATCAATGTATCACATGCACTGTAGGGGAAAGGCCCCATGGGTATTTTAGGGAAGTAAAATTACTATTCTCTATCTTGATTACCACAGACATTAACCAATTTGTTTGCAGAAACACTCCCCAAATGCTGGGTTTTACTAACAGCCTAGTCTAAGTTTTAAGATCTTGTGAATGAAAAAGTAAAAGATTTAAAAGAGGGTCAGAATGGAAGCTCAGCAGATAAGCCGTTTGCTCCTAAGCCTGAAGACCTAAGTGAAATTCCCAGAAGCACATAGTCGGAATGATAGAACCGACAAACATTCATACTATAGAATGTGCAACCACTCCATCAACAAATAAAGACAAAAATACAATGTAAGAAAGAATAAGGGATAGGGAAGTAAACAAACTAAAGGACTTAGAAGCACGTTAAAAATGTATTTTGTAAATATTTACTTTCTTTGATCAGAGGGACAAAGGTATTTGTTTTTGAAAGCCATTATGCATAACTATTTTTTCATTGGATATATTCTTTATTTCAAATGTTATCACCTTCCCCAGTCCCCACCCTGTCCGGGGTATCCCCTATCCCACCCTCCGTCCCCCTACTTTTATGAGGGTGTTCCTCCACCCACCTCCCCGCCCTCGATTCCCCTACAATGGGGCATCTAGCCTTCATAGGACCAAGGACCTCTCCTCCCCTTGATGCCTGACAAGGCAATCCTCTGCTACATATATGCATAACTATTGTTTGCATATTAATACAGTAAATTGAATCAGTGCTTACTCCTCCGTGTCAGCACTAAATGATTTACATATAATTAATTTGATATACATAAGAACCAAAAGATTTACATAAGAACCAAAAGATTCCTTACGGAATTCATATGCATAAAACTCTGGCAAGACCCACCACAGAGAAAAACAGACCTAAATAGGTAATGAATACATCCTCTAGGAACCACTTAAGATATGTGCCCTGCTCTGTATTCAAGAAGCTCTAAGGAGGCAGAAAAGACCAGGCATTCACATAATTTGAAGCTAGACTGGACCAACTAAATAAGTAAATAAATAAACAAAACAAATAATTCCCTTATCCTGGCTTGTATGGGTAAAAAATAAAAGATCATTCCATTATCAGAAAACAAGACTTTGATGTTTATGGTCTTTTCTAAAGCTCTCACATATACATCACAAGCAGATTCAAAGAACAGATGGTTAACTGGGAAGTGTTTGGTGACAAATGACTGTAGAAGCATCTGTGGGTCCCTAAGGAAGAGTAGGACCAAACACATGCTTTTCGAGATGTATTAAAACGACCTCTTTTTCCCCAGCCTTTATGGGCATGTCTAATCTACTAACTGGAAGCGGTGTGTGCCTCCCAAAAACACTGAATTGGGCCCTACACATTTGTACATGACAGCATCTTTTCACAATGTCACAAGTTTGGACACTCTATGAGGGTTTTGCTTTTCTTCTATTCACCTTTGATTTCTTTCTTTTCATAAGCACCTGTGTGGACCCTTCGGTAACATTACTATAGGGCTTACAGAGCAGAAATTTGCCACACAAACACTTACAGAACCAATTCCAAGGTCCCTCCCGTCACAATTTGCCACTAGGATATATGTAACTAGGTTTAACAGAGATGTCTGACTAGCTGCTCTAGGAGTCCAAGATGGTCTGCGCAGATACACACACTGCGGGTCTGCAAGGGAGGGGAAAATGGTTCTTTCGCATTTCTGTTCTTTGGAAGTGAATTTAAGATGCAATCAAGATTTGGAAATGTACCCATAACTAAGGCTGGCCAACCTCAGCTATGGCGCACTTCGGACAAAGATTGTCAGGTGCATTGCGGATTCGGAGAGCTGAAATGGGAGGGGGAGCACACAGTAAACAGACGGGGGCTGTATAAACAGGTATGGAAAATTACAGTCTCAGCCTCGAGCTGGTTCCAGCCAGTTCTGCAGGGGTGGGGGCGGATGCTGGGGGCTGGGTGTCTAAGTGGCAGGTTTTAGGGACCTCGGAGATACCAGCATAGCAACAATTTGGTGCAGTGTGTGCGCACAGCCATCAGCTGATATTGAACAGCCATTCACTTGCCGCGAGCCGCGAAGCGGCCGCGTGGACGTCACCACAGCCGTCAGCGTTTGCCGCATCCTCAGACTCACTCTGGACCAGCCGCAGTCACAGCTGCAGGACCTCTCTGGACCAGCTCTGTCGCAGACTGCGCAATCACCAGACCACTGCGGCAAACAAGCCCAGCTGAGCCGAGCACTAGCCATGGCCGACCCCGAGAAGCAGGGACCCGCTGAGAGCCGCGCCGAGGACGAGGTAATGGAGGGAGCCCAGGGTGGCGAGGATGCCGCGACCGGTGACAGTGCCGCTGCGCCTGCGGCCGAAGAGCCCCAGGCTCCCGCCGAGAATGCGCCCAAGCCCAAAAAAGACTTTATCGAGAGCCTGCCCAACTCCGTCAAATGCCGGGTTCTGGCGCTCAAAAAGCTGCAGAAGCGCTGCGATAAGATCGAGGCCAAATTTGACAAGGAATTTCAGGCTCTGGAGAAGAAGTACAACGATATCTACAAGCCCCTACTCGCCAAGATCCAGGAGCTCACCGGAGAGATGGAGGGCTGCGCGTGGACCCTGGAGGGAGAGGATGATGAAGACGATGAGGAAGAAGAGGACGAGGAGGAGGAGGAGGAAGAGGAGGCTGCAGCTGGCGCAACTGGGGGTCCTGATGCCGCCAAGAAGTGAGCACAGCAGCTGACAGGTGACAAATCCCCTGCCCCTTTTATTTCCAATGTCCGCAGACTTTAAAAGGCTCAGGATTTGCCCAAAATACAATGTGAATCTATTCTGACATTCCTAAAATTAAATTGAATCAAGTAGATTCTGGCTAGCCCGTTTCTAATCTGACCTTCATTTGTGTAAAACAAATGCCAAAAGACGTTTTTGTTTGTTTGTTTGTTTGTTTTAAAAAAAAACCTAATTAAACTTTTTTTTTCTCCCTGCTCTTCTGTGGGAACTGGACTTGAGACTGATGAAAGGCTGTCAGTTAGATGGGAATTGAAGTGCGTCACACGTTGAAATCCATTCATCACACTACACCTGAACACCCAAGCTAAGACAGAACTCTTCTCAATGCTTAATTCTTCAGTTTCTTTACATTTACCAGCGCAGAGGAAAAGGAACCCAAGAACGACGTCATCTTTAAGACTTTTGCTTTTGCAAACCTAGACATCAGCTTTCCACTCCAGAGGAGATGCGGCATGGAGGAAGCCTGGACTGACAGCATTTACTGTTTATGTGGCTAGGAAAACTGCCATTCCAAGTTGTGAAAAATGTTTTGAATATTTGAATTTACAGAAAGAACACGGTTCCAAAAATGAGGGTGTATTCCATGTATAATATTGTCAACACGTGTTCATCTGTTATGGTCTCATGTTATCTGTTTTCTTGGTAGTGTTTGTTTACAAAATCGTAAAAATTACCCCAAATGTTTTAAGTATTAAATTACCTTATAGCATTTTAGAAATATAATTTACTTGAAGAGATGTAGAATGTAGCAATTCTGTAAAGCATGTGTATCCAGTGTTGCCTAGTTTGACCTTTGTGAAGTCTTTTTGTCTTGTAGCTTTTAGCAAGTAGCTGTAAAAACCATCAGAACTCCTCAATGAAGCTAATGTGTGGAAAAAGTATATACTTGAAGAACAAACCCAAGTGTGTATCCCCAACCCCAGCTCAGAAATAGAAAGGGTTTAAGTTTGCTTGTATTAGCTGTGCCTTCATTATTTTGCTATGTAAATGTGACTTATTAAATGGTGCATAATCAAATTTTATTGCTTGAGGACAGAATGGCATAAAGGAAGGGAAAAGACATTTGATGTAAAGGCCTTTAGCTTCTTTGTGGGTTTTGAATTGTCTGTGAACCAATGTTCTGTAAAGAAACACAAACATAAAGTTGTTTACCACTGTGGTGTTAACAAAACAGTATTTTCAAAAATAAAAAAATTGTTATTCTGACTGCCTGTATTATCATCTATAAAAGTGGGTGGTGACAGTCCCTTCCTCGCAATTATTATGAAGAGAAAATGAGTTACTACACTTACAGCCCACACAGCAGCATCTGACAACCAGGAATAATTTCCAGCTATTATTGTTATAATAAAGACAAAAGACCCGTATAGAAAATTCAAATCCCTTCCTCCCCTGCTACGCAAGAGAAAATGGTAGCTTTATTGATTTCTACTTTGGTGATTCCTTATTATCAGAAAAGAATATGGCTTTTAACTCAGAAATATAGGATATTCAAAACTATCTTGTTTTGTTTTCCTCCATATAAAGCCTGGTTTTAATTTCCTCTCAGACAAGATAAGACTTTAATGTGACAATATGAATGCACAAACATACACACAAAAAAATAAGACGCCATTCTTTTCCATTTGCTGCAAGGGTTAATCACACTGCAGCAAAATCTGATGATGACGTTGGGGATGGGGGCAGTGCTAACCTGTTGCTAATGACAACAGATGGATCCAGACAACTCTAAGGTAGTGGAAATCTTCCTTGTGGCAAGACCAATACAACTGAAGGTGTATATTATATATTTTGTAATCATCATAATCATATGATTATTTTAATAAGAAAAAGGGTAGTGAAAATTAATATTCACTCATCTTCAGAAATGGAGGGAATGTCATTTAATATTTCTCTATGTCTAATAAGAATTAAAAAATAAATATAAATAAAAGGGTCTAAACAATGGGAAATTATTTTATAGGCATATGAATATTAGATATAGTAAACCCAAAAGAATAAACTGGAAAACAATTAGACACAAGTTTGATGGATTGGTTGTCAGATAAATATATAAAATCAATTATCAAGGCATTAAAATATATAAGAAAGATTTCTTTTATACTAGAAACAGTATATATATACACAAACATAAGCTAGCCTATAATAAAAATGTATATAAAAATATGGGATTTCACAAAAAAATCCCTGATTAAGAAGATTATCACAAAACGTAAATTCTTCCAAAATTAATTTATAATTCATCACAATTCAATTCAAAATCCAAGTGGAATCTGGAATTTAATACAATTTCTATGCTGTTTATCCATAAAAATAGCTAAGTCAGCTTTCAATAATTCAGAAACAAGTTAGACTTTGACTCAAGGAAATATTTTTAATGAAGAAAATAAATAAAATAGTTATCAATTATTAGATACAGAAAGGCTGAGATTAGGACACATACAGGCAAAAGAAATAAACAGACATGACAAGACAAAAAATTAGAAAACAATCAAATTTTGAGTATTTACACTCATTTTAAATGCAAGCAAGTACGGTGAATTATAGCTGTCACAGATATAGACAACAGAAAGTCTTAACAGTTTGACAAATCATATGAAAATTAGTACTGTTTTACACTACTAAAATAAAATGAAAATAAAATTGGCAGAGATTTACATAAAATTAAAATATAACTAGTAGAGAATTACATAAAGAACCCCTGCTGATTATTTTCAAAAGAAATGCTGGGAAGGGAGACATGTTGCTATGGCCAGAACAAGGTGAGGCAGGGCTGTGTGCTCTGGCCGGCAGGCACTATTTTATATGATATATATTATATTTCATATGCATGCCCATCAGGGATGTTTAGGATGGAGGTCAATTCATTTCCTCACTGAGCTGATCCTAAATGTGTGTCTCCTGAGCTGCTTATTTGAAAGTGCGTCACAGCTGCACTGTAATGTCGGCAGGACACCATCTCCTTCAGGCAAGTAAAATACTGCTTTGCACTAAACCATTTTAACCCTTGGCAGGCCAAACCCAGCAACACGTTGTAACCAGCCAGCAGCACACATTATCTATTCAGGGCACGATCTCAGTGTGTGCCACAGGAAGCTGCAGCAGCACTTCAAGGCTCACAGTGTAAGCTCGGTGCCACAGCTCTGCCTGTCTGCAGGGTCACACACATGCATACACATCCACGGAAACAAATGTACATCCGTGGAAACAAATGGTTTTTTTGAGCTGAAACTTACATAACATAAAACAAACCATTTTTTAAGGCAGCGATTTCAGATGTTTACAGTACCGTGTAAACACTAAGTTCACACAGCATTCGAACGGATCCATGCCGTGAGGAATTTTTAAAGTATCCTATGTATGAAACAAATGCAAATATTTTGAAGATACTGCAATGACAGAGTGAAATAGGTATTCTTATACGCCGATAAAGATGAATAACCTGGTACAATTCATTAATAAAATCAACCCAGCAAAAATATTTGTCAACAGATTCAAAATGCCATCATTTTACATTTATCCCTTGGAATTTGATCCTTAAAAAGCATTTTTTAAAGGTGAAAATATTCCTTTTTTTTATATACAAAAAAATGCTTCGAACATTCTTAATAAATGTGGGGGAGGGCTGAAAGAATAGAGAAAGGGTAATAAAAAAAGAATATACAAACGGACCAAATATCCAAAGAAAACACATTTACATGAGGCAGTTGTTTTGTTTGACTGACTGACTGTTTTTTTCTAGACAGGTTCTCATTATATAGCTCAGGCCCTGTCTTGGAACTCACTTATGTAGGCTGGCCTCAAACTCACAAAGATTTGCTTGGCTATACGTCTCCAGCCCTGGGATCAAAGGCGTGTGCCAGGAGATGTTCACGAGGGTTTTATCTCATCTTAAATGCTACATATGCACTGTATTCCCTAGTTCAATGTTCTGACATTCAATTCCATACATTTATAGTATGCTCCTAACTATAACAGCTTTTTCTTCTTAGGAAATTACACAGTCTGCCCAAAAGGAGAAACAGTGAATTGTTCAGTCACTTTTTTTCCCTGGAGGAGAGGACAGGAACTCTCAAGCTCCACTGGGAGCTCCCAGTGGCAGGGTACAACTTCTGGACCATACGCCCTGAGTCAAGTTCTTTTCTTCTAGCTGTGTAGCTGGCCAAAGGATGTAATTCTGTTTCAATTTCATCATCTGCCAAGTGGGCAGGTTTACATGTCGTCCTTAGGAGAGTGCCGGACACATGGAATGCAGTCCAGAAGTGGGACTGATGTTTTCGTTATCTTTTGTTCCTGTAACAATTTACTACAAATATAACATGGCCCTTAAAGACCGCAGCCCTCCCCAATGTCCATGAGGTGTCAAGAGAGGTCACTGAGAGCCACAGCTCCATTCTTAGGTCCTTTCTATAGAATTTAAATGCCCTTTAGAACAAAGCTGGAATTTAATTGCACCAACTTAAGGTCTTTGTTTTTCCATTAGTGGTAATAACACATGCTATGGAATATAAAAAATACTTAATCATAGGAGTGACACAGTACAGTTTCATCCAGATGAGGCTACCACTATTGGACAGACTTGGCTTAGGTAGAGACCAGCAAGTAGCCACAGAAGTCCTTGTCTTTGGATGCATGTAACTCATTTGAATGGAATTTGTGTTTCTCTGGTACTTTCATACAAATATCTTAATATTGACAGTTCCATGCCCAACACACACACACACACACACACACACACACAGAGAGAGAGAGAGAGAGAGAGAGAGAGAGAGAGAGAGAGAGAGAGAGAGAGACAGACAGACAGACAGAGAGACAGAGACAGAAACAGAGAAAGAGAAGCAACCCATAATTCTTTAACTAAACTTGTCCTATAAAAGGTCACAACAAGTCCATTTCAAGGGGTTCTGCCTTATACTTTAGATGAAGAAATTCTACATAGTCCAGAAAAAACCTGAATATGCCTCATTGGGTTTCCCTACTCAGAGTATTAGCATTAGATTGTACCCTCTTATTCACTAAAACTTCCACACAATTTGTTAGGCTTCGATGCCTATAAAATGAACTATTAGATCCCAAAAGGATCGAGTTTCAATAGCTACTGGACAGTTGAACACATGGAAGTTCCTAGAGATGCAACCTGAGGGGCACACAATTCTTCCACACCTTACCTCTTGAGGTATCTTCTCATGTGTAACATGTATAACATCTTTTACAACAAATTGGTAGAGGCAACTATCGTTCCCTGAAATTTGTGAGCAACTGAAGTATAGCAATAGAACTGAAGGCAGTGGTTATGGGAACTTTATAAGCCAGTCAGTCAGAAGCCAAAGTTAAGCAACCTGAGACTCACAACTGATGCATGACAGGGGTCACAGGGATGCTGAAACTTGAGTCCTCAGCCTGTGGGATATGCCCATGGAACAGTGAAACAAATAAATTGGGTTCAAGGGCTGCCAGTCATGTTTGCTCCAGAACTGCCTGCTTGCTCATTGGTAGTGTGAAATCCTTGCAACGTCAGGAGCCACTAAAGTAACCTGCATTATGAGAGTGCAGGAGAGGAAATGGAGTTTGTGTGTGCTCTCCTGTTACTACTCCTAGGTTTGTAGACAATCTTTCTGGTACCATTAGAGCATCCCACAGTAGGCATTTTGTAAGAGTAGCACTGATGTCAAAGGCAGACCAGCAACTGAAAAGCAAGAGAGCAGAAAACGAGCATGCCTTTCAGATAAACACAAGGTCTCCTCCAAGGGCAAGGACCGCTGGCAAGTGGACGCTCAGGCGTTCAGCAACGCTCATGAGAGTGCATGTGCCAGCAACAGAATCAAACAGTGGAGAAGATCAAAAGGCAAAGTGCACATAGTACCCTAGACCCACTTCTGTAACACAGTAGCTCCGCTTACAGAACAGCAGTGACTTCTCAGCACCTGCAAGTGGAAACCTACCTTCTCTAAGGTCCCAAGTTTTTTACAGTCTAATCCCCACCTAAGCTGAGTAAGTGGTACAAGTCAAGCTTCTCCCAACAGTGCCCCACTCCTCTTTGCCTGAACAACTCAGGCTTATCCATCACCCCACAAAACACCTTTTCATGTGTGTGTGTGTCCCTTCTTCTCTGTTTCCCAGTGTCCAAGTGTTGGTAGGGTAGATCCTCCTCGGATCTGTTTAACATGTCCTCTCTGTCTTCACATTAAAGCACAGCTATTAAGTCTTCCCAAGCCTAGGTACGGTGGCATGTGAGAACAGCTTATCTCCCTAATTAAATGGTTTTATTTCAGTATTCCCACACAGTTTATCTTGCAGTTGTCGACTCAACTGAACTGCTAATTCAGAGAAATGTCTGCTAAATAAGGAAAGTATGAGAGAAATAATTTAATAACAGTATGAAAAATATTTTGAAGTGCCTAAAATTGTCACAACCACTGACTACATTGCAAACTGCCTATCCTGAACTGGGTTGCTTTTCTCCTTCAAGAGCACACATGGCCCTTTGAAGACTAACCAGAGCATGAGATATTCCATCACCCCTTTTCAGGCTGCTGTCTATCCCAGTGTTAATTTTCAACAAATCACACACACACACACACACACACACACCTGAGATCAAATTAATACAAACAGTAAGACATCTTATGAAAGACTAAAGACTATCTAGCCGTGCATCTTGAGGATGCCCTGTAAGAAACACACTCATAAGTTATTTCATCCCTCTGTGACCTTCAAAGTCTGTCCGTACACAGACACACATCTGATGCTGGAGGTGGCTGCAGGTAGGACAGAGAATGAGAATTCCCAGAAAGAAGCTGTATCTGCAAATATGAACTACTGATTTGAACTTCAGGAGTCTGGTGAGATTAAAATAAGTCCATTGCCTAATTATAGTTTATCTTGGATTAGATTTAACCCCTTAAGCCATTCTGCGATTAACAAAATGTTGGGCCTACCATTCTGTGATTAACAGAAGAAAACCTTTGGAATGTATTCATTTAGCTGACAAAAGTCATCAGACAGCATCTGAAGCCTATAGAAGATATTTCCCCATCTTGATGTAACCTGTCTCTCTGAGGTTTCCACTAATGTATTTTTTAATTTCCTTGTTGAAACATGGAACCTGGTATAATGAACTCCATGCTGACCATAAACTGGTGACTCATTGGCTCTATAATAAACTCTTACTCCCTTTGGGGTGAGAGCTGTGTTTGGGCTTTTTTTTTTCTTTTTTTTTTTATGTCAACAACACTCTAAAATAATTATAGAAAGTAGAGTATGACAAATTTAAAACCCAGTGACATACTTGTTTACTCTCATGTACTCTGTTCTGTAGGTGTCGTTCCTGCATTTGGTCACAGACCAAAATGTCACCATATGTCATATAGCTGTATCTGTATCTACATATGCACATCCATCTGTTATAATGCAGTGACCAAAATTAAGAGGGAAGAATAATTGGAACCAAATTGTAAGCAATAGTTGCTTTATAAATTTGCCACAAATAAGTCTGTTCTTACAAATGAAAAATATCCTGAGAATAAGCTATTTATAATGCTAATTTTTATACCAATGTTACAAGGACCTGCTTTTTTGGTCCCTTATCCAATAAAGATTTTTAATGCTTGCAAAATCATCTGAGTCAAGACTAGACTTCCACAGCCAAGCATGGTGGTTTGAATGAGAATGACCCCCATAGACTCATATTGTTCGAATGCTTGGTTCCCAGTAAGTGGAACTCTTTGGGAAGGATTGGGAGGTGTAGGGTTGTTGGAGGGAATGTGTCACTGGGCATATGTTTTGAAGTTTTAAAAGACCATACCACCAGGCTCAGAACCCCACCCCCACCCTTCTACTGGATGCAGATCAAGATGTAAGGCTCTCAAACTACAGATCCAGGGCCATGACTGTTTGTTTCCTGCCACATAGTGATCATGACTAACTCTCTGGAACTGTAAAAAAGCCCCCAGCCATGGTCATGCTCATACACAGCAGAAGAACAACAGCAAAGACACCAAGGTAACTTTATCATCTAAAGCCATTTTTGCTGGGTACTCAACATTCTGGTGGCAGGATTAATACTTTCCAAAGACAACATCCACTGTGTGTTATAAAGATACCATGCAAAGTGAACCCTAATCCAGAAACCTGAAATCAAAATGCTCCAGTATCTGAAACTTCTCCAATACAATAGTTTGCTTATCATGTCCCTGATTTTATATTTCTAGGTTAGGGATGCTCAGTTGCTGAAGTCTATACAAATATCCACAAGTCTGAAAACAGAAAGCTAGAGTGTTTGATCCAGAGTATATTGGGTTAAAAAAGATTTTCAAATCTGCACTACCTTCTAGCTCTTTTGTAAAAATGCCAAACAATAAAAAAATAAGCCTATTAGCTTTTTTCTCTTTTCAAGGGAAGGCTCGTAGAAGGAAATAAAAGGTAGATCACTTGGACAGAAGGAAGTTCACAGGTTCTCTGACAGCTGCTTCCCAATTATTTAGACTAAGAAAACTAAAGCCTGAAGTCAGCTTAGAAATTAAAATTCTACAGATTTCTTATGTAAACAAGAATCTTCAAAAGAGCTGTGCCTGCAAAGACTTTCTGTTAGAACTGCAGTAATATAGAAAGGTTGGAATGCTTCAGGCACAGAGCCTGAAGTTTGCACCAGTGTTTTAAAATTGCCTCCATTTATGACCTTCCTTGTTCTGCGGCAATACGACCACCACATGAAACTGCCTTGCATGGAAACATGGAGTCTGTGATAACTTAGTGCCATGTTTCTGGGCCACAGTCATTTAAATTTGGCTCTAGATTAAGCTGTTTCTTATTCTCTTTGAAGTGAGAGCAGTGGGTTGGGGGATGGCATCAATACTTACAAATACAGTCTTGTGATTTACAGTTTTACTCACAGACTAATTGAAGCTGGGCTTCCTTCACTCCAGCCTTCCTCCTCAGAGAAGAGCATTTTCTCATCTCCCAGGTCCCTTGCTCTTCCTCACACAAGCCTCACTGCCAGCCAGTGAGGGTGGCAACGATGCTCAAATTCTCATCACAGTGCCTTGCCTTGCAATCTAATTATATACAGGTCCTCCTAAGGAGGTATACTTTCCTTATTCTTCTTTTAACATTTTTATCAATTTCCCACTTCAAGGGACTTCAAACTCACTATCAGTTGAGGCTGGCAGGCATAACCAAAGATTTCTAATGAGACTGCTTTCCTGAGACCCACGTCAATTTCCTGCTTTAAATAATTGCCTGGGTATTATCAGCCAGCCAGCCAAAGTAACAAATTCAAAACGGAACTTCCCTCAATGAACCACCTTTATTTATAGTCTGTTACCTATTATACAGCTACCCGAATTAGAAACTGTGGCAAGGTTCCCAATTCCAGCCTTGCTCATACATAATCAGACACCTACTGATGGTGCCACTCACATATTCAACTTGACATTTCTACAACTTCCACTCTGGTACTTGCCATTCTTTATCTGAGCCAGCTCGATGGCTTCCTCTAGGGTCTCTGTACCCACTGTCTATTTCTATAAGGTCATTAAAGCTAGCTCTCTAAAGTGAGGCCGATTATCTTTCAATCCAAGCCCTGTTGAAGGCTTTGATAGTCTTCCCTCCAGAACTCCTACACCCACCACATCCTGACCCACTCACAAATTCTCAACAATCTCTATCCTCTATCAACCCCGAACATTCTGACTCACATACTCACAAGCCTAAAATATGCCCCAACATTTACACTTTTAAATGTCTTACAAGTCTGTTGCTTCTCTCCTACTTCCATGGCACTTGACATAGAACTCATATAACATGTACTATGATCTGTTACATATCTGTGTACATTCTCAACTCACAGATTGAAAGACAGAAACTAGTTATTTCCTACAGTCTGCAACATGATGGGCCCACAGCAAACATTCAGTGTTTGCAAAGTAATTGAATGTCTGTGCAGATTATCACAGTTCAATGTAAAACTAAATAAAACCAAATATTTACCTTCCTCTAACAAAATAACCCAGGGACTGAGATTCATCCTGAAAAATCAGCTAAATCTTCAAACCTGAATTACAAATCTCACCTTAAAAATAGTAAGTCGTCACTGAGACATTCTGGGATGTGCGTGTTTTGTTTTGTCCTAAGGTCCTGGGCTATTGTCTCTGCCAAACTCTGACCTGGCTGATTGATAATCGATGATAAGACACTCATTTCAAAAGGGATTCTAATCCACACCAAGAATGCAATACAGTCCAAGAACCATACAAGTAGACCCTGCTGGGTTTTCCTATATAATCTATTAGGATTAGATACACTAAGGAAGTCTCTATAAAACCCAAACTAGACAGGATTTGGAGACAAGTTCCTGGAAAGTATCCAAGAAACAGACTGAACAAAAGCTCATTTCCCCATACCTCAACGTGTGTGTCTCTTCATTAGTATCCCACACAAGTGACTATTTCTCTGAGTTCTGTGACTCAAATAAATTAATCTATATGGGAAGGGTGGGCATAGAGGAAACCCCATTTATAGGCCAGTCACTCCGAAGCACAGCTAAAGGATTCCAAGGACTGGGGTGGGCCTATGAAGATGTTTATCTTGAGGATTAATTCCCAAGATGAGTGAGTCTTCAGATAGACATATCTGAACATGAATTGTATCTTCAAAAGACACACATGTTGAAGCTCAGTCCCTAGCTTGTGGTGTTATTAAGAGATGGATCACAACAGTACCAACTTTACCAATGATTTTATCCATTAAAGAGTTCATATTAGTGGGGCTGTGAGGAGATGGCCCTAACGGAGGAAGTAGGCCACTTGTCTCATCATTGAAAGATGAATCTTGCTCCTGTCCTCTTACAGCCTCTTTCATGTCTGGCTCCCATGGAAGAGGCGGCTTTCCTGTACCATACCATGCTACCACGACGCTTCACCAGCTCAGGTCTGATTGTGAGTCAAAACCTTTATTCTTTAGGTTATTTTTCTCAGGTTATTTGTAATAACTGTGATAAAAAGTCTCATTATCACAACAGTGCAGATCACAACTGAGCTGGGTTAATGAGCACGGAGCTGCTGTCTGGAATGGAGTTAATTGCTTGTTTACTGTAAGGTGGAAATCCTGACAACTTTCAGGGTTGAAAAGTAATTAGTCATGAACATATAGCAGCAAGGGCTCTGAGTTGTCTTCCCCTTCTACACGAACACTGAAAATATTTATTCAATACATTTTTAGATAGCATTTTAGTACTAGGCATTCTGCTAGGTAGGAGAAACCCTATGGTGTTCAAATACCTTCATTCAAAATACCTTCCTATATATTACTGAATTCAAACAACTATCACATAAGGTAGGAAGGGTAATTCTTATCATCTTTGCTTGATAGATGAGATATCTGAAAGCAAACAGTTTATGTGACTTAATGACTTACTCAGCTTCAAAGCCAAAAGGATACAGATCTGTAGCTAAATAGTTATCCACACTAAATTCAATGGCTTGCCCTGCTATTAAAAACTCTCTATAATCTTCAAGTTCTTGCTCTATTGCCCTCACCTTCTCTGTAGAGAAATTAAAATATAATTCTAATCCTAGAGTAATATATCAAACTTCAGGAAAGTAAAACACCCATATCTTCAGCAGCCCAAAGTCAGGACTAACCTGTTGTCTTTGCACACGGCCACTCTGTCTCCCCCGGGTATCAACTTCTTCTGTTCTATCACCCCATAGCTTTCTCGGCACACCTTCATTCAAAGCAGAAAAATATGTGTTTTCACTTTTGTTAACTAACATTTGCCTTTCTAGAACCCAAATGACTCAGGAGAAATTAGGAATAAATGTAATTTAATAACCGTGTTTACTGGAAATTAGGGGTAGGATAAAAATCTGAGTCAGAAAATATCAACATCTTCAAAACATTTTAAGCCATGTAGCAATGGAATCAAGGAGAGAGTGACATGAGCTGTAGAAATGTCAAAAGCAAAGAAGACCAATGTCCTGGTAGTTTTCCTAAGTGCACAGATAAACAGGTTCCTCTCTGCAACACAGTTACTGAATTCAAGATATGCTGACTGAAAGTCTGGCTTTGTTTTGCTGGAAATCTCATGTTGATCATGACTTGCCATCGCCATGAAAAACATTCACAGTCATAAACACAGGAGTGCATACCGTGAAGTTGAGGCAAAAGGTCTCCTCGATGTCTTCACCAGGGTAATCTAGAAGCTCTTGAAGACTCCTAGTCACAGAAGAAAAGGAAAAGAGGCAAGTTAAATGTTACAATCATGTCTCTACCTCATTTAGATTATTTGCCAAGGAAACTTAAAACAAAGTCTATAGTGAATATAAATTCAGAAAACAGAAAGTCTTGTACCTAAACCTTAGAGAGCTAAAGCAGCAGGCTTTCTAATTCCTAAACTCACCATGAAATCAAGATGGATGGACCCCTGACACACTTATGTTTGTCCCTCCTTAGCATCATTTAGGGTACACACATATACATAAGAATAGGGTACTCTATGGGCCCCATAAACTGGCTTTGTCCCTATATATTAGGAGAATAATCCTAACACTATTAAAAAGTCACAAAGTCACTGTGGTGGTATAAATGAGACTGACTCCCATGGGCTCCTGTATTTGAATACTTGGTCCCCACTTGGTGGCTCTGTTTGGGTAGGTTTAGAAGCTGTGGCCTTGCTGAAGGATGTATCACAGAGGTTGCTCTGAAGTCTCCAAACTACTCTCATTCCCAGTCTGCTCTGTCTGTTTCCTGCTAGCATGTCTGCTGCCTGCTGCTGTAACATCGAACTCCTAGCCCTCTGAAACTGGAAGCCCAGAAAAATCTTCATGACTTTATATCACAACAAAAGAAAAGCTATTAATAGCCACCTTATCCAGACAAGAATCTTAAAGGTAGGTGAGGACTTAATCACCCAAACCCACAATTTCAAATGTTGAAACCCTCAAACATCAGAATCCCTAATGTCTAAAATTTCTGACATCCAAAATCTCAAATACAATTTCAATGAAACTAATTTTAAAAATTCTTTAGGAGTGGTAGGTGTGGCTCAATCAGCACACCACAGTTCCTGGTTCAATACCCAGTCGTAAAAATGATAAGGAACAAAACAACCCCCACAAACAAAGAAACAAACACAAACAGAAAAGACCATTGCTTCCACTCTTAAAGGAACAACACAGTACTTATGAAACCACTTCAAAACACAAAATGGGCAAATAATAGAGGCTTTCAAAAGCATAAACACTCAAATATATAAACCACAGTTGTAAAGGTACAATAGTTAAGATACACACACACACACACACACACATTATCCACAAACGAATACATCAAAAAAAAAAAAAGAATTGTTGCAACAGGTAGCACCTGCTAGGTAGGTGTACGCAGCAGCTTTGTAAGTGTGGCCGTTGGAAATAAAGGACAGCCCAAAGCCTTTGAAAGGATGATTCATCATTACACTGGGTCACCCACCACCAAATATATAGTCACCCAAAGAGCTAGGATCTTGAGAAATTTTATCTTTTATAAATACATATGTATACAAAGGGAATATCTTTCCTACTGAGAGAGGTTACACCATGGCAGTTTTCCCAGCTCTCTTCTTGCTGGGTCAAATCATTAACATGCCAGGTCTCTGAGGAAAACATCTTAAAATGCCACACGCCAGCCTCTCCTCAGAAGGTAAAATGAAACGAAGTGACAAGGTAAGCTCTGCATGACAGACCATACTTGCTCTGCCCTACTCCCTTCCGCCCCTCCCCGTAGATTAAGCAAAAGCCTTGTGGATGTGAGATAGTGTTAAAATGATGGGACGAATCAGCAGTGAGCAGAGAAAACGAGTCAAAGAGCCACCTGAGGAAAAATTACCAGGTAGCCAGCCAAAAACATACCTCAAAATATCCACTTCTCAGACGGTTGCAAAGCAAAGAGCAGCCCCATCTCTTACTGCAGCTTTCTCTTTAGCAACCAAAATAAATCCAGCCTCTGTCTCCTCCTCTTTTTTTCATATTCTAAGTTTCTCGGTGTTCTCACCCTACCGTTCCTGAGTTCTTAGAATCCTATGCAAGCATGGCAGTCTCGTTTCTCGAAGGTATCTTAGAGACGTCTCCTTTCACCTTTAAGTAATGTTTTGGGTTTTTTTCCTGGCATTAGGGGCTAAACCTAGGCTATATCCCCAAGCTCTGTACACACCCTATTTTCTGAGCTAGAGTATTGCTTTGAACTAGTTGTGAAATGGAAGTCAGTTTTAAGCTCCTGGTTCTCTTACCTCAGCCTCCTGCATGATGGGGTTACAGATGTTCACTACTACAGCGGGTGGGCTTATTGCTGTATGATGCTGGATTGAAAACTCCTAGACTCTGGGATGCTAGACAAGCATGGTGCTACCGAGCTATACTGCTAGCCCCTGCTCCAACTTAAAGCAGCCCCTCTTGCCATAAAATGAAGCCACTCCCTCTCTCTGAAGCCAGCTGTGTATTTGTTTGCCACCCTAAATCAACACAGAAACTCAAGAAAAAGGGGTGCACTTAAGATGCAAAAAAAAAAAATGAGAGTAACATAAAAACATGGCTTGACTACTTTGAAAAGCATTCTGACAGCTCCTCTAAGAGCTAAATATGCAATCAGTATACAAATCAGGAATTCCATTCCTAGGCATACATCAAAGTAACAAAAGTTTATGCCCACACAAAAACTTGTATGTAAGTGTTTCCAGCAACACTGGTCACAGTAGTTCCAAAGCAGAAATATTCCATGTGTTCATCAACCGAAGAACAGAAACAAAATATGATGTATCTGTACAACGGAATATTTCACCGTGGGCTATCACACCATGGGATGATGGTAGCCCACAGAACTGTCCACCATGGAATGTTATCGGCCAGTCTGAGAAATGAAAAACTGATTCATGTTACAGCAGGAAAAATCCGGAAAACATACCAGACAGACTGAACAACACTTAAGATTTCATTTTTAAAAAATATCCAGAGTAGCTAGGCAAAATAACGCACATATTTAGTCCCAGCATGAGGCAAAGACTGTGGGTTTGAGGGCAGCTTAGTCTGTATAGTTAGTCGCAGGGCGAACAGAATGAAACCTTGTCTTTAAAAACAAACATACAAACAAAATAAATAAATAATAACTAGGACAGGTAGACTGAAAGGCGTTTGGTGTTTACCTAGGACTCATGATATGGATACCAGGGTAACATAGCAAAGGGCCAGGGCTACTTTCCAGGGAAGGAAAATATTCTAGAACGGACTACAGTGATAGTCACACAACTCTAAATACACTGAGGTATATTTTAGGTACTCTTTACATGGGCCAGTTGTATGGTATATAAATTATCACTTTATCAATAAATTTTTTTCAAAGTCTCTCATTTCAATAATCTCCCCACTCTTATCTCTACACCATGACAAGGCTCGGTTTCCTCCCTGACCTCCGCCCCCCCCCCCCATTTTTTTTTTGGGTGCAAAATAATGAAAGCAGAGATTATTGTATATTTCTGGGAAGCTACTATGCCCCACACTCTCTATTTAAAGGTTTATTTATTTTATGTGTGTGGGTGTTTCTGCCTACATGTTTGTGCATGCCTGATGCCTGTGCAAACCAGGTGAGGGCATTAGATCCCTGTAACTGAAGTTACAGGTGGTTGTGAACCACTATGTGGTTTCTGGGAACCAAATCCAAGTCTTCTGAAAGAGCAACCAATGCTCTTAACGACTGAGCCATTTCTACATGCCCAGGCCTCTCTTGTAATTTCTTCCCTTGTCTATACAGTGACATAGGCAATGCTTTACACAATGCTGTGTGGTCTCCAGTGTTTGAATGCACCTAGACTTGCACATATGTTGTGTTCCATCTTAGCTCCCACACTAGAGCAAGGGGGGACAGTTGCCACACCATCAGCACACCTTTTAGCTCTTTACCTTCCTTCAGTTGGTGACAGTTCCTTCAAGTCTTCCAAGCTAGGCTTCACATTCAGTAACTTCTTGTAGAGAGCCAACGGGAAGTGGAGGTCAACCACAGTGGAGTTGTAGATAGCTAATCCACAGGTTATGCCAATCAAGTGAAACCAGTTGTGCTCTACAAAACACTTTTAGGGTACATGCGAACGTATTAGAAAGAAGCAGTGCTTGAAGACTCTGAAACATTCTACCACCTATTCAAAATATTTCAATATATTAGAATAAAGCCTTGTTTATGTTTACATTCTGAGGCAGAGCAACTTCCCTGATCAAAGTTCGTTAGTGTTAACAGATGCAATGCAGACCCAGTCAAGCACCCGTGACTCTCCTGATGATAAAGAAACAGCTTCCTATTCTCTCCAGCAGAATGGTTCAGTGACTGCTCTGTGATGACGGAACAGTTGTATTCTGTGCCGCCCCTAACCATAGCCACTGGCTATATAAAGCTCATGGAATGTGAATAGTAGTAAATCTTTATTATTGAATTATAATTTAATGAATATCTAAGGAGAAAACTCCAGGAGCCCCTAAATTATTGCTTGGATAAAACAAGAGCTCCTCAAGTGCTAGGGATCTGACCCAGGTACTTATGCATACATGGCAAGTGGCCTACCGTGGATCCACACACCAATCCCAGCATGCCTTTTAAAATGTAGCTCTCCTATTGAATTCTTAAAAGAAAAAAAAAAGTACAAGTCTATGTGTACATATTCAGACACAAACTATTAAAAGAACAAATATGTGACTATCAATGCCCAACACAATAGAAAAGTAATTTCTTTTCTCTTTTTTTAAGTGTTAAATGAAAGCATTTTCCTGGCCTTTTGGATAGAACTAATTGGTTATAAAGGATGACCCCCACAATGCCATCTTACTCTTTTTAGAATAATCTTATCACTTCCATTTCTCACTCTGTCTGCTTCCAGAGCAGCCTGTCCTCTGTCTATCTGTAGTTCAAACCTGCCCTACCCAGCACTACATGGATGTCTCGGCAATGTATGTCAATGCTCAGATCATACTTGATACTTGGATCTATGTGTTTCTGGATATCTGTGATTATGCATCTTGATTGTTAACCTGGCTAGAATCAACTTAGAGACATCCCTCAGGGAGCGTTTATGAGAGCATTTCTAGGAAGGACTAGCTGAGGGCAGACCCTCACACACAATAGATGGCACTTCTCAGAGGTCTGGGGGAAGAGCAATGCTGTCTCTTTGCCTGTGCTCTTGGGTGTGTTTACTGCTGCCGCTGCTGCTGCTAACATCACTTTCCAGCTTCTTTGGGTTCCACTGTAGACTACTGTGAAGTTTTCAGGAATTCTCCAGGCCTTCCCACTAACTGAAACTAGTGAAGCATCCAGTTTCAAGGAAGGATCAACTGTTCTAGCATATAGGAGGCTATTGACTATCCAGCCCCTATAATGTAAGCCAGTCTAATAAAACCTTTTATATAATACAAATTTATATTATTAGTTCTAGTCTTCTAGAGAACTCTTGACTTATACAATCCACATAACCAAAGTTTCCAGTATCTGGAGGTTGTTTTTTCCTAACTCATTCTCTGGCACCTGCAGTCCAGGATTTCTTGGGCCTTGGCCTACAGACCATATAGTGGATGCAATGTTTTCTCTTCTCTCAATGCTTGAAGAACCCCAAAATCATCTAGCACTGGTTCTAGCCTTTGAGCTGGGCTAACCAGTTCAGTGTGTCTCCACTGTCCATACATGTAGAATTCTATGTGGTCCTTTTCTCATCTTGATCCTGAGCTATGATAGAGAATGGGAAGAACTAAAGTAATACATTACTTTACTTTGTTGTGTGTATGGCTCTTTTGCCTACACAGGTGTCTGTGGACACACGCATGGCTCATACCTGAGGAGGCAACAGAGAACATGCCCTAGAATTTGTGATGCACCACCATGTGGATGCTGGGAATCAAACCTGGGTCCTGTGTAAGAGCAATCAACGCGGGCTGGAGAGATGGCTCAGTGGTTAAGAGCACCAACTGCTCTTCCAGAGGTCCTGAGTTCAAATCCCAGCAACCACATGGTGGCTCACAACCATCTGTAATGAGATCTGACGCCCTCTTCTGGTGTGTCTGAAGACAGCTACAGTGTACTTACATATAATAAATAAATAAATCTTTAAAAAAAAAAAAGAGCAATCAGTGCTTTTACCCGCTCATCTGTCTCTCCAGCTCCTCCATCTAACTTATGACACTTCCTTTTAACCTTCCTGTATACTATGCCCTGAGTCTTACCACTAGAAATGACACAGGGGCTCATGGCTGACAAAATACACTAGGAGTCTTGAAAGTAGTTTAAGCCTGAAGGTTGGACATGCTAGGCATTTTAATGGTGAATTTTGCAATGATCGAAAGCCAGGGGCTAGTCTGACAAGCAGAAAGTTCAGTACAAACGGTGTACTTAATTGTGACATTATGAACTTACTGTATCTGAAAACCACAAGAGATTTGAATCTTGATAGTAGGTAAACATCCCATAAATGGGATTCAAAAGTTCTTTTAACAGCAAAAGAAAGAATTCCTTCGTAACACCACCAGCATCTACTCCTTCTTCCCCATCAAAGATTACCTTGAAACATGAAAACAAAATGAATACTTCAGAGGAAGAAATGGCCAGCCAAAGACTCAACTATCCGACAAAGCCAGAGGCCAGTCAGAATAACTGAAAACAGTGACCTATGTTATAAAACCCAGAAGTTCTAGGGAGAACGACCAGATAGAGCAGTAAGATTATGAAAGTCTTTTAACACTTTCTATTTCATAAGGTGCTAGTAGTTGAACAGGAGTCACACATAGTAGAAGCAAGTGCTCTCACACTGAGCTACACCCCAAGCGCTTTATTCTGAGAAAAAAATAAATCTACCCACGTTATCCAGAATGGCTGTGAACCTACGTTCTCCTATGCCAGCCTCTTGATTAGCTGGGATTACAGTTGTGTATATGTGTCCTTATTAGATTTTGGAAATGGTAACAAAGTGAATTGTTGAACAAATCAATTTAATCTTTTGTGGACTGTGGTTCTGAAACTAGCATTTATGAGGTAATTTCTAAGAGGTAGAAGTCATTTAATTTTAAACAACTTCAAGAAATTCATTAACTATTCCTCAGGATACCATACAGCCTAGAGTATAGTAAGCAGTCTTATGCACCAATGACAGTCTATGGGAAGAGATACTTTACTACTAATTACAAGTTGCTACTAGGCCAACAGCTTTCAAGATGACTTCGCACCTTTCCATCTCTCCATTTCTCATTTCCCTTTTCAGCTTCCTAGCTGAGAGCTTACTTGTATTTTGTCAAAGCCTTATATCTTACATGACAGTTTTTCGACAGACTAGAGCAGGGACACTACAGAAAGCAGAAGCAGAGCCCTACGGTTACTCAACAACCCAACAACATTTAATCTGATGTCACAATGAGATGCTCTTCCTGGTGACTTCACAAAAGGAGGTGATTAGATTCTTATTACAAAAAAAGAAATCAATGATGATATGATACGATATGATAAGATAAGATATGGCTGCCCTCCATATCTTCTAAGGTCTCTGCTTGCTGCCATATGCTTACAAAGGTACTAAAAGAATTCAAGAAAGGGGCTCACTTTGAGAGGCTTCTTCAAGTCAATGTCAGAGTGAATGCTCAGCTCTCTCAGAGCATCTCCAACAAGGTGGTTCCTGCGGACATGAAGGACCAGGAAGGGGCTTCTGGCCAGCAGAGGCTCCAGGGTAAGAAGCATGAAGACATTCTGCAGGTTGGCTCCATTGACCGCCACCTGGAATAGAACAATAGAGCAAGCTTTTGAGTACAGCACACAGTCTGAAGAATGTGCTATACAAGAATGTGAAGCACCAGAAATGGCTGACTTCATTTCCATTTTGCCTTTTCTCCAAAGCTTTAACTTTTCCACTGCTTATATTTACAGGCTACCTAAATCTTTCTAATATGGACTCAACAAGGTTAACTAAAATAATTTATGAGATATATGATCTAAATAATTAAGCCAAGTAAACTGATTTCAATTGGTTAAGACTAAAATAACAAGACGCTTGAAGAATCATGGCAGAGGACATGAAAATATGATTCTCAAAATGCAGAAAAAGAAACCAACGGTCAGTGTGAAAAGCATTCATTCCAGCAGAAAACCTGCACCTCAACAGTATCAGAGCTATACCCATATGAGAGCAGATATAGACAGAGACAATACCAGAGAAAGACAGAAAGAGAGAGACGGAAAGACAAATGAAGACATGCCTACTAACAGCAGTAGATCTGAATCTCTAATACACAACTGTCTCTGTATACATTCAAACAAAATATACTAAAATATAATAAAATGCACAATAAATCAAACCATTAAACAAATCATTTTTGATTCATTAAGGGCTATCCTTTAATTATCCCCCCCTTGGATCAACTCAGCAAAATGTAACCCCCTGCCCCCCTCATTTTAAAATGATTTTCTATCATCTTAAAAGGTTGGGTGTAATATTTACAATATAAGAAAATATATGAAATTCAAGGTTTCATATACATATATATAAATTTGCTTTAATGTTGGGGTGTTCTGACATTATAACATTTGGTTTTTTAAGCCCCTTTTTCTTTTTCTGAGGCTGCTGTCTACAAGAGAGATAAATGGTTCTTAATAGAGACACACAGGGTCCACAAAGCCTCAAGTGTTTACTACCTGGCAGAAACAGAAAATACTTCTCACTCCAAGTCTACATGAATATACCCTGAACATAAAACTACTGAAGCTGGCATGGTGGTACATACCTGTAATTTTAGCAACAGAGCCCTGGAGAAAGGCCAAGAAGTAGCCTTGACTACATAGTGAATTCAAACTGGCCTGGAATGAAACTCAACCAGGAGGTGAAAAAGACGTTGACAATGAAATGTGTAAGATGCATGGGGTAAAAACTGGAAACCTGCCACAGAAGACTGAAAGACAGGTCCGACACAGCAGAGCAATCATCAGCCAAGAGCAAGATAGAGATTCAATACAATCTCCATCAAAACTTTTATTTTTAAAAATCACTTTATTTTCTGTTTAGTAATGCAACTGACAAACTAAACACTCCTGGAATAGTATTATTTGATATATTTTATGCAGAAAAATGAAAAGAAAAAAAATCAAATTACAGAAATAAACCCACATAGCTACAGACTCCTCACCTTTGACAAAGATGTTAAAAACACACATTAGAAAAAGACAGCCTCTTCAACAGATGATACTGGAAAAACTGGATATTCACATAAATAGAGAAAGAAAGAAAAAGGAAAGGAAGAAAAACCCAACTAGACCTGAATCTCTCATTCCTGCAAAAAAAAATCAACTCAAAATATATCGAAGAAGCCTTCAGGTAAGACTTGGAAAATATTAGAGGAAAAGGTAGATTAAAAAAATACTTCAGGGAAGAGGGCTTATGGGACTTTCGGGGAGTGGAAAACCGGGAAAGGGGAAATCATTGGGAATGTAAATAAAAAAATATAGAAAATAAAAAATTAAAAAAATATACTTCAAAATAGAGACCTAGCCAAGGGCTTTCACAAGAAATAACTCACTGATGGGATTGCATGAAAATATGACATTTGCAGGAAAATGTCTGGAGGGGCATGCTAAGCAAAAGATAGCAAACCCAGGAGGAAAACATATCCTGCTTTATATGTACAATATATATTTAACTGTAAACATTTACGTGGAAGAAGAAGGGAACTTAGAGAGTAGAAAAGGCCTAACTGGGGGCAAGAGAGTAACAGAAGAAAAGCTGAAAGAAGGGAGGGGTATTTTTTCAGGAAGGGAACCAGAAAGAGTGTGGCTCAGAGGGAGATAGAGGATAATGGAAAGGCAAAGAACAAAGTATAATCACTCACACACACGGACACACACAGACACACACACATACACAAACACACAATTTACGTATATATAAAATTATATGTGTGTGTGTGTGTGTAACAATATAACCCATTTTCAACCAGAATTTTTTCAAAAGAAGCCTAGACTATAATTAGAACCTTTCTCAAAAAAATGACATTATTAAAAAAATATAACTCTTTAATGTCATAATAAAACTTCACCCAGAAACCTCCCCTTCCACTAGGAGAAATTACAACAGAATGTGGACAATGACAAGAATGGTAAAGGAGAGGATGATTCTGAACAAGGCACCTGCATCTGTAACTCGGCATCGGTCTGCAGCATCTTGGTCTTGGCTTGGGCATCAAAGATGAAAGGGTAAGAACAGAAGGTTACAGTATCCTACAAGAAAATACATCGTTAGTGTTATTACAGTATCTACAGAGAAGGAACACTGGAGATACATACATGCATGCAAAAGGCATTATTTACCTGCATGATAGACGATCTAGCTTTCTGTGTAAAGAACAGAAAAGATGATTCTTACTTGAAGTATAAAAGCATAATTTTACCCCTTCCCAAATATAAAATATATATAACTAATCTTTTCATATTATCTGATTATTTAGCCATCAACCTAATACCATTTCAATAGCTGATAATGTTTTAATGAGAAAGAAGACATGCTTTGATGGGCAAAGACTGAAAAAAAAAAAAGAGTAAAAATAATTTCCTAAAAAAGTTAAGACTTTTAAGGGCCATTTTCATACTTCACAGGATTGAGTTCTCTTAATACAAAATCTAATTCCATTCGACTGAGCAGCACATGCCTATGACCTAGCACCTGTGAGGCTGAGGTGGAAGAACTGCCAGCTGAGGGCCAGCCTGGGCTACAGAGCAAATGTGAGGGAAACACTTGGATTCCAGATTAGGGATGACTAATCTGGAATGCAAGTAACACTTTGTCTCCTGCATACATGCTTAGAGGAACCAAACAATAATAATTGCATTAGACTGAAGTATTTTGCCCTTAAAAGCTGCTCTATAAATTGGGAATGATTCTAAATTTGAGAAGAGTCATAGAAAACAAATTCAGCCACAATGAAATGTTAGTAACAAATACAGTACAGTTTTATGTCAGGAAAATGAGGAAAACTTCTTTTTAAAAAAATGTTATTTGTACAGATCAGGCTGTGCGCTTCATTAAGTTCCTCCAAATGGTGAGCTACAGTGGCTTTTGGGTTATGCCCTGTTACAAAGCACCAGCTGGCTCCACTCAGAGTGTAAACACAAGCAGGATAACAAATGACAATGCACCTTATCTGCAAGTATGCACCACACCTGTCCAGCTCTGACCATGGGGTATAGACTGTAAGTAGATGGTACTTATCAACACAGACTACAATCATAAGCACAGTGTGAAATTAAAGCCATATGTAGAAAACCAGGCCCAAGAATGTTTCCGACACCACAAACCAACAAAAGGGCACCATACTTGCCTGGACCCCACAGAAAGGATAGCTAACCTTAAGGTGGTAAAAGATCCCAGTCACTAAGCAGCCGGGGAACATTTCAAGAGACTGACTGCCAGGCAGAGAATACCAGCTGTCCCGGGGGCATGAGCTCAGCAAACATGGTCCATTTGAGTTGTTACCTGTCCATCCAACCCTCTATCCATTTGTCTATGTACCAGTATATCTATCTGAACCAAGTCCTGTACATCACATGGACGATTCTACAGGCCTGCAGCTGAACTCGATGCTGTCTCTCATTTTTGGTCCTATGACTCAGTTCTGCTGGCCTCTAGTAGCAGTCTGTCTGGACTCAGCAACACTGGAAGTACCAGCAACAGAGGTCTCTGCACCCACCTGCTTTCCATATGGCCTCTGAACTCTGGCTTCTTGAACTCTTCTGCAGACAATATGTAACCTGTGTGTATACTGTGCGGAATACAATCTAGGATTACACAGGTAAGACTAATAATTAAGACTAGCATAAAAGAGCTTGTAATTTGCTAATGACCAGCTATTGTGATAGCTAGCTCTTATGGTCAATTTACAATCTTCTGAAAAGCATTTTGGATATATTAGTAAGGGTGTTAAAAGGGGAAATGAACCACTGTGGAAATGTCAAACATCATTCTATGGGCTGGGGTCCTGGCCAGAATAAAAAGTGAGAATGTCAGACTGCAGGAGTAGCTCAGTGGAGCGCATGCCTAACACATATAAAACCTTCAGTTAGATTCCCAGCACTACATAGACTGAGTGTGCTGGTGCATGGTTACGATCCTCTCACTCACAGAGGGTGGGGGGTATATAAGGTGTTCAAGGTCATTCTCTGACTTTGAGGCCAGACTGGGCTACAGGAGGACCTATCTCAAAAAGCAAAAAGAAAAGAGAGCAAGTGGAATAAGGAGAAGGAGGAGGAGGGGGAAGAGGAGGAGGAGGAGGAGGAGAGAGAGAGAGAGAGAGAGAGAGAGAGAGAGAGAGCGCCCAAGCCCCATCTGAGTGACTGAATTCCAGAAAGATACCATGAACTCGGCTGCTCCCATTGCTGTGCCTCCTCCACATGAAGGACCACATCCCTCTGAACCCCTTTAAATTGCTTTTCCCCCCCCAGGCTTATAGGCACAGCAATGTGGAAAATAACTAGTAAATGTGAATTCACTGTTGTTTAATAAACTGATACTGCAGAAAGACACAAACATATCCGTCTATGTTTCTAGCATAATGTACTCATGTCAGCTATGTAATAAATATCTTTAGCAGAGGCACAAAAACTGAGCAACAAGGACCATCTTGATCTGTGATATTTATGAAAAGAAAACAAAGAGCGAAATTCATGCTAAGAGACCTGAGTGCACTATGCTGCCGTTGCTTTAATGTCTCCTAGAATGTTCTGTGTTCTTAAAACGATTTTCTAACAAAATAAAAACATTCTGAAAGATCTCTTCTTACCTGTGTGCAATCACGCAATTTACACTTAACTGTTAATGACTGCACGAGTGGGTTATAAACACTTAGCTGTGTGAGCACAGTGAGAAAAGGAAAAGACATTTTTGCCTGGTAGATGCTGCCGTTACTAAGAAAAAAGCCAATACTAGCTTGCTCCGTGAATAAGATTTAACAGCAGAGGGAGAAAAAGAGCTGAATCATTCCTGAAGGCCTGTGGGAGAATCAGGCCTGCGCCTGGGGGCTGAAGGCCTTCTCTAGACTGCTGGAACATTCGCTTCCAGGGGACACACCAGCTCACCACTCTGAGCCTGTAAAGCTCAGCATTTGGCTGACTATAATGTTTTCTTATTTAATTTATGTATACTATATGAAAAAGAACTACACTTCCTTTTGTGTTTATGCATACTTAAATGAAGTCATATAACAGCATTAATAATTAAAATCCATCCTATTGGTACTTTAGAACTATATTCCTTGAGGGTTCTTAGAACATTTCTCTACACTGAGAAACACCAGAGACAATGCCAGTCCACGGAAGCAAGTTTGGAACATATACTGCAGGTCAGTGTACACATACTGTGGGTCAGTCTAGTTCACTCTCATACTAATAGACCAAAATATTTTGAATTTAACTATTGAATTGATCACCTCTTATAAGGTTGTTTATCCTGGGCTATCCATTTCCCAGAAATGGGTCTCACAAATTTAAAGTTCTATGGTAACAATGAACTTCAAGGTCTCTACCTGCAATAGAGTTGTACCTGTGGTATAAATTCATTTTTCAAACTATATGAAACAGAAGCCATAAATAAGCAAAGTTCAGAGCTGAAGAATCAGAAACATCCTTTCTTAAATATGAAATCAGCACTTCCTAGATATGCTGACCAGGAAGGAGGCTCTGCACAGAGACACATAAGCCCTGATAGTGAGATGGAGCTGCCTCTGCTCAGGCTCCACTTTTTCTTCCTTGCATGTGCCCAGTATTGACGTCTAAAGGCAAACACTCCCCATGTGCTACATCTCCTTTGATGCACCAGCAAGATTTCAAGATTTCTCAGATTTTTGTCTCTGAAGGCCTTTGCAAACCACTGAATGCCACACTTGCACTGCCCTCTACAGAGCCTACAAAGAGATTCACTCTGTACACCTTTCAGTTTTCAAATAAAGATGCACATTATTAACAAATAAGATAAACCCTTCTTCTACCTCCTCTTCTTCCTTTCCTTTCTTATTTTTTTTCAATGTAGTATTTTTTTCTTGTTTATTTGGTAATTTCACATCGTGTAGCCTGAACACACCTACTTCCCAGTCCTCCCAGGTCTGCCTCCTCCCCCTACTGCTGTGATCTCTTCTACAAAAGAAGAAAAATTAATACAAAACCAAGTCCAAAATTATGTTGTCTATATGCTCAGTGGAGTATGGTCAACCTTCAAGAAAACTGAGTCCTTCCCTAACCACACTCCTGCCAGAAACTGTTATGGAGAACTACACTTCAGCATCCTTATCACAGTTTTTAAGAGTTCTCTTTGATGGCCTTCTGTCTAGGTTGTTACGGTTTTCATGGGGAGGAGCTGTCATAGCTTTCTCAACTGTGAGTCTGTAGTCAGTGATACCACTGAAAAGGTAGCTTTCTTGCCCTTTACAGTAAGCAGGAGTATGAACCATGGACTTTCACAAAGTTTCTGGCAACCACATGAACTAGGGACATCAGTATGGCCTCATCGTCGATATCGCCTCCACTGGCAACATGGAGACCACCATGGCTTCCCGTGGTAGCACAGACTATGGACATCTACCTGGCCTCTACTGGCAGCCCAGACCATGAACAATTCACATGAATCTAAGGCCTCAACAGGCCCTGGGGTAGCAGACGAAGGAAATGATCATGGGCTCCAGGGCAGCATGGACCATAGAGGACTTTGAGGTAGTTCACTCCAGAAAAGAAGTGATCTTCATCTCGGACGTCCTGTTGCTTCTCAGAACCAGAGCAATCAACATGGCTGGGCAGTGTGCTTGGGGCCAAGTCTGCACACGCTCCAGGCTGCTTCCCATCGCCCTGTCAACCCTATTCTGCAACCCCTGTCCACAGCAGCCTTCTCTCACACCTGACATCACCAGCCAGTCCTGAGCTCCATGACACTGCTTCTTCCCTCCTCAATCTTTCCTACCTCTCCCTCGGATAACTGTTCATTGTAGAAACCCTAGAAACTGTACTGTGTCGCATGGTGTACAGATTTACCTGCAAATATTTACTGCAAGGACTCATCGGTCTGGTTCAAGGTTTCTGAAGCACCATAAATATTAGACCACTGCCGAGAGTCTTGGATGTCCTGTCGCTCAGAGTTAGACTGATGTTGTTGCTAGGTTCTGTGAGAGCTTCTAGCTGCCTCACACCGCCAAGGCCTTAATGTCAACCACGCCAGTCTCACCAGGCTTGCCCTTTGTGCTTGTAGCCTGTGGGCACCATAGCCCTGCACTATCAGCCTTCCAACAGGGCAAACGTTGTGAGCTGCAGTCACAGCAGCTTCACGCTGGGGGCCAGCTGGCAGGCCTATTTCTGAGCTTCTGGTTCTCCAATCACCACCGCTCAATGTTGGTGGATGGCTGGATGGCTGGCCAAGAGGTCCAGGGCAGCAGCCCTATTGAGTAGTGACATGTTTCCAAGGGAGCCCCAGGCTGCATGCTGTACTCCACCCTGTCCTCAGTGCCAGCCACCAGGGTTAGGCTTGTAGGATGTGGGCAGCACTGATGCCCTGTGCCTTTCATCTCCCAGCACGACAAGCAGCACTTGATTCAGCTACGGTGGCTCCATGTTGGGGGCTAGCCGGCAGGCCTAGGGAGAGCCCTATTCAGTATTGATTGACCTATTTCTACTGGCTTCAGGCAGCAGCACATTTCCCTGTTGTAGGTATTGCTCCTATTCCTGGCTCCTTGCTCAACAGGCACAATCTTCGCACTTGCAGCTGGATGAAATATAACAGCGAAGGGTGTAGATTGGTGGTTCTCTGCTGCTCACTCAGCTCTGTTTCACTGTCTTTCTTTAAAATTTCGTTAGTCCTTCTTACCAGCATTTTTGCATAAGCCTTTACCTTTAGCTTTGTTTGTCCGTCAATAGAACCCATCCTTTGGGGAGATGCCCCATGTACTTCATATATAGCCTGGTGACCTCAGATCCTCCCCTAGGCCCTTAAGCTGTGGAACCCATCTTCATGATACAGATCCCATGTTCTTTACTAAACAGTT
Source organism: Tokudaia tokunoshimensis (assembly GCA_036184795.1). NCBI lineage: Eukaryota > Metazoa > Chordata > Mammalia > Rodentia > Muridae > Tokudaia > Tokudaia tokunoshimensis. The sequence continues at coordinate 80,285,534 of BTHU01000002.1, read as the reverse complement.
TTGATGTAGTCACACCTTAACCTTTATTGTGCACATGGGATGGAGATAATTGTTACAGGAAACTTGTTTCCAAAATTGTACTGTACTTAAATATGTCTAAAATAAACTGCCTGGTGTCAGACTTCAGAAGTTTGAGCCAGCCTGGCTAGATCTTCCTGAACTGAGTTTCTGTCTTGCCTCTCCATGGTTCATTTCTCTGCATGCCTGGGCAATTGCAGGGACACCACCCATGCCCACACAGTTCTTTCAGGATGGACCATGTGCTTTTCCCTACATACTGTGCTAGTACCAGGCTAAAATATTAATAGAGCAAACCAATTATTCTTTAAGTGATTAAAACAAAACCTATGTAAAATTCCACTAGAATTTAAGGCAAAACTTCAAGACATCAAGAAACTTAAATTTCAATTTCTAATTACAGTGTACCTTATATAATAGAAAAATTTCTACTGGAAGCATAACATGTCATACACTAACTTCAGCTGATATTCTATCTTTTTGTAGTAATGGCTTTAACTAGCGAAGAGGAGATGAAAAAATTTCGAGACCTAGTAAGACATTTGTTTACCACAGAAAGAAACTAGTAAAATTACTCATTTAAGTACCTTTACTCAGAGACCATGGTAAACATTCTCACATAAACAACTTCTTTCTTAAGGCCAGAAAGAAAAGAGGACAGACTGTCAGAGCAAACGGAGCTAGAGAAAACTGTTTAACTTGTCCAGGCCTCTGTGTTCTACCTGGGGGCGAAGCAGTTACCTGAAATACCTCAAGACTCATGTCTAACATTTTATAATTTACAAACTGACATTTCATACTTTCTAAAGAAAGTAAGACTATAGTCCACTGATGCTTCCATTTTAAAATTCCACTTATCATCTCTTTTAAAACATGATTTCTATTGAAAAGTATTTTTGTTTTCAAAACAATAGCAAAACCTTACAAAAATGACAAGGTGTTCCCCAAATTTTTAATTTTTCATTAGAATATCTCTATTTAATCATCTATCATCTGACAAGGAAAACAAACTTGGCTATTTAGTTAAATACACTTATATAAATATTTTGCCTTTAGAGACCATTGCAGAGCTAAAAACCATACAGAAAAAATAATGCCACCCTAATGCTGGTGATGAATCTGTGAGACTAGCAAACACTCATCTCAAATGTATCTGCTGCACCAGCTGGATTAAATACAAGTACCAAATGATCACTTGTTTTCTGATATTCAGATTTGCATAAATCCTAAATCCCTTGCATATATCAGTCCAGTTTTCTATCACTGAGTAATTGCTGCCATGCCTAAGGTGGTAGGCAGGAATCCACAGACCCTTGAGTTCTGTGTCAAACATCATCAGAGGAGGGACAGGAATGTATGACATTTGTATTTGAGCTATCCTCAATAAGAGGTGGCCACAGGGTCTGCAAAGTTGACATAGCAAGAGTGAAATAGGCTATCCGTCAGGAAATGAATAGTCAATAATCCTAAATGTCAGGGATAAGTCAGTGGGGATGTAGCACACAGAGCCTCATCTAGAAGACGTTCTTGCACCAGTCAGCTAGTGACTTCTGGAAGCCTGTTATGTGCCAGATCTCCCAAGACATAACAAATGCTGAAAGTTTATATATTAATGTCTTGATTTTTAACTTGTGGCTCAGAAAAGTGAACAATATAAATATATATCATTCTCACTATTTTCAAATTATGAATCAGCAATATTAAGATTATTTCCATGGACTAGAGACATAGTTCACTAGGTGAGCGCTTGTCTAGATGAATGAAATCCTCAATATGATACCCAGCAACACATAAAGTACAGGTACAGAAGTATACACTGATAATCTCAGAACTTGGGAGGAGGTGAGGGGCAGGAGGATCAAGGTCATCTTTGGATATGTGAGTCCTAGCTACCCTAGGATACATGAGAACTTATCTCAAAAATAAAACAAGGGCTTACAGAGATGGCTCAGTAGTTAAAGAGTAGAAGACCCAGGTTTGATTCTCAGCACCCATATAGAAGCTCCCAGTAGTCTGTAACTCCATTTCCAAGAGCTTAAATGGCCTCACCTGGCTTCTGCAGGCACCAAACATATGCATGTTGGTACACAGACATGCATCCAAATAAAACACTCAAACACATAAAGTAAAATATTAAAATAAATAAATAAATTAATTAATTAATTAATAGATCGATAGACAAACAAGAGCCCCTGAAACAGCCACACTGTTGAACAACAGAATTCCAGAACTATCTCATCTTGAAGAACTGGAACCTAAGATGCATTAAAAACAACTCAAGGGGCTGGAGAGATGGCTCAGTGGTTAAGAGCAGTGACTGCTCTTCCGAAGGTCTTGAGTTCAAAAGCCAGCAACTACATGGTGGCTCACAGCCATCCATAATGAGATCTGATACCCTCTTCTGGTGTGTCTGAAGACAGCTATAGTGTACTTATATTTACAATAATAAATAAAACTTTAAAAAAATAAAATAAAATAAAAAATAAACAACTCAAGTTTCCTATTGCCAACCATTCCACTTTCTGCATTTATCAATCTGACTGCTTTAGACTTGGATTTTCTTTTTTTTTTTTTTTTTTTATTTCTTTAAATGTAATACTCGGGACAAAACCTAGAGCCCCGAGCACGCTAAGCACAAAGTCCACCACTAAGTTACAACCCTAGTTCCACATATTTGATGAAACTTATGACAGTTATGGTTACCTAAAATTCTTCCAAGTTTCAAGAATTCCAAAGTCAATTGAGTGAAATAGTTAGGTGTGGTACCAGCATTCAAGTCAAAGGCAAGGTGTATGACTCAAGTGCACATTTCAAACATAAACAAAAAGGCTAAAGCCTTAAAATATGCTTTACAGGAAAATCTTACCATCCCAGATTGATGCAAAAACCACATGAGGTAGTCTTCCTGAATGTCCACAAGACTAGAAATCTCAGGGATATAAAACTTATCGTATTCCACGTGCTTCACCTTAAGATTTACCTGGTGAAGAACAAAAGAAGAACAACTAAAACCCAAGAATTGGAAAATCTCCCAGAGAAAGCCCCAGCAGAATACTTCATCCATCCATACCCTCCCTCTCCACCATCCCAGGGATACCTTGTACAACTCCACACCCTCCCTCTCCATCCCCGAGGATTACCTTGTACAATTTCTCCAGAAGCTTGAGGGTTGCAGTCATGTAATTGTTAAATAGTACCGGGATTAAAAATGTCTTCCTTCCCCTTAGCAAGTAAAGGACAGCACTTTTATAGAGGGTTACCAGCTTCATAAAATATTTGGGGCATGCCTGAGACCACCAGTTATCTTAAGAAAGGAAGAAAGAAAAAAAAATTTAGTACATAACCCTGGACAAGAGTTCTTATGTCGTCTTCCTGCTAGCTAAACTCCTGTGGCTAGAAGGTAAATATTAGTCTATAATACAACTTCCCAAAAAATGATTTTCAAAGGAACCATTAAAACAAATGGAGAAACAGCTATACAAGAGGCCCTAAAACTTTTAACTCCTCCTCTCTCTTCCTCTCTCTCCCTTGCCTCTTTCTTTCTTTCTAAAAAGTTTTTTTCCTTAGACTCATGCTGAGGGCTAATCTGAAAACATTCAGTTCCGAGGCTGTATTGGGACCGGACACATACTCTGGGCAGGGTGCTGGCTGCACCTACTACAGTAGTATTTGTGCACCCTCAGCCTTTCGGGACTGATCTCAGCCACTGTTGACATTTTGTACAAGGGACACTTCACACTTAGAGGACATGGGAAACCATTCCTTTCTGTTATGAGGCATAATTAATTTAAGAAATTGATTATGTTTATTCTCTCTGAGTAGTACCTTTCCATTCAAGCAGGATTATTTCACTGTATCTTCATAAATGAACTCAGCCATACTGAAATCCATAAGGTTTCCTTGTTTAAAATACTTCATTAAAAATTAAAGTGGGAGGGCTGCCGGAGAGATGGCTCAATGTCCAAGAGCACTGACTGTTCTTCCTGAGGTCCCAGGTTTGATTCCTACCACATACACTCATGCTCACAACCATCTGAAACTCCAGTTCTCAGGGGATCTGATGCCCTCTTCTGGCCTCCATGGCACCAGACACGCATATGGTACACCGACATACATGCAGGCAAAATATCCATATACATAAAAGAAACCTTAAAAAAAATCACAGTGGGAGAAACATCAAATAAAAAGATGAGAGCTGTTGGATTCGTGTGATAGGCATCTTTTGGGTCTGATCTACTTTGAGGTTTTCTCTTCAATTTGAATTGTCAGATGTCAGAAATAAACTAATTATAAAACTGAATAATCCCATTCTGTTTTTGTGCTATCTGGCCTAGAAAAATTTTAAAAACTAAAATGCCAAAAATTTAAAAGTCTGATAAAATGTCTTTTAAAACAGCCATTGCTCTATTTTACACCTATTAGAAACACCTAAGAAAACATGCTCTGAATAGCCCCTGATGTTGGGAAGTAGCAAGTGCTAATGCATTACTAATATGGTCATTATTACTCTTGTGTGAAGGCGGAAACAATGGAAAAGCCAGAAGCAGGTCAATTCACTTGAGGGTAAACCATGCTGCAGGGATACTCAGACCACCTGAACCAGAGAAGTTACCAAGTCAAAGGAACATCTGGAAAAATTACCAAAGGAGGAGAAAAAAGTCAAAACCCAGGGGACAGGTTTCTGCATCAGATTACTAAAAAAAATAACAGCTCGGGCGCTACTCCAGCAGAGACCCTCTCCAGCCCGCTGAGGAACGGAAGGTTCTTATCTCAGCAAAGTGTCCGGAGCCTGCAAAAAGCAGTGTGGACTCAACTGTCCTAAAAAAGAAAAAGAAAACAAACATTCCATAAGTCCTCACTGGGTCACTCTGTCCCCCCCCTTGTGTGGAGATCTCTGCATCACAAAAGCTGTCCATTTGGTTCCCACCCGCTAACATCAGCACTGAAGATGGATAGATAGAAGGATACTAATATCTGAGGCATTACAACTGCAAGCAAATGTGGAAGGAAAAAATAGTTTAAAGTTGAATAACCTAACTTTATGAATATCACAAAATTGGGATTAATCTCCCATGAATCATTTCACATGAGTTAAATATGAGATCAATTCGCCTAAATTGCAAACAGGGTTAGCTAGACATCAACAGTAAAGAAAGGAGTAAGTGGTAAAGCTATTAAATGGCAACAAATAGATCGTTAGATCTCAGGCCACAAGAGCCAGCTGACAAACAGAACAAGTAAGTCCAAAGCCAGTGGTATGAAATTTGATGGATTTACCTAATACTTTGCTAGGGTTTGTTTCCAGCCTCAGAATGGCCATCGCCAGGGGAATGGTCAGCGTTATGTAATACTTAGAATCCTGAAGCAGCGGAAACTCCGGCAGTATTAAGTAGATTCTCATTGCTTCCACATCTGGGGGTGAACTTGACAACTGGGGAATGAGGCAACTTTCAAAGCTGTTTAATATCTGTAAGAAAGAAAAACAGTAGTGAGAAATGTTATGAGACTTAAATAGCTCATCTCCAAATCCATAAGTTATTTAATGAACTCACAACCCTTGCTCATTCATGTGCACTGAGCAAACAGAAGGAGCCAGGAGCCGGTTCAGACTCCCAGTACATCAGGGAAAAGGAAGAAATTCCAACCTCACAGACCTAATACTTTAGAGAGGCAACTCCTTAGGAAGATATGAGCAAAAGATAGCCCAAGTCCCCAAACTAACGTTTTCACAAAGTTACAGCTTGTACAAGAGTGTATCGTTTCATCTTGCTGTCCCCTTTGTCTTAAGAGAAGAACTCTTCAATGTGAACCAAATTTTATGAATGTAAACAACATACCTGTTCTAGAATCATGGAGTGCTGAGAATTCATTAACTTCTCAAATAAAATCCTAGTTGAGTTCAGGTCAATCCCAGGGATTTTGGGACTAGTTTTAAAATGTTCATCAATTCTAAAAACAAACAAACAAACAAACAAAAATCCATATGTAATAAAAGGCAAATACTGATAAAAACTATAAGTACTTATTTAGCTAACCCAGTCTAGACAGATCTTAATTTGACCTAGTACATAAGATATTCAAGAACACTAATTTGGGAAAGACCAACAGATTAACCCCTACAGCAATTCTACCTACACCGTTTTGGTTGTTTCTTTTTAATTTGAGAAAGGGTCTTATTAGGTAGCCCCTGCCAGCTACGTAGACCAGACTGGCCTTGAACACACAGTTCCACCTCCTTCTGCATCTGCCTCCTAAGCGCTGGGGACAATTCCACTGTTAAACATGACTTAAATTTTTTCAAACCTTTCCTCCCTCAAGTCAAAGTAGAAACACTACCATTTCAAGCCAGGCATACACAAAGCATGAAAGCAGGTCCCTTGCCCAGCCCACTCCTATGGTTTTATTGTTTTGTTTTGTTTTGTTTTGGCTAGATGTGCATGTTGTGGCTGGTTGCAATCACCCACCCACGCCCACTGATTTCCCTTATGCAAAAGGGGCCCACTCATGCATAAACAGATGGTACATAGACCCTCTTATTTCAAGCCTTCCTCAAGAAGTATTCAAAATAAAAATCAGAGCAAATAAGCCAAGTTATTATCTCTCTTACTTAAACAGATTCAATTACAGTTGCCCACCAGGGATTTTACAGCTAGTGTTCAAACTTTATTAACAATAAAATCATTTTTCCAACTCCACATAGTCTTGGCTTCCCAGAGACAAAGGATATCTCTAAGACTGTCACTTGATATATAATTGAATATATCATATTAATCTGCAAAATAGTCATTTGAGAAACAGGCTTTGTTCTGAGTAACGTATATGTTCAAGTGATTTAACAATCTCTGACAATGTTACAATAGAGGAAAACTCAGAATGTAGACATTGCATATATTAGAATCAAAATGGCAAAACCCAGAACAGCTGCTTAGACTTCCTTGATTGGGTATTTTGTTCCTGTTCCTACAATGAATTAACCACAACAGCAATTTTAATATCCTAGAGGTAACCTTGAACAAAGGTGGAAGGACTTTTTCCTATGTTGTTAGGAAAAATCCAAATGAAAGAGGGCTCCCTTTCCCCCACATTCTCTCCAGTATTATGTTATCTTTTATCCTGAACTCAGACATTTGGACTAGGGTAAGACGAAATCTCAGTCATTTTAATTTGCATTTCCCTAATCATTAAGGATGCTGAATAATTTTAAAGACATTTCTTAGTCACACATTAGATGGGATGCATACATATACATGGGATTTATTATAGGACGTGGTCTGACTAGTCCAACAATGACTGTTTTCCCATAAAATGACCAAGAATGCAGTAGTTTTTTTAGACCATGTGGCTGAGATATCTCACTGGTCTTCGGTTTCTGCTAGAATCCTGAAGTAGGTTGTAATGCCAGTGAAGGAATGCTGCAGCAACAGGACAGATGATCCTGTCCTGAAGAGTCAAGGTAAATAAGCAAAAAGCAAAAGTTTCCATGTCCTTTTATGTGGCTGGCACCAGAAGGTATGGCCCAGAGTTATGGTTGGTCTGTTGATCTCACATAATACATACTGGGGTAAGTATTCCCACCCTAAATATGGATGAACAGGTATCCTTATAATAGAATATGGAGTCCTTTGGGTTTATCCCCAGGTATGCTCTAACTGAATCACATAGTAGATTGTAAATCACACAGAGAACTAAAGTCTAACTCATTGCTATACTTAAAATATTCTTTGATTATATATATTAATCATACATAGTACTCTTTTACATAGGGACATTTCCATACTAATAAATGTTGTGCATTGAGCTCGCTGCTCCCCATCTATCTTGATCAGCTCCCCCCTTACCCACTCCTATTAGTCCTCATTGCTATACTTTGAATTTGGAATATCTGCTTAATGGCATGTGTAGAAGGCATGGACTTCAGCCTGTAGCATCACTGGGAGGTAGGGAGCACTTAGAAGTTGAGATATAGTGTTTTGAACCTTTCAATACTGAACCTTCACCCTTTCCTATCTCTTTCCTAACAGCCAACGTAAGGTGAATAGCTTCTACATGGAATCTTCTCCTACAATGATGGATGTCCTTATCACTGGCCCTAAAGAAATGTGACATCTGACCATGGACTGAAGATGCTGCAAACGCACCTAAGGTAAGCATGTCCTTTTTAGTCATCACAGGTATTTTCACAGTAATGGAGAGGTAACTAACAAATTCCTCCTAATGTTTCATTAACCTAGTCAGTGGTTGAAAAAAAAACACAAAAAGAAAGGACTTGGGATCCCTGTAGATCTTAATTCCTCGCAAGGTCATTCTGATGCATGAGGTTCCTGAGGAGCCATCTGCAGAAAATATAAGGCCAAAGGAGACATCCTATTTGCTGCCAGAGCTGAGCCTGACTGAGTCCACAGAAACCCAGAATGAAGCCTCCCTAAGACCTCTACATGACTTCACTCCGGTTGAGAAATGAAAAATTACCTCAGCAAACTAAAGAATCAAAGAACTACTGGAAATTTTTGAATTTAAGAACAAATCATACGCACATGTGAGAGCAGCACTTTGGGACAGCCTGGAGTTCTGGCTTTGGGTCACACTAGATCTCCCGAGGGACCATTTCTCCCTGCAAATCTGCCCCAGTGAGGAGTAAGCAAATAGCACTACTGTGAGATCCTCTAATTGATCATTTCTGGATATTTCAAATTTTATGCAAATGTCAGCTTTCCCCTTCAATTGAAACCAAGCACTATGGAGAAGTCTTTCGTAGCCTTGCTAAGTATTTACATTACACCCGACTTCTGAAGAGTCTATGACACTTACTTTTTTTCCAGAAAGCTTCCATTCCAACAAGCTGCAGAAGACAGTATCTGAACAACACCACTATTCAAAACAGAAAAGGAGAAAGGAGTCTTTAAGAATTACAAATCAGCACTTATAAAAGCTTCAGTAACAAGACATCTTCCTAGCCAGCCTCTATTGGGTCATCAGTGCATACCTGATTAGAGAACATTGTTTTGCAAATGGACAAAAACTAGTATCCCACAAGTTACATACATACATACATACATACATACATAAATGTGTGTCAAAATCATAAAACGCTTGGACACTCTCTCACCACCATTTCAAACAAACAGAAAAAGTGAGCTGTTATTTCCCAAGTACAGAAGTTAATACATGTCCAGTCAGTCTGCCATCATATTGACCATCTGAGAAAGAAACTAAGGATGAGTAGGAATAGAGTTTTATTCCTATTAACTAAATTCTGCAGTGTCTGTGGAAGGGTCTACTCTGTGAGGACCCAAGATTACCACGAGAAACAAGGGATTAAAAAAAGTAAATGGCTAGGAAGGAGATCACAGTAGCTTCTGTCAGCTGTAGCATTTGGATCAAGTAAAATCTTTAGAGATGATTTCCTCTAGCTTCAGTTGTTAAGTAGGAAAACAGTGGTAAAGCCCATGCTTCTAGGCTGCCTGCTGCTCAGAAACCTGGTGTCTCTCCCCCTCTATCCTCAGCTCCTTAACAATGCCCAAAAAACAGGAGACTCCATAGACTGCTTCAGGGTAGGCCCTGGGCATTTGCTCCAGCACAGCCTTAACAATAAATCAAGACCCACTGTGCACTTAAGACAGCCATCTTTGTTACACAGATTGATTGATTTGTTTTCATAAGTGAAACTATAGGAAAAGTATGGAAATACTGATCAACGTAAAAAACAATGTGTAAAAATGTACAGAAAACTATTTTCCAAACCCAACCTGTCTCACATTTTTAATATACCTTTTACCCAGAAGACTCTGAATATTCATTTCGACTAGTCACATTGAAGGGCAAAACTGTAGAAGTTACGCAGATTAGTTGAAATAATAAAAGGCTGTTAATATTCAAGATTCCTTGAAACAACAGTGTGAAGAAAACCATTTCTATATGCAACATGATACTGAGAGCTCTCAGCAGAGATAGGACCTCAGGCCTTCCTTCAGAGGATGTCACAGATCTTGCAGTGAGAATTGGAGGGCAAACCACTGTTAGCTGAGGGCTAAAGAGATGAGATTCCAAATAAATATACAAAATGATTCCGTAAATGTAAAGCTCCATTCATATTCACCACCTCAGTGTATTTGCAGAGAATATCAGCCACTAGGCCAAAAACTCTAGCATGCTTTGAAAAAAGCAAAATGAAGGCAGACAAACTCGTACTTGACGGTATTTGCGTTGTTGTGTTCTGTGAGTTTTTGTCTCCAAACTGCTATGGTTTCATCATTTATTAAGTGGGTATAATGTGTTTGGTTCACAGTTCTGAAGTCAACAGCAGGAGAAGAATTCTGGAGAAATAAATACAAGAGAAAAGAGAAATGAGAGACGTGGATCTTCTCCCCTTGCCTTCTTCAGTGTGGTCTCCAGATTGCACATCATGGACTGACGCTTCCCAAATCCTCTTCCCTGGAGCAGAGACCTGTCCCCACTCCTGCAGCAAGGATGCAGGCTGTTCTTCAGGATCTTCCCTAGGCCATGGCTCCCTTCTATCACACTCGGTGGCAGGTAGCTATGGTACAAAAGCTCAGCTCCCTTCCCTCAACTTCAGGGCACCACACCATATTGGGTGAGGTCTCTTTGCAAGTGACCTAAGCCCAGCATCTCCCTCCATCAAGCCCTCTCTCCTTTGCTCTTGAGGAGGTGCTCTTCTAGAGTATCTGTTTCAACTCCACGGCAAGCTTTCTAGGTCTCCTTCCCTTTGCTCTGAGTCACCAGGCCACAGAGGTATTGGTTGCCATAATTGCTCCCTCAACTCCAATAAAATGTAGTATAAAAAAATGTTTAAGGCCATCCAGAGACTTCCCCACTGGGGATCCATCCCATATATAGTCACCAAACACAGACACTATTGCTGATGCCAAGAAGCACTTGCTGACAGGAGCCTGATATAGCTGTCTCCTGAGAGGCTCTGCCAGAGCCTGACCAATACAGATGTGGATGCTCGAAGCCAACCATTGGACTGAGCATGGGGACCCCAATGGCGGAGTTAGGGAAAGGACTGAAGGAGCTGAAGGGGTTTACAACCCCATAGGAAGAAGCAACAATATCAATCAATCAGACCCCCCAGAGCTATCAGGGACTAAACCACCAACCAAAGAGTACACATGGAGGGACCCTTGGCTCCAGATGCATAAGTAGCAGAGGATGGCTTTAACTCACATCTATAGGAGGAGAGGCCCTTGGTCCTGTGAAGGCTCAATGCCCCAGTATAGGGGAATGCCAGGGCAGTGAGGTGGGAGTGAGTGGGTAGGTGGGGGAGCACCCTCATAGAAGCAGGGTGAGGGGAGACGGGATAGGGGGTTTGTGGAGGGGAAACTGGGAAAGGGGATAACATTTGAAATGTAAATAAATAAAATATAAAAAAAGACCAAGAAAAAGAAAAAAGAAAAAAATTGAAGTCAGACATGACGATACAGGCCTGTAATTCCAGCACTTTGGAAGTAAGGAGAGGGAGGAGAATCAAAAAGAGTTCAAGATCACCTTCGGCTGGACAGTGAACAGTGAATTCTCAAGCCAGCCAGGGCTATATAAAACCCTGTTTTAATAAGTTTAAGAAACAAATGCAGAATTTAGTTTCAGTATAAGCAATTTCTGAAAATTCAGTTTCACATGCCTTTTTCCCCCTCAAGTGTTTGTGTGTGTTGTGCATGCCTTTATGGGAGTATTTTCATATGTGTGGGGATATACATGTGCATGTACAAGCATGTATTGACCAGAGGCTGACCTGGTCACTCTTCCTTGATCACTCTCCACCTTATTCATTGAAAAAGTTCTCTTAAGTGGCGTTAGAACTCACCAATGGCTGGCCTGGATAGCCAGCTAGCTCTGTCTCCACTTCCCAATGATGAGATTAATGTGACAACTTTTACAAGGGTTCTGGGGTTCTAAACTCTTGTCCAAACATTTTGTAGGGTAAGCATTTTCACTACTGAGCCATCTCCTCAGCCCAAGTATACACCTATAAACTTTATGAAAGTATCAAAAGGGATGTTATCACAGCTTTAAAAAATCCCAAACACTGTACATCCTTTCTTTAGTGATACATACTTTTCAATTTTATGTGTATAAGTAGTTTGCCAGCATGCATATCTATGTACCACTTGCATGTCTGGTGCCCACAGAAACCAGAAGGCAATGGATTCCCTGGAATTGGAGTTGCAAATAGCTGTGAGCTGCCAGGTGGGTGCTTGGAATCAAACCTGGGTCCTCTAGAAATACAACCAATGAATGCTCTTAACCACTGAGCCAGCTCTCCAACCCCAACCCCAGTGATATTTTTAAGTTTCCAATGATTATTAATTTTCATGTGCATGTTAATGTGTGTATGCATACAAGGGTACAAGTGTGTGGGTGAGAGGATAATTTAAGGAGTTGGTTCTTTCCATACACCATACAGGTTTCAGGGATAGATCAAGGGTTGCCCGATTAGTGGCATCACCATTATTCTCTGAGGTGACTTGCCAACCCATTTAATGATATCTTTAAAGAAACTATTATAAATACTTTTATTCTCCAAACCCGCCTGTTTTCAACTTTTCTCCTCCAATAGCTATTTGTAATCCAGAACTAAGAAAAAGCTGATGGGGCTTTATGCGTCCCAAGGGAGGGAAAAGTAATATTCAAGCAGTCAAACATCAATGCATAGAAAAATCATTGTTCTCTCCTTTGTACTTGTACATAAAATATTGCTTTCAAAGGAAGCTTGCTGGTTCCACTCTACAGTTGTGATTTAGCATTATACAGAGAAAGAAAGGTACCTGTAACACACATAAGATCATCTGGCTCTTGATAACTATTCTACAAAAATAACTACAGACATATGCTAAAAGAACAAATATATATTGAATTATATCAAAGAAACTCTTAAACCAATCTAGACAACTTAAACACAACCCAGCTACCTTTCCTCCATCTTCGCTATAAAGCAGTATTACTACCAAACTTGAAATGTGTCCCCAAAGGGACAACAGAACACCAACAGTAACACAAACTTACAGAAAATACATGCAGGCTTCAAACTATTGTACTCATTCTTCATCATATATTTAATAACCCACAGATAGAAGAAAAAGTGTAATTTGTCCCTCCGTGGGTGTGGGAACCAAACTCGGGGCCTCCCACATGCTAAAAAGTACTGAACCCCTGAGCTGTACTCCCAGGCCTCCATACTTGCTGGTTACATACAGGCCAAAAAGGAAAACGCTCACTCAGTCAGTGCTTCTCAAATGTGGCTGGGCTATAGACTACCAAGGGAACCTTGAACCATCCCAAAGGGCAACACATATTCAAGGACATTTGCCAATGCATACTCTAGACCAGTTTAGGTTAGAATCACCAACGGCAACTCTGCTTCTTACACCCCAGGTGACACTAATGAAGAACCAAAATTGGGAATCACCGTATCACTGTCAGTTACACACACACACACACACACACACACACACACACAGGGGTAGAGAGAGGAAAAGAGAGAAAGAGAAGAGGAAAGGAGGTTGAGAGAGAGAGAGAGAGAGAGAGAGAGAGAGAGAGGGAGAGAGAGACAGAGAGAGACAGAGAGAGAGAAGATTGCAAAGGAACATGTGAGCACAGGTGGAACATTCGATCGAACCCTGAAAGTTTCAGATCCAAAGCCAACATGATGCTAGAAGTGGAAATGTCCACAGCAGGAAGCTTTGCTCATGCACGCAGTGATTTACAATGTCCTGTTACACACCTTCATGGTGTGTTTCATGTTTCCACAAACAATAACTTAAGATGTCATATAATATGCCTTCAGTGTGTGTGAGTCCTGGTGAGTTTCATATTCATGCACATGGTGATTTAAGATGTCATATGGCATTATCTCCATGATGTACTAGAGTTGCCATGAGTTCTTGTAGAGACTTGGGTTCCAACTCCAAGATACTTTATGTATATACAAATATTTCAAGATCCAAAAGAATCTGAAACATTTTTCTGGCTGTCATTTCGCATATTAAAGTAGTGATAAGATAAACAGAGGTAATTAGGTAAAAATATAATTTTCAATCTCTGTATCTAATGAGCAACTAAGTGCATGTGTGTAAGTACATAAATACCCACATATGTACATACACATTCTTTTATATACATATAAGATATGTATATATGTATTATATAGAATATGTACGTATGTATTATATATAGAATATGTATGTATATATTTCATATACATATATACATAAGTACATATATATAAAATAAAATGTACATAAGTATGACTTTATTCTTGAAAAGTCAGGAGTGCCACGACTGCAAAGACAGCATTTCACAGCCTGAGACAAAGGCCAGTTGTGTGCCTCTGGTGAGCCCTGCTACCTTCTCAAGGTAGAGGGGAGGAACGTTCCACTGTGAACTTAAAACTTTAATGGGGGACACTTCTTACCAGTTGAAACCTTAACTTACCGGCTAACTAACACTATCGTATACCTTACTTTCTTTAAGCAGTGGGTTGTTTTCCATACCCAACACTACTAGTATATTTAAAACTCAGCTACATAGATCATACTGTATGTTTACAAAAGGAAGGAAATTTAAGTTCTATGTTTAATTCTCAGAAAAACAAAAGGTGGATATTATTTAAGCCAATTTCTCAGGTAGTCGTGGTGTAGAGCTTTAATCCCAGCACTCAGGAGGCAGAGGCAGACAAATCTCTGCCTTAGAGGCCAGCCGGGTCTACAGAATGAGTTCCAAGACATCCAGGGTTACACAGAAAAACCTTGTCTCAGGAACAGCAGCAAAAGACAGAATCTTAAGTCAGTTTCATTGAGAAATAAATTCCTACAAGTCTACTTCTTGAAAAAAGAAAAGTTACTAAAGAGACCCTGTGTTTTTATCATTTGTTTTACTAGCATAACCTCAGCTCCCTTTAGGATTTCTCTGTGAAGTTATAAAGCTGAACCCACAGCAGCTATTCTACATCTCCCTTAAGATGGCTAAAGCGCATGGCTTCCCTCTGAGCACCCCAGCCAGGACGTCTCCTGTGGGATCACAGAATGGTACTAAGGGCAGACAGTGCTGTCAGAGTAAGACAGACTTTCCCAATGGAAAGGGCCTTTGTTTCCACAGCTTTTCCAATTTCTGCTTTGGCTTTGCTCCCCACCCACCCACCCCGCAGGGCTTGTTAAATGGGAGCATGAGAAGACAAGAGAGCCACAGCTCAGCACTCTTCCGCTGGCTGCTCTAGACCATGAAGAGCAGAATGAATTAAATAAATGCCACATAGTCTAGACCATGAAGAGCAGAATGAATTAAATAAATGCCACATATTCTTGTTTGGTTGGTTGGTTGTTCCTCGAGACAGGGTTTCTCTGTGTAGCCCTGGCTGTCCTGGAACTCACTCTGTAGACCAGGCTGGCCTCGAACTCAGAAATCTGCCTGCCTCTAATCTCTTATATCTACACAGGCTTTGAATCCTGAAAGGCAACGTCTCCTTTCCCCTTCCTTTCTTTTCCTTTGAGACAGGGTCTCACGTAGCTCAGGCTGGTTCAAACTGGCCTCTTAGGCAAGGATAGCCTTGAACTGCTGTCTCTACAGTTAAGAACCAGGGTTACAAGTGTGCACTGCTATGCCCATGTGTGCAACTTGTTCTTTGTGCCTTAATTGGTAGAATGATGCAGGAACAAGAGAAGGGAAATCTTGGTGTGGTATCATGACCAGGTGATAAATAATAAAAAATCTGAACTTTTTAGTACCTGCTTTATATATTTATTATATACTCGGAAACCCAGTAAGTTATCAAACACCTAGAATTCCTTGGTACTAAACAGTGAACAAACAGAAAAATAATAACACAAATGCTCTAAGCCCCCTTAAATTTCTTTTAGAACAAATATGAATATAAATAATTCAACACTATAAATTAGAACTCTACAATGTTAAGAACAAGATAATTATTAGCAATTCAAAGGAGTTCAGTGGAGATAACGTTGTTTAGTTTGATTCTTTTAATAAGATAAAATCATCGACAAGAAACAAAGAGCGACAAAGCTTTTGTGTAGCTATTAAAAAAAAAAGACAATGATTATCATCACTCTACTTCAAACGTGATAAAAGAAAATCTTACCTCATATGTAGAGCAAAGTACAAAAGTCTGGTCCCCTCCAGAGAAGATCTGCTTAACAACACGGTACTTAAAGTGATCTGTCAAAAAGCATTTCAAACAGTGTGTCTGTCAATGGTCACTCCCCTACATCCTCTCCTGATGTTCCAAAATGTGCTTCAGAAGGGCTTATCTGTTTAAATTGTGTGCAGAAAAGGGCCCTCCTGGTTCCCTGCCCAGAACGGTTTCTAGTTCAGTTAAAAATAAACATATGAAATAGTGCCCATATCCTCCCAGCCTGCCTCCCTCCCAGCCAGCTAACCCTGACCCTGTTTCTATTTCTCATGCTAACTCCATCATGCCACCAGCCAGAAACCTAGAATGGGCACTACTATAAAGGGTAACACATGCGTAGCAATCACACATCTGCGGGCTCTCCTCTCTATCCCCTTGAGGATGATGCTAGCAATGTGAGGACCTCTTTTCCCAGTCCGGGGACCACCTAATTGCTTTTTTAAAAAAATGGAAAAAAATTTTAATTTAAAAAAAATTTTTTAAAAATAATTACATCATTTCCCCCTTTCCCTTTATCCCTTTATCCCCTTATCCCCTACCATGCACCCTCTTTCCCTCTTCCTTCTGAAATTATGGTCCTTTTTAATTGTTACTATTATACACAAACACATAAACACATACACACATACAAAAACCTTCCTGTTCTGTTTAGTGTTACCTGTATGTATGTATGTGTATATATACATATGTATCTGCATATATACATATTTACCTGTACACATATACATATATATACACACACACATATATATATATGAATGATTATTTCTTCCAATACCTGAATCTCTCATACTTTTTCATTTCCCCATATGTCTTCCCTCCTCCTCTCACACAGTATACTCTCCTCGAATGGTTTGCCTCCTTAGACATGAATTTTCACTTCCAGGTAACAGCCCTACTTTGTCACAGCCCTCCCCTTGACAAACTCAACCCAGCAACAGTAAACTTCTCTAGCTGTAAGACTCCTCAGTGCCTTCCCCTGAGGTCTCACATTACCACAAAGACCCATGAGTACATGGTGTATGACATGAAATTTGGAAATTTTCCTATTTGCACCATATTTTGTCAAACATAAAGACATAAGCTTACAACCACCTAAGTCAAGCCAGATTGTGAGTCCATTATTAAAAAGTGGGGTTTCAAATTAAACTTGAGTTTCTTGACTTGCTTATTGTCTGGAAGGGACTGAGATAAGGCTACATAGCCCAGGCTGACCTAGGGCTTGCAGTCCTACAGTGTGTCTCTATTTCAGGCATGCACCATTAAATCTAGGAGCACACTTGCTAAACATATGTATTCTGAGTATGAGGAGAATGCCTAGAGAAAAATACTTTACAAATGACAAAGAAGACATCAAGCTATTCTCTGCTTTGGAGAATACTAATGCACAGTCGTGCTTATTTTATATTTTAAGCTTACTACATCTCAGACATATCTGTCCCATAAGTATTTGCTGAGTGACAGGTTCATAGCAGCTCTGTGATGTATGCTAGGTTTACAAAGATTAGACTATTCATTGCCTGGCCTTAAGTTTCTTAGCATCCAGGAAGGAGAAAGACAAACTTGCAGGTCACTGGACTGTTCAATGGTTCCTCCTCCCTGTGTGCCCAATTGAGTGAATCTCTTTTCTCTTCTTTTCACAAAAACAAACAAATAAAGTAAGGGAACTTATAATTGTTATTATGTACATCATTATCAAGCCCTAAATTTGTTAGCTTAGATTTCAAAATTAAATTTGATTATTAAATTATACTTCTATTTAATAACTCTGCAGCTACATTTCTACCTCTGGATATATGATTTCAGGATGAGGAAGTTGGTCAATACACAGAACTGTCTAATTTTAATCTCAATGAAATAAACAGCCTGCTTGCTCGATCTTCTCAAGAGAATCTCTTAAAAGAAGTCTTATCCCATTATCACCAGACACCAAGCAAACGGAGCACAGATTTTTTGAATGAGGCAGATCTGAGTTAAAATCCTGCCTCTAGAATTATTTTGATCTTAGGCAAGTTACCTAACCTCCTGGGAGAACAGTCCTTTGCTCCTGACAAAGTGGGGGATGGCCAATAGTCATGCGCTTCCTTTTTAACAAACAAATTACTATTGCTATGGTAATGGAATTTTTTAAGCAATCAATTATAACTTGAAGATTAATTTTCACCACTTAACGACACTAATATAGATGCTACCAAGCACCTTGATACCAGTATCTTTGATTGTTCTTTAGGCTCTCAATTGCAGAGTGAGTATCCAAAGACAGGAAGGAAGGAAGGAAGGAAGGGAGGGAGGGAGGGAGGGAGGGAGGGAGGGAGGAAGGGAAGAAAGAAGGAAGGAAAGAAAGAAAGAAAGAAAAAGAAAGAAAGAAAGAAAGAAAGAAAGAAAGAAAGAAAGAAAGACAGAAAGAAAGAAAGAAAGAAAGACAGACAGAAAGAAAGAAAGGGAAAGGAAAGGAAAGGAAAGGAAAGAAAGAGAGAGAGAAGGAAGTTCTTGTTTATTCCCTCTAAAGTAGTTCAAGACAAGTAACAAATACATACTAAAATAATAGTTATGATTACTTAAAAATATAATTCCAATGAAAATCATTCTTACCAGCTCGAGCTGAAAGCTGACCGCTGTGTGCAGCCCAGTGACCCTTCACGGGAGATGGGCACTTGACATTACATGTATGTCCAGTTCCCAGCTGGCCTTTAGCTCCACAACCAAATGCATAGATGAGTCCAGAAGAAGGCACGAGGGCTAGAGTGTGCTGTCTGTGGGAATAATGAACTTATTGGCAGACTTCCTTCTGATGACAATGTACACTCGGCCTGATATTTTAATGCTCACATAAAATCACAGAAATTCCTAGGGGTTCCTGTGGAGCCTATCTTTGTTCTTGTGTTTATAACAGACTCGTAACTTCTGACACCCCATCGGGCATGGCTAACTGAGGCTGAAACCCACGACAGCTTTGAAAGTGGTCCAACACTAAAGCATAAACTTGCTTAAAATGAGAAGTTTTTTGTAATTTGATTTTATGGTTTACATGTGTGTGTGCATGCGTGTGTATGTGTGTGTGTCTGTGTGTATGTCTGTGTTCCTTATAATTGCTTGTATGGAGGCTGTGCATGTGTATGTACATATGCATATGCATACCTACACACGTGGGTAGGCCAGATATATTTTTCTCCTTATATTTAAAGACAGTCTCTCACTGAACCTTTTTAAAGGCAGAGTCTCTTAGTGAACTAGACTGGTTTGGCAGTGAGCTAAGGGAATGCGCACACCTGTCTCAGCCTGCCCCAGCACTGACATTACAGATGGCTTTTCATGTGCTTGGTGGGGGTCCTAATTTGTGTCCTTGTGCTTGTAGGGCAGACTTGTAACTTACTGAACTATCTCACCAGCCCAACCATAGATGACAACGTTGTATTGCTGTGACAAAGGTCACACATGTGCCTACTGATCGTGGTATATGGAAAGGGATTAACAGTCTGTCACATCCTCCCTTTGGGATGAAAGAAAAGCAGAACAAACCCAAGCAAAGACCTGTCACATTCTTCCTTCATTTCTTCCCAACATTCTGCTACTCACCCTCTATTCTATAAGAGATGGTTCAATGTCCTCCTGTTCATCTGCTACCTAAATCCCTTCCTTTCCATACCTACTACAGTCTGACTTTCCCTACACAGGTGATCATGCAGCTGAGATTTCCTAAAGCAAAGCTGCACATTGTGGCACATGCCTGTAATCCCTTCACTCAGGACGTAAAAGGAGGAAGCCCCCGCTACATACTGAGTTTAAAGCCAGAATAGGGCACACTGGCCAGTACTATCTTAAAGAGGTGGGGAGAAAAGAAAACAAACAACAACAAAAATATTTCTTTAAATGGCTGAGGCTCAGTGAGCCCACAGGCTTTCCCACTGCCAGATCCACTCTGCATCTCCCTACCATCACTACCATGAGAAAGCTCTTGGGGACACTCACCTGCCACAAGCAATCTGAGTTACTTCACTGCCCATCAGTTCCAGGACTCTTCTCGGATTAACTTCATCATTCACGGAGTCATGTCCAAGCTGTCCACAGGAGCCGGCACCAAAGGTAAACACGCCCCCACTCTAGCAAGGAACAAGGATTGGGTGACTTGGTAACTGAGTTTGGGGGCTGTCCTCTACAACATATTCATAAAATTCCATCTCACCAGTCTGATCTAGGTATTACATTCACCTGATTACTGTCAGCATTTCCTGAAAACATTTATTAAGTGGAAAAGAATAAAGGAATATAAGACTACAGCTTTAGGGAATGGGTCCGCACTGCTTAAAGGACTGGTTGCCATTGGAGATTTTAAAAGTACGTAAAAGAGAAGAGATGTAGGACTAGAGAGTTAGCTCAGTAGTTTAGGAAGAACAATTGCTATTCTTTCAGAGGACCTGAGTTATATTCCCAGCACTCACCATCCAAAGCCCACAACCACAGGTAACTCTAGTTCCAGGTGATATAACAACCTTTTTTGAACTCCACAGGCAACAGATATGTACATGGCGCAAATACATAAACAGAGGCAAATCACAAAGTAATTTTTTTTAAGTACAGCAATGTGTGAGGAGGCAAAAAATATTTTAAAGAAAAAAACAGGTGAAATGAATAGAATTTGTCAGGTTCAGTCACATGTAAGAAACTGAGGCTCCATAAACTCTGTAGTAAAAATTTTAAATTTGTACTTGAATAAATGCTATATAAATGCTATCAATATATGATAACACATCCTCAATATGAAAAGACATTTTCAAGCTAGGCATGCAGGCTCATGCAGGCTCATGCCTATAATCTGGGTACTTGGGAGGTAGAGGCAGGAGGGGCAGGAGTTGAAAATCATACTAATGCACGCTGTGGGACAGGATAAAGATGATACATAAGACCCTATCTCAAAACGATCACAAAGAAGGAAGGAAGGAAGGAAGGAAGGAAGGAAGGAAGGAAGGAAGGAAGGAAGGAAGGACAGAGAGAAGGAAGGGAGGACAGACTTCTATTCTTTCTAGTATGTTAATGTCTTTAGAAGCAATAGAGACCACCTAATGATTTTAAAATAGCAATTAAATTACTATTTGTTTTATATATTCAAATGGATTATTTTTAAAGAACAAAGGATGGGAGTTGTTTTGCATATATACACATACCATACTTTTAAGTTATTTCTATTGAACTATTTTAAAATGCTACCTAGAGAATATATAAGGTTATCCAAGAGGAACGCATAGACATATTTTTAAAAAGCAGACTTCTTTCTACTCCTCCCAAAACAATCACAACAAAGCCAAAGAGAAAATTCAAGTCCAAGAAAAGGAACTTCCTGCCACAGCTAGCTACTTGGTGACATTTAGAATTGCCCATCTCACCCCAGTCCACAGCCCAGCCCTCTGAGCTCCTCACCTTTGTGAGAACTGCTGTGTGCTCCTCTCCACAACTAATGTAGACGACTTTCTGTGTTCGTAAAAGTTTCACATGGCAGGGAGACTCTCGATCTAAGATAAATTAAGCATCAGTATGTCACTACCGTTGGCCTTTAGCATGCAATATAAACAACAATCAGCAAGAACTTCATATCCCCTAGTCTCCTGGCTCACATTCACTTCACCTCTCTGCCTCCAACTCTACTCAAAAAATATGACAAAATCTAAGTTTAATTTTTAAAACCTTAATTCATAATCTCTCTGACTCTCTAATTCTGTGCACTCCAGTTCACGCCCTCTTTCCTTGGCACACACATACAACCTGATCCTTCCAGCCTTCCCTTCATTTCCAAATGCACAGCCTACGAACAGAATCATCACCATCGTTAAGATCTACAAAAGCTTGCCTGTTGTGTCCACCTCCCAACAGATCCCTGACCCTTGACTCACCACAGTGACTTAAACTAGACTACGCCTCTCTTCGAAACCCTTGTTTCTTCTCCCCTCACTGAGAAAGGAAGTGAAAGTCCTCACTGTACCCTAGGGGTCCTTGGTAGCAGTGCCCACACAGCCTCCCTTCCTTCTACCTCTGCTTCCCCACCACTCTTGCTGTTAGTTCCTGTTCTCTTTGACTGGAACATTCCCCACCAAGTTATCTACATGTCCTACTTCTAGCTGGTTTCCCATAGGACTCAATTTGAATGTGCTCTTATCAGAGAGTTCCTTCCTGACCAACTTGTGAGGAACACAAAGCCTACTCCAAAGCCATGTGAATCGCTATTTCCATCCACCCAACCACCAGAACATGGTCTCAGTCGAGTCACAAATGTCCTATCTCTTTCATGGCTGCTCCCTCAATACCTAGCACTAGGTTATCACACAGTAGGTCTACAAGAAGCATTTGTTAAGTAAGTGTGGTTTTTGAACTAAAGAGTGTATCTGAAGACTTTACATACCTTTTTCATCACTGAGCCCTAGCTGCCCTGCATTATTCATTCCCCAGCCAAAAACAGCTCCGGAGAGAGACAGGGCAAAGCTATGAGCCCCTCCTGCAGCCACCTGAGCCAGCGGGATCCCTTCCAAAGATCTCACCCTCTGTGGGCTGGTTTGGGAGGGGAACTCCTTCCCCAGGCCCAGCTGTCCATGGCTGTTCTTTCCCCATGTGAAGAACTGGCCATCTGAAATAACAACGGAGCAAATGATGTCACAAACAAAACGATATCGATTACAGATATAGATTCCATACCCAGATACTTCAGCTCTTACACCATTCATTAGTTACCTTATAGACACCAAACCCACCCAAAAGAAAGAGACACTGTGTTTTAAGATTTCCAAAGTCTAAAACAGCATTTGACAACAGAGAAGTAAACTCAAGCCTCAGTGGCCTTTAAAGACTATCAACGCTTATCTAAAGGGTTAAGAGTTAAGTAAAGTCATTTATAAACAGGCTGGTGACCAGGCTTGTATCTAAGCAAGGTGACCTTATTTCTGACCACACTAAACCAGGAGACTCGGGACAGTTTCTGGAGCTGCAGCTACAACCCCAGACTGCTCTGGGATGGAGGCCTGAGCAGTACAAATAGCAAAAACAGGATACCCGTGCACTGCCCTACACTTCCCTAAGTCCCGATTTTACATTCATCTGGAATCCTCAGTAGAATGGAGCTTGAGAATGGATTGTAGTTTTTAAAATAAAGCTGCACATATTTTATATCCTCCAAACTCTCCCAGGCACAGCCCCAGCCGTTGTTTCTGTTTTCTGTAAGAGCTGAAAGAGCAATGATGTTGCCCGCATCATCCACATCTCCAAGAAGGGATGCGATACACAGACGCTGATACACAGACATTGCGGGATAAGCAACGTCACTGTGGTTAAAGCTTTCAATAGATAACACAGGACTGCAGGGGAGAAATGCTTTTAAATTTAACATAGCATTAGCATATATTTATATAAATTACCAGCTGCCAGAGCCAAGCAGTGCCAGTTGCCACAGGAAACTTGTAATATGGTCTGCTGGTTCAGCTTCTGTATTAGCCTAAGACAGAAAGGGGTTTTCATAAGCTTGCATTCACACAGAAACACAATTACCAGAAACATCTCAACTAAACAGATTGATAAAAAGTATTACCTTGGCTAAAAGACCTTTATTTAAAAAAAAAAAATCAAGCATGCAATTCTGCCTGTTAAAGATTCTACTACAGCTTTCACTAGGAGTTTACTGTTAAAAAAAAAAAACTCTCCCACCCTTGGACCTATTTCTAAAATCCTACTACCTACCACCCCCACTTCAGAAAGTAATTATTATAGCATACAAAATCTTTGGGCTCTCCAAATGATGGATTGCTTTAATATATTATAAGGAGGAGGCGATGGCTGACAGTGTCCAGGAACCTACATTTGGGAAGTACAGACCAGAGGATCAGAAATACAATGTCAGTCTCTGCTACAATGTGAGTTCAAGGCCATCCTGGGCTAAATGAGACCCTGGCTCAAAAAGAAAGAAAAGTAATTTAAAACTTCCTGATCACCAGCTCAGGATAAATAAGTATGAGATAAAAGGGGCACTCTTTTTGGTCAATACGTTTACCAGTTTACTAAATCAAGAAGTCTTTGGGTAACATTCTCACCTGGGCACTGTCACGGAATCCTCAGTAGTCATAAGGCCCAGTTGGCCATCACTTCCTGCACCCCACGAAAACAGCTGACCCCGGTCACTGAGAGCCAGACTGTGTGACTCGCCACATGCCACGTGTATGATATGCTGGTCAGCCAATGCTCCAATTTGTTCTGAAAGAGATCAAAATAAAGGAAGACAATATACAGCCTAGGAGTAAAGCAGTTGCTCCCCTTGCATTAGCCACTTTCATTGCATGCCCAAACACCCAACCAGGAGGGGAGGAGCATTTATTCCAGCACACAGCCTCTGCTACAAAATGGGCACGATGCATTGTGGCGAAAGGAATGAACAGTGTGGATCCGCACGTTGGACACTTGGGAAGAGAGTCTGGAATGTTGGCATTCTACTGGCTTTCTCCCTTACGCTTTTTTATTGAGTCTAGGACCCCAGCCTACAGGATGGTAACACCCACACTTAGGGCAGGTCTTCCATCGTCAATTAAACCTCAGAAACACCCCAAAACTACTCCAAGATATCTCCTAAGTATCTAGGTGATCCTAGATCCAGTTGTGACAATGAAGGTAAACCACAGAAATCACCATCCAAGGCAATTTTATTTTATTTTAAAGATGTATTTAAGTACACTGCAGCTGTCTTCTGATACTCCACAAGAGGGCATCAGATCTCGTTACGGATGGTTGTGAGCCACCATGTGGTTGCTGAGATTTGAACTCAGGGCCTTTGGGAGAGCAGTCAGTGTTCTCAACCGCTGAGCCATCTCTCCAGCCCACCAATTTTATTTTATAAAGAGAACCATGAAACCTGTAGGTTCACAGAAATACTAAACTTTGGGGATTCATTGTTACATGTCTGACATTTTCATAATTGTATATAAGACTGGTCATATTTATTCTCATTAGGTGTATTTAACATGCCTCTCCCTATATTCCCTTCCTGTTCGCTGACGTCTTCCTTCCATTTTCATGGCAGTTTTTTTTTCTTTAAACTGAGATTCCACATATGAGAGAAAACACAAGCTAATTGTCTAAGTTCAGCTTTTGTCACCTAACATGAGACTCTCCAGTTGCATTTTCTTCTACATAGCTAGTCCATCATACATACATGTATGGAACAAAAGAAGCAACACTGAAAGATCGATAGCATCAGACATCAAATTATACTGTTGAGTTATAATAACAAAGTCAATGACACAGAAAACAGACATGTATAGGCATGTAGAATAGAAGACCCAGAAATAAACCACAAAGGTGCAGCCATTTGAGTTTTTAATAAAGATGCTGAAAGCATAGAGTGGAGAACAGAGATTGAAACTACAGCCCTACCTTATGCCCTATTTTTAAAAACCGGCTTAATATAGGTGCAGTGACACATTCTTATAGTCCCAACCCTCAGGAAGTAGAAGCAGACAAATCAGGAGTTCAAGATTATTTTCTGCTGTATAGTGAGTTCAAGGGCCAGCCTGGGCTATATGTGACCCTGACTCATTAAAAAGAAAAGAAGTGAGAAGAGAAGAGAAGAGAAGAGAAGAGAAGAGAAGAGAAGAGAAGAGAAGAGAAGAGAGAGAAGAGAAGAGAAGGGAAGAGAAAAACTAAAATGTAGTTCACAGATGGTGTAAGATCCACAATTGTGATACTATTGCAGGTTACCATAGGGCCGGCAATACTTTATGATATAAGCACGGGCAGTGACTTTCAGGTTAGGACTGAAGTTCTTCAGGAAATAATAAGAATTGACAAGTAGGATTGCATCTAAGTGAAGGGCTTTTGTTGGCAAAGCAAACCATTTGCAGCAAAAGCTCACCCACAGAACAAGGGAACCCCTTTATCATGTGTTCATCTGACAGAGGATTAATCACCAACATATGTAACGAATTTTAAAACTTAAATGCCAGAAGAATAAATAATGCAGTTAATAGATGGGTGAATAAATAGTGTAGTTAATAAGTGGGTGAATGAATTAATAGTCGTTTCTCAAAGAAGTAGGTCAAGTGGACAATGAATAAAAACATTTCATCTTTAGTCATCAGGAAAGTGCAAACCACTTCTACATTGAGACCATTCCAACCAGGTCAGAATGGCTAGCTAGCACTGAGAGAACAATAAACATGCCAGAGAGGCTGGGCAAGGACATTTAGATACTGTGAGTAGAAATGTAACTTAGTACAGCAACTGAGGAGGTTTCTCAAAAAACTAAAATGATAACATCCACACTATCCAGCTGTACCACTTTGGATGTATATCTGAAAGAGAAAGGGTGGCATGCAATAGAGATAACCTGCATGGCTATATTAATCAAAGTACTATTCACAATGGCCAGGTCACGGGGCCATTAGCCAATGAAAACACACACACACACACACACACACACACAGTGTGATCTCAACTGAAGAAATTATAGTACATGTTTTCTGAGATGCTTTCTCTTTTCCTCAGTCCATGACCCCCATCACTTACTCTGTTTTCTGCAGTGTGCTGAGGTCATCTTTTCCCTCTCTTCTGCTCTCCGGATTTTTCTATTCTTGAAATTTTTGTTACATTTAATGTGTGTGTGTTTGACATAACTTTATATATTGCTAAATATTATCAATATAGATTCTAGCTATACTGGGCAGAACATGTCTATTGTAGCACATATATCCTCAGATGTTCCGTGAACTCTGGCAGACATACGTGTACATATCTATGCAGAGAGAACTGTGCAGGGTTACTATTCAGGCATGTTGAACCAAAGAGCCCCAAATGTGAACAAGAACAAGGCATATTCTTAAAAGCCATGGGAGTGCATGAAATCCTACCAGGAACAATGATGCCCCTTTCTCCCTTCCACAAAATAGCCATAATTTTAAATTTCTTTTTTTACTGAGGTCCAAAACACATCCATGTTTGTACCCAGCCAGGAACTAGGAGGATCCAACTCTCTGCCATCTTGTAATCAGGTAAACTGCCTTGAAAGCTAGTAGCCACAATATATCTCCATCTTGAATTTCTTCTTTCATTCCACTACAAGTACATGGGCAGCTGCAGCATCTAATAGCTGCACAGAGCCTAGGGCCAAGAAGAAAGACTGAAACTCAAGCTGACTCCCAGGAAACCGAGAGATCTGCACATCAGAAAAGCTGACACTTTTGCCATTGCCTACTAGCCAGGTTTGCAGGTAGGAGGCCCACCCCCAGCAAAACTGCACCACGCCATCACCACTACAAACATCCACACCCTGGGTCACAGTGTACCATATACATAATTGACATGTGTGCACTCAAAACACACCATAACCAACCAACCATCCAACAAATAATATAATTGAGAGTCACGGCACCGGCGTAGATCAAGCAAAAGAATGTAAACTTAAGTCAAAGAATAGACTCACTTATTGAGGAAGGAAACCAATAAATAAATATCAAGGCCATCCTTAAGCATGGTGTAGCTACCTACCATCCCAGTACTAAAGAGGGACTTAGTAGAAGAACCAGAGAGTTCAGGGGTAGCTGGGGATAGCTGGGTGATCTCTCAAAGGGGGGTGGGGAGGGGGAGAACAAGGCAGAAGCGAAGCCTACAGTACAGCCTTAAAGGAACAAATCATCGCAATTCCCTAGGAAGAAAAAGAAATGCAGAAAGCCACAGGATATGTATTTATTGAAAAACAGCTGAAAACTTGCCAATACCCTAGAGAGATAAGTACATCACAGCTCAAATTAAACTTAAAGACAAAAAAAA
Organism: Tokudaia tokunoshimensis; assembly: GCA_036184795.1. Classification (NCBI taxonomy): domain Eukaryota; kingdom Metazoa; phylum Chordata; class Mammalia; order Rodentia; family Muridae; genus Tokudaia; species Tokudaia tokunoshimensis. Next base: position 80,257,567 of record BTHU01000002.1, on the reverse strand, counting down.
AACAGTAAGAAACAAATTTCAAGCCACAGAGAACAGAATAAGAACCTCGCAGGACAGAAGAAAATGGGAAGACATATTCAGATTTACACAATAGCCAAGGTATGGGTCGAACTAAGCATCCAGTGATGGGTGAGTAGATGATGTAAATTTAGTATTTATACTAATAATAAAATATTAATTCAGCTGAGAAAGGATGGAATTCTGTGGTATAGGGCAATAAGGATGATCTTGGAAGACATTATGTTAGGGGAACAAATTAGACACAAAATGATCAGTATTGTAGATTCTCACCGAAATCTGGAAGTTATTCAAGTTGATTTCACAGAGATAGAGCAGAGCCATGGTGACAGGAGACAGTGAATGGGATCAGGATATGGAGGGGGGATAGAGAGAAAGGTTAACCTGCAGAAGGGTGAGGCTGGATAGAGAAAATGAATGCCATGCAGGCTTCTGGGGAAGAAAAGTTATCAACGGTCTCAGCCAACACTGAACCCTTTACCCTACAATACCAACATAACAGGCAAAATGTGCCCACTGGTGTAACAGCGGCATGAGTGTTTAAACAACCATACTCTAGATCAGATCTGAGGCCTGTTCCACAGAAGGAAATCCATGTCCAGCACTATAGACATGGCCAAAACACACGGGGTTATGTTGCGGGGAATGTTAAAAAAAGAACGCCCTGCCAACTGTTCCTGGTGGCGCCGAAAATAAATTTATCCTAAAAGCAAATAATCCTAATTTTAAATTCACAGTTTAATTCCGTTGCTCTAAGAGGTAAGCAAATGGGTTAGGGAAGCCATGGGCCCTAGGCCAGAATCTATAGATCTATAGAAGTTGTTTTGCTTTCCTGTTGTCAGACTGCCTTCTAAATATTGATGTTTATGTCCACAGATTTGGGTGTTCTGATCTGGCTCAGAAAAGCTTCTCACTGAGGCGGTGGGGGGCGGGGGGGTAGTAGTTAGTGCAGACAATACTAACTGTTCAAAATGCTGAGGATAAGAGAGTGTGAGTGCTCAGCTGTAGAGGAGACATCTCTATGAAATGTCTCTATACACATACCTATAAGCATAAGGGTGCATCCCAGAAGAGAGGACAGAAAGAATGTAAGAGCTAGAGATGGTTAGCTCTGTACATGACATGAATATCAAACCCATGAACTCAAAGCAGCTGTGGTTACTCGCATAAGATCACGTGAGTTAAAAAGTCCGGCATGGAGCAGGACCCCTGACTGAAGAGCTTGTAGCAGCTGATAGCTGCTGGGAGAGAGAAAGTCACTAAGTAGATATTTCCTGAGTAACTATGCTATTAGTCTCATTCATCTAGATATTGTTGGAACACAATAAATTTAGTCTAGCCCTACTCTTTGGAAGCTTATAGACTTGGTGGGGATGGAATTTATACCTGTAAAGATTATCTAAAGCAGTTCACCACGTACTACAGGATAAAGCCCTCAACAATCAAAATAAGCTGTCCCATGGTGAAACAGGTCTAAGACAGGTCACTCCAAGTGTTGATCTCTGATCTTTAACAAGCATCGTAGCTATAGGACACATGCACTCTTAGTAGCTCTGAGCAATGCCTTTTGGTCAATATACTGGAAATGTTTCATAACTTCGGTGAGTAAAGATACCTCTTAAATCTGAATTTTTGCGTTGTATTAATGGCAATTTTTATTTATTCTTTCATTAATTTATTTCATTTATTTATTTCTTTATCTCATTTATTCTAGAAGTCTTTGTGCACACAGATAAACATGAGGGAACCAGAAAAAGTTAAGCACACATGTGCGCACATGTAAGTACATGGACTTCATTTAAAAAGCATGTAGCTGACAACAGTTGTCTAATGACCTTCTCAATGAAAGGAGAACTATCTCTCAATACCTTTTAATGAATACCTTGTGTTGTACTTAGTATTTTAGCTAGTAGGTTAAAAAAATGCAAACTTCCTTGTGGCCAAGCGTATATTCTCTTTGGTTCTTCAGTAAGGATGAACAGAAAGTAAATATAAACAAGAAAAACAACTTGAGAATAAAACCCTATTCGACCTGAGACATTTGTGTTGGGGCTGAAGAGGTGGCTCAGTAGTTAAGGTCACTGGCTGGTTTTGTGGATGACCCGGGTTCCATTCCAGCACCTACACAGCAGCAAACAGCCACCTGTAACTCCAGTTCCAGGGAATCTGATGCATTCCTATGACCTTGAACACCAGACACATAAGTGGTACATAAACCAACAGGTAAACACTTAATGCATTCACATAAAATAGAAATAAATCATCTGTGGACAAACATCCTAGAATTATGAAATCCCAACTGTGGGCCCAAACTCAACTCTTTTGTCCTTTACACATACTTCAGACAATAATACTGACCTACTTTAGAGCCAGCACGAGGATTAATGTGCTTTAAAAAGCTAATCATAGCATAGATGATGACAGCTTATAACAGGTATAAACACTCTTACAACGACAAGTAACCAGAGTCTCTTGTTTTCAATGCAAGCCACTGGGTTAATTTTCTAAAATCATGCTAATTACAAACCACTAATACTCCTTACATAAAGATGGATGCTAGTTAACAAGTATAGCTTTTCAAAAATACTCAACTATCTTTAAAGAAATTAGAGTAACTGTCACAGGCAGAAAGTAGTAATTTTTGATCAATCCCATCAAATGGTGGTCTACACACCACCGATAGAGAGTACTGGGTTGAGGACTGCTGTCGTCCCCCTCAGAGAGGGTTATGCAGCTTCCAAGGCCACCTGCCACTCAAACTGGGAAGCAAGGAAACCTAACGAGCACGGTGTTGAACCTGGATGTTTCCTATGGTGACTTCTGCCTTTTACACCAACATTACACACTTCAATAACATGGAGTCAGTAAAGGATCGCTCCCGTCTCCTTTCAGCTCAACCAGCAAGCTTTTCACCGAGAACTGTCACATCTTTCAGATGCCAAGAGCAACCAGATACCCGAGCTGAGAGGCTAACTTCCAGCAGCAGTAGCAGCCCCAGTTCTGGGAATTGAGGCATTTAGATGTTCTTTATAAACCTCATTCATCAAACAGCAGAGCTACTCCATTTAGTGAAGGCATTATGGAAGTGCTTAGATGGAATACGGAGTGTGTGAATTGACTTAAATTATCTACAAGAAAGAGAGAAACTAACCATGAGGAAGTGCAAAGAAAGAAAGCAAGCTAAGAATGAAATAGGGCATTAGAGACTTGTTATAAATTGTCACCCTTCAGGTTCTCTACAAAAGGTTTCCAGGGATGTCTTTGCAGAACTGGAAGTCTAACAGAGTGAAATTGACTTAAACTTACTGCACCTACCACAGTTCTTGCCTATTCAAAACAAGAAGAAAGGCTAGCAGGTATTTATACAAGTTCAGACATCCCTAATAACACAAGGATTAGCTTACATCAAAATCTCAACACTCCAAACCAGTGTATGTGAAGGAAGTAGGGGGTGAGATGCTGACAACAGGGTGGAAGCAAGAGAAGGGCAATAAACGGACAGACAACGGTTTCTACTGAGCTCACTAAAAGGACGTCCATCCATGTTTACTTGTTTTCTAGTGACAAATTAAGTTGCCTATAAAAATATTGTATTATGAAATTATAAACAGACAAGTTCTTGTCTGTTATCATAATTCCTTTATGTTCAAAAAGGAATTAGTAACATTCTTCCTAATGGAAGAATGGGAGGGGTGAGAATGTAAGATGGAGAAAGGAAAGAAAAGGCAGAATGCAGAAGAGTCAGAGCCAGGAAACTGGACACTGGGTTTGGATGAGGTTTAATAAGTTTTTAGGAAAAAGCTTCTGGCTGTCCCCAGGCCTCATTGCCTTTAGCCTGTTTGCAAATAGATGTTACACACACACACACACACACACACACACACACACACACCTAAACAATAACCTTCCTCTCTTTAGACAGACAGCCATAGCCAGGAGTTTCATTATTCAGCCTATTTTTGAAATATCCCCTTCTTGCAGTTTGAATGTTGGCTCAAAGGTTAAGAGCATGTACTCATCTTGCAGCAGGGCTGAGTTAGGTTCCCAAGACCCAGCTGAGCAGTAGTAACTACCAACTATAACTCCAGCTCTAGGGGATCTAATGTCTTCTTCCAGCCTCGATGGGCAAACTGCACTCATGTGCCCATACCCCCACACAGATACACATACACTTAACTAGTAATAATTTGTTAAAAAGAAATCATTCCTCCTTGTCACACACAGGGATTGGGGTGCATTACTAATCTGAGAAGTTGAAAATGGCAGTCTGAGGAAAACATGGAGCCCCGAGGGCATCTACAGTAACACGTATTCTCAAGTAGGAAAAAAATTGGGTATCTATATCAAAAAGTCAAGTCCATGTGTCATACCAGTTACACAAAGCAAGTAAAACAACATGACAGCTAGCTAGACAGACAGAAGGCACATTGCCAAACCAAAAACCTCCATCCTGAGACCGCCCAACTCTCCTCCTCCATAGGTCTGACTCACAGTTCCTTGGGTCACTGGATTTTCAAGACATAAAGTTGTTAAGGCAATGTCGTGAGTCCTCCATGGCTGCACTAGTCATCGGCATCCACAGCGCCGTAGGTGACATGAGATTAAGTAATGACTGCAGACATGGACAACAGTCCAGTCTCACATTCCCTGCAGTCAGAGAAGGGCGCATTAACTATTTCCACATCTAAGACCTTAGAGCCCACAGAACAACTCCAATTCTTCTCCTCATGTCCTCAAAGCCTTGTGGTACATCATCACATACTCATTTCTAAGGCACCTTCATATTCCAAAGACAATTGATCTGTAGGATATGAGTTGAAATCTCACCCTGGCCCTCACAAGAACACCCTCTTAGCAAAGAGCTTTCAATGCATCTTCCTCCCCTGTGCCACTTGAAGGACTGTGCTGATGCCAGGGAAGCAAGGTCTCTCCAGTAGAGCACATCTGCCCTGTTTCCCTTCCTTCCCTTCCCACAGTACAGAAGACTTCACCCCGTTGTGTGTGTTCTGTCTAGTGACTTCTACCCATAGTCCCCTGCTGCTCTTCTCTGTCTGAGCATGAAACCTCAATCTCTTTCTTCCACTCATTAAAAAATAAATCCAATGGTAGCCAGATTTAGAACCCCATGAAAAAGTTAAAGCATTAGAGGGAGGCACCCACCTACACATCTCTCCATTCATAGGCACTATTCAACAGTTGCTGTGAAGTTTATAATTAACCTACTAGCTTAAAGTGGAACAGAAATATCTGGACTCTCTTGATTTACCTAGGAGTCTGGCTTACCACAAAGTTACATCCCAGGCAGGACCAGCTCCCCTTGCTGACTCCAAAGGCCTTCTTGGTGCTGCTCTCTGGTTTTCTGCAATCACCTAGCCCTGGCTGTGCTGGCAGGTGCTGGCCTAACCCTGGGTACAAGCAAACAAAGGGTTGCTCTACACGGCCCACTTACTTCCAGAGGCCCAAAGGTTCCCACTAGCTCACAGAACTGTGTTCCGAGGCTCTCTAACATGAGACTGGACTCCCACCCATTGCAGTGCCTTTGAATGATGGCTGCCATTACTGTGCCACCAAGTTTGCTCCTTTTCCGACCTGTTACCACTCCAGGCTTTAAGGCAAAGACATGGAGTGAGATATGTGCACCCGTGCCTCTGAGTGTAGCTCCACGCCAGATGCAGGGCCCTGAAAAATGATGGGGTGGTTCAAAGCTATAATCCCAGCCCTTGGAAAGTAGAGACAGGAAATCAGTTGTTTAAGGTCATGTGTGGTTTCACATAAAGTTCAAGTCCAGCCTGGGCTACAAGAGAATACGTGTCAAAAACAAACACATACCCTCCGCCCCCTCCCCCCAAAAAAACAATCTACAATACCAGAACAAGAAGCCTCATCCTTTAAGAGAAAATGGATCTGAAGCTCAGAAAGAATCCTCTCTAGCATTTACTTCCTGATGGTAAAAAGACTAGATCAGTTCTCAGACTCTCAGCTCAGACATTTAGCCTTGTCATTTCAGAGAAAGGTCAAAGTTTCCCATCTGCTAGAGAGAGCTGCAAGGAGCATGACTCATCCTGCTGGAGATAGGGCCTGGAGATATTGCATTAAACAACAGCACAGACTACCTTCAGAATGGGTGCAAAGATCAGAAAGGGTTGAGCAGTACCTCTACTATGCTGCCTGACTTGAAATTACGCACAAAGTAAGTTGTACTTTGACATCCAGATAGGTGCCATGAGTACATGAATATGCACACACACACACACACACACACACACCCCACACACACTAAAAGAGTCACTGGAGTGAGGTGAGTCCAAGCCACCAATTACTGTTTGAACATCAACATTCCCTAAGAAAGGCAGGCTGTGAGCTAGCTGCCACACCCCTCTGTAGGCACTTGTCAATAGGTAATGCCTCTCACCTGAAGAAACAGGATGTTAGTGAGCTTAGTGTGATTCAGTGAGTTGTAAAAGAAGACAGAAAAAAATGCTAGGTTTTAATGTTTTCCACTCAGACATCCATCAATAAAAAGCAGAAATGTCCTGCTATAATATACTAATGGTAAAACAGATAATATGACTTACTTATTTATTAATTATTGACACCTTTCATTGATAGTATTTTACTGCACAAAACAACCACGTAATATGTTGCATATTCTATGCACTGTATAAAAGGACATTGGTGAATAGGTGTGGTGAGCCTACAAACTCATTCCCACAAATCCCAAGAATCAGGGCAACGTGTTAGGAAATCTATAATTACATCCACATGAAAACAGAGTAGGCGCTGTCCAAGTGGGAACTCGGTAGCAGACAATGAACAGGAGGAAGCCCTCTAAGAACACTCATACCCTTCATGATTTAGAGCAGAAGACGCAGTTTCACCTTGCCCAGACAGACCTGCAATTGCTTTATAAGTTGAGTGCAGCATTGAAGTCTGGGGCCTCTTGCCTCTACCTCTCAAGTACTAAGACTGCAAGCATTCGCCATTAAACCCCACGTAAATTCTGTCTAAAACCAATCCTGTAGTCTGCTGTTTTCAAATGTTCAACACGAAGTCTCGATTACAAATTAAGACTGACATTCAGGCTGAGCCCAGAACAACAGGGCAACACAGGGGCCTAGGCACGCGCCACAGGGTAAGGTAAATGAGGAGGAAACAATATGAATCAGGTCACATGATACAATTCCTCTCAGCAAACACAGATGGGTGCTCCTGACCCTGCAGGCTCACAGACGCTGGCGTTAACAGAACACCACCCCTAGCCTTTTCTTTTAAAAGAATTGTGTTTTTCAGCGTGAGTATACGCCACATATGTGCCGGGTGAGCACTGGGACCAGAAAACGGCACTGGATCCTAGAGAGCTGCAGTTACAGGAGGTTCTGAGCCATCAGACCTGGCTTCGAGAAAAAGCAGCGATTGTCAACCACCTCACCATCTCTCCAGCCCTGGTGACTGCTCTTCTGTGATCTGTACTGAGTGAAGGAGCAACAAGGAGCAAAGAAACTGGCTCCCAAGCATGCTAGGTTATGAACTTCCAGGACAGTCAAGGAGGCTCGCCTCAGCACGACCACTCTTAAGGTCGCAAGTCTACACTGAAAGCCCACTGGGGGTCAAATTTAGGTTCTGTAATGATAAAGTGAGGAGAAAAGGATGGAGACTATCAGGCATTAGAATGCACAATGGCTGTCAGAAATCAGGGAAAAGCACGAATGTAAGAACCCTGATGAGTTATTATCTTTCCGCTTAGCCTTTCCTTCTCTCACTATTACAAGTCTCAGCACGGCACTAGTGCACCTGTCCACCCACACCCCAGGGTACACTCAGTACTCAGCAAAACACACACACACACACACACACACAGCACCTGCTACCCACACCCTGGGTGCAGTCAGTACTAGCGCTCGCTCGCTCTCTCTCTCTCTCTCTCTCTCTCTCTCTCTCTCTCTCTCTCTCTCTCTCTCCCTCCCTCCCTCTCTCTCTCTCTCTCTCTCTCTCACACACACACACACACACAAGCATCTGCCACTCACACCCTGGGGTGCAGTCAATACTAGGTCTCTCTCTCTCTCTCTCTCTCACACACACACACACACACACACACACACACACATACACACACACAGCACCTGCCACCCACATCCTGGAGTGCTGATCAAGTACTAGGTCTCACACACACACACAAACATCTGCCATTCACACCCTGGGGTGCAGTCAGTACTAGGACACACACACACACACAGAGCTATGTTCATGGGTCAAAAATCTACTCATCCTTTTGCCTCCACCTCACCTCTCCATTCCACCCCAGCACATCTGTCACAAGTCTGCACCCAAACATCCACGTGGCAAACTTGCCACAAGAATCACAGGTTTGCCTCGTCACAACATCATCTTCATCTCTGCCCACAAAGTCCCACACAGCACTCAGTACCAAATGCTTTACAAAAGCATGTTGCAGAAATCAAGGAATGCAGAGAAAACCAGGGAGGAAACTTGATTCTGATCACGTGAGGACTCCTTGTTTAAAACCCTCATGTCTTAGCTTTCAATTACTAGGGAAAATCACCTCTCAATCCTGCTTCACAGGTTGTATAATAAGATTAAAAGAAGAAAGGCTATTTTCCCATTACATAGCTTAAATTAGACGCAGTTCAATGGGGAATACTGCACTACTTAAAGAAGCCAGAGCTTTCCTGAAGAAAGAGGACTAGTAAGAAATGAGCTGTCTTAGCAGTGTCTGACGATCAAGACAGGGGTGGCACTTACCTGGCTTGTTACCTTCCCTCTCGTGGCCAAGCTGCCCCTTGGTGTTTACTCCACACGTATAAACCTCCCCATCTTCCAGCAGGAACACCGAGTGGTTTCCTCCGCACGCCACTTCCTTGATGCTTCTGTCCGATACAAAGCGGCACACCTGGGGCTCAGCCACGATTCCTTGCAGGTTGGAGCTGATGCCTGGTTGGCCCAGAGACCAATACCCCCAACATAACATTGTTCTTATCCTTCAGGGTCTCATATAGCCTACAAAATAGTTTTTTTTAAAAAAAGGGAGGTTAGGAAAAAATTATTTAAAAGCATCAGAAGAAATCAAGTAACAAAAGCAACCAATTAAAACGACCCTCCTTGTGGGCAAAGGATGTGACAGCTGAATGAAACCTCGGGACAAAATCCATTACTTTTGGGTTAATTAAAAATGGCCCTCGCCTTGCATCTTAAAATAAAACATGTTAATATTGTCCAAAGTAATTCTATAAGTTAGAAAGATGCTATTTTCTGTTTTAGTAGTGCTTAAAGGGCAATTTTAAATAAATCTTCTTCACCTCACTGAGTGAACCCAGTCATGCTTCCTACCTCGAAGTGGGGCCCTCTATATTCATCTGCGCCTGCTTCCCCTGACATGGTTACTTGTCTACCTGAACGGATAGTTTCTTCTTTCTACTCTTCAAACTTAACGCCATCATATTTGTAAACCCCTTCACCAGAAAACATAGAATAGTACAGGCTTCTTCCAGATAGCAGGGCATCAACTTTGGCCAACTGACTACTGCTGACAAGATCCACAAGCTTTTAAAAATATGCCCCACAGCGGGATGCTTTTCCAAACAAATAAAAACGAAATCTCCCTCTCTACCAGTTCATACACACCGAAGTGGCCAGATTAAGATGGAGCCCTTCTACAAGAACACAAAATGATGGGGCTGCTCTGGAAAATGGTGGATGGTTCTTCAAAAGTTCTATGGCGCTTGCTATCACTACAGTTGGAAATATCAAGCAGGTGATTCCCCACTGAAGAAATCATCTAGTGAGCCTCGACAGCCTTACAACAAGTACCTTACCACTTTGGGGAAAAGCAGAACCTTGGTGGAGGAGGGAGGAGGGAATTCTAAAAACAAAAACTAACAGAAAAGCCAGAAGACTAAAATGAAGATTGAGGACTGTGAGGAAACCAAGAATTGTAGGCAAGTGACAGACAGATAGTTAAACACTGCTTCCTGCCCTATCAATTCCTGACCATTGGAGAAGACCTCTGGTCAGCAGAGTTTGTCATTGAAATCACTTTAGTTGGATTTTAAAGGAAATCTTCCAAAGTCTGGCCCTAGGAACACTCAGATTACATTTCAACTTTCTGTAGTGCACACATTTCAGGAGTTTTACTTAATCACTGCCGGACGCTAAGACATGACAATCTCAGTATGAACAATAGGACTAGACACAGCATGACAGCCCCATCAACCAGCCCACTGGAAGAACTGTGACTAACTTCTGAGGGTCTAAGGGCACAAAGCAGACAGCCTTTTTGTGCAAAGGCAGGCTTTAAAATGGTCAATTCCTTCCTCCTAACATAAAAGCAAAGGCTACAAACAGATTATAATCCAATGAAGTGTACTGCTCCAACCTTTCTTGACAACAGATACAGTACTGTGTCCTTGATCTATGAAAAATATTTTCACAACTGCACTACAATACTTCTAACTTATTCTTTAAATTTTTTGAAGCTTACAACAAATCACAAAAATATAAAATTGAACTTATTTCTTTTTCATGACCAGAAAGTATTGCTTCTTCCCAAGAGTTTAACATCTTGTCTAGATGCTAGACTAAAAAAAAAAAAAAACATTAAGCTTAAGCATTATTCTTTGATAAACTGCTAAGATTAGGGAAGAAACCTGTAAGTACAAAACAGGCAGGGAGAGGACAAAGATAAGACATTTGTTTACAATGGATCTTCCCCAGGTAACTCAATTGCTGATCCACACTCAATTCTTTCAATTTAATATTTTGTGGTTTTTGTCTTCTCTCTCCTATCAATAACTGCATTAGCACCAAGATATTACACTATCAGCCACTGCAATATCACATAGTTTATTATTACCTCCTATCATCATCGTAACAACCACTTTCAGATAAAGCAGCACTCCCAGCATTCAAAAATACCACAGTCACATAGCTGGAGGCTGCAGAGCCATGCTCCACATACAAGACTGACACCAATGTCCACACGGATCCCCAGGTCGACCCTGCTACCCAAGGAACATGTTACCTACAATACCACAACACAAAAATACCTTAGGAATGACTCCACTATAGTCAGTACACAAAACACAACTGTACTATGGTAATTCTAAAGTATTCTTTGAAATTTTAAGCTTTCAACAAAGGCATGAAATTTAAAATAAATTTAGAATTTATTAATAAATAAAATAAAATTTAAAATAGATCTGCCCTCTGAGCCCAGACTAGTCATAATTCAGAGATGAGCAACTATAGGATTAGCCAACAGAAGAAAACATGTCTGGGGACGAGAGATGACTCAGCAGTTAAGAGTGTCTGCTGTGCAATTAAGAGGTCCAGAGCTGAGAGCCTGCTCAAGTGTGAGCCTTGACATGTCGGTGATTCTGCTGTTCAGAATTGCCTTTAATCGTAGAGCTGAGGTGCCTTGTAGTGGTACTGGGTGCAAGAAGGCTGCTGTGAGAAGATCATGTGTGTTTTAGGTGCGTTTCCTCCATGAATAAATTAAAATGCTAGGTGTAAGTCCATTAATAATCAGTAACAGAAAAAAAAAAAGAAACAGAAAGTTCTTTTATCTTTACATTAAGTCTAGAGTACATGACGATAGCACAGAGAGTGTTTGGGGCAGCTGTGTGTCTGTGAGTTCACACATCTAGAGGCTCACAGTTAAAATACCAACATTTCATTACCCAGACCAAAAAAGAGGAAACCTCCTCAATTAGTGTATAAAGAGATATGTAATTAGTTGTAAAGTATACTAAACAGGCACACATAAAGCAACATTGTGGTAACAAAAACATAGTACCCTCTCCTGTGTCTGCCTGGAAGTAAGGTTTTCATAGGTCACTAATGTGGTGTTCATAATAGCTTTATATGTAACTATTGGAAATAATGAGAATAAACTATGTCTATATAATCACATAAATCATGCTTTTTAAAAGATTGTTGTGCTGGGCATTTACTTTTATTGGAATTGGGTTTGTTTTACTTGTAATAAAATAAACTCCTGACTGATAATATTAATAATTACATCATTAAGAATATCTAGAGGTAAAACTTAATTTGAGCTTATTCTGGGTCAAACTCAAAGGTATTGCTCTGTTTCATCTTCTATAAGATTTTACACATACAGAAAGACCAAAAAGTGACTATATATGTATATATGTATCTATGTACAGACATAGTGCTAAGGGGAACAATCATAGGGCACACTCACACTGAGGCACAGCGGAGAATGTGAATTCAGACTCTATGCTTGACCTCTCCAGTAAGGAACCTATAATGAACTGCTGAAATGTGCAGCATTCCCAAGAGTCCCCAGAACTGTCCACAAAGAATGAACACCCTGATCAATAGTCAGTGTATTGGATGCACTGAAGAATTACTTCTTAATAGTGTATACAGCACTCCATTACACCAGTTACTAAATTTACCCAGCTATTTGTCCTGCCTTGGGTTCCATGATGAACAAGCAACCTAATTCCCCCAATCCCCAGGGCCAAATCTAAAACAGTGATGAAACATACTGACTAATGGGGTCCAGGTATCCCAACCTGCATGGCATCGCTCATTACCATGTTGGCATCATGAGTCAATCAACTTTGGAGGAATTTGTGCTTGAGACACAGCTGAACTCTCAGTGCTCTGGGTGAGTATAATCCTAGGTGAGCAACCTCCGATTGACAAGTAGAAACATTTTAGAAAGAAAAATACCAAAAATACAAAAAAAAAAAAAACAAAAAAAACAAAAAACCTTGAAAACTTCACCTTGCTTGAATTAAAGGCATCTTTAAGTAGCCAAGTAAAATCTGCCTGCCAGGAGAATTAAGCAGTAACATAAACCAGAGGCATCCCTGTAGAAGGGTTGTTTTCCTAATTGGAATATGGTTGAGGTTATCATAATGTCTCAGAATGGCAGCAGGGGGCACTGAAATCATCCACCTTCCTGGTTAAGTTCAATGTGTTAAAGAGAATCCAGCTAACTGGCATGATGGCACATCCTGGAGATCCCAGTACTTGGATGGCTAAGGCAGGAGAAACATGGGTTTGAGGCCACCCTGAGTAACAGGGAGACCGTCTCAAAAGGAGGAGGACCCACACATACACCATTAATTCAGCTTTCACTTACAGACTTGCTCTAAACTGAACTCCCAAAGCTGATTGCTGCCAGTGTCCATGAACTTAACATCTAGCTCAGCCAGTCTGAGCATCACTGGCATTTTGATCTCTCCAATTTGCTCACCCATTTTTCTACATTTACTGCCTCTCCCTGGCTATTAATGAAGGTGATTCTTTTGTTTCCTTACAAAATACCCAATTATGGAGCCAGTGACAGAAGACTACAGAACGCCACCCATCTCCTACACCTCTTCAGTCTCGGCTTCCACTTCCTGCCTCTCGTTCCTTCAACCACAAACCAAAAACAGAGATGTCTTTCAAAGGACAACTTTCTCTGGGTGTCATACTTGGCTCATTCTTTTTCTCATTTAGTTTTGTTAAAAGATTGATACTCTCAATGGCCAAATGGGTCAACTCAGCTCAAGTCCTGAGTTAACGGTAAACTAGCTGGGAAGCCTGGAGAAGGAGGTGCAGAGACTCCCAGGCCTGTTTCCCCTCTCTCCAATGGAGAATAACTAAGTTCTATGACAAAATGTGTAGAAAGGGTACACACCACCAAATGTCACTGTGATTCCTACGAGGCCTGGTGCTCTGCATTAAGGCCTCTGCAGACAAGACAGTTCCAGAAGAGGCTGAGGTGTCACTCCTGATCTCCTTGGCCAGGACTAGCATTAGCTATGTCCTGCCAAGCCTGCACCGCAGCAGAGCTGATCTTCCAACACAGCTGCAATTTTTGTTAGGGCATCTGAGGTTGCTAGAGAGCTTTCTGGGTTTTCTTTAAAATCTGGAGGGAAAAGGTAGATAGATTGTCTGTTCTAGCCCTAGTGAGTGAGCTGAATACTGAATGGCAACCTCCATTTCCTAAACTGTCTTAACAGCAACCTAACAACCAATTCCTACTCCTCAAAAAGACACAGAACAATAGTAACATAAAGGCAGGACTCATTATCTCACTTAACATAATGATGTACGTCCTCTCAAATATGCTTATCAACAAATATATGAATGGTGATGTATGTGAATGGTGATGTATGTGTAGGTGTTAAGGCCTTGTACAAGGATTCAGTGCACTGCAAGTATGTCCCAAATGCAAGCAAATCTAGAGACAAAACTCAAATGCCAATAACAAGATTCATTCTTATGACATGCTTTATTATTAAATTATTTTTTCTGCTAGCAAGAATTGCAAATGTTCAACAAGACATCCTTTCCCTTCTGTGGCTTCCTGGTCTTTTAGTGGGTTTTGGGTCCTCGGATACTTTCAGCCATCACATAGAATTCCTGCTCCTCCCCATTACCTTCTTACCACAATGCCTCCTTCATTATCTGGCATTAGGTTTTGTGAAGCTAACTGAATGAGAGGCTCTCCATGGGAGCTGTGGGCTGCCTTCAAAAGACACCCAGACAGCCAGGCAAGAATCTGACAGCCTGGTAACACCAGAACAGCCAGAGCTCTTACTCACAGCTAATAAGTGTGAAACACCATTAACAACTCTGGAAAACAAGCTGGAGCTGGCATTTTCTGATGAAGATACAAGGATGTGCAACTGCACAGAGACAAAGACAGATAGTAAAACCTGGAAACTTGGAACATGCGGCAGTGCAGAAATACTGCATGCTGTCCACTATAGTGGCTGTGCATTTGAAATGCACCTAATACAACTGAAGAACTGCAATTTCAATACTATTTGATTTTAATTTTAATAGCAGTGAGCATACTGGCTACTGGCTACCTTACTATGCAATGAAGAAATTCATTAATCTAGGCATCATGATATATATCAATATATAAATATTATACATAAATATACATAATAAATAAGTATAAATATGTAAATGTATTTCTGTATATTTATATAAACTTATATAACCTATAGTTAGATTAAATGTGAAGAAACATATATATATAATTCATATATAAAAGAATTTCAATATTAGAAACAGAAAGAAAAAAAGCCAAGTGTGGTGGTACATACCTACAAGCCATCCCCTAAGAGGATGCTCAGGGCAGAAACAAGTATGTTTTATGAGATGGCTAAAAGTAATCTCAGAATCTAATAGATGCGGGTTTCAAGGCCAGCCTAGACTTCATGAAACTTGTCTTAAAGGGAACATAAATTACATATGCATAAAATAGAATCCTGTACAGCAATTAAAAATAAACTAACAGTATGAGATGGTTTGTATATGTTCGACCCAGGGAGCAGCACAATTAGAAGGTGTGACTTTTGGAGTAGGTGTGTCACTGTGGGTGTGGGTTATAAGACTCTCAACCTAGCTGCCTGCAAGTCAATATTCTGCTAGCATCCTTCAGATGAAGACATAGAATGCTCAGCTCCTCCTGCACCATGCCTGCCTGAATGCTGCCATGTTCCTGCCTTGATGATAATTATCTGAACCTCTGTGTGTAAGCCAGGCCCCAATTAAATGTTGTCATGGCATCTGTTCACAGCAGTAAAACCCTAACCAAGACACAGTATAACCGAGTTTCAGCAAGTTTTGAGTTACAAAAGAAATCAGAATGTTACAAAGCTTAAATTCTGCAAAACAAATACAATGCTGCGGTAAAGGTATGAATCAAAAATCTTCACAAACACAAAACAGAAATCAGTGCTTATGGAGGCATCAGGGACAGAGTGGACAACCTAGAAGGAACACCCAGGAGGAGCTCCAAAAGCAGGATGATGTCCTGTTTCTGTCCTCTCGTCTCTAAACATACATCGGCAGCATTACTTTATGATACAAGTATTTTGCAATTTAGAAAAAGCACTGGTAAGGCAGTATTGCACTTCTTAGCGCCTCCCTCCATACCCTATGCCCACACAGACTGGCAGCCTCTATGGAGGAACCAAGCTTCGTTCATCTTTGATGGCTCCTGTTCTCAGAAGAATGCAATGGCGCAGAGAGCCAAATCAACGGAGTCGTGATCTAAGAAGACCACACTTCCCAGGTTTAACCTGTGGACAGTTATGTTTTCCAGGCTGGATATGGCTAATTAAGTCTCTATTGCTAACAAAAAAATAACAATGTATTTCTCCTCTTAAAACGGACCTCCTGTGCTTTAGCTGACCTGAAAGTGAAATGCCTTTTACAGTGTAGCTCTTATTAAACATAGTGGTCGGGATCCCCCGCTTGGGCGAGTAGGCTTTTTTTTTTCTATTTACTATAATTATTCATGTGTACATATTGCAAAGGAACACATGTATACATACTGCTATACTTTTACAAAAAGGAACTGGTGTCACCGGACTGTTCAGACACATTGAATTTGTATCTGGAAACTACCAGAAGCCCCTGGAAGTGGGCAGAAGTGGGGCAGGGATTGGGTACAGCACAGTACATATTCTAGCCACAACCATATATGCCACAGAACAAGAGGTCACTTTGCCCACTTCTCTGATTTACTTGGTTATTTATTTATTGAGACTGTGTCTCATGCAGCCCAGGCCAATCTCAATATGTATTTCTTATATATCTAAGAATAACTTTGACACTTACGGTTCTCCTACCTCTATCTCCCATGTGCTGTAATTAAAGGTCTGTGATGACATGCCTGCCATATTTCTTTCCTTTTACTTTTTGAGACAGGGTCACTCTGTAGCCCAAGCTAGAATGACTATGAGAAAGAAGTTGGCATTTGCTAGTGAAAATGTAGATATGAATATGCACAGGACAGGAATTTTATTCCTGGGCATACAGCCAAACTGTCTAACTCATTAAGAATCTAACTCATTAAGCCCAGGCTGGCCTGGCCCTTAGTGTATGGGCCAGATAGGCCTAAAGCTCACATTAATCCTCCTGCCTCAGCCCCACAAGTATTAAGATCAAAGACATGAGCCATCACAGCTGACAAAATGTGGGGTTTTTGCTGTTGTTGTTTGCATTACTGGGGACTGAACTCAGGGCTCTACCATGAGCTACATTGCCATCTAGACCCCCATTCTTCTGTTTTAGAGTCTAGCTATGTAGTACAGGTTCGTCTAAAACCCATGCCAATCATCCTACCCTAGCTTCACCTGGGAGGGGAGTATGGTTGTGAAGCATCACGCCCAGCAAGGCCCCTGCATCCCACACACCACCCCCCACAGGGGAGAGGGTAGCACCGTAGCAAGCACACCAAGATGCTACAACTGAGAGAATGGAATTCTGGCTCTTCCTGGTAGCTCTGAGCCTGAGACTCTTTTGTTCATTTCTCCATCTTTAGAGACCAGACTGATGTCTAGTACATAAAAGGGACTTATGCTGGATGGTTTTATGCAGCTTGACGGAAGCTAAAGTCATCTGAGAGGAGGGAACCTCAAGAAAATTCCTCCATTAGATCAAGCTGTAGGCAAGCGTGGAGGGTATTTTCTTAAGTAGTGATTAATGAGGGAGGGCCCAGCCTACTGTAGGTGGTACCACCCTGGGCAGATGGTGCTGGGTGCTATGAGCAAGCCAGAAAGCAGTACTCCTCCATGGCCTCTGCATCAGCTCCTGCATCCAGGTTCCTGTTCTGCCTTCCTTTGGTGATAAACTGTGATGGGGAAGCAGAAGCCAAACAAACCCTTTCCCCCATGCTTCAGTCATGATGTTTCATCACAGCAATAGTAACACTAAGTAGGACAGGGCTCAAAAATGATTTCTGAACCAAGATAAAAACAATGCTTCCCATGACTGCAAACCTATCCTGAGTCTAGATCTAAAAAACTTTATTTAATTTACCCTTTGTCAAGCCGAGGATCTAGAACACCCAGAAGTCTTATTATGCACAGCTGGTGGGAGTTTAAGTTGGCAAAACCACTTTAGAAACCTCAAGATTAGCAAGATTAAATCACTTGCCCAAGAACATGTAAATAAGGAGCTGAAATAGAACCTTCCGAAGTCAAAAGGCAGAATTCAAATTTCCTCTACTAGTCTACAAGCCACACTCTTGAACACGGCACTGAACTGTGTTTCAAACAAAAGAAAAACCAAATCACAAAAGCCACACACTCTCTAAATTTTGTAAATCTGAGTTTAAAGACAAAGCTGCATATGATCAAAATACATTAGAAGTGTATAAAAATGTGATAATAAAACCACTACTATATGTAATTAACATATGTTAATAGAACATTTTTTTAAAAGAACATGTAAAAAGACAAGCGGTAGGCAAGAAGTGAGCTCATATTCGCTAAATCATCGGCGATTATACAACCAGAACTTAAGGCAGCCAGAGGGAGAGGGGGAGCAAGCAAATCTCAATAGTTAGCCAGACTGTCCTCTACAACCTTGACTCACGATAAAATCCAGCTCACCTACACAGGAGCACACACCCTTAGCACCGGCGAGTATCATTTCTGAAGGTTTTACATGTTTAAGAGCGCAGGGTAGTATTGTCAAAGGGGCCATCTTACTGAAACAGGTTAACCAGTCCACCAGAAATGGCAGCTGAGAGCTTCAGGACCAAGTCACTATGGTTAAGTGGCTACAGAAAAAAGACACTTAGAGGACGGCAGGAGCATCAGTTCAAGGTGGTCACCTTCTACATATTAAGTTCAAGACTGACCTCAGCTATATAAAATCCAGTCTTAGAATGAAGGGGGAGGGGGAAAGAACAAACGGAAGAGAGGAAGGAGAAGCTGTTGAAGCAGCGCTCAGAAATTAGGTCCCCTACATTCTAGACTCACCCTTTTCTCTGCACTACCTCAAGGCAAAGGGAAAGCATGAAGATGTGTTACGGTCCCTCACCAAGCGGCTAGAGCCCTCTGGGCCTTCATGTTAACTTTGTTTAATCCTCTTATCAGCTCTAGGCATTAGATATTATCACCATTTACAAGATAGGGGGGAAAAACTCACTCCTAATCATACACTAGGCATTTGGAATAGAAGCCAGGACTGTCCCACCTCAGCATGGGACGTCAGCACGTTAAAGAAGTAACTTCAGAACAGAACTCTGCTAAGTGCTTAAAAATACATAAGCCTAGAGTGGAGTGATGTCGCACACCTGTAATCCCGGGGCTTATAAGGCTGAAGCAGGGGGATTACTGGGAGTTCAACATACACTTGGGCTATAGTAACTTAGAATCCAGTCTATACTATATAGCGTGACTCCATCTCCAAAAGAACAAGGGGAAGAAAGGTATGAGTAAATTTCTGAAAGTAAGAATATGTTTAGCCATTCAAGACAGAATGTTCTTCAGTGTATATCAGGATAGAGGTTTGATCAAGTTAGTCATCTTTAATGTGACTAAAACCATAGAACCTTATAAAAATTCTTGCCACTTAATAAGGGCAATAAATTTTCACTGCTTTCAAATCTCTTATATAGATAGATTGGACAGAAATTATTGAAAAAAAATTGAACTTTGCTGTCCATTTCTCCAGGTGTCTTTCACAGCTAGCTACCTGACCGCAACTGCTACTTTCGTTTCTCCCTGTTACCATATCTTCTACGTGCAATACAAGAAGTCACAGACAGGCACCTCCAGTCACCCAAATAAAGCAAAGAGGAACATTAAGATGTGATAAGATTCCCCACAGAGCAGCAATGTTGGTATAAACCATTATATAGCCCGTGGTCCTGAGTTTCAGACATCATTTCTACCTTCGTAAGAGAATCCCTTTCAATTAGGAGACTATCACTTTTATTTCTGAAACTGGTGCAAAGCTGCGTTTGTCTCCAGCAGGGGCGCTACTTTCGTTACTTACACAGACGTCTTTAAGTGGTTATACAGATCTTAAGAGATTCAACTTTGTCCCGCAACATGAAATGCAATACCCAATGACTTCTCCAACACAGTTTGGAACATTTTTGGGCTCCTGCTTCTTTTTTTTAACACAATGAATCCCCACTACTTACTGAACAAGTCCAACTGACAAGCAGTGAACTACGCTTCTATTTTTCATGACAAAGGAGTTTTGCATCTAATTTGATTCCAGCAGTTTAACTTCTCTGATGGGGTCAACAAAACTGGAGTAAGCCACCGATTTTGTTTTTCCGATTTATATCCGCGGAAAGGAATAATAATAAAGAAAAGAGCTGCATTGTAATTTGCCTCTGAAAGTACCACATTGCTCTGACTGCATTTTAAAATGCTAATCCTTTTTACTTCGCTTTCCTGTCTTTCCAATCTAGAGCTAAAAATCAGTTCACTCTATCAAATTATCAAATGAAAGGTTCTAGAAATAGCTTCCTATTTGTGGAAAGAGACAGAAGGCACATAAAAATGGAAGATATCACTTGAATCGTCCTCCCCCAAAGCACCCCGGATGAGACAAATCCCAGTAAAATCCTAGACGCCTTAGGTAAAATTCAAGGCACTTCCTAATGGGGCAGGTGTGAACTCTAAAAGAAAACAGCCAGGAAGAGCAAAGTTCGAGCATTCCTCCCCTGGGGCCCCGAGCTCCACACGCTCCCGGCGGTAGCCGGAGCGAGTCTCCCAGGTTCAGCCCTTCGGTTCACACACCTGCTCCAAGGTCCAGCCGTCGGCTCGGCAGCAGCAGCGTCTGCACCAGACACCAGATCCCCGAGCCCCGCCCGCCAGCTGGGTGGGAGGAGCCCGCGGCCAGCCGCAACGCGAATTCCCCTGCCGCCGCGCCGCGATGCTCTTCACGCAAGGGAGGTCACTCGCCGCCCGCAGCCGAGCAGAGCCGGGTGGCGCCACCGCGAAAGGGAGCTGCGGACAGCCCAACCCCTCCCCCGCGGGTGCGGCGGGCTCGGTGCCCTGAGATCGTCGCCCCGCCCACACCCGAACCCGCACTCGGGTCCGCAGCGCCGACCCCGGGGCTCAGGCCTCCCCGGCCTTCAGCGTCACAGTAATAATGAAGTTTCCCCCGGCACTCCCGCGGCCGCAGAACGAGCAGAGAGAACGACTTCCCGCCTGGCCAATGGTGGCGGCCGCAGCGGGGCGGGGCGCGGCGGGCGCGGAGAAGGCGGGGCGACGTCGGGGTGGGAGGGGCCGAGGAGGTGACCGGGAGGGGGCGGGGAGGTAGCGGGGCTCGCGGCTGGGAGGAAACCCCGAGGGGGCGGGACCTAGGGCGAGGGAGGTGACAGGGAGGTGGTGGGAACGGCGGCTGGGAGGTGACTGGAGGTTGTGGGACGCACAGCCGGGAGGTGGTAGGGAGATGGCAGGACCCTGGACCCAGAACGGGAGAATGGAGGAGTAACCTTTGCTGGAGTGAAATTGCTTTTTGCCAGCGAAGATGCAAAGGAGCGATGCCCAATGGTGGGGGGGGGGGGGTTGGTCCATTGGTTTGGTTGGTTGGTTGGTTGGTTGGTTGGTTGGTTGGTTGGTTGGTTCCTTTCGGTTCTGGATTCAAGTTCTTATTATTCATGAAGAGGTGAGAGAGGGGACTGGAACTGCCAGAGTAGAGGGTAGTTCCAAATCCATGTCACTCAGGGGCGAAGGACTGCGGACCCTCAGTAGTGCAGAGTCAGGCTGGCCTGTTTTCTGCACACTGCAGAAAACAGCATGAGAATCACCAATTCTAAAATCATAAAGCACCACCTTTGGTCTAAAACTCCAGTGGGGCACAGGAATCTGGGCAGGTGGATAGAAGTTTCAGCTCCACTTTCCCAGGCCTGTAAGAGGATAAACAAACTTTCTTCCTCTTCCAAGGCCAAAAGTGCTCCCAGCTAGGGCTCCTCTCATCTTCATATTATCTTCAAGAAAACTATATGGTAACAGTGAACTGATGTATCTGTCTGCCTTGAATTTGAAACGCTGAACATGGTGGCTCTAACCCAAAAGAATGTACAATATTCTCCAAAAACCAATTTAAAATGAATGCATGAGCTCCTATCAACATACACAATCCTGAGAACATATACAAACAAGCAACTCTTAAAGGGACTCCTCAGTACATCCTGATGTATTCATACAAATGTAACAATAACAGACCACTAATTTGAAGGGGAGCACATGAGAGAGGTTTAAGGAGGGGTAATGATATAATTTTATTTTAATTAAATTTTAAAAGGAAAATGACTATAAGAAGAAATTTCACAATCTGACATTTCCAGAATAATTCAGATCTCATCAGGTCTTCAGGCACTGAAAACCTAACATATTAACCAGTAGAAAAGAAATCTCAAGGACTGATAGATCCTGAGGATAGGGTAGGAGACTGGTGTATCCTGAGGAATATAGTAGCGCCCTGAAGTGTCCTGAGGATATGACAGTGTCCTGATGTATCCCAAGGAATAAGACAGTGCCCTGATATTTCCTGAGGATATGGCAGTGCTCTGATGTATATCCTGAGGATATGGTAGTTTCCTGATGTATCCTGAGTATATGGCAGGACCCTGATGTATATCCTGAGGACATGGCAGTGCCCCGATGTATCCTGAGGAATAAGGCAGTGAGTGCCTTGATGTATATCCTCAGGATGTGACAGTGTTCTGATGTATCCTGATGATATGGCAGTGGCCTGATGTATATCCTGAGGATATGGCAGTGCCCCAATGTATCCTGAGGATTATGGCAGTGCCCCAATGTATCCTGAGGATATGCCAGTGTCCTGATGTATCCCAAGGAATAAGACAGTGCCCTGATATTTCCTGAGGATATGGCAGTGCCCTAATGTATATCCTGAGGACATGGCAGTGCCCCGATGTATCCCAAGAAATAAGGAAGTGAGTGCCCTGATATATATCCTGAGGATGTGACAGTGTCCTGATGTATCCTGAGGATATGGCAGTGGTCTGATGTATATCCTGAGGATGTGGCAGTGCCCTCATGTATTCTGAGGAATAAGGCAGTGCCCTGATGTATCCTGAGGAATAAGGAAGTGCCCTTAGGTACCCTAAGGAATAAGGAAGTGCCCTGATGTATTCTGAGGATATGGCAGGGATGTTGGCTTCAAATGGATCTTCAGTTACAATGAAACACCTCTGAGACCAAGCAGATGAGGAAGTAGAATCTCTGTTTTGGAGTAACTAAGGTTATCTAAGACAAGGTTTGGTAAACTTTCTCCACTTGTAATCTCTCTTTGCCTTCCAAATTTTTACATATAGACATAAAATAGGCATTTAAATCATAAGGAATTTAACTTTAAAATGATTCTTTGTTATCATACAGTTTCACCATTTATTAAAGAGAACAGAAAATTAACTTACTAGTTAGATTGATTGCTCATTTATTTTACATGAGGAATTAAGTCTTGTTTAAATACCTGTCACTCCAGGACAGACAACAACATCGTTTCTCAGAATTAGACACTTTGATTCTATAAAGCATCAATGCTGAGAAAGCTATTTGACTTTGTACTTCAGTCATTTAGTACCATGTATTTACATATATACATATATATTTATATATACACATATATGTATGCATGGTATAAAATGACTGAAGTATGTTTAAGGTCATTTCTTAGATGAGAAATTGTTCTGATCTCAGGGCAAAATTAATTGGATGATTTTTTTTAAAACTGAAACTCAAATCAGGAATTCAATTTCTTAAATTAAACATTCTACCACAGTCCAACCCAGAGACGCACTAATTTAATATGAACTTGTTCAGGAATGTCAATGAGTGGATATCAAGTCTTTCTTCTCTGTAATTAAACCATTATGTTTCTATAAGAGCAGAAAACTATGTGCAGGAAAACATTGCCATTCAATATACAATAGTCTCAAACCTGAGCTGAGTTATTCAAGACAGTGTTGGTGGATGGTGGGTTAGGTACAACAGTATACTCAGTGGTTTGACAACTTCTGCAATGCAAAGCATGCTACTGTGTGTTCAAAACCAAAACTGCAATGAAATATAAAATTGCAATTCAGGGGCAGGGAGTGCTTTTGACTTAATATTTGGTCACAACATATTCAGAAATTGACAGTTTTTTGTGACCCTTACATACAGTGATGTGATTCCATATGGGGTTGTGATTCATGGTTTAAAAAGCCATGGTCTTTAAAAAGAAATCCACAAACCTTTGAAATATGAATCACAAAAGCTGTTTTTAGAAACACTAGAAGCAAGAGTAATCACTCATTCTCCAGATGTGTAGCAGTGTTGGGAAAGCTCAATCTATTACAAAGATATAAATGCAATTAGAAATATCACTAGCAAGAACTGGGTAGATGGCCAAAGAGAACTTATGGTAAACAGCAGGATCCTATTTCTTGTGTCAAATATAAAGTTCATAAGCAGTCTCAATTTTGGCCTATGAATGTAGTTGGTTTTGTATAAATTTTCAAATTGAAGAGAAAGGTTTATTATCAAAGACTCAAGCCTAGACGTGAGGTAGAAATGATGCCTAAATAACCAGGGTTCTGTAAGCTTCCTTATAAAAAGGCCAAAAGCCTAGGAACTTTATCATAGGTGAAACAGTAAAGAGACTTTATTTTTACTTCTTTAAAATATGTATTTATTTTAGCCAGGCAGTGGCAGCACTCACCTTTAATCCCAGCACTCTAGAGGCAGAGGCAGGCAGATCTCTGAGTTCAAGGGCCCCCTTGATCTACAGAGTGAGTTCCAGACAGCCAGGGCTATTCAGAGAGACTCTGACTTAAAAAACAAAAACAAAAAACAAAATTATTAGTTAATTGTACATGTGTGTCTGTGTATGTGTCATTTCCTGATAGTTTTCATTTTCTTGCTTAAAGAATAAAAAACAGCCCAAGAACTCAAATGACACCCGTTCTGCCTTTCATGTGGGTCCTAGCTCGGGTTTAGGTATTTAATTTGGAGTGTCTGTAGAGCCCAGGAAGTTTGAGGGTCCCAGAGTGTGGGGAAGGGAAGAGGCCTTCAGCAGGGGTGGGATTCTAGAGCACAAAATACATGAAAACAGAAGGGGGAGAATATTGGGAGGTGGGATGACTCAAATGGAGAAGAAAGAGGAAAAAGTGGGAGAAAGGATTAATAAAGGCTAAGGATGCCTGACAAAACTTTTTGGAAACCTATTTCTTTGTAAGATAATAATAATAATAATAATAATAATAGAAATAGAATAATAATAATAATAATAATAATAATAGGAGTTTGAATAGAGGTACGCTGCAAGTATGAATAATGCTGCTCCTAGAAGTCAAAGGTTATTCAATGAAAATCCAAGACATGAAATACCTCCTTATCAGTTGCTCAAGGGAACTCCAGAGGACCCCAGAACTGTACAGGTTATTGCCATTGCTCTTGGTTGCCACAGAACTGGATAGTAAGACCTTGTCGCTGAAGATACCACATATTTTACTGTCAGGCTAAACAGCTGAAAGGTTTCCTCTTGCTGTTCAGTTTTCAGAAAACCAGATGGGGCTATGCAGGCTGGTGTCGGTGTGTGTGGGTGTGAGGAGCATCATCAATGATATTAACCAAGAGTAGACCCTGCATGTTGCAGTATCAACCTGCCAGCCAAGATGTGCCCACTCATACAGGAATGGGATAAATGCTTTGTGGGTGACCAACAGCTTTCTCAGGAGATAAAGGGGCCCACCTCACAGGAAGAAATTCATGCCTGGTACGGTAAACCTGGTCAAGAACTTGAGACTGGAGAAGTCATAGTCCTTCAGTGGAGCTCACTGTCATTGTTTTACCAAGTGATCATGACATACTGTGTTATAAATGTGCTGGCTTAAATGATAAGTGTCCCCATAGTCTCAGGGGTTTGAATATTTGGTCCCCAGTTAGTACCACTGTCGGGGAGGTTTAGGAGATATAATCTTGGTGGAGGAAGTATGTCCTGTGGCATGGGCTTTGGAAGCTTAAGGCCTCACCTACTTCTAGTTTACCCTCTGTGCTTTGTGATTATAGTGAAGGCTGTAACTCTCAGCATGCTGCTCCAGCCACCATAACAGCAACTTACTGCCAAGTTTCGTCACCGTGAACTCTAACCCTTTGGAACCATATAAACTCTTTCATCTATAAATTGCTTTGGTCATAATGCTTTATCACAGGAATAGAAACCCTAACTGAGACACTTGTGTAGGATAGTTTTTAAGTCAATTGGACATAAAGTCATCTGAGACTGGGAAACCTCAACTGAGGAAATGCCTCCGAAAACTCAGGCCATAGACAACCCTATGATTGGGAGTCTTCTTATTAGTGATTGATGGGGGAGAGCCCAGTCCGTTGTAGGTGGTGTTACCCCTGAACTGGTAGTCCTCGGTTCTGTAAGAAAGCAGGCTGGACAAGGCATAAAAAGCAAGCGAGTAAACAGCACTACCCCATGGCCTCTGACTCAATTGTGCCTCTAAGTTCCCACTCAGTTGAGTTTCTGTCCTGGCATCCTTGAATAGACTCTGACTTGATTAGGTAACCCAAATAAACCTAAACCCTGCCAAGTTGAAAGGAAACTCCATCTCACCAAATTCTGGTGATTAGACAAAGCAATCTTCAGGGACTTGTGAAGCTAGTTCTCCTCTACCAAAGGAACCACTTATCACTGACAATAGGGACAAATGGTTATCTATGGTGCCTAATAGCATACCAATGCACATGCTGACCTCCAGGCTTCCTCAGTATCACAAGTACCTGTTTCATTTCAAAGCCCATGCTTGCTTCCTGGTTCTTCTCATTACTGCCTCAGACCTCCCCCAACCCCAGCTACTCATTTCTCCTTATTGCCTGCTATTTTGGCTATCCCCTCCCTTGGTCTTTTTGCTCCCCTCTTTCTCTTCATCTCTAGCTCTCTGTGTCTCTTTCTCCTTTCATGTCCAAGTCCAATCTGCTGACCATGTTCAGTCTGCTCTGAACTCTTCCAGATGCCTTGTACAATTCTCTTCTTAATAGCTACAATAAAAACCTTCCCTTTAACCATACCACAGAACAGTCCTGCCATCAATTTATACAAACCCTTTGCTTCCCAAGTCTCTTTTGGTCGAGGTGTTTTATTATAGTAACAGTAAACTTAAGACATAACCAGAGAATGGGAAGAATGTGAACTTTGAAACTTTAGACTAGAACATTAGTTGAAGATTATTATCAGATTCATTCTAGTAGGTGCTTGGAAGACAGTAGTAAAAATAGCAATGTGGACTGTTGGGGGCCAACTCAAGCGGTTTCAGAGGAGAGTATCATTAGCTACTGGTCTAGAGGCCATTCTTATAATATTTTGCCAAGATTGATTCTGCTTTCTGTCCTCATCCTAATAACTTGCCTGGGGCTAAATTAAAAAGTAACTCAATAACTTATTTATGGGAAGAGATTTCAAGAAAGCCTAATTGACCCTGCCGAGTGGTTATTAGTAATCACTTTATGCAGTTCTACAGTGACAAAGATGAAGTGGGGTAGAAATGTACATTTTGGAGTGGAAAAGAGCCCTGGCAAGCTTGATGTTACAGCTTTGGCTTGTGCTGGAAGACAGACTGGAATTATTAAGGAGGTTAGATAAGTGTTAATGAAGGGAAAGGTATCCTTGGGACAAGGACACATATACATACATGTGTGTGCACAAACACACACACATACACACACACACATTAAGCTTCCAACTTCGGAGATAAAAAAAAATAAAGGCTATAGAGTCATCTGTTCTTAGCAAGCAACTGAATACAAAAGCTGACTCAAATGTCATTCAAGGGGTCAAGGTATCATCCCAAACTGGCAACTGTGCTTGGGGTTGTTGCCCACATGGTGATGGTTTCAGAGTCAAGTCAGAAAGGATACAAGAGTAAAGGGATCATGGAATCTTTCTTGGCCAGAGAAATAACATTAAATATTTGTGGTTTTTCACAGATGTAGTAACTGCTATCAACCTCTGTCAGAAAAGCTTCTTTTTGCACTACTATTGTGGTGACTAATAACTGGAAGTGCTGAACTTGAATGTTGAATGCCAGCCCCAAACAGGACATCACCACTGCTACCCTAATCAAGGCTCAGGGGACATCAAGATAAAAAGATGCAAGAGCTAAGGGCTAGGGAGGAGTATTGTGGAATCTGGTCTTCTGGGGAAAGCGTGGCCTCTGTTCTCCTGAACTTAACAGCAGCTATGTATATCTGCACAAGATAGCCATAAGGTCAACAGTCCAGCGTGGATGGGTGACAGACTCTTGAGTTAAAGGCTCCTGAGAGATAAGGGGCCATTCTTCTAAAGTGAGTTGTCATTGTTAGTTGCCTGTGTTCCAGTAAATAATCCCACGTCAATGCTCATGCAAGCAACACTATTTAAATAGTGTTTCATTAAAATTAAAAGAAAAAAAAACATGAAAGTAAGAAGCGGATGTGTGGGCAAATGAAGTACCAGGTAGAAGTAAGAGATAATAATGGAGTAATAAAGTTGAATTTGACCAAAATTCATTACATAAACATGAAATTGTCAAAGAATAAACTTTTAAACTTAATGAAAAATACTAAATGTAGAAAGTTTGCTTTTCTCTTCACAAATACTTACTATATAAAAATATGTTAAATTCACTTAAGAAAAAAATAGTAATACAAACTGTCAACTGCATTTAATTCTTAATTGCCTGGCATCAAGAGCCAGAGTATAGCTTAATATTGTCTGCTTTAAAACCTTTCATTTTCCAATGCATTTATGTAATCTTAAAGTTGCTTATTCTAGGCATAATATTTTTGCTGTTTTCTGAAATTAATCACATAATTGAACATTTTTGTAGTTGTTGTTGTTGTTTTACTGTTTGAGGCAAAGTGCATATAGCCCAGGGTGATTTCAAAATTTATGTATAACCTAGGGTGACCTTGAACTACTGATCTTCCTGCCTTTGCTTCTTAAGTGTTGGAACTGCAGGAGTAAGATGCCAGGTCTAGCTACTTTGCTTGTTTGTTTCTTTATGGTTTTTGTTATTGTTTGTTTTGGGGTTTTGCTTTTTTTGTTTTTTGTTTTTTGGTTTTTGGTTTTTTTTTTTTTTTGAGACAGGATGTCATTATATCCAAAATTAGTGAAATTTGCCAGAACCAAAGACTAGAAACTTATAACCCTCCTAACCCTACCTGCTCAGCACTGGGTTTATAGACATGTACCTCCACAGTTTTGTTTCTTTATCCTTTGAGACACTCTCTTATATTCCTGGGTAGTCTCAGATTCCCTATATAGCTAAATCTGGCCTTGAACTTCCAATCCTTTTGTCTGTGTCTCAGAAATGTTGGGAATCACAAACACATACCATCCTGGCTGGCTTGGACCTCTTTAATAAAACTGAGTAATAATCTGCATTATTTTAAACAATTGCATGCTATCTGACAAAATGAATATATTGTTATTTCTTCCTAGCATATGTTTAAATTGATTTTAGTTCTTTGCCATTACAAACAATTGTGTAACAAAGACAAATATTTGTTCTCAAGAATAACTTCTTCAAAGCAGAATGGTTAGGTTAGGTAGAATGTAGACTAAGTTCTTGTAATTTGTCAGGTTTCAAAGGATGGCACCAACCAAATATAGTGCCTGAGTGGTTTCTGCTTAGCTCCTCACAACCCCCAAACCCTGCCTCAGCAGTAATTTTTTAAAAAATCCCTTCTATTACAGTAATTTCATAAATCAGTTTGTCTTTATTAAAATATGTTTGAAATAAACTAAAATAAAACCAAAAAGTCTAGCAGTAAAAATTAATATCCAACACCTAATCAATAATTTAGGCAATATATTTCTACCTACTTATTTTAAAAATTAACTACTGACTTAAAATTTTATGATTATAGTTGTCAGTACACAACTCTGTTATTTTGTTGTTTTCTACAGTACTCCCACATATTTGCCAAAA
This sequence comes from Tokudaia tokunoshimensis, assembly GCA_036184795.1. Lineage (NCBI taxonomy): Eukaryota > Metazoa > Chordata > Mammalia > Rodentia > Muridae > Tokudaia > Tokudaia tokunoshimensis. The sequence continues at coordinate 80,227,803 of BTHU01000002.1, read as the reverse complement.
ATAAAGGCTCTGAAAAGAAAGTTCTGCACAAACTCAGACTACTGTTAGTCTTTTTAATTTTCAGCACAGAATGCAGCAGGCAGTACCAATGAGCTGGTGGTTCACCAAGTTCCAGGTAAACCATCAGAATTTGCCATCAGCAATTGAATCACAGCTAGAAAAAGCATTGAACTCTCCATGCCTAGACAGAAAGAAAGGGACGGAGGAAGGAAGGAAAGAAGGAAGGAAGGAAGAAGGAATGGAAAGGAGGACCCCACAGTAATGAGTCAAACATTCAGCCTGGTCTAATTGCCTTTATCCATCACCTTCCTGTGGGTTGGTGCATCCAAAGCTTTACAGGAAAACTATATTGCTGGCCAGCCATAAGATGGATATAATCTTTGAGCCTGCCAAAGTCTTAGTGTTTGGTCTCAGCTTTGTGTTGAAATCCTCAGCCCCAGAGTGATGGTGATAAAAGAGAAAGTCTTTGGAACATTGTAGCTGTCCAGCAGCCATGGATGAACTGGGTTACCTGAAAGGGGGACTGGAAATGAAAAAGGACAGGATGCGAGAGAAGGATGAAGCCAAGACCAAAGTTTCTGATCAAGGTTCACAGTTTAACAGTCAGCACTGTGTTTATATAGGGAAAGCCTACAGACCCCCCATCCTTTATTTCAGCTGGATTGAGTTGCAAAGCAAGCTCATTGGGCAGTCTACTCCTGTAGGATATTGACTCCACCTGGGTCATTAAGGTCCAACTGTGGCAAACACTTAAGGTCTATTTAGCCTGCTCAAGAGGTCATGAGAGTAGAGCCCTCATGGCTAGAATTAGGGCCTTTATGAAAGAAACCCTGGAAGAATCAGTTAAAAGTGGCTTTCTGATCATCTCAATGGAGCATGAATCCTGTATCCAGCAGCTTTATCTAAATGTTGATGTATAGATAACCTTGAAATTACAGTTAGCTAAGTATGTTCCTCCTCAATTTCATGTCTGCCTGGAATCTTAGAATGTGAATTTATTTGGAAATAGAGTGTTTGAAGATGCTGTTAGTTAGGTTAGTGAAGCATTTACAAACCAAGGAACAAAAAGCTGCCATCAGAAACTAAGGAAATGTCAGGGAACAAGTTCTCTTGGAGCCTACAAGGAGATTAACACTATCACCTCAATAAAAGATTCCTAGGTTCCAGAATTATGAGATACTAAATTTTAGTTGTTTCAAAACATCTAGTTTGTAATACTTTGATGGATCTAGAAAACTAGTATAAATAATACAGATGATGCTATAAAAATCTAAAACATCCCTTAATTTGGTATGACTGGGGTATCTGTTGCCAGATGAGCACTTAACACTTCTCTGACTATGACCAAGTAATTGGAGTTTGGCTGGGTGATTTCAGGACTATGGCCTCTTATTTAAGAATGAAAAACATGGTTCACACAAATTGCAAAGGTAACAGGGAAATTTAATTCCAAACAAAGTGATGACCCAGATTAGGGAGAAACACACTGTTGATATTGACAGTAAGCCACATGAATGAAAAGGGCCTCAGTAATTATTTGGGTCTTCCTTTTTTGGTGTTTGGGAAAAAGAACAGTTTGGTTACTATGGGTGCAGTGTGGGTGGTTTTCTTTTTCGAGTTATATAGCTATTTTCTCACTTTGCATTCACCTTCTCATAATACATCTAATTTTAATTATGTGTCCAATTATGCATAAGTATGCATCCAATTATGCATGGTAAACAGGGGAATCTCCATAAGACTTCCTTTTGAGGACAGTTTGCCTTATTACATTGGGCCTCCAAAACGAGATCAAACCTGATCATCTCTACTTCATACTTACATGTATAGAAATACATTTAAATATAAACTGCCAAAGTTTACAGGTCATTAAGGGGAGAAGGAATCTATCAGATCCAAGTCCTAGGTTACTTACATGCTGCTAGGTTCATTGTCTCAGGAGAGTTTCATGTATCATGTGTATAGGTAAGGGTCCTAGGCTGCCATTTAGAAAAAAGTTATGGGTATAGGCCAAGCCAGGTTGAGTCCTGAGTTGCTAAAGTATTTCCTATTCTTACCTGCCTCTCTTCAACAGCCAGCTGGATTCTCTCTCTCCAACGACTTCCTGTGAGGTCTTCTTGAAGTGTCTGCTCAATAAAAAGAAATCTGTTTTGAAACTGACAAAGCCTCTTCCTACCCATGACATTCAAGGAACTATATAGTCCTTGACTAGAGCGTGTACAATACATTTGCAATGTTTCAAGCAAACACATGAGCAAATCTATTATATATTCTAATTTCCCAGTAGACTATTAAAGCTTCCAAATACATCCCTCATCAGTTTCATCTGGAAGATTTAATTTCTATGCATTTTTACCTTAATGAAACTCTAGTACTGTAAAAGACAACACATTACATACAGCAGAGGAAATGCCCTTTCCTAAAAAAAATACAAATATTTACACATATTTTACTTTTCTTATGGAAATAGAATTTGCTCCATAAAGCAAGACTGAGCATTGTAGTGAAAGTTCTTGATTGTGGATTAAACCTAGACAGGTGAGTATCTCAGACACATTAAACTCCTCAAGGGTGGATATCTCCCATATTACTCCCATATTACTTCCATAAAAGGAAATTGTGACATATAAAATTTTATTTAAAAAATGTTTCTTCAGCATACTGCTTTTTAAATTTTTTTTGCTTTTTTAATTTTATTTTTGAGATTATTATATAATTATATGATTTCTCTGTTCCTTTTTCTCCCTTCAAATCCTCCCATATTCTCTTCCTTGCTCTTTTTCAATTCAAGTTCATGGCCTCTTTTTTCTTTAATGACATGCATACATGTATGTGTATCTGTATATATATCTTTCTAAATATAACCTGCTCAGTCAGTTTAATGTTGCTTGTGTATAAATTTTCAGGGCTCCCATTTGATACTGGATAACCAATACCAGTGCTCTCACCTAGGGAAGACTATTTCTCCCACTCAGCATTTCTCAGTTGCTTGTAGTTCATTGTGTATGGTCTGGGTATCAGGATTTCCCCCCATTCACTTTGGCATGTTTATTGTTGTCCTTGTTCAGCTCATGTTTAGGCAGTCATGTCAGTGAGATTTTATGGATATTCTTCCTGACATTACTAGGAGACAATCTCACAGCAAACTCCCTAACCCCGTGACTCGTAGACTATTTCTGCCCCCTTTTCCTCAATGTCTCCCTGAGACTTAAATGCAGTAGTTGTTTCATAGATGTATCTACTGGAACGAGGCTATACAGCTCTACATTTTGATTGGTTGTGGTTTATCTGTAATGGTCTCTGTTACAAAGAGAAATTTCTTTGACAAGGGATGAAGACAAAATGTATCTGTGGATATAAGGACAAATATTTAGAGAGTAATTAGAGATTGCTTGGTTTAGTAAAGTGGTGGTTGTAGGCTCTTCTCCAAGATCCATGATTTACTATCCCTGTCTAGCTGGCTGGGTTTCCAGCACCAGGAATGGCTGTTTTCTTGTTGAAAAGGTCTTAAATCCAATTAGAGAGCTGTTGGGTACTGCTAAGATATACATGCCACTACTGTACTCCTGGGATTATCGTGCCATGTTGGTCATTGTGGTTGAGTGGTGGCACTGACCAAGCAGGCAACAGCAGAGTATGGAGGCCTGATAGCGACCCAAGGACATGGTCCTTTGTCTACGGCAGTCTTGCCATGTCATTAATTCCACTTCTCTCTACCATGCTCCAATTCCATGAAACCATTTTTAAAAGGCATCTGCCAATAAAACCTGCCTTTTCTTAGTTGGTCCATGGACATTGTGTGTTCAGCAGGCTCATCTTCTATCATCCAAGTTTCCTGTGAAGCCCCCATCTTCTATCACTCAAGCTCCCTGTGAAGCCTCCATGTGGCTCTCTTGGGTACTGGTGGCTACTCCATCTTCTACACAATTGTGAGATATTTTGTATATATTTATTTTTTAGGCAAATAATCAATAGTGTTATTTTAGACATAATTACTGTTATTTTACCCTCCTCCCCACTTCTGTTCCCCTCTCTGTTGCTACCTAAATCCCTGCCTTGGCAATAGTCTCTTTTTTACCTTCCTGGTTTCTGCAGTTCCTTCGGGATATGTATTCACATCTGATGAAATGACACTAGGAGTTTCTAATCAGAGAGAACATGCAACATTTTTTGGGGGGTGGTTGGGTTATCTATTTTAATATTATCTTTTCTAGTTCCACCCATTTACTGGCAAAATACATGGTTTCATTATTCTTTACACCTGAATTGCCTGCTACAGTACATTTACCACATTTTCATTATTTATTCCTCAGTTAAATGATATTATGTTGTTTCTATTTCCTAGAGCAGCAGTGAACATGGCTGAATCTGTGGCTTAAGATGTTGAGTCCTTTGGTCTAATGCCAAACAGTGGTATAGCTAGATCATACAGTAGGTCTATTTATAGCCTTTTGAGAATTATCCACATTGATATTCTCAGTGGCTGCCACCATTTGCAATCTCACCAGCAGTGAATGAGGGTTCCCTTGTCCTTCATCCAACCCCCAACATTTATTTCCCATTGTTTTGTTAATCTTTGTCATTCTCATTGGGATTGGATAGAATATCAAAGTTGTTTGGATTTGCATTTCCCTGATTTCTGAGAATGATGAGCATTTTTAAAGATATTTTTTGGCCATTTTTTCTCTTCTAGGAGCTCTGGTTCAAGTCCCAGGCCAGTCTTGTGAATGCATCATTTAAAAAAAAAATTTGTTTTTTGAGTTCTTTATATATACTGGGCATTAATCCAATGTTATAGACAGAGCTGGTAAAGATTCTCTCATTTTATGGGCTTCCTCTTCACCCAGTTGTTTCTTTAGCTGGGCAGAAACTTTAGTTTCATGAAGTCCCACTTGTTGATTACCAGCCTCAATTCTTGGGCAAATTGAATTATATTCAGAAAGTCCTTCCCTACACTTAAATCAACTTATGTTTTCTTCTTCTATTTTAGCTCTTTGATCCATTTGGAGTTAGTTTTTGTGCAAGGTGATGTATACTGGTTTAATTTCACTCTTCTGCATATGAACATTCAGTTTCCGCAGCACCATTTGTTGGAGATGATTTATTTTCTCCAGATTATTTTTGGCATCTTTGTCAAATATTAAGTTATAGGTATTCACATTTGCATCTTCGATTTTCGTCCCATTGATTTACATTTTTGGAATGTCAGTCTCTCCAGCACGGTTCTTTTTCCTCAGGATTCCTTTGGCTATCCATTTCCAAGCGGATTTTAGAAGAGTTTTCCTCCCTATTTCTGTAAAGAATGAGATGGGGATTTTAATTGAGATAACATTGAATCTGTAAACTGCTTTTGGTAAAGTGGTCATCTTCTTAATATTAATTCTACCAGTCCATGAGCACAGGGTGTCTTTCCATTCTCTAGTGACGTCCCCTTCTTTAGAGGTTTAATGTTTTCATTGTAGAGGTTTTGTTTTGTTTTCAAATGTTTGCATCATTATGTAATGTATTTGTGTTCTTTCTTACTGGGATTGCTACCAACCTATCCCAGAGGTTTTGTTGTGTTTTTATCTTCATTTAGTTAGGAATTTTTTTCTTGATTCCACCCCTCCCCCTTTTTGGTTTATTGATCCTTCAGTAATGAGTTGTTTAATTTCCAGGAGTTTGTGTATTTACTAGAAGCTTTTTTTTTCAGTTAATTGATTTGTATTTCCCTAATGACTAAGGATGTTGAACATTTCTTTAGGTGCTTCTCAGCCATTAGATATTCTTCAGGTGAGAACTCTTTGTTTAGCTCTGTACCCCATTTTTTAATAGGATTATTTGGCTCTCTGGAGTCTAACTTCTTGAGTTCTTTGTATATATTGGATATCAGCCCTCTGTCGGATGTACGGTTGGTAAAGATCATTTCCCAGTTTGTTGGTTGCCGCTTTGTCTTTTTGACAGTGTCCTTTGCCTTACAGAAACTTTGTACAGTTAATTTTCAATTTTATTTTGTTGAAGTCCAAGAGAATATAAAAAGCTATTTCATTCTTTTCAAATTTATAAATATTTGTTTTCTGTTCTAGGATGTGGTCTGTTCTTGAAAAGCTTACATGTGCTGTTGATAAATTGTGTATTCTTTTGGGTTTAGGTGGTATGTTCTATAGATGTCTGTTAAGTCCATTTTATGTATAGTATCAATTAATTCTGATAATTATGTGTTATATTTTTGTCCAGATAATCTGTCTATTGGAGAAAAGAGAGTATTGATATAAATTGATTTTCTTTTTTAATTATGTATTTATTTATTTTATGTATATGAGTACATTGTCACTGTCTTCAGATACCAGAAGAGGATATCAGATCTCATTACAGATGGTTGTGAGCCACCACATGAAATTGAACTCAGGACCTCTGGAAGAGCAGTCAATGCTCTTGTAAATCAATTTTTTTACATACATTTCTTATGAAATTGGATGTCCCCAGGTATGGAGCATGTATGGTTAGAATAGTAAAGTGTTCTTGGTTAATGGTCCCTTGATTGGAATGAAGTCTCCTTCTTTCTTCTCATTGGTTTTAGTTTTAAGGGTATTTTGCAGATATTAGGATATTCCCACCTTCTTGCTTCCTGGTCCCATTTGATTAGAATAATTTTGCCCATCATTTTTCTCTAAGGTGGTGCCTATCTTTAAAGCTAAAATACATTTCTTTTAGACAGGAGATTTATGGATTTTGTTTCTTGATCCATTTAGTGAGTCTGTTTTTTGATTGAAGAATTGAGGTCATTTATAATTTCAGTTATTAAAATGTATGTCTTAATTGTGGTCATCCATCCTGTTGTTGATTTTTGATGTTGTGTTCTCAGTGGTAATTTGTCTTTTGATCATGTTAATTCTTCTTTTCAGCCCAAAGTATTGGTTCCTATATTTTCCTTTGGTTCATTGGCTATAAATATTTTAAACAGTTTATATCATGATATTTTTCTGTCTCCCTCAATTATTGTACAATGATGGTAAATAGTTTTGTAGGTATATTAGTGGAGCATGGCCATGGCAGAGTTGGAATGCATTGCTCCAGGATCTTTTGATTTTAAAATGTCCATTGAGAAATAAGCTGTTATTCTACAGGGTTTTTCATTTATATATGACTTGTGTTTTGGTTTTTCAATACACTTACTGTGTTCTGTATACTTAGTGTTTTAACTATGATATGCCATGGAAATTTTCCTTACTTGTCTTGTCTATTTTGTGCTCTGTGTGCTTCCTGTTTCTATGTTTCTGTAAGTATTCTGTCTTTCTTTTGTTTCTGTAAGTATTTGTTTATGATTTTGTTGACGATCTGGTCTATGCTATTGACTTGGGATTCATCTATGCCTATAATTTGAAGGTTTGTTTTCATAGTGTCCCACATTTCCTGTATGTTCTTTTTTTGTTTTGTTTTGCTTTGCTTAATTTTCTCATATTCCTTATATATTTGTCTAGATCCTCTACTCTATCATTGAGTCCTGAAATTCTGTCTTCTGTTTAATTCATTCTACTTGTAAGACTATTCTTTGAGGTTTCTACTTGAGATTTTTAGGTTTTTAAACTCCACATTCCTTTCAGCTTGAGTTATTGTCAGTGTTTATACCTCCTTACTGATTCCATTCTCAAGGTCTGAGTTTTTTGTTTTTTTTTCATTGTTTCCATCAGCCTCACATCGTGTGTATTTGGACATCACTCAGGTAGTTAGTTTTAGCCTCCTATGTTCTTTCCCCTTGACTTTATTGGGATTTTTTTTTAGCACCTTGAATTCTTTGATGAAGTTTAAACTTGCTCTTTCAAATTTGTATTTTAGGGGTTCATCTAGGCAGTTCTCATTTGCAAACATTACTTTAGGACTGGTTGATTCTGGAAAGAAGATATTGTCTTTATGTTTCATAGTTTGTATTTTTGCCATGAAATCTGGGCCTTTGGACCTCCTTTGTTAGTTCTAATTCTGGTATGGATGGAACAGTTTTGGGCAGAAGAGAGATTATGTGGTCAGATTCTGCTTAGAGGTTGAAAACAGCTTAAATAGAATGAAGTCAGATAGACAGAGGGGACTGTATTTGTATATAGGATGTGCCTCCTGATTCACGCTAGGAGGTGGGTGTTTATCTGGGGAAAAGGTTTGATGTGTTGTGAGGGGGTAATAGGGAGAAAGGGTCCTGGCAGAAGAGACTTTGGTGCGTGCAGGGGCACACTAGACTAGTCCAGTGCACTGGATGTAGATCTGTCACTTTGAGGAGGTGATAATAGAGAAGGTAAGGAAAACTAACAGGCATAAATCTCAAAGAAGAATGTTGAAGATATTGCTGGTGAAAAGGTTGGCTGTGATGCAGAAGGAAATGGTCTAGGCCCTGTAGAAGGATATGGAATTTCTGACTTGGATGAGGATCAGAAGGGATCTGTGTGTGGTGGAATGTAGGGTGGGTTCCAGGGAATCTTATTATTAATTCTAAATGCTCCCTAGATGACCCATGGAGACAACCTGGGTCATTTAGATTTGTCCATTTAAGAAACTTCTCTCTGGTTTGTAAGTTTCCTCAGAGTAAAACTAGATAACACCAAGCTGACTAGTGGGTGAAAAGATTGTTTTAATTACATTAACCACAAAGTTTTTCATTATCTATTTGTATAACAAACAGACTAAAACCAGGTTTTTCTATCTTAATTTTAAAGGGTCTTTAAATTTCTGATAAGATTGTCTATTTTCCTTGGATCCTGTTGTCAACAGCTTTTTTTGGGGGGGTGGGGAATGTAGTTTGTCCAACCTCTTTTAAGCAACAAAAATCACAATTTGGGTCATTAACAATATTTAAAAGGGCTCCTCCCAGTTTGATTTCAACTTGGTCTCCTTCCAGATTTTTACCAACATTTACTCCCTAGACTGTAAAGGATGGGTTGGACATTTGAGTGTAACAATCTGTGAGAAGGTCTGGTAACATGAGAGGAAGCAAAGTGGAGGTAAGACCCATAATTTCTGAGAAATTGATCTTTAGTTTCCATGGTGGCAAATGTCTGTGAACCCAATGAAATATAGGAAGCCATACAATACTTTTGTGACCCACATCCCTTCTTAGAACTATCTTAATCCTAAACAAAGCTATAAGGAGACATTTAGGCCAGGTTAATCTTGTTTGAAGTATGAATTAATTATATGTTTCTTAAAAGTTGATTCACTCTTATTTTTCCAGACTGGGAAGTAATGCCAAGCGTATGATAGCTTCTATTAGTGTCTAATGTCTTTATGAAATCTTTTAGGATAGCAGAAGTAAAATGCCCACCCACCCACCCCCCTCTCTCTCTCTCTCTCTGTGTGTGTGTGCCCAAAATCATGATACAACTTTTTCACCTTATCAGCAGTAATAGTTGCGTGAAGAGGGTAGCTTCTGTCTACGTAGAGAGGTGGTCCACTTTCCCCAGTAAATGTTTTAGGGTTCTTGTTTGCTTGCTTTTTGTTTTTGTTTTTACCTTTGACACTTTTGTGATGTCCACATAATACTTTGAAAGACCTTAGTATAAGAGATTTCTCAAATGAGGTTTGTGTGTGTTAGTACTCCTTTGTTTGTCTTTCTGCAAGTCATATATTTCTTATAACTTTTAGTTGTGTGGACCCCATACAATCCTAAATTTTAAATTTGTATTGCACATAGCCAAGTCCCCTTGACTCCCTCTTCTTATATGTGTACTTGTTAGAGTCCAGTCTCTGGTGTCTCTGATCAAGAGAACAAGGGATTTATCAGAGATCTCTCATCCACTGGGCCTTGACTGGCCTTGGAGAACAAGGATCAAAAATTTGGCTGTGATCTTTGACCATTGTATCCTCACTGGTGTAGTCTCTAGACATTGTTGAACATCGAGAACACCCAGACATCTTCACCAGCCTTGTAAGTTTAATTTTTGTATAATATTTAGAGTACACAATAAGATAATAATTAGAGAAAACAACCCAAACAGTTTTGAGTAAATCTTGGTTTGTTATGATTGTTTCCTAAAAATAATAAAAGCATAACAAAGTAAGCAAAACCACAAGTAATTATCTTAATTGATTAAGTAATTAACCTTAGAAATTTTAATCATCAAATATATATCATTTTAAGTCCCACCATACACAAGCCTTATATTATTTATTTAAACTTTTTCCAAGCAGCTTTAAGCTTTTTTAATTTTGATATTTTTTTTATTTTTCAGACAAAAGTCTAATTTTATTATATAAAATCCATCCTTGTCTGAACTTTTTTCTTTTTTAAACTATTCATACCAGAAATATAATCTCATATTTATATACTTAAAAAAAAAACAGCCCCACTTATTCTGTCTCTCTTATTTTCCCAATCAAGAGTTGAATCCAAAAAACATATACAGCACATTAAGGTTACCTGCCCAGGTACTTTTAACTATGAAGCTTTTTGTTGTTGTAAATCTCAAAATAACTTCCTTTTTCTTGATTTACACAGTGTGTGCGTGTTTGTGTTTTCTCACAGAACCTGAGAGTGAGGTAAAACATTTAACATTTTAGCAAGATCCTTGACACAATATCAAAAATGACCTTGAAGTAAGATCCTTTTTGTAAATAAAACAAGACAGATAAAAGAAAAGCATAAATAGCTTAAAATATTTACATGTTAACCCTATAATGTAGGATGTTTTTGTTTTTAAGATTTATTTTTATTTTATTTGCATGGGTGTGTCATGTACATGTATGCTTGGAGCCCATAGAGGCCAGAAGAGTGTGTTGGATCCTCTAGAACTGGCGCTACAGACAGCTGTCAAACTTCCATGTAGGTGCTGGGATTGAAGCTTAGTCCTCTGGATGAGCACCCAGTCCTCTTACCTACTGAGTCATTTCTCCAGCCCATATAATTATATTTTTATATGACAGAAAATATGTATTCCCCTTGTTCTAGTCAAGAAAGAGAGGAGTATGCAGTTTCAATGTTAGGCAGAAAAGTTATTTTCCCTGTCCCCTGTCTGCTTCACTTCACATCTATTGAAAGTTCCTGGTGGGATCCACTTGAGAGAGAGAGAGAGAGAGCCCTTAATTCTCATCATGAACGTTTATGAGGGAGATTACTTCTTGTACTCTTTGTAAGCTGAGCCGTCCTTGAAATGTTTCTTCTCCCTACATTTACAGATTTTTGCCTGTTCTGGGATTATCTGGTCAATACCAGAGCATGTGTCCCAGAAATCTATTGTGTTGGGGTGGGACGGGACATATTTTTTATTAGAATCAGATCTTTTGTCTTCTCTTTAGTCAAACAAGAAGCTTTGTTTTCCATCCCACTCTCTCTTAACATGAAAACACCATGATGCTCAGAAAGCATCAGAGTTCTGTCTTATTTATTGATGATCAGTAGAGTGGACCACCCCATACTATAGAATGTATCCTCCAGATCTGCCCCATTAGGTTTCACATACAGATTTCTTGAATTCTGCTTTATTGTTTTCTCTCTACCCAAGTTCTTCCTGGAAGACTACAACCATGGATTGGAAGTCCATGCCCCCTTCACTTTTGAATACATACTTCAGTTATACCACACAACGGGGATGTCCCAACTACCAAAGCAACACTAAAGCTTCATTTTTTAAACATATGTATATATATATATATATATATACACATTTATTTTTATTTTATTTTGCTTTCCTTCATTAAGAAACTATCTGCCCAGAACATCAACATCCTAATGGACTATTGAAAGGATGTCAGAAGGAGAATCCTTATTTCTCCTTTTTTCTATCCTCTCTGGAGTTTTTTCTTCTTCCCAGCACACACACACACACATACACACACACACACACACACACACACACACACTATTTTATTTTATTTTTTTTAATTTCCTTTTTTATTTCCCACTTTTGGAATAATCTCAGACTCTCAGAGTAATGCCTTGGTTTCATCCTCCAAAAAAATTTCCATCCACTGAGTAATACTTCTTAATACAATTTTCTTACCTCCATATATATGCAACATTACCCAGTCACTGCTGGGACTTGCATTGAGTCTTTATCTCATGGTGCCAGTTTACTTTTGATTTTTGTGTTTCTGTTAGTTTCAGAGCAGAAGATTGTCTTCACATCCAGGCCTGCTTCTACAAGGCGGTGGGATCAGGATGAGAGTCAGTCTTCAAGACCCCTGGTCATAGAGAGAGAGCTCAATGTTGGGTAACAATGTGCAAGAAATGGTCTCAAGAAAATGACACAATTCAAAGTACTTGGGCAAGGAAAACTCTGGAAGAGTACATAACCATATCAAATCAAACAGGCAAGCACACACAGCTTGAGGCCCACTGGGATTCTATTACTTACAAAAAGGAGTCCTGTGCCTCACTCAGAGTGATCAGAACTCCACCTCACACTTTTGCATGATTAATAGATTTAAAATGATGTAGTTGGTAAGGTGAATGCAATTTTGAGCACCTAATTAAATACAAACTTCAATTTCAAAAACTACTGAACTTGGATGAATTTTAATTTTTGCCAAACTGCTTCTTTATTATTTTTAAATAAGAGTTGTTGTGTCACTTAAGCTTTTGACAGAAAAGGCAGTGTGTTTTGCTTATATTTCTCACAACAGGTAAGTCATTTTAAGACTGTAGTATGACATATATGGTCACCTTAAAATGACCTGTAGAGTTACCTAATGCAGGATGGAAAAAAGAGTGGCTTTCTTCTCTTCTGCCCTGCCCTATCCACACAAAGCTCTTTTCAGCTATGGACAAACCTTTCATAGAAACAAAGATCACCTGAAATGGGTGTAGGAGGAGAACTGGACTGGTGATGTGGAGAATGTGATGTGCAGTTTGTAAGAGAAGAACTGAAGAATGCCAGCCTAGCTTGGTAACAAAGGGCTCATTTGCTTTTCTTTTTTTTTTTAATTTAATTTAATTTTATTTTTTTAATTTACATTCCAAATCAATTCCCCTTTCCCGTTTCCTCCCTCCCCGAAAGTCCCATAAGCCCCCTTCCCTCCCTCTTTTCTCCGTTCAACCCCCTCTCATTACTCTGTCCTGGCGTTCCCCTACATCCAGTCTTTCCAGGACCAGGGGTCTCTCCTTCCATCTTTTTAGAAATCTATTGATATGCTGATTGTGTCTAGGGTATTCTGAGATTCTGGGTCAATATCCCCTTATCAGTGACTTCATACCATGTGTGATCTTTTGTGATTGGGTTACCTCACTAAGGATGATATTTTCAAGTTCTGACCATTTGCCTAGGAATTTCGTGAATTCATTGTTTTTAATTGCAGAGTAGTATTCCATTGTGTAAATATACCACATCTTCTGAATCCATTCCTCATTTGCTTTTCTGTAGCTGCAGAAACTAAAGATAGAAAGCTTCACAGTAAGACTAGTTTGAGATTAGCATAAGAAAGCTTCGACGGTGCTCTAATGGAGCCTCTCCTGCAAACTTTCTACTTTCCATTCTTAACTGAAGTAAATTGCAGAAATTACCTCAATATCCAAATAGCACCTGTTGGTGGAAAAAGAAGAAAGCTTTGAAATTTTCACTGAATTAACCAAGGAATGAAAGAATAATGAAAATTGCTTGCAAGGACCAGCCAGAGATGCAACCTAGGTGTTCCTCAGAGGCTTATTATCTGACCTTGGGACATGGTGTATTTGCAGGAGAGCCATGCTTTGTTTACCTGGTTGAAAACCAAAAAAAGTACCAAAGGAAAAACAAAACAAAAAGCACACAAAACCATGGCATCTGTTTTGTGTTGGCCAAATACTTCTGGAAATGGGACATGCCCTGGAATGTGGTGTCAGACCTAGTGACACAACCCTGGAGAAAACTGACTTTTCCTTTCTAAGCAGATATCAGTTTCAAATAGCTTCTTGGTTAGGGGTGAGGCCACTTCTCCCCCTCAGTCTGGCTTGAACCTGTGCAATTTTGTGCACGCTGTCAGAGTGTGATTCATATGTGTATCAGCCCTGTTTCCTTTGGATGATGCTATTTCCTTGAAATCATCCACCATTTCTGACTCTTACAATCTGTCTGTAGATCCATGAACCTTGAGGGAGTTTAATAGAGACATTTCATTCAAGGATGATTGTTCCAAAGCCTCTCAGTCACTATGTATTGCTTAGTTATGAGTCTCTATGTTAATTAACATCTACTGTAAAAGGAAATGCCTCTTGTGACAGTTAAGGGAGGCACAGAACTATGAGAATACTGATGTGCTTTTATTGCTATGTTCCTAGTTTAGCAGAATAGTAAGTTTTTCCTAGGGCCCATGATGTATCAAGTCTCATGTTAATGGCTACTTTTACAGTGTCTAGGATGTGTTCTATGTCATGGGGTGGACCTAAAATTAAACAACAACAGCAACAACAACAACAACAAAAAAAAAAACCAAACAAAACTAAAGTGGTTGGTTACTCCCATAACATTTTGTGCCACAGTCACATCAGTATATACTGCAGGTAGGTTACTGTTGTAGCTTGAAAGGTTTGTTGATGGGTGATAGAGATGATTCTCTTGTTATTCCAGTAGCATACAAAATATCTTCCAGCACCATCAATACTTGCCAGTAGGGATAAAGCTTCTAATTGTGCACCAGCATGATTTCTCCATGTTTTATTATGTAAGTGAGAAATGTCTTCAGTCATCGATCCTTATCTTCAGGTTACAGATGGGTATCCCATACCTTTCACAATAGCCTGGGACATTTTAGAGAATCTATGTGATCTCTTTGACCAATGGCTCAACAAGATGTAATTCATTCCTGACACTGGAGGCCTGGTGGCATAAGACAGCTAGTTGGAACATGTTCTCACTCATACAGTGGCTCTAGTTAGGTTTCTTTTATATGTGCAGATATTTTTAGGAAGATTATAGAATAGTAGGATTCTATAATAGACTAGCTTTTCAAGAACACTTCAGTGCTACTTGTTGCTTCTCATATTCCTTCCTTTACCCTGTCCTCCCATCCCCATCCCGTGTAATCCTCCTGGTTTAGTGTCCACGTCACCTCCTTATAACAGTATATTCTATTTCTCCTTCCTTGGAACATACCCCTTTTCTCCTCTTGGTTCCTTACTAGCTGCCTAACTTCTGTGGTTATTTTGATTAAAACATACCTATCTAAAACTTAAAAGCTAACATCCACATATAAGATAAAACATGCAATATTCGACTTTTTCAGTCTGTATTACCTGACTCAAGATGCTTGTTTCTTATTCCATCCATTTATCTATGAAGTTCATAATTTCATTTTTTTATCATAATGGCTGACATACCAATTTGTTAATATAATCCATTTTCATTATCCTTCCATCAGTTGATGGACATTTAGGCTGTTTCCTATTTCTGGATATCGTGACTGAAGCAGCAACAAACATGAATGAGCAAGTATTTCTGCAATAAGTTACAGAGTCCTTTGGGTATATGCCTGAGTGGAGAATAGCTGGATCTTGTGGTAGATCAATTACAGTTCTTAAAGGAACATCCACATTGATTTATATAGGGACTATAAAAGTTTTCACTCATATTTACATCTTTGCCAGCATATATTATTTGTTTTTTGTTGATTTTATCAACTATGATTAGAATAAGATAAAATATCTAAGTAGTTTTAATTTGTATTTCCCTAATGGCTAAAGATATTGAACATTTTAAAAAAGTGTTTCTCAGCCATTTGTGTTTAATTTTTTGTGAACTTTCTATTTTGTTCTATACCCTATTTTAATGGGTTATTTGTTTGCTTGTTATTCAGGTTCTTAATTATTGCTATATTTAGATATTAATGCTCTATCAGATATATACTTGGGAAAGATTTTTTTCCCTATTCTGTATAGTGTTCTTTGCTTGGATGGTGTCCTTTGTGGTACAAAAACATTTTAGCTTCATGAGGTTGGTCTTAGTACCTGTATTTTTTGTTGGCTTTTTCAGAAAGTTGTTTTCTACGCCATTGAATTCAAGAGTATTCCCTACTTTTCTCTTTTATCTGCTCTTACATTGAGGACTTTATCTCAAGTTGAGTTTTTTTCTACAGGGTGATAGATGTGGATCTATTTTAATTCTTCTACATACATCCAGTTTGACTAACAGTATTTGTTGAAGATGCTATCTTTTCTCGAGTCTTTATCTTTTATCTCTTATCTTTTCTCTATCTTATCCCAAGTGTGTATTTTTTACTTCTTCATCAAGAATCGGTTTTCTGTATCTATGTGGAACTGTGTCTGAGTCTTTAATTGATTGGATCCACTGGCTTCTAGACGAGACATATTGTTTTGGTTATTTATGTTCCTGATTTCATTCTGGGATATATGCACCTGACTTTTGAAGTGATTATTGATGTGGATATTTTGTCTCACCTTTGTTAGGTGAGTGTTCTGTCCTTTGGTTGCTGTTACCCACTTTGTTTCCTATCCAAGTTTGGAGGCTGCTGTGTCTCTACTTAAGAGTAGTTTTGTGGTTCCATGAGAAGTCATAAGGGTAAGATGGGCAAGAGTACTGGCTGAAAGAGGTAATAGAGAAGAACTACGGGGACCATAGACCCTGGGTCCACACCTAAAGGCTGAGTACAAAGGGTTGGATATGGACTTGGAGGAGGGGCTAGGGTAGGTAGGAGGCAGTAGGCTTAAGAGTAAATCTGAAGAGACCTGAATGGAGGATAAAAAGGAGGGGAAATGTCATCTACATGAATGTCTACCAAGTGTCTGTAATAAATACCTTTTAAAGCTTTCTTGGACCCTGAAAAGTCTCTAATGTCATTGATAAGAGTTAAGTTTTGGCTTTGTCCACGTCTAGTCTAGCCCTTTAGAATTAAGTGAAATGACTCTGTTCTTTGTTTAAATGGCATTATCCTGTGTATTCTCCCTGCTACAGAACGTCTTTGGAGGATAGAAACAATGCTACTATATACACAAACAAAAACAACCAACAAATAAAAACAAGAGGCTAATGATGGCCCAACTGAGACCATCAAAAAGTCTTTTGGTAACCTTTAGAAAAGTCCGGGAAAAGTGGGTGATTGGTTGAGGTTAGATAGTTCAGAAAGACTGACTGTTAAGGCTTGTCCCTGAGGGAAGAGGAAGTATTGAAGGTATTTACAGCAATACCCATATTTTAGTTCCCCATTCAAATTCTATGACAGGTGGTTTTGTCTTATCAGATTATGACCCCATCTAAGACACCTCCACAGCCATCCTATAATCTCATAATTGAAAAGAAGAGAAAAAAGTTTATTAGCAACATCCTAAGACAAGACTTGATAGCCACCAAACTTGTTTATATCAATAATACTACAAAGTCACTTAAGTATGGCTCACTTTGAGAAGCACTTACCTACACTAGTGGGTGCATTCTGCTCTATTCTTTCTTAGAATGCCTGTCTATTTTTTTTTTTTTAGAATGCCTGTCTATTAACTCCCATGATGAAGTCTACACTACACTGACTTTCTGATAATCTCTAATCCTGCTTCAAATTTGACTCCTGAATTCTTCTCTGTGGCAAATCAAGGATCTGGATTTAGCCAAATGGAGCTTTCTGAAATAGAACTCCTTAGCTTACTGTAGGTATTCTGGGCTTTGTCTCTTGCTGTACTACAATGGAAAATATCATGTAAGTGTCTAAGAGGGAACACAGAATTACTCTTTAATTTACAAAAGGCTATTCAAGAATACGTGTGTGTGTGTGTGTGTGTGTGTGTGTGTGTGTGTGTGTATACAAGGAATCAGACTCAGAGCCTTGTACATGCTTAGTACGTATTTTACTCAGGTATATGTTTCTGCTTTTATTTTTTTTAAGATTTTATTTTTTTATATGTGTATTTGTTTGCATGTCTATATGTGCACCATATGTGTACAAATGCCTGCAAAGGACAGAAGAGGATATTGGATCCCCTGGAACTTGAGTTCCAAGAGGTTGTGAGCCACTCAATGTAGGTGTTGGGTATTAAACTTGGGTCTTCTACAGGAGCACCGAGTGTTCTTAATTTCTGTGCTTTCTCTCTAGCTCTACATACACATTTTTACAGATTACTGGTTAGAATCTTGCCTCTGATCTCTGGCTGTATGAGACTGCCACTTAATAGTAGAGTCCTGATTTACCTTTCTGGTTCATAATTTCTTCAATTATGGCATATTGTATTAGAACTCACCTTACAGAGTGCTGCCAACGCCCCAGCGGAGAAGCTGAGGTAAACATCTAATTTAAATTATCAAAAGTGGATGCAAAACTATTTCCAAAATGCAGACAATTAAGTGTGTTGTTGTTGGTGATGGTACTGTTGGTAAAACATGCCTCCTGATATCCTACACAACAAACAAATTTCCATCGGAATATGTACCAACTGTTTTTGACAACTATGCAGTCACAGTTATGATTGGTGGAGAGCCATACACTCTTGGACTTTTTGATACTGCAGGGCAAGAGGATTATGACAGACTACGACCTCTAAGTTATCCACAGACAGATGTTTTTCTAGTATGTTTCTCAGTGGTCTCTCCATCCTCATTTGAAAATGTGAAAGAAAAGTGGGTGCCTGAGATAACTCACCACTGTCCAAAGATTCCTTTCTTGCTTGTTGGGACCCAAATTGATCTCAGAGATGACCCCTCTACTATTGAGAAACTTGCCAAGAACAAACAGAAGCCTATTACTCCAGAGACTGCTGAAAAGCTGGCGCGGGATCTGAAGGCTGTCAAGTATGTGGAGTGCTCCGCCCTCACACAGGCCTAAAGAATGTGTTTGATAAAGCAATATTGGCTGCCTTGGAGCCTCCAGAACCGAAGAAGAGCCGCAGGTGTGTGCTGCTATGAACACATCTCCAGAGCCCTTTCTGCACAGCTGGTGTTGTCATCATACTAAAAGTTATGTTTAAATCAAACTAAAGATTAAAAATTAAAATTCGTTTCTGCAATTATGACAAACGCCCTGCACCTACACACATGCATTCATGTGAGACAAGGCCCATTAGTATGGCCCTCCGCCCTTTCAGTAATAGTTAATTTTGAATAATTATGTATTGTCTGAAAAGCATTGAGTGCTAGTTTTTTGTTTTCTTTGTTTAAAAAAAAAAACAACAAAAATCCCCCCCCCCCAAAAAAAAGAACTCACCTTACAGCAGTGGTTCTCAACATGTGAGTCATGACACCAACAAGAGTTGCATATCATCTATGCATATCAAATATTTATGTTATGATTTATAATAGTAGGAAATTATGGTTATGAAGTAGCAATGAAAATAATTTTATGGTTGAGTGTCACCTTGACACTCATGACATGGTTGAGCTATTCCCTTTAAGAACTGTATTAAAGGGTTGCAGTGTTAGGAAGCTTGAGAATCACTGGCTTATAGAATAGTCTAAGGATAAATAAGACAATGT
Source organism: Tokudaia tokunoshimensis (assembly GCA_036184795.1). Classification (NCBI taxonomy): domain Eukaryota; kingdom Metazoa; phylum Chordata; class Mammalia; order Rodentia; family Muridae; genus Tokudaia; species Tokudaia tokunoshimensis. The sequence continues at coordinate 80,208,460 of BTHU01000002.1, read as the reverse complement.
AGTGTAGAATTTAGAACCACATATAGATATGATAAACTTTGAAAGTCAGATGCTTGATTTCATAATAGTCTGTTCTGATCACACACAACCTTATCTCATCTCATCTCATCTCATCCTATCTTATCTTATCTTATCTTATTTTATCTTATCTTATCATCTACTAGCCTCTCCCACTTTCAAGTCTTGTTGGTTTCTGTTTTGTTTTGATTTTATGACCCACTAAGTTTACCTAGAATCATGCCTTGCACTGTACACAGGTCAAAAGTCTATTCTGAGAGATGTCATGGCCCTCCTAGAAATTCTACTGATGATATTTTGTTAAACACTGGTGCTGTTGTTGTTCATAGGCTTTACAGTTGGATAGGATCATTGGTTGCTTCCCTCCTTTGGAAGCTTACAGTGTCTTCTGGTGCCATGAAAGTTAAAACTCTGGAAGAAGGTTTTCAAGTCAGTTCCAGCTCAGAATTTGTGTTTGAAGTGTATGGAAATTTTAAGGACTTACTGTAGTGAGACTTTTAGTTTCTTTGAAAAACATAGAAATATTATAAGAATATGTTTTCATTTTAATCCCAGGTGTGCGATGTGGGGTTGTTTCAGACTGTCCGTAGCAGTTGACTATGATTTGCCTCAAGCTCTAGCAGAGGTGTGATTTTGCCAGAGGTGAGTTTTTGTGATTGTGTGATGTATGAAATTCTGGGGACTTTTCAGAGGGTATATAAATGCTAGGGTCCTGAGAGATAGTGTGGGTTGTTGCAGGTAAGGGAATGGATCTATAAAAGATTATGTTAAGAGAAGTAACCCAGACCCAGACAGACAAATGTTCTCTCTCATATAAGATACTAGCTCCAAATCTTCACATGTGAGTACACATCATGTAGCAACTGGAGAAACAAGTAAGTAAAACTGGACCACTGTAGGGTTGTTTGGGTGGAGGAACAATAGAGACATAAATAACAGACTACAAGTGGTTTGATAGGAAAATGTGAAGATTGGCTGGGTTCTAATGAGATGAAGCAAGTCAAATACATAAGGAAGGTTTAAAAAATACCTGCAAGGATGTCTGAAAAGGTAATAAAGAGCCATATACTATTAACTATCTACCTAAAGTACCTATAATATGTATACATCAGTGTAAAATTATACATAATTTAAATGAAATTTTCTCATCTAGAAAAATCATAGAGCATTCTGACAATGCTCTATCCAAAAGCCATCTAACAAAACCCCCAATACTATGCTTGAGATTTTTTTTCTTTAATTGTTGGTCAAGATTGTCTAAAAGACTCCTAAAACATCATAGGTTATTGCTGTTTATTGCTCTTTGTTATACTCCAGAAGTAGAAGCTAAGTTATAACCAGACTTTGGCTACTTTTGGAATTCTTCTTTCTTCCACCCTTTTCTACTACTTTCCCATCCTTGAAATTTCCTAACATTAGATAATAGAGAAAGAAAGATAGAGGAGAAAGGGGGTGAAGTTATTGTTAGGCCACTTCCTGCTAATTAGGGGAATCAAGTTCCTTGGAGCAAGTTTGATATTCACCATTGAGATATATAATTTCTTCTTCTTTCTTCTTTATGGTCTATTACTTAACAAACCATGGCCAACACCAACCAAGCAACAACCAAGAATCCATCTGTGTTGTCTTCAGTAAAAGAGTATTACCATCTAGTTTTAGTGGGAAACCAAGGGCAATGGCAATAGCCTGTATTGTTCTGGCAGTTTCTAGGGGTTGTTCCCTAACCAACAATTATAGAGCAGTAACCCACGCCTAACCAATTGGTATTTTGGTTATAAAAAAATCAATTGGTTTCTTGTAGCAGCACTGTTTACCCATGTGTAGTAGCTCTGTTCAAGCTTTTAAAAAAAAACAAGCAAAAACAAACAAACAAAAAAACCACATTTTTAGTTAGCTTCTAATGTAGTAGGGTTCTTCGTGTTTTTTTTTTTTTTTCATACATCTTTAGTTTGGTTTACACCTCTCCCACCCCCAGCTCTCTCCATCTTGAAGAACTGGGAGAAAAATCAGTTACTATTGTTCAAGGCCCTAGCAAATTGATCTCAACAGATTTTCCCTGTTGACAGTGTTTCTCTGTATTATGTTGTTGGAATTATTATTATAATAAGCCCATATAAAAGACACAGATTCAGATATTTTATATATAAGGCAAATGCCTATATTGGGCGGATCTAGGACTATTCTAACTTATTCCCCGGCTATAAAACCCCTTGTTACAAGTTGTTTCTCCTGGCCACGTGGTTCTAGTCCATGGCAGCTTCCTCCTCTCTGTCTTTCTTCTCTCCCTCTCTACCTGCAACCTTCTCTCAAATCTCCAGTCTCACCTTATTCCCTCCACCACCCAATCACAGGGAGAATTAGAGAGAAGGTTCACACAGCATCACTTGAGTATGTGAGCATGGCTTGGTTGGGGAGCAACCACATCTTGAAGAAACAATTTTAGCTTTAGAATACAAGCAGGATCAGACTGACCCACTACTTTTCTCCCTTTTTGTCCAATTAAAAAGGCTCTTTCTCTTATAGTAATAAGCAATATATATAGTAGGAACTACTATGAAACAATTATGAAAATTGTTAGGTATGAATTACACTAAAAAGTTTGTACTTTGTAAGTTAGATAAGCTAATTAACCATCTATCCTATCTTAATGAGTTTATAATTCTGTATCTAAATCATTTTTTATTTTAACTCATATTTAAAACCTAAAAATATCTTTTCAAATCTAGAACATCTTTTTAAATGCTAAACAACTTAAGTTCAATTGTGTGACTATAGCTATCTAATCTTCAATCCCATCAGAGACATATTACTTGAGTATGCAGGAAGAGCAGGAATGCAACTTCCAAAAATTAAATAAAATGACAGAGACAGCTGACTACCTAGACAGTTCCCAACATTCTTTATAATGTTGGAGCATCTATCTTCAGCCTTCTGTCCCAGAACATCTGACAGTCCTGAAGTGAAGCAGGAATTATGGAGGACTAGCTTACCCTTTCTTGACAGAGCTTAGCAGTCAACTATCTTGCGTCTGTTTGTCCTTTTGGACAACATTTTGTCTGCAGATAAAGTTAGAACATTTCTTGCCCAGTGGCTAGCTTGCTACAATTGAAGCAATGCCATTTGGAGGTTATTGATGCTCCTCATCTTCTTTGAAATAGAATGGGGGTACTGTCAGGAGCAGGCCTGTCTCATATTCAAAAGATCTTTTAACAATGAAATAACTTTATATGCCATATTCTGTGGATCGCTGATGCTTTTGAAAATCATCTATATATTAGCAGCATATCTGAACAAGCAAACATTACCAGTCTCTAGCTACATATTATTTGTACAACCCAGGATTATATTTTTGTCATAATCCAGACTAATATCTAAACTGACTATGAGTTTGATTGACCTACTATTGACTTGTTTTATTTAATCATCCTAAACAGTTTGTAATGGTGGCTATTAAAAGGACTGGGACTAAACCTATATATTTAAATGAGTTGCATAGGCCCAATACTTATCTAAGATTTGAAACATATCTATATTATGTTGTAACAAAATTAATACTAAATTTTGTATCAATATGCACAGATTTATACCAATGAAAGCCTTAAACCCTGTATATTGTATCAATATACAAAATTGTGTATCAATATATCAAAATATAACCTCAATTTTGCATCAAAATATAAAGATCTCTATCAATGTAAGATTATGGCTATAGATTCAATAATCTATCCATATTTATCTAATTTCTTATAATATTTCTATATCCCCCTTTTTATTTTTGACCCATTTTCTCTCACCTATGAAAGAAAGAAGGATAGAGAAGAGGAAAGACAGAACTCCCTGAGTCTGTTTCCTATTTTTTTCTCTCTGTCCAAGACCCTACTTATTTGTAAATCATCCTCTAAAACGACAACATATCTATAACTCATAAAACAACCAAAACCATCTACCAACTCAAGGGAATGAGGCTACAGTTTTCTGATGATTGCTTCCTGCTGAATCAGGCAAATAATTTCTTTTGGGGGGCCCAAAAGGAAATTGGAAAAATGGTTTTATCAAAAGAAAGCTAGCTGACACAATTTATTGTCCATTCTTTATTCATGGCTTAACCAAAGTCCTGACTGTAACAGTCTGAAAGGTTGGATGAGTGAGTTGGCTGTTCTGAAAATATCCTAGAAGCAAGTTTTTAGAGGAAAAAGCTTCAATGCAGTTGAGGTAGAATCAAGTAGAGAGTTGGAACAGCAGGTCCCAGCATCTCAGCATCCCAGAGGGTGAATCCTGTCAGGGGTGTCTTTCTGGTCTCTCATTCTGCAATATACAAGCCTTATAAGCAGGTCTTAGTTCTTTAAAGACAATTATATGGGAACCTGCAGGGTACACAGACCAATTAAGGAATAACAATAAAGAAAGACAACTGTCTTTATTTATAGGTTAATTTGATCATATAATCAAACTGCAATATAAATTTCCATTTATGCCATCAGAAATGATGATATGTAATAACAAGTTATGAAAATTTTGTAGCCAATAAGATTTATTGGCTGCTGTCTTAGTTAGGATTTTACTGCTATGAACAGAAACCATAACCAAGGCAACTCTTATAAGGATGAAATTTAATTGGGGCTAGCTTACAGGTTTAGAGGTTCATTATCTCTGCCATGAGCATGGCAGAGTCCAGGGAGGCATGGGGCTAGAGGTGCGGAGAGTTCCACCTCTTGTTCCAAAGGCAACTAGCAGAAGATTGGCATCCAGGCAGCTAGGATGAGGGTATTAAAGCCCACACCCACAGTAACACATCTACTCCAACAAGGCTACACCTCCTAATAGTGCCAAACCCTGGGCCAAGTATATACAAACCATCACAGCTGCATATAGACATTGAAGTCTCAACCAGTCCCAGAGCTGTTCCCGTGTAACCAAGATCAGAGTATACATTACCTGTCTTGTTCATCTTGTCAATCTCTACTGTTCATAGCCAAGATCTTCAGGGGACCTTCTTTTGTCGTGTCTGATTTTTATCAATTTGGAAGGAACCCATAGCTTTTCTTTTCCTGTGGAAATATAGGCATAACTTCTCCCCCAGAGCAACACATTTCCTATTTTCCATTCTGAGGTCTCTGTCTTCCACCTCTCCTTTTTTACTGCAAACTCCTCTTAAATCTCCAGTCCCACCTTACTTCCTCACTTCCCAATAACATGTCTTTTATTGACGAGTTAAATTGGGGAGAAGGTCCACATGGCATCAGTTGACTATGTGAGCTTCTGCTCGGTCAGGGGGTGGGCAACCACATCTTGAGGAACCGGTTTTAACATTAGAACACAAGCAATATCAGATTGACCCTACTACACCATTATCAGGGTTTTCTAGAGGAATAGAATTTACAGAATGAATATATCTATATAGATATAGGTATAGATATGTATAATGAATACACATAGACTTTATTATAAATGTGAATATATATGAGATTTATTAGAATGACTTACAGGCTATGGTCCAGCTAGTCCAAGAATGGCTGTCTGTGAAGGGAAAGTCCAAGAATCCAGTAGTTGTTTAGTCCACAAGGTTGTATGGCTCAGCTGGTCTTCATTGTAATTGAGAATCCTAAAGAAGTCATTTCTAATGCCCGTGAAGGAATGGGCTTGTTAGCAAGAATGAGAGCAAGCATGCAAAGTGAAAACTTCCTTCTTTCATGTCCTTTATATAAACTGCCATCAGAAGGTGTGGCTCAGATTGAAGGTAGACCTTCCTACCTTAAAAGATCTGCATTAGAGGTGTATCTTCCTACCTCAAAGATATAGATTATAAGTGGGCCTTCCCTTTTCTTTTCTTCTTTTTTAAGATTTATTTATTTATTATATGCAAGTACACTATAGCTATCTTCAGACATTCCAGAAGAGGGAGTCAGATCTTGTTACGGATGGTTGTGATGGTTGTGAGCCACCATGTGGTTTCTGGGATTTGAACTCAGGACCTTCAGGAGAACAGTCGGCACTCTTAACCACTGAGCCATCTCTCCAGCCCTGGGCCTTCCCTTTTCAAAAGATTTAATTAAGAAAAGATTCCTCACAGGTGTACCCATCTTCCTTGGGTTTTAGCTAACACCAGATGTAGTCAAACTGACAAGAACAGCCATCACAGATGCCATCACAATGTGAAAAGTGTCTTCCTGTAACTGCAGCTAGGAAGGAGGCCTATTCTACCCTCTCCTACAAGATAGGACCACATGAAAGAATAGATTAAGAACATCCTGATCATTGCACTACATTTATTACTCCAGAAAACAAACAAACATATATCAAATAACTTGTACAATTTCGATAGAATTTCCCCTCGAAGATCAAAGTAGATAGAAGTCAAGACTCATAGTTTTAACACAGGCAAATGTGTTCTGTTGGTTGTAAAGTGTGACTAATAGCACAGGACATTATCATCCTGTCAGAGAGTTTCTGAAGAGTGATCCAACAATAAGCATGTACACAAGGCATCATAGAAACTCTTGTTTTCTGATATTTTAGCTCACCAGGAGCTGCTGTCAGCAGAATAGCTGTTTCTCTAAGGCTTTACTATTTGTCTCCAGAAAACTCAGAACTACAGACTTCTTGATAAACAGTTTTGTAGCTGAAGCACTAACATTTTCGGAAGATTTCCATTTGAACATTTTTTCTATTATGTGTACTTTCTGACAAGGTGAAGTAGCAGAGCCCACCAATTTCTCTTTATACACAGAAACTCTTGGCTGTCCCTTTCCTTTAGCTTTAAGAATCACCCAAGCCCCTTTACATATAGGAAAACAGTAAAGTACCCATGAGCTGCACATAAAACTTTAATGAGATGATTAGAGTTAGTGTGACTAATGATGCTCCCTGATAGGATGCACTAGGAAAGACATGGGCCACGTCTGTGTTATTCCTAGTAAAAAGCACATAACTTGAATCTGATCATAAGAAGTAGTAGACTTCCTTGTGCTTCAAAATGTCAAAGTCTTGAAAGAGAGATAATAAGCCCTTCAGATTAAGAGAGGTAGATAAGATATGAAAACTAAATGCCATGTTTTATCTTAGATTTGGTTCTCATAAGAAATTCTTTGCTTCTTTAAATTTTTGTAGAAAAAGACAAGTTATTATGTACTCATGGTGGCCTCAAACTCACCCCCCCATCTTAGCCTCCTAAGAGGTATGATTATTGTTATCAGCTATCACACCCATCTCAGAAATGGCATTGTGCTGTTAAAGAAAACTATTATAGTAGAGTATTGTTCAGGGGTACAACACTTGTTTAGCATGTAGGAAGCCCTGGGTTCTATCCCAACACAAGAAAGAAATGCAAGGAAGGGGTTATGAAAGAAAGAAGGAAAGAGGAAAATGATTAATGGAACTGCTGGTGAAATGTAAGTGTACTAATATGTAAGAATAGTGTATTGGTATTAATTTCCTGACTTTAATTATTACACTATGCTGACATAAGCAAGTGCCTTTTCTGTGAAGTCCATATGGGATCTCATGTTTGCAATTGTTTTCAATTCGATTTTAAAGTGTAGCTTCAGGGAACTGTTGGTTTATGGAATGTAATAGTAAATATATAAATCTATTTGTTGCACTCCTGTAGTGTTAATATAGGTCTTCAAAAGAATGCAATAAGTACTCCTATAATCTGAGCACTAGAGAGGATCATAGGCTTAAAGCTAGGGATATATATGAAGATCTGGTCTCGAAAAATCCCAAACAAACGAACAAGCAAACAAACAAAAAAGCATATTGTATGTTCTCAGACATGAAAGAACTTAGATGCTAAATCTATTGCAGTTCTACTACCTTCATTCTAAGTTGCCCAGAATTTAACTGAAATTGGGAACAAAGTTTGTATGTTTTGGGTTTCTTTGAATAGAAATTCAAATTCATTGTGCTATTGGTTGCTAAATTCCTGGCATATTTCTAAAGTATATAATATTAGTAATCCATTTTGCATTTCTATGACAAGGATCCGGAATTGCATACTTCATAAAAAAAGAGGCTCATTTAATCTGTGATGATTGAAGATACCACTATGTGTTCATATATATATGAATTTTGGCAATAAAGGAGGTGTTGTAGTGCATATGTGCATGTGTGTGTGTGTGTGTGCAGATGGCGCAGACAACCTGAAAAGCTCACTGTGGGTAATGCCATCCCTTGCAGGTGGCTGTATAAAAAGTCAGGTTAAGATGAACCTCAAGGAGCAAGCTAGTAAGCAGCATTTCTCCATGATCTCTGATTCAGTTCCTTCCTCCAGGCTCCCACCTTGAGTTCCCACTTTGGCTTCCCTCACTGGACCCAAGATATATAAGCCTAGATTTATTTTACTTTTATTGATTCTGTATGAATTTCAAATTGTGAACCCCAATTTCGTTTATCTCTCCATCCCTTCATCATCATTATAATCATGATCATCATCATTATTTTTTTATTGAATATATTCTTCATTTACATTTGAAATATTATACCCCTTCCTGGTTTTCCCCCTCCCAGAAAACCCCCAACCCATCCTCCCACCCCCTGCCTCCAAGAATTTGCTCTTCTACCCAACTCACTCCCACAACCCCCACTTGATTTCCCCACATTGGGGCTTCTATTGAGCCTTCACAGGACCAAGGACCTCTCCTCCCACTGATGCCTGACAAGGCATTCCTCTGCCACTTTCTTGACTGGAACCATGTGTACCCATTGGTTGATGACATAGTCCCTGGGAGCCCTGGGGCGTCTGGTTGGCCGACATTATGATTCATAACAGTAGCAGAATTACTATTATGAAGTAGCAACAAAGCACTTTTATGGTTGGGGAATCATCAAAACATGAGGAACCGTCTTTAAAGGGTTGCAGCGTTAGGAAGGCTGAGACCACCAATTTAGAAGGTGTTACATATGAAACCAACATTCAGACAAGTTCTCTGAGTTCTACATATTATCACAATTATGCCTCTCATGGTTAGATATTAATAAAGTCAACTCTAGACTGAAATTTTCATGTGTTTGAATTTTCCAAGACTAGAGGACTTTTAAGGTTATTTTTACCTTTAATGTGATCTCTTGGGGATGAATGAGAAGGGAAAGAATGAGTGAGAACTTGGTGAAAGTCACCCTGTACTCTCAATGAATTCCTTTCTAGAGTCTCTGGTAAATCAAAACTCAATCTTACCTTAAAGAATTAGAATTCAAAATATAGAAGTAATTTTAAGTTAGTTATGTGGTTGACTAAAATTGACATCAGAAATTATTACAGGAATACAAACTGTGTCAAACTTTGGCTGCAGAGGATAAATAGAACATTTTGGTATAGATCTTTTTATATTTGTCCGTTTCTAGTACATTCTACCAAAGAAGGAAATCATTTGCCACATTAATTTGATGACCCATTTAACAATGAGAAGTTAACTTACAAACACTTTTTTTAAACAAATTTACTGTAAATAGCCATGCATGTGAGTGTAATGAAATATATAAAAATTGCACTTATAAAAAGCTATGTACTAAAAAGAGCTATTTATGCAACTCTCTATGAATCTACCTACTATGTGCATCTGAAGGTAAAAGGGGAGAAATTTGCCTGCATATGATTGTATAAAAATTATTTGAATGTAAAGATGAAAGCTAATGGATTAGTTTTTTGTCTGGTACCTATCTGAAAAATTGACTGAATAATCTAGAACAGTGGTTCCTATCCTGTGGGTCTCAACCCCATTGGCAAACCTCTATCTCCAAAAGTATTTACATTATGATTCATGACAGTAGCAGAATTACTATTATGAAGTAGCAACAAAGCACTTTTATGGTTGGGGAATCATCAAAACATGAGGAACTGTCTTTAAAGGGTTGCAGTGTTAGGAAGGCTGAGACCACCAATTTAGAAGGTGTTACATATGAAACCAACATTCAGACAAGTTCTCTTGAGTTCTACATATTATCACAATTATGCCTCTCATGGTTAGATATTAATAAAGTGAGAGAACTAGGTAGCCTGAGGCTAACTGAAGAATTCCCCTTTCAACTCTGAGTTCCCAGGCTTTATCTTCCTAGAAGACATTTAGGTGTCTAGAATTCAAAGTATTACCTCAGTAAGAGGATAATAAGACTTATGTTCCCTAACATAGGGCAGGGAGAGGACACTTAAGACAGGTAAGATAAAAGCCAGCCATGATAGTTCCAAACAATGAGTTATATAATGGACTAGCAGGACTCTGATGCTTCCTTTACTAAATTCATAAATCAGTTACGATCTATCAACCCAAGAATAACCAGACCTGACTTTGGATATACATCCTTAGGTCCCTGAAAATGGGATCATTCAAACTTTAAGAAACGACCTTCATAAAATTTATAGAAGGGAATGCCTTTTTTGTTTGTTTGTTTGTTTGTTTGGCAGGATATAATAAGAATTAAGCAATTTATGGAGTGTAGATTTTTAAAGTATGCCTTTATTGTTTTCTGAATATCTTCAATATTAACAATAATGTCTCCTTTTTCATCTCTGACTTTATTAAAGTCTTCTTTCTCGACTGGATGTAGGGGAATGCCGAGACAGAGAAGCGAGAGGGGGTTGAATGGGGAAAAGAGGGAGGGAAGGGGGCTTATGGGACTTTCGGGGAGGGAGGAAACGGGAAAGGGGAAATGATATTGAATGTAAATAAAAATATAAAAAAAATAAAAAACAATATATGGCATGTAAGAAAAAAGTCTTCTTTCTCTTTTGAATAATTAGACTAAATATTTGCCATTCTTGTTAATCTTTTCAATGAACCAACTCTTTTTCATTGACTTTTTGCATTACCTTTTTATATTGTTTCATTAACCTTGTGGAAAATAAAGTTTCCTCTCAGAACTGCCTTCATTGTGTCCCACAGATTTTGGTATGTAGGGTTTTCATTTTCATTTCCTTCTAGGAAATTTAAAATTTGCTCCTGGATTTTTCACTTGACCCAATTTTCATTTACTAGTGCATTATTTAGCTTCTCTGAGTTTGTGTACTTTCTTTTATTTCTATTGCTAATGTCTACTTTTATTCCTTTAGTGGTCATTTAGTATGTAGGATGTTATTGCAATTTTTATAACGTTGTTGAGACTCTCTTTGTGTCTTAGTGTGTGGTCAATTTTGGAGAAAGTTCCATGGACTATTGAGACAAAAGAGTTTGTTGTTGTTGTTGCTGTTGTTTTTGTTTGGGGTTTTTTTTGGTGTTTAGGTGGACATTCAGTAGATATCCGTTGTATCTATTTGATTTATGATGCCATTTAGCTTCTGAGTTTCTTTCTCTTTATAATTTCGGTCTGGTGAGATTAGAGTGTTGAAGTCTGTAGAGGAACATTAAACCAGTAACATGGATGCTCTGGAAAGGAATCATATCCAAAGATATTGTCCAACTGGAATACATACACTCCCTTAGTACATACCTTTAATCCTTACCAATGAAGGTAATGTTAGCTTGTAGAAGGAAGCAGTTTGGGGGCTGGAGAGATGGCTCAACATTTAAGAGCACTGACTTCTCTTCCAAAGGTCCTGAGTTCAATTCCCAGCAACCACATGGTAGCTCACAACCATCTGTAATGAGATTGATACCCTATTCTGGTGTGTCTGTAAACATCTACAGTGTACTCATATTCATAAAATAAATAAAGAAATCTTAAAAAAAAAGGAAGGAAGTAGTTTGGAAGGGACATCTAATTGAGAGTCAGACAAAGTGATGAAACAAAGAGAGATTTGACAGAATGAGTCAGAGATAGGATATACCTAACTCACACAGAACAGCAGGAAAGGCTACTTAAGAGCAGTGAAAGAGAAAACGGATGGTATGTTGTGTGTGTGTATGGCAATTTTAACAGATCAGTTTTATAGAGACAGGTTATAGAGAGAACAAGTTAGACACAGGTGAAGACAGAATGAGCTAGATAATGAGACGAGGCCAGAAGATTAGAACAGATTGCCAAAGTTAGTATTAGGCCAGGCAGAGCGATTCAGTCAGCAACCAAGAAAAGCTGGACTGAATCAGTCAGCTTCAAAGAAGCTTCCAGGCATAGGCCTTGGGATAATTAGAACAGAGAAGGAACGCTCTGGGATCAGCCCAAGTCCTGTGTTTACACAACTTGGGTACAGCTCTCATCTCATCATTTCATCTGAGGAAATAAAAGCATTATTTCCAGAAAACACCCACAACCACTGCATTTTGGTCAATCTCTGATTTTTAGATCTAATGGATCTCTTGTGAAATTGGGTGATCCTATGTTTGGTGTGTAGATGGTCAAAATTATAATATCTTCTTGATGGATTTTTCAACTAAGGATTATAAAATGTTCTTCCTTATCTCTTCTGATTAGTTTTGTTTTGAAGTCTACTTTGTCAGTGACTAGAACAGTTATGCCTGCTTGCTTCTTTGTCCCATTTGCTTTGCTTACATTTCTATCCTTTTAACCTAACGTTGTGTCTGTCCTTGATGGTAAAATATGCTTCTCGAAGGAAAAAATAATATTAATTCTTTTTAAAAAAATCCAATCTTTTAGTTTCTGTTTTTCACTGGGGAACTAGGACCATTAATTTTGAGAATTTTTATTGAATAATGTTTACTAATTCTGTTATTTTCTTGTAATGCCATTTTCTTAGATGTCTTTTGCTTAACAAGTATATACTACTTGTATTATCTTGGGTATGCTTATATTCCCTTCAGACCAATATATTTCTTCTAATATCATTTATAGAGCTGAATTTGTGGTGTTTTCTGAAAACACTGCCCTTGTATGTGACTTGGTCTTTCTTTCTTGCTCCTTCCAGTATCCTTTATTGGTTCTGTATATTTAGTATTTTTACTGATATTAGGAGATTCTTTTCTGGTCTTGTATATTTGCTGTTATAGATGTCTATTTCATTTCAATAGCTCTATTTGTATTCCCTTGATTTTTTTTTCAGTTTTCTTACTGCTCTAGCTAAGCTTTCAAGTACTATATTGTATAAGAGTAGTAATTATTTCTGATTTTAGTGGAAATGCTTTGAGCTTTTCTCAGTTCTGGATGATGTGTACTATGGGCTTCCTGTGTATTGCTTTTTGTGGTAGTTTGAATAAGTTTTGCATCCATAGATTAATGTGTTGAAATGATTGGTTCATAGGAGTAGTACCGTTAGGTGTGGCCTTATTGGAGTAGGTATGGCCTTGTTGGAAGAAGTATGTCACTGTGAGGGTGGACTTTGAGGTTTTCCATCCTCAAGCTCTCCCCAGTGTGAAATCCAGCCTCATCCTGGCTGCCTTCAGATCTTGGCTTCTCTAGCACCATATCTACCTGCATGCCACCATGCTTCCTGCCACGATGATAATGGACGAAACCTCTGCAACTGTAAGCAGGCCCAATTAAATGTTTGCGTTTATGAGTTGACTTGCTCATGGTGTCTTTTCACAGCAACAAAACACTAACTAAGACACTGTTGTTATGTTGATACTTGTTCCTTGTATCCCTATTGACTCGAGGACTTTGATCATGAATGTTGAAGCAACACACACACACACACACATACATATTCTATATGTACTGGTAAATAATTTTAGGTATATATTATGTAGGACACTACCTGTATTTTCTTCTAGTAGTTTTGCCAATTTAGGTTTCAAATAGAGGTCTTTGATCTACTTGGTGCTTTCAATGTTTTTTTTTTTTCAAGTTAGTAGATATAGGTCTAATTTCATGCTTCTGCATTTAGGCATTTAGTTTTTCCCATATCACTTACTGAAGATATGTCTTCTCCAGTGTATGGTTTTGGCCTCTTGTCAAATATTAGATATATTTATGCTTGGGCCTTCCATTTAATTCCATGAGTTTACATGTTTGTTTTTGTGTCTGTGTTGAATTTTTTTATTACTATTGCTCTGTAATATATTTTGAAGTCAGAAACACCTGGGTTTCTTGTGGTTGGATATGAACTTGATGATTTTCTTCTTATTTATTTGAAGAATGTTGTGGGTATTTTGCTTCAGGTTGCACGGAAACTTTTGCTAGGATGCTAATTTTCAAAATATCAATTCTACTAAGCCATGAACAAAAGATTTCTTTCCATTTCCTAGTGTCTCATTTCTTCAGAGATTTGAAGATTACATTTATTCCAAGGTATTTTACTTCCTTGAATGATATGTGTCCATAGGTCTTTCGTGTGTTAGTGGTGGTGTACAGAAAGCTACTGATATTTGTAATTTGATTTTGTACTTTGTCATTTCGCTAAAATTGTTAATTTTTTAGACATTTTGGTGTAATTTTTGAATCTCTCATGTATAATATCATATCATATGAAAATAGAGATAATTTGACTTCTCTGACCATATCCCTTTAATTTTCTTCTCTTGTCTTATTGCTTCAAGCATTGTATTGAAAAGGATTGGAAGATAGGGAATTTCTGATTTTAATGAGATTGCTTTGAGTTTGGGTTTCAAATTCTTAATTATCTTTGACATGTCATTCAGCTGGGTATTTGTATTTTCTTGGCTATAACTCTAGCATTTCTTGTTTAACTCTTGGAGGTCAATGAAATGTTTCTTCATGTCCTCTTCAACTTCCTTGATTTTTTTAGATAATGTTTATTAGTGTTCTTTCAAATTCTGTACTTTTGGCTTCAACAGTGTAGATATTATTAAAGAATATTTCTTTTTTTTTTTTTTTACTTTTTAGAAAAACTTTATAAAATTGGATACTTTCAAAATTGAAAATTTTACAGTAATAACAAAAGTAACTTTTATATGCAATTTACCTAAATGCTCAGTTTTTATCATCTGCTAGTGTGCTGTGTTTTCCATACACATTTATTTTTTTTTTATTAAGCTTCTTCAGTACCATTTATTAATGTTTCTAAGCATATTTATGACTGTGGCAGCCCTGAGGGTTCCCAGAACATAGACAGGACTATTTCACATAAGACAAAGTTGTGAAGATTTTACTGTGAGACTGAACACTATCACCATTTTGGTGACTAGTGGGTATTTCCTTTCTTTTTTTTTTTTTTTTTAAATTTAATTTTATTTTATTTTTTTAATTTACATTCCAAATCACTTCCCCTTTCCCGTTTCCTCCCTCCCCGAAAGTCCCATAAGCCCCCTTCCCTCCCTCTTTTCTCCGTTCAACCCCCTCTCATTACTCTGTCCTGGCGTTCCCCTACATCCAGTCTTTCCAGGACCAGGGGTCTCTCCTTCCATCTTTTTAGAAATCTATTGATATGCTGATTGTGTCTAGGGTATTCTGAGATTCTGGGTCAATATCCCCTTATCAGTGACTTCATACCATGTGTGATCTTTTGTGATTGGGTTACCTCACTAAGGATGATATTTTCAAGTTCTGACCATTTGCCTAGGAATTTCGTGAATTCATTGTTTTTAATTGCAGAGTAGTATTCCATTGTGTAAATATACCACATCTTCTGAATCCATTCCTCCGTTGAGGGACATTTGGGTTCTTTCCAGCTTCTGGCTATTATAAATAAGGCTGCTATGAATATAGTGGAGCATGTGTCCTTATTGCATGCAGGTAAAGTCTCTGGGTATATGCCCAGGAGTGGTATAGCCGGATCCTCCGGAAGTGTCATGCCCAGTTTTCTGAGGAGCCGCCAGACTGCTTTCCAGAGTGGTTGTACCAGCCTGCAATTCCACCAGCAGTGGAGGAGTGTTCCTCTTTCTCCACATCCTCGCCAACAACTGCTGTCTCCTGTGTTTTTGATCTTAGCCATCCTGACTGGTGTGAGATGGAATCTCAGGGTTGTTTTGATTTGCATTTCCCTAATGACTAAGGATGATGAACATCTCTTTAGGTGCTTCTCAGCCATTAGATATTCTTCAGGTGAGAACTCTTTGTGGAGCTCTGTACCCCATTTTTTAATAGGGTTACTTGCCTCTCTGGAGTTTAACTTCTTGAGTTCTTTGTATATCTTGGATATTAGCCCTCTGTCGGATGTAAGGTTGGTAAAGATCATTTCCCAGTTAGTTGGTTGCCGCTTTGTCTTTTTGACGGTGTCTTTTGCCTTGCAAAAACTTTGTAATTTAATGAGGTCCCATTTGTCTATTCTTGATCTTAGAGTATAAGCTATTGGAGTTCTGTTCAGGAAATTCTCCCCTGTGCCCATATGTTCAAGGTTCTTCCCTAGTTTCCCTTCTATTAGTTTCAGTGTGTCTGGTTTTATGTGGAGATCTTTGATCCACTTAGAATTGAGCTTAGTGCAAGGAGATAAGGATGGGTCAATTTGCATTCTTCTGCATGTTGACCTCCAGCTGAGCCAGCACCATTTGTTGAAAAGGCTATCTTTTTTCCACTGGATGGTTTTAGCTCCTTTGTCAAAGATCAAGTGACCATAGGAGTGTGGATTCATTTCTGGGTCTTCAATTCTGTTCCATTGATCTACATGTCTGTTACTGTACCAATACCATGCAGTTTTTAACACTATTGCTCTGTAGTACAGCTTGAGGTCCGGGATACTGATTCCCCCAGAGGTTCTTTTACTCTTGAGAATAGTTTTAGCTATTCTGGGTTTTCTGTTATTCCAGATGAATTTTTGAATTGCTCTTTCTAACTCTATGAAGAATTGAGTTGGGATTTTGATGGGGATTGCATTGAATCTGTGTATTACTTTTGGTAAGATGCTCATTTTTACTATATTAATCCTGCCAATCCATGAGCATGGCAGATTTTTCCATCTTCCGAGGTCTTCTTCAATTTCTTTCTTCAGAGACTTGAAGTTCTTGTCATACAGATCTTTCACTTGTTTGGTTAGCGTCACGCCAAGATACTTAATATGGTTTGTGGCTATCGTAAAGGGTATTATTTCTCTTACTTCTTTCTCAGCCTGCTTATCCTTTGAGTATAGGAAGGCTTCTGACTTGCTTGAGTTGATTTTATATCCGGCCACTTTGCTGAAGTCGTTTATCAGCTGTAGGAGTTCTCTGGTGGAGTTCTTTGGGTCGCTTATGTATACTATCATATCGTCTGCAAATAGTGATAGTTTGACTTCTTCCTTTCCAATTTGTATCCCTTTGACCTCTTTTTCTTGTCTAATTGCTCTAGCTAGAACTTCAAGTACTATATTGAAAAGATATGGAGAGAGAGGGCAGCCTTGTCTAGTCCCTGATTTTAGTGGGATTGCTTCAAGTTTCTCTCCGTTTAGATTGATGCTGGCTACTGGTTTGCTGTAAATTGCTTTTACTATGTTTAGATATGGGCCTTGAATTCCTGATCTTTCCAAGACCTTTAGCATGAAAGGATGCTGAATTTTGTCAAATGCTTTCTCAGCATCTAATGAGATGACCATGTGGTTTTTTTCTTTGAGATTGTTTATGTAGTGGATTACATTGATGGATTTCCTTATATTGAACCATCCCTGCATCCCTGGGATGAAGCCTACTTGATCGTGGTGAATGATCGTTTTGATGTGTTCTTGGATTCGGTTGGCAAGAATTTTATTGAGTATTTTTGCATCGATATTCATAAGAGAGATTGGCCTGAGATTCTCTTTCTTTGTCGGATCTTTGTGTGCTTTTGGTATTAGTGTAATTGTGGCTTCATAGAACGAGTTGGGTAGTGTTCCTTCTGTTTCTATTTTGTGGAACAGTTTGAAGAGTATTGGTGTTAGGTCTTCTTTGAAGGTCTGATAGAATTCTGCACTAAAACCATCTGGACCTGTGCTTTTTTTGGTTGGAAGACTTCCAATGACAACTTCTATTTCTTCAGGGGTTATAGGATGGTTTAGATGGTCTATTTGATCCTGATTTAATTTTGGTACTTGGTATCTATCAAGGAAATTGTCCATTTCCTCAAGATTTTCTAGTTGTGTTGAATACAGGTTTTTGTAGTAGGATCTGATGATTTTTTGAATTTCCTCAGTTTCTGTTGTTATCTCTCCCTTTTCGTTTCTGATTTTATTAATTTGGATACTATCTCTGTGCCCTCTGGTTAGTCTGGCTAAGGGCTTATCTATCTTGTTGATTTTCTCAAAGAACCAACTCCTCGTTTTGTTGATTCTTTGTATGGTTTTATTTGTTTCTACTTGATTGATTTCAGCCCTGAGTTTGATGATTTCCTGCCTTCTACTCCTCTTTGGTGTATTTGCTTCTTTTTGTTCCAGGGCTTTCAGGTGTGCCATTAAGCTGTTAGTGTATGCTGTCTCCCGTTTCTTTTTGGCGGCACTCAGGGCTATGATAAAGAATATTTCTATAGGACAAGTGAGTTTGATGGGAGACATGCTTCTTGGTCATTTGCATTGTCTTTGTGGTTTGACCTGGCCCTATGGACTTATATTTTGGGTTGAGTGTTTGATATAAGAATATGTCCTGCCTTAGATAGATCCAGTGCAAGAGCTGTGTTGTGTGGCTGGAGCTGGGTCAAATAACTCTGGTAGAAAAACTGTTTAATTGGGCTATGAAAAAGATGATTTCCACGAGAATGGCTTTTACAGCAGTTCCATGTTTCCCTAACCAACAACTCCAAACTATTTCACATTTCTCCTGAAAAAGAATTCCTGAAGTCTACAACTCACAAGGATAGTTTTAGTACAGAAATAACTCCAGTCCTTTGCATCAATTTTCTGCATCAGTTTCTTATTTTTGTGGCAAGACACCTGATTTGAGGAAGAAAGTGTTTATTCTGGTTCATGGTTTAAAGTATACAGTCTATCATATCAAGGAAAGCATGGTGGTGGTCATGTTGTGTCCCTAGTCCAGAAGCAGAGAGGTTTGCTAGCAGTCAGCTTCTCTTTCCCCCTCTTAATTCCTTTTAGAATACACAGCCTATGGTTTGGTGCTGCTCACAGTTAAACATCTCTGAAACACCCTCACAGACACACCTAGGAGTTCCAAATTCAGTCAAGTTGATAATGAAGATTAATCAATACAGATTGGTTTTTTGGAACATTGGTTCATTGTCAACCAGGAGACTCTCCAACCCCCAAGTTTCCTGCCAGTCTCGGAAGGGCTAAGACTGGATCATTAGCATACCTGCCACACTGTTGGCATTTTTGTATGAAAAAAGAAGTAGGTCATCCCTTTCTTCTCAGATATACATCATGAGTGCTATACATATCTCTTTTGTCCAGAGAGTATTTTGTTTCACCTATCTTCATGATGTGAGTGTTTTCTAAACCAAGCCGTAGAAAGGAACCTCAAAGCACAGAGGCTATGTAGACATTATGCTAGAATTTGTGTGAATGATGATTATAAATGTTAAGTACTATGATTTTTTGTTATATCAAAATATGATTTTGTTTTGTTTTTGTTATCATCAAATACAATACAATAATAGTCTTTGAGCTATTGCTTAATTTTTTTAGTAATTTATTTAATTTTTAAATTTTTTACTATACATTGGTGTGAGGGTGTCAGACCCCCTGGAACTGGAGTTACAGTTATGAGCTGCCATGTGGGTGCTGGGAAATTTACCTAGGTCTTCTGAAAGAGCAGCTAGTGCTCTTAATCTCTGAGCCATCTCTCCAGCCACCTATTGCTTAATTTTTATATTATTTTTCTCTTGCTTGAAATAAAATAAGAATACAAATAGAGATCCACTGTAAGATAAAGTAACAATATTAGCCATAAAATAAGAGAGTTGTAAATACCTTTAAAGGGTCACTAAATTAGACCTTTAAAATGTTTTTATGGTGTCTGTATTAGAGCAATGGAGGCGTTCAAGATATAAAGAAAGATACTACTGCTAGATTTAGAGAGGAACTTATCTTTACATATAAGACACCAGGGAGCAGTTTTCTCTTGTTCAACAAGAACTTTTAAGGATAGTTTATAGCTGAAAATGACCTCTGTTTGGTTAACACAGAGGCCACTGAGCATCAAAGGAGGAAGTTTTGTTGTTTTTGAACTTGCAGTCAGGGTGGCATAGGTGTCTGTGTATCCTGAGAAAATATCAGCAAACACTAGAATATATGTATATTCTTGATTGGGTAAATCTGAGTAAAATTATTTGTCAGTACTCTCCTCGGAATGCATGTCCCCTCTTTACTAGTTTTAGCTCCTGGGTTATTGTAGGAACAGAGAACACAGGCCCTGGCAATGGTTTAGATTGTGGACTTTAGTCTTTTCCAACATTGTGAGTGACTAAAGTAGATAACGATGATGTTCCAAGATTACACAAGCAGTGAAGTCCCTTCGTAAATTTTCTTGTTGGGTCACTAGATAACTCATGTTCCCTGGATTGATAGTTCTTTAGGAAATGCCCCTCCATAGGAGCAGTGGCGCGTATCAAACACTAGATGGTGCCAGATGACAAAAAAGCAGAGAAAAATAACAAGAAAACACAAAAGTTGGGCTGCATAAAGGATCGTGAGGAGAGTTTCATTTTCAGTGTTGCTAATTCTCCTCTTATTGGCAGATGTGATTTAAATACTTTGATACTCTGCTGCTGTAAAACAAATTCATAGGTTATTGACTATACAGAATTCGGATCAAATCATTGCATATGGTATCATTTATCAATTAACATTTTATTGGATTCACATCCAGCCTAAGTCATGAGTGGAACACCACTTGCTACTTTATCTAAAAGGTTTCAACTCTCATATATTTTCTACCGCTTTTAGTTTGGATCAGTTTCTCTTAAGAATTCAAAAGATGCGTCTTTCTTTTTATCCAATTACTTAAAATCTTGTTATTTAATTAAGAGTTTAACCCATTCCAAGTTCATGTTTTTAAAAATTCTATTGTCATAATTTTCTCTCATTGTAACATTTTCTTATTGTATTCATTTTCTTCTATTTTGTTCAAAGAAGTTTGACTTCATTTTTTATTCTAGTGACTGAAACTTATACAAATATGTTTCCATTATATATTGTAATATATTATATATGCCTTTGATAATGAAATCTATATTTTTTATTAATATCAATAATTAAATAGTATGCCTTAACCCTTTTAAAGTTATAGTCCATGTTTTATGGCAGCTTTTATTAGTTTGCATGATACTTAATAGTGTGTTTCAAAAATGTACTTTGTATTGTTTCCAAAATAGAAATGGGGTTTAAGAAAAAAGTAAAGAACAGAAGATTATGTGTACACTGAGCACATACATAGAATTTCACTTAATGCAGGAAAGGATTGTTCTCTGCTTTCTGGTCCTCAGATATGACATCCCTGCTTTGTCTTTACAATTTGTTTCAAGGGAAAGTGCACTACCTTCCAAGTGGTCTTTCTCCATCAGACAAGTGATATTCTGGTCATGTTTCCATGGCATATTATAGGGTGGAAACATCTTCAAATAAGCTCAAAATGTTGATTTTCTCACATCCTAAACAATGAACTTCAATTCTACAAAGTTTTAATAGTAGTTCCCCAGGATCTTAAGACATACAATCACAAACGCTGATAACAGTGGATGGAGCAACAGTGGGGTGTCTTTATTAATTACTCCACCCCCAAACCATCTCGATTTCATTCCAGTTTAAAACAATTAACTTAGACATGTAGTTTGGCATAGTTCACTCCTTAGTTTCTCAGGTCAGTTTTGTCTGGAATATTGACTCCGGCTCCACAAAAGTTCTCTACAGAAGACTTTTTACTTAAGGCCATCTGGAATGGTTGCTTTTCAATTGCTGTGATGAAACACCATGACCAAGACAACTTAGAAAAGGAAAAAAAAAAGTATATTTGGGCTTATGTTTTCAGAGGTCTAGAGTCCACAATGGCAGATCAAAGGCAGCAGTTGGCAAACCTGGAGTCTAGAGCCTAACTGCTTTGAGCGATGGGATGGTGACTGAGTGAAGTTGTTCATATTCCTCTTGATACATTACCCCCAAGTTGTGTATATTAAGTGTGGGTATTGTTTAATATTGAATGCTTTGGATAAACTGCCATTTACTTCTTCCCTTTAACATCGTTAAATTTGTTTTCTATGATGTTGAAAGGTAAAGAAAGCTGCATAAGTCAGAGTCTTGCAAAATATTACTTCATTTGTAAGTAATTTCATATAGGGTTAATGTAAAAATAACATTTATTTTTCAGATGTAATTGTCATCTTGGATGCTTACTTCTGAATAAGCTCACCTTTTCTAGATCTTTCTGACTGATTTCTCAGCTGTTTTGAGTCAAACTCCTCTCCAGGATAACTAATTCTAATTGGCTTCTGACTGCATTGCTCTGCTTGGAAGGGCTGCCTCTGAACTCCATGAACTGGGTTTGGCATTTTTAGCTCTCATCAACAGGAAGATTGATCTGTGGTGTGAATATTTACCTAGGCTGTGGTGTCAACAGTCCTCTCGAGAAGGGCCGATGAAAGCATCTTTGATCAACATCCTCAAGAAGAGAAAATAGACAGCAAAGGTCTCAGCACCTGCCACAGCCCATTTACTGCAGACTCATGTGAGGGCACGTATGGTAGCGATTTGAACTCAGGACCTTCAGGAGAGCAGTCGGTGCTCTTACTTGCTGAGCCATCTCTCCAGCCCCCTTCCTTCCTTTTATAAGTACTTCCTTCTAATATGTCTGTTTTCATACCTCATCTTATCTTGTATGAGACCACTTACTACTCCTTAGTTTTTTTCGGTATTTATCTTTGTAAGCTCCTGAACCAGCCTGTGAGTTTCTTAAGGGCAAATTGCATCCAAAATATTATTTCTGTTTATTCTCACTAGTGCTGTGTATGTAGGTAGTATATATTGGTGAAGAGCTGAAAGATTAGAGAAGCTACATGAGGGATGGTCTGAACTGGAGAAAGAGGGGACTATGTCTAAAGGTCTGCAATCTATGGCAGATGTGGAGGGCCATTGCAGATTTCTGAAAAGTCTAAATACTTGCTTGAACTTAGAGCATTTGGCACATTGGCAAATACAGTTGTTCATGGTGTTTTCACCTGGATGCCAAATCTTTTCAATTCAGACTCCATTTTAGAGAGCCTGACCTAAGTTCAAACTCAAGTAAACTAACAGACCGGTACTTAGCATTAGCTTCCAAGTTGCCCCCCACTACAAAACCTGAGCCTAGCTTCAGTCTCTAGGCTAATCCCCAGCAAGACCAGAGTTTCCTCAACAAGACCAGTGTCTCCAGGTTATTCCCCCAACAAACCTGCATCCCCAGGTTACAAGCCCACCCTCTGCCTAACAACCACCAATGCAGAGGAGAGCAGAAGTTACGTTTATGATATGATTCCCAGAACCAGTCAATTACGTTAAAGGCCACAGTAGCTTTCCAATTAGATGCATGCACACATACTCCCTTCTTGCTGTTTACTATAAAGCCATGCCCTGGTAGACATTCGGGGTTCCCACCACCAAAACTATCCTGCGTGATGGTGGTGCATTGGGGGGGGTGGCGCTGAGCTACCTCGAATAGAGTAAAGACCCTGCTGTGAGATGCATCAGATTGACTCCTGTGTGTGTTTTAGGGGAGCACTAACATTTCCCTGGCACAACAATACAGTGCCACTTTCTTGGCTTTTAGTCTTTTCTTTCTTTCTTTCTTTCTTCCTTTCTTTCTTTCTTTCTTTCTTTCTTTCTTTCTTTCTTTCTTTCTTTCTTTCTTTCTCCTCTCTCTCTCTCTCTCTCTTCCTTTTATATTTAAATAAAAATGGAATATAACTGGAGATTCAGTTCTTCAGTGTCTGGATCTGTTGTTATAGACTGCACTTGCCAGTGGCTCCCTGTTTCCTAAACAGCCTATTTTTGAAAATCCCAAGATTATCCACAAAGCAGGGACCACATCTTGAACCTTATGATGATTATATGCAGGCTTGTTCAAAAGGAAGGCATTGGAAGAACACCAAACCTCTATCACAAAATAGTAAAAATGATGTGATTATATTAATATCTCAAAAATAAAAGAAAAAATAGATAGACATAAAAAGAAAGAAAGAGATAGTGGACTTCTCAGAAAGGAAACTTTTAAATTTATAGTGCTGGTCTTCCCTTCCAGCCGCCATCTGCAGCAGGGAACCAGGCAGCTCCAAAGCCTTCTGTGCTTAGCCCACCAGGCGAGAGTGATTTCCCAGAAAACGCCAACACGAGGAAGGAAACGACACCCTAGAAAAAACAAGAAAGTAACATAAAAATAACATCAAAAATAACAGGAAGCAACAATCACTATTCCTTAATATCTTATAACATCAATGGACTCAATTCCCCAACAAAAAACATAGTCTAACAGAAATATTTTTCATGTAAATCTTCAATTTTATCAGAAAATGTTTGTGATTCCTCTTTCAATTTAGTAATGTTTTTATGTCTACCATTTTAACTATTATTTTCCGTGATAATATTTAATTTTAACATTTTTCTACATATTGCTTCAATTTTATCAGAAATATTTTCCATGTAAATCTTCAATTTTGTCAGAAAATGTTTATAATTCCACTTTCATTCAATTTAGGAATATTTTTATGCCTACCATTTTATCGGTATAATTTTCCATGACAATCTTCAATTTTAATGTTTTTCTATATATTTTTCAATTTTATCAGAAATATTTTCCATGTAAATCTTCAATTTTATCAGAAAATGTTTATAATTCCTCTTTCAATCAACTTAGAACTATTTTTATGCCTACCATTTTATCTGTAATTTTCCATGATAATCTTCAACTTTAATGTTATTTTATATTTTTCTACAATTTTATTAGAAATATTTCCCATGTAAATCTTCAATTCTATCATAAAATGTTTCTAATTCATTTTTCAGTTAATTTAGCAATGTTTTTATGTCTACCATTTTACTCTTTAATTTTCCATGAAAATTGTCAATCTTAATGTGTTTTTCTATATGCTTCTTCAATTTTTCTAGAAACGTTTTCCATGTAAATCTTTAATTTTATCATAAAATGTTTTTACTTCCTTTTTCAATAAAAAGATAAATAAATAAAAATAAAATAAAATATTAAAAAATAAATAAATAAAATTATAGTGCTAATTCCTATAGTATTTTAAAAATTTATCACATGTAAAAACCATCTAATGAATACTTTGTTTTTATTATATTTTCATTAATGAAGTTATGATTACAGTTCCATAATTAATAAAAAGATGACTGATCCTTGCCTTCAGTTTAATTTCCACAGGTGCACCCTTATGTCATTTCCAAGCCTGAGTTTTGTAATAAGCATAGCAATATTTTGTCTTACATTTAAAAATGATAAAATAAAATGACAAAAACAACTAGAAAGATAATGAATGATATTTCATTATCATAGCCCTGAAAACAAATTCACTGTGGACAAGAACAGTGTGTGAGACAGAGAAAGAAATTGCATACATTTCTTACTAACAAGTGTCTTGGGGTAATGTATTTATCGATTCCTTTTTTTCATGCTCTCTCAATCCTTCTGCCACCTCTATGGTCTCTTCCAGGTAAAATGCTATACAGAGCTGTGTAGGTCCTGTCTCTTGGCCAGGGCATGGTCCAGTCTGGGAAGTTATCTTCAAGCTTGTTGTCCATAGTGGCTCTTGTACACAGCTGTGCTCAATGGGGCAATCAGGGTCAACTCTCAGCTTCCAGCCTAATTTCTGGGTACAGAATACAAATGTTTTGGTGATTGTGAAGATTCAGGCAGTGACCAAAGCTGTTCTTGCATAGTTTTGGATTCATAAATGACATTAGTAATACACATTAATTACTTTCTGAAATCATTTTAGTTTTTATTAAGATTTTTGTCATCTTTGTGTAGTACATCTGAGATGGATGTTACCAGGCATCTATTTATAATCAATCTTGTGTCTACTGTGTTTTAATTATCAGGGAAAATGTAAGCTATTTCCTGCCTTATTCTTTTTTAAGATCTATGTATCTTTATATATGTGAGTTCACAGTTGCTGTCATCAGACACACTAGAAGAGGGGATCAGATCCCATTACAGATGTTTTGAGTCACCATGTGATTGCTGGGAATTGAATTCAGGACCTCTGGAAGAGCAGTCAGTGCTCTTAACTGCTGAGTCCTGCTGTTTTATTCTTAATGGTTATTCAATAAACTATGAATGAGAGGACAAAAGTCCCGAGGCTTGAAAAAAGGAAAATCAGTGCGTAGCTTTCCTCTAACTTCCTTTTCTCTGCAATTTTTATTTTAATTTAATTTTATTAATTAAATTTATTTATTTTAATTAATTAATTTTTATTTTTTTTTATTTGCAATTTTTTATTTGTTTGTTTTTGAGATGGAGTCTCTTGTATTCCTGGTTGGATTTGAACATTTTGTGTAGCCGAGAATGACCTTGAACTCCAGATTCTCTTGCCTTCACCTCCTGAGGAGAGGGACTATGGTGTATACCACCATACCTGATGGATTTCATGCAGGGGGATGGTGTGCTCTTACTTGCCACATTTCCAGCCTCCCTCTCACTTTACTGAGGTAAATATACCATGGAATCTACCATTTCATACTTTTCAAGTGTGAACTCTGTAACATGAAGCTTACAGTACTGTGAAACCATCACTGTGCATTGCTACATTTCTGTAATCCTAAAATGACACACTGCATTCATTCGAACTTTCTATTTGCCTTCTCCCCAGGGCACAATGACTTCCACTCTCCTATCAGTTTGGTGAGTCTAAGTACTTATTTGGCTAAATTTGGCTTATTTCACTTGGCATGACATTTTTCAAGTTCCTATCACTGCCAATACCAAAAATTCCATTCCTTTTAAGGCCAGATAATATTCATCCCATTATGTGTATATGCCACACTGCGTTTATCTGTTTACCTGTTCATGTCTTCTTCTCTTTTACAGTTCTTCAAATTCATAATTTTTAGAGGACAATGAAACAACTTTCTACAGCTCTGTCTTTGTGTGCCAGAGGCTTAGTTGGCTTCAGTGTTGTGCTCCTTATTACTTTCCTGGTATTTGCTTAGTTGCTGTGCCTTGTCTTTGGCATGAAAGTGAATAACTTCAATATTTTCCAAGAAGGAAAAGTTTAAACAGATCCATTATTGTTTTCTTAAAGAGAAACACATCTTTGTTATTATTTGAAATAGAAATAAAGTATCTTTTTTACAAGCGTTACCCCACCAAGGCAAAAAATATAATCCACTGAGAAATGTTGATGCTTAAGGAAGAGCAGACACCACTCATATAGTGAGCTGCAACAGAAGCTTTGCAGAAGTCAGCAGTACTCCAAAAACCAATATCTCATACACACACCATGTAGGCAGGAGCTTTTCAAAGCCATTGAGTAGATTTTCATCTACTTTGAATGTTTTTGAGAGTTATGCTCTGCATGTTGAGCTATTTTATACACAATAGAAAAGGCATTTCTAGTATTTCAAAACAACTATAGAAGCAGGTCTAAAATTTTCATTCTTTATCCAAAGTTGTCAAATATTATAAAACCAAAAGCAAACAAGCAAGCAAACAAACAAACTTGATATCAAATATCTGTGCAATTTATATGAAGGTTAGTAGTTAGGAAATAAGATGATCATATTTACGGATACTGATAAGGCTTCATCTCTGAAGATGGAATTTGTTGTGTTGCTTAAAAATCTAGAACAGAAGTTGTCTCACCAAGACTTACTGCTGGCAACACCCAGGAACTCTGACATTACTCACAGTGGATGTGAAAGGATGGCAGGACCTGAAACATTACAGGTCTGACTTTTAGAACTTTGCTTTCTTCATTTAAGATATTTTACCTCACATACAGTAACCTGTTAAAGACTTAGAGTTATTGTGTATCTTAGTTAGGGTTTCTATTACTGCAATGAAACACCATGAACAAAAGCAAACTGGGGAGGAAAGGGTTTATTTGGCTCATACTTTGACATCATAGTTTATCACTGAAGGAAACCAGAACAGGAACTCAAAGGGGACAAAGTCAAACAGGATTGAATTCACAGAAGAGCAATGCATACTGGCTTGTTCCTCATGGCATGCTCATCCTACTTTCTTATAGAAATCAGGATCACCAGCCCAGTCAATCAACAGTTAAGAAAATGCCCTGCTGGCTTGTGTATAGCCATACCTTATAGAAGCCTCTCAGATGACTTTAGCTGGTGTCAAGTTGACATAAAACTAGTCAGGATGCCATGTTTTACCCATATTGATCCTTACAGCCAAACTGCAATGCAGCTCATATGATAAATATAATTAATTTGAATCATGCAGAAATAACAATAATACACCATATGAAAGCATAGCTTAATCCGGAAGGCTTCAACTGCTAAAATAAGTAGGAAGATTTTTCAAAGAATCATACCATTTTCTTTTTTTTTAATTAATTAATTTATTTTTTTACACTCCATATTTTACACCACCCCCCATTCACCCTCAGACTGTTCCACATCCCATACCTCCTCCCGACCCCCTGTCTCCACATGGATGTTCCCACCCCCAACTCCACCTGACCTCTAAATTCCCTGGGGCCTCCAGTCTCTAGAGGGTTAGGTGTATCATCTCTGAATGAACACAGACCCAGCAGTCCTCTACTGTATGTGTGTTGGGGGCCTCATGTCAGCTGGTGTATGGTGCCTGTTTGGTGGTCCAGTGTTTGAGGGATCTCATGGGTCCAGATTAATTGAGACTGCTGGTCCTTCTACCAGGTTGACCTTCTTCTCAGTTTCCTTCAGTCTTCCCTAGTTCAACAACAGGGGTCTGCTGCTTCTGTCCATTGGTTGGATGCAAATATCTGCATCTGACTCTTTCAGCCACTTGTTGGGTCTTCTGGAGTGTGGTCATGCTAGGTCCCTTTTTGTGAGCTCTCCATAGCCTCAGTAATAGTGTCAGGCCTTGGGACCTCCACTTGAGCTGGATCCCACTTGGGCCTGTTGCTGAACCTTCTTTTCCTCAGGCTCCTGTCCATTTCCATCCCTGTAATTCTTTCAGACAGAAACAATTCTGAGTCAGAGTTGTGACTTTGGGATGGTCCCCCTTTCCCTTATTTGATGCGCTGTCCTCCTGTTGGAGGTGGGTTCTTTCAGTTCCCTCTCCCTACTATTGGGCATTTCATCTAAGATTCCTCCCTTTGGGTCCTGAGAGTCTCTCACCTTCCAGGTCTCTGGTTCATTCTGAAGGGTCCTCCCAACCTCCTATCTCCAGAGGTTGCCTGTATCCCTTCTTTCTGCTGGCCCTCAGGGCTTCAGTCCTTTTCCCTCACCTAATACCAGATCAGGTTCCTCACTCCCCCCACTCCCCCACCCCTTGCACTTTCCCTCCCAAGTCCCTCCCTCCCCATTTGTGATTGCTTTCTTCTTCCTCCCAAGTGGGACTGAAGTGTCCTCACTTAGCCACTTCAGTTTGTTGATCTTTTTGAGTTCTGTGGCTAATATCCACTTATTAGTGAGTACATACCATGCATGTCTTTTTGGGTCTGAGTTTCCTCACTCAGGATGATATTTTCTAGTTCCATCCATTTGCATACAAAACTCAGGATGTCCTCATTCTTAATAGCTGAATACTATTCCAATGTGTAAATGAACCACATTTTCTGTATTCATTCTTCTGTCGTTGGACATCTAGGTTGTTTCCAGCTTCTAGCTACGACTTCTATGCAAAAGAAAATAAAATGAATGGATTCATCCTGAAAAAATGTTATGGAACTGTTTGACAATTCTTTTGTTGGTATTGGTGTTGCGCCATTCTGGGCTCTGTTCTGACAGCACCATTCAGCTCTAATTCAGCTCTGTATTGTGTGGAGAAATGGAGGCAGTGCCTGTATTTCACCTCCTTTGTGTTGTTCTTCATTCTATTTGTATGTGCAGGCTTCATTATAGCAGTCGACTTAGCCTTCATATTCATCGACCACATCCCACAGTCCCTATTCTTTCAAGCTGTTCTCTGTCCCTTTAAACAAAGCCAGAAATCATAAAGTAATGTCAAACTTAAAATTTTTATCTATAATTGGTTCAAAATTTAAAATGCAATCTAGCATCTTTTCTACAATCTTTTATTTATCTATATGTATGTGTCTAATATAGCAGAACAAGTGCAATTTAGAACGTTTTCTGTAACGGCGCTTTGTCTCTGAAGCACAGTTTGCATGTGTGCCTTGTGATGACATGCACTTGTCTCTCCTGCTTTTTAATAAAAGAACTCGGAAAACAAAAGCCAGGGCCAGGGTGCAGGATTATCACGTGTGTGTGTGTGTGTGTGTGTGTGTGTGTGTGTGTGTGTGGTATGTGTATCTGTGTCCAAAAGAACCTGCTTATATTAAGTTAGAAAGTACTCTTGATAGTGAATGAAACCCTCTTTCTAACTTTTTATAATTGCATAAAATATATTAAATATTGAAAGCGTAAAATCCAACGTGAAACTTCATACTTCAGGATTTAGAAGCTCACTGAGATGAGTAGATTTTGGATCTGGTTAATTTTGAAAGATTATGATTTGTTTTGTAGTGCTTAAATAATAAAGTTTATAAAAAATTATCACAAAATATGCTTTTACTCTTCATTTGGTACAAAACAAAACCTTTTTAGACTTTTCCATAAATTAATATTTTTAAATGTGCTTTGTTCATGCTCTTAACATTTGCACCTTTACTTGATCACCAGAAGTATAAAGTCAGTTTATCTTACTCAGGCAGGGGGCACATTTCAGCTGAATGTTGTCATGTCAGCGTCTTCTTACTTGGATCATTGTAAGAAGAGTGGTCTGGGAATATGAGTATGTCTCAGTGTCAGTTATAGAGTAATTGCTGCTGCATGTATAGAGTCCTGTGATTGGTCCTCAGCATCTCCCTACCAGCACCCCAACACACACACTCACACACACACACACACACACACACACACACACACACACACAGAGAGAGAGAGAGAGAGAGAGAGAGAGAGAGAGAGAGAGAGAGAGAGAGAGAGAGGTTTCTTTTCTCCCCCCAGGGTGTGGGGGGTGGGCAGGCTGGTATTGAACTCAGAGATCCACATGTGTCTGCCTCCTGAGTGCTGGAACTAAAGATATATACCACTATCACTCAACTCCATGCAGAGTTTTAATTTCCAGTAAATTTTGAAAACGTGGAGTGATCAATCATATTTTCAGCAATTTAGTATCACATCTCCAAATTAGCTAGATATTCGAGTTTCTGATGATGGTGTTTACTATTGGCCTACAAGATGTCCCTGAAAATAACTGACAAAAGAAGTCAGCATCATTCAAGTCTATTCTTGCTGCATGCATATATCAGAGCTTGTCTGTAACTTAGTCCTCCTAAATGTCCTTTTCCTGTTACATTAAGAAGGACAAGAAATGACAAACCTTTGCCATCCTCTAACTGGGGTATGTCTTGGCTTCTGACACCTAAATGCCTACTAAGAAGAAAACATCCTGCAGTGTCTTCAGTTGGCCTCAGGTCATCTTGTTTTCTCAGTGTGTCAGGCTGTGCCTGAAATGCATCTGTGGCAAACAGAAAAGGTCAAATGAAGGCTTGCTTCAATATTGTAATAGGCAGCATTTTTTGACTATTCATTCATTTTTTTCAGAACAATCACCAGAACCCAGAGGAATCTTCTCAGTTGTTATTTTATTGTAAAATATGTTTAACAATTGCACCCAAATGAATTGGTCTCCTTTTATTCCTCAAATGCAGCAAGATCGATAGATACTTAATCATGTTTTTGAACACTTGGTTCCAACATGGAGGCACTGTGTTGGGAGGTTATGATACCTTTAATACATGAAGGTCTGCCTGGGAAAGCCTTGAGGTTTATCACCTGGTTCTGTTCTGTCCTGTTCATGTTTTCTGGTGCACACCTTCCTATTGCCACAAACTCCACAATGCTATTCACACTACCACGCTCTAAAAAACATTATTTGATTAAGTCCTTCCTCAACTTGTTTCTATAAGGTGTGTTGTCATGGTAAAGAGACAAATGGCTAACACAAGTAAGAAGGTAAGTAGATAAGTGATAGTTGGATCCATCGATGGATGAATGGATGGATGGAGAGATGTATGGACAGATGGAGAGGGAAAGCCACCTTAAATAGGTGTTTTATGAAGACAGGACAAAGAGCTACAGAATGGCTACTTTTCTGAGCTGGCTGGCTGGTGTCGTGGCAGTTTGAATAAAAATGTCCCCATAGGCTCATGTATTTGAACACTTAGCTCCCTTTTTGGGTAGTCCTTTTGGGGAAGATTCAGGAGGTTTGGCCATCTGGAGGAAGTATGTAACTTAAACAGTCTTGGAGAATAAGAAAACCATTTCTACTTCTAGTTTTTTCTCTCTGTTTGGTGCTTCTTGTTCAAGAATTAACACTCAGGTTCCTACTCCAGTTGTGATACTTCTACTCTACCAACTTGGACTCTCATCCCTCTAGAACCATAAGTTCAGAAAAACTCTTTTATAAGTAGCCTTGGTCATGGTATTCTGTCATAACAATGGAAAAGTAACTAATGAAGTATAAATTGCTTCTATTTAAATATAATCTACAGTGGTGTTAAATGACTTGTGGAACAAATAAGTGCTTGAAACGGAAAGTGTGTGTGTGTGTGTGTGTGTGTGTGTGTATGTGTTGTTCATGTGACACAAATCACACACACACACACACATCAGAAAGACTTCCCTATACAGAGACCCTTCTGACAATGAGCAAAGCCTGATAAGACAGCTCCAGGAAAAGGGAAGTAGAAAATGAACCTTACAGTAACCTTTCTTCCCTCACCCTCAAGAGCCTCTCGGTCACTGTCTGCTTTTAAAATTGTCCACAGAGAATTCATATTTTAAGACAACTCAAATAAGATATTTGCAAACATCTATTTATTTGCCATTTGGAAGTAAACATAGAATTCACAAGAGTAGATGCTTCAGGAGCAGACGGAGTTGAAGGTCATTATTCTGACTGAAATCATCAGACCTTGGAATGAAATTTTAAGCCAGCAAGTTTGCATGTACTTTATGCTCTTTTGTTACAAAATCTTCTTGATAAAGATTTTGTAGCCTATTAAAATGAGAATGATTCATTTATTTATAAAATGACTATGACTCAGTTATTGATTCGTCATTTAACAATGTTTATTGATCTACTAAATCCCAGCATAAATTATGTATATTATATATAGTTTGTGTGTATACTGTACACTGTGTGCTAAATACAGAGGAAACATGGTAAAGAAAACAGCCTGATCCTGCTCTAATGTATTGTAGAGAAAATATATTAAATAATGTCACTCAAGTTACAGGTCACAGTTGTGTACTAAAAAGGAACAAAATGGAGAGAAAGAGAGAGAGAGAGAAAGAGAATATGAGGATTGCTGTGCAGGGATTGAGGAGGAACTCTGCTGTTAGACACAACCTCTTACCACCAGGGAAGGAGAAGTCAGAAAAAGGAAGTGACTCACAGTCAATGAATGACAGCAGTTACTTTGGAGGAAGCCCTTGCCTTGGGGCCTCTCCTGAGCACTATTCATAGACTGTCCTTTTATCACATAGAGAACCAATGTATAAGGGAGCTACAGTAAGTTTTTCCATTTTATTAATGCAAAGCAAATCCTAAAATTAACTTATAACATTAAACTAGGGATGACAAGATAATTCATGGATACAGGCACTTGCAACCAGACTTGACTCAGTAAGCCGACTTTGATCCTCGGGAAGGATATTGTATAAGGAGAGAATTGATTTCTACACGTTGTCCTCTGATCTCCACACATGCCATACCTCCTAATAGTGCCATTCTCTATGGGCCAAGTATTCAACCAAATGAATCTATGGAGGCCACACTTACACATTCAACTCCCTAGCCCCTATAGGTTTCTAGCCAAAACATAATGCAAAATTCATTTAGTCCAGTTTCAAAAGTCCCCATGGTCTATTACAGTCTCAACAATATTTAAAAGTTCAAAATCTCTGGTGAGATTCATGCAATCTCTTGACTGTAATTCCCTACAAAATCAAAATAAAAAAGCATATTACATACTTCCAGAATCATAGGATATACATTATCAGTCTAAAATGCCATAGTGAGGAAATACTGGACCAAAAAAGACCAAAAGCCAGCTGGGCAAACTCCAAACCCTGCATCTCCATGTCTGATGTTCAACTCCTTTCAGCTCTGTTGACTGAAACACAGTTCTTTTTCTTAGGCTGGTTCCACTCCCTGTAGGCAGATTTCCCTAGCAGATAT
The DNA here is from genome assembly GCA_036184795.1 of Tokudaia tokunoshimensis. Classification (NCBI taxonomy): domain Eukaryota; kingdom Metazoa; phylum Chordata; class Mammalia; order Rodentia; family Muridae; genus Tokudaia; species Tokudaia tokunoshimensis. The sequence continues at coordinate 80,174,432 of BTHU01000002.1, read as the reverse complement.
TCCACTGCTCGGTACCTCTAATATCAGGGGTCTCCAAGGCAACTTCATTTTCACTCCAGTACCCCCACTGCAGGCAGTAATTTCAAAACAGCAATTATAAATATGTTCAAAGAATTCAAAGAAGACATGAACAAATGCCTGAATGAGAACCATAAAAACACAAACAATTAAATTAAAATATGAAAGCAATTTAAGATCTGAAAAATATATTGTTAATAAAAAGACAAACTAAAGAATATCCAAAATGAAATGAACAACTTGGGAAGTCAAACAAAAAGCTCTGAGGGAAGTATCACTGACAGATTAGATTAAGTGGAAAAGAGGAGATCAGGTCTCAAAGGCAAGGTAAAAGGAAACAGATCACTTAGTACAAAACAAATGCTAAATATACACATGCATGCATACACACAGGAATGGCTGTTTAGGATTGATTTTAGAGCCATAATTTCATTTGGTAAAAATCCTTTTAATTGTTACTGAGTTAAAGTCATAAGTTCTTATTGGATACAGAATTCATTTTGATTCATTATCAAGGTTTTCACTGGTATAAATTTCTTTTATTGATACTAAGTATTTAAAAGTACTGGGTTTAAACCCAGCCATTCTTTGCAGTTTTTATAACAGATCTGAGATGTTTAAGTCTGTGAGCTTTGGGCCAAATAATAAATAAAAGCTCTGAGTTTATTGTTAGGGTGTTTTCAAGATTTTAATCAAAACAGCTGAAAGTTGTCAAAACTTAACAGTTCAGAGATGCTTTAGATAGATAGTCTTCAAAGGCATCAGAAGTCCACAGAATTTGACGTTCTATCTTATTCATTTCACTTGTTGAGACTAGTCTGCTCCTGACAGCTTCACTGTCTTAGATACAAAGAAGAGATTGAGCATCCATGAGTTACTCCAGTTGTGGCAAAACAGTCACTAGACAAAAATTGCCTCTCTTCATCTACAAATACTATTAAAGAAAGGACATACATATAGGCTTAGGACAGCTTAAATCTGCCGAGACAGAGTAGGCGAGTCCTTAATATTCCTGTTTCTCTAATGTCTGTTAGAAGTTCATGGGCCAGAAGGCTAAAGACCGATGCTCCAACATTTTGAAGTATAAATTGTCCAGGTGTTCAGCGGTCTCTATCATTTGACTATATTTTCAGTTAATATTGGTCACTCTCAGATTTCTGACAGGGTTGAAGACTGTTAGTTTCATAGCCAGCCCAAGCTGTTTAACTTTGAGAAAACTGATATAGATTTTAAATAGATGGTCTTCAGATGACATAAAATTTATAGCCAAGACATGAGTCAGGTGTTAATTCTTATAGTCTTCTAAGATAGTATAGATAACAAAGGTTCCATTTGATTGACAGAGATAAATAGACTGGGTATCAGGTCTATCTTATACTTTATAATTTACAAAATGGTAATAGTTATGCTAAATTTATACTTAGAAAGTGTTTTATTAAACAGAAAAGGTAAAATTTTACAAGATTTCCTATCCATTTACATTGAGGCAGTGAGAGACCAGTGATTGGAGGTAGAGAGGAAAAGGAACTAGGGAGAGAGAGGAAGAGAGGACCACATGAGGAGAGCAGGAGGAGACCTGAGACCACCTCCCCTGATACTGCGGTGGCTCTCTCACTAAGGGCATATTTCCCAAGAGACTGATTAATCTCTTTGAGACTGTTTTATTTGTAATATAGGAAGCCAAAAAGAGTACCCCCTCAGACTTACGGGTGCCATCGATTGACCAGGCTGTCATGAACAGTGAGCTTTCCCTGACTAGACCTTACTGGGACTTTAAAAATGACAAAAGACAAGGGGTACCAGAAGGTCCACCACCAGACTCCATGGGAAGGTCTCAAGGGGGCTACATGGCAACCCACAAATTTGACCAAGGTATGTGAAGTTAAACAGGGACCACAGCCTTTCTAGAATATATCACAGACACAATATACACCCTATGTCCCCAGGGGCAAGGAATATAAAACTACTGGGACATTGGCTTTTATAGACCAGGTTAGTAGAGATATTAGAAAAAAGCTTCAGAGGCTAGAGAAAAAGAATAAGCCATTGAGAGATTTAGTACAGTTTTCTGAGACATGGCGGCAGTGGATGAGAAGGAGCACAGAAAGAGAGAGAATAAATCTGTAGAGAGATTGAGTGCAGGTTGCTGAGAAAGTCTGTAGAGGAATTTAGTGCAGGTTGCTGAGAAAATCTGTAGAGGGATTTAGTGCAGGTTGCTGAGTAAGTCTACCATTACAGGGAGACAGAGGAAGAGAGGGAACAGAGAAAAAGAAAGAGAAAAAAAAGACAGAGATGGAAGCTACAGAGAGTCCTGGCTAGAGTAGTTAAGAAAAGCAGAAAAGAGAGACAGAAAAGGACCAGTGCACATACTACAAGGAGAGAGGACACTGGGTCTGAGAGTGCCCTAATGGAAGCCGGGAGCAAGAATTCCCAGGCCTTGAGAAAAAAGCCACCAAGTGGCAAAGGTGTTAGCCCTGGGTGAAGACAGTGACTAGGGAAGATGGGGTTCTGACCACTTCCCCCAACCCAGGGTAACTCTGAGAGTGGGGGGGGGGAAAACCCACTCAGTTCTTGATGGACACAGGGGCTCAACACTCAGTCCTCCAAGTCAATGGCCCTGTTTCCAAGAAAAGATCTTTGGTCAAAGAAGCCACCAGCAGCAAAATGTATTCATGAACTGCCTGAAGAACAGTGGACCTAGGGATGGGATGGGTAGCCCATTCATTTAGGGTCATCCCACAATGTCCCTACCCTCTGTTGGAGTGAGACATACTCTCCAAAATGGGGGCCCAGACACACTTCCTGCCTGATAGGCCACAGCTAACTGGCCCAAGAGGAGAGATTGACCCCTGCCGAAAGTTGAAGCTACAGAGTCTATACTGGTTATGGGCCTGCAATAGACAGCCACTGGGAAATGGGACTGAATTAAGAGATGGCTTCACTTAGAATATACTGAATTAAAAAAAAAAGAACTCAGATTGCTAGCCACCCTAACAACTATTACCAAGAGAAGGCCCACACAAGAAGGGAGAATTATACTCCCCAGAAAGTAAGCAAAAGATTTACGAAGCCAAATGCACAGATGGACTCATTTAGGGGATAAAAAGCTTGTCCAGGCAGTGAAGGGACCTAAAGTATGTATTTATGACCCAGGTTTTGGGTCAGAGAGATAATAGAACAGTGTAAGGTATGCCAGCAAGTGAATGCTTATGCAGCAAAGGGTAAACAGGGCAAAAGACCTAGAAGAGAACAGTCTAGAGTATATTGAGAGATTTTACAAAAGTTAAGGCAGGAAAATATGGTTATAAATACCTTCTAGTGTTTATGGATACTTTCTCTGGATGGGTTGAGAAGATCCCTAACCAAAATCGAGTTTATCAAAGGTCCAATTGTATATCAAAGAAATCCAGCTTCTGGCCTACATCCTTGGCAGGCTAAATCTTGTCACCATAGTGGGGCACAGGGCTTCATGCCAAGTCAGTAGGGATGAACCATTTCACTTTTACAGTGGGGTAGCTAAGGCTATCCAGCTGACTGCCTTGGGTCATAGAGCAAATTCCACAGAACCTCTCCCAAACACTTTTTTGAGCTTGCAAGTGAGGTACAATATGTCTATCTTTCCCTGTTGCCTGTTGATCCAGATGTAGAACTCTCTCCTCCTTCTCCAGTATCATGTCTGTTTGCCTGTTGCCATGATTGTAAGACCCCAAACCTCCATCAGTAGTACTTACTTCACCCTGGAATGAGTTGAGGATTGATGCAAAAGCAAGAGGTTTATTTTCAGGCATGTTGGGTCTACCTTCAATTAGTCCCTCAAGGCAAGTGACTAGAAGGCGACCCCAAATGTCTATTACAAGCAGTTGTTATACTTTTTAGGTGCACAGATTACATCAGCAAGGTTACAGTTCAAAATGATTGGCTAAGCCTATTGACCTTTAAATCTATTGGCTAACAACCGTGGGTAAATCATGACATGCATTTGAACTCTATCTGGGACTTTCCAAAGGGTCAGTGATTATCAGTCAGTACAGTTTTCGAATTGTTTACTCAAGAATGTTCCTGTGGGTGGAGAATGGAACTTGGCCTAACCTTGACCCCAGGTGGTAGGGGGAATCTGTAAGGAGGGTGTGGGACTGGAAAAAGCCCTTAGGGTCGCTCAATGATAATGGACTAAACCTCTGAACCAGTAAGCCTGCCCCAACTAAATGTTTTCCTTTAAGAGAGTTATCTTGATCATCTTGCCTCTTCATATCAATAGAACATCAACTACAACAAACGTCTTCAATTCTCCAATCCAAAGACACAGGCTGACTCTAGAGTCACAAAAGACCCCAGATAGCCAGAACAATCCAGAACATGAACAACAATGCTGGAGGATTACCATTCCTGTTGTCCCCAGATTCCGTTTCTGGGTCCCCAAAGACCACCAGGAGTCCAAATCTACATGGAAAAGCAAAGAACCCTTATTCAAGTTTAAGCTTGGACCATCAGACTCCTTCAACAGAGCACATTTGTGCTGAGAGCTAGGAGCCCCATTAGGCAGGTTTTTTATATTAGTTTGGGCAGGGAATGGGGGTGGGACATCTAGCTTAGCAGTTACATTATTTGGCAAGGTGTATTCTGGTGCACAGGAATTGGTCAGTGATGACTTCAGCCACCTTGAGCAATTTATCTATAATCTCTGGAATTTTAGGCACTTTTTCTCTATTCCCTGGTTGACTCAGACCCAGGGACGTTTCTTTCTGTTATTTTTATTAACCATAGTTCAAATGGTGAACAAGCAGACTCAAGATGGAGTCAGCTTACAAATCAGAGTTTTTCATTCCCAATATTAAGAAGTATTATACAGCCATAGTAATAAAAACAATATGGTACATAAAAACAGATATGTAGACCAGTGGAATCAGATCAAAACCCCAAAATGAATACATGTCGCTATTTAATATCTGACAAAGTTTCCAAACAAGATCATAAACAGGGGAAATCTTTAACAATTGTGTTGGAGAAGCTGGATGTCCATATGTAGAAAAATAAAATTAGATCTGCATCTATTACTGAACAAATTCTCCAAATAGATCAAAGACTTAAATGTGAAACCAGAAACATTGAAACTGAAGGAAACTTAAGCAGTACCTATGTGATTTAGAGGTGGAAACAGGATTTCTGACTAGGACTCCCTCTGCCCAAGAGCTAAGGCCAATAATTGACAAGGGGAACTTCATAAAACTACAAAGCTTCTGCATAGCTAAAGAAACAATCATCCGGATAAAGAGGAAGCCCCCAGAATTTGAAAGAACCTTGGCCAACTCTATATCTGACAGAGGATTAGCTAGAATACATAAAGAGTTCTAAAAAAACAAATAAAACAAACAAACAAATCAAAAACCAAATGGCTCATTCAGAAAATGAGTCTGGCACCTAACAGAGAGCTCTCAAAAGCAAGGGAAATAAAAAAGCTAAGAAATATCTCAATAATTTTTCATCTTCCCTAGCAATTAGGAAATGAAAATCAAAACACCTTAGAGATTTCATCTTATCCCTATCACAATGGAAATGATCATCAAAACAGCTGACAACAAATGCTGGAAGGGCCATAGGGGAAAAGAGAACTCTGGTTCACTGTTGGTGGCATTGCAGATTTGTAAAGCGATTATAGAAATCAGTGTGGAGAATCATCGAAAGTATAGAAATGAAGCTATCAAATGATTCACTTGCTGCACTTCCTGACATATGCCCAAGGGACTAGACATTCCATCTCAAGTGCCCAGTCATGTTCATTGCTGCTTTATTCACAAATGCTAGGAAATAGAAATGTCCTTCAATCATTGAATGGATAATAAAAATGTTGTCCATATACACCAGAGAATGCTATTCAGCTGTGAAGGAAAATGAAATCACTCATTTTTCAGGTAAATGGGCTGAAAAGATCACATTGAATGAGATAACTCAAATCCAGAAAGTCAAACATCACAAATTGTCTCTTATTGGAGGCTCATAGCTCCAAGACTTTAGATGTGAGTACATATGCTGCAGTAACTGTAGAAGTAGGAAAGTCAAAAGGGACCATTGCAGGGGAGCAGACAGGGGAGCAATGGAGGGGAGAATAACACAGTAGAAGTGACCAGAACATGGAAACGGAGAAAGAGAGCCTCTTTAGAGATGAGTCAGAGGTAAATACAGAAAAAGGAGACAGAGGGTAAAATGACAACAAAGATTTTGCAAAATCATAAACTATCATACTATTACTTATATGCCCATAAATATCATACAAAATGCATAATTTTGTGTATTAATATGCATATATAGTTCAAATAAACTCTTCTCATTTAGGCTGACAATGCTCAAAGAGCCAAAGACCACCTGACTAAAAATCCCAAATCAGACATGAGAAGTCTTCTAGGTTTGTTCAGGGCTGTTCAAGATACTGAATGGTTATTCAGTCTCTTGCTATGTATGACTCTTGATTGACCCCAGAGTTGAAGGTAACCTTCCAACACAGCTGTGAGGCAGCTAAAACTTTCCTGGATCAAGAACTCAGCCCAGGCAAAGACTTTACCCACCTTCTCAGGAAGTTTATAACTGTTATCTAGAAGGGCAAGAAGGTTGGGGCTTTTGTTCTTGTTTGGATTTATTTGGCCAAATAAAGTGTATACAACCACCAACAGTATTTAAAGTATGTAGTAAGGCTCAGTGTTTGCTTCAGTTTTTGTTTTATTCAAGGTCCAATTAATCAATGTACTATTACTGAATCATATCACAGCAAAAAACTGTAGACACTGTGGGACACAGCAATCTGAAAAGTATGGTCCTCCACCCCAGTCCTTCATCTCCCTGTAAGAATTCCACTAAGGTAAAGCTAGATTTTTTTGTTTTACGATAGAAAAAGATTTTAATCTGAGCTACCATTAAGCTGAGTTGGTGTTTGTTTAGAAGCATGTTTGTCAGAGGCCTTAACCACATTGGGTAATAGAAACCAAGACTCTGATGAAAAGTCCGATGTGAGTCCAGGCTCTTAGAGGGGTTTTTATTTTGTTATCTTTAAAATGGCTTTATAAGTTTGATTGGTGAAAAGGCAGTCTACCACAAAATTTAATAATTAATCAAGACTTAAAATTCTAACAATTATACTCTGTGTGTGTGTGTGTGTGTGTGTGTGTGTGTGTGTGTGTGTGTGTGTGTTTGCCTGCGTGTAAGTGCCTGCATGAGTGTGTGCTTGTCTGTGTCATGGGATGTGTGTGAAAGTTGAAGAACTTGCAGTGGTCAGTTCTCTTCCTCCATGTGAGTTCTGGGAAGTGAACTCGGGTTAGCAGTCTTCACAGCAATTGTCTTTACCCACTTAGCCTGCTGGCCTCCAAAGCTTAAATTTAAGTAAGTTTTAAATACAGGAAAATATGAGTTGAATTTTTTTGTTTTATCCTATCTTAAAGACTTCTCTTATAAATGCAATTGTGAGCTGGTCTTAGGAGGTGGATTATTTAGACCTAAGGATGACTGAGAGGTGTTAATATGTAAATACTCAGCTAACAAGCACAATTAGCTTGTTGTCATTACTGTCCTCATTTGGGTTGTTCTTAGGAAAATGTACTTTGTCTCTGAAGAAAATGTTGGCTTAATCAGTGGTGTCTTAGGGTCCCTTCCTCTTATATGCCAGGATTATTGGCTGCTTTCCCTCCTCAAATATCCACAATTTTCTGTTTTTTCACTTTCTTGCAGACTTGTATGCTCCATCACAATTTATTGCATCTTAAAAATTCTTTACCTGCAATCTTGGATTGGCAAATAGATTCAATAAAGAAAACACAATTGGAGGCAACCATGGCGATAGAAAACCTAGGAAAGAGAACAGGAACTACAGACAAAAGCATCACCAACACAATTAAAGAGATGTAAGAGAGAATCTTAGGCATAGAAGATATAATAGAAGAAACTGATATATCAGTCAAAGAAAATGTCAAATCTAAAAAGTTTTTGATGCAAAATATCCAAGAAATATTAGACACTGTGAAAAGGTTAACCCTAAGAACAATAGGAATAAAACAAGGAGAGGAGTCTAAGTTCAAAAGCTAAGAAAATACCTTCAACAAAATCATAGACAAAAACTTCACTAACTTAAAGAAAGAGATGACTGCTGGGCAGTGGTAGCTCATGCCTTTAATCCCAGCACTTGGAAGGCAGAAGCAGAGGCAGGCGGATTTCTGAGTTTGAGGCCAGCCTGGTCTACAGAGTGAGTTCCAGGACAGCCAGGACTACACAGAGAAACCTTGTCTCCAAAAAAAAAGAAGAAGAAGAAGAAAGGAAGGAAGGAAGGAAGGAAGGAAGGAAGGAGAGAGATGGCTATAAATGTAGAAGAAGCTTACAGAACACCAAAGAGATTGGACCAGAAAAGAAAAGCCTTCTACCACATGATAACTAAAACACTAAATGTACAGAACAAAGAGAGTATTAAAAGCCATAAGGGAAAAGACCAAGTAACATATAAAGGCAGCCCTACCACAATTACACATAGTTCTCAACAGAGACTCTAAAAGCCAGAAAGTCCTAGAGATCACAGATATTAGCCCAGACTACAATACCTAGGAAAAATTTCAATCACCATAGATGGAGAAACCAAGATATTCCATGACAAAATCCATTTTAAACAACATCTTTTTACTAATCTACTCCTACAGAGGGTAACTATACTCAAGAAAACACAAGAAATTAATCATCTCACAACAAAAACAAAAGAAGAGACTCTCTCTCACAGTATCACCACCAACATCAAAATAACAGAAACAATGATTGATCATTAATGTCTCAACATCAGTGGACTCAATTCACCGATAAAAAGACACAGGTTCACAGATTGGATACGTAAGCAGGATCCATTATTTTGCTGCATATAAGAAAAATACCTCAACAACAAAGATAAATGCTACCTCAGAGTAAAGGGCTGGAAAAAACATTTTCTAAGCAAACAAACCCAAGAAACAAGCATTCTAGTATCTGAAAAACAGACTTTCAAGCAGAAGTTATGAAAAGAAATGGGGAAGGACACTTCAAACTCATCAAAAAAAATTCACCAAGATGAAGTCTCAATTTTGAACACCTGTGCCCCAAATGCAATGGTACTCACATTTGTCAAAAAAAAAAAAAAACTTTACTAAGTTCAAATCACAAATCAAATCCCATACAATAATAATGGGGAACTTCAATACCCCACTCTCACCAATGGACAGATCTTCAAAACAAACAAAACAGAGAAATAATGAAACTAACAGATGTTATGAACCAAATGCATCTAACAGATATCTACAGAACATTTTACCCCAAAAGAATATGTCTTCTACTCAGCATCTCACAGAACTGACTCCAAAATTGACTATAAAATAGGACACAAGGCAAGCCTCAACAGATACAAATAGATTGAAATATTCCCTTGCATCTTATTAGATCACCATGGATTAAGACTGAAATTCAACAATGACAGAAACAACTGAAAGCCAACATACTCATGGAAACTGGAGAACTCTCTACTCAATAATAACATGATCAGAGAAGATATAAAGAAAGAAATTAGACTTTCTAGAATTAAAATGAAGGCACACCATACACAAACTTAAGGGACACAATGAAAGCAGTGCTAAGAGGAAAGTTTATAGCATGAAGAGCCTTCATAATGAAATTGGATAAGATTAGTGGAGCAGCTGGGATGAAAGTCTTCCTGCCGCCATTTGGACCAGGGAGCCAGGCAGCTCCAGAGCCTTCTGTGCACAGCCTGCCAGGAAAGAGTGATCTCCCAGTGGTGCTTTCACTTCTGAGTATGCAGGTGAGATTTCCACCTTCTCTCTGGAAGGGAACAGCTAGGAGCGCACAGGGCATAAGATGAGTGGAGCAGCTGGGACATAGGTCTTCAGGTTGCCATTTGCACCCGAGAGCCAGGCAGTGCACAGACCCTGACAGAAGAGAGTTGGTCTCCCAGTAGTAAGGACACAGGCTTACAGGCCCACAGGAGGAACAAGCTCCAGCCAGAGACAGCAAGACCAACTAGCAACAGAGATAACCAGATGGTGAAAGGCAAGCACAAGAACCCTACCAACAGAAACCAAGGCCAAATGACAACATCAGAACCCAGTTCTCCCACCACAGTAAGTCCCAGATACTCCAACACACCAGAAAATCAAGAGTTGGATTTAAAATGGTATCTCATGATGCTGATAGAGGGCTTCAAGAAAGACTTAAATAACTCTCTTAAAGAAATACAGGAGAATATCGGTCAACAGGTAAAAGCCCTTAAAGAGGAAACACAAAAATCCCTTAAAGAAATACAAGAGATCATGGATCAACAGGCAGAAGCCCTTAAAGAGGAAACAAACAAACAAACAAAAATCCATTAAAGAATTATAGGAAAACACAAACAATCAAGTGAAGCAACTGGACAAAACCATCCAGGATCTAAAAGTAGAAATAGAAACAATAAAGAAATCACAAGCCTGGCGGTGGTGGCGCACGCCTTTAATCCCAGCACTTGGGAGGCAGAGGCAGGAGGATTTCTGAGTTCGAGGCCAGCCTGGTCTACAAAGTGAGTTTCAGGACAGCCAGGGCTACACAGAGAAACCCTGTCTCGAAAAACAAAAAAAAAAAAAAAAAAAAAAACCAAACAAACAAAAAAAAGAAATCACAAAGTGAGACATCTCTAGAGATAGAAAACCTTGGAAAGGTGCTGAAGATACCATAGAAAACATTGACACAACAGTCAAAGAAAATGCAAAATGCATAAAGTTTGTAACCCAAAACATCCAGAAACTCCAGGACACAATGAGAAGACCAAACCTAAGGATTATAGGTATAGAAGAGAGCAAAGATTTCCAACTTAAAGGGCAGTAAATATCTTCAACAAAATTATAGAAGAAAACTTCCCTAACCTAAAGAAAGAGATGGTCATGAACATACAAGAAGCCTTCAGAACTCCAAACAGACTGGACCAGACCAGAAAGTCCTCCTGGCACATAATAATCAAAATGCCAAATGCACTAAACAAAGAAAGAATATTAAAAGCAGTAAGGGAAAAAGGGCAAGTAGCTTATAAAGGCAGACCTATCAGAATTACACCAGACTTCTCTGCAGAGACCATGAAAGCTAGAAGATCCTGGGCAGATGTCATACAGACCCTAAGAGAACACAAATGCTAGCCCAGGCTAATATACCCAGCAAAACTCTCAATCACCATAGATGGAGAAACCAAGATTTTCCATGATAAAACCAAATTTATCGGTCCACAAATCCAGCCCTACAAATTATAATAGTTGCAAAATACCAACGCAAGGAGGGAAACTACAGCCTAGAAAAAGCAAGAAAATAATCTTCTTCCAACAAACACAAAAGAAGATACCCACACAAACATAAAAATAACATCAAAAATAACAGGAAGCAACAGTCACTATTCCTTAATATCTCTTAACATCAATGGAATCAATTCCCCAATAAAAAGACATAGACTAACAAATATTTTTCATGTAAGTCTTCAATTTTATCAGAAAATGTTTGTAATTCCTCTTTTAATTAATTTAACAGTGTTTTTTAATGTCTACCATTTTATCTGCATTATTTTTCATGATAATCTTCAAATTTAATGTTTTTCTATATATTTCTTCTATTTTATCAGAAATGTTTTCAATATAAATCTCTGATTTTATCACAAAATGTTTTTAATTCCATCTTCAATTAATTTAGAAAGGTTTATTATATCTATCATTTTATCTGTATAATTTTCCATGCAATAGTCAATTTTAATGTGTTTGTCTATATATTTCTTGAATTTTATCAGAAATATTTTCCATGTAAATCTTCATTTTACCTGAAAATGTTTATAATTCCATGTTCAATTTAGAATTATTTTTATGCTTATCATTTTATCGGTATAATTTCCATGATAATCTTCAATTTTAACATGTTTTTCTATATATTTCTTCAATTTTATCAGAAATATTTTCCACATAAATCTTTAATTTTATGATAAAATGTGTTTATTTCCTTTTACTTCATTTTTCAAATAAAATAAAAATAAAGTTGACTAATTGCATGAGACTTTACTCTGCATCATTTTTAGGATTCATTCTCCCAGGTTCACACTGCTTTTAAAGTGGCAAATACTCCACCTCATGGCAACAGTACCCCTCCCTACTAGATACCACAAGCTAACAAATAAAAGCCCAGTGTCAAGAACAGATTACCCATTTTGGAATTGTTAACCAGTAAGGTTCCATTAAACCCTCAGATACTATAAAGTTTTGTTATTGCTCTTGGTTAGTGTCTAGAACTTAGGGATAAGACCATATTGCTGAAGACAACCTACACTAATGACATTTTTAATGTTTTTAAGAAAATATTTTAAAAGTCATGGAACTATTTGAAAATTTCCCATTGATCACTCAGTTCAGTTTTATGAAATAGCTTGCTGAGTCACTATCTGTCTTGGACATATGCAATAAGGCCCATCTCTAGTTTGCTTTTGTGTAGCTATGATAAACAGAGGGCCTCATAAATTCCTGGTAAGTACTCTATGTTAACTATCTCATAGGCCCATCAACTTGCCTCTAGTTTTTCAGGTAAAAGTTCTCACCCATATTTCACAGATTTCTTTTTCACATGTTTACCATATATAAGGAAATTCCTTACTATGAGATAATATAAATATAAGCAATGGATCCATGGTTTATAATCATTGCTATTCTATAAACACACACACACACACACACACACACACACACAATTCTAGGCATAAAACTATGAAAATGTATATTGAGTTTTATTTTGGTCTCCTAACTGAAGTACATATATCAAGGGGAAAAGTACTTAATCTTGACATGCTAAAAGGCATTGACTTCATGTAGCATTTTTGTTAGAATGTTCTGGACATATATAGATTTGCTCATCACTCTTTAATTAGCACATAACACCCTCCACCAGGAACTAGGCACACTAGTTACTATTGTCATTGAAAGACAAAACAAATTCAAGAGAAGAATAAATATTTTTCCCCAGAAAGTAAATTATAGAGCTTTGATGAAAACAAACAGAAAAAAAGGAAGTGTAGATGCTACTGTAAAGAGTCTGAAGCAGGAAGCTGCCAAGTTAAAGTTTCATAGATTTCCACGAGAGTTCACAGGGTAAATGCCATACTTCCTGAGGCTCTGGGAACTTCCTGTTTCCAAAGATAGATCCTTAGTAGAAGGGTTTTTCTTGTCTAAGTACTTGAAGAGACAGACAGATTGTTTTGGAAGACAGTGGCTTTCCAGAGCCTGTTGTAGGAAAAGAACAGATCCCTGCTGCAGCAACTTTCTTTCTTTTTCTTTCTTTCTTTCTTTCTTTCTTTCTTTCTTTCTTTCTTTCTTTCTTTCTTTCTTTCTTTCTTTCTTTCTTTCTTTCTTTCTTTCTTATGATGTCTCTGTTTTGGATTAGAACATATACAAATATTAATTCATCTGTCTTTTCATGGGTTTGCTATGTCAAAATCATAGATGAACATGTTTATACTAATCCGCCCTCCAAAATACCCAACAAGCAGCTGAGTCAGACACAGATATTTGCACCCAACCCAATGGACAGAAGCTGCTGACCCCTGTGGTTGAATTAGGGCAAAGTTGGAAGAATCTGAGGAGGGCAACCCTGTAGGAGGACCATCAGTCTTAATCAACCTGGACCCCTGAGATCTCTCAGACACTGGATCACCAACCAGGCAGCATACACTAGCTGATATGAGGCCCCCAACACATATACAGCAGAGGACTTCCAGGTCTGGGTTCAGTCAGAGAAGATGCACCTAACCCTCAAGAGACTGGAGGCCCGAGGGAGTTTAGAGGTCTGGTAGGGTGGGGGGTGGAGGGGACAGGAATATCCTCGTGGAGACAGAAGGGCAAAGAGGAGGTATGGGATGTGGAACAGTCAGAGGGTGGGCCGGGGGGGTATAAAATCTGGAGTGTAAAAGAGAAAAAGAAGAGGAAGAAGAGGAGAAAGAAGAAGGAGGAGGAGGAGGAGAAGGAGAAGGAGAAAAAGAAATTCACATTCACAATGTTTTTCCTGGCTGTAATTTGTCAAAGTAGTTACAATTTTCCTTGAAAAAATGGCCATTGGCAACCACAGGTTCTTTTAATTCCAATCTTAATTACTAATTTTAACATTCAGATCACACACTAAACATCACATAGCAACTGGACATATAAATATGTGTTCATGGAGATGGCAGAATGGTTGCAGAGGTTAAATGGGTTGCAGCAAGCTTCAAATAGGCTTTTTTGTTTGTTTGTTTTTCGAGACAGGGTTTCTCTGTGTAGCCCTGGCTGTCCTGGAACTCACTTTGTAGACCAGGCTGGCCTCGAACTCAGAAATCCACCTGCCTCTGCCTCCCAAGTTCTGGGATTAAAGGCGTGCGCCACCACCGCCCGGCTTTTCAAATAGGTTTTATTGAAGGTAGAGACAGAGAATAGATACAAAAAGTCACTGTGGTGGATAAGATATTAAACAATCCACTTGGAGAGCTGCTTCAAAATAGAGCTGGCTGCAGGGTCACAAGGTTGAGGTTGGCTTTAGGGTTGTGTCAAACTGGAATGGCAAGGTGTAGGACTCTGGAAGCTGTAGAAGTAAGGCGTATGATCCAATGACTAAAGGCAAAGTGCAAGGTTAGATCTGGATAGATAAATAGATGGATGGACAGATAGCAATCTAAGTAGACTTTATCAACAGTGAAAATGAAGTTAAATCAAACCCCTGGGATAGCTGCCTGCTAGTCCCTGCATGAGCACACCGGGTGGTCAGATGACAAGTCCCTGAGGCTCTCCCAGTCCTAGAATGAGGAATCTACTTCTTTAGTGTGTCTAGGTGGGGATTTACTGGGATACTATGTAGACCAGGTCAGTCCCGAATTAATGACAGTCTTTTCAGCCTATACAGAAATGGGGTTTTAGTTCTCTACCACTTGCCAGGATTTCTTTCATTGGGTTAGTTTGACTAAGAGTTTTTCAATCTTGTTTCTCTTTTCAAAGAAGTAAATCTTTCATCAATCCACTGCTGTTTGGAGCTCTATTTCACTAATTTTACCTTTGATGTTTTATTATTTCTTCTACTAATTTTGGGTTTGGCTTGTTATTTTTCTTAGAATTTGAAGTTTGCCATTTTTTTTATTTGATTTATTTGTGATTTTTTTTTTTTAAATGTAAGTACCCATTGCTAAGCTCCCCACTCTAGAACTGCCTTCCCCTCATCCTACACATTCTGGTAAACTTTGTTTTCATTTTTCTTTGACTAAATTTATAAACCAAGATTTTAAAGAACCAACTTATCATTAAAATGTATATTATTCAATATATACATATTTTTCTAGTTTTGATAATTTCTTAGTATATTTCATTGTGATCTGCTAATTGTAATTTTGCTACTGTTATAAATTGAAATGTAACTATCTGTTTTTCCAAGGTCTTTGGAGACTCCTGTGAAAGGGCCATTCAACTCCTAAAGGAATTGCAACCCACAGGTTGAGAACTGCTGCTTTAGATGTTTAAGGATGTTAGATCTATAATGGTGCTCTGGTTTCTTTATTGATTTGTTTTGTCTTGATATTGAATCTTTATGTTCACTGGTGCTTGTTTTATAAAACCAAGTACATCAATATTCAGTGCACATATATATTTATAATTTACATATATTTTTTTCTTAAATTAAAATATAATTATGTAACTCTTTCTCCATTTTCCCTTCAACTTCTTTCAATTATCTCCCCTGTAAAAAAATTCTGATTATTTTCTTTAATTGTAATTGTCATATATACATATATAAGTACTTAAATATATAAATATAACCTTCAACTCAATTTAAGTTTATGCATATATATGTGATTTCAGCATTGACCATTTGGTATTAGATAAGCTACTATGGGTTCATTCCTGGGGAAGACTTTCTCACTATTTCATCAGTAGTTCCACTTTAAGGGACATGAAATTTCTTCCTTCCATGCTATCTGGCCCATTGCTTTTATTTTGTTTGTTTGTTTAGTTTTTTTTTTCAGTTGTTGTCTAGGTTGCCATATTTTTGCAGTATTATGGATGAAATTACCCTGTCATTTCTAGGAAATAATGTAATGACATGTTTTGAGAATTCTGGAATTTTGGTTTCTTTAAAAAACACAGAAAGATTATGGTAATGTGCTCTTGTTTTAATCCTAGGTATAGGATATGTGGCTGCTTAAGACAGTCTTTGGTGTTTTATAAAAAAGAAAGGGAATCCAGGGATATGTTTGGAAGAGGCATAGTATGGTGAGGTGGAAGGGGGTGCCTCTGTGGGCCCAGACTGAGGCATACCTTCCCCCTGAGGTACCAGACCACCTGATGGGTATAGTATAGGATAGAGTTTATTTAGGGCATGGGAAGGAGAGTTAGGAAGGGAGGAGAGAGAGAGAGAGAGAGAGAGAGAGAGAGAGAGAGAGGAGAAGGGAAGGGAAGGGATGGGAAAAGAAGAGAAGAGAAAAGAAGAGAAGAGAACTAGAGGCTGGCCATGAATACAATGAATATATGGAGAGAAGAGCCGACAGGGGAATGGGGAGAGAAGGGACAGAGAAGGAAGAGTACAAGACTGTAAGAGAGTAAGAGAGCAAAGGAGAGAGGAGGGGGCAAACAGTCCCTTTTATACTGAGTCAGGCATACCTGGCTATTGCCAGGTAGCTGTGGGATTGAGTCTAGAAGGAATGCTAACATTCCTTCATTTTGGTTTAATTAAAAAATGGAAAAACTTGAAAGAGGTGATGGTGAAGCAGGAATAGGCTCGTCATGATCTTTAGCTACTTCTTGATGACTCTGGGAAACCTAAGAAAATGAGTATGGGGATGTTGGTTCAGTCTTAGGAGAATTGGCTGTTTCCTTGCTGTCCAGCATCTGTAGAACCATCTGTAGATAGATAGAAAAGAGCAGGTCCAGCAGAAGTGTCTGTGTCTGTGTCTGTGATATCAAGGTGGGTCATTTCTCATTTCTCAAAAGTACCTACTCCACAGGAAAAAGTTTTTTGTCTTCTAGGCCTGATGGTCATATTGACTGTCCAAGTTGCCATGGAGACCACAGGGACCGGGGAGACTGTTTAGGTAGTGGACTATGGACCAAACTCTGTCATTTTAATTAATACATGACTCCTAGATTATAATTTATTCTTTCCAGATTTCTGAGTACATTGCTAGCTAAATATAAATGATAGAGCCCAGGGAGGTGGGGTTGGTGGTTGTTGGTCATTCAGGGAGGTTGTTTGTGGCTTGTTAGTAGTCATGCTCAATGAAGAAACAAAAAGAAAGACATTAGTGTCAGATCTCTCTCTCTCTCTCCTTCCCTCCCTTCCTCCCTCCTTCCCTCCCTCCCTCCTTCCCTCTCTCCCTCCCTTTCTCCTATCCTTCTTTGTCTCTCTTTTATCTAGTGATAGGGGGTGAAATGGGATTGGGGGGGAAAGAGTGGGAAAAGGAACCCACAAAGTAGCAAACATCAACTGAATGTGGTGCTCAATGTGGGGCTCAAAAGTTAAGAATAAAATGAGAAAATTGATTTCAAATGCAGGACACAAATGAATGGATTTTTTCAAAACCCTAGCCCTCCCCAAGTGTATTATGGCTGCTACCACTAGAATATTTTTCATTTTGCTCCCAGAAGGAATTTTCTTTTGTAATTTTCCTTTTCTTCTTCATATATGCTGTTTTTTTTTTTTTTTTTTTTTTAATTTAATTTTATTTTATTTTTTTAATTTACATTCCAAATCACTTCCCCTTTCCCGTTTCCTCCCTCCCCGAAAGTCCCATAAGCCCCCTTCCCTCCCTCTTTTCTCCGTTCAACCCCCTCTCATTACTCTGTCCTGGCGTTCCCCTACATCCAGTCTTTCCAGGACCAGGGGTCTCTCCTTCCATCTTTTTAGAAATCTATTGATATGCTGATTGTGTCTAGGGTATTCTGAGATTCTGGGTCAATATCCCCTTATCAGTGACTTCATACCATGTGTGATCTTTTGTGATTGGGTTACCTCACTAAGGATGATATTTTCAAGTTCTGACCATTTGCCTAGGAATTTCGTGAATTCATTGTTTTTAATTGCAGAGTAGTATTCCATTGTGTAAATATACCACATCTTCTGAATCCATTCCTCCGTTGAGGGACATCTGGGTTCTTTCCAGCTTCTGGCTATTATAAATAAGGCTGCTATGAATATAGTGGAGCATGTGTCCTTATTGCATGCAGGTAAAGTCTCTGGGTATATGCCCAGGAGTGGTATAGCCGGATCCTCCGGAAGTGTCATGCCCAGTTTTCTGAGGAGCCGCCAGACTGCTTTCCAGAGTGGTTGTACCAGCCTGCAATTCCACCAGCAGTGGAGGAGTGTTCCTCTTTCTCCACATCCTCGCCAACAACTGCTGTCTCCTGTGTTTTTGATCTTAGCCATCCTGACTGGTGTGAGATGGAATCTCAGGGTTGTTTTGATTTGCATTTCCCTAATGACTAAGGATGATGAACATCTCTTTAGGTGCTTCTCAGCCATTAGATATTCTTCAGGTGAGAACTCTTTGTGGAGCTCTGTACCCCATTTTTTAATAGGGTTACTTGCCTCTCTGGAGTTTAACTTCTTGAGTTCTTTGTATATCTTGGATATTAGCCCTCTGTCGGATGTAAGGTTGGTAAAGATCATTTCCCAGTTAGTTGGTTGCCGCTTTGTCTTTTTGACGGTGTCTTTTGCCTTGCAAAAACTTTGTAATTTAATGAGGTCCCATTTGTCTATTCTTGATCTTAGAGTATAAGCTATTGGAGTTCTGTTCAGGAAATTCTCCCCTGTGCCCATATGTTCAAGGTTCTTCCCTAGTTTCCCTTCTATTAGTTTCAGTGTGTCTGGTTTTATGTGGAGATCTTTGATCCACTTAGAGTTGAGCTTAGTGCAAGGAGATAAGGATGGGTCAATTTGCATTCTTCTGCATGTTGACCTCCAGCTGAGCCAGCACCATTTGTTGCTCCAGTGATATATGCTGTTTTTAAAATGGTTGAAAGAATGTCTGAGCAGCTGGAAAAATTGTGGGTGCAAATGGAGGGTCCTGAGAAACAAACAAACAAACAAAAATTGGCTGAAATGAGAAAACAAAAGGGATCATACTCTCTCTCATTTCTCAAAGGGTTTCAGAGATGACTGTACAACTGGAGAGGTTGATGGAAGCTCTTGGGAAGTGAGGAGCACTGAAAGAGAGAGAACAAAATTGCTCAGTCCCAGGACTAAGGAAGAGATAGGAAATTTTCCCATAGGAGGAAAGATGGAAAGAAACTATGCTGGCTGGTTTTGTGTGTCAACTTGACCCAAGCTGGAGTAATCACAAAGGAGCTTCTCTTGAGGAAATGCTTCCATGAGATCCAGCTGTAAGGTAGTTTTATTTACAAAGATTATAAAAGAATCTGAAGAAGGCATCACTGAGTTTTTACAAAGATTAATATTACCTGAGAACAAAGCCAATCAGCAAAGCCTGAGGTAAGACAGATTTTGATAAAGACCTTGACATTTGGAAATATGGTTATTTGCAAAGAGACTGTGGCCAAGCTGCTAAAGGTCTCAGATCTCAAAATGCCTAGTGCCTTGGGGGTCTGGCTTGGGGACCCACAGCAAAAAAATCATGAGTCATTTCAGCCTAGGAGTAACATGCTGACCCAAAACCCTCTACTCACTATTGGAGATTTAATGCATGCTACAGCAGGCATCATGGCTCTAGACTTGGTCATAGCTAAACATCTTACTCTGTCCTCCCCCCAAACCCAATATTATACAATAACTACAGGAAAGTATGGTCTTTTGCCACAAGGGACAGTAGGAGTGATCTTGGGAAGGAGTGGATTGACCTCCCAAAGATTCACTGTGCATCCAGGAATTCTAAATGAAGATTTTAAAGGAGAAATTAAAGTTATAACCTCTGTAAAAAGACAGATCCAAATAATATAGGTGACAGAATCGTTCAGCTGCTATGTCAAAGGCTCCAGCAGAAAAAAAAAAAAACAAAAAAACAGGAGGTCTCCTGATAACCTTGGCCATTGACCTCAAAAGGGCATATTTCATTGAAAATGTCTCTGTAATTCTCAATACACACAGCCCAGTTAGTGGCTTAACACAAAAGAGGAAAATGTACTGACAAGTTTGGAGAATTCTGGAATTTTGGGTTCTTTTCAAAACACAGAAACATTATGGGAATATACTTTTGCTCAGGTGTAGGAATAGGGTTGCTTAGGATTGTCTGCAGCAGCTGTCTACGATTTGCATTGTGCTCTAGTAGAGGCATGATAGGATGTGATTCTGTTATGCTTAGAATTATGGGAACTTTTCAATGGGTATATAAATGCTAGAGCCCCAATAAGTGGGGTGGGTGGTTGTTGGTTATCAGGAGAGTTGTTTGTGGTTTGTTAGTAGTCATGCTCAAAGAAGAAACAAAAGGAAAAATTAGTATCGGAGACTAATCTGTTCCCTCCATCGGTCTTTCTTTCCTATCTAGTGATAGGGATAAAACCAAAGGGATAAAAGGTAGGAAAAAGAACCCACAAAGTAGCAAAGACCAGCTACAAGACATGACTTCAGTTTTCTTTACAGCATTTTTCTTTGCCACATTTTTATTATTCATTCATCAGTTGAAGGATAGTTAGATTGTCTCCATCTCCCAGCTATTGTGAAGAGAGCAGCAATGACCATGGCAACATCCAGTTTTCCCAGCATGATTTTTTGAAGAGTGTTTTTTCTTAAGGGTATGTTGCTTGCATCATTTTCAAATACTAGAAAACTAAAGTTATGTATACTCATTTTTGGAATCTTAGATTTTGTTCTATTGGTCTACAAGTCTGTTTTTGTGCCAGTATTGTATTGTTTCAATTACTATGGCTTTGTAATATCTTAACGTCTGGAATGGTAATCTCTATATATATACTGGCCATTTCACAGTGTTAATTCTGCCAATATGCCCTCAATTTCTTTTTTCAGAGATATAAAGTTTTCCATTGTAAAGGTTCTTCACCTCCTTGTTTTAACTTATTTGAAGATATTTCATTTTCTTTGAGTCTATTATTAATGGGAGTGTGTCCTTCAACTCTTTCTCAGCATGTTGTTAGTTTGTTTTGGTATATAAAAAAGCTATCAATTTTTGTAAGTTGATTATGTATCTTGCCACATGGCTGAAATCGTTGATTGTTTTAAGAAGTTTCCTGGCAGAATTTTTGGGATATCTTATATAGAGTATCATATCTTCTGCAAATAAGGATAATTTTACTTTTTTCCCTGTTTGTATCCCTTTAGTTTCCTTGTCTTACTACTCAAGCCAGTGCTTTGAACACAGTGTTAAAAATGAGTGGAGACAATGAATAACCCTCTGTGTGTCCTGAATCAGTGAGATCAATTTGTTTTAGCCCAGTTAGGATGATGATCCCTGTGGGTTTGTCACATGTAGCATATACATACATATATATATGTGTGCATGCATGTATATACATGTATATATGTGTGCGTATGCAGTATGTATTATATATGTGTATGTGTACATATACATACATATAAGTACACATATACATGTATATGAATGCATTCCTTACAGTTCTACTCTCTTGAACTTTTCTCCTAAAGCCTGTTGTATTTTTGACAAAGGATTTTTGGCATTTATTGAGATTATAATCTGATTTTTAAAAACGTTTGTTATGTGATTTATGATACTTAGTGACTAGCATATTTTGAACCAACCCTGCATCTTCTGGATAAATATGACTGCTTGAGAGCTTTCTATCAACAGAGCTGGTGACTTGGCAGGCTGTCCAGGCCTCTCCAGTGTCCCCTGGCCAATGGTGCTTGAGTAGATCAGCATCCTGGGGGAGTGGCAGCCTGAACTTCATTGGAGAGCAGAAGGCTCACTTGTTGCCAGGCTCCATTCCCTCTGCTCCTGACCATGGCAGGCATTTGCCTCAATGGCATCTGGGGGCATTCTGAAGCTGCTGCTAATACTGCTACTGGTGCTGGTGTTGGCATCCAAGCCTACTGTGTACAAGGAGAACATATCGCAGCCCGACTGTTAGCTAAACCAGGATAGTCAAAGCTTCTAGTAAGATAAGTATTACTTCCAGGGAAAAGAGAACTCCAAAATTTTTGTTAAGCTTAGTTCATTTAAGAGCAAGGAGAGGCTCAGAAGATGATTGAATTGACACTGATAGATAATATATATTTAGTGTGTGTGTGTGTGTGTGTGTGTGTGTGTGTGTGTGAAGTTGTTAAAGTGTGCAAATATTATGATGGGGCAAAGATGATAAGATTTCCTGGAAGAATCCAAGCAGACCACCTACAGTTACTACCTAAGGAACTCTGCCCAGTTCCAAGACGGTTCATAAGACAACACCTTTATAAAGAAGCTGCCAAGTTACTACATAAAGCTTTAAGGCTACAGACTTGACATGAATTGAACAGACATTGGGAAGGAATTCACTACCTTTCTGCACCCTGAGGATTTAAAGCATATAAAGGAGACTGTTGTTTTGGAAATACTGGAGGATATTGCCAAGAACTGGGTTAGTTTTCTGAACCAGAATGAGTACATTATTAATGAGAGGATTGAGACAGGCTGACACCATGATAGGCTTCAAGCTGGCAGTTCAGGAGACTAGGCCTCAATTTCTGTTTCCTAGAACTGGGCAAGTGCAGGCAAGTCAATTACTGGAAAAAACACAGGCAGTGGGCAGCCAATCAGAAGTTTCCTCACCATCAGAAGCTGCCCCATCACCTGGCCTGAGGCAAGAGCAGTCAGTGACAGTTTCCAGGCTTCCCCAGAAAAAATTTCCAGCTCCTCCTTGTAGTGAGCCATATAGCCTCTAGGCAAAATAATTCAGCTGCCTGCATTTCACCTACATGGAGCTGAGAAATTCCAGCCACACCTCCTCCCACCCTTATTTAAAGCTTACTACAGGAGAATTAAGACCTTTGTCTGATATTCTAAAAGGGGATGCTGATCCTACATCCCCTAGATCTTTAACCCCAGAAGGGCTGCAGGCCTTACAGCAGGTAAAAAAAGCTATTGAAAATCAATTTGTTACCTATATAGATTATTCTTTGCCTTTACATCTGTTAATTTTTAATATAACTCATGCGCCTACAGGATTATTGTGGCAAAAGGCTCCACTTATGTGGATTCACTTGAGAGTGTCACCTAAACGTAATATCCTACCTTATTATGAGGTGGTAGCCGAAATGATTATGCTTGGGAGAAAGCAGGCCGTAACTTATTTTGGCAAGGAACCAGATATCATTGTTCAGCCTTTTAATGTAGATCAAGATGCTTGGCTGAAGCAGCATAGTACAGACTAGTTGCTCGCTCAAATAGGATTTAGAAGAATTATAGATAACCATTATCCTCAAGATAAGTTAATAAAGTTTTAAAATGTGCATAAGGTTGTATTTCCTAAGATGACATCTTTACAGCCATTGCATAATGCTCTCGTGATTTTCACGGATGGCTCCTCCAAAGGAAGAGCAGGATATCTCATGAATAATCAACAGGTGGTCATAGAGACACCTGGGCTCTCAGCTCAGTTAGCAGAATTGACAGCAGTATTAAATGCTTCAATCTGTAAAATGTGCTTTTAATCTTTTTACCGATAGTTGGTATGTTGCTGCGTCCGTTCCTTTATTGGAGACATGTGGCACATTTAATTTTAATGCGCCAGCAGGATCTTTATTTTCACAATTACAAAACTTCATTCTTGTTAGAAAAAATCCCTTTTATATTGGCCATATACGAGCTCACTCTGGTCTTCCTGGACCTTTAGTTGCAGGAAATGATTGTATTGACAGAGCTCTTATAAGAGAAGTTTTAATATCAGATCCTGTTGAATTGGCTAGAAGAGACCATAATAAATTCCATCTTTCTAGCCACACCCTAAGGCTCCGACATAAGATCACTAAGGAGCAAGCAAGAATGATTGTGAAACAGTGTCCTAATTGCCTTACCTTGTCCCCAGTTCCTCATTTAGGAGTTAACCCACGTGGCCTTATGCCCAATCATATTTGGCAAATGGATGTAACTCACTATGCAGAATTTGGAAAATTAAAGTTTATTCACGTTTGTATTGATACGTGTTCAGGATTCCTTTTTGCTTCCCTACATATGGGAGAGGCTTCGAGAAATGTAATTGATCATTGCTTACAAGCTTTTAATACTATGGGATTGCCTAAAGTCATTAAGGCAGATAATGGGCCAGCTTATACAGGCAACAACTTTTTATCATTCTGTAAAGAATTTGGTATTAAACATAAAACTGGAATTCCTTATAACCCAATGGGTCAAGGAATTGTTGAACGTGCGCATCGCACTATTAAAAATTGGCTTTTTAAAACAAAGAAGGGAGAATTATACCCTTCAAGATCACCAAAGGCACATCTCGCCTTTGTCTTATTTGTTTTAAATTTCTTGCAAACTAACGTTAAAGGCCATTCTGCTGCAGAGCGACACTGGCCCCCAACCACTTCTAATTCACATGCTACGGTTAAGTGGAGAGACCCTTTAACTAATACTTGGAAAGGCCCAGACCCTGTTCTAATCTGGGGAACAGGCACAGTATGCATTTTTGCCCAAGAAGAAGACGGCGCTAGATGGTTGCCAGAGAGGTTAGTTCGTCAACTAGACACAGATCCTGTTTCTTCCAGTAAGTAATAGTTAACTATTCCGGGAGAAAAAAAAAAGTCTCCGTTGATGCCTCTTCCCTCATACTGGGAAGTTTAGCTTTGTGAGCTACTCATTTACATTTGAATTCCTGGGACCTTCCAAAGACAAGTTAATTTGCAACTAAATGTTGTGTCTTGCTTAACTCTTTGTCTTGTATTTTAAGCAGATTGTCTCCATCCAGGCTCACCTGAATTGAAAACAGGCTGTCTGTTAAAGACTAGTAAGGCATTTGGCAATTACATGACTCTGACCTCAAAATCTATAAATAAGTGGATCTCCTTCATGGAGCCACATAGAACTCAGATCTATGTGTGTCTGCTTACGAGCTGACATGGGCATCAGGGGATGTACAGCGAAGCACTGCACAGAGAGGATCTAAGTATCTGGTTCTGAGTCTCTGGGGAGCAAGTCTGATTTGCATAGGGGTTGGTGTCGGTCTTCTGACCACCATGCACTCTGTGGGGATGTCCCACTAACCTAAGGCTCTGCCCCTCCCCTCCAAAAGACACCAAGAGCCGTGTAAAAGGTGGAAACAATTATTTGTTCTCCACGAGGGGAATTAGACCCCTGCTCCCTCTCCTGGTCAATTGCCCACCGTCATGGACGGATTTACTATCCACTTGTTTAAATTAATAAGGAAGGAGGAGATGTAGTGAGCCATATAGCCTCTAGGCAAAATATTTCAGCTGCCTGCATTTCACCTACACGGAGCTGAGAAATTCCAGCCACACCTCCTCCCACCTGACAGGAATGTCAGAGCTCCTCTGGCATTTCAAAAGAGCTACAGTTTCCTGCAAAAGTCGCCATCTCCTGCAGCATTGCAGACCCTGTAGAAGTATCACCTTCCTGAGATCTGTTTTGGCAACATCATTCAGCCTGCCGGAGACCTGCTGAGAAGACTCGCAGCTTTGGGAGGGAGGGTCACGCCCCCAAAGCTTATATCCCCTGTTTCTCCTGAGTAAAGTTGGACTTTGAACAGCTATGTTGTCTTAGTCCCATGTTCTTTTTCGCCGTCCTCCCCACCCATCCCTAAGTAACTTTTTCAGGTCACCGGTTAGCATGTAGCTGCAGGCAGCTACGCCCCCTCCCCCTCCTCCCAACCTCCTTAATGTGCTTTGAATTGGGCCTGCAGCTCACCTAGGCATTTTCTTCTTGGTAATTGATAGACCCCCCAAATGCTGGACTTCGCAGAATAAGATGGTCTTTATTTTTGTATACCATTTGAGTCTGGGGTTCCATTCTTTGGCAAATCATGGACCCTTATTTTGATATGTTTCCTCATGAGGACAATGGCTCTGACTCAGATTGGTTTTGGTCAGAACTCGATCAGTACTAGGATTCCTGATATCTGAATTAGCAGGAGAAGTTAGATCAGGATGAGATTGCCATTAGATCCTACATGTTGATTTTGACTAGGTACAGGCCATTGCCACACTTGGTGTAGGATTCAGACAAAGACAAGGAGGATAAGGCAAAACAGAGATGGAATATTGGACTACTGAAATGTGCTTGTTGTAAGTCATGCTACCAATTATGAAAAATTATGATGAACTTTGATAGACACACATCCTGATGTGGCTGACTCTCATGGGCACTCTTCAGGTGTCTTGGGTGGTCTCTTGGCGTTGTGACCTTCAAAAGCAAGGTCATATGTCAGATTGGGGCAAAAATTATTTTTACTTCATATTTACTGGAAAATGGCCATACTTAACTTTTCAATAGGATTTCTTTCAAAGCACATTAAAATTCTGGCAAATTGTATTTGCCATCTTTATAATGACAGTTTGTTGCAATGTAACCTTTTTAGTGTAACTTTTCCACTATGTTCAAAGGAACTAAGTAGGAAACTTGAAAGAATTCTCTCACTTAAGTCTGGTGGGTTGGGGACATGGTACAGAGTAACTGCTATGCATTGGGTTTGTTTGACTTTTGCTGCTGTTGTTTTGTTTGGATAGTTTTGTTGTTGTTGCCACTCTAAAATATATGCAATAAATCCATATTTTTGTTTTATCTTTTTCTTTTAAAAAATACCAACTTGTTCATGGTGGATATTTATGATACATATTTATTCAATTTTGCAAGTATTTTAAAGGAGATATTTGAATCTATGTCTATCAGGGACATCAGACTGTAGTTTTCTTTTTTGTGGCGTCTTTCCCTAGTTTGCTATTAGAATAATACTGGAATTGTAAAAGTCGTTTGAGAGTGCTCTTCCTATTCTGAATAATTTAAGAAGAATTAGTTTTATATTTTCGAAAGTCTGACAGAATTCTGAATCCATCTAGGTATTGGTTGTTTTAGGTGCAAGGCTTTTCATATTGTTTCAAGCTCCTCATTTGTTGTGGGTCTGTTTAGGTTACAGAACTCTTCTTCATTTAACTTTGATGGTTTGAAGGAACCTAGAAATTTGTCCATTCTGTTCAGAGCTTCCAGCTTAATGGAATACAGATACATGAAGTTTTCCTTTCTATTATAATCTATTTTAATTTTTATCATTTCTTTCTGTCTACTGAATTTGTATTTGATTTGTTATTGTTTTTTTTTCTTCCATTTCTTGATTTGTATTTTCTTTATGCTCTTATTTTTCATGTAGGCATTTGGGCCTATGAACTTCCCTTTGGGGAATGCCTTTAATGTGATTGCAGTGATTTTTGTTGCATTGTATTTTAATTTTCACTCAGTTTTAGGAGTGTTTTCTTTTTTTCTTGACCTATTCATCACTGCAGTATGTGCTTTAATTTCCATGAACTTGTGCCGTTACTAGAGACTCACTTGCTGTTGATATTCTCAGACAGAATGCATGGAAATATTTTTAAATTCTGAATATTTAAAGACTTGTTTTGTGTTCTAGGGTGTACTCCATTTTAAAGAAGCATCTATTCAACATAACTGTTGAATAGAATATATTCTCTTTGGTGTCTGGGTGGGATATTCTGTGGATATCTAATAGGTTCATTTGATGCTTGTTATCATTTAGTTCTGATATTTGTGTTTATATTTTTGTCCAGATAACTTAATTAGAGAAAGTGGAGTATTGAAATCATTTACTATCAATGAGTTAACATTAAATTTGTGTCTTCAATTCCACTACTATTCTTTTTACAAGATTGTGTGCACCAGAGTTTGGTGCATATATATTTAGGAGAGTTGTCTTCTTGGTTAACGGTTCTCGTGATTATTATAAGGAGTTCTTCTTTTCCTCTGTTTCTGTTTCTCTCTCTCCCCCCCCTTCTCTCTCTGTATTTCTATTTCCCTCCCTCCATCCTTCCTTCCTTCCTTCCTTCCTTCCTTCCTTCCTTCCTTTCTTTCTTTCTTTCTTTTTTTTTTTTTCCGTTTTATCGAGACAGGGTTTCTCTGTGTAGCCGTGGCTGTCCTGGAACTCACTCTGTAGACCAGGCTGGCCTCGAACTCAGAAATCCACCTACCTCTGCCTCCCAAGTACTGGGATTAAAGGCATGCGCCACCGTGCCCGGTGACTTAGAAAGATTTAATCTTAGTTTTCTAATTGTGTTATCAAGTTTTTCCATTCCATTTTTATTTCAGCTTGAGTTTTTTTTTTAATATTTCTCTTTATTGAATTCACTTTTCAAATCTTGGGTTGTTATCATCAGTTCCTACAATTGATTGATTGATTGATTTTAGTTTTGTCTTTATTAAGTTGCTTGAATTCTTTGGTGTAGTGGATGATTTTGTTATTGTTTTGTTTTGTTTTAAATTCTGTACCAAAGCATTCATGTAGATAATTCCCATTGGAGGACATTTCTATAGGAATGGTGGATTTCTAAGGGAACTAGAGTCTCAGTCTTTCCTATTATTTGTTATTTTTGTGATGAGATGTGGGTGTGAGGACACCTTTTGTTAGTTCTGTTTCTGGCATGGGTATAATAAGACAAAGCACAGGACATATGGATTGGGTTTGGCCTGATGTTTGGCTAATGGTGGATGGGGGAGACACCATGGGTTAAGGTGGATCACAGAATGTATGTCCTGGCCCAAATATAGAAGTTGTGGATGGTGTGGGCAGGGCTGACCAGATTGGGATTGGGCACTAGATCTGGGTCCTGGGCTAGATCTGGTATATCTAGGGTTTGAAGCTCTTGAGTGGCTGGGAGAATCAGGTAGCCTAGTTTAATAAGGATTCTTAGCGAGCAACCTCTTCTTCTTGCCTCAGTTCCCCAGTCCCACCCAGAAAATGACAAATAAACCATTGTAAAAATAACAACACTAACACAAGTTAATGGCAACTGCTACCTTGTTATTAACCACAGAAAAGAAAATGGAAAATATAGTATAGAATAAAAACCATACAGTTAAAATTAATGAAAGTAAAAGTAATAGAGATAGGATAAATTAAAGCAAGAACAAAATGAAGGAAAAAAAGCAAAGACAAATAAAAGAAGATAAATAGTAAAGAATGTGAGAAAGAGAAAATAAAATTTAAAGTCTGATTATAAAATAAAATACAGAAATAATTTTTATAAAGGTAACAAGAGAAATAACAAGTACAGACACAAAAATTTAAATAAAGTAAAGTTAAAGTATACTAGAATATAGTAAAAAGATAAAAAGGCAAATGATAGGAGCTTTTTCTAAGTCTCTAGTACAGTTTACTATCAGCTCTGGAACTTGAGATAGTGGTTCAGTCTGTGTTGTCACAGGAATAATTGGTGCTATAGATGTGGGATAAGGGCAGAGTTGGATGCAGGTAATTGTTAGTTCCAGACTTCATTTGCTTTAGAAGCTTCCCTTTGTTAGGCACTGGTTTCACTGTTGGTGTTGTAACCTATGGGCTAGGCAGATTCACCCAGAAGCCTTCTAATTTGTACACCCAGAGTATCAAACCTCCAAGTTCAGGGGTATTGCTAAGTATGATGGAGAGTGGGGAAGAGAACAGCATTGAGTACTGAAGGTGAAGAGAGGAAATTAGGCAACCTGCCTGTGTTAGTGATTTTAGAACCCATCTAGCAGTAAACTTAACTGGGGAAGAGAGGAGACTGAAGAAATCTTGGGATCCAATGACCACAGGCTCAGGCCTCTCAGTCAGCACAAGAGATGGGCTTAGCTCCTTACCATACAGGATGATACCAAGGACCCCTTTCCCCTATATTATTGTGTGTGACTTAAAAAGCAATGTGATGCTGAGGACAATGAGGATGAGAAATAAATGGGCCTCCATCAGGTGTGATGCAGCCAACCTGACCAAAGAAGAGGGAGGTCTGTACTCTGGGAAAACATCAAAGCAGATCTTGGTCTCCCCAGGCTCCAGCTCACACCTGAAGTCACTTCTTTGCTTCTCCCCCAGGAACATACCCAAGGCCTTGTTGCTGGTTTCCATATTCTTCTATCTAATTGCAACAGAATCATGAAATGACTTATAAGAAAACCTCTACATATTCTAGATAGAGGACAAGCATAGACTGCCCAATAGACAAGAAGTTAGATGTGTGGTAATTGCATCTTGGTAGTTGTGTCTGGTGATATCTGTGTATGAATATCCTTGAAGCTGTAGTGAGGTTATCCACACTGTATCAGCCCATATATGTACACTAGCATGGGTTTGCATCCTTGTTATATTAACATAAGCATTGTGGTTTTAATGCCTTTCCAAGTTTTTTTATGGGGATCATGGAAGAAACACCCTAAAAGGAGATCCAGTTCACCACACATCATAAATACACACAAGGACTTCTTTAAGTCCTGCAGCACAGACGCTCCTATGCTGCTCTCTGCCTCGGGGTAGCCCATTCCAAAGTCTCACTGTTTGCTTTGCTTCACTTGCATCTGCTGTTTTGCTAAGTAAACTTTGGCTCAAGCTGTCAGGCTCTTTATAGAATTCATTCCTTCAAAGAGTCAACAACTGAAACAAAACCCTGCAACATTTGCAACATCTCCACAGACCCCAATCGTCATTGGTTAAACCTTCCATTCAGCATTTATCTAACCATTCTCTATTATATGATCGCCACCCATGGCTGTCTCCCTCTCAGACGCTGTGTCAGGGTATCACCAAGATCCTTGAAGGCAAATTATTCCTTATGCTCAAATATGCAAAGTAGCTCAGTCTCCAATTGGCAACAACCTTCTCAATGTAATGGAAGAAGGGCATGTGTGACAGTGGTTGTCTAGGTGACTTGGTTCTCTGTCAAGAACAAATTGTTGAACCACTGGTAAAGAGAGAAGACAAAGAAAGCAATCCACAGAGAAAAGGACAGTAACATCTCTATACATTAGGGATGGGAGATGCGTAAGGCTGAAAAAATCCTCTAATCAGATATTGGCTTGGGTGTTTTATAGGGCCCCTGTGTCCTCCCTTTTACCATACTGATCCTGACTAGATACTTGCCCTCTTGCCTTCCAGCTGTTTCTCCTGGCAATGTCTTTCAGAAATAAGGAACTACCATTTCATTTCAGAAAGTTCACTTTCGCATTCCTAACCTACCTATGTCCCTCTAACTAATGCCCCTTCATTCTATTCTTTTAGAGAGCAAAAGCAACTGCAGCTGGGGGTGTGTGACTGCTCTAGTTACTTCCTGTTGAGAGGGATCAGAGGCTATGGACTGCTGGTTCAAAGACAGGAGACTTAAGAGATAGGCTCCCAGAGCTGGATTAGGGTGCTATAGCAAAATTCTGGTGGACAGTGCATCTGGGGATCCATCAGTAGGATCCTTTATAGAAGGGCAGAAGGAGAGGGGAGGAGAACTCCAGAGGCCAGTACAGTTTAACACAGAGTAGGACAAGTGGGCCAACCATTCCCTGGAAAGTCTCACATACATGGCTGGTCTTGAGAATGATTAATCAAGATCTGCTTTCAGGCGATTTGAGAGCTGTTTGAGTGGATAGAAACCAGTGTGAGGTTTTTTCCAGATGTGTGTGTGTGTGTGTGTGTGTGTGTGTGTGTGTGTGTGTGTGTGTGTGTGAGAGAGAGAGAGAGAGAGAGAGAGAGAGAGAGAGAGAACTTTAACTATTATTTAAAAACAATATTGTGGAGATGGAGAGATAGCTCAGCAGTTAAAAGCACTGACTGCTCTTCCAGAGGTCCTGGGTTCAATTCCTGGCAACCACATGGTGGCTCACAACCATCTGTAATGGAGTCTGGTGCCCTTTTCTGGTGTGTCTGAAAAGAGCAATGGTGGTGTACTCATGTATATAAATAAATGAATAAATAAATAAATAAACCTTAAAAAAAACAAACAGTATTGTGCCTGTACTTCTTAGCTGCAAGTAGGCACTGCAATGTTGAATTGAACCAAGATCATGGTGTCTTATA
Organism: Tokudaia tokunoshimensis; assembly: GCA_036184795.1. Taxonomy (NCBI): domain Eukaryota; kingdom Metazoa; phylum Chordata; class Mammalia; order Rodentia; family Muridae; genus Tokudaia; species Tokudaia tokunoshimensis. Next base: position 80,142,444 of record BTHU01000002.1, on the reverse strand, counting down.
TTTGGGCAGTATTTTTCTTATCAGGAAGAAAATCATAATTAAGTAACGGTTGTCTACATAACATCTTACATAGATTGAAGCCTAGTGTTTAGGATGTGTGATCTCTTAAACTGTCAAAGATATACACCAGTCATCTTAATTCTTTCACGATAGTTTCCTGCTGTGTTTAAGATCATACAGGTAGCCAAAATTCACCACTTTATGTTTTACTGTCAAAGTCATTTGTAAAGCTTGTCCTCAGGAGTCACCTGAGCTTGAGAGGAACATCTAACTCCTCCTTAGACTTCCTCTTACCAATTGTTCTGTGTATCTCCCTCCTTCTCTCTCCATCTCTCTCTCTCCTGCCCTCCCTCTCTCCATCCCTCCCTTCCTCTTTTAGGTTAGACTCTGGCTAGAGTTCACCAGGTGAGATCTCCTTGGCTTTCCTCAGCAGAATAGGTGACAGTTATAGAACTTTTTTGAGAGATGCCCCACAATCCCTTGGGATTTACTTAACCTTAGATGTCAAGGGGGAAAATATACTCCCTTTTAATTGTCCTGACCACATTAGTACTGCCTCAGAGTATGGTTATGAAACACCCAGAAGATTAGTTTTATGAGTCTGGTACTTTTAAGTACTGTGTATATTTAAATAAAAACCAAACACTTAAATAAACTTTAATTAGGCATACATTTTTGTTCTTTAAGCCAGGCCTTGTAATTATCATGAAAAAAAAAAACCCAATAATTTGTTTGACATTAACATACTGAAGTTTGATCTTTTACATACCTTAGATAAGGTGCTTAGACATTTGTAATTTAAGTTTTCCAGTTTTTTTCTCTATTCTGGTAAAACACCCAGCCATCTTACAAAACATAACATTAGTAAGTGAACAGTGGGCAAGCCTGTCTGTGATAATCTGTCACAAGTCAACACTGTTGATGTTTCACTTGGAAGCTGTTTGACTTGGAAGATAGTACAATGCAATACAACTTTAATAAAAGAAAGCTGAACCCAAACTGCACACATAATAAATTTATATTGCTCTGTATGTATTGTTAAAACTATGGGCCTTGGTCAGTGCCCAGGTCAACCTCATAGAAAACAGAAAACAGTACATAGCGTTATCTATCATGACCGATCTACCATAACCATGCTTTGGCTTCTGAATGAGTGTGAGTAGCAGATAGAGATGAAATTTTAACCATGAGATAAATAATAGTCACAGTGCCTTTATTCTTTGGCTGTTCTGTTCTTCTTTCTCCCTGTCACAGAGTCAGGAGACGAGCACAGCTCAGGAAAGGGGACTTTGGAGGACATTTTGAGATGAAATATACTTGGGTCTGAACTGGGAGAGTCAAATTCCATCTCCAGAGTCAGATTCTTCATAAACTCATATGGCAATTTAGTGTACACACAAAAGACATTTATTCTTCTATAAAATTGAACCTAGTGGTTCACACTGAAAAGGAGACTTCCTGTTTAGTTCAGTAACTACTATCTGGACCCAAAGCACTTGCCTTTCTTGTTAACAGTACAGATTTTCACAGATGACTCTTATCTGTTGGGTCATGCACTTGAATAGGTTGACAAAACTTTTCTTTTTTCCTACCTTCCTTCTTTCCTTCCTTCTTTCCTTCCTCCCTCCCTTCCCTTCCCTTCCCTTCCCTTCCCTTCCTCCCTCCTCCCCCTCCTTCTTCCTTCTTTGTTCATATTTTTAAAATTTATCTCTCATATATTACATTGCAATGACAGTTTCTCCTCCTTGCACCCCTTCCAATCCTTCTCTCCACCTTCTCTCCCCACCCAGGATTCACTCCTCCTCCTTTTCTCTTCCCCATCCCCCCCTCAAATAGAGCAAGTCTTCTAGAGATATCAACTGAACCTTGCTTAGCAAGTTACAGGAAGACTAGGCACAAACCCTTATATCAGGGCTGGATGAGAAAACCCAGTATGAGGAAAAGGGTCCCATGTGCAAGCAAAAGATTCAAAGATACCTCCACTCCCATTGTCAGGAGTCCCACAAGGACACCAAAATACACAACCATAAGGTATATGCGGAGGACCTAGCTGAGACCCATACAGAGTCCATGTTTGTTGCTTCAGTCTCTGTGAGCCCCTATGAGCATGAGCCCTGCTTAGTTGATTCTGTGAGCCCTGTTCTTGTGGTGTCCTCAACTCCTCTGGGCACTATAAGCTTGTCTTTCAGAATCTGAACTTTATAAGTTTGTGGGTGAGTGGCAGTGAGCACATGTGATCAGGAAGGATTAAGCCAGCAGATATCTCTCTTTCTAATGTCCAACCTGAGGTTATAGTTAGATTTGAGGTGACTAATTTCTTGGAAGCCTCAATCCTAAATCAGTACATATGTGCCTGCAAATGGAGGCATGCATCCTGAAAAACTTAATACTCTCTCTCTCTCTCTCTCTCTCTCTCTCTCTCTCTCTCTCTCTCTCTCGGTCTCTCTCTCTCTCTCTCTTTCTTTTCTTTAGGCTCTGCTAACAAGAAGGCTCTGTGACTGTAGGTAGGTACAAATTCCTACAAGGAAGTACTCCAGGAGATCCTGGGGCCTTGGCTCCTAAGAAAGGAGTCAGGGGTTCCCAGTGTTTGAGAAAACAACTTTGTGGTGATTTGGACATAAGCCTGGAGTCAGTTAGTTTCATCTGCAACAAGATGGAGAAGCAAAGGCAGAGAAGTTTTGAGTCAGGGTTGCCCTTTTCCTACCCTCATCCCCTAGTCTACCAGATGGACATTTCCAATCTGTCAATAGGAAACAGCCAGGGCTCTGTAGTATGTCCTAAGGAGAGATTGAATTGAGTAGTGGCATTTCACACTTTACCCATGGCCCAGTTCCCTGTCACTCCCAATGACCTCCTTTAGTAAATCATAAATCATACATTCTCTGAGAGAAACCAAAGATCCATTTACCTATTGGGGGTGGTGGTGCTACCCTGCTCCAGTCTCAGGTGATCTAGTAGTCACAGAACTGGAGACAGAGCCAGATGCAGAAAGGAGATGGGTAGATGCCAACCTGTTAGCCCAGTAGCCAAGAGTTAGCTGCTTCGTTCTGGGACCCATTCACCTACCAATTCAGAAATGGTCATTTTCAGAAATCATCTCACAGTTGGAACCAGGGGACAATTACAATCTGATCACAAACAAGACAAAACACCCCACAATAACAGCAACAAAAAATAGTTTTAATATTGGGGATTTACTCACAATCTTGTGGTTCTAAAAGACTTGGGCAACTCCATTTCCCCAGCATTGTCCTCTACAGTACACAAAGCTTGTCTCATAGACTCAAGTCAGCTCTGCCCTACAAGTGATGCTGTACCTGCCAGTCATCCCACAGTCATGGATTTTCTTTGGCTTTTATTCCACCCAAACTATGGCCAAGTGGGAAACTTTACACATTACCATCTTCAGCTGCCAGCACAAAGTGCAGTCCTTGGTCCCCTCTGGACCATAGTCTCTGTATGCTGACTCTAAGGAAACAATTCCCAGAAGAATCATCACAATAATGTTGCTCCCTTAATAATCACAGCTGACTCTTTAGCACCAATTGACCTGTACCTATTGCCACTAAAGCAAAGGTTTTACTTCAGGGGCTTTTTCTTGTCTCTTCTTAATCACAGGTGATTCTTCAGCCTCAGATGACTATAACCACAGATCACATGAATGGCTCTATAGTCTATAAGAGACTTTCAAACTTTCCTTTACACCTCCACAAAGCCAGCCAGGCCTAACCAGTCCATTATTCCTACCCATAGCTAACAGACAAGGTTGGTCTTCACAGGTTTGCTTTTGGTGTCCACCACATTCCCTAGACTCTGGGACCTAGAGGGAATGATGAGCAGACTACAGGCCTTTGGAAGAAACAATTTCTAGCATACGTGTGATCTGTGTCTATGAATCTAGTGTCATCCAGATGAAAAAGTTTCTTGCATCCTTTCAGACATGGCTAGCAAGGTTTCAAGTACGTGATGAACCAGTATTTATGTCACTGTTACCTCTAAACATTCTGCCCAATTTTCAACAGAAACTGGATCTTGATATCCACCTTTGTTATTACATCTCACTATAATACCATGAGGCCAGAGGTTTAAGACTGCAACAATCAATGCCTGTACAGCTGATGTCATAACCTCCCCAAGCATAAGAAGAAAGACTAAAAGGACAAACACCCAGGTGTTCACAACACAGCAGTCTGACTTTTTATACCTAATGCTCTCCACTTTGTTGCCTCTGGGAGCTTCTCTGAAAGTGACTCCTTTATTAAAGATACTTGTTAGAAATTGACAAGGGTCTAGGAAACAGGGACCCACACTAGCCAGAAGCCAGCTCATCTAACTCTCAACCCATGGTAGAATCAGCTAACAGGGGAGGAGACATCCAACCTCTAATTGATATTTCCCACTAAAGGTCACTTTTTAAATACTCCAGTTTATATTTATATTCTTTCTTAAGGTTGGGGAGGACAGTCTAGGGGATCCTTCGCTGATAATACCTGTCCATAAGACAGCAGAAAATATATTGGGACATGTTTCAAATCTCTGTCTCCCTCTGCAGAGTATCTTCTGGAGATTTACTAAGATTGGAATGAGTACTGTATCCTCTCCTTTCCCTTCAGTGACCATGAAAACAGGAGAAGTCTGTTCAGAATGCTGCTTTACGTGACTCTCAGTACTCTGTGACCTTAATGAATTCCTAATCTAATCTTGCTTATCTAATCTGCACCATTCAGAAAAGCCTCTGAAGTAAACATTCCCTTTGACCCTTTCCCTCAAATATATAAACAGTCATGATAAGCACCGAGAGTGAGTAATTACCATGTGTACTCATACCTATTCGCACGTAGAGAATATAGAATGATCTTTTGCCTAAGCCTGTTTATGTCACAGCAATTAGAAAGTAAAAATAAAAGTGGGCAGCACCTGTTCTCCTTGCTGGTCCTTGACATCTGGTTCATGATTAGATTATTTCAACCACTAACAATTAAAGCTATCCTTCATACAGTTAAATTTATGTCTATAATTTTACCTTTGCTTTTCATAATTGATGTCTCTTGTTTTTCTGTTTCTTCATTGCTTTAACATTAAGTGAGTATTTTTCTAGTATAGTATCTTGGTTATCTCTTTCTCTTTTTCTTTTTTCGTGGGTAAAGGGTATTCTGTAACCCAGGTTAGCTTTCAGCTTTGTAGCCTAGGATGGACTTGTACTTTTTTTTCCTTCTACTTCCATGTGCTTAGTATTGGGATAACAGGTATGGGCCACCACACCTGATTTTATGAGGTGCTGAGAATCAAACCTATGGCTTTGTGCATGTTGGGGAAGCACTCCACCAACTGAGGTATTGTAGGGTTGTGAGCCCTCAAGTCCCCTCTGCCACTGGGCATGGCCACTTGGGGAGGCAGACTCGGGGGGCCCATGGGCAATGTCTAGCCCCAGCACTGGGGGAAAGGGGAGCTCTGGCTAGTCCCAGTAGGGATAGTCCTTGGCTTGATGGCAGTTAGCTTGGTGGCAGATGTGGCTGGGAGTGCAGAGAGGATGTCTATGAAAAGTGACAATCCATGGTAGCAAGAAGTTTATTGTCATGGTGGAGAATGGATTCCTAAAACCATACCCCACTTCTCAGGGTGGGCCAGAGATTAAACACCTGTTGCCTGGAGGAATGTCTGGGAAGGGAAGCTATTGGCTAAGCCCACCAGGACTCTAGGTACCTCATTAACATGGAGAACTCTTTCTTGAGTCTATGTGACCACAGATCATGTCTCTTTTATGTGAGAAGCATAGCATGTGTTCCAAGTCAGGAGTCTGGCAGGGAGTTGGGAGTCACCTAAGCCTCAGGTGTGTGCCCACCAAGTCTCCCGGTTTCAACCTGCTCTACCTTAGAGCAGGTTGAACTAATGGAGAAGCCATGGAGGAGTGCTGCTTTCTGGCTCATTTCTCATGGTGTGTTCAGCTTGCTTTATCATACTACCCAGAACCACCTGCGCACCAGCGGCACTGCCCACAGTATGCTGGTCTCTGCCACATCAGCCATTAATCAAGGCCCCATAGATTGTCAACAGGCCAATCTGATGGAGGCAGTTCCTCACACGAGCTTCCTTCTTCACAGATGTCTATAGGTTTGTGTCAAGTTCATAAAAGCTAGCCAGCACCACTAGGTTTGTGGTACCAGGCATGATTTTACTCCTCTTGACTGGCCTGGAGTTCAATAGACTTCACTACCAAGAAGGTTTAGGAATATCTTTTTTCGATAGTCATTGCTATAGTTTATATTATCATTGCTGATTAGGAATATTGATTGCAGCCGGGCGGTGGTGGCGCACGCCTTTAATCCCAGCACTTGGGAGGCAGAGGCAGGAGGATTTCTGAGTTCGAGGCCAGCCTGGTCTACAAAGTGAGTTCCAGGACAGCCAGGGCTACACAGAGAAACCCTGTCTCAAAAAACCAAAAAAAAAAAAAAAAACCAAAGGAATATCGATTGCTTATTTCCAACGGCAGCATGCATATTTGTTTCCAATACTATGAAAGTTGTTTCTCAGGGAGGAAGCTTTCAGGACAGGCCCAGCTCTATTTCTGTGTCTGAAGTACATGGTGTCTTCAGTAGTAGGACTCATTTTTACATTCTGGAGGTGAACAAAGGGCAACAGCATTAAACTACATTCTTTTGGGTGTCTCTTCACTCTGATTAATGACTTGAAAGGAGTTTTCTCATGTCTAGTACTGGGAGATTTGCTACTATATGATACTTATGGGTAGCATTGTCAAACCAAACAGGATAACTTTATTTAACTATGTTCACATGTATACATATACACTCACATGTATTATATATAATATTATTCCTAATGAAATTCTCAAATATCCTTAGTGTTATGTATCCTTCCTCCATATCTCTTATTTATTGATCTTTCTCCCTAATTCCAATTAAAGACCATTCCTTTTTTCTCATTATTCTCTGCATATCGCCTTTATTCTGCTATTCACATCCATAGAACTGATCTTCCCCCTCCTCCCCACATCAATTTTTTTACTTTCCTTGTTTTTATGGTTACTCCAGGTTTTATACTCACATCTGAAGGTTTAGATCTAGGGATCACAGATGAGAGAAAACATATGGCATTTTTCTTTTTGTGTCTGGATTACCTCCCTCATGTTTGCATTTACCTGTATATTTCATGATTTCTTCTTTAAAGCTGAATAGTATTCCATAGTGCGTGTGTGTGTGTGTGTGTGTGTGTGTGTATGTGTGTGTGTGTGTGTGTATGTGTGTATCACTTTTCACTATCAATTTATCATTGAAGGACACACTATTTCCATTCAAATGTGGCTAAACAAATATCTGTGGAGTAGCATGTTAACCTAAGTCCTTCTGGCATTTGCCAAGGAACAACAACAGATTTTGTTGTTAGTTTCTTCTTTCTTTCTTTCTCCCTTTCTTCCTCCTCCTCCTCTTCTTCTTCTTCTTCTTCTTCTTCTTCCTCTTCCTCTTCCTCTTCCTCTTCCTCTTCCTCTTCTTCTTCTTCTTCTTCTTCTTCTTCTTCTTCTTCTTCTTCTTCTTCTGGTTTTGAAAGGTGTTAGCACTGATTTGGATAATGATTGTACCAGTTTTAATTACATTTCCTTAAATGCCAAGGATGATGAAGAAGTTTAAGGTATTCCATAGATATTTTTTCTTTTCTTGAGAATTTTCTGTTCAGATTTCTGGAAATTTTTTCATTCTATCATTTTAAAATTCTTTGATTTTTGAGTTTTTTGCATGTTCTGGATATTAATCCTCATTCATATTGTTGTTGGGAGAGGTTCTTTTCTATCTGAGGGCTTTATTTTCACTTCATCAATGGTTTCCTTTGCTGTGCAGATGGCTGTAAGATTATGAGGTTCCATCTGTCAATTATTGGTCTTTTTCTTGAGGGAAATAAGTCCATTGATGTTTAGAGATATTAAGGAATAGTGACTGTTGCTTCCTGTTATTTTTGATGTTATTTTTATGTTTGTGTAGCTATCTTCTTTTGAGTTTATTGAAAGATTAATTTCTTGCTTTTCTAGGGTGTAGTTTTCTTTCTTGAGTTGGTGTTTTCCATCTATTATCCTTTGTAGGGCTGGATTTGTGGAAAGATATTGTGTAAATTTGGTTTTGCCATGGAATATCTTGGTTTCTCTATCATGGTAATTGAGAATTTTACTGGGTAGAGTAGCCTGGGCTGGCATTTGTGTTCTCTTAGGGTTATATAACATCTCCCCAGGAACTTCTAGCTTTCGTGGTCTCTGGTGAGAAGTCTGGTGTAATTCTGACAGATCTGCCTTTATATATTACTTGACTTTTTTCCCTTACTGCTTTTAATATTCTTTCTTTATATTGTGCATTTGGTGTTTTGACTATTATGTGAGGGAGGAATTTCTTATCTGCCAAAGAAAATAAATATTGGGACAACCTAATCATCCAGGAAGGATCACAATAAGAAACCTCTTAAAAATATGAGGTATGGTATATTTAAATGGTTCAAAACTATCAAATAGCTTGGAAAACAAAATAGCTTTGGGAAATGCACTATACTTTAAAGCAATGGTGACTACCAGCTCCCCAGAACTCCAGCATGAACTTCAACTCTAGAGATGTAACCAACGTCAGTCAATGCTGTTAATACAAATTTTGTTATTTCTCCTGACTAGTCTCTTAGTTCTTTGAACAATGTGAGTTCAGTATAGATTTCAATATGCAAATGCAGATGTATAAAGCTATGTCTTTATTTCCTGAGCTCAGTCTTTGAACTTGAGGACAAAAAACCCCCAAAATTCTTATGAAATAAAAATGTCAATACTTTATTTATTTTATGCAATTTGCTCTTTAACTGGACAAAACATTTGCTTCCCACTAGATCAAAGTCTAAGATTTAAAAGGTTTAAAACTATCTTCCAAGTCTCATATTGAGTTTAAAATAAAATGCTTTTATCAAGGCCATGGCTAGGCCCTATTTTTCCTTGATCTCTCACCTTTGAATATGACCAAGTGAAGTCTGTTCAACCTCTATACACACACAAGTTTCTTAACTTTCCATTGCCACTAAGATAATCCTGTGCATAACAAATTTTTACATATATGTATGTAATATACACACATGGGGTGTCTTATACATGTTCATACATGTATATTACACATGTGTTATATATATGTACACATGGGGTCTGAGGTTGGTGTCCGGCATTTTCCCCAGTCACTTTCCATCTCCATTTGCTGACGTAAGGTTTGGTTAGTCCTGTTGGCAAGGTTGCTTCAGGAATTCTGTCTCTCCCTTTGGCCTGATGGGATAACATGTCTGTCCAGCTTCCATGTGGGTTCTGGGAACTGAAACTTTGGTCCACATTCTTGCACAGGAAGCACTTTACTTGAAGCCATGCCCCTAGCCCAACGATTTATTTTTCTTGATGTATGTTGTATCATGATTCTCACACCAACCCCAATAAACACTTAAGGCATTTTATCTCACCCATGGCCATTTTGTTTTCCTTTCCATCTCAGGACTATGTCTATTTCCCTCAGAATGGCCCATTTTATTAGTTTTCAATATATTAAGAATGACTTTTGTTTATGTTATTTTTTTGTTTATTATTCTCCCAGCAGCATCGTCTAATCCTTCCATTCCTAGTTCCCCCTACCCTTACTTCCTCTCACTTTTAGTTCTACTGTTTCGCTTCAGAAAAGAGCAGACCTCCCTGGGATATCTATGGAACATGGCATAACGAGACGAAATAAGAGTTGGCACAAACCATCATAGGCTGAACAAGGCAACCCAGGAGGAGGAAAAGGGTCCCAAGGGCAGGCAAGCAAAGGAGTCAGAAACAGCCTCATGCCCACTGTTAGGAGTCGCAGAAAACCCCCAAGTAGACGTATACTATGTAAGTTCACTTAAACTAATAAAAAGGCATTTTTTTCTTTACACTATAGCATAAAGGCTAATTTGTCTCATCTTATATAGTTCTAATAAAGTACTCTGACAATTGTTATCATATTTTATGGCATCAAGCAAATTATTTTACTTATTATTTCTACAACAAATAGTTGGTTGAAATACCTTTGCTTCAGACTAATTCCCATATTAACTTTTCAATTATCTTTCTTCTGGGTTGTAAAAGTGATCGGACCATATGTACTCTGAGGCAGAAACTCAAGCAGGGACAGAGGCAGGAACCATGGAGCAAAGCTGGGTAAAGGCTTGCTTCTGGGCTCACATTCTGCCTCCCTCCCTTCTCCCACTTCACAGGAGCTCCTTCCTGGGGCAGGGGTGGTGAGGGGCTGTATAATACCACTAACTGTGGGCTGGTCCTTCCTACACCAAGCGAATATCAAGGCATGATCCACAGACAAGCCCATAGGCCAATCTGATGGCAGAATTTTGATTGACATTCCCCTTCCTAGGTGACTACAGTTTGTGTCAAGCTGACAAAAACTAACTGGCATTCCAGCTTCCTGCTCAGGCTGCCACGTCTGAACTGCTATGTGGGCATTCCCTCTGCAGACTTCAGCCAAATTAATTGTGCTCTTCTGGCTGCCACTGGTCCCGGCTTCGTCACAGTGATAAAAGGGAACTGCTCTTAGTAGGAAGCTTATTTTCACCCAGCCTATTTTACACTGGGACTCTTTTTCTCCCCATTCATTTGGTGAATTTGCCACTGCATTCTTCAATTTTACATAATAAAGACCATTCAGTGTTCTGCCTTGAATTTTGGAGGGTTATATAAGCCTGCTTACGATCACGAACTTTGTATGAACTCACATTTTTTACCTTTCACATTCAGTTCACATTAAGAGTAACTGTTGCTGGGCAGTGGTGGTACACACCTTTAATCCCAGCACTTGGGAGGCAGAGGCAGGCAGATTTCTGAGTTCGGAGTTCTGGGCCAGCCTGGTCTACAGAGTGAGTTCCAGGACAGCCAGGGCTACACAGAGAAACCCTGTCTCAGGAAAAAAAAAAAAAAAGTAACTGTGTATAAGGTCCATGAGTAGTTTTCCTCATATAATTAGCCTCTTAATATTATTGAGTCAATAACTTTTCTAAGTAGTTTACAGTGCCATGGTATATTTCAGATTCACATGTATGCTGATTTAGCTGAACTTTTTATGTTCATATTTCTACTATTGTCTCAAACAATTTTCATTATTATAGATTAAGTAGAAATCTCAGGTAAGATGATTTCTCTCTTAGTTTTAATTCTTTTGTGTGTGTGAATGTGTTTTTCCATATAATTGTTAGAATACATTTTTATTAATTCCTGTAAAGGAGGTTCTTCTACCGAAATTTAATTAAAATTACCTTAAATTTGTTGATTTAAGAAAAACTGATATTTTTATAATACCAAAACACAAGTCTCTGTTTACCTAGGTCTTTCCTATCATTTGTGTCTTGAAAATTCTTACAAACCACACATATTTGTTAATACAATGGTTTTAATACTAAGTTTTTAATACTATTTTATGATTCTGTGGATAGGATGGGCAGACTACCTCATCTTCCATTGTATTATAGTTGAATGTTGCTGTTATTAAGAAAAAATAAATCATAACTTTTCTCATAAACTAACTTTAAAGTTAGCACATTTGTTAAGGGCCAAAGCCATCTCTATGTTTTGACCGCTCAAGCGATCTGTAAAACATCCCTTATGTGAAACATAAGAACAGGAATTAACGGTTAGGGATTAATAGTTAGAGTAGACAAATGAGTGGTCCAAGTGGAAACATCATTGTTCCTCTGAGAGAAGAGACAAGACAAGGAAGGACATGGCTCATATGGAGGCAATAGCAGGAAACTGCAGTAAGAAAGAGTAAGGCAAGAAAGGAGGAAATGCTTACACATAGTGTGAGGCTAAAGCCAACTCTATGGGAAGTAGGAGCTCACTTCCTGGTGACAACAGTAAGATATGCTTCCATAAGGTCCCAAGAAAAACATAAGATGAGGCATTTTTTTTTCCTGGCCATAATTTCTGTTAACAAGTGCCAACCACTGTAATTATTGAATATAGTTTCACAAAACTGAATTACTGTTATCTTTGGAGGATAATAAGCACAGAGAAGTGGAGGGATATGTGGTCTAGGCTGAAGATGAGATGCTGTCATGATGGTTTCAGCTCACAGGGCCCTCTCCACCGTAACTGCAGCTAGAATTGAAGATGCTGCAGGAGGAATGGCCAACACCAGAAGCATCCACCTCAGTGCCCTTCATACCACTCACACCCACTCAGACACACCTAAGTCTACCTGGCCTTGATGAGTCAAAGGTTCACTGTAATCTCTGGGAAATATAATATGGAAGAATTAGTGGAACCAGAAAGTCTCCATTTCTGTTGCGGCCACAGGATCTGATAACTATTTTTCATTTTTCTAGCATCCTATGTAGAATTCCCATGGAAAGAGACAAGGACGCCCAGTCTCCCCTCTCCTCTCGTATAAACTGCTCCAAGCTACTAGACAAAGAATAACCAACCAACAACCCATCACCTCTCAGGGCCCTAGCATTAATATACTCTCTGAAAAGTCCACAGAATTCCAAATGTCACACAATCGCAGAAACTATCTGGCAAAACTACCTCTCCACAAGAGTACCAGGCAAATCACAGTCAGCTTCTGTAGACAATCAGAAGCTACTATGTCCCAATACTTGGGATTAAAATGAAAACATATTATTATAATATTTCTGTTTTACATTAATCAAAACTCCAAAATTGTCACTACACATACCTTCATCTTGTACAAAAATCCACTCAAAGTGGATCTTAGAACTTAATTCAAAATCTCAAACTCAATCTGCTGGGGATATAAAGAATGCTCTCAAGACTTTTCTGAGTAGAACCCTAATAGCACAATAATTAGCCCAAGAATTAATGGAAAGGATTACATGAGATTTTAAACATTAAACATTTCTGTAAAATAAAGGAAACTATCAGCAAACAGCACACAGACTGTTAGAAAATCTTTACCAGCTATTCTTTAAAAAAGAAAGTAGCCAGAATTTACAAAGAACTACAAAATTAAAATCAAAGAAACAAAACTGACAATCAACAAATGGATTAATGAAATGAACCGATAATTCTCAAAAGGAGAAATATAAGTGGTCAATGAATATATTTTAAAAATATCCAATACCATTAAAAGTACTCAAGAGCTAACATTCACCCTAGTCAGAATAGCTATAATCAAAAGAGCAGATAATAAATATTGGAGTAGATTTGGGGAAAGAACAACACCCATTCACTGTTGGTGGGAGTGAAAATTAACCAGGTCATTATGCAAATCAGTTTGGAAGTTTCGCACAATATTACAAATAAAACTACCATATGACACAGCTATACTATTCTTGTGCATAGAACGAAAGAACTCCATACCCTGCTAGAAAGATATCGGTACATATTTATTGTTGCCTATTTATGATGGCAAGGAAATTGAACCAGTCTAGATGATTATAAGACACAATTCATTTGAATGGATAATGAAACTGTGGTACATATATATAATAAAATATTATTCAACTGTAAAGAAAATGAAATTAGCAAGAATATTTATGGACCTAGAAAGAATAGTATTAAACAAGGTGATCCAAACTCAGAAAGAAAAATGTTCTCCCTTACATGTGGACTCTGGCCTTTAATGTATTCATGTACATAAACAAGTGTAAGTGTGGGCAAAGTCTAAATGACTTAAGGCATTAAGAGAGGGCAATATTATGCGATGAGAAAGGGTGGAGTACAGGTAAAAGGACACATAAAGTAGGCATAAGTCTAATAGTTTCAACTATATTTTCTGATGGATATATAATTTCAACTTTCTGTGTACTGAAATAGAAATAACTATTTTCACATTTCAAAATAATGCATGTGTTATTCCTTTAACATGATGACTCTAAATGTTGTACTTTCTTTTTTAATTCCATTGGCCAACAGGAATTAGTCATGACTAGGCATTGAATATATTTGTCAGACTAACACGTTTAAAAAAGTTAACTTTAAAGAATGTTCTGAGATATAAATCTGAGACTCTACTGCTGAAGACAGCAAGCACTTTTACCTTGTAACTAATAGTCAGTTAAAAAACACTCTTATTAACTGGTAAATAATTATCTGTTACTCTAAATGTTAGAGTGAAGTGAGCGTATGTAAGTGGGACAGACATGTCCATATATCGAAACACTTACGAACCAAAGTCTACAAATTCACTGGCTAGAAATGACTGGAAATTTGCAAACCCCTAAGTGGTAGATTTTTTCATGTGGGCAGCAGTGCAGAACCCAGATATTTGTGTGTTGGTAATGTTTCTCAAAAGACTCTGATACTCAGATTTTAAATCCCTGAGCTATGCCAAAGAGAGTAAGTGACCGTTCAGGACTAGAATGCCCTAGAAGTGGTATAAGAGCCGTATCATAAGACCCCCTAGCCTTCTACTATACCAACAGCCCAAAGCCCCCAACCAGAAAGATAATAAGTTCTACAATAGATTTCAGACTTCTAATATAGCTTTAATGTATGTGTGTTCACAGATTATTCAAGTGCCACTCCCCTACCTTATTGCCTCACTTACTATTATTTTAATACAGGGTCCCACCAGACACTGACCTACAATCTGTTTCTGCCTCCTAAGTGGCAGGATTACTAAGGATGCCACCATGCTCAGCTTCTGCAGGATGAAATATGTATTAGTAACATGTCAGCAGTATCTAGAATTAAAGTCTCCCCCTTTTCAAATCAGGAAATCTGACTGGATTTTCTGCCCATGACTACTAATTGATGAGCTCAATATGTGACACATAATGTCCTTAGTTTTCAGTGTTAGGTATTTTTGTACATCAGAATAACTGTGAAGAAAAGAACACTGGATATGTTAATCAAAGTACTCATATTTAATAGGAGTACAATTAAAGGAGAAATTAAGAATACTTTTTAAGAAACAACAATTTCAGGTAGGCAATTGTGAGGAAGATAATAATCATACAAGCCAGGGCTACATGATTCTTCCACAGTCCCCAAGGTGACAGATCGATGCCCTGACTTATCAAGTAGTCATCACCAGTACATCTGAAATTGAAAATACACAAAATTAACTTCATTTCTAGCATGTCAAATATTAATCAATATATTTAGCATTTCTTTTGCTACATAAACCTATTGATTAACCAAGTAAATACTTTCCCTTATAATTTACAAGATAGTGTGCTAAGCAACTTGGACCTAATTAAGTTTAGTTAATCCTAAAACAATCTAAAAGAGTATAACTGTTAAGTAGTTTAAGAAATTTGGCCATGTTAACATAGTCTCACTATGAACTGAGTTTCTTAGCTCCTCAGATTCATTAATGTTAAACCTACAATGCTTCTGTCTACAAAGGGCAGAAACACTTCATCAACTGCCTTTAAAGTGAAGACCTCAGCTGTAGCCATACCAGGCTCAGTCCTTCACTTGTAGTTTGCTCTCCCACAAAGCGAAGGAAACAGGTCAGAATGCTACACCTGTCAAGAAGGGAGCAGGGGCTTCCAGCCAGTCATGTCTGTCAGTCCTCGCCCTGCAGATACTCAGCTAGAGGACACTGCTGACAGCCACAGACAGTAAGTAGATCAGAGCAGGATGCAGTGGCCCTAGCAGCGAATCTAGCTGATGTGGCTGCTTTTCCAGAGCATGGTGGGATTCAGCAGCTCCCTAAACAGCTTCTTTCTGCCTTAAGAGCAGGTTTCTCCTTTTGTCAGTATGAACCTTATGTGAGCATGAACCCTGCTCTTCCTTCTCTGTACCACTTTTCCTGCCCACTCCCTCCTGATCAGCAGGAAGGGAAAGATGCCACATCCAGATCAAACCATAGTAAGTGGGCATGCAAAGAGAAGCTCAAGAAATAACCTCTCTTCAGAAGTTTCTCTGCTCACAACCAAAAATAGAAAAATCATCCTATCAGCAGCAATTATTTCTACAACTGAAGGTTCAGGAGGCCAGCATTCTTTTTGTTCATTAATTTCTGTATTCAAAATCAAGTCATTAGCAATTATTATAAAAAAGAATTAACATTTTCAAATAAGGTCATCTAATTTATTAGAACCTGAATTCTATTTTAATTTTTGAAAGAATGCATCTTCTTATAGGGAAGAGTTTCTATTCTGTTTATACACACACACACACACACACACACACACGCACACACAGCCCTGTTTTCTATGATGTTCCTAGAGCCAGTTGAGCAGTATGAGGTGACCGTCTTCCATGCTGGGCTCTGGGTTAGAACTCATTCCAGTTCAGAGACCACAAGTCTCTTCCAAACTATCAAAGCAGCCCATTTATAACACACAAGTTCTGAAAAGGAAGAATTCAAACTGACATTCAATAAAATAATTAAGGAACCTTTAAAATGTCTCAGTCAATAGACGGGAAGCATTTTTTTTACATCAAATGTGGATCTAACTGTGATAAGTTATACGAACTGTTCAACATGCTCACATGAATTACTGTATACAGAGTGCCTTTCCAGACTGGAAAATTAAGGCTCAAAAGTTTGACTCATCCTACCTCTAAGCCCAGCAACTACTTACAGCACACCAAAGTAAGACTCAAACATACCCTGACACTGAACACAAACTTACATTGTATAGTTGGGAACACAGGTGCTGTTTTCAGTTTCACTGAGTCCTGGACAAAAGTCTTGTCCCAAGAATTCATTATGCTGCAAAGCCTAGAATACATACAAAATCAGAGCAATGTTAACAGTGTTACATTCCAAAACGTTTCCACAGAATTATCACAACTGTATGCACAAATATTATCTTTATTGTTATTTCTAAGAGCATGGTGAGCTGCATATGTGGATATGTATGTGTGTTCTCTCCCGCCTCAGCACTAAAATAGCTGAAGGCCCCTGGCAATCAAGAAACTTAGGGTTGGGATGCTACTTCCAACTGGCTAAAAGGAAAGCCTAGTGACTACATCAGAGCACCCTCCTCCTGATTTTATAACCCATGGAATCTATAATTAAAGTAACATAATGATGCTCAATGAATACTGTCGATTTATAGTAACAATATTTCCTTATTTTCATACAATTGTAACTATGAAAATCAGAATACTTATTACACTGAATTAAGATGCGGTTGTTTCTTTGTATTTGACTAACTAGTAAAGCCAATAGAGTTACTGAGTATTACAGTCTATTTCTCTTCAGATTTATTTCAATGTAAACTATGTATAATAGTCCTCTATCCTCTCATTTACTTTCATACTAAACAGAAACAGAATATTTTTCATCAATTAGTCAACCTTTCCCCTTTATGTGATTCCCCCCCCCTTCGTGTCCCTCCAATAATGGATTAACTGTGAAAATCCCAGATGATTCTTTGACATCCCAATTTCCAAGACTAATAGGAAATCATTATCCACTGTTCCTGGAAGGAAACCTTGGATGGGAGAGTTTCAAACTGTGGCTAAGGAAATGAAATGACATGGATAGACTTTATTGTACTGTTCCTACCCTGGAATCCAGTCATAATGACAAGCAAGTATAACTTACTGTGAAGCCATATCGAGGAATGCTAAAGTACTGAAGCCAGGACAGCCAAGACCCAATGGTTGTGAGATTCACCAAGAGGCCAGAAAAGAGCTGTAAGATGGAAAATCTATAAGTCAGAACCAGTCCAGTAACTTCATAACTATAGACAAGACCTCTTTTGAGGCCCCTACCAATAGACAAGTGAGACAGTATAAGTCTGCAATCAAAATTAGAGAAGCTAAGACAAGGGACCATGAGTTCAAAGTCAGCCTAGGCTACCTGGCATGATTATCTCAAAAACAAACAAACAAACGAAACCCCTCCCCCTCAAGTAACCTGCACCTGGTAAATATTTCTGTAAAGACCAAGGTAGTATGAAAACTTCTCAGGTATTGTATCTACTACCAGTCTTGTTTGGCACATGAGTACTTCTGCAGTTGATATTTATAGACTTAAAGAGAGGATAATATATCTATCATTAATATTATAAATTCAAGTTATTTGAAGATTCTTAATAGTTTAGAATATGTCTTCAACTTTCTGTTTAACGGCAATGGAAGATCAAGAAACAGAATCATCCCTTGGTCTCCCAAGGGTGTAGGTTAGGTCCATACTTCTAATACAAACTAAATTATGCAGATGTGCAAGTCTCTGACTTTTAAGATGGCACAGTACTGTAATATAACCTTCACATAACCTTTATACTTTATTCCTTTTTAATTTGTGTGTATGTGTGTTTTGGCTGCATGTACATAAGTGCACGGTGCACATGCCTGGTATTCATGGAGACCCGAGAGGGTAATAGATGCCCTGGAATAAGCTATAAGCCTCCATGTGGCTGCTGTGGATCAAACCTAGATCCTCAGAAAGAGCAGTCATTGGCTTTAACTGCTAAGCCATCTCTCCAGCCCAGTCTTTACACTTTACATATCACAAATGTTCAAAGATTACTCACAGAGCAATTAAAATACCTAATACAAAAAAAACAGTTGATATACTTTATTATTTATGAATGAATGAGTGAATGGATGAGACAGGGAATCCCTACGTAGTTCTGACTGGTCTAGAATTTCTATGTTAACCAGGTTGGCCTCAAACTTTCAGTAATCCTCCGGACACTGCCTCCTAAATGTTAAGGTATGCTGCCATTATCAGAATATAATGTTCTTTAAGGAATAATGACATAGGAGAAAATGACATACACACATGAGAAAAATGTACATTTTTTCCCCCAGTTGAATCTTTTGGTATGGATGTGGGAGGCAGACTGTACTAATGCTCCTTCTAATAATCCTGGAAATATAGAACACTAGAACAATCCAGAGCAGGCGTGTTGCTGTATATCCAGATAAGATTTGTTACTTCCACAATTTACATTTGATAGTCATAGCTCTAGGAATAATTTTAGATTCAGAATAATCTCCAAATTAGAACTGTTAAGAACATGTGCAAAATTTATAGCAGAAAACATAGCTAATACCTTCATGTAAGCTACAGATGGCTCAGTGGTCAAGAGAATTTACTATTCTGGCAGAGGACCTTAGTTGGGTACTCAGCACCCATACTAGATGGATCTCAACCACCTATAAGTATCTGGCGCCATCTCTGGCCTTTGAGAGCACTGTGCATTTTGTAGACTCCACACAGAAGCAGATACAAGCACATAATTTAAAAATCAAAATAAATCTTAAGGAAAAACATGACTGTCCCTAAAGCAGAATTACTGGATATCAGGAATGGACTGCTCAAGAGGAAAATAAGTAGAATGAGGTGCTTATGGAATGTGTCCTAAGATACTAAGAAAGCTGGGATATATAAGACAACGACAAAAAAGTTGTTGGCCTGTGTGTGCATGTTTAGAGCTGTGTTAACCAAGTACTGACTGTATGACATAGCATCTCTGAGCGAAATACAATTTGATGACTGGCTTTAAAATCCTATTTATAGAGTAACCAGCGCGCCAGTTCCGCGGCGGGACCTTCTGCCTGGTGGAGGGACCCCGCGCAGGGAGGGAGCCTGCCAGCTTCCCTTCCGCGACCTCTGTTCCCGCGGACTGCGCTGGAGAGACCGGTACCCAGGCTCTCCCCCCGATATAACATCACTTGGGACACGGCCTGTTGGGGCTTCCGTCTGTGCCCGAGGGCGGGTTGGCGCTGTGGTCGTCTGGGTGCCAGATCGGCGGGCCATCGTGACCACAGGGTGAGCGGCGCCACGGAGACTGCCCTCCGCCATCTTTGCTCCAGTGACCAGGTAGTTGGGACCGCCAGGCTCAGAGACAGACAGGCATAATATCGCTTCGGTTTCAGGCAGCTTGTGTGTAACCTGCTCCCAGGTGCTGGGCTGATCTGCAGTAACCAGCGCGCCAGTTCCGCGGCGGGACCTTCTGCCTGGTGGAGGGACCCCGCGCAGGGAGGGAGCCTGCCAGCTTCCCTTCCGCGACCTCTGTTCCCGCGGACTGCGCTGGAGAGACCGGTACCCAGGCTCTCCCCCCGATATAACATCACTTGGGACACGGCCTGTTGGGGCTTCCGTCTGTGCCCGAGGGCGGGTTGGCTCTGTGGTCGTCTGGGTGCCAGATCGGCGGGCCATCGTGACCACAGGGTGAGCGGCGCCACGGAGACTGCCCTCCACCATCTTTGCTCCAGTGACCAGGTAGTTGGGACCGCCAGGCTCAGAGACAGACAGGCATAATATCGCTTCGGGTTCAGGCAGCTTGTGTGTAACCTGCTCCCAGGTGCTGGGCTGATCTGCAGTGACCAGCGCGCCAGATCTGCTGTGGGACTTCTGCCTGGCAGAGGGACGCCCCCTCCCCCCCCCCAGGAGAGATCACACACCCCTGCACAGGGCAGGAGCCTGCCAGCCTCCCTTTGGCGACCTCTGCTCCAGGAATCCACTAGGCTGAGCCTTTAGATGTGCAAGGCCTCCCCAATATAAGATCACTTGGGGCAAAGCACATTAGGGCTCCAAAGTCACTCAGGAGCAGGCAGGCCCCAGAAATCGGTGCCAGGGGAATCCTGGTAATCCAGGGGGGGCAGAAATAGCTTTGCAGGCTCACAGGAGGTCCAACCAACAGCCAGTGGCAGCAGGACCAACTAACACCAGAGGTATCCAGATGGCAAAAGGCAAACGTAGGAATGTTACTAACAGTAATCAAAGTAATGTGGGACCATCCGAACCCAACTCTCCAACAGCAGCAAGTCCTGGATACCCCACCACACCCGAAAGACAAGATCTGGATTTAAAATCACTTCTCATGATGCTATTAGAGGATCACAAGAAGGACACAAATAAATCTCATAAAGAGTTACAGGAGACCATGAATCAACGGTTAGAAGCCCTTACAAAGGAAACACAAAAATCGCTTAGAGAAATGCGGGAGAACATGGATCAAAAGATGGAGGCGCACAAGGAGACAACACAAAAATCGCTTAACGAGATGAATCAACGGGTAGATGCACTCACAAAGGAATCACAAAATTTGCATAAAGAAATGCAGAAGAATATGGGTCAACAGACGGATGCCCATAAGGAGGCAACACAAAAATTGCTTAAAGAAATGAATCAACGGTTAGATGCCCTTACAAAGGAAACACGAGAACTGCTTAAAGAAATGCAGGAGACGATGGATCAACAGATGGAATCCCATGAGGAGGAAACACAAAAATCGCTCAGAGAAATGCAGGAGAAC
Source organism: Tokudaia tokunoshimensis (assembly GCA_036184795.1). Taxonomy (NCBI): domain Eukaryota; kingdom Metazoa; phylum Chordata; class Mammalia; order Rodentia; family Muridae; genus Tokudaia; species Tokudaia tokunoshimensis. The sequence continues at coordinate 80,121,261 of BTHU01000002.1, read as the reverse complement.
GTGGGTCATCAGGAAGAAATCCTGAAAGAGGTAATGCAAAAATACCTTAAAGAAATACAGGAAAATACAAACAAACAAGTGAAGGATCTCAGCAAATCCATCCAGGAACTAAAAAAGGAAGTAGAAACAACTAAGAAATCACAAAGGGAGACAACTTTGGAGATAGAAAACCTTGGGAAGAAATCAGGAGTCATAGATGCAAACATCAACAATAGAATACAAGAGATGGAAGAAAGAATCTCAGGTGCTGAAGATTCCATAGAAAGCATCGACTCAACAGTCAAAGAAAATGCAAAATGCAAAAAACGCGTAACCCAAAACAGCCAGGAAATCCAGGACACAATGAGAAGACCAAACCTAAGGATTATAGGTATAGATGAGAGTGAAGATTTGCAACTTAAAGGGCCAGTAAACATCTTCAACAAAATTATGGAGGAAAACTTCCCTAACTTAAAGAGAGAGATGCCGATGAACATACAAGAAGCCTACAGAACTCCAAACAGACTGGACCAGAACAGAAATACCTCCCGTCACATAATAATCAAAACACCGAATGTTCTAAACAAAGAAAGAATACTAAATGCAGTAAGAGAAAAGGGCCAAGTAACATACAAAGGAAGACCTATCCGAATCACATCAGACTTCTCACCAGAGACTATGAAAGCCAGAAGATCCTGGGCAGATCTCATGCAGACACTAAGACAGCACAAATGCCAGCCTAGACTACTATACCCAGCAAAACTCTCAATCACCATAGATGGAGAGACCAAGATATTCCATGATAAAACCAAATTTTCACAATATCTTTCCACAAATCCAGCCCTGCAACGGATAATAGGTGGAAACCTCCAATACAGGGAGAGAAACAACACCCTGGAAAAAATGAGATAATAACCTTCTTGAATCAAACCCAAAAGTAGATAACCACTCAAACATAAAGATAGCGTCAAGAATGGCAGATGGCAATAATCACTATGCCTTAATCTCTCTTAATATCAATGGTCTCAATTCCCCAATTAAAAGACATAGACTAGCAGACTGGATACGTAAACAGGACCCAGCATTTTGCTGCATGCAGGAAACGCACCTCAGTGTCAAAGACAAACACTACCTCAGAGTAAAAGGCTGGAAAACAATTTTACAAGCAAATGGCCCCAAGAAACGAGGTGGAGTAGCCATCCTAATATCGGATAAAATTGATTTTCAACCCAAAGTCATCAAAAAAGACACAGAAGGACACTACATACTGATCAAGGGAAAAATCCACCATCAAGAACTCTCAATCCTGAATATCTATGCTCCAAATGCAAGGGCACCCTCATTCGTAAAAGAAACTTTACTAAAACTCAAAGCACACATCGCACCGCACACAATAATAGTGGGTGACTTCAACACCCCGCTCTCTGAAATGGATCGTTCAGGAAAGCAGAAACTAAACAGGGACACAGTGAATCTAATTGAAGCCTTGGACCAAATGGAACTAACTGATATATATAGAACATTTCATCCTAGAGCTAAAGAATACACCTTCTTCTCAGCTCCTCATGGTACCTTCTCCAAAATTGACCATATAATTGGTCACAAATCAGACCTCAACAGATACAAGAAGATAGAAATAATCCCATGCCTCCTATCAGATCACTATGGAATAAGGGTGGTCTTCAATGGCAACAAAAACAAAAGAAAACCCACGTACACATGGAGGCTGAACAATGCTCTACTCAATGATAACTTGGTCAAGGTGGAAATAAAGAAAGAAATCAAAGACTTTTTGAAAGTTAATGAAAATGAAGGCACAACATACCCTAACTTATGGGACACAATGAAAGCAGTGCTAAGAGGAAAATTCATAGCCCTGAGTGCCGCCAAAAAGAAACGGGAGACAGCATACACTAACAGCTTAATGGCACACCTGAAAGCCCTGGAACAAAAAGAAGCAAATACACCAAAGAGGAGTAGAAGGCAGGAAATCATCAAACTCAGGGCTGAAATCAATCAAGTAGAAACAAATAAAACCATACAAAGAATCAACAAAACGAGGAGTTGGTTCTTTGAGAAAATCAACAAGATAGATAAGCCCTTAGCCAGACTATCCAGAAAGCACAGAGATAGTATCCAAATTAATAAAATCAGAAACGAAAAGGGAGAGATAACAACAGAAACTGAGGAAATTCAAAAAATCATCAGATCCTACTACAAAAACCTGTATTCAACACAACTAGAAAATCTTGAGGAAATGGACAATTTCCTTGACAGATACCAAGTACCAAAATTAAATCAGGATCAAATAGACCATCTAAACCGTCCTATAACCCCTGAAGAAATAGAAGTTGTCATTGGAAGTCTTCCAACCAAAAAAAGCACAGGTCCAGATGGTTTTAGTGCAGAATTCTATCAGACCTTCAAAGAAGACCTAACACCAATACTCTTCAAACTGTTCCACAAAATAGAAACAGAAGGAACACTACCCAACTCGTTCTATGAAGCCACAATTACACTAATACCAAAAGCACACAAAGATCCTACAAAGAAAGAGAATCTCAGGCCAATCTCTCTTATGAATATCGATGCAAAAATACTCAATAAAATTCTTGCCAACCGAATCCAAGAACACATCAAAACGATCATTCACCACGATCAAGTAGGCTTCATCCCAGGGATGCAGGGATGGTTCAATATAAGGAAATCCATCAATGTAATCCACTACATAAACAATCTCAAAGAAAAAAACCACATGGTCATCTCATTAGATGCTGAGAAAGCATTTGACAAAATTCAGCATCCTTTCATGCTAAAGGTCTTGGAAAGATCAGGAATTCAAGGCCCATATCTAAACATAGTAAAAGCAATTTACAGCAAACCAGTAGCCAGCATCAATCTAAACGGAGAGAAACTTGAAGCAATCCCACTAAAATCAGGGACTAGACAAGGCTGCCCTCTCTCTCCATATCTTTTCAATATAGTACTTGAAGTTCTAGCTAGAGCAATTAGACAAGAAAAAGAGGTCAAAGGGATACAAATTGGAAAGGAAGAAGTCAAACTATCACTATTTGCAGACGATATGATAGTATACATAAGCGACCCAAAGAACTCCACCAGAGAACTCCTACAGCTGATAAACGACTTCAGCAAAGTGGCCGGATATAAAATCAACTCAAGCAAGTCAGAAGCCTTCCTATACTCAAAGGATAAGCAGGCTGAGAAAGAAGTAAGAGAAATAATACCCTTTACGATAGCCACAAACCATATTAAGTATCTTGGCGTGACGCTAACCAAACAAGTGAAAGATCTGTATGACAAGAACGTCAAGTCTCTGAAGAAAGAAATTGAAGAAGACCTCGGAAGATGGAAAAATCTGCCATGCTCATGGATTGGCAGGATTAATATAGTAAAAATGAGCATCTTACCAAAAGTAATACACAGATTCAATGCAATCCCCATCAAAATCCCAACTCAATTCTTCATAGAGTTAGAAAGAGCAATTCAAAAATTCATCTGGAATAACAGAAAACCCAGAATAGCTAAAACTATTCTCAAGAGTAAAAGAACCTCTGGGGGAATCAGTATCCCGGACCTCAAGCTGTACTACAGAGCAATAGTGTTAAAAACTGCATGGTATTGGTACAGTAACAGACATGTAGATCAATGGAACAGAATTGAAGACCCAGAAATGAATCCACACTCCTATGGTCACTTGATCTTTGACAAAGGAGCTAAAACCATCCAGTGGAAAAAAGATAGCCTTTTCAACAAATGGTGCTGGCTCAGCTGGAGGTCAACATGCAGAAGAATGCAAATTGACCCATCCTTATCTCCTTGCACTAAGCTCAATTCTAAGTGGATCAAAGATCTCCACATAAAACCAGATACACTGAAACTAATAGAAGGGAAACTAGGGAAGAACCTTGAACATATGGGCACAGGGGAGAATTTCCTGAACAGAACTCCAATAGCTTATACTCTAAGATCAAGAATAGACAAATGGGACCTCATTAAATTACAAAGTTTTTGCAAGGCAAAAGACACCGTCAAAAAGACAAAGCGGCAACCAACTAACTGGGAAATGATCTTTACCAACCTTACATCCGACAGAGGGCTAATATCCAAGATATACAAAGAACTCAAGAAGTTAAACTCCAGAGAGGCAAGTAACCCTATTAAAAAATGGGGTACAGAGCTACACAAAGAGTTCTCACCTGAAGAATATCTAATGGCTGAGAAGCACCTAAAGAGATGTTCATCATCCTTAGTCATTAGGGAAATGCAAATCAAAACAACCCTGAGATTCCATCTCACACCAGTCAGGATGGCTAAGATCAAAAACACAGGAGACAGCAGTTGTTGGCGAGGATGTGGAGAAAGAGGAACACTCCTCCACTGCTGGTGGAATTGCAGGCTGGTACAACCACTCTGGAAAGCAGTCTGGCGGCTCCTCAGAAAACTGGGCATGACACTTCCGGAGGATCTGGCTATACCACTCCTGGGCATATACCCAGAGACTTTACCTGCATGCAATAAGGACACATGCTCCACTATATTCATAGCAGCCTTATTTATAATAGCCAGAAGCTGGAAAGAACCCAGATGTCCCTCAACGGAGGAATGGATTCAGAAGATGTGTTATATTTACACAATGGAATACTACTCTGCAATTAAAAACAATGAATTCACGAAATTCCTAGGCAAATGGTCAGAACTTGAAAATATCATCCTTAGTGAGGTAACCCAATCACAAAAGATCACACATGGTATGAAGTCACTGATAAGGGGATATTGACCCAGAATCTCAGAATACCCTAGACACAATCAGCATATCAATAGATTTCTAAAAAGATGGAAGGAGAGACCCCTGGTCCTGGAAAGACTGGATGTAGGGGAACGCCAGGACAGAGTAATGAGAGGGGGTTGAACGGAGAAAAGAGGGAGGGAAGGGGGCTTATGGGACCTTCGGGGAGGGAGGAAACGGGAAAGGGGAAGTGATTTGGAATGTAAATTAAAAAAATAAAATTAAATTAAATTAAAAAAAAAATCCTATTTATAAACACTTACATAGTAATCAATCCAAACAAGAATAAAAACATGGGCTGGAGAGATGGCTCAGCAGTTAAGAGCACTGACTGCTCTTCCAGAGGTCCTGAGTTCAACTGCCAGCAAACACATGGCTCATGACCATCTGTAATGGGATCTGATACCCTCTTTAGTGTGTCTGAAGATAGGGACAATGTACTCATATACATAAAATAAATAAATCTTTAAACAGTGAAAACATTCATTTCTCGCTTGAAGACATTTTATTTATTGGGTGAGAATATAAACAGATTGTCATTTTCTACATGGTATGTACACTGGTAGTTTCAAAATTCAAAAATGAAAGAACTAACCCATAGTAAGTCCTCAGTTAATGACAGCTCACTGAATGATGGCCTACTCTAGTAAAGAGGACGAGCGTGTTGATGTGCTAGCTAGTCCTATTTAATGATGCAGGAGGGAAAGAAATATGAGAATTGGTCCTTTCGATTTATCACTTGAATGCAAAATTGAACAATATTAGGAATAAGGAAATATTAAACAAACAATGTAAAGTAAGTAAATATATACTGATGGAAAACACTGTCAGGAACCTAAAAAGAAGGTAGGTGGACTCTGAAAGTTTCTACCCTTTTCTTTTTAAAGACATGGTCTCCAGTAGCACAGGCTGCCCTCAGACTTATTATGAAGCTAAAGATGACTTCACACTACTGATCCCCCTGTCTTCAAGATTTCCTTTGGGCTGAGATTATGAACATACACTACTTAGCTTTTTAAAAAATTCTATTTATTTATTTATTTGTTTTAAAAACACTTTTCAAAATATAAGAAGGACCCAAGATAGACTCCTTAGTATTCGCTGTTACACTTCACAAAAGCTTCACTTTCCCCTTTGTGGGAATTCAAACCATTTCTGGTTATTAAACAGGAGACGGCATGAAAAATATGCTGCTATTTTTATGAAGAAGTCAATAATGATTTTTGTTTTCAAACTCCTACTTATCAAGATTGTCTAAAAGATTGTCTAACACCAGTAAGAAGTGTATTTCCTGTTTCTGTGACTTTTCTTTCCAGGTTATCAGAGTTTCCTGAATAACAATAAATATACTAGGTGCAGTGGTTTCAATGGCAGCCATCTTGAGACAGGGTCTCACTCTGTAGCTCAGGCCTGGACTGAATGCACAGGAACACTCCTGAGTGCCAAGATCACAGACACATGCCACATGCCAGGTTAAAAACTATCATCTTAAAAGCTTATTAGTAAGGACATGTCAGCAAAATCACAGCAACAACTTAGGTAGCAATACAGGGACTTCATAGGGCTGATGAGGACAGCCACTGCTTGCCCCAATAGTCACTTTATTTCAGCATCTGGCTTTCTGAAAGCTTCAGAGTCCTGGTGTAAAGGGTCTTGAAAGCAGGTATCTGTGACAGATGGAATAAATACAGAGAAAGAAGGACAAGAAGCATCTCGGAGGAGGAGCACTGTCTGTACTCACCATCATAAATACGAAAGAGATTGTCATGAGAAGTGTTGCTACAGACACCACACTTTGGCCTGCGGCTATGGCCAGTGCCATGGAACTGGCTGTATAAGCCACCAACACAAGGGTAAACATCATGATGAAAAAAGCCTCCGCCGTCTTCTTCAATCCTTGGAAAGAAAAGGGTTCATCAGTGCAGGTGCTGTGTATTTGGTTTGTTTGTTGAGTAAATAACACTGTAGACATTATCATCAGAAGTAATGAGAAAGGGTCACTCATCACTCAACTCCCCTGGGTCACCAATTCATCTTTCTATTCTGTGTAACTGCATCAGTTATCAGACTTTTCCTTTCTGTGCTTATTTTAAGAGCACTATTTCAGATAGTATGTGGATTCCTTTACACGTAACTCAGATTCATTCTGAATCCATAGGTGAACAGCCAGAGGAAACACAGCAGGCTCCACCACTACTGTCTTCTCACACCCATCTCTCATGTCTGCTGTAACTACATTAAAGAAACTTGAATCATGATTACATGATCTCAGGGTGGCTTAATATGGAGAGTGGAGGGTTCTTCTATCACCTGTCTCCCAAGACATAAAAAAATGGAGCTAAAAGTTTTAAAGTTCTCAAACTACTTTATAAACTTTAATGAAATTACACACACACGCACACACAAATGATTATGCTTGTATGATACACACGCACAAATGATTATGTTTGTATGATACACATACACACAAATGATTGTGTGTGTGTGTGTGTCATACAAACTGCAAGAGATGAATATATACAGAGCAAACACTGAGAGATGTGGCGATGTATAGGTTAATGAATGTTTTCTGTTGATTGAGTTTCCTGCAGTAGAAGAAGGCAGTAGTTGTGGAACCAGCTGTGTTTCCTGTGATTGTTCATCTATGGACTCAGAATTATTCTTAGTTACATGTAAGGAAATCCACAGAATATGTGAAATAGCGATTTTATATATCTCATGTGTGTGTGTGTATGTGTGTGTGTGTGTGTGTGTGTGTGTGTGTGTGTGTGTATGTGTGTGATACAATCTGATGGTTTTAGAACAGTGACAGGAAAATAGATCAGGAATCTAAGGGTCTAGATTCCACCTCATATTCTTTATGATAAACCACGTATATAAAATGGAAGTTTTAAACTCTATCAGTGCTTTGTAAAAACAGAATGATATATATGCATGTGCACATATATCAGTGAAAAATATGGAAATTTTGATGTCACCATCCTAAGGTTGAAGCCTAGGGATAATGTAAAATTAAATCTGTAATTTTTTTTAATAAATAAATCTCCAACCTCAACATGGTTTCCTTACTAGAGAATATACATTGGAATATGTGAAATTATTAAAATGCTTAGGTCTATTTCTATAGACACATAGAAAAAGGTAAATAAAAATATACAGAGAAATTAGCTTCACTTTCCATCCATGACTACAGGCACTTTCACTTGGTCTGTTACTTACCTAACATGAAGTATAATATACAAGTGAATATAACACTTGGCAAGAACCTCATGGGTAGTAAATCAGACACAAGCTTTCCAAAGAAGTAAGACGATACTCTGTAATATCCACTGATGTACTCATGTCTATAAAAACACAGAACATAGATCCCACATTAGTCTAGAAGGCACAGAACAGAAGATTGGTTGCTTGTTGCACCACTAGATTTCTAGTAAGGCAGCATTCCACATGCTCCAGGCTGACCTCCATGTCTTCTGCCATCTTAGGTGTCAACTACTGCACTCTCAGCTTTAGAAGGCTCTCAGACTGTGGCTCTCTCTCCTTACAGTACTTCCTCTGGCTGTTACGCAATCCAGCATCTGGAGGCCTCACTCTGAGGAAACAGTGTCTATGCATACTTGTTCTGCTCAGAGACTACTTCTCTGATGCTGGGTTCTTCTGGAGAACTGTACCTCAGAAATTCATCTTCAGTTACAGAGGTTTTTCTGCTACTCATTTCAAAGAAGATGAAGCTGTTATTCTCCAAGTTCTTTAGTGCAGCTTCAGCTCATGACTCTTTTAGCTTCTGCTACTCACATTTTTTTAAGCAAAACTTCTACCTTCAAAAGTCATACCGTACAACCTTATAGCATTGTCAGATACCAAATCTAATCTCTCCTCTTCCTGACCTCTTTCTCTAGTTATTCTAAACTTCTTCCTTCACCAATGTCTTTGTTCCTTTGCTCTCTGTTGGTTCATTCTGTTGGCAAATAGAAAGGTAAGAAAAATCTCTCCAACCTATGAAAAAACACAGGAGAGTGAACAGCCAGCTTCCTGCTGTGAAGCTGGCTCTTCCAGGCTGTTGCCCCCCAAGGCTTGTAGTTGCTCTCCGCCCTACTGACCCACTTCTAGCTGCTGAACTGCCTAACTCTTCTGAAGCCCGGCATCAATGTGTGACTAACCAGAAGAAGATACTTTGAGCTCTGCTGTTGTGCTTTCTCTCACAGCACTGAGGTTTCCAAACTACAACCCAATCTTGAAACTTCTCTCTCTGGTTAGCAGACACCATACTTTCTTACTTTTCCATCTTTCCTGGAACTGCCTTTTCTTAATACTGTAATCCTATGCATTTTCAAAAATCCATATTGTATAACACAAATATATACACATGCAATCAAACATAAATAAGAGACACTAATAACACCAGGATGGTATTTTGACCCAATTGTGGATGTGACCAGTTTGATATACTCACATGAAGAGTTTCTTCTCCACTACAAACAGTTCCACAGCTGACACACTGGAAAAACACTGGTTGGTAGTCAGGAAAAACAAAACCCCAGCTCTGCCAGGACAGAATGTGAACAGAAGTACCAGTCAATTCTGGGTACTTAGGCTAGTAGTCTACAAATGATATACCACTAACACAAACTTTTTTTTTTAAATAAAACTGTTCTGGTTGACACAGAGAGGGGCCTAGGGGCTTAGCAGGTATAGGTGGCAACCTAAGATCAATCCTCATGATCTCATGGCACCACCATGAGAAAGCTGAGCCTACAAGTGCACCATTGCACATACACACACATGCACATATGTACATACACACAGAGAAGGCAGAATGACTGTCTACACACACACCAGGCACCAGGTACCCCCCACCATGTCTGTGGTCCTGTGGCGGTGACTATGTGACTCCACTGACTGCATGTTACAGCACACACTGAAGTTCTTGACCTTAGGTTGTTGTGAACTGAACTGTGTGTGTTGTTCCTGTAAAATTCCTGTTGAGTCAATGACCTCCTAATACGATAATATGGTAAACATATTTTAGGGCATGTCCAACTGTGCCATGGCATGAGGCATGAAGGAGAAGATGGCTATCAGTGCAGTCAATACTATCTGATTCTAACTATCAAGTTGATATATGATAGAATCACCTGGGAGGAGTCTCAATGAGGAGTCATCCGGATCAGCTGTCCTCTAGGCATGTTTACTTGGGGCCTGACTATCGTGACTGTTGACTGAAGTGGAGAACTCACCCTGAATGTGGGTGGCACCATTTCACGGGCCCTGACATGTATAGGGAAAGAGAATGCCCACTGGGCCAAGCCCACATGGACGCCTGTGCTGATTCTCCATCTGCCAACTGAGTCTGGCAGGCAGAGAGATCCCTGCATTTACTTCTCTGCTTTTGACAACAGATGTGATGCTTTAAGCTCTGGCATTGACCTTCCCAATATAATGTGGACGTTAACCCAGAATCCAAATAATCTTTCTTCTCAAAGTTGCTTTTTGGTCAGGGTATTTTATAATAGTGATAAAAAATAAGATTAGGATGTAGTTCAACATAAAATTGGGAAATGACTTAGAAACTGGGAACTGAACACAGGGTCTTAAAAGAGCAACAAGAGCCCTTAACCTCTGAGCCACTGCTCCAGCCTGCAGCAATGTACAAGGGCCTCAGCATCTAGTTCCTGTGTGTGTGCTGTGTTGGTTTAAGAAATGGCACCCACAATAATCCTCAATTGCTAACAATTTTGGAAACAGTCTTGCAATCTCAACTTTCAAGGAAAGTAAAAATGTAATGATATATCTCTAAGACTAGCTCTCTAGAATAATGTTAACTGACTCTATGCAGAAAGAAAACTGATTTGACCTGAATGATAAACTTTCATCTTGATTCTTTTGAAAGGAATCAGCCTTTTCCATATGTGAAATAAATGCAACCATCCTTGATAGTAAACTGGGAATAATATCATCTATCCACTCTAGCCTCCAGATGGTGGCCTGAGGCAATGGATGCCAAACAATGAGTTAAATCTCAATAGAAAACTGATTTACAATATATGAGTCATGACATGGATTATGACCCCGAGGTCAGTTCGTCTACTGAGCATATAGACTCATAGCATGACATAGCAAAATATCTCATTGTTAAGCTGGCTGCAGTACCATGTACTTTTTAGGTTCAGCTACTTGGAAGGCTAAGGCAAGAAGATCAATTAACTCCAGATGAAGAGTTCAAGCCTGTCTGGGAATTATGGTAAGACCCCCATTTCAAAAAGGAAAAAAAATTAAATCATTATGAAAACAAAATTTTCAAGGATGTGCTGGAGAGATGTCTCACTGGTTAAGAGCTCTTACTGCTCTTCCAGAGGACCTGGGTTCAATTCCCAGCACCCACATGGCAGTCACAACATCTGCAGTTTTGAACAGTCTGACACCCTCTACTGGCATCTTCAGCACCAGGTACACACCATGTGCACAGACGTACAGTCAAAATACCCAAACACAGTCAAATCTTCAAAAAAAAAATTCAAGAATATAATTATGATTGAATCCACACATTATCGTATTAAAGAGTTAACATAAACAGTCCCACACATGCACTCAACTTCCAAGTCAAATAAATCAAAACATACATATACCTTGTCTCACAAGCAACAGAAGAAAAACAAACAAGCAATATCAAAATTAAAACCATGCATGCATCAACAGATACTACCAACAGAGAGAATTCCTACAGAATTAGAGAAAATACTTATAAAACTTTATCTGGTAAGGACAAGTAGCCAAGAAAAATGAAGGTTTCTTAAAACTCAAAAACAAATTTTTAAAAAATAGACGAAGGACTAAAATATGTATTTCTTAAATATTAAATTGATCTTTATTACTAAAAATAAATAATAATCATGATACAGAAAAATTGAGACCCTGTGTATAACAGCCAAGAATATAAAATGATACAGCTGTTATGGAAGATAAAATTACATTTCCTCAGAAACTTATCACAACTTAGCAATTTCCTGGTAAGGTTTCTGTGAGAACTGAAAGCAGGGATGCAAAATGTACTTGTAGAATTATTATTATTCATAACAACTAAAGGGGGGAGCAACACAAAATTTCAGGAACAGGTAATTGGATAAACTAGATAGATAGATCGATCGATTATAGATAGATACCACACAAACACACACTGTGAACTCAACCAGCCTTACAAAGGCAAGTCTTACTGACTAAGCTGCAAAATGGATGAACCAAGACGTTGCATTAAGGGAAATAAATCAGTCTTCAAAGGACAAATACACAATAGCAAGTTTCTAGAATAGTCAAATTTAGGGACACAAAGTAGGATGGTGCTTCACAGAGGGTGAGATGAGGTGGGCACAGAGTAATTACTTAACAGATATGCTTGATCCATTGAATGTTGTCAACAGACACAGTCATGTGAATGTTATTAATACCACTGAAGTACATACTGGTTAAAAGGATATATTTATTTTTATATGGTTATATCTATACAAACATATTTATGTGCTTGTGTGTATGAAAAAGTCAACTCTTCCAGTTTTCAATTCACCAACTGTAATGGTTTGTATATGCTTGGCCCAGGGAGTGGCACTATTAGGAGGTGTGGCCTTGGAGTACACACGTCACTATGGACGTGGGCTTTAATACCCTCCTCCTAGCTGCCTGGAAGCCAGTCTTCTCCTGGTTGCCTTCCGAATAAGATGTAGAACTCTCAGCTTCTCCTGCACCATGCCTACCTGAAGACTGCCATGCTCTCTGCCTTGATAATAATGGACTGAACCTCTGAACCTATAAGCCAACCCCAATTAAATGTTGACCTTTATAAGACTTGCTTTGGACATGGTGTTTGTTCACAGTAGTAAAATCCTAAGACAGAAGTTGGTACCAGGGACTGGGGTATTGCTGTTGATAGGCCTGATCATGTTTTTGTTTGGAAGAATATAGATTTTGGGACTTTGGGTTTGGAAAGTCATGGAATGTTTTAAATAGGGTTTAATGAGCCATCCTAGTAGGATTATGGAAGGCTTTGTTGCTGTGAGTGATTTGAACTGTGCAGTCCAGGCCCAAGAGCTTTCAGTGGAGCAGAACTTCAGAATTGGCCTTGATATTTTGGTAAAGAATGTGGCTGCTTTTTGCCCTTGTCTGAAGAGTCTGCCCGAGGCTAAAGTGAAGATACTCAGATTAATTGCACTGATAAAGGAAGTCTAGGAAACACCCAGCACAGACTTTGTTCTCTGGTTAAGTCTCATGAAGAATGTTTTGAACAAGTGTAGCAAGCTTAGAAAGGAAAAATATATGGTTGGAATATTAAAGGGGCAACAGGAAGTAGAATGGAACTGAATCCTATATTCTAGGAGATAAACAGATTAATGGAGTGGGAATTTGGGGCAAGATACCACCCAGCTGAATTTAGGACCAAGAATGGTGGTATACACCTTTAATCCCAAGAGACAAAGCCAAGCAGATCTCCAGAGTTTCAGGTTAGCCAGGGACAGGGCCACTTCAAGGTGAAGAAAAGATTAAGTCCAGGTGTGGTGGTACACACCTTTAATCCCAGGAGACAGAGTCATTCAGATCTCTGAGTTCAAGGTCAATCTACAGAGCAAGTTCCAGGACAGCCAAGCAAGTCAGAACTCACCTTCCGGCCATGTGGCTCTGGCTTTCCAGTCAAGAACAGAGGGGAGTACTGGGACAATTGATGCTGGTTAGCTGGAGTTAAGAAATTAGCACTGATTAAGAAAAGACCAGCATCGCTGAGGTGAAATCTTCTGGGAAGTGTTTTCTGAGAGCACAAAAAAGCCATGTTCCAGAGATAGTCAAGGCTGTACCTCGTGCTGCAGCTGGACTCGGTAATGTGTAAGAATCACCCAGGTGGTACTGGTTTTGAAGGCATGAAGGGGTCATGAAGAATAGCTGAAGCCTGGCACCGTGAGAGGCTAGAAAGAGTCACTGGTGAAGGTTCAGCCTCAATTACAGCTGACAGCCCAGGACTGAAGGAATCATGCAAAGAAGCTGAGGCACTGTGAAGAGAGTCTATGAGAGGCTACTGGTGAAGCCTAGTTGCAGTGGAACACCTCAGCATATTGAAGAAGGCAGTACCAAGGTATGACCACCAAGAACAGTAGCAGCAGTGGAGTGGAGTCAACTAGAGCCTAGAGTGCTACCGAGGGCAGAGCTGGAGATGTGACCCAAATACTTTGGAGGAACCCAGAAGATCACCTGTGGATCCAGACATTGGAATAATGTGAACTTGAAGTTGCCTTGGAGATAGACTCCAATATGTTAAAGATGTCAAAGCCATAGGATACCTGCTGAGGAAGGTTGCTAACAGGGAGTGGAACTAGCCCAGGAGAAAGAAGTTTGTTGCAGTCAACAAAGATGAAAAAGGAGGTGGAGATCTGAAGACAGTTTTGATATCGGCCATGGAGATGCAGAGTTTCCCATTTGGTTTCCTGCCTTGTTTTGGGGATTACAGTTAAGTGAATGAATAAAGCTCAGATGAGACTTTGCATTCTGGACTTGTAACACTGTTGGGACTGCTATATACTATGAGGACTTTGGAAGTTGGACTAAATGTACTTGTTTTATTATGCTATGGCTAGGAATGACTCCCATAGATTCATGTGTTTTAACAAGCCTATGAGGGCCAGGGAGTGGAATGTGATGGTTTATATATGCTTGGCCCAGGGAGTGGCATTATTAGGTGTGGCCTTATTGGAGTAGGTGTGTCAGTGTGGGCCTGGGGTTTCATACCCTCCTCCTAGCTGCCTGTCATGGTGTCTGTTCACACAGTAAAACCCTAACGAAGACACCAACTCATTCCTATCCACAAAGAAACAGTAACATTTACCCAGAGCATTCATTATATTTAAATCCTTAATCAATATTCATAAACTTAAAGAAAGTAACAGTATTTTATCAAAACTAAGATCCAAATTTGGTTGTTTTTCCTCAGGAATAGATTTCTATACCACTTTTTGAAATTATTCTTCTGCTCAGAATTAACCCATGCTAATTTTTATCCTACAGAATGGGGACAAAATTTCAAATTTACTTACCTATTTTGTATTCCAGTGGCATCATTTTTCAGACCGAAGTAAATGGCACCAATAATCAGCCCCAGTATGACTGTAACAATTAACTTTTCAAAAAGAAGAATGAAAATAAAAGAATTTCCATTAGAAGTTAAAATGCTTGCATATTATTTATTATTTTAAGATTCATGTACAAAATCCAATCTCATAAGCATTTTAGACACTTGGTTACAATAGGTTCCTGATAAAATATGGAACAGTATATGTTACTAGACTTCTTTCTAGATTAAACTGAAAATCAAAGCATTTGCAGTCAGGGAACTGACAAGTCAGTTGAATAAGCCCTAAGATCTACCAGTCATGGCCAGTGAAGTCCCAGATGAGACACTGAATCCATGTATGGTACATAGGGCAACCTCAAGAGGTTGTTTTGAGAACAAACCAAGAGTCTAGAAGTTTTGAACTGAAATGAACTAAGCTTTCCTGTTAATGAACAAAAAGTTTTCCTTAAGAGGTTAAAATGAAAACACGATGTCTTTTCTGTTAATGTTAAAGATTAAAAAAAAAAAATTAAAGCACACAAGCACAAATTGAAGAGTGAAGTGGGCCCTACCTATTCGAATGGGAATGTAAAATGTCACTGTCACAATAAATAAATAAATAACCAACCAACCAAATAAATCCATCCGTCTTGCTTTCTCTAGGTGTATCCAAGCCTCCATTCCCTGTCTCCTTTCTCACTGCTTCTCCACCACATCAGCAAGCTATGCACCCCATTAGCAACTCAACAGCATACCAGGGTTGATAATCCTCTACATCCTCACACACATACCCATCATCACCTACTCAATTTGTGCAAACTGCTCCCTAGGACACTGCATCAGGATCGCTCTGGAGAAAAATTCTTTTAAAGGTGATTCAAGCAGCAAGGGATGTAGTTTGGAATAGTGAATACTCTGAAAATTATACTTTGGAAAACTACACTTATATATATGCAAACTATGTATTGATAGAGCCTTCAGAATTTATTCTATAAGCTTGGCCTGCTTATAAAAGTGGTATGAGATTATCTAAAGGATTCTATTTATTAATATATTATTCACAGGTAATTTTTAAAATGTAAGACATATTCATCTAAAGAAAATGAAATATTCATTTATATATCTTAGATTTTCAAAGCTCAAAAAAATCTTAATACTTTAACAGTATCATGATATAAAGTACAGCTTGGACAGAATTAAAACTGGCTATAAGCATACATTTAATGTTCTAAGTAGTTGCATCAATACAAACATATTTGTGTGTATGAAAAAAGCCAAGTCTTCTGGTTCAAAATATGAAGTGTGTGTGTGTGTGTGTGTATACATGTGTGTTTGTGTGAATGTGTGTGCATATGCACACGTACACACTAGCATACATGAGAGCAGAAATCCAAGGAGGCCAGAAGTGTCAGCTCCTGCTGGAGCTTGAGTTATACATGACTGTGATTTCTCTTATGATGGTGATGTAATGAACTTTAGTCCTCTGCAAGAGAAGTATATGCTCTTTTAACACCTAAAGTATCTCTCCTGCATGGCATAAAGTAATTTGTGAAGGCCATATTTGCCAAGAAGCAAGGTAAATTAGACAAAGAGAATCATGAACTGTGAAGACTGGCTTAGAAATACCATATTCAGGAGAGAATTACAAATCTCTTTGCTATTAAGGTATAAATTTAGGATGGGGAAACCCATTCTCTTGGTATATTTTTACAACTCTCCTACCTAACCTTAAGCAGGTCAAGCTTATAAAATAAATTCTGAAAGTTCCATCACACATAGTTTGCACATATATAAGTAACTGTAGCCTTCCAAAGTATAATTTTAGGAGTACTTACTATTCCAAACTACATACTTTGCTTTTTTTTTTTTTAAAGGCATTCAAACTCTCTTTACTCACACCGAAAGTATCACCCTTAGAATGTTTCCTAAAGGCTTCCAGGTTCTAAAACCAACTCTAGTCATCTTTGAAACTTACTGTTCAAATAATCCCACCAGTCTTTTACTATATGTAACTGTTATGGTGGCTAGTCTGGGTTGTCAATTTGACATAGCTGGGAAGATGGAACCTCCAATGAGAAACCACCTCCCTCAGAGTGGCTTATGGGTATGTCTGAGGGGCATTTTATTTATTGCTAAATTATGTAGGAGGGATCATCCCACTGTGGGCAATGCCAGTCCTGGGCAGGTAAGCCTGAGCTATATAAGAAAGCCAGGGGAGACAAGCCATAAGCAGTGGTCCTTTCTCCATGGTCTCTGCTTCAGTCCCTCCATAACTGACTATAACCTGTACTCTTTTCTCCCCAGAGTTGCATTTCACCAGTGTTTTATCACAGAAAATAGAAAAGCAAACTTGAAACAGCTATGATAAGTCTTATACAATGGAACAAAGGAGCCTTTCTATGAGCTTTTGGTATTTCTGACTTTTATAGTTTTGAACAAAAGGGTAAAAAAAAATTATTCAAAAATGTTATTGTTTCTTTACTCTAATGTATTGATCCATTTTTTTCAAAGTATGCTCTGAGTGACTATAGTTAAAAATTGTGCTGAAGTTAAAAATTATGAGTTTGAGCTAGGCATGGTGGTGCACGTCTTTAATCTCAGCATTTGGGAATCAGAGGCAGGAAAATCTCTATGAGTTTGCCAGCCTGGTCTACAAAGGGAGTTTCAGGACTGCCAGGGCTACACAGAAAAACCCTGTCTTGAAAAACCAAAAACCAAACCAAACCAAAGCCAAAATAAAAAAAGAGTTCATAGTCAGCTCCGAATGACTCTACAAGGGACAAATATAGCTTACAAATGGATTTGACCAGATAAACATTAGCATATTAATATTAGACTAAATTTTTTTATACAGTTAACACATTCATTCTAAGATCTTGCAAATATAACCATGTCTGGTTATATGCCACATCAAAATTGTGTAAATAACTAACTGGTTCAAACCAAGTTCAACTATTTCAAACAAAAGAAAAGTTTTATCATCATAACACCATAAAACACTGTATCAACTCAATACTTAAAAAATAAAAAATACACATTTAAAAAAAAACCCTATGAATAGGTCAGTTAGCTGTGGTACAAGTGAAAAACAGGGGCGACTGTACATTTTTACCTCTGTAAGCTCATGAGCTAAGAGTGAATTTCACCAAATTTTACTATTGGGGGAGAGAACCACAAAAAGAGAATAGTTTACAATTTGAAATTGAAACTTCAGTATCCGTTAATAGAGATACAATGGAGATGACAGAAAGTTATAGAAGGATAAGTAGAAAGTAAATAAAATCCTGAAGCAAATATAATAGTAGTAGAAGAAGAAGACCCATCAAGAAGCAAGCTCCTCCTTGTGAAGATTTCATTGCACATCCCGCATTTGTTAGGTTACCTGAGCCACAGAAGCTTGAGGATTCCCGAGCAGGTTTTTAAATGAACGCCTGGCAATCCATCTGAGCTGGTGACAGAATGAGGTAACATATACAGGCTCTTTGATGGTTGATGTTCCTTTCTTTTTCTGAGCTACAGGAAGTTGGTCTAATTCAGCTTTTGTTTCTCCATACATGGCCGAGTTGATATAAAACTCAGCTAAGTTTTCTATTACTGCCTTCTCTTTCTTGGAAGGCTCTTCTGTCTTGTTTGCTTTGGATAAACATAGATAAAGAAGTGAAATATTAACAATTAATAATAAATTTTTTTCATTTTTCTATGGGTCCATAATTATATAATTCCTTATTCTACATTTGTGTATGTATGTGTGTGTGTGTGTGTGTGTGTGTATATATATATATGTATATACATATATATGTGTGTGTTGGAACATGGGCAAGGAATGGAGTCATATAAGGAAAATTCTGAGTGCTTGTGAGAACACTCCAAGAAAACAAGACAAGAGTCGTGTTGCTATTCAGTGCCTCATGTCTGCTTCTCTCTTGGTGTAGCTAGTCCTGTTGCATACCAGGCTGGACTGGAGGGAAGGAAGCTTAGCTGGGCGTGGGTGAGTACAATGCAGGATTGAGGAGTGTGTGGACAAAGAACACACCTGGCAACAGCTTTGGAGAACTGGTTCATTTATTGGGGCAAAACAGGGTATTTATACCCCTGGGGAGGCAGCCAGGGTCTTTGGGGCAAGGTTTGTGTGGCCGTATACCACTGACCAGGGCAGGGGTGTTGGGACTCTTCATCTGCATACTCAAGGGCTGTAGGGTTGAACACTGTGGAGTGGGCGCACCTTGTAAGATCAAACAAAGAGGGAAGCCTGATACCTGCCAGGGTAATACGTTCTTACTAGGGTTGATGTGGGATAGCCAGCTTCATGGCACCAGGCTGGGAGAGGGAAGATAGCCACCTCCTGCCATCTTCATGATTGAGGTATCTGGGGTTGATGCTCTCTTTACCCTTTCTCCATAACCCTGGGCCATTAAGGTACCACACCTTGTGACCTTAGTTCCTTTAAAACATGGAATTGTCTTTGGAATATGCTTTTGTGCTTCTCACAGGTATAATAGATAGGAGTTTACTTCAGATCACTCATGATTGCTTGCTGTTACTCAATGAAATGCTTAAACTATCCTTTATAGTCCTCTATGGAAAACCACATTTTTTGCCATGTGCAGTTTGTCCTTGTGATTGTGTACAGCCTGAACTCATGAGAATGTTACTAATGTGACCTTTCTTAACCCTCAATATGAACTGTCCAAGGCTTTGAATAAAGCTGACTATTACATGAGACTTTAGTCTATCATATTCCCTGATTCTACTGCCTCTGGATGGTGAGAAGCATTGTGCAACACGCCTTTAATCCCAGGAGTCAACAGGCAGAGAAGCAAATGAATCTCTGAATCTGAGGCCAGCCTGATCAACATAATGAACCCAGGCTAGCCAGGGTTACAACGTAAAACTCTCTCAAAAAAAAATTATTTACTATAATTAGTTTACATATCAACAACCTAGCTAACTGAGCTGTGCATAGTCACATCTTATGGATACAGAAAACACTGTGATAATAAATGTACACACACACATACTCATATAAATTTAGACCCTCATTATTTAAATAGACATTATACTGCACAGAATTAGAATTCATTTTTAAAATGATTCTTTCTGGCCTTTGTCTTCTATGGTCAATGCATAATGTGCTGCTTCCTGGGTTTTGTTTGTTTTGAGACAGTTACTATGTAGCCCTGGTTGGCCTGAAACTTGCTTTATAGACCAGACTGGCTTCAAACTCACTGATATCTGTCAGCCTCTGCCTCTCAGTGCTGGGATTAAAGGCATGAGCTATCACTGTAGGGTTGTTTATAAAATACTTATGATGGCTAATCTTGGTTGTCAACTTGACTACATCTGGAGTTAACTAAAACCAAAGTGGCTGGGTATACTTTTGAGGCATTTTTTTTGATTGATTCATTTCAGGTAGGAAGTCCAACCCTAAATCTGGATCTCTTTTTAGGGTAGGAAGATTTACCTTAAATATGGGCCATACTTTTTGATGGTAGCCTATATAAAGGGCATGGAAGATGGAAGCTTTTGCTTCTTGCCTGCTTGCCCTCATTCTCACTAGCAAGTCAATCTATCCTGCTGCTGAAGCATTCCTTCACTGGCATTAGAGCCTATTTCTTCAGGATTCCAACATACAATGAAGATCAGCTGAGACACCCAGCCTCATATTGAACAAATACTAGATTCTTGGACTTTCTATTAGTAGACAGCCATTATTGAACTAGCTGGACCATAGCCTGTAAGCCACTCTCATTCATTCATACATACATACATCTATTGATTCTGTCCTCTAGAGAACCCTGATAATACTATTAAAAATAACCATTTTAATTGATAATATGCTTTAGAACTGATACTTTCAGGGAAACACTTATTTATAAACTATATTAAAAACACTCATAGCACTTACAGAAAACAGTCTATTGACTATTTTCACATCACTGAATTAACATGAATTTTAAAGGCATGATTTTTGTTTTAAGGTAGGATCACACTGTATAGTCCTTAGTGGCCTATAATAGCACGCTTTAATGAGTCACACCACTGTGCTTTGATCAAACAACTAGACACCAATGTATGAATTTACAAGACTCATGTACCTTCATTGTTTTGTTCCTCTCTATTTAATATCACAGCAGAAGAATCTCCGTTGATGACATCAAGGAAGAAATCTGCAGGGTTGTTGTAGGGCTCACAGTGGTAACCTACAAGAAAAGGCAATACAAGGACACCACCCTGATGGTCTCGGAAAAGAGAACATGTGTTCAGGTGAGGGAGGGAAGACTTGGGAAGACAGAACTCCCCATTTTCACTCTCCCTTCCCTTCACTAACAATCCTTTTCTCATATACTTAACAAATACTCCAGTAATTCCAGAGGAATTTTGGACACTTGGGAAACTATTGCATTGGTGTGTACCATAAATTATGAGCCACAAAGGGCTACTGATATGCTCGGGTGCTCACTAGTCTTCTGGCCAAGATCTAAATCCAGGTCAAAACAAACAAACAAAAAAGAAACCTTTGTGCACTCTGACTTCAAGATCTGCACGTCATTGTCGTTTCTTCAGCTACTAAGTAGAGAGATTCTAATTCTCTTCTGATTCTGCCATCATTCCAAATAGACAACAAGTTTTGGGCAGCATTCTCAAGGGAACATAGACCACACTTTAACTCTGGTCTCAACTTTACAGTTCTCTCAAACTGGCCCGAAGTCGGTCTCAAATTCGTAGCTACTGAACTCCCCACTTATTTAGGCTCGATTATTCTATTTTTTCTTAAAAAAATATTTATGTATATGGGTATTTTGCCTGCACATATGTCTGTGTACCACATGTGGGCCTGGTGCCTGCAGAGCCAGAAGACAGGGGATCTCTGTGGACTGGAGTTACAGAAGCGTGGGAGCCGCCAAGTGAGTGCTAGGACTCAAACTAGGGTTCCCTAAAAGTGAAGACAGTGCTCTTAATCAAGGAATGCTCAAGTATTTTAAATGATAGATTGATTTTTTAAAAACTAAGAATGATAATGAATATTTAAACGTGTATAAGAGGTTATAAAGAATAATTTATAATTATAGCCAGGTCTCTCTAAAATGAAAAAAGATATATATTGAATATAAAAAGATGAGCTTGAAAGACGGCTCAGCAGTTAAGAGCACTGACTGCTCTTCCAGAGGTCCTGAGTTCAATTCTCAGCAACCACATGGTAGCTCACAATCATCTGTAATTGGATCTGATGCTCTCTTCTGGTGTGTCTGAAGACATCTACAGTGTACTCATATACATAAAATAAATAAATCTTAAAAAAAAGAGAAATTACAGGGCTGGAGATGGCTCAGCAGGTTTGGTTTCCAGTACCTGTATTGAAGCTCAGAACTATCTATTAACTCTAGTTCCAAGGGGGATATAGTTCCCTGTTTTGATCTCTGAGGGTACCAACCATACATATGATGCACATAGATACATGCAGACAAAACAATTCATACATGTAATAAATGAAGTAAACAAATCTTAAAAGAAATCACAAATGTCAAAAATGTAGGCTAATCAAAGTGAGATTTGAGACTAGTCACTCTAATAATGGGTCACTCAGACCCACTCAGACTAAATTATCAATCCCACATTACTAGAAAGGCAAGGATCATTTCCATAACATGAACACCCCCTCTCCAATTAAAGCAAAGCATGATTGTACAGCTGGTAACTTGTGAAAACTGATCTGCCATGATTATCCATGTAGTTAAGGAGACAACAATCCTGGTCTTTTCAAAACTGTTCAACTGACCAAACTGCTAGGTGTAAATCTACTCTCATACCTACTGAGTTTTCAGAGAAAGACCACCATGACTGGCAAACTGAAGCAGCACAGGCCCAGTCAGTCGATGGATACACTTGGGCACAAATGATACAGATATTCAAGGAGCACAGGAAAAGTTAAAGGTCTACACAAGCAAGCACAATGAAGAGAAACAGTAACACAAAACTGAGCAAAGGTACTTTAAAATGGAGGAACCATGGTAAGTTACACGAAGACTAAACAGCACGCCTGCGAACCCTCCGCTCTATCCACAATTCTGTGAAGGAAGGACCTACCACATGGGAAACAATCAAATATACCTGCTGATGCAAAGTACTCCAAGGCCTTCTGTGCTGGCCCATGGAACATGAGTTTCCCAGAAGCCAGCAAGGTGAGGCTGTCAAACAACTTAAAGATGGAATACCGAGGCTGATGAATGGAGAAGATGATTGTTCGACCCTGTTTAGACATCCTACATGACAAGAAGAAAAACAGTGAGTCATTAAGATTCTGATCCTTACATTTATTGTTAAAGAGTACTTTATTCCTTCTGTTAAAACATCTGTCCCAATTTCAACTTGATTTTCTCAACATAATGTATTGCTCATCTCAAGGTATGTGTTTGAGATCATCATTTCTTTTATATATTTTTAAGTATCAACTATATGTAAGGAAAATTAAACTTGATGCTTTGAAAAACAAGAGTAGCAGGGAGTATAGCAGTCTTGGAAATCAGCTGTAAATAAAGTGTTTAGCATGTGATAGGCCTTGTTAATCCTTAGAACCAAACAAAATCCAAGTCAGACAAATCCTGCCAGGATTTCTTAAGAAAGGAACAGTTGTAGAATGGATTCCATTAAACATTAGAATGTTTATTGTCAAATGGGACAGTCTAGGGTGTGGAAACACATAGAGCAGGGCACACAGGGAGAAGGACCCTCTTGTTTGCAAATGCAGAAGTGAACAGATAAGTTCTAGGACTACACAAACTCTGTCTCAAAAATCAAAAGCAAAAAACAAAAACTCACCATCACCACCAATAATACCCCACCAAGTCAGAATATCAATAACTGAATAATTGATGTAGAATATGAAATATATGCATCTAGGAGTTATTATACATCAAATATAAAATAAAAAGCTCAATCTGAAGTTTATCAAGTAGAATATTAAGGGCCTCACAGGAGTGACCTAAGGAAGAAAAGATACTCAAGGAAGAAGAACACATCAAACAAACTAATACAAGAAGGTCTACTCAAGAAACTATAGGTCAGTGTTACAGAGCAAGCATCAGTCTCTGTGTGTGTGTGTGTGTGTGTGTGTGTGTGTGTGTGTGTATAGTGATGATGTTAGATGAAAAAACTACATACAGAGAATGCAGCAAAATTTATGAAACCAACCTAGGTGTCAATACCAGAGAAACATGCAAAAAAAAGTTGATATAAGGTATGGCATCTGCAGGAAAGGAGATTTTATGAGATTTTACCAATAATACCCCACCAAGCTAGAATATCAATAACTGAATAATTGAGATTTAACCATGTTAAGGAAATTAATCTAGTCTCATAAAGACAAGTATCTTTCTGGGTTCCTATATTTTATAGATACATAAAATCATGAATGTATCTATGACATAAAATTAGTAGTGAGACTGTCTAGAGGGCAAAAAGGCACAGGATTGGAAATGTGAAATGGGGAGTGAAGGAATATAGAGGGGTATGCTCACCACACACCATATTTGTGGGAAAATGTCCTTATATAACACAGTAGCATGGTACAATGAATGCATGCAATGAAATTTAAAGCTCAAAAGGAAGAAGAAAGACTGGAGTAAACAAACCCAGGATGAACATTCAGTTAGGAACTGGAAGAACTGGAAGGCAAAAGGGAGGAACCTGGAGGAAGTAGAGCTGTGTGAGGCCTGATCCTCAGAGCTGGCCTGAGGACTAGGGACACCAGAATGACCATATGCTCTAAAGGTCCCCAGGGAAGACTCCCAGGCTCCACTTCCCACATTCAGAAGCAATGTGTGCACATCTATCAGACTGCAGGTGGTATGTTTGCACAGTAGCGCAGATTTCTGTTGTTAAGCTACCTAGTCTGTGGTGTTTTGTTATAACTGTATGCTACCTACATACAACCCTAAGGTAACTGGGTTCTTATGTCTATTTGATATTCCAGACATATCAAGCATGTTCTGTCTTGGGGCCAATGGCTGTCCTCTTCAGCCAGATTCTGTTGCCAGCTACAGCCAGGTCTCACTCTCCCACGCCCAGGTCCCTTGTCTATGCCCAAGATCCTCCATGACCCTCTTGCTATTTAAAACAGCAACCCGGTCCCACCACAGCCATCATTCTCTATATTCTTATTAACCATTCTTAGCATCTCTTCTTTTGCTTTAAAAAAGGAGGAAGAAATTTTGTTGTTTACTCCTACACAAATAATATATAAATGAAAATGTCTTGTAGCATTTACCTTTTCAGGAGCAAAAGGACAGCATTCGCCGTGCTTGAGTCCAAACCAGTTGTGGGCTCATCCAGGAAGAGTATAGAAGGGTCAGTGATCAGCTCCATTCCTATGCTTGTTCTTTTTCTTTCTCCTCCAGAGATACCCCGAGTGAACTGAGTTCCAACCTAAAGCAAGTGCCATCTTTGTCAACTAGAGTGAACATAGTTGCCATTATTTAGTAGACAGACCAAACGGTGCAGCCCTGATTGTCTCTGGATGTGTCTTGTAAGCACACACCCACCACCTGCCTCTTGTGGAGGTGCTTTACTGTCTTTACTCTGAAGATTACTGGTTTATCAACAGCAAAATACCTGGGGGAAGACAGTTTCTTTTTTTATCAGATGAGTAAACTGAAGCTCTAGTTAGAGCTGCAGTACAGCCTGACTTCAAAGCGAGGTCTGTGCTTTTTAAAAATTTTTTTTAATGATTTATTTATGCCGGGTAGTGGTGGCGCGCATCTTTAATCCCAGCACTTGGGAGGCAGAGGCAGGCGGATTTCTGAGTTCGAGGCCAGCCTGGTCTACAGAGTGAGTTCTAGGACAGCCGGGGCTATACTGAGAAACCCTGTCTCAAAAAAAGAAAAGAAAAGAAAAGAAAAGAGAAAAGAAAAGGTTTATTTATTTTGCTTATATGAGAACACTATAGCTATCTTCAGATACACCAGAAGAGGGAATGGGATCCCATTACAAATGGTTGTGAGCCACCATGTGGTTGCTGGGAATTGAACTCAGAACCTCTGGAAGAGTTGTCAGTGCTCTTAACCGCTAAGCCATCTCTCCAGTTCAAGGTCTGTGCTTATCACGGTCTGTTATCCCTCAGAAGCCATCCAATTTATTTGGTTTCTCACCAAGTCAGCTAGGCCTCAGGAATCCATTTGTGTCTGTCTCCCCAGTGCAAAGATTATAAGAGAGCACCACCACAAGAGGCTGGCGTTCCATGGGCATTGGGGACTCAAGTCAGGTCCTTGTACTTGTAAGCAGGTTACCAGTTGAGACACAGGTAATAAAGAGGAAAGGGAAGCACACTGGCCATAGTTTACAATCATCCAGCACCTAAACCCCACAACTGCCCAATGGTCCCCAAGTGGACTGAGACAAAGGGGGAGCAGAAAGTTCCCATTCTACCACACCATTTTAAGTATTGTTCAGTCTCCAAGTTGATGCTGTCTATGGAATCATGCAAGATTATTTTTCCCAACAAAATAACAGTACATGAATGACTGCTAGCAACTACCAAGAAAAGCAATAGTTCCTTATGATTGCCTTTATCCATGGCCTCTAAGGAATTAAATAATTACGGGCAGGAGGGTTAAACCACAACCACTGTATTTTCACCCTACGCCCAAATGTCTGCTCAGCCAAAACTAGATAGACTGGTGATTTATAAATTTCACCCACTGTCTCAATTCCTCTTCTTGATCCTAATTAACATTCAAAAGGAGAAGTACCTTCTTTCTCTTTGTCACTCTCTTTCTAACACAACCTGGTATGTAGGAGTCTGGAAACAAATGCTGACAGCAGGTAAGGAAGAAAGGAGAAACAAGGAAAGGAGGAGAAATAAGACTGTCAAAGGAAAGACTACAGAAAAGTAACTTGAACCATGGACAAATTGTAAGTAAATTCTAATGTGACCCAATACAAATTTGGAAGCCAGATCATAGCAAGATGTTGCATACAGAGCAAGAACCTTTGGATTCTTATCTTTCTTGTGTTACAACTATTCCTCAACAAGCAGCAAAGGACTTAGGGCAGATAAAGGCTGAGCTCTGACTAGAAGAATGAGGGTAGAGAAGAGCATATAGGAAAAGCCATATGAAGAATCCGTTTCCCCGCTGGACTACACTCCATTTCTAAGAATCAATCATTATTCATTTTTTGTTTGTTTTTTCACCTTAATTTCTATCTATAATTTATTACCCAGTTACTTTTACTTTTTCATCATACAGAACAGCAGTTACTTTTAGCCCCAGACGTTATAGGAAACTTTTATACAAGGTTAAATTGCTTACACAGGGTAATTTCCTGGCTATAATACAGTGAGGGGGTTTCATACCTTAGAATCTGCTACTTTGTTCAGACCTAACTCTCTAATGATCGTGTTAATCCGTTCATTTTTTTCGTGATTCGCCATAGTTGTTGGAAGCCGAAGAGCTGCTGAGAACTGTAAGTTTTCTCTCACTGTCAGGGTGCCCATCACGACATCATCCTTAAGGCAAGATGGCGTTTTAGTGAGATATGGGAGTCTTTTCTATGACCATGACTTGAGTATATATAGTTCAGTCCATATACAAAACACATCCAAGGTAAAACTCTGGCTACTGGTAAACTGCAAGTTCTCTTGAGTTGCAGTGACTGCACAGACAGACACATGCAAAGTTCAATGGCGTCATTTGCATTACCCAGCCATATACCTCAAAAGAATATGTGTAAAAGTACTACTACAAGGCTGTCTGATGGAAGAATTTGGGAAAGACAACTACAATGGGAAGAAAGAAAGTAAAGGTTGAATAAACTTTATTTATTTTTTGGTGGAAATCATATAGCAGCCACACAAGGGCCATATAACAGGTACACTATCTTTCCCTTAATGTCACTGCCAGTGTAGTGGATTATGAAAATCTGATGCAAATACACAGTTTCTATGGGCATGTTATATATTCAATTGGAAACAATCTACACTACAAGCAAATATACTTGCCCAAAATTGCCCAAATCTACTAATACTTACTTGAACCACATAACCTGAACTGCATTTGAAATTGGCAGGTTGAGGTGCCCCGTTTATCAAAACATCTCCAGATAATCCTTGCGGATCTTTCCTTGCTGCTAAGACATCTAGCAATCTGTAAAGGACACACGTTGTGAGGATTTTTTTCCTTCAACACAAGCCATATGGCTTAGCTGTTCTAAATGCAAATTTTGCTATTTGATACATTTATAGTTTAAAAACAAATGTATAGGCTGAGCATGGTGACACACACCTTTCCTCTCAGCACTCAGGAGGCAGAGGTAGGAGGATCTAAGAGAGTTCAAGGCCAACTTAGACTACTCTTGCCAGTGAGTTCCAGACTACAAAGCTGAGGTCCTATTTCACAATCAAACAGGAAGGAAAAAAACAAAAAATCAAGTTTACATGTTTTAAGTTCTCAGCTTCCTTTCCATTATGTGCTACAGGAAAACCCAAAACATAAAAGCAAGAAAACACTGGCTTAAATATTAAGAACTCCCCAAATGACCATCTTAGTTAATGAACCTAGGAAATCGCAAGACAGGCAACACGTTGTTTAACAAATACTCAAGACTTCAGTTATACCTTCTCTAAAGCCTCCATTTTTTAGCATTCTTTCATCCTTTTTCCTCCTTCCTAGTACATGATATGGCCTTCCACTATATGCCAATCACTTCGTCATGTACTAGTAACCCCACATTATCCACCGTACCTAAGACCAGGCCACACATAGACTGCGAATAATGAGCTAACATCTGCTTATGTAAATGTGATGCTTAATGAACAGTAAAGGCTTATTGATTTGTATGTTATACTCACGAAGACTTGCCTCCGCCTGTGGGTCCCAGAATAGCATTAAGGCCAGGTTTCATGATCCCACTAGAAACAAAAACATATTGTTTTATTGCTGTATTTTACATGAAGTTCTTTAGACTTACTGCCTACACTGAACACACTAATAACGGAAGATGAAATGCAAACCCACACAGCCTCTTAAAATGAACAAAGAGTCCGTGATACTAGACATCTAACCTAAAGGGTGTCAAGCACAAGTACCTGTAAGAAGGAGTTCGGGCCTTCTTGATTCCTTTCTTTTATTATTGTTCTGTAATTTGAAACAACTTAATCTTTTGGAAATGGCATAGCCAATGTTGCAGGTTTTTTGATGTTGAGTTGGGACACAACTCAGAAGTACAACCCATGCTTATCATGCATGAAGCCCTGGGCTCGCTCCCAGCAACAGCAACGAAGCTCTTTTAAGTAAGAAAGATTCTAATATAAGGTTCTTAAAATAACAGATTCCTGAAACAAGGAAGGGAGATTCTCAAATGATCTGCATTCCATTCAACCAATATAAAGTGCACAACAATTTCTGAGTAAAGTTAATGATTAGTACCTTTAAACTGTTTTCACTTATAATCAATACTTGAAGATTACCAGTGGAAAATATTCTCATTACTAATATATACTCAGATTAAAAAGTCACGAATCTTAAATAGAAGTTTCCACGTTAGGACAGAAGCATCACTAGTAATTAATACTAAAGCAAAACGTGTCAGGTAGGCAAGACAGCTCAGCTGATAAAACACGCAGCTATGCAAGTCTGAAGACCAGTTTAATCCCCAGAATCTATGGTGGAAGGAGAGAACTGACTCCCAAAGTTGCCCTCTGACCTACATATGTGGGCCCTGGTCTGTCTGTCTCTTTTTCTTATAACACACACACACACACACACACACACACACACACACACACACACACACAAATAAAAATACATTTGAAACAACGAAAATTGTGTTACTAATTAGAGAGGGAAGCACAGTCTTGGAAGCTGTTACCTTACATGTGAAGTGATTAATGCCTTACAGACACACAGTACACAGCCATCCATTTCAACAAGCTAAATAGATATTTAGATTAAGACAGAACAACTCAGAAATGTTGAGTGACAAGTGGGATGGCTAAAGAAAATAAACAAGAGAAAGGGGAACTAAGGGCAAGCCCATTACAGCTGCACAGGAATGGTGAAGAGAGGCCGGAGTTGTCCCATATAATACCCTTGGTCATGTTCAGCCCCTAGAACTGTTAAGTAGGTCGAGCTGTATTCCACAGAACACAGGGTGTATTCCCTGCACTGAAATCCAAGAGAAACTCACCATGCACTGCATGATACCTGATGTATCACAATTATATGAGGGCTGGTGTGGATTAAGATGAAATGTATCTTTGGTTTTGCTTGTTACCTGATGCACCTCTCTGTGAAATACCAAACAAATATAATAAAAGGCCACTAAGCCTCAATCAAATTGTAACACAGAAAAATCTTATTCTTTTATTGTGTTACCCCTCCCACATACTATCCAACATACAAAGAGATGCCAGGGTAAATTTTCAGTGTGCACACATTTATACCTCTTGATGTATCATCTGTATTAATAGCTACCTAGTACCTGCTTCTAAAATGAACAAAACCTTTATTTAGTAAGGATTCACTGCCATGAAACTATTTCAGTATTAAAAAATACCTACTTATATAGAGACTAAGACATCCTGAGTGATTTAAGCAGAAATGGCATGCTAGGATGGCTTAATAGGTCTCTGGGGTTGGCTTATATTTACACTAAATTCTACCATTAAAGAAAACAATAGAGCCGGATTCCAAGACTTCTAACCTGAGGCAGTGGTTAATTCCAACTCTACTTACTATCATTGTTTGATGTGTGTTATTGAAACTGAGACCCAAGTTTGGTCCATTCCATCTTAGGAGATGGAATAAGCTTAGAAAACAAGCAGATAAACAAATGAAAAAATAAAGTCTGGGTCCTCCTGTATCAGCACCCTATAGCTGGTCACCTATTTCCTGTTTTTATCAATAGTGTGATATGAATGTAACTAACTATGTTTTCAGATCTGTCAGCTTTTACGCCACGGTGCCAGGGTTCAGTTACAAGGCTGCTGTATGGCTAATAAAGCTGAAAAGTTATGTTATCTGCCTTTATAGAAAGTATCTGCAGATGACTTCTGTTCTACTCTTGACCTACATTTTCCTAACCACCCCACCCTACCCTTCACCTTTCTGTCACTCCTCTTCCACCATTTCTTACTCTGTTTATTGCTTTACAGCCTTTGCATGCATGATAAACCCTCCAATAAGAACTGTGGCAAGAAGACTTTGCTCACTTTTCTGAATGCATAAAAAGAAATATTGGAGGATCCTGTCATTTTTATTGCATTGTAATGGATAACAGCCAATACTTCCGTCCTATTTTGCTTATAAACAGTTTTGAAAGAGGGCCATTTCCCCACACACAGATACTCAGAAACACAAACACACTTCTTCAGTCCTGACACCCATTCCTCTAATTCACAGCAATCTGCTTCAGTTCTATCTCTTAACCCTCTTTCATAGCAGAAATTAACACAGTGAAAGTACACCAGCTTCTAATTCCTAAGTGAAATATAAAATCTCTAAGAACAGAAAAAAAAATCTGTGTAACATCAATAACCTAGCAGGCATTTAAAACTTATTAAATAAAGGAATCTATATTTGTATTGTTGGGACTTTTGTCTGAAGACAGTTCCTAACACTATAACCCAGGCTAAAACTCACTATGTAAATCTGACTTGTCTTCAATGCACAGAAATCTTCCTGCCTCAGCCTCCTGACTGGTGAGAGCACAGGCTGGGACTTCTAAAAAAAAAATTTTTATTTAAAAAAACAAAAATACAAAACAAAACAAGCAAAGCAAAACAAGCCAGAAATTAAGATAATCTTATTGATAAATGTCATCTTTATGTCTTGATATATCATTAAAACTAAGTCCTATTAATAAAATAAGTAATCAAAAACAACTTAGTTACTATAAGTATCTGTTCAGATAATTTAGTTTTGTATTATCATTTGTGATTTCTTATTCAAATAATGTATTAATCCTTTCTATTAGAGGGATGTGGTGGGCACATCTGTAAGCCTAGAACCTAGGACAGAGAAATAGGAAGATCAGGAATTTAAGTCATCCTTGCTTTAATGGTGAGTTTGAGGTTAATTTGAGATTCATTAAACCTTGTTTCAAAAAGTCAAAACAACATTAATAATAATAATAGCAACTTCTGATCACTTGTATTAGACTTCTTCTCTTTCCTGTCTCAGTAGGAAGACTACATAAATCTACCCAGCCAACACCAGCACCCAAGAACAGGAACTTCAAAGCGGATGGACAATAAAGAAGACAGAACCACTAGGTAGACAGATTATTACTTATCTGTAATACTCCTCCCTCCCCTCCTCCAGATGGAGGAAAATTGAGCTGATCATTAAGAAGACAGAACCACTAGGTAGACAGATTATTACTTATCTGTAATACTCCTCCCTCCCCTCCTCCAGATGGAGGAAAATTGAGCTGATCATTAAGAAGACAGAACCACTAGGTAGACAGATTATTACTTATCTGTAATACTCCTCCCTCCCCTCCTCCAGATGGAGGAAAATTGAGCTGATCATTAAGAAGACAGAACCACTAGGTAGACAGATTATTACTTATCTGTAATACTCCTCCCTCCCCTCCTCCAGATGGAGGAAAATTGAGCTGATCATTAAGAAGACAGAACCACTAGGTAGACAGATTATTACTTATCTGTAATACTCCTCCCTCCCCCTCCTCCAGATGGAGGAAAATTGAGCTGATCATTAAGAAGACAGAACCACTAGGTAGACAGATTATTACTTATCTGTAATACTCCTCCCTCCCCTCCTCCAGATGGAGGAAAATTGAGCTGATCATTAAGAAGACAGAACCACTAGGTAGACAGATTATTACTTATCTGTAATACTTCTCCCTCCCCTCCTCCAGATGGAGGAAAATTGAGCTGATCATTAAGAAGACAGAACCACTAGGTAGACAGATTATTACTTATCTGTAATACTCCTCCCTCCCCTCCTCCAGATGGAGGAAAATTGAGCTGATCATTAAGAAGACAGAACCACTAGGTAGACAGATTATTACTTATCTGTAATACTCCTCCCTCCCCTCCTCCAGATGGAGGAAAATTGAGCTGATCATTAAGAAGACAGAACCACTAGGTAGACAGATTATTACTTATCTGTAATACTCCTCCCTCCCCTCCTCCAGATGGAGGAAAATTGAGCTGATCATTAAGAAGACAGAACCACTAGGTAGACAGATTATTACTTATCTGTAATACTCCTCCCTCCCCTCCTCCAGATGGAGGAAAATTGAGCTGATCATTAAGAAGACAGAACCACTAGGTAGACAGATTATTACTTATCTGTAATACTCCTCCCTCCCCTCCTCCAGATGGAGGAAAATTGAGCTGATCATTAAGAAGACAGAACCACTAGGTAGACAGATTATTACTTATCTGTAATACTCCTCCCTCCCCTCCTCCAGATGGAGGAAAATTGAGCTGATCATTAAGAAGACAGAACCACTAGGTAGACAGATTATTACTTATCTGTAATACTCCTCCCTCCCCTCCTCCAGATGGAGGAAAATTGAGCTGATCATTAAGAAGACAGAACCACTAGGTAGACAGATTATTACTTATCTGTAATACTCCTCCCTCCCCTCCTCCAGATGGAGGAAAATTGAGCTGATCATTAAGAAGACAGAACCACTAGGTAGACAGATTATTACTTATCTGTAATACTCCTCCCTCCCCTCCTCCAGATGGAGGAAAATTGAGCTGATCATTAAGAAGACAGAACCACTAGGTAGACAGATTATTACTTATCTGTAATACTCCTCCCTCCCCCTCCTCCAGATGGAGGAAAATTGAGCTGATCATTAAGAAGACAGAACCACTAGGTAGACAGATTATTACTTATCTGTAATACTCCTCCCTCCCCCTCCTCCAGATGGAGGAAAATTGAGCTGATCATTAAGAAGACAGAACCACTAGGTAGACAGATTATTACTTATCTGTAATACTCCTCCCTCCCCCTCCTCCAGATGGAGGAAAATTGAGCTGATCATTAAGAAGACAGAACACTAGGTAGACAGATTATTACTTATCTGTAATACTCCTCCCTCCCCCTCCTCCAGATGGAGGAAAATTGAGCTGATCATTAAGAAGACAGAACCACTAGGTAGACAGATTATTACTTATCTGTAATACTCCTCCCTCCCCCCCCTCCAGATGGAGGAAAATTGAGCTGATCATTAAGAAGACCAGAACCACTAGGTAGACAGATTATTACTTATCTGTAATACTCCTCCCTCCCCCTCCTCCAGATGGAGGAAAATTGAGCTGATCATTAAGAAGACAGAAACCACTAGGTAGACAGATTATTACTTATCTGTAATACTCCTCCCTCCCCTCCTCCAGATGGAGGAAAATTGAGCTGATCATTAAGAAGACAGAACCACTAGGTAGACAGATTATTACTTATCTGTAATACTCCTCCCTCCCCTCCTCCAGATGGAGGAAAATTGAGCTGATCATTAAGAAGACAGAACCACTAGGTAGACAGATTATTACTTATCTGTAATACTCCTCCCTCCCCTCCTCCAGATGGAGGAAAATTGAGCTGATCATTAAGAAGACAGAACCACTAGGTAGACAGATTATTACTTATCTGTAATACTCCTCCCTCCCCTCCTCCAGATGGAGGAAAATTGAGCTGATCATTAAGAAGACAGAACCACTAGGTAGACAGATTATTACTTATCTGTAATACTCCTCCCTCCCCTCCTCCAGATGGAGGAAAATTGAGCTGATCATTAAGAAGACAGAACCACTAGGTAGACAGATTATTACTTATCTGTAATACTCCTCCCTCCCCTCCTCCAGATGGAGGAAAATTGAGCTGATCATTAAGAAGACAGAACCACTAGGTAGACAGATTATTACTTATCTGTAATACTCCTCCCTCCCCCTCCTCCAGATGGAGGAAAATTGAGCTGATCATAAGAAGACAGAACCACTAGGTAGACAGATTATTACTTATCTGTAATACTCCTCCCTCCCCCTCCTCCAGATGGAGGAAAATTGAGCTGATCATTAAGAAGACAGAACCACTAGGTAGACAGATTATTACTTATCTGTAATACTCCTCCCTCCCCTCCTCCAGATGGAGGAAAATTGAGCTGATCATTAAGAAGACAGAACCACTAGGTAGACAGATTATTACTTATCTGTAATACTCCTCCCCTCCCCTCCTCCAGATGGAGGGAAAATTGGAGCTGATCATTAAGAAGACAGAACCACTAGGTAGACAGATTATTACTTATCTGTAATGACTCCTCCCTCCCCTCCTCCAGATGGAGGAAAATTGGAGCTGGATCATTAAGAAGACAGAACCACTAGGTAGACAGATTATTACTTATCTGTAATACTCCTCCCTCCCTCCTCGCAGATGGAGG
The DNA here is from genome assembly GCA_036184795.1 of Tokudaia tokunoshimensis. NCBI lineage: Eukaryota > Metazoa > Chordata > Mammalia > Rodentia > Muridae > Tokudaia > Tokudaia tokunoshimensis. Next base: position 80,085,985 of record BTHU01000002.1, on the reverse strand, counting down.
AAAATTGAGCTGATCATTAAGAAGACAGAACCACTAGGTAGACAGATTATTACTTATCTGGTAATACTCTCCTCCCTCCCCTCCTCCAGATGGAGGAAAATTGAGCTGATCATTAAGAAGACAGAACCACTAGTAGACAGATTATTACTTATCTGTAATACTCCTCCCTCCCCTCCTCCAGATGGAGGAAAATTGAGCTGATCATTAAGAAGACAGAACCACTAGGTAGACAGATTATTACTTATCTGTAATACTCCTCCCTCCTCCTCCTCCAGGATTGGAGGAAAATTGAGCTGATCATTAAGAAGACAGAACCACTAGGTAGACAGATTATTACTTATCTGTAATACTCCTCCCTCCCCTCCTCCAGATGGAGGAAAATTGAGCTGATCATTAAGAAGACAGAACCACTAGGTAGACAGATTATTACTTATCTGTAATACTCCTCCCTCCCCCTCCTCCAGATGGAGGAAAATTGAGCTGATCATTAAGAAGACAGAACCACTAGGTAGACAGATTATTACTTATCTGTAATACTCCTCCCTCCCCTCCTCCAGATGGAGGAAAATTGAGCTGATCATTAAGAAGACAGAACCACTAGGTAGACAGATTATTACTTATCTGTAATACTCCTCCCTCCCCTCCTCCAGATGGAGGAAAATTGAGCTGATCATTAAGAAGACAGAACCACTAGGTAGACAGATTATTACTTATCTGTAATACTCCTCCCTCCCCTCCTCCAGATGGAGGAAAATTGAGCTGATCATTAAGAAGACAGAACCACTAGGTAGACAGATTATTACTTATCTGTAATACTCCTCCCTCCCCTCCTCCAGATGGAGGAAAATTGAGCTGATCATTAAGAAGGACAGAACCACTAGGTAGACAGATTATTACTTATCTGTAATACTCCTCCCTCCCCTCCTCCAGATGGAGGAAAATTGAGGCTGATCATTAAGAAGACAGAACCACTAGGTAGACAGATTATTACTTATCTGTAATACTCCTCCCTCCCCTCCTCCAGATGGAGGAAAATTGAGCTGATCATTAAGAAGACAGAACCACTAGGTAGACAGATTATTACTTATCTGTAATACTCCTCCCTCCCCCTCCTCCAGATGGAGGAAAATTGAGCTGATCATTAAGAAGACAGAACCACTAGGTAGACAGATTATTACTTATCTGTAATACTCCTCCCTCCCCCTCCTCCAGATGGAGGAAAATTGAGCTGATCATTAAGAAGACAGAACCACTAGGTAGACAGATTATTACTTATCTGTAATACTCCTCCCTCCCCCTCCTCCAGATGGAGGAAAATTGAGCTGATCATTAAGAAGACAGAACCACTAGGTAGACAGATTATTACTTATCTGTAATACTCCTCCCTCCCCCTCCTCCAGATGGAGGAAAATTGAGCTGATCATTAAGAAGACAGAACCACTAGGTAGACAGATTATTACTTATCTGTAATACTCCTCCCTCCCCTCCTCCAGATGGAGGAAAATTGAGCTGATCATTAAGAAGACAGAACCACTAGGTAGACAGATTATTACTTATCTGTAATACTCCTCCCTCCCCTCCTCCAGATGGAGGAAAATTGAGCTGATCATTAAGAAGACAGAACCACTAGGTGGACAGATTATTACTTATCTGTAATACTCCTCCCTCCCCTCCTCCAGATGGAGGAAAATTGAGCTGATCATTAAGAAGACAGAACCACTAGGTAGACAGATTATTACTTATCTGTAATACTCCTCCCTCCCCTCCTCCAGATGGAGGAAAATTGAGCTGATCATTAAGAAGACAGAACCACTAGGTAGACAGATTATTACTTATCTGTAATACTCCTCCCCTCCCCTCCTCCAGATGGAGGAAAATTGAGCTGATCATTAAGAAGACAGAACCACTAGGTAGACAGATTATTACTTATCTGTAATACTCCTCCCTCCCCCTCCTCCAGATGGAGGAAAATTGAGCTGATCATTAAGAAGACAGAACCACTAGGTAGACAGATTATTACTTATCTGTAATACTCCTCCCTCCCCTCCTCCAGATGGAGGAAAATTGAGCTGATCATTAAGAAGACAGAACCACTAGGTAGACAGATTATTACTTATCTGTAATACTCCTCCCTCCCCTCCTCCAGATGGAGGAAAATTGAGCTGATCATTAAGAAGACAGAACCACTAGGTAGACAGATTATTACTTATCTGTAATACTCCTCCCTCCCCTCCTCCAGATGGAGGAAAATTGAGCTGATCATTAAGAAGACAGAACCACTAGGTAGACAGATTATTACTTATCTGTAATACTCCTCCCTCCCCGTCCTCCAGATGGAGGGAAAATTGAGCTGATCATTAAGAAGACAGAACCACTAGGTAGACAAGATTATTACTTATCTGTAATACTCCTCCCTCCCCTCCTCCAGATGGAGGAAAATTGAGCTGATCATTAAGAAGACAGAACCACTAGGTAGACAGATTATTACTTATCTGTAATACTCCTCCCTCCCCCTCCTCCAGATGGAGGAAAATTGAGCTGATCATTAAGAAGACAGAACCACTAGGTAGACAGATTATTACTTATCTGTAAAACTCCTCCCTCCCCCTCCTCCAGATGGGAGGAAAATTGAGCTGATCATTAAGAAGACACAACCACTAGGTAGACAGATTATTACTTATCTGTAATACTCCTCCCCTCCGCTCCTCCAGATGGAGGAAAATTGAGCTGATCATTAAGAAGACAGAACCACTAGGTAGACAGATTATTAACTTATCTGTAATACTCCTCCCTCCCCTCCTCCAGATGGAGGAAAATTGAGCTGATCATTAAGAAGACAGAACCACTAGGTAGACAGATTATTACTTATCTGTAATACTCCTCCCTCCCCTCCTCCAGATGGAGGAAAATTGAGCTGATCATTAAGAAGACAGAACCACTAGGTAGACAGATTATTACTTATCTGTAATACTCCTCCCTCCCCTCCTCCAGATGGAGGAAAATTGAGCTGATCATTAAGAAGACAGAACCACTAGGTAGACAGATTATTACTTATCTGTAATACTCCTCCCTCCCCTCCTCCAGATGGAGGAAAATTGAGCTGATCATTAAGAAGACAGAACCACTAGGTAGACAGATTATTACTTATCTGTAATACTCCTCCCTCCCCCTCCTCCAGATGGAGGAAAATTGAGCTGATCATTAAGAAGACAGAACCACTAGGTAGACAGATTATTACTTATCTGTAATACTCCTCCCTCCCCCTCCTCCAGATGGAGGAAAATTGAGCTGATCATTAAAGACAGAACCACTAGGTAGACAGATTATTACTTATCTGTAATACTCCTCCCTCCCCTCCTCCAGATGGAGGAAAATTGAGCTGATCATTAAGAAGACAGAACCACTAGGTAGACAGATTATTACTTATCTGTAATACTCCTCCCTCCCCTCCCCCAGATGGAGGAAAATTGAGCTGATCATTAAGAAGACAGAACCACTAGGTAGACAGATTATTACTTATCTGTAATACTCCTCCCTCCCGTCCTCAGGATGGAGGAAAATTGAGCTGATCATTAAGAAGACAGAACCACTAGGTAGACAGATTATTACTTATCTGTAATACTCCTCCCTCCCCCTCCTCCAGATGGAGGAAAATTGAGCTGATCATTAGAAAGACAGAACCACTAGGTAGACAGATTATTACTTATCTGTAATACTCCTCCCTCCCCTCCTCCAGTTGGTTGTAAATTTCGCCGTACCTTAAGCACCCATAACCACTAGGTAGACAGATTATTACTTATCTGTAATACTCCTCCCCTCCCCTCCTCCAGATGGAGGAAAATTGAGCTGATCATTAAGAAGACAGAACCACTAGGTAGACAGATTATTACTTATCTGTAATACTCCTCCCTCCCCTCCTCCAGATGGAGGAAAATTGAGCTGATCATTAAGAAGACAGAACCACTAGGTAGACAGATTATTACTTATCTGTAATACTCCTCCCTCCCCCTCCTCCAGATGGAGGAAAATTGAGCTGATCATTAAGAAGACAGAACCACTAGGTAGACAGATTATTACTTATCTGTAATACTCCTCCCTCCCCTCCTCCAGATGGAGGAAAATTGAGCTGATCATTAAGAAGGACAGAACCACTAGGTAGACAGATTATTACTTATCTGTAATACTCCTCCCTCCCCTCCTCCAGATGGAGGAAAATTGAGCTGATCATTAAGAAGACAGAACCACTAGGTAGACAGATTATTACTTATCTGTAATACTCCTCCCTCCCCTCCTCCTATTGGGGAAAATTGAGCTGATCATTAAGAAGACAGAACCACTAGGTAGACAGATTATTACTTATCTGTAATACTCCTCCCTCCCCTCCTCCAGATGGAGGAAAATTGAGCTGATCATTAAGAAGACAGAACCACTAGGTAGACAGATTATTACTTATCTGTAATACTCCTCCCTCCCCTCCTCCAGATGGAGGAAAATTGAGCTGATCATTAAGAAGACAGAACCACTAGGTAGACAGATTATTACTTATCTGTAATACTCCTCCCTCCCCTCCTCCAGATGGAGGAAAATTGAGCTGATCATTAAGAAGACAGAACCACTAGGTAGACAGATTATTACTTATCTGTAATACTCCTCCCTCCCCTCCTCCAGATGGAGGAAAATTGAGCTGATCATTAAGAAGACAGAACCACTAGGTAGACAGATTATTACTTATCTGTAATACTCCTCCCTCCCCTCCTCCAGATGGAGGAAAATTGAGCTGATCATTAAGAAGACAGAACCACTAGGTAGACAGAATTATTACTTATCTGTAATACTCCTCCCTCCCCTCCTCCAGATGGAGGAAAATTGAGCTGATCATTAAGAAGACAGAACCACTAGGTAGACAGATTATTACTTATCTGTAATACTCCTCCCTCCCCCTCCTCCAGATGGAGGAAAAATTGAGCTGATCATTAAGAAGAAAGAACCACTAGGTAGACAGATTATTACTTATCTGTAATACTCCTCCCCTCCCCCTCCTCCAGATGGAGGAAAATTGAGCTGATCATTAAGAAGACAGAACCACTAGGTAGACAGATTATTACTTATCTGTAATACTCCTCCCTCCCCCTCCTCCAGATGGAGGAAAATTGAGCTGATCATTAAGAAGACAGAACCACTAGGTAGACAGATTATTACTTATCTGTAATACTCCTCCCTCCCCCTCCTCCAGATGGAGGAAAATTGAGCTGATCATTAAGAAGACAGAACCACTAGGTAGACAGATTATTACTTAATCTGTAATACTCCTCCCTCCCCTCCTCCCAGATGGAGGAAAATTGAGCTGATCATTAAAGAAGACGAAACCCACTAGGTAGACAGATTATTACTTATCTGTAATACTCCTCCCTCCCCCTCCTCCAGATGAGGTAAATTGAGCTGATCATTAAGAAGACAGAACCACTAGGTAGACAGATTATTACTTATCTGTAATACTCCTCCCTCCCCTCCTCCAGATGGAGGAAAATTGAGCTGATCATTAAGAAGACAGAACCACTAGGTAGACAGATTATTACTTATCTGTAATACTCCTCCCTCCCCTCCTCCAGATGGAGGAAAATTGAGCTGATCATTAAGAAGACAGAACCACTAGGTAGACAGATTATTACTTATCTGTAATACTCCTCCCTCCCCCTCCTCCAGATGGAGGAAAATTGAGCTGATCATTAAGAAGACAGAACCACTAGGTAGACAGATTATTACTTATCTGTAATACTCCTCCCTCCCCTCCTCCAGATGGAGGAAAATTGAGCTGATCATTAAGAAGACAGAACCACTAGGTAGACAGATTATTACTTATCTGTAATACTCCTCCCTCCCCCTCCCCTCCAGATGGAGGAAAATTGAGCTGATCATTAAGAAGACAGAACCACTAGGTAGACAGATTATTACTTATCTGTAATACTCCTCCCTCCCCCTCCTCCAGATGGAGGAAAATTGAGCTGATCATTAAGAAGACAGAACCACTAGGTAGACAGATTATTACTTATCTGTAATACTCCTCCCTCCCCCTCCTCCAGATGGAGGAAAATTGAGCTGATCATTAAGAAGACAGAACCACTAGGTAGACAGATTATTACTTATCTGTAATACTCCTCCCTCCCCTCCTCCAGATGGAGGAAAATTGAGCTGATCATTAAGAAGACAGAACCACTAGGTAGACAGATTATTACTTATCTGTAATACTCCTCCCTCCCCTCCTCCAGATGGAGGAAAATTGAGCTGATCATTAACGAACGACAGAACCACTAGGTAGACAGATTATTACTTATCTGTAATACTCCTCCCTCCCCCTCCTCCAGATGGAGGAAAATTGAGCTGATCATTAAGAAGACAGAACCACTAGGTAGACAGATTATTACTTATCTGTAATACTCCTCCCTCCCCCTCCTCCAGATGGAGGAAAATTGAGCTGATCATTAAGAAGACAGAACCACTAGGTAGACAGATTATGTACTTATCTGTAATACTCCCTCCCTCCCCTCCTCCAGATGGAGGAAAATTGAGCTGATCATTAAGAAGACAGAACCACTAGGTAGACAGATTATTACTTATCTGTAATACTCCTCCTCCCCCTCCTCCAGATGGAGGTAGAATTGAGCTGATCATTAAGAAGACAGAACCACTAGGTAGACAGATTATTACTTATCTGTAATACTCCTCCCTCCCCTCCTCCAGATGGAGGAAAATTGAGCTGATCATTAAGAAGACAGAACCACTAGGTAGACAGATTACTTATCTGTAATACTCCTCCCTCCCCCTCCTCCAGATGGAGGAAAATTGAGTGATCATTAAGAAGACAGAACCACTAGGTAGACAGATTATTACTTATCTGTAATACTCCTCCCTCCCCCTCCTCCAGATGGAGGAAAATTGAGCTGATCATTAAGAAGACAGAACCACTAGGTAGACAGATTATTACTTATCTGTAATACTCCTCCCTCCCCTCCTCCAGATGGAGGAAAATTGAGCTGATCATTAAGAAGACAGAACCACTAGGTAGACAGATTATTACTTATCTGTAATACTCCTCCCCTCCCCTCCTCCAGATGGAGGAAAATTGAGCTGATCATTAAGAAGACAGAACCACTAGGTAGACAGATTATTACTTATCTGTAATACTCCTCCCTCCCCTCCTCCAGATGGAGGAAAATTGAGCTGATCATTAAGAAGACAGAACCACTAGGTAGACAGATTATTACTTATCTGTAATACTCCTCCCTCCCCCTCCTCCAGATGGAGGAAAATTGAGCTGATCATTAAGAAGACAGAACCACTAGGTAGACAGATTATTACTTATCTGTAATACTCCTCCCTCCCCCTCCCCTCCAGATGGAGGAAAATTGAGCTGATCATTAAGAAGACAGAACCACTAGGTAGACAGATTATTACTTATCTGTAATACTCCTCCCTCCCCTCCTCCAGATGGAGGAAAATTGAGCTGATCATTAAGAAGACAGAACCACTAGGTAGACAGATTATTACTTATCTGTAATACTCCTCCCTCCCCCTCCTCCAGATGGAGGAAAATTGAGCTGATCATTAAGAAGACAGAACCACTAGGTAGACAGATTATTACTTATCTGTAATACTCCTCCCTCCCCCTCCTCCAGATGGAGGAAAATTGAGCTGATCATTAAGAAGACAGAACCACTAGGTAGACAGATTATTACTTATCTGTAATACTCCTCCCTCCCCCCTCCTCCAGATGGAGGAAAATTGAGCTGATCATTAAGAAGACAGAACCACTAGGTAGACAGATTATTACTTATCTGTAATACTCCTCCCTCCCCCTCCTCCAGATGGAGGAAAATTGAGCTGATCATTAAGAAGACAGAACCACTAGGTAGACAGATTATTACTTATCTGTAATACTCCTCCCTCCCCTCCTCCAGATGGAGGAAAATTGAGCTGATCATTAAGAAGACAGAACCACTAGGTAGACAGATTATTACTTATCTGTAATACTCCTCCCTCCCCCTCCTCCAGATGGAGGAAAATTGAGCCTGATCATTAAGAAGACAGAACCACTAGGTAGACAGATTATTACTTATCTGTAATACTCCTCCCTCCCCCTTCCTCCAGATGGAGGAAAATTGAGCTGATCATTAAGAAGACAGAACCACTAGGTAGACAGATTATTACTTATCTGTAATACTCCTCCCTCCCCTCCTCCAGATGGAGGAAAATTGAGCTGATCATTAAGAAGACAGAACCACTAGGTAGACAGATTATTACTTATCTGTAATACTCCTCCCTCCCCTCCTCCAGATGAGGAAAATTGAGCTGATCATTAAGAAGACAGAACCACTAGGTAGACAGATTATTACTTATCTGTAATACTCCTCCCTCCCCCTCCTCCAGATGGAGGAAAATTGAGCTGATCATTAAGAAGACAGAACCACTAGGTAGACAGATTATTACTTATCTGTAATACTCCTCCCTCCCCTCCTCCAGATGGAGGAAAATTGAGCTGATCATTAAGAAGACAGAACCACTAGGTAGACAGATTATTACTTATCTGTAATACTCCTCCCTCCCCTCCTCCAGATGGAGGAAAATTGAGCTGATCATTAAGAAGACAGAACCACTAGGTAGACAGATTATTACTTATCTGTAATACTCCTCCCTCCCCTCCTCCAGATGGAGGAAAATTGAGCTGATCATTAAGAAGACAGAACCACTAGGTAGACAGATTATTACTTATCTGTAATACTCCTCCCTCCCCTCCTCCAGATGGAGGAAAATTGAGCTGATCATTAAGAAGACAGAACCACTAGGTAGACAGATTATTACTTATCTGTAATACTCCTCCCTCCCCTCCCTCCAGATGGAGGAAAATTGAGCTGATCATTAAGAAGACAGAACCACTAGGTAGACAGATTATTACTTATCTGTAATACTCCTCCCTCCCCTCCTCCAGATGGAGGAAAATTGAGCTGATCATTAAGAAGACAGAACCACTAGGTAGACAGATTATTACTTATCTGTAATACTCCTCCCTCCCCTCCTCCAGATGGAGGAAAATTGAGCTGATCATTAAGAAGACAGAACCACTAGGTAGACAGATTATTACTTATCTGTAATACTCCTCCCTCCCCTCCTCCAGATGGAGGAAAAATTGAGCTGATCATTAAGAAGACAGAACCACTAGGTAGACAGATTATTACTTATCTGTAATACTCCTCCCTCCCCCTCCAGATGGAGGAAAATTGAGCTGATCATTAAGAAGACAGAACCACTAGGTAGACAGATTATTACTTATCTGTAATACTCCTCCCTCCCCCTCCTCCAGATGGAGGAAAATTGAGCTGATCATTAAGAAGACAGAACCACTAGGTAGACAGATTATTACTTATCTGTAATACTCCTCCCTCCCCTCCTCCAGATGGAGGAAAATTGAGCTGATCATTAAGAAGACAGAACCACTAGGTAGACAGATTATTACTTATCTGTAATACTCCTCCCTCCCCTCCTCCAGATGGAGGAAAATTGAGCTGATCATTAAGAAGACAGAACCACTAGGTAGACAGATTATTACTTATCTGTAATACTCCTCCCTCCCCTCCTCCAGATGGAGGAAAATTGAGCTGATCATTAAGAAGACAGAACCACTAGGTAGACAGATTATTACTTATCTGTAATACTCCTCCCTCCCCCTCCTCCAGATGGAGGAAAATTGAGCTGATCATTAAGACAGAACCACTAGGTAGACAGATTATTACTTATCTGTAATACTCCTCCCCCCCCTCCTCCAGATGGAGGAAAATTGAGCTGATCATTAAGAAGACAGAACCACTAGGTAGACAGATTATTACTTATCTGTAATACTCCTCCCTCCCCCTCCTCCAGATGGAGGAAAATTGAGCTGATCATTAAGAAGACAGAACCACTAGGTAGACAGATTATTACTTATCTGTAATACTCCTCCCTCCCCTCCTCCAGATGGAGGAAAATTGAGCTGATCATTAAGAAGACAGAACCACTAGGTAGACAGATTATTACTTATCTGTAATACTCCTCCCGCCCCACCCCCTCCAGATGGAGGAAAATTGAGCTGATCATTAAGAAGACAGAACCACTAGGTAGACAGATTATTACTTATCTGTAATACTCCTCCCTCCCCTCCTCCAGATGGAGGAAAATTGAGCTGATCATTAAGAAGACAGAACCACTAGGTAGACAGATTATTACTTATCTGTAATACTCCTCCCTCCCCCTCCTCCCGATGGAGGAAAATCGAGCTGATCATTAAGCAGACCGCAACACTAGGTAGACAGATTATTACTTATCTGTAATACTCCTCCCTCCCCTCCTCCAGATGGAGGAAAATTGAGCTGATCATTAAGAAGACAGAACCACTAGGTGGACAGATTATTACTTATCTGTAATACTCCTCCCCTCCCCTCCAGATGGAGGAAAATTGAGCTGATCATTAAGAAGACAGAACCACTAGGTAGACAGATTATTACTTATCTGTAATACTCCTCCCTCCCCCTCCTCCAGATGGAGGAAAATTGAGCTGATCATTAAGAAGACAGAACCACTAGGTAGACAGATTATTACTTATCTGTAATACTCCTCCCTCCCCCTCCTCCAGATGGAGGGAAAATTGGAGCTGATCATTAGAAAGACAGAACCACTAGGTAGACAGATATTACTTATCTGTAATACTCCCTCCCTCCCCCTCCTCGGAAAATTGAGCTGGATCATTAAGAAGACAGAACCACTAGGTGGACAGATTATTACTTATCTGTAATACTCCTCCCCTCCCCTCCTCCAGATGGAGGAAAATTGAGCTGATCATTAAGAAGACAGAACCACTAGGTAGACAGATTATTACTTATCTGTAATACTCCTCCCTCCCCTCCTCCAGATGGAGGAAAATTGAGCTGATCATTAAGAAGACAGAACCACGAGGTAGACAGATTATTACTTATCTGTAATACTCCTCCCTCCCCCTCCCCTCCAGATGGAGGAAAATTGAGCTGATCATTAAGAAGACAGAACCACTAGGTAGACAGGATTATTACTTATCTGTAATACTCCTCCCTCCCCTCCTCCAGATGGAGGAAAATTGAGCTGATCATTTAGAAGACAGAACCACTAGGTAGACAGATTATTACTTATCTGTAATACTCCTCCCTGCCCCCTCCTCCAGATGGAGGAAAATTGAGCTGATCATTAAGAAGCTAGGTAGACAGATTATTACTTATCTGTAATACTCCTCCCTCCCCTCCTCCAGATGGAGGAAAATTGAGCTGATCATTAAGAAGACAGAACCACGAGGTAGACAGATTATTACTTATCTGTAATACTCCTCCCTCCGCCTACTCCAGATGGAGGAAAATTGAGCTGATCATTAAGAAGACAGAACCACTAGGTAGACAGATTATTACTTATCTGTAATACTCCTCCCTCCCCCTCCTCCAGATGGAGGAAAATTGAGCTGATCATTAAGAAGACAGAACCACTAGGTAGACAGATTATTACTTATCTGTAATACTCCTCCCTCCCCTCCCTCCAGATGGAGGAAAATTGAGCTGATCATTAAGAAGACAGAACCACTAGGTAGACAGATTATTACTTATCTGTAATACTCCTCCCTCCCCGTCCTCCAGATGGAGGAAAATTGAGCTGATCATTAAGAAGACAGAACCACTAGGTAGGACAGATTATTACTTATCTGTTCCCTCCCCTCCTCCAGATGGAGGAAAATTGAGCTGATCATTAAGAAGACAGAACCACTAGGTAGACAGATTATTACTTATCTGTAATACTCCTCCCTCCCCTCCTCCAGATGGAGGAAAATTGAGCTGATCATTAAGAAGACAGAACCACTAGGTAGACAGATTATTACTTATCTGTAATACTCCTCCCTCCCCTCCTCCAGATGGAGGAAAATTGAGCTGATCATTAAGAAGACAGAACCCACTAGGTAGACAGATTATTACTTTATCTGTAATACTCCTACCCTCCCCCTCCTCCAGATGGAGGAAAATTGAGCTGATCATTAAAGAAGACCAGAACCACTAGGTAGACAGATCTAATTACCTTATCTGTAATACTCCCTCCCCTCACCCCCCCTCCAGATGGAGGAAAATTGAGACCTAGATCATTAAGAAGACAGACCACTAGGGTAGACAGATTATTAACTTATCTGAAATACTCCTCCCTCCCCCTCCCCCTCCAAGATGGAGGAAAATTGAGCCTGATCATTAAGAAGACAGAACCACTAGGTAGACAGATTATTACTTATCTGTAATACTCCCTCCCTCCCCCCTCCCTCCAGATGGAGGAAAATTGAGCTGATCATTAAGAAGACAGAACCACTAGGTAGAACAGATTATTGCTTATCTGTAATACTCCTCCACTCCCCCTCCTCCAGATGGAGGAAAATTGAGCTGATCATTAAGAAGACCAGAACCACTAGGTAGACAGATTATTACTTATCTGTAATACTCCTCCCTCCCCCTCCACCAGATGGAGGAAAATTGAGCTGATCATTAAGAAGACAGAACCACTCAGGTAGACAGATTATTACTTATCTGTAATACTCCTCCCTCCCCTCTCCAGAAGGAGGAAAATTGAGCTGATCATTAAGAAGACAGAACCACTAGGTAGACAGATTATTACTTATCTGTAATACTCCTCCCCACCCCTCCCTCCAGATGGAGGAAAATTGAGCTGATCATTAAGAAGACAGAACCACTAGGTAGACAGACTTATTACTTATCTGTAATACTCCCTCCCTCCCCTCCTCCAGATGGAGGAAAATTGAGCTGATCATTAAGAAGACAGAACCACTAGGTAGACAGATTATTACTTATCTGTAATACTCCTCCCCTCCCCCTCCCTCCAGATGGAGGAAAATTGAGCTGATCATTAAGAAGACAGAACCACTAGGTAGACAGATTATTACTTATCTGTAATACTCCTCCCTCCCCCCTCCTCCAGATGGAGGAAAATTGAGCTGATCATTAAGAAGACAGAACCACTAGGTAGACAGATTATTACTTATCTGTAATACTCCTCCCTCCCCCTCCTCCAGATGGAGGAAAATTGAGCTGATCATTAAGAAGACAGAACCACTAGGTAGACAGATTATTACTTATCTGTAATACTCCTCCCTCCCCTCCCTCCAGATGGAGGAAAATTGAGCTGATCATTAAGAAGACAGAACCACTAGGTAGACAGATTATTACTTATCTGTAATACTCCTCCCTCCCCTCCTCCAGATGGAGGAAAATTGAGCTGATCATTAAGAAGACAGAACCACTAGGTAGACAGATTATTACTTATCTGTAATACTCCTCCCTCCCCCTCCTCCAGATGGAGGAAAATTTGAGCTGATCATTAAGAAGACAGAACCACTAGGTAGACAGATTATTACTTATCTGTAATACTCCTCCCTCCCCTCCTCCAGATGGAGGAAAATTGAGCTGATCATTAAGAAGACAGAACCACTAGGTAGACAGATTATTACTTATCTGTAATACTCCTCCCTCCCCTCCTCCAGATGGAGGAAAATTGAGCTGATCATTAAGAAGACAAGAACCACTAGGTAGACAGATTATTACTTATCTGTAATTACTCCTCCCTCCCCCCTCCTCCAGATGGAGGGAAAATTGAGCTGATCATTAAGAAGACAGAACCACTAGGTAGACAGATTATTACTTATCTGTAATATCTCCCTCCCTCCCCCTCCTCCAGATGGAGGAAAATTGAGCTGATCATTAAGAAGACAGAACCACTAGGTAGACAGATTATTACTTATCTGTAATACTCCTCCCTCCCCCTCCTCCAGATGGAGGAAAATTGAGCTGATCATTAAGAAGACAGAACCACAAGGTAGACAGATTATTACTTATCTGTAATACTCCTCCCTCCCCCTCCTCCAGATGGAGGAAAATTGAGCTGATCATTAAGAAGACAGAACCACTAGGTAGACAGATTATTACTTATCTGTAATACTCCTCCCTCCCCTCCTCCAGATGGAGGAAAATTGAGCTGATCATTAAGAAGACAGAACCACTAGGTAGACAGATTATTACTTATCTGTAATACTCCTCCCTCCCCTCCTCCAGATGGAGGAAAATTGAGCTGATCATTAAGAAGACAGAACCACTAGGTAGACAGATTATTACTTATCTGTAATACTCCTCCCTCCCCTCCTCCAGATGGAGGAAAATTGAGCTGATCATTAAGAAGACAGAACCACTAGGTAGACAGATTATTACTTATCTGTAATACTCCTCCCTCCCCTCCTCCAGATGGAGGAAAATTGAGCTGATCATTAAGAAGACAGAACCACTAGGTAGACAGATTATTACTTATCTGTAATACTCCTCCCTCCCCTCCTCCAGATGGAGGAAAATTGAGCTGATCATTAAGAAGACAGAACCACTAGGTAGACAGATTATTACTTATCTGTAATACTCCTCCCTCCCCTCCTCCAGATGGAGGAAAATTGAGCTGATCATTAAGAAGACAGAACCACTAGGTAGACAGATTATTACTTATCTGTAATACTCCTCCCTCCCCTCCTCCAGATGGAGGAAAATTGAGCTGATCATTAAGAAGACAGAACCACTAGGTAGACAGATTATTACTTATCTGTAATACTCCTCCCTCCCCTCCTCCAGATGGAGGAAAATTGAGCTGATCATTAAGAAGACAGAACCACTAGGTAGACAGATTATTACTTATCTGTAATACTCCTCCCTCCCCTCCTCCAGATGGAGGAAAATTGAGCTGATCATTAAGAAGACAGAACCACTAGGTAGACAGATTATTACTTATCTGTAATACTCCTCCCTCCCCTCCTCCAGATGGAGGAAAATTGAGCTGATCATTAAGAAGACAGAACCACTAGGTAGACAGATTATTACTTATCTGTAATACTCCTCCCTCCCCTCCTCCAGATGGAGGAAAATTGAGCTGATCATTAAGAAGACAGAACCACTAGGTAGACAGATTATTACTTATCTGTAATACTCCTCCCTCCCCTCCTCCAGATGGAGGAAAATTGAGCTGATCATTAAGAAGACAGAACCACTAGGTAGACAGATTATTACTTATCTGTAATACTCCTCCCTCCCCTCCTCCAGATGGAGGAAAATTGAGCTGATCATTAAGAAGACAGAACCACTAGGTAGACAGATTATTACTTATCTGTAATACTCCTCCCTCCCCTCCTCCAGATGGAGGAAAATTGAGCTGATCATTAAGAAGACAGAACCACTAGGTAGACAGATTATTACTTATCTGTAATACTCCTCCCTCCCCCTCCTCCAGATGGAGGAAAATTGAGCTGATCATTAAGAAGACAGAACCACTAGGTAGACAGATTATTACTTATCTGTAATACTCCTCCCTCCCCTCCTCCAGATGGAGGAAAATTGAGCTGATCATTAAGAAGACAGAACCACTAGGTAGACAGATTATTACTTATCTGTAATACTCCTCCCCTCCCCCTCCCCTCCAGATGGAGGAAAATTGAGCTGATCATTAAGAAGACAGAACCACTAGGTAGACAGATTATTACTTATCTGTAATATTCCTCCTTCCCCCCCCCAGATGGAGGAAAATTGAGCTGATCATTAAGAAGACAGAACCACGAGGTAGACAGATTATTACTTATCTGTAATACTCCTCCCTCCCCCTCCCCACCCTCCAGATGGAGGAAAATTGAGCTGATCATTAAGAAGACAGAACACTAGGTAGACAGATTATTAGCTTATCTGTAATACTCCTCCCTCCCCTCCTCCAGATGGAGGAAAATTGAGCTGATCATTAAGAAGACAGAACCACTAGGTAGACAGATTATTACTTATCTGTAATACTCCTCCCTCCCCTCCTCCAGATGGAGGAAAATTGAGCTGATCATTAAGAAGACAGAACCACTAGGTAGACAGATTATTACTTATCTGTAATATTCCTCCCTGCCCCCCCCAGATGGAGGAAAATTGAGCTGATCATTAAGAAGACAGAACCACGAGGTAGACAGATTATTACTTATCTGTAATACTCCTCCCTCCGCCTACTCCAGATGGAGGAAAATTGAGCTGATCATTAAGAAGACAGAACCACTAGGTAGACAGATTATTACTTATCTGTAATACTCCTCCCCTCCCCTCCTCCAGATGGAGGAAAATTGAGCTGATCATTAAGAAGACAGAACCACTAGGTAGACAGATTATTACTTATCTGTAATACTCGCTCCCTCCCCTCCTCCAGATGGAGGAAAATTGAGCTGATCATTAAGAAGACAGAACCACTAGGTAGACAGATTATTACTTATCTGTAATACTCCTCCCTCCCCCTCCTCCAGATGGAGGAAAATTGAGCTGATCATTAAGAAGACAGAACCACTAGGTAGACAGATTATTACTTATCTGTAATACTCCTCCCTCCCCCTCCTCCAGATGGAGGAAAATTGAGCTGATCATTAAGAAGACAGAACCACGAGGTAGACAGATTATTACTTATCTGTAATACTCCTCCCTCCCCCTCCTCCAGATGGAGGAAAATTGAGCTGATAATTAAGAAGACAGAACCACTAGGTAGACAGATTATTACTTATCTGTAATACTCCTCCCTCCCCCCCCTCCAGATGGAGGAAAATTGAGCTGATCATCTAAGAAGACAGAACCACTAGGTAGACAGATTATTACTTATCTGTAATACTCCTCCCTCCCCTCCTCCAGATGGAGGAAAATTGAGCTGATCATTAAGAAGACAGAACCACTAGGTAGACAGATTATTACTTATCTGTAATACTCCTCCCTCCCCTCCTCCAGATGGAGGAAAATTGAGCTGATCATTAAGAAGACAGAACCACTAGGTAGACAGATTATTACTTATCTGTAATACTCCTCCCTCCCCTCCTCCAGATGGAGGAAAATTGAGCTGATCATTAAGAAGACAGAACCACTAGGTAGACAGATTATTACTTATCTGTAATACTCCTCCCTCCCCTCCTCCAGATGGAGGAAAATTGAGCTGATCATTAAGAAGACAGAACCACTAGGTAGACAGATTATTACTTATCTGTAATACTCCTCCCTCCCCCCCTCCAGATGGAGGAAAATTGAGCTGATCATTAAGAAGACAGAACCACTAGGTAGACAGATTATTACTTATCTGTAATACTCCTCCCTCCCCTCCCCTCCACCAGATGGAGGAAAATTGAGCTGATCATTAAGAAGACAGAACCACTAGGTAGGACAGATTATTACTTATCTGTAATACTCCTCCCTCCCCCTCCTCCAGATGGAGGAAAATTGAGCTGATCATTAAGAAGACAGAACCACTAGGTAGACAGATTATTACTTATCTGTAATACTCCTCCCTCCCCTCCTCCAGATGGAGGAAAATTGAGCTGATCATTAAGAAGACAGAACCACTAGGTAGACAGATTATTACTTATCTGTAATACTCCTCCCTCCCCTCCTCCAGATGGAGGAAAATTGAGCTGATCATTAAGAAGACAGAACCACTAGGTAGACAGATTATTACTTATCTGTAATACTCCTCCCCTCCCCTCCTCCAGATGGAGGAAAATTGAGCTGATCATTAAGAAGACAGAACCACTAGGTAGACAGATTATTACTTATCTGTAATACTCCTCCCTCCCCCCCCTCCAGATGGAGGAAAATTGAGCTGATCATTAAGAAGACAGAACCACTAGGTAGACAGATTATTACTTATCTGTAATACTCCTCCCTCCCCTCCTCCAGATGGAGGAAAATTGAGCTGATCATTAAGAAGACAGAACCACTAGGTAGACAGATTATTACTTATCTGTAATACTCCTCCCCTCCCCTCCTCCAGATGGAGGAAAATTGAGCTGATCATTAAGAAGACAGAACCACTAGGTAGACAGATTATTACTTATCTGTAATACTCCTCCCTCCCCCTCCTCCAGATGGAGGAAAATTGAGCTGATCATTAAGAAGACAGAACCACTAGGTAGACAGATTATTACTTATCTGTAATACTCCTCCCTCCCCCTCCCCTCCAGATGGAGGAAAATTGAGCTGATCATTAAGAAGACAGAACCACTAGGTAGACAGATTATTACTTATCTGTAATACTCCTCCCTCCCCCCCCTCCAGATGGAGGAAAATTGAGCTGATCATTAAGAAGACAGAACCACTAGGTAGACAGATTATTACTTATCTGTAATACTCCTCCCTCCCCCTCCTCCAGATGGAGGAAAATTGAGCTGATCATTAAGAAGACAGAACCACTAGGTAGACAGATTATTACTTATCTGTAATACTCCTCCCCTCCCCTCCAGATGGAGGAAAATTGAGCTGATCATTAAGAAGACAGAACCACTAGGTAGACAGATTATTACTTATCTGTAATACTCCTCCCTCCCCCTCCTCCAGATGGAGGAAAATTGAGCTGATCATTAAGAAGACAGAACCACTAGGTAGACAGATTATTACTTATCTGTAATACTCCTCCCTCCCCTCCTCCAGATGGAGGAAAATTGAGCTGATCATTAAGAAGACAGAACCACTAGGTAGACAGATTATTACTTATCTGTAATACTCCTCCCTCCCCACCTCCAGATGGAGGAAGATTGAGCTGATCATTAAGAAGACAGAACCACTAGGTAGACAGATTATTACTTATCTGTAATACTCCTCCCTCCCCTCCTCCAGATGGAGGAAAATTGAGCTGATCATTAAGAAGACAGAACCACTAGGTAGACAGATTATTACTTATCTGTAATACTCCTCCCTCCCCTCCAGATGGAGGAAAATTGAGCTGATCATTAAGAAGACAGAACCACTAGGTAGACAGATTATTACTTATCTGTAATACTCCTCCCTCCCCCTCCTCCAGATGGAGGAAAATTGAGCTGATCATTAAGAAGACAGAACCACTAGGTAGACAGATTATTACTTATCTGTAATACTCCTCCCTCCCCTCCTCCAGATGGAGGAAAATTGAGCTGATCATTAAGAAGACAGAACCACTAGGTAGACAGATTATTACTTATCTGTAATACTCCTCCCTCCCCCTCCTCCAGATGGAGGAAAATTGAGCTGATCATTAAGAAGACAGAACCACTAGGTAGACAGATTATTACTTATCTGTAATACTCCTCCCTCCCCTCCTCCAGATGGAGGAAAATTGAGCTGATCATTAAGAAGACAGAACCACTAGGTAGACAGATTATTACTTATCTGTAATACTCCTCCCTCCCCTCCTCCAGATGGAGGAAAATTGAGCTGATCATTAAGAAGACAGAACCACTAGGTAGACAGATTATTACTTATCTGTAATACTCCTCCCTCCCCCCCCTCCAGATGGAGGAAAATTGAGCTGATCATTAAGAAGACAGAACCACGAGGTAGACAGATTATTACTTATCTGTAATACTCCTCCCTCCCCCTCCCCTCCAGATGGAGGAAAATTGAGCTGATCATTAAGAAGACAGAACCACTAGGTAGACAGATTATTACTTATCTGTAATACTCCTCCCTCCCCTCCTCCAGATGGAGGAAAATTGAGCTGATCATTAAGAAGACAGAACCACTAGGTAGACAGATTATTACTTATCTGTAATACTCCTCCCTCCCCTCCTCCAGATGGAGGAAAATTGAGCTGATCATTAAGAAGACAGAACCACTAGGTAGACAGATTATTACTTATCTATAATACTCCTCCCTCCCCCTCCTCCAGATGGAGGAAAATTGAGCTGATCATTAAGAAGACAGAACCACTAGGTAGACAGATTATTACTTATCTGTAATACTCCTCCCTCCCCTCCTCCAGATGGAGGAAAATTGAGCTGATCATTAAGAAGACAGAACCACTAGGTAGACAGATTATTACTTATCTGTAATACTCCTCCCTCCCCCCCCTCCAGATGGAGGAAAATTGAGCTGATCATTAAGAAGACAGAACCACGAGGTAGACAGATTATTACTTATCTGTAATACTCCTCCCTCCCCCTCCCCTCCAGATGGAGGAAAATTGAGCTGATCATTAAGAAGACAGAACCACTAGGTAGACAGATTATTACTTATCTGTAATACTCCTCCCTCCCCTCCTCCAGATGGAGGAAAATTGAGCTGATCATTAAGAAGACAGAACCACTAGGTAGACAGATTATTACTTATCTGTAATACTCCTCCCTCCCCCTCCAGATGGAGGAAAATTGAGCTGATCATTAAGAAGACAGAACCACTAGGTAGACAGATTATTGCTTATCTGTAATACTCCTCCCTCCCCTCCTCCAGATGGAGGAAAATTGAGCTGATCATTAAGAAGACAGAACCACTAGGTAGACAGATTATTACTTATCTGTAATACTCCTCCCTCCCCTCCCCTCCAGATGGAGGAAAATTGAGCTGATCATTAAGAAGACAGAACCACTAGGTAGACAGATTATTACTTATCTGTAATACTCCTCCCTCCCCTCCTCCAGATGGAGGAAAATTGAGCTGATCATTAAGAAGACAGAACCACTAGGTAGACAGATTATTACTTATCTGTAATACTCCTCCCCTCCCCCTCCTCCAGATGGAGGAAAATTGAGCTGATCATTAAGAAGACAGAACCACTAGGTAGACAGATTATTGCTTATCTGTAATACTCCTCCCTCCCCCTCCTCCAGATGGAGGAAAATTGAGCTGATCATTAAGAAGACAGAACCACTAGGTAGACAGATTATTACTTATCTGTAATACTCCTCCCTCCCCCTCCTCCAGATGGAGGATAATTGAGCTGATCATTAAGAAGACAGAACCACTAGGTAGACAGATTATTACTTATCTGTAATACTCCTCCCTCCCTTCCTCCAGATGGAGGAAAATTGAGCTGATCATTAAGAAGACAGAACCACTAGGTAGACAGATTATTACTTATCTGTAATACTCCTCCCTCCCCTCCTCCAGATGGAGGAAAATTGAGCTGATCATTAAGAAGACAGAACCACTAGGTAGACAGATTATTACTTATCTGTAATACTCCTCCCTCCCCTCCTCCAGATGGAGGAAAATTGAGCTGATCATTAAGAAGACAGAACCACTAGGTAGACAGATTATTACTTATCTGTAATACTCCTCCCTCCCCCTCCTCCAGATGGAGGAAAATTGAGCTGATCATTAAGAAGACAGAACCACTAGGTAGACAGATTATTACTTATCTGTAATACTCTTCCCTCCCCCTCCTCCAGATGGAGGAAAATTGAGCTGATCATTAAGAAGACAGAACCACTAGGTAGACAGATTATTACTTATCTGTAATACTCCTCCCTCCCCCTCCTCCAGATGGAGGAAAATTGAGCTGATCATTAAGAAGACAGAACCACTAGGTAGACAGATTATTACTTATCTGTAATACTCCTCCCTCCCCTCCTCCAGATGGAGGAAAATTGAGCTGATCATTAAGAAGACAGAACCACTAGGTAGACAGATTATTACTTATCTGTAATACTCCTCCCTCCCCTCCTCCAGATGGAGGAAAATTGAGCTGATCATTAAGAAGACAGAACCACTAGGTAGACAGATTATTACTTATCTGTAATACTCCTCCCTCCCCCTCCTCCAGATGGAGGAAAATTGAGCTGATCATTAAGAAGACAGAACCACTAGGTAGACAGATTATTACTTATCTGTAATACTCCTCCCTCCCCCTCCTCCAGATGGAGGAAAATTGAGCTGATCATTAAGAAGACAGAACCACTAGGTAGACAGATTATTGCTTATCTGTAATACTCCTCCCCTCCCCCTCCTCCAGATGGAGGAAAATTGAGCTGATCATTAAGAAGACAGAACCACTAGGTAGACAGATTATTACTTATCTGTAATACTCCTCCCTCCCCTCCTCCAGATGGAGGAAAATTGAGCTGATCATTAAGAAGACAGAACCACTAGGTAGACAGATTATTACTTATCTGTAATACTCCTCCCTCCCCTCCTCCAGATGGAGGAAAATTGAGCTGATCATTAAGAAGACAGAACCACTAGGTAGACAGATTATTACTTATCTGTAATACTCCTCCCTCCCCCTCCTCCAGATGGAGGAAAATTGAGCTGATCATTAAGAAGACAGAACCACTAGGTAGACAGATTATTACTTATCTGTAATACTCCTCCCTCCCCCTCCTCCAGATGGAGGAAAATTGAGCTGATCATTAAGAAGACAGAACCACTAGGTAGACAGATTATTACTTATCTGTAATACTCCTCCCCTCCCCCTCCCCTCCAGATGGAGGAAAATTGAGCTGATCATTAAGAAGACAGAACCACTAGGTAGACAGATTATTACTTATCTGTAATACTCCTCCCTCCCCTCCAGATGGAGGAAAATTGAGCTGATCATTAAGAAGACAGAACCACTAGGTAGACAGATTATTACTTATCTGTAATACTCCTCCCTCCCCCTCCTCCAGATGGAGGAAAATTGAGCTGATCATTAAGAATGATGAAGAATGATGAAGACTGGAGATGAGTCTTAGCATAGAATACTTGTATGTTTATGGCCCCCCTATAGAAGGGCTGGAGGGATGGAGGAGAATGATAGGCAAGTTTAATACATCTTGACGGGAAAGAAAACAGGCAAATTCAGAACAAATGTAAAGCATCAGATTATAATTGATACATCAATGAGGAATTATGTGTTATCTATATACAGACAGCTACAGAAACGCTGAAAGTAGACACCCACTCACTGCCCCTTCACCAGAGCTTTACCCAGGACTAACTTCTATCATTCTACCTAACAAGATCTGTATGTATCTGAACATGAGAGATTTTTTTTCAAATAAAAGTATGTGTATATTCTTTTGCTTTTCTCTCTTGCCCTTGCTCTTGTTCCCATTTCCCCTCTTTCCTCTCTTTCCACATGGTCATAACCAGCTCTCATCCCTCTCTTTTCTTTCTCTCTTTACTTCTCTATCTCCTTTTCTCTTTCTACTTTTGTATAATAAAGCTTTGAAACAAAAAAAAAGTATGTGTATGTTTATGTGAGTCCATATATATAAAACCTAGCTCTTCTCATTCAGAAAGCAGAGGCAAGTGCACTGTGACAGCAATGAAAACTCTAAATACCCAGATCCTGGTTGTATAAATGAGCATCCTGAGTGCAAGTCACAGGCAGGGTTAGTGACAAGTAATTCTGGAACTTCTTCCTACACCAAAGAAATACTGAAAACAAGGAAGAAACCAAAGTCGCAAAAGAGAGCTGGAAATTACCCTGAAAGATCCCCTGCAACCAAGTAGAGAACAAAAGGAACACAAACACCATAGGGCCGGTGCATTACAGCTGAAGGCCAGTGAGGAAAACAGAGATCCAGGAGTATTTACAGTCGTGTTAGTTACTCATCTGTGGCTGGGATATAATGCCATGGCCAAAAGCAACTTAAGAGTTTATTTAGCTTATGGTTCAGAGGGCAAGACGTCCACAGCAGTTGAGAAGGCATGGAAGCCGAAAACAGAAACTGAGAGCTCATATCTCAACTGCTCTTAGAAAACAGAATGTAAGAACTGTGGTAAGGCTATATGCCCTCAAAGCCAGCCCACTTTCTCCAACAAGTCTCCAACTCCTAAAGGTTCTGTAACATCTCCCAACAGTGCTACCAACTGGGGACCACGTGTTTAGACTTAAGAGCCTATGGGGGACATTTCTCATTCACAACAGAAATGAAAGAAGAGAAGACACAGCTTTTCCCAAGTGAAATGCAAACTATGAGGTGATGTTAATAGAAGAGAATCCTTTGGAATCTCTCACAGTGGAGCTGGATTCAGACACAAGTCATCTCAGAGTCTGCAACTCACAAGTTTATGTTTAATGAGGAATAGGGTTCTAGAAGAATGTCCCAGACTCTTCCACATTGTACCAATCAGGTACAAAGAGTCAAATTCGTAACATTCTGGTACAGCTTAACAGACAATCACATTACCAGGTAATCAATTTTAACATCACAAGTGAATGAAACAGCATGTTGAATGAAACAAAGAAACAGGTTGGAGGAGAATAAAACCACAGGATGAGGCAGTCAGTCAACTGTGAGAAATCTTTAGAGGCATGAATGCTTAAGTCATGAGGCTACTACAGTTCCCTCTGCCTGCTACAGGTCAACTGAGTGATTCCATGAGAAGGTCCTCTTTCTATATCACTTGAACTGGAGGAATTGGGGATAGAAGAGTGCCAAGTAGATAGCCTAGTTTTATAAGAATCCTCCAAACCACCAATGACAGTGGGTACAAGGGGGACAGCAGTCAGTGATGCATTATCAGGGAAACTGGGTGGAGTGTCATGTTCCTACAAATTTAATTCTGAAGTTATTTCAAATAAGTTGCTTAAGAATCTTCCCAAGAGTATAATGAATTCCCCTCCCTACCTCCACATGTACTGGGATATATGATAGATACACATGTACTGGGATGGTGATTTCTTCCAGACATCTTCAGCACTGGTGAAGGAAAACTCAAATGTTGAGTGTTGAGTATGGAGACAAAGAAAGTGTAAGAGAAAGATTATACAACAGGGAGGAAAACCTTTGGCTCATGTCCATGTCCATCGAGTCTTCCATGAGGTGGAGGCATGCACTTCGGTGTGTGAGAACAGACACACAGGATGGAATGATGCCGAGGACCACCTTTATCTTTCAATACAAATGTGAAGTGATGGATGGACTGTGTGCCTGTGCGTGTGCATGCGGTACTGGGGACCAAACCCACCGCCTTGTATATGATCGACAACCCACCTATTGCTAAACTACATAATCGCTAGATTATTATGCTTCAAAAAGATTATCAGTTTTTCATAAATCAGTTCTATCTAAGCACATACAAAAGGTAACCACTTTGCACTCAGCCGACCTCTGTTTCCTCTTAGTTAGGATTACCTAACCTAAGAAGGAAAAGGGAAGCACACCAGCAGGTGTGGTCCCGTGGGCAGCTATAGCTATAATTCTACCATGCTCCTGGCCTCAGGCTGACCCGGTCTCAGAACCTCATCATTTTTTTTCTACCTACATCCAAAAATTCTCTCCCATATTTTGTCATCTTCCCGCTTTCTGGAGGAAGTAGGTTGGCATTAGCAGGGAGAAAATATAGTTCCATATAAAACATCAAGAAAACGGAAGTAGTTACACTGGGTGAAGTAACTCTTATAACTGCTCTCCAGCCTGGGAGACAGAAAAGAGGACGGGCTATCTGAACAAGCTCAAATTGATTTATCGATTAAGTATAGCCTCAATTCTCTAGAAACCAGGTAAGGATGAAAAGCTTAAAGACAACCAAGAGGCCAGTGGTGACAGGTTCTATAGACATATTCATCTAGTCTCCATTCTAGTTCCTATTTGACCATGACTTTCTGATTATAACCTCATCCCCTGATGCAAGAACAAATATTACACACTACACTACAAGTGCTACACTAAGGTGGAATTTGACCCTCAATTCAGTGAAAAGAGAGTTGCCTTACATGTTAATATTTTCTACCTTTGTTTTTGTTTTGTTGTTGTTGTTTTTTGGTTTTGTTTTTTGTTTTTTTGGAGACAACGTTTCATGTAGTGCAGGATGGCCTTGATCCTCCTGCCTCATCTCCCAAGTGCTGGGATTACAAACTTGCTGCCACATGGATTTATGTGGTTCTAGGAACTGAATTCAGAGCTCTGTGCATGCTAAGCAAGCACTCTACAAACTGAGCTATATCCCAAGCCCTTTTACATGTCTTTATAATGGAGAGAAAGTACTAAGTAAATCTTTAAATACTACAATCTACTTACCACAAATAAGCCATCTATTAAGACAGGTATATTTGAAAAACCAAAGGACTTTCAAATTATACTGCATTTCTACGTCATTTTTACCAGAATATAATAAACAAAAAGTACACACATATGTATGTGTATTAGCAGGTCTTCTATTTCAAAGACTGGGAAATTAAATCTGGGATTACAATTACATCTTTATAAACAATACACCAAAAATTGCAGTCAGACCTCCACCTCTAATACATAAGATCTACCAGTCTTAACAAAATATGTTAAAATGTTCAATTTCTCAAAAATATAAGACCATTTTTTAAGTTTTGACAGTTCCTTTTCGAGCAATATATATGTGCAACAAGAAATCAAGTAACTAATGTCCTAGTTTACACAAAAGACATGAAAGGATGTGTCTGTATACATAGGTACAAAGACATGAACTAAAGTATCTATAGCAACTGCTGAGAATAGAAATTCTGTACAGGTCACTGTAGATAAATAAACAATCTTTTAAAGAGTCCATACACTTACTTGATATCTGATAGTATTTCTTTCTCAACTGCTTTCCGAACTAGAAACCCACTCTTCACTTTCACTCGATAGGTGATGTGATGAAAACTCAGCACATCTCCTTCTGTGAGTGTCTTCACAGATCTGGGGTTCATCCCAGGAAGGCCATTGCTGTTTCCCTGTGACATTGGTACTAACACGTGGTCATTACTGGAAGACATCGTTAAGATTTATGCCTTTCTGCAGAGGGAAAAGCAAGTCAATTAATAGCATGAATAAAAGAGAGCATCAACACAGATCCCAGCACTTTTATTTTGAGTTGCGAGCCTAGCCTGTAACGGCTGAGCCATCTCTCCAGCTCAAGATAATAGAACTTTTAAAACAAGTCTTTAAACCTCTCTGTTAATTTGTAGATTCCTTTCAAATGGACATTCTTCTCACATTACTGGGTAAGATGCACCTTAGATCAGGTAGCATGGTACAGACATAACTACTCTGAGTGCCTCTGCTCCCATTAGCTTTCAAATGCCTAAGAAATAGGACCTTAATTCTATGCAAAGTACTAAAACAAATCAAGTAGAAAAAGGATGGGTAACTTTTTATCTTTTCTAGCTTCAATGCTTGTACTAAAACTTAAATTCAGAATACATGATTGTTTGATCTTAGAGTTTGTACACTGTTATTAGCAAGTGGGCTTAGCTTAGTGTTCAGTACAGGAGGGTTCTCTGATTGCCAGACATTGTACCTCCAGTTATTCTGCCCCTTCAAGAAGATCAACTCACAAACTGCCTCCAGTGACAAAACCATAATGGGGAAATATATGTAAATTCTAGGATAGCTTAAAATGTGCAAACTATTAACTATATCAAATGAGTAATTAAACAATTCTGGACTTTAAAGTAAAAACTGAGAATTGAGTTTACAGATCAAGTTTATAATGCTTCACAAGGTACACTATAAAAAAAATCCTTAAAAATCTGATTACTCTGAGACCTTAGGGTTACCTGAGCTTAATGCAATGGGCTTAACAGGTTACATTCAATAACCTTAGTTTCCATGTTTCAAAGATATGCATTCATGAAGAACTTTATTTCTATTTTCCTGAGTTTTGCTTCATGTGTGAAATTTATATGTGCAGACACGAGAAAGTGCTCAGGGGCAGGATTTACTTCACTTCTCTCCTTTCTAGAATTTTGGTTCCTACAAAAAGTATACAGGAAATATCTAGGAAAAAATTTCTAAAATTATGAACAGTGTCACCATCAAGGAAAGAGAACCTCCAGATTTAAGGATCACGTCCCTGGGGGTGGGGGAGGGCAGGATTAAAATAATCCCTCATGCATGTAACTGAGACCTGGGAAGGGAAGGGAAGGGAAGGGAAGGGAAGGGAAGGGAAGGGAAGGGAAGGGAAGGGAAAACCGAGTAGAATCACTATTTTAAAAAATGTTGGGCAGTGTTCTCCCAAACGGATGAGAGTTTTAAGTCTCCGAATGAAGTTCCAAAAAACAATAAGCATGATAGAAAGCGAGCAATCCAAATGTGTTCCAGGCAAAAGCATACATTTCTGAATAACGTTTTTATATCCTAAATACAGCATTTATTACTAGTCATATTTAAAAATGGAATAATCAAATATACCATAGTAACTAGCCAAAGTTTATTTTGAAGCATTTGAAAAAAAGGCAAAAGTGATATAGAAACTGTACTGCTATATTCTAACTATTTTGTTAAATCTCTCCACATCTTCAGAAACCAAGATATGTCAATGCAAATACACCTATCAAGTCTTTTCCTACTAACCCCACGGTGGCTACTTTCTATACTCCCAAAACACTGTAAGAATCAAGAACAAATCACTTGACTTAAATTGGTCATTGACTCAAGACAAACATGAGATTTTATTTTTTGTAAAATATTCACTAATAAAAGGCTACAACAGGAACCAAAGGTTAAAAGAACCAAAGAAAGATCACTCACGCCAGCAGATGAAGATCTGGAATTGATATACCTGTAACAATGTTAACCGTGTGTGCAGTTGGTTGTCTTCCCAGTAGCAGAGCTGAGTATGTACCCTCCCTACTGAGCAGCTATTTAATTCCTAAGTAGAGTTCTACAACCTCCCTCACAGGCTTAGGGCTTACAACCCAGTAGACTGGTCAGGAATACCACTTAGCAGGAGTGAGGAAGATTTAGAAGAAGGGAAAGAAAACAGAACAAATTCTGGAGCTCTCATATGGAAAAATGCATTACCCTAAGTTGAAACAAAACAGTACATTAAGGATTAAAAAAACAAAGGGAGTCTGAGACTTTAATACCATCCCACAGCATTCGCCCTCTAGTTAAATTAGATGATTCACAAAAGTGCCCACCACCATCACATTCACAGTAACCTGTCCTATGGTGGCCGCCTTCCTGTTGTGTGTACTGCTGATTAGACTGCCCCCCTTTTTTGTTTTTAACATAAGGAAATCAACTCAGACCATATCTGGACTATGCTGTGACAAAAGTTTAACATCCTACCTTGTTAACTGGTTTCTAGAAGACTGCTAATCAAACGGAGTTTTCCCATTTTTTGTATCCCAGAATTTGCTTTATATATGATGAAAAGTACACCCAAGTAGGGAAATACACAGGTCAACTCTGTCCTCAGACAGACAGACCTGCCCATGTGTTAACGACAGTGCGTGTTAGCAGCCACGGGTCAAAGTACAGAGCTAGACATGTACATTTTTTCTTCTGTAAACAATTCTCGAAGACGGAGAGCTAATCTCTGCTTCACAGCCACAGGGTCACTGATTAAAAGGCTAAACTACTTACTGACATTAATGCAAAGATAATAGTCCTGGCAAGGAGTTAGAGGCTTCAAATCACAAAGGAAAAGGAAACGACCACCTAAACCATGGTTTTTAACTTCGAAAAGTATTCCTTACATTTAAAATGTCTTCTGTTGTTAAGTGTTTTTCACGTGTCCATCATCTGACACATTCACCTTAAAGCATCTGGTACTGAAAACACTCTAAGACTGCTTAGTAATTGCGTTTGTAATTAGACCTCTGACACGGTTCTAGGCTTTCCCATCATGGTAGCCATAATCTGAGGACAAGACAGATACGGAGAAACACCCCATAATGGAAGGCATATGCCTGGCTAGTTTTATGGCAGCTTAGCACAAGCTAGAGTTATTTTGGATAAGGGACTCTGAATTGAAAAAACAAAGAAGAAGAAAAAAAAAAGATCCTGACCAGAAAGGTCTGTGGGTAAGCCGGTGGGACATTTACTTTCTTGACTGATAATAGCAAGAGTCCAGCTCACCGGTGGATGGTCCTGTCCCTGGGTAGGTAGGTGGCCTTGAGTTATAAAAGAAAGAAAACTGATCAAGCCAGGAGGCACTACACTCCTCCACAGATTCTGCTTCAGTTCCTGGATTCCCTCAGTGATGCATTTATAAGCTTTAAAGTAAAATTAATCTCAAAGTTGCTTTTGGTTATAGTATTTTATCAAAGCAATAGAAACCCTAATTGTTGTTTTTAAAGAGCATTCTGACTGTTTCATGGTGAATGTTGGGCGAAGCTTAGGAATTAAGTGCAGATGTAAGGGCCAGTTGGTATCAAAAACTAAAGTAGGCCTGCTTGCAAAGAGGACATGTATGTGAGTATTACAGAAAGGACCTCATGAACAAGATGACTCTCTTAGATGACTAACTGCCTTGCCCTCTTTGATTTTTCTTTTTGCAAAAATATATTTCCCTTGAGGTTTCTTTTTTCTTTAAGATTTTAAAACATTTCTCTCTCTCTCTCTCTCTCTCTCTCTCTCTCTCTCTCTCTCTGTGTGTGTGTGTGTGTGTGTGTGTGTGTGATTTGTGTGCAGGTGCCCAAAGAGGCAAGAAGGCGGCACTGAATCTTCTGGAGATGGAGTTAAAGGTGGTTATAAGTTGACCAAAATGGGTACCAGGAACGAAACTCAGGTCCTTCTTGGACCAGGAAGATGATTCAGTGGGTAAATACACTTAATCTGAGTTCAATCCCATCATCCCAGATGGCGAAAGGAAAGAATCAACTGCTACAGGTTATCCTCTGACCTCCACAGGTATTCTGTGGTACACACATACACACAAACACACACACACACACACACACACACACACACACACACATAGATACACGTACATACAGACACCATAAAATAAATAATTGAAAAAATAGGCAAATATGTAAAAAACAAAATGAGAACTGGGTATGGTTCAGTGAGTAAAGTGCTTGCTGTTATGTCATGAAGACCAGAGTTCAATCCCCACCAGCTATGTAAGCATGTCAAGGATGCCTGTAATCTCAGCGGTGGAGAGCTGGAGACAGGAAGATCCCTAGGGATTCCAAACCAGTCTAGCCAACTCAGCAAACTGCAAGTTCTGTGAAAAAGAACATGTCTTATGTCTTGAAACATAAGAGCAATTTAGCAAGCAAGATCCAACATCAACTTTTGGCTTCCACACATATGCCTGCTTCTGTGTAGGTGTACATATAACACATGGATACATACAAAACAACAGACAAAAGACCCAATTAGCAAAATAAAAAGGTTTACTATTTATACATATCTTCTTCTATATAAGAGCCTCAACCCCATATATAGCCCTGGAACTAAAATGATGGGGGAGGGGAGGGGGTATCACACAAAAATTGGCAAGAGTAAAGGTATCTGAATAAATGACCAAAATTAAATTCAGATTTAAAATCAAACTGATAATGAAACTATGTTCTTCCTGGCAGAGCTCACCCATGTCTCATCAGATAACATGTGCCCTTGGCATTATATATGCCCATACGACAGCAATAAATGCTGCCTGAATACTGTGGCTTAGATTTCACTGTCATATGTTATGAACTAGGAAAAAAGTACAATTTTACTGCACAACATTTTCTCCTCTTAAAGAAACATAAAGATGAGCTGAGCTAAAGAGATGGCTCACAAGGTAAGAGTACTTGTTGCTCTTCCAGAAGACCCAGGTTTGATTCCCAGCACTCACACAGAAGTTTACAAATTATCTGTAACTCTAGTTCCAGGGGATCTAACAGTCTTCCAGTATCCTGAGACAAAACATACACAACTGTGGTGCAAAAACACCCATACACATAAAATAAAAGTAAAGGAATCAAAGGAGGAGGAGCAGGAGATGGAGAAGGAGAAAGAGATGGAGTTGGAGAAGCAGCAGCAGCAGCGACAGAAGCAGAATGGTTTCGTTACAGAAAACGAAGTCATAATATTTTCCTATCATTCCTCATAAGTATCTAAATAATGTATCTTCTGTTAAATATATCTAGTGTTAATATATCATGTGTTAAAATGTTTGATTTTTAAAATGCTGGTTGAGGTGCTGACTTGATCTTCATGAAAAGAAATCATTACGTGAATTTTGGCTTGAGATTAGAACAGGATTTGCTGAGTTTCTGAAATAGCCACGGACATGCTACTGCTATTTTGTATGCATCTATGTGAAGTGGTATTCCCAGACAAAGAATTATAAAATCAAAATATTGATCATCTCAGATAATATGTAATTCATGTAAAGATAACAAGTGCATCCATTTCCATTACATGTACAAGTTTGCTTTTGTCTTTAATAAATGATAAATCCTATATATATAGCAAACACTTGTTCTAAAATAGATTTATCACCACCTGTTTGCAATAGCACCAATATCAAAGGGATCTCATTTCCCTGCATTTTGGCAGTGTTTCTTTTCTTGATACTGGCCATTCTGCCTGGGGGAAAATGAAATCTGAAAGTACTATTACTGCTAAAGATGTTAAACACTGTTACAGATATTTCTTGGTCATTTTACTTTTTTCTTTTGAAAATTCTCTCATTAATTGGACTGCCTGATTCTTTGTTTTTGGAGTTCTTTACATATTCTGGATTTTAATTATTTGTCAGATGTATAGTTGACAAATATTCTTTCTACACTGGGACTCTACTTCACACAATGGACTCTTTCCCTTGCTGTACAAAAGCTTTTTACGTTTTATAGGGTCCTATTTGTCAACTGTTGGTCTTAATTCTTGAGAAAATGGAATCTTATTCAGAAGTCTTTTCCCATACGTGCACCTTGGAGAGTAATGCCTCTGTTTCTTCTAGGTGTTTTGGCTTTTCATATTTCACACTAAAGTCTTTAATGAAAGGTCCTATTTGTCAATTGTTGGCCTGAATTCCTGAGCAAATGGAATCTCATTTAGAGAGTCCTTTTCTACACCTATATCTTAGAGGACATTGCCTGTCTTTCAGGTTTCATGGTAAAGTCTTTGAATTACTTAAGAGTTGATTTATGTGCATGGTAATAGATATTAGCTTACTTTCATTCTTCTACATATGGTCAACCTGTTTTCCAACACCATTTGTTGAAGATACTGTCTTTTCTGCAGCGTGTACTGTTTGTATCTCTAAGACCTAAGGTTCAGAGATAATCCCAAATGATGGGATGGATGGACTGTAAGAGCCAGAGAACCGAAATATCGGCTGTGAGACAGTGTCTTCTATATTTGACAAGACAGCTGTACCCATGAAATATCAACAATAGGGTAGCCTAAACAAGACCTACATGACAACACCTGCCAATGTATGTGGGGAAAATATGACAGGACCCATCCCTAGATAAAGAACTCTATATAGGCAGCTAATGGCTGCTGAGAGGGAAAATCAGTTTTTTCCAGGGACAAGGCCACTGAGATAGACTGTCTAATCTTAAGTGATCACCTCTAAACACATATACATAGGAACAACACTCAATAGAGTCAACAGGTTTTGTACACATGTACAAACACACATACATATGCATGCATGAATGTGCAACTAAAAAAGATAATTTGAGAGTGAGGACACACTAGAGGAGTTCAGGGGGTAGGAATCAGAAATGATGTAAATATAGTCCTTGTGTATAAAATTCTGAAAAAAAACTACCCAATATTTAAAAAGAAAATAGCTTTATTAATGTTTTATTATCAGCAAATGTTAGTTTGTATACCTATAAAACCATACGCCCTACCAGGTTATTACATTAAGTCTCTTAGATAAAAGAGGACTGAGTGGAGAAAGTTTAAGGCTTGATTTATTCTGCATAGAAATTTCACAACACAATGATAGTCTAAGAAGGACCGGATGGTTGAGGGTTCTCTCCTTCCTTGTGCGAAAAGGAAGAGTCTGGGCTTCCAGTCACAAGTTTGGGAAGCTGAGGTGAAGAGAGCTAAGGCAGATGAGAAACATCTTACAATTATGTCTTCCCTCAAACCATCTGTAACAGGCAAACACCTACATAAATATGAAATCCCTTTATAAATGCAAACTTAATACAAAAATATATATTTATACTCTGCATGTGTAGTTGGAGGGAAAACACTGAGTTTTATCACTATTCATGGACTTTTAACAGGCTTATAGTCAATTCAAACACCAAAAGAGCTATATTTTGGTCTGGTGCTTTCTGGCAGCCTCTAAACAGACCTAGTTTTAATAAATAGATAATACAAATAAGAGTTGTTTTAATTGAATTACTAATGAAATATCAATAAAATGATAACTATTATCAATTAATTTGGGGATTTTAAATTTTGGGTTAATGTTTTATATCTTGGTAGCTAGAACAATTTCAGAGTCCATAGAAGAAATGTCTGTCTTTGGCTTCCCATCCTAAATCTTCTCTCTTCTAAGTAATCTTGCCTTCCCCACTACCCCACTCAAGCATTCTACCAACTTACTAATCTATTTTGGCAGTTTGCTCCTTTCAGTTAGATATTCTGACCAACTTACACTGTCTACTATTCTTAATCAATGAAATATGTTGGCAGACACTCAGAAGAGATAAAATAATGTCAAATGGGCTAGAGTTCACAGGAGAGGCCTGGACGCATTTACAGTGTTAAGTCCTGAAGCCAGAGTAAGGAGGACCATAATTCCGAGCTTAAGACACTCAAATTCTCCCAATCCCTAATCTGCTTGAAAGTATAGAATACAAAAAGAAGTCTTTTCATAAATCCGTTCTAGAGACTTAATGCGGTGGAGGTCAGCCCAATATAAACACTGTCACAGAAGTACCACACCATCCATCTGCTGTCCTAAAAAGATACATCATTCCATTTGTGTGTAATACTGTGTCCGTGCACATGCACACCCACTCATGTGGAGGCCAGAGAACAAGAGTCAGTCTCTCCTTCCACCACGTGGGGTCTGAGGATTGAACTCAGGTTGTCAAGCATGGGGCAAGTGGCTTTATGTACCAAGTCATCATGCAGGCCCAAGACCTAGTTACATTAAAGTGGTTTGCTTCCTCAGAACTGCCCCTCCCCACCTGCCCATTTCAAGATGAAAATGGTGAATGGGAGAGAGGACCATATGTCTGTAATTCTTGTACTCAGCAGGCTTAGGCAGGAGGATCTCAGGAATTCAAGGCCAGGTTAGGCAGGGTAAGACCCTGTCTCAAATAATAAGTAAATAAATAGGCCCCAATTCTCTCTTTTCCCTTTGACTTACAGTTTTCTCTCAATGTGCAGTTAAAATTTCCTGTATTGGTCTGGTTCTTCTCAATTCAGTTCACGTCTCCAAATATTCAACCTGAGAAGGAAGAAGGGTTTTTCCTCTACTACACCATAGGCAGTGAGTTTCAGGGACTGAATCCTGATGCTATATCTTAAACTAAGATCAGGAAGCACCAGTTACAGGTACACATTGGCCAAAGCTCAAAATTAGCAGCAGTGAGCCAACATATTATATAAAAATTGACTTAACAAAAACCTGGTTCCTGATGTATAAAAAAATCCACAAATAGAAGTCTTCAACTTGTTTTTAGTATTGCAGCTAAACACAACAGCATCAGTTTAAAAATTACCTGTGACCTGGACTTCTCCCTTCCCTAACCCAGCAGCTGACTACTATTAATAGGTGGTCACAGATGAAAAATTAGTTTTCTCCAACAGTCTCACTGGGGATATAAACTACTTTTAAGGCCAGGCCCCATGCCCAGTAGTAGATGCCCAAAAACAAAATGAATTCAGTGGCATTTTTAGAGGTTCCCTGACTCAGAATGGTTTGCCAAGACTTTTTTTTTTTTTAAACCTTACAAGTACTTTGTGTATATATTATGGCTTCTGGTTTTATGCTTTAAGGGATTTTTGTGTATGCAAATGTGTGTCTATATGTGTTTATTAACCTTTTCCTTTGGCTCTGGTTTGTCCTATTCTGGTTTGTTTTCTTATTATCTAATTTTTATTACTATTTATTATTCTTTAGATTCCTGTCTGTATCCTAATCAGAGAGATAATAAAAGTTGTGGATTTGGTTAAGCGGGTAGGTAGGAGTTGTGTGAGGGGAAATTATACTCAGAATATATTGTATTTTTAAATATCCATTTTCAATAAAAACAACTGCCTGTGCTACTTTGTTTCCTTTGGAAACCATCAGGAGATAGGCTACAAGGGAGCATCAAACACTGTCCACCAGACACATTCTCCTGAGCAATGAAACAGAAAATGTGACTGAGAAATTCAGACTTCCTTAATTTTAATTCAATTTCTACATATGATACTGAGAAAGATAATATAAGTCTACATTACTTCTGGGTTCAGGATATATTTTTTATTACTGAATTTTTTATAAAGTCCTAAGATTTTTCTATATCTTATATGAATTCATTTCTGAGTTTCTAAATAGTACAAAACAGGGCTGGTGAAACAGCTCAGTGGATACCTGTTGCCTGGTAACCTAAGTTTAATTCCTAGAACCCACATATTTGAGGGGAAGAACCAACTGCAAGTTGTCTTTCACCTCTCCATGCTCACTGTAACACACACACACATACTCACACCTGTACACACACAGATGTTTAAAAAGTTTTAAAATAAATAGTATTATATTTCTTTCAACATCATCAAGTGATTAAATAAAATTTAACTTAAACACCAGATAACTGCTACATGCTTCTAGCTGAAAATAACAAATCTGTAACATGAGCACAGTTGGTAGAGCCTAAAGGAAATACTTCTGTTTTCACAACTGTCTTCTATGTGCTAAGTCGATCTTTTTCCTCACACAAAACAAATGAGATGAGTCGCAAAGAATTAGTCCTGATCTCTAAAGAGAAATTATAAAACTTTATGATGAACCACATTTATTGATGAGGTAAGTTTCATACTATTTTGTTTAGCATTCCAAATATGAATATGAGGAGGGGGGAAATCAAGTTAAATAACTATAACCTTTCAAGACAACCCCTAAAACACTCCTTACAAGTCTGCAAGGTCACTAATTATAAATACAAAGATTTGAGTTACCGCACTGACAACCTAGGCCAGGTCACAGAGCATGAACATTCTAGCTACGTTCTTGACCTTCAGCTATCTCTTGTTATGTATCTGTAAGTGCAAGACTCCTACTCCCACTTGCATTTTACTTAGATTACATTGCAAGCCTACAATTCCTAGAAATCAGGCTCATCAGCTAAATTCACTTACCACCAAGCCACATGCCTTGAGTTCATTCTCCAGAGACACACATGCACGTAAACATACATACAAACACACAAAATAAATAATAAATATACTAAAGTTTCAATAAAAACACAAATTCTACAAGTTGTATTTGTAAGCTAGACATAGTGGCCCATAAGAGTTCAAGGCCAGCCATCAGCTACAGGGAGAATCTGAAGTTACCATGGGCTACAAGAGACCTTATCTCATAAAAACAAGAAAAACAGGCTGTGGCATACCTATAATACCAGCATTTGGGAGGTAGAAGGAAGAGGATCAGTAGTTCAAGACCGTTCTCTACTACTTAGTTCATATCTAGCATGTGTTACAAAAGACACTGTCTCAAAATGACAAAAATTAATTAAATACATAAGTCATAATTCATGAAAATTGAGTCTTCCAGCAGATTATAGCTATAAAAGAAGGGATCTAACAATGTCTATTATTTTTGGATCCTTCAGATCTCCTCATACCCTATTCTCAAAGATCCCTATAAATAAAAGACAATGTGACACAGGTATTAAAATCACTAGCCATCATGGTAAGGTTGAGATTTTAAAACTTGACTAGAAATATTATAGTGGTTATTGCTAAACTACAAATAAAATTTAGAAAGGGAATAAACACAAATGAAGAAACTTAGCTTCAAAATTTTGAATGGTAGGACAAGTCCTAAACACTACGATCTAAGAACTCTAACCCTATCCCTAACTGGCATCATGGGAAGTTGAGCATCAGTGAATGGGCAGAGATCATTAGGTCCTGAACAACAACCAACAAATTGGGAAAAGATCTTTACCAAACCTACATCCAACAGAGGGCTAATATCCAACATATACAAAGAATACAAGAAGTTAGACTCCAGAGAGCCAAATAACCCTGTTAAAAAATGGGGTACAGAGCTAAACAAAGAATTTTCACCTGAGGAATATCAAATGGCTGAGAAGCACCTAAAGAAATGTTCAACATCCTTAGTCATCAGGGAAATGCAAATCAAAACAATCCTGAGATTTCACCAGTCAGAATGGCTAAGATCAAAAACTCAGGAGTACTGGCGAGGATGTGGAGAAAGAGGAACACTCCTCCACTGCTGGTGGGATTGCAAGTTGGTACAACCACTCTGGAAAGCAGTCTGGCGGTTCCTCAGAAAACTGGGCCTGACACTCCCGGAGGATCCGCTATACCACTCCTGGGCATATACCCAGAGGATTCTCCAGCATGTAATAAGGACACATGCTCCACTATGTTCATAGCAGCCCTTTTTATAATAGCCAGAAGCTGGAAAGAACCCAGATGTTCCTCAACAGAGGAATGGATACAGAAAATGTGGTATATTTACACAATGGAATACTACCCAGCTATTAAAAACAATGACTTCATGAAATTCTTAGGCAAATGGGTGGAACTGGAAAATATCATCCTAAGTGAGGTAACCCAATCACAAAAGAACATACATGGTATGCACTCACTGATAAGTGGATATTAGCCCGGAAGCTCAGAATACCTAAGACACAATTCACATATCAAATGATGCCCATGAAGAAGGAAGGAGAGGCCCCTGGTCCTGGAAAGGCTCGATACAGCAGTGTAGGGAAATACCAGGACAGGGAGTGGGAATGGGTTGACTGGGGAACAGGGGGAGGGGAGAGGGCTTAAGGGACTTTCAGGGAGGGGGGAACCAGGAAAGGAGAAATCATTTGAAATGTAAATAAAGAATATATCTAAGAAACAATAAAAAAATAAAAAATAAAAATACAAAAAACAAATAAATAAGGCTGCTATGAAAAAAAAAAAAAAGAAAGAAAAGCCAAAGCAAACATGAGAGTACCAGGAAAACATGAGGTTGAATTTCTCAATTAGAATTTTACAGGAAACTGCATAGCACAAGGTCTATAACCTAGTCCTTTCTCAGGAGTCTAATATGTGTATAACACATGTATACTACATTAAGGTCAATATTCCTGTTCAGTTCCAGTTTATAATTAAATAAACATAACCACAATCAGATGTCAATAAGCATAAACAGAAAACCTGAAGTCAATAGTGGCACTGTTTCTCAAAATTACTGTGAGACTTTTTGCTATTCTATGGAGGCCAGACTCCATCCAAAGTAGTAAATGTATTTTATAACAAGTGGGTGTTCCACAAAAATCATATTAGAACCCATAATTATAATAGAAGAACCTCTATTCCATGGACACATCAGCTCAAATCCAATAATGCATTGTGTGTGGGGGGAGGGGTGGGGGTCAGGGGTACCTGCAAGACTCCCAGTTGGCAGGGAAATGATCAGGGTGAGGTTAATAAAACTCAGGTCAGTATGAATTTAGTAGGGTCTGGGTCAAAACTTCTTAAATATTACCAATCAGTTTATTTTCTTACAGAGTTAAACACAATAAAACTTTGGAGGAAAGTTTCAACATAACAATCACCATAACAATAACAGAGCTTCAGGCTTGGCTACATCAAAATTCCCTTGCAAAGTGTGTCTCTTTAGCAAAGCACCTATGATCTTTAACATAAGAATGAGTTCTATTAACTGATAAACAGTGTTCAAAGTAAGGACCTAGAGAGGAAGGATTCATAAAGATGGGTTCTACAGACAGAGGATTGCTCAGGATCTTGGGGGATTTGGATGGAGTCTGGCCTCCACAGAATAGCAAAAGATCATCAGGTTGTTAAACAATATCCACTCCAGCCTTTGGGGTAAACAGGTGTCATTTCCTTCCTTAGAAGAAAAGAGCCTGCCTGTATAAAAATTCTGGTTTCTAGTGTTTTCTATAAGCTGTGCCCTCTACAATATATCATTGTGGTCTGTGCCATTGCTAACAGGAACAGCAGAAATATTTATTCGAAATTTAACTTAATATTTCACCTTTATAAATTTAACCAAATCAAAGGTTAAAAAACACAGAGGGAGAGTGTCTCAAGTTCTGGGCATATTATATTAATATAATATTAAAAAAATTTTAAAAAATGCACAGGAAATAGAAATATTGTTAAGGGCTTTTATTTTGAGAAGGAGAAGGCAAGTTTAAAGACTTGCTCAAAAATAACTCTAAAGAGGAAAGGCTTCATTCACAATTGACATAAGTACACTTTGAAAATCTCAAAGAGTCTCTACGCAACTTCCTTTCATATACACTGTTATTAGTCAGTATACATCTTTTTTTTAAAAAATTTATTTATTATTATATGTAAGATAAGTACACTGTAGCTGTCTTCAGACACACCAGAAGAGGACGTCAGGTCTTGTTACAGATGACTGTGAGCCACCATGGGGTTGCTGGGATTTGAACTCAGGATCTTCGGAAGAGCAGTCAGTGC
Source organism: Tokudaia tokunoshimensis (assembly GCA_036184795.1). Classification (NCBI taxonomy): domain Eukaryota; kingdom Metazoa; phylum Chordata; class Mammalia; order Rodentia; family Muridae; genus Tokudaia; species Tokudaia tokunoshimensis. Next base: position 80,045,835 of record BTHU01000002.1, on the reverse strand, counting down.
TCTTAGCCACTGAGCCATCTCTTCAACCCCAAAAGTAACCTGTAGGCCCAGCAAGATTTGAACTCTCGACCCCTGGTTTACAAGACCAGTGCTCTAACCCCTGAGTTATGGAGCCAGTCACGTCAGTATACATCTTAATGAAGCTACTAAGATAATAAAATATTTCTGGTTCCTTAACAGAGCCTAATAAACAGAAGTTAATAATATGTGGAATATTTATTTTATAATACTCATTAGGTCAGTATTTGATTTAAAAACTTCAGCTCCCAAATCTTGCCAAATTTATCTGTCTCATAAAAAGAGGAAATCCAGTGAGAACTATAGTCAAGTCTTATCTAACGTAAGAAGCTGAATGTCATAGTAGTCTGGGTGAAGATCACACATAGTAGGAGAGTGCCTACTAGCACGCACAGAAACACAGGCCCCGGACCCTATTAACATCCAAGAGAGACTCAGAGGGTACCTGGTCCCCAAAACAAACTTAGTTTTCAGTATCACTCTAAATAAACATAACCAGAGCATCAGGTTTGATTCATGACAATGAGCCTATAATTGTTTGCAATACGAGAAGAAGCAAATGCTTCAACAAATGATGGTAGTGGTAAATACATAAAAATAGCAAAAAAATTGTCAAAAGCTGGGACAATCTGAGCAGCAAATCAAATATGGGTAATATTGGATTAAGAAACAAATAACGAAATAAAATTGCATGAGTTGGTACTGACATAAATAGTTAAATAAGTAAAGGAAATGTACAGCTAATTGCACCTGAGAGGAAAAAAGGGATTAGACTTTAAGTGAGACTCCTTTAAAACATGTCACTAAAACAATTAAAAAGTGCAACATGTTCCCCAAATGAGGTCCAAAATCGCCAAGCAGAAGTTTGAGGAGAAATAGGATACACAGAGTTCAAGTGTGTCTCCTAAGACACACCTTATCGACAAAGGGAAAGGTGAAATCCTTCATCAAGGTGATTATGATCCATAAGAACATGTATCAGCCTCTCATACCCTGGTATACTGACAGGATGCACTTAGGTACTTCATCTTCCTGACACTGTTCCCCTAAAGCAGAGTATCAATCTAGTCGTGAGAAAGTATCAAACACAAAGAAGATGAACTGTACACATTAATGAACTGATGTCTTCTTTAATGTCAAAACCATGAATAAAACAAGGCTTCATTTTATATATATTGGACTAAACTAAATATATAGCAGTCAACTATAAGGTGGCAAATTTAGATGAACACTAGATAAAAACAATGGAAAGATAAAAGAAAGAGAAATAGAGTGTGCAACAGCCAGTACTCCAGTACTGCACTAACGTAGGATGATAAGCTCGTTAACTGTGTTAGTTACAGCAGGTACCACCAACTGCTCTAGACTAGACTGCCATGTTATTTACTTGCAACTTTTTAGTAATGCTTCAAAGTTAAGGCAAAAAGAAAATAACATTTTTCAATGTTTATATTGAAAGGATGATCATTGATCTTGAAGATATCTTAAATTCAAATCTGTATTAACTCAGTCAAGGCTACATTGCTGCAATGTACTATTTTATAAAACAATAATATAAAATGTTTCTTGAAACTCACACATTTATGATTAGCAGAAGCTGAGATGAAGTCAGTTCTGAGCCCCTCCTATAACCCAAGCTTCAGGGTATACCCTGGACCTACGAGGTAGAGGAAAACCTAGCATCTGTTGCATCTTTTCCCATTTAAAGTGAAAGAATGAAGGAAGCGGTAGCAATTGTTTGTTGAAAACTCAAGCCACTTGAATCAACTCTTAGTAAAGTGCTAAGTATTTATGAACTTTGGGGATCATTACTCAGCTTCCACAGGTGGAACTCTGAAGAAAGACGGAGCACATTTTCCTGGGGGAAGGGAGATCCGTATCTATACCTGGAATTCAAGATGTAATGTATATTTACGGAAATGAACAGCAAAGAAAGATCTGTACTGGAATGGATCCACTGCCTAAGGTGGCTACTTACTGTGTAAATCAATGCCACACTGCCAAATAAATTCTATTTGTGGCTTAGATTTGAAGGTAGGGGTGAATTAGAATGGCACTACTAGACATGACAAATTATACTACTAGATTTTAACTAAAAGTAGCCTGTTGCTCTATAATTTCTCAAGTATACATTTTACTTTAAGTATTTACCATAGGAGCTGTATTTAGATATATAAAATACAGTGTTTCTCTTCTACTGCACTCTCACAAAATGAACACCCCTGTAACAGGACTGGAGACAGGCACATACACCAAGTAATTTTCCAGTGAACACCAGCTTTGGTATCCAATAATTCAATTGTATTCTAACTATCTCGTTGGCCATCCGCTAAGGGCTCAGTCTCATTAGACAGAGCCTATTTCAGACATCAATCCAAGTAGTAGGCTGTACTTCTAAATAATTGGCTATAATTCATGTTTCCCAAAGCCTCTCTTATGTTGAATAAATACAGATAGGTTCACTCTCTACTTATGTTTACCAGAATTAAAGGACATTGATAGCCAAGCATGGTAGTGTGTAACTACAATCCCAGCAGTTGGGAGACAGAAGAAGAGGGAGGGCTGCAAGTTCAGCCCTGATCTACATAGCAGCAAGTTCCAGGCCAACAACAGCTACAGTTAGACCCTATATAAAAAGCACAAAAGAAAACAAAAAGACAGTTATAAGTGGCACAGATCAATGACAAGAAAAATACCTACTCACGGAGACTCAACTCACGGGGACGTCAAGTAGAGTCCTCAGTAAGACAGCTTTTAGCTTCTATCCTACAGAGCTGAGAGATGGCCCCTTCTCAGAATGTCAATGCATTTATCAGACAAGTGAATCTATCTGTTTAGGTATTACTGATTAACAAGTTTTATAGAGCTGAACCACCAGCCTTCTTCCTGCTGTTTCAGGTCCACAGGTGGAGCTAAGCCTTAAATTTCTCATCACTAGGCCTTTCTGAGACTGTGCCCATCCTAAGGCTACCTAGGAGCCCCACCCTAGGTCACCTCACTCACATAAACTGGGCTGTGAATAAACTAAGCAATCAGGTTGGGGCCGAAGGTATAATTCTGCGATAAATCTCTGAAAACTAACCCTATTAAGAATAAGAAAAGACACAAAATCTCAGAAGATACTAAGGATTTGGGGGGGGTCTCTGACTAGGATAAGGCAAAGATCAAATATATTTGGTATTGTGCCACAGTAACATCATATCCATGTTACTGGACAGGATCAAAGGGTCAGAGAGTTTACAAAACTAAGTTAGATCACAGGGTGCAAAGGTAAGACCAGGGTCTCTTAGATTCTTCTACCACTGTAGGTACACATTGAAATAATGGAGAAATCTAATCTCCTCAATTTCTACTCTTCCTGCAATTTTATTCTTCCTGTGTTCATTAGTAATAATTTTAATAACAAAATTGTAGTTATTAAAAGGTAAGAGGTTATAACTACAATAACTTTTACAATAAAAAGTCAGCCTAAATTAACTTCTATCCGGGTACTAATTGACTGCCCCCAGAGCTGTGTTATCTTGAGCAGGACCTGCCAGCTCTACGTGACTTGAAATGTAGACAGTATGAACTCAGATATGCTGTATATATTAGCAAGACGTACAGCAGATTTTAATTATTATAAAAATTTATCAATAGTTTCATATAGACTGCAATTTTAAATTATATTTCATATAGTATTTTATACACTGTTATTTGCAGATAAATACAATATTTTACAGTTTTGAAACAATATGCTGTCTTCTTTGCAAACAATATGTTGTCTCACAATTATGAACTTATCTTGGTAAGAGAGGATATGAGCTACTGACCTAGAATCGGGCCCCTAGCACTTCAAATGTTTCTCAGGTCATGACTCCCAATTGTTTAATACTTACATAGTACAAAAGCTTGAACAATTAAATCACTTAGCATTTCCAGTGGCAATATCAAATGCTCACAGCCCAATGTACTACTTTCCTGGAACTTCAAATGAACCATACAGGAAACCATTTAGGGTTCCTTCAATAAAATATGGATCATGTTAACAAATTCCTTGTTCCCTGGTCTCAAGAAGAAATTGTCACATAGATGTGAAGCGACTTATTAAATGGTAGAAAAGAAACAGTATAGTTTATAGACCCAAGTTCAATCTGCATTTTTCTATCAGAGCGTATGTTCTTATCTCCTTCCTGCATGCCTTTATAGTGAGCTACTCTCAGGACTTGCAGGATATATAGAAAATATATATTCACGGACCTAGGAGATAGCTCAGTCAGTAGAGTCCTTGCAAACATTAAGGCCTGAGTTGCTATCTGAATGCTAGTGAGGCAGCAATGGGTAGATAGATAGGCGAGCCCCTGGGACTAGCTGATAAGCCATAAAGCCTACTTGGTGAGCTCCAGATGATAGGGTGAGATTCTCTGGACAAACAAGGTGATAGAGGGGATGGCCTGAGAAAGGACACCTGAGCCTGTCCTCTGCCCTACCCCAACATACACAGGTTAGGCAGAGGGGAGAGAAAGAAGAGGATGAAGGGAAGGAATGGGAGGAGAAAGAGGAAGATAAAAAGAAGAGACAGACATTCTCAGTGAACACTGATACAAGTTCACAGTTCTTTTCTTCTAGACTCTAGATTTCCTTCCCTACGAACACGCGGTTAAACTGCCTACCTGGCAGCTTGAGTATGAGAGTGAGAGTGGCTATAAAACACACTTGCACACTGAAGTCCACTCCTTGTAATTATTCCAGAGATAGGAAGAGTTTAAGTCAAACTAATGGAATAATTCATGAAAAGTGAAATGTTCTCTTCTTTTAAAGTAACAGTTGCCCCTTACTTCCTACACCTTCTTTTCTCCAGTATAATCATAATGGGCCAGGAACCAGGCCAATCTCCTGACTAAGAACAGTTAGGGTCATAGGGCCTCTGGGAGTCTTCCTCTTTCTTTGAAGAATGATCACCTGGAATACCTTCAGAGGGAAGTCACAAAATTGAATACCTTCTAGAAACTTACCCTTTACCCTGCAGGAAAACTTGAAGGATTTAGGAAAGGTTAGTTACCGAATGCTCCCTGGCCTTAATTTCTAGTCATTTTCCCCAGGCTCAATACAAATGCAGACATCAACCTAGGTTCCATAGGGTCTCTGATCTCACCAAGACTGCATTCACCCTTCCTGAGAAAATGCACATACCACTGAGGTTAATCATCACTGGAGCAGGAGAAATAATCTTGGTCAAACCCATCTCCACTCACATCTATTTTAAATAACTGGTATACTACCACCTTTGAATGATTCCCTAAACACTTCATGTGTCTTTATGAGTAAATGAATTATGAATTCAAAATCTCTCAGGGACTTCCCAGCGAGTGGGAAATGACTGTAAAGCAAAGGCAAAAAGTAATGACAAAAGTTAAGACTCAACTATCCACAGAAACCTTTTTAGTATTATTTTAGTAACCATTATAATAAAGGTCAATTTTTAAAGTTAATTATTAAAACTCAATAGCTTGGTGTGATGGTGCACTGGAATAGTCCCTGTGCTGAAACAGCTGACACAAGAGAATTGTTTGAGCTTGAGTTCTTAGCCAGCCTGAAAGTCATAGAAAGACCCTTCCAGTGGAAAATTAATAAATACATCGACGAATAGACAGATAAATAAATGAAAGTAGAAAATGGACAAGAGTAATCAGAATGCATGTCATCCACGCATGCCAATTGTCAAAGAACAAAATATAAGGTCAAAGGCAAAAATAAAAGTAAGATTCAACTCTCCGCAGAAAGGATAGAAAGGGAGCCCAGTAAGTAACAACACACCTAAAATTGACAAACTTTAGGTCCGGGGGTGGGGTGGGGTGTTAAGAACAGGCTGTTCAGACCCCTTGAAAACTTCTCCACTGTGGTGCTGACTCTCGTTCAGCCAGTTTAATCTATCCATCCAAGATCTCTTATCCTTTCCAAACACTCAGAGCAAAAAGGGTTGGACTTTATCCTCCCGCTATCACCACACCGCAAACGTTTCTGGAGAAAGAAGGACTGAACTGTCAGTCCTTGTTTCCACCTCACTTTCACAACCCACACCACGCGGTTCCCTCGCCCCCACGCCGCGACCCACAGGGCCGCCCGCTCGGCCACGCGGTGCCTGGCACACTCCCGGGGCTTCCCCGCACTCCGCTCACCTCGCTGTCCCGGGCGGAGCAGCAGCCGCGCCGCCCAGGCTCGCTCGCCGACCCGCACACGCTCGCCCGCCAGGAGCGTCTGCCCGCCCCGCACAGGCGCCCGAGGCCCCGCCGCGGTGACGTCAGCTCGCGCCGCCCCTCAGCTCGCCTGCAGAAGCCGGTCCCACAAGCAGTGGGCGGGGGGCTTCCTGCGCTACAGAGGCGCCGAGGGCGGAGAGCCTGGGTCATGGCGGAGGCGAGGCTCTGCCCTGGAATCAGAGGCCTCGAAAGAAGATATACTCGGAGTACCTTCACCCTTGTGAACTTGGAGGAACCTCAAGATACCGAAGATGCAATTTAGGCAGATTACTATTATAATTGTGGCAGGCTGGACTTGGTGTGGACTCTCCCAGGATTTACGGAGATGGGATAGATGGCCTCCTGATGAAAGAAGGGGCGCTGCCCCTAAAATTATCTGATTCCCTTCTTGTTTGGGAACTTTACCAGGCAGCTTGCAAAAATGGAAGGATACTATGCTAGAAGTTGGGAACTTCTCTTAGGTGGATGTACAGAACGCCATTAAAAAAATAAGTTTAAACTGGAAGACACCAGCTATGGCTGCAGTCTTAGGGTTTCTATTGCTTTGATGAAACACCATGACCAAAAGCGACTTGGGGAGATAAGGGTTTGTTCTACTTACCTTATGGTCAATCATTGAAAGCAGTCAGAGCAAGAACTCAAACAGAGCAAGAATCTGGAGGCAGGACCTGATGCAGAGGCCATGGAGGAGTGCTACTTACTGTCTGGATCACGTCTTGCAAAGTTTGTTTGTTTTATAGAACCCAGGGCCACCAGCCCAGGAGTGTCTCCCACCTGCAATGGGCTGGGCCCATCCCATCCACTACTAATTAAGAAAATGCTTACGAGCTTGCCTACAACCAGATATTAAGGACATTTTTTTCCAACTGAGAGTCTCTCTTCTCAGATGATTCTATCTTGTGGTAAGTTGATAACAAGAGAGCTCAGACACTTGACCCACTGTGAGCCTGACACACCAATACAACCCTATTTAACAATAACTTTAACATTCCCAAGATCTTAATAAATATGACAATATAAAACATAAAAGTCAAGTAGTCAAACCACAACCAAAGAGTACACATGGAGTGACCCATGGCTCCAGCTACATATACAGCAGAGGATGGCCTTTTCAGACAGTTAGAGGAGAGGCGATTGGTCCTGTGAAGGCTCAATGCCCCAGTGTAGGGGAATGTGAGATCAGGAAAGTGGTAGGGGGGTTGGTGAGCAGGGGGAGGGGGGGGATGGGATAGAGGATTTTCGGAGGGGGGAAATGAGGAATGGGGATAACATTTGAAATGTAAATAAAGCAAATATCTAATAAAATTTTAAAATAAAATTTAGAAAAAAAGTCAAGTAGTCTTTACAAATTCAAACAATTTAAAGGTTCATTCATTCTCTCTTTTTTTTAATCTAAAGTCTCTTCAAGTGAGTGTGCTCCTATAAAATCAAAACAAGTTCAATCCTTTCATATTCCAAGAAGAAAATATCAGGCACAGTCACAATTAGATTGGAGCAAAACCAAAGTCCAACGGTGCAAAGCTCAGCCAGGTTTCTGAGACTCATGTGAGAGTTATGTCACGGAAGATCTTCTGGGCTAGTCCAAAGGGCTTGCCATTCTACACACAGCTTGTCTTGTAGACTGTCCACTCTAGGGCTGCGGCTGTCCTTCACAGTCATCCCATGGTACTGATGTCTCCTACAACAGGACTATACTTTCACCCCTGACTTCTCCTGGGATCTCTTCTAGGACTCCAGCCCAGCCACCAAGTGCCAAGCTGCAGCTTCCTTCCACGAATCTTTCATGCCTTCAAAACCAGTACCACCAAGTGATTATCAGGATCTGCTACCAACATTGGGGAAAACCTCGACTATCTCTGGAGCATAGCTTCTGTATTCCAGTGTGCTGAAACACTTCCCAGTAGGTCTTGCCTTAATGGAGCTAGTCTCAATTTCAGCTAATTTCTCACACCCAACTAACCGACATCAATTGTCTTGGTGAAGCAAAGGTTTCAGTGTTTCTGGTATCTTGTTAATCACAGCTATTTCTTCAACCCCACCCAGATGACCAGCACTACAGATTCTTAATTCAAAGTAGCAAATGGCCCCAACAGTCTTTAAACTTTGCCCTGAACTTCACAAGCCATGACTCAGTCTAGCCAGGATAGCTACTAACAATGTTACCAAGAAAGTTATGATTCCTTTTTTTGGGTTCTTAGTTTCTGTGGATTAAAAACAAAACAAAATAAACAAATAAAAACACCTCCAAAACAATGGGGTAGGCAACCTAAACCTCAGCGTCTGCTGATAGAAGGTTTATAGGAGGGAGAGGAAGAGGAAGAGAAAGAGGAAAAGCTCTCCCCCTTTTGCATTAGAGGTAGGTAGGGTGTGGAGTGAGACCCAGGGGTCTGAAAAGACATGCTTGGACTTTGCCAGTATCTGGAAAAAAGAAAAAGAAAAATGAAGAAAAGGGGAAAGTTCAACAGTGTTTCCAAGGGAGAGGCTCTGTAAGGGACCCTACTGAGTGGGAGGGGCACTTCTGGAACAGACACATACACTGTTTCTTTTCTTTTTTAGTGTTTTTTTTTATTTAATTTTAAAAATTACAACTCAGTGTTGACTTTTTTAAGTCATCAAAATAATTTATAATAGTTAAATGCCTCTTAAATACACATGATATCTTCTGAAGCCAAAAGTAATATGCACTCAACCAGGTTTTTTTTGTTGTTGTTGTTGTTTTTGTTGTTGTTGTTTTGTTTTGGGGTTTTTTTGGTATTTTTGAGACAGGGTTTCTCTGTATAGCCCTGGCTGTCCTGGAACTCATTCTGTGGACCAGGCTGTCCTCGAATTCAGAAATTCGCCTGCCTCTGCCTTCCAAGTGCTGGGATTAAAGGGGTGCATCACCACTGCCCAGTACTCAATCAATTTTTAAAATCTATTTGGAACATTAAACATGTTAGAAGTATTAAAAAAATCTCCTATGAAATAAAAAAAAAGAGGAAAAAAATCTCCTATGAATTCCTCTATGAAAGGAACTTGTGAAAAGTTCCTGATTAGACAGAAACTGTTTCAATTCCAAGGAAGAATAGTCAGTGTAACTGTGGCTTCATAGAATGAATTGGGTAGTGTTCCTTCTGTTTCTATTTTGTGGAACAGTTTGAAGAGTATTGGTATTAGGTCTTTGAAGGTCAGATAGAATTCTGCACTAAACCCATCTGGTCTTGGCCTTTTCTTGGTTGGAAGACATTTAATGACTGCTTCTACTTCTTTAGGGGCTATGGGACTGTTTAGATGGTTTATCTGATCCTGATTTAACTTTAGTATTTGGTATCTGTCTAGAAAATTGTCCTTCTCATCCATATTTTCCAATTTTGTTGAATATAGGCTTTAGTAGGATCTGATGATTTTTTGAATTTCCTCAGTTTCTGTTGTTATATCTCCCTTTTCATTTCTGATTTTGTTAATTTGGATACTGTCTCTGTGTCCTCCGGTTAGTCTGGCTAAGGGTTTATCTATCTTGTTGACTTTCTCAAAGAACCAGCTCCTGGTTTTGTTGTTTCTTTGTATAGTTCTTTTTGTTTCTACTTAGTTGATTTCAGTCCCAAGTTTGATACAAGAACACTGTTTCTTTAAGGAATCAATTGTTGCTCCCATCTCCTTGGCTGCCCACCTGGATTAGCTGTTATGGGAAGAGATAATAGTAAGTAATGATCTAATCTTCAAAGCAGATATCACATCTCCACGCAAGGCCAGAGCTACGTCATTGTTTGACCAAGAAGAATTAGCTAGCCCTCAACACCCTGAAGCCTCCCCCATTTCATATGCAATTTTAAATTCCCAGGAGTAACAAAGCTGATGTTTACCTTTCTAGCTTTACCAAGGAAATGGGAGGTGGATTCTAAATTAACCATGACTTCAAGTCTCCCCAAGCCTGACAATGCCGGACTAGCTACCTAACAACAGTTTCATTTTGGGTCAAAAGCAAAGCAGGAATTCTCCACACTGCATCTCTAATCTCAGCCCCGAAAAGATACAGGTAAAATTTTCTTATTTATTTATTTTTGGTGTTGCAGTTTTTAAATCACTGTGTAGTCTTGTGCTTAAACCAAACATCCCAAACTAATGTTGGCTATCTCAGAAATGTGTTTTAGTTTAATTTTTAATTATGTGTTTGCGTGTTGGGGGTGGGGGTGTGTGTATGTCTGTTCCAGTGCCTGAGAAGTTCCAGAGGCGGATAACCCTGGAGCTAGTTTTCTGTTTCCCATGGGTACAGGGAACCCATCTAGTCTTCTCCAAGAACAGTATGCACTCCTAAATACTAAGTCATCTCTCTGCCTCCCCCCCTTCAGTTATCCTCAGAAAGATTTTAAATTTTTATTTGAGAAAAATAAATGCATGATTATCTACTACATGGGTCATATTACAAGGAAAAAGTTTGTACACACTTCATCACTGATCAAGTGCTGAGTTTTCGTGAGTTTCTGTCCTTTGGAAATCAACAGCTACTATGACTGGGTACACACACTACATTTTTGTCACTGGGGTAAAGATCCCTTTTTCACATCATGGTCTTGTTAATAAAAGAATTAGGCCAGCTTCCCTTCCGTGACCTCTGTTCCCACGGACTGCGCTGGAGAGACCGGTACCCAGGCTCTCCCCCCGATATAACATCACTTGGGACACGGCCTGTTGGGGCTTCCCTCTGTGCCCGAGGGCGGGTTGGCGCTGTGGTCGTCTGGGTGCCAGATCGGCGGGCCATCGTGACCACAGGGTGAGCGGCGCCACGGAGAGTGCCCTCCGCCATCTTTGCTCCAGTGACCAGGTAGTTGGGACCGCCAGGCTCAGAGACAGACAGGCATAATATCGCTTCGGGTTCAGGCAGCTTGTGTGTAACCTGCTCCCAGGTGCTGGGCTGATCTGCAGTGACCAGCGCGCCAGATCTGCTGTGGGACTTCTGCCTGGCAGAGGGACGCCCCCTCCCCCCCCAGGAGAGATCACACACCCCTGCACAGGGCAGGAGCCTGCCAGCCTCCCTTTGGCGACCTCTGCTCCAGGAATCCACTAGGCTGAGCCTTTAGATGTGCAAGGCCTCCCCAATATAAGATCACTTGGGGCAAAGCACATTAGGGCTCCAAAGTCACTCAGGAGCAGGCAGGCCCCAGAAATCGGTGCCAGGGGAATCCTGGTAATCCAGGGGGGGCAGAAATAGCTTTGCAGGCTCACAGGAGGTCCAACCAACAGCCAGTGGCAGCAGGACCAACTAACACCAGAGGTATCCAGATGGCAAAAGGCAAACGTAGGAATGTTACTAACAGTAATCAAAGTAATGTGGGACCATCCGAACCCAACTCTCCAACAGCAGCAAGTCCTGGATACCCCACCACACCCGAAAGACAAGATCTGGATTTAAAATCACTTCTCATGATGCTATTAGAGGATCACAAGAAGGACACAAATAAATCTCATAAAGAGTTACAGGAGACCATGAATCAACGGTTAGAAGCCCTTACAAAGGAAACACAAAAATCGCTTAGAGAAATGCGGGAGAACATGGATCAAAAGATGGAGGCGCACAAGGAGACAACACAAAAATCGCTTAACGAGATGAATCAACGGGTAGATGCACTCACAAAGGAATCACGAAATTTGCATAAAGAAATGCAGAAGAATATGGGTCAACAGACGGATGCCCATAAGGAGGCAACACAAAAATTGCTTAAAGAAATGAATCAACGGTTAGATGCCCTTACAAAGGAAACACGAGAACTGCTTAAAGAAATGCAGGAGACGATGGATCAACAGATGGAATCCCATGAGGAGGAAACACAAAAATCGCTCAGAGAAATGCAGGAGAACGTGGGTCATCAGGAAGAAATCCTGAAAGAGGTAATGCAAAAATACCTTAAAGAAATACAGGAAAATACAAACAAACAAGTGAAGGATCTCAGCAAATCCATCCAGGAACTAAAAAAGGAAGTAGAAACAACTAAGAAATCACAAAGGGAGACAACTTTGGAGATAGAAAACCTTGGGAAGAAATCAGGAGTCATAGATGCAAACATCAACAATAGAATACAAGAGATGGAAGAAAGAATCTCAGGTGCTGAAGATTCCATAGAAAGCATCGACTCAACAGTCAAAGAAAATGCAAAATGCAAAAAACGCGTAACCCAAAACAGCCAGGAAATCCAGGACACAATGAGAAGACCAAACCTAAGGATTATAGGTATAGATGAGAGTGAAGATTTGCAACTTAAAGGGCCAGTAAACATCTTCAACAAAATTATGGAGGAAAACTTCCCTAACTTAAAGAGAGAGATGCCGATGAACATACAAGAAGCCTACAGAACTCCAAACAGACTGGACCAGAACAGAAATACCTCCTGTCACATAATAATCAAAACACCGAATGTTCTAAACAAAGAAAGAATACTAAATGCAGTAAGAGAAAAGGGCCAAGTAACATACAAAGGAAGACCTATCCGAATCACATCAGACTTCTCACCAGAGACTATGAAAGCCAGAAGATCCTGGGCAGATCTCATGCAGACACTAAGACAGCACAAATGCCAGCCTAGACTACTATACCCAGCAAAACTCTCAATCACCATAGATGGAGAGACCAAGATATTCCATGATAAAACCAAATTTTCACAATATCTTTCCACAAATCCAGCCCTGCAACGGATAATAGGTGGAAACCTCCAATACAGGGAGAGAAACAACACCCTGGAAAAAATGAGATAATAACCTTCTTGAATCAAACCCAAAAGTAGATAACCACTCAAACATAAAGATAGCGTCAAGAATGGCAGATGGCAATAATCACTATGCCTTAATCTCTCTTAATATCAATGGTCTCAATTCCCCAATTAAAAGACATAGACTAGCAGACTGGATACGTAAACAGGACCCAGCATTTTGCTGCATGCAGGAAACGCACCTCAGTGTCAAAGACAAACACTACCTCAGAGTAAAAGGCTGGAAAACAATTTTACAAGCAAATGGCCCCAAGAAACGAGGTGGAGTAGCCATCCTAATATCGGATAAAATTGATTTTCAACCCAAAGTCATCAAAAAAGACACAGAAGGACACTACATACTGATCAAGGGAAAAATCCACCATCAAGAACTCTCAATCCTGAATATCTATGCTCCAAATGCAAGGGCACCCTCATTCGTAAAAGAAACTTTACTAAAACTCAAAGCACACATCGCACCGCACACAATAATAGTGGGTGACTTCAACACCCCGCTCTCTGAAATGGATCGTTCAGGAAAGCAGAAACTAAACAGGGACACAGTGAATCTAATTGAAGCCTTGGACCAAATGGAACTAACTGATATATATAGAACATTTCATCCTAGAGCTAAAGAATACACCTTCTTCTCAGCTCCTCATGGTACCTTCTCCAAAATTGACCATATAATTGGTCACAAATCAGACCTCAACAGATACAAGAAGATAGAACTAATCCCATGCCTCCTATCAGATCACTATGGAATAAGGGTGGTCTTCAATGGCAACAAAAACAAAAGAAAACCCACGTACACATGGAGGCTGAACAATGCTCTACTCAATGATAACTTGGTCAAGGTGGAAATAAAGAAAGAAATCAAAGACTTTTTGAAAGTTAATGAAAATGAAGGCACAACATACCCTAACTTATGGGACACAATGAAAGCAGTGCTAAGAGGAAAATTCATAGCCCTGAGTGCCGCCAAAAAGAAACGGGAGACAGCATACACTAACAGCTTAATGGCACACCTGAAAGCCCTGGAACAAAAAGAAGCAAATACACCAAAGAGGAGTAGAAGGCAGGAAATCATCAAACTCAGGGCTGAAATCAATCAAGTAGAAACAAATAAAACCATACAAAGAATCAACAAAACGAGGAGTTGGTTCTTTGAGAAAATCAACAAGATAGATAAGCCCTTAGCCAGACTAACCAGAGGGCACAGAGATAGTATCCAAATTAATAAAATCAGAAACGAAAAGGGAGAGATAACAACAGAAACTGAGGAAATTCAAAAAATCATCAGATCCTACTACAAAAACCTGTATTCAACACAACTAGAAAATCTTGAGGAAATGGACAATTTCCTTGACAGATACCAAGTACCAAAATTAAATCAGGATCAAATAGACCATCTAAACCGTCCTATAACCCCTGAAGAAATAGAAGTTGTCATTGGAAGTCTTCCAACCCAAAAAAGCACAGGTCCAGATGGTTTTAGTGCAGAATTCTATCAGACCTTCAAAGAAGACCTAACACCAATACTCTTCAAACTGTTCCACAAAATAGAAACAGAAGGAACACTACCCAACTCGTTCTATGAAGCCACAATTACACTAATACCAAAAGCACACAAAGATCCGACAAAGAAAGAGAATCTCAGGCCAATCTCTCTTATGAATATCGATGCAAAAATACTCAATAAAATTCTTGCCAACCGAATCCAAGAACACATCAAAACGATCATTCACCACGATCAAGTAGGCTTCATCCCAGGGATGCAGGGATGGTTCAATATAAGGAAATCCATCAATGTAATCCACTACATAAACAATCTCAAAGAAAAAAACCACATGGTCATCTCATTAGATGCTGAGAAAGCATTTGACAAAATTCAGCATCCTTTCATGCTAAAGGTCTTGGAAAGATCAGGAATTCAAGGCCCATATCTAAACATAGTAAAAGCAATTTACAGCAAACCAGTAGCCAGCATCAATCTAAACGGAGAGAAACTTGAAGCAATCCCACTAAAATCAGGGACTAGACAAGGCTGCCCTCTCTCTCCATATCTTTTCAATATAGTACTTGAAGTTCTAGCTAGAGCAATTAGACAAGAAAAAGAGGTCAAAGGGATACAAATTGGAAAGGAAGAAGTCAAACTATCACTATTTGCAGACGATATGATAGTATACATAAGCGACCCAAAGAACTCCACCAGAGAACTCCTACAGCTGATAAACGACTTCAGCAAAGTGGCCGGATATAAAATCAACTCAAGCAAGTCAGAAGCCTTCCTATACTCAAAGGATAAGCAGGCTGAGAAAGAAGTAAGAGAAATAATACCCTTTACGATAGCCACAAACCATATTAAGTATCTTGGCGTGACGCTAACCAAACAAGTGAAAGATCTGTATGACAAGAACTTCAAGTCTCTGAAGAAAGAAATTGAAGAAGACCTCGGAAGATGGAAAAATCTGCCATGCTCATGGATTGGCAGGATTAATATAGTAAAAATGAGCATCTTACCAAAAGTAATACACAGATTCAATGCAATCCCCATCAAAATCCCAACTCAATTCTTCATAGAGTTAGAAAGAGCAATTCAAAAATTCATCTGGAATAACAGAAAACCCAGAATAGCTAAAACTATTCTCAAGAGTAAAAGAACCTCTGGGGGAATCAGTATCCCGGACCTCAAGCTGTACTACAGAGCAATAGTGTTAAAAACTGCATGGTATTGGTACAGTAACAGACATGTAGATCAATGGAACAGAATTGAAGACCCAGAAATGAATCCACACTCCTATGGTCACTTGATCTTTGACAAAGGAGCTAAAACCATCCAGTGGAAAAAAGATAGCCTTTTCAACAAATGGTGCTGGCTCAGCTGGAGGTCAACATGCAGAAGAATGCAAATTGACCCATCCTTATCTCCTTGCACTAAGCTCAATTCTAAGTGGATCAAAGATCTCCACATAAAACCAGACACACTGAAACTAATAGAAGGGAAACTAGGGAAGAACCTTGAACATATGGGCACAGGGGAGAATTTCCTGAACAGAACTCCAATAGCTTATACTCTAAGATCAAGAATAGACAAATGGGACCTCATTAAATTACAAAGTTTTTGCAAGGCAAAAGACACCGTCAAAAAGACAAAGCGGCAACCAACTAACTGGGAAATGATCTTTACCAACCTTACATCCGACAGAGGGCTAATATCCAAGATATACAAAGAACTCAAGAAGTTAAACTCCAGAGAGGCAAGTAACCCTATTAAAAAATGGGGTACAGAGCTCCACAAAGAGTTCTCACCTGAAGAATATCTAATGGCTGAGAAGCACCTAAAGAGATGTTCATCATCCTTAGTCATTAGGGAAATGCAAATCAAAACAACCCTGAGATTCCATCTCACACCAGTCAGGATGGCTAAGATCAAAAACACAGGAGACAGCAGTTGTTGGCGAGGATGTGGAGAAAGAGGAACACTCCTCCACTGCTGGTGGAATTGCAGGCTGGTACAACCACTCTGGAAAGCAGTCTGGCGGCTCCTCAGAAAACTGGGCATGACACTTCCGGAGGATCCGGCTATACCACTCCTGGGCATATACCCAGAGACTTTACCTGCATGCAATAAGGACACATGCTCCACTATATTCATAGCAGCCTTATTTATAATAGCCAGAAGCTGGAAAGAACCCAGATGTCCCTCAACGGAGGAATGGATTCAGAAGATGTGGTATATTTACACAATGGAATACTACTCTGCAATTAAAAACAATGAATTCACGAAATTCCTAGGCAAATGGTCAGAACTTGAAAATATCATCCTTAGTGAGGTAACCCAATCACAAAAGATCACACATGGTATGAAGTCACTGATAAGGGGATATTGACCCAGAATCTCAGAATACCCTAGACACAATTAGCATATCAATAGATTTCTAAAAAGATGGAAGGAGAGACCCCTGGTCCTGGAAAGACTGGATGTAGGGGAACGCCAGGACAGAGTAATGAGAGGGGGTTGAACGGAGAAAAGAGGGAGGGAAGGGGGCTTATGGGACTTTCGGGGAGGGAGGAAACGGGAAAGGGGAAGTGATTTGGAATGTAAATTAAAAAAATAAAATTAAATTAAATTAAAAAAAAAATAAAAGAATTAAAGAAAATGGACTCAGGAGGGAGCTCCAGGATGATGTCTTTGGAGTTAGAGGAAAAAAATGGGCCAAGCAAGCTGGAGAGCTCTACACCTGTCAGGAGAAAGGTGGAAATGCTATGCTTTTTGGATGTAGAAGTAATGAAAATGGCCAGGCCATTGGATGCCTGCCTATTCCTGCATGGGGGAAAGGAAGAAATCAGAGAGAGTGTTTTCCAGATGTCAGGGCAAGCATGTAACCACCCTGGCAGGGATGAAGATACTCTAAAGAGACACTAATGATCATTCCTTTGTCTGTCAGACTGCTGAAACAATAGTTCCCAAAAATTGGAATTTCCCCAGAAATCTCATTTTGGGAGTAAGCAAAGGCTGAAGCCTGGTACTGGCCAGAGGAGGAAGAGACTGCACACATTCTTCCTTGTCAGACCTTGCAAGTGTCTGCATCCCAGAAAATGATTGACAGGACTAAATTTGGCCAGAACTACTTAGTTTTGCTTACCCCTTTCCCTTCCATTTACACCTAAACTTCATGTCAGGACCCCAAAGACAAAACTACTGGCCAGGTGTATGTGTGTGTGGGGGGGGGTGCTGCACCTGTTTTTTAATTCATCTTTCCTTTGTGCACATAATGAATCAATTTCCTTTTTTTTTCCTCTTCCCACTCTAGTTTCTTTCACTACTTATTGGACAGCCCTGGCCTGTTAGGGATGCCAGGGCCCAGGCTCTGACCCTAATGACTCTATTAACAGAGCAAACTGAAACCTCCTCTAGGTCCGGGGGAAAAGAGACAGAAAGAGTGGGAAAGGGATGTCTGAGTGGTTAAAGAGTGCTTGATGCTCTTACAGAAGATCTAGGTTTGGTTCCTTGTCTTAACATGGTGGCTAACAGCCATCTATAACTCCAGGGGACTTGCCACTGTCTTCTGAACTCTTAGGGCACCAGGCATGCACCTGGCACACATACGTACCTGCAGGCAAAACATTCAACCACACAAAGTAAAAAGTAAGTCAAAAATTTAAGAGTAGGGAAAGGATAAAGTTAGTTTTCTGAGTTAAAAAGAGAGCCTAACTCAGAAAACAAAGGGCTGAAGGCTAGGCAAGGAAAACTCCTGTTATCTACACCAAAAGAATAATTATTCGATGCTGACCAAGCTATTTCTAAAGAGGACTACTGACCTGACCAGTGAGTATAGAAATAATCACAGTGACTGAGAGGCTCTGGAGTATGTCAGTGCATCTTAGAAGCATAATTATCCCACGATTGATTATGTCCTCAGGTATATCGTACTCGTCATCTTTTGTCTGTATGCTGGTCTTCAGATTATAAACTAGGAGATTCTTAATGCAGGTGTTCTCATCCCTGTTGAAGCAAGGAACATACCTGCCCTCTAAACCACAGGGATGTCATCAAACACTGACCAAGTTCTTTGTAAAAGGGGCTACAGACCATCAAGCACTTCAGAGGATGTCACTTGGTTGGTAAGAATACAGATCATCAACCACACCCTTTGTATCAGAGGATATCATCATGATAGCATTCACATGGTGATAATCCAAAGGGAGTGGAGATGCCTGGTAGGTACATCAGAGAGAACTTTGTGGGGCATGGGCCTTTGGTCATGGTATTTGTAGCAGAGAAAGATAACATGAATATGTACATGCCCCAGCTGCTTACAGATGGCCTTGTCTTCTTGTTCTATGTGCACAAAGCCACGTTAAAAAGACTGGCAGTGTCTGGTGTCACAGATCTCCACTCTCTAACATATGACCTCTCTTCTGTGTTACCTAGGAAGTCTCATGGTGACAAGGCCCACTATTAGGACTAATGCTGAATGTGGAAACATCAGTTGCAAATAGCTGGGGGAAAAGAACCATTCATTACATTACTTGGTCCTTCTAAGGATCTGATTTTCCAATAGGGCTTCTCCTAGGACTGAGAGCATCTGCAATGACATTCGTATGGTATGCAAATATGTGTCTCTTCAGTATCACTCCAACTTAAAGAAAATAAAATACTGGAAGACCAGCTATATGCAAAATCTTGCTCCCCTCATTCTGTTTACAGCTACCACAAACTCCTTGGTACTTGTCTCAAAAAAGAAAGAAAAAAGGAGGGAAGAAGAAAGAAAGGAAGCCAGGCAAGCAGGCAAGCAGGAAGGAAACAAACAAACAAAAAGAGTGGTGGTTAGATTGCCCAGTGGTAAAAGCAGTCCCTAAGCCTGGCTTGAATTTTATCTTAGGACCATTGTGGAAGCAGAAAACTCTTTTCTAAATTGTCCTCTGATTTCCTTGCAAGTACATCCTGCCCCAATATTGTATAGTATAATAAAAAAAAATTTAAAGTACATACCATTTAACTCTATGAAGAGACAATCAAATTCAGTTCCCTCTGCCACAGTGTAACCATAGTCAACCAGGTGCCGTGACAGACATATGTTGTCCTTCCTTCCCTCCTTCCTTCCTTCTTTCCTTCCTTCCTTCTTTTCTTCTTTATTCCTTCCTTTTCTTTTCTCCCAGGCTGTCCTCAAACTTGCTATGTAACCAAAGAATTATTCTGAAGTTCTGATCTTTCTTCCTCTTCCTTCCCGTTGGGATTATAGGCATGCATCACACCTAGTTTTATGTGCACTTGCAATAGAACTATGCCAGCTGAGCTACATTCTCAGCTAGAGAACAGTGGAGTTCTTTTCATTTTAAATTAAATTAAATTGTGTGTGTGTGTGTGTGTGTGTGTGTGTACACACATATGCCATGATGTACATAGAGAGGGTCAGAGGACATCTTACAGGAGTCATTTCTTTCCTTCCACCATGGGGACTCAGGGAATTGAATTTGGGTTATTAAGCATGATAGTTAGAACTGCTGAAGCATCTCACTGGTCCAAGGAAAGTATTCTAAGTAGGAAAAACAGAAAGGTGAAATGAACGGATGGTAACTAAAGCTTTTCCCAGAAGTTGAAGCATCTGCCAAAAGTGGCTTATAGTTTGCTTTTCATTTATGGTGTCTGACTGACATTTAAATACACATTAATGCTAGTGTGCTTTTAGGTCTCAGAAGCAGGCCTTAGGAAACTAACTCTCTCTCTCTCTCTCTCTCTCTCTCTCTCTCTCTCTCTCTCTTTCTCTCTTGCACACACACACACACACACACACACACACACACACACACACACACACACACACACACGCCCCTGGCCCCTTTCATATCCACAGTGTTAATTATTTGAAATTCTAATCTTATTTTTTCTGATGTCTTGTCAGCAAGTATGCAAAAGAAAAATCCTATTTTCTTCAGAAATTACATATTTGGTACATGTCTTCACCAGCCTCTATTTTAGGCTCTAGAAAGTAGCAAGGAATTAGAACTGTGGCTTCCCCTTGTGGTTTTATTTTGTTTTGCAGTGATGGAGAACCCGTGTTAGACAAACATACTCTGCCACTGATCTACAACCCCAGTAATAAAATATATTTCAAAAATAATCCCATGCCATACCAAGCTACAAAGGCACCCAGAAAGAGCTGGACATATGGGTCTTGCTTGATCTCCTCACCTCAGCTAGCATTGAGTCGTGCCATTTACCCAGTCACATTTCCACAGGGTTGTTCATGCTTCAGTTGTGCCTATATAATTGAAGTCTCCACAGAAATACAAAGGGCATGGTCCAGGGAGCTTCAGGACAGCTGAACACATAGAAAACTCATCTGCATGCTGAATGGGTACTGCACCCTAGCTCCACAGGAACAGAAATCCCCATGCCTGAGATCCCTGAAGATATCACTTGATATGTATCTCTTCATCTGAATGCGTATGTGTAACCTTTACGATATCCGTTTCCTCAACTCAGCTTAACTACTGGAACAAATGAAGGGAACCTGGGTATGGAGTCGTGGGAACCTTTAGCCACTTATTCCACAGCTTCAACACTACAGACTCTCAACTGAATCTGAAACAGAAGACACCAGGAAGACTGAACACTCAAACTGTGGAAACGGAGTGATGGTGTCTCCAGGGTCAGAACTAAAACTGACTAGAAGAATTCTGTCTGCTGAAGAATTTGTGGCTACCTTGCTGGTAAGAGAGAACCCATACAGCTTTGAGGTCACAGAAATCTGTATTGATTATTATTCAGTGGAAAAAGAGAACAAACATAGTTTGTTTCCCAGTGGATTGTAAAATAGTGGATTGTAGAAAAGAGCTGGGCACTGTTCCTCCTCCCCTTAATTCCAGCCTATATTTACTTTCTACTACTGCTGTGACCATAAACCTGGTGACTTAAAGTAATACAACAGTATCATCTTATGTATCTGTAAATCATAAGCCCAAAATAGAGCAATCTTCCAGACTAGGATTAAGCTGTCAATATAGGTGTTCCTTTTTAGAACGAGGTTGCTTGTATTCCTTGCTCATGGACTCATGCCTCCATCTTTAAAGCTATAACACAACATCTCTCTCTGTGTTCCTGTTTCCCATCTCTCACTTTTTTAGCTGTTGCTCTCTTCCACTTCCAATGATAAATAGCCTTGAACTCACCTCACCATGTAGGCTAATACACAGATCCTCTGGGGATTAAGAAACAGACATCTTGGAAAGGCATGATTTTTGCCTATCACAAGGCCCTAAAAAATTGGAAGGGTTGGGACTGGAGAGATGGCTTAGTGGTTAAGAGCTCTGACTACTCTTCGGAGGTCCTGAGTTCAAATCCCAGCACCTACATGATGGCTCATAACCACCTGTAATGAGATCTGATGCCCTCTTCTCATGTGTCTGAAGAGAACTATAGTCTACTTACATATAATAAATACATAAATCTTTAAAAAATTTGGAAGGGTATACAAATATAGGAAGCATCTATGACTCACTGAATTGGGAGGAAGATTACTTTAAGTGAAGATACTTATGATAAAAGTGAGGTAGAAAGGCAATTCGGATGCTTCTTCTATCTGACAGAAAGCAAAGCTTTTTGGGAATAAAGCTGTCATTAATTTCGTAGGAGAAAATCCTCACCAGGAAGGGGGCTAACCACACCTACTTGAATGAGTGGCTGCATGACCAAACATCATAGTGCCCACCATCAGTTTCTCTAAATGTTTATTTTTTTCCTCCATAGAAGCACTTTCTCCACATCCTTTCTCCACTTAAATTTGCATACAAATTCCTACCTCTAGCAATTCAGAAAGGGCTTTCATTTGCATGTTCCTCTATGCACGTAGATACATTTTCATTTCCTGCCCGTTATTTAATCTTTGTACTGTAGAATCATTTGTAGGATCCCAAACAAGAGACCTAAATTGGCCGAGAAAAAGTTCTTCTATTACTACTAATAATACAGAGCCTTCCAGGGGCCCTAATACTGGACAACATATGCATAATGGCATGAAAACTACACAGAGCACAGATTTGTCTTTCACAGAGATGTGAAAGTAAAGAGGATTGAATAAACTCCAAGATGTGCATGTCGGCCAGAGAACAAACACAGCTGAATGCTAAGACAGTGCAATAAAGAAAATAGCTGGGCTTTGTTATATTAACTTGACAAGCTAAAGTTACTTGGGAAGAGGGACTTTCAAATGAGAAAATGTTCCCACAAGATTGGCCTTTGGGAAAAGACATGGAGCATTTTCTTGATTGATGATTGAGGTTGGAGCTCCATATGAGGCTGGTGTCACCCCTGGGCAAGTGATTCTGGTTGCTATAAGAAAACAGGATGGCAAGGCACAGAGAGCAAGCCAGTTAAGAGCATTCCTCCATGGCTTTTGCTTCATTTCCTGACTGCAGGTTCCTTTTCCACCTTGAACTCCTGCTCTGACTTCCTTTGATGATAGACCTTGTTGTGAAAGTATAAGCTGAATACACCCTTTCCTCCCCAACTTCCTTTTGGCCTTGGTATTTTAGCCACACCAGTAGGAACCCTGAAACAATGTGGTTCTACTGATAGGTAAGGCAATAGAGGAGCAGAGAAGGGAACTGAATAAGGGAATGTGGTTTGTTTTCCTAGGGAAATGAAGCCAGGTCTAGCTAAGTGGAAAGGGACACAAAGAGGGTTCCAGGAAAGTTGAAGCAGCTCTAGCAGACGTTTGAACCCAGCACTTGGGTTGCGGAAATGAAAGACAGGCATACTGTTTTCTCTCTACAGATAACAGATTAATAGTCTGACCATCAAGCTTTCACAATAGGTTAGAGTACCTGCTCAGGGTACCATAAGGCCAAAGCAAAATGTCAACTGGCCAGACTTTTAGCTGGAGATTGTTATTGGACTCATCTCTTCCCAAATACAGTCCAAGCACTGGTAAAATTGAGTTCCCTCTGATTTTATGACTGAGCCTCATATGATTTCACTGAATGAGAACTCAGGCTACCTCATATCCTCTTTTTGCTATGTGAGATGCCCTGCCCCCTCAAAAAAGCGCCTCAAATCATCTTGAGTCTTTTTAAAGAATAAAATAACATGTAATATTGTATGGGTATGTGGATGGATGCTTGCTACAGTGCATCTGTTAAGGTCAGAAGACAACTTGCAGGAATTGATTCTCTTCTTCCACTATGTGGTTACCCTGCATTGAACTCAGGTTATCAGGTTTTGTGGCAATCATCTTTACCTCAGTAGCCATCTTCCTGGTCCATGTTAAATCTTTTAGAAACTTTGAAACTATCTCATTCCTCCCCTTTAAATAACTCAGGGCCCTGAAGCTCACCATTTGAGAGTCAACTAATTTGATTATAGGGAGTTATATACCTTCACTGTCTACTGAAGAACTCTGGGGGAAAGAGAGCAATTCCTTTCAGATGAGTAGCCACTGGTGAACATACTAATCTCTAATGGATGGCTCCGTATCTATGGTCAGGCAGTTGGCCCTGGTTAAACTCAGTGGGACAAAATATAAAACAAAAGAACAGTAGTTCTGGAAAGGGACCTATAAGAAAGAGAAGGTATTGACAGGTGTAAGAGAGAGCTTAGAAGAACTAGGGAGGTGAGTTCTCAAGATGTATCTGTTGTCCTTTTCATTTTCTCCTTGTTGTGAAAAACCCCAAGAGTAAAGAGAACCAAGTGCAGGACTACTCTGTGCATGTCGTCAACTAGTGGCCAATCGTGGACTCATTGATACTCCTTTTGTTTCCCCCTTTCTCATAAGTTGTTTTTGGAACATATTTCAAAGAGGTAAGTTTATTCACAAACAATTTCAGCTATATCTATAAAAAAAAATGACTGCATCTTCCAAGCAAAATCCTAATGCTAATATAACCATCCTGGCAGAAGAGTAGACATTCTAAAAAGAAACACTGGGATCCCCCTCTGGGGTGATTTAAATGTGAAATGTCCCCCATAGGTTCAGACATCTCAACACTTGGTTCCTAATTAGTGGTGCTGCTTGGGGAGGTTTGGGAGATGTGGCATTGCTAGAGGAAGTATGTCACCAGAGGGGAGCTTTGGGATTGAAAGCCTCATGCCACTTCTAGTTCATTCTGTCTGCTTCATGCTTGTGCATGGCCTGTGATCTCTCTCAGCTTCCTGCTGAAACCACCATGCCTGTCCATTGCCAGAACTTCCCACCATGATAAATTCTCCTCCCTCTGGAACCCTAAACACAAAGACGTCTCTAAGACCCCTTTGCTCATGGTATTTTATCACAGAAACAGAAAAGTAATTAAAATGACCTCTCTTTGGCTGTCAGACTCCAAGGTACTATAATTTCCCCCCGAGGGGTCTCATGCTGGGGAAGGAAAGAAATAGTCTGTGGTGCTAACCAAAGGAGAAGCCTGTTTGTTTCTTAGAGAAGGGCTCTCACATAGTACAGACAACTTTCAAGACAAACTGGAAACCAGATGGCAGACGGCGATGGGTCAATGATAGCAGGATTAAACTTTAAGCCAGACTGACTATTCATCCATACTTATTGCTCTCCATTTAAACTAAGTCTCAGGTCAGAATGTCAAAGATGGAATTGGGAGATGGTGGGCATCTTTATTTTGTTCTCTTCCCAGTGTGGCGATGTTGAGTAAATCTGTCTCTGCTTTTCCTATTACTTGTCTCTTTAATTGGCCCATCGAGCCCAAGTGGCAGTATTTGTACCTTAAAAGCTCTGGTAGAACTAATTAATATCACACTTAAACAACAGATAAGATTTTCTAAGTGAACTCCTGTCTAATGCATTCCAGACAGGAGCTGTGCTTCCAGCCTAATAATTCCTTGATATCATGAAATATTCAGTCATTATTCAAATTTTCACAATTGCCTCATAATGGTTAACATTTTAAAATTATTGTCTCCATAAGATCTTAATTGACAGGACCCATACACTATTATCTCCTTGCAATTTGTCTTGGGATAAAATTGTGTGCTTCAGAATTTCCATTGTTAAGTACCAACTCCAATACCTTAGGATGTGACTCTATTTAGAGACAGGGTCTTTTTTTTTTAAAAAAAAGGTTAAATTAAAATAAGATCTTTAGTGTGGGTTTTAATCCAAACTGACATGTGTCCTTACAAGAGGAAATTTGAACTCGCAAAGACATCAGTGATGTTTGCACCCATAAAGATCATGTAAGAATAAAACACAGATAGTTGTGTGCAAGAAAATAAGAGAAATCAGATCTAGCCACACTGGTTTTGACCTTCTAGACTAAACCTCTGAGAAAGTAAATGCCTATCCATTTTCACACAGTCTATGCTATTTTGTTATGGCTGTCCCAGAAAGTAGATTTTATAATTCATTTAAGAAACTAGATTGCTGTTTTCTTTATGATTGAATCTCCATAATGTCACCACCAGATTCTTCTGTCTTCCATGTTTGTCT
The DNA here is from genome assembly GCA_036184795.1 of Tokudaia tokunoshimensis. Taxonomy (NCBI): domain Eukaryota; kingdom Metazoa; phylum Chordata; class Mammalia; order Rodentia; family Muridae; genus Tokudaia; species Tokudaia tokunoshimensis. Next base: position 80,019,921 of record BTHU01000002.1, on the reverse strand, counting down.
GTGTTTAAAATAATAAATCTGGATTCTTGGAAGTTGAAGGATAGCTCAGTGATGCAGCACTTGCCTAGTGTGTAGACCCTAGATTTAGTAGTAGTATCACACAAAGAGTATAAACCATATCAAATGAAAGCAAATATTTTTGTTTATTCGAAAAAGGAATACTAGTCCAAAAAAATTTTACTTGATAGGAAAACCCAGCTAATTAGAAAAAGTTGTAATAAAAAGCTCTATAAATGAATAGTTAAATCCCATTCCATAGTTAAACCCCACCTGGTCACTGTGTATGGTCCTTTTAGTATATTACTAAATTTGATTTCCTAGTGTGTTGTTAAGGATTCTTGTATTGTTTATAAAAGACACTGATATATGGTTCTCTCTCTTATAGTCCTGTTATCTAGCTTTGATATCAGGGTATTGTATGCTGACCTCATATAATACAAAGAATGTCTTCATTTACAACATTTGGAACAATTTTAAAAAGATTAGTTAGTGTTTTGATTTTTAATTGTTATTTAATTTATTCTTTGACAATTGTTTTTACTACTATGGCTCCACAGTACAACAAGAAATCAGGTGTAAACCTTGGCATTGTTCTTTTTATTCAGAATGGCTTTGGTTATTCAAGGTCTTTTGTGCTTCCATATGAATTTCAAGATTTCTTTTTCTGTTTATGTGAAGAATAGAAATGGGATAGCATTGAATTTGTAGGTTGTCTTTGATAAGATGACCATTTTCACAATATTCATTCTTTCAGTTCATAAGAGCTCTATATATCTTCAAGTGTCTTCTTCGGTTTATTTCTGTTTGTTTTAAAGGCACTTTCTTACTATTAGGCTTTTCAGCTTGTTAGGATTTTCTATAGAGGAATTTTAATCCTGTAACAAGGCGGCTCTGGAAAAAGATCACATCTAAAGACACTCTAGGTCTATGTGATCTGGCTGGGATGCAGATACACCCTTAGTACACACCTCTAATCCCTCTGGCTGGAATACAGACAATGTAGATAAGGATAGTTTGTAGAAGGAAGCAAACTGTCCCTAACTGAGGGGCAGACGAAATGATGAATCAGAGAACTATATGACAAAATGAGTTAGTGATAGGATACTTACCGAACTCTTACAAGAACAGTACAGAAAGAAAGGACTGAAGAGAGAGAGAGAGAGAGAGAGAGAGAGAGAGAGAGAGAGAGAGAGAAGTTTTACCAGGACAGTTTTATAGAGACAGGTTGCAGGTGAAGACAGAATGAGCCAGAGAATGAGAAGGAGCCAGAAGATTAGAACAGATTGCCAGAGCTTTTATGAGGCCAAACAGAGCAATTCAGTGAGAAGCTGAGAGAAACCAGATTGAATTAGTCAGTTTAGAAGATTAGATTATACAGAGGCTAGAAGTTTCAAGGCCTAGGCCCAGGGATAGATAGGACAGAGAAAGAAATGCACTGTATTCACACAGCTAGAATACAGATCTCATCCCATCCCTCCATCTGAGGAAATAAAAGTTACATTCATGATTTTCTTTATCGAGGCAATTTTGAATGGGATTGTTTCCCTTATTTCTTTCTCAACATGTTTATCATTAGAATAAAGAAAATATACAGGTTTCATCTTTTAATTTTGTATTCTGATAGTTTGCTGACAGTGTTTTTCAGCTCCAAGAGTTACCTCATGGAGTCTTTAGGATCTCTTAATTATTGAATCACATCATCCACAAATAAAAATACTCTGAATTCTTCTTTCTGTCTTAGTTTCTGTTCCTGTTGCTGTGGCAAGTTAACCTGACAAAAACAGCTTAAGGGAAAAAATTTTTACCTTACAACTCAAGGTACTGTCTTTTATGGCAAGAAAGTCAAGGCAGCAGGAGCTTTGAAGCAGCTGTTCACATAGCATCTACCTTTAAGAAACATCTATAATGCTTCTTAGCGTACCTTCCTTTTCCCATTATTTTATACTGTGCAAGATCCTCTACCCAAGTAATTGGTCCATAAGTCAATATGGGTCTTCCCACATCAGTTAATATAATCCAAGATAACCACCTTAGCTATGTTCAGGGTCCCATATCTCAGGTGATTCTAGATTCTGTGACGTTAATTTGACAGCATCCACCACACGTTCCTATTAGTGTCCTACATTGGCTGGTTTTGTATGTCAACTTTTACACAAACTAGAGTCATCAGAGAAAAGGAAACTTGGTTCAAGAAATTCGATCCAGCTATGAGATCCAGCTGTAAGGCATTTCTCAATCAGTGGTCAATGAGGGATGACCAAAGTCATAGTGGGTGGTTCCATCCCTCGGCTAGTAGTCCTGGGTTTTATAAGAAAGTAAGGTGAGTTAGCCATGTGAGCAAGCTAGTAATCACCACCCTTCCACGGCCTATGTATGAGATTCTGCCTCTAGGTCCCTGCCTTGTTTGAGTTCCCGTCCTAAATAAATCCTTTCCCTACCCCAACTTGTGTTTTGGTTATAGTATTTCATTGCAGCAATAGAAATTCTAAGACATGTCCCTGTGTGTGCTTTATGTCCTATTGCTCTAAGACTTTAAGCACTACATTGAAGAATAGAGAAAGAGGATAGCTTTGAGGTTTTTCTTCATGTATCTTTATCTATAGTATATAGTATATACTTATATATACTAAAATGAGATATATGTTTATTGTTTATACCCTTTATTATAGAGATATGTTCCCTTCATTTTTTATCTCTTCAAACCTGTTTTTTAAGATTTATTTATTTTTATTTCTTTGAGTACACTGTAGCTGTCTTCAGACACACACCAGAAGAGTGCATCGGATCCCATTACAGATGGTTGTGAGCCACCATGTGGTTACTAAGAATTGAACTCAGGACCTCTGGAAAAGCAGTCAGTGCTCTTAACTGCTGAGCCATCTCTCCAGCCCCTCTTCAAACCCTTTTATGATTAAAGACCTTTTTTTCAAAGACCTTCTTTGCACCTTTTGAAATGATCAGGAAATTTCTCTTTTAAATGTGTTGATTCCCAGGCATTTTGATATGTCCTTAAATTCCATTTCCAGGTATTTTGAGAATTATGATATTTGTGTAAACCAGAGAGATTGACTTACAATGGTCTTTGTTGTTGATATCTATTTTCTTTTTTCCTTTTTTTTTTTTTGGTTTTTCAAGACAGGGTTTCTCTGTGTAGCCCTGGCTGTCCTGGAACTCACTCTGTAGACCAGGCTGGCCTCAAACTCAGAAATCCGCCTGCCTCTGCCTCCCAAGTGCTGGGATTAAAGGCGTGCGCCACCACCGCCCGGCTCGATATCTATTTTCTAAGTAGGTTACTTCGGTGTCATTTCTCATAGATTTGTTTACATTGCTTGCCTAATATTTATGTACTGTTGGTAGGTCATATGTATCTAGAATTTCATTTAGTCCCTTTAGAGTTTTCCAATTTCTCAGAATATAGAATTTACATGTCTGTACTAATGGTTCTCAGGTTTGATTATAGGTGCCTTTACCTACTGATCTATTTCAACAATACCTTCTGGTTTAAAATTTTCTGTTAAGTAATCAGCTGTTATTTAGATGGACCTACCTTTATGTATTTATTGGTGTTTCTCTCTTATACACTTCACTCTACTTTGTTATCCCATATATTTAGTGTTTTAACTATACTATGGAGAATATCTTTTTCTGATTTTGTCCATTGGGTGTTCTAAATGCCTATGGTTTTTATTTTATAAATAAAAATAAATATATAAATAAAACAAAAAGTTTTATTTAAAATGTTTTTTTTCTGTCTTTTGTCAAGCAGTTCTTCTATGTTCACAGCTCATAAAATTTGATCTTTTCATGGTGTACTATGCATCTCACGCATTTCATACATTTTCATTATTATGTTTTTCTCACTGACTGAGTATTCCAATTCTTCTGCATTGTCTTCAAGCCCAGATACTCTGTCCTTCCCATGATTCATTCTCTCCATTCTACTGGCAAGGTTTTCCACTTAGCATTTTATTTAACTTATTGTACACACCTCTGGACGATCTCTTGGGAGACAGACCACTTAGTATATTCTTCCTGCTCTCTGATGCTCTGCTTGGATCCTTGTGAAAGTTCCTTTAGAGACTCACTTCTGTGCTCCCCGAGTACTGAGTCAAAATTACTTTTCCAATATTGTGAACTGAATGAGAAATGGCCCCTAGAGGCTCATGTGTTTAGACAATTGCTCTCCAACTAGTGGTGCTGTTTGGGGGAGGTTATATAACCTTTAAGAGGTGAAACCGTGCTAAACGAAGTACATACATCACTGGGGAAAGTCTTTAAGACTTTCTAGCCTCATTGTGTGTGGAAAAAAATGTGATTTTCTCCTCTTTGTTCCCCACCAAATGCTATGGATTCTAACCTTTTGGAATAGTTAAGAAAAATTAAACCCCTTCTTCCAATACCTTTGGTCATGATATTTTATCACAGCAACAGAAAAGAAACTAATACACTCACTTTAGCAGTATTCTGTTGGCCATATTTTAGTGTATAGTCCCAGGACACTTATTATGAGCATTCAGAGTATGACTCACAAATGGTCTTGGGCCTCCAAGCTGCCAGTGCGGGAGGAATCTCTTCACAGTGGCATCTCAAGACTGTCCGGCAAGTGTTGAGTGGCCAGTGCAGAAAAGAGTGGGGTTTCTGGGCATTTTCTTCTAACAAGGCTGCTGATGCCTTTGCACATCTATTTGCTCCCATCTCTTTAAACTGTCTACTACTGAACATGGTTAAGATATTCAAAGTCTCTGGAGATTCTAGCAGGGCATAAAGTAGGTACCATCCACCATCTTCTGAGTTCCCTACTCTTTTTTCTATAAAATTTACAGCCATGTCCCAATTTTGCTTTCTCATTTTATGAAGTTCAGTCTCTTTAATCTTTCTTAGTCAATCTAGATAAATGGCTATCAGTTTCATTCATCTCAAATAAAAATCATTTGATCTCATGGCACTATTTTTATACTTACAGGTATACTAACATAAGATATTAAGGTGGTTGATTCATATTTTTATGATTAACTACTTATTTGTCTCCCTTATGAGAGTATAAATTACTCTTTAGCCTTACAGTAGGTGTTCAAATGAAAGCAAGAAGTCAGTTTAAAGAGACAGCCAAAACTATACAAATCCCAAGTGGAGAGGAGGCTCGGGACGGTTGTAAGTATGCAGTCATACTTTATCTGGCGTGTACACTACCATTCCCATGAATGTGCGGGCTCTTGCCTGCTGTTGCTTTGCTTTTGTAAAACAAGTTGTTTCTACAGTGAATTTCCATTATGGTTATTTTTAGAGTTCAAAGTTCTTCATTGTCTTTGACATCCGATTCTTTTTATCTGGAGCCAGCAAATAAATGCTTAATATTACAAAGAATAATTCATTGTTTTTACACTTCTTCCCTAGATGCATTAACTACATCTCTGTGTTTTGCTTTGATTCTCAGTTGTACTCTGTACGCTCCATAAAACCACATGTACAGGAATTATGGTTAAATCAATCAAACACGCAAGAAATTACTTGAAAGTTAGGTATTTATGTCATTTCGGCCCTTTCCAACTGTATTAATACATGATTTTGCCAAGGATGTGTTACTCATTTTGCTTAGTTTAAATGTCAGTGAATAATAGATTTCACACTGTGGCATAATAACTCCAGGATACTACAGAGCTGTTTCAGGGACTGTACAAACTCTTTGTATGCATATCATTTCTAAATATATGTTAAACATTCTGAAAGTGAAAATATAAATCACAGACTGAGAGAATATATCCAAATCAAATACAGGAAAACAACTTTTACCTATATCATAATATCCCCCCTCCTTAGAAACAACATGTGTTTTTATGTATGTGCTCAAGAAAATATATTTATATACTATGCTAGTGATATTTTGTCAACTGGATTTAACCAAAGTCACGTAGAGGAGAGAACCTCAGTTACGAAAATGCCTCCATCAGATTTGCCTGTAGGCATGTCTTTGTGTCATCTCCTTGACTGATTGTTATGAGAGGATCCTTCCTACTGTGGGTAGTGCCACCCCTGGGAAGGTCATCCTATAATGCATAAGGAAAACAGTTGACTATGAGCCTGAAAGCGAGCCAGTCAGCAGCACGCCTCCTCTGTGCTCTCTGCTTCAATTCTTTAGGTCCTTTAAGTTCACTCCTTGGCATCCCTTACTGATGGTCTGAGACAAGGAAGTGTAAGTCAAATAAACTCTTTCCTTCCCCAGGTTGCTTTTGGTTGTGTTTTATTGCAAAAACAGAAAGCAAACTAGGGCATATATCAAACAAATATACCATATATATATATATGTATATATATATAGTATAATATATAGACATATAATAATATATAGACATATATAATATATATGTATGTATGTATATATACATATATAATATATATATACACTATATATAGTATAATAGACATGTATAATGCACTTTTGCTTCCTTGCATAAACTAAATTAAAATGCAAGTGTTGTATTTTTCCCTGAGGACAAAAGATAAAAGAACAACTTTTATTCAGAATATATAAAGAATGGTGGCAATGTAATATCAAGAAATAAAGAAAAGGGGTAATGATCAACACAGTTGTTTCAAAGATATATGAATGACCCATGGCTTGTATCATCAGTCCTTGGCAAATACAAATTGAAACTCCAATGAGCTATCATTTCATATTTCCTAAACTGGCTAAAATAAAATACACAGACGACAGCAAGGTAAGAGAGAGGATACAAGAACTGCAATGCTCACACATAGGTGATGGGTGTGTAACATAGTTTGAGATTTTCTTTGAAAGGTAGAATATAATTTTTAATGTGATTAACATGTTCATAGGAAATTTCTATAAGCAAAGGGTTATGGCAGCAATATTCACAATAGAAGAAGCAAAAAGTCCCTCAGATCAGAGGTAGATAGCCTTCTGACAAGAAGGCTCTGGTATTCCACTTATGAAATGCTTAGAAAGGCAACACTTTACAGCTAAATTATCTACAGCTTGGTTAGAAATGGGACTTCAAATAGGGAGTCTTTGTGACATGATATAAATGTCTTAAAATCAGTGTTCATCCTAAAGGATGATAATTGTTATTAGAGTTCAACATACCTAAGAAAAGTCTGTATTTTAGTAACATTAGATTGTATACCTTAAATGGATGAAATGATTGGCATGTGAATCTCAGTGGCAAAGACTATGCAGTGCTTTAAAGGCCCTTGCAAAAGGCAAAAAAAAAAAAAAGTATGGGATCTAAGTTTCAATAAAGCTTTTTAACCCAATAAGCAAAAACATGCCTTCTAAGTATATACATATTATTTGATACTTAAAGAAAACTGTCAAAATCATATTTAACATATTTTATTGTATAATATGTTCATATACACATGTGTATTAAATTAGATGCCTGTATGTTAACTTGTACTGTTTCTATTTTTGTCTCTGAACAAATAATCTCTGGTCATCTCTATTCACCAGAGAATCATAAGATTATAAAACAGCAAAACAATACAAAAATCTAAAACTATTTCTGAATGCTAGGCCATGAATCAAACTTTTTTCAGTATCAAAACAAAGGCACTAGTGAGTTTATTTTAGAGGATTACTTTAAACTCTAATGTGTAAATTCTTTCCACATTTTTATATTCATCAAAAAATACTCTATTATTCATTGAATAACTTTCTAGGAAGTCAGTATTTTTTTAATTCATAAAAGGTAAAGTATTTATGCCAACTATAGCTTTTCATGTATTGGATTGTGCAATTAGTTTTAATTTAAAAGGCTGGTGGTGGGGTTCTAGTGCCAAACCCAAAACGTCTGAGTTTCCTGGCTGATAGGTAGTACAAACATATCAAACTCAACATTTTTACTAGTGAGCTGATACAAACAACTTAAGCTTAAAAGAATGTCTTAGTATACCATAATACTGCCACAAAGGCAGTAGATAATGCCATTTTGTGTCTTTTATCTGTTATTTCATAGTTTATTAGGGTATTAGTCATAGGGTTCCCTTAACGGAACAGAATTGATAGAATCACTGTATATGATATGATTTGGGTAATCTAACAATGGCTGTCTCCCAGTGGACAGGTCAAGAATCAAACTGTCATTCAATCCAGCAGACTGGATGCCTCAGTAGTTTCTATCTGGTGTTGCAGTGCCAGAAAGGCTTGGAGAGCTACTGGTCTTCAGTCTACATTGGTGTCATGAAGCAATGGGTTCTGGTAACTGTTGGTGTAGATTGTACGGGACATTTGATCTATGGTAGAAGAGAGACACACTGCAGGATGAATTTAGACTTCTCAAGCAGCAGGACCATCAGCTTCTCTTGGACTGACTTTGACAACTTCCTAAAACCTTACACAAAAGTCACTTTTAGCAAGTCAACTTCTGCATACCAAAACACCTTATCAGATCTCAGGGTTGTCTTGAAAGGTCCATCCCCTAAGCAGTTCTCAGCCAAACTAACTTCCTGGTTGGCCAGGCCTCTCGGAGACTAAGTTATGCAAAGGCTCTGAGAATCCTTCAAAATAATAATAATAATAATCTCATAAAATCTCAGATAACAATCACTCACAGAAGGCTACTTCAAAGCTTAGGTGCCATCACTCCATGCCAGATACAAAGGCACTGCTAAAATCCTGCTATAAATCACAGTAATCAAGAAAATACTTCATAGGCACAGCTGCTTGGGTTTTCTTTTATTACAGATGCAGTCAAGTTGACAACCAAGATTAGCCATCACACATAGGAATGTGGAATGGTCTTCGCCCTTCCTCTTCCCTTTTGTTTTAGAATCCAAACCTGAGGACTAGAGCTTCTGTATCTACGTTGGGTTGTGAGATGGGTGAGAGTCACATATGGCAAAACAACAAGGGAGAAGTTAGAGTTCTAGAAACTGTGGAATAGTACAATTACTAACCTCACCCAGGATCCATAGAGTCTTGGTTCCTGGCAACCCATAGACGCCTCCGTCTCTATGTTCCTATGTCCCTATATCGAGTAGTACAGAATTTGCACATAACTTATGTACATAATCTATATACTTTAGATCGCCCCCAGATTACTTATAATCCTTAATGCAATTCAAGGTTTCTTAAATAGTTGTTATACTGTACTATTTAGAGAGTGTGACAAGGAAATATATCTGTCCATGTCCAATATAATTTTTTTCTGAGAATTGTTTGATTGCAAGAATGAATATTCTGTGGACATGAAGGGACGACTGTTCTATATTTAGAAATGAGACTCCAAGATGGGAAACTACTTGGTATCTAGAAGATGACAAGGTAAATGAGGAAGAGGTACAGTCAAAAGTGGGTGGGGGACTAATGGGGAGTCGGGAGATATAGGTGCTGACAGTCCATAAGGACTTTAAGATATTTTATAATTTTATCAATTACAATAAGGGTTACTATCCTTCCTAGACTGGTCTCAAATTCTTAGGTGAAAATAACCTGGCCTTTTTATATTTTAAAAGAATCTCTTTACAGAATAAGTCAATTTACAATTCCTCATATAAATCAGGCATAATGGCACACATCTTAATCCCAGCACTTAGGAGGCAGAGAGAGGCCAATCCCTGAGTTCAGGACCAGCCTGGACTACATAATGAGTTCTACATGATAGCAGTTTATTGAGAGTATCACAGTTACCTTTATCAGATGGGCTTAACTACAATTAAAAAATTTACAGTTATTTTACAATAACCTGTCTGAATAAAAAATATATTTGGGGGCTCTTGCAAAGTAGCCTAGTTTGGTTTCCAGCACCCACACTGGGACGTTTGCAACCACCTCTGACTCCAGCTCCAGAGGATCTGATGCCTCTGACCATTGTGGACATGCATGAGCACTAGTACACACCCATACAGACACACAATTTAAAAATAATTAAAAAATAACAAATGTTTTTAAAAATAATGTACTAACGCAAAAGGACTTTTTGCTTTATACAGATACTACAGAATTGAGATAGTGTGTGATAAGCTCAAAGACTTCTGAGTTTGAATACTCCTTTGGGTTTTACCAATGTGGAGGTGACTATAATTATTCAAACTTTCTATCCTACCAAAATATTCATCTCCAGGTATTTTGTGAAAAATAATTTGTTGGCAATTCCTCTAGGCTCTGCCCAATAGTTACCTAGCAACAGCTTGCATAGCTACCTGCTAGGTGCAAGTCAAATATAAGAATTGAACTTCTAGGCTACTCCAACTCTCATCTCCATTTCTCTCTCTTCTCCATGTGTCCCCCTGGCCAGCTTCTTCCTCTCTTCTTCTCTCACTTCTCTTTCTGTCCTACTCTGTCCCCCTCCTTCCTCTGCCTCTACCCCTTTTCCAGGTTCCCTTTCCTTCACCCAATAAACGTCCTTTTATACTAGGCCTGCCATATGGTGGTGATTCCTCAGGGAAACACCTTGGCTAGGCCACTGTGGTACTTTCTCCTTATACTGCTGTTCTCTGAAACACAACATAAACTACTTAGAAGTTCTATGCTAGCATAGAACTCCTAGCAAAGAATGATCACCTTCTGGATAGTTTCAGTTAATATTAATCCCAATTACCAGTGTTTGAGATTCTTTATTTTTTAAATTAATTTATTTTTATTTTATGCATCTTTCTGCATGTGTGTCTGTGTGAGGGTTTTTTATTTTTTTAAAATTCATTGATTTTTATTTTATGTATCTTGCAGTGTTTGAGATTCTTAAGCAGAGTTTCAACACTGTACTGGGTGGGGAGCTATAACATTTCCTGGTACTAAAGACATTTTTCATAGGGAGAAACAGATAACACAAATAAAGTCATTACCTGGATGAAAGAGTTCCCAATCATGTCCACTCTTTTTTACTGTTACCTGGAAGTGATTGTGTAGAGAACATGAGTGACTCTTAGAAGCGTACCACATTAAACCAATTAACTATCACTCTGATTCGTACCTTAATTTCCTATGACCTTAGTTATTACTAGTTGGCAACCATGAACCTAATTAACTCAAGTATCCTTAAATCATTTTCTGCACTTAGATTTGGGAGGCACAGCCTTGTACCTAAACTGATTTGTAAGTGTATCAAGGACAAAGTACTTCTGATTAATCAACAACTTATGTTTTTTCTGCTCTATTGAGGATAGAAATCAGCATTTAAAATTAGGGCAGGCTAGGGGTGTAGCTCACATGGTTTAGTGCTTGCCTAGTATGAGTTCAACTGCCAACACTGCATAAACTCAGTGTGGTAGCATACACCTTGTTGGACAAAGGCAGAAAAATCAAGAGTCCAAGGTCCCTTGAGTTATATATAACTAGTATATATAACTAGTTTGAGGTCAGCTGGGGTACATGAGGCACTGGATCAAAAACATAGAAACAGGCTAGTGAAATAGCTCATTGGGTAAAGGTGCTTGATGCCAAGCCTGTAGACTTGAGTTCAATCCCTGGGAACCTCATAATGAAAGGAGGAAACCAACTATACTATCAGTAGTTCCATAGGCTTGCCATGGTGTATTCTGCGAGGCAGAAATCGGTCTGTGCCACAGGCTGGATGGCACAGGGGCTGACACAGCACTTGCACATATGCATGTGAAGGACCATATTGAGGCTTGCATGCCAAGGTGAAAGACCATATGCAGACACTCCCCACCCATATAGTTTTCTTTTACACTTCCCATATTCAATACATGAAATATAATTTCACTTTTGTCGATCAACTTTGTCTTGCCCTGTTCTTTCTCCATTTTTTCCCTAAATAGCACGGATTGTCTTAGGATTAAAGGTCTCTCTGCCCCAGGGCACTTGTACATCCCTAGCCAAAGCACCTAGACACTCCTTACACTCAACTCCACGGACCCCACCAGCTCCACTCATCCCTTCTGTGGAAACCTGGTACCTTCTCTAGCTAGACACCATACTCATGCTACCAGCTACAGCCAACCCCACCACCTGAGAACTGCTCCTCTCCAGGGAAGTTACTAGAATCACACCAGCAGCTTTTCCCATTCCTGTGACCTGCCGAAGGAACACATGCCCTGCCTACCTTCCTAAGCCCATTTCTGCCTCCCTTTCACACAGGAAGCTCAATTTGAGCCACTGAGTCCATCCACTGCTACCTAGTACCCGTGTCCCATCCATAGCTGGGAAGCTTAGATTCTCACCTCAACTCCACCCACTCTCATCACCATAGCTGTGACTGGAGGACTACCCTAAGCAATGAACAGACACTAGGTACACACTAGCAACTCCATCCATCCCCTGAAACTCACCAGTACCACATGTCTTGTGCCTGCCTTCTGCTTCCCTTACACACCTATCTTCTCTTCAGGGAGTGAATCTCGGTCTCATAACACCAACTCTACGTAAGGTAAAGTCCTAAACACCTCTCCTAGACTCCCAAAGACTGATTGAGAATCAGATAACATTTTATGTACAAAAGTTGTGCAATATGAACAACTGACAAGACTACAAAACAAGGAAGGAAATGAAAGATGGAAGGCTTAACATTGGCTCACAATGTCTGCTCATTGGCCAGGAAGGAGGTAGTGTTTGTCACAGGTAATACCAAGAAGTATCAGCCATTTAGATTCTAGGAGGTGAGTTTCAATGCCCTTTGGTGCCACAAAGTATAGGAAAAAACTAGATGAAAGTTTCAAACAGAAACGTGGTAGGGAGGCTTGTCACAGACAGGTGGAGGATACATGTCTGTGCTTCAGGTCCATCATGGGGCTTTCTGGATAAAATGATTTCTGGAGAAAAGGAAGCCTGAACACATCAGCCATGCATTTTGCACATTTGTTCCCAGCGCTGTGGCTGAACTAGCTGGTGCAGGTGCCTGTTCAGAGGCTGAGCCTGGAGTGAGACTGTGGTACCAGTAAGCATCCAGAACTCCGGCTGGAATCCTTACATTCAGTGTAATGATGCACATAAGCAAGTGGATGCAGAGATGCCTAAGGCCCGGAATACAATTTCTCACCACTTCTCTGAATTTCCCTTTGCACATGGTAACTAAAATCTTTATCAACCAGGTCTAGAAGTTCAGTTGACTGCTCAGAGAAACTCTAGAAAGTTAACACTGCTTTCTTGCCCTTAGGTACTAGAGATTGTTCTTACAGTCTCTGGGCCTAAGACCCTTAGAGGACCATAAATGTTAAAGCCAGTGTTGGCAGGGTTGAGGGTTTCAGAAATAACCACCCCAAAGCTTTGATGTTTTCAGAATATAGTACACGAAAATTCTGAGAAGCTCTTGTTTCTGAAATAAATGATAAATCTGCTGGGGATGGTCAACATTTACACAAAATGACTATAGATTTTATTTTTCATGGGGGAAAAATGAGACTTTAATAATAACTAACATAAAATAAACTGTAGTCTTTGGTCAGCAATCACACTTAGGTGGCACGTACCATAAACACAGCACTAGTGCACTGCTCATAAGCACAAGTCGAGGTTAGAGAAAGAAAAGCCACGCTAGCTCAGTCAGCTTCTAAGCCAGCTGCCCAAAGTCTCAGTGGTGACCTACAGTTTCTGAAATGGAAAAGCAATTTTCATTCTAGGCAGATTTAGAATTAATCATAGACACTTCCATTTAGAAAGAACCTCATTAAGACACAGAGTCTCAAGGTAGGTAAAAACCTGCCATCCTTCAGGAAAGCTCATTATACCTAGGACATAAAAAAAAAATAGGTTTTCAGGAAGTCCCTGAAACCAATTAGACACACAGGGGCCCAACCTCCTGAAGCATATAGAAGCACTAAAAACTGCTGAGAGACTCACAGATCAGCCAGACCACCTGAGAGACACAGAGGTCAGCCAAGCTGTTTACAAGACTCTCATATAAACTAAGCCACCTAGAAGAGGCTCAGACCAACTGATATAACAGGAAAGGACAATCTCTGACATACTGACCTACCTTTAGGCTATACAGAGCCCTACAATTTTCCAGATTCCATGAGGGATGATACTTTGAAGAAATAGCTGTCTTTGAGTCATTTCTTCCCTGTAAGTAACCCCTCATTCATATTCCTGTAAGCAACCTTAGTAAACTCAATGGTTCACCAAGTTGAATTTTGACGGTATCTTCATTTTGTTCTATCACTACCTTTCTATCTGAAGTGAGTAACCATCACTTCTATCCAAGAACAGTATCATATATGCTATACTATTGTAGGGCATTGAGAACTAAGATTAACCATATTTATAATTTATTTATTTTAGCTTTCATTGTATAACTAATTTAATCATTTATTATGAAATGGTCTTTGGTCCAGGCTGCCTATGAATAGCCTGATATTCCTGCCTCTACTTCCTAAATACAGAGATTAGAGGTGTGTCTAATGTCTTCAATTTACTTACCTTATATCAGCTATTTGAATACTAGAAAAGGCTTGATTTTATTTTAAAAAAAATGTTAGTACCTTAGAGTACAGGAAAAAAATTAGCAGAGTAGGTTTGTCTGAGACCATTTTCCTGAGTAAGTCTGTTTCAAAGACCTAGGCATATATCTAGAACAATAGTTCTCACCATTCCTAATGCTGCCACTCGTTAATATGGTTGTGGTGATCTCTAATCATAAAATTGTTTTTGTTGCTACTTCATAACTGTCATTTTGCTACTGCTATGACTAGTAATGACTGTGTTTTACAATGGCTTTAGGCAACGCCTGTGAAAGGATTGCCCCCAAAGAGGTTGTGATCCACAAATCGAGAACCACTGCTGTAACATGTAGAAAACACTATCGCATATCAGACATTCTAATCCTCCGCCTCTTCTTTCATGATATTCTTTTAGCCTTAGATATATGGGCTGGGTTGTAGATGTGCTGGCTTGGAATCCTATGATCAGTTGTGAGGAAAGAATATTCTTAGCAGACACTGGTTTCCCCATGAACATTACAGGGGAGGAATGATGAGATTGTTGACCACAAGAAAGAGATAACATTATCTTTATGCAAGCAGAAGAGGTGTAGTTTTTAAAGTGAGTGTGCGTCTATGTGTTATTTATATTTTTAGTTATTTTTAACAGCAACTGGATTAGAATCATATAGGAAGAGAGGTTGAAAGTTTAGTCTCTTCTGGTTGAAGAGAAAAAAAGAAACTGTAACTAAAAATATAATTGGTATAAATATCATTTAATATTTAAGATTAGAATCTTGACTTTACCAAATCAGCCTTTGGAGAGTCCTGAATTCAGATAGCCAGTGGGATAATGTACAGGTTGATGAAGTCAAACATTGTACCCTCCTGGCATTTTGAGACGACTTTTCAATGATTTCCAAAGAAATCAAATCAAAATATCTTTGGTGATTATACTTCAGAGAAGCAAGAAGGTTCTGGGTTTCCTGTCAGTGCAAGCTGAAGAAAAGAGAACTCCAGGGATTCTTTGGACATTTCCTTCTGGGTCCCCGCTAGTGGATGTGCTTCAGGAAAAAGCAAAGAGCTTCTAGCCAAGGAGGAAACAGCTTTGAGAAAGCAAAGCCCACACTAAGAACTGGCAGTACCTTCAGTGACCCACCAGCATTGTTCAAGCCCAACCTATCTTCCTGTTTTCATGGAACTTGCAATCATATTTTGCATCTAACTGGCACATATTGCAACAACTTGGGACTTGCTTTCAAATTTATTTCCATACAAACTCCTCTACTCTACCAAATTTAAAAATGATTATTGAAACAAGCGTAGCTACAAATTTAACCTATCAAAGCTGCAGAAGAAAACAGGTATTGTTCTCTGTTATGTTCTTTGGGATAAACTTTAATTTTAAATAATCTGAAGTCAATTTAAAAATCTCAAAGTAAAGCTATAGCATAGTACTTGCCATTTGGGACAAGATAAGAGGACTTAGAAATAAACCCACATGTCCACAGCTATGTAATTTTCTTGAGACAAGATCTCATAGATCCCATGATGGCCTCCAACTACCTATATCACTGAGGATAATCTTAAACTTTTGATCCTCCTGCCTCTACTTCTCTAGTGCTGGTATTACAGACCTATGTCACTACTCCCATTTTATGTGGTACTGGGGGTCAAATCTAGGGCTTTCTGTTAGACAAGAGCTCTTTCTCTATACCTGAGCCACATCCTCAGCCTCAACTTAGTGACATTTTCGTGGAGGCAGCTAGAACCTACATAGAACAAAGCAATTACTCTTCAATAAATGATGCTGGGGAGACTAGATATCTATACAAACTAGGATTAAGCTAAAACTACATAAACACAGCTCAAAATGGATCAAAATCTTAAACATTAGACCAGAAACTCTGAAACTTCTGTAGGAAAACGTAGGGGAAGGTTTCAAGAAATTGGTCTGGGCAAAGATTTTGAAGAGGTCTATTATTCCTAAAGTTCAGGCAAAGCTAACAACTGAGGCTATATCAAAGTGACACACTATGCACAGCAAAGGAAATAATTAAGAACATAAAGATATAATCTAAGAAATTGAAAATATTTATAGAATATTCATCTAACAAGGGATTAACATATAAGAAACTTAGCCATAGCTATAAAACAAAATAATTAGATAAAATACAGGGCAAATGTTCAAATACACATTTCTCAAAAGCGTATGAAAAATATTCAATGGGAAGCCATTGAAATAGCTCAGAAGATAAAGGTACTTGCAGCTAAGGATCATATCCTGAGATCAATCCCACCACTTACACAGTACAAGAAAAACGCACCCTCAAAATGTGTTCTCTGCCTTCCACATGTGCCATGCCACGCACACATTCTCCCACTGATAAAATAAATAATCACTAAAGAAAAAAAATATTCATCCATCCCGAGGTTCAAGCCAAAGAACTGTCAAGTAAGTCAGCTTATCACCCAGAAGACTGCAGTGAGCATAGAGCTTGAGAGTCAGTGCTTGTCAATGTTTACTGTGAACATGGGTCACTGTGGACTTGGATGAACACATAGATTTTGAGGACGGGTTTGAGTGAGCACAGATACCAGCATTTCTACTGCATTCCTGCAGGTCTCTCAGATCCATGGGTATCAAAGGAGGAATTTGATAGTGATCAAAGACAGATCCCTTTTGAAGCTCTAAGGAAATAACACAAGGCCAAGTCCCATCCTCCTCCACAAAATCTCAACTTCTTTCTCTCTAGAAGCATCTCAAGACATAAGAATTACTGGTACAAAGAATTACTGGTGTAATAAGGACTTCGGGCCCTCAGCCATGAATCCCTTAGCCCTGCTCATGATGACACCTGTCCCACTGCCTTTCCTCTTTCTTCTTTTTTCTTTCCTTGTTTTCTTTTTTAAAACTTTGTAAAATTCTAGAATTTAAATGCACACACACACACACACACACACACACACACACACACACATACATAGTCAAAATAATGGAGTTTCATTGGAGGCCACTGTGCTGGATAGTTTTATGTCAACTTGACACAAGCTAAAGTCATCTGAGAGAGGAAACCTCAATTATAAATGCCTCCAGGGTTGTTCTGTGCAAACTGGGGTGGGGGTGGGGTGATCGTAACACATGGACAGAGAGATGGATGATACGGAAATGACACACAGACATTGCCGAAGATAGCACGCACACAGCTCATTGAATATGGAAAAGTTGACTTGATGCCTGCATGGAGCCTTTACCCTTAAGCTCTAGTCTCTTTGCTGTGGGAAGATACTCTGCAGGCTACCAAAAAGAAACACTAACCCAGCCACAAAACCTTTAACCTATAATCTGCCCTGCCTACAAAATGTGCTGGGGCAATGCTGGTACAGAACTTGGGGGAGTGGCCAGAAAACTTCTGACCTATTCCATAGCAGGGATCCCATGTCTGATACTTCTTGAATAGCCAGAAATTGGAGACTGGATAGCCCAGAGACATAGGATAGAAAGAAACATGACTGGTCTTAAAAAAAAAATTAGTGAAATGATTCCTAATGATATTCTGCTATTCTCATAGATCGGTACCTTATCCAATAGTCATCAGAAAGGCTTCTTCCCGAAGCAGGTGGGAGTGGATGCAGAACCCACAGCCAGACATTAGGAGAGAAGGTCTAAATTGGAGGCCTCCATCAGTTCCCTTCCTTGGAGCTTAAGGTCCCATGGAAGAGTAGGTAGAAAGATTGTAGGTGTCAGGGGGGATGGAGGACACCAGGAGAACATGGCCCAAGGAATCAACTAAGCAAGGCTCATATGGGCTCACAGTGACCAAAGCAGCAAGCAAAAGTCCTGCAAGGGTCTGCACAAGTGCCCCAAAACCCCCCATATATGTTGTAGAATGTTAGCTTGATGTCTTCGTGGGTCTCCTAACTGTGGACAGGTGTGTCTTTCACTCTTACCTGTTCTTGGAACTCTTTTCCTATGGTTGGGTTCCCTTTCCAACTTCTATGTAATGGCTTTTTCCTTGTCTTATTGAATAAGACTTACTGTGTCTTGTTTTAATGTGTATGTTTGCTGTCCTTTGGAGGCTTGCTCTTTTCTGGCGGGGGATGGATGGGGACCATAGGAGAGGTGGAGGGGAAAGCTGAGAGGTGTGGAGGGAGGGGAAATTGATCAGGATGTATTATATGAGAGAAGAATCTATTTTCAATTAAAAAGCAAAAACCTCTGTAAGATCAGGTGGCAAGCAAACCTGTAAGGCATTGTCTTAATTAGTGATTAATGGGGTCCAGCCCATTGTGGGCGGTGCCACCCCTGGTCTGGTGGTCCTGGATTCCATAGGAAAGTAGGCTGAGCAAGCCAGGAGGAGTAGGAGCAAGTCAGTAAACAAAACCCCTCTTCTGCATCATCTCTTGATCTAGTTTTGAGCCCTATTTGAGTTCCTGTCCTGACTTTCTTTGATGATGAGCAGTGCTGTGGAAGTATAATCTAAATAAATTATTTCCTCCCCAATTTGCTTTTTCATCATAATATTTCATTGTAGCAATAGAAACCCTAAGACAAGTTAGAACGAAAATTGTGGGATATTACTGTGGCAGACCTGACCGTATTGTTTTGGAGAGTATTGTGGAACTTTAGGCAAAAAAAAAAGACTTTAACTATTCAATGCCTCTGAGCTGTTCTGTAGGAGTTGGGAAGATAGGAATGTTGAGGGCAATACAGATGATGGAGGCCTGGCTTGTCAACTTTCAGAGGAAAGTTTAAAGACTCTATCAGGGCTACTTGTTATTTTGAATTAAAGATTCAGTGGTTCTTTTTAGTTGGGGCTGAAAAATCAACAGCGAGTAACAAAAACACCAGAACTACTAAAGTGAAATCTTTGCTTCGCTGGAATACTTGATGCTGGTGGACTAGAGCTAAGAAACAAGCAGTGATTCAGAAGAGACCAGCATTATTGAGGTGAAATCTTTTGGCAAGTAGTTCCTAAGAGCACTCTGAAGCTGTGTTCCAGAGATGGCCTCGCACTGGCAGCCAAACTTGGTACTGTAAAAGTCACCCAGGTTTGAAGTCCCCACCACTGGATTTGAAGTCATGAAGGCATGAAAACCAGCTGAGGTTTGGCACTGTGAGAAGCCAGGAGACCATTGGGGAAGATGCAACCTCAGTGGCTGTTGAAGGCCCAGGACTGAAGGAGTCAGGCACAGAAGTTGAAGCTTGGCACCATGAAGGGAGCCCAGGAAATGCTACTGATGGACGTGCAGCTCAATTGCAGCAGAAAAATCTATTTTGGAGATGCCAGTACCATGCGATCATCACCAGTAAGAGCAGAAACTGAAGAGTGGAGACAGCCAGAGATTAGAAGAAAGGCCGTGTGTGTGTGTGTGTGTGTGTGTGTGTGTGTGTGTGTGTGTGTGTGTGTGTGTGTGTGGTAGAGGGTGGAGCCAAAGAAGTGACCTAAGCCTCGTGGAGGAGCCCAGAAGACTGTGAGCAAATCCCAGAGATTGGAAGCTGAGCAATTCATATTTTTAGATTTTAATTTTGCTTTGATTTGATTGTGACTGCACCTTCTTTCTTCCCTCTTGAAATAATAAACTTCTTATTTTTTATTTCATAGGACCCCATGGTTGAGAGACTGTGAATTTCAAAAGAGTTTGGATTTTAAAAGTGATTGGCTATGTTTAAAGAGACTGAACTTCAAATGTATTTAAATTTGTAAAGACTAGGCAACTTTTCAAGTTATTTTATTTCTCATGTGAGATCTTTGGGATAAATGAGAAAAGAAAGATATAGCTTAACAATTATGTGTTTGTGTGTCACGTTGACAAAAGGTCAGTTACGCTGAACAGTCTTATGTCAATTTGACACACGATAAAGTCATCTGAGAGGAAAGAACCTATTTTAAGAAGATGCTTTGGGCAGAAGAGATGGCTCAGCCGTTAAGAGCACTGACTACTCTTCCAGAGATCCTGAGTTCAATTCCCAACAACAACGTGGAGGATCACAACCATCTGTAATGGGATCTGATGTCCTCCTCTGGTGTGTCTAAAGACAGTGAGAGTGTACTCAAACAAAATAAATAAATAAATAAATCTAAAAAAATAAAAGAAAAAGAAGAAAAAGAAAATGCCTCCAGAAGATCTGATGTAAGCAAGCTTATAAGTCATTTTCTGGATTAGTGGTTGATGAGGAGGGCCCAACCCATGGTGGGTGTTGCCATCCCTGGGCTGGTGTCCTGGTACTATAAGAAAGCAGACTGAGCAAGCCATTAGAAGCCAGGCAGTAAGAAAATGCCCTCCATGGCCTCTGCATAAGCTCTTGCCTCCAGGTTCCTGTCCTGTTTGAGTTCCTGTCTTGACTTCCTTCAATAATAAACAGTGACGTGGAAGTGGGAGACAAGTAAAGCCTTTCCTCCCCAACTTGGTTTTTGGTCGTGGTGTTTCATCACAGCAATAGAAACCCTAACTAGGACAGTCATATAAAATGCACTGCTTAGTTTCAAATCATAGTTCCCATGGCAGGCACATTTCTCAAGCAGTCCTGTCCACCTCCTTGCACAAGCACAAGAACACGTGACAGTAATTTACAGAATGTCACTTTGTTCCTGTTGGACACTAGCCTCTGTCTCCCTCAGCTTTCATATCTTATACTCAGCCTGAATCTCATGCACACATAGTATTGTTGTGTGTGTGTGTGTGTGTGTGTGTGTGTGTGTGTTTAGTGATTCTACTTAAACCTATGGCAGTGTCACTAAGAACACTTATTTTGAATTTGTCAAAAGAGACTATCTGGCTTATGGATCATGTGTTGTCACAAAATGGCATTTCCACTATATTTTAGAGCTGAATTTTTGTACTCTTTTGAGAAAAACTGCCCACTTTTTTCCCCTCTATGAGCAAAGAGATCGGTGTCCTGCAATGATTTACATTATGAGATGCATTTTTTGATCTTTTATTGTTAATAAAAATATCTAATCCTTATCTTGCACTTGAAATGCCGAATACTTTCAAAACACTTGACATCATTCAAAGTTCATTCTCCTAGCAAGCTAGGATTGAAGGCATGAATGCCCTGTTTAACAGAAGAGATAACCAAGGTGCTGGCCAAGCTAATATACCTAGGAGGTAGGAGAAAGGGAACAGCAGGCTGAAACTTTTGCTACCTAATTTCTCTGTTCTGCTGGTCTCCATGTGGTTTATACCAAACCTCGTGCATGTCTCTTCGTTAAATATTCTTAGTTTGTTTCCCTTTTAAAGACCTTTTAAATAAAAATATTTTTACCTTCATTTATTTTATGTATAGGAGTGTTTTTGCCTGTGTATATTGTATGTATCAAGTATGTGTTTACTGCATAAGGAGATCAGACGAGCGCATTGGCTGAATTCCCTGGAAATGGAGTTACAGATGGGAGCAAGCCCACATGTGGGTGCTGGGAACTGAATCTGGGTCCTCTGTGAGAACACCAACTGCTCTTAGCCACTGAGCCATCTCTCTAGTGTCTCCCGCCCCACTTTAAAGACTTTCTATTGTGCCTAGCCCCCTAGTTAGCTGGGACTATAGGCACCATGTGTCTAGCTGCAGTTTCATGTTCGTGGTAAACTGGAGGAGATAGAATTCTATTCATCTGATGTTCTTCACTTTATCCACCACCTTCTCTCAACATGCCCCATCAAGTCGGTGCATTTGCTACCAGTGAAGAACCCACACTATACTGAGTTTAATCCGCACTAAGTTGATAATCATGGGAATAGAAAAAGAAATCAGTGGAGAAACAATACCAGTAAAACTCTTCCAGTCTGTAGGAAAGCGAATGCCATTGTTGCTGCTCTGCAGAAAGGAAAACAAGGTCAGAAATTTTTGCTCAGTGGTCCTGGGATAGAGCAGCCAGGGGGTGGTCGAAGTTGAACCTGTGTCCTGCTCTCTGTCCACCTAAGCAAAAGCGGGTGAGAGTCTCACTGCTGGTATTGTGAAGGTTTGTAGAGTGTCATCATTTCTGGGGCTGTTCTCCTTTCGTCCTTTAACAAAACCCACCCACTATATTTAATTATTTCCAAAATGTAGATTTTAATGACAAATATACTACTTGTATGAAATTATCAAAAAGTAAAAACATAAATTAAAATGTTAAAAATACATAAAATACATATTTTATCCCATATTAATATCTGTTGCAGGAAATATTACAAAGTGAACCCGCCAACTCTCCTGCCCGCCAGGCCTCAGCACCATGTCCCGGCAGGGTCCCGCTCGGTGCCAATCTCGCGGCTGCTGACCCACACACACTCCAGTAACCAATTACAGCAAAACTCTTAAAGCTTAATTAATCAATCAGATTTATGTATCAGTCGGCACAGAGCTATTCTCTCCCAGCTAGTTCCCACAGCATCTCAGCTGTGTTCCCCCTCCACCATCGGAGGACCCACACTCCAGTAACCAAGTAAAGCGACACTCTTAAAGCTTAATTAACCAATCAGATTTATATGGATAATATTACAATTTACAAGATGCCAATACAGTCATTTAAGAACCAATTGATAATGATAAAAGCTTTATCCTAATATTTCTAACCTTATAAAAACTTAGCCATTTTGGCTAGTAGATGTCACATAGGTCCACATCTGAAGCCATCTTGGTTCCATTCCCTTCTCCTCCTGCTACCTCTGACCCTCCCCAACTCCTAGCTCCGCCTCCCCTTTCCTGTCCAATCACAGGCCTTCCACTGCCCTAATACGATTGAACATGGAAAATCCTGCAACAAATATCACTAAAATCTGGATGAGTTTTTCAATCAATAGTATTTTATAATATTGGCCAAGTGATGCTTATGTCATAATATTGCTGTATACAGGTATAAACATCAAAAGTATTAGCATCAAAATTTGTAGCATTTATAGATGAAAAATGCTGAATTGTCACTCTTCACCTTTTGAAATCAAACAGATTTCAGAAGGAAGTAATGCAATCACAGTCTCAGGTCCTTAAGTGAATTCACAATCAAATGAATATCACAGAGTAATTTACACAAATGAAAATTCCTAACGTAGCTCTAGACAACATAATTTCATGGTATCACTGTCCTTGGCCAAAACAGCATTATGCAATTACATAACTCTATTTACTGTTCCTTGATGTTTAGTTATATATAGGTCAATTCTGCAAAGTCAGCTAAAACAAATGTGTGGAGGTCAGAAGACAACCAGCGGGAGTCAATTCTCTTTTACAATATGAAACCTGCTGATCAAACTCAGGTCTTCTGCTTGATTGTAAGTGCACGCAACTACTGACTATCTCGCTGATTCCATTTATGGAGCATTTAAGTGTCTATAATGCCAATATTCTTAGAGGCAGAAGTCAGTATTGTGAGGATGTCAAGGTCATCATAACTGACTCAAAGACAACTTAAAGTAATCAGTCTCTGAAGATGAACTTTTAGGAATAATTTAACCACTGAAATTAAGCTAAATTTTTGTTTTCACTTTTAGCTATGCATACTTGACATTTTCTTAATTAACGATGTTTATATCTTATATAGCTGAGACCTTATCTCAGATGAATCATTTAGACTGAAAAGAGGAAGGTAATACAGAAGAATTCCCATGATTCAGAAGTTTAAAAAAAAAAACATTCTAAGTGAGACAAAAGGATTTCTCTGTTTGCTCATTTGTTTCTTAGCAATAGCTGTTTCGTTGCTAGTAGTATATAAAATAATAAAATAATAAGCCTGTTATATGGCACAAGTCTGTAATCCCAGCACTCAGGAGACTTAAGAAAGGAGAACACCACATTTAAAGCCAGTCTGAGATGTATACTAAATTCTAGTTCAGCTGGGGTTACTAAGGATATCTTGTCTTAAAACTTTTTTGTTGCTGGTTTTTTTTGGGGGGGGGGAGGGGAATGAATTTTGCTTGTATATCATCTCAGAAAGCGTGAGTCCCATGATAAACTTCATCCAACCTGAGCTGTTTGTTGTCATCCTGAGACTGAAGATGCCTTAATTACTGTTCTATAGCTCTGCAGATACACTATGACCAGGGCTACTTATTAAAAGAAGCATTTAACTGGGAACTTGCTGAACACTTTGGAGTTATTCCACGATCATTGTGGCAGGAAGTATGGTGGCAGAGAGACAAGCATGGTGCTAGTGTAGTAGCTGGGAGTTCACATTTGATTTATAAGATGGAGGCAGAGACGGAGAGCAAGACTGGGCCTAGTGCAGGATTTGAATCTTCAAAGCTGAAGCCCAGTGACACATCTCTTCCAACAAGGCCACACCTCCTAATTCTTCCTAAACAGTTCCAACAACTAGAATCTCAGCATTCAAATATATGAGCCTATGGAAACTATTCTCATTCAAACCACCACAATGCCCAAGAGGTATATTGGACAGACTGCTAATATTGGATTCTGTTTTAGGGTTTCCATTGCTTTGAAGAGACACCATGACCAAGGTAACTCTTATAAAAGACAACATTTAATTGGGCCTGGCTTACAGGTTCAGAGTTTCAGTTCATTATTATCATGGCAGGAAGCATGGCAGCATCCAGACAGACATGGTGCTGAAGAAGAAACTGAGAGTTTTACATCTTGATCCAAAAACAGTCAGGAGAGGACTCCTTTTTGAAGGCAGTTAGAAGGAAGCTCTCTTTCATGCTAGGTAGAGCCTGAGCATAGGAGGAGACCTCCAAAGCTCACCCTGAGAGTCACACATTTCCTCCAATATGACCACGCTTTCTAATATGCCATTCATTATGGGCCAAGCATATTCAAACCACCACAGACTCCAAGCTTAATTCCAGAATGACTGCTACTCACCAAACAGGATATAGAGGAGTTGATAATTAGACCAAGTTCATTTCTCCCAGGTAAATGTAAGGCTTGGAAAATAAATGACACTTGTTCCATATGGTAATTTTAATATTGAAAATACTGGTGAGACTCCTGGAAGAGTTATATAGCTGAGACCTTATCTCAGATGAATCATTCAGATTGAAAAGAGGAAGGTAATTCATAAGAATTCCCATGATCTAGTGGTTGATTCCACACTCATGTTCATATGGCCAGTTAGATTCCAGAGAGCCAAGTAACCCTATTAAAAAATGGGGTACAGAGCTAAACAAAGAGTCTCACCTGAAGAATATCTAATAGCTGAGAAGCACCTAAAGAGATGTTCAACATCCTTAGTCATCAGGGAAATGCAAATCAAAACAACACTGAGATTTCACCTCACACCAGTCAGAATGGCTAAGATCAAAAACTCAGGTGACAGCAGGTGCTGGCAAGGATGTTGAGAAAGAGGAACACTCCTCCACTACTGGTGGGATTGCAAGCTGGTACAACCACTCTGGAAATCAATTTGGCGGTTTCTCAGAAAATTGAGCATAATACTACCAGAGGACCCAGCTATACCACTCCTGGGCATATACCCAGAGGATTCTCCAGCATGTAATAAGGACACATGCTCCACTATGTTCGCAGCAGCCCTATTTATAATAGCCAGAAGGTGGAAGAACCTAGATGTCCCTCAACAGAGGAATGGATACAGAAAATGTGGTGTATTTACACAATGGAATACTACTTACCTATTAAAAACAATGAATTCATGAAATTCTTAGGCAAATGGGTGGAACTGGAAAATATCATCCTGAGTGAGGTAACCCAATCACAAAAGAACACACATGGTATGTACTCACTGATAAGTGGATATTAGCCCAGAAGTTTGGAATACCCAAGACACAATTCACAGATCAAATGAAGTTCAAGAAGAAGGAAGAACAAAGTATGGATACTCTGGTCCTTCTTAGAAGGGGAAACAAAATACCCACAGAAGGAGATACAGAGACAAAGTGTGGAACAGAGTCTGAGGGAAAGACCATCTAGAGACTGCCCCACCTAAGGATCCATCCCAAATACAGTTACAAAACCCAGATACTATTGTGGATGCCCACAAGTGCTTGCTGACTGGAGCCTAATATAGTTGTCACCTGGGAGGCTCTGCCAGTGCGTGACAAATACAGAGGGGGTCACTCTCAGCCAGCCATTGAATTGAGCACAGGGTCCCCAGTGGAGGAACTAGAGGAAGGACCCAAGGAGCAAGAAAAGGAAAGGAAAGGAAAGGAAAGGAAAGGAAAGGAAAGGAAAGGAAAGGAAAGGAAAGGAAAGGAAAGAAAAGAAAAGAAAAGAAAAGAAAAGAAAAGAAAAGAAAAGAAAAGAAAAGAAAAGAAATAGAAATGAGAATACTGCCCTGGACACTGTGGAGTAAACTTTTAATCTGAGCACTCAAGAAGCAGAGGCAGGTGGATCTCTATGAGTTTGAGGCCAGCCTGGTCTAAAAGTGAGTCCAGGATAGCCAGGGCTCTGTTACACAGAGAAACCCTGTCTCAAAAAAGAAAAAAAAATAAAAATAAAAAACAAGGGGGAAGGCAAGGGGCAAGGGGTGGGAGAGAGAGGGAGAGAGAGAGAGAGAGAGAGAGAGAGAGAGAGAGAATGCTTTGACTAATTAAAAGATAAAAATTTTAACAGAAATATTTAAATAGAAAAATCATTTGGGAATCCTGAGATAACTCAGCTAGTAGAGGTACACAATCACAGAACTGACAATCTAAGTTTGATCTCTGAATTTCACAAGGTGGCAGGAAGAGAATCCACACCTGATAGTTGTCTCTGACCTACACAGTGCCATGGCAGAAGTCACCACACCTACACACACTCCAAAGGGGTCTGAGCATATGGGTTTTAATGTACTTAACATGAAAGGCATATCTAAAACTAAGACGAGTTCAGAAGAACTTTTCCATAGAAGACAAAAAAATGAATGTAACCAAAGCTGTAAGAATAATATTCAAAGAATACTTCAGGCTAGTTTCGAATGCCCTAATTACTTTTCTGAATGCAATAAGTCTCTTATTTGAAATATAGTCCGATTATATCAAAGGGAAACATGAAATGTATAGTAAAAATAGTTAGGGAGGTGAAGTAAAGAGGAGAGGGTTTCCCTGTCTTCAAGATGAAAGCCAGTTTGTTCACTTTTCCGTTTTCATTTTAAGTATTGTAGTAATTAGAGCTTTGGAGCTGGAAAGACGGCTGAGCCATTAAAGACTAGGTTCACAAACAGAAATATAAGAAATTGGAGATTTTTATGGAGAGAAGAACACATATCCTAGTATATGTGGCAAATCTACTTACACATTCCTCCCACTCCAACATTAATCACGCCTCTAATTGGATATTTGTTTCAAAAGTGTGTGTGTGTGTGTGTGTGTGTGTGTGTGTGTGTGTGTAACATGAAGTTGAGGGGAAAATGTGCTGGGGGGAGTTCTCAAGAAGGTAGGGGGGCCAGTAGAATATGTATATACTCAACATATATATGTATGAAGAAAAGATATGTATATATGTGAACATGTATGAAGAGAAGAAGAATCATTTGCTTGACTCTGGCACCCTCTGGTGATTAAAGCACAAAGCATCTTTATGCAAGCACGTTCTCCCATTCACATTCTGATACTGCTTATTCCTAGAGGTGAAACCAATACAAACTATTAACATTCCAAATTGGACCATCTAGCAATCCTCCCAAAGCTCAGCTTTGAATTCCACATCCTTAAACTTTGTTACTGTTGTCTGATTCTCATGACCACTGCCATCTTTGTGACTCTCCAGCATGCCTTTTGTCTCTGTTCTCAGTAACTCAGTCCACAGATGACCTTTCCAACACTCTTCCCTGCTTCTGCAATGTTCTCCTAGGTAATGTCTTGGGGTTTGCCACTCCAAAATCTTGTCTCCTTTTCAAGTCACCATTAGTGACCCAATTCCAATAACCCCGGACACCCCACAAGAACCTGCACACTACTACCACTCTGTGCTTCCTCCTGTGCAGCCTTCTGTAGCTCCCATGACTACTGAAAGCCCAGTCTTTTGTTATATTCACACCCCTGAGAGCACCTAAACTGCCTCTTTCACCTAGGCAGACAATAGATAAAATCCACTAACTCTAACTAACTTCTTAGTTCTTTATTTTCATCCTGAAGCTGAATAAAACCAGGGAAAACGTGTAAGCATGACTCATCTGATTTTATGATATTCAGGAACATGAATCTTAATAACTCACTGGTATCCAGCTGCAAGCACCAGCCTTTCTTACTGTGTGGTGTGTGTGTGTGTGTGTGTGTGTGTGTGTGTGTGTGTGTGTGTGTGTGAGAGAGAGAGAGAGAGAGAGAGAGAGAGAGAGAGAGAGAGAGAGAGACAGAGACAGAGAGAGACAGAGAGAGAGAGAGAGAGAGAGAGACTATTTTGTTGTGTGACCCAGACTGGCCTCAATCTCATGATTCTCCTGCCTCAGCCTCCCAAGTGCTGAAAGCACAGAAATGTGCCACCACTCCTGCCCTTATTTTTCTATTTCAATAGTCATTAGATTCATTCATTCATTCATTCATTCATTCATCCATTCATTCATCTATTCATTCAGCCTCCCAGTCATATCCTCCCCACAAAGGCACATGTGTGTGCCATTCTCTGGTGATAATATCATTTCCTGCTTTACTGAAAAAATGGAAGCAAAAGGGAACTTTGAGATTACTGGCAGTGCCCACCTACCTTATTCTAATGAGAGGAGCAGTCTACCTTTCTATGCAAAGGCCAGGGCAGCTGCTTTGTATCAAATCCCATCTCTTTCCTTGCTCAGTGACAGCCCTTTCCTCTTTCTCCTCTGCATCATCTTATAAATAGGAAGTTTTCTGGGTCACTAGGCACAGCATAAACATGCTAGTATTTTTTTACCCCATTTTTAGTCTTTCTCCTAATCCCACATTTCCTTCCAACTGTTCTATTGCTCTGCTCTCTTTTACAACACTCTTCAAAAATCCCCACAAATTCCATCAGCTCTCAAGTCTTGGCCTTGTTCTCTTTCAAACCCACTCTACTCAAACAAAGAGACTAATCATAAATTGCTGAATTAAATGTGAGATGGTTTTGTAGGCAGCAATAGATATCTGGACTGACTGTCGTAGACTGTGACTTGGGCCTCCTCCAGAGAGAGTGAGCTCATCCTAAAGACGTGCTGCTGTAAGAGTTGTCAACTTACATCACTAGGATCTGAGGAAGAGCTGGGGATGTGCGGTTTTTGGGGGTTATAATCATCAAAGCTAAGTGTGACCTCACAAATTTACAATCCCACCGCTAAGGAGGCTAAGTCAGGTGAACAGCAAACAGCAAGTGTAAGGTCAGTCTTGGAATCCCAATCACCCAAACAAACTACAATTAAATCAAAGCCATTGACAAGGGCATTCTTCCCAAGGATCGCAAATTGGAGTACAGCTTGTTGGTGGAATAATGAAGGTGGCAGTAAGTTTGAAGAGGATAGCTAATAAAAGTCTAGAGTCTGCAACTGAAAAATCAGAAAATCTCTAACATAATTTAGACAAAAGATAGCAACATTTATAGAAATGATAGGCACATTATGTTCAGCCAGGGGATGGATGGGGCATGTTCATCTTCAGCTTGACTCTCTGGGATAACACTTCATTAAAAATTCACTACATTAAACATTCACTGATGAGAGCCAGCAGGTGGCATAGAAGCTAAAGACACTTTCTGCTAAGCAAAATTGCCAAAGATCAATCACTAGGACCCACACCACACGGCGGAAGGAGAGAATCAACTTCTACAAGTTGTTCTCCGACCTCTACACAAGCTTTATCGTATCATCGCATGCACCCCTAACCAAATAAATGTTTAAAAATGAATTGATTGGAACTAGAGAATTGGCTCAGATGTTAAGAGTGCTTGCTATATAATCATGAAAATCAGAGTTTGAATTGCAGCATCTATATAACAAGCTGGACATCTCATGTATGCCTATAACCCCCACTCTGAGATGGGCCAGAGACAAGAGGATGACTGGGGATTGCTGTCTTCTATCCTACTGAGAAAATGAGTTTCACATTCAGGAAGAGACCCTGGCTCAAAGAAGTAGGCACAGGGTGATAAACATGGGTAACTTGATGCCGTCTTCTGGCCTCTATGTACATAGATAAATATGTATACCTACAATCAGTGCTCATGCACTTGCACAGAAACATATACTGATACATACATACATACATACATGCATACATATATATATTTTAAAACTGCTTGGCTCACATCTAATAAATGCTTTGGTGACTCAGACACAAAGAAGACATAATAATAGATGACTTGAATCTGAAGAACTCTGTAGGTCAGACAGAATGGTAGGTGTGACTGATAGGGAAATGGGTACTTGAACTTCAGGGAGACAGCAGTGATCTCAGCAACAGTTTCACTGTTAAGAGAGAATGTGGTACAACTTCCAGGGTAAGCTAGAGGGATGAGAGGTAACCAGACTTCTCTGACCTGTTGTGCTCTATGGCAAGAGCACATCGATCATGTAACTGAGATTCTCAGTGACATACACAGGGAGAAAGAAATCTCTGCCTGGGAGGCAGAAACTTAGGAGACCAAAGTATGCCTTATACCTAATACTCAGTCCTAAGTAAGTGCAGAGACTGGGAGCCCTCTGAAGAGCATATATTGGAAGTTTTTCTTTTTTCTTTCTCTGTATTGATTCTTTTTATTTTTCAATTTTGAATACACACATATAAAATATACTTTTATTATCTTTCTCTTCTTCCTACCCTCCACCAAATTCCTTCCCTCTCCTGGCTATTTCTCTCTCTCTCTCTCTCTCTCTCTCTCTCTCTCTCTCTCTCTCTGTGTGTGTGTGTGTGTGTGTGTGTGTGTGTGTGGTGTGTGTGGTGTGTATGTGTCCCACTGTATTTAATTAGGATTGCTTGCATGAGCATGGGGGGGGGCAATTATTAGCAGATACAAGTGGAACCTGAGTCTTAGATTAAAATTATTATACAGGAGATACTTATATTTAAAAGGTGTATTTTATTTAACAATCTTACATAAGAAGCACAATTAATCCTGGTTGAGAGCTACTGATACAAACAAGTATTTATCAAAAGTTACATGTGGTGAACCTCAGTAAATGTCAATTCTCAGGGTATATTAGTTCAACAGCAGGGTGTAGGTCAGTAGGAAGACATCCCCACAACCCTGGTTCAAGTGCCAGCACCACCACCCCTCACAAAGCCATAAAGAAAATACTGATTTAGGAAACCACTCGCCATGATGCTGGTTTAATAGGATTAAGATAATGTCTGTGGATTTGGATTTGCAATTAAAACCCAGTAATAATCACCATAAGTTTGTCAATTAGTGCTGGTCTAGAAATACCCTTTGGATAGTACTGCTCCAAAGAGGTCTACTCAGGGAGACTCTTGGGAAAGGAAATAGTCCACACTTACAGGGGTTACTAGATATAGCCTCTGAAATTGTCCACCTGACCTGAAAATATTCAAAGACTTAACTTGGCAGGCAAGCATATAGGTGGCAGGCCTTGCAGAGTGGCAGCTGTGAGGGCAGTAGGTATTAAACGTGGTTCTACTGAACTTGCCCCTCCACTCCCGAGAACACAGAAACGATGCAGGGATGAATCCCAAATCCAAAAGTCAAAAAAACTGAAGTACTCCAGAGTCTGAAACTTTTGGAGTAACAAAATATTGAAAATTGCTCAAGTGGCCTTCTGTAACACGTCACAGTAAAAACACTGGTGCAGTTGCCTTCAGACTGTATTGCAAAGTGTATATGAATAATGAAATGCGAACATATTTTTGCACTTAGATTTGGGTCTGATTCCCAGAGTTTAAGGAATACATGCACATATTCTCAAGTCTGAATCACTTAAGGTCCCAAGTATTTAGGATCAAGGGATACTCAGCTTGTACTGCGTCCCTAAGAGAAGTGCAGAGATTAATTCCAAAAATTGAGAGGATGACCAAAACCTTCCCCTAATTCCTAAGTCATCTCCTTAGAGGAAACAAAAACAAGGTAGATTACTAGATTATTATAGTCTCAATCAGATTGAAATGCCAATCTCCAAGGCAGCACAAGACTAAGATTTTTAATATAGACAACATAGCATCTAGTACCTAGTATGCAGCCACTAACCTAACAAATGTTTCCTAACTGAAAATCTGACAACGGACACAGAATATAAGGATATTTGTATGTCCACTAAAGCACACCAAGATTATAGAGGTTTTAAACTATCAGATTGCTAAGATAACCGACTCTGTGAATGCCCATAACACTTTTCTTCAGGCTTTCAGAGCCGATCAATGATTCCATGTCACAAACTGGCTGTGGTAGCATACAAGGATAATACGGTTGCACTTAAAGCATGGTTTTCACTTTTCTCAGGGAGCTCTGCCTATCATTTTTACAGTGTCCTGAGATTACCAACAGCCAAAACCGATGCTAAACAACTGCTGTTACCCAGGATGACCAGGTATCAGCCTAGTTTCAGTAAATGTGTACATTTTTCCAATCCAAGGAAAATGAACTCTTAATCCTTCCAAGGACAATCACATACTCATGGTAGAAGTCCAATAGCCCTGCCCGCAGACCCTCTGCCAGCATTATTTTCGTGAGGTTGAAGAATAGCTTACCTATCATCACAGCGCACATTGCTTCCTTGCCCTGTAACTAAGAACAAGTTTATTGTGTAGAGGTTTGGAAATACCCACTTGTTCCCAAAATTCACTATCTACCCCTATTATGGTGAAAGAGCTGACTTCATAGAACGGTGAATGGGCCTGTGGAGGGTGCCATTAAACTTCAGTGTGTGCTGTTGCCTTAATCCAGCAGTAACTATTGAATACAAATGCCCAGGTGTGGGAACCATAAAGGGATTACTCCATCCACAGTGGTCTTCCGCTTCACCCATGCCTTTCTCTACTCTGTCTGCCTTTCTCTCTGTCTCTTCAGACCGCCTTCAAATATCTGTCCTTAACACTTTGTTGTTAAACCTCCTTTTGCCTCCCTGAATATCTTTTATACAGTTTTATACATTTATTTTCCTCTTCTTTATTATCTGTCTGTGAGGTGGGTTTCAAATAAGCAGGGATTTCTGGTTCTGTCTTCTATCACCAGTGCCAAAAAAAGTTCCAGAGTCCTAGCCAGACTGACCTGAAGAGTAAAGTGCACCTCTGCCTATGTCCGTCGTGGCTGCTTGGCAAACTTCTGCTGAAAAAGATCTGACAAGATATTTCAAATTTCTGAGCATGTACCTTCTTCTCACCACTCCTCTCTGGTGTTGTGGCACAAAAGCAGCATGGGCTGGTAAATAAATGTGTGATGTGTGGAGAAGAAAGAAAGGGCTTTGCTCAAAGATGAACATACAGTAAAAGGGGACACCTACATCCTAACCTAAGGAACCTGGCTTACAGCATCTAGGAACTCCTTCAGAGAAACTTCTAAATTTAAAGACAACCAGAATGAAAGACAACCAGGGCAGGGATGTTGTTTGATTTTGTTTTCTTCAGC
Source organism: Tokudaia tokunoshimensis (assembly GCA_036184795.1). Lineage (NCBI taxonomy): Eukaryota > Metazoa > Chordata > Mammalia > Rodentia > Muridae > Tokudaia > Tokudaia tokunoshimensis. The sequence continues at coordinate 79,986,194 of BTHU01000002.1, read as the reverse complement.
GCTTTGATCATGTGCTCAGCCAAATCTGGTCCTGTCTCTACCTTTCGGCCCATTCTTAAAAAGCAAAATCTCTAGAGAGCTAAGTAAGCCCTTATTACTTACTCAAGGGCTGGAATACAAACTTGGAGATTGTTAAAAGGCTGAATCTGAGGGCTGTGGATACAGCTTAGAGGTAGGATACTGACTGGCCTATCACACATGAATTTGATTTCAATCCCTATATAAAATTTTAAAATTCTAAGGCAAATACTAGTAGCGCATGACTTTAATCCTAACGTGAAGAGGTGGGGACAGTCAGATCAAGTTCGAGACCAGCCTGGTCTACATAGTAAGACCATGTCCTTAAAACAAAACAAACTAACGAGTCTCAGGGTCACAGCAGGGTTGTTTTTAATTTCCAGTTCCCTGTGGCACTGTGAATGAATGCAGGGCCTTAAATATGCTAGGCAAGCGACCAACTGCTGAGCTATATTCTCCAGTTCTTGTTTTTATTTCTTTAATTAGCTAAATTCGGGGGTTTTGTTGTTTTTTTTTTTTTTTTGCTGATTACATGCACGAATGCAACACATTCTGACTACTCTTAAACCCCTATGATATCATCCTATACTTTAATAAGATCCTCAAGTGATTCATACACATAGTAAAGTGTAAAAGGTACAGATCTAATCACACCTTTGTCAATACACAAGTCAAAAACAATAACAACAACAACAAAAAAACCCCAAAAAACAAAAACCCTGTATTTAGCATGAATATATAAAAACAAGACAGGTCTGGGAGAACAGTTCAGAGGTAGGTTGCATGCATAACGCCCTAAGATTCATCTCTGACAGTAGAAAACAGGAATGACAACTTACCTCAGCTGTGTGTGATGAGGTGTTAAAGGGAGAACAGTTCAGGCCTCAGTGAGATCCAGCAAGGCTATACACTGGAGAAAGACCTCAGCTAGGATCTGTGACTGCCACAAAAGCCACCCTAAGAGTAGTGTCCACTCCTGCTTGCAGCAGAGTTGAAAAAAAGCCGGGAGAGGAGAAGGAAGAAAGGTTTATCAATCCCCAATGTCAAGAGACAGGCAAAATCAAAACTTTCCATAAATTTAGCTTCCAGGAAATTAATAAATATCCTCAATTAATTTCAGGATGAAAGTAACGGATATCTGTTAGCTGGTTATCCTGAATCAAGAAAACAAGGTGGGTTCCAACTGAAGACAACCTAACCCCTCTTATCAGCTTTGAAGTTTTTCCTGGAGTTGCTGGCAAGGAGACTGGAAAAGAGGAAATCCAGAGAGAGACATCTTTTTATATCTTGTGCTCTGGGCAGCAGCATCTACAGTCTTATCAGCAACTCTATTTTAGAACCTATTTACTTTGCAGTGCTTCCCCCGTCCCCGCCCCCGCCCCCATGCCCGCGTAAACTTCCCGTCTTTAAGCCCTATGGAATGGGGGTTCTCCTTTCGCAGGCTCTGCCTTTAAAAAAAAAAAGTAGTAAGCAGGAAGAAGATACATTTGAAAGGAAGCGAACGAAACCAAGGCAAAACCAGAGTTAGGTTTCACTGCAAGGCCCACCGGAGATTTAAAAAGGAAAGACAAGTTTTACGTGTAATGTGTGATGCCACACTGTCCTTTCCTAAACAAAAGCTGTGAACGGCAGGTCAGACTGCGATGACAGAATCCTGAAATGTCTGAAGTTACTTATATACCTCAGACGGTGGAGGGAAGAAAGATATAACGGGTTTTTTTTATTTATTTTTCAGAGAATAAACAGAATGTTTTATAGCAGCGGCACAGAAAGCTAAAGGTCCTTTAATACAACACGAAGCTGCTTAATCTGGCCTCGTATTGTTATCACAGTTAGGGCCAAAGCTGTGCTCTGACGGTCAGCCACCCTTTCTTAGGAAGTCTATTAAAAAAAGAAAAAACCGTAAAATAGCAAAGGAAAATCAATCATACCGTAGAAAGAAGGGCAAACAGATCCACGGACAGACGGAGGGACACACACACACACACACACACCCCGTTACACGGACAGACGGAGGGACACACACACACACACACACACACACACAAACACCCCGCTACTCCACTCCCCCTTCTCCCACCCCACCCGGCGTCCTCTTCAAGGTTCCTAATGGTCTGGCCAATCACTGCTGTCTGAGATACAAGCTTTCTGGTGGGTCATCTGAGAAGTTGTAAATATCTCTCACCAGGATAGTTCTTTGTCAAGTTCAAAAGGCTTCCTGGCTGCCTCTCAGCCTTTTCTTTCTCCCAGCATGAGAGATCCTTGGGTAAATTGTAATTTCTTTGGGTCTATTGTTTCAATAGACAGCCAAAAGGACAGGCACAAGTGTCTGTCCTTTTCTAACAATAAATAAGTCTTTAAACCGGAGGGGGGGCGGGGGGGGGTGAAGGTCAGAGTGAGCAGAGGACCTGAATTCAAATTCCCAGCAACCACATGATGTCTCACAACTACAGTGTACTCATATACATAAGATAAATAAATAAATATTTAAAAAAAACATGGTGTTTTAGATATCTAACATTTATAAGTACTATTTAAAATGCATTAATAGTTTTATAACCAAATTTAAATTAAGTATGTGTTGAAATTTAAGCCATCATAACATTTAAGATGACATGGAGTTTTTGTTTTTAGAAACAGCATTTACTCTCTATTGTACTTAAGAGGTAACAAAGTTGGATAAGACATCCAGATCAGGATAGAGTTTGCATTATGACTTAATTATTCATTTTTAAACTAATAACAAGGATAACTACTTTTTAAAATATATCATTATGTTGTAACATATTAATGATCTGTAAACTCTAAAATATCTGTATAAGCCTTAAAGTAGGTTGTTTTTTGTTTTGTTTTGTTTTAGATTTATTTATTATTATATGTAAGTACATGGTAGTTGTCTTCAAACACACCAGAAGAGGGTGTCAGATCTCATTACAGATGGTTGTGAGCCACCATGTGGTTGCTGGGATTTGAACTCAGGACCTTTGGGAGAGCAGTCAGTGCTCTTACCCGCTGAGCCATCTCACCAGTCCTAAGTAGGTTTTTAAATGGTAATTTTAAAAATTATTTAGAGTTGTCTCTTACATAGTTCTTCAAAAATCCATTCATTTGTTTGATTTAAAGAGGCAATAGTAGTAAAAAGAAATCCACAAACATCTTTAAAGTATTCATATTCATATGTATATTCACATATATGTGAAACATACACAAAAGCACAGACATAAATTATCTTCCTAATTTTTGGAATAGAGTTTAGTATTTCAAGGGAGCGCAATTATTATAGATCATATCCTGCAGCAAGAGCAATCATCTCTTAAAGTTAATATATGTCCTCAAGCAATATGGGCCAGAACTGGGATAAGGATCAAAGAGATAGCATCTAGACCAGTACTGTGTGAGTATGTATATTTTACCCCTAAAAGAAGATTTGAAAATGTTTTAATTTAAAAACTCACGTTAATCGTTCCCCTTTAAGATATGTTCCCTTTAAGACAAGTGCTCTGGTTTCTATGTTGACATGTATTGTGAAAACAACAACAAAACACATAATCACATGTATACTGTTTATATATATTATCATACATAATAGACATTTAATAACTGGGTAATGCACGGCTTTAATTCCAGGACTCAGGCAGCAGAGGCAGGTGGATCTCTGTGTGTTTGGGGCCAGCATGGTCCACACAAAGAAACTGTCTCAAAAAAATCAAAATCACAAAAAAAAAAAAAAAGATTTTGAAGATTACTATTTGTTTGTATTATATTTCCTATAATCCTCATTGTGAAAAAGAAACAAAATAGAGACCTGCAGTAAACATGTAAATCTATTAATTTATATATAGTCCAGGACAAAAAACAAACAATAAATATATACATACACGTAATGGTTTTATATTAAGAATAGTTTTTATACAAGAATAATTATTCTTTTTTTGCATTAAATGTAGAAAAGTGACCTAGAATGTTAAAGAAATAATAAGACAAGCCATCACTGGGATAAACACCAAAATAATTTATGAATGATGCAAAACTGCCACAATGTCCTAAAGGCGAGAGAACTGAGTATATGGTCAAAAGCATAGACAGATGGAAGTTAGAATCCTTTGGCTCAAAGTTGTAATAGTCATTAAATAAACTTAGACTTAAAATAAACAAGAATATTTTGAAGAAATAATATGATATATATATATATATGGAATTTATGTATATATAAATTTATATTTATATATATGGAATTTCACCACGGCCCCAGGTGGTAGGCCAGGCTTCTCACAACAGGCTGTTCCTCTCTACCCTCCGATGGGTCTCCAGTTCCAACTCTCTTCACAATGCTCAAAATGTTCTGTTTCTTTTTCTCTCCCATCTCTCCACTACATACTTGTACATTGTAGTGGCTTCCACTGAAGGGAATTCAAGAGGCTGGTGGGCCCCTATGAATCTACAGCCAGCCATTGTTGTGTGGCCTCTGGGTAGCTTGGTTCATTTATGCCACTGAGTATCATGGAAGTGGCCAGGACTCTGGTTGTCCTTGGCCCACAAAGCATGGTGTGGCCTGGAGGCAGGAAGGTCCCCAAAGATATTATTTTAGTGGGTTTAAAGATGTTTAGAGTAACAAAATATATAAAGTAGTGAATATTTATATGTGCTTGATATATGATCACAATATTTAAAATTGTGAATATGCATGTGTATTTTAATTGGGCATACAAAAAATAATTTTTTGTTTTTTAATTTTTATTTTTTTATTACACTCAACACAATATATATTTTTATAGTAATCATAAAAATGATGGACATGTTATTAAATGAACATAAAAAGATAAAGCCTTTTTGTTGGTTTGGTTTGTTTTTAGTAGAGCTTAAAATCTTGGCTCTTACTATGGTACACACCCAAAATAAGAACAATTTTTAGATATTGGAGTTCATTGTAATAAGGCTGTACTTCAATGTCCTTCACATCACCAAAGGATTTTACCTCCATAGTAGTTAAGCTAAGAGTTGACAGTTCTGCTGTGCCAATGAATGAATTGTAGACACAATTATTTTGATACAGATTTCCTACTATGGTTAAAGCTATTTGACTTGAGTGATTGTCATCACTCTCAGCCCACAGGGAACAGGTTACATTCATTTAAGAAATGGTGTATTAAGATGATCTATCCATGAAGTCATTCATCAACTGTTTCAATGAAAAATGGTTCTGCTTGGAGGGTGGCACAGACATTAGATGAGGGTAAGATTCTGGTTCATTGGCTGTGATGATTTTGAAAATCATTCATCTCAGAGAAAGAGTAACTTATAAGGTCATCTTCTTCAAAATTGATACAATAATTATAAATATCAAGCAAAACATTCAGTCTCACTCTTTGTTGTTCTCTTATAAGTCACCTTCCAAATTAATTGTCTACGTTTCTTTTGGCTGTATAAATAATTTTGAAATATGTAAGCTGTTCTGAAAGCCATAGTATAGTGTAAAAAACAGCAAATAAACATTCCTCCTAATAGAGAGGCTTAGAAAGGAGAAGCATGATTTCAAGACCATCATGTGGTTTACAGCAAGACATTGTTATGTACAAACAAGCAGAAAATGTATATGGATTGTACAATATTGGACATATTTCTCCAGTTACCAAATTAGAGAGACCACTGGGTGAAAGCTAACAAATATCTAATTCCTCATATTTTGAATTTCAATCGATTAGGATATGTTGGCAATATTAATTTTCTTATTAAGAGATATTAAGGATAAGGGATTGTTACTTCCTGTTATTTTTGTTGTTAGAGGTGGAATTATGTTTGTGTGGGTTTGTTGAAAGATTACATTCTTGCCTTTTCTAGTGTGCAGTTTCCCTCCTTGTGTTGGAGTTTTCCATCTATTATCCTTTGTAAGGCTGGATTTGTGGAAAGATATTGTGCAAATTTGGTTTTGTTGTGGAATATCTTTTTTTCTCCATCTATGGTAATTGAGAGTTTTGCTAGATATAGTAGTTTGGGCTGGCATTTGTGCTCTCTTAGGGTCTGTTTGACATCTGCCCAGGCTCTTCTATCTTTCATAGTCTCTGGTGAGAAGTCTGGTGTAATTCTGATAGGTCTGCCTTTGTATGTTACTTGACCTTTTTTCCTTACTGTTTTTAATATTCTTTCTTTGTTTAGAGCATTTGGCATTTTGATTATTATGTGATGGGAGGAATTTCTGTTCTGGTCCAGTCTATTTAGAGTTCTGTAGGCTTCTTTTATGCTCATGGACATCTCTTTCTTTAGTTTAGGGCAGTTTTCTATAATTTTGTTGAAGATATTTACTGGCCCTTTAAGTTGGGAATCATCACGCTGCTCTATACCTATTATCCTAAGGTTTGGTCTTCTCATTGTGTCCTGGATTTCCTGGATATTTTGGGTTAGAAGCTTTTTGCATTTTCTTTGACTCTTGTGTCCATGTTTTCTATGTTATCTTCTGCACCTGAGATTCTCTCTTCTATCTCTTGTATTCTGTTGGTGATGCTTGCATCCATGACTCCTGATCTCTTTCCTAGGTTTTCTAGCTCCAGGGTTGTCTCACTTTGTAGTTTCTTTATTGTTTCTACTTCCATTTTTAGATCTTGAATGGTTTTGTTCATTTCCTTTGTCCGTTTGATTGTGTTTTCCTGTAATTCTTTAAGGGATATTTATGTTTCTTCTTTAAGGGCTTCTAGATGTTTACCTGTCTTCTCCTGTATTTCTTTAAGGGAGTGATTTATGTCCTTCTTAAAGTCCTCTATCATCATCATGAGATGTGATTTTACATCTGATTCTTGTTTTTCTGGTGTGATGGTGTATCCAGGACTTGCTATGGTAGAAGAATTGGGTTCTGATGAAGCCAAGTAACCTTGGTTTCTGTTGCTTATGTTCTTGCCCTTGTCTCCCACCATCTGCTTATCTCTAGTGCTACCTGCGTTTGCTATATCTGACTGGAGCCTGTCCTTCCTGTGATCCTGGTTGTGTCAGAACTCCTCAGAGTCAAGCTGTCTCTGTAGGATCCTGTGATCCTGAGATCCTGGGTGTGTCTGAGATCCTGGGAGTAAAGCTTCCTCTGGGACCCTGAGATCCTGGGGTGACCAAGCTCCTGGGTTCCTGGGCATGTAAAAGTGTCTGGCAGTGGAGCTTCCTCTGGGTGTTGTGGTTCTGGCTGTGGAGTTTGTGCCCAAGGTTTGCTCAGGGCACCGGCCCAGACAGACCGGAAGGAACCCGTGCCATTGGTCTGGAAGAGTTCCTGCATGCCTGGGTCCCACTGGTCCCAGTAACTCCCAGTGTTGGGACAGATGTTGTGTCAAAAAGTAATTTTATCACATTAGAAGAATAAATTTTAAAAAGGAGAGCTGAAATGGTCACAATTTGTCAAAAAAAATATTTTTAACACAAACAACATATGAAAACAACCAAATACACACTAAAACACTTGTCATGGACACACATGACACAATGGCATGAAGTTAGGTACACCCAGTTTAGAGAAAAAGTAGAAAGTTTATCTCTGTTTCTTTGAGACGTGAGAATGGCTTAATAACAGATCAAAAGCTAAAGAGTGTCATACAGACTAAAGGTAGTTTCTCTCTCTCTTCATCTCTCCCTCCCTCTCCCTCTCTCTTCTTCCTTTTCATTTCCTCCTCACTTTTGGTGTATATGCATACCTGTGTGTGCCTATATGTGTGAGTGTGTGTGTGTGTGTGTGCATTCATGTGCTTATGTGTATGTGGCTTAAGTTGTGGAGGTGTTATCCAACTTGTGTGACTGGACAAGAGAGTGCAGAGAGGGGTTCCTCCATCTTGTATTATTGCTGAGGCCATTCCATGTTTAACATCTTACCTCTTTGATTTGGAAAATCCCATAGAAAACTATCCTGTTTATTCAAGGAACCAAAAGTCAGGCTATCCTAGCTAACTTAGCCTTGGAGCCTCCTCCAGCTAACCGTTCATCTTAGCTGCCTGTTTGTGAACAACCCCTTCCTGCTGACTAATTGCTTATCTCAGTCTCTGTTAAACTGCTTGCTCCAAGCTACTTACTCTGCAAGATTCCTAGACATGTCTCCGCCATTAGAAATCTGGGTTCTGGACACTTGGGGCACACCTAAATCCCCAAAGACTTGGGTATGATCCCAGACAGCTAGAATAAAGTCAACTGGCTATACATTGTGTTTGAGTGGCCATCTTTGGTGGGCTTCTGGTGACACATGGAGATTGCAACTTGTCACCCAAGTCAGAGGTAGGTCTAGTCACTTCTCAAAAAGCCAATAAAAAGAGCCCCCCCCAAAAAAAAGCAGAAAAGGGAGATTTACTCAATGGAACCACATTGGGAAGAGGAACAAAGAAATCTAACAGACCCCTCATGTCCCCTCAAGTCCATTTTTAGGGTCCTTAAGTGAGCAATTTAAATAGAGGGCTAAGGATTTCTACAGCTAAACAGTCCTGGTCATGCCCATCTTTGACTCTTCCTTATCTGGGTTTTGGTCTCATCCTGTAAAGTGGCCTGACAAGATATTAGAACTGTGTGAAATCTCTCCCTGGGAGATGAGCTCACTCTCTGGATGCTGCTCTTTCCTTCCCCAAAGATGAGAGTCACAGGAGACTCCCTTAATCTTAGAGAGTATCTATTCTTTCAACAGTCTGATTATCAGATTGACAGTCTCTTTAGAATGTTCTGTGTCTGCCACACCAGTTGCATGGAAGAATCAGGTAAGAAAGAAAGAAAGAAAGAAAGAAAGAAAGAAAGAAAGAAAGAAAGAAAGAAAGAAAGAAAGAAAGAAAGAAAGAAAGAAAAAAGAAAGGAAAGAAAAAGAAAGAAAGGCAGGCAGGCAGAGAATGAAGATGTATTGTAGAATTTGTTTTTAGTTTTGGTATAAACCAAACATTTTTAAATATTTTTTATTTTAGCATATAACTTAATCTACATATAGTTTTTAAAGAGTTCCTTATTATTATGAATTACCAATTTTATTAGTTTTTATAGTTTGCTTTACATTTTTCATTAATTAATTAATATTTACTTTACATACCAATCATAGCTTTCTCCCTCTCATCCCAGTCCGTCCCTCTCATCCCCCTTCCCCCCAATATCCCCCCTTCAGTGAAGGGGAGGCCTCTCATTGATATCAATGGCCTTGGCAGATCAAGTTGCAGGAGGACTAGGTGCATCTTCTCCTATTGAGGCTAGACGAAGCAGCCCACCCAGTTTCACATTTTAATTAAAGAATGTTTCCTATTTTATTTTTAAAAGTGTTATTCCCTAGGGCAGGGGCTCTCAACCTTCCTAATACTGTGACCCTTTAATACAGTTTCACATGTTGTGGTGACCCCTAGCCATAAAATTATTTCATTGCTACTTCATAGCTGTAATTTTGCTTTTCTTATGCATCATAATGTAAAAATTTCATATGCAGGATATGTGATATGGGATCCAAAGGGGTTTCGACCCCCAGACTGAGAACCAGTGCCCCGGGGCTTTGTTAAGCACACAAGATAAACCAGTTTGGAGGTAGCAAATGTTTAGCTTGTCTTTAGATCTCTCCATTTGTCCAAATACTTGCAAGTTAGTTGGTAATTATCATGCATAAGCCACTGGAGTACCACACAGCTGTTTCATCTTCAAACATATTCCTATGCATTTGAAGATTTGAGTCAGGAAATAAAGGCCAAAAAACAATAAATCAATGCATGTCAAAGACAAAGAAAACTAAGACAAACTTTTTAGAAACCAAAATGTCTTCAAAGTTCCAAAAGCAAACAAAATCTGAAAAGCGAGATAAGCAGCTAGAATATAAAATGTCTTTAGAGATTCAAAAGCAAGCAAGCAAACAAGCCAAACTAAGTGTCTAGACCATTTTTTCTAGAGCAAACATTTCAAAGCAAATGAACAAACTAGATACATTAAACCAAAGGCTTAGAAAGCAGATTTCTGTCAAAATGGAGGTCCTAGTTAACCAGTTCAGAAAAAACAAATGGACAGTCACCCAAGCCAAGGGATATCTGCAGCCCCAGGAAGTACTCACCAACAATCCAACGGAGAAAGTAACATCATGCTGTCTGGACTCCAAGAATGGGTCCTCGCTGGTACTTGACTTCCATTCAGGTGATTCCTCCAATAGAAAATGGATCATTCTCAGAACCCCAGATTGGGCTTCCCTAATTGTCAATGCAAAAACCACAGCTCTAATCTTAAACGCAATAAGAGATAGTTTATTCTGGAGCTGGAGTGAGTGACCATTATTGGCGTACAGTCAATTCTACTAGGCTCTTCCTGGGAGCCTAGCAACAGTGACCTAGCAACAGCTTACATCTTCACTTGCTGCCAGGTACAAGCCAGGTGCCTCAGCTTATAAGAATACTGCTTGTTACCCCCACACTCTCTGCCCTTCTTTACTCTCTCTCTGTCCCCACATGTTCTGGCTTGCCTCTCTTCCTCCTCTCTCTTCCTTTCTTTCTGTCTTTCTCCCCTTCTTTTTCTGTCTCTAGCCCCTTCCAACTTCCCCCTGCCAAAACAAATCTTTATACTAGGCCTGTTGAATGGTGTGATTCCTCAAGGGGATACCTTGTCTGGGCTCACCAGGTATCTCGCCACCACCACCACGGCAATAATGTGTTAGCATTATGAAATATAACAACTGTGGTGGTTTGAGTATGCTTGGCCTAGGGAGTGGCACTATTAGGAGGTATGACCTTGTTGGAGGAAGTGTGTCACTGTGGGGTGGACAATGAGACCTTCCTCCCAGCTGCCTGGGAGACAGTCTCTCCTGGATACAGTCAGATCAAGACGCAGAACTCTCAGCTCCTTCTCCAGTACCATGTCTGTCTGGATGCTGCCACGTTACAGACCATGATGATAATGGACTGAATCTCTGAAACTGTAAGCTACCCCCAACTAAATGTTTGTTTTTATAAGAGTGACGTTAGTCATGGTGTCTCTTTATAGCAATGGAAACCCCAACTAAGACAACACCCATAGCTCAGGAACACAGATTTAGGTTAATCAAGGCATGTTTAAAATACGTTGTCTATAAGTCTTACATGCTGTTTGGTGATATTCTTAGCTTTGGAGTTGTTAGACGCTAGTGGTTTGCTAAGTTAATAGACTCTAAAATGATTTTATCTGTTACTCACAGGACATTAATTTGGACACAGAGGTGGGCAAAGGGTGGCTGTTCTGAAAGCTAGAACTAACTCAACATAAGGAAACTAGCCTCTGGATCTGTAACATTTCAACCTCTCCTTGGTACTAAAATTCTAGTCAGTCAGTCTCTGGAGACAGAGCTGCTAATGTTATTCACAGGATGAAGTTTATTGGCTCACCAGGGAAGACATATACGAGGGGTTGTTTACCCAGTTTCTTGAGCACCCTTGTATATGTGCAGACATGCAGAAGATAGTCTCAGGGTAAAAGTTGAGAAATTTAATCCCAAAAGTAACACATGAAACTGATGCAAAACACATATTTCCTACCAGCATATACAGGCAATTTTTCAGGAGAAAAGAAAAGAAAGTGTGTGTGTGTGTGTGTGTGTGTGTATGTATGTATGTGTGTGTTTAAGAAGGTTTATTGTTGTATTAGTCAGGGTTCCCTATAGTAACAGAATTTGTAGAATGAATCTCTCTGATACATATATGTACACACACACACACACTAGATTTATTAGAGATTTATTAGAATGACAGACAGGTTGAGGTCCATCTAGCCCAACAATGGCTCTCTGTGTATGTCTGTAGAGAAGGTCCAAGACTTCAGTGGTTGCTCAGTCCATGAGACTGGAGGCCTTAGCTGGTCCTTAGTATATACCATAATCCAGAAGAAGTGGGCTCTAATGCCAGTGAAGGAAAGGATTTGCTAGGAAGAGATGGAGGAAATAGTGACTTAGGTGGGTCTTCTTACCTCAAAGATCCAAATTAGAGGTTTATCTTCTCACTTCAAATGATCTAATTAAGTTAAAAAAAAGTTCCTTACAATTGTACAGAGACATTTTTGAGTTTTAGTTAATTCCAGATGTAGTGAGGTTAATAACCAAGACTAACCATCACAGGTGTCCAAAAAGAAGGAAATATTTAGAGATAAAGCACAATCTGGTGTTCTAGTCAGTTTTATGTGCAATAAGTACTAACATGCAAATGTTTGGTAAAACTGAGAGAAACATTTACTATCTCCAAACTGTCTTGCTATATACCTGCTTAGCAAAGCCCTGTTTATTTTTTTCATAATATACTTAGTACCAAAAAGGCTTATAAGTAGGGGTTCATGTAAACTAAAGGTGTTAATTGACCCAGATTTATTTGGCTCACAGTAAAACTAAAATTTGAAGGAACAAAATAATGATAAATGACAAAAAGTCTATTTAATCAATGAGACCACATAAGTAAAATAGAAACAGTTAATGGATCTAAATCTCTCTGGAGAACAATTAACTTGAGTTTTTAAATTAAAAAATTTAAATCTGCTTTTAGGAACAAGATATTTCCTTGATCTCTATCCCAGTTCTGGCCTGTGTTGCTTGGGGACATAAATTAACTTTAAAAGGTAGTTGATCCTGCTGCAGAATGTTTTTCATATGAACAATTGCACTTCCTTGAAATACTAAACTCTACTCCAAAGCTTAAGAAGATAATTTATGTCTGTGCTTTTGTATATGTTTCATATGTGTGTGAATGTGTATGTGAATACAAACATTTTAATTATTTTAAGGATACTTTTTACCAAACAGTTTTTTAAGACCCTGACTTTAACAAGGCCAATGTTAAGTGCCAACTCTAAAGTATTTTTTTATTTGCCATTTCAAAAAAAACCTACTTGGAGGCTTATTAATACATCTTTAGAGTTCACAGATTAGCTTAATGTATAGCACCACAATGATATATTTTAAATTTTTTCACCTGCTTTTAGTTTAAAAATGAAAATGACAGTCATAAATGACAAACTTTATCCTACTTTGGATGCTTTATAAACACTAATAAAAGCAAATAAAAAGCATTTCAAAGTATTGGTCATAAGAATGTAAATATTTGAGAAATAATTAAATTTATTTAAGAAAACAAAAACTACAAATATACTTTACCTTTGTTTATAACTGTTACATATTTAAGGTACTGTGTGTGTGTATGTGTGTGTGTGTGTGGTGTATGTATGTGTGTTTTAGATACAATCTACTGAGCTTTCATTTTAAAATGACCTCATTAAAATTGTTATCTACATTTTACTGTTAAAATGACCTCATTAAAATTGCTACCTACATTTTACTGTTTTGGTATATGGTTTTTAAAAACCTATGATTAAATTTTAGGGTTTTTTTCCTCATTGGACAAAGCCTTTGCCTTTTTGAATGCTTTAACAACAACAACAAAGATCTGTTTAGAGAATACCTACTGAGAATAAAAATTCCTGCAAAAGATCTGTGCCCGGCTATGAATGACAAATTCCTGAAATATTCTGAGTTTGCAGAGAGACTGATGTTCCACTTGAAGTTTCACTACTGTGGAGAGGCTGGAATCTTGCAGGTTTAAAGGCTTTTTATCTGAGATAGTTTTAGCCTTCTCCAAGAACCTTTCACTACCCTACTCAGTACTGTGAGATCTCGTGAAAATAAATAAAACCTTTTAAAATTATTGACTTAGCACATCATTAGTTTCCACAAGCCCAAAAGCTAAGTATGACGTCAGGTAGCATCTTGGTCTGTAGAATAAGCTCCCTCATCTCATTGTACCTGCGTCTTGGATGAACCCACCAACGTATTGTAAACTTGCTTAATGACTTTCTTTGTCCTGTAAAACTATAAAAACGTCATGAAACTACTTCTACATTGGAACATGGAATTTGTGATAACCTAGATCTGTGTTCGGGAAGTATAGTCACTCAAAATGGCTCCAAAATAAACTATCTCATTCCTTTTAAGATAAGAGCTGTAGGATTTTGTTTGTTTTTGTTTCGTTTTGTTTTTAAGATTTATTGTCTGTATGTAAGCACACTATCACTGTCTTCAGACACAACAGAAGAGGGCCTTGGATCCCATTACAGATCCTTGTGAGCCACTATGTGGTTGCTAGGAATTAAACTCAGAACTTTGGGAAGAGCAGCCAGTGCTCTTAACCACTGAACCATCTCTACAGCCACCCAAGACTTGTAGTTTTTATGCCAGCAATACTCCTGCTGGATTACATAGTGATTGTAAACCCCGATTTAATGGACAGATATTTAAATTTGTTTATAAATTTTTGGTCTATTAAATAAAATAATAATGTAAACTAATATTGCATTAGACTTAACTTTGGTTATTTAAATTCAAAATTATAGACTATTTCTCAAATGGAGCCAGGGAGAGGAAAGTGGGATGGGGGAACAGGGTGGGGCAGGGTGGACAGGATTTCATCACTTAAAAGAAAAATAAAGTAACACCAAAGATTTCATTCTTATTAAAAGAACCAGACTGTATCCAGATATTTTGAAGCCGTTTCCTAGAAGACACTGAACGCTCTCCCATCATCTGCGAGCATACACACGTGAACTTAAAGTAGCTGGATGTTCTCTCAACTAACAATTGAGTACCCCAAAAACCAAATATTTCTCTCACTGTTTATATTTCCTAAATTTAAATTTTAGATTTAATTTTTATAATATTTAGCTGTTCCCCAAATACATCTTTAAGTGATAAAATAATCTTGATCTTAGAGAAGGTACAAATGAAGATATTGTGTCCTTTCATTTGATCATGCCTTGTTGTTATACCTGCTTGCTTACCCTAAGCCCACACTTTATTCAAAAACTAATATTTAAGATATCCAATTTTTTTGTCTTTTTTTCTGGATAATTATTTAATAAGTAAAGGATTTAAAACATTTTTTTATTGAATATCTTCCTTATCTACATTTCAAATGTTATTCCCCTTCCTGGTTTCCCCCCTTTCAGGAAACTCCTATCCCATCCCCCCTCCCTCTGCCTCCATGAGGATGGCCCCTCACCCAAACCACTCCTACCTACTCTCCTTCGATTTCCCTACGCTGGAGATCTATTGAGCCTCCATAGGACCAAGGACCTCTCCTCCCACTGATGCCTGACAAGGCACTCCGCTACAAGTGCAGCTGGAGTCATGTGTACCCCTTGGTTGATGGCTTAGTCCCTAAGAGCTCTGAGGGGTCTAGTTGGTTGATGTTGTTGTTCTTCCTATGAGGTTGCAAACCCCTTCAGCTCCCCCAGTCCTTTCTCCAACTCCTCCATTGGGGACCCCACACTCAGTCCAATAGTTGGCTGCTAGCATCTGCCTCTGTATTTGTAATGCTCTGGCAGGGCCTCTCTGGAGACAGCCATATCAGGCTCCTTTCAGCAAGCATTTCTTGGCATTCACAATAGTGTCCGGGTTTGGTGACTGTTTATAGCATGAATGCCCAGGTAGGACAGTCTTTGGATGGCCTTTCCTTCAGTATCTGCTCTACACTTTATCTCCATAATTGTTCCTGTGAGTATATTGTTCCCTTTCTCAGAAAAACCGAAGCACCCACATTTTGGTCTTCTTTCTTCTTGAGTTTCATGTGGTCTGTGAATTGTATCTTGTTTATTCTCAGCCTTTTGGCTAATATCTACTTATCAGTGAGTACATACCATGTGTGTTCTTTGTGATTGGGTTACCTCACTCAGGATGACACTGTCTAGTTCCATCCATTTGACTAAGAATTTCATGAACTCATTGTTTTTAATAGCTGGATAGTACTTCATTGTGGAAATATACCACATTTTCTGTATCCCTTCCTCTGTTGAAGAACATTTGGGTTCTTTCCAGCTACTGGCTATTATAAATAAGGTCTCTATGAACATAATGAAGCATGTGTCCTTATTACATGTTGGAGCATCCTCTGGGTATATGCCCAGGAGTGGTATAGCTGGGTCCTCAGGTAGTACTATGTCTAATTTTCTGAGGAACCACCAAACTGATTTCCAGAGTGGTTGTACCAGCTTGCAATCCCACCAGCAATGGAGGAGTGTTCCTCTGTCTCCACATATGCCAGCATCTGCTGTCACCTGAGTTTTTGATCTTGGCCATTCTGACTGGTGTGAGGTAGAATCTCAGGGTTGTTTTGATTTGCATTTCCCTGATAACTAAGGATGTTGAACATTTCTTTAGGTGTTTCAGAGTCACTTGACTTTCCTCAGGTGAGAATTCTCTGTTTAGCTCTGTATCCCATTTTTTAATGGGGTTATTTGATTCTCTGGAGTCTAACTTCTTGTGTTCTTTATATGCATTGGATATTAGCCCTCTGTTAGATACAGGATTGGTAAAGATCTTTTCCCAATCTGTTGGTTGCTGTTTTGTCCTATTGATAGTGTCCTTTGCCTTACAGAAGCTTTGCAATTTTATGAGGTCTCATTTGTTGGTTCTTGATCTTAGAGCATAAGCCATTGGTGTTCTGTTGAGAAAATTTTCTCCTGTGTCCATGTGTTCAAGGCTCTTTCCCACTTTCTCCTCTCTAAGCTTCAGTATATCTGGTTTTATGTAGAGGTCCTTGATCCACTTGGACTTGAGCTTTGTACAAGGAGATAAGAATGGGTCAATTTGCTTTTTTCTACATGCTGACTGCCAGTTGATCCAACAACATTTGCTAAAAATGCTGTCTTTTTTCCACTGGATATTTTTAGCTACTTTGTCAAATATCAAGTGACCATAGGTGTATATGCTCATTTCTGGGTCTTCAATTCTATTCCATTAATCTTCCTGCCTGTCTATGTACCAATACCATGTGGTTTTTGTCACTATTGTTCTGTAGTAGAGTTTGATTTCAGGGACAGTGATTCTTCCAGAAGCTTTTTTGTTGTTGAGGATAGTTTTCACTATTCTGGGTTTTTTGTTATTCCAAATGAATTTGCAGGTTTGTTCTTTCTAGCTCTATGAAGAATTGATTTGGAATTTTGATAGGGATTGCATTGAATCTGTAGATTGCTTTCGAAAAGGTGGCCATTTTTACTATATTAATCCTGCCAATCTACTAGCATGGGAGATTTTTCCATCTTTTGAGGTCTTCTTTGTTTTCCTTCTTCAGAGGCTTGAAGGTCTTGTCATACAGATCTTTGACTTGCTTGGTAAGAGTCACCAAGGTATGTTACATTATTTGTGACTATTGTGAAGGGTGTCATTTACCTAATTTCTTTCTCAGCTAGTTTATCCTTTGAGTACAGGAAGGCTACTGATTTGTTTGAGTTAATTTTATATCCAGTCACTTTACTGAAGTAGTTTATAAGTGTTAGGAGTTCTCTGGTGGAATTTTTGAAGTCATTTAACTATACTATCAAATCATCTGCAAATAGTGATATTTTGACTTCTTCCTTTCTAATTTGTATCCCTTTGACCTCCTTTTGTTGTCTAATTGCTCCAGCTAGAACTTTTAAGTACTATATTGAATAGATAGGGAGAGAGTGGGCAGCTTTGCCTGGTCCCTGATTTTAGTGGGATTGCTTCAAGTTTCTCCTCATTTAGTTTATTTTAGCTGTTGGTTTGCTGTATATTGCTTTTACTATGTTTAGGTATGGACCTTGAATTCCTGATCTTTCCAAGATTTTTAACATGAAGGGATGGTGAATATTATCAAATGCTTTCTCAGCATCTAATAAAATGATCATGTGGGTTTTTTTCTTAGATTTTGTTTATGTAGTGGAATACATTGATGGATTTCCATATATTGAACCATCCCTGCATCCCTGGGATGAAGCCTACTTGATCATGGTGAATGAGTGTTTCTAATGTATTCTTGGATTCAGTTGGCAGGAATTTTATTGAGTATTTTTGCATCAATGTTCAAAAGGGAAATTGGTCTGAAGTTCTTTTCTTTGTTTGGTCTTTGTTTGGTTTAGGTATAAGCGTAATTGTGGCTTCATAGAACGAGTTGGGTAGTGTTCCTTCTGTTTCTGTTTTGTGGAATAGTTTGAAGATTATTGGTTGTTAGGTATTCTTTGAAGATCTGATAGAATTCTCCACTAAACCCATCTGCTCTTGGACTTTTTTGATTGGTTGACTGTTAATGACTGCTTCTATTTCCTCAGGGGTTATGGGACTATTTGGATAGTTTATCTGATCCTGTATGTGTCTAAAGAATTGTCTACTTTGTCCAGATTTTCCAATTTTGTTGAGTATAAGCTTTTGTAGTAGGATCTGATGATTCTTTTAATTTCCATGGTTTCTTTTGTTATGTCTCCCTTTTCATTTCTGTTTTATTAATTTGGGTACTGTCTCTGTGCCCTCTAGTTAGTCTGGCTGAGGGTTTATCTATCTTATTGATTTTCTCAAAGAACCAGGTCCTGGTTTTGTTGATTCTTTGTACAGTTCTTTTTGTTTCTATTTGGTTGATTTCAGCCCTAAGTTTGATTATTTCCTGCCATCTACTCCTCTTGGGTTTATTTGCTTCTTTTTGTTTTAGAGATTTCAGGTGTGTTGTCAAGCTGCTAGTGTAAGCTTTCTCCAGTTTCTTTTTGGAGGTACTTAGAGCTATGTGTTTTCCTCTTAGCACAGCTTTCATTGTGTCCCAGAATTTTTGGTATGATGTGTCTTTATTTTCATTAAATTCTAAAAAGTCTTTAATTTCTTTATTTCTTCCTTGACTAAGTTATCATTGAGTAGAGCATTGTTCAGCTTCCAAGTATATGTGTGTTTTCTGTTGTTTTTGTTGGAACTTAAGAACAGCCTTAGACCATGGTGATCTGATAGGGTAAATGGAATTATTTTAATATTCTTGTATCTGTTGAGGCCTGTTTTGTGACCAATTATATGGTCAGTTTTGGAGAAGGTACCATAAGGTGTTGAGAAAAAGGTATATTCTTTTGCTTTGGGATGAAATGTTTTATAAATATGTTAGATCCATTTGGTTCATAACTTTTGTTAGTTTTACTGTGTCTCTGTTTAGTTTCTGTTTCAATGATTTGTCCATTGCTGAGAGTGGGGTATTGAAGTCTCCCACTATTATCGTGTGGGGCACAATATGTGGTTTGAGTTTTAGTAAAGTTTCTTTTATGAATGTGGGTGCTGTTGCATTTGGAGCATAGATGTTCAGAATTGAGAGTTCATCTTGGTAGCTTTTTCCTTTGACCAGTATGAAGTATCCTTACTTATATTTTTTTGACAACTTTTGGGTGAAAGTCAATTCTATTCAATGTAAGAATTAGCTACTCCAGGTTGTTTCTTGGGACTATTTGCTTGGAAAATTGTTTTCCAACCTTTGACTCTGAGGTAATGACTGTCTTTGTCACTGAGGTGTGTTTCTTGTATGCAGCAAAATGTTGGGTCCTGTTTACATATCCAATCTGTTAGTCTATGTCCTTTTATTGGGGAATTGAGTCCATTAATGTTAAGAGATATTAAGGAAAAGTGATTGTTACTTCCTGTTATTTTCATGTTAAATGTGGAATGATGCTTGTGTGGCAATATTCTTTTCAATTTGTTGAAACATTATTTTCATGCTTTTTCTAGGATGTAGTTTCCCTCCTTGTGTTGGAATTTCCAGTCTATTATCCTTTGTAGGGCTGGATTTGTGAAGAGATACTGTGTAAATTTGGTTTGGTCATGGGATATCTTGGTTTCTCCATCTATGGAAATTGAGTGTTTTGCTGGGTATGGTAGCCTGGACTGGTATTTATGTTCTCTTAGGGTCTATATGACATCCGCCAAGGATCTTTTAGCTTTCATAGTTTCTGCTGAGAAGTCTTGTGTAATTCTGATAGGTCTGCATTTATATGTTACTTGACCTTTTCCCCTTACCACTTTTAATATTCTTTCTTTGTTTAGAGCATTCGGTGTTTTGATTATTATGTGACTGGAGGAATTTCTGTTCTGGTACAATCTATTTGAGGTTCTGTTGTATGTTCATGGCCATCTCTTTCTTTAGGTTAGGGAAGTTTTCTTCTATAATTTTGTTGAAGATATTTACTGGCCCTTTAAGTTGGAAATCTTTTTTTTTTTTTAAAGATTTATTTATTTTATGTAAGGACACTGTAGCTGTCTTCAGACACACCAGAAGAGGGCATCAGATCACTTTACAGATGGTTGTGAGCCACCATGTGGGTGCTGGGATTTGAACTCAGGACCTTTGGAAGAGCAGTCAGGTGCTCTTACCCACTGAGCCATCTCTCCAGCCCTAAGTTGGAAATCTTCACTCTCTTCTATACCTATAATCCTTAAGTTTGGACTTCTCATTGTGTCCTGGATTTCCTGTATGTTTTGGTTCAGAAGCTTTTTGCATTTTCTTTGACTGTTGTGTCCATGTTTTCTATGGTATCTTCTGCACCTGAGATTCTCTCTTCTATTTCTTGTATTTTGTTGGTAATACTTACATCTTTAATTCCTGGCCTCTTTCCTAAGTTTTCCATTTCCAGGTTTGCATCCATCCGTGTTTTCTTTATTGTTTCTAATTCCACTTTTAGGTCTTGGATCACTTTATTCAATTCCTTCACCTTTTTACCTTTGTTTTCCTGTATTTCTTTCAGTGAGTTGTTGATATCCTTCTTACAGGACTCTTATCTTCATGAGATAGGATTTTAGCTCAGCTTTCTGATTTTCAGGTGTGTTGTTGCTGTGATCAGAGAACTGAGTTCCAATGAAGCCCACATATATCAGCTTTGTTGCTTATGTTCTTGAGCTTGCCTTTCACCATCTGGATATCCCTGGTGTTTTTTGGTCTGAGTGGTTGTCTGGAGTCTGCCTCTTTGACCTTGGGTTGCTTCAGGTCTCCTAGTAGGCCTGCAGCACTGGCTGTAGCACTGTCAGGCCTTCTGACAATGGGCTTTTCAAAGGGGCAGAGAGGTACTTATCTGTTGCCCTGGCTGCAGTAGATCTCCTGGGAAGCCTTCAAACTGTTGGTCAACTGTTGTGAGTACAGTGGGTTCTCAACTGCTCTAAGTGCAGCGGGTTCTTTAGGATGGATCCAGATATAATGTCTTCACTGGAGCAAACCAGCCAAGAGTCTACCTCAGCAGAAATGTCCAGGCAGCGGAAGGGGCAGAAGGGAAGTGGTGTTCGGGAGGGTGGAAGTTTTGGTGGCTGATGGATCTGAGTCCACCAGCAGCAGCTCTGGGACTCCAGAGGTGGGAGGGGGTTCTTACAGCTGCTCTGAGTGCAGCGGGTTCTCTAGGATGGATCAGGAGATGGAGTCTCCACTGAAGCAGACCAACCAAGAGTCTGCCCCAGCAGACCAGGTGGCAGAACAAGACAAAGTTTTAACTGTCCTATATATTCTCATTACACAGTATAGTTTGGACAAAATTTTAAAATCGAGTTTTTAATTATAACTTTAATTATCTTTACTCTAGCTGTAGATAACCAAGTTTTGGAATTATACGAAAAGTAGCAATCTTTAATAACAACACTCATGTTGTTTTATACATTAAGTATTGATATTTCTAGTTCTAACTACTATCTTAAAAGTTCTATAGTGCAATTAGCCAGGATTTTTAAAAAAAATCATTAAAGAATGTTTGTATTTTACAAATAAAAAGGGAGGACAATATTAAATCGATTCCTTCAGAGGTGTCATTTCCAGTCATTTAAATATAAGTAAGATATCTCATACAGTACAAATAACTATAAACACAGGGAAATATAATCAATCTAGTTAAAATATGTACATTTTGATCATTTTAAATACATCTTTCCTTCATTTGTTAACTTCACTCCATTAGGTCAAATTGTGTCTTTGGTTATTTGATTTTAGGTATAATCATCCCAGTTCACATGTTATGTCAGATGGATAGCATAAAAAATAATTCATATCTGTATTAAGAGATAATAGTTTGATATGATCCAGGATTTTGATTCTTAATGGTCTTTACCTGTTACAGGATATTTGATTATTGTATATAGAAACACTAATTGTTAGCAAAATGTAAAGGCTTAAATAGATATTGCATTAGTCAGTTTAAATTAGGTGTGTCCTGAAGAGTTGCCTCCATAGATAAGAATGCTAATGCACGGAAAGTCCCTGCCTATGTTAAGGCAATTTACTTGGGAGAAGGCTTAAGTTCTTTGCTGTATGACCCGAGGCAAAGTCAGCTCGGTGGTCTTGAGCTAACCCACCATAAACTTGAAATGGTTTAGCCTTTACTGACTTGACTTGGAGCCCCCACCCCACCCCCACCCCCAACACCACCCCACCCCATTATAGTGACATGGTTCTGCCTGCAAAGGGTGTAGGGGAGGAGCTAAAGACTTCTTTTTTTTTTATGCAATCCGTATGTTCCCTTTAATAGAGTATTATTGGTGCAATACAGTACATTTAAATGTGTATTAAAGACAAAACATTACTTACATTCAGACCAATAACTCCTTTCAGTCTCTCATCAACACTGAAAAAATGTCACACACACACACACACACACACACACACTGTGTGTGTGTGTGCTTATATATGTGTATATTTATTTATGCACATGCATCTATTTATATTTTGACAAAAAGTTAGATTAAAAAAATCAAGCAAGTAAGCAACAAAAGTTTTTCCCAACAGATATTCAGTTTCACAACAGAATCTTCAAACACACAAAAACTCATGTAATCGATAGAGATAGTAGCTATCCTTTAGAAAGCAAAGTAGCAGGAGAAGCCAGTTATACTAGATAGAAGCTATTCTTTTCTCTATGATAGTCCCCCAAATATGTATTTGGGCATGGGAATCTCTATTGGCATTTTCATTCTAAAAGATGATATATAATCTTTATATAACTGTTGTGATAATCTAAGTAGCCATTTAGCTGGGATATATATACATTTAAGTAGTTATTAATACAAGTAATAGATTTTCTCCATGCTATAGGGTTTATGTTTGTATGTATGTTATGTTTGAGAGACCCCCCAGTATATATATAATATATCAACATAGTTTGTAATAGACTCCAAACACAAAGCACTTTGGTACATCTTATCTGTTTATGCTCTTATTTTGTTTTATAAAAATATAACAAGACTCAGTGTGAATATAATCTAGTCATTGTAATTTTTCTAATTTAAAGAGGAAATGTCCTAGCGGAAGGTTGGATTGTCCTTGCAATTGTTTAATAAGCTAGGGAATGAGTTAGAATAATTTCCACAATGTTTCTGGACAGAACAAATTTCTGACAATCTACAATGCATTGCTCCATTACTTTGCTGAGTGAATCTGTCATAAAAGAAGTTATTGTGGGCCGCAAATAGTTTCATAATAACACTTGCTTTTCTGTTGAATCCTTTTTGATTTTATATGGTACTAACTTCTAAAGAGATATTTGTATACAACATGTATAGTGAAGGCAGAACAATGTCTCTGACACTAAATAACAGATCCTATTATTCTGCCCTTTAATGAGCACTAGTAATTAACTGAAGGCTACATCCACAGAGTGCCTGGCATATTTTCACAATCAGGAAGATTATGACTTCCTCTCTAATGATCCTCTTCAAGCCAGGTGACATGACCAGAGCATAGCTCTCTTTGGCATCTCCCTCCACCAAATTACTAAGCCATACATCAGCCCAGGCAGTTTCATGGGGAGAAGCACAGACTGAAGGAAGGTCAAGGTTTCAGATTTTAGAGCAGGAAGACTCACCATGACTGTCCTCCCACACTATTAACTAATTTTTTCTTTTTTAAACATGGAGTGGCAGTAATTAGCCTTGATCTGGCCCTCCACCAAGGCTTACTATCAAATGTCTTTCCTGTTTATGTTTGAGTTACTCAGCAGTTATCTGTGTGCTCTTTGGGCATGTAAGACCTATATTTTTAGACTCCCTCTGTACAAAGTATGTAATCTTAGATGATTGGGCTCTGGATTCTTTTTTTTTTAAATTATTTATTTTATTTTTTTTTAATTTACATTCCAAATCATTTCCCCTTTCCCATTTCCTCCCTCCCCGAAAGTCCCATAAGCCCCCTTCCCTCCCTCTTTTCTCCATTCAACCCCCTCTCGTTACTCTGTCCTGGCGCTCCACTACATCCAGTCTTTCCAGGACCAGGGGTCTCTCCTTCCATCTTCTTAGAAATCTATTGATATACGGATTGTGTCTAGGGTATTCCGAGATTCTGGGTTAATATCCCCTTATCAGTGACTGCATACCATGTGTGTTCTTTTGTGATTGGGTTACCTCACTAAGGATGATATTTTCAAGATCTGACCATTTGCCTAGGAATTTCGTGAATTCATTGTTTTTAATTGCAGAGTAGTATTCCATTGTGTAGATATACCATATTTTCTGAATCCATTCCTCCGTTGAGGGACATCTGGGTTCTTTCCAGCTTCTGGCTATTATAAATAAGGCTGCTATGAACATAGTGGAGCATGTGTCCTTATTGCATGCAGGTAAAGCCTCTGGGTATATGCCCAGGAGTGGTATAGCCGGATCCTCCGGGACTGTCATGCCCAGTTTTCAGAGGAACCGCCAGACTGCTTTCCAGAGTGGTTGTACCAGCTTGCAATTCCACCAGCAGTGGAGGAGTGTTCCTCTTTCTCCACATCCTCGCCAACAACTGCTGTCTCCTGTGTTTTTGATCTTAGCCATCCTGCCTGGTGTGAGATGGAATCTCAGGGTTGTTTTGATTTGGACCTTTCATAGTCTCTCTCTCTCTCTCTCTCTCTCTCTCTCTCTCTCTCTCTGGAAAGAGGAAGATATGGATTTTCTCTTTGGCCTTGCAGGAACAACAGAGAAGCAGCTGGCAAGATACAGGTAAAACACCATTGAAAGAAAGAGAACTAAGTAGCCCTTTAGGTAGAATGACACAGATAAAGACTTCTAAAGAGCTAGCCATTTAGTTATAGGATCAGGCTTGTAAATACTTTGTATGTAGTTAAGATAATAAAGTTACCTTGCTGAGCTAGCTTTATCCTTAGTTTATATCTCCCCTGTCTTTATTGCTATTAATATTAGATCATTTAAAAGGT
This sequence comes from Tokudaia tokunoshimensis, assembly GCA_036184795.1. Taxonomy (NCBI): domain Eukaryota; kingdom Metazoa; phylum Chordata; class Mammalia; order Rodentia; family Muridae; genus Tokudaia; species Tokudaia tokunoshimensis. Next base: position 79,961,294 of record BTHU01000002.1, on the reverse strand, counting down.
TACATTTAGCAGTTATTCCTCTTTCCAGAAGATGCTCTCCTGCTCTATTCAGCCTCTAATCAGATTCTAGCAATGAGCTGTTTAGCTATGTGGGAACTTTATGATATTTAATAAATAAATAATATGTGGTCCCCACTTAAAAAAATGTTTGCTTGGTCAACAAAGAGGACTATGAAGGGGAATTCCAAAAAAGCAGCTGTGTTTGCAGAAAATGATTGATTAGAATTTCAGTACTGTGGAGACATTGGAATGTGGTAGGTCCGGAAGCTAATTACCTTATATGGGCAAGTTTTAGTCTTGCCTTAGTGTCAAAACTAACAACTTGTGAATAATGGATAAAATCCTTTTAGAATTTTTTAATTTATCAGATGATAAGATTCTACAAACCTCAAAACTAAGCAGGTTATTAAATAGTATCTTGGGTCTACAAAAAAGATTCCTTAATTTCTACGTACCTACTTCTCTGACGTACCTCCAGTGTATTTTAGACTTGCCTTAATTTATGACTTTTTCTTCTATAAAGCTATAATGCTTCATGAAACTGTTTCCACATTTGAACATAAACTTGAGGTAATGTAAGTTTGTGTTCCTAGGCCATGGTCACTCAGAACGGTTTAAGAAAAACTATCTTTTATTCCCTTTAAGATTAGAGCTGTGGTTTTGTGTCAACACTTTTGACCCAAGAAAGAGGAACATTTCTTGAGTTTCCCTATGAGGCCATTGATTATCATGAGGGATTTACTCAGACACCTCCACATTAATGGTTGAATGTAACAAATGCCTCCCAGCTTCAGTATCCTTCTAATCAGATGTTCATAAAATTTTCTATGCTAATGGCCCTGCCCCTTGTTGATTGCAGCATTTGGGAGAGCAGGCCCCTCACCTTGCCAGGGCAGTGTCTTAGAGGGTGTCAAGGGTTAGGAAGAGGTGGCCTTGCCCCTTGATGGGGTGACGCTGGAGAGCTGGCCCTAGTGAAGTGGGTGCACGAGAGCTGACCCCTATGGGGTGAACACATAGAGAGAGATGGTCTTATTCCTTGAAGGCTGCTGTAGGCAGAAGCGCTAGCCTTGCCCCTCACCTGGACAAAGTGACAGTGCTGTGGTCTCAGGCACAGGAGAGCTGCCAGGCTGACCAAATCAGCTACCACCTATGCCCAGTCCAGGGCTTTGAGTTGGTCCACCCCAGCATCTACCCCATCTTTGAACTGATAGAACACATGAAGGGGCCAGTCCTGCAGAACCAAACCTGCAGGATTTCCATGACACAAGGCAGCACCAGAATATCATGACACAGAAGAGACTGGTGAGGATCCGTATTGATAACGTAGCAGAAGCCAGAAGCCTTGAAAGAGAAAAATGACTCACTGCAATGAACATTGGGCAAAAGGGTATACTGTGTGACACACCATGACACAACACAGCTTCCACACTGAGGATTTTTTAATTTTTTAATTTTTTTTTTGATAAGGGAGGTTGCAAGGGCAGAGGAAAGATACTGAGGGACAGGGAAATGAGTGGGATTGGGGTGCATGATGTGAAATTCACAAAAAAATTGAAAAGTTAAAAAAAATCCTATACTAAGGCTTGGCAGAGACATATCAGAAGCATAAGAAAAATGCAAAATGAAGCACTTGAGGAGTGATGATGCAAAAACCAAATAATAATTATATTAATCAGGGTTCTCTGGAGTAACAGAAGTTATAAAATTAATACATATATATATATATATATATATATTTGGTTTATTAGAACAACTTACAAGCTGTGGTTTATCTATTTCAACAATAGCTGCCTATGCTTGAAAGTTCTAAGAATCCTTTAGGTGCTCAATCTTTGAGGAGGCTGGGTGTCTATGTTGATCTTCAGTATATGCCAAAATCCTGAAGAAGTAGGCTCTAATGAAAGAAGAAATGTGCATGGTAGCAGAGACGAGAGGAAAGGAGGCAAAGAGAGAGAGAGAGCTTCCTTCCTTAAGTCCTTTATATAGGCTTCCAGCAGAAGGTGTGGATTAGATTAAAGTTGGATCTTCCCACTTCAAAAGATCCAGATTAAAGGTTTTTACTCAAAGTCCTGAATTAGAAGTGGATCTTCCCATTGTAAATGACTTAAGGAAAAAAAATCTCTCACAAGTGTGCTCAGTCGTTTGTATTTTAGTTAATTTCAGACCTACTCAAGCTAACAATCAATAATAGCTACCACAGGGCTGTATAGATGGCTTAGCAGTTAAGAGTACTGACTGCTCTTCCAAAGGTTCTGAGTTCAATTCCCAGCAACCACATGGTAGCTCACAACCAACTGTAACGGGTGTGATAACAGCAATAATGTACTCATATACATCAAATAAATAAATCTTAGAAAAATAGCTATCACAAGTCTGTAACCTGACACACAATCATATCTCATTATGTCATCCTTAATTTCCAAATGAAAACAATATCCAGGCTATAATTACACCTAAACATGATACAGCTATCCCATGTACCATCATAAATGCATTATATATTTAACCAGGTTATAATTATGCCTAATATGTTATAGCTAGCCCTTGTAAAATTGCATTTATTAAATTTAGTATTTAGAATCTAAAATTTAGAATAGGGGGCAGGCAATGTCCCTTGAGGGACATTCTTTTAGTATCTCAAAATTAAATATGATAACCATTAATAATCTCTTAACTGATGCTACATTACATGATCAGAAAATTGGAGAAAAACTCAGAAATTTCTCCATACCTGCACATTTACACTCTTAACAAAAATACAACAAAAACAAATACTCCTCTCAGTTATAATCCTCACTTTTGAAACTTACAAGAACTTCACAAGAAACTTCACTTGTATTACCTTTCTCTACCGCCCGTTCTGCATTTCCTTCACCCTCAGGAAGCACTTGAGCAGGTTTTGGGTCCTTTTTGGCACTCCAGACATAATCCTTTTTACCTCCATTGTGAAAAAACAATGAATTTCCCCTTGGTAATCTGCATCAATCACCCCTCCTAAAACTGTTATCCCTTTCTTGACAAGGGGTGGACTTGTGATAGCCATTTTTTTAAAGGCATCAGAATCCCAAAGTAGACAGCGGTAAATCTGAGCTTCCAGTTCAATGGACTGTTGTGGCTTCTGCCAGGAGCACTCTGCACCATGGACCGAAATGTCTAGGCCAGCAGAACTTAGGGTTGCAGAAAGAGGAAGCAAAAATTTTCCTAGTGGGTCATTAGGAGTGATAGTGACTGGAATTATTCCCTTTTCCATTGGCTACAGACCATGAATCACTGAACAATCACATGCCTGGATGTTTCTCCTTCCAAACAAAATGTATGATCATGTGTACTACTGGAAGTTCTACCCACTGTGAAGATTTCCCTTCATCAGTGTGTTTCAGAGTTGCTCCTGAAAGGAGATGTATAATGAAGCTATTGTTCACTTCTAAGTGGTGGCTGCATAATGTTCAGAACCATGAGTAAACCAGGGCCTAGTCTTCTCTTCCTCAGACAGTCGATGGAAGGACACACCCCATAGAGCTATAGGTGCAAGTTTTGGCAGGAGACAGCATTATAACAGGAGTAGAAACCACAGGAATTTGGAGAACTTATTCATATAACTTGTTTGTGTACTCAGGACCTGCTTGGGCATGACTAGTTCCATTTGATAATAGATTGCTGCTGTGCGATCATACATAATGATTTGGTGGATCAGAAAAGAGCCAGCTCATGATGAGCAGCTCAGATCAAATAGTAGTGAAAACAGTTTCCACAAAGGCCCAATGCTAAGAGCTATCTCTCAAAGGGAGAATAGACTGCAAACAACGGTAGAGTCTTGTTCCAACATCCCAAAGGTCTCCTCTGTGATTCACCTATAATGGCCTGCCAAAGACTCTTAAAAAGCATCTCTATCTGTCATCCCATGAACCATATAGTTTGCAGAATCATATGATCTAAGTGGTAGAGCAGCCTTCATAGCAACCTGGACCTGTAGAAGAGCCTTCTGCTGCTCTAGGCCTCACACAAAACTAGAAGCTTTCCAAGTCATTTGTTACATGGGCCAGAGTAATACACCCAAGTACCTAATGTCCTATCTCCAGTCTTTCTGGGCATTTTGTCCTTCCAGTAAGGACTCCCGCTGACAGATTGACTCTACAAGTTCAAGTCTTGAAGCTAGGGGTCTGCTAAGTTAATAATGATAAATATTTTTTATTAGTCATAGGGTGATACAGTTCTGACAGAGTTGGGTAAGGATGAGTGGTGTGACTGCCCGTAGTTACATTGAACGGGTTACCAGGAATTGAACTCAGGACCTTTGGAAGAGCAATTAGTGCTCTTGACTGCTGTGCCATCCCTTCAGAAGGCCCCTCTGTCTCTTAGACTCTTTCTGCCTCCTTTTTCATAGGGTTTCCTAAGCTCCATTGGGGATGTGTTTGATGGAGACATCCTGTTTAGGGATGTGTGTTCTAAGGTCTCTCAATCTCTGCATGTTGTCTGACCATGGATCTCTGTATTTATTCCCAATTGCTGCAGAAAGAAGCTTCTCTGATTGTGGCTGAGCATGTCATTGATCTATGACTATACACAGCATATGAGTGAACAGAATGTCATTAGCAGTCATTTTATTGCTATGTTTTATTTTTAGAACAGTAGTAGTTGGTTCTCCCATAGGTTCCTGAGCTATATAGTCTCAGGTTCTTGGTCATCAAAGCAGTGTCAGGTATGGGATTCATTTCATAGAGTGGACCTTAAGTCAAAGAAGATATTGCTTGGTTATTCCCATAAGCTTTGTGTTACCATTCCATTAGCATAACTTGTAGACAGGTCACCATTGTAGATCAAAGGATCTGTGGCTGGTTTGATGCTTACAAATCTCCTTTGGTGGATTATAGAATATTTTCCTGTACTAAAGATGCTGGATTGATTTCAATATGTTTGGCCCATGGGAAGTAGCACTATTAGGAGCTATGACTTTCTTCAAGGAAGTATGTCACTGTGTAGGTGGGCTTTGAGGTCTCTTTTACTCAGGCTCTATTCAGTGTGGATGAGTCCTGGCTACCTGCATGAGAGAGTCTCCTTCTGGCTGCTTTTGGATCAAAATGTAGAACTCTCAGTTCCTTCTCCAGCACCATGTCTGCCTCCTCGCTGCTATGCTTCTTTCCATAGTGATAATGGACTGAACCTCTGAAACTGTAAGTCAGCCCCAATTAAATGAGTTCCTTTATAAGGGTTGCTTTGGTCATTGTGTCTCTTCATAGCAATAAAACCCTAACTAAGACAGATGCCAAAAATGTAGGGGGTCTTTAAGATCATGCAGTAGTCAAAGTTACGGATCTGATACTCAGGGGTCAGTTAGTTTTGGATCCTTTGTTCTTTTTGCATGTGTTTGTTTACCAGTTTATCATCTGCTAAGATCAGTCAGAATCTTGCTGACCATGTCACTTTTGAAGCATTGAGCCCATTCATCCATGTTGACTATCCTCTTTGCAGAATGAATGTTGGTTAGAGTAAAACATCAGGGTTTCCACAGCTTTTCTGACCACATAGACAGAGCTGCAGGACCTTATGAGAGATGCCTCATGATCTCCTGGGACATGGTTGACCTTGGAGGGTAAATATAAGAATACACTGGCTTCCATTTAGTTCCTTTGTCCACATTGGTACAGAACTCTCAATTATTTATTTTTTGGTTGCTGTAATAAAACACCATGGCCAAGACAACTTATAGAAAAAGAATTTACAGATTTTGGTTTATGGTCCAGAAGGTTAATGTGATGGTTCAAATGAGATGGCTCACATAGGCTCGTCTATTTGAATGTTTGGTCTCCAGTTTGCAGAACTATTTGGGAGGACTAGGAAATATGGTCACTGGAGGTGTGTCACTAGTGTTAGCCTTTCAAATTTTAAAAGCTCACACTATCACTAGTTCTCTCTCTCTCTCTCTCTCTCTCTCTCTCTCTCTCTCTCTCTCTCTCTCTCCCTCCCTCTCCTCCCCCTTCATGCATGTAGATAAGGATATAAGCTCTCAGCTACTGCTCCAGTGTCATGTTTGCCTGCTGCTGCCATGCTCTGCCCCATGATGGTCATGATCTCACCCTCTGAAACTGTAAGCTTCCAATAAACCCTTTCATTAGTTTCCTTGGTCAGGGTGTGTTTTCACAGCAGTAGAAAAGGAACTAAGAAACGTAAGTGACCATAATGATGGTGACAGGCATCAGGAGCAGGAAGCAGAGAGCTCATATCTTGAACAACTGCAAGCACAAAACAGTGAGTGAACAGTGAGTGACACAGCGATTTTACACACTCATATTCTGCCTCCAACAAGGCTTCTCTTAGAACTCCCCAAACAGAACCAGCAACTGAGAAATGAATATCCAAACATCTGAGCCTGTGGAGGACATTGCTATTCAAACCACTGTATTCCACTTCCTGGCCTTATCATAATGTAAAATGCAACTCCAAAGGTCCCCATAGTCTCTCACAAAATCAACAATGCTTAAAAATCCAAAGTCTCTTCTGAAACTCAAGCTAATCTTTTAATTTTAATCCCTGTAAAATCAAAAAAGCAAATTACATAGTTCCAACATATAATGCACAGTACATTGCCATTCTGAATCATAGGGGTTGTAGAATAGGGGCAGAAATACTAAGCAAGAATGAAACCAAGCATGGCAGATACCAAATCCTGTAGCTTCATGTCTGCTGCTAAGAGACCTAGATAGCTCCACCCCTCCAGCTGTTTCTCCTGTAATGCATATCTCTCTGTGCTGCTTCCATTCCCTGTACAGTGTTCTGCTTGGCAGATATATCATGGCTCTGACATCTCCCAACATCTTAAGAGTCTCCAACAAACATGGGTTTCCAGCCAGGCTTCACTTTTATACTTTCACACAATGGTGTCTCGAGGCATACTGCTCTTTCTCAGGGCTTTCACACAGAGACTCTGCTGACACATGCGCCCTGGCACCATCGGCCCTCTGAAACCAGGGAAGAAGAATCTAACACCTACTGCTTTTTCACTGTGCTTCCCTCTAAAGCCGGTATCAAGTAGATGGTGCTACCAAGTTCTATTGTCAGGTTGGGATGGACTTTCACCCACTGATCCACATCAGCAGCAGATTTGGTTCACAGTTGTTTTCTAGAAGCAGAACATTCCTCAGCGCTTTTTGTTTCAAGAGTTGAATGCTTAGTTGTGTGGGATCTTGCTCTGAGGACAGCCTTCCCTTTGTTCCAGGGCAGAGCAGGGGCTATTTGTTTGTTTATTCACAATATATATGCATGGGTGTTTTGCATATATATTGTGAGCTGCCATGTGGGTCCTGGGAATTGAACCCCAGTCCTTTGGAAGAGCAGCCAATGCTCTTTACCACTGAGCCATCTCTCCAGCCCCAGAAATGCTCTTCTTAATAGCCCTTATTCTCATCTCTTGGCTGTAACGTTTAGTTCAGTGGTAACTACATTCTCTTCAAAATCACATCTGTATCTCCTTTTATCCCACTTGCTCTTTTTTATTGATTACTAATACACCATGCTGCAGACTAAATATTATGCTCACTTGTAATTGCTGCCATCAAAAAAAAATTAGTGTGTTACTTTTAAATTTACTCTCAGAGAATTTTTAGGAAAAAGGCAAAAGGCAGCCAAATTCTCTGCCAAATCTCACAAAAGTTGTCTCTAGCTCTGCTGCTGAAATTTTTCCCTCTGAAACCTCTTGTATTGGGCCTCCATGGTCCATATCGTTTCCAGCATTACTGTCTTTCTGGTTCCTACAAGGATGGCCCATTAAGCACTGCTTACATCATTCAACTGCTTTTTATGTTCAGAGTTCCAAAATTTCCACATTCCTCCTAAACCTAATATGGTCAGGTTCATTACAGCAACAGACTACTCTCTGGGTTGAATTTCTATATTAATAACTTATGTTTCTGTAACTATTTAAAAACTATTTCTTAAAAATCAGAATTTACTTTAGATGTTTGGTTTTACTTAAGTTTTATCTAATTGGAACACTAAAGTTAAAAATAAAAGGTTGATGCAGCCTCAGGGTGTTGAATAAATAGACGTGGAGGCTATAAGAGTTTGAACAAGGATGGTCTCTGTAGATCAGAGGTTTGAACACTTGCTTCAAACACATGCCACACCATGACTGTGGCAAGTTATACAAAAACAAAAACAAACAAACCAACGTTTATCTTGGCCTATGGCCCTGAAGTTTGGAGTCTATGACAGTGCGGGCGGCATGGCTGCAGCAGGAAGAGGAGCGTACACATCTTGAACTGCAATCACAAAGCCAAGTGCAGCATAGAATCTTTAAAATCTCAAATTCCTCTCCAGTCTGTAGTAACACATTTCCTCCTACAAGGCTGCCACTCTCAAACCTCCTCAAACAGCATCACCAACTGGAGATAAACATCTGATCTACAGAAGTCATTCTACTCAAACTATTAGTCTCCAAAGCATGTTTACTCAACACCCAGGACATCAATTACATCAATCTTGTACTTTCAACTGTAGTGTAACATTTGAATAAAGCTTAAGTAGAACCAAACATTTAAAGTAAATCCTGATTTTGTTAAGAAATAGTTTTTAAATAGTTATCTTGATTAGACAGTTTTTTAAATTTTTTAAATCCTTATAAATGTTACAAAGAGTAGATCATAAGAGAAATATATTGATTTAAATAGAACTTTGCTATATTAATAAGTTCAGCGTTGATCTTAGAAAATTTAGTATTATACATATCATCTGTTTCATTATTTATATACCTCATGTAACTTATTAAGACCTTCCATGACTTCTTTAGGTTTCCTAGCTTTTTGATTTTGAATGAACACTTACCGTATGGAAATATTTTTTTACTAAAAATATTTTTATAATTATATACTTTTGAACATTTTCATCCCTTATCTATTGGTAATATAAGCCATGGTTCTCTAAATGAAAAGAGTTGATATAATATAGTAAATATATAATATAATATTATATAATATATAATGTAATAATATATAATATCATAATATATTTCCATGTCTGCAATGGAAAAGGCCACACATGCAATATCTGTTCAGTCCGAGAGTAGATGTCTGTGCAGTCTCAATCTAGTACTGGAATCTCAGGGAGGTCCTACAGAGCTGCTAGTTTTCAGTCTGCACTGGAATCCCAAAGAAGTAGGTTCTAAAGCCAGAAACTGAATGGCTCAGGAACAGGACAGATAAATTTCTAGTGAATGTTAAGGCCAGCAGGAAAAAAGGCAAAGCTTCCTTTTTCCATGTTTTTTAATATGAACTACCACCATAAGATGTGGGTCAGATTTAGGGTAGGTCTTTTCAATTCAAGTTGTCTGATTAAGGAAATCCCTCATTGGAATGCCCAGCATCTTGGTTTTAGTTGCTTCCAGAGGCAGTCACATTGACAACAAAGATTAGACTTCATGCCAGGTTTGAGTTAAAAAAAAAGAGTGAAATGTAGAATAGCCAGGAAAATCAACAGAGCTGAGAACAAGCAGTAGCATGCACTCCTCAATTCAAGAGTTATTTTGGTTTGTAAGAACCAATTGAAAGAATCTTGGGAACTAGGGTAGCATCCTATTCCAGATTTAATTTAATGGCAAGGACTCAACTTCCTGACAGGCAAAGGTTAATACCGCAAGAAATCTAAATCTGGAGAAGTCAAGTTTTACTTTTTAAAAAAATGTATTCTTTGACATAACAAAAATATGATTGTCTATTTCAGATAGGACATCAATTTATTTTCTGTAAGGATTTGGAGCGATCAAGTGGAGTTCCAAAAAGAAAGAACTGTCTATTCCAGCCTATGGCTAAAAGAGAATCTCTAAGTTCCCTTTAGAACCCAGGAGATACATCAAATAAAACAGTCCCTCAAAATCAGAAGATCCTATGCTAAATGTGGTAGTTGAAAGAGAATGATCCTATAGGCTCATATATTTGAATGTTTGATCACCAGGGAGTGGCATTATTTGAAAGGCTTAGGAAGGTGGCCTTTTTGGAGAAAGTGTATTGTTGGAGACAGGCTTCGATGTTTTAAGGCAGGTCCACTGGCTCTTTCTACCTACTGCCTGCAGATCTGGATATGGAACTCTCAGCAACCTGTTCAGCACCATGTTTGCCTGCGCGCCACCATGATCCCTACCATGAAAATGTTCAAAACCTTTGAAACTGTAAGCATGTAGTCAAAATTAAATTCTTCCTTTTATAAGAGTTGCTATAGTTATCATATCTCTTTATAGTAATAACACAGTTACTAAGACACTAGGGGTCTAGAACTCTCTTTAGTCTGGTATAAAAAAATGCATTGGAGGAGTGTTCCTCTTTCTCCACATCCTCGCCAACAACTGCTGTCTCCTGTGTTTTTGATCTTAGCCATCCTGACTGGTGTGAGATGGAATCTCAGGGTTGTTTTGATTTGCATTTCCCTAATGACTAAGGATGATGAACATCTCTTTAGGTGTTTATCAGCCATTAGATATTCTTCAGTTGAGAACTCTTTGTGTAGCTCTGTACCCCATTTTTTAATAGGGTTACTTGCCTCTCTGGAGTTTAACTTCTTGAGTTCTTTGTATATCTTGGATATTAGCCCTCTGTCGGATGTAAGGTTGGTAAAGATCATTTCCCAGTTAGTTGGTTGCCGCTTTGTCTTTTTGACAGTGTCTTTTGCCTTGCAAAAACTTTGTAATTTAATGAGGTCCCATTTGTCTATTCTTGATCTTAGAGCATAAGCTATTGGAGTTCTGTTCAGGAAATTCTCCCCTGTGCCCATAAGTTCAAGGTTCTTCCCTAGTTTCCCTTCTATTAGTTTCAGTGTGTCTGGTTTTATGTGGAGATCTTTGATCCACTTAGAATTGAGCTTAGTGCAAGGAGATAAGGATGGGTCAATTTGCATTCTTCTGCATGTTGACCTCCAGCTGAGCCAGCACCATTTGTTGAAAAGGCTATCTTTTTTCCACTGGATGGATTTAGCTCCTTTGTCAAAGATCAAGTGACCATAGGAGTGTGGATTCATTTCTGGGTCTTCAATTCTGTTCGATTGATCTACATGTCTGTTACTGTACCAATACCATGCAGTTTTTAACACTATTGCTCTGTAGTACAGCTTGAGGTCCGGGATACTGATTCCCCCAGAGGTTCTTTTACTCTTGAGAATAGTTTTAGCTATTCTGGGTTTTCTGTTATTCCAGATGAATTTTTGAATTGCTCTTTCTAACTCTATGAAGAATTGAGTTGGGATTTTGATGGGGATTGCATTGAATCTGTGTATTACTTTTGGTAAGATGCTCATTTTTACTATATTAATCCTGCCAATCCATGAGCATGGCAGATTTTTCCATCTTCTGAGGTCTTCTTCAATTTCTTTCTTCAGAGACTTGAAGTTCTTGTCATACAGATCTTTCACTTGTTTGGTTAGAGTTACACCAAGATACTTAATATGGTTTGTGGCTATCGTGAAGGGTATTATTTCCCTTATTTCTTTCTCAGCCTGCTTATCCTTTGAGTATAGGAAGGCTTCTGACTTGCTTGAGTTGATTTTATATCCGGCCACTTTGCTGAAGTCGTTTATCAGCTGTAGGAGTTCTCTGGTGGAGTTCTTTGGGTCGCTTAATGTGGAGAAAGAGGAACACTCCTCCACTGCTGGTGGAATTGCAAGCTGGTACAACCACTCTGGAAAGCAGTCTGGCGGTTCCTCAGAAAACTGGGCATGACACTCCCGGAGGATCTGGCTATACCACTCCTGGGCATATACCCAGAGACTTTACCTGCATGCAATAAGGACACATGCTCCACTATGTTCATAGCAGCCTTATTTATAATAGCCAGAAGCTGGAAAGAACCCAGATGTCCCTCAACGGAGGAATGGATTCAGAAGATGTGGTATATCTACACAATGGAATACTACTCTGCAATTAAAAACAATGAATTCACGAAATTCCTAGGCAAATGGTCATATCTTGAAAATATCATCCTTAGTGAGGTAACCCAATCACAAAAGAACACACATGGTATGCAGTCACTGATAAAGGGATATTGACCCAGAATCTCGGAATACCCTAGACACAATCCGCATATCAATAGATTTCTAAAAAGATGGTAGGAGAGACCCCTGGTCCTGGAAAGACTGGATGTAGGGGAACACCAGGACAGAGTAACGAGAGGGGGTTGAATGGAGAAAAGAGGGAGGGAAGGGGGCTTATGGGACTTTCGGGGAGGGAGGAAACGGGAAAGGGGAAGTGATTTGGAATGTAAATTAAAAAATAAAATAAAATAAATAATAAAAAAAAAACAAAAAAAATGCATTGGACTTTTAATCTACAATCATGGATCCCACTCCCCAGCCCACAGCTCTGCCTGCCTCCCAGAGGTCTACTCACATCTGGGACACTCAAGACACCCAGCTCTGTCTTCCAATTCATGCCTTTACCTGCAACTGAAGATCTGCAAGCCACTTCCCAGCACACAGCTATGCCTACCTTTTGGGAGGCTTACTACCATGCAATACAACCAGTACCAAAGGCTTGCTACTTCCAGGGATTAACATGCCAGCCAGCACCAGAGACAACCAGATGGCTAAAGACAAGTAAGTGCAAGAACACAATAGAAGCCAGTGCAGTATGGCAGCATCAAAACCCAGCTCTCCTTCTACAGCAAGCTCTGGATTTACTAACCTACACGAAGAGCAAGATTATGACCTTAAATCTCATCTTGTGAAGATATTATAGACCTTTAAGAAGAATATAAGTAAAGCCCTTAAAGAAATACAGGAAAACACAATCAAACAGGTAGAAGTCCTTAAAGCGCAAACAAATAAATCCCTTAAAGAAAAACAAAAAAAAAAAAATACAATCAAACAAGTGAAGGAAATAAACAAAACAGTCCCAGACCTAAAAATGGAAACACAAGCAATAAAGAAAACACAGAAGGAGGCAACCCTGGTGGGTCAGGTTTCTCTAGAGTCACAGAACGTATGGGTAGTCTCTAAATAGGGAACCCTGGTGAGTCAGGGTTCTCTAGAGTCACAGAACATATGGGTAGTCCCTAAATAGGGAATTTGTAGATGACTTACAGCTTGTAGTTCAACTCCCCAACAATGGTCCACAGTAGCTGTGGATGTAAGTCCAAGGATCTAGTAGTTGCTCAATCCCACAAGGCAAGCAGGCCAGGAAGAGTCAGAGTAAATCTTCTTTCTTCCAATGTCCTTATATAGGTCTCCGGCAGAGGTTGTGGTCCAGATTAAAGGCATGTGCCACCAAGTCATTAATCCCAGATGACCTTGAACTTGTTGATCTCCTTGTCTTAATCTTCTGGATTCATAGCCACTATGCTTCAAGATCTCCATGCCAAGATCCAGGTCAGAAACTTGTATCTCTGAACCTCCAGATTAGGATCATAGTTGAGCCTTCCAATTCTTGATTAGTTCATTCCAGATATAGTCAAGTTGACAACCAGGAATAGCCACTACACCTGGATATATAAAACCTAGGAAAGAGAACACAAACTACAGACTCGAGCATCATGAACAGAATATAAGAAATAGAAGAGAAAAACTCAGGCATGTAAGATACAATAGAATAAACTGATGCATTGGTCAAAGTAAATGCCAAATGTAAAAAGTTTATAACTAAAACTTAAATCCAGGAAAATTGGGACACTGAAAAGACCAATTAAGAATACTAGGAATAGAAGAGGTAGAAAAATCCCAGTTCAGAGAACCAGAAAAGATCTAGAACAAAATTATAGGAAAAAAACTTGCCTAAAGAAATAGGTGGTAATAAATGTACAAGAAACTTATAGAACCACCAAATAGATTTAACCAGAAAAGAAACCCTTCACACCACATAATAATCAAAACACTAAATGGACATCACAAAGAAAGAATATTAAAAGCTGCAAGGGAAAAAAGGCCAAGTAACATATGAAGTCAAATATATCAGAATTAGACTGACTTCTCAAAAGAGAGTCGAAAAGCCAGAAGATCCTGGATGTCTTGCATACTCTATGAGACCACAGATGCCAGCCCATATTACTATACTCAGCAAAGCTTTCAATCACCATAGATGGAGAAACCAAGGTATTCCATGATAAAACCAAATTTAAACAGTATCTTTCTAATCATTTAGCCATACAAAGGATACTGCAAGGAAAACTCTAAACACAAGTTGGGTAATGATACTGAAGAAAACACAAGAAATTAATCATCTTTCAGGAAACCAATCAAAAGAAGAGAATCACATACATACAGAAACACCACCAACAGGAACTAACAATTGTTGGTCATTAATATTTCTCAACATCAATGGCTTCAATTCACCAATAAAAAAAAAGATACAGGCTAACAGAGTGGATTTGTAAACAGGATTCATCTTTCTGCTGCATACAAGAAGCAGAGCTCAGCAACAAAGATGGACACTACCTTAGAGTAAAGACTGGAAAAAGGTTTTCAAGCAAACAAACCCAAGAAGCAAGCTGGAATAACCATTCTAATATCTAATATAAAAGACTTTCAACCAAAGGTAATCACAAGAGATGAGGAAGGACAGTTAATGCTCATCAAAGGAAAAATCCACCATGATTAAGCCTCAATTCTGAACATTTATACCTCAAATGCAAGGGTACCCACATTTGTAAAAGAAACATTATTGAAGCTAAATCACACATCAAACCCCACACAATAATAGTGGGACTTCAACATCCTACTCTTACCAATGGACAGGTCATCAAAACAGAAATTAAATAGAAATAATGAAACAAAGAGATGTTATGAACCTAATGGATCTAACAGAACATTTAAACAAAACAAAAGACTACCTTCTTAGAGCCTCAGTGAACCTTCTCCAAAATTGGCCATATAATCGGGCAAGCCCCAACCAATACAAGAATATTGAAATAACTCCTTGCATCTTTTAAGATCACAATGGATTAAAGCCCAACTTCAACAACAACAGAAACAACATAAACCCTACAAACTCATGGAAACTGAACACCTCTCTGGTCAATGATCACTGGTCAGGGAAGAAATAAATACATTCAAGACTTTCTAGAATTTAATGGATATGAGGACACAGCATACCCAAACTTATGGGACAAAATGAAAGCATTGCTAAGAGGAAAGTTCATAGCGCTAAGTGCTTTCATTAAAAAATTGGAGAAAGTGCAACTAACAACTGAACAGTGCACCTAAAAGCTTTAGAAAAAAAAGAAGCAAACACACTGAAGTGGAGTAGAAGGCAAGAAATGATCAAACTCAGGGCTGAAATCTATCAATTAGAAGCAAAGAGAACAGTACAAAGAGTCAACATAACCAAGAGCTGATTCTTTGAGAAAATAAACAAGATAAACACATAGCCAAACCAACTATAAGGCAGAGGAGAGACAGAATCCAAATTAACAAGATCAGAAAGGAAAAGGGAGATATAACAATAGAAGCTGAGGAAATTTTAAAAAAACCACAAGGTTCAAAAGCCTGTATTCTACAAAACTGGAAAATCTAAATGAAATGGATGATTTTCTAGTCAGATACCAGTTACCAAAGTTAAATCAAGATCAGGTAAACTAAATAGTACTATAAGTCCTAAGGAAATATAAACAGTCATTAAAAGTTCCCCAACCAAAAAAAAAAAATGAATCCCAGAGTTATATGTAGCACAGAATTTTACCAGACTTTCAAAGAAGAGCTAATGCCAATACTCCTCAAACTATTCTACAAAATAGAAACAGAAGGAACATGGCCAAATTCCTTCTCTGAGGCCATGGTCACACTGATACCTAAACCACTCAAAGACTCAGCAAAGAATTTCAGACCAATTTTTCCCATGAACATGAATGCAATAATTGAAAGAAAAAAATCATATGATCATCTCATTCGATGCTGAAAAAGCCTGTGACAAAATCCAACACCCCTTCATCTTAAAAGTCTTGGAAAGATCAGGAATACAAGATGTATACTTAAACATAATAAAAGCAAGACACGGCAAGCCAATAGCTAACATCAAACTAAATGGAGAGAACCTTAAAGCAATTCCACTAAAATCAGGGACAAGACAAGGCTGCCCACTCTCTCCTTGTCTATTCAATATAGTATTTGAGGTTCGAGCTAGAGGAATAAGACAACAAAAAGAGATCAAGGAAATATTATTGGAAAGAAAGAAGCCAAAGTATGACTATTTGTTGATGATATGATAGTATACATAAATAATGCCCCCCCCCGCCGCCCCAATTCTAGCAGAGAACTCCACAGCTGATACATCTTTAGCAAAGGGGCTAGATACAAAATTCAAAGAAATCAGTAGCTCTCTCTTATACAAATGATAAACAGGGCTGAGAAAGAAATTAGGGAAACAACACCCTTCACAATAGCCACAACTAATATATCTTGGTGTAACTCTAACCAAGCACGTGAAAGATCTGTAGGAAAAGAACTTCAAGTCCCTTAATAAAGAAATTGAAGATATCAGAAGGTGAAAAGATCTCGCATGGTCATGGATCAGTAGGATTGTAACATAGTAAAGATGGCCATCTTACCAAAAGCAATCTACAGATTCAATGCAATTCCCATCAAAATTCCAATACAATTTTTACAGATTTTGAAATAGCAATTCTCAACTTCATGTAGAAAAAGAAAAACCCAGGACAGCTAAAACAATACTGAACAATAAAATAATTTCTGGAGGAATCACTATCCCTGATCTCAAGCTGTACTATAAAGCAATAGTGATACAAACTTTATGGTAGTGGTAGAGAAACAGACAGGTTGATTAATGGACTCAAATCAAAGACCAGAAATAAACCCACACACCTATGGACACTTGATTTTTGAAAAGAAAGACAAAACTATGCAATGGATAAAAGAAAGCATCAACAAATGGTGCTGGTCTAACTGTATGTCTGCATGTAGAAGAATGCAAATAGATGCATATTTTTCACCCTACACAAAACTCTAGTCCAAGTGGATCAAGAACCTCAATGTAAAACGGAATATACTAAATCAAATAGAAGAGAAAGTGGAAAATAGCAATGAACAAATTGGACAGGAGACAACTTTCTCAATGGAACACCAATTGCTCAGGCTTTAGGATCACAATTGATAAATGGAACCTCATAAAACTGAAAAGCTTCTGTAAAGCCTACAGATTGGGAAAAGATCTTCACTAACTCTACATCTGACAGAGGGTTAATATCTAAAACATATAAAGAACTCAAGAAGTTAGACTCTAACAAATCAAGTAACCCAATTAAAAAATGGACTACAGATCTAAACAGAATTTTCAACAGAGAAATCTTGGATGACCAAATAGTACTTAAAGAAATGTTCAACATCCTTTAGTCCTCAGGGAAATGCAAATCAAAACGATCCTGAGATTCTATCTTACAGCATTTTGAATGACTAAGATCTAAAACTCAAGTGATAGCACATGCTGTCGAGGATTTGGAGAAAGAGGAACACTCATTTATTGTTGGTGGGATTGCAAACTTGTATAACGACTCTGGAAATCAATCTGGCAGTGGAGATAGTTCTACCTCAAGACCCAGTTATACTGTTCCTAGGCATATACTCAAAAGATGCTCCACCGTACCACAAGGACTTATGTTCCACCATGTTCATAGCAGCTTTATTCATAATATCCAGAAACTGGAAACAACCCAGATGTCCCTCAACCAAAGAATGGATAAAGAAAATTTGGTTATTTCCACAATTGAATATTACTCAGCTATTGAAAATAAGGGCATCATGAATTTTTAATGAGTGGAACTAGAAAATATCATCCCGAGTGACCCAGTAGCCCAGACCCAAAAGAACATACATGGCATGTACTCACTGATAAGTGAATATTAGCCATAAGTACAGGATACCCATGATACACTCCACAGACCAAAAGGAGCTAAACAAGACGGAAGGTCTGAATAAGGATGCTTGAACCTCACTCAGAGGGGGAATAAAATAGCTATAGGAGGCAGAGGGAGGGAGGGAACTTTGGGGGAGGGTGCCGGGAAATGGGAGGGTCAGGATCAGGTGTGGGAGAGACAGGAGAGAGGGCTAGAGGGCCCAGAGAATGACTTGAATTCTGCAGCTGCCACGGTGGCCTTGGGGTAGAGATGGGGGAGAATCTCTAGGATGTGGGATGGGGGAGGCTCCCAGAAGTCAAGCAGATGACTTAGAAGCATAATAATAGGTATGTGGAACCTGAGCAGGCCACCCCCTGTAGTCAGGCAGGACCCCCAGTGGAGAGATAAGGACACTAAGCTGTTGCTATATTTTTCCAAACTAATTACCCGGTAAAAGAAATCTCAACTCAATCAGTAACAATACAAGCTATAAGCCTAGATTGGGCGGATCTCCCACTACACTACTCTATTTCCATCTATATTATCCCATAAAACTTGCGGTTTCTTCATGCCACAAGCTTCTCTCCAGCCTTTCCTTTGATCCTCCGTAGCTCCTCCCCCTTTCTAGTTGATCCTCTGTAGCTCCTCCCCCTTCCCAGTCGCTCCTCCGTAGCTCCTCCCCCTTCCTAGTTGATCCTCTGTAGCTCCTCCCAGTAGCTCCTCCCCTTTCCATCGATCCTTTTCTCCTCCCCCAAACTCTCAGCTCCTCCTCCTTCCTCCTGCCCAGTCATTGGCTCTAGCCTTTATTTGAAAAGTTAAGGTGGGGAAAAGGTTCACAAGGCACTTCTATACATGATTAACATCTCATCTGCAGCCCCACCCAGGAGTAAAATTAGCATCAAAATACAAGTCCAGGGCTATTCACAACACTAACTCACCCACAAAACTTTTGACCCCAAATTTATCCTGTCTACAAGATATGCAGGGACAAAGATAGAGCAGAGACTGAGTAAATAGTCACCCAATAACTGGCCCAACTTGTGACCCATCTATGGGAAAGCACCAATCCCTGACACTATTAATGATACTCTGCTATGCTTGCAGACAGGAACCTGGCATAACTGTCCTCTGAGAGGCTCTACCTAGCAGCTGACTGAAACAGATGCAGATATCTACAGTCAAATATTGGATGGAGGTCGGGTACTCTTGTGGAAGAGTTGGGAAAGGACTGAAGTTCCTGAAGGTGATAGGAACTCCACAGGAAGAAAAATAGTGTAAACTAACTTGGAACCTTAGGATCTCTCAAAGACTGAACCACTAACCAAAGAGGATACATGAGCTGGACTGAGCTCTGCTTCCCGCTCCCCACACACATGTAGCAGATGTCTCCAGGTGGGTTTCCCAACAACTGGAGCAGGGGCTGTCCCTAAAGTTGTTGCCTGTTTGTGGAATCTGTTCCCCCACATGGCTGCCTCGTCTGGCCTTAGTGGGAGAGGATGAGCCTAACTCTGCCGAGACTTGATATACCAGGGTGGGAGGACACCCAGGGAGACCCCACCCTCTCACAGGAGAAGGAGAAAGAGGATGAGAGGTGGGACCTTATGGGGGAGAGACCAGGAGGGAGGCATTGATTAGGATGTAAGTTAAAAAAAAAAAAGAAAGAAATGCATTTACTTTATTACATAGGAACATCCAGAATACATTTCGTAAACATAGCTACCCTTCTTCTTAATAAAAGAACTCCTGAGTTAGGTTAGCATGCATGTAATAGAAGCCATGTGTGCATGCAGCAGGGGCAGGTGGTTGGAAATATATGTGTCTAAAATAGAAAAGCGGTGAAGCAGAAGGAAACAAGGAATCATCCACGAGAAAGAGTTCTATACCAAATAACATGAAGAAAATCCAAGGTGATGGGAACAGTGAAAGAAATGAGGAGGCATAGGAAAGTGCACTCCGTACTTTACACTGCTCTACGGGGGCAGCATGGGGGAACTGTGACAGAGTAGAGAGGGTAGGGTGGAGGGAGGCATTGTGTGTACCCTCCAAATTTTGCCCTTATCCCCAAGAAAGGGAGGCAGGGATGGGAGAAAATAGGAACCATTTCCCTCCTTTGCAGGAGACAGAGTCATTTCAAAAGGTTTATATACCTGGGACAAGACAGAATGATAAAGCCTGCAGATTGAATCCCTCCTGGATAAAGCTTATTCAGAGAGTACTCACTGTAGATTTGATCCACCAGGAAGTGCTTACCCACCTAAAGTCCTGGAACAAGATCACCTGCTATATCTCCAGAGAAACTTTTTAATGTCCCTTTATGGTTGTACATGTGCCTGGAGAAACTGAGTTTCTTTTCAAAGTTCTTAGTCTTGTTTAAAAAATGAATTAAAAATGGACTTACTAGGAAAAGAAAGGGCCCTTTATTAGAGCTTGAGAGAAAAATAACGGCAAGCAAGTTGTAAATCTTAGTAGTTGCCAGTGGGGAAGAAGATTGAAAGAAAGTCATACCTTTAAATTAAGTAAGGATTTCATCAAGCAGTTGCATGGTCAGAGATGGGGTAGGGATTCAGAAGACTTAGAAAGCTCAATGTAGAAGAATGAAAATAGATCCATACTTACTACTTTTCACAAAACTCAACTTCAAATGATTCAAAGATTTCAACATAAAACTAGATACACTGAACCTGATAAAAGAGAAAATGCGGAATAGCCTTGAACTCCATAGTACAGAAGAAGATTATCTGACCAGAACAGCATTAGTTTAGGCTCTAAGATCAAGAATTAATAAACAGGACCACAAGACATTGAAAACTTTCTGTAAGACAAAGGGCATGATCAATCAGATCAAGTAACAGCCTACGTAATGGGAAATGAAACTTTTGTTTGTTTGTTTGGTTGGTTTTGTTTTGTTTTTAACCAATTCCACATCCAATAGAGGGCTAATATCTAAAATATATAAAGAACTCAAGGAACCATATACTTTTTAAAAAACCCAAATAATCCAATTAAAAAATGAGAAACAAATCTAAAGAGAATTCTCAATAGAGAGATCTCGAATGGCCGAGAAACATCCAAAGAAATGTTCATCATCCTTAGCCATCAAAGAAAAACCAAAAAAACTAATTTACAATTCTGTCTTACACCTGTCAGATTGGTTAAGATTAATAACACAAGTGAGAGCGCATGATGGCAGAGATGTGGTGCAAGAGAAACTTGGAGGAGCCTCCATTGCTGGTGTGGGAGTGCACACTTGTACAGCCACTATGGAAATCAACGTGTGGGTTCCTCAGAAATATGAGAATCAGTCTATCTTAAGATCCTATAAGATCCTTAAGAGCTATATCACTCATGGCCACATACCCAAAGGACACTTCATCCTACAACAAGGACATTTGCTCAACCATTTTCATTGCATCTTTATTCATAATGGCCAGAAAATGGAGACAACTTAGATATCTGTCAACAGAAGAATGGATAAAGAAAATGTGGTACATTTACACAAAGGATTATTATTCAGATGTTAAAAAATGATATCATGTAATTTGTAAGCAAATGGATAGAACTAGAAAAAAGTCATCCTGAGTGAGGTAACTCAGACCCAGAAAGATAAATATGGTATGTATTTGCTTACGTGTGGATATTAGTCATCAAATAAATGATAATCATAGACACAGAGAGGAATGGGAGGGTTGAGGAGGGGAGATGGGGTTGATGAAAGGAATCCAGAGAGAGACAGCTAGAATTGGCAGGCATTTGAGGGACAGTATGGGAACCCAGTTCAGTGGATACTTTCTAAAATACTTAAAGGTCATCCTAATAAAATTCCCAAATTATAAGGGAAAAGGAGTCCCATTAGCCATGTCTTGACACAAAATGAAGCTTCCAGATATGAGACTGGGATACATGCTACTGAGTTGTTGGCCAAATGGGTCCTACAGAAATTTCCAAATAATACTGGCTGTTGCCAAGACAGTAGGCTGCTCTCTGAAAACTGACAGCAAGCCCTATTGCTGAAGACAACACCTACACAACTCATTAAAATTAGAGAGGGTGAGCTGGTGCCTACATAGAACCTTCACTCTTACATTCTAGTGTCTTTGGTGAGGATTTATGAGAAAAAATCTATTTTTAATAAAAGGGTTGCTGAGATGAGAAAGAGAGAGATAAAGAAAGTGAGAGAGAGAGAAAGAGAAAGAGAGAGAGAGAGAGAGAGAGAGAGAGGAGAGAGAGAAAAAACAAAGGAAATGTTGACCTAGATATTAAATAACCTTAACAGTGATGTCCAGAGGGAAGCTGTGTAATGACCATAGGAAGGGAAGATAACTACTTATTTCATTAAGGGGATAATTATTCTTCCCTTTCCCTAAACATGTCTTCAGATGAGTCAGATATTCTGTGGAGTAGACTCCGTGCCAGATGCTTAACAGTGAATTAACTCTTAAGGGAGGGAAGAATATTATGTAATGTTTTAATTATGGGTCAGTTCAGAATGTTACATCTCCATTTAGAGCCAAAGGTATTCCACACTTTTGACTAGGATGCCTAAGGAGGACTGGTTATGTTTATCTTTCTAGTTTGCCAGGGAAATAGGAGGAAAAGTTCAAGGCCTGTGGGGAGGGGTCTATCCTCAAACCTCCCAGGCTATTAATTCTAGTCTAGCTACTTAAGAATATCAATCAGAAAGACATTTCACATCTGTCACAGAGGTCTGACAGCTTATCTCAGATGACTTTGTAGGAGACATGGGAGCTGGAATAATGATGTTCAGGATCACAGAACTGAATATGTGTGTGTGTGTGTGTGTGTGTGTGTGTGTGTGTGTGTGTGTGTGTATTCTTAATTTTGTCCCTTCCCAATGTGCCGCATTGAATAAATTTCCTTTCTCTGATTTTCATGAGTGCATGCCCCTGTAGTTGGTAGACTGAGGACTGGCATGCAAACCTTGCTTTTTAAGGCTGCTAGGGTCCAGGTTTGTACCTTGAACTCTGTTAACATCAGAAGCAGCTGCACTGTGGGGCAATCAGGTCCGCAAACACAGTGTAAGTTTACTGAATTTTACAACACTTCATTGCTAGAGATATTGGACTCTGCACTAAAGGGAAAAAAAATCACCAAACAGGAAAATAAAAATAGTCAATATTAAAAAAAAATCCCCATTGTAACCAGGTGCTGTGGTGCAAGCTACTTAGGAATCTGAAGCAGGACTGTGAGCTACAAGGTCTAGGCCAGCAGTGTCATTTTTTTTTAAAGTAAGCAAAAAGGAGTGAAATTAGTGGTTTATCTTAATGCACAGCTTCAAGTTGACTCAATCAGGAAAAACAAGCAAACAAAACTGACTCTTTATTCTTTCTCCATATGTTGAAGATTAACCACCAAGGCCACTTCACATTCTGATTCTGGAACCAATTAAACCAAATACAGCAAACCCTGTAGGCATTAGGGTGTAGTATAGCCCACTTGCCTACCATGGATAGGCTCTGGAGTTAACCTCCACTACTGAAAAATAAATGAAAAGAAAGCATAAATTACATACAGCATTGACAGAGAAAGTTCTATAAGATGTAGTAATAGGAAATCATGTCATATACAAGTGCACATGCTGAAATATGTATATGTACATATTTATATATGTGTATGTGGTACAAGCCACCACATATACATACCAGGATAGAACATATTCAGCTATTTACATAATCACATTTTCTTTGCAGAAAAACTTCCATAAAGGCAACCTCCTAGCTGGGCGATATGGTGCATGCCTTTAATCCCACCACTGGGGAGGCAGAGGTGGGTAAATCTCTGTGAATGGGAGGCCAGCCTTTTCTACACAATGAGTTCCAGGACATTCATAGCTACATGCTGAAACCCTGTCTCAAAAGACCAAAAAAGAAAAAGGACAGGCTCTGAAATGGCAACAATTTCTGGAAAAATTGTCACTGGGAGGTCAATATACACCTCTATTGCTTAAAGAATTCCCAACATGTGCTCATGTAGTTCTCTAATGATTAAAAAGTCTGACTTTCTCAATCTGTCTTCTCCACCGCCAGTCTCTGACCTCTAGTCCTCAGTGGTGTAACTCAGCCTTATCTCCTTGCCGTTCCTCAGTTATGCACATGGACTTCCCTCAAGACTTTGTCCTGGCTAGTCCTCTTCTCTGAAATGTTTTCTATCAATCGGAATCTTGCATTTCTTCACTCCCCTTGGATTTTTCTTCAAGCGGTGACTTTTTAGTGAGGCCCACTGACCTACAAATTGGAACCTGTAGTTCTAGCAGGTTGCACTCATGATCTACTTCACATTTTGTGAGTGTATTAATTACTACTAAGTTTCTCTTTCTCTTGCCACATGAGAGGGTCATTTTTTTCATGGACTTAAACTTGTATTTGCTGTGCTTACGAAGGTATCCTTAGTCTTTTAAATTGTACTTAGTATGTTAGTTGGTACTGAAAAAAATGTGCTTATCAATTCATCAATCTTAATAAGATTAGACTTGAATTATTTTAAAAATTAGGACTGCATTTTTAATAAATAGACCAATTACACTAATGGAATATTAGAACAAAATGTCTGAGGAACTTCCAGCTTCTATAAAATACAACTTGCAGACTCCTGGCTCAATGCTAAATCAGGTAGGGCTCACAGAACTTAACAACAGAGCACAACCTGTTAACCTGGGATATTCATTCTCAAACAACTAGGAGTAAACCAGACATGGGAACTTGTATGAAATCACCAGCTATTACTTTCTTCTGGGAGCAATAGGAGGGAAGACAAGAGCCAGCAGATTCCTCACGTGGCAATGGTTGAAAAGTCAGAGCAAAAATTATGTTTATCATGCTGTAGGTTTCCTTTATTTTTTCCAAAAGAAAATGCTATGGCATGAAAGTGTGGGTGGAAACTGATACTAAAGCTTATTGAAGAAAAAGAATAACATGTTAATTTAGGATAATCTATCCACATAGAGGTAGGGGATGGAAATAATTCTTTTCATAGAATAGAATTTTAGAATAAACTCTAATGCGTAGCAATTATTCGCAGGGAGTAAAAGTGTTTTAATTACTAGCTGTAAGTCATGGCTCTTAAAGGTGGCTCTTTCAGTTTTATGTACTATGTATTTGAAGTGTTTCAGTATTAAGGGCCAAATCTTATGTTTTTTATATGACGGTAATCTCCGAGTAATTATTTGATGTGGATCCTATAACCAGTGTAATAAACTGGATGGTAGCATAACTAGATCTATAAACATTAAATAGACCTATAAATAAAAAAAAAATGCACTGTGGGAGCCTTGCCCACTACCAAGGCCCAAATCTAAGGCTTTGAGTTGACCCGCCCCAACATCTATCCCATCTATGATCTGCTGGAGCATGTGAAGGGGCCGGTCCTGCAGATCCAAAGCTGCAGGATCTCCGTGACACAGGGCAACAACAGGATGTCCAAGAGTCCTAGTGAGGATCCAGTATTATAGTGCGGCAGAAGCCAGAGGCCTGGAACCACACCAGTAACTACTTCAATGAACATTTGCAAGCAAAGAAGTGTGGACCGTGTGACTAATGTGACATACTAGAACTTCCACAGGGAGATTTTTAAAGTTATTTTTAATTTTAATTTTTTAATTTTTCTTTTTGTTTTTTTGGGGGGCTGTTGCAAGGGTAGAGGGTGGATGTGGAGGAATGGGGAGATGAATTGGATTGGGGTGCATTTTGTGAAATTCACAAAGAATGAATAAAAATTTTAAAAAAATGCACTGTGGCAGAATGCTGAAATGCTAAGTCAGTTTCAATAGCTTCTTGAAGCTTTTATTATTAATTTAAAAAAATAAATAATTATATTTATTATTTATTATGCTTTGTTTGTTTGTTTTTGTTTTTGTTATGTGACCCAGGCTGGCTTCAAATTCAGTAATTTCCTATTTTAGCTTTCTAAGTGCTTTACAGGCATGTACTACCACACAGGGCTTTCTTTGAAGTGTTTTTTTGTTGCTGTTTTGTTTTGAAGTTATAATTTTATTATAATATTTTTCCTTTCTATTTCTACTTCCAAACTCTCCCATGAACTACTTCCTACTTGCCTTCAAATTCATAGCCCCTTTGTTTTCCAATTGTTGCTGCATTCATGTACATATATATCTATGTCTATCTCTGTAACATCTCTCCATATACATATGTATGTATATATACATATACTCCTAAATATAACCTGTTTAGTCATATATTGTATACATATATGCATATACTAAAACATATATACTGTTACCTGTATATATGTTTTCATTCTGGAACCAGACAAGCGTTTGGTGTGCTCTTCCCTGGAAAAGACAACCTCCCCAACTCCCAACTTACTCAGTTGCCTATAGTACTTTGTAAAGGGTTGAAGCCTCATAGGTTTTTTTTTTTCCATCCAGTTTGACATGTTTGTTCATGTCATCCTGGTTTGATTCCAATTTGGACAATCATGTTGGTGAGATTATGGGTGTAGATTCAGATGTTCCTAGGAGACACACTCTCATAGCAAACTCCCTGACTTTCTGGCTTTTAAAATCTTTCTGTCTTTTCTTCTGTAGTGTTTCTTAAACCTTCAGATTGGGAACATTTGGTAGGTGTATCCAATGAGACAAGGCTCCACAACTCTGCATTTTGATAAGCTGCATTTTAGTGTGATAATGTCCATATGTTGCAAAGAGAGGTTTCTTTAATGAGGGTGAAGATAAATGTTCATAAATTGTTAGAGATTATGGTTGTATAGATTATCCTCTGGTAATCAGGATTTTACTAGCACTAAGTTATTAGTTAAGTTTCCAGCACCTACATGGTTTTCTTGTTGAGCAAGTCCTAAATAAAAAGAAAGCTATTGGTTTCCAGGAAGCTATGCATGCCACCACTGCACCATCGAAGTTATCTTATGCTGGGTGTTTATGTGGTTCACAGGTGTCATGGCTGGGAAGGACAATTAGTTGCCTCCCTACTTTGGAAGCTTGCATGGTGACTTCTGGTATCATAAAAGCTAGTCCTCAGGGAGGAGACTTTCAAATCAGTTCCACCTCAGGGAACTCTGAACCCTGTTTCTGATGTGCATGGTGTCTTCATCAAAATATTTAAATATAAAAATTTTTATTATTATTTTGGGTTCTTTGTAGTTGTTTTATTTTTGGATACAGGGTCTCAGTATGTGTCCCAGACTGGCTTCAAACACAGTAGCTTTCTACATCACTCTTGGGAGTGTTAGCATTATAGGCATGTTCCACAAACATCAGGCTTTCTTTGAAGTTTTCAAAGCCAAACATCAGAACAGCACCAGGAGGCACTGGGATGTTTTCCTTGTTAACTCTTAGACTAATTGTGTTTGAACTGGTATACAAGCTGCTTGAGGGCAGAAAATGCGCGTAGGTGTTACAAGTGGTTGGAGTTTGAAACATCAAGATCACAATATAGTTTCTGATTCATGCCCAGAATCAGCATGCTAGAAAATGGAGAATAAAAGGAGAGCAGAGACTGAAGGAAAGGCCATCCAGAAACTGCTCCACCTGGGGTTCCGTCTCATATACAGCCATCAAATCTGGACGTTTATTGTGGAAGCCGGGAAGTGCTTGCTGATAGAAGCCAGATATGGCTGTCTCCTGAGAGGCTCTGCCAGAGACTGACAAATACAGAGGAGGAAGCTCTCAGCCAACCATTGGACTGAGTTCACCAACCATTGAGGTGGTGAAGGGACTGAAGGAGTTGAGGGGCTTTGCAGCCCCATGGAGGGAGCAACAGTGTCAATGGGCCAGACCCCCCTGGAGTTCCCCGGGGACTGGACCACCAACCAAAGAGTACACATGGAGCGACCCATGGCTCTGGCCATGTATGTGGCAGAAGATGGTCTTGCTGGACATCAGTGGGAGGAGAGGGCCTTGGGCCTGAGAGTGTTCAATGCCCCAGTATAGGGGAATGCCAGGGCAAGAGGATGGGAGTGGGTGGGTAGGGGAGCACCCTCATAGAGGCAGGGGGAGAGGGGATGGAATGGGGGTTTCTGAAGGGGAGGCCTGGAAAGGGGAAAACATTTGAAATGTAAATAAAGAAAATATCCAAGAAAAAAAAATGGACAGCAAGTACCACTTAGTGTTATGTTTATTTTGATTACTGTCTCATAGGGCTGAAGATACAAATTAAAATACACCACCGTTTTGTATATTTACTTTATAACACATTCAAATGTTTGTGTATACCCCTTGCAGCAGAGAAAGTGAGAGAAAGTGGTATAAAGTAAGGAGAGATTTAAAAATAGTAAAGATGAGGGATAGGAGTATTGCCTAGTGCTCCTGTCTAACATGCTATATCCCTAGCACTGCCAACAAACCAACAAAATCAAATGTAAAATTGGAAATAATCAATATTACCTAACTGCTAGAATGCAATGTAAATTGTCACACAATACTGTTACAATGGTTAATCTTCATTGTCTACCTGATCGGTTTTAGAATCACCATGGAGACAGAGCTCTGGGTGTGTTTAGGCTTGTCTTAATAGGTTAAATGAAGAGGGAAGACCTATCTTGAGTGTGTGCAGCCCTGAGTTGGGGCTCCAGCTCAAACAAAAGGAGAAAGTGGACAGAGCAGCAGCACTCACCTTCTGGTTGTGGATGGAATGTGATGTAACGTGCCTTTCTGTCCCCCTTTCCCTGAAATGATGGACTGTATTTCTTAAAGTATAAGAACAATGGCAACAATAATAATATGAGAAAAATGCTTTTTCTTTAAAAGTTGTTTGTCAAGTATTTGGTCAGAGAAATAAGAAAAGTAACTAATGCAATATGAATAATCAAAATTAACAAGTAGGCAGACATGGTAGCACACATTCTGTAATACCAAAGCTTAGGAGGGCTAGGCAAGGGGATTGAAGGTTTGGACCTATTTGTTTTCAATAGCAAATTCTGAGCAAACCAGGCTACATGGCAAGATTTTTTCTAATATAATAATAACAACAAAAATCAGTCTTTTCTATATTAATACATAGAATATATATAAATTGTATTTACCCTGACTAATATAGTTATATAATAACTATAATATTAGTTATATAATAATATAAAATACATAATATATATCATATAACATACACAACAGATAAGCTATAGTATATAACATAATATATATTATATATAATATGTAAAATATGAAATAATATAAGTAATAATATATAATTGATAATATATGATATAGAATATAGAATAGAATATAAAATACAGTGATACTAGTAAGAGTTACTATAACTAATATAATTAAATTAGTTACATATGTATGTTATATTAGACAAAGGAAACTACAGTAAAAATAACCTGAATGTGCTTTTGTCTCTTTGAAATGCAATAGAGGTAGTATGATTGAAAACTCATTTGGGAAACATAAACAGGGTTGTCATAGCTATTACTAGATCCCCTATTCTGTATAGTTACTATAGTTCACGGCATACTAAGCCAGTGAGCGAGAGGTGTGAGAAGAGGAAATTCAGTCAATCGAAGAAATGGACAAAAGCAAAAACAAAATTGGAATTAAGGACATGGGAGAAGAAACCATGGAGAAAAACATTTACCACCAACAAAACAGGCTCGGAGGAAAAGAGGAATTTTGTTTATTTGAGATAGAGCCTTTCACAGACCTGGAACTTGCTGCGGTAGGTTAGGGATGGTTGACTAACAGGTTCTGAGGATCTGCCTGAGATTGTTAATGTGAACCAACAAACAAAGCTTTTGCATGTGTTTTCTGGTATGAACCTTAGGCTCCCACGTTTGTAAAAAAAAGCGCTTCACCAACTGCTCATCCCCAGTCAAAAGAAGGGCCAAGCAACATGCTCAGTGATATGAGGTAGGGATGAGACAGGTAGATATGACTGAGTAACCTGACTTTATACTTTAAAGCACTGTGTGTGTTACTCTTATGTAGACATGTCATCCCCTAAGATAAGTTCCTATTGTCCTTTAAGACAGTAACAAGCAATTCAGCAACTTAGCATGGATTATTCTCACTGTTTTTTAAACAAATGAAGGTATATATACATATTATATATCTCACATATATATCATACACATGTATGTGATATATAGCACACACACACATATATCACACATACACACATACATACAAACCTGCCTCCCAACTCTGTGTATGTATGTGTGTGCTTGTTCATGCATATACGTGTGGGTGAGTGTGCTACAAAGGATGTGGAGGTCAGCAAACAACCTTGAGTGTTGGTTCCCTGCTTGCCTCTAGCTTGAGAGAGTCTCAAAATTTGGAGAATTTGCCTGTTTCTGCATCTCAACTCATTATAACATTACTAAGACTGCAGACACAAACTGTTGCATCTGGCTTAACTTGGTCAATAGAGATCTGAGCTCAGCTCCTCTGGATTGTCAGGCAAGCTCTTTGTGCACTAAGTTATCTTTCCAACTCTCTCTCTCTCTCTCTCTCTCTCTCTCTCTCTCTCTCTCTCTCTCTCTCTCTCTCTCTCTCTTTCTTCCCTCTGTATGTATGTATGAGTGCATCACATACGTACTACACATATACACAAATCCACAGTGCACTACTAGAGATCAGAGGGCAGCCTAGCGTGGTAGGTTCTCTTTTCCTACCACTGGGTCCCAGTGATCAAACCCAGGTTCAATTCCCACCACCAGCACAGTACTTCACAACTATCTGTAACTCCAGGAATCTGCCATCCTCTTGTGATCTCCATGGGTGCCAGGTTCATACACACATGGTGTACCCACATGAGAGAGAGACATCATTACATGTAAAGTAAAATAATAATGAAAATAAAAATTTTAAAGAAAAGTTCTCCTTGTGCTGCTGTAATATAATATGCAGGAAAATATATGACCATCTGTCACACCAGTTCTAGATGGTCCAGTGCCCTACAAATATCAGGCATCACTGTGATACACAGACATACATGCAGGATTCAGGAGATAAGAGAACACTCATACACATAAAATTTAAAGTACATACATATACATACACACATATACACATGCATGCACACACACAAGGAGACAGAGGCAGAGAGAGAGGGCTTGGGGGGTGAGTTGAACTAGAACTGTTCTGAGCAGGCAGAGAACAGAACATGAAGAAATATCTTTTATATAATACTAGAATTTCAATTTTACTTAGAAGATGCAGCTAAAGTAAACATAAGTCCACCTTGATCATGTCGTGGGCAATGAATAAGGGTGACCCCAGATACAGAGAGAGCACTCTTGGAAAGCCATTGTCCCATAGTAAGGAGGAAGCAGAGGGGACAAATCAGTTACAAGTAGAGAAGCTGTCTCCTGGGTTTCCCTTGAAGGTCTGAATGGGAGGCACAGCCATTTTTGTGTATAGACATTTGGAGCAAGTTGGGTTCAAGTCCCATTTCAGAAACTGGGGTTGAGGGGCCCACAAACTGCCAGAGGAATTTCCAGCAAGCCGGGACTTTTTTGCTTGGAGCCTCAGAAGGGGATCTCAGTCATGTGTGAGGCTGGGAGATCTGAATTTGAGTCTCGGGTCAAGTATCAAAGAAACATTAAGAAAGCTTATTGAAGATCTCGCGGTGCTAACAGTCAAAAGACTGAAGACTGACAAGTGGCTGCTCCCAGTGTAGGAAGAAAACAGGAAAACCAGGAATACTACTCCCTCCCTCCCTCCTTCCCCCCACCCCATGAGTGTTGTATATTTGGTACATGCAAATGAGTGTCACCACTTTGCATGCACATATACAGAGCCCAGAGCAGGAAATCTGGGAGCTTACTTTATTGTTCTCTGTCTTATTAACAGGACCACTCACTGACCTGGAAGCTCACTAGTTTCGGTAGGCTGGTTGGTGGGGGGCTCTGGGGCTCTGTCGGACTCTGCCACTCAGTGTTGGGATTATGGATGAACAGAGGTCATACCTGATTTTTCACATGGATGATAAGAATTTGAACTCAGGTCCTGGTGCTTGCACAGTAAACCCTCTTACCCACTGAACCTTCTCCAGGGTCTTAGATTGTTATCAAGGAGATAAATGGTATGAGTGCGGACTGATGAAGAAAGGAGAAGAGAGTTCAAATAGAGAAGAACCACTGCATTTAGCCAGTAGGAAGACCTAGAACCTTTGCGGATATATGTTTCATTGGTTCAGTGGGGTTATGTGACCAGACCAACTGAATAGGAGAATATTGAACTTTGGTACAAAAAAAACCCAACAACAAAAACAAATTAGAGCTTGCATTTTTTGTTGTCTGCAGGTTTTTGTCTACTCAGAAATCACCAGTTCTTTACCCACTTTCCTGTCTCTGGAAAATGTCTGCTTTCATCTGCTTTTTTTCTGTATACTCCATTATATGTACACTTTCTAGAAGTGACCAGGGCTGCTATGATATGATTTTTCTATCTGTGCTTTTATGTTGACAGAGCTGGCCCTCCTTAACACATCTGAAGACAAGCCAAGGGTGAACTCTATTCAGGAACATGTAGCCCCAAACAGGTCACCTGGTACAGACATGGCCACCAGGGCCAAACACTTACGCAAGAGCTATGTACAGACGCAGTTCCCGAGAACCATGGTTTAAGACAGAAATTAATATGGGATCTTGAGATAAACCTTCAATCTTTCATTGTTACCTGCAAAGGGGAATTGAAACTTGATCAATACTGTGTTGTGCTTCCTAGAATTTACCTTCAGGACTGAATGATCTCCTCCTTCAGCTGCTAGGAGCCTTTGTTTGCCGTTTTCTCCAGGTATTTCTCTGACCAGAGAAAGCCTTTCTACTCACACCCATTTTTTTTCTGATTACATTCTCAAGAACAGTCTATGCCCAGTGACTGGTCAGTGGAAGGGTAATAAAGGCCTGTTTCCCTAGCCCACATCCAGTAGGCAGAGATGTAGGGGACAGTCTCATTTTAGAGCCCCTTGTGGAGTAATCTTAGTCTATTATAATTCTATTGCACTCAATTTCTTGTCTCCTTGTCTACCCTGTGACTTTATTCCAAGAACTTTCTCTAATAAACTTTCTTCAAAAATCTAAGAGTCAGCTGCCTAGTGAATGCAACTTGTGAAGATACATTACAATGTTAGAAAGAACACTGTAAGATAATTATAAGATATACATTATATCTTATGTATTACATATACATTGTAAATACAATGTACATTATAATTTATTGTAAGAATAACATTACAAGATAATATAAGTAAAGGTGCCCAAGGCAATTCCTGAAACACCTATGATGGTTTACTTCCTTGACCCAAGGGTTTTTTTTTCTCATCACTCATATTGAGACCACATCACATTCATGTTCTCCCAGCCTCTGCACACTGTGCTGCGTAGCATTTTTCTAGGTTATAATGTATGTGTGTATATCTCATATCTCTGTGTGTATATGTGTGTGTCTCTGCTGTATGTGTGGTGTATGTGTATATATGTATGTGCTACATTTGCCAAGAACACTTGCATTATAGAAAGGGCAAACTTAATAGGTGTGAAATCCTGTGCAGCTTCAGAGGGAATGAACATGGAGGGTCAAGATTGACTGAATGCACTGTACATGGCTGTCTCGAAGTTCTTAAGGTTTTACATTAAGACTCTGAATGTACACTTGTGAATCTGCAAAATATTATGTAGTCAGTCTTGTCTTTGGTTATCAGCCTCTTAGTATATGGTATGGTATCGTGGTCCTTGAAGGAGCCTTACACTTGATGTGTGACCACAATCTTAGTGAATTTACTGGGTAGATCTTTCTTGGCACAGCAATCCAGGTGACCACTGCTGCTTCCTCTATGACTGACTTTTCTCACTTCTCTCTTCTAACAAGACCCATTAGGGAGGTAACTACCATTTCCCCAGACCCCACTAGACTTGTCATACATGTACAGTTAACTTGAAGTACTTGTCATTCATCAGTCAACTTACTGGACTTCCCTAACTGGTCATCTCTGTAGTATTCAAAGTGTTTAACTCACTGACATTTGTTCCTTGGTTATTTATGATCACATAGCTTTTCATTGTTTCTCTATTCTAATTTGTATGACACACTCAGGTTGCTACTATATAATGTGCTCATGCAGTCATTATGTTAGTCTCTGTATCCCCTCTTTGTACTGTGCTTTTACATCACAGGGTCTTCAGCAGAGGGAACATCATTTGGTACTGATAGGAAATCACTGGTGCTTTTGCTGATAAAGAGGGCATAGTGGGACAGAAGGAACTTAGCCTTTAAGCCAAAGGGATCTGGGTTGCATTTTAGATCTTGCTGTTTGTGGCTGCTGCAATGTTCTATCTCCTCATCTGTAAAAATAAAAATTAGAAAGGCTTAACTTATCTCCCTCTCTACTGCACAACTGTCACAGTACCAGCGGTCTATGTAGGCTTCTAGGGGAATGAAGCCATCATCACTCTTATGCAACTCCAAAATCCATGAACTTCAGTGACTGGCAGACAAGGTAGGCTGATGGGTGATATAGTGGCACAAATGTTATACCAGTAGCCAGTTGCTTTTTGACTGGATTTTAAGGCTCACTCCATAGGAGAAAGTGAATGTTTGTTACTGTAAATCTGGCCAAGAAATCATGGCTGTGGAGCTCATGGGCCAGGAGTGAGCTTACTATTAATTGGCTATATAGACAGTGTCCAACTGTTTTCTAACTTGTACTCCTATATTCATTGATGCTATCAGAACTCATCAGATAGCTTCTTTGTGCAGTGGACAGTGGTTTAAAGAAAGCCCCAACTCTCCAAAGTGCAGAAAATAAGTGTCTGTAATGTGTCCATCCATGAATGGAACATCAATATCCCATCCCCTCCCAAGGCTCAAAGACTAACGGAACTGGAGGACAGGGAGGACCAGAGCAGAACTGTTTTCAGGATGTGACAGATGTCTACCCCCAGGAACTCATAGCAGCTGTGGCTACCTGTACAAAACCAATACAGTCAACATTCCATTGTAGGGGTTGGGGTCTGGGTCTCTCATGAAGCTAATGGCTTCTAGGAGAGCCTCTGTGGGCATCAGGTCCAAATGAGATGCCCAGACATGCATGCAAACATAATCACCATACACTTAAAATAATGTTTTCAAGAGAAAGAAAAGCTTCTGTGTGTGCTGTTGTGTGAGAACACATGTAAAGAGCATGACACATGGAAATGTCATGCCTGTAACACTTTTCCTTTCAATTTTAGTTGTATATAGGTGAGAGTTCTGAATACATTTATATTTCCAAATATGTAACTAGTAATTGTGTAAGTAAACATTAAAATAGGACATTTGGGTCAGGGATTTAAATACTTAATCTTGTTGTGTTGGTGCTTACCATAAATCTTAGTACTTGGGACGTGAGTAGGACGGTCAGAGGAATTCAAGGCCAGCCTCAGCTACACAAGTTTGAGGCCACCTTGAGCTACACAGTAGAACAGAAGAAAATAAAATGAAACAAACAAACAAAAATCAATGTTTCCCCCAGAATAAATTAAAGTAGAATTCAATGTAGTAATTTACTCATTTAAGGGCTAAGAATGCAGCTCAGTGCTTGGCTGGATTACATAAAGCCTTGGATTCTATTCCAGGATCACATAAAAACTGGGTGTGGTGAGTCATATCTACAGTCTCAGCACTGGGGAAGTAGAGGCAGAAAGGTCAGAAATTAAAAAAAATCATTCTCAGCTACATACCAAGTTCAAGGTTTAGACTGTGAATTCCAGACTCCAAAAACTTACAAACAACGGAAAGAAGAGTTCCTCTTTGGTAAATACTAATTACCATGCTACTAGGCATATGCAAAAGGCCACATTGAGAAGCTTTCCACAGCAGCTCCATGGAATATATGCATCCTGGAAAGGTTCTTGTGTATACAGAGTGTTGATGCTTATATCCCATTCAGACAAAACACAAGGCTCTTAAAAGTTCTGTGATAAATACATAATGCTGACTCCAGTGTAAGGACAACTATCAGTTTCTAATTTTTATATTATAAAAATAATGCAATGGAATATATCTCAGTTTTTTTTAAGCTACAGGCAAATTACTAATATGAAAACTATTCTGATATTTTCTCTGAGCTACCACTAAACATTCTGAAAGATGGAACTAAAAGAGAAGATAAATAAGAGATGGTAGAACAGGACAGAGAGCATTCTTGCTGAGTGAGGTGGACAACCCT
The DNA here is from genome assembly GCA_036184795.1 of Tokudaia tokunoshimensis. Lineage (NCBI taxonomy): Eukaryota > Metazoa > Chordata > Mammalia > Rodentia > Muridae > Tokudaia > Tokudaia tokunoshimensis. The sequence continues at coordinate 79,925,344 of BTHU01000002.1, read as the reverse complement.
GTCAACCCTGCCACTTGGGAGGAGCCAGCAGGGGGATCACTCTTTTAAGACTGTTTTGGCAACTTAGTGAAACTGTCTTAGAATAAAAAAAGTGAAAAGGGCCTGGAGACTTGACTTAGTTGAAGACCCTTGCCTAGCATTTGTGAGGCCCTAGCTTAAATCCTCATTACAAACATTGCAAAAATTTTTGTCTGTACCATTTTGACATTAATTGGCAAATAGAACTTGGCTACTGAAGACCTCCCCCCGCCCCCGCCACCCGCTAACTCACCTTTATAATGTTCAGATCGCAGACACAATAAACAAAGAACAATCTGAATGCCAAAAAAACAGAGCTGGGGTTTAGGAAGAGTTTATTATGTGGATTTTATTAAGATGTTTTCAACATTGAGACGGGTGATTTTAGTTTGTTCAGTTACTCTAGCACATTCATTTAAAACAATAGGCAAACTCGCTAAAAATGTACTGTTCCAAGCAGGACGTTGGCAAATTACAAATATTCACAAGAGAAATGCAGCAGAAATCCAGTTAATTTAGGTCATACCACAGTGCTGACTTTTGCACTGGAACCCAACCACAGATTAGTCGATCTTGGTGGTGGGACACATCTGAGTTCTCACAGTCCAGAATTCTGTAATACCATGGACCATTCCAACCATCAAACACTCAGTTAAACACAACTTGTCATTTCCGCTGAAGCTGTTCTCGTAATGAAAACTAAGAAATTCAATGTACGGGAACAGCCCAAATATTATGGCCCTGTGTTTTACACTCACAGGTATATGATATGGGAAATCCTCACACTAAAAGAAAACACAAACATGTGACTACAGTTGTTTAACTCCAAGTGTGAGCTCCCCAGGTCCCACCCAGAAACATTTTTTATAACATGAAAACATGTTATGTTACCATGAAATTAATTCCATATCCATTCTTCGAAAATTAACTAATTGTCAAATTTTAAATGATATCTGTATTTCAGATTATGTAAATGCTACTATCTCTTCAAAATAAATTTTATTTAATGCTATAATATGGGAAAGTTCATATCATATAACTAACATACAGAAGCAAAACTGATCCCTCCCAAGGGATCCTTTGACCCCAGAGGGGGAAAAGAAGCCTGGATCTGAAGCAGCTAAGAGACACAGAAAATTCTAACAAATGAACAGCTGACAGGAAGCGGGACGGCATTTACTTTTGAATTGATAAAATACTTAAGAATTATGATTAAAACTATCACAATACCTTTTAATAACATTTCAACAAATAATTGATGGCAATACAAATTTTCTACATCCTGTAGGTAAATGAAAGGCACACATAAATACAATATACTTTCTGAATTATATCATTTATATCCACATGGCAATCCCCCAGCTAAATTGATACTAAATAAAGAGCATGTAAGAACAATTTTCCACTCTTGTACCATTTCCAATAACAGAGGCACTCATATGTACTTATTAGAAAGGATTATAATATACTTTTTAAATGATATTTTAATACTAAGACTTAGAACATAAAGACACGTATTTTTTAAAATTAACATGCGGTTTTATTCAGGTTTAATCTTAACAAATGTGTGTTAAGAAAGCCTATAGGAAAGGATGCAGGCCAGCCCCTATGGAGACCAGTACTTTTTATGTTTAATCAAGGATGACTTAATTTGGGTTTTAAATTTCTTTCAGGTAAAAATCAGGCATGAAAGCACATGCTTATAATTTCAGCACTTGGGAGGTTGAGACAAGTCTGTACACACACACACACACACACACACACCTAACCTCACCATTACCATCAAAAAATGCGCCCAAGGCCGTCATCTACAGATTCTTCCTTGTCAGGTCTGGAACTCACCTTCATCTATGAATAACCCTCAGACCTCTGAACATCACAAGTTCACTCTCAATCCTAGTTTCAAAGTAAAAAAGGGGGGGGGGGATCGGCAATGTGAAGAACACAAAACGGAAACGAAGCACGCATACTACATTGCCATTTTTGTGCCTGAGAATTTTGCTGTGCACATTAGTTCACAAGTTCTTCATAAAGTGGTTTTCATCATTTTGTTCCAACACCTGACTCAACAAGAAAGCCCCGAAGCTCTGCTAGTCTTCGCGTGCTTCCTCGGACAGTGAGCACATAATATTCTTTCCCGTGTATTTTGTCCCTTGACATAGGGTCTTGCTATTCAGGATTACTGTGTTGTGCTTCAGCCTCCTCAGATACTGGAACTGCATATGTAAGCTAACATGCCTGAAAAATGTTTGTTTCAACTAACATCCATGAAAAGACCTTAAATCCTCTATTGAGAATTTATTCCTTATTTCTACTAAATATTTTAAACAAAAGTTAAAGGAGGAAAACATGTCAGACTTGAAGGTGTATATATATATATATATATTTCATTATTTTTCTTTTGTTTCTGCCACAAAAATTCCAAGTCACTTTTAACCTTTCCTGTTCTTCTCATATCCCATAAATTTATATTTGAATTGCCACACAACGATATGTCTACCCCTGTTCTTTGGTTATCCACATAAATCACACATAATAAAATGTCTCTTACAGTCATTTGTTGTTGACATTTTGTTTTGGGAGACAAGCTGAGGCTCAGGCTACCCTGGAACTTGCTCTGTAGCTCAGACTAATCTCAAAGTTACCATACTGATTCTCTGTCTCCCCCTAAGTCCTGAGATTATAGGAATAGGCCACCAAACCTGGCCTCTATATTTATTTTTAATCCATAGTGGCTATCTATCAATGACCACTGATTCTTCACTACAGAGAATCTGACACTAAATGTGTTTGAGTGTCCTTAGAGATAAATATATCAATAATTTACAGCTAGCTGATAAGTGCTCCACAAGATTGTTCCCTTTAATTTTATATTACTTCAAAATATACATATATACACTCACTGCACATATACCAAATTTACATTACCCTGTGAAAATATAGATTAATTCCAAACACACATTCAGGGATTCACAGTTTGACAGAAATTTTACATGCATGTAAAAAGGAGTGTGGTTTTACACCTCTAATTTACATAGCAAGCTGACATGTTTGAACATCCTTTTTAAAAGATTTATTATTTTCACATGAATCTTAGAAATGAGGAAATTGGAGACAAGCTGTATCTATAGCAGTATAAGTCATTGTAATATTATCTTTACTAACAAAGGACCCAGCTTTCTTACTGTGTGCACAGAAAGTGATACAAACATACTATACACAAAACACACGGCAATAAACTTACACAAGACTGACACTGTCTGTGTCTCACTTTACATATTTTGACCAAAGACTCTGTACATTCTACTCTGGAGATTAAGGAACAGTGACATCTATATATCATATTTAACTCCATAAAAATAGAAATGGCTGGGGAAGGGCTAAAAATATTTAAAATACACAAGAGAACTATTTATAAGTATGTATACACTTTAGCCATGTCTTTGGCAGGGTTAAATTTACTAGTAAGTGATCCAGAGTACATGATTCTGTAACAGAGAACCTAGGTTTTATTATCACTCCTTGGTACATTTATTAAAAAACAACCTTTGTATCCCTCCCTTGGAATTCCCCTATCTCCTGGGTGTTATGTTCTCTTGAAAAAAAATCTATGCTTGTTCTGCTCTAAAAAATTAAAAATTAAAATGTACTCGGGAAGCTGAAGTAGGAAGACCATTTGAACCCAGGAGTTCAAGGTCAGCCAGTGAGGACTGACTTTCAACAGAGAAGGGAAAAAGAAACACTTGCAAACAACACATTGACTAGCTGTCAAAATTCAGAAAAAAAACAAACCCAAACCTGTCCAACTGAACAAAGTACAAATTACTAACAAACTAAATCTGCTTCTTAGTCTTAAAAACTTAGAAAGCCCCGGATTCAATCTCTAGTCTTACAAAGGAAACACACAGATTTATCATTCATCAAATGGACCAAAACCGCTGCTTCTTCCATTCAACTCAGAGCCACACAACAGCTTCACAGCTGTGTTAGGGTGCTTACACTGAGCATGTGCAGTTGGCCATAACGATGACGAGGATTTATGAAAATACTATCGGGTATGTGGCTGGCAAGCTTATACTCTGTTGGGATCTATCAGGTCACAATGACACACGGGTGGGTTCAGGCGGCCTTCAGCGTGTTACCAGTTTCTCGATAAGCCCTGACATACTGCTGCATAGGAGCACGGAGTCTGAGCTGGCCATCATCAGGCCCACCGCCCGCTGGAGGCAAAGCTTCTGCTGAATGAGAAGGTAATTTCAGAGTTCTTGTATTTTCCCCAGGCGCCAAAGGGCACCACTACTGCAGTGCTGTTGTCTTCAGTACCGTACTGTATCGCCTGCAGGCATGGGGAAGAAGAGACATGCACTGGAGTCAAGGGACCTTGTGCAAACACACAGCACCCTTTTTCTGGAAGGCCAACTGGTTCTACACACACTTTGTAATACAAAAGTAATTACCTAACAAAGTTTGGAATGGTTTCACCCTGTATCCATGTGCCATATGGTTATTAAGTACACATGATTTACAGATGGCTCAACTATATCTTATCCTCCACTGTAGCAACCTTGGCAATAGAAATTACCTGTGCTCCCAAAGAGGACACACCCAAAGCCCCTAGCATGGTACCAATCATTGTCAAGCCTTAATAAGTGCTAATTTTTACCAACGAAACTGCTTGTAGGAGTATAGCTCAAGAAATAAAAGAGATTGGGTGAGGGATAAAAAGGAACATAATATAACAACATCTTTGTATGAAAACACAGCTAGACACCTATCACTTTATATGCTACCTTAAAATTTGAAATCTCAGAAATGGATATGTACAAGGTTATAACAAAAACGTTTTTAATATTCCTTCTTCGATGGATAAGCAGACATAAACTAAATTGTCTGCAGCAGGATTATAAATCACTTTTAGGGACCAGTTCACATAGATGAGTGCTGGTCAGTACTGTCTGGGCGGGCTAAGGGTTACAGTTAGCATCAAACAAACCAAAAGGTTTTACAGCCTGGGGCCAAAACTTCAAAGGGAAGCATGGGTAAAGATGTGTGGTGTGCAAAGCTTCAAGGCTTACAAACCAACTGTAAGAAGAAAAGGTGTTTAAAAAGTGTCAAGTATCATTTACACTTAATATACAGTTGTTACAATAACTTTAGAATGGTGATCAAAATAATAGAAGTACAAATTATGAAAAAACCCATGCTAAAATTTAATTCCACTAACAATAAAAATGCAAAGCTAAAGAGTAAAAAAAAAAATCTCTATTTCTCTCAGGGCTTTGATCCTCCCTTACTAGTAGAGCGCTCACCCAGCATTCAAGAGGCCTTGTGGTCAGCTCCCAGTTACTGCGAAATAAATTTATTCTTACTTCTCAAATTAGCCAGAAATGTCTCCAAATTTGGAGAAATAGAACCGTACACATAACAAACCCCCACCGTCCAAACTGTAGATTAGCAAGATTTTTAAGGGGTTATTTGAAGAGGCTGTTCATCATTTATTCTTTTCTCTTCTCTCTCTTTTTTTTTTAAACTGGAGGAGGAGAAAACATGAATTCTTACTGCTACTCACACTAATAGGAACTCTTGTGCTCAAAGAATCCTCCTGTCTCAGGCTCCAGAGTAGCTGGGATTACAGCCATGTGCCACCCATGCCAAGGCTATTTCTCAGAATTTGAACAAAGAAGGACTGGTGAGATGGCTCAGTGGGTAAAGGCGCCTGTCCATCAAGCTGTCCATCAAGCTGGAATACCTGAGCTCAATCAATGCCTTGGACCCACATGGTGGAAGGAGAGAACCAATTCCTATATATTGCCCTCTGACCTCCATGACACGCACCACAGTATCAGTGTGCACAAAGACATACACACACATACACACATGAATTCAATAATGAAGAAAAAATTTAACCTAACAAGATAATATCTGAAAAAGGAGACAATCACAAATAAATACAAAAAAATGTTTTTTTTCCTTCTATCTGAAAAAGTATCTCTCATCCCTTCTATAAAAGAATAAACACAAATTTACTTATCAGGAGAACTGTTATGGGACAGAAGTAAGACAGAACATCATTATATGTTTTTTTTATTATCATAAATATTTTTTACTATCATAAATATTACTACCTGTATAAACTAAAATACTTTTATTTATAAGACGGGTAGCTGAGTTTTTTTAAAAAAAGTATTTATACACAGACTTGGGCCTATTTCTTCAATTTCATAGTCAGCTTGTTAGTTATTGCTTAAGGTAGACAACCCAGATGACAAGTAAATAATTTATGTATTGTAATAATGCTTGTCCACTAATGTTAAGCATATAACATTTTAAAAGTAAGGTCTGCCAGTCATCGTGCATACCTGTAATCCCAGAAATTGAAAGGTGGAAGTAAAAGAATCAGGAATTCAAGGGTAGCTGTAGCTATGGTGTAAATATAAGGCCAGCCTGGGCTACATGAGAATGTCTCCAAAAAAAAAAAAAAGAAAAAAGAAAAAGGAAAAAGAAATAGAAAAGAAACTACACACCGCGCACACCACACACACGCGCTCTCTCACACACATACACGCTCTCACACACACACACACACACACACACACACACACACACATACACACACGCATACACACAAATAAATAAAGTTAAGGAAAGGTCTTATGTATTAACTAAAAATATTAGTATTTAAAAGTCTGGGCCAAATTGAATCTCTCAATTCAAAATGTAAATAGTGGAAATGATGCAACATAAGTGTTGAGTTAAAACATAGTCAGTGACTTAAAGCTACAATCTATCAGGACAGACTAGAAGTAACTTTTACATGTTCTTTTCTGGCTATTATCCATTTTCAAGTTTTAGCTCTGACTGATAGGAAATTCCATTCATTTACCTTCCTGCATTTTCATTGGTCCCTTTTCTCACCCACATTAGTAGGCAAAAGTTGACCATGCTTTTATTGTTCACACTGGTTATTTACTCGGAGCCGTGCAGTTCCAGCTCAAATATTTGGATTCAGGATCCTTGACTAGGTTTGAGGCTCAGCTTTGTCATGTGGCCTGATCCATCTGTTTCCCCCTTTTATGAAAAGCTTGCCCTCAGAGGATCACAGTGATGCCACTTTATGTTAATATACATGAGTAAAATATTACTTTATTATTGTTATAATTATTGTTGTGACTCTGTTTCAAGATGTGTTCAAACTTAGAAGGCACACTCCACATTTCCTTAATGTGTGAACTGTAAACATTTGTTCATGAGAACTATTATGCAGTCAAGAATCAAATTCACTGTAACACTCCAGCTAGAACACCATTTGCCTGTGCTGTCTGTCCCTAATCCTCTCCTCTCTGGGAATTTCCCACTAGAAGCTCTGCTATGTCACCTGCTCAGTCACTGCATGAGCTGCTTCTTTAGGATCATGGCACTGGTTGACAAAGTCACAGATCTCTTGACTATTCACCATGAAGTTAATCCCATCTGTGGTGAGGACCAGGAAACTGTCATCAGCATGGTAGAGCTGCAACCAGAAGCAAACAAATGTGACTACAAACAGGACCATCCCTCTGAATGACTCAATAATTTGGAAATTGTATCTATTCTGCAGAGCGCTCATCCGTGCCAACGTTCATTGGCAAACTGGAAATGTAGCTCAGAATCAACCCCACTCAGGATAAACCAAACATTTACCTAGCAATATCAAGAAAGAGCCAGACAGACAGCCGAATGCTGGATCTAATGGCTGCCTCTATTATTTAGTTGACAGGGGTTGGGGGTCGGGAGGGACTTGATATGCTTTAAGTCTTGGTATTGTTTCAATTTATTTCCTTGCAAAGTAAGGATAGCTGTTGTATCTCTTTTGAACAGAGGCTGCCACGCAGTAAATCTTATATAAGTATTTGTTTCATAAAAGAAATGTGAGCTATATTCCTTATGTGGAAATCCTTCCTTAGACTATAAGCATTCATGCCCTGTCATTTGTAAAGTCCACATCATACTGTGTGGACTCGGGAGCTCTGGAGCAGGAAGCAGCAGGACATGTATCATGTTGTGGCCAGTTTAGAGTAACAGGAGCGGGGCTGTACAAATAGAAGTGGTTGGCTATTGAGCTCAGTGGAGAAGGACAGTGGAGGATGTCTTCCAAGCAGGGTTAATGAATTAGAATGGCAAGCTTTGGGAAAGGAAGGGCAACAGAGGCCCTCTACTAGAGGAACACAGAAGTCAAGTTTCGCCATCATCAGGCCAGAAATAAGTCTCTTAAGTTTCTTCACAAATTAATACCCCCTTTAAAAACATCTTTCCTTCAGGTAATCTTCCACAACAGCCAGTAGTGTGAGACAAGTCCTTAGAAATTCTCTGTGTGTGACTCAATGTTTCTGATTCCTTCTTACCTTAATCCTTGTCGTCTCAGGTTCCGCTATTACACCACTGGCTTTAAGATCCAAGTCTCCGATACTCCTTGTCATCGCAAGTCTGCCATTTACATGGGGCTGTCCCAAACTATTCCAAGCTACAAACCCACCGCATTTCTTGATCCTGGTTAAGAAAAAGTAATAATAATTGTAATAACAATAACAGTAACAATATAATGTGCAAGAAACTAAGGCACTGGTTTAAATGCCAATTTTACAAATGGAAATTTAGAACCCAGTGTTTCAAAACATACCCATAATCTAGGAACTTGGGAAGGCCGAGAAAGATTTTGAGTTAAAAGCCAGCCCATGTTAAATGCCAAACCTTAATTCCACAATAAGATATAAATGAAAATTTTAAGGCATGTATGGTATACAGAACCTGATAGTCCCAGCATGTGAGAGGACAAGGAAGCAGGGTACAGATGTTAAGCTAGACTGAGTTGCCCGAGATCCTGACTCAACAAACTCAAACCAAGAAAATCTGCATTGCAGTAGTGGCTGTGCACCTGCTTGCAAGAGGCACTGGTGCTTTACATCAGCCGGGAGAGGAAACCGGAACACTGTTTCTATGGCAACTATGGCCATCATCCCATAACAAGGTCTGGTGACAGACAGTACCTTTCTTTCTCATCTTTTCTTTCTGGGGTATGGTCAGTGGTCAGTTTCATGGGTTTTCCTTTTCTACACAAAAGAGCCCGGCTGTCTCCAACACTGGCTACCACCAGTTCAACACCATCTCTCAGCAGCGCTACTGTTGCAGTAGTCCCAGAGGTCAGGAGGCTTGCTACAAATATTATAGAGTATCTGTTAGTGATAGAAATGTTAAGATATGGAGTTTTTATTACAAAATAGAACAGAAGCATGATAACTTAAGGCTGGGAGAAACCATTCTAATTTTAACAAGAGCGATGCAAATGAAATGCAAACTATGTAAGTAATGCCATGTAGAGAAGCGATTATTTAACTCTGTAACAAGGCTCCATGCAAACAAAATGGTTGGTAAACTAATTTGGTGAGCAAAGCACCAGTGTCTCCAAATGGTTTGTGTGCAAAAAGCAGAGCTGATGAAAACTAATAATTATGATGCCTTAGTGTGCCTAACGGGCATCAAAATAAAACATGAAAAAGTCGCTAGTCTGGCTGCTATGACAGGATGACAGATCTGCCAGGCCCATTAGGTGACTTGCCTTTCCTATTGTCATGAGATTTGGGTTCTTCTCTTCTATTCCTTACTCCCATTCAGTCAAAGTACTACCAGTTAATAGGTGAAGAGAGAAATGCAAAGTACAACCCATTTGATCTTCAAGTACTACTGTGTGCATTCTTCCCTCTAGAACCACATCAATTCTTTTACACACACACACACACACACACACACACACACACACACACACCTCTCTCTCTCTCTCTCTCTTGCACAAGCATGCACCAATTAAAGATCCATATCCTTTTTCTGCTGTTTGCTCTATACCTGAAGAAAAGTTATAACCACCCTTAGATGAATACATCTGAGTAGTAGACAATGAAATTCATTCCAGTTCCTTATAAACGTGGTATAGTTAACACTATTAGCCCCAAAAGTATCCAATTAGAGAATCTGCATACAAAAGCAGAGAAGCAAAACCAGCTGCAACTTATGCAGCCTTGCCTGGACTAGAACACGTCAGCCATGTGCACTCTTCTGCCATCAAGTAAAGCCCAATGTTACTAGGCTTGAGGTCGCTACTCTTTCTTCTAGCCAAGCAAACTGCATTTATGTATTTTCCTTGACTTAGTCTAGCATCATCTGTTCTATATCATTTAACACTTACTAAAAATATTTAAGGTGCATTGAGCCTTGTAGAAAGTGGAAATACTGTGAAACTATAAACCAAAAACAATATAGCAAAGTGAAAGAAATCGAGAAATAACTTATAAAGCAGGCATTATCTCTAATAACATTGTTAATTCTTTAAAACATTGTCACTTTTTTAATTTGATTAATTTTTAAATTTTGTATTAACAATTCCACATCCAATCACTTAACTGTAGCTCTATGTAATATTTGTAGAAAGCCTCCTGATCATCCAAAGATGACTTTTACTCTACTAGGTGGTTTTAAAAAACTTTAATTGATTTAATTGACCGTCAAGTCTTTACAAGATTCTTTTTAAAGACAACTTTTAAAAATCTACCAGTAATACATTTTAGTGAGAGATGAATACATTTTCCAGTAATTATATTAAAATGCCTGCTTTAATCAGAAAAATAAAAAGGAAAAGCATGGATAAAGTATACTCAATCTTTTGCAGCATGCTAAGTTTGCTCTACTGAGACACAGCATCTACAGTTGGACTATCTTCCCATTCATCTCTTCATTTTGGAACCTTTAGGTCAAAGCCATGTTATCACAACAACACTAAGATACGTCAGTGCGTGACATAAATGTTTTAACAAAAACATTAGTGATGCTTAATATTACAACTGTTATAGCTTTGAACTTGAGATTAGTCAAAAGACTATACCACATGGAATCTTAACAGGTCAATCAGCTATTTTATTTTCAAATTATTTTAAAAGGCAGGGAAGAGAACACAGGCATTTATTAGATGCTACCAGTCCAGGGAATCCTTTATTCTTCATGTTAGCTATCAGCAACAGTGGTCTTTAATTGAGGCCAAAAAAGAACTAACACTTTTATAAACGCAATTTCAGTTTGGGTTGTATTTCCCAGCTCTCTCTCAATTCACCTTCACAGTTTCAAAATCTGAGGATATGGGGGAAGTGTTAAAACTGAGATTGACTCTGGCTCGAGATGCATGGAAGACTATAAATACATAGTGAATCAGCACTCATTTTCATTTAACTTACAGGTAAAAATTCTCACTTTCTGCTCTCCTAACAACAAACCTATAAAACTAAGACTTCTGTCACTTAGCTTTGACACTCACTGGATAATTTCTTCTGCAAGTCATCTCAACTAATGGGACAAGGAGGATGCGGGATCCTTCCAGTAGTTCAGACTAGGAACTGCTGGACTCCTTCACCTGAGACAAAATTAAGCAGATCTCTTTTCCACTGAAGCCCAGCATAGAGTGTCCACAGGCCCCAGGTCTAGAGCTGCTGAACAGGCACAGTTCTCTGCCACAAACAACGCGCACAGAGGCAAACGGGAATTTCACCCAGAAATTATGATCAAACATAACAAACCTGCAACACAAGGGGGAGCAGAGAGAGAGCTGTAAAATAAAGGGAAGGGTTTCTATTGGTTAAAGTTTCACTAGCAAGTCACATAACACTCCAGGACCTGACAAACCAATGAGTTCGAAACTTAGCAGCTTAAAGTTAATAGTGATTTATCATTTCCAAGATAGAAAAAAAAAGTATGTACATATGCATTTGTATGAAATGAGACCAGTGGTGTCACTGACACGCATTTGCATATGTGAACACGCCCACGCGTGTGTGCACACACCCCTCCCCCCCCACAACACTGAATAGCTGATCCTGAACACAGGAAAATCAGTATTTTTTATTGAGACAGAAAAAATGCATTATAAATTTGGTTTGTAGCAATATTAGAACTATCCCCTAAACAAAATAATTTATATTTGATAAGTAGTACATAGAGAGTGTATGTGAACTATAGTATATATTAGCAGACTGGGGTTTTAATAGACACGGAGAAGCAATCAAAGCAGCGCCACACCAGAAACAGGACATAAAACATTTGTTCATAGCAAGACAGGAATTTAGCACGGAGAGCTTTTTCCGGTTGGATAACTTAAATTTGTTGTTCACATGAAGGCAGTGTGGATCTTGACTGATAACGCATATTTATATGCTTATGTAGTCCTAAACAACTATTTCTGCTGCTCTTTACCTCTCTTTCCCCAGTGCTGCAGGTCAATAGAATAGAAGAAAAATAAGCGCAACTTGAACAGCAACAGAAAGAGAAAATCTAACATCACCCCCAGGTATCAACCAATATTGCTGAACTGTTTATTAGAAATGGGTGTTCTTGACATGTATGATTCATGAACACCAAAAGAAAATTAACGACCCGAAGCAGTTGACAACGCAATAAGAGTGACAGTTTAAAGCTGTTGACATCTGGCGACCTCCGGCATAAGAGGGGTAATTCAAAAATACTGTGCAGAGCTACAGGTATAGCTCAGTGGCAAACGAAGTACTTGCCTAGCATGCCCAGAGCCCTGGGTTCAATCTCAGCACAGAAAGCAAATCTGCCTTTATAGCTCTTGTTATCTTGGAGTTTAGTTCCCTACCAAAAGCCACATGTAAAGAGCACAGAATTCGAAGCTCATGGTGGTGTCCATCAATAGCTCCCACTGAGTCTGCACAACTCTCCTCCTGATCCGTCATCCTGAGGAGCGGTGCTGCATTCCTCACAGAAGCACAGCACACTTCCAGTAGCTACAGTGTAGATCACACTATGATCTGTGTTTCCTACTACCCACTTCGTTTTAAGTGGCTATTCGTAAAAGAAAATAAAGTGATGGTGTATTTTAACTAATTGGTTGGCTTCATCAAATGTGAAAAATACATGACATGGCTCAGCGGTTAAGAGCACTGACTGTTCTTCCAGAGATCCTGAGTTCAATTCCCAGCAACCACATGGTGGCTCATAACCATCTGTAATGGGATCCGATGCCCTCTTCTGGTGTGTCTGAAGACAGCAGCAGTGTACCCACATACATTAAATAAATAAATAAATAAATAAATAAATATTTTTTCTAAAAAAATTTGAAGGGGATGTCAAAAAGGTTGGAGATCTAGCTCAGTGGTAGAACACTTGTCTAGACTGTAGGCATGAGGTCTGTTAAAAAGTAATCCATATTTCCTGGTCGTACAGGAAGGGCTCAGCAGAAGTGAAAGTAAGGCAGATGTAAAGAAATGAGAAAAGATAGTAAGTAGAGAGGGTAACTGTAGTCCTATAGAATGTTTACTAGCTAGCCGTGACTCTAAACAACCCCCCTCACAAACACATAGGCTTGCATGCACATACATATACCACAAGAGTATTATCTACATTCAAAATATTGAAAGTGCTTCAATATTTCAGTTAAAACTTTAGTTTTCTTAAATTTGGATAACTTTGAAACCTTAAGAGATAATTAAGAGTTAATTTTCTTTTGCTCCAATCCTGAAAGGCTAGCAAATAGTATTCTGTCTTCAGTAACTTTAATATATTTGATACATAGTTCTCTAATGCCAATAGCCAGATTTTGCCATCTGGAAGATCTGTACAAATACATCTTGAAAATAGCCCCAGAAACTCTGATTTTTAAAAAGCATTAATATGCACACAGTGCATAACAGAGCTGTTATGACACTTTTTAAACACAGCATACCATACACTGCCCTATCTTGTTTTCTCTTATACTTTGAAGCAAATGGTCATTAAGAAGCAGAATATATTTTAAGACATCTTCATGAAGTTCTGAGATTATCCCAAAGGATGACAGAGAAACTAGATTAAGCAGTCTAACTTAATTTTATTATTAGAAATATATATTTTAGTTCTTTATTTAACTATTTGATCATGTGAGTCATCTATAGAGTCACTGTAAGATATACATGATATACATGTTACATGAATTGAAAGCCTCCTGAATTATAATGATTAAAAATAAATGTTTTGAAATTTGACACCAAGGCTAGTATTGATGGTTTTAATCACCAACATTGATTAGATCAATTTTTATAAAGCTAGTTTACACATATGTAGGGTTAATAAATCTTAGTATTGACCATATGCCAATGTTCTTAAATACTGTGTGCTACAATCCATAGGCAGTAAATACAGCTGTCTGTAGAACAGGTGGCACATAATACTGATATTATAGCCCATAAATATTGTAGTGATGATGCAGCCAAATTCACAGCCAACCTAGTAGTGGATAAGAACACACCATACCACACCACTGTTGTGATGAAAATGCTAGATGTAACCATGTGCACTTTTCTCTGAGAGTTTGAGGCCAGCCAGGTCTACATAGCCAGTTTCAAGTCAGCATGGGTTGCTTACTGAACCCTGCCCCAACCTCCCAAAAGTAAAACTAGGACAAAGTGTTTCACTTCTTGTGTTAGAACAAAAGCTAAGTTTTTAAGCATAAATTTCACCCTCTGTTAACTCCTCTCTTGAAGCAGAGGGAAACTTTTGGGCGAGTAGTGTCAAAGGAAGAAGAAAGCAAAATAGTTTAAAATAATCTACCAAGTGAGAACTTTATCTCTAGACAAATGGAGAAAGCCTGGGTTATAAGGTGTTTCTGAGGAGTGTAATAGTAAGATCTCTGTGAGCAGGAAGGGGCTGGAGATGAAGCTCAGTGGTAGAGAGTTCACAGCATGAAAAATGCAAATGATGAGGCCCTAATCTGAATCTCTGAGTTGAAACAACTTGTGTGTGAAATGGAGAAAATTTCTATCTGACTGAAATGGTGTCTGACTGAAAGTGGTGCACTTTTCTTATAAAGGAAAAGACAGAGCTAACATCAACATTCCCACACAACCCCATTTCTAGTCAGTTAGGAGGCATACATTGGATGCAGTTTCAAAGTTAACATTAGTAGAAATACATTCTTGGTGGGCTAACTAAAAAATACTGGATAAACTTTCCTGAAATTCTTTTGATAAACTTAGTCAAAACTAGAACACTCATTTTTCAAACCTTATACACAGGTTTAAAACTTTTTTTTTAAATCCACCTGCCATGTCCTTCCTTATACCTAACAAAAACAAAAATATCACTAGTTACCACAGGAAAGCTGCAAGACTGAAAAACAAGACAAATATCTCCCGATTATAAAAATGGATGCCAATTAGCCCTTTCCTATCATACTTAGGACCTATTGCTAAAATCTCTTTCCCCCCCAAATTACTTATTTTGTGTGTGCATGCACGTGTCTGCATTAAGTGTATGTGGACATGCCACAGCACAGGTGTGAAGGTTAGAAGGCACATATGGAAATTGTTTCTCTCTATTAACCATGTGAATCCTGGGAATAGAACTCAGGTGGTGAGGCTGGTGGCAGCACCTTTACCCACTGAACCATCTCATTGATCCCCTAGTTCTTCTATTATAGTAATGCTGAACAATTATCAACCTATCAGATGTGATTGCCCTGTAGTATTTGCATTGGTGGAAAGGTGAGGGGGGATGGGATTTTCTTAGTATGGATATCTTGTCCATAAAATTACAAATCAAATAGATTGAAACATTTAAAAATCTTTTTAAAATTAAAATTCAGTAATAGAACCATTTTGGAGCTTCCCCTCTTAGAAGGTTTTTATTTACCATAAAAGTGAGACACATTATTTATTATTATTATTATTATTATGATTAAGTTCAGATTCTAAATCGTATTTAAAATGATTCTTCATATAAAATTGTTTCTACAAAAACTTCCCACAAATTAACTTGCATTAAAACTCCCACCACTAAAGGCCTACATCGTTTTCTCTTCACTTGCCAATCCTCAAGGCTCTGAGGAATGCCATGGCTCACTTACCATCAGCAGACAGGTGGGCATAACTTGAAAAGGCTTTGTCTATTTCTAGAAAGGCCAAGGTCAGGACAGTTTCCAAGTCTTTCTCCCGAGGAATCAAATCCCTTTGTGGAGAGGAAAGAAAGCTGCGATCATTTTGCAGTAGGTTTCTCTTTCCAGCAGTCACCCCTGCAGCAGTCACGCCACACAACAGACCTCACGGCTTTCCTCTTGGGTGCTCTTGCTGAAGATCCAAGGATTAAGGAATATTTATTGATCTTTGAAGGCACTAGGAATGACAAACTGTGACACTCTGAGGATCAGGCCACCATGGTCTGGGTATAAGGTGCTTGAGATGCCGCTCAGGGCTTCCTGCACGCTAGGACTAACTGAGCAATATCAAATCTGAGGCTTTAAAGGCATGAAAATATAAGTCTGGGGAAGTGGTGTGGTGGTCTACCTGTAGTACTAAGACTTAGGAGGGGAAGACAGGAGGATCAGGAGTTCAAGATCATCCTTGTTTGTTACAATCAGGTCTAGGCCATCCTGGGATTATGTGACATATTAAAAACCAACCAAACAAGGCTGTCTGAACACACAGTGAAGTGGTAGTGGCTTTGCTTCACATGCAAAATAAGTAAAGAAAACAACAAACTCCAAGTCCCTCCTCTTTCTGTAAAGTTTTGATTACACGTTTATTTTTGTATGCTCCCATGCTGTATAGTAGGTATGTGGAGGCTAGAGGACAGCTTTTGGCAGGTAGTTCTCCCCTTCTGTCATGTGAGTCAAGTCAAGCTCAGATTCAGGCTTGGTGGTAGGCACCTTATCCTCTGAGCCATCTCACAATTCTGAAGTCCCTGCTCTTAAAGGATTCTCAGTACTGCAAACCTGACAGGTTATGAGGTCCTTCATATGGACTTAAATCACTGAGTCTGTCCATCGAATGAGATAAATCATGTGAAAAAAAAATCAACTGACAAATTGCCTTTAACTTTACAAAGGAAAGTTAAAAAATTAGTCCATGGTCGTAACTGCCACATTGTCTCCTGTCTCTAGACAAATGGAGAAAGAATGTGTTATAAGGTGTTTCTGAGGAATGTAATGGTCAGCAAGGTCTCAGTGTGCAGGAAGGGGCTGGAGATGGAGCTCAGTGGTAGAGAGTTCTCGATATTAAATATGCAAATGAATGAGACCCTAATCTGAATGAATCAGCAACAGTGTAATTCTCAAAAATATAGTAAATATGGTGGTTTGGGTGAGAACAGCTCTCACAGGCTCATATATTTGAATGCTTGGTCCCAAGTTGCTGGAACTGTTTAGAAAGGATTAGGTGTGGCCTCGTTGGAGGTGTGTCACTAGGTGGGCTTTGAGGTTTCAAAAACCCACACCATTCTCAACAGGTGCTCTTGCTCTTCTCTCTCTCTCTCTCTCTCTCTCTCTCTCTCCTCTCTGCTTCCTGTTTGTGGATAAGGATATAATGACATAATCTGTTGCTCTAACATCATGCTCTCCTGCCTCTTACCTTATTCCCCACTATAGTCATTGACTCCCTATTGAAACTATAAGCAAGCCTCCAATAAACTTTCTTTGATAAGTTGCCTTGGTCACCATGTCTCTTCAGCAAAAAGTAACTGTGCTGATTACACTCTTCTTCAGAACCAGGGGGATAGTTCTATGGGTAAAGTGTTTGCTGTACAAACATAAAGACTTGTATTCAGATCCCTAGCTCCCATATAAAGGCAATGTGTGTCTTTTTTACATAGAACCCCGGGGGTAGGCTCATAGTCTAGCTCCAGATTCAGTAAGAGACTCTATCTCAACAGGTAAGGTGGAGAATGATATAGGAAGACACTGATGTTGACCCCTGGCCTACACACACACACACACACACACACACACACACACACACACACACGCACATTAAAATTTTCCCACAAATTATCTTTGTACTTTATAATTTACTGGAAGTAGATATAAATCTAGGGCTGTAGAGCCTGAAACCCATTTCTGACATGGAGAAAATCCCCAGTTCTAAATGCTATGTTGACTACCATTCACTGATGAAGTGGCATGTGGTCACTCCAGTAATTTGGTCCACAGTGGATGCTTCAGCCAAATGGAGAACATTTCAACAGAAAGCCTAGAGGAACTTCAAAACCAAGGGGACTATACATACATAACACATTTCTCCATGTGTGTGTGACAGAAGTCAGCAGCGGCAGGGCCCCCATGTCCATCATAGACTGCGAAGTATAGCACCTCTTCTGTCAGCTGTGCGAACCCAAATCGATCTTCGTT
Organism: Tokudaia tokunoshimensis; assembly: GCA_036184795.1. Classification (NCBI taxonomy): domain Eukaryota; kingdom Metazoa; phylum Chordata; class Mammalia; order Rodentia; family Muridae; genus Tokudaia; species Tokudaia tokunoshimensis. The sequence goes on along the minus strand of BTHU01000002.1, from coordinate 79,907,139 downwards.
TTCTTTCCGTTTGCCGATGAGCGAGGCACAACCCACATTCTCCAGGCTAACTTTGGGAATTGGCTTGCCATACTTGATGCTAGGCGGCAGCAGAATTGGCTCATCAATACGGTTGTCCCAGATCCCAAAATTGTCCCAAGTGGCTGGCTGCCCACTTCCGTCCGGATCAAACCGAGAACACCTGGGCTCCGAAGTGGAGCAGTAGCAGGTAGGAGTCGCCTGCCTGTGATCCTGCAGGAGGACGGAGCGTAACAACACTCTCTTCTTCACCTGGTTCCCACCGCTTCTCACCAAAGTAATGAAGGCCGCGGATAACATAATGCAACTCCAAAGGCCCCACTCACAGGGAAAGACAAATAGAGCGGCAATAGGATTCCGTGAAGAAAAATGATGTACCTAGAGGTGGGGGAAAGGCAGAGTCACAGTCAGCAATTCAGAATACTGCCAATACATCACTAGCCGCCAGAGGCAAAAAGTCATAAAGAGTCTGACATTGTGTGTGCGTGTGTGTGTGTGTGTGTGTGTGTGTGTGTGTGTACCCTACATCCTATTCTTAAGAACACTGAAACAAAAATTTACCTACCCCCCCTCACAGTGTTTCAATTCTATAAACATTTGATAATATGCACATACAAACAACACATGCTTCTCCGATTTAACCTGCTAGGGCTCTGGGATGTGGTTCAAATAAACATTGTGATTCAGCTAGTATGAAGTAAGGTCACCCTGTACACTAGTAATCAGCTGTGACCATACCAGTGCTGGTGATCGAGCCACATTTTGTAAGTAAATATCCTTTCTTCACATACTTCTGAAGAAAAGATAATGTGAATGTTAACAATAATAACCCCTCCTAAAGATAGGAATAAGAAAAAGGCTGGTTAATAGACTATTTGGAATAATTCTGTACTCCAAGAGCATCTACACTTTAACAAATAACAATTGTTTTTTTAAACAGCATTTCCTTTTTGCCTTAAATATTTTTTTTAATTTAATTTTATTTTATTTTTTTAATTTACATTCCAAATCACTTCCCCTTTCCCGTTTCCTCCCTCCCCGAAAGTCCCATAAGCCCCCTTCCCTCCCTCTTTTCTCCGTTCAACCCCCTCTCATTACTCTGTCCTGGCGTTCCCCTACATCCAGTCTTTCCAGGACCAGGGGTCTCTCCTTCCATCTTTTTAGAAATCTATTGATATGCTGATTGTGTCTAGGGTATTCTGAGATTCTGGGTCAATATCCCCTTATCAGTGACTTCATACCATGTTTATTTATTAAAAATTTCATACTGTTTACTTTTATCAGATTCACCCTAACTCTTCCTACCAACTTCTCCAAGAGACACACCTACTTCCTATCCCCTCCCTTACAAAAAGGTAACTCATCAACTCTAGTTTGAGCTGCCCAAGCACTCCTGGGTGTGGAGTCATTGTGGCTGGGGCACAGTTGATCTACCAGGAGCCACACACTTAAACTGACTCTCCCTTTTCTAGAGGCCATCTACCGTCCTTAGCTCCTCAGTCAGGGGTGGGCACTCGTGCCCCTCCCCACTCCACACTAGAATGCTGATGGTCTTTGGTACAGGCATCCACAGCTGATCTGTGCTTCTCAGTTCAGCAGGCCTGTCATATACAGACTTCCCTATTTCACTCTGGTCCCTCATCCCCACCAGTGACTTCTGGCTCTTAAAGTCTTTTCACTTCCTCCTCAGAGATGGTCCCTGAGCCTCGGAGAGGGAGTGTGATATAAATGTCAGATCTGACTTTTACGATCTGTTAACTACTAAACTTTGCTTTTTATGTTAGCACGGCCAATGTCAATTGGTTCCATGTAAACATCGCCTAGCAAAATAAGCCAGTTCCAAAGGTGCTTTGTGGTAGGTGCTCATGAAGAGGTAAGTGAGGAACTGGGCATTGTTAATGACAAGCAGCCCAGATTGTGAGCAAGTGATCTATGCATTTACAATAACAGTGTAAACCTCCTTTCCTCTAAAGCCAGCAGATCACCAACATACAAGACAATGATGACTCTACTTCCTCTTTTTCTTCTTCTAAAGAAGGTCTCACTTTGTGTCCCTGGCTGGCCTGGAATTCACCATGTAGACCAGGCTGGCCTTGAACTCATAGATCCACCTTCCTTTGACTCCTGAGTGCTCTAAAATTAATGGTCCATGCTACGACACTTAGGTTAAGACTGTATTTCTTGAAACCATTATTTATTCTGCATTTCTACTTAAACCCAATCTTAAACCTTTCTTGGCATTAAGAGAAATTATCAGGGAGTTCTAATATCCATGTAGTTAGGGCTATATTTCTTGACACTTTACCGTACACACCAAGTGTTGAGCAGACAACTCTTCTCCACATCAGTTTGTTCTGTTACTTTACAAATGAAAAATTAACTCATGAGACAAAGATTTGACAATGCTGATAGAAGGTATATAGGTATTGTATCATTCTCAACTATATAAGTCAGAATTGTGTCTGTAGTGGTTTGTGCCTATAGACCTAGCTATTGAGGACAATGAAGAAAGAAGAATCATTTTCATCAAAACACTGTTTCAAACAAACAATCAAAATTATTATAATAAAAATGAATTTTTAAAAAGACTATCTCTTCAGGGCCTGGAGATATGACTGTATCAATTAACCTCTCCAAAATGCACACACACACAAACACACACACACACACACACAGACACACACACACACACACAGAGAGAGAGAGAGAGAGAGACAGACAGACAGACAGACAGAGCGCCAATTGGAGTCCATATATGCAGGAATGCATTACAAATTTCAAACAATAACTTTCAGGTGAAATTTTGGAAATTCAGCTTAGCTAGAGGTGGGAAGGGTCGTCATCCTATCTAGCAGGTAAAACAGTCAAACCAAGAATACAATAGCAAAGAATCCCCTTAGAAATTGTGATGAGAATGGGGGTGGGTAGAGAGAGGAATAACTAACACTAAGGATGTTTGAAAAAGCCATATTAACTTCCTACTAGATATACATACACATATAATATCCTCTGTGTGGCTTAGGGAAAGGAAGAGAGAGAAGGGCAGAAACCCTTCACAAAAGATAATGCTCCCACCAGAAGTCATAGGTAGCCAAATAAAAAGCCCAGTACTGGAATATCTTTCCTAGTTATTGGTCAGGGGTTTTCCAGAAACTCCTTAAACAATACAGGCTAACGTCATTGCTCTCAGTTGTCCACCAGAACTATATGGAAAGACCCCACTGCTGAAACCACCATGCAGCTTGTCCACAGAGACTGTTCTGTAAATTTCTATCTCTATACCACAGCTTAGTGCAACTCTCAAAGCTCACTGGAGGTGTGCATCTTTGTCTTTGGACTGTTACTCATGCAGAAATTCATAACCCATTCAAGGGAAGAGAAGAATTATTTGTAGAGTACTCAAGACAAAAGTGGAACATTGTACTACACCTCTCCACTCAAGGGTCAGGAATCAGCTACGGTACCTGTGTCTTACTTCCTGTGTCTTGTGTGTCATAACTCCTTTTGGGGGGTTCAGCGACCCTTTCAAAAGGGGTTGCCAAAGACTGTTGGAAAACACAGGTATTAACATTTATGGTTCATAACAGCAAAATTACAGTTATCAGGTAGCAACAAAAAACAATTTTATGGTTGGGGTCACCACAACAGGAGGAACTGTATTAAAAGAATGCTGCATTAGGAAGGTTGAGAACCATTGATCTAAGAAAATGGAGCAGAACGATGCCAAGACCCATCAACTGAGGAGGGGTGGTGGGAAACTTTCTTCTGAACATGACACCATTACTGCAGTAGGAAACTCAGAGCAGCTGTGGTTGCCTGAACAAGACCAACTGAGTCAACATTCAAGGATGATGAATGATGGGTGGACTCATGGGCACTCTCCCAACTCATGTCTGAGGTGCTATGTACAGCTGATGGAGAGGAAGAGTCAGTTTTTCTTCATGGATGTAGCCCCTGGTAGGTTGCCTATGCTCTCTGGATGGTTCCACACTCACGAATAGATGTCCAGTATAAATTGGAAAGAGCAGTCAAAGGGAAATGAAAAAGATACAAAGTTGAAGGGAGGTGGTATTGGGGAGTATATTTTAGAGGAGTTACGAGGAAAAGCTGGGGCGGGGGGGAAATGTGATCAAAATATATTGTATGAAATTCTTAAAAACATTATAAAAATATTTTTGGCCAAATTTTGAGAGATACAGAAAATGGGTAGTACACACTATGTTGTATCTAGCTGTGAGGGTGTTTTTAGAGTCCACGGGACATGAGTTAGTGGTCAAAACAGAGGGCAAAAGACTCATACTAAATATGGGTGACACCATGGGACAACGAAAGCTCCCACAGGACAAGTTAGCTTTGTCTCTTTGAGTGGATATTTTTGGTGCTGATCCAGTGAACACCAGATTCCAGCTTCTTAAGCCTTTGAATGAAGATTCACACCAGTAGATTCTCCAGGATACTTACAGACCTTCAGATTCACACTGGGATCATAAAAAATTCAAGTAGTACTTCTAGGGCTCATTAGTTCTCACTAGAACAAATTATTTGGAAGCCTGGGTCCAGGTGGCCCCAGAATTTGCTCTCCAGCTCCCTGGCTAGGGGAGTCCATGTTCCCCTCTTGTGTGTCTTCCTGTTTTCAGGGTGCCATCTGCCATAAAGTGCTCACCAGAACACCTGTCAGCATCATGTCCTTGAAGACCCAGAGCAACATGAACAAAAGTCACTTAAACACTTCATTTTTATTTATTTTTCACACCTCTAGATTTATCTATTTATATTCTGGGGAGGTGGTGCCTTGGTGTACATGTGGAAGCCACAAAATTACTTAAAGGAGCTGGCTCTCTCCTTCTGTCTTGTTGGTTCCAGGGATAGAACACTAATCTTGGCAGCAAGCACCTTAATCCACTGAGCCATCTCTCACTGGTCCTAAACAAACTTTATGTGAGATATAGGTGACAGCAATGAGAAATTTCTAACTAATATAACGTAACACATAATAGTTACTGACAGGGGTAACTGATACAGCAGTTAAAAGCAACTCAAAAGAAATCAGAGATTACCAACGCACCCTCTCTAGCTTCAGTCTGAAAGCATGTGCACCAAATGTCCTGTTACTTAGCAGGCATGTACCCATTTCAGAGATACAGGACAGCAGACAAATGATTCAAGTTTTACAACAGGTCTTCTCGGATACTCTTGCCCTCCTTTTACGTTTCTTTCTAATGCTCAAAAATAAATAACAATTAAATGATAAACACAACTGCAGTCTCAGCAGAGAGCAAATATCCACAAGGCATATTATTGGATGGTAAGATAAGGTAAAAGTGGAGAGTGTCTTTGAGCCTATAGCATTTATCTTCAACTTGACCTTCCTTATATTATCCACACTGTTACTTTAGAAAGTCAGCAACAGGGCAGTTATGGAGAAACGCCTGCAGGAGAGCATGTGGCTGGCAGAGGCTCAGTGTAAGCAGCTATACAGCTGGCTCCTCAGTGCTACAGAACTAGGTCAGCACCACCTACGAAAGGAGAGTTAAGTGGTTCCCTCTCCTTTGCAGCCACACCACAACTACACCACACTGATCCCTTTCAGAGCCCCAAGAAAACTGTTCAGAGGCAACTTGCGTTCCCAAGGTACATGAGGACTTTCAGTTAAACCTGTCACAAACCAGGGTTGTAGCTTAGTGGTAGAAAATCCTCAATTCAAAATCTAACCAGCTCCCCCCCCAAAAAAAAGACCAAAACAGCAAGAGAATGAGAGAGAGAGAGAGAGAGAGAGAGAGAGAGAGAGAGAGAGAGAGAGAGAGAGAGAGAGAGATATGCATCCTTGCCCCAAACCAAACAAAGCTCTGTATACTGAGAAAGATTTCCCCTGCTTCAAGTTGGGAAAAACAAAACAAAACAAAACAAAACACAAAACAAACAAACAAAACCCCACCATCAGCCTGAGAGGTCTTGGAATGACAGCAAAAATAACCATGAACTGAACAGCAGATGAGAGGGGCAGAGTGAAGTGTGAAAGACCACACTTTGAACAACAGCAGAACTCCTGCTTTTAAACAGAGTGGAGAACAACCTGACAGGAGCCGAAGCAGTCTCTCTGTTTATCAGCTCACTGAACCTGAGCTAGGATAAGCTTATCGGTTTCTCCACTAAGAAGCAGCTACTTAACAAGGTATTTATAATCAGAAATGCCACTCTGTGGATTAGGAATCTATACTAACTGATGTTAGTAAACCATTTAAACAATTATATGTAAGCTTTCAAAGTGAAAGCATCCATCATTCCCGATACTACACAAAACATCCCAGAAAATCTAAAGGAATACAAAGTATATAAACAATAAACAAACTTTAAACTATGCCAAGGAAGAAAATAAAGACAAATAATTTGCTTGGAATCCTATATATAAAACATAACCAATCTAAAATATATTGGTAATATAAAAGGAAAAAAAGGTAATCTTGCCTGAACTAAGTATTTCAAATTCTTTCTATTTACTTATTTCTCAACCAAAACAAAATGTATCACAATTTAACCACATCAGTCTTTAAAATTATGTGCATTCATGTCCAAACTTAAAAACACATTCTAGGGGCTGGAGAGATGGTTCAACAGTTAAGAGCACTGTCAGGTCTTCCAGAGGTTCTGAGTTCAATTCCCAGCACCCACATGGTGGCTCACAACCATCTGTAATGGGCCCCCATGCCTCCTTCTGGTGTGTCTGAAGACAGCAACAGTATACACACATTTAAAATAAATAAATCTTTAAAAAATGCATTCTAGTTTAAGTTCTCTATTGTAAATATCTGAAAATATGCCTTTCTCAGCATCTCCACATAATTTGTGTGGCTGTCTTTCTCCCCATCTTCCTCCTCAACCTGATACTTTAAAACTGACAGGAAAGAAATGAAGAAATAAATAGAATTGCAATGTTAGAACAACGTTATCACCATATAAGTAACTCCATCTAGCAGGAATTTCAGAACTAAAAGTTAAAGAAGCTGTGAGATCGTCATCACAGACTGTCTTCAAGACAGTCCTGTGAAACCCACTTTTCCAGAGCAGCAATCTCAGGCCAAAGACATCAAGAAAGAGCTTTGTGGGGTGGTCCATCCCTAGATTCTCAACACTTAGGAAATGGAGGCAGGATCAGGAGTTAATGGCCAGTCTGGACTACTTAACACCCAGTCTCAACAATAACAAAAAACATCAGTAAAACAAACAAACAAACAAAATACCCGCATCTGCCTTGTAAAGTTTGCAAATCACCATTTGATTTCATAGCAAAAGGACCCCCCCCCCCCCACACACACACAGTACCAACTTTACTTTTCATATTTCTTGGAGTTTAACTCCGGAGCTTTTCAGTTTTGGAAAAAGGAGTCACTATCTCGATAGCAGATTCTGGCACTGGAATTTGATTATCAAAAATAATTCAAAGGGGAAGTTTATTCTTATTGCTTTACACAAGAACCTGGCAGGAATAACTAACTGGGGATTCTGGCAATCAGGAGAGGGCTTAGAGTTTCCTCCCTCTAGGAAGCTGGTAAGGTAACTAGAAAGTGGCACTTTGGTCCCATATTGGAAACACAAGATAATTTTTGATATGTGTGCGTGTGTGTGTGTATGTATGTATGTATGTATGTATGTGGGGGGGGCAGGCCAGTGCAAGCAGGCAGAGGTTATGCAGCAGGCTTGGCAGCAGACCTTTACAGGTCAAGCGGCCTCACCAGTCCGATTTTTAACATTCTTAAACTCCAAATTTCTTTACCACCATCACCAACAAAAACCCAGTGCACCCCAATAAATAACTAAAATCATCTAAAAACCTCAGAAATGTATTTTAGGAAATCGGCACTCGATGCCTTTATCTCCTTTTACAAGGAAAGAAAATGTATTAGCTTACTGGAGAAAAGAAAGCAACAAAATGATCAATGACTCCCTTCGGTTGTATGTTCGAGTCGGTTGTGATAGGCGAATGGAGAATACAGTGTTGAAAAGTAAGTATTACTGTGGGCTGGAGAGTGCTCAGAGGTTAAGAGCACTGACTGATCTTCCAGAGGTCCTGAGATCAATTTCCAACAATGACATGGTGGCTCACAACCATCTGTAATGAGATCTGATGCCCTCTTCTGGTGTGTCTGAAGACAGCTACAGTGCACTCACATAAAATAAATAAATGTTAAAAAAGAAAGAAAGAAAGAAAAGTAAGTATTACTCAACTCTGTGAAGGCGGTGGGTTGATGTAGACAAGGAAAAAGAGACTCGGATTGCAAGAAAAACAATTATAAACAAAAACCCATTATCCAAAGCTTCCTATTTAATGACATTTGTCATACAGTGGTGAGCTGGTTTCCAATTTCCACAAGCTCCAACGGAACACACTAGAAGGGTAACACAGTTCCTTCCTCGAAGCCCTGCAGATCTTGATCTCAAGCTGTCCCCAGGTTTTCTCACCGGGGTACAGGTCCAGCAGAGGTCACATCTGCTCTACCGGGTTGGCATGCACATGGGGGTTGGGGGCTTCGCAGTTTCTATTCCTGCAGCTCCAACAAAGGAAACACCAGTGGAGCTTTTGAGACTCGAAATTTCCTAGTTATTTCTACCCAGAGCCTCAATCTTTGTCTCCTCCGGTAAATCTCTCATCTACAGAAACCGTCTGAGAAAACCTGCACCACGAGCCACATGTCCCTAAGATACAGTGCTCTCCTAGCAGAGCAAAACACAAGCTCTCAGACTCAAACCACCAGGGCTCCTCAATCCTTCTACACACCAATCTCTAGGGTCCTGGGCTGGTTTACTGGACTTGACTGAAGTTGGACACGGCAGGACAACATTCTCCTGTCGGGGCAGTCCAGGAGATACCCTGGCATTCCGAGTCCTCTGGACGGGGAGTGGGTGGGGGCTGGGGGGGGGGAAGGTCCCGAGAAAACTAAGCCTGCTCTCCCAGGCTGCAGCGCAACAAGGAGTTTCGCTGCTGGAAATCAGGGCGGCTTCTGTTATCTTAGCTCTCTTTCTAATTCTTTCCCTGGGACCCCGCCCATCTTACAATCCCCGGCTTCCCTGGCGCTCACTTGCAGCCCTAGGTCAAGTTCAAGGCGAACCAGGGCTGCGTTGGGGGAGCCGGATGCTCGGGCGCAGCCACCGTGGGCCTAGGCGAGAGCAGCTGCTCTCCGCATCCAGAAAAAGGGAGCACATCCAACCCGGAGAGATGCGCGTGGGACTCGGTCTCAGACAGAGTAAGCTGCAGGAACTCATTTCATCTTTCTCTTTCGCCTTCCCGGAGACCTCCGGGGACCGCCAATGTCTCGTCAACAACCTAGGAGAATAAACAAATTGGACTCTTTAGGCTCTTACCTTGTGATGGCTATGTGTCTGAAAATTTCTTAATTGGCTAATGGAAGGAAGGGAAGGCTTTCTTGGATGATAAATTAGACTGACGACTTCTCTGTTGATTCTGATCTCCAGAGCAAGCAATTAGGGAAGCCACAGTCTTCTTCACTCCTGGAAATTCTCGAAAAAAATTCAACCGCTGCTGGCCAAATGGAGATCCGGAGGAGTCTGTTTCTGATGATTGACAGCAACACTAGCCAGTTGGTGCTCTGCAGAACTCCTTGCCCGCCCTCAATCTGAGCCAATTACAGATCTAGATAGGACCGAGCCTCCTGCACGGGCAATTTGACCTCTCAGATTGCCAATTTAGCTCCGCAGAGCGACGTCAAATTGCGCCAGTAGCTGTTCGATGTTGGCGCCCCGCCCTCCTGAAGTGCCTGGTGGCCTCGAATCAGGTGCCAGGTACCTTGCTTTTCGCCAGCCACAGGAGGCGGGAGTGTCGCTTCTGCCAGAGTGGTCTTGGCTGTGATCCAAGAACTCGATTATAAGGACAGCCACACTTTGCTTATGTATAGCACTTGAACATCGTCCAGTGATCTTGCTCGTTCTTTGACAAATCACAAAGCTGTATTCTTCGGATTGTACTAACAGGCATCTTGGGATGGCTCGCAACTATCCTGCAAGCCATACAGATTTCTATGTTTTGAAGGAAGGATTGCCTAGGATCTGGGGGTCCAAACTCACACAAATAATCAGATAACTGCCTTTAGAACCTTCGGTCTAATAAGGAAAAAGAGGAAGCAAACCAACAAATAAACAGCATAAGATAAATCACTTCAAGAGAGGGAACGGCTGAGGTGTGGATGGAGAACGTTGGGCAGCAGATTTTACCCAGGGCGCTGAGTCCCACTGGAACTAATCAAGGATGGATGGTTCTGAGCAGAGGGCAACAGAAGATGCCTTTCAGGCCTGTAAAAGCACACTCCTGGGCAGGTCCCATGCACAGGAGTCCTGATCCACACAAAATTGACTCCATGTTTTTTGTGAATGCCTGCTTTGGTTTTGTTTTGACACCTTTTAGTCTTAAGTGGGTTGTTTTTGTTTTGATTTTTGGGTTTTTGTATGAGACAGAGAGAGAACATGCATAAAGTTGAGTGAGTAAGGAAGTGGGGGAGGATCTGAAAGGAATTGTGGGAGGAGAAAGAATTGCTCAAAATATATGTATGGAATAAGTTTTAATTAAAAATATTCTTAAAATTAATAAATAAGTTGTGTTGCCTAGTTGCACCTCCTGGTCCAAGAGCTTCTGGAGATCCAGTGCATTTAATAATAATATGTTTATACAGTGATATTTGTGTTGATGACTCATTAATTCTAATAATGACATATGTTGGGTAGAGAGTCAATTTTCATAAAGCTCTTGAAATTGTTACTGGATCTAGCATACGGACAGAAAAGTGTGCATATTGAATGTAGCTCAAGATCTTCAAAACATGCAGCCTGACTTTATATCTAGCACCTGATCAAGAAACAATGTTTTTAATCCCTAGGCACCCTTCATCCTGCCGTCCCATTACTGCTTCCTTCCAGGGGCAGCCTCCATGCTGACTTTCTTTTTCTTTCTTTTTTTTAAAAAAGATTTATTTATTTTATGTATATGAGTGCATTGTTGTATCTACAGACACACCAGAAGAGGGCATCAGATCCCATTACAGATGGTTGTGAACCACCATGTGGTTGCTGAGAATTGAACTCAGGACCTCTGGAAGAGCAGTCAATGCTCTTAACCACTGAGGCATCTCTCCAGCCCTCCCTGCTAATTTTTAACACAGTAGATTAATTTTGTCTTTACACTCGATGTGTATTAAACCATAACCTATGCATTCTTTTTGTTTGTTTGACTTCTCTGGATAAACAGTGTATTTGTAAGATTTTTTTTTCCATGTTGCTATACAGTTTTAGATCTTAATACTTTTCCATTTTGCAATTATATCCTAACTTATGCATTTATTTTTATGACAGATGCTGAAGTAGTTTCCAGATGAAGCTATTATAGTTGGCAACTAGCATGCTCAGTGCCTTGAGTTCAATCCCTAGAACGAAAAAACAGAAAGAGGGCTAGAAATGGCTCAGCACTGAAGAGCACATATTACTCTTCCAGAATACTGTAGTTTGATTCCCAGTGCATGTATAGGGCAGCTTATAACCTATAACTCAGGGGGTTCAATGCTTCTGGCCTCCAAGGACCCCAGCCCTCATAGGCACATACCTATACACAGACCACTCCCATAGACATAATTAAAAATAATAAATCTTTTAAAAGAACAGAAAGAAAATAATTGTTATCATTTGTATTTGTAGCTAAGGAAACTGGATGAAGAGTCTGAGAAAGTGAGGGGAAGCACTTAGTTTGCAAGTGGTTGAACTGGGATGTAAGCAGGCTATCTCTCTTTTCATAGCCAGGCTCTCAGTTTCTTTCTCATAAGAAGTATCAAGACACTGAGCACATATTCACTCTGCAGTGCTACCCAGTGCCTTTCTCTCTAGTGCATCTTTGACATCTTTCCTACATGCACTGAAGAAACAGCACCATCTAATTCTGAAGCATTTACACAACCATGGCGTTTCTTTTATAGACTTTCTAGTGAAACTTGTTGCCTGTTCTGTTTTTAGGACTGGCGACTGTGTACTGTGTGAAGAGATATGAACATGGCCTTTGTCAGTCAGTGATCTCAGCAGATCTCTCTCTCTCTTGCAGATTGCTTTGGTATTTTTCAACAGGAAAAGGAGAAGGAGAGAGTTTCTGTGGACAAACGCATACCCCAGCTCTGATTTTTCAGTTCTAGTAACTGCTAGACACTTTACACTTCTAACACACAAATCTTATCAGATAATTTAGGAGGAGGAAATAAACACTAGGTCACTATGACCCTTATCTACAGTAACCTCACAGTACGTTCTGCCTGCTCCTCGGCTCCATTGGGAAACAGCCTCCTGGCAAAAGGCTTTCAGCATCAGTCACTTCAAACAGGCTAAAGGTAACTTTACCTAATTCCACGTTACAAGCAGAATTGCAAAGCCACCGGCTTCTGGTTTGTATCTCCTTTTCTAAGGAAAGAGTTTGCCAGAAGGCAAATCTGGTCAAACTCATCTCACAGGCACGGTTGTATTCTACTCTAACTGAACCAAACTGCTTCTTTTCCCCCGTTTCAGGGCTTCAGGAAGAGTAGGGTTCTATCTCCTTGCTTTCACTAAACACAGCAGAACCAAATATGCCAATGGTTCTCAACCTTCCTAATACTGCGGTCCTTTAATACAGTTCTTCCTGTTGTGGTGACCCCCAACAAATAAAATCATTTTTGTTGCTACTTTATAGCTCTAATTGTGCTACTGTTATGAATCATAATGTAAATATGTGTTTTACGATGATTTTAGGTGACCCCTGTGAAAGGGTCTTCTGACTCTCAAAGAGGTCACAACCCAAAGGCTGAGAACTGCTGCAAAGTGTAGTTCTACCCTCATCTCTCTTCTTCCTCTTTTCCTGCTGAGTCCATCATGGCTTTGGTGAGGGTATAATGACTTGGCTCCTAGGACAGGGTGGACAGGGCGTGGGCCTCCACGAGTGTCAATGGCTGAGGTGTCTGTATAATAATGTACATATTTTACACTCCTCCTTCAAGGAATATCCTCCTTGTTAATATTAAGGACTCCATGATAATCAGAGATAGAGAGAGTCCAGGAGGAGAAGGTGTGACTGATGTCTCAGCAAAATGATAAATGCTGGGACCTTCAGGACAGCCCTTAAGGCTGCAAAAAAGAACTCTAAAAACATGGGTTCAAAAACATAGAATTTCTCAAAAACCAAAGGATGCAATATGAATTATATGAAGGACTTTGCAAATCTAAACAAATAAAAGCAGCTGCACTATAAGCCAACTTATCAGAAAGATACTAAGGAGGAGATAAAGAGTTTTAGAGAGTGATGCTCACTGGAGATCCCACCCAGCTACGTTTTTGGGCTTGCAAAGTCAGATTCCTGAGTTCAAGTTTAGCCTGGAACAAAGGGAGTTCAGGTCCAGGTCCATGAGTGGTAGAAATGGTAAATTCAGGGTGGGGACCCACCCAGCTAGGTTATCATCTGTGTTTAACAGGGCAGGCAGATCTCTAAATTTATTTGCAATGTTAAAAAAAAATGCACTTGCTGTGGAGGGATGCTGATTCATAGGATAATCAAAGGGTAACCTGGTATAAATGACTGGATTGATATGTAAAATAAAAGACTGAGAGAGAAAGAGAGAGAGAGAGAGAGAGAGAGAGAGAGAGAGAGAGAGAGAGAGAGAGAGAGAGAGAGAGAGAGAGCTGTCTGGAGATCTTCAGAGAAAGCAGAACAGCAGAACAGAGAGAAAACAATCTGGAGATCTGTCTCAAGCAGCTTAGACCCATGCTTTGACCTCGAGCCATATGTTTTTACCATTCCCAGACATCCCTTCTCTCAGAACCCCTCTCCAAGTTGAGGCTGGTCCTTGGCATTCTCCTTCATTCTTTACATTCTATATTTTTTTCCACAGCCGTAAAGTGGCCACAAACTTATGTTCTATATGATGTATTTTATGTAAGGGACACAACAGAACAGAAAACCAACTTTGGTGGTGAAACTAATTCAAGATCTGTAAGACAAAATATTCACAGGAACATCTTTACAGTATATAGCATCAATAACCACATACAGAGAGGCAGAAGAAATGGGCTTTGGAGACTGGGCCAGGATTCAAATCCTCTGTTTCACAACAAGGCCTACAAAAAATCATTTAGTTCTTACTCTATCAAAAATCTCCTCATCTGGAAAATCAGGATAACACTGTCTGTACCAAGAGTTATTGTGCAAAGCATAAAAGTTGACACAATATATAATAATAATAATATATGCATTACTATTGGGGCAAGGATGTTTACAAGAAGAGTTAAAACACAAAGTGCCAACGAGTTCGTTTTCATCTTTTTGAAAAGGGAATAGCACAATATTTAAAAGTCGATCTGAAAGTTACAGTACTATGAACAGTACGATCTCAAGCAAGGTGCTTAACCTTTCTGTGCCCTGTCTGTTAAAATGAGGTTGACAGTAATGAGACTACCTCATAGACCTGTAAGGTAAATATCCAGTAAGTGAGAACCTTTGCTCAGTGCACACTGGGAGTAAGGGCTTGCAACAGAATCATGGCTATTTATGTGGCTTTTGCCAGGCTGGACTGCTCAAATATTTTATAAAACATCATCTAGAGATCATTTAACTTATTTTATGTAATTAAGTGTTTCCCAAGTCCAGAATAGCCAAGTCAATTTAAACATTAAAGAACAAGCAAACCTGGGCAGTGGTTGTGCACACCTTTAATCCCAGCACTTGGGAGGCAGACGCAGGTGGATTTCTGGATTCGAGGCCAGCCTGGTCTACACGGTGAGTTCCAGGACAGCCAGGGCTATACAGAGAAACCCTGTCTCAAAACAAACAAACAAACAAACCAAACAAACGAAAAGCAAGCAAACAAACATGCATCTCGCTGTTAAACTAAGATTGCATTAATATTTCTTTTTTTTTTAAATATAATCTTCATTTACATTTCAAATGCTAAAACTTTTCCCGGTTTCTCCCCTCCCCGAAAACCCCCAACCCCTCCTCCCACCCCCTGCCTCCAAGTATATGCCCCTCCACCCTACCCACTTCCACCTCCCCACCCCTCCATTTCTCTTTGTTGGGGCATCTATTTAGCCTTCACCGGACCAAAGACCACTCCTCCCACTGATGCCCAACAAGGCATTCCTCTGCTACATTTTTGACTGGAACCATGTGTACCCCTTGGTTGATGGTTTAGACCCTGGGAGTCCTGGGGCGTCTGGGTGGCCGACATCATTGTTATTCCCATGGGGTTGTAAACCCCTTCTGCTCCTCCAGACTGCCCGCCAACTCCTCCATTGGGGACCCCACACCTTGTCAAATGGTTGGCTGCTAGCATCTGCCTCTGAATGTGTAAGGCTCTGGCAGGGCCCCTCCGGAGGCAACCATGACATGCTCCTTTTGGTATGCACTTCTTATCGTCCATAGTAGTGTCAGGATTTGGTGACTGTTTATAGGATGAATCCCCAGGTAGGGCAGTCTCTGGGTGGCCTTTCCTTTAATCTCTGTTCCACACTTTGTCTCCTTTATTGCTCCTGTGAGTATTTTGTTCCCTTTTTCAGAGGAACCAAAGCATTTTTCAATTATACCTTTATGGATCTAAAACTCAGTTGTAACAGGAGTGATGGCAGTTGTCTAGAAGATCGTCAGTGCATTCCCTAGCACAAACAAAGACTCGAACAACTGGGAAAAACACAAGACCAAACATCAAAGAAAAGTAATTACTTCATATATGCAGGATGTGAGAAGGGAAATGCTGCAAGTCCAATAAACTGCTGCTGGTTTGATATGCTATAGATTTTATATGGAACCTGGATCCTCCTCTTTCCTCTTTTAGCCCTGTTTAGGCTAATTTCTCGAGCCCCAAAGACCACCAAGGAGCCGATTCTGATACAATCACACAAGGGTCTTTATTCAAGCTCAAGGTTTGGCTACACCGGCATCACTGACACAACAGACCTGGAGGGGGAAGCCCTGAGCCCAGTTTCAAGCAAGCGTTTATAGAGGCAAGCAAACAAGCAAGGGGGCATCCAGCTTGACACACACCTGATTGGGGGGGGGCTATTTGTTACCCTTTAAAATGATTGGCTGGTGCTGGAAGCCAAACCACAAACTTTCATAAGAGAATATCTTTAAGTACAACTATAACTTCTGCTTTCCTCACGGTTGGTGGTTGTTAGGGAGACCAGTGGACTGGAGATAAGTGATAGGTGCAGGCCTGGTGGTTAACCTGAGTTCAACCTTAGGTCAGGTTCTCTAAGATGAAGCCTGAACCCAAGATGGAGTTGCTCTGATCTCTCAACCTGATATACCACCACTACCACCACTACCACTCCTACCACCACCACCATCACCACCACCACCACCACCACTACCACCATAACTTTCTATCATTTCTCCTTGTAATGTTTTCTGGGAATAAGAAATGGCCATTTCATAAAGCTTACTTTCATTTTCCTTATAAACTATGTCTTTCTAACTGCTTCATGCCTGCCTCTGAGAGATTGACTAGCTTCTACCAGAAGGGGAAGAAACATTCTAGCTGCTTCATTTGGTCACAGGGGGTGTCTGGGGGCAGCTGGTCCGTGAGGGAGAGGATGCTTGTAAGGCAGGCTCCTGGGGCCAATCTCGAGGGCTGTGGTAAAATTCTGGCAGACAATATGTCCAAAGCTCCATCTTCAGGACCATTTGTACGAGCAAAAAAGCTGGAGGAGTGGAGAGAGGAATGCTAGAGGACACTGCAGTATACCCCAGAGTAGAATGATCATCCCCAGAATAGTCTCACAAAGGAGCAGTCCATTTGAGGTTGGCCTGGATAGCAATGTATTTGATCACACTGTGAACCCTGAGATTGAGTTATTTACTGGAAAAACCTGTTTTTAGTTGTGTTGTAGCTCAGCCCTAACACACACCTTTAATCCAAGGACTTTTTATTTATTGTAAATAGGATTAAATAAAGTGGAGAGTCAGAGCGAGCAACCAGTTGACAGGGAGTGAACATAGGGGAAAAAAACAGACCATAGAGAGTAAAAGGAAGTCAGGAAGTCAGAGAGAGAGAGATACGGAGGAAGTAGAAGGGATTCAGTTTGAAGCTTTTTGTTTCATTTTGTTTTTTTGTTTTTGTTTTCACATAATGTGGGGAAGGAGAGCTTCCCTTTGGGTTGTTGGCTAGAGAGGAAGGTCAGCTAGGTGCTTGCTCTGCCTCTCTGAACTAGCAGGCTTTCAGCCCAGCATGTGGCTACTAAATCTTCATTGATACAATTGAACAATTAAGATTTTATAAAAAAAAAAAAAAAGCACACCAGGGTCCATTCAGGCACATTGACAGCTGTTGAAGCGGATAGACTTAGTGTGAGGGATTCCCAGATCCTTTCTAGACAGCAGGAAGAAGAAATTTAGCCATCATTTGATTTTTAGATGGAAAAAACAGTGGATCTGTTGATCTCAGTGGCAGCTAAGCTCTACGATGTTGAACTGATCGAAGGTCATGATGTCTTATCATATCACACAGTCAGTGTCTTTCTGACCAAGAAGAAAATCATTAATGAGACATAGCTAAGTAAGATCTCTTATGGTTTTAAGCCTAATGTCCAGAGAAAACAGCAGTCACTTTATTCTTTAGTTGTAGTTTCCTCTGAGGTGTTTAAGGCCATGATGGTAGCTGAAATTAATCACTTTTATTTAATTTAACTTTTTTTCTTTTTTTTGCTGCCATGACATTTGAAGATTTTGTTCTCAGGGGTCATTGAGAGGAACCTCTGGCTCCTCCCACCTTCCCTTTACCAATTTTATCTGTGTAATTCAGAGGCCTTAAATCAAAGTGGTTTTGCTTGGAATCATGGACGTTTTCCTCTGTGTTGACCCTCCTCTTTGTAGACTGATACTGGGTAGAGCTCACCAGGTGGTATTTAAGAGATGCCTCACAGCCCCCCCCAACCCTCTTGAACATGGACAGTGGGAGGGAAATATTTTCTCTTTTAATCCCTCTGAGTATATTAACATAGCCTCCAAGTATGGATATGGAACACACATAATTAAGGTCAGTTTTACCAATCTGGTATTTTTACTTTTAACTACCGTGTAATATTTAGATAAAACAAAGCATTTAAGTTTTGATTAGACAAACATTTTTGTTCTTTAATCCAGGCCTTATAGCTATTATGGAGAGTGGACCAAGAACTCTATTGATTTAAACAGTGGTTTCACATTAGTGTACTGAACTTTTACCTTCTACATACCTTATATAACTTTCTCAGACCCTTATTACTTGTTTTATAGCTTTCTTGTTCATCTTGGAAAAATATCCTCCAATCTTATGAAACATACTAATATTAATGCCTTCTTAATAAAAAAAAGTTGAATCCAACTGAATACAAGAAATTAATATTATCTGTGTACACACTGTTAAACTGTAACTCTATGAAACTGAATCTAGTGAAGTGCACTGAACAGGAGACTCACCATGGAGTCCACAACTGGCTGGACTCAAAGCATCTATCCTCCTTATAAACTTACCTAGTCGCCCACATGAATCTTATCTATTGCTCCATGCATTGGAAACAAGACTTTATAAGTCTGCCTTTAGACTTTAAACTTTATAAACTCATGGGTACCGTGTGGCAGTGAGCACTCATCATCACGGGGGATCACAGTATCTGTTACCAAGTGATACATGCCAAAGCAGTGCTCTTAGGATAGAACTAAAATAGAACCAAGTTCCCTCCTGTGTAATCCTCACAAGCAGTATTCAAAAATATATGCTTTTTGTCAGGGCAATGAAGTAAAGGAATAATTATTTCTATGTAAACACATAACAATAGAAAAGTACAACTAGTATAAAGAAAACTTGCTGTTGTTTTGAAATCTGGAGTGCTAGAAGCCTGTGGGTTTATAACTTACTGGAAATGACAACTAGCTTTTTAAATTCACTATTCTATTCTGGGTCTCTGTTCTGGGTCTCGTGCAAGTTACCCTTTGCAATCTGAAGGTAACAGTGTAAAAGATGATGAAAGGCATGTTTGTGGCTGGCTGTCAAGCAACCAAAGGCAGAAGTTACTGGCATGTACTCCTTTATTTTGTGCATAGAGTGGGTGTAGGTGTTTAACTGGGTTTCTATTGGTTACATTCTCTTCCAATAGCAGAAAAGGAAGTGTTATTTTCCCAGCTAATTAGCATACTCTGGGAAAGAAACCAACTATGTTTCATTCTCTGCTAGTGTCAAATATAGACATAAAAACCAAGGTTTTTAAGAACTCTAGGTTCAAAAGGACAACAGGAAAAGAAATTTTTAAAAGTTTAAAAAAATTGCTTGAAGACAGCTACAGTGTACTTACATATAATAAATAAATAAATCTTTATAAACAAAAGCTTAAATAAATGAATGACACCAAATGTTGTATATGTTCTACTATGAGAAGTATGCAAGTTCCCTTCCACCCTTCCTTCCTCCTTCCCTCCTTTCCTCCCTCCTTCCCTCCTTCCCTCTGTCCCTCCCTCGTTCTATGTTTATAGTAGCCTAGTCTGTTTAAAATTCAGATCTTGCCTCAAGCCCCTCTTTCCATCCACCTTCTGGAATTACAGGTGTATGCCATAAAGGTGGCAAGAGATCTACTTCCTGAAGATGTCTTAATGTAGTGAAACTAGACAATACTTAGCTAAATCCAAAGGACAATAGCATGGCTGCTCCCTGACTCTGCCTACCTTGGAGTGGGCAATATAGGAAGATAAAAGAAGCTGCAACCTGGGAGGAAGGCAGAGTTCTATGACAGCAGAAGGAAGCAGGCAAAATGGTTATCACCTTGCCATCATTGGGAACTTATCCTGAAGTATATTTCAGTGTAAATGGCAAAGAAATGTATTCCTTTTCTGGCAATGAACAGCATATTTCTTCTTTCTCCGTCATCTCTTTCTGTAGTTTTCCCCTCTGCTATCAACAATTAATTCTGAACTCACTGACATATTTTTCATCTCACAACATTGCCTTACAAAACTTCCAAGTCTCCTTTGCTAAAAGGAAAAAAATAATTCTCAACTACTAAGACTAGTATTTCTGTCAGGACCAAGAGACTCTACTGTCCACTTCCCCTTAAACAAGAAGACAGAAATCCAAAGAAGAAATGGGGCTTTTGTGTGTGCTGCTGGGGATCATCCTGGGGCCTTGTGCATGTACCCACTGAGTCATGTACACCCCTAAACGAAGAAGCAGATTTTTACTCAAGTCCTGTCCTGAGGAAAGTCAGGAATTTTTGAAACATCTACTCCTGTTTTTCAAACCTTTCCATGGGGCAGATCCTGGCCCTCACCAATCTTTGGTCCCACTACTTGTCTAAATGGATCCTTTCTCTATTCAAAACTCTTTATCCTCAAACCTGACAGGAAGTTCTTGCCTCTTTGTTGCCTTTTTCTAGGAAACAATCTTTATTTTCTGCTTAGGTTTTTTTTTTTCTATCATAAGACTTGAGAGGATTAAAATGAAGGTTACTGGTTGTTTGTGCTTTTAAAATAGAGACAGGATAAAGACTACTGTAGTATACTACAAACAACAGTTACTTACCTGAGTATCTCAAGAGAAATAAAAAGAGATTCAAGAATTAATAGGAGACACATCTATAAACTTGGCACCTGGGAGGCTGAATTAAGAAAATCTCAAACTTGAGACCAGCCTTGGCTACATGGCAAGATCTTATCTCAAATATGGGAGAGGGGTTAATGATTAACAAGGTTGGTAATTACAAACTCTATAGGGAAGACTAGTATCCACCTGGGCATGTTCAACCTACTAGGGGCTCCATCCTTAAGAAAAGTCTGGAGTTTCCCTCATACAAAAACTCAACTGTCCATAGTTCCTCAGTTAGGGGCAGGGGCTCATCTTCCTCCCCCCTATCCCTTCCTCCATTCTAGAATGTTTGCTGATCTTGTGCAGAACTTTCCAGGCAGCCAAAGTTGTTGTGAGTTCATGTGTGCAGTGGTCTTGTCATGTCTAGAAAACTCTGTTTCCCTCTAGTCTTCCCTGGCCCCTGGATCTTATACTATTTATACTCTCTCTTTTGAGATAGTCCTTGAGCCTTGGGTTGGTGGGTCATATAGGTGTCCTATTTTGGGCAGAGTATCTAATAGACACCTGTTCTCTGCACTTTTATCAGTTATGAGTTTCTGCATTAACCTGCCCACTGCACAAGAAGATTCTCTAATAAGATAACAACAAAAAGCACTTATGGTTGATTTATTCTGTGGGTTTTCTTGTGGTATCCTTGACCCTACTGGCTCCTGCAATCCTTCCCTCTTCTGCAGGATTTTCCAAGCTCTGAATTGACTGGATTTTAATATTATGATCATGATTTCTCTCCTATGGAGTGGGCTTTAGTGTAGTACCGCTATTTCATATTAGAAATATATTTCTATGCAGTTCATCATTACAATTCACTGGCACTATGGAAAAGTAAGACTGTTGATTGTGTCCCTCCTTGTCAGCCTACACAGTACTTTTTGAAATCTATAAACAATAACCTTCAGTTGGGCATGTTGGCACATTTAATCCCAGCACTTGGGAGGAAAAGGCAGGTTGATCTCTGTGAGTTCTAGTCTTGCCTTGTCTACAGACCAGGTCTACAGGGTAAGTTCTAGGAGAGCCAGGATTATTAAATAAAGAATCTCTGTCTCAGAAGAAAAAAAAAAACAAGCTAATCTTCACGAAACTAAGTGTGTGGTATCTTTAGGAATAGGGACTTACCTTCAAATTTTGTGAGGTAACCAAGGGTAACAGCAACTACATTTAGTGTTCTGGGAATCACTTAGACTAACAACTCAAAGGACTCAAAGAGAAGTTTCTCATGTTTGGTACTGAGTTTTTGTTAGATTATTTACAGCTCTTGTGAGGAGCATTGTCAGTCCAAGTGGTATAACTTCACTTAAGATGCACACACACACACATACACACACACACACACACACACACACTCACACATACACATGCACATGTGTGCACACACATCCTATATTAAGGTTTTTTTTTATCTTACTTTATATATCATATAACACAATGTATAATTGCTGCTGATAAGCCTCAGATTCACTGAAGCCTTCTGGTGGTGGAGGCAAGAACCTGATTCTTTCTTCAGAAGTGTTTTAAAAAAAACTAAACTTCTGGGGGTCAGATAGGTGAGTCAGTGGGTAAAAATGTTTTCTGTATAAGCATGAGGACTTGATTTAAAATTCCTAGCACCTGCATAAAAAGCTGAGTGTGAACACCCTGCTGTAAAGCCAGCACAATGGAGGACAGAGACAGGAAGATTATTGGAGCTTGTTAGTTAACCAATCTAGCTCTAGATTCTATGATAACAAGGCAGAGAGTGCTCAGAAGAACGCGGCAAAGACTGGTGTGGCATCACCTGATGTCTTCCTTTGATAAACTCACATGTGTACACACAAGTCTGGAGCACACACATATATCCCCATGCACACACAGGTGCATGAGTGCATGCACACACAAACACACACACACACACACACACCTGTCTGATCTCATACACATCCCCATTTTTTCATCTCAACACTGTTCTTAGTCTGTTTTCAGTCTTGACCTCTCTATTTTTCCTCACTTGCCCCATTATTCTGTTCCTATTTAGATACAAAGACTAATTTTTAACGAAATTAACAGATATTGTATTTTTGTCTTCCTTCTGCTTTCCCCTCACATGGTAAATTTCTTCACTCAGTTACCCTGAATAAATATTAGTAGAGTCACTACTGTGGTAGATATTGACAAGGCCTTGGAAAGACTAACACTTTAGGGACAGTTTCTGCTTCTGATATTTCACCATGTTAGCAATCTCTATCCACACATTTGTGTCATGATTGCAAACTTCTTAAAACTTCCCTGTGGGCTAAAACAGTTTGTATATTGTTCATTATATGAGTTTTACACTTGCTTGAAGAATTTTTCTGGAGTCTTTGTTTTCTCTTCTGCCTTGTCTGTATCCTGGGTTGTGGTTACACATGTTCCATTTTTGACATTTAATCTCTCTAAGGACAATATTGTAATTAAGAAGATTTTAATTGGCATGAACTTCAATTTTTTAAATCAGGTAAAACTTCATTTCATAAAATAGAATAAATATTGAGTGAACCAAATTGAAGAGGTTGTTTTGTAGACAAAGGCTGAAAAAAAAAAAAGAAACACTGAACAAAGAGCTAATTGATGAAAGTTACTTTCCATGTGAAATGTGGAGACAGAAAAGAGGGACAGAACAATAGACAGAGAACTGAGGTTACTTCAGGTTGTCATATAAAGTCTAAGTTAGACTGAACTTCTTTATCATGCCAACTAAAACAGATTCCCTTGGGAAAATTGTTCATCTCTCTCCTGATTCTGATGACAACTTGTTATCAATTTGATAGCATGCTCCAATAGCCTAGGTAACTCCATTTTGATTTTTTGACTATTAGACTCCAAACAATGGCATAATAACAAAGTCAAGTTACGAGAGAGTTTTTTTCTATATTTTTTTATTTACATTCCAAATGATTTCCCCTTTCCCGTTTCCTCCCTCCCTGAAAGTCCCATAAGCCCTCTTCCCTCCCCCTGTTCCCCATTCAACCCCCTCTTGCTTCTCTGTCCTGGTATTCCCCTACATCTAGTCTTTCCAGGACCAGGGGTCTCTCCTTCCATCTTCTTGGAAATCTATTGATATGTGAATTGTGTCTTGGGTATTCTGAGATACTGGGTTAATATCCCCTTATCAGTGACTGCATACCATGTGTGTTCTTTTGTGATTGGGTTAAGAGAGAGTTTGCTCAACAAAACAGAGTTAGATTTTTTTTTATTCTTTCTTCTCCATCTGTGGATAGAAATATTAAGGAAAAAAGTATATTTGTACTGAAGATGTAAAGGTCTCTTTTAAAAAAAATCATCATTGCCAAATCAACATATTATAAAATTCAAATAGCATTTGCAAGGTATTTGATTATTTAACTGAGGTGGTTTAAGTACATGAAAAATTCATAAATTTATAGGTAAACACTGTGCTATTGTATATAAGGGATGAGAACATTCACAGATTTTGGTATCCCTTGGGAGATACTGTCTTTGTAAACTGTGTCTCTGAAAAGGGACTTATATTCATCATGTACATATGTATATGTATATATGCATATCTATCTATCTATCTATCTATCTATCTATCTATCTATCTATAAACATTTTCATCTCAACAATTAAACTCCAAATATCCAATTTAGAAAAGAGTAAAGGTTCTAAATAAGTCTTCGGATTGAGATAAAGAAGTTTCCAACAAGCATATAAAAAGATACTCCACAGCATTACTCACTAGGGAAATTCAAATGCAATTCATCTCCATTAATGCCTACTAGAATGGCTACAATAATAAAACCACAGCAAAGTTGGCCTAGGGAGAGCAGTAGAAACACCAAGGGAAGTGGTACTCCTCATGTATTTTGGATCCATAGGGCCAGAAGAGGATGGCATGGAGTGCAGAGGCCTTAGAAAATTACTGTAAAAAGACTTAAAACAGCCCCTTCCTCAATGAGCAGAACCGCACAGAACCTGTGGCTGCACTCGCCCCTCCCCCAACAGCAGTAAGTGGAGCCTGCTAGAGCCAGAGTAAGGCTTAGAGCATCTCATTTCTACACAGCACATTGGCAGCAGGAAATTACTCCATAAGTGTTCTTTCTAATCTCTTATGTTGTATTATTTAGTCCCCACTCTTATATGTTTGTCACAGGATGTTTTTGCTTTTGTTTGTACTTAGTTAGATTTTTAGAATTACTGTGTATGTTTCTATATTTAATCTATTGCAAAGCATTTTTTAAAAAAGTTACCATTGTTGTTGTTATTATTATTATTATTATTAGTGTGTGTGTGTGTGTGTGTGTGTGTGTGTGTGTGTGTACAGATGCCCAATGTCCAAAAAAGAGCACCAGATTGCCTGTTGCTGAACTTAGAGGCAGATGTGAGTGGTCTGATGTGGAAGCTGGGAACCAATCTCTAGACCTCTGAAGATCTTATTGATGCACTATCTCTCTAGCCCACAAGGACATTTTTACTAGATGTTTTATCCATATTTTATGTATTTCTCCTCTTATTCTTATATCTTCCCACATTTCTCTCATTCTTCTACCCTCTTTCCATCTTGAAGAAGATAACAGAAGATAGAAAAATCTGTCATGGATTGATAGGATTAACCCAGTAAAAATGACCATTCTACAAAAAGAAATCTACATATTCAATGAAATCCCCAATCAAAATTCCAACACAATTCTTTGCAGATGTTGAATGGACAATTGTAGAGAGCCTTATTGGGGTGCCACGCCACCTGGCAGGAACATGAAATTGACCAAGGAGAAGTGCCTCTCCCAGTCTTTGAGTGGGAATTCCTGTGTTAGCCATAATCCCCTCCACCTAGGCTGGAGCGCTCAGACCAAGGTGAAGTCCATTGTTCTTCAAGAACTTGCAGTTTCCTAGCCACCTGTGGAGCAACCGAACTGGTTCTTCTAAGAGTTTCCAGCCTTTGGGGGAAGGGTTCCCCCCTCACTCCCCCCACCCACCTATATATTTGGAGACCCCCATTAAACTTTGAGCCTTGATCAGAAAACCTTTTGTTTTGGCTCCATATTTTCTCTCGCAAGCCTGTTCTATCCCAAGCTTTCCTTCCAGTAACCCGTTCGATGTAACTGCAGGTAGTTACAGACAATTCCCAACTTTGTATGGAAAAATAAAAAACTCTGGAGAGCTAAACAAACCTGAACAATAAAAGAACTGCTAGAGATATTACCACCCTTGATTTTAAGCTGTATTACAGAGTAATAGTAGTAAAAACCTCATGATACTGGCATTAAACCAAATGCATTGATCAATGAAATTGAACTGAAGAACCAGACATAAATTCATACACTTATGGACACCTGATTTTTGATGAAGAAGCCAAAAATACATATTTTAAAAAGACAGTATCTTCAAGAAATGATGCTGATCCAACTGGATATCTGCAGGTAGGAGAATGCAAGCTAACCCATATTTATCACCCTGAACAAAACTCAAGTCTAAGTGGATCAAAGACCTCAATATAAAACCAAATACACTGTACTTGATAGAAAAGAAAGTGGGGAATAGCCTTGAGTGCATTGGCATGGGAAACAACTCTCTGAACAGACCACCACCAACATAGGCAATACAATCAATAGTTAATAAATGGGACCTTGTGAAACTGAAAAGATCCTGTAAGGCAAAGGACACTGTTAATCAAGCAAAGAATTAGCCTATAGAATGGAAAAGATTTTTCTTTTTTTAAACCAATATCACATTCACTAGAGGTGTACTATGCAAAATCCATAAAGAACTCAAGAAAATAGATATTAAAAAAATCCAATTAAAACAGAGTACAGATCTAAACAGGGAATTTTCAATAGAAGAATCTGAAATGGCTGAGAAGCACTTAAAACTATTCAACATCCTAAGCCATCAGGGAAATGCAAACCAAAACTACTTTGAAATTCCATCTTACATTTGCCACAACGGCTAAGATCGATAACATGAGTAATAACACATGCTGGTAAAGATGTAGAACAAGAGAAACTTGGAGGAATCTCCATTGCTGGTGGGAGTGCACACACTTTTACAGCCACTATGGAAATCAATATGATGATTTCTTAGAAAATCAGGAATCAATCTACCTCAAGACTCAGCTATACCACTATTGGGCATATAACCAAAGAATGTCCCATTCTATTACAAGGACACTTGCTAAATAATGTTTATATGGCTTTTCTTCATAATAGCAAGAAACTGGAAATAATCAAACAACCTAGAAGTCTCTCAGCAAAAGAATGGAGTAAAAATAAGTAGTACCTTACTCATCATTTTGTGTCAAAAAAGAAAAAAAAAAGAAAAGAAAACAACAGCAACAACAACAAAAAAAAAACAACATGACATTTGCAGGCAAATGGATAGAACTAGAAAAAAATCATGCTGAGTAAGGTGACCCAGACCCACAAAGATAAATATGGTATGTATTCACTTATAAGTGAATATTAGCTGTTAAATAAATGATAATCCATCTACAATCCACAAACCCAGAGAAGTTAGGGGGGAATAAAAGGGCTCTGGGGAGGGGTTGGTGTGTGGACAGGGAAATACAATAAGTTTTCTGGTAGATTTGGAATAGTGGGATGGAAGTAAGAGGGGTCAGGTAGGGGTGGAAGGAATGGAGGGAGAGAGTGTGGAGAGAGACAGCTGGAACTGAGGAGCAATGGTGGAGTGTGGAAATCTAGTGCACTGGAAACTTCCCTGGACTCTATGAGGTTGCCCCTAGTGAAGATTCCCAGTAACGGGGAGTACGGTGTTTGAACTGGCCATCTTCTGTTGCCAGGTAAGGCTTCCAGTGGTGAGACTGGGTTGCATTCAGTTGAATGGTTGGCCAAGGGGTTCCTATTGAGATCCCTAAACAACCTAGGATGACATTAGGACAGGAAGTCACTCTCTGAAAACTGACATCTGGGTCCCATTGCTGAGGACAACATCCACACAGCTAATTGAATGTAGAAAGGTTGACATGGTGTCTTCATGGAGCATTCATCCCTATGGTCTAGGCTCTTTGATGCAAGAAGATTCTCTGTAGGCTACGGAATGAGAAACTTGGGCACCAATCCAGCCACAAAGCCCTCTACCTACAATCCGTTCTTCCAGCAAGATGTGCTGGAGCAACAGTGGTGGAGAACTTGTGTTTGAGATCAACCAATATTAGGTTTAGCTTGAGGACCATGCCATGAGAGGGAGCCTGTGCTCTATACTCCTGGATGGTCAAGATCCAGAGACTGTGTGTCCCAGAGGCTAAGGGTAGAACCAAACATGACTGACCAAAAAAAAAAAAAATCAATGAAATGATTTCTAATGATATTCTGCTGTACTCATAGTACAGTAGTCATCAGAGAGACTTCTTCCAGCAACACATGGGACTGAATGCAGAGATCCACAGCCAGACATTATGCTGAGAGAGAGTCTAAATTGGAAATCTCCATCAGGTTCCCTCCCTAATAGCTCAGGAAACCCCATGGAAACGGGGGGAAGAAAGATTGTAGGAGTCAGAGAAAGTATAAAATATCTGAAGACAGAGTGAAGGAGTTGGAACTATCAAACAAGAACAAAGATAAAATACTAAGAAGGTACTGGGGAAATTCCAAAATTTAAAAAATACTCTGAAAACATCAAATGTACAAAAATTAGGTGCTGAAGGAGAAGAATCTTGTTCAACATTACAGGAATCATTTTCAAAAGAATCATAATGGGAATTTTCACAGAGTTATAGAAACAGAAACAAATTCAGATACATAAAGCTTCATGACACCAAGCAGATAAGGTCAGAATAAGACCTTCTATCCTCAGACTATAATTAAACCATTAAATACAAAGAAACAAATATTAAGAACAAAGAAAGCATAGTGAAAGTAACAAAGACAAAACACCAAGTCACATAGAATGATAAGTCATTAGAATAACAGCAGACATGTCAGTGGAAACTTTAAAAGCCAGGAGGCTCTGAAACTGTTCCTAATTCTGAAGATACAACTACCTATATGGACTACTATATACAGCAGAACTATCAGTCATGATTGAATGAGAAACCAAAACTTTTCACAATAAGAATAAACTAAAGAAATTTTTGATGACTAAGCAAGCCATCATTATATGTCTTCAAAGGAATTCTTCAGACTGAAAAGAAAAACAAATTCACCATGAAGGCTTAGGAAATAACAAACCACAGTAAAATAATAGTGTACCAAGAGAGGAAGGGGGAAAGTGAACATGTCAAAACTAAGAAAACCACAGAAATCAATTCACATCCTCCAATAAAAACTATGAATATTAGTGTTCTTGGTTCTACTAAAGGACACAGACTGGGTAAACCAAAAAGCAGTAATCATCTAATTGTTGTCTCCAAGAAATGTACCTCACCATAAAAGACAGATAGTAACTTAGGGTAAAAAAATGGAAATATGGACCAGGCATGGTACCGCATGCCTTTGATCCCAGTAGGAGGCAGAGGCAAGCAGATCTCTGTGAGTCTAAGGCCAGCCTGGTCTACAAGGTGAGTTTCAAAGATAGCTAGGACTATTATACAGAGAAATTCTGTCTCAGGGGCAAAAAGAAAGGAAGGAAGGGAGGGAGGGAGGGAGGGAGGGAGGGAGGGAGGGAGGGAGAGAGAGAGAGAGAGAGAGAGAGAGAGAGAGAGAGAGAGAGAGAGAGAGGGGAAGAAGGACAGAAAGAAAGAAAGAAAGAAAGAAAGAAAGAAAGAAAGAAAGAAAGGAAGGAAGGAAGGAAGGAAGGAAGGAAGGAAGGAAGGAAGGAAGAAAGAAAGAAAGAAAGAAAGAAAGATGGGAATATGTATTCTAAGCATATTGCAAGCATATTGACCTAATAAACAAAGAGGAATCTATATCTTTTAAACAATCAAACGTCAAACCAAATCTGGTCAGAAAGGATAGAAAAGGTAACTTTCTACTGATCAATTCATTAAGAGGACATTAAAATTTTAAACATATATGCCCAGAACAGAACTGCACTCAATTTTATAACACAAATATTACTAGATGCAAAATCACAGATTAATTCCAGAAAAATCTTAGTGGGTGACGTCGACATTCTGTGCTCACCAATTGACTGTTCATCCCAACAAAAAAAAAATAAACAAAAATATTACATCACTTTATGGACTAAATGGACTTAACAAACATCTACAGACCATCATATCCAAACACCACAGAAAAATACATTCTTCTCAGGGGCCCATGTGACTTTCTATAAGGTAGATCATATATTAGAACACAAAGGAAGTTCCAATAAATATAGGAAAATTGGAATAACATAGAGAATTGTGTGTGATCACAGTGGAATAAGACTAAAATCAACAGAAAGTGAAACCAGGAGCATAGGTGAACTCAAACCAGCCCACTGCTACGTGAGGAATGGCTCTTTAAGAAATCAAGAATGACTTTTTAAAGAAGTCCTAGAATCAAATGAAAGCACCACAGACCAAAACCATTGGGACACAATGAAAGCAGTCCTATGAGGAAGGTTCATAACTGTAAGTGCCTATTTTAAGACCTCAGGGAAATCTCAGATAAATAACTTGGTAATTTACCTTAGTGTTATGGTGAAGGTAGGTGTAAATCAAACCTAAAACCAGTAGATAGAGAGAAATCATTAAGATTAGGGCAGACTTCTGGGAAATGGTAAAAGGAGCAAACGTTAGTGCAGTGGTAACCACAACAGTAGAAACAAAAATGCAAAGATCTGTAAAACAGAGTTGGTTATTTGAAGAGATAAACAAGATGAACAAACCCTTAGCTGAAGCAACCAAAATAAGGAAAGTGAAGACTGAAATTAACCTAATTAAGAATAAAAATGAAGCCATTACAACACATAGCAATGAAGTTCAGAAAATCATTAAAAACCTATATCTACTAAATTAAAAAAGCCTAACAAAAATGGATATGAATTTCTAAATGCCTAGGGCTTGCCAAAATTAAATCAAAATGAGATGAATACTTTAAACAGGTATGTAGTGAGCAGTGAGCTTGAAGCAATATTAAGAAAATCTCTGCACTGCCATCAAAAACAGTCCAGGCCCAGAAGGATTCACTGATTTACCAGATCTGCAAAGAACTAACACCAATGTTTCTCAAAGTATTTTATAAAGTACTAAGGAACATTACAAAATTCAGTGAAGCTAGTATTATACTAATACAAAATCTAATAAAGATGTAATAGATTTTAAATAGAAAATTAGTTGCTTTCCTACATATCAATGAAAAAATACATTGAGAAGAAAAATCAAGAAAACAACTTGCCCTTGACACAAGCTAGGGTGTCTGGGAAGAGAGAAGGCCAGTTTAGGAATGAATTGTGTGCAAGTCTGTGAGGGCATTTCCTTGATCAATGATTAATGAGGGTAAATGTGGGATAGCCCAGTCTGAGCATAAAAGAATACTGCTGTAGATATCAACATACTTGATTTCAAGTTGTACTACAGAGCCACAGTAATGAATAAAAACAGAGTGTGCTGGCACAATGACAGACACATTGATCAATATTATGAAATGGGGAATCCAGACACAAAGCGTTGCAATGTCAAGCCCTGGATTTGGTAAAGAGGTCACCAGCACACATCAGGGCAAGGACAGACAAATGAATAATGAACTATGCTATCCAGGCACAATGGGATTTTACCAGTTTAAAGAAAAAAATGCTATTATGAAATAGGACACAAGATCATCTTGTCTAGAAACAATAACCGTTGTACTTGGTTGTCAGCCGTAACTATATATTAAGGCCTATTGCTGAAAACAAAATGCATTTCAATGATAGGATACAGAGAAATCAAACTGGAAATGGCCTGGAAACTTTCTGCTAGCTACCTTTTGCAGTGTCAGAAAGTGCTTTTGGAGAGAATAGTTCTTAATGATATTAAACAGTGGTGAATCCTGCACACTACAGTTCTGACTTGCCAGGTTATGTGCATTGGTGCAACTGTAACCTTTCTGTTGTGCAGCTAATCATTCACGTTTTGATTGTATTTCAGGTTTGCTCCACGGGAGGGAATTTATGCCTGATACTATAATCCTAGCCAAAAGCCATAGTTTAAAGGTCATAGGTGGTGGTGGTGGTGGTGTTGGTGGTGGTGGTGGTGATGGTGGCGGTGGAGGTGGAAGTGGGGAATTTAGCCACTGTTATTTTGCTAAATGGATATTTCAAACTGTCTTCTAAATCTTTCTGTTTATACCCATGGTGCTGATCTCACCCTTAATTAGAAAAGTTTTGTTGTTGTTGTTATTGTTAACAGCAATCAATGTAGAAACTCATAAAATCAGGTCAATGTGCTGAGGATAGTGACTGTCTGCTGCTCATCCTTAAACAGGTCAGCAATCTCAACCTCCCCCAGTGCTCAGGGAACATTGTTGAAGAGGAAATGGAAAGAAGGTGTGACCTGGAGGATGAGAAGATGTGCTATGAATGCTGTCTTCTGGGTATGACATGACCACTGCACCCACTAACTCATAGCAACTTTGGTAACATGTACAATATCAAAATAGTTAGCATTCCATTATGGACAGGGGAGAGGCTCATGAGGTCCTTCCCCTAGAAGAGGAGCTATTGATAGTTAACTGCTGTTGAGAGAAGGAAGTCACTTTTTTCCTGGGGTGTGCCTACTGGTTTCTCATACTGGGGTGGATTGCCCCACACCCATGTGCGTAGTGATTTCATTAGTTGGACTCAGCTGGGTATTTTTAAAAAAATGAAGGTGAAGATGGGAAGGTGGGTAGGCTGTGTTGGTGAGTCTTGGGGTGTTGAAGTGGGGAGTTGATAGTGCATATGACCAACATACATTATTTAAAATGTCCTTCTAAAAGATATATGTTTATGAGTTGTAGTATAATTTGAAAATTTCAGGTGAATGGAATAATATGAAACTGGCTTCCTGAACTCAGCGTGTTTCAAGGCTTACTAACATCAAATTATATATCAGAGTATTTCCCTCATTGTTCAATAATATTTAATTGTATGACTGTATCAACTTTACTTTTCTCATTCATCAATTGACAAGTCACATTTCTGTTTTAGTTTTTATTGAGACAGTGTCTCCCTAGTTGGCCTGGAATTCACCAAATAGACCACTTGACCTTAAACTCATGGGTAATCTTCCTGCTTCTGCTTACTAAATGTCTGTTAGGATTGCAAGTGTGCACACCACACCTGGATCTGTCTGTCTGTCTGTCTGTCTGTCTGTCTGTCTGTCTACCTATTTACGACACAGGATCCCATTTAGTCTAGACTGTTATAAAATTTCATATATAGCATGTGTTATTCTTGAATATCTTATCCTTCTGCCTCTACTTCCCAAATGCAGAAGTCATAGGCATCACCAGACAGACATATGTGACAGGGTCAGAGCCCCTGAAGATACCAAGAGAGGCTATAAATGAAGATGCAGTCTCAGTTTCAGTGGAGATCCAAGAATTTTCAAGATTCTGGGACTGTAGGTTGTTTTGCAGGAACAGTGACAGGTATGGAATGGGGTTTGCCTGAGATGTTAGACGAGCTATGCATATTTCAGATGGTCAGGCTAGAGAAGTAGGAATACCCAAGCCCCTTGGAGTCTTAAAGACACTGAGCTATTTACACTATTGTATTTTGGTGTTTTTTTTTTAACTGATTGTAAATGTGCCCTGGTGTTCTCTCTTTGAAATAAGTATAAAAGTTGCTTTTGATTTTACAGGAGCCCATAGGTAAGAAACTTTAAATTCTTAAAGATAACTTGGACTTCAAATTGTTGGGATTTTTAAAACACTAGGGCTTTTAGAAAATACAGTATTTTATACTGTGATGTTAACATGAAATCTCAGAGATAAAGAAAAGAAAGGCTATGGTTTAAAAAGTAATGTGTTTGTGTGTCCAGCTCACAAGGGGTCCAATGTACCAGTTAGATTTTGTCAACTTCACAAAAGATGGAGTCATCTGTGAAGAAGGAACCTCAAATTGAGAAGATCTCTCTATCAAATTGGCTTGTAGGTAGGCATTTTTCTTGATTGACGTGAGAGGATCTAGTCCACCACAAGATGGGTGGTATCATGCCTTGACAGTAAACTGCAGCTATATGCAGAGTAGTAAAAAGTATTCCCCCGTGGTGGTCTCCATTTCAGTTTCTGCCTTTCCTTTCCTTTCCTAAGTGACAACCTGTAACATGACAATGTAATAAACACTTTCTTCTGCAACAGAAAGCAAACAAAGACTGTGTGTGTGTGTGTATGTGTGTGTATGTGTGTGTGTGTATGTGTGTGTGTGTGCATGTATTGTGTCATATGTGTGACAGTCAGAGGACAAGATGCAAGAATCAATTCACTCCACACAATGAGTCTAGGGACTGAACTCAGGTCTTCAGTCTTGTCAGCAAGTGCCTTACCCATTGAACCACCTAAGCAGCCCCATTGACCTTCCTGCCAACTTCAGAATGCTGGGTTTACAGGTGTTTGCTAGCATGACTAGTTTTATATGGTGTTGAGGATAGAACCCAGAGCATTATGCATGATAGATAAGCACTCTAGCAACTGAGCAACTTTTTAATTTTAATGAATGAATTTTATGGGATATTAACTATATCTTAATAAGCTACTCAAAGTCTCATACACACACACACACACACACACAGAGAGAGAGAGAGAGAGAGAGAGAGAGAGAGAGAGAGAGAGAGAGAGAGAGAGAGAGAGACAGACAGACACAGACAGAGACACAGAGACAGAGACAAACAGAGACAGAAAGAGAGAGGAAAAAAAGAGATTGTGAGCCATCTGATATGGCTGTTGGGACTTGAACTTAGATCGTCTTAGTTGAACTTAGATCGTTAAGAACAGCAAATGGTCTTAAATGCTGAGCCATCTCTCTAACCCCTAGATTTGTGATTTTTTCTTTCTTATTTATTTATTTATTTATTTATTTATTTATTTTTACACTCCATATTTTATCCGTCCTCCCTCCCTGGTTCACCCTGCAACTGACTGTTCCACATCCCATACCTCCTCCCTGCCTCCCTGTCTCTATGAGAATGTCCCTACCCCCACCCCCCACCCCACCTGACCTCTAAACTTACTGGGGCCTCCAGTCTCTTGAGGGTTAGGTGCATTTTTTCTCTGATTGAACACAGACCTGGCAGTCCTCTGCTGTATATGTGTTGGGGGCTTCATATCAGCTGGTGTATGCTGCCTGTTTGTGTCCAGTGTTTGAGAGATACCGGGGGTCCAGATTAATTGAGACTGCTAGTCCTCCTACAGGGTCGCCCTCAGCTTCATTCAGCCTTCCCTAATTCAACAGCAAGGGTCAGCTGCTTCTGTTCATTGGTTGGGTGCAAATATCTGCATCTGACTCTTTCAGCTGCTCCTTGGGTCTTCCGGAGTGTGGTCATGCGAGGTTCCGTTTTGTGAGCTCTCCATAGCCTCAGTAATAGTGTCAGGTCTTGGGACCTCCCCTTGAGCTGGATCCCACTTTGGGCCTGTTGCTGGACCTTCTTTTCCTCAGGTTCCTCTCCATTTCCATAAAGAAAGTGAAAATGTAGGGCTTATTTAGACTTCCCTTGAATGTTTGGTTTCCTTTTAATATCTCTTTTCCTTCTGTTGTGACTTATTCTGGGAGCAGGATACGAACAAATGCTTAGTCACCACAGATAGATAACACACTGTTGACAGATATAAAGGGGGGAGAGAGAGAGAGAGAGAGAGAGAGAGAGAGAGAGAGAGAGAGAGAGAGAGAGAACTAAAACTTATGTTTGTGAATCAGTGAGTTCATTGGTATTACTTACAGGAACATGGCTCTGAGGCTAACCTATAGGAGCATGAGTAACTCAAAGGCAGAAAAGAATCTTGAGCAATACACTCAAAAGCTACATCACTGAACTCCACACACACCTTGCAGGCAACTCTTCCAACAAGTCTCATCTCCACAGCAACTTGCCATTGATTTTATGACCCTGTGGAGGGCCTTATGAATCTCTTAACTTCCAAGAAGTAGCTATTGTCATCACAAAAGCACAGATCTTACCTCACAGAGGCTAAAAGCTAGTTTATTCTGGAGTCAAATAGGAATGACCATGGCTCAGACACACAAGTGTAGATTACTCCAAATTTCACATTCCAACATAGAAGCAGTTTCATACAGTTTTTACAGTTTGGCAAAACAAAACAAAAAAGTCATAAATCAAGGTACTTTTCAAATATGTTGGAGGGAACAAAGCCCAATGCAGCGATCTCTGCTATAGGCCTCAGATGCTGAAAATGCTGTTAGTCCTTTGATGAGTTGAAAACTGGATTTTGTCAAATTAATACATTACAGAAGGTTTGTATCTGTCTGTTAGTCACAGGATGTTAGGTTTGACACATATGTGCAAAGATAAGGCTATTTATGGGTAAAGACAGCCCTACACAAATTGTAATTAGGTTCTGAAAAGGCAACATTCTAATCTCCACTGATGTTCACAGTTAAGAAGCCCTCACAGACAGCTTCTTTCCAGAATTCTATTTCACAGTGCCCCCTGCTAACCAGGCACCACATTGTGAGTACAGGAAGCCACTTAATCATTCCCACAGTGCTAGGATTCTAATTTCTAGGATTTGATCTAGATGAGGTCACGTAGTGGGCAGGAGAACAGTCTTCAGCAGAGAGGAATAACTGGTAAAATCATTAAAACCATCAAAAATTTTCCTGAATAAAATCAAATTATTAGCCGTATGGTCTGGATCAGACTTCCTTTGTGTCCTTTGCATTTGACATAACATTTACCCTTCAAATATAAGATTATTACCTAAAATTAAAATGAAAAAGCTAGGCTTGTTTCTACCTGTATTTACAGTTATTTTTATTCTATGAACCACCTTACTTACATTTGAGATATTTAAACTAATTCGTTTTTCTTCTTTTCTTCTTCTCCTCCTCTTCTCCTTCCTTTTGTATTTCCTCCTCCTCCTCTTCCTCCTCTTCCTCCTCCTCCTCCTCTTCTTTTGCTTCTTCTTTTCCTCCTCCTCCTCTTCCTCCTCCTCCCCTTCCCTCCCTGCCTCAGGGATTTTGTGTAGTTTGATCTTAAAATTTAGCTTCATGTGGCATAATTAGATATAACTTTACAAAAGACTGATCTTTAATATTATCATCCCTTCTATGTGAATACTGATTTGCTCAATTTTATTGATGTATTAATAGGGATAGAAACAAGAAATCAGACCATACTAAAAACCAGAATTTTGTGGTCCTTACAGGTATAACCAAACATTACCTTTTATTTTAATGGTTAGAAATACAATGAAACTCTAGAAGAAATCATTACAATGATGCTTATTTCCTTTTTATTAGCAAAATACAGTTATTGTTTGATTTATTTTTTTCAAAATTCTGGTTTGTTACACTACAGGACATCTTAGACACCAATTTAATCAAGAAATACCAGTACTTATGGTATAAAACATCATGAATATTGTTGATTTTAAAGATTGATGTCTTTTGTATAATTTGATAAAAAGAATTAACATGAATCTTTGGGCATCTCTAGCTATAATAAATTGAATTAATGTTTTTGAAAGCATAGTATAGAGCCTTTTACAATGTTGAATTTGTTATATATTCATAATGATAAAAATGCTCAGGCCCAGTACACACACACACACACACACACACACACACACACACACACACACACACACACACACACTTTAACAAGTTATTTTTATTTTATGTTCACTGGTGTTTCACCTATATGTGTAGCTGTGTGAGGGTGTCAGATCCTGGAGTTATAGACATTTGTGAGCTGCGATATAGTTACTGAGAATTGAGCCAGGGCCTCTGGAAAATTGGTCAGGGCTCTTAACTGCTGATCTATCTCTCCAGCCCCCCTACAGCACAGTCTAAATAGGAACAAATCTATTTCCTTGGCTATAAGAATTTGGGTTTAAGATATAGGTACTGCAATTGGAGTTTCCTTTTAAAGATTTAAAATAAGATTTTATAAATTTAAAAACTACTTATTCTTGTCATGTCCAAATGAAATTTAAAAACCTGAGCCTGTGACTATGATTTTTAATAAAGGAGGTTTAGCAGTCAGTGCTTTTATTGTAACTGTTACTAAGGCTAGACTAACATCAGAATTCTGTTTCTTAAAGTTAAACCTTGAACACTGAAGTCTTAACATCATAAGTATAACTTTAAGCTTCATCTTTTATTACATATCTTAAATCATTTACTAGGACAAAAACATGGTAGTAGTTGAACTTTGCTTTTACATTTAAACCTGTTTTCTGATTTTTTTTTATTTTCCAAGTTTTTTTTTATTTACATTCCAAATCATTTCCCCTTTCCCGTTTCCTCCCTCCCCGAAAGTCTCATAAGCCCCCTTCCCTCCCACTTTTCTCCATTCAACCCCCTCTCGTTTCTCTGTCCTGGCGTTCCACTACATCCAGTCTTTCCAGGAACAGGGATCTCTCCTTCCATCTTCTTAGAAATCTATTGATATGCGAATTGTGTCTAGGGTATTCTGAGATTCTGGGTTAATATCCCCTTATTAGTGACTGCATACCATGTGTGTTTTTTGTGATTGGGTTACCTCACTAAGGATGATATTTTCAAGTTCTGATCATTTGCCTAGGAATTTTGTGAATTCATTGTTTTTAATTGAAGAGTAGTATTCCATTGTGTAGATATACCACATCTTCTGAATCCATTCCTCCATTGAGGGACATCTGGGTTCTTTCCAGCTTCTGGCTATTATAAATAAGGCTGCTATGAACATAGGAGAGCATGCGTCCTTATTGCATGCAGGTAAAGCCTCTGGGTATATGCCCAGGAGTGGTATAGCCGGATCCTCCGGGAGTGTCATGCCCAGTTTTCTGAGGAACCGCCAGACTGCTTTCCAGAGTGGTTGTACCAGCTTGCAATTCCACCAGCAGTGGAGGAGTGTTCCTCTTTCTCACATCCTCGCCAACAACTGCTGTCTCCTGTGTTTTTGATCTTAGCCATTCTGAGTGGTGTGAGATGGAATCTCAGGGTTGTTTTGGTTTGCATTTCCCTAATGACTAACGATGATGAACATCTCTTTAGGTGCTTCTCAGCCATTACATATTCTTCAGGTGAGAACTCTTTGTTTAGCTCTGTACCCCATTTTTTAATAGGGTTACTTGCCTCTCTGGAGTTTAACTTCTTGAGTTCTTTGTATATATTGGATATTAGCCCTCTGTCGGATGTAGGGTTGGTAAAGATCATTTCCCAGTTAGTTGGTTGCCGCTTTGTCTTTTTGACAGTGTCCTTTGCCTTGAAAAAACTTTGTAATTTAATGAGGTCCCATTTGTCTATTCTTGATCTTAGAGCATAAGCTATTGGAGTTCTGTTCAGGAAATTCTCCCCTGTGCCCATATGTTCAAGGTTCTTCCCTAGTTTCCTTTCTATTAGTTTCAGTGTATCTGGTTTTATGTGGAGATCCTTGATCCACTTGGAATTGAGCTTAGTGCAAGGAGATAAGAATGGGTCAATTTGCATTCTTCTGCATGTTGACCTCCAGTTGAGCCAGCACCATTTGTTGAAAAGGCTATCTTTTTTCCACTGGATGGTTTTAGCTCCTTTGTCAAAGATCAAGTGACCATAGGAGTGTGGATTCATTTCTGGGTCTTCAATTCTGTTCCATTGATCTACATGCCTGTCACTGTACCAATACCATGCGGTTTTTAACACTATTGCTCTGTAGTACAGCTTGAGGTCCGGGATACTGATTCCTCCAGAGGTTCTTTTACTCTTGAGAATAGTTTTAGCTATTCTGGGTTTTCTGTTATTCCAGATGAATTTTTGAATTGCTCTTTCTAACTCTATGAAGAATTGAGTTGGGATTTTGATGGGGATTGCACTGAATCTGTATATTACTTTTGGTAAGATGCTCATTTTTGCTATATTAATCCTGTCAATCCATGAGCATGGCAGATTTTTCCATCTTCTGAGGTCTTCTTCAATTTCTTTCTTCAGAGACTTGAAGTTCTTGTCATACAGATCTTTCACTTGTTTGGTTAGAGTCACGCCCAGATACTTTATATGGTTTGTGGCTATCGTGAAGGGTATCATTTCTCTTACTTCTTTCGCAGCCTGCTTATCCTTTGAGTATAGGAAGGCTACTGACTTGCTCGAGTTGATTTTATATCCGGCCACTTTGCTGAAGTCGTTTATCAGCTGTAGGAGTTCTCTGGTGGAGTTCTTTGGGTCGCTTAAGTATACTATCATATCGTCTGCAAATAGTGATAGTTTGACTTCTTCCTTTCCAATTTGTATCCCTTTGACCTCTTTTTGTCGTCTAATTCCTCTAGCTAGAACTTCAAGTACTATATTGAAAAGATATGGAGAGAGAGGGCAGCCTTGTCTAGTCCCTGATTTTAGTGGGATTGCTTCAAATTTCTCTCCATTTAGATTGATGCTGGCTACCGGTTTGCTGTAAATTGCTTTTACTATGTTTAGATACGGGCCTTGAATTCCTGATCTTTCCAAGACCTTTAGCATGAAAGGATGCTGAATGTTGTCAAATGCTTTCTCAGCATCTAATGAGATGACCATGTGGTTTTTTTCTTTGAGATTGTTTATGTAGTGGATTACATTGATGGATTTCCTTATATTGAACCATCCCTGCATCCCTGGGATGAAGCCTACTTGATCTTAGTGAATGATCGTTTTGATGTGTTCTTGGATTCGATTGGCAAGAATTTTATTGAGTATTTTTGCATCGATATTCATAAGAGAGATTGGCCTGAGATTCTCTTTCTTTGTCGGATCTTTGTGTGCTTTTGGTATTAGTGTAATTGTGGCTTCATAGAACGAGTTGGGTAGTGTTCCTTCTGTTTCTATTTTGTGGAACAGTTTGAAGAGTATTGGTGTTAGGTCTTCCTTGAAGGTCTGATAGAATTCTGCACTAAAACCATCTGGACCTGTGCTTTTTTTGGTTGGAAGACTTCCAATGACAACTTCTATTTCTTCAGGGGTTATAGGACGGTTTAGATGGTCTATTTGATCCTGATTTAATTTTGGTATTTGGTATCTGTCAAGGAAATTATCCATTTTCTCGAGATTTTCTAGTTGTGTTGAATACAGGTTTTTGTAGTAGGATCTGACGATTTTTTGAATTTCCTCAGTTTCTGTTGTTATCTCTCCCTTTTCGTTTTGGATTTTATTAATTTGGATACTATCTCTGTGCCCTCTGGTTAGTCTGGCTAATGGCTTATCTATCTTGTTGATTTTCTCACAGAACCAACTCCTCGTTTTGTTGATTCTTTGTATGGTTTTATTTGTTTCTACTTGATTGATTTCAGCCCTGAGTTTGATGATTTCCTGCCTTCTACTCCTCTTTGGTGTATTTGCTTCTTTTTGTTCCAGGGCTTTCAGGTGTGCCATTAAACTGTTAGTGTATGCTGTCTCCCGTTTTTGTTTTTTTTTTTTTTTTTGGCGGCACTCAGGGCTATGAATTTTCCTCTTAGCATTGCTTTCATTGTTTCCCATAAATTAGGGTATGTTGTGCCTTCATTTTCATTAAATTTCAAAAAGTCTTTGATTTCTTTCTTTATTTCCACCTTGACCAAGTTATCATTGAGTAGAGAGCATTGTTCAGCCTCCATGTGTACGTGGGTTTTGTTTTGTTTTTGTTGCCATTGAAGACCACCCTTATTCCATAGTGATCTGATAGGAGGCATGGGATTAGTTCTATCTTCTTATATCTGTTGAGGTCTGATTTGTGACCAATTATATGGTCAATTTTGGAGAAGGTACCATGAGGTGCTGAGAAGAAGGTGTATTCTTTAGCTCTAGGATGAAATGTTCTATATATATCTGTTAGTTCCAGTTGGTCCAAGGCTTCAATTAGATTCACTGTGTCCCTGTTTAGTTTCTGCTTTCCTGAACGATCCATTTCAGAGAGCGGGGTTTTGAAGTCACACACTATTATTGTGTGAGGTGCGATGTGTGCTTTGAGCTTTAGTAAAGTTTCTTTTACGAATGAGGGTGCCCTTGCATTTGGAGCATAGATATTCAGAATTGAGAGTTCTTGATGGTGGATTTTTCCCTTGATCAGTATGTAGTGTCCTTCTGTGTCTTTTTTGATGACTTTAGGTTGAAAATCAATTTTATCTGATATTAGGATGGCTACTCCGGCTCGTTTCTTGAGGCCATTTGCTTGTAAAATTGTTTTCCAGCCTTTTACTCTGAGGTAGTGTTTGTCTTTGACACTGAGGTGCATTTCCTGCATGCAGCAAAATGCTGGGTCCTGTTTACGTATCCAGTCTGCTAGTCTATGTCTTTTAATTGGGGAATTGAGACCATTGATATTAAGAGAGATTAAGGCATAGTGATTATTGCCATCTGCCATTCTTGACGCTATCTTTATGTTTGAGTGGTTATCTACTTTTGGGTTTGATTCAAGAAGGTTATTATCTCATTTTTTCCAGGGTGTTGTTTCTCTCCCTGTATTGGAGGTTTCCACCTATTATCCGTTGCAGGGCTGGATTTGTGGAAAGATATTGTGAAAATTTGGTTTTATCATGGAATATCTTGGTCTCTCCATCTATGGTGATTGAGAGTTTTGCTGGGTATAGTAGTCTAGGCTGGCATTTGTGCTGTCTTAGTGTCTGCATGAGATCTGCCCAGGATCTTCTGGCTTTCATAGTCTCTGGTGAGAAGTCTGATGTGATTCGGATAGGTCTTCCTTTGTATGTTACTTGGCCCTTTTCTCTTACTGCTTTTAGTATTCTTTCTTTGTTTAGAACATTTGGTGTTTTGATTATTATGTGACGGGAGGTATTTCTGTTCTGATCCAGTCTGTTTGGAGTTCTGTAGACTTCTTTTACGTTCATCGGCATCTCTCTCTTTAGGTTAGGGATGTTTTCCTCCATAATTTTGTTGAAGATGTTTACTGGCCTTTTAAGTTGCAAATCTTCAGTCTCATCTATACCTATAATCCTTAGGTTTGGTCTTCTCATTGTGTCCTGGATTTCCTGGATGTTTTGGGTTACCCGTTTTTTGCATTTTGCAT
Organism: Tokudaia tokunoshimensis; assembly: GCA_036184795.1. Taxonomy (NCBI): domain Eukaryota; kingdom Metazoa; phylum Chordata; class Mammalia; order Rodentia; family Muridae; genus Tokudaia; species Tokudaia tokunoshimensis. The sequence continues at coordinate 79,864,530 of BTHU01000002.1, read as the reverse complement.
TTTCTGTGACTGTTGAGTCAATGCTTTCTATGGAATCTTCAGCACCTGAGATTCTTTCTTCCATCTCTTGTATTCTATTGTTGATGTTTGCATCTATGACTCCTGATTTCTTCCCAAGGTTTTCTATCTCCAAAGTTGTCCCCCTTTGTGATTTCTTAGTTGTTTCTACTTCCTTTTTTAGTTCCTGGATGGATTTGCTGAGATCCTTCACTTGTTTGCTTGTATTTTCCTGTATTTCTTTAAGGTATTTTTGCATTACCTCTTTCAGGATTTCTGCCTGTTGACCCACGTTCTCCTGCATTTCTCTGAGCGATTTTTGTGTTTCCTCCTCATGGGAATCCATCTGTTGATCCATCGTCTCCTGCATTTCTTTAAGCAGTTCTCGTGTTTCCTTTGTAAGGGCATCTAACCTTTGATTCATTTCTTTAAGCAATTTTTGTGTTGCCTCCTTATGGGCATCCGTCTGTTGACCCATATTCTTCTGCATTTCTTTATGCAATTTTTGTGATTCCTTTGTGAGTGCATCTACCCATTGATTCATCTCGTTAAGCAATTTTTGTGTTGTCTCCTTGTGGGCCTCCATCTTTTGATCCATGTTCTCCTGCATTTCTCTAAGCAATTTTTGTGTTTCCTTTGTAAGGGCTTCTAACCGTTGATTCATGGTCTCCTATAATTCTTTATTAGATTTATTTGTGTCCTTCTTGTGATCCTCTAATAGCATCATGAGAAGTGATTTTAAATCCAGATCTTGTCTTTCGGATGTGGTGGGGTATCCAGGACTTGCTGCTGTTGGAGAGTTGGGTTCGGCTGGTGCCATATTACTTTGATTTCTTTTAGTAATGTTCCTACGTTTGCCTTTTGCCATCTGGTTACCTCTGATGTTAGTTGGTCCTGCTGTCACTGGCTGTTGGTTGGACCTCCTGTGAGCCTGCAAATCTATTTCTGCCCCCCTTGGATTACCAGGATTCCCCTGGCACAGATTTCTGGGGTCTGCCTTGCTCCTGAGTGACTTTGGAGCCCTGATGTGCCTTGCCCCAAGTGATGTTATATTGGGGAGGCCTTACACATCCAAATGCTCAGCCTAGTGGATTCCTGGAGCAGAGGTCGCCAAAGGGAGGCTGGTAGGCTCCTGCCCTGTGCAGGGGTGTGTGATCTCTCCCGGGGGGGGAGGGGGCGTCCCTCTGCCAGGCAGAAGTCCCACAGCAGAGCTGGCGTGCTGGTTACTGCAGATCAGCCCAGCACTTGGGAGCCGCATACACACAAGCCACCCGAGACCCAAGCGATATTATGCCTGTCTGTCTCAGAACCTGGCTGTCCCAACTTCCCAGTCACTGGAGCAAAGATGGTGGAGTGCACTCTGTACTCTCTCTGTGGCACTGGTCACCCTGCAGAGGCGATGGCCTACAGCAGATCTGGCACCCAGACAACGACAGCGCTATCCCGTTCTTGGGAGCAGGCGGAAGCCCCAACAGGCTGTGTCCCAAGCGATGTTATATTGGGAAGAACCTGGGTACCTGTCTCTTCAGTGCAGTCTACTGGAACAGTGGTCGCGGAAGGGAAGCTGGTAGGCTCCCGCACAGTGCGGGATCCCTTTGCCAGGCAGAAGTCCCACAATAGAGCTGGCACGCTGGTTACTGCAGATCTGCCCAGCACTTGGGAGCCTCGTACACACAAGCCGCCCGAGACCCAAGCGATATTATGCCTTTCTGTCTTAGAGCCTTGCAGTCCCAACTTCCCGGCCACTGGAGCAAAGATGGCGGAGTGCCTTTCTGATTTTTTTTAAATCTTTCTCAGCATGTAGCTTGTTAACATGTTTATTGTTAGTTTGTCTTTCTTGAGGGGAGACCTAGTAGCTCTAGGCAAATAGAGGCCTGATTTTTACATACAAAACCAATTTAGACTGGTAGGTAACTGCACCCCACCTCAAAGCCATTTCTTTTTTTTAATTTTAAGAGATTCACATAATTTAAATGTTTTAAAGGTGTTTTTTTTAACTTGTATCATCAAGTAATATGTTTATCTTTTGTACACAGACAAATTGTAAAACCAAAAATTTAAGGTTTTAAGGTTAAAACTTTTTAGCTATGAATAGACTGACCTGGCAGTGTAGCCACAAAGGAGGGGCTGGCTGATGCTTGCTTGGGGCTGCTAAACTCTGCAAAACATAGGTTAAAGGTTTCTCCACCAACATAGTAAGCCAATTCAAGGCAAATTAGAAGTACAAAAACAGGTTTGTTGGTGGCAGCTCTTAGGGAGGTTCACCCTTCTTAGAGAACAGGCTGGAGGAGTCCTGCTCAGGCTGTGGTAGTTTTTATGGATTGTAGACGAAAGAAAATGCCATGTCTTCCACAAGCTAGGCTGGTACGCAAATTTGGTCACTTAAGCAGGGATTGCAGCTGAAGGGGTGGTGAGGACCACAGTATAGGGTCCTTTGCACCAAGGTTCTAGAGACAAGGCTTGATGTGTACTAATTCTCCTAGTGGGAGAGTTGGGGTGGGCTCAGGAGCAGTTGGGTCCCGCCAGCATGCTGGCAGGAAGGTAGCTGTCAGCATGTGAACATAGAAGGGACCGTAGGAAGGAGAAGTAATGTAAGTACTTGACCAGCAGAGGGTTCTGGGCTAAGTTTTGGATGAGGAGGAAAGGCCTCCCATATAGGAGCTCCAAAGGGCTTAGATCTGTAGGAGAATGGGGTATCTTAGAGGTGGATAAGGGCAATCACGACAAGGGAAAGCCAAGATAACCTGAGCTCAAGAGAGAGAGAGAGCTTGGTGAGTTGCTGTTGATGAGTCTATTGACTCTCTCATTCTTTCTTGAGAATTGTGCATGGAGAGAATGTGGAGTTTCTAGAAGATGTTGAGAGTTTCAGACACGAGCTCAATGACCCTGATGGGAAAGGCTGGATTGTTGTCTGTTTGGATGATCTGTGGCACACCAATCTGAGGATTGATGTGTTCAAGGATCACCTGAGCCACCACATCTGCCATTTCCCTGGACAAAAGGAATGCCTTAATCCATCCTGTAAATTTCAACAAGAGTTAGGAGACAATGGAGCTTATTATGAATGGGCTAGTCCTCTCCGTTGGTGTCCTTGGAGCTAGTGCAGGGGCTAGTGTATCTGGAGAGCCCCCAGCAGGTTGGCCTTTGCACAAGTCTGACAGAAAGTGTAGAACTGAAAGAAGTGTGCCCAGAATCATTGGGTGTATGGGTGTGTGGGGGTAGGAAGGTATCAAAGAAAGAGTCTAAAAAGTGGGATAGAGTCTTGGGGTCAATGTGTAGAGTTTGACAATATCAAGATGATGAGGAACACCCAATTCTGGGGAAAGATAAAACAGTTGTTCAAATAGAACCATCTGTCCTTTGTCTGTATGGTCCCTTTATCAAGGAACATGAAACAATCAGTACCCCAGAGCTTCCAGGGACTAAACCACCAACCAAAGAGTACACATGAAGGGACCCATGGCTCCAGCTGCATGTGTTGCCGAGGATAGCCTATTGTTCATCAATGGGACGAGAGTCCCTTGGTCCTAGAAAAGTGACATGCACTCAAAGTGAGCATCTGACATGGACAGAATGGTGCCATTTGTGAGGAACAAGTCATCCATAAAAATCACAGTCTAAGCACACACCATTGTTCTTCTGGCTTATCCATGTTTGTTTTCTAGAGCCACATTGGTAATATGTACTCAAGGCTGTATCTTGCTTTTCCTTAGTATAGCCTTATATTATATGAATTGCCCCTATGTCTTTAATGACTTTACATAAACACTATTTTAATGAACACATGATGGGCCATAAAACAATGGCTCTCTTTTATACTACTTTACTAAAGTGGACCTTCTGGATTCTTTTCACTTATTTTTATAAGCAATACTACAATGAACATCATCATGGTAAAGATTCTGATTTGGATTTTTTTTAAATTAATAAATTCTAAAAGGGAAACTCTGGGCTCTGGGATGTACACTTTTCTTTCATCTTTTTCTTTTTATAAAAAAAAATGGGTACATTGCCCAGAGAGTATATTTGAAAATTCACAATTTTCCAAATATTTAGCTTAACTGTGGCAATATTTTGGCCCTTATAGAAGAAAACCTTGTTCTCTAAGATGCCCTAACACTGGAATATCCATTAAAGAGCAAGAAGAGAGATGGCCAATAGGAAAGAAAGCCTCTGTATTTTTAACTCACAAAGTTCATAAAAAGTGAGTTAAAGAAATATGTTCCTGCATACACCTAAACTACTCATATATACAGGTTTTAGAGTGCATGTTTATATGTATACTTCTGCCCTAGCAAGACTCTTTTATAGAGGGCACTGCTGAATGTCAAAGTCATTTGCATAGTCTCATTTGGATCTTTTGACTTAGTGTACAGAGGATGGCCCTCACGGGGCCTGTCAACTGTCAAGCACAGAGTAGGAGGGGCCCACTTGGCCTATACCTCCCTGCTGAGTTATAGCCTACCAATGGGTTCTGGGTGAGGGACAAACACTGTTTTTAGTTTTGTAGTCACTGATGAACCCACCGTGCTCCACTGGATAGATGCACATTAGTTAAACTTAGTGGCCATAAAACAAGAATTCTCAACAGAGGAATCTCAAATGGCTAAGAAGCATTTAAAGAAATGCTCAGCATCCTTAGTCATCAGGGAAATACAAATCAAAAAGACACTGAGATTCTACCTTATACCAATCAGAATGACTAAGGTCAAAAACTCAAGTGACAGCACATGCTGGCAAGGATGTGGAGGAAAGGGAACACGCCTCCATTGCTGTTGGGATCGCAAATTTGTACAACTACTCTGGAAATCAGTCTGGTTGTTTCTCAGAAAAATGGAAATAGTTCTACCTGAATACCCAGCTATACTGCTCCTGGGCATATACCCAAAAGAGCGTCCTCAATATCACAAGGCCACATGCTCCACTCTGTTCATAGCAGCTGTATTCACAATAACCAGAAACTGGAAACAACCCAGATGTCCCTCAACTTAAGAATGGAGACAGAAAATGTGGTTACTTTACACAATGGAATACTACTCAGCTATTAAAAACAAGGACATCATGAAATTTGCAGGAAAATGGATGGAACTAACCCAGACCCAAAAGGACATGCATAGTTTATACTCATTGATAAGTGGATATTAGCCATAAAATACAGACTACCCATGACATACCACACAGAGCCAGTGAAGCTAAACGAGAAGGAAGGCCTAAGTGAGGATGTTTGAATCATACTTAGAAGGAGGAACAAAATAGTCATATAAGGCAGAGGAAGGGAGGGAGGGAGGGAGGGGGAAAGGGAGGGAAAAGGGTGGGAGAGAGGAGGAGGAGGGGACTGGGGGAGGGCAGGGTCAGGTGTGTGGAGAGACAGGAGAGAGAACCAGAGGGCCATGAGAATGAATGGAAATCTGCAGCTGCTGGGGTGGGTGAGGTGGGGGAATCCTTAGGAAGACCCAGAGAACTGAGATGGTGGAGGTTTCCGGGAGTCAATGTGGATGACCTTAGCCAAGATGCCTACCAGTGGGAATATGGAAACTGAGGAGTCCACCTCCTCTAGCAAGGCAAGACTCCCCAGTGGAGGGATATGGATACCAACCTACCCACAAAACGTTTGACCTAAAAATTGATTTGTCTAAAAGAAATGCAGGGACCAAGATGGAGCAGATAGTGAAGGAATGGCCAACCAATAACTGGCCCAATTTTAAACCTATCCCACGGGCAAACACCAATCCTTGACATTAGTAATGATGCTCTGTTATGATTACAGACAAGAGCTCAGCATAACCGTCTTCTGAGAGGTTCTACCTAGCAGCTGACTAAAACAGATGCAGATACCCACAGCCAAACATTGGATGGAGGTCGGGGACTCTTATGGAAGAGTTGGGGGAAGGATTGAGGCCCTGAAGGGGAAGGTAACCCCCACAGGATCACCAGCAGACTCAACTAACTTAGACCTTTGGGAGCTCTCAGAGACTGAACTACCAACCAAAGAACACACAAGGGCTTGAATGGGGCCCCAGGAACATATGCAGCAGACATTCTGCTCAGTCTCCATGTGGGGTCCCCAGGAACTGGAGTGGAGGCTTTCCTTAAGGCTGGAGCCTGACTGTGGTATCTGTTTCCCAGTAGGCTTGCCTTGTCTGGCCAAAATGAGAGAAGATACGCCTACCCTGGCAGAGTCTTGAGGCTCCAGGGTGGACGTATATTGGGGGGGTGCACCCACTCAGTGGATGAGGGATGGGGGGAGTGTCTCTGTAGGGCGGACTAGGAGGGGGAAGGATTTGATGTAAATTAATTAATTAACTATAAAAGAAAAAAGACATGAATGTAGGAAAGGCCTTTGTAGGGATGAAGTAGGGGTAGTAAAAAGGGTGAGGGGGGATAAGAGAGGGTGAAGGTGCCAATCTGGTGGAGCTAAAGGCCAGTCCCTGGGGTACTGTGTCAGTTCAGGGATTGCCCAAGGCCAATGGATCCAAGGATATCTGGTACCCCTGGCAGTGGATTATGGCTACCTCTGCCAGGAGTTGGAGAGCCTCCAAGAGTTTGGCTATAAGAGGGCTGTTGACAATGGGAGTACCCTTGGCACTGAGGAACCCCCTTTACTTCCAAACAATAGAGTGGGTATGAGCTATTAAAAAGGCATATTTAGAGTTGGTATAGATGTTATCCCATTGGCCTTTGGCTATTTGCAGAACCCTATTTAAGATGACTAACTTGACCTTTTGTGAAGAAGTCCTATGATGGTTTGAATATGCTTGGCCCAGGGAGTGACACTATTTTGAGGTGTGGCCTTATTGGAGTAGGTGTGTCACTGTGGGCATGGACTTTAAGACTCTCATCCTAGCTGCCTAAAGCCAGTCCTCTAGCGATCTTCAGATGTACAATAAGAAACATTACAAGACCTTTCAGGTAAAAATTACATTCACAAAGTTCAGTCCATTTGTATTTGGCATTCTTTGGAGAAAGAATTCTACTTTCTATCCTATCTAGTCTTCAAAAACTCCAGAGACTCGCAGAATATGGCATTGAAAGATGTTTTTATTAATTTAAAGTGTTTTTGACATTTAGACATGCCAGCTACTGGCAGCACCCCATTTGACTTGGAACAAGATGATGTGAATCAAGGAACCTCCATTTGGAGATGGGTCTAATTGTGACAAGTTAGCCACTGGGCAAAGAGTGCTTTCCAGAAAGAGCAAACAGATGTAGGTGAGTTGACTGCCAAGCTCTGCCAATACAGGGTTAGAAAGTCCTTCATAATTCCTGCTTCACAAAAGATATGTCAGATATTCTGGGCCACAAGGCTAAAGATGATGGTCCAGTATTTTAGAGAATATTGGGGACTGTCTAAGCAGTCCAGACATCCTGTCTCTCTCATTTCTATAGTTTTTGTAAGATGCATAGTATTACTATAACCTTAAGTTGTGAAGGATCTAAGAAAATATTTTAGGGTCTAAGGAGATGTTTGAAGGATGATAAATGAAGGTTAGAGGGTCCAGAAAATGTCTTATGAAGGTTGGAAGAAATTATAAACAGGTGTTTGTAGGTTGATAATGAAAGTTGGGATAGAAACTGAGTTAGATACAAAATTTTGAACCCATCAAGATAGGATAAATGATAAAATACTTTATCTAAGTTGCCAAATATAAATAGACTTGACATTATGAATGTAACAGTTACCTAATAATTTTCATAATTGTTTCATTTCTGTTCCTATTGTATGCTATTATTATAAGAGAAAAAGCCTTCTTATTTAGACAAAAAAGAGGAATTGTTGAGGCTTAGTCTGTTGCTATGTATATATTATAATGGTAAATTCTGTGTATTAAGGTTTAGTTGCCTCAAGACCTATGAATACTCACATATGCTAGCTTTTGTTGTGCAAACCTTGTTTCTTCATTTAAATTGTTGGTTGAATAAAAGTGTCTACAGCCAGTAGCTGGGCAGAAAAGAGGCAGGTGGGTCATGAGTTCCCAGCTTGGGGTCTGAGGCAGAGAGGAGAAAGGAAAAAGAAGGCTGGCCAGTAGGTAAAGCATGTTGCAGTGTAAGAGGGGGAGGGATGTGTGGAAAAGGAGGAAGGGATGGGTAGAGGGGGGAAGTGTGGCCACTGGGTAAAGTACATGGCAGTGTAGAAGGTCTAGGGGAGTAGGTAGGGATCAGGGAAGCAGCAGCAGAGAGAGAGACCAATGACTCAGGCAGCTCAGTTATGGCAGATGGCTCAGGGTGCAAGTCCTCAGATGAAAGGGTGTCCTGGAGGTGCTGTAGACCTGGCCAACAAGACCTGGGCCACTGAGCATTGGCTACAGAGGGATGGGCAGGAGTGCAATTCTCCCAAAAAACTTGGACATCAGGGGGGTTCAGCCTACTTGCCCATAAACCAACAGAACATTTCAAGATCATAGTGGATGTGAAAATTTAGAGTGCCCTCTGGTGGCTGTTTAGATTAGTTGTCAACAGTGTACTGAAGCAAAGCCACAAAACAAAAAACCAAAGGAAAATCAGGCATTTTTGGGTGCAAGGTCCAAGACACTTCCTATTTGGATAAAATTTGCAGGACACTTCTGAGGATTGGGTTTTAGTCCGGCGGTGCCCATTTTCTCAGCCTGTGCTGGACCAAAGCTTATGGCTTAGCATCCCAACAGATAGTTTGGGGTTGAACAGTGGGTGATGGGGTAGCCTTGGCAGAGACTTCTCTCAATTCCATGAGGCTCCTAAGAACAGAGACAGTTTCTGTTCATAAACGGGCTTGCCCTGGTATAGCCGCCCCTCTTAGTAGGGAACCCATGGGTCCTGGACCCCGAAGAAGTCTTAGTTCATCACTGGGAAGGGCAGCAGCCCTCAAATCAAAATTTAGTCACCTCAAAGAAGAGAGAAAAATAGAGGCAGGGGAGTCTGGTCCACCTTGCTGGGGGCTCAACTATTCCTGAGTTTTGGTACCAAGATAATAGGTTTCTAGACTTAATAGGCTTTATAAAGCCTGGGTGTGAGGTAGAGGTGTGAGCCAGAGGCTCCAACAGAACACTGAGGACCTCCATCACGCAATCATAGAAATATGAGGATAAATTTGCACAGAAAGAATAGATCAAATGACCTCTGTATCATTTAAAATGACAGAGACTTACTAACTACCTGGACAGCGAGCCTGTTATCCTCCATGGTGATCGCCATGGCTTTCTTGGGGGCCAGAGCTTATCAGTCTTTGGTCTCCACACAGAACAGTGTTAAGCCTTCCAGCTGCCAGACAGGGCAACATCAGCAGTCTTTGGCCACCAGACCCAGAAGATCTGAGATTTTTTTTTTTAACATGGAGGAGGAACTTGGGGAACTGGCCTACCCTGCCAAGGCAGAATAGGACAGTCAAGCCAACTGTCTCCAGAGTTTTTGCACAGTCCTGGTGGTGGGAGAGGCATGAAGTATTTTTTTGCCCAGGGGTCAGTGTTGCCACACTTGCAGCAAATCCAAGGGGAATCTTCCTTAGAGATAGCCACAGTACTCCCAGAAGCTGCTATTTTGGGCAATTAGGGGTAAACTTTTCTTTAAACACCTTAAATGCCCACATGCAGCAGATCTCTCTGAGGGGTTTGAGGGCCATCATCTAATTTACTAAGTATAGCTGGTTTTAAACAAACTTTACTTGTTTTTAGTTACTTGCTTCAGGCTTAATCTTGAAAGTATATACAGAAGGCTGAAGCTTGTCTCTGTGAGTGATTTGCATTTGTACTTAGCATGACTACAAGCACAGTTCTGAACGCATTAAAGAATTTGATCATTTAGCACCAGGGAGCCAGGCAACTCCACAGCCTTCCAGCACACCAGGAGAGAGTGATCTCCCAACAGTGCTTTCACTTCTGAACACGGAGGTGAGATTTCCACCTTCTCTCTGGAGGGGAACAGCTAGGAGCACACAGGGCATACGATCAGTGGAGCAACTAGGATGGAAGTCTTCCCGCTGCCATTCGCACCAGAGAGCCAGGCAGCTCCACAACCTTCTGTGCACAGACTCTGACAGAAAAGAGTTGGTCTCCCAGGAGTATGGACACAGGCTTAGAGGCCCACAGGAGGGACAAACTCCAGTCAGAGACAGCAAGACCAACTAGCACCAGAGATAACCAGATGGTGAAAGGCAAGCAGAAGAACCCTACCAACAGAAACCAAGGCCACTTGGCAACATCAGAACCCAGTTCTCCCACCACAGCAAGTCCCAATACCCCAACACACCGGAAAAGCAAGAGTTGGATTTAAAATTGTATCTCATGATGCTGATAGAGGGCTTCAAGAAGGACTTAAATAACTCCCCTAAAGAAATACAGGAGAACATCTGTCAACAGGTAAAAGCCCTTAAAGAGGAAACATAAAAATCCCTTAAAGAATTAAAGGAAAATACAAACAAGTGAAGGAACTGAACAAAATCATCTAGGATCTAAAAGTGGAAGTAGAAACAAAGAAATCACAAAGTGAGACATCTCTGAAGATAGAAAACCTTGGAAAGAATTCAGGAGTCATAGATGCAAGCATCAACAACAGAATATAAGAGATAGAAGAAAGAATCTCAGGTGCTGAAGATACCAAAGAAAACATTGACTAAACAGTCAAAGAAAATGCAAAATGCAAAAAGCTCCTGAGCCAAAACATCCAGGAAATCCAGGACACAATGAGAAGACCAAACCTAAGGATTATAGGTATAGAAGAGAGCAAAGATTTCCAACTTAAAGGGCCAGTAAATATCTTCAACAAAATTATAGAAGAAAAAGTCCCTAACCTAAAGAAAGAGATGCCCATGAGCATACAAGATGTCTTCAGAACTCCAAACAGACTGGACCAGACCAGAAAGTCCTCCCGGCACATAATAATCAAAACACCAAATGTTCTAAACAAAGAAAGAATATTAAAAACAGTAAGGGAAAAACAGGCAAGTAACTTATAAAGGCAGACCTATCAGAATTAGACCAGACTTCTCACCTGAGACCATGAAAACTAAAATATACTGGACAGATCTCATACAGACCCTAAGAGAACAAAAATGCCTGCCCAGACTACTATACCCAAACTCTCAATCACCTTAGATGGATAAACCAAGATATTTCATGATAAAAACCAAATTTACACAATATTTGCCCACAAATCCAGCCGTACAAAGGATAATAGATGGAAAACGCCAACACAAGGAGGGAAACTACACCCTAGAAAAAGCAAGAAAGTAATCTTCTTTCAACAAACCCAGAAGAAGATACCCACACAAACATAAAAATAATGTAAAAAGATAACAGGAAGCAACAATCACTATTCCCTGATATCTCTTAACATCAATGGACTCAATTCCCCAATAAAAAGACATAGACTAACAGAAATATTTTTCATGTAAATCTTCAGTTTTATCAGAAAATGTTTGTAATTCCTCTTTCAATTAATTTAGTAATGTTTTTAATTCCACCTTCAATTAATTTAGAAAGGTTTTTTATATCTACCATTTATCTGTATAATTTTCCATGAAATAGTCAATTTTAACGTGTTTGTCAATATATTTCTTGAATTTTATCAGAAATATTTTCCATATAAATCTTCAATTTTACCTGGAAATGTTTATAATTCTACTTTCAATCAACTTAGAATTATTATTATGCCTACCATTTTATCTGTACAATTTCCATAATAATCTTCAATTTCAACATGGTTTTCTATATATTTCTTCAATTTTATCAGAAATATTTTCCATGTAAATCTTCAACTTTATCAGAAAATGTTTATAATTCCACTTTTAATCAACTTAGGAATACTTTTTTTTTTAGATTTATTTATTATATGTAAATACACTGTAGCTGTCTTCAGTCACTCCAGAAGAGGGCGTCAGATCTTGTTATGGATGGTTTTGAGCCACCATGTGGTTGCTGGGATTTGAACTCAGGACCTTTGGAAGAGCAGTCAGTGTTCTTAACCGCTGAGCCATCTCACCAGCCCCTTAGGAATACTTTTATGCCTACCATTATTATATCTATATAAAATTTTCTATGATAATCTTCAATTTTAACATGTTTTTCTACATTTTTCTACAATTTATCAGAAATATTTTCCACGTAAATCTTCAATTCTAACATAAAATGTTTCTATTTCATTTTTCAATTAATTTAGCAATGTTTTTATGTCTACCATTAATTTATGTCTACTCTTTAATTTTCCATAATTGTCAATTTTAACGTGTTTTTCTATATATCTCTTCTATTTTTTCAGAAATATTTCCACATAAATCTTCAATTTTATCATAAAATGTTTTTACTTCCTTTTTCAATGAAAGAACAGTCCTTTTTAAAAACAAAAGGAATTTGATCATGTATAAACTGATCATTAACTTTTGTGCCTTAAGTATATTTAACAGTTTGCAAGTTAGTACCTTTTATAATATTATGATTTAACAATTTTATTACTGTAAAGTTTGAGACTTAAATATTTTGAGTTGAAGATCCATTACTCCTGGCATTCACGAAAAGCAACAATACAAACAAACAAACAAGCAAAACGAATCCATGATTGTCCAAGATCCAAGAAAACTGTTTTAACTAACACTAGACCTCTCATCCTGCAAGATATGTTTTCTGGTTTGGTCATACTTCAACCTGTGAGATATCTGTTCTGGCCTTGGTCTCCCAGATCTTATAGTAACAAAATGAAAGTTTAAACCATAAATGTAGAGACTGGGAACTATATTTTCCTGACCCCATGGAATATCATAGTTTCAATATAAATTTTTTTAGTATCAAAACAAAACTTTAAAAGATAAGTGCAGTCCACAGACAGACTGAGAACTTAATTTTCCTCATTCCTTCATAGTGTACCTATACAGAATACCACTGTTTCTTATATGACTCAGTTTATCCAAATCATTAAAGCTTAACAAAGTAAAGACAAAGAAGCTAGACATACTTCTTCAAGTCAGTTTTTGTTGACTTGAATGATCGTTAAGAATTCACAAACTATATTTATCAAACACACGGTGCTCCTTATCTAGAGTTTTTAGAAGCCTGGTGTTGAAAACACTTAGCAAAGGCATACATAGTTAGACTCTAACAACTCTAAATCTGTTTTTGCTAGCCTGAGTAGACCTTTTACAATTTTAGGAGTTTATTAACCTTATTTATCAAACATTTGTTGGTAGTAACATTTAAAAAAATATGTATTTATTATGTATATAATGTTCTGCCTGCATGTATGCCTGAAGGCCAGAAGAGGGTACCAGATATCATTATAGATGGTTATGAGCCACCATGTGGTTGCTGGAAATTGAACTTGGGATCCCTGGAAGAACAGCCAGTACTCTTAACCTCTGAGCCATCTCTCCAGCCCAGTAACTTTTATCTTTATGAACAAGAATTGAGTTCAAGTTACACATATAGCAAATCTCTTTTTAAAAAAAAACAAGAACTCAATCCAAGTTACATACTAGTATTAGAAAGAGTCCACCAGAGATTACCACTCACACACAGTTTATAACCATTTGAAAGTCTTTATTCCAGTTGACTGAGACTATATTCAGGTATTTGGACACCTAAGTGTTGCAATGGGTGTCCAGGGAATGGGATTTTTGAAGGTAAAAGCCATGTCCTGGCATATTTCTTGGTAGCTGAAGGGGACGGGGATTTGCACAAATGAACATTTTGACAGAAGCTAAGATAAGCATATTAGGCTGGGTCTAAGACAAAGACTCACTTGGTGAGGACCCAGCTCCCATTCGCTACATTTTAAAGCCCCTTACCAGGAAGGCACCAAAACTGAATTCCATGTGGTGCCCAATCTGAGTTCCAGGTGGTGTCAACCACCTCCTGAACCAGGCAACTGAACAAGGACCCTATTTGGAAAATAGCCAGCTCTTGCTTGACACATCATTCTTTCACTTTCCTGGGACTATAAAAACCCTCCTTCTTGGGTTCTGCATTCAACATCCCCAGCCCGGTGTATTGGGACTGGTGAGCTGCTAGCCTGTGTCTGCTTCTGCCCTCTCAGACACCATTTCGTACCAGGACTGCTGGAAGGAGTGAAGCTTAGATTGGTGGCGGGGGTTCCACAGGACATTGTTTGGTGATGAGTACAGGGAGAAACAGCCTTCTCTGATATATATATATATATGTGTGTGTGTGTGTGTGTGTGTGTGTGTGTGTGAAACAGCTCTGTTTGTTAAGGGTGAATAAGGGATATATAAACCTTGGGAAGTGGGTAGGAATTTGGGAGGTGAGTGTGCAACACTGACTGGGGCTAAAGGGCTGGAAATGTTTCATTTGCCCGAAAAGGAATTCCATGTGCTAGCTGGACATGTCCTTATAGGGAAAGAGGAAGTAAAAACTGTAGTGTGGCCACCAGGCTATGTGACTATCTCAAGAGTGGCAGAGGTGGGGGTTGTACATGCAGGCCCAGAGCTAGGAGGAAACAATCCTAACTCCTGCTGGTCTCAGGACGAGATTTTTGGGGTTTGGACATGCTTTGACTTCCCTTTTGCTCCAGACTGGTTCCCCTAGTCGCATTGCTTACTGGTCACACAGTGAACCTTGCCAGAGAGCTGCACCAATAAACCTCCGATTGCTGCCAATGATCTGGTCACTTCACGACAACTCCGAGTCTCTTAAAGCAATTTGCTGGATGGAGGGATTCTGAGAAAGCAGGCAGTTTAACAGAAGTTATGATCAGCTAGATAGGGCATGGTGCCCTTGGGGTTCTAGAAAATGTTTGGGCAATTTTCCAAGAGCCTTTTCGTCAAGGAGATCAAGTTCTAATCAAGCCTAAATGTGGCCTAAGAAGATTGAATTCTAGTCAAGCCCAACGATCAAGGAACCTCTGCACTATCATACTCTGTCATACTAGCATGCTGTAGAAAATTAAGATTACCTATGTATAGATTTTTAATTATCAATCCAATTTGGTAGGTGGCATAAGCCAGCAGAAATAAATGATCCACACATTAGATGGGTCAAATTAGTAGCTTGGTTCAGTTAGGAGAGGCCATGTCCCTTGAAGAAGGGCATTTGTGATTTTCCTAGGTCTATAGCACCAGGTGTATGCAGGGCGCAGGGGCAATTATGAAACAACCAAAATGGCCATTCCATTAGGGGAGAGGTTTTTACTGTGAGTAAGAGAGAGAAAATATCCAGAAGCATCTGAAAGAGTCCAGAACAGAGAGGAAAAAGAAGCAGACTGGACGGCCAGAGCTAGGGAAGCAGGAATAACAAGAGTGAGTGTTGCATGTAGTTTTATGCTCTATCCACCATTAGCTCAGGGAAGTGACTGTGCTACTAGACCCCTTCTGGCTTCCCTTGAATCCTTAGATAAAAGACACAGACACATAGTTATTCAATTTCAACTTGCCTTCTTGGCACAATTGCTGGGCACTGCTATCTCCCACCTAAAAAAGCATGCCCTTATCAGTTTATCTCTGTCTCTCTCACCTGTCCTAAACTTCAGTTGCTAAACTCCCCTGACCACCTGCCTGTAGTAACAGCCTATGTAGCCAGAGATCTCACATGGTTGCCTGGTTCTCCTCTCTCCGAAGCATGGCGAACTCCGTCCTTGTGTCCCTCTGCCTGCCTCCAGGGATCTGGAAGTCCTGCCTGTCCCTTCCACCCAGCAATTGGTTCCTGGCTTTCTTTACTGACAGATCAAGAATGAATTGGGGAACAGGACCTTAGCATCAGACCTAACCCCTACAAGTGGAGATAGTACAGAATAACCTGTTATACAAAGGATGAATGAATAACTAAGAGGCAGGAAGCTTGTGAGTTGGAACAAGCCTGGGAGTTTAGGGTAGGGGAGGAGGTGAGAAGGGCTAGGATAACAATGTGGAGGCCTTGAAATGTAAAATGGGTGCTTGTGAATAGGGACTGTAGGAGCCTGGAGTCATATGTCCCTTCTTCCAGAGGCAAGGAAGATATTTCCTTTGACAGACAAAAACCATTTCACTAGTTCATGAGGAATTCTAGCTTTAACCTAACTACCAGAAATCAGTTTATATCCTGCTTGAGCTGGAACAAGACTGTCATTTCTGAACATATGCACTGCCTTTTGGAGTTTGATGAACTGGAGTTTTCTTTGGACCTGACAATTCTTAAAATCCCAAATGATGCTGAGTAATGAGAAAAAAATTTTAATAGATAACAACAACAAAACTTTCATTTAGACATGAAAACTAGGCTTATGTAAGATGGGAATTTGGGATAAGCAAACAATCATAACAAGTAAGATGATTATGAAATGACACAATGTCTTAGTTAGGGTTTGTATTCCTGCACAAAACATCATGACCAAGAAGCAAGTTGGGGAGGAAAGGATTTATTCAGCTTACACTTCCACATTGCTGTTCATCACCAAAGGAAGTCAGGACAGGAACTCACACAGGGCAGGAACTTGGAGGCAGGAGCTGATATAGAGGCTATGGAGAGTTGCTATTTACTGGATTGCTTCCCCTGGCTTGCTCAGCTTGCTTTCATATAGAACTCAGGACTACCAGCTGAGGAATGACACCATCCAAATTTGGTTGGACCCTCCCTGCTTGGTCACTAATTGAGAAAATGCCTTACAGATGGATCTTATGGAGGCATTTCCTCAATGGAGGCTCTTTTCTCTATGATAACTCCAGCTTGTGTCAAGCTGGCACACAAAACCCTCCAGTATACACAATTTGATTATATTTGTAATTTCTTTAAAACCAAGATTAGCATTATTTAATATCTTAAGAATATAGCAAGTGCTTTGATCCTCCAGATCCAATCCTCCAGTCTCATGCCCAGCTCTTCAGTAAAACATTCATGACAGCCTTTCCTCACTCCCTGCTTCCATACTCTGGATCCTACAGATCTTCTCCTTCTACCCTTCCTTACCTCACTCTTGCTTTGTGCCAGACCTCAGCCTCAGAAGGCACCATCTGCTAACCAAAGGGCCACCAGTAGGCTGAAGCCAGACCCAGATTGCTCCTATCATTCCTGAGATCCAGTCCTCTCTGTCTCATCTCCAGATCTGAGGCAGGAAAACTGCAGTCTCCCTTTACTTTCTGACCCCATCCCTAATAGACCACAAAGATCTTCTCCCTAACCTTTCTTCCTCCAACTCACCCCATATCCTAGATTTTAATACTAGCAAGGCTAATCAGCTGAGCAGGCCAGAAAAACAGGCAACACATCATCATACTCTCCAAAAATCCAGACATGGAACAAAAAGCAAGGAACAAAACACTCAGTGAACAAAGACAAGACCCAGAAATCAGTGCCAAGAATTATTGGCATCCCAAACCCAAATGCCTAGATGCCAGTATGAGAACACAAGCAATGACAGCCAGAGCATTAGAGCCCACTATCTTACCCAGCAGAGCCTGGATATTCCAACACATTAGAAAAAGACCTTCAAACTAACTATATGAAGATGATAGAGATTCTTAAAGAGGAAATGAATAAATCCCTTAAAGAAATATAGAAAAATACAAACAAACAGTATAAGAAAATAAATAAAACTGTTTAAGACCTGAATTTTGAAATAGAATTAGTAAAGAAAACCCAAACTGAGAAAATTCTGGAAATAAAAAAGGTAAGAATTCAAACAAGAATGGCAGAGGCAGGTTTCACCAACAAAATACAAGATAGGTAAGAAAGAATCGGAGGTGTGGAAGATACAATAGAAGAAATGGATACATTGGTCAACAAAAACCTTAAATCAGAAAACTTCTGCTATAAAATATCCAGAAAATCTGGGACACTATGAAAAGACCATATCTAAGAATAATAGGTATAGAGGAAGAAGAAACTCAGCTTAAAGGAACAGAAAATGTTTTCAACAAAACTATAGAAAAAAAATTTCCTAAAGGAAAGGAGATGCCTATAAATGTAGAAGAAGCATACAGAACATCAAATAGATTGAACCAGAAAAGAAACTCCCCTTACCACTTAATAATCAAACACTAAACACGCAGAACAAAGAAAGAATATTAAAAGCTGTAAGATAAAAAGAATAGGTAACATATACAATTACATCCAATTTCTCAGTGGAGACTCTAAAATCAAGAAGGGCCTGGACAGATGTTCTACAGACTCTAAGAGACCACAGATGCCAGCCTAGACTTCCATACATAGAAACACTTTAAATGTCCATAGATAGAGAAAATAAGCTATTTCATGATAATACCAAATTTAAATGATATCTAGCTACAAACACAGCCATACAGAAAGTTCTAAAAGGAAAACTCCAACCTAAAATGGTTTACTACAACTGTGAACATCAATGATAGACATTAACTCAGGCTAAAGGGTTAGAAAAAGATATACCAAGCAAGTGTACCTAGGAAACAAGCTGGTGTAACCATTTTATTATCTATCAAAATAGACTTCCATCCAAAACTAATCAGAGGGTATAGGGAAGGATGCTACATGCTCACCAAAGGAAAAATGCACCAATAGGACATTGCGATTCTTAACATTTATGCCCAAACACAAAGACTAACTATACTCTACTTTCATCCATAGACAGGTCATCTAAACAAAAACAAAACAGAGAAATTTTAGACCTAACTGACAGTATAAAACAAATGGACCTAGCAGTTATTTATAGGACCTTTCATTGAACCACAAAAAGAACACACCTTCTTTTCTGTACCTCATGAAACTTTCTTCAAAACTGGTCACATACTCGGACACAAAGCAAGTCTCAGCACATACAAGAAAACTGAATAGCTCTCTGCATTCTATCAGAAATTCAAGGTCATCCTCAGTTGCATAGGAATTCAGAGGCCAGACAGACCTATGTGAGACCCTTTCTCACTCTCTTCCTCTTAAAAACCTTAAGTTCCCCCCAAACCCAGCCCACACCAAAGCAAGAAAACGAGGCAGAGAGTTATTGAATTTCGAGTAAAGCTGAATATCGCAAGTAGAAATGACAAAAACTTAAAACTCATAGAAACTGAACAGCTCTTTACTGAATGATTACTGGTCAACACAGAAATAAAGAAATGAAAGACTCTCTAAAGTTAAATGAAAATAAACAAACACACATCATATCCAAGCTCATGAGACACAAGGAAAGTGGTTCTGAGAGGCAAGTTCATAGCACTAAGGGCCTACATCGAAAAAAGAAAAAAAAATGGGGAGAGAGATTCCATACTATCAATTTAATAGCACACTTGAAGGCTCTAGGGGAAAAAAAAGTAGAAATCACCCCTGAGAGGAGTAGATGGGAAAAAAAATCCAATTGAGTGCTGAAATTAATAAAACGGAAACAAAGAGAACAATACAAAGAATCAATGAAACAAAGGATTAGTTTTTTGAGAACATCAATAGGACAGACAAACTCTTATCCAAATTAACTAAAAGGCAAAGAGAGAATATCCAAATTAACAAGATCAGAAGTGAAAGGGGCGGGGGGGACATATCAAGAGACACCAAGGAAAGCCAAAGAATCATTAGGTCTTACTTCAAAAACCTGTACTATACAAAATTGAAAAATCTAAAAGAAATGGATAATTTTCTCAGTTGATACTACCTACCAAAATTAAATCAAAATCAGAAAAATAATTAAAATAGACTTATAGCCCCTAGTGAAATAAATAGAAGCACTCATTAATAGTCTTCCACCTCCTCCCCCCAAAAAAAATTCAAACCCAAAACAACACCAGCAAACACCCAGGGCTATATAGTCTTAACACAGAAGTCTACCAGATTTTCAAAGAAGAGTTAACACTAATATGCTTCAACTTATTCCACAAACTAGAAACAGAAGAAACATTATCTAATTCATTTTATGAGACCACAGTTACCCTGACACCCTTAAGCACACAGATACAAAAAGTACTCAATAAAATACCTTCAAGCTGAATACATGAACACATAAAAATAATCCACATGATCAAGTAGACTTCATCCCAGAGATGTAGTGGTTGTTCAGTATACAAAAATCAATAAATGTAATCCACCATATAAACAAAGAGAAAAGTTATATGATAATCTCATTAGATGAACAAAAACCCAACATGCTTTCATGATAAAAGTGTTGGAGATATTAGGGCTACAAGGAACATACCTCAATATAATAAAAGCAGTTTACAGCTAGCCTATAGTGAATGTCATATTAAATGGAGAAAAACTCAAAACAATTCCACTAAAATCAGGAACAAGGCAAGGTTGTATACTTTCTTCATATCTATTCAAAATAGCATTTGAAGTCTTAGCTAGAACAATAAGACAACTAAAGAGACCAAAGTTATAAAAATTGGAAAGAAGTCAAAATATTGTTATTTGCAGATGATACATAAGTGACCCTAAAAATTCCACCAGAGAATTCCTACAATTGATAAACAATTTCAACAAAGTAGCTTGTACAAAATTAACTAACAAAAGGTCAGTACCCATCCCCCCACCTATATACAAATGACAAACAGACTGAGAAAGAAATCCAGGAAACAGTACCCATCACAAAAGTCTCAAATAATATAACATATCTTTGGGTAGGTTTAACCAAACAAGTGAAAGACTTGTATGACAGAACTTCAAGTCTTTGAAGAAAGAAATTGAAGAAGACATCAGACAATGGAAAGTTCTTTCATGTTCATGGATCAGTAAAATTGACATAGTAAAAATGGCCATCCTACCAAAGGCAATCTAAAGATTCAGTGCAATTCCTATTAAAATTCCACCACAATTCTTAAAAGAGCTTGAAAAGACAATTTTCTACTTCATATCGAACACACACACAAAAATCAATGCTAGCTAAAACAATCCTACACAATTAAAGAACTGTTAGAGGTCTCAAGTTATACTACAAAGCTATAGAAAGAAAAATAGTATAACATTGGTATAAACGCAGGCATGTTAATTAATGTAATAGAATTGAACACCCAGAAATAATTACACACACCTATAGACATATGATTTTTGAGAAAGAAGCTAGAAATACACACTAGAAAATAGAATCTTCAAAAAATGACACTGGTCAAACTGGATGGCTGCATGTTAAAGAACACTATGAGGAATTTCTTTTCTGATCTTGTTGTCTATTTGGTATTCTGTGTATTCTTGTATCTTTTTAACCCACAGAGGTTAGGCATAGAGGAAGGGACTAGGGGAACACATGAATTTTTCTGGGATGGGGAAATGAAGTGGATTTTATTGGTAGAGGAGGGGAAAACATGAGAATGGGAGGTTTTGGTAGGAAGGATGAGAGGAAATGGAATTTAGAGAGGAAATGACGGAAGGGACAGCACTGAAGTCCATTTGAAGGACATGGAAACCCAATCTAGTGGAAACTTCCTAAAACATATGAAGGTAATCTTAATGAAGTCTGTAAATAATGAGGGAGAAGGAGCCCCCTACTGGCCATCTCCTGTCCCCAAGCTTTCAGTCTGGGACTGAGTTTTATCCAGTTGAGTTATTGGCTGAAAGGGTCCCTATGAAATCCCCAAATAATCCAGGCTGTTGCCAAGAAAATAGGTTGCCCTCAACAAACTGGCAGCAAGTCTTCATTGCTGAAGTCTACACTCACACAATGCATTGAATGTGGAGAGGTAGCGCTAGCACCTACATAGAACCTTTCCCCCCATGTTCTAATGTCTGTGACATGCAAAGGCACTCTGCAGGTTGCTAAAAGGGAGAATTAACCAATCCAACCACAAAACCCTTCATCTACAATCTGTCCTGCTTGCAAAATATGCTAGGGTAATGGTGGCACAAACCACACGGGAGTAACCAACTGATCTCTGATTTGACTTAAGGCCAACACCCATCAAAGATGGAACCCATAACTGAAACTGCTTAGGTGACCAAGAAACAGAATTTGGATAGCCCAGAGGCCTAGGACAAAACCAAATGCTACTAGTCTGAAAAAACAAAAAAGTAATAAAATGACTCAATAATATTCTGCTAGACTCATATGTCAGCTCCATATTCAGCCACCATTAAAGAGGCTTCATCCTGCAGCAGATGGGAACAAATACAGCGACCCACAGCCATTTCAGAGCTTTATTTGTTTTGAGAGAGAGAGAGAGAGAGAGAGAGAGAGAGAGAGAGAGAGAGAGAGAGAGAAGGGAGGGAGGAAGGGAGAGAGAGAGAGAGAGGAGGGAGGGAGGGAGGGAGGGAGGGAGAGAGAGAGAGAGAGAGAGAGAGAGAGAGAGAGAGATACTCACTTTTGAACAAACAGCTCTAAAGGAGATGTCTTCATCAAATTCTTCCCTTCAGAGATCAACAAACCCAGCTAAAGAGGGTTCTCTTGGGCACTTTCATTTTTCTGTTGGCTTGTACAACTTTGACGTGAAGATGACGTGCAGCTGGACCCTGCTCTTACTCTGCTGTTGGATTCAGTTGAACAACAACTTCTCCCTTGCAGTTTGGTTGGGGTTCATTATTAGTCACATCCCTATAGGCTTTCCAGCTTTGGTTCTCTAGGCATCTTTGAAACTTTTTAGAAAGTTCTTTAACCCCCTCTATGCACTCCATAATTTATTTATTATACATATAGATTTACTATGGGATGCTTAATGTGTGATTTGAAAATTAATAATCAAGACTGGAATAAAAGAACCCCCGTTAGAATTGCCAAGGAAAGCAGATTCCCTGGGAACTGGCTGCCACTGAAATTGCTACAACTTGTGAATATTGTCACTTAATAAATAGTTCACAGACCTAGCAATTTGCCCAGAGCAGCAGGACGCACAAGTGACTTTCTTATGACGGAGATACTTTCTTCTTCCCTGTCTTCTCAGACACTCAGTACTTGAAATTCAAGCAGCCAGGTTTTAAAATGAAGTGAGAAGGAAGCCTGTGGGAAAGCCCGTGGCATGGGACAAGCAGGCACTTACTCGAAAGAACTATGACGTAAGGGATTGGGCAGTGCCCTTGGGAGGAGTTAGCGAAGCTAGGTCTTTTGCATTTGGGAATTCATCTGACACACCAGAGCCGCTGGTGACGGGGCACAGCAAGGATGTACTTCAGGTGGGCTGCAGGAAGCCCGCAGCCTCAGCGTCTGGAGGCGGAAACCCGCGTTGAACTCTTGCAGGCGGCCAGCGGGGAACGTCACTCGCTGCTACTGTTCAGCAACCACAGGGTGTATTCCTGCGGGGACAACAGCTGGGGCCAGCTGGGCCAGAGGAGAGAACAGAGTACCAAACAGCCAGGTGACTATCAAGCTCCTGAGCAGGTGCTCAGGACATGATGTGGGAGCCTCGGGTCGCGGGACCAGGGGACCAGGGAAGGGGACCACGGACGCCGGGTGGCTGGACCAGGTATATCTAGAAGCCGGAACCCTGTTTTAAGCAGCTTGCGTCAACTGGTCAACTGTTTCGATTCCCAGAGCTCTAGAGTTTGTATTTGTTTCGGTTTCCAATTCCTCTTCGTTAAGAAACTGAAAGCATCCGGTTCCTCCGGATAGAAAAAAGCCCCTCCTCTTTACTAAGCTAAGCCTGAGAGAACTTTCTGGGGGATGTCAGTCTTCCAAACCTGGTAGCTTCCAAGCCTCTAACTAGTTTAGCAATACCTTGGGACATCTTTTCTCCTGCTTTTTTTTTTTAATGTTTGTTTTGTTTTATTTTTTGTTTTTGTTTTTTTGTTTGTTTGTTTTTAAGTATAATAGCATTTTTGGGCAATAAGGCTGATGTAGGAACTTACTATAGAAACCACCTGTAGGGTCTGGAGAGACGGCTACATAGTTAAGAGTTCAGTTCCTGGCACTTATGGGGCAGTTTACAACCACCTGTAATTCCAGCTCCAGAGGATTCGATGCCTCTGTGGTACCAGTACACATGGCTATATGCGCACAGTGATGCACACACACACATACCCATGGATGAAAATAATAAAATATTTTTCAGAAAAAGTCACTTTTAATCACACACAAAAGCAGCTCTAACACCATTGCAGCTCCGCCTTTTTTTATTTTATGCTTATGTATTTAATCCTTATAGAAATCTTGTCATTATAAATTATTATAATTGTATCTAAACAACAAGTTGTGTTTTTACCAAAACATTAATCCTTTAGGGGATTTTATATATGATATTGATTCACTTGTAAGTATGGATCTAACTAAAGTTCTAGTTTGTTTTTCTTTTTTTTGTTTGTTTGTTTTTTGCCACTTTATATGCTAAACGAGCACTCTACCACTGGACTATTCTACATTCCTATTGACTATATTTGATTATGTGCATAGAATAATTTGAAGAACTGGGTAGAAAATGAAAACTATTCATCTGTCCCTTTTGATTCAGTTTCTGGAAGCTGTAAATTTAACTTGAAAAAAATGAATAGGCAAAAATCAGCATGGGATTTTATTAGTCTTTTACCTAGAGACTAATTTGTGTGTATATAGGAATTAACAGAAAGTAAATGAAAAGAAGTGCTTAGATCCAGGAGCTTGTGTACTGTATTTAACAAAAGAGGTTGGATAATAAATTGTGGGAGCCATCTAAGAAATAATGATAAAGCCCTTGCCAGCGCCTTTCAGTTTTGTTTCCCTAGGCTGCGAACATCATTTTGAGCTGGGTTTCAGTTTGCTCATATATGAACTCAAGGTGCTCAAACCTTGCCAGCCAAGTTGTGTCCAGGTAGTCCATACAACACAGCTGTCTTTCCACACATGTAAAAACATACTGGGTTTGTTTCTTCATGATGTAAAGTCTAAAATAAGAACTTTAGACTTGATTTAACAGACATTGAGGGAGACAAAGAATCAGGGTAACTCCTCCCTTTTCTTCTAAGGCAATTACTGTCTTCTAGACGTTCATAATCTTATGGGAGTTTTTTTTGTTTGTTTGTTTGTTTCTGTTTACAAAGAACCAATTAAGGCACTGGATTCTCTTCGGGTTGACCTGGTGAGCTGTGGGAAGGAGCACTCTGTGGCTGTCTGCCACAAAGGAAGGGTCTTCACATGGGGAGCCGGTTCTGAAGGGCAGCTGGGGATTGGAGAATTTAAGGAAATAAGTTTTATGCCTACGTAAGTATTTCAATTCACTATTTCCCAATGTTTTTAAGTGCTAGGTATTCAAATGCCAGGGCACAAAGATTACTAGTGTCAAGGGTTAAAATGTGGTGAGAAAAATGGTCAGGAAATCATGTGTAGAATTAGTTGATTAAATAAAGGGCCATGAAGGGGAGAGTAAGGATGAAATGATATGCGATTCTTAAGTCCTGATATTACTTATTGTAATAAAAGTATGGGAAGCGATTTGGACTTCAACAGTAAATAATAAATAAATGAATGAATAGCTAACTAACTAAATAAATATTTAAAGTACAAACCATCAAGATACCAAGGACTCAGAAAGAGATCTTACTTGATTATCTTGTATCTGACTAAAGCAGAGCCTCTCACATTAACTTATTATGTATTTCCCAAACACTCAAGCTCCTATGTGGGAGACTGTCCACTACCATCATGATGGAAAAGGCTAATGGAACATGCCGTACTCTTCCACTGAAGTTCTAAAATACATAGACCTTTCCTTAGACACAGACAGGAGAATCAGAAGAAGTTCAATGTCATCCTTAGTTACAATAGAGAGTCAGAGATCAGCCAGACCTATGTGAGACCCTTTCTCACCCTTTTCCCCTTAAAAACTCTAACTCCCACAAACACAAACAAAAAACCCAACCCACACCAAAGAAAGACAACGAATGCTACGTTATTTACCCTGTGTGATTGCACAGCAGGGACTCATGGTCCTTGTCAAGAAGGCAGATGCTTTGTCATTTAGTGATGCAATGGCTAGATGAATGACATTTCTGCTGTTTCCGAACACTACAGCCCATGAAATTAAAGCCATGGGAGTGGCATTAGCAGGGTCAGTGTGGGAAAGAAGACTCTCTGGTCCTTTGCAAAGATCTGGGAGGTACAGAGCAAGTGGGAAAACCCAATGCTACAGTCTTCACAGAGGAACAGAGGAACTGTTCTGCAGTTCTTGGAAGCTGGGAGTGAAACCCTTTTCCTAACTAGTAAATATCATAAAAAGCAGGAAAGAAAAAAAACAACTTGACACTTTGGGATAGTGGCATTCCAGTAGCACAGAATAAAATTGCTCCCTGAGATCTGTTGTCTTATCTGAAATACATTTAAATGTCTGTAATTTCTTTGATAACTCACCCTAAGGAAGGTTCAACAGATTTTTGTGACTTTTTTTTAATTATAGGAAAATAGAAGCTCTGGCTGACATAAAAATAATTCAAGTTTCCTGTGGACACTACCACTCTTTGGCATTATCAGAAGGTAAAGAATACTTTGGGGACCTCTGTCATTAGGAAATATTTTAAAATAAAGTTGTGGAGATTTTGATTAGGACTGCATCCTGCTTTTGGTAGGATGGTCATTTTCACAATATTATTTCTGCCTGTTCATGAGTGTGGGAGGGTTTTTCATTTTCTAATGTCTCCAATGCTCTTCACTCAGAGATATCAAGTTTTCATTGTAGAGGTCTTTATCACCTTGCTTAACTTTGTTCCTAGATATTTATTTGCTTTGAGGCTATTGTGAATGGGCGAGTGTCCATCACTCCTTTTTCAGATTGTTTATTTGATGGCCTTTAGAAAGGCTACTGATTTTCACAAGTTGATTTTTGTGTAATGTCATTTTGCTGAAATTATTGATTCTTTCTAGAAGTTTTCTGATAGAATATTTGGAGTCAGTTATACCTAATATCATGTCATCTGAAAATAAGAATAATTTTACTTTTTTATTTTTATTTTTGACTCTTAAATTTCCTCTGCTGTGTTCTGTTTCAGATAGTGCTTGACAAAGAAAGGACAATAGACAGCTTCTCCACATTCCTTGTTTTAATGGGAGTGATTCAGGTTTTTTTCCATTTAGGATAATGTTTCTCATATATTAATTTTTAATTTAAAAATTAATTTTATAAATTATTAATTTGAGTTATGTTCCCTCTAGTTCTATTCTCTCTAGGACTTTTATTCTGAAAGTACGTTGGATTTTCTCAAAGGCATTGTATTTATTGCAATATTCATCATATCTTTAAGTCTATTTATATTAGCTGGAGACTTTTTATTCTTGTTTCAATCTCATTTGTTGTGAGTCTGTTTAGGGTATTAATTTCTTCTTGGTTCAACTTTGGTGGTTTGGATAAATCTAAAAATTTGTACTGTTCTTTTAGATTTTCCAACTTAATAGAGTATAAGTTTCCTTTTAAAAATATAATTCCTTTATAATATTCTCAATTTCTTTGGCATGTCTTGTAATATTTCAATATTAATTTCTGGTTCTGTTAATTTGGATGTGTCTTTCTTTTGGTTAGTTGGACTAAGAGTCTGTCAATTTTGTTTATCTCACAAAGAACCAGCGCTTACATTAGTTAATGGTGCAGTTCCTTTTGCTCAGGATTGCCGCGGCTTTCCAAGGTCTTCTGCAGTTTCATAATGATTTTTAGAATGTTTTTTTCTTTTTCTATGAAGAATGTTGTGGAGATTTTGTTTGGAATTTTGTTGAATCTGTAAGTGGCTTTTGATAAAACATTTCTTTTTATAATATCAATTCTGTCCATTTATGTCCCCCATGAAAGGTCTATCAATTGTCTTGAGTCCTCCTCAGTCTTTTTCTTCAGGGATTTAAAGTTTTCATCATTGATGTCTTCCACTGCTTTGGCTAGGTTTATTCCTTGATCTTTTATTTTCGTTGAGACAGTTGTGAGTGGGATCGTGTCAAGGATCTCTTTCTCAGCAAATTCATGGTTGTTATATAGGAAGGCTGCCGAGTTTTCTAAGTTGACCTTCTATCCCACCACTATGCTGAAATTGTTGATCATTTCTAAGAGCCTTTTGGTACAAATTTTGTGATCTTGCAAATAAAATAATTTGACTTCTTTTCCTATTTGCATACATTTCAGTTTTGTTCTTGTCTTATTGCTCTAGCTAGTATGAGAAAACAAAGACCTATATTGAAAAAGAATGGGGATTGTGGACACCCCATCTCCTTCCTGATTTTAAAATGATTGCTTTAAGCTTTTCCCCATTTAGGATAATGTTAGCCATGGCCATGGATTTGTCATATTCAATCTTTATTATGTTGAGGTATATTCCCTCCAGTCCTTCTATTTCTAGAACTTTTAATGAAGGAGCATATTGGATTTTGTCAAAGGCTTTCTCTGTATCTATAATGTGATTTTTTTCCCGTAAGCCTATTTATATTTTTATTGAGTTACATATTTTGATATATCCTTTATTTAGGATAGAGCCAGTTTTGATGATCTTTTGACTGCATAGTTTGAAAGCATTTTATTGAGCATTTTTGAATTTATGTTCATAAGGAATATTGGCCTGTAGTTTAGGTTTATTTGTTGTGCCCTTTTTGTTGGTATAGTGTGGCATTAGCTTCATAAAAGAGTTTGGAAGTGTTTTTTCTGTTTCTTCCTTTTTGAATGATTTAAGAAGTATTGGTTGTACATCTTCTCTGAAAGTCTGGTAGAATTTTGCTGTCCATTCTTCTGGGCCTGGTATTATTTTAGTTGGTAAGGTTTTTATTATAATTTCCATTTTATTATCTCTTATGGGTTTAGTTAGGTTGTTGATGGCTTCATGAATTAACTTTGGTGATTTGAATGAATCATAAAGTTTATCCATTTCTTTTAGGTTTTCTAACTTAGTGGAGTACAAGTTTTTCAAGTGTTCCCTTATAATATTCTGAATTTCTTTGGTACATGTTGTAATGTTTATATGTTCATTTCTGATTCTGTTCATTTGGAATACATCTTTCTCTTTTCTTTTGGTTTGTTGGATAAACGCTATGTCTCTTCTCAAAGAACCAGCCTTAAGAACCCTGTATTGTTTTGTTTGTTTCTGTTCATTGATTTCTGTACTGATATTTATTATAGCTTGCCATCTACTAGATTTGGGATTGGTTTGTTCTTGTTTTTCCAAATCCTTCAGTTGCATCATGAAGTCATTCATTTGTAATCTTTCTAGATTTTAATGTAGGAGCTTAGAGCTATACATTTTCCTCTAAGCCTAACATTTATTGTGTACCAGAGGTTTGTGTATTGTGGTTTTATTTTAATTTATTTCCAAAAATTAAAAAGAAATTATTTTCTTGATCTCTTCTGTGACCATTCACCACCAACTAATGAATTATTTAATCTCAGTGAGTTTGAATATTGATAGAGATTTGTTTGCTGACAATTTTGCTTTATTTTATTATGATCAGGTAGGATTCTGAGATATTTGGATTTTTTTTAAATTTGTTCAGAATTTTTTTTTGTGTTCCAGTGTGTGGTGTATTTTAGAGGAACTTCTATGGACTGCTCAGTGGAATGTATATTCTTTGGTGTTTCAGTGAAAGTTCTGAAGATATCTGTTAGGTTCTCCAGATGACCAATCTGTTGGAGAAAGTAAGGTATCAACATTGTCTGATACTATTAAGTTGGTGTTAATCTGTCTTTAATTCCAGCCCTGTACTTGCTATGAAGTTGTGCACACTAGAGTTCAGTTTAAAATTCTCTTTTTTTCCCCCTTCTATAGTCACTTCGCTATGCATATTCCTATCGTCAGTCTGAGGTAGTGCTTCCTGTATGCTTTGCATGGCTGATTTTGTAGACACAAACTCTTTTAGCATGTCTGTATCCTAAAAAGTTTTTCTTTCTGCTTCATATATGGCTGATATTTTCACTGGGCGTAGACATATAGCTTTGCACTTATGGTGTTTTAGGAGTTAGATGCGTTGCTCCAAGCTCTTCTGGCTTTCAAAGTTTCTATTGAAAAACCAGGAGTTATTATGAAGGGTTGTCCAATATGTCTTTTTTTTTTCCCTTTCACAACTTGCAATACACCTTCCCTCTTTACATTTTAATGCTTTAACTATTGTATGTCATAACTAATTTTTTTCTGATCTTGTTATTTTGTATTCTGTGTGTTTCTTATATCTTTCTGGGTATATCTTTCCTTAGTTTGAGGTTGTTTTCTTCTGTGATCATACTGAAGTTCTGGTCTATGATAATCATCTGGGACTTGTCCCCTTTATCTATTCCTTAGTTCCAAAGTTAAGTCTTTCATGCTTTTTCATAATTCACACATTTCCTGCCCTAGACATATCTGTTCCTTTCCTGTTTTTTAAAAATGTTTTACATTCTTTTCTTATGTTGTTTTATTCTTCTATTTTTATCCTTGATATTACATATATTACTTGATCAATTTATTTGGAAGCTACCTTCTGAGGATTTCAAATAGGATAATGAGGATTTTTAAAATTCTATTTTCATTTCAGCTTGAGTTCTCTTCAATATTTTATCTTTATTTTTTTATTAAATTTGGATCTCAAATTTTATATTTTCTTTGTCATTTCACTCATGTCTGATTTTTACCAAGCATCAATAAGGCATTTATTCTCCAAGTTCACTAAATAGTGTCCTTTTTTGTTGTTTGTTTAAACTCCTTGAATTCTTTGGTGACATTTATGGTTGTTCTTTTTAAGGTCTGTGTCTCAGTGTCCATCTAGGTAATTCTCACTGACACTGAAGAATGTTTATATAGCTAGCACTGGTTGATTTGGGGTGTTTAAACTGTCTTGATCTTTCAAATTGTTTTTGCAAGATGTTAGGGGAATTGGGACTTTTCTGTTGGCTGTTTCTGATGTAGGTGCAGCAAAATGGGAGACTGAGCTCTAGGACAGGACATGTGTGCTGGGCTTGGCCTGGAGAATGGATCTATCCTAATCTTATTGTGGTGCTCAGAGTCAGGAAGGGTCTTGCAGTTGGGTTACCTGTGTCTTCCCACAGCATGGTCCAGCTAGAAGGTCCTTGTTAGAAAGGAGCTGTTATCTGGTGAGTCCCAAAGAGAAGAAGAGGGACTGAGGGTTGTAGCTGCAGGGCGACCTGAGTTGGGAACTGGACTTAATTTTTTTTAAAGATTACATTGGCCACCCTCGACAGAAAATACTGTTGAAAGCGAGGGAGGCATGCAGGAAACCAGTTTGGGACTACTATAAAGTGGTAGCAATTAAGAAATGAGGAAAGGTTGAACTCTGCATAGTTTTGGCAGTGGGAGGAATGGGGATTTAGGATTTTCTAGCTTGAAGCATATAGAAAACATAAGTCAAGGACAACTCCAAGTATCTGGTGGCAGAAAAGCTATAAGAACACAGTTGCCTTTGCAAGGGAGAAGAATGGACATTATTTTGAAGGGGATCTTGAATATGCCTTGTCTTTTGTCCAAAAATTTTAGCCCTATTTTCTCTTTTATTTTGGTTTTATTTTTTGAAGAATTAAATCCAGTACAAAAATGGGAGAATTGTGCATTTGCAACTTTAGGATATTATAGTTGTAACTTATGCCAAATATAAAAAGACAAATACTGCCTAATTCACCTACACATAAAATCAAAGAACACTGAACTCAGAAACAGAATAGAGTAGTATTGCCAGGAACATGCAGGTAGGAAGAAGGAGGAAGTAAGTGTTCAAACGCTACAAACTCTAGTATAGGATGAAGGGTCTGGAAGCCATTGTCCCATGATGTGAATATTGTTAATAATAATACATTGTATACTTGATAGTTACTAAGAGAGAAGGGTTTTGCTTTGTTTCACTTTCCTGTTTGCTTATTTTCTTGGACCTGGTCATTGAGCCCAAGATCTTACTTAGTCTGAGTACACTCTAGACCTATAGCCCCAGTTCTATAAGTAGAATTTGGGAAAATAGAACAAAACAGCAAAACCACCTGTGTGAGGCAATTTATTTAGCTAATTTTGGCATTTACATTTTACAGTGTCTGTGTATATTAGAATATTACTTCAATATTTCAAATATGTATATGTTTTCTTTGTCAATGATAACGCTGTAAAACCAGTGTGTGTGTGTGTGTGTGTGTGTGTGTGTGTGTGTGTGTGTGTATGTATAATTGAGGTGATAAATTTTACTGTTTTGGGAATCCAGTAGGTGTATAGTTTTTATGTGTTCTTCATTTTTGTAGATGGCCATGTATTTTCATGGGGAAGTAACAGTCAAGGACAGCTGGGCCTGGGAAAGAATCCCTGTTCCCAAGCTATCCCACAGAAGGTGAAGTCTCTGGAGGGTATCCCACTGGCTCAGGTTGCTGCAGGTGGCACACACAGTTTTGCTCTGTCTCTCACGGGGACATCATTTGGCTGGGGGAGCAACAGATCTGGGCAGCTTGCTCTCAGTGGTAACACAATGAAAGGTAAGAAAATAGTTTTGTCCTCATAACAAGTTGTTAGTCCTTTGTAGCTGGAAGAGTGGTCCGCCACAGCGTACATCACAGTGGTTCCCAAACTCACTCTGGCATGACCTGGAAAGCTGTATCAGCCTTCTCTTGCTTCTGGAATAAAATTTAGCAGCACAAAATTTAGCAACTTAAACCAATGGATTTTTTAAATGTAGAGTCAGAGGAGTCTGTTACTTGGTCTCAGGCAGCAGGGTTGCCGTGTTTTCTGAAGGTTCTGAATGAGAATCCCCATTTTCTTGTCTTTTCTAGTTTCTATATAGGACTCTAGCATTAATAGGATATTTCCTGTTTCTCCAAACCCTGTGGTATCAGACTAAATCTTTTTAAAATCATACTATGACCACACTGGCTCTGTTGCCTCTAGCTTCCTTAGTTAAAAGAATAACACTGGGCCTACCTGGATCGTTTAGACTAATCTCTATTTTAATGTCAACTGGTTAGCGTTTTAAAATTCCACTGGCTTCCTTATTGGCTGTTTGCCAGGTAACCTATCATATCTACAAGCTCTGGCCTTGGGATGTAAACCATTTGTCTACCATGGAATGCCTTTAAAGTTCTTGATGCCCAGGTTAAACTCCATGCAAATTAGATCAGAATGTCTGTGAGTGAAGGTCCGGCTTCAACCATTGTTGTGGATTTCCATGGATTCTAATATGCAAGCTTTGGGAATCAATGATTAGACTGATCCTATTAGAGAAAATGACTAGCTTGTGTGTTTTAAAAAAAGTCTGGGCAACTGTACCTCTAACATACAGTTCATTAAGAAGTCTTCTCCAAGAACTTCATTCTCTTCTGTTCATTCTTTGCATTTTGGCTGATATATATCAGCACCTACTATGTGCCAGTACTGTGAAGAGCACTTACATCCCATTTATTACTACCATCTTATGGTAGGTTCTCTAGTTCTCGGTGTCACTAATACCTACATTCAGGCA
Organism: Tokudaia tokunoshimensis; assembly: GCA_036184795.1. NCBI lineage: Eukaryota > Metazoa > Chordata > Mammalia > Rodentia > Muridae > Tokudaia > Tokudaia tokunoshimensis. Next base: position 79,831,425 of record BTHU01000002.1, on the reverse strand, counting down.
CATACTATGAATCAGAAATTAGTACAAACTATGAAAACATAATTGGTACTGAAGCTTGGTACCAAAGCTGTTCTAGAAGGTTAAAGGTTTCCAGAATAAATAGTAGAATGCATATTTTCCCATCAAAGCATAATTTTTCTTTTTAATACTTCTGCATATTCACTTTTAAAATTATGTTGAGTCATAAGACATAAATAGAGAAATTATAAAAGTTATAAAAATATGAAGATAAGAAATTCTGAGTCTGTCTTCCCCACACACTCTAGAGCCTCACTTGGTAGCCTAAACTGCTCTCAAATTTACAAACCTGTCTCTCAGTCTTTTTCCTATATTCTAGAAAGTCTTCTTTCTTTCAACAGAGCAAATCTACAAGCCTTATTCAATTGGTGCCCTGAAGAATCTGAGTGTGGTTTATATTAGCTGTGGTTATGAGCACACTGCAGTGCTTACCAAGGTAATTCCAAATGTGCTTCCCCTTTTTAGATATCAAAGAATTATTAAAAACATATATGTGCTGTTTATTATTGAAAGCAAGTGATCTTACTTTGTCCAGGTTATTGTAACAAAACCCCAGCAACTGTGCAGCTTAGAGATACCAGAGGTATGGCTTCTTGTAGATCTAGAGGCTGGGACATCCGAGAGGTGCCAGCAGGCTTACAAGTAATGAGAGGTAACTTTCTGATTCCCAGATGACAGTTTTGCTCTGTTCTCCCACAGTAGGAGGAGTTACGGTGTTCTGCTTAAGTTTTCTTTTATAAAGAAAATATCTCCATTTATGAAGGCTTTGCCTTTGTTACTTGATCATCTAACAAAAGCCTGATTCCATTTCCTAATAGCGCTATATTAGAAATTGGATTTTGTTTTAAAGATTTATTTTGTGGATAGAATTGTGTTGTATGCATGTGTTTCTGAGCACCATGGAGACCAGAAGAGGGGTCAGATCTTCTGGAACTGGCATTATAGAGCTGTTAGTTTCCTTATGGATGTTAAGAACAGACCTTAGACCATCTGTAGGAGCAACAATTGTTCTTAACTGCTGATCCATCTCTCTGGACCTCAGAAGTAAGGATTTTCATAAACAAATTTTAAAAGAACATAAATGCTCAGATATGACACAAAATGAATTTCAACATCTAAATCTACCTATATCTAAAGTGGAAAACTGAACTAAATATGAACCAGTAGATGTTTCAAGATACTGTAATAGAAGCTAATGTAGGAGCTAATCTTTTAAGCAGTTATTCATTGGCAATGTAGAGCTACAGAAAAATTTATTTTATCACTTTCAACAACCCACTCCACAAACCAGAACACACTTTGTTACATTCCTTAATAGCTATAATAACAGCCAGTTTGTTAGTTTTTTCTTCTGCCTCTTATCCTGGATGTCCAATGTATTTGAATGGGATGTATTCTTTCCATCATCATAAGAAACAGACTTGAGAATGGTTTCTATAATTCAGATGTTTTTTTAAAAACTGAAATCTGCAGGGCCAGGTAGCGTATCTAGGGTAGAACATTTACCTGAGTGTTAGAGTTGATTCTCAGCACTAGAAAAAAAAAACCTGCATCAAATGATTTTTAAAATTTATTATTATTATTATTATTACAATTATTTTCAGTAAATAAAATGCAATACCTTAGGAATGCTAGATAAGTGTTCCACCTCTGAGTGACATCCCTAGTCCACCAAATCATGTTATTTTTTAATCTTATTATTTTTATTACTTGCTTTAAAACCATGACTTAAGTAAGGAAACCTTAATTGTTTGAATTATATTAGTCAGTTGTTTGAATTATATTAATCTTAGTTGTCAAGAGAAAGGTAGACCTGTGTATGTGTCTGTGTCTCTTCCTGTGTCTGTGCGTGTATGCATGTGCTTGTGGAGACCAGAGGATAACATTCTGGTATTTTGGTATTGTACCTCAGGAGCTATCCACCTTGTTTTTTGAGACAGGGTCTCTCTCATTTGCCTGTGGCACATTGTTAACCCAACAGACCAGGGAGCCCCAGGGATCCTTTATTTCTATTGCTGGCACTGAGATTAAAAGTGCCTATTGCAATGCCTTGATTTGATGTGAATTCAGCCATTGAATTCAACTCCCCATGCTTATGTGACCAACATTTTACCAACTAAGTTATTCCCCCCCCCTCCAAGGTCCTAGATTTGTTTTAAATAATCACCTTTAAATTTTTTTTTATATTTTTAAATTATTTTTTAAAAAAGATTTATTTTATATGCATTGGTGTTTTGCCTGTGTGTATGTCTGTGTAAGGGTGTCAGATCCTCTGGAACTGGAGTTACAGACAGTTATGAGCTGCCATGCAGGTGCTGGGAATGGAACCCTGGATATCTGAAAGAACAGCCAATGCTCTTGGCTTTTGTGCCATCTCTCCAGCCCCTAAGAATCATCTTTTGAGGAAAGAATATTTTCAGGAAATGCCCAAAGAAATAAAGCAGCCAACCTAATACTTAAATGTTGGTGTTAGAGTTTAAGCAGTTAAGTTGTCATTGATTCCATCAGCAAATACCCATTAAGTATCTAGTTCTTATGCCCCGGCAGGGGAGGGGGGAGGCAGGGAAGGCACCTGCTCAGAGGTGAATGGGAAAGGGGATAGAAGGAAGAACTCTATGACGGGGGACTGGGAGGGAGGGCAACATTTGGGATGAAAATAAATAAAATAATTAATTAATAAAAAGCTATCTAGTTCTTTTCCTAGCCTTATTGGAACATAATTCACAAAATTATAGATATGCCTAGTGAATGTGTGTGTATGTATATATATTTATATACATATTCTATATATACATATTCTATATATATTAAATATGTGTGGAAAAGGTATCTTTCTCTTCCTTATATAATAGAGAGGGAGAGGGAGAGGAAAAAGAAGAAGAAAAAGAAGGAGGAAGAGGAGAAGAATTATGAGAATATTTAAGAAATACTCAACATTTATTTTATTATTTTTAACTGTCTCTATCCACGCCCCCCCCGTGTGTGTGTGTGTGTGTGTGTGTGTGTGTGTGTGTGTGTGTGTGTGTGTATGTGTGTATGAGTGCAAGAGGATTCAGTTTCCCTGGAACTGGAGTTACAGGTGGTAACTCCACCTGTATTAGCTTACCACTAAGCTGCCTGATATGGATAATGGAATCAAACTCTGGTTCCCTGCAAAGCAGTACATGCTCTTAAATGCTGAGCCTTCTTTCCAGCCCCTTTCTTAACAAATTTAAGCATGTAATACATTCTTAACATATTCAAAGTGCATAGTTTTAAAGGAAATTCCTTAAATAAATTTGTAAATAATTTTTGGAATAATAAAATAAATATTTTTGAATAAGTAATGAAAATTTATAAATATATAATAGATATAATTTTAATGTAAACAGTTAGATACATATTCAAAATGCCCTTATAAGTTGGTTATCTAAAACCCTAATACGTGCAAATAGTCATCATGTTCTGCATGCATGAGGTTAATGAGTCTCATCAACTTATACTAAAATGTAATATGTAAATAAATAATATATAAATAAATAATTTTGGAATAAATTTATGGAAATTTATAAATCAAATCATAAAAGATAGAAAAATTTTCACATATCACTTTCATACTAATAACATCTTGTGGTAGTTAACCTTTTAAAATGTGATACTAATCTAGTTCCTTATTTCTTAAACAGGATGGAGAAGTGTTTACATTTGGAGGCAATAGCTCTGAACAGCTACAGCACAGCCCGAGGAGTGAGAGAAGAGGCCCACAACGCATAGAAGGGATTGGTGGCCCTGTTTCCCAGATAGAGTGTGGAAGGTATTGGGCCTTTTTAATGTTTGAATAGAAAGTATTATGCTTATTACTTAGACACCCCAAAACACATGACTCTGCTTTTAAAAATTTTTTTTGTTGAAAATTTACTTCTTTAAGATACATTTTAATGTAAAATTTTCATTTCAATTAATAATTATGTAACAAATAATTTTTAGAAGCTTACTCCATATAGACTGCCTTGCTCTGAGTAGAAGGTAGGAGAGAATTAAACAGCAAAGGTGGGGTTGTTTGCCTGCTTAAGTTGATGAAACCAATTAATCTCATGCATTCAGGACATGATGATTAGCATATATTTAGGGTTTTAGATAACCTAATTATTGGGGCAATTTGAGTATGTATGTATCTAACCCATTGCACTAAAAGTGAAAGTCTTCCATTTAGAATACATAGAAGAGAATATGGGACCCAGAAATAAATTTACACAGTATTTACATCATATTTGACTGGGAAAAAACCAAACCAAAACAAATCCCTCCCTATTCAACAAATGGTGCTAGCAAAACTAGATATCCACCTGAATAAAAATAAAACTAGATTCATATCTCTCATTCTGCAAAAGTTGACTCAAAGTTAGCCTGGAAGATGCTCTGTGATTCAAGTGCTCCCAGCACAAGTATGAGGACCAGAAATTGCATCCCCAGGGCCCATGTCAATGGCAGTGGGTGTGTCAGTCCATCTGTAATTCCAGCCTTGGAAGGTGAAGAGCAGGGGCTTCCCCAAGAGACTAGTCACGTCTGCAGTCTTTGGCTGCGTTCATTAATAGACCTTACCTTAGTGAAGAAGGAATAAAAGCTCTGGAAGAAGGTTCTTGACATGAGCCCAGGGACCCAACAGGCTTACACATACATTTGCCCACACTCATGTGTATGCATACCTATATGCACAGACACCATACATGCACAGACACCACACACACACACACACACACACACACACACACACACACACACACACGGGCATCATACATACACAGATACTTGAAGAAAACCAACTCAAGTGGATTAAAACCTTAATTTGAAAGCCAAAGCCCTTAAAATGTTAGAGACAGACAGGAGGAAAATCCTTCAAGATGCAGGCAGGCATAGTAGAACTTTGCAAAGAACTCCGGGGGAATAGGAATTGCTCTAAGAACTAACAGTTGAATTGAATGGAATTTAAAGGCTTAAACAAAGCAATGAAATCTATCAGCAGAGTTAACAGACAGCCTTCAATGGGAGAAAATCCTTGCCAGCTACTTCAAACAGGCAGCTACAATCTAGAACATATAAACAAACCCAAACTGCAAATAGATGGGCCATGAATTGAGCAGAGGGTCTCTCAATAAGCAGCACACATAAACATGAACATTTTAAGGCGTGTTTAACATCCTTAGCCTGCAGGGAAATGCATATGGAAACTAATTTGTGATTCCACCTCACTCAGCCAACCTTCACCATGTCAGACCAACTGTCACCAAGGAAAAATAGCAAAAGGAATCCTGGTGAGGGAGAGAAAAAGCCAGTGCTGGTGGGGGTGTAAACTGGTGCAGTCACCATGGAAATCAGGAGAGAGATTCCTCAAGCTATTAAAAGTAGAGTTAGCATTTGACTCAGCTGTACCACTCCTGGGCATCCACCCAAAGGACTCCGATATCTTACCACCAAGACACTTGCATACTATTCACAAAAGCCAAGAAATAGAATAAGCCTAAGCGTCTCTTGATAGATGGATAGGTCATGAAAATGTGATATACATATACAATGGAATTTTCTTCAGCTATCAAGAAAAAATGGAATATACAGTTTCCAGGAAAATGAATAAATCTAGAAATTACTCTTTAAGAGAGATGACTCAGACTCAAAAAGGCGAATGCATGTACTGTCTCATGCAGATCTTAGCTTTTACTGTTTGTATGTATGTACATGTGTGGGTGAGAGTGCGATAGGTTATAAAACTATGAAGGGGACCAAAAAGGGAGAAAAGGAGTGTTGAGGAAGGCGGGCAATGGAACATGTGTGACATGAAAGCAGAAAGGATGCTACAGGGGTGGAAGGATAAAGGAGCAGGGACACAGAGAGATATGAACAGGTGTGGCAGAGGGGACCAATAAAAACAAGTGTTTGACAGCATTGTGATGAAGCCTGATATTTTGTATGCTGTCTTTAAAATTAGAAATAAATAAATAAAATACATGATATGTAGCATAACTGGTGGAGTGCTTGCTTAACATTCAGTGACTCCTGGTATAGATTCCTAGAACCACATATACTGGGTCCCAGCTATAGTGATGGTGGTGGTGGTGATGGTAAGCTATGCCTCTAATCCCAGCACTAAGGCAGTCAAGGCAGAGGATCAAAATGTCAAGGTTATTCTTGGCTACATGGAGAGATGGTGGCAAGCCTGGTCTATAAAAGATTTTGTCTCAACACAAAACCAAAAGAGACACATGATAGGAACCATAGTAAATCGCCATCATGGATAGTATCTTTAATATTACTAGTAAGTTAGTACCACCTCTTCAGGGATTGAGGGATGCCTAGTACTCTGCAACACTAATGCTGTAATCAAATGGCTGGCTGCATGGTGAAGGTAAATCTGTCATTTCGGTTTCTTTTTAAACTCATGGGTGTCCGGTTCTTTGAACTATCATATTGTCACTGTACTGTATTTTATATTGCAGTTATCACACCATTGCATATGTCTACACCACTGGTCAGGTGGTATCTTTCGGCTGTGGACCAACTCACACAAGCAACCCAACTCATCAGGAGGCCCCCGCAGAGAACTCTGACATTACCTGCCTGCTATCTGCAGAGGGTATGAGTATTTCCACTAGTTCATGACTCATTGACTGAAGGAGATCCCATTCAGCCTTCATTCACAGGATTCCACTGAACTATGATTATGGTTCTTAGTACTTTTATTTTAAGCTGCTGAATTTTTTTTTCCTGAAATAATAGGTAATCATTTCTAAAGATTTAAGTGATTCAAAAAGACATCAAATTAGTTAACAACATGTTTTGATATATTCAATCAAATACCTAAGCAAGTCAACGCTGATCCATTATGCAAGGGCCTAGACAACTAAAAATATTTATTGAGTGAATAAATAACATTTGATCTGGTCAAGATTAATTCTTATAATGTTTGTAGTCAAAATTTAGGAGAGTACAAATTTCTAACAAATGAGTAAATTTGACTTAGTTACGTATAGGTTTATTTTTGCTTGATAAGACTTTGAACATGGATCTCTTGATTTTTTTTTTAGACCTTGTGGATATTGAAGTCAAAGACATTTTTGCTGGAGCACATGCCAATTTTGTGACAACTCATCGGGTATCAGTACGTGTTATTCCTTTTTAGACTTATTTTTCCCTCTAGGTTTCAGGAAATCTTTCTTTCTCTGGTGTTGGGGAATCAAACCCAAAGCCTTATGTGTGGTAAGCAAGCATTTTCTCCTGAGCTGTACCCACCTTTCCTTAAATTTCAGACTATCATTTGAGACAGTATATTATTCATTTTCAGATCTCTTACTAATGTGTTCCTCTCTTAAAATGATGGACATGTTAACAATACTTTGACTCCAAAAGATGAGCAGAGGGCTGAGGATGTGGCTCAGTAGGAGATTACTTGCCTTGCATGAAAAACCAAGAGCCCTGAATTTGGTCCCAAAATGGGGATGGCAGGTGAAAGATGTGGAAAATGAGGGGCAGGCTTAAGACAAAAGAAGAGAGGGAAGATGGGGCAGGGGAGATGCCTGAGACAGAGGGGAAGAAGAGGTACAAAATCAGGCTGCAGGGCACAGTTGGGACAGCAGAGGAGGAAACAAATGAGAAGACGTGGAAGAATGGTTTCTTACTTGGGAGCTAGGAGGCAGCTTTCCCAGAGACGCAACTGTGCAGGAACGTCAAGACAGACAAGCACAGAGTTTAATTTTAACAGAGAGCAATATATTATCCTTAGTGAGGTAACCCAATCACAAAAGAACACACATGGTATGCAGTCACTGATAAGGGGATATTAACCCAGAATCTCGGAATACCCTAGACAGAATTCGCATATCAATAGATTTCTAAGAAGATGGAAGGAGAGACCCCTGGTCCTGGAAAGACTGAATGTAGGGGAATGCCAGGACAGAGAAACGAGAGGGGGTTGAATGGAGAAAAGAGGGAGGGAAGGGGGCTTATGGGACTTTTGGGGAGGGAGGAAACGGGAAAGGGGAAATGATTTGGAACGTAAATAAAAAAAAAAACTTAGAAAATAAAATAAAAAAAAAAAAAACAAACAAAAAACAGAGAGCAATAAACCTGCCCAGGGTGGGGTCAGTGCAAGAAGAGAAGAGGAAGTGGAAACAAGAATTTTGAAAACAGAGACATTTTGACAGGAAAGGAAAACTAGAAGATAATGGGATGGTTTCTCACGAGTGACAGAAGAATGTCCCAGAGCAGGAGAGAGAAAACAGCGTCCAGTGCTGTATCAGTTCTTCTCACTGTGGCTATGATAAAACACTGTGACCAAAAGTAAACTGGAGATGAAAGGGTGGAATTGGCTTACCGCTTACTAGACTATCATGAAGGGAAGTCAGGGTGGGATCTCAGGGCAGGAACCTGGAAGCAGGGACTGAAGTAGAGACCCTGGAGGAACACTACTTACTGTCTTGCTGTGGCTTGTTCTGTTACTTTTCTTATATCACCCAGGCTCATCTGCATGGGGATGGCTGGGCCCTCACACATCAATCATTAATCAAGAAAATGCTCTAGAGACAAAAAACTGTAGGTCAATCTGATAGTTTAATTAAGATTCCCTAAGCTTTATGTCAAGTTGATAAAACGTTAAGTGTAGAATTGAGATGTCTAAGGAAAGAAATATGCCGTTGTGGCTGCAGATGAGGGTGAGTTGGTGAGTAGTTACTGCTTGATGATCCAAGCTGATGTAAGAGGGAGAGAAGCAGAGGAATGCGAGGAAAGGCAAAGAGAGATGAGCAATAGTTGTCTCAGAGTAAGAGAAAGCAACTGTCTTTGGAAGTGCCCATTTGAAATTTGTGATCATAGATTGAGTGTGGTTGGCCAGCATGATGGGCAGTTGTCTTCAGTGGTGTTAGGCATTGGGAATTGAATTTGGAGTAATCCAGACTTGAACATAATGACAGATGGAGCTTTGCAATCATATAAGGAAGGCATAAAGGCCTTGTGGGTGTGATTAGAAGAGTGAAGCATAGGAGCTAAGCTAATTCCAGAGTAAGGAGATGATCCCAGAGTGACAGCTGATCCCATGGTCAGAGAGACTATTTCAAATGGATGCTTAAAAATGAACCAATTGTTAATGTAAAAGTCCAGTTTATGCCCTAGACATATGTTGGAGTTTTTTAAGTAAGGGTGATTTTGCATTCTAACAATCATTTGGTCGTGTCTGTCGACATTTTAGGTTGGTATGCTGACAGTGACTGGCTTCTAGTGGGTAAGGGCTAGGAACAGTAAGTACTAAATATCTTACTATGTGTAGGATCCTTCACAACAAAGATTTATCTAATCCCAGGAGTCAATCGCTTCAGTTCGGAAACCTTCTCTTTGTCAGGAGTAGCTAAAATGAGGAGAGAAAGGAGTGGAGATGAGATTGGGAGCTGAGATATTGAAGCAGGAGATAGACTGCTATCATCAACTTTGAAGTTACCAAAATAAGGGCAGGGAGCATGAGGACAGGAGCAGTGGTGAGCACACAAATGACAAGGTGCTTGTGAAGTTTTCAAAGAGAAGCTAGGGACTTTGAAGAGGAAAATACATAACTGCCAGCGGGGGCTGGGGGGGAAGGCAGATCATTGTACTGAGATGCTTAGATGCAAGAGAAAATAAACCCTTGTGATTGATAAATTTCCAAACCACTGGGATTTAAATTAAAGTGCTCAAGTAGGAGTTGGAAGTGTGGCTCAGTATGAACAAAATCCTGGCACAGACCCCATCACCAGCACAGTGGGTGGAGGACATTTGAAGCATTTTACTTACACATATTTTCCCAGAAATTTTTATATGATTGAAGAAAAGTGGTATGTGTGTGTGTATGTGTGTGTGTATATGTGTGTGTGTATATGTGTGTGTGTATATGTGTGTGTGTATATGTGTGTGTATGTATGTGTGTATATGTGTGTGTGTGTATCAAGTATCACTCTTAGCTATATAGTGAGACCCTATCTCAAACTACATATTAGATTGTGTATGTGGCATTTTAAACACATTGCCTACAATTTTCTGTAGCATTAATTGCATTCATAATGCCATCAAGTATAATCACTGTTTCCCAAACATTTTAATCACCCCAAATAGACACCTGATATCTATTAAACAATAATTCCTCATTCCATGACCTCCTCAGTTCTAGGTGATTTCTCCTTTGTTTCTGTAAGTTTGACATACTTTATATAAGTGGAACCACAAAATGTCTCCTATTTTTTATTTGACTTTATTTCCACTTAGCATGGTCTAGAATACAGCCATCTTATATTAGAGTATCATTTTCAATGCTTAGTAATATTTCACTGCATATTGTATTATCGCATTGAAAATGCATTTATCTGTCTATTGATATTTTCATCTTATGGCCATTTGAATGATGGGAAGATGAATATTATTTACAAGTACTTATTTCCGTCTCTATTTTTAATCTTTTCTTGCATTATTACACTTTTAAAAATGCAGACCAAACAAAATGACCCAAGTTAGGAAACAGAATGTTCAGGCCAGCCCTGATACAAAAACTCAACCCAGCAAACACCTGTGCAAGAGGTGTGCCTTGTGTGGGCCTGGTGCTTTACTGATTGTGACTCAACGTTTGTGTGCATTTCCCCGGTCATCTTTGCCTTTATTTTCTTCCTTAAAGCATACTAGGTCCACAAGTGTTCCCAAGAAAATCCTGCCAGAAATGATCCGAATCACCAAGTCTGTGGTAAACAAATGGAGAGCAACAAACAAAGGAAAAGATCAGAAAGATGCCAAAAGGTGACCCAGCTTGATGACTTAGAGCCCCTTCTGTGTTTCTGAAATCCTAATCACTTTGCTCTAGCTGTGAGGAAGAAGGTTTAGCTTTGTTCTAACAGAATTTACATTTTGGGTATGAGTCTCTTTTACTACCTTTTGTTGGGATTGATCATTTATGTGCACAGTAATTATTTATTTGATGTAAGAGATAGAGGGAGAATGTATCTGATGCATACCTTTCTAAGTAAGTCTTAGCAGTAAGTTGTACTACTTTCAGGTCTTCATAGTTGATTCACTAGCATTTCAGAATTTAGGCCTTCAGAGTGACTGGTTGCAAATGCACAGAAAATCAACTATAAACAGTTTTGGTGAGACACAGTGGTAACATCTACAAGTTGTATGCTCATAATGTGGATATTAATAATGAGTCTAGAGCTCTATTATTTATTCATATATAAGATCAAGGAGCCTATAGGTATTTCTAACCTGCAGCCCATAGGTTACATGAATCCTAGGCTACCTATAAGTATTGCTCAACACATTTGTATATGACAGTGGTTCTCAACCTTCCTAATGCTGTGACCCTTTAATATAGTCCCTCATGTATGGTGATCTCCAACCAGAGATTATTTTTTCTTTGGGTACTTCATAATTAATTTTGCTACTATTGCAAATCATAATGTAAATATCCGGTATTTCCAGTGGTCTTAGGCAACCGTTATGAAATGGTTATTTGACCACACAAAGAGGTTGCAATTCAGAGGTTGAGAAGCACTGGCATATGACAATGCCACCCCACAGTGTCAAAAGGCTCAACACTACCCAAATGTGACTTTGCCCATGTTGTTATGTTTGCAGAAAAATCAGCTTGATATTTTCATCCTCTGCTTGTTTGACTGCAAGCTTTTTGAAGAAAAGGTAATGCTTCAATGGAAATTACCTTTATTTAAAATACTGGGGGCTATGCAAAAGGAAACTTATAGAACCAGGTTGAGTGTGAATTTCATCAGCACACAGATTTCAATGTAGAGAATTCTCTGGTTGATAAAGGATACTTTCATGCTATAAACTAACTCCTTCATATTCCTTCCTCTGGTGTTTAATTGGAGGGAATGGCATTTCAGTCAGGCTCTTTATATCTACAGATAAACAGCTGTGCCTAAACATGCTTTACTATTTCAAAACCAGGACTCTCATGTAGCCCAGCTGGCCTTGATCTCACTGTGTAGATGAGGAGGACCCTGCACATCTGACCCTCCTGTCTTCATCTCTTAAGTGCTGACATTACCTAATAGTTTAAGTAATTCTTTTAATTTTTTATTTGGGCCTTCTGTCTCTTGTGTGAATCTCTTTGTCTCTGTCTCTCTCTGTCTCTGTCTCTGTCTCTCTCTCTCTCTCTCTCTCTCTCTCTCTCTCTCTCACACACACACACACACACACACACACACACACACACACACACACACACGGTCCATATGCTCAGCAATTCCTTCAGGTCTATTTTCTTCCTTTGCATGTGTCTTAATTAGTGTTACTATTGCTGTAATGGAAGACCATGATTAAAAGCAATTTGGAGAGAAAAGGGTTTATTTGGCTTATGCTTACAAATCACTCTTCATTATTGAAGGAAGTCAGAATAGGAACTAAAGCAGGGCAGGAACCTGGAGGCAGGAGCTGATGCGAAGACCATGGAGGGGTACTTCTTACTGGCTTGCTCCTCAGGACTTGCTCAGCTTCTGTCTTACAGAGCTCAAGACCACCAGCCCAAAATGGGCTGGTCCTTCCCTAATCAATCACCAATGAAGAAACTGCCCTACAGGCTTTCCTACAGCCTGATCTTATGGAAACATTTTCTCAGTTGAAGCTCCCTCCTATCTGATGATTCTAGCTTGTGTCAAGTTGTTATAAGACTAGCCATCTCAGTGTGTGTGTGTGTGTGTGTGTGTTACTTGTGTATATACTGGTGAAAGTCATCAAAGGATGTTAGGTGTCTCTTGCTGTGCACCTTATATTTCATTATGCTTTTAAGAAGAGTAAGCCACCACTAGAACTAGTTGGTAAGATTCTGTTGGTGAAGACCATATGCCTTGGTTGGATGATATTGAAATATCAGGTTGGAATTGAGCTAGAAGATTCCTCTCTGTTGGCTAGTTTTAGTCTCAGAATGGCACTGTAGGCTTCTAAAGAAGAAAAGATAAACAACTGTGTACCCAACAAGCTACAACACCAATCTATTTTGCAAGGTCTGCCCATTTATGCAGTAGAGCACTACTGTTAATGGTGTAACCAGTTGCTCTCTTGATTGGATGTGAGACCCACTCCATGGAGGTAAAGCCATAGCTAGTATTGTAAAGCTAGTCAAAAACACAGGCTGGGAAATACTATAGACCCTATGGAGGAACTAAAACTATTGTTTACCTAAAGTGGAATAACATCAAACAGCTTTTCGAATATAATTATATTCAGAAACAAATGCTATTGTCAGCCTTAACAAAAGTTTTTTTTTCCTCCAAAGTGATTGCTGGTAAATGCAGAAACTCGTGACGGCACAAAGAATAAGTGATGGATGAGTGTTCAGTTTTAAAGAAGACATTCATACCATTACTTATAAGCTCCTGGAACATCACATAATATGGGGGCAAAAAAATGTTCATGGGTAAAAAGATCTGGGAAATACTATGTCCTGGGCAAGACACAGACATTATGACAACAAAACTCCACAGTGCTGTGGCTGCCTGAACTGGGTCTAGATAAGAATGGGCCCATCTGTACTCAGGCATAGGAGGAGGATAGGCTCGGGAAGTTCTCTCCCTTGTTGATGAACTCTTTGCTGCTGATTGATTCAGTGGACATCAGTACCTTCAGCTGTAAACCCATGGGTGGCTGCACCAGGATAGTTGTAACCCCATACTCACAGGTTAGACAGGGTCAGAAACAAAAAATAAAACACCAAAACGTCATGGATCTGGGAAAGGAACTAATAGGGATGAAAGGAGAGGATGAGGAAAGAGGAACTGGAAAACATCATATAGCTGTATGAAACTGTCAGAGAACAAAATTAAGTAGTAAAAACAGTAGAAATAAAAGTAAACAAATCACGTTTGTTGAGAGATGGTGCGATAGTTCCCTACAGCAGTGAAGGGACTCACAGTTTCCATCGTCCTTAGTTTTTAAGACAAAAGCTGAGCCCTGAACCTTACGTTTGCTTCCCTTACTAGGCTTGATGACCAGCATATCTCCAGGTATCATTCTCCATCTCCCAGTTCAGGTCACAGGCACACAGGCACCAAGGTTGTGCAGCGTTTTATGTGAACCCAGGTCCTCTTGCTTTCACAAATACACTCTCCCCTCCTGAACCATCTCCCAACCCTCTTTTGAGTCTCTGCAGTTACCACCGGCCACTGTAAAAGGAAGTTTCTCTGGCCAAGGCTGACACTGGCACTGTTTTGGGGGCATAAGCATAATTATTCAGAAGGAAACCTGGTTCATGTTCATTTAGCAAATCAAGAGCAGTAGCTTCCCCATTAAGATCTGTGTATTCCCTCCTGTGTAGGAGACCTCACGTTCAATCAGAAAGTGGTTGGTAGCTACTAGAGGATTTGCACTTTTCTACGAGTGAGCGTATCATGCCTGGCCAGTCAGTACTGTTGAATGCAAGGTGCACAGCTGGTAAGACTCTTAAGGACAATTCTCCCCAAGCAGCTTTAAAAGTACTTTCTGGCAATATGAGGATTAGCGAGAGTAAAGAACTAGAGAAGCTCAGGAAAGGTAAGTGCCATGCCTTCTGGCTGATAGTTCACTAGGCATTATCTTTTCAGAGCCTGCAAATCATCTGTGCATCTATAAAGGCCCCAGCCAAAGGCAGACCTGAAAACTGGACGTTGTTTGCCTTGCCCTCTGCCATCTCTCTCTCCATTTTCTCTTTCCAGTTTGGAAGGAAAAAATTCTCCAGGACACAATGTCCCCTTTGTTTCTTCAGATTCATGCTTATTGCATGTAGGGGAATTTTCTATACTAAATTTTAGGAGTTAATGCCATATCAACTCAAAATATGTCAAACTGGTATATTGCTTATTTCCAGCTGAAATCACCTAAGGCATGATAACTACAGAACAGATTAATCGAATTATCTGGCCTGTTTTGTTTTGTTTGTTTTTCTTTTTTCTTTTTAATCCAACATGTGTTTATTGGGAAGGTTCCTACTCATCTTGAATCAGGGGTTTTCAGTGCTCCTTCTCCCTGAAGGAACATCCTCTTTCAGCCTTACTTTTTCTCCTGTAGGCTGACAGAGGACAGTGGAGCAGGCAACACACATTTGTGCATGACTAAACACCATGGTGATTTTGTAGCATCTTGGGCATTTCACATCCATAAAGTAGGAATTGGGGCTCTGCACCAGGCCCTTTTTCTTGTGTTTCCTCTTCTGAAGAGGGATGAAGAAATCCTTTGCGAGGCATGTTCTTGTAGGGAGGTCATCACCGCAGGGAAAATTTGTCTGTTTTTCTACATGTAGCAAGCAATAAATAGTTAAGGGCTGAGTGAAAGGTGTGTGAAGGAAAGGAGAGTGGTAGGTGGAGTTGTGAGGAACCTACATGGATACTCACTGGAGTAGCCCTTTTAGCTAGACATTCTCTCTCTCTCTCTCTCTCTCTCTCTCTCTCTCTCTCTCTCTCTCTCTCACACACACACACACACACACACACACACACACACACACACACATACTTCTCCTACTTACTCCTTAAGAGTTATTATCTTAGCCTACTCACCCATTTATCTTATCATTCCTTCATGAACATATCGTTCTTTGCTTAAAACGTATAAAACATCATGTTTTGTCATTTCTTTGGATTTATCTTGTTCCTATGTACATATAATTGTAATAAACTTATATCTCTTTTTCATGATAATATTTCCTTATGTTTATTGCATGTAGGAGAATCCTTTATACTTACTGAGTTCTTAGGCCCACCTAAAGGGCTAGGAGCAAGGCAGATGTGATTTCTTCCTCTTTTACAATACTGTCTTTTTAAAGAAGAAAAATATCCATGACCACTTTTTGGGAGTTTTAAACTTCCAGGTGACAACTGCAAAGGGGAAAGAATTTTGGAGAAATACTTACAGTTTTAACTTGTATAAATTCTACTTCTAATATGAATATTGATACTTAATTTAGCAAGCCCAAAATATGTGTTGATTATTTTTTTAAAGCTGTTAGACTTGCTGGATGCTGGTCATGAAATATTACTGAATCAACCTGCTAACTAGACAGAATCTGGGCAGTATTTTAATGTAAAAAGAGGTCAGGGTTGAGAAGAATTGGGTAAATATGCAAGGATATAGGACTGGTGGAAATATCAAGGACAGGATTTTGAGGTAAGAGATTCAAAGACTCTCATTGCACAAACTGTGTGTTAATGCTTTCCATTAATAAGTTAATGTGTGTTTCAAAAAAATTCTAAAATTGATTGTCAAACCTGAAGAAGGTCTCTGGCAATAGTGAAACCACTATTATTTCATCACCCCACCTCTAATGTAGCTGTGTCAATGTAAAGTTTAAGCAGAAATGGTGGCTAGACACAGTG
Organism: Tokudaia tokunoshimensis; assembly: GCA_036184795.1. NCBI lineage: Eukaryota > Metazoa > Chordata > Mammalia > Rodentia > Muridae > Tokudaia > Tokudaia tokunoshimensis. Next base: position 79,815,064 of record BTHU01000002.1, on the reverse strand, counting down.
GTACACTCCTGTAATCCTAGTACTTGGAAGCTGAGGCAGGAAGATCACAAGTTCAAGACCAGCCTGGGCATACTAAGACTTCATTCAAAAAGTAATCAATGATAAATAAATGAGTATACAAATAAATAATTAAGCAGATATGGCATCACATGTGGAGAGTAAAGAATTCCAGTCTGTGGAATAGACGGTCAGGATTGATAGCTCTTAGACTTACTTTATGGAATCTTTCTAGGAATCAGCTTGTAACTTTGTGGTAGAGTATCAGAGGCCCTGGCCTCAATCCTAGTACCATAAAATTAAATTAAATTACATTTAAAAAGTAAAATCCTGCTAAAATTGCAGCCCATTCTTGATGTTACTGATTCAGAGATAACAAGTTGTGGTTTATTCCTTTTTAGCATGAATACATCTATACACTTCTGTGTTGCTCTAGACTATTATTATGAAAAGAGGTGATCTTTAAATAAAGTTAATATTTTGTGTGTGCTGAGGCAAAAAATAATATCATATGAAGTTTTAAAATGCTCTAGTCTCATCTGTTTATGGTTTTCATGCTTATTATGTTCACAGAGATGCTGGAGAGAATAATTTCATTGATGTGGACTTAAAACTGGCAAGGGATGTCTTCAAGAAGTTAACAGCAGAAAAATGGATTTCTTCCTTGGTAACAGACACTATTTATTTCACTTATCTAAGATACCGTGCAATCACACTTCTTTATAGGAATAAGTATAACAGCAGCTTAGTTTTGGTGGGAGGTGGGTAAAGAGGACCTGTGCATGGGGTTGTACAAAAGACTAGTCACTTTATAAAAGTACTTTAGCCCAGATATTGTGATAGGTGGCGACATTTACTTTTTTATTAAACCATTAAATGCACAATAGACATAATATTTTATTTTCGATATGAAGAGAATAATACTGAAACATGGAGCTTCTTTCTGGCAATGCACATGGAAAGAACAGGGGTTTGGGAAGTAGGATAACCTCTCTGGTGAATGGTCAAAAAGCTCAATGTCTGTTTTGAGATGTCTTGAGTGCAGCCTTCTGAGTAACAGACTCCTCATGTGTGCCCCTGCAACTAGCTTACAGAATTGTTTTTAGTGAACTTTGCATTAGTTTCAAACTGATTACTCACTGTGACTGTCCATCTACATGTGCTGTCACTTTATTTCCTTCATGTCCTATAATATAAAATGGGCAGATATCTCACTCAAGGACTACCTCAAGGGTATGTGAATGAAAAAACTGACTCCATGGTTTATCAATAGACTCCAGAAGGACTAAGTGAACTTTCTAATTGGAAGATGGTGGAATGAAACCCGCAGCTACAACTTGTAGGCATTCACAATACTGTGCCTTCTGCAACTTGGTCTTGCTCTTTGTCCCCTTTTGACCACAGATAACCACATGTCTTGAGGAGGATCTGCTCAGAGGTCTTCCATACAGTTCTTCATATCAAGAAGCTCTATTGATTTTTCTTTTGCTCCCAGAATGTTCCATTATGCAGGACCCTAAGAATGGGAAGACCCTGGCATTAGAATTTGCAAAAGCTATTCATAAAATGAATCGACGGTCATTAGCATTCCTGAGTAAGATTTATATCATTTTACAAATATATTCTGTAGAATCACTTTTGAAGTAGAAATCAAAGCAAACATTGGAGAGATTTCATAATAGTTATTTTAGTAAATGATATGTGAAGTTTCGTATAGATGAACCCAAAACTATTATATCCACCACATTTCTTACCACACAAAGCAAGTGTTGTTTTTAGATTTGGATAGGACTTTGGCATTAGACTTCATTAGCCATACAGTACCAGTCAAGATAAATCATACTTTATAATTTTTGATTACTATTTGGAAACCTCAAACATTTGACCAAGAGTGATAAAAAGCAATGTTAAACTTCTTATCACTGTTATTTTATTCAAATTATGGAATTTTTCATAATTTTAGGTGAATGTTGATGGTTTAATACTTAAAAATACAATATATATATATATATATATATATATATATATATATATATATCAACTATAAATTATTCCTGTACCATCTTAGGAGTTACAGATTGTAATTTTTATGTGTAGCCATGAAAGCCTCCTTTTATGGTAGTTGTGAAATTGTCCAAGCTCAGCACCCACATGGAAAGCTAGCTCGGGGTGTGTACCTGTAAACCCAGAACTGCAAGGAACAGAGAAAGGAGAAGAGCTGAGGTGGCTGGCTACCATACTAGGTCTAGATTCAGTGAAAAACCATCTCTCAAGGGAACAAGGCATAGAATGATAAATCAAGACACTGGACATCCTGCTATGTCCTTGGTGCATGTACCCACAAATGAACACATACATGTGCATATAACACACACACACACACACACAGAGAGAGAGAGAGAGAGAGAGGGAGAGAGAGAGAGAGAGAGAGAGAGAGAGAGAGAGAGAGAGAGAGAGAGAGAGAGAGAGAGAGAGAGGAGAATCTCTTAAAGCAACCCTCTCTCAAGAACTACCAAGTGTTGCTTAAGGTTAAACCATTTCTTAAAGTTCCCACCACTTTAGCATTTCCAATGCATAGACCTGGAGGAACAAACTCTAGCTGGTCCAGAACAAGGACTATGCTATGGAGAGTTGCTTCCATTCTTTTGCTGCTATAGTAGTACTAACATATATTTCTTTGATGTATATAAACTTACACATGTAAGAAAAATGCAAGGAAGTACAATTACAGGATTAAATTACTAAGTTGCATGTGCATCATTATTGATGGAATGAGCAGTATGTTTTAAAATTAAATATAAAAATTTTATGTGTGTGTACCTTAAGTGAATTTATGTGCATTGCATGTGTGTCAGAGCTGGTGGACTGTAGAAGAAAGTATCATATGTTCTAGAACTGGAGTTACAGACAATTGTGAACCATGTATGGGTGCTGGGAATGGAACCTGGTTCTCTGCAACAGCAGCAAGAGCTCTTAACCGTGGAGCTGTCACTCCAGCCCTGTATTTGCATTTTTAAAAAGAGATGTTTTCTGGGTGTGGAGGTGAACATCTGTAATTCCAGCCCCTTGGATGTAGAGGAAGTGGTCCAGGAGCACAATGCCAGCCTTGGCTACATAGTGAGCCAAAAGAAGCCTGGACTACATGGGACACTGTCTCAAAAAAGAAAACACTTTTCTTGATATAGGAGTCACATTTCAAAAGTCCTCCACTCGTTGAATAAATAAATAAATAAATAAATAAATAAATAAATAAATTCCCATGTTCCTACCATCTCCTCTTTAAAAGTACCAAAATCAAATGCAATCTTAATAATATTAAGAGTGAGGTGTAAGCTATTTAAAATAATTGTATATTCATATAAGACAGTTGTTCATGTAATCTGAAAATAGGCATTACTTAATTTTTAGGTATAAGTGTCAGTAATATTGCATGGTATTCATCTGTATATTTTAAGATTTTTTGTAGCTGTTTGACAAAATTGCTAGTTTGAAAGTAATGAAGTCAGTACATGATCTTAACCTCAGCACCCAGATGATGAGGCAGGAAGCTTCATAGAAGTTCAGGGTCAGCCTGGGCTACATATTAAGGGCTACATAAAAATATCTTATCTTGGGCTGGAGAGATGGCTCAGTGATTAAGAGCACTGACTGCTCTTCTAAAGGTCCTGAGTTTAATTTCCAGCAACCACATAGTGGCTCACAACTATGTAAAAATATATGATGCCCTCTTCTGCTGTGTCTGGAAACAGCTACAGTGTACCCACATAAATAAAATAAATCTATAGAATTGTTGTATGGTTATGATGGTAGATATGAGAAACATTGTCTATTTCTTATCTTAAACCTCCCAGAAGAAACTGAGGGATTTAAGGGCTGAGAAGAGGAATACATTTATCATGTTTGATTTTCACACCCTCAGGAAAGTGTTGGGCATCTTTGGAAGTTTCTTCTCTGAACATACTGGTCCAGATGCTAAAGAAAGCCATCATCTCTCAACTGCATGATGGAGTTCCAACAATGCAGCATATGTCTAATATTAAAGTTCTTTTAGAAGTGTTAAAAAAAGTTCATAAGGTAAAAATCTCCTCTTATGGAATGTATATACCAATTTATTAAATAATAATTCCTTAGTTCTTAGCCAATTAAAAATTTTAAAATACTTTAAATTAAAATATAATTATATAATTTCTCCTTCTCTTTATTTCCTGAAACCCCTTCCATGTCTCCCTAACTTTCTCTCAAAATGATGGACTCATTTTTCTTACATATATGTATAAATGCATATATGTATAAATACAACCTATTGAGTCCAATTAGCGTTGCTTCTATGTATATGATTTCAGAGCTGGCCACTTAGTACTAAATAACCAATTGGGGGATTATCCATTGAGATAACTAATTTCCCTCTCAGCAGTCCTTGGGTTGACTTTTTTGTAGGGGTGGGCCCCTGTGACTGTTCTGCCTTCGGCAATAGCATGTCTGTAGTTATTGTCATTGCTCCATCCTCATTTTGGCAACCTCAGTATTAAGGTATTAGGTATTAATACCTAATACCTTAGGTATTATGAGTGTAGCTTCCCTTTCATTGCTAGGAAATGCTAGCATACACCAGACTTCTTGGTCCTCTACCTTTTATAATCTTTCCACCTCCTCCTTCTCAGTGTTCTCTGGAACTTGACTATAGAAGTTGTAGATGTATACACTGGGTCTGGGCAACATGTGATCAGTTGTTCTCTGCTTTTTGACCAGTTGTAGTTTTCGGTAATGGTCTCCATTTATTACAAAGAGAAGCATCTTTGATGAGGGTTAAAAGTTATGATTATGTGTGGATACAAGGGTAGTTGTTTAGAATGCAGTTAGGAATTATGCCGGTCTAGTAAAGTGGGCAGTAGTAGGCTCTTCTCTAAGATTATGACCTCACTAGCTCTGGGTAATTGGCTAGATTTCCAGTACCAGGCATGATTTCCCTCCTGTTAAATAAGCCTTACATCCAATTTGAGAGTTGTTGGTTACTGCCAGGATTTGAGTACCACCTTTAGAGATATCTTGCCATACTGGTCATGCCATGGAACATAGGCATCATGGCTGCTGAGGGAAGCAACCATAGCTTTACCTGGTTGCTTCCATAGTATGTTCTGAGACTTCTGAGACTATAAAAACTAGACCCCAGGGAGGGGATTTTCAGGTCAGATCCACATCTAGTGCTGTTAGTTCCGTGTCTGAAGTATATGGTGTCTTCACCCTCTGGGAAGCAAAGCCTGTATTTGTTTTGGGAGTCTCTTGAGCTACCCTGACTGAAACTCTAAAGGAAGTTTCTTATGCATAGCACTGGAGTTTTTGTTAGATAGTCTATAGCCCTTGTGGAAAGCATTCTGAGTCCAAGTGACATAACTTCATCACACACACACACACACACACACCACACGTGCACGCATGTACCCTCATGCACACACAAATGTGAGTACACGTGTGTGTGCATGTGTGTGTGTGTGTGTGTGTGTGTGTGTGTGTGTGTGTGTGTGTGTGATTGTAGGTTAATATAAAATAAAATGATTCCCTATGGCTTTTTCAAACATCCTTAATGTATTTTCTCTGCCCTGGTCCATCCTTTTCTCTATTGACTCCCTGTACCCTCCCTAATTAAAGTCTCTCAGGATTTTGCATTTCCCCTTTCATATCACTTGTATCTGATTATTCTCCTTTCAGGCATTTCTTCTCTTTCACTCTATCCCCATAGTCCCTTTTTATTATCCTGGTTTCTGTAGTTTCTCTATGTTCTATGCTCACACCCAAAGATTTTGGCCAGGATATGATAAGATAAAACATGTGACATTGCCTTTCTAGGTCTGGATTACCTCACTCAGCATAATCATTTATAGCTCTATTTATGTTTGCTTTTATTTAGAGGTGAATAGTATTCAGTAGGGTACATGCACCACATTGCACTTTCCATTCATAAATTGAAGGACATTTAGGTTGTTTCCATTTTTCCAGCTGTTGTAGATAGTATGGCAATGAAAATTGCTAAGGAAGAATCTGTTGAGTAGGGTATTGTGATTTTGAATCAGAAAGGCCCCACGGGCTTGTATGTTTAAATACTTGTCCTCCAGTTGGTGGCTGTTTAGGGAGGATTATAAGATATGGTCTTGCTGGAGACGTATGTTACTTGGGGGCAGGTTTTGAGGTTTCAATGATTCATGCTATTTTAGATTGCCTTTCTCTACTTTCTACCTGTGACCAAGATGTGTGAATACATACATACATACATATATACATACATACAGATATGTGCTCTTACCTATTCCTGTTGTCATGCCTTTACGGACTCCAACCTTCTGAAGCAATAATCATAATTAAATGTTTCTTTTATGTTTTTTTGGTCATGATGTTTTGTCCTTTGGACATATACCAGCAGTTCTCAACCTGTCAGTCACAACCTATCTGGGGGTTCCAATAACAATTTCACAGGGTTCATCAAACAGCATATTTATGTTATGATTCCTAATGGTAGCAAAATTATAGTTATGATGTAGCAACAAAAATAATTCTATAGAATTTGGTGAATTAATGTGTAATTTAATTTTTCTGTCAAGTCTCCTTGTATTCACAATTCTAACTGAGAAGAGTTGGCTGTTGTGAATGATTTTATTTTTCATCCTGGATGGTTTCTTGTAAATTCCTTTCCTTCCATATTGGTAGTGTTGGAATTCCCTGGAGAAAAGTAAAGATATATGGAGGTTAATAAAGAAGTTAATAAATCACCCCCACTTTGGTCTACCTTCTTCACTCAGGATGATACTTTCTAGCTCCATCCATTTGCCTAAGAATTTCATGAATTCATTATTTTTAATAGCTGAATAGTACTCCATTGTGTATATATACCACCATTTCTGTATCCATTCCTCTGTTGAAGGACATCTGGGTTCTTTCCAGCTTCTGGCTATTATAAATAAGGCTGCTATGAACATAGTGGAGCATATGTCCTTATTGCATGTTGGAGCATCTTCTGGGTATATGCCCAGGAGTGGTAGAGCTGGATCCTCAGGTAGTACTATGTCCAATTTTCTGAGGAACTGCCATACTAATTTCCAGAGTGGTTTTACTAGCTTGCAATCCCACCAGCAATGGAGAAGTGTTCCTCTTTCTCCACATCCTATTCAGCATCTGCTGTCCCCTGAGCTTTTCATCTTAGCCATTCTGACTGGTGTGAGGTGGAATCTCAGGATTGTTTTGGTTTGCATTTCCCTAATACTAAGAATGCTGAACATTTCTTTAGGTGCTTCAGAGCCATTCGAGTTTCCTCAGTTGAAAATTCCCTGTTTAGCTCTGTACCCCATTTTTTTAATAGGGTTATTTGACACGCTGGAGTCTAACTTCCTGAGTTCTTTGTATAAATTGGATATTAGCCCTCTATCCGATGTAGGATTGGTAAAGTTCTTTTCCCAATCTGTTGGTTGCCATTTTGTCCTATTGACAGTGTCCTTTGCCTTACAGAAGCTTTTCAATTTTACGAAGTCCCATTTGTCGATTCTTGTTCTTAGAGCTTAAGCCATTGGTGTTCTGTTCAGAAAAATTTCCCATGTACCCATGTGTTCAAGGCTCTTCCTCACTTTCTCCTCTATAATCTTCATTGTATCTGGTTTTATGTGGAGGTCCTTGATTCACTTGGACTTGAGCTTTGTACAAGGAGATAAGAATGGGTTGATTTGCATTTTTCTGCATGCTAATCTCCAGTTTATGCAGCACCATTTGTTAAAAATGCTGTCTTTTTCCCACTGGATGTTTTTAGCTCCTTTGTGAAATATCAAGTCACTGTAGGTGTGTGGGTACATATCTGGGTCTTCAATTCTATTCCATTGATCTTCCTGCCTGTATCTGTACCAACTCAGAGTTTCTTAGAGAGTGAAACTTTCCATGGTGAGGAAATTGGTGGCCTGGGAATACTGGAGGAATTATGTGGCCTGATCTTGGGGCAAGCTCAGAGACTGGTGAGATTTTTTTTTTCCTGTAGAGTAGGGTTTGGCAACTCTTCTACCTCAAAGGTCTCTGAAGCTTCTCAGGAGCCCGGCCCAGCAATTGTAGCTCCTCAAGTCTCAGGAATGGGGTGTCCTACCTTGCATGCAGGTAGGGGTCAGGCTTTTCAGTCAGAGGTCTCCAAGGGTGGGGCCTATAAGGGGAGTCTCTGCATTTGGCCTAGAAAGTCACATTGCTGCCTGAGTCACTGCACAACAAACCTCACACAAAAGATTCATTGGGGAAAAACACAGGAGGGTGGTTGGGTGGCCTCTGCTTGCCAGACTTAATATAGGGTTTCCTGGTGATGGAGCTGTCTAGGGTGGCCTGGGATTGGTGGCATTTTATGGCCTGATCTTGGGTCAGGTACTCTGTAGGTTAGAGTGTGGCCACTTCTGATTTGAGGGGCTGGATCCAGTCATTATGGCTGGTAGTGTTCTCTCGGTGGTGCCTGGTGGGTTCAGAGTCCTGGGGGTGGAACCCTGCTACTCCTGTGCCTCCAAGGCTTATAGAAAGGTTAATGAGTTTTGTAAGTTTACTTTATACATTTCCACTTTTCTGAAGTTCTAGAAGTTTTCTGATCGAGGTTTTGGTATCTTTTATACATATCATATCATCTGCAAATAGGGTTAATTTTACTTATTCTTGTTTTCATCCCTCACTAATAGAGGAAAATACTTCTTGACTTATTGCTCTAGTTAGTGATTCAACTTAGGAATTTGTGTATTTCTTTAGTTTTTTTTTCAGTTTAATGATGGACAGGTTTTTCCAGGTATTTCCTTATACTGTTCTGAATTTCTTTTGCATCAGTTGTAATGTCTCTATTGATTTCTTATTGTGTTAGTTTGGATCATTTCTTTGTTTTATATTTTGTTTATTTTTCTCAAAGAACTGTGTCTTAGATAAGTTGATACTTTGTATTGTTTAGTTGTTTCTATTTATTTTATTTCCCTTTGAGGACTCCTTTTAATGTGTTCAGATGTCAGGTGTTGTGTTTTTATCTTTCTTTATCTCCAGAATTTTAATAATTTCTTGATTTCTTTCTGACTAATTTATCATCTTTAATTTCCATGAATTTGTGTACTTACTAGAGAGTAACTTAATTATGAGAATATAACTATCTAGTCTTCAACTCAATCAGAGCCTTGAGAAAGAATAAATATTACCTGACTAAGCAGGTAGTACAGGCAGGCAGCTACCAAACTATAGAAATGACAGAGAAAGCTGGCTGCCTGGATAGTCTCACTCATTTCTCTATAATGTTGGATCATTCCCTTTCAGCCTTTTGGCCCAGAATATCTGATGAATTCTTCTGTAAAGCAGAAATTATGAAAGACTGCTTACCTTGTCTTTTTTTTAAATTTTATTTTATTTTCTAAGTTTTTTTTATTTACATTCAAAATCATTTCCCCTTTCCTGTTTCCTCCCTCCCCGAAAGTCCCATAAGCCCCCTTTCCTCCCTCTTTTCCCCATTCAACCCCCTCTCACTTCTCTGTCCTGGCATTCCCCTATATCCAGTCTTTCCAGGACCAGGAGTCTCTCCTTCCATATTCTTGGAAATCTATTGATATGCGAATTGTGTCTAGGATATTCCGAGATGCTGGGTTAATATCCCCTTATCAGTGACTGCATACCATGTGTGTTCTTTTGTGATTGGTTTACCTCACTAAGGATGATATTTTCAAGTTCTGACCATTTGCCTAGGAAATTCGTGAATTCATTGTTTTTAATTACAGAGTAGTATTCCATTGTGTAAATATACCACATCTTCTGAATCCATTCCTCCGTTGAGGGACATCTGGGTTCTTTCCAGCTTCTGGCTATTATAAATAAGGCTGCTATGAACATATTGGAGCATGTGTCCTTTGATTTGCATTTCCCTAATGACTAAGGATGATGAACGTCTCTTTAGGAGCTTCTTAGCCATTAGATATTCTTCAGGTGAGAACTCTTTGTTTAGCTCTGTACCCCATTTTTTAATAGGGTTACTTGCCTCTCTGGAGTTTAACTTCTTGAGTTCTTTGTATATATTGGATATTAGCCCTCTGTCGGATATAGGGTTGGTAAAGATCATTTCCCAGTTAGTTGGTTGCCACTTTGTCTTTTTGACAGTGTCTTTTGCCTTGCAAAGACTTTGTAATTTAATGAGGTCCCATTTGTCTATTCTTGATCTTAGAGCATAAGCTATTGGAGTTCTGTTCAGGAAATTCTCCCCTATGCCCATATGTTCAAAGTTCTTCCCTAGTTTCCTTTCTATTAGTTTCAGTGTGTCTGGTTTTATGTGGAGGTCCTTGATCCTCTTGGAATTGAGCTTAGTGCAAGGAGATAAGAATGGGTCAATTTGCATTCTTCTGCATGTTGACCTCCAGTTGAGCCAGCACCATTTGTTGAAAAGGCTATCTTTTTTCCACTGGATGGTTTTAGCTCCTTTGTCAAAGATCAAGTGACCATAGGAGTGTGAATTCATTTCTGGGTCTTCAATTCTGTTCCATTGATCTACATGCCTGTCACTGTACCAATACCATGCAGTTTTTAACACTATTGCTCTGTAGTACAGCTTGAGGTCCGGGATACTGATTCCCCCAGAGGTTCTTTTACTCTTGAGAATAGTTTTAGCTATTCTGGGTTTTCTGTTATTCCAGATGAATTTTTGAATTGCCCTTTCTAACTCTATGAAGAATTGAGTTGGTATTTTGATGGGGATTGCATTGAATCTGTATATTACTTTTGGTAAGATGCTCATTTTTACTATATTAATCCTGCCAATCCATGAGCATGGCAGATTTTTCCATCTTCTGAGGTCTTCTTCAATTTCTTTCTTCAGAGATTTGAAGTTCTTGTCATACAGATCTTTCACTTGTTTGGTTAGAGTCACGCCAAGATACTTTATATGGTTTGTGGCTATCGTGAAGGGTATCATTTCTCTTACTTCTTTCTCAGCCTGCTTATCCTTTGAGTATAGGAAGGCTTCTGACTTGCTAGAGTTGATTTTATATCCGGCCACTTTGCTGAAGTCGTTTATCAGCTGTAGGAGTTCTCTGGTGGAGTTCTTTGGGTCGCTTAAGTATACTATCATATCGTCTGCAAATAGTGATAGTTTGATTTCTTCCTTTCCAATTTGTATCCCTTTGACCTCTTTTTGCTGTCTAAGTGCTCTAGTTAGGACTTCAAGTACTATATTGAAAAGATATGGAGAGAGAGGGCAGCCTTGTTTAGTCCCTGATTTAAGTGGGATTGCTTCAAGTTTCTCTCCATTTAGATTGATGCTGGCTACTGGTTCGCTGTAAATTGCTTCTACTATGTTTAGATATGGGCCTCGAATTCCTGATCTTTCCAAGACCTTTAGCTTGAAAGGATGCTGAATTTTGTTAAATGCTTTCTCAGCATCTAATGAGATGACCATGTGGTTTTTTTCTTTGAGATTGTTTATATAGTGGATTACATTGATGAATTTCCTTATATTGAACCATCCCTGCATCCTTGGGATGAAGCCTACTTGATCGTCTTGAATGATCATTTTGATGTGTTCTTGGATTCAATTGGCAAGAATTTTATTGAGTATTTTTGCATCGATATTCATAAGAGAGATTGGCCTGAGATTCTCTTTCTTTGTCGGATCTTTGTGTGCTTTTGGTATTAGTGTAATTGTGGCTTCATAGAACGAGTTGGGTAGTGTTCCTTCTGTTTCTATTTTGTGGAACAGTTTGAAGAGTATTGGTGTTAGGTCTTCTTTGAAGGTCTGATAGAATTCTGCGCTAAAACCATCTGGACCTGTGCTTTTTTTGGTTGGAAGACTTCCAATGACGACTTCTATTCCTTCAGGGGTTATAGGACAGTTTAGATGGTCTATTTGATCCTGATTTAATTTTGGTATTTGCTATCTCTCAAGGAAATTGTCCATTTCCTCAAGATTTTCTAGTTGTGTTGAATACAGGTTTTTGTAGTAGGATCTGATGATTTTTTGAATTTCCTCAGTTTCTGTTGTTATCTCTTCCTTTTCGTTTCTGATTTTATTAATTTGGATACTGTCTCTGTGCCCTCTGGTTAGTCTGGCTAAGGGCTTATCTATCTTGTTGATTTTCTCAAAGAACCAACTCCTTGTTTTGTTGATTCTTTGTATGGTTTTATTTGTTTCTACTTGATTGATTTCAGCCCTGAGTTTGATGATTTCCTGCCTTCTACTCCTCTTTGGTGTATTTGCTTCTTTTTGTTCCAGGGCTTTCAGGTGTGCCATACCTTGTCTTGACAAAGCTTAGCAGTTGACTTCCCTGCTTCCCATTTGTCCATCTTGGACAGCATTTTGTCTACAGTTGAAGCAGTTTCTTGCTGAGTGGCTATCTTGCAGTTTATGAAGCAAGCTCCATTTAGAATTCTTCAATGCTCGCCATTGTCTTGAAGTAGAATGGGGGTACTGCTAGGATCAGACTTGTCCCACTGTTGTAAAAGACCTTTTATCAGTAAGATGTCTTTAATTGTGATATTCTGTAGTCTCTGAGGTTTTTGAAGAACATCTCTCTATTAGTCTGTCTGCATAGGTAAATGTTTATTTCTAGCTATTTACTATCTGTTCAACTTTGGAAACCTATTTCTGTAATAAACTCGACATGTTTATAACATGACCATGAGTTTGACTGTCTGACTGTTAACTGACATTATCTTAATTATCCTAAACAGTTTGTAATAGTAACTTTCAAAAAGACTAAAAGTTAACATTGCATTTTTAAGATTTACATAGGTATAATAGCTTAAAAGGAGTTGATACATAGTATGTTGTATCCAAATATAACCTTAATTTTATATCAATATGTAAATATCTATATATAAGAGTTTTGGCTACCTTAGTCATTAGGGAAATGCAAATCAAAACAACCCTGAGATTCCATCTCACACCTGTCAGAATGGCTAAGATCAAAAACACAGGAGACAGCAGTTGTTGGCAAGGATGTGGAGAAAGAGGAATACTCCTCCACTGCTGGTGCGATTGCAAGCTGGTACAACCACTCTGGAAAGCTGTCTGGCGGTTCCTCAGAAAACTGGGCATGACACTCCCGGAGGATCCGGCTATACCACTCTTTGGCATATACTCAGAGGTTTTACCTGCATGCAATAAGGACACATGCTCCACTATGTTCATAGCAGCCTTATTTATAATAGCCAGAAGCTGGAAAGAACCCAGATGTCCCTCAACGGAGGAATGGATTTAGAATATGTGGTATATTTACACAATGGAAAACTACTCTGCAATTAAAAACAGTGAATTCATGAAATTCCTAGGCAAATGGTCAGAACTTGAAAATATCATCCTTAGTGAGGTAACCCAATCACAAAAGAACACACATGGTATGCAGTCACTGATAAGGGGATATTAACCCAGAATCTCGGAATACCCTAGACACAATTCGCATATCAATAGATTTCTAAGAAGATGGAAGGAGAGACCCCTGGTCCTCGAAAGACTGGATATAGGGGAATGCCAGGACAGAGAAGCGAGAGGGGGTTGAACGGGAGGGAAGGGGGCTTATGGGACTTTTGGGGGAGGGAGGAAACGGGAAAGGGGAAATGATTTTGAATGTAAATAAAAAAAAACTTAGAAAAAAAAGAAGAGAAAAATAAAAACCATATGTGAAACTTTGGATTCTAATCCACCACAAAAAATATTTTGTAATAAAAGCCAAATTGTAAAAAAAAAAAAAAAAAAGAGTTTTGGCTACTAGTAGCTCTATAATTTAAGAGTAGATCCAATAATCCACCCTTTATTCTTATTATTCCTATATTCTACCTCTTTCTTTTCCTCCCTTCTCCCTCCTCAGCCTAACATTAGATAGGAAAGAAAGAAGGATAGAAGAAAGAAAAAGAAAGAGAAAAATCTCTGAATCTAACCTCCCTTATTTTGTTTCCTTCCTGATCCAAGATCATTACAACTTGTAGCCACCCCCCCTCCCTCCCTCCCTCTCTCTCTCGCCCCTCCCCTTCCCTCCCCTCTCGGCCAGATGTCCCACCATCTAATTCTGCCTCAGATCCATCATGATCTGTTTATTAATCTGAGCTTTTGCTTTGGTCTCTTCAGTCAAATGGATAAGTAGAAATCCAGTCCACTGACATGAATCTGCATGGTAACACGTTACATGGTAACTTTATGCATGTGTCCTGAGATCTCAACACTGTTTATCTAGTTGTACTTCTTGCTTTCTTCTTTCCTGATACATAGAGGGAGTGATAGAAAGACACTGTTTCTTTTTTATTGTCATTGTTTGCTTTGATTGGTTTTTGTTTGGTTTTTTGGAGACACAATTTCTCTGTATAACAGCCCTGGCACTCACTGTAATCTAGAGTGGCCTTGAACTCAGAGATCTGCATCCCTCTGTCTCCTAAGTGCTGGGATAAAAGGTGTGCGCTACCACCACTCTGTGAAAGATACTGCTTATAAAATCTAACCTTTCCCTTATAGCTTAATTTACTGCTTAACAAACTACATCTCTCCTTGGTGATTTTTAGTACTGTTTGTAGATAATCAGATGCTCTAAATTTATTTAAATTTATAGATGAACAATGAAAATGTTCAATTACTTATTCATTTATTGAATACTTATTCTTCACTTGGAAGAAAACTTCTAGTAAACGCATTATAGTTAAAATATGTAAAAATAAACAATGAAATAGGAACAAAAAAGAAAATCAGATGCTCAGTAATCAGATGCACCTATTTATCTACCCTCTACCAATAACAAACTGTCCTACCCAGGTTTAGTTCTGTATCTTATAATTTCTGCATTTGGTAATAGAGGAAGAAGAACCAGAAGTTTAAGCTTATCCTTAGCTATCTATATATAGGCAGAGATATTGTGTGTGTGTGTGTGTGTGTGTGTATTTGTGTCTATCTCTATGTGTGTGTGTCTGTTTATAAGTATCTCTGTGTGCCTATATGTATGTTTATACACACACATCTTTCAGTTTTGGTGTGCACGCGTGCGCGCACACACACACACACACACACACACACACAAACACACACAAATATTGATATGTGGAAGATAGGCCAAAGATTTTAGGATTCTTAGAATTGTTAGACTTAATATAATATTTAAATCTACTTTTTTATCTCCAAATTCTGTCTATTAGAGTTTTTGTTTTGTCTCATTTTTGATTTATGGTAGAAAAGAGTGTTTTGTATTCTCAGACCAACCACAACCTCAGTCCCCCAAGTGTGCAGACTACACCATCATACATAGTGTGTTGGGTTGTTGACCATGTTTCTGACTTGATATTGATTTGGGTGGGTGTATAGAATAATTATAAAGAGAATAGATGATTTCACAAAATTGAGGTCTGGTCATCTGCATCTCTTCATTTACTCAAATCTTCTTTAAGTCTTTACATTATTACATGTTTAATAAATCTCTTTCATTCACTGTCTAAACATGCCATACTTTTATCCTTTCAACAACTGATGGATATTTGGGTCATTTCCATCTCTTGATCATTTGCATCTGTGTATAGTTTTTTGTGTAATTCATTGTTTTAATTTCTTTTGAGCACACAACTTAGAGTAGAATTGCCCAGCCATATGAAAGCTCTGTTGTGTGAGGTACTCTAGCTTATTTCCTAAAGACTAGCACAATTTTGTTTTCCTGTCAAGAAAGTATGAACATTACATTTTCACGTTCTTCTCAGCTACTTATTACATGCTATTTTGGTTATATTCCTATAATGGGTAACAAATAATATCTTATTGTGGTTTTGATTTTCATTTTCCTGTTGTCTAATACTCAATAAGTTTGAACATTCTTTTATGTAGTTATTGACTAATATACCTTATTTGAAGACCTTTTTATGTTTTTTAAAAAATTATTTTATCTTTGCTTTTATTATTTAATTATAATTATATATATGTCTGTGTGCATATAGTTAGTATATACAGATTCTTTATATTATTTTATTATACTTTTGCTTTACTCTATGCATCTATTTCACTTTCTCAATGGTGTCCTTTGAAGCATGAAAGTATTGTTACCTCTCTCCTTCCTTTCCTCCCTCCCTCCTTCTCTCCCTCCCTCCCTCCTTCCCTTCCTACCTCTTTCCTTCCCTTCTTCCTTTCCTTCTTCTTTTCTTCTTCTTTTTATCTTTTGTGGTGCTGGAGATGCAACCTACAGCTTCACAGATGCTAGGGAAGTACTCTGTCACAGAACTAAGCTACATCTCATACAGCCCTTTTGTTGATGTTGTTTTTGTGTCTAGGCCAGGGTTTTGCTATCAAGTTATAGCTGGCCCAGAACACTTGGTCTTCCTCCCTTAGCATCCAAAGTGCTAAGATCGGCATTTTCCTGATACTCATCTTAGTTTTTAACTTTGGTAAAATATCTCTCTGACTCTCTCTGTGTGTGTCTTCCTATCACTGACTGTCTCTATCTTTCTCTACCAGGGCCTCATGTACCCTTGGCTGCCTCAAGTCCACTATATAATTGAAAATAACCTTGACCCTCTGGTGCTCCTCTCTCTGTCTCCCTATAGCTGAGATTATTGGCTTATTTGCCTCTGGATTTGTATGAGGTGCTGAGAACTGACACCTGGGCTTTGTTCATGCTAGGCACAAGCTACTAACTAAACTATATCCCTCCCTCAGCCTTAATTTTTTCTTCTGAAAGTTAGATCTCTAACCATTTGTCATTATTTTGTAGAAATCTTGCTTGATTTACCCATTAATGCTAAATTGTAGTTCCACCTTTGAGTTTCTACACAAACAATCCTATAATTTAGGAATAATACCATTTTTTCTTTTATCTTTTTTCATGTAGTACATTTAAGTTGTGGATGCATGCCTACTGAAATAATTGATTTCTGAGCATTGTTTCTTCTGGGAACCCTTGTTATACCCCTTACATACATAGCTAATGAGAAACTATATTCTAGATGTGTGGCTACTTTTTTATTACTTGCAAGTGGGCAATCCATATCTTGTTTTCTCAAATAAATTTTTATTTTTAATTTATATGTGTGGATGTTTGTCTTGCTTGTATGTCTGTGTACTGCTTGTATACAAATATCTGTGGAGGGCAGAAAAGGGTACTGGATCCCCTAGGACTGGAGTTGTGAACTATCATGTAGTGCTGGGAATTGCATTCAGGTTCTCCAGAAGAGCAGCAAGTGCTCTTAACTGCTGAGCCATCTCTCCAGCCTTCTGCAGATAAACTCTTAATATAGCACATGCTCATTGACTTGCCATGAGTGATACCAAATATCCAGGTTTAGTAGCTATGGGAAACTATGTGGACCCAAACACAAAATATTACTCTCTGTATTTAGGATGATGTTTGCTGGTTACTGTCTGTATAGTAAGCCATAGGTAGGACAGAATTATTATTTTTAAAAAAGTTTTTAGCTAAGTCAGCAGTAATTTATTCTCAAGGTCATAGGTGTCTTGGTTTAAATGCCTAGTAGGAATTTGACTTGAAGTCAGAGCAGGCATCCTCTGAGGTTATGTCTCAGGAGCTCTTACATCTATCCACTCTTGGAAGATGTAGTTTTAAGTGGTTCTTCTGTCACCATATATCTGTCTTAGGGTACATGTGTCACCTTCTTTTCGGCCTATCCCTAACTTTAAAGGACTCCTTACCCAAGTGTTCCTACCATTACCTACATGACCTCCATTCTTACTCTGACATGGAATGATATCTTCCCCCAAGATAGTTTTAAAAAAATTTTAAGTTAAATTTATTGAGAAGATCTTTGTAAAATGGCCATGAGTACCTTACATGGATTGTATTTTGAGATACACACAGTGCTTCATCAAGTATCAAAAATACCCACATGGCAAATTAAAAAAGCAAGACAACACACAACATACATACAAATTGACATAAAACTAGCATTTGCATTTGTAAGTAAAGTGGGGGGGAAACAACTGTCCTGCAAATGCACAGAGAGATTGGCACTAGAAAAGATACCATGGAGAAGCCAGAATTTTTTGTTTGTTTGTTTTTGTTTTTCAAGACAGGGTTTCTCTGTGTAGCCCTGGCTGTCCTGGAACTCACTCTGTAGACCAGGCTGGCTTTGAACTCAGAAATCTGCTTTCCTCTGCCTCCCAAGTACTGGAATTACAGGCGTGCACCACCACTGCCTGCCCAGAATTTTTTAAATGATACCATGAGGATGGAAAATTCTTTTTTGTTGTTGTTTTTGTTTGAGTTCTGTTTGTTTGTTCCTTTGTTTTGTTTTGAGCCACACATCTATCAGGAGTTTCTCTGTATAGCCTTGATTGCCTTGGAACTCACTGTGTAGTCTAGGCTGACCTCTCAGAATCTGTCCCTACTGAGTGCTTGGATAAAAGGTGTATACCACCACCACCTGGCAGATGGAAAATTCTTGAGTGACAGAATTTGATTTTTCAGTGAAATATGCTGAGTGAAGTTTATCACATTCAATTCAACTAGTCTAAAACACACTTACTCAGTCACTGACAAATGTATATATGCATATAAATCTAGGCTTTACGTGTTACATAATTTATTAATAGAAAGTGAAATTCAAGGTAACGTTCTCTTTAAGGCTAACTGTCAACTTCCAGAAAATGCCTTCATCATAAATGAGCTTTCTGACATCTTTAACTTCGATACAGAGGCAGGAAGAATGTTCATACGGCATAACAATTGGGTAAGTATAACATATCACCTTGTAAGAATGTTCATGACATAAAGCAGGACATGTTAGCAACTGTGTCATCCCTATAACAGAAAATGTCCTTATTACAATACTAAATTGCTAAATTGCATGCCATTGAAAACTTAGACACTTTGCTCATAAAACAAATTTATTTTCCTATAAAATTATCTCTAAGGGCTAGATAACGTAGCTCATTTGATAAAGTATTTGCTTAGAACAAATGGAGGCCTGAGTTCTTGATCCCTAGTACTGCATAAACCAGGTATGGCAGTGAGTACCTGTAATCTTTATACTTTGGTGGAGGATAGAGGATCAAAAGTACAAGGTCAGGGCTGGAGAGATGACTCTATGGTTAGAAAACCTGGATATTCTTCCAGGGAACCTGGTTCCATCCCCAGAACCCATATGGTAGTTCACAAATGTCTGCAACTCTAGTTCAAGGAGCTCAGATATCATCTTCTGGCATCTTTGGACACTGCAGACACTGCATGCATGTCATACGCAGACACACATGCAACAATAAAAACCCATACACTTAAAATGATAAAATAATTTAAAATTTTAAAAATAATTTTTAAAAAAGAGGTGCAAGGTCATTCTCTGGGACATAGTGAGTTTGAGGTCAAACTAGGATATATGATATTTTGTCTCAAAAACAAAGAAGGAAAGACAGACAGACAGGAGAAAGAGGAGGTGCTTTGTTGTAATAGATTCAAAAGATCCTAGCAGTAAATACAGCGATGACATTAGGAAAGGAATGAATGTCATTTTTTTTTTCGTAGTCAAAACTGTTGTTTGCTTCTTTTTTCTCTTTTTAGGTTTCTACAGAATCCTTTGATATGGTTGTTTTCAGTGATTTTCTATTTATCTTTGATTTGCCATCCAAAATTAAATTAATGAAATGTGACTCATCTGTAAAACTGTTGGTATGTATGTTTTCTATTACTATGCCAAAATAACTGAGACTATATCCTTTATAAAGAGATTTATTTAACTCAAATGTTCACTGACATGATGTAGGAATCCTGATGGGCCCATTCTTAATTCTTCACTACCCTGTCTCCCACCACCATCATTAAAACACGAGGAGAAACATGAAAGGATTTTGCCATGTGTCATAAGGGCCAGCTGCATTGGATGGCCTTACTTTATAACAACCTGTTCTCACAGGAAATAACCCACCCTGTGAGGCTCATAGTAATTCCCTCCAAGGCTAGTGCCCCATGACCTAATTGTCTTCTAGGAGGTCCAATTTAAAGGTTAATTATGACCACGCTAGAGACAAAGTTTCACATGAATCTTTGGAAACTCAGTCAAATGATCTTCCAGCCAATATGGGTAACCATTTTTTTGTGATGAAAAATTTAAAACATTTAAAGGAAAAATAGTGGTACCCTTTATCAAGACCCTCAGGTATAAACATTTTGCCACATGTGTTGGTCTACTACTTTTGTTAATTTTGCAGTTACTACTAGTTCTTTCTTGTGAAGTATTTTAAGGCAAATGCCAGCTCAAATTTCTTTTCAGGATTCAATCCTTTAGTCTGCTAATTCTGGTCACCATATTCCTCTGTGCTTGTCATCTCATGTTGCTTCCAGTTTAACATTTTTCTTATTCTTTATTACGTTTTAATTTAATTTTTAATAAATAATTTATTTACATTCCAAAAGTTGCCCCATTCCTAGTTCACCTCCCTGAGTTCTTCACCCCATCCCCCTACCCCCTGCCTTTGAGAGGGTGCTCCCCCACCTGCCCAGTTTCTCAGAGCTTGACTTGTATGCATATACATATTTGAATATTATTTTGTTAATTCTTTGAGAATTTCATACTGTGTATTTTGATCATATTAACTTCCATCAAGCTCCTTCCAGATCTACCCTCTCCTCTCTACTTACCTAATTTAATGTTCTTTTTCTCTCCATTCCACCTGTTTTTAATCCCCAGTCTAATTAGAGTTGCCCATCCACCACTCCTGAATTTTACAGTCTCACCACCCCTTCTTCTGTGAAGGTTCCTGAGCCTGCAGGGAAAGGGTATGATATAGGCCCTATCACTGAAGACACTGATTACTTGACTCATAGATCATAGAGGAAATCAAGTAGGTATCGACTTGGAAGCTTCATTCCTATTGGCTAGCTTTTATGGTCCTAGAAGGTTTTATGCACACAACCATAGGAGAAAAACATAATCATCAATCTGACCTAGAGATGAATCCTGCAAGATAATGACTGTCCTCACAAGATATGCCAACTGCTGCAATAGTGGCATGAGTGTATGGAAATAACCAACTATTTTCTGGTTCAATTTAAAGCTTATTCTATGAGATTAAACCAATACCTGGCACCAGTATCAGGGCCAAGGAACATGTGCCTAGGTCGGTTAGAAGCCCTAGAGGAGAGCCTACTATTATTATTCTGCTAATTGGACAAAGTATTAAAATATCTACCAATGACTTATTGCTATAAACATAGATTATTAGTGAATTTCTCAAACTCTATTAAAGAACCTGCTTCTTATAATACATAACAATTAACACAGAGACCCGTAACTGCTTAACATGCAAATAATGATACTGCATAATGCACAGTCTGAATATGACATCTACATCCCATATCTAACATATACTTTCTAATTTTTAGAACTTACTTTCTACTTTGACTCTTTTGTTCCTCTCTCACAATTGTGTTACTAGCATACAACCTTTACTTATAACATTTACATATTATATTATATTATATTATGTCTAGGGGAAAATTGTATATAACTATATATAATATAGTTGTATATAATTATATATAGCATTGCCTTAGACATTATATTAAAGATTTTTCAAACTTTTTTTGATTGCTACAGCTTGTTTTCTAGATCATTTCTCAGGAAAGATTCATATTGACTTATGAAATTTATATGTTAATAATTTATTGGAATCTAACATCGTATACATTATTGCATTTGTTATAAATCCAAACAACACTGGCCATCTGTATAAAACAAAGAATAAGAATACTAGGGCACCATGTCCACAAAAAGAAGCCATTTTGACAACAAAGTATTTCCTTTTTATATTCTATTAATTAGATATGACTTTTGCTAGGGCACCATGCCATAAATTCCAGGTTTTTACAATAAGAAATTAAGACACAAGAAGCATGCTAGCAATATCATTTCAAGGATAAAAACTTATCCCTCCACTGTTACTAGTGTTGTGTTTTATAAAAGAGAAAGTAAGAGCGAGGATATGTTTGTTAGAGGCATGTTATAGTGAATGGAAGAGGGTGCGTCTACAGGCCCATGCTGAAGCATCCTTTCCCCCTGAGGTGCTAGCCATATGACAGATATAGTAGGGAATAGAGTTTATTTAGAGTATGGGGAGTTGAGGAGGGAGTAGAGATATAGAAAGGCAGAGAGAGGGTTGGGGAAAGGGAGTAGAGGGTAAAGGCCAGCTAGGAAAACAGGAAAAGAGAGGGGGAGGGGAATGAGGAGAGAAGGGGCAGAGAGAGTAAGAGAATAAGAGAGAGAGGAGGGGGCAAACAGCCTCCTTTATAGTGAGTTAGGCATACCTGGCTATTCCCAGGTAACTATGGGGTGGAGGCACTAGAAGCAATGCTAATAACTAGCTCCTTTTAATCACCATGTCATCAGTCAGTTTGACCAAGTTCTACCTATTTTCATCTGCCTGACATTTTGGCAAAGGGAAAAAGTAAAGTCTTTTTCTTCCAAACTTAACCTCCCCATAAAATTCCTTTAAGTAGTTCCTTCCATATGTAGTATTTTCCTCTATAGAAATGTCTAATCTATCATGTTAATGAGAAGATACGTGAACTTTTACAAGTTGCATATAAGAAGGCCTAGAAGAGATTATTTCTAGTAGTAATTCTCATGGGTATACTTGGGAAGCAGACTTCACAGCTCTGTTCTCCAAAGGATTTGATGTATAATGTCAAAACTGTAAGCTCAAAATTAACTTAATTCAAACTAACTAACCAATTCAAATACAAATAATGTAAAGAGGGAAGACTTATACACAGAGAACAGATAGTGATTATGTGGACAATAGAATAAGATGGAGATCCTTAAACTAGGTCTTCACTGGGCAAGAGAAATTTCTGCCTGTTATGGTCAGTGGCCACAGTGTGTCACTCAGAGCCATGGACAACATTGTCTCACAGTCAGTGTTGCTGAGGCATCCAGAACTACAGACTCTTGAAAACAGGAATCAATAAAGAATCAGGAAAAGAGAAAAACTCAAGGAATGGCAGAACAATTTAGTAGAATTGTATAACTGTCTCAGTATGTGGTGGGGTTGCAGAGGTCTGTAGTAGGGGTTCCCCAGTCCAGAGTCGAATACGCCTTACCTAAGATGGTAGAAAGCTTGTACGAACAAACACACCTGTCCTAGAAACCCATTACAAAGCAGACCCCAAGGGTCTTGACTCATGATTCCTAAACATTGTTTTATCGTTCCTGTGATAGACCCGAAGACTCAGACGTATGTTGAAGTTTAAATCAAGGGTAGTCAAGTCCAGTGCCAAATTTCTAATACAAAGATGTTTAGCAGAAACAAGACCAAGGCCTATAGTAGTGAAGGAATACTACAATTTAAGAAAGATCAAGACACTCCTATTTTTAATGACCAGAACACTGCTCCAGAACAGTGTGGTTCCCTGAAACACAGTTTTAGAGACTTCGAAAGTGGATGCTTATTATTTTCATTCTCTCAGAGAATGTCTTCCATTTATCTTCTTCCCTTTGGCATCAGTTTTCCTCATCTGCCCCATGGCCCTTAGAGTCATTTCTGAGGTTTACATGGAACACTGGGCTTCTGAAGGTTGATGGTAGATTGTTCTCTTAGCAAGTTTGATGTCAGCACTATGATTACTATAGTAAAAGGGTGTAGACATTTTTAACTACTTAACTGTTCATGGCTAGTAACTCATTTTTGCACATGAGCGCTAGGTGCTACAAGTTGTTTGATCTTGTAATTGTATTATCTTACAATTTAATAACACCTTTCTTAAAAAATTATAAGTATATAGAGCGATGGCAGCAAGATACGAAAGATTTTTATTAAAACTATTTGATATAAGTCAAGCCTGTTGCATTGTCAGTTCTCTCCCTCCAGCATGCAGGTTCCAGAGAGGTAATTGAGGTTAGGAGACTAAGCAGCAAGCTCCTTTGCCCGCTAAACCATCTCAGCAGCCCCAGATTTTCAATCCTCCAGGGATTATAGGCCTGCTCTACCATTCACATTTTTATCCCTTATAGTATTAAAGGTCCAAAAGAGAACCAACTAAAAAAAAATTCTTTTTCTAAAAGTCTGAAGCCATGGCATCTCCAGAAAAGGTGAGATTCCCGTTCTTTATACTGAGAGTCAGACGAAGTCACCTGGTGGAAGACACCTTGCATCAATTAAGACAAGCGGAAGAGGACTTTGACCTTAGGAAGCCACTATCGGTAAAAAATAAAATAAAATAAAATAAAAATAAAAAAATCTCACTGGGTTCTCTCTCTCTCTCTCTCTCTTTCTTTCTTCCTTTTGTGGGAAGGAACCTTCATAATTAAGGAGCTGCATTCACAACACTGATTTCCAGAAATTCCCACTTTCCCTTTAGACAATAAAACATTTAATTACATATTTAGATACAGGTTAACTCACTTATTGATGATTATAATGAATCATTCCAACACTTAATGTCATAAAATAACAATTTATTTTAAATCTTCTAGTCCAGATGAATTTCTGGGTGTCTTTGTTTTATGAATATGTGTTTGTGTGTATGAGGCTAGGAATAAATACAGTTTCCACACATGCTAAGCAAGTGCTTTACCATGAGCTACATTCCCAGCCATACAAATTTTTGCTTGAGTTTGTTCACATATCTAAAAGTTAGGTGGGGATTGGCTATGCTATACTATTACTGGCTGAGGACATTGGGTTATACTTTAATTTCCTTCTTCCTCTTGGGACCAACAAGCATATTCTTCTCAGAGCAGTGCTGGAAATGCAGCTAATAATCATTAATTATTGTTTGAGCCAAAAAAGAGTCATGGATGAACCCAAGCCAAAGGCTGGGAAAATATACTAACCTCTTAATGGGAGATGCTGAAAAATCATATTTAAAAGAATTCAATCAAGAAATAGTGAAGAACTGGGACTGTCAATGCTCCTGACAGATAGCAAGTGTATCAGGTACATTTCCCCCATGTTGTAGGTCTAGGCTCTACCACACTAGAAGTGGTTTCGATTCTAGCCACTCTTCGTTTAAAACTTTGTGGATGCCTGGTAGAGTGCTTACTGTATGGCACCTCAGGCCATATTGCATACAGAACAGAATACTGACAAATGCTGTGTG
This sequence comes from Tokudaia tokunoshimensis, assembly GCA_036184795.1. Classification (NCBI taxonomy): domain Eukaryota; kingdom Metazoa; phylum Chordata; class Mammalia; order Rodentia; family Muridae; genus Tokudaia; species Tokudaia tokunoshimensis. The sequence goes on along the minus strand of BTHU01000002.1, from coordinate 79,790,045 downwards.
TAAGAGCTGGAGCCTGGAGTTCCAAAGGGAGTGGATTTTCCAGATACCTGCTGAGAGTGTAAGTGAACAATTCCCAAAGAAAACAGATCCTGGTACTCAAACCAGAAAGGGCTATTTCCCAGCATGTGTTTCAAACAGAAATTAAAGAAGCAAGTTTGTTTTAGAAACCAGACTCCCTTGGTATTTAGTTTTCTTATACTTTGTCTATGAGGAAGATATCAGTAGAAAATTCTTTCCTCTGTAGGAAATGACTCTCTTTTAAGGGAAATGTTAACTTCAAGACTTATACAAAATAAACTAAGCATGACAAGACTATCTTTCCTAACCCTTGGCATCACTGTGAGTTCTCAGCAGGCCAAAGCATTTGATCAAACAGTGGCTGGTGTGCCCTTTCAGACAAGAAGAACAAAAAACTGGGAAAATGAAGCTTGATGATACTCATATTCAAAATACAAGTGGTATAGTGCTTGCCTAGCATGCCTGAGGGCCCGATTTAATCCCTAGCACCAAAAATCAGATATATAAATTAATGAAAGCAAAGCAATTAAGTTAGCCAAAAAAGGAATTGTCAGAATTAGCAGGGTAAAATCACCTCAATACATGGCCATCAAATCCAGAGACATGGAGAGCTGTTAAAAAGGGAATCGTGTGTGTGTGTGTGTGTGTTCTCTTTTTAGAAAGATGTATATATATTATGTATATATACATATTTTATATACATACCTATTTTATATATACATACATATATGTACATACACACACATATGTGTGTGTGTGTGAAAAGATACTTAGCCCATGCTCACTAGAAGGGCTGCTTACTAGAAGTATTTTGAGTAGGGGCTGGAGAACACAAGTAACTGTTCATTAGAGCCAAGGTTGCTCAGTCTGAAAGTTATTATGAAGACAGACAAGGTGGAATAACCTGAGAATTTCATGGTTCATGGGTTTAAGGCATATCACATTTTATATCAAGATAGTGTTCCTTCTTCCAGTGGTAAGTGTGTCAATCTAAAGGATCCACTCACTGACTTACCAACCTGAGAATAAATAGGCTTCTGGCTTTCACTTCTTGGCAGCAAACCGAGGGAAGACAGGGTGTAAGAAGGAAAAGAGCTGTGTGGATCTTGCCATTGTAGTGAGTTCAAAAAGGTCAGAACAGGCTGAAGACTTTTCCATAAAGAGCAAAGAGCTATATTTTAAATAAGAATCTTGAAATAAATTTTCTTTCTTTAGGTTGGATTTATTGAAGAAATTCGTCCTGAAGGTTGGGGAGTGAGTTCAGAGTTCTTCCACTGTATATTTGAAGAGATAACAGACCCCAAATATGAAATGTTCATGTATCCTGAAGAAGGTTCCAACATGTGGTTTCCGGCCAATGTAAGTTCTGTCTTTCTCCTAAAATTCATTACACGCTGCAATATGTAAAGGATAGTGTAAACTCTGGACTCTACAACCTGGCTTCTCCATTTTGAGTAGTACCACATCACCCACAGGGCAGCTGTGGGAAAATAGGAGGGGGATGGGACAGCCGAGGCATGGGTCCCACATAGGAGAAACACTGGCAGGCAAAGCCTGCATGGGTGGATAGGGGGACACTGGCAGGACTACGCACCGCACCTCACTGCAATAGGGAGTGCTGGCGCTGGAGTACCTGTGGAGCATGAGACTGCCTGGCTAGCGAGGAGGGAGGTGCCTCTCAGAAGGCGGTGACCTTCTGGCATGGACCTCCCGGGTACCTGTTAAAACGAAGCTACTTGACTGAGACATGGCTTGGCTGTGAGGAGGCTCGATCCTTCCCTGGTGGCTGGAAATACTGAGGCCTGCTCCTTGCTTCTAAGTGGCAGATTTTGACAAAAGGGACAGTTGATTAGGAGACAGTTTATTATTAGGAGAGTAGAAAAAGACAAGGAGATAGAGAAGTAAAGAAAGAAAAAAAGAGATAAGGCCATGACCACATGGAAAGGGGAAAAGGAATATATATAGAGAGAGAACAGAGAGAGAGATGAGAGAGAGGTGAGAGAGACGAGAGAGAGAGAGAGAGAGAGAGAGAGAGAGAGAGAGAGAGAGAGAGAGAGAGAGAGAGAGAGAGAGAGAGGCAAGAAGCCTCCTTTAATAGTGGGCTGGGCCAGGTAACCGAGGGCAGGGAAAGCCTGGCTATAGCACAATGACTGCAGAGGTGGAGTCCAGCCAGAACACTAGGGATCTGGGACGTGGCCACAGCCACACATAATTGATGGCCACAGGAGTATGGAGTTGAGTCAGCAGTTTGGGAGCATAGCTCACGGGTTCCGTCCCTTGTAGAAGTGTTAGACCCGGAGTGGCCTTGCTCAACAAGCTACAGACTATCTCACACCAAGGTCCCACAGGCAGCAGCTGTGCTACAGTATGACCAGGCTGTTTATAGAAAGCTGTGTCCTGGCATGTGTCCTCAATTTTAGAGTTATAATGCTGAATGTTTCAAATTAGTAGAGAGAAACTGTTGGTAAACTAGTAGAGATAGGTCAATTCTGAAACATTGGTCGATTCCTTTGACTATAATGCATTTTTTAATTTTTATCTTCTTATAAGTTGTCTTATTCAGTGTCTTACTATATATTCCAAGCTAGCCTTGAATTCACAATTCTCCTGCCCCCACCTTCTAAATGCTTGAGTTGCAGGAGTGTACCACACTCAGCAAAGCCCTTGCTTTTAAGCACATTCATACAGTTCGGTTCAGTAGAAAACAGACAGCGAGTTGCACACACACACACACACACACACACACACAATTTTATTTTAATTTATATATGGCTTGATAAAACAGCAAAATCAAGTTGAACCAGAGTACATATTACAAATTATGGGTTGGAAAACTGACTGGGAGAGGCCTTTGCAGATTGTTTGTGCTGCCCTTTAACTCATTTGAGAATCCCAGCAGGGGAGTAACCAGGGTATGGGGAGCTGGGAGAACACTTATCCTGTGAGTCACTGAGCCCCTGAACCAGCTAACAGGCAGAAAGGCACTGGAGCAGGGATCCTGTTACCTAGGAAAGCTTCCTCCCTGGCTGCTTGTTGTTTGGCCTGGAAAGTTTTTGTCGTTTTGGGTTGGTTTCTCTCACGAGGACGACAAGATACAGAGAAGAAAAGTGAGGGCAGCAGCATTGGTCTGTTTTTGTTGGTGTTGCTTTAGTACTCGAGTGTCTTGTTAAGGAGCTCAGAGGTCGAAGCTCAAGGGCATGGTGGTGACATAAGTCAGCTCTCAGGAGGTCTCCTGGCACAACACACCTTGACAGGATCATCTGCAGGCAAAGAGTCTACATTGTACGACAGTTTGCCAGAGTGAGAATGTGGCCCCATGAGCGCCACTCCAGTGGTAAATCCCAATGTGGGGTTGCATTGCCAAATGGAGCCACCATTCCCAAAACACTCCTCTGCCGTTCATTCTGCTAAGTTGAAATCTTGCTGCAGAACAACCGTCCTTCCTCATTGTCACCTGTCTTCATGAATTGGTCAGTCCGGACCTCAAAATTCCAAAGGGAAACTTTGTAATTCCATCCGAGCATGTTTCTATGTTTCAGAAATACTATCAGTAACCAAAAATTCATTTACTCAATGTTCTGTATTGTTAATTTATATTGAAAATCATGCAAGAAGCTGGGCATGGCAGCTCAAGGCTATAATCCCTGAGGAGATACAGGCAGAGGAGTTCAAGGTCACCCTTGGTTATACAGTTAGTTTTGAGAACTATCAAAAGAAAGTTTGCTCAGTATGTGTCAAGCAAACAAACGAACAAAGAATAGAAAGAACATTATAGAAGAAATTTAAATTGTATTATAACTTATAAAAGAGTCTGAATTTTTTTTGTTCTTTTGAAACCCAGTTTTTGTCTAACTTGTGATGTTAATTAGAAAAGGGAGCTAAAATTTATTCTTTTTTTGGTCTAATTGTACCTTTGTATAACTGATTATTTAAAATAGCTTAGGAATTTTTTTTCAAATGCTTTTTCCAGCCCAAGTTTGAGAAGAGCAGCTATTTACTATTTGGGATCTTATGTGGACTCTCCCTACATAATTTAAAGGTTATCAACCTTCCTTTCCCACTTGCTTTATATAAAAAACTTTTGGACCAAAAGCCATCATTGGAAGACTTAAAAGAACTTAGTCCTCTCTTGGGGAGGTAAGAACATACATTTGCTTTATAAAAGCAGCATTAAGTCTCATCTTTTTAAGTACAAATAATGTCACACATGACAAAGGTAAGGTCTTCAACTTTAATATTGTATGCCCTGTAGATGGGCTTCCGTTAGCATGACTTGTAGTAAATAGAGTAAGCCTTCAGAAATGAAGAAAAGTCAGATGTTTCTCTGATCAAAAAACTAGTATAATAAAGAGTTTGGACCTGGGCTCTTTAGCAAGGTGGAAAGGACTTAGAGGAATTCTCAGGATGAACATCCTATAAATGTATATGATGCTATAAGTGCATATACATATATAGATATGGCTTACAAATGTATGCAATGTATAAGTGCATATATATGTAGCTTATAAACAGATGCAGTACTATACTTATATATAATGTGGTTTATAAGTAAATTAGTGCTACAAGTACATATATGTATAGATACATATGATTTATAAATACAGTGTTATAAGTTCATATATACATATGGTTTATAATAAATATAGCATGATAAATACATATACATAGATGTGGTTTATAAATAGATATAGTGATATAAGTATATATGTATGTATATATATACAGAGATATGGTTTATAAATATAGTGTGATAAGATGGTATAGATAGATGTGATTTGTAAAAATATAGTACTATGACTATGTTTATACAGAGATATCATTTATAAATAGTGTTATAAGTACATGTATATAGATGTGATTTATTAATATAGTGTTATAGTACATTTATATGCTTTATAAATTGATTTAGTACCATAAGTGCATATGCATGTGGTTTATGAAGTTAGAGTGCCATAAGTGAACATGTATATAGTTTATCCAAAAATAAAAGCATGTTCAAGCTCACTAGGAACTAAGTGGATAAAATGTCCTTTTTCTGCCACAAATTTTTCTTGAAGTGTTGATAGCAAATTGAATGAAATGAATCTTTTTTTTCCCCCCTAGTGGTCCATTAGTGGTAGGTTTTTTATTAAAGAAGAGTTTCTCAAGAGTGACAATTTTGACATTTTGGCCTTTTCTGTGTTGAATGTTTTGATAGGAATCCAACCCTGGGCCTCTTCCCTCTTAAACAAGATCGTCTACTGAGTCATAACTATAGGCATGTGGTTGTTTTAATTCTCTTTGTGGCAGGTTGTTCAGGTCATGTGATGTATTTAATAGTGTCTGGGGTCACTATCCACTAGATGACAACTTTTAACTGTGACAACCAAAGACACCCCGAACTTTGCAAAATAAACCCTCTTTTCTTTAGAATCTTGTCTGCATAATCCTTTTCACAATACACAGCACTCTCAGTGAGGTAGAGTAGACTAACCAAATTCTAAATCAAGATTATTCTAAGATGAGTGGGAAGGAGTAGGAGACAAAATTTGTAATGAATTTTGTGCAAGTCTGTATTACTTAATTTTCTACATTGAATGATTACTTTGAAATTTTATGGTATCAAATATATCATTTTAAATCAATTTTTAATAGGAATTTGCAAGAAGTTCTAAATTGTGGGGCTGGTGATTTTGAAGATCTCCACATGTATTTTTCTGTGAGTAGCAAGAAATCTAGGTTATAGGCTGGCTTTAATCAGTTTTGTTTTATGTATGTATGTATGTATGTATGTATGTATGTATGTATGTATGTTTTAGTGTCACAAGGAATTGTTAGAAATTGCACCTATGCCAATAAAGTATTGTACAATTAAGATATATCCCTAGTCATTATCTATTACTTTAAAAATAATTTTATTATAGAACCTTTAATATGAAATATCAATATTTTTAAAGATTTTACTTTCAGTAAAATTTTAGGGAAGGTGTATGGATAATAATGATATATTCATATTCATGCTTATCAGTTAATTATATTTTGGTTATAGATATACTGGGATCAAAAAGATGTTAATTTAATTCCAGATGGGATCTCTGTGTCTGTGAATGAAATCAACAAGTAAGTTTAGAGACCTAAAATATCTACTTTGAATAGGCATACAAATGTTTGTATTGATACAATATAAAGTATATTTGAGCTTCTTGGATGTTCGTTTTAGATTTTTTTTGTTCTTTAGAGTGCTAAACAGGTAGGAGAAGAGAAGAAATGATTGAAGAATAAATATTTCTGTCCTCTAAGGTATCTTTTTAGTCCCTATTTTATGCCACACTGTATTCTAGTTATTGGTGATAGAAGAATGAAAAAGGCAAAATATGTAACTTATATCCTAGTGGTCAGAAAGCTGATACCCAAATATACCATCATGTAATGTATCAAATAAACCAGTTGGTACCAGTTTATGGGATCTGACTGCAAAATTTTCATCACTGTTCAAAGGTTATTTTTTAAAATATTAATAATTTGAAGTCAGCCATGGTAGGAATATTTATACCATAAACATTGACAAATGATACAAATGAGGTTTTCCTTCCTGTATTTTCTGTTTCCCTTCCCTCTGCCCTCTCTATGTATTTCTCTTCCTTTCTGTCTCCTTACATTCCACCCTCTCCCTCCTTTCTTTTGGGAAATTGGTTGTTACACTGGCAGCACATGATAGGTTATAGAGAGGACAGAGAAGTGGTTCAAATAGGCTGGTTACCAAAAGCTGTTTAAAAGGGTGGTGGGGGGTGGGGATGTACATGTTTCTAATGGCTACCCTACTTAGTCCACTTTCTACTACTATAATAAAATATAAAATACTGGTTAACTTTATTTATGCCACAGTTATGGAAATTCAAGGACTGTATCTGTGGGTGGCCTTCTTGCTAGCCTCATTTTGAGTGTGAGAGGGCAGCACCTGACAGACATAATGAGTGAGAATGTGTGTCTCTTTTCATCTTCCTCTTTCACCTGGTAAGGCTACCAGATTTAAGTCATGGGGCTCTGCTGTGATGATTTCATGTAACTGTAATCACTCTCCAAAAGTCCCACCATGAACACTATAGTTAGATTAAGTTTCTACCTTCTTAATATCCAAGAACTGGAGAAATAAATTTCACCACATATATGCTTGCTGGACAGAGTCAAACCACATATACACAGTATTGCTTGCCACTGGGAAATCTATCATACTCTGGAAAGTGCATCCTATAATGCAAGGCCAGCCTTGCAGAACTTATTTTCACAAAGTGATCCACTAGCAGAGAGATGGGGGATTGGGGTTGGTGGGAAGAACAGAAGGGTCAGCCATGAGAATTTCATTTTCATAGGAAAATCTGATGATTGCATAGAAATTGCCAGGAAAGAGGAAGCATCCTGTGCTGGAGAGAATGCTTACTATGTGGTTTCCTGCAAATAAGAGGTAGCCAGATAAGGATATCAGAAAGGAATGTGTAGAGGCAAAGAAGCAAGGGTCAAATTGTTGGACTTATCCCCATAGTTTACTGTGATGTGAAAGCATATGACATTCCATAGTCACCATACTACATAAATTTTGGATTTTGACCATTCTTTAAGCTAGTTATATATGATACAATACTTTCTTCTGATGCTGGAGAACAGCTAGTGAGGGAAAATAGCTAAGTTACATTACTTAGTAGGTCAGATGTATTACAGTGCATTTTCCATGTATAATGAGCTCACTGAGACATGTCCCTGTTCAAAATCAAATATTCAGATTGGAGATACCATTGCTCCTTACAATAAGGGAGATGAGAATACCCTAAAGTCTGATTCCTTCTCTTATATTCTCTAAGGACTTTTTTCTAGTTAGCCAGGTTTTCATTCCCTGTTTTGTATAGACTTGTGGACTACACAGAAGATATAATTTTCTTTCTCAATAGAGTAAAAAAGAGAAAAAATAGAGAGTATTGTAGTCCCGGATAAGGCATGTCATTGTTTTTTTTATTTTTCTTCCCTCAAGGAGAGACTATGTGTCTAAGTGTGTTGATTACATTTTTAACATCTCTATAAAGACGATTTATGAAGAATTTCGTAGAGGATTTTACAAGGTGTGTAACTGGGATATAATTAGGCATTTCCAGCCTGAAGAACTAATGACAGCAATAATTGGAAATGCTAGTTGTGACTGGAAACAATTTGAAAATGTAAGTGGTAACCCAAGTAGCCTCTAACTTTTCCAAATAACTGATGCATATTCCTCCTAAAACTTTCTCTCTTTTTTTTCTCTTGTTCTCAAGAATTCAAAGTATGAAAATGGATATAACAAATCACACCCAACTATTCTGCTGTTTTGGAAGGCTTTCCATGAATTAACTTTGGATGAAAAGAAAAAATTCCTCTGTAAGTACTATAATAGATATCCAGTCTTCATGTAATAGATCATTTTAATGGCAAGGCACACGCAAACCTCAAAAGTCATGACTTTTCTAGGATTTCCCTGCCCCTGCCCCTGTGCAGTTCTTCTGCACAAAAAGTGTACTCAATATTCTTAAATGTGATTGTTAATTCGTCTTATATATCTTGAAATTTTCTAGATAAAAATTCTTAACAAAATTGTATTCCTTTCTAGTGTTTCTTACAGGATGTGATAGGCTACATGTTAAAGGCCTACAGTATGAAGGGATAGTATTCCGGTGTCCTGAAGCCTTCAGTGAAGAAGATAACCCAAGATCATTGACATGTCACAGTATTCTAGACCTGCCTAAGTATTCCACAATGAGAAGGATGAAGGAAGCACTTCAGGTTGCAATCAACAATAACAAGGGATTTGTCTCACAGGAATGATGCAGAAACATTCACCTCCCAGGAGTTCACAGCCTCTAGAATTAGGTTTTTCACTTTGGAATTCTACTGTCTTTCCTTAATCTAAGTAGGGACAAGAGGTTAAAAGATTTTACTTTAGTTGCACAGTTTTTGAAATAAATAAGTTATAAATTAATATTTTTAGCAAAAAATCTGTAAAAACAGATGTATTCTTAACCTTGCTATTTTAGAATGTTTGTCTTGGCTGAAATATTTTCTGAACAACAATGTTCATTTAATAATATGCTAAATATTTAAAATGTTCAGTATTGGGAGTTAAAGAGAGAGCTCAGTGGTTAAGATCACTGACTGCTCTTCCAGAGGACCAGGGCTCAATTCCCAGCACCCACATGGCTCACATCCCATCTGAAACGCCAGTCCTAGGGGATCCAACACTCTCCTCTGGCCCCCAAGACACTCCATGGATATGCTACACAGACTACATGCTGACAAAACACTCATATACCTAAATTAAAAAAATTAGGGGCTGTAGAGATGGCTCAGTGTTTAAGAGCACTGGCTGCTCTCCCAGAGGACCCAGGTTCTATTCCCAGTACCCACATGGCAGCTCACAACTGTCTATAACTCGTGTTCTATGGGATCTGACTTCTTCACACATGCAGACAAAACACCAATGTACATAAGATAAAAATAAATTATTAAAAAAAATAAAATGAAATAGTATTTATTTAAAGTGTTATTGTACCAATAATAAACTATTAGCTTGAAAGTATTAAGAAACCAAGTTTGGAAAGCTTTCAACATGTTTTTGAAGCATATAGATGTATATTTTGTATTAAGGAATATATTTAGAGTTGTGATTTTAGAAAATGCTAAATAATTTATTTTCAATTTCTAAGTGTTGACGTTTATTACTCTTCGAAGATACTTATACTTAGTACAGTGTTCCGAATACATTCTAAATATAGATGCTGTTATTTTAGTAAAATACTGAACACAATTAGGAACTCATACCTACTTGTGGTTGGCAAAATGTGAAGAAGTTGAAATATGTCTTATTATAATGCTATAGAGTAAATTAATGAAGCAACATAACTGCTATGGCAAATGACTGATATATTTTGTACACTAGTTCTACTTAATGTTAAAATTTAAATTGCATTATACAGCTTTGAGATGATTTCATAAACTCATATATTTTGTCTAAAGAATGACATATATGCTACTGTAACAATCACTCATTGTAAAAGCTCCATTTCTTAAAAGATGTTGTATCTTTATAGACTTATCAGACTTCACATGTGAGGTATTTACTGGACTCCAAAGTAACAAAATAAACTAATTAAAAATAGATCGTTTAAAGATAATAAAATGATTGTCAACAATTGCAACAACGGAAGCAAATGAATCATTAGAAGAGGGAATACTCTTCAGTTAATTCTTGGATCTCAACATTGCTCCAGTTCCAGACAAAGATGTCACAGAGAAAGGAAACCATAGATATCTTATGTAAACAGACATCAAAATCCTGCATTTTCCTTCATTGTTAGAACATTCAATAAAATATAGAAGATTATGCCTCACAACCAAGTAGGAGTTAAGATGTAGGGGAACGCCAGGACAGAGAAACGAGAGGGGGTTGAATGGAGAAAAGAGGGAGGGAAGGGGGCTTATGGGACTTTCGGGGAGGGAGGAAACGGGAAAGGGGAAATGATTTGGAATGTAAATTAAAAAAAATAAAAAAAATAGAAAAAAAATTAACTATATCTCAACAGATTAACAGGAAAGAATACCCATATAATACCTCAAAAGAGACAGAGAAGTAACTGAGAAATATTTAGCACCTAGTCATGTATGAGAAAGCAAACAAGGCCTAAAGGAAACTGCCAATTTGATAAAGCCTAGATATAGTTGACTTCTTAATGGCAGAAGACTAAATGCTGCCCACTGCCAAGAAGATGGGAAGGCCTATCATGTGCATGTAACATTGTATTCAGGATATGAATTTGCATTGTAAATGACAATAAAAGACATTAATTCAAAACCAAAGAACAAAACACATTATTTTTAGATTATATTAACTTAACTATGTAGAAGAGTCTGTCAAAATGCACATTAAGTAAATGTAGAAAGAGCTCAGGACTCAAGATCAAAAACACACAGTGAATTGGAAAAACATTGTCATCTACAATATAAAAAATAGGAAATAACAGAGGGGAATTTATGGAAGGAGAGACCCCTGGTCCTGGAAAGACTGGATGTAGGGGAACGCCAGGACAGAGTAATGAGAGGGGGTTGAACGGAGAAAAGAGGGAGGGAAGGGGGCTTATGGGACTTTCGGGGAGGGAGGAAACGGGAAAGGGGAAGTGATTTGGAATGTAAATTAAAAAAATAAAATAAAATTAAATTAAAAAAAAAAACAGAGGGGAATTTTAATGAGTTTTAAAATATTTTATAATGAAAACTATATTGTTTAAAGAAACTAAAGTCTTAAATTAATACTTATACAAAGATTGGATTTACTGATAGCAGCATGCCATTTTTCCAAGGTTTGTGTGTATGTGTGTGTTTGTGTGAGTATATGGTATATATTTGTGTGTGTCTCTTTATCTGTGTGTGTATATGTGTGCATGTGTGCATGTCTGTGTGTATATGGTATGTATTTGTGTGTGTGTGTGTATGATAGGTATGTGTGCATGTTTATGTCTCTGTATGTGTGTCTGTGTCTATATTTCTGTGTGTATTGTATGTATGTCTGTGTGTGTGGTGTGTCTGACTGTCTATATCTATGTATGAGACTTACTGTGATGCTTACTGTTTGGAGAGATTGTTTGGCCTTAGACCTAGAAAAGCTGAGAGTTCTGAGTAGCAAATGTAGTCAAATGATCATTTAATTTAATTTCAGCAATTTATTCTGTTGACCTTGATAAATGGATCCTAAAGTATATTATGCAAAGGGCTCAGAATAGCTGAGGCATAATTTAAAATGAATGGTGAAGGGTGTGTTGGTTTGAATGAGAATGGTCCAATATGCTAAGATATTTAAATACTTGTTTTCCAGTTGGTGGCCCTGTGCAGGTAGGTTTAGAAGGTGTGGTCTTGCTGGAGGAAGTCTGTCATTGGGAGTGGTCTTTGGGGTTTCAAAAGCTATGCACCATTGCCAGTGTGCATGGTGTGCTTCGTGCTTACAGATCTGAGCTTCCAGCTGCAGCCTCAATGCTTGCCTGCTCTTTTGCCACACTTCCCCACTGTGATTGTGATGGACTCTTATCCCTCTGGAACCATAGCTCCAAATAAACTTCCCTTCTAAAAGATGCCTTGTTTATGATGCTTTATTATAGCAATAGAAAAGTAACTAATACAGGGGGTTTACATATATTGATTTTGTGACTTGCTCTGTGTATAAAGTGAAAAAGATGGTGTGAATTGGGCAGGGGTGTGTACAGGTCACTAGATCACATAGAACAGAACTGAAAATTCAGAAATATGTCCAACAACATATGGCCAACCAAGATTCCCTTTCCTTGTATCAAGGAGTAGAACCTAGAACTTTGCACCTGCTAGCCAAGTATTCTGAATTATATAGTCTAACCCTTGGTAAGAGCACAGACCTGAATTAGACCTTGCTTCCCAGCAGTTCTCTTTGGGATATAGAGTTAACTTGCAGTCTGTACTGTGGCCCAACAGAAACTCCTCATTTACAGTCTTAACCAATATCTGGCTTCTCCATGCTTTTTGATTTTATACACTATACTAAAATTAATTTCATGGTGTCAAATTCCTGGTACCCCTAAAAGATTATAAAAAAATGTCCGATTCTTTTTCTTCTCGTTATTGAGCTGAGATGCTCCAGGAAGATTTTTCTGGGAAAGATGCCCCCAAACATGCTCTCTGAAGGGGTTCCTTTGGCCTCTCCCATTATCCCTTTCATGCCCCTGCCCCAACCCCATCCCATTTGTTAATGACATTCTTCTCCATGTTTTCCCATCCTTTGACTTTATTTCATCTTTGCCCAGGCTGGCTGTGGACTTTTGAGTTCAAGAGATCCTCTTACCACAGTGCTGGGTAGCTGGTACTACAGGTGTGTGCCACCACACATGGCTTCTTTTGAAATAAGTCTTTATTCGGGGACACTTTGGAAGTTTTCACCTTAAATTTTAATTTTCTGGTAGTTTTACTATAATGTATTTTGGTTTTCTTTATTTTTAATTCTACCTTGATTTGTTCAGTTGTGAGATTAATTTGGCTTTTTCTAGTTTTCAAATGTAAGTAAGTTCCTATTTTCACAGCTGACTGTGAGTTCGCCATCTAGGACCCCAGGTACATGTGCTCTCTACAGCTGAGAGTTGTGTGTGCTCTTCTCATGTCCTGGCTTTGCTTCATGGAATTTTCTGACACCTTCCAGTTCTCTAGCCTCTTTAAATACATGAGGTTTTCTATGTTTTTAACTTTAGTTGTTAGACTTTTTAAGGTGTAAAATTTTAGTTTTCTCATGAAATTTTTCATATTGTTTTTATCTGAGCTATTGATCACACTTAACCATATTTTTAAAAATTCTTTAGAAGGCATTACTTGTATCATTTAACAGGTTTAAATTTGACATTTTCGTAAATAGAAATTGGATTTCCTGCACATCCAACTCCTATATTATCTTTGAGGTGGTGATTGAGCAGTAAGAGAACCTCCTCTTTCAGAGGACCTAGGCTTGATTTCCTGTACTCAAATGGCAGCTGACAACCCTTTGTGACTCCAGTCTCAGGGGACCTGATGCACTCTTCTGATGTCATTGGACACTAACCATGCATTTGGTGCACATATATGTAGACAAAACACTCATACACATAAAATAATAAATCATTTTTTAAAGTTAGATTTTGTTCTTACATTCCCCCTTTCTTATCCTTAATTGGCTGTTTTACTTCCATGTCTTTCTTTATACTCTCCTAAATCACATATATTAGCAGGAACATGTTACTAACCTTCATGCCTCCAGCTCATTTCACTTAGCATCAACACATGATTTAGTCATCATTTGGCATTTTTCTGCCATTTTCTGTAACCCTTTTCATGGTATATTGAGTCATTAAAACAAATCTATTAAGATCTTGATGTTTTCTGCAAGGAGGACACCAGGTCATAGAAGTAAAGAGGGTTAGTTGGCTCCAACTATGGAGGAGAGTTGCAGCCTTTAAGGCTCAGACAAGTGTGCCTCCAGACCTCACCAGTGACTTTCCTGTGACTGACTCAATGGCTTTCTCAGCCTAATCCTTGGTTTTCTGAGTCCTTACCTTTGAGAAACAGTTATCTTTTTTTCTTATCTTTACAAATCACATGTATGCTGCAACACACTCAGAATTATAGAGAGCCTGCTGTGAGGGTTCAGCCTATTTCTGAACATTTAGTTCAGAATAGGACATTTGGTCGGTCTTCCCAGAATGCTGTATTCTCCCAGTGATGTAGGTCATTTATACTCCAGGGAATGTTTTTCTTCCTTGCCTGCCTTATACCTTACTCTTCTTTTTTTCTGCATGTCTTTTTCTACACAAGAATCAAACATAGTAGTGTGGTTTCACTTTCTGTAGTTAAACTTAGTATGCAGCCTACCTACAATCCAAAAATATTGAACAAAACAGCATCTTATGCAATTTAATTTGTTGAACTGTCTAAGTAGTTTGGTGAAATCACATGCCATCTTACTCTGTTTCACCCAAGATATAAACCATCTTTTAGTTTTTCCACACTGACTGGGAGGTATCACAGTGCCGGTGTTCAAGTACCCCTGATTTAGTTATAGTTCCATGGTATATTAGTAGTGATATGGGAAATTTTAATACACTTAAGTTAAGTGCTTTCTTGAAGTAAAAATTTGAATGTTTATACAAAAGTGTGTACTCATAGGAAAATATAACCTACATACAGTTCTAGACTGTTGACATTTCTGGCCTCCACTGAGGCCTGTGAACAGAGTGGAGGGTACAATATCCCCAACTTGGCTTCAAGATGATTGAGGCATGAAGGCAATAGAAATAACAGATTTTTATCTTAATATAGTCCCAGTGTAATGTTTATTGTAGGATTTTGTATGTGGGCCATCAAGAAAGTATGTGCAGTGAAAGATATTCATTCTTTAAAAAGGAAACACTAGTGTTCATGGGAATAGATCATCGGTTTTCTGTTTCTTTTTAGTGTTTCAAACAAGAAGTTACAGATACCAGTAAAAGATTTTAAGAATATGAGAGTAACATTTTGCTATTCTGATCCTGAACATTTGAATCAAAAGTAGTGAAAAAGCCCAACCACAACAACAGTAACAAAATAACAGAAATCAATAAACACTTCTCATTGTTAACTCCTAATATTAATAGTCTCAATTCCCCAATAAAAAGACACAGATTGTCCAATTGGATTAGAAAACAGGATCCATCTTTTTTTTTCCCATCCAGGAAACACCCTCTTACCAAGGACTCACGTCACTTCAGTCTAAAAGGACAGAAAAGAAATTCCAAGCAAATGGACCCAAGAATAAAGCTGTTATTGCTATTTTAACTTTCGACAAAAAAAAAAGACTTCAAACTAAAACTAATCAAAAGGTTACACTACACATTCACTAAAGGAAGAAACCAACAAGAGCGCATTTATGAAAGAAACACTACTATAGTTAAAATCACATATTGACTCTCACACAGTGACAGTGGGTGACCTTATTAACCTAGCATCGCCAACAGACATGTCATATAGACATAAGTTAAACAGAAATGCTCGAATTAAGTAACATCACAAAATAAATGGACTTATCAGACAGCTATAGTACATTCAAATTAAACACAAAAGAATATACTCTCATTACATATAAATGGAGTCACCAAATAACAGGGAGACATTACTACAGTCAGGCATCTTATGGCACAGAGTAAAACCTCCTGTGCTAGGAATAGTTTACATCTTGTTGAGTCATTGGCTAAAGTGACCCATTGGAACCCTCCTGAGGTGTTTTGAATGAGAATGTCTCTCATAGACTCATATATTTGAATGCTTAGGTCCCATATAGTGGAACTTCCCATTTGGGAAGGATTAGGAAGTACGGCCTTTTTTGAGAAGGTGTGGCCTTGATAGAGGAGATGAGTTGAAAGTAAGCTATGAGATTTCAAAATTCATGCCAGGCCAAGTCTTATGGAACAGATGTGAACTTTCAGCTCCTGCCACAGTGACATACCTGCCTGCTGCTACATTCCCTACTATTGATGATCATGAAGTAACTCTCTGAAACTGTAAGCAAGTGTCCAACTAAATGCTTTCTTTTAAAAGTTGCTTTGGTCTTTTCTTTTTTTTTATTTTCTATATTTTTTAATATTTTTTTTATATTTACATTCCAAATCATTTCCCCTTTCCCGTTTCCTCCCATCCCGAAAGTCCCATAAGCCCCCTTCCCGCCCTCTTTTCTCCATTCAACCCCCTCTCCTTTCTCTGTCCTGGCGTTCCCCTACATCCAGTCTTTCCAGGACCAGGGGTCTCTCCTTCCATCTTCTTAGAAATCTATTAATATGCGAATTATGTCTAGGATATTCCGAGATTCTGGGTTAGTATCCCCTTATCAGTGACTGCATACCATGTGTGTTCTTTTGTGATTGGGTTACCTCACTAAGGATGATATTTTCAAGTTCTGACCATTTGCCTAGGAATTTTGTGAATTCATTGTTTTTAATTGCAGAGTAGTATTCCATTGTGTAGATATACCACATCTTCTGAATCCATTCCTCCGTTGAGGGACATTTGGGTTCTTTCCAGCTTCTGGCTATTATAAATAAGGCTGCTATGAACATAGTGGAGCATGTGTCCTTATTGCATGCAGGTAAAGCCTCTGGGTATATGCCCAGGAGTGGTATAGCTGGATCATCCAGGAGTGTCATGCCCAGTTTTCTGAGGAACCGCCAGACTGCTTTCCAGAGTGGTTGTACCAGCTTGCAATTCCACCAGCAGTGGAGGAGTGTTCCTCTTTCTCCACATCCTCGCCAACAACTGCTGTCTCCTGTGTTTTTGATCTTAGCCATCCTGACTGGTGTGAGATGGAATCTCAGGGTTGTTTTGATTTGCATTTCCCTAATGACTAAGGATGATGAACATCTCTTTAGGTGCTTTTCAGCCATTAGATATTCTTCAGGTGAGAACTCTTTGTTTAGCTCTGTACCCCATTTTTAATAGGGTTACTTGCCTCTCTGGAGTTTAACTTCTTGAGTTCTTTGTATATATGGAATATTAGCCCTCTGTTGGATGTAAGGTTGGTAAAGATCATTTCCCAGTTAGTTGGTTGCTGCTTTGTCTTTTTGACAGTGTCTTTTGCCTTGCAAAAACTTTGTAATTTAATGAGGTCCCATTTGTCTATTCTTGATCTTAGAGCATAAGCTATTGGAGTTCTGTTCAGGAAATTCTCCCCTGTGCCCATATGTTCAAGGTTCTTCCCTAGTTTCCCTTCTATTAGTTTCAGTGTGTCTGGTTTTATGTGGAGATCCTTGATCCACTTAGAATTGAGCTTAGTGCAAGGAGATAAGAATGGGTCAATTTGCATTCTTCTGCATGTTGACCTCCAGCTGAGCCAGCACCATTTGTTGAAAAGGCTATCTTTATTCCACTGGATGGTTTTAGCTCCTTTGTCAAAGATCAAGTGACCATAGGAGTGTGGATTCATTTCTGGGTCTTCAATTCTGTTCCATTGATCTACAGGCCTGTCACTGTACCAATACCATGCGGTTTTTAACACTATTGCTCTGTAGTACAGCTTGAGGTCCAGGATACTGATTCCCCCAGAGGTTCTTTTACTCTTGAGAATAGTTTTAGCTATTCTGGGTTTTCTGTTATTCCAGATGAATTTTTGAATTGCTCTTTCTAACTCTATGAAGAATTGAGTTGGGATTTTGATGGGGATTGCATTGAATCTGTACATTACTTTTGGTAAGATGCTCATTTTTACTATATTAATCCTGCCAATCCATGAGCATGGCAGATTTTTCGATCTTCTGAGGTCTTCTTCAATGTTTTTCTTCAGAGACTTGAAGTTCTTGTCATACAGATCTTTCACTTGTTTGGTTAGAGTCACGCCAAGATACTTTATATGGTTTGTGGCTATCGTGAAGGGTATCATTTCTCTTACTTCTTTCTCAGCCTGCTTATCCTTTGAGTATAGGAAGGCTTCTGACTTGCTTGAGTTGATTTTATATCCGGCCACTTTGCTGAAGTCGTTTGTCAGCTGTAGGAGTTCTCTGGTGGAGTTCTTTGGGTCGCTTAATTATACTATCATATCGTCTGCAAATAGTGATAGTGTGACTTCTTCCTTTCCAATTTGAAACCCTTTCACCTCTTTTTGTTGTCTAATTGCTCTAGCTAGAACTTCAAGTCCTATATTGAAAAGATATGGAGAGAGAGGGCAGCCTTGTCTAGTCCCTGATTTTAGTGGGATTGCTTCAAGTTTCTCTCCATTTAGATTGATGCTGGCTACCGGTTTGCTGTAAATTGCTTTTACTATGTTTAGATATGGGCCTCGAATTCCTGATCTTTCCAAGACCTTTAGCATGAAAGGATGCTGAATTTTGTCAAATGCTTTCTCAGCGTCTAATGAGATGACCATGTGGTTTTTTTTCTTTGAGATTGTTTATATAGTGGATTACATTGATGGATTTCCTTATATTGAACCATCCCTGCATCCCTGGGATGAAGCCTACTTGATCGTAGTGAATGATCATTTTGATGTGTTCTTGGATTCGGTTGGCAAGAATTTTATTGAGTATTTTTGCATCAACATTCATAAGAGAGATTGGCCTGAGATTCTCTCTCTTTGTCGGATCTTTGTGTGCTTTTGGTATTAGTGTAATTGTGGCTTCATAGAACGAGTTGGATAGTGTTCCTTCTGTTTCTATTTTGTGGAACAGTTTGAAGAGTATTGGTGTTAGGTCTTCTTTGAAGGTCTGATAGAATTCTGCGCTAAAACCATCTGGACCTCTGCTTTTTTTGGTTGGAAGACTTCCAATGACAACTTCTATTTCTTCAGGGGTTATAGGACAGTTTAGATGGTCTATTTGATCCTGATTTAATTTTGGTATTTGGTATCTGTCAAGGAAATTGTCCATTTTTTCAAGATTTTCTAGTTGTGTTGAATACAGGTTTTTGTAGTAGGATCTGATAAGTTTTTGAATTTCCTCAGTTTCTGTTGTTATCTCTCCCTTTTCGTTTCTGATTTTATTAATTTGGATGCTATCTCTGTGCCCTCTGGTTAGTCTGGCTAAGGGCTTATCTATCTTGTTGATTTTCTCAAAGAACCAACTCCTCGTTTTGTTGATTCTTTGTATGGTTTTATTTGTTTCTACTTGATTGATTTCAGCCCTGAGTTTGATGATTTCCTGCCTTCTACTCCTCTTTGGTGTATTTGCTTCTTTTTGTTCCAGGGCTTTCAGGTGTGCCATTAAGCTGTTAGTGTATGCTGTCTCCCGTTTCTTTTTGGCGGCACTCAGGGCTATGAATTTTCCTCTTAGCACTGCTTTCATTGTGTCCCATAAATTAGGGTATGTTGTGCCTTCATTTTCATTAACTTTCAAAAAGTCTTTGATTTCTTTCTTTATTTCCACCTTGACCAAGTTATCATTGAGTAGAGAGCATTGTTCAGCCTCCATGTGTACGTGGGTTTTGTTTTGTTTTTGTTGCCATTGAAGACCACCCTTATTCCATAGTGATCTGATAGGAGGCATGGGATTAGTTCTATCTTCTTATATCTGTTGAGGTCTGATTTGTGACCAAGTATATGGTCAATTTTGGAGAAGGTACCATGAGGTGCTGAGAAGAAGGTGTATTCTTTAGCTCTAGGATGAAATGTTCTATATATATCTGTTAGTTCCATTTGGTCTAAGGCTTGCATTAGATTCACTGTGTCCCTGTTTAGTTTCTGCTTTCCTGAATGATCCATTTCAGAGAGCGGGGTGTTGAAGTCACCCACTATTATTGTGTGCGGTGCGATGTGTGCTTTGAGTTTTAGTAAAGTTTCTTTTACGAATGAGGGTGCCCTTGCATTTGGAGCATAGATATTCAGAATTGAGAGTTCTTGATGGTGGATTTTTCCCTTGATCAGTATGTAGTGTCCTTCTGTGTCTTTTTTGATGACTTTAGGTTGAAAATCAATTTTATCTGATATTAGGATGGCTACTCCGGCTCGTTTCTTGGGGCCATTTGCTTGTAAAATTGTTTTCCAGCCTTTTACTCTGAGGTAGTGTTTGTCTTTGACACTGAGGTGCGTTTCCTGCATGCAGCAAAATGCTGGGTCCTGTTTACGTATCCAGTCTGCTAGTCTATGTCTTTTAATTGGGGAATTGAGACCATTGATATTAAGAGAGATTAAGGCACAGTGATTATTGCCATCTGCCATTCTTAACGCTATCTTTATGTTTGAGTGGTTATCTACTTTTGGGTTTGATTCAAGAAGGTTATTATCTCATTTTTTCCAGGGTGTTGTTTCTCTCCCTGTATTGGAGGTTTCCACCTATTATCCGTTGCAGGGCTGGATTTGTGGAAAGATATTGTGAAAATTTGGTTTTATCATGGAATATCTTGGTCTCTCCATCTATGGTGATTGAGAGTTTTGCTGGGTATAGTAGTCTAGGCTGGCATTTGTGCTCTCTTAGTGTCTGCATGAGATCTGCCCAGGATCTTCTGGCTTTCATAGTCTCTGGTGAGAAGTCTGATGTGATTCGGATAGGTCTTCCTTTGTATGTTACTTGGCCCTTTTCTCTTACTGCTTTTAGTATTCTTTCTTTGTTTAGAACATTTGGTGTTTTGATTATTATGTGACGGGAGGTATTTCTGTTCTGGTCCAGTCTGTTTGGAGTTCTGTAGGCTTCTTGTACATTCATTGGCATCTCTGTCTTTAGGTTAGGGAAGTTTTCCTCCATAATTTTGTTGAAGATGTTTACTGGCCCTTTAAGTTGCAAATCTTCACTCTCATCTATACCTATAATCCTTAGGTTTGGTCTTCTCATTGTGTCCTGGATTTCCTGGATGTTTTGGGTTACCCGTTTTTTGCATTTTGCATTTTCTTTGACTGTTGAGTTGATGCTTTCTATGGAATCTTCAGCACCTAAGATTCTTTCTTCCATCTCTTGTATTCTATTGTTGATGTTTGCATCTATGACTCCTGATTTCTTCCCAAGGTTTTCTATCTCCAAAGTTGTCTCCCTTTGTGATTTCTTAGTTGTTTCTACTTCCTTTTTTAGTTCCTAGATGGATTTGCTGAGATCCTTCACTTGTTTGTTTGTATTTTCCTGTATTTCTTTAAGGTATTTTTGCATTACCTCTTTCAGGATTTCTGCCTGTTGACCCACATTCTCCTGCATTTCTCTGAGCGATTTTTGTGTTTCCTCCTGATGGGAATCCATCTGTTGATCCATCGTCTCCTGCATTTCTTTAAGCAGTTCTCGTGTTTCCTTTGTAAGGGCATCTAACCGTTGATTCATTTCTTTAAGCAATTTTTGTGTTGCCTCCTTATGGGCATCCGTCTGTTGACCCATATTCTTCTGCATTTCTTTATGCAATTTTTGTGATTCCTTTGTGAGTGCATCTACCCGTTGATTCATCTTGTTAAGCGGTTTTTGTGTTGTCTCCTTGTGCGCCTCCATCTTTTGATCCATGTTCTCCTGCATTTCTCTAAGTGATTATTGTGTTTCCTTTGTAAGGGCTTCTAATCGTTGATTCATGGTCTCCTGTAATTCTTTATTAGATTTATTTGTGTCCTTCTTGTGATCCTCTAACAGTATCATGAGAAGTGATTTTAAATCCAGATCTTGTCTTTCAGGTGTGGTGGGGTATCCAGGACTTGCTGCTGTTGGAGAGTTGGGTTCGGATGGTCCCATATTACTTTGATTTCTGTTAGTAACATTCCTACGTTTGCCTTTTGCCATCTGGATACCTCTGATGTTAGTTGTTCCTGCTATCACTGGCTGTTGGTTGGACCTCCTGTGAGCCTGCAAAGCTATTTCTGCCCCCCCCCCCCGGTTTACCAGGATTACCCTGGCACAGGTTTCTGGGGCCTGCCCTGCTCCTGAGTGACTTTGGAGCCCTGATGTGCCTTGCCCCAAGTGATGCTATATTGGGGAGTCCTTGCACATCCAAAGGCTCAGCGTAGTGAATTCCTGGAGCAGAGGTCGCCAAAGGGAGGCTGGTAGGCTCCTGCCCTGTGCAGGGGTGTGTGATCTGTCCTAGAGTGGGGGGGGGAGGGGGCGTCCCTCTGCCAGGCAGACGTCCCACAGCAGAGCTAGCATGCTGGTTACTGCAGATCAGCTCAGCACTTGGGAGCTGCATACACACAAGCCGCCCGAGACCCAAGCGATATTATGCCTGTCTGTCTCAGAGCCTGGCAGTCCCAACTTCATGGCCACTAGACAAAGATGGCGGAGTGCACTCTGCACTCTCTCCGTGGAGCTGCTCACCCTGCAGAGGCGATGGCCTGCAGATCTGGCACCCAGACGAGCACAGCGCTGTCCCGTTCTTGGGCGCATGCGGAAGCCACAACAGGCCGTGTCCCAAGTGATGTTATATTGGGTATAGCCTGGGTACCTGTCTCTTCAGTGCAGTCTACCAGAACAGAGGTCGCGGAAGGGAAGCTGGTAGACTCCTGCCCAGTGCGGGGTCCCTCTGCCAGGCAGAAGTCCCACAGCAGAGCTGGTGCGCTGGTTACTGCAGATCAGCCTAGCAATTGGGAGCTGCATACACACCAGCCGCCCGAGACCCATGCAATATTATGCCTGTCTGTCTCAGAGCCTGGCTGTCCCAACTTCCCGGCCACTGGAGCCGCTTTGGTCTTTTCTTAAGAGACCCCCAAACAACATAGTCTACTGGTTGCTTTCTACAACCTGATGATAGTGTTCTATTTCTAAAAACATCTAAATTACTGAATACAAAGAAGTTGAGCTGGTACCTAACTAGAAGCTTCAACCCTGGTGACTTGTGTTCATGATACTGGAAGGCACTGTCCATACCTGGAAGGAAATCTGTAATCATAAATAATTCTCCACTATAAACCCTGCAAGTTACAACCACCTGCCTGCAAGATATACTGGTACATTGGTGGCACAAATGTTACAGGAGAAACCAACCACTTTCTGATTAGATTTAAAGCCCATTGCATGAGATGGAATTCATATCTTACTATTTGATACCACTGCTAAAATGGCCAAGAATATGAGACTAAATAGGTCATGGGCTTGTGGAAAAACCTAACACTATTATTCTACTAAAGGAGCATAGCTACAACTATAATATAACTATAACTGTAATTATTAGAAGCTATGACTTCTAATAATATACAGTTATATATCAGTGCCTCTCTCAGGCCAGATCAGAGAAGCTACTTTCAGAAGAGGGGAACTAACACAGAAACTCAAAACTGGACACCAAGAAGAGAGTGAGATTCTCTGGAGCACTCACTCCTAAATGGGGATACCTTCATCAAAGTCCTCTCTCAAGACACAGAGATCTATGCAGAAGATAAGTGGATTGATTATATGAACCAAAGGTGATGAGTGACTCTAAGGAAACAGTGTCTTCCTGACACAGAAAAGGTCTAAAGTTTTATGTGGCAGCACACATAAAACCTGTACAAGATACACAGGGTCTTAGCATTGACAAAGGAAAGTAAGCACAGGTTACTTCCACAAGCCAGAAGCTATCTGTAATTCATATCCAGTGGCAAAGGAAAAATCAGGTTTTATCCAAGTGAGTCTCATTGGGTATAGTAACCAAATTTAAGAATAAGCCCATGCCCAACTCTAATTCAATGTTATTTTTGTAGACTTTTTTATCCTTTTGCTTTGTTTAGGCATTTTTGAGGGGGTCTCATTGGTCCTTTGCTTGCTTGTTTAGATTTCTCTTTTGGTATTTTTGAAGGTTTTTTAAAAAACAAGTATGTTTATAGCATTGATTACATTACCCTTATGGTTTCTGATTCTCTTCTGTGTCTCTGTGAATTTAAGTTGCCATCTGGTATCATTTGCTTGCTCTAATTACAGCTTTGCTCACATCTACTCCCCCCGCACAGTTAATAGCAAGAGTGTTATTCTATAGCCTTCCAAGAGTTATATATAGTTTTCTACAGTTGCTCCACAAATCAGTTAGAGAAATACATGAATATATTATCTTTAATAATTACACAATTATTCTGGTGACACTCCAAGAAGTAACTTTAACCTTTACTCTTAGGGAAGGAGTCCTAGAATCTTGGCTACATCTTCTGTAGTGGCCATTGCTATGAACTGAGATGAGAAAAAAAATTGTTGGTGGTCTAGGTAGTAACAGCTCACTGTTCTGGCTGAGGTTTTCTTAAATGTTTTGAATGCAGTATGTCCATGGAACACTTTGTTTTATAATTTTAACTGTAGACTTGCTTGCCTGGAGAACTGGCTTGTGGAGTTTCATATACTATCATCACAGGAGTCAACTCTATCTATCTATCTATCTATCTATCTATCTATCTATCTATCTATCTATCTATCTATCTATCTATCTATCTATTTATCTAATGAAGCAGAGAGTCTGGCTATCCTGGCTATCCTGGAACTCACTATGAAGATCAGGCTGCCCTCCAACTCACTAGCCTCTGCCTCCTGCATGCCAGAATTAAAGGTGTGTCCTACCATGATTGGTCTACTTTATAATTGTTTTTATTGAATATTTTCTTTATTTACATTTCAAATGTTATCCCCTTTCCTCGTTTCCCCTCCAAACAAACAAACAAACAAACAAACAAAAACCCTATCCCATTACCCCTCCCCCTGAACACCAACCAAACGACCCCTGCTTCCCTGCTTTGGCATTCTCCTTCACTGGGGAATCAAGCCTACACAGGATCAAGGACCTCACCTCCCACTGAGGTTCAACAAGGCCATCTTCTGCTTCATATGAAGCTGGAGCCATGGGTCCCTCCAGGTGTACTCCTTATTGGTGGCTTAGTCCCTGGGAGCTCGGGGGGGGGGTCTAGTTGGTTGATATTGTTGGTTTTCCAATGAGGCTGCAAACCTCCTTAGCTCTGTCAGTCCTTTCTCTAACTCCTCCATTGGGAACCTCATGCTCAGTCCAATGGTTGGCTGAAAGCATCTACCTCTGTATTTGTCAGGTACTGGAAGAGCCTCTCAGGAGACAGCTATATCAGGTTCCTGTCAGCAAGCACTTGTTGGCATCCACAATAGTTTCTGGGTTTGGTAATTGTATATGGGATGGACCCCCAGGTGGGACAGTCTCTGGATGGCCTTTCCTTCAGTCTCTGCTCCACACTTTGTATCTGTATCTCCTCCCATGGGTATTTTGTTCCCCTTTCTAAAAAGGACCAAAGTATCCACACTTTAGTCTTCCATCTTCTTGAGCTTCATGTGGTCTGTGAATTGTATCTTGGATATTCCAAGCTTCTGGGCTAATATCCATTTATCAGTGAGTATATACCATGTGTGTTCTTTTGTGATTTTGTTACCTCACTCAGGATGATATTTTCCAGTTCTATCCATTTGCCAAAGAATTTCATGAATTCATTGTTTTTAACAGCTGAGTAGTGCTCCAAAATGTACCACATTTTCTGTATCCATTCCTCTGTTGAGGGCCATCTGGGTTGTTTCCAGCTTCTGGCTATTATAAATAAGGTTGCTATGACCATAGTTGAGCATGTGTCCCTGTTACATGTTGGAGCATCTTCTGGGTATATGCCCAGGAGTAGTAGAGTTGGTTCCTCAGGTAGTACTATGTCCAGTTTTCTGAGGAACCACCAAACTGATTTCCAGAGTGGTTTTCCCAGCTTGCAATCCCACCAGCAATGGAGAAGTGTTCCTCTTTCAACACATCATTGTTAGCATCAGTACTCACTTGAGTTTTTTATCTTAGCCATTCTGACTGGTGTGAAGTGGAATCTCAGGATTGTTTTGATTTGCATTCCCCTGATGACTAAGGATGCTGAACATTTTTTAGGTGCTTCTCAGCCACTAGGACTTTCTCAGTTTAAAATTCTTTGCTTGACTCTATACCCCATTTTTTAATAGGGTTATTTGATTCTCTGGAGTCAAGCTTCTTTTCTTATTTTATTAGATATTTACTTTATTTACATTTCAAATGATATCCCCCTTCCTCATTAGCCCTCCAAATCCCCCCATCCATCTGCCCTCCCCCTTCTTACCAACCCTACCCCACTTTTCTGACCTCGTAGTTCCCTACACTGGGGTATTGAGCCTTCACAGGACCAATGGCTTCTCCTCTCATTGATGTCGGAAATGGCTATCCTCTGCTACATATGTAGCCAGAACCACGGGTCCCTCCATGTGCACTCATTGGTTGGTGGTTTAGTCCCTGGGAGCTCTGGGGATACCAGTTGGTACACATTATTGTTCTGCCCACAGGGCTGCAAACCTCCTAAGCTCCTTGGGTCTTTTCTCTAGATGCTCCATTCAGGTCCATATGCTTAGTCCACTGGTTGGCTGTGAGCCATAGGTATTCTGATCCACCTTAAAAGAAGGATCAAAGTATCCACACTTTGGTCTTCCTTCTTCTTGAGCTTCATGTAATCTGTGAGTTACATCTTGGGTATTCCGAGCTTTTGGGCTAATATCCACTTCTCAGTGAGTGCATATCATGTGTGTTCTTTTGTGATTGGGCTACCTCACTCAAGATGATATTTTCTAGCTCCATCCATTTGCCTAAGAATTCCATGAATTCATTGTTTTTAATAGCTGAGTAGTACTCTATTGTGTAAATGTACCACATTTTCTGTATCCATTCCTCTGTTGAAGGAGATCTGTGTTGTTTCCAGCTTCTGGCTATAATAAATAAGGCTGCTATGAACATAGTGGAGCATGTGTTCTTATTACATGTTGGAGCATCTTCCCAGGGTATATTCCCAGGAGTGGTATTGCTGAGTTCTCAGGTAATACTATGTTCAATTTTCTGAGGAATCGCCAAACTGATTTCCAGAATGGTTTTCCCACCTTGCAATAGAGGAGTGTTCTTCTTTCTCCACATCTTCACCAGCATCTGCTGTCCCCTGAGTTTTTCATCTTAGCCATTCTGACTGTTGTAAGGTGGAATCTCAGGGTTGTTTTGATTTGCATTTCCCTGATGATTAGGATGTTGAGCATTTCTTTAGGTGTTTCTCAGCCATCTGGTATTCCTCAGTTGAGAATTCTTTGTTTGGCAGTGTACCCCATTTTTTTAATAGGGTTATTTGGTTCTCTGGAGTCTAACTTCTTGAGTTCTTTGTATATATTGGATATTAGCCCTCTATCGGATGTAGGATTGGTAAAGATCTTTACCCAATCTGTTGGTTGTTGTTTTGTCCTATTGACAGGGTCCTTTGCCTTACAGAAGCTTTGCAATTTTATGAGGTCTTAGAGCATAAGCTATTGGTGTTCTATTCAGGAACCTTTACCCTGTGACCGTGTGCTCCAGTTTCTTCCCCACTTTCTTTTTTGTTAGAGTCAGTGTATCAGGTTTTATGTGGCGATCCTTGATCCACTTGGACTTGTACTTTGTACAGGGAGATAAGAATGGATCAATTTGCATCCTTCTACATGTTGACACCAGTTGATCTGGCACCATTTGCTGAAAATGCTGTCTTTTTTCCATTGGGTGGTTTTAGCTCCTTTGTCAAAGATCAAGTGTGTCAAAGATAGGTATGTGGGTTCATTTCTGGGTCTTCAATTCTATTCCATTCAACTACCTGCCTGTCATTGTACCAATAACATATAGTTTTTTTTAGCACTTTTGCTCTGTAAAACAACTTGAGGTGAGGTATGGCGATTCCTCCAAAAGTTCCCTTATTGTTGAGAATAGTTTTTGCTATCCTGGTTTTTTTGTTACTCTAGATAAATTTGGAAATTGCTCTTTATAATTCCATGAAGAATTCAGTTGGAATTTTGATGGGGATTGTATTGAATCTGTAGATTGCTTTAGGCAAGATGGCCATTTGTACAATATGAACCCTGCCAATACATGAGCCTGGGAGATCTTTCCATCTTCTGAGATATTCTTCAATTTCTTTCTTCAGAGACTTGAAGTTCTTGTCATGCAGATCTTTCACTTCGTTGGTTAGAGTCACACCAAGGTATTTTATCTTATTTGTTACTATTGAGAAGGGTGTTGTTTCTCTAATTTATTTCTCTGCCTCTTTATCCTTTGAGTATAGGAAGGCTACTGATTTGTTTGAGTTAATTTTATATTCAGCCACTTTGCTGAAGTTGTTTATGAGGTTTAGGAGTTCTCTGGTGGAATTTTTGGCATCACTTAAATATACTATCATATTATCTGCAAATAGTGATAATATGACTTCTTTTTGTTTGTATCCTTTGACCTTCTTCTGTTGTCTAATTGCACTGGCTAGGACTGTGAGTACCATATTGGACAGTTAGGTAGAGAGTGTACTGCCTTGTCTAGTCCCTTGTTTTAGTGGGATTGCTTCAAGTTTCTCTCCATTTAGTTTGTTGTTGGCTACTGGTTTACTGTATATTGCTCCTACTATGTTTAGCTATGGGCCTTGAATTCCTGATATTTCCAAGACTTTTATCATGAAGGGGTGTTGGATTTTGTCTAATGCTTTCTCAGCATCTAATGAAATGATCATGAAGGTTTTTTTTTTGAGTTTGTTTATATAGTGGATTACATTGATAGATTTGCTTATATTGAATCATCCCTGCTTTCCTGGGAAAAAGTCTACTTGATCATGATGGATGATCATTTTGATGTTTTCTTGGATTTAGTTTGTGAGAATTTTACTGAGTATGTTTGCATTGATATTCATAAGGGAAATTGTTCTGAAGTTCTATTTCTTGTTGGGTCTTTCTGTGGTTTAGGTATCATAGTAATTATAGCTTCATAGAACAAATTAAGTAGTGTTCCTTCTGTTTTTATGTTGTGGAATAGTTTGAAGAGTATTGGTATTAAGTCTTCTTTGAAGGTCTGATAGAACTCTGCACTAAACCCATCTGGTCCTGGGCTTTTTTTGATTGGGAGACTATTAATTACTGCTTCTATTTCATTAGGGGTTATGGGACTGTTTAGATGTTTTATCTGATCCTGATTTAACCTTGGTACCTGCTATCTGTTTAGAAAATTGTCCATTTTATGCAGATTTTCCAGTTTTGTTGAGTATAGGCTTTTGTAGTAGCATCTGATGATTTTTTGGATTTCCTCGGTTTCTGTTGTTATGTCTCCCTTTTCATTTCTGATTTTGTTGATTTGGATACTGTCTCTGTACCCTCTAGTTAGTCTAGCTAAGGTTTTATCTACCTTGTTGATTTTCTCAAAGAAACAGCTCCTAGTTTGGTAGATTCTTTGTATAGTTCTTTTTTTTCTACTTGGTTGATTTCAGCCCTGAGTTTGATTATTTCTGTTTTCTACCCCTCTTGGGTGTATTTGCTTCCTTTTGTTCTAGAGCTTTCAGATGTGCTGTCAAGCTGCTAGTGTATGCTCTTTCCAGTTTTGTTTTGGAGGTACTCAGAGCTATGAGTTTTCCTCTTAGCACTGCTTTCATTGTGTCTCATAAGTTTGGGTATGTTTTGTCTTCATTTTCATTAAATTCTAAAGAGTCCTTAATTTCTTTCTTTATTTCGTATTTAACCAAGTTATCCTTGAGTAGGGCACTGTTCAGGTTCCATATGTATGTGGGCTTTCTGTTGTTTTTGTTGCTATTCAAGACCAGTCTTAGTCCGTGGCGATCTGATAGGATGCATGGGATTTTTCCAATCTTCTTGTATCTGTTGAGACCTATTTAGTGACCAATTATATGGTCAGTTTTGAGAAGGTACCTTGAGGTGCTGAGACGAATGTATATTCTTTTGTTTTAAGATAAAATGTTCTATAGATATCTGTTAAATCCATTTGGTTCATAACTTTTCCTAGTTTCACTGTGTCTCTGTTTAGTTTCTGTTTCCGTGATCTGTCCATTGATGAGAGTGGGGTGTTGAAGTCTCCCACCATTATTGTGTTAGGTGCAATGTGTTTTGTGCTTTAGTAAAGTTTCTTTTATGAATGTGGGTGCCCTTCCATTTGGAGCATAGATATTCAGAATTGAGAGTTATTCTTGGTAGATTTTCTGTTTGATGAGTATGAAGTGTCCTTCCTTATCTTTTTTTGATACCTTTAGGTTGAAATTTGACTTTATTCAATATTAGAATGGTTACTCCAGCTTGTTTCTTGGGACCATTTGCTTGGAAAATAGTTTTCTAGCTTTTGACTCTGAGGTAGTGTCTGTCTTTGTCACTAAGGTGGGTTTCCTGTATGCAGCAAAATGTTGGGTTCCAAACGCTTAAAATAAACAAGTTACAATTCACAGACCACAGGAAGCTCAAGAAGACTGACGTGGGAGTACTTTGGTTCCTCTCAGAAAGGGAACAAAATATTCACAGGAGCAATTATGGAGACAAAGTGTGGAGCAGAGACTGAAGGAAAGGACACCCAGAGATTGCCCTACCTGGGGATTCATCCTATAAACAGTCACCAAACCCCGACACTATTATGGACAAGAAGTGCATCCAAAATGAGCCGGTTATGACTGTCTCCGGAGGGGCCCTGCCAGAATCTTACGGATACAGAGGCAGATGCTAGCAGCCAACCGTTGGACTGAGCGTGGGGTCCCCAGTGGGGGAGTTGGAGGGTGGACTGGAGAAGATGAAGTGGTTTTCAGCCCCATGGGAATAACAATGATGTCGGCCACCCAGATGCCCCAGGACTCCCAGGGACTAAACCATCAACCAAGGGGTACACATAGTTCCAGCCAAAAGTGTGGCAGAGGAATGCCTTGTTGGGCACTAGTGAGAGGAGAGGTCATTGGTCCTGTGAAGGCTCAATAGGTGCCCCAACAAAGCGAAATCGACAGGTGGGAGATGGGAGTGGATCGGATGGAGGGGCATATACTTGGAGGCAGGGGGTGGGAGGAGGGGTAGCCCTTTAAGTTGGGAATCTTCACTCTGTTCTATACCTATTATCCTAAGGTTTGGTCTTCTCATTGTGTCCTGGATTTCCTGAATGTTTTGGGTTAGGAGCTTTTTGCATTTTTGCATTTCTTTAACTGTTGTGTCAATGTTTTCTATGGTATCTTCTGCATCTGAGATTCTTTCTTCTATCTCTTCTATTCTGTTGGTGATGCTTGCATCTCTGACTCATGATCTCTTTCCTAGGTTTTCTATCTCCAGGGTTTTGTCTCTTTGTAATTTCTTTATTGTTTCTACTCTCATATTTAGACCCTGGATGGTTTTGTTGAATTCCTTCACTTGTTTGGTTGTGTTTTCCTGTAAATCTTTAAGCAATTTTTGTGTTTCTTCTTTAAGGGCTTCTACCTGTTTACCTGTATTCTCCTGTATTTCTTTAAGGGAGTTATTTATGTCCTTCTTAAAGTCCTCTATCAGCATCATGAGACATGATTTTAATCCCAAATCTTACATTTCCGGTGTGTTGGGGTATCCAGGACTTGCTGTGGTAGGACAACTGGGTTCTGATGATGGCAAGTACCCTTGGTTTTTGCTGGTAAAGTCCTTGCACTTGTCTTTCACTATGTGGTTATCTCTGGTGTTAGTGGGTCTTGCTGTGTCTGGCTGGAGCTTGTCCTTCCTGTCTGTCTGTAAGGCTGTGTCAGCACTCGTGGGAGACCATCTCTCTTCTAGTGTGACCTGTATACAGAGGGCTGTGGAATAGCCACAGTTCCTGGGTGCAGATGGAGACCGAAAGGATCCTGTCCCAGCTGCTCCACTGTTCTTGTGTCCTGTGCATTTCTGGCTCATCCCACTTTGGACAGTTATTGGAGAGAAAGTGGAGACCTCACCTTTGAGCCCCGGAGTGAGAGCACTCCTGGGAGACCAGCTCTCTCATGTCGGGACCTGTGTACCCATTTAATTCTTTCTAAAGAACATTCGCATGTAAATTTCATCATGATGCTCAGAGGTTGATTATTTTTTGTATGCCATATATCTATTTATATGTAGATACACATGTGCCTGGGTGCATGTACATGGAGGCTGAGGTCATGGCATAGTCTATTTTATTACTTTATTATATACTGTATAACTGTGTTATTCCACTGAGGCATTTCCACTTAATCTGAAACTAGGCTACCAGCCAGTAAGTCCTACCTTAACTGTCTCTGCACTCTGCAGTGCTATGACTACAGAGGTTGTGTAACTACACCCATTTTTTAAAATATGGGCTTTAGGCATTTGAAATGATGTCCTCATGCTTGATAAAGTACTTTTACCCACTGAGATATCTCCTCATCCCTGGTCCTCACAATTCAATATAAACAAAATGTTTTTTTATTCTCAAGATGAACCTGAGATAATTGGGCTGAAATGATAAGACTTGCTGATAAGCTCCCTGTGCGCATTCATGCAGCCCAAATTGAATTCACTGGGTTATTTTAAAAAGGGTGGAGGATATGAAGGTGGGAGGGTCAGGTGTTAGGGGTGAAATTGGGAGTATATATGATCAAGGTACACTGTATGTATAAGACTGTCTAAGAATAAATAAAACCACTAAAAATCAGTAAGACTTGTCTGAGTCATGTCTTCCCTGGTTTGTACTAAGTCTTATTTTAGAAAAGTCGTGACAGCCAAGTATGATGGCTCATGACTGCAAAACCAGCACCCAGGAGGCAGGAGGATTTGTATGAACCTCAGCCTGAGCTTACAGAACCTGCCTCAAAGGAGGAGCAGGAGACATGCCTCAGGAGTTAAGAGCACTTACTGCTCTATCAGAGAGTCAGAATTTGGGTTGTAATACCCACATATATCTGAAACTCCAGACCCAGGGATCTGCTGTGTCTTTTCAGCCTCCATGTTACTTGCACACACGTGGGCATATTTACACAGACATACATGAATAAAATAAATCTTAAAAAATAAACACCAATCAAGCACCTACAGGAAAACAAAATTTTGGAACAAGAGTTTACTGTCTAGACAGAAGACAAAAACCAGGTAATCATAATACAGTGTAATGTACTAAAATGTAAGTTGTCTTTTAAATTGACAGAAAAGTACACATACTCAAGGGGCATGATACATGTATACATTATACTATGATCAAATAAGGAAACTAATGGCCCTCTCCATAAATATTTTATTAAGGATATTTCTTGTACTTTATAAAATGTCATGAAGTTTAGTCATCCTATTGTGCTATAGAAATTTTAATGCTCCTATCAGAAGCATATGGTACTTTAAGCAGTAAAACCTCCTAGCCTAAGGAATTAGAATCTATACATTTTGGTTCTTATTTTCTTTGTAAACAGAAATTTTCTCAATATGAAGAAGAATGTTATACAGTAGTGAAGAAAACTGACTTAGGCCAACTTTCTGAATTCTTGTATTTTGATCTAACGTGTAAATGCTATTTTAAGTCAGGTTTGTTTGCTTGTGGATTTTTGTTTTGTTTTTTGCTATTAAGCAAAAATTTAATAGCACACACACACACACACACACACACACACACACACAAACACACACCACACAATCCTTTTGCACAGAAGAAGGTAAGCAACATTTTTGGACCTCCAGTTTTAGTCATGTAGCCATTCTACCCAAAATCATTTATATTTCTTTCCCTGAGATGAAGCTGCAATAACAGCTAGAAACCTGAATTAAGCATCCTTTATGCATCCAGTGTGGTAAAATGTAAGAGAAATTCTCAACTTTGTCTCAACCAGATGTGGAGGTAGAAAAGACAAGAGTTCCATGTGAGTGCAGATACCAAACATCTGGGCCAGTGTCTATAGCTAAGACCAGTATTTCTCAACTTTCTTAATGCTGTGACCCTTTAACATGGTTCCTCATGTTGGTGACCCCAAACCATAATTTCATTGCTACTTCATAATTATAATTTTGCTACTGCTATGAATCTTAACATAGGTTACGACCCACAAGTTGAGAACTGCTAGATGAGAATAAACAAATAATTAGCTTCTATGCGGCAACCCAGACACTAAGTACACATAAACCTGTGCTGCTCTGATAACTGTCATTGGGCAACACTTATTTTCTAGCACTGAATCTCCTTCAGACATATTCATAATGTCTATGAGAATTGAAATGTATCTCTTACATGAGAATTATGGAGCATTAAGACCCTCATTAAACACACAAACAAGGATTACCATTAATGAGACACCAGCCACACTCTCTGGAGTTAACTTAGAGAACATTCTTACTGGTGAACACATGTAGAAGACCAAGTGTTTTTGTATGCTGTGTGGGCAGAAGTTCATCTGCTTTGATTACCACTTCATCATATTATCAGTTCTATAGTGGGTATGCAATATTTGATAGGAAAAAGAACCCTTGAGAATTCTCACAGCCACATCAATGCAATGACAATAAATAACCTTCTCCCTTTGCAGCAGGTATGTGTACTTGCACCAGGTGTTAATTCTAGAGGCAATTTTGTCTCAGTAAATACTTCTAAAGGGCTAATGGTGAAAATTAAAAACTTAACTTTAATAACCATCATGGGGTATACTCACATATGTTCATATATTTGATGTATTCTTCAGCCTATCACTGTTACTCTTTTTTCACCCTCTACAACAGGGGGTCACTGAGGTCATGTCAATGAACAGTACCTTAAATTCCTGACAGTCTCAGAGGTCTTCCTATCAAAAAGAATGAATACCAATGATGAAAGGAGGTAGTTTGGGTTTGGAGAATAATTGGCAAGGATGCCCCATATAATCTCCTTGTAGATTCAAAGAATGAAAATATAGAATATTCAGGAATTTTAATTCATGGGATATATTGTGTATCACTGACCTTTTCTTAGTTAACTTTTACAATTATGAATATGAATAAAGTACTAAAAATAACCTTAAATCACTTACTACTGGAGCAATAAATCCATCATTTGAAAAAAAACACCTTAGTATTATTTAGGAAATTTAATGAATTGAATCCTTGATGTAGATAGTGTAAACTATTTTTATTACTTAAACATGAAGGCAATGTGCTATTCTGTGCCTACTAATAAAACCATTATCTTAATTAGGTTAGCTTAAATCTTTATTCTTGGGAAAGGGTTCTGTTCCCTGGAGAGTTTATTCACACTCACAGAAAACAACAAAGGTGGGTAGCTAGATGTGTCTGGTGTTATCTTGTGCTGGATAGTTTTAGGTCAACTTGAAACATGCTAAAGTCATCTGAGAGGAAGGAACCTCAATTGAGAAAATTCCTCCATAAGATTGGGCTCTAGACAAGTCTGTAGGGCATTTTCTTAATTAGTGACTGATAGGGGAGGGCCCAACCCATTATGAGTGGTTCCATCCATAGGCTGGTAGTCCTGGGTTCTATAAGAAAGCAGTCTGAGCAAAGCCCTGAAAGCAAGCCAGTGGGCAGCATCCCTCCATGGCCTCTGTATCAGCTCCTGCCTCCAGGTTCCTGCCCTTTCTTTTCATGACTTTCTTTGATGATTATCTGTGATACCGAAATGTAAGCCAAATAAACCCTTTACTCCCTAACTTGCTTTTGATCAGGTATTTCATGGAAGCAATAGAAACCCCAACTAAGACACACCTACTATTATTTTCTGAGTAATCTACTTTCTAACATGCATTAATTATGCAAAATAGACTCCATATTTTTGTTTATGTATATAGTGTATTCTGATCATGTTTATTCCAGTACCCTCTTAATGCCCCTACCATTGGAACACCTTCTTTTTCTTGCTTGTCTTCTTTGGTGACCCAATAAAGTTTAGTTAGGGTTTTGATCTAGCTCAAGATGTCATTGACTGACTTCCTGATTCTGCTGCACCTCTCAAGTGCTGGGATTCAGAGGAACTCCCTGGCTCAAGTCGGTATTGATAGGCTTGTTTGTCCATCTGTAAAATTGTGCTATTACGTCCTCTCCAGGTTCTCAGACTATAGACTGTGTACTATGCTAATAACTGCACCCAGGGTTCTTTGTACAAGTAAATTCTGTGATGAGATAATAGAGTTAAATACTGAGCTTCCTTAGAGACAACTTGTGTCAGCTTCCTGAAAACTTGCCAGATGATTAAGTTAAAAAAGCTGCAACTGACTTATGAGATTAACACTTTTTATAGGCAAAACTGTTCATTTACATTGCCCACAGTTTTCAGTTGGTTAAATGTGAAATTCAGAGCTAAAAACTCCACTTCAGGAACAAAGACACTCTATGAACTTGTGCAGCTCTGTGCTGCCACTGGATAAGAATGTGACTTATACTTGATATCGACAATATAATAGGAAACATGTATGACAGGTTTTAATTTTCTCTTTCCCAGGGAGAATTATGTACATCTTTTTATTAAACTAGTTTAGGAGGCTAGTTCATTATGAATCAATTAAGGGCCAGTGAGACAATTAGGATGATAAAGGTCTCACCACCAAGCCCGACCACCTGAGTTGAGGCTCCAGCATCCAAATGGTGCAAGGAGAATCAACTCTACAAATCTGTCCTGTGACCTCCCCATGCTATGCCTCTTCCCCACACAGAGAGTAGATTAATAAATCAGTGGTAGAGGATTTCAGTGGTTACAAATGCACAAGGCGTTGGGTTGGGGTGTGTGCAACCAAGTCTTACATTTCTTTAGGGTAAGGATTGAAACACTCAGGCTATGTTTCTAAAGTAGATACTATATCATCCTCAATCAGTTCTGTTACAGTTCTAGAAAACTAAGACTAAAGGCCTGAGGACTTATCACATTTTCAAGGACAAGAAAAAGTGGAGTGTACCTTGAAACACTAAACATAAAAGGATATAACCAGCTTCCCATTCCTGACTTTATCTACTGAAGGTACCTCACTGGGACATTATTCTATTTTGAATACTAAATGCCTCTGTAAACAAAATGTAGTTACATAAACTATTTTTACATTTTCTCTTCCTATCAGACTCTTGAGACAAAAACATCCATTCAAGCAGACATCCTTCCACCCCTGCAAACAGGATTTGGTGGTAAACTGTGAGCATCTTGCTTTATTATTGATGTAACCATGTGATACCAAAGTAATGAGGGCAAGTTTACAATGTCAGAATTTTCTCAGTACTTAAGCTTACCATTGACCTTGAAGCTAAACAATACTTCAAATCACTAACTTTCAAATGAATGGGATGCGAAGCAGGCCTCAGCTGATGACTGGTGTTGCTAATCTGCATTGAGACACTTCACTGAAATGTTTCCTCTGACACAATGGTTGTTAAGTGAAATCTTCAAAAAACAAGGATATAACATGTATGAAAAAGCTTCCATAGCCCGTCTCGTGGTCCTAAGCCTGAGAGAAATAAGACAAACAGATCTTAGTATAAATCAAATGGGTTTATATGTAGTTTTCACAGATGTTGCTGCAGACCCTTATTAATACATGTGCTGTCCTGGCTAGTTGGCAAGTGCAGACTGCAAAAGCAAAGTCTGTCTGTGCTGGTGCAGCCCTGTCAGAAATTCTCCTCCAGAAAAGCGGATCAGAATAGTCCTGCTAAAGAGAGCAGGGGAAGAACAGCCAAGCAGGCTGGGGCCGAATCCCTGCTCCACCCCAACTCCCCTTCTCCCTTTAAAGGTAGACAGTATTAGGAGAACTCAGTCATTATGCTCTTAACAACCAAGGTCTAGTGCCGCTCAACTTCTTCTTGCTTCTTATTTTGACGTGTTGTCCTTGCTGCCTGTGGTATCATATTAGGGATCCCATCGATGATTGGATATGCTATTCCCAACTCTTCATTAATCAATTCATTTGTCGATGCTTCATATCTAAGGGAGAAAAAGAACAAAATGAACTGCGGAAACTAAAAACTTAGAAAGGCTTGAAGCGCTTGCCAACACCACATTGTGGGCCCCTTGGCCTCTATAATTGCATAAGTGGGTTTTCATGTAGAGTTCCCGAGGCCTGTTTACTTTCCGAGTTGTCTGTTGTGAAGAACTTTGGTACCTTTAGATTTTGTTACAATGTTTTCCAGTTCCAGAATTAACGTGTCACTTAATGTTTGATCAAAAAAGGAATGTCACCCATGTTGTGTGTGAGACAAGAGTTATACAAGTGATTTGACCCTATATAAATTTGTGTAACTAAAAGTGCTTACTTCCTTGATTTTTTTTTTGTTTCCCAAGTTGCTGATATCTACTGAATGGAAACCCACAAATGGCTTTAGTGTGTGCTGGCCTGAGGCTCGGCCAGCTGCCCATCTCTCTGCTTTGGTTTGAGAACTCTCCTTCTGGCTTATCTATCTGAAACCACAAGGTGTTCTTGAAGGTACTAGCTGCCAGAAGTTTATTTTTCACAGATTTGTGAGTAAGGCTGGATTTATTCTCTCTTTGATTTTGACCATGGATGTGCCCTGACTGAATTCCTGCCTTTGCTTCCCTGAAACAACTGATTTTAACTTAGAATTGTACACCAAATCATTTCTTC
This sequence comes from Tokudaia tokunoshimensis, assembly GCA_036184795.1. Taxonomy (NCBI): domain Eukaryota; kingdom Metazoa; phylum Chordata; class Mammalia; order Rodentia; family Muridae; genus Tokudaia; species Tokudaia tokunoshimensis. The sequence continues at coordinate 79,751,818 of BTHU01000002.1, read as the reverse complement.
TCTAAATAAATAAATAAATAATAAAAGAAAGACTTGAAGCTCAATAAATAGCACCGTGTATCCAATATTTATAGTTACTCCTCTAATAACTTTAGTCTTAAAAGCATAGGCCAATCCAACCTTTTCTCTTAGAAAAATCATCTTACAATCTGTAATTATTGCTATTAGAATCAGTATTTCTCATTTTTTTTTACTTTATTCCCTATTTATAATTTAACTTTTTCATAGCAGTGAGTTGCTTTGGATCTGTCTTGATTCTTTACGTTCATACACATGGCACTACACTGGGAATAATAGACGCTTTAAAAAGATTGAAGTCAGAAGTGGCAGTTAACTCCTGTAATCTCCTGCTCTCGGGAGGCTGATGCAGGAAAAGTATCACAACTTTGAGGCTAGCATGGGCTATATAAAGAGTTTCAGGAGAGACCAAATAGAGAAACTTGTCTCCCCATCCCCAGCCCCGTCCAAAAAGAAGTTGTTAGTGTTTGCCCTGAGTTCTGATCTAGAGTTGTGATCAGAACCAAAGTTCTGATCCTGTTAAGTATGTGAGCTCCTGAGCTCAGCTCGATTTGCTTCTAATTCTGTAATTCCTTCCTGAAATAAATTGGGGAGCGACTTAAGAAGACAGTGCACAGTGACCTTTTGATTTGGCGTATTGGTATCTGTCTGAATCTCTCTCTCTCTCTCTCTCTCTCTCTCTCTCTCTCTCTCTCTCTCTCTCTCTCCACACACACACACACACACTCAGGTACACGCGCACAACGAGAAAGAAAGGGAGGAAGGAAAAAAGGAAGAAACGAACGAAAGGAAGGAAAGAAGAAAATAAAGAAATGAAAGGCCCACACGCTGCTGGCCCTGATAGTGTGTTTCAACAGGCTCTGGAGCCTAGCTAGTCTGAGAAATCAAGTCTTTCTTTAAAGCCTGCAAGATATGACTGTAAAGAGCAGCCAATGGCGAGCCAGAGAAAAGCTCAGCGTCGGTCCTGGGCGGGACTGACCCCAGCATAGGGGTCGGCCGGGCAGGTCGCGTCCAGGGAGTGGGTTTCTGATCTGCTGGCGGGCTCACAGGCCCCCACCATTCCCTGGGCAAAGGCGACAGGTGAGTCTCACCTAAGCGGCTTCTTGGAGAGCGGACACACCAGGAACTGCAGCAGCGCGGGGTGGAAGGTGCCGGGCTGCTCTGCTCTCTCGCTCCGGTCAGCGCAGGACCTGGCACCGGGCACCTGCAGACACCTCCGGACGACCGCAGACGGTGCGCGTTGCATCCGCAACGCCGGGGCGAGCCTGCGGCACGTGGCGCTCAGCATGGCGGCTCAGACAGCCGACCGGGCCGCGCTCCGAACCGCACCGCTCTCGCAGCACCTAGCCGCCCGGTCACCCTGGCCCGGCCCCGCCCCCTGTATCAGGCCCCTCCCCCTGTGCTCTGCTGATTGCTGCTCCAGCACAGCTGGGGTTGAAGTTGTAGTTCCGAGGGCAGACTGACCTTCCTGGGTCAGTGGCTGCACCACCGCGTTTACAAAACTGTAAGCTAAAGCAGTACTCATTCGGGTGTCCCAACTTTTCAGCAGGGCTAATCACAAAGGTGCCAAGAAGTCAGGGACCGGACTCCAGTCACACGGAGCTAGGCTTCAACTTAGATGGTTATCTTCAAGGAAATCTTCAACACAAGCATATTTTGTTAGAAGCAAGAGCCTGTTTAATATTAATCATATAGTATCACAAGCAAAAATTTAAGAGCCCGAAGAAAGTGTTTTTTTTTCTCTTATTCTGTAAACTGTGAAGGCTTTTACAACTTGAGGGTTGTTAGTTGTGAATACTATGATAAAGTACAACTAATGCTTGCTTGGACCCCTTTGGGGGGACAGTAGGAGGAGCCTTTCACAGGGGTCACTGAAGACCATTGGAAAACAGACGTTTACATACTTACAATTCATAACTAGCAAAATTACAGTTATGAAGTAGCAATGAAAATAATCTTATGGTTGTGAGTCATTACAACATCCTGTATTAAAGGGTCACAGCATTAAGAAAGTTTGCTTTGGGCCGGGCGGTGGTGGCGCACGCCTTTAATCCCAGCACTTGGGAGGCAGAGGCAGGAGGATTTCTGAGTTCGAGGCCAGCCTGGTCTACAAAGTGAGTTCCAGGACAGCCAGGGATACACAGAGAAACCCTGTCTCGAAAAACAAAACAAACAAACAAACAAAAAATTAAAAAAAAAAAAGAAAGTTTGCTTTGAGTTGGAGGTGGGAAGTGTCTGAAACTCAAATGGAGGCAGCTGAGATTGAGTTAGTGTGTAGGAAAGCCCTACTGAGTGCTGGCACTCCTGAGGGGCTTTAGCTGTCTGCTGGGAACCCATGTGGCTACTGAAATCTTGTCCTAGCTCATCCTTTGAGCTCTCGAGAAGTACAGATGTTCTGCCTCAAAGCTTTGCCACTATATGTGACTTCTGAGGGAAGGGACAAGAAAGGCAGGAACAAGAAAGGAAGTCCCTTAGCCGGACTTCTGGCAGAAGATAACTCTGACCCTACAGATGCCTCCTCTGCACACCTGCTTTCTCCAGCCCAGGCTCTGCCTTGTCCCAGAATGCATTCAAAGCTCTCTGATGTCCTTGCAAAAGAAACTGGGCTCTGGAGGTCCCGCAGTTGATGAGGGAGTGTGGAAGGAAATGGCAAGAATGCCAACATTAGGCCATGAGTGGGACTCAGCAGATGACTTGCCTACCATGCACTAAGTCCTGAGTTGTAAAACATCTTTTTAAAACAATAAAGCAAATTCCAGCTAATGTCTCCACAGATATGAGCTGGGTGTAGGCTGAGAGCTAGTTGGACTGGTTTCTTACTGGGTGAAGTATAAATGAATCCTGCAGGTCTCTGTGTTTTCTAACTTGTCAATAAAAACAAAAAACAAAACAAAACAAAACAAAAAAACAAATTCAGAGCAGTCCCCAGAAGCAATGGAGGGTAAGGTATATTAGTTGTAGCATAAATCACTCACTTCTGAGAGTTAAACACAGGTTAAACACTCTGAAGTTAGACTGCTGTATTTAGAACACCTGGGATGATTCTCCTTTCATGTTCTCACTTCCCATGACTAAGGGGTGGTGGTGATGGTGGTGGTGGTGGTATCTAGTTCCACTCCCTAAATAATTTTATCTCTGTTCCTGATGCCACCTTCTCATCTCAAACTCTCTCCTTAGCTTTCGCAGTCTTGTTACTATAGCCAGGGAAAGTTGGAGGATACTGTTATCTTAGTGGCCAAGAGTGTCTTACAATTGTCCAGGGGTTACACTGTGGATTTTCTATCCTGATGATCCCTACCACTAGGTACCCAAAGGAAGCCTTGGCTTCCTTTGGTGATAGACTGTGATTGGGATTTAAGCCAAAGAAACCCTTTACTCCCTAAATTACTTTGGTTAATGTTCATATGAACATGTGTATGCGGTGGGTGGGTGGGTGGCATATGTGTATGTGTGTTCGTGGAGTCCAGAAGAGATCATCATATTACTTGGAACTGTAGTTACTTGGTTAAAATGGCAGCCTCTGTTTGTTTGGCCAGGGCTAAGGTCCCCACGGAACTGCCTGGTTCCTGGTCCCCAGGCTGCACGGAAGAGGCCAGGGATGCCAGGTTCTAGTTCTTGGACACTGCAGATGCTGCTGGATGTGGAGGAAGAGCTGAGAATGGAGTGGGGAGCCCAGAGGCTGGCTCTGGCCCGGGACCGAAAGGAAAAGGGCAGGAGGAGAGCTCTAGCTGGGTCCCACTGGGACAAGAGTCCTTGGTTTGCTCTGTTGGCTGGCTACTTGGCTTGGCAGAAACCATGTCTGGAAGCTTAGAAAGGTTTCCTGCAGAAGACTAGATGCGAGGCTCTTTAGAGGAAGACCTGCTCCATTGCTCCAGCACGGTGGGTCCCCATGAGAAGAGGCAGTCCATGGTTTTAAAGCCTTTATTGTTGGTGGAGAGTTGTGATGAGTGAAAAGTAGAGGCCAGTCATGGCCACGTGGAGAGAGAGTGGGGAGGGGAAAAGGGAATGCGGAGAGAAGGGGAGCAAGAGAGCAAGAGAGAAGCAAGTGGGAAGCAGGAGTAAGAGAGAGAAGAGGGGGCAAACAGCCCCTTTTATAGTGGGCCAGGCCTGCCTGGCTGTTGCCAGGTAACTGTGGGGTTGGAATCCAGATAGACTACCAGGAGCTTGGGGTATTGCCCTACGTGAGTGATAGCCATAGAATTATGGAGAGCTGAGGCCTTGTGTCAGGAGCCTAGTGTGTGGGAGCATGGCAAACAGACCTTCCATCTGTTGCAGGAACACCTACCAGGTCTCCAGGGTTTAAACTTAGCTCGACCAGAACATAGACTGTCTTTCACAGGCCACAGTTATAGACCCTGTGAATCGATATGGGTGCTGGGAACCAAACTCGGGTACTCTGGAAGAACAGTAAGTGCTTTTAACTGCTAATCCATCTCTCTAGCCTCATAGTTGATAACTTTTATAATGCTCTTTGTCCTCTCTGAGATTGGTCTTTGGTGATAAGATACCAGGGACTAATTTGTTATTCTCTAATTGTATGTATAAAACATCACGAATCATGTGTCACTGTATTATTGATGCAAGCAGTTAGAGACTGACAGTGAGAGTAAGTGATTTTACTTATTTTTGGATTTCTTTTCCTCTCTAGGATATAAAGTAAATCAGAAAAGTGATTTACCTTTTCTCATGGGGAAAGGGGTGGGGTGGGGTGGAATTCTTTCAAATAGGCTGGCATTGGGTCTGCATGCAAGTCATCAGACCATCTCAGAAAGAACCTCCTGGTTTGTCACGATAGCCCTACTGTATTGTAGATTTCCCATTCAAATGTTTTAATGCCTGTTATTTTTTGAGGTACTAAATGCAATCTGCCCCATGACCATGCTGCTTTTCCATGTGAACTCCTAAGTCAGCGTTAGGAAGACAGTGGAGGCATTCAGCTACAAAGACCCTCAAAGATAGCAAACTGGTGGAGAGATCCTTACATTACCATACACATCACACATCACATTCCACGACAACCAGTTTCTGTTTTATTTACTGAGGTCTTCAAGGGGGAAGAATGACTCTTAGAGAAGGTTAATATCAATTGTTAACAGATGGGGATCCCCACTCTGCTGGCACGGAAAATTTGAACATTGAGGATATTTCCTTTGCTGAAGGTAGGAGAAAGATGAGCTACACAGCTGAACACAGGGAGGTACAGCATGCTGATGGGATGCTTCCATGACATCCCCTTGTTATGTCAGTACTGTTTCTTTGACTCAGTTTTGCCAAGTGCTGTGTGTCATCTTTGAGATGGGGCTTTCTCCTACACTGTGTGTTGTGATTAGGCTATGGCCAGCTCTAAGTCACTTCACATTGTGGAAAAAACAGTGAGTTTTTAAGGCTTGTTCTGGGGGACTCCATTACAAAAGCAGTTTTCACTCCATTTTGAGGGTGGGGGATCATGGTGTTCTTGAGAGGGCAAGAAAACAGCCCAGTCTGTCCAGCACCACCCATGTGGCACAAATGATGTATTCCTGCGAGTAGAAAGGGTGCCACCCTGTACATTTATTGGGGCAAATTGAGACCGTAGGGGAATATGGGTGTATTAAAATCATGTCATGGAAACCAGTTCAGGAATTTTTAAGATAGATGATGCCAAGGAGAAGTTTCTCCTGGACCCTATAAAGTGGTGAACACCTATCATTGTATGGCACTGGTTCCACACCGCCTATCACGGAATACTTGGTGTCTGCCTCAGGTACCAACAGGCAGAGAACTTCTAACTCTCCCTGGGTCTTCAGATGCCACCTGCCCTTCCACCTGTTAACCTAGCTTGACCTGAAACTGCTAGTTCCTGTTCCTCCCTGGGACTTCCCTCTTATCCCTGCAGCTGACTACATCCTCACTCCTAATCCGGACTCTGGTAGCCTGACCTCCAGCTGCATCTTCCTCATGATGGTTGTTTCTAAGTCTGTTATCTGTCAATACAGACTCCATTTGCAGTAAAAGAACAAGCATTTGCTTTGGCCCTATTACCAAAGTAGGTGGAATTATCTGACAAGTTACTGTTACTGAGTCCACTAAAACTTGCAAATTTATTGTTTTCCAATAAAACTTGACATTGTGGAAAGGTATAAATGTTTTCATTTACATTTCTGAAATAGCATGCTCATGACAACCAGTATAGTTGTCAGGATTCCATGAAGGAATCCAATGAATAAACAGCAGACCACTGGCAAAATAACTGGAGATATACAATTTTTCAAACTAATTAAACTATCTGGTGATATTAATAAAATATAACATTCCCAGCAAGGTTTAGTGACCAGAGACTAAGCTTGGTGTACTGCAGCACACAAGGCCTGGTTTGTAATGTAGCTCATCTTCAAACTCTTTGTAGTACTGTGGCTCAGTGCTGAAGGAGGAAAACCCTCTGCTCCATGCAAAGAGCCAGAGGTAGGAGAGCTAGAACTCATGAAAAATGGTTATCAAAACTGTAATGGTTAGTATATGTTTGGCCCAGGGAGTGGCACTATTAGAAGGCATGACCCTGTTAGAGTAGGTGTGTGACTGTGGGTGTGGGCTTTAAGACCCTCATGCTAGCTGCCTGGAAGTCAATATTCTTTTTTTTTTAAGATTTATTTATTTATTATATGTAAGTACACTGTAGCTATCTTCAGACATTCCAGAAGAGGGATCTTGTTACTGATTGTTGTGAGCCACCATGTGGTTGCTAGGATTTGAACTCAGGACCTTCAGAAGAACAGTTGGTGCTCTTAACTGCTGAGCCATCTCTCCAGCCCTGGAAGTCAGTATTCTGCTAGCAGCTTTCAGATGAAGATGTAGAACTCTCAGCTCCTCTGGAACCATTCTTGCCTGGATGTTGCCATGCTTCCACCTTGATGATAATGGACTGAACCTCTGAATCTGTAAGGCAGTCCCAATTAAAATTTGTCTTTATAAGAGTTGTCTTGGTCGTGGTGTCTGTTCACAGCAGTAAAACCCTAAGACACAAAACCAAAACAATACACAAATATTGAGGAGGAAGAAGAAGAGAAGTGAGGGGAGAAAGAGCAAGACAAACCTCAGACAACACTCCTTTGACTATATATCAGGTGGACTATAAAATTGACTGTATTAAAAACTTTTATTTGACCAGATCATGAAAAATTATCTAAAAATGTTACTTCCGTGGAAGAGGTAAGGGACAAACTAAGACATATCCCAAGATGATGCTTGGCTCTGTGAATCCACATCCTACAGAGCTGGAGGTTAAAACCCATAAGATAAGTAATATTCCTAGAAGATATGGGGTTATATTTAAAGGATCCTAATAACACAAATACATAATAAATAAAGCACCACAGAAGAATCAATATTGTTTTAAAGCCTTTTACAAATTAATCAAGACAGAGGGCTAGCAGCTGAACCTTGAAGTACTTAAAAATGTGTAAATCTACGAATACTATTATGATCTATGGCCATACCACAGTTAACATTCCAAGTCTCATTAGATAATACTGTTACCGATAGCACAAACAACATAGTAAATGATCACTGGGGACCACAGAACTTCCATCATGAGGATCTAGAAAGTTTTAATGATCTCTGGAGGAGGTTCTATGTGACAAGACCAATTATAACTAGAAAGAATGTGATAAATTACTACCATAAACAACTAAGTCCTCAAAACATCAAAATGCAGGGAACACACAGGGGCAAAATTCCAGACCTTTAAATTTCATCAGAAGAACTGCCTGGATCACATGAAATAACACTAGTAACAAAATATTCTAAACTCATGGCTCCCATGAAATGAAGCATTTTCAACTTTTAACATTAGAACACACAGTAGACCTTACATGTCTAACATATACTATATACCTAAACTCAATTATATTTGAACTCAAACAGAACATATATAATAAGCCTAAATAGTGAGGCACTAATTCCAGGAATGTGGCCTACAAACTTGAAATAATTTCCAGAGAACTGCTTACCTTCAAAACAAAAAATATATAAAATGACCAAATTTAAAATAATTGAAAACAAACAAAAAAATCCAAAACCAGTAAGAACTCCAGGTCAAACATAACATTTATAAGACCTGGGGATAATAGGCATATTATAATAGGCATATCCAATTAACAATTAAAATTCATAGAGACACAAAACATATTTTAATAGAAAAAGGTTGTAAGAAAAATGTTATTAAATGAATAAAAATAACAACCTCAGAACTAATAGGTAACTAGTCCAGTCAAAATGAAAATTTATGCTGAAATAATAACCCAATAAAGTAACCATATATTATTCCCCTATAGTAGAACATATTTTGAACATGGATATGATATCTATAATATATAAAAATTGATGGCCCATAAATATACAAAAACTACAAAATATAACAACAGAAGTACAGAAAACCAGTTTTAAAACCTAATGGCTTATTATGGATTAACTACATATTATAAAAACGTAAAGTATATAAAGAAATCAAAGGTCCATTGTTAAATGTAAAAAGCTATTCACACAGATGCTATGAAGGGGAAAGGAAGCAATGAAACAGGGAGCGTTAAATGAGGTGAGGTTTGAGAAGGTAGGGTAGAGGAGGGAGCATGAGGGAGAAAACGAATGCTAAAGACCTTTTAAATGGAAACATACTACTTTAGAAGCTTCCTAAAATATATATTTATGAACAAGAAGCTTACATGGAGTTACTCTATGATTATGGGGTCAATACCTCCCCTAGTGTACCATAAAATATCCCCCATATCCCCAAAAGGGCTGAGAGCCAGAGCCGGGTATGGGTTACCTTTGTTGGTCAGTGTAGTTCTGTAGACACCCCTTTTCTAAAGGTTACAGCCTATTGATATTGCTCTTGATTACCCCCAGAACTCGATGGCAAGACCCCATTGTTGAAAACACCACGAATTTGTAGGACATGTAGAAACAAAGCTGGTGTGTTAACTGGCAGCTTCATTTGTCCTGGTTGGCTTTCATAATGCTGTGTATGCTATTGGGGAGCATACAAACAAAGAATTCATTATATTGCCCAGTTGTGAATTCTGGGAGCTACAATGACTGGGCTGGCAAGATATGTGCACTTGTGCAATAGTATTGATAAGTTATTTCTCAGTCAGTCAAATGAGCTGATTCAAGTCAAATTAAAGTATGTATGTATGTATATATATGCAGTTTTATTGACAAACTGGTCACAGTCAGTGAGTTCACTGGCACCAAGGAAGGAGGCCAGGAAAGTTACCATGGGCAAGGAGACAGAGGGGAGGGAAAAGAGAAAGAGAGAAAAAAGAAGAGGATGAGTGGGAAGAAGAAGGAGGAGAAAGAGGAGAAAAAGTAGGAAGGAAGGAAGGAAGGAAGGAAGGAAGGACCCCAAATGTCTGGATTACATAATAAAGAGCCTGGGGGCCAGGGCAGCCAAACCAGGTAGGGACTTAGGGATGCTGGGAGAACTTGGAGACCAGATCTGCATCTGTATGCAAAATATTCACCTCAACTGTTTGTTTTAGGTCTGAAACTCAGTAAGAATCACAAATATTATGGGAGTAGCCTTTCTTATTGGATTTAAAGCCCATTCCACAAGGTGGTACTCCTGCCTCATACTGTTTCATACTGTTAACTGGGCCCAAACCCAAGACCAACTAGATCATAGGCCTTAGGGAAGAAACTAGTACTTATTCTGCTAAATAGACACAATAGTGAACTGTTTGTATCCTTATACTCATAGATTGGTGCATCCCTCAAGCCTCATAAGAGAGGCTTCTGTACAGCAGATGGTGATTAATATATAGATCTACAACTAATCAATGGGCAGAGAATAGACTCTGATCATCTCTAAATGGGGCAGTTACAGTTTTACAAGGCTCAATGGAGTTGGGTGAAAGAAGGTAAGAGCCAGAAGTACTGAATGTCTTCAGCAAAATAGTATTCTCCAGATATGACAAACTCACAGAGGCTGGGATGAATGTATAATACCTGCACAAAATTCATCCAGGTAAAACTCTAGCATGTAATGGGAAGGGGATTGCAAAGGAACTATTGGCAACTGATGGGTCCCAGGGAAGGGAACGTATCAGTTTTCTTCAGGGATGGGGTCTGGATCAAGCTTCAGTAGATGGTCCTATACCCATGCACATAGGGACTGCATTAAAAAGAACTCAGTGGATTTAAAACAAGAACCACACATGAACTTGGGAGAGAAAATGGTGTGGGAGGGACTGGAGGAGAGAAAGGGCAGCTATGCCACTTTTATTTTGAAGGACAAATTATCCATTTGTAAGACTCCCAGAGGAATAGATAGTCCAATAATAATATATTCAGTCCTGTTTTCCCAAATTAAGCAGACAAACTGTGATTCTTTAATTGTATCCTATATAAATGATATAATATGTAGTGATAAAAAATTAAAGACAATTAACAGAAAAGTATGAGAACTGAGAATAGACAATAATAAAGAAAAAATTGTAAGCTCTGGGGTGTGACATAGTCATTAGATAGCAGATACCCAGACAATGATAGACTAAATGGTGAGAATTAGGAGTACTTACCTCTAAACAGTAACCACAAAGTTAATACCGTCCTTTATATACTGGAGCAAACACACACTCTTTTTAAATATTATTTTGAGAACAAATGGTTTCTGTAGACCCCTGAAAAATTTGTGAATGTACTACCCCTTGCTTTATGGGAAATAACCTTAGTTGGTGATTCTTGGGAGTCTTCTCTATGCCTTGAAGATTGCTATCTGCCCCTAAGCAAACTCAGGAACAAAATAATTAGAATAGTATGAACTCAGAAGAGGCTGACATTGTTCAGCAGGATAGGAGAAATGACAGCAAATCAGAGCACAGAACTTTTACAGAATATTTAGATTTTTCTTAGAAATATAATGTACAAGATAAAAGGTCATACATATTAAGCCCATAATAAGAGTTTAACAACAATTAACAAGTTAGAATGACTAGGATGATATAACAGCATGTATATAGGTATAAGAATGATAATAAAAGAATGGAAGAAAAGTAAGGTATTAGGATTTATCATTCTGAGAAAGATCCGCTTATACCTGATGGTTGTAATGTTAAGTTAGAAACATAAGAATTGTTTTAAAAAATTCTTATAAGATTATAGATACAAATATTAAAAAATTAAATAACAGCGACAATGATTCCTAAGCCTGACTCTGCAGACTTAGGCTAATTTGCAAGTAATATGACTAACCACTAAAAGTTAAAAGTATTGTGCTTAAAGCAGGGTGATTCATCTGGACTGACTCAGATTCTATCTATTTTCTATCTAAGCATTTGAAAATGCAAAATGCTGCCAGCCTAAGAATGGGTTGCTATATCATGCTTGCTTAAGCTGAAATGATTTGCAGAATTTTAGGAACAGGGATATGGGGCTGATGATAAAATCTATTCTACCTGTGCTTAACCTGGAACCCTGGACATGCTAGAAACGTATGGCCAAGACAAAATGGTTAGGATCGATATCCGTGAAATCAGGAATGTTTTTGAAATCTGTATATAAATACATTTCTGATTGCCACCCGACTTGGTGATTTGCAAAGTATCCTCTCTGGAATCTGTTCATTGCTGAGCTGGGCTCCCATACATACCCCAGCTGTAGTAACAACATAAAACTACATGCAATCTGAGGACTTTCCCTGTGAGTAACATAATAAAAGGCTGAAACTTAGGCCAGCCAGAGGAAGAATTGCCTCCTAAAGATTTCACAGCGGGAGGACTTGTCAGACCACCTTGCAGAAGATAGAGAAGCAGACACTATGATGGGCCAATGCTAAGCCAGACCACATCTGAACCTGGGCTTCTTTGCAAGGCATATAAATCTCTGGTCTACCATTGAATCCTCAGGATAGGTGAGTGTGTATGTGTGTGAGTGTCCTTGAGAATGTCTATTTGTGTTTGTCTCTTGTTCTTTGTCCCTCTCCCCGATGTAGGCACATTCATCAAATCTTTTTCTGCTTTTCACTGTTGTCTCTTAATTGGATCTGAAGGCTGGTGGCAGAGCTTAGCTAGTTAGGGCTTCTAGGAGATAGAGTCTGACTCTTGTAACTCTGATCTACACTTTCATGATCATGCACTGGAGGTTGGGGATTTCGCATATGATAAGGGACAGAATGAAAACTTAAACCTTTTCCACTTTACTCCATTCTGAGGCTAAAGGCAGGAATGCCTGAAATCTTGGCTGTTTGATAGTGTTCCATTATGTCACTGTTGGCATTAGATTAACATGTACCTTGCTTGGGCTCTGGAAATCACATACCTCAAGCTCTTCTCTGATTCCTGATTTTCTTGCCTACTAACCTGATATCCCCAGAGGGCAGAAACATTTTGTCACCAAGTACCAATATTTATTAAATGAATGAACTGCAATACAATATTTCCTTTTAAATCATTACACAGATTTGGTTCTAGGAAAACAATGCAAAAGCCACAGAACCAATAAAGGTTATGAATTTATATATTGTGATTATAGAAATGCAAAGACCTATTTGCTTGTGTCCTCTTTGCCATCCATGTTATTCTGCTGGCCAATTATGTTAATCTCGTGACCATAGGGTTCTCTGGTCTAATAAAATATTTAGATGATTTAATAATCATTCTTCTATATTGTTTCCTATTATTAAAGATATACACTTACTCAAAATAGTAAGAATAAAAACAAAACATGAAGAAAACAAAACAAAGGTCTGTGGCTCCTCCTCCAAGCAACCCCCCTCCCAGTGGTGATGAATGGGAGGGACTGTATCCCCCCCCTCCCTCGGGAGGCTATCTTTTCACTGTTTTAGGCCGTTTTGAAAATCTTTTCTTTAGAAGAGGTATTTTTAATCAAACAAAGCAGCTACTGTTCCTGTGATTGGCGCACGACCAGGGACTGAGGACACGGACGCGCTGCAAGGCTGGGCTGGTGAAATGCAGTAGTCGGTTTGGTGATGGAGCGTCTGAAGATGCGCTTTTCCCTGGTTTGCCAACCGCTCACACTTTGAATGAACCCATCTTGACAGGGTTTCCCTACCGGAACGTGAGCTTTCTAGGCGTGCGGTTTTCTCTAGAATCTCTCGGAAGTACACGGTCACGGGAGAGGCGAGGGTAACTAGGAGGCTTTGCGGTTCGGCGGGCTGGGACAGCAGGCTGCGAGCCGCTGCTGGGAGGGCGTGACTGGCGAAGGCTGGAGGAGGTTCGGCTTTTTCGCGCTAGCTGCATCCAGATGTGCAAGCCACCGATCGCCAGGAAGGCTTCGCCGCGTAGCCCCGGCCTAAACGCCTTCCAGGAGGTTTGTCCCTGCCTGCGCGCCGTGCCCTGAGCTCTCAGGCAAGGAAAGCGCGCGGACATGGGCGAGACCATGTCAAAGAGACTCAAGTTCCACTTAGGAGAGGCGGAGATGGAGGAGCGGTCGTTCCCCAATCCCTTCCCAGACTATGATGCCGCCGCCTCCGCCGCGGGGTTCGCCGCTGGAAGTGCGGAGGAAACCGGCCGTGTCTGCCCTCTCCCCACCACAGAAGACCCGGGCCTCCCTTTCCACCCCAACGGGAAGGTGAGTTGGTTGCCAGGGCCAGGACTAGCCGTTGGGAGGGTGAGGCCACCTCCGCCAATGGTAGCGTCCTGCGGTCACGCCCTGGGGTGCGCTGACGTCATCGGCGTGCGTCCCGCCTGGCGTAGGTTCTGCCCAAGCGGCCGGGAAAAGGCGCCCGGGCTGTGCCTTCCCTCTAATGAGCCGCTGAAACAGACTGATGGAGCACTTTGATGGTTCTTGGGAGTAAAATGTGAATTTGCTGTTAGGTAGATTTTTATCACACTTGCCTGTGGGCACGCCCTTGCTTGGAGAAACGCTAAAGTCACGCCCTCTTAATTTTTTCCGTTTTGTTCTTTAACAATTTCATACATGTATTTAATGCATTCTGGTTGCTTCCACCCCACTGTCTTTCATCTCCTTCCCTCCTCTGTACAGCTACCTCCCCTATGAATCGCTCCCCTCACCCCATTTATGTCTTTGTTTGTTTTGTCCCCCTGGGCTTGACCAGGAGTGTTTGTGTGAACTATGCTTTGGAACCGGGTGGGTTCAGTGGGGACACAAATGAAGATAATGGCTACCCCTCTTCCAGAGTCAATCTGTAGTTTAAGAGTTTGGCATTAAGGATTAGAGTCCCGTGAACCCCTCCCCATCTGTGACTGACTGTTGGGAGGGCCTGTCCTGTGCACATCCAGCAAAAATAATTATTATAGCAATTCTGAACACATGGTCACATTGGCAGTATCATCTAGGATTTTCCCATTCATCTCTCCTATCTTTTGGCTCTTGATTTTTTTCTTTTTCCTGGCCATTCTTCCTCAATGTTCCTAAATCTTAGAGGGCGTAGTACAAATGACTTGTTTATGGCCAACCCCTCACGTGTCACTTGTAGTGATATGGAACCTGGGGTATGTGCCCAAGAGTGCAAATAGCTGGGTCTTAAAGCATTATTTATTTTTGAAACAGGAGTTTCACTACGTATGCATCCCCTAGCTGGCCCCGAACTTACAGATACCCACTTGTCTTTGCCTCCTGAGTGCTGGGATTAAAGATATACTCCATCATTCTTAGCATATAAGGTGTTTTTATTTCTAATTTTTAGGATCCTTTAGATTGAATTCTAAATCGGGGGGCCACACCAGATTACACTCTCACCAATAGCGTAAAAGGATTCCCCTTTCCCCACGCCCATGCTAGCATTTCTTATTTGTATTTTTGATGATGGCCATTCTGACTGGGGCAGGATGGAATTTTAGGGCAATTTCCATCTGCATGTCACTCATCGTTGAGGATGTTGAACACATTTGAAAATGTTTACTATTTGTATTCCCTTTTGAGAACTTATTTTTCCAGTTGCATAGCATAAGTTCCAACTTGAAAAACGATTTTAAGGAAGTGTTTTTCCTGTATGTGTGTATGTGTGCCATGTGCATACCTAGTACTTGAGGAGGTTAGAAGAGGATGCTGGATCCTCTGCCAGTGTAGTGGTAGACAGTTATGAGCAACTGTGTGGGGCTAGGAACCAAACCTAGATCCTCTGGAAGAACAGTACATGTTCTTAATTGCTAAACTTTTGCTCTAGTCCTTCATAGCCCATTTTAAAACATTTTGTTGTTTGTTAATTTGATGCCCATGGTGGGTTTTTTTAAATTTAATTTGGTTTTTTGGTCTTTGTATATTTTAGACACCAGACGCTACTCTTTGGTTGAATGTGTAGTTGGAAAAGATTTTCTCCTAATTTGAGATCTATCTCATTTGTTGATTGTTACTGGTATTACCTAGGCTATCCTATTTGAAAAGTGCTTATCTATGTCTGCATATTGAAATATACTCTCTACTTTTTTCTCTAGTAGGTTTAGAGTATCAAGACTTACATTGAGGTCTTTCATCATTTTGGGCTTGGGGTTTTGTGCAGGGTGACAGATGAAGATATAGTTCTTTCTCTTGTATGTTGATATCTGATATTCCCAGCAGTGCTAGGACCTTCATTGCTTTGGGATTGACCTGATGGAGCAATGGAGGGGAATGGAGAAACAACATAAAAGCTGGTGTCTGGTGTGCTGTTCTCAGCAGCCCAAACTCAGTGCATTTATTCTATAGATCTGAATGAGGAGGTGGGTTTACTATATACAGCTGAATGAGGAGGTGGGTTGGCTAGTCTTTGTAGGGAGTCTCTGCAAGGGAGCAATCTCAGGCTAGAGTTATTCAGGTAGGAATGTGCTTGATGCTTTGCAAACCCTATCAGCATTCATACTTGGAACAAGTAAGGCTTTGCTGTTTCTCTGATCAAGACTCAGGGAAGAATGTGCAATCCACATGATCAGAGTCACTGGGGTTCTTGACATGACCACGTTCATGTCAATAATACATATTCACTCAAGTCTTCATCTGCTCCTTACACAGCACTATTTGGATAGGAAGCCCTGTTTTTTTCCACTGAGGATTTTGGAATTTTTGTCAAAAAATCATGGAGTTGTACTCCATGGACTCATACCTGAGTTTGCTTTTGTATTCCATTGATCTACATGTCTGTCTTTGTTCCAGCAGCGCAACGTTTTGAAGTCAGGTGTGGTGTTTTCTACAGGAGTCCTCTTTTTGTTCAGGATTGGTTTGGTTGTCTGTGTTAAGTTTCAGTATAAATTTTAGCATTATATGTTTTATTTCTGTAACGTGTTGCTCGAAATTTGATGAGGATTTGCAGCAAATCTGTAGATTACTTTTGATAAGATGGTTATTTTCACAATATTTATGTTCCTAACCCATATGCATGGCAGCTATTCCCATTTTCTAGTATCTTCTTCAGTTTCCTTGGGGTCTTAAAATTTTTACTATGGAAGTCTTTAATTTCTTTAGATTCGTTCCTGGGTATTTTGTGTGTGCATCCCCGTGTGTGTGTGTGTATAGTGAATTGGTTTAATTCCCTGCTTTTCTTTTCAGTATGTTTGTCATTGGTATATAAAAAGCTGCTGGATTTTGTGTGTTAAATTTCTGTACTGACATATTGTGGGAAGTGCTTATCGGTTCTCAAGAGATTTTGTTTGTTTTTTTGTGGAGTTTCTAAGATCACTTATGCATAGGATTGATCATCTGCTAATAGAGATACTTTTGACTTTTCTTATTGCTATTGCTTTGTTTCCTTCTTTGTCTTTTTATCCTAGCTAAGAATTCACACACTCTGAAGTGAAATGCAGATCATGAAAATATGTCTTATTTGTGATTTTTGTAGGATTGTCTTAAGTTTTTGTCATTTAGTTTGATATTGGATGTAGGTTTATCATATATAACTTTCCCATGATGAGGTATATTCTGCATTCCTTATGCTTTCCATGATTTTTATCATGAGAGGGGGTTGGATTTTGTTAAAGGCTATATGATACCTTGATTTCCATCTTCATATGATGAATTACATTTACTTAAGTCTGATGAGCCACCTGTTTATCCGTGCAATGAAACCAACTTGACCATGGTGAATTATCTTATTTATCTGAACTTAAGTTTAGTTTCCAAATATTTTATTGAGAATTTTCACATCTGTGTTCATCAGAGAGTTGGTTCTGTGATTTTCTCATTCTTGTGTGTTTTTATCCATGATTTAGTGTTGAAAATTTTTTTACAACTAAAACCTATGGCAAAGTTTTAAAAATGCATTATTCACATTTAATATCCGTTGCTTTTAAAATATATATCTTTGGGGAAAGATGCCCAATACAAAGTGAAGAATGCTGACAGCTGGCTGGTGGAGTAACTGTATCTATGAGAATAGTGAATACTGCATTGATATGGAGAGCAGGTGACTTTTTTATTTTATTTTATTTTTTAATTTACATTCCAAATCATTTCCCCTTTCCCGTTTCCTCCCTCCCCGAAAGTCCCATAAGCCCCCTTCCCTCCCTCTTTTCTCCATTCAACCCCCTCTCGTTTCTCTGTCCTGGCGTTCCCCTACATCCAGTCTTTACAGGACCAGGGGGTCTCTCCTTCCATCTTCTTAGAAATCTATTGATATGCGGATTGTGTCTAGGGTATTCAGAGATTCTGGGTCAGTATCCCCTTATCAGTGACTGCATACCATGTGTGTTCTTTTGTGATTGGGTTACCTCACTAAGGATGATATTTTCAAGATCTGACCATTTGCCTAGGAATTTCGTGAATTCATTGTTTTTAATTGCAGAGTAGTATTCCATTGTGTAGATATACCATATTTTCTGAATCCATTCCTCCGTTGAGGGACATCTGGGTTCTTTCCAGCTTCTGGCTATTATAAATAAGGCTGCTATGAACATAGTGGAGCATGTGTCCTTATTGCATGCAGGTAAAGCCTCTGGGTATATGCCCAGGAGTGGTATAGCCGGATCCTCCGGGAGAGTCATGCCCAGTTTTCTGAGGAACCGCCAGACTGCTTTCCAGAGTGGTTGTACCAGCTTGCAATTCCACCAGCAGTGGAGGAGTGTTCCTCTTTCTCCACATCCTCGCCAACAACTGCTGTCTCCTGTGTTTTTGATCTTAGCCATCCTGACTGGTGTGAGATGGAATCTCAGGGTTGTTTTGATTTGCATTTCCCTAATGACTAAGGATGATGAACATCTCTTTAGGTGCTTCTCAGCCATTAGATATTCTTCAGGTGAGAACTCTTTGTTTAGCTCTGTACCCCACTTTCAGTATCACACAAAGAAGATTTAGTCCAATTTAAAGTACTGAGATTGAGTAGTTTTCTTTTTATCTTTTATCTCTGGGTAAATGTGATTTTGATATAAAAAATTCAAATTTACTAAGAAAGAATTCACAAATAAACAAGGCCTGTGATATCTCTAAACAGTTAAATGGTAAATTAGTTAGTATCTGTGGTGGTTTGAATAAAAATGGCCCCTACAGGTTCATATAATTGAATGCTTGCTTCCCAGGTGGTGGACTGTTTAGGAAGGCTTAGAAAGTGTGGCCTTGTTGGAGGAGGTATATCACTGGGATGGGCTTTGAAGTCTCAAAAGTCCAGGCCATGCCCAGTCTCACTCTTTCTCTGCCTCCTGCCTATGGATTAGGGTATAAGCTCTCAGGTACTGCTCTAGCACCATGCCTGCCTGCCGTGCTGTGTGCCATAAAGGAAAATGGACTGACCATCTGAAACTATAAGCAACAGCCCCAGTTAAAAGCTTTTATATGTAGCCTCAGTCATGATGTCTCTTCACAGCAAGAGAACAGGAATGAAGACAGTATCATACTAATGTAGTGATTATGATCTAAAGAAAAGGTGAAATGGAAATTGTGTTGTCCTTCAAAATGAAAATGAGACAGTAAAAGGAGAAGGGATAGGGCCAAATATTATGAAAGCAGTTATCCAGTGTAGCAGTAGGTTCTCTCTGTAACAAATACTTTTCCTAACAGCTCTATATCTTGAATTGCTTGTGTTCATCTAGTTCAGATGAAATGTATATATATATTTTTTTTAACTAGCAGTATCAGTTTTACATGGTATTTTGTGAGGATCCAATCAGAGGAGGAAAACTACCAAATTTGATAGAGGAAAATTAATGTAAGGAATTATTATTAACTATAATGAGATTGGCGTAATGAAAAATGTCTCCTAAGTAGAGTTAAGAGAACTCTAGAGAATATAGGAATAGCAGATATGAGAACAACCTGTACTGTGAGGACTGTGAGAGCACATAATAACAAGGGTCTGGGTAGTAGCTATCTGATGCTGGATAATAAATTATCCTGAATTTAGCAACTTTTAAACACTTATCTCACACAGTGTCTGAGGGTGAGGAATCCAGATCCTCACAATATTGCAGTTAGCTGTGTGGTTCTGACTCACAGTTTGTCCTGAGGGTGCAGTTATTTTAAAGCTTACTAAGGTAAAGACAATCTTCTCACCTCCTTCTCATAGTGGTTGCTGATGGCTTCACTTGCTATTTTTCTTTTCCTTTGTGTGTGTGTGTGTGTGTGTGTGTGTGTGTGAACCAGGAAGATAATAATGGTGTGAGAAATGCAGATGATAGAGGACTGACTTGTGAGTTTTCAGAGAAAAGTTTCACAGTTTCTCAAATATTATTAAGTCTCTTCATGTGCTATTTTTTTTGTACTAAGATTTGCTGCTCATCTGGGGCTGAAGAATCAATTGTAATTAACAAGAGATTAGCACCACTGAAGTAAACCCTTTACTTTACTGGGGTGTTTAGTTGATGCTGGTTATCTGGGTATGAAAAAAATCAGCTGTGATTAAGAGACCAGCATCACTGCAATGAAATCTGGAATTATTCTCTCAGGGTTAGCACATAGAAGCAATGATCCATGAGGGCCCAAGGCTGCATCTCCTGCCGGTAACTGAACTTGGTAATGTGTAAGAGTCTCCCAGGTGGTACTTGGTTAGGTGTCATGAGAGCATTAGGATGAAGGGGTCTTGGAGAAATGTGGAGACTTGGCACCATTAAGCAGCGTGAAGAGAGTTTAGGAGAGGCTATTGGTAAAGCCTCAGTTGCAGTGGAAACCTGAGCATGTTGGAGATGCTAGTATGATCTGATGACCACTAAAGATAGCGGCATCTGTGGTGTGGAGTCAACCTGAACCTGTAAGAGAAGCTGTGTGTGCTGTAGAAGGTAGAGTCAGAGAAGCTGAGCCGCCAAACTTCCCGCCGGAAGACCAAGTGGCATACCTCATTAAAGTGCGTATGTATATGTACATACATATACATGCACTTATATGTATTATATGTAATTATATGTAAATAAAAATAATTTGATTCCTTGTGGCTTTTTCATACTTTTATAGTGTTGTTTCCCATACATCCTCTTCTTTTGTATTGGCCTCCTCAATTAACTGCTCCCCTCTCATTTCCCTTTTATATCACTGTATCCTATGATTCCCCTCTGTACTGCTCCATCCATGCCACTCCATGGTACTTTAAAAAAAGTCTGGTTACTCCAGACTATATACTTGTGTTGCCTAAGGGAAAACAAACAAACACCGTAGACATTGCCTTACAAGATACAGGCATAGGAAAGGACTTTCTGAATAGTACTCCATTTGCCCAGGAAGTAAAACCAGCAATTGACAAGTGGAACATATAACTAAACAGCTTCTGGACAGTGATCCGGAAAACTTATAGTGGGCAAGGTCTCTGCCAGTGATATATCTGACAGAGGATTAATATCCAAAACATACAAAGAACTCTAAAAACAGAGTCAAAAACTCACCTGAAAAATGGACTATAGATTCAAACAGAGAGTTCTTCTACATGTAGCTGTTCAGTTTGACCAGCACAAATTCTTAAAGATACTCTCTTTCTCTTCTTCTTTCCAATGTATATATCTGGCTTTGTTATCAAAAGTCAGTTGTCTATACCTGTGTGGATTTATATTGGGATCTTCAATTCTATTCCAAAATCAGCATATTTGTTCTTAGGCCAATACTATGTTATTTTTATTAATATATCTCCATAGTACACTTTGAGGTTCGGGATGGTGATACCTCCAAGCAGTTCTTTTATTAGTCAGGATTAGTTTAGCTATCCTGGATTTTTGTGTTTCTATATGAAGTTGAAAATGATTTTTTTCAGTTTCTATGAGGAATTATTTTGGAATTTTTATGAAGAGTGCATTGAGCTATAGATTGCTTTTGGTAGGATGGCCATTTTTACTGTATTACTTCTACCTATCTGTGAGCACAGAGGATCTTTCCACCCTCGGGTGTCTTCTCTGGGACTATGCCTTTACACTGGGACTTGAGTTCAGAAATTTGTTAGGTGATTGTTATTTGTTTGGTCCCGTTTCTTCTTTGAGGTGGGTATAATTGTGATGAAGATCAGGCTGCAACATATTTGAGGTGTTATTTTCCATGTTTAGACTGTTCAGGGCAGTATGTTCTGTCACTAGACCTTAGGGTAGTTTTTCTGACTCCCATCAGTTCGGTCCCTGATTCCTTGGTTCTACCTGACATCTTGCACCTTTTTTCTACTTCTTAGAAGCCTTGACTCACTGCCAGGAGTTGCTCTGTAACGGATGGTCTCATATATGTATACTCTGTTTCTAAGGGCTATTCTGGACCAGTGTCCATGTCTTGCTACACTTCTGGCCCGTACACCTGATTTGTTTTTAAGTCCTGCTATGTCTTCATGTGGTTCAGACTATTTTTCTGACTGATTCTATTTGGAACTTACTTTTTGAATGAATTCCTCTGTGTTGAGTGTATGCTTGAGCTTTATGTTCCTTGTGGGCTTAGCTTCTTTGGGCTTGGCTAAATACTGTATGTTATTTGAAATTAAGTTGTAGAGAAAATGGCTGTTTGCTTGTAGGTAGGTAGCTGTAGTTAGTTTCTGCTAAGGAACATTGGTTAGTTGGTTGCAGTATAGTCTCAAACCTAAAGGGAATTTGTTGAAGCTGCACAGATCAGTGGGAGCCAGGGGACAGGTTTTTCTTTTCATGGAGGGTGTTTGAAGGGTGTGTGTGTTGGGAGGAGTCAGACTGCAGGCAAGTTTTTCTGCCTTCATGAACACAGACTGATGATATGTGATGGCAGTGGAAGTGAATAGATGAGTTGGCATACAATTCCTGGTCTCGATGGAATGGCCCAAGTGCATGTGTGAGTTGGTGGGCATGTAGTCTTTGACCTCACTGAGGTTGTACAATGATATATGGGCTAACAGGATCTTGAAGGTGGGTGGGTGTGTAGCCTTTGACCAAAAAGGAACTCTTTGTTTTTTGCTTTTCGTTTGAGACAGGGCCTCGGGAGCCCAGACTAACCTTGAACTTACTATGTAGCTAAAGCTGGCATTGAACTCTTTTGTCATTTTTCTCTACCTCCCACATGCCAGACTTAAAGGCAAATGCTACTAGGTCTGGCTTTGTTAGCTATTTTTATTTAAGAACTATGGCAAGAAGGAATGTCCCTGGGAGAGTAAGAGTTTGAGATGGTTTGTCACATTGCATCCTTAGTCACACAGAGAGAAGAATGCTGGCATTCAGTTGACTCTTCCTGGGTGGCTGCCACCCAATTGTATGGTGGGTTTCCTCTCAATTAAACCTACTTACAATTGTCCTCGAGACACACTCACTGGCAACTTTCCTAGATGATTCTAAATCCAGTCAAGTTGACATTCTAAATTAACTATCACCCAGTTTTTCTTAGGTTCCTTGTACGGACTAAAAATGTTTTGCAGTCAAATCATTTGCTTTTCTTTTGTTCCCTACCCTTGATTTCTGTAAATTATTCTTTGTGATAATATTTAAGAGTTGTAATCCACGTAAGGCATTGTTTCATTAAAACATTAACTCCAAAGAACCAGAATAGGCTCTAGTCACCAAATATGCCAAATATGATCCTTTCTCTCCTGTCCAGTGCAGCTTTCTCCTGGTTTCATGATGTTCTCTTTTTGTGCAATTTAATTCATTTTTTCCTTTGATTATTAGATTGTTCCCAACTTCATAAAGCGTATCCAGACCAAAATCAAAGATCTTCTGCAGCAGATGGAAGAAGGACTGAAGACAGCTGATCCTCATGATTGCTCTGCATACACTGGCTGGACAGGTGGGGTAGTAACCTCTGTGTTCTGTTCCTGAACTATGGTGTATAAGCTGAGACTTTGACATTCTCTCCTATTTTAAAATGGTGACCTTTATACCTTTGAAACATTAGACAGTTTTATTGTAAGATGTTTCATAATTTTGTTGCTAAAGAAATACTGTCTGAAGATTTGATCTTTAACATGTAGTATTTTTATAACATTATTTATTTAATCCAATGTGCAGCAGTGCAAATGGCAAGAAAAGGCCTACTTTATGATTAATTTTGTTGGTTTTAGTTTTTTTATATTTTTTTTGTGACAGGTTGTGATTAAATGGTTTCCCTGGTCTATTTCATAAACGATTACTTTGTTGGCTATACTTAATTTGATTTAAATAATTTTAATTGAATTATTTATACACATGAATATTATTATTTTAGTGATGGATTTTCTAAAATCATTTAAACAAAAAGTCATATAATTCAGGATTAAAAAAGTATGATCTCAAAATTAAGAAGCCATAACTAATTTTACATTTTTACTATTCTAACACTAGAATCTTTTTTTCCTTGTTCTCATAATGAATGATGAAGGAATTCAGATGAGATACACAGAGTATAGTTTAGGAAATAGCAAGTATTTATCGCAAATTAAAGTTGAACACATTCTCAATGGAATAAAAGTAGATAAGTGACTAAAGGGATCATTTAATACTTTAACCTATTGTGAAAGGGTCAGAGTGAACAATGAACAAAGTGGGCATTGCGCAACCTATGTTTTAGGCCAAATTTATACTATTTTTAAAACAGATAGGTTTTTCTGAGGGGTCTTTCCTGTTTAGGACATTGACCGATCTGTTTGGATTGACTATTGGAGAAAGGGACTTGGAGCTCTTTTTGTCCCTTTTCTGTGTACCTGCCAGATAGTAATCCTGCTATATTTAGGGCTCCTGGAGCAAGGTTTAGATAATTTTCTATTAATGGCATTCTGGGCAAGTCATTATGTCATATCTCCCTCTAGGGCCAGAAATATGACTAAAGTTTTATTCTTTTGACTAATAAATTAGTTTTAGACTTGGTTTTACAAGATGTTATTCAGGAAGGAGTCCAGCTCTAATGTCCTCCAGGCCTACTAACATCTAACTAGATACTTAACAGTATCAAGTAGTCAGAACATTTCCATAGCTAAGTGAGGTATCAAAGATGATAGATCTTATTCTAGGAAGTATAGTAAAGTCTGATTAAAGTGCTGATGATTCACCTACAAATTTAGAGACTTTTCTTGTTAGTTTTAAAGTGGTAATTTTATTTCTTCTATGATATAATATTTACATTGGATAGTAATGCTGGGTTATTTTCTGGTCTTGTTTAATTGGAGCACATTTGGCCTTCCTTTTCCTCTTAACATGTCTTCTAAGGAATGTATTGATTTTATTTCTTGATTCATTCAGTCAGCCTATGTCTTTTGATTGCAGAATTAAGGATATTAACATTTAAAGTTAGTATTGAAATGTTTGTGTTGGTTCCTGTTATTGTGGTGTTGATTTTTTGGGGTTTGTGTTCTCAATGGTACTTTTTGTTTTAGAAATTACAGTATCCCATCTTTCTACAGTCTCTCTGAGTGTCCCATCTTTCTACAGTCTCTCTGAGTGTCCCATCTTTCTACAGTCTCTCTTGGTGTGCCATCTTTCTACAGTCTCTCTTGGTGTGTCATCTTTCTACAGTCTCTCTGGGCATCTCATCTTTCTACAAGCTCTCTGGGCATCCATCTTTCTACAGTCTCTCTGGGCATCCCATCTTTCTATACTCTCCCTGGGCATCCCATCTTTCTACAGTCTCTCTGCTTTGCTCATTCTGTTTTTCAGCCTGAAATTCTGTTTTTTATAATTCCTTTAAGTTTGGTTTGTTGGACATAGATTTGTTTAGGCTGTTTATCATGGAAAGTTTTTTATTTCTTCAATTATGGCAGGTAGTTTGCTGGATATTACTCAAGGTTGTCTGTCATAGACTTTATAGTTTGAAATGCTTTGCTTCAGGCTCCTCTGGCTTTCATAGTTTCCATTGAGAAATCAGCTATTATGCTTATAGGTTTTCCTTTATATGTAGATTATAGTTTTTCTTATGAAGCTTTTAATATACTTTCTTTGTTCTGTATACTTAGTGCTTTAACTATGATATGCTGAGAGGTGTTTTTCCTGGTCTTGTCTATTTGGTATTCTGTGTGCTTCATGCATGAATCTTTACTTGGTTTGGGTGAAGTTTTCTTCTATGATCTTATTGAACATCTTGCCTATACCATTGATCTGGGATTCTTCTCCCTCATTTTTTCTTATAATTTGTAGGTTTGCTCTTTTCATAGTGCCACACGCACATTTTCTATATGTTCCTTTCCTATGTGTTTTTCAATTTTTTCATATTATTTACTTTTTTGAACTAGATCCTTTATTGTTGAGTCCTGATTCTAACTCCTGCCTGTAAGGCTTTCCTTTGCTTTTCTAATGAGTTATGGGTTTTCCCATTTCATCTTCATTTCAGCTTGAAGGTTTTTTTTTTTGTTGTTTGTTTGTTTGCTTGCTTTTTTGTTTTTGCAACGTTTCTACCTATTTATTGGATTCTGTTTTAAAATCCTGGGTAATTTTTGTAATCTGTCAGCCTTATGTTTGTGTTTCCTTGAGCATTACTGCAGCATTTATTTTCTGTGTTTCTTCTCTTTAATTTCATTTAACTGTTTTGTTGTGTCTTCTTCTTTTTTTTTTCTTTGAGACAGGGTTTCTCTGTGTAACTCTGGCTGTCCTGGAACTCATTCTATAGACCAGGCTGGCCTTGAACTCAGAAATCCCCTGTCTCTGCCTCCCAAGTGCTGGGATTAAAGGCGTACTCCACCACTGCCCGGCTTGTTGTATCTTCTAATACTCAGAACAGTCTCAACTTTAACCCTTTGTAACAGGAAAACTCAGATCACATACTTCTAACATACAATGGCACAGAATATATATTATCATCCCAAAAGGGAAGAAAGGGGTATAATGAAGAAACATTGGACCAAAGCAATACTGAAACCCTGCCGAGTAAGCTACAGATTCTGCATCTCTGTCTGATGTCCATCCAATGGCTTTTGTGACTATCCCACTCCTTCCAACTTCACTGACTGCAGCGCACTTCTCCCTCTAGAGTTGTATCCACTTCCTGTATTCAGCTCTCCATTGTAGGTATCCCCCTGCTCTGGCACCTCCTGTTTCTTGGGGGTCCCCAGTACAGATTCACAGATTGTGCAATGGCCTCTCTGTGCCTCCATAGTCTCCTCTGCTACGCACCATTAACTGTGGAGAAAGATTCTACAACCTCCCTAATTACATTTTTATCAGTTTTGACTTGTTAATATTTTGTTAGGCTAGGGAAATCCCTTGGTCATTTCCTTTTATAGATTACAGGATTGTCTGGGTGGGATTTCATCCTGTGGATACTGCTCCATTTAGCTTCAGGCATTTCTTCAAACTTCTCATGCCTTGATCATAGAATTTGGTTCCAACATTACATTCCTTGGTGCCTTTTTTCTTGCCTGCTTGCTCTTTTTCATTATAGATCTGTATAAGAATAGTCACTGCTCATCATATAACACTCAGTTCTAGGTTGTTTTGAAATCTTTGCCAGTGATATTACTCCAAGACTCTTCAATTTAGACTTTGGTAAATTTTTAGGACAAGGATAAAAAGCAGCCACATTTCCCCAAAATATCTCAAGAATGATCTCTAGTCCAGTTGCTATTGTTCCTGTCTGAAACCTCTTGAGCTTGGTCTCCATAGTCCACAGTGCTTTCAGTGCTATTGCTTTCCGGCTCTTACTAGGATAGCCCATTAAGCCCTACTTACAGAATTCAACTGCTTTCCTAATCTAAAGTAACAAAGTCTTCCATACTCCCCTAAAACAGTGGTTCTCAACCTTCCTAATGGTATGACCCTTTAGTACAGTTCTTCATGTTGTGGTGGCCCTAAAGATAAAATTACTTTTGTTGCTACTTCATAACTGTTATTTTGCTACCATTATGAATCACAATGTAAATATCTGATATGTAGGATATTTGATATGTGACCCCTGTGAAAGGGTTATTTGACCCCCCAAGGGGTCATGACCCACAGGTTGAGAACCACTGCTCTAAATAATAGCATGGTTAGTATTGTCACTGCAATATACCAGTTCCTGGTAACAACTTCCATCTTAGTTGCTCTTCTATTGTGACCAACACAACTTATAGTGAAATGCATTTAACTGGGGAATTGCTTATAGTTTCAAAGGGTTAGTTCATGATCATCATGGCAGGTAGCATGGTGGCAGGCAAGTAGCCATGACACTAGAGCAGAAATTGAAAGTTTATATCCTGATCCATATGTAGGTGGCAGAGAGACAGTGAGACTGGGCCTGGCATGGGCTTTTAAAACCTCAAAGCATATTCCAAGTGACTCTCCCACCCCCAACCTTCCACAAGGCCACATATCCTAATTCTTCCTAAATAGTTCTACCAGTTGGGGACCAAAGTGGTTCAAACACATTAGTCCATAGAAGTAATTGTCATGAAACTCACCACACAAAAGTTCAGTCAACTTTGAGATTCTCTCCAGTGATCTTTAGAAACTTACAGAGGACTCACTGGATTCTATACACTATAGGGGTCCGCCACAAGTGGAGGCGAGTATGGTAGAGGCCAAATTTGGTGACTTATTAGGATCAAGGACTCAGAATGCTAATTGGTCCTGGGGATTCTTGGTAGGTGGGGTTACCTCACTCAGGATAATCTTTTTTAGTTTCTACTCATTTGCCTGTAAATTTTATAATGTCATTGTTTTTAATAGCCAAGTAATACTCCATTGTGTAAATGTACCAAATTTTCTTTAAACATTCTTCAGTTGAGGGACATCTAGGTTTTCCAATTTCTGGCTATTATGAATAAAGCTTCTATGAACATAGTAGAGCCGGTGTCCTTGTGATATGGGTACTCCTTTGGGTATATGCCCAAGGGTGGTATTGCTGGGTCTTGAGGTAGATCTGTTCCCAGTTTTCTGAGAAATAGTCAAATTGATTCCCATGTTTGCACTTCTACCAGCTGTGGAGGAGTGTTCTCCTGACTCTCTGTCATTATGATCTTAGCTATTCTGATGGTTATAAGATGGAATCTCAGAGGCATTTTGATTTCTATTTCTATGGTGGCTAAGGATGTTGAACATTTCTTTAAGTGTTTCTTGGCCATTGAGATTCCTCTGTTGAGAATTCTGTTTATATTTGTATGTCATTTTTAAAGGTGTCATTAGGTTTGTTGAGTTCTTCAGATATTTTAGATAACAGTACTGTGAGATGTGGGGTTGGTGGAAATCTTTTCCCATTCTGTATGTTGCCATTTTGTCCTTTTGATGATGCCCTTTTCCTTAGAGAAGCTTTTCAGTTTCATGAAGTCCCATTTATTAATTTTTAATCTTAGTGCTTGAGCTATTGATGTTCTGTTCAGTAAGTATTCTCCTGTGCCAATATGTTTAAGGCTATTCCCCATTTTCTCTTCTATTAGTTTTAGTGTATCTGGTTTTATGTTGGGGTCTTTGGTCCATTTAGACTTGAGTTTGTATAGGGTGATAAATATGGATCTCTTTGCATTCTTCCACATGCAGACATCCATTTAGACCATTTGTTGAAGGTGCTTTTACTTTTCTCTTTGTATAATTTTGGCTTGCCAAAATCAAGTGTTCATAGGATTTACTACTGTATCTTCAGTTAGACTCCATTGATCAACCTGTTTTTATGCCAATACCATGTGGTTTATATTACTGATGCTGTGCAGTACCACTTGAAATCAGGAATGGTGATACCTCCAGAAGTTCTTTTATTGTACAGTATTTTTTTTTAAAAAGATAGCCTAGGGTTTTGTTGTTGTTGTTTTTCCATATGAAGCTCAGAATTGTTCTTTCAAGATCTGTAAAGAATTGAGTTGGAATTTTGATGGGAATTGTGTTGAATCTGTAGATTGCTTTTGGTAAGATGGTCATTTTTACTATGTTAATCCTAGTGATCCATGAGTATGGGAGATCTTTCCATTTTCTGATATCTTCTTCAATTTCTTTCTTCAAAAATGTGAAGTTCTTGGCATACAAGACTTTTACTTACTTAATTAGAGTTACAGCAAGATAATTCATATTATTTGTGGTTATTGTGAAGGATATTGCTTGCCTGATTTTGTTTTTAGCCCGTTTATCATTTGTATAAAGGAGGGCCACTTATTTTTTTTTTTTGAGTTAATTTTGTATACAGCCACTTTACTGAAGGTTTTTATCAGCTGTAGGAATTCCCTGGTAGAAATTTGGGAGTCACTTATGTGTACTATCATCTTTCGAACAGTAATACTTAAACTTCTTCCTTTTTAATTTGAATCCCCTTGATCCAGTTTAGTTGTCTCATTGCTCTAGCTAAAACTTCAGGTACTAAATTGAATAGATGCAAAGAGAGTAGACATCTTTATCCAGTCCCTGATTTTAATGGAATTGCTTTAAGTTTCTTTCCATTTAATTTGATGTTGCCTATTGTCTTGATGTATATTGCCTTTATTGTGTTTAGATATGGGCCTCTTTTGTACCTGATCTCTCCAAGACTGAACAGTCTGTGAAAGGATTGTTTTGTTTTGTCAAAGGCTTTTTCTAATGAGATAAACATGTGTTTTTTTCCTCTTTCAGTTTATTTATATGGTGGATTACATTGGTAGATTTTCATATGTTGAATCATCCCTGCATTTCTGGATGAAGTCTACTTGATCATGGTAGATGGTAATTGAATTTGGATTCAGCTTGCAAGTATTTTATTGAATATTATTGCATCAATGTTCATGGGAAATTGGTCTGAAATTCTCTTTCTTTGTTGAGTTTTTTTGTGTGGTTTAGGTATCAAGGTGACTGTGGCCTCAAAAAATGAATTTGGCAATGTTCCTTCTGTTTCTATTTTGTGGAATAATTTGAAGAGTATTGGTATTACCTTTTCTTTGATAGTCTGGTAGAATCCTGCACTAAAAACACCTGGTCATATGCTTTTTTTTTTTTGGTTGAGAGACTTCTAATGACTGCTTCTATTTGCTTAGCAGTTATAGGTCTGTTTAAATTATGTATCTGATCTTGATTTCACTTTGGTAAGTGGTATTTATCAAGAAAATTGTCCATTTCATTTGGATTTTCCAATTTTGTGGCGTACAGGCTTTTGAAGTAAGACTTAATGATTCCTTGGATTTCCCACATCAAAATAGTGTCTATTGTTATGTCCCCCCTTTCATTCTTCTTTTTAATTGGATATATTCTTTATTTACATTTCAAATGTTATTCCCTTTCCAAGTTTCACCGCTCCCAGATAGTCCCTATCCTATCCTCCCTCCCCCTTCTTCTATGAGGGTGTTCCTCCACCCACCCCACTCCCACCTCACCTTCCTTGATGCCCCTACACTGGGGCATTTAATGAGCCTTCATAGGATCAAGGACCTCTCTTCCCATTGATGCCTGACAAGCAATCCTTTGCTACATATGCAGCTAGAGCCATGTATACCCCTTGGTTGATGGCTTAGTCCCTGGGAACTCTGGGGGGAGGGGGTCTGGTTGGTTGATATTGTTGTTCTTCCTATGAGGTTGCAAACCCCTTCAGCTCCTATAGTCCTTTCTCTAATTCCTTCATTGGGGACCCTGTGCTCAGTCCAGTGGTTGGCTATGACCATGCCTCTGTATTTGTAAGGCTCTGGCAGGGCCTCTCAGGAGACAGCCATATCAGGCTCCTTTCAGCAAGCATTTCTTTGCATCCACAATAGTGTCGGGGTTTGGTGATTGTATATGGGGTGAATCCCCAGGTGGGACAGTCTCCAGATGGCTTATCTTTAAGTCTCTGCTTTACACTTTATCTACATATTTGCTCTTGTGAATATTTTGTTCACCTTCTCAGAAGAACCAAATCACCCATACATTGGTCTTCCTTCTTCTTGAATTTTATGTGGTCTGTGAATTGTATCTTGAGTATTCAGAGCTTTTGGGCTAATATCCACTTACCAGTGAGTGAATACTGTGTGTGTTCTTTTGTGATTGGGTTACCTCACACAGGATATTTTCTAGTTCTGTCAATTTGCCTAAGAATTTCATGAATTCATAGTTCTTAAAAGCTGAATGGTACTCCATTGTGTAAATATACCACATTTTTTGTATCCATTCCTCTGTTGAAGGACATCTTGGTTCTTTCTGACTTCTGGCTATTTTAATAAAGCTGCTATGAACATAGTGGAGCATGTGTCCTTATTACATGTTGGAGCATCTTCTGGGTATATGCCCAGGAGTGGTATGGCTAGGTCCTCAGGTAGTACTTTGCCCAATTTTCTGAGGAGCCACCAAACTGATTTCCAGAGTGTCTGTACCAGCTTGCAGTCCCATCAGCAATGGAGGAGAGTTCCTCTTTCTCCACATCCTGTCTAGCATCTGCTGTTACCTGAGTTTTTTATTTTAGCCATTTTCACTGGTGTTAGGTGAAATCTCAGGGCTGTTTTGATTTGCATTTTCCTAATAACTAAGGATGTTGAATATTTCTTTAGGTGCTTCTCGGCCATTAGATATCCTCAGTTGAAAATTCTTTGTTTAGCTCTGTACCCCATTTTTTAATAGGGTTATTTGCTTTTCTGGAGTCCAACTTCTTGAGTTCTTTGTATATATTGGATATTAGCCCTCTATCAGATGTAGAATTGGTAAAGATCTTTTCCCAATCTGTTGGTTGCCATTTTATCCTATTGACAGTGTCCTTTGTCTTACAGAAGCTTTGCAATTTTATGAAGTCCCATTTGTCTATTCTTGTTCTTAGAGCATAAGCCATTGGTGTTCTGTTCAGGAAAATTTCCCATGTGCCCATGTGTTCAAGGCTCTTCCTCACTTTCTCCTCTATAATCTTCATTGTATCTGGTTTTATGTGGAGGTCCTTGATGCACTTGGACTTGAGCTTTGTACAAGGAGATAAGAATGGGTCGATTAGCATTATTCTACATGCTGACCTCCAGTTGCTCCAGCACCATTTGTTAAAAATGCTGTCTTTTTCCCACTGGATGTTTTTAGCTCCTTTGTCAAATATCAAGTGACCATAGATGTTTGGATTCATTCCTGGGTCTTCAATTTTATTCCATTGATCTTTCTGCCTGTCTCTGTACCAATATCATGCAGTTTTTTATCACTCTTGCTCTGTAGAAATGCTTGAGATCAGGGAAGGTGATTCCCCCAGAATTTCTTTTATTGTTGAGAATAGTTTTCACTATTCTAAGTTTTTTGTTATTCCAAATGAATTTTCAGATTGCTCTTTCTAGCTCTTTGAAGAGTTGATTTGGAATTTTGATGGGGATTGCATTGAATCTGTAGATTGCTTCCGACAAGATGGCCATTTTTACTATATTAACCCTGACTATCAATGAGCATGGGAGATCTTTCCAGTTTTTGATATCTTCTTTAATTTCTTTCTTCAGAGACTTGAAGTTCTTGTCATACAGATCTTTAACTTGTTTGGTTAGAATCACACGAAGGTATTTTATATTATTTGTGGCTATTGTGAAGGGTGTCATTTCCCTAATTTCTTTCTCAGCCTCTTTATCCTTTGAGTAGAGGAAGACTACTGATTTCTTGGAGTTAATTTTATATCCAGCCACTTTGCTGAAGTTATTTATCAGGTTTAGGAGTTCTCTGGAGGAATTTTTGGGGTCACTTAAGTATACGATCATATTGACTGCAAATAGTGATATTTTGACTTTTTCCTTTCCAATTTATATCCCTTTGACCTCCTTTTGTTTTCTAATTGCTCTGGCTAGTATTTTTAAGTACTATATTGAATAGGTAGGGAGAGAGTGGGAAGCCTTGTCTAGTCCCTGATTTTAGTGGGATTACTTCACATTTCTCTCCATTTAGTTTGATGTTTATTGCTTTTACGTTTTATGTTTAGGTATGTGCCTTGAATTCCTAATCTTTCCAAGACGTTTAACATGATGGGATGCTTAATTTTGTCAAATGCTTTTTCAGCATCTAATGAGGTAATTATGTGTTTTTTTCTTTGAGTTTGTTTATGTAGTGAATTATGTTGATGAATTTTTGTATATTGAACCATCCCTGCATCCCTGGGATGAAGCCTACTTGATTGTGGTGAATGATCTTTTTGATGTGTTCTTGGATTTGTTTGGCAAGAATTTATTGAGTATTTTTGCATCAGTGTTTAAAAAGGAAATTGATCTAAAGTTCTCTTTCTTTGTTTGGTCTTTGTTAGGTTTAGGTATAAGTGTAATTGTGGCTTCATAGAATCAATTAGGTACTGTTATTTCTATTTTGTGGAATAGTTTGAAGAGTATTGGTATTAGGTCTTCTTTGAAGGTCTGATAGAATTCTCCACTAAACTCATCTGGTCCTGAGCTTTTTTTGGTTTGGAGACTATTAACGACTGCTTCTATTTCTTCAGGGGTTATGGGACTGTTTAGATGGTTTATCTGATCCTGTTTTACCTTTGGCACCTGGTATGTATCTCAAAAATTATCCATTTCATTCAGATTTTCCTATTTTGTTGAGTATAAGCATTTGTAGTAGAATTTGATGATTTTTTGAATTTCCACAGTTTCTGTTGTTATGTCTCTCTTTTCATTTCTGATTTTATTAATTTGGGTACTGTCTCTGAGGCCTCTAGTTAGTCTGGCTAAGGGTTTATCTATCTTGCTGATATTTTTCAAAGAACCAGTTCCTGGTTTTGTTGATTCTTTGTATAGTTCTTTTTGTTTCTATTTGGTCGTTTTCAGCCCTGAGTTTGATTATTTCCTGCCATCTACTCCTCTTGGGTTTATTTGCTTCTTTTTGTTCTAGAGTTTTCACATGTGCTATCAAGCTGTTAGTGAACACTCTCTCCATTTTCTTTTTGGAGCCACTTAGAGCTATGAGTTTTCTTCTTACCACTGCTTTCATAGTGTTCCATAAGTTTTGGTATGATGTTTCTTCATTTTCATTAAATTCTAAAAAGCCTTTAATTTCTTTCTTTATTTCTTCCTTGACCAAGTTATCATTGAGTAGAGCATTGTTCAGCTTCCATGTGTATGTGTGTTTTCTGTTGTTTTTATTGGAATTTAAGACCGGTCTTAGACCATGGTGATCTGAAAAGGTGCATGGGATTATTTCAGTCTTCTTGCATCTATTGGGGTCTATTTTGTGACTGATTATATGGTTGATTTTGGAGAAGGTACCATGGGGTGCTGATAAGAAGGTATATTCTTTTGCTTTAGGATGAAATGTTCTATAAATATGTTAAATCCATTTGGTTCATTACTTCCATTAGTTTCACTGTGTCTCTGTTTAATTTCTGTTTCTATGATCTGTCCATTGCTGAGAGTTGGGTGTTAAAGTCTCCCACTAATATTGTGTGGGGTTCAATGTGTGCTTTGAGCTTTAGCAAAGTTTCTTTTATGAATTCTGGTTCCCTTACATTTGGAGAAAAGATGTTCAGAATTGAGAGATCATCTTGGTAGATTTTTACTTTTACCAGTATGAGGTGTCCTTCCTTGTCTTTTTTAACAACTTTTGGTTGAAAGTCAATTGTATTCGATATTTGAATGGCTACTCCAGCTTGTTTCTTGGGACCATTTGCTTGGAAAATTATTTTCCAACCTTTGACTCTGAGGTAGTGAGTGTCTTTGTCACTGAGGTGGGTTTCTTGTATGCAGCAAAATGATGGGTACTGTTTATGTATCCAGTCTGTTAGTCTATGTCTTTTTATTGGAGAATTGAGACCATTGATGTTAAGAGGAATTAAGTAAAGGTGATTTTTGCTTCCTGTTATTTTCATTGCTAAAGGTGGAATTCTGTTTGTGTGGCTATCTTCTTTTGGGTTTGTTGAAAGATTACCTTCTTGCTTTTTCTAGGGTGTATTTTCCCTCATTGTGTTGGTATTTTCCATCTATTATCCTTCATAAAGTTGGGTTTGTAGAAAGACATTGTGTAAATTTGTTTTTGTCATGGAATGTCTTGTTTTCTCCATCTATCGTAATTGAGAATTTTGCTGGGGATAGTAATCTGGGTTGCCATTTATGTTCTCTTAGGGTCTGAATGAGATCTGCCCAGGATCTTCTAGCTTTCATAGTTTCTGGTGAGAAGTCTGGTGTAATTCTGATAGGTCTGCCTTTATATGTTACTTGACCTTTTTCCCTTACTGCTTTTAATATTCTTACTTTGTTTAGTGCATTTGGTGTTTTGATTATTATGTGATTAGCGGAATTTCTGTTCTGGTTCAGTCTATTTGGAGTTCTGTAGGCATCTTTTATGTTCGTGGGCATATCTTTCTTTCAGTTAGGGAAGTTTTCTTCTATAATTTTGTTGAAGATATTTACTGACCCTGTAAGCTTCGCTCTAGTCTATATCTTATTATCCTTAGGTTTGGTCTTCTCATTGTGTCCCGGATTTCCTGGATGCTTTGGGTTAGGAGCTTTTTGCTTTTTTGCATTTTCTTTGACTATTGTGTGAATGTTTTCTATGGTATCTTCTGCACCTGAGATTCTCTTTTCTATCTCTTGTATTCTGTTGGTGACACTTGCATCTGTGGCTCCTGATCTTTTTCCTAGGTTTTCTAACTCCAGGGTTGTCTCTCTTTGTGATTTCTTTATTTTTTCTATTTCCATTTTTACATCTTGGATAGTTTTGTTCCTTTCCTTTGCCTGTTTGATTGTGTTTTCCTGTAATTCTTTAAGGGATTTTTGTGTTTCTTCTTTAAGGGCGTCTGTCTGTTTACTTGTGTTTTCCTGTATTTCTTTAAGGGAGTTATTAATGTCCTTCTTAGAGTCCTCTATCATCCTCATGAGAAGTGATTTTAGATTTGAATCTTCCTTTTCTGGTAGGATGGTGTATCCAGGACTTGGCTATGGTGCGAGAATTGGGTTCTGATGACGCCATCTTGGTTTCTGTTGCTTGTGTTCTTATGTTTGCCCCCTGCCATCTGATTAATCTCTAATGCTACCTGCTATTACTATTTGTGACTGTAACCTGCCCTTCTTGTGATCCTGGTTGTGTCAGAACTCCTCAGCATCCAGCTGTCTCTGTGTTTCTGTTGCTTGTGTTCTTATGTTTGCCTCCTGCCATCTGATTAATCTCTAATGCTACCTGCTATTACTATTTGTGACTGTAACCTGCCCTTCTTGTGATCCTGGTTGTGTCAGAACTCCTCAGCATCCAGCTGTCTCTGTGTTCCTGTGATTTCAGGATCCTGCGATCCT
Organism: Tokudaia tokunoshimensis; assembly: GCA_036184795.1. NCBI lineage: Eukaryota > Metazoa > Chordata > Mammalia > Rodentia > Muridae > Tokudaia > Tokudaia tokunoshimensis. The sequence continues at coordinate 79,715,505 of BTHU01000002.1, read as the reverse complement.
GAGATCCTTGGTGTGTCAGAACTCCGGGTTTTCTAGCTGCCTCTGGGCCTTGGGATCTTGGTGTGACCAAGCTCCTGGGATCTTGGTGTGACCAAGCTCCTGGGATCTTGTGATCCTGTGATTCTGTGAGCAGAGGTTCCTCTGGGTGTTGCAGGGCTGGCTAGAGAGTTCGCTCCTAAGGTAAACTAGCCCAGACCAGAAGGAACCTGTGCCACTGGTCAGTCTGGCTTTCTGTGTCCCTGGGTGGCACTGTCACAGTTATTCCCAGTGGTGATGAGACAGATGTTAAGTCCTCCTCACCTCTAATCCTATGATCCTAAGTGTGTTAGAGCACCTGGGAGCGAAGATTCTTCTGGGTGGTGTGGGGCTGGCTGGGGAGTTTGCTCCCAAGGTAAACCAGCCCAGACCGGAAGGCACCCCTTTCATTCTGAGTTTGTTAATTTGGATGTGTGATTCACTCTCTGCCTTTTAGTTAGTTTGGCTAAGGGTTTGCCTACCTAATTGATTTTCTTAAGAACCAACTTTTTGTTTCATTGAGTCTTTGTATTGTTCTTTTTGTTTTTATTTTATTGATTTCAGACCTCAGATTGGTTATGTTGTGCCCTCAACTCCTCTTGAGTGCTTTCTGTTTTTGTTCTAGAGCTTTCAGGTGTGCTGTTAAGTTGCTGTTATGAGATCACACTAATTTCTTTATGAAGGCACTAAATGCTATGAACTTCCCTCTTAGCATTGGTTTCATTTTGTTCTATAAGTATGGGTATATTATGCATTCTTTTTCATTGAATTGTATACTTCTTTATTTCTGTCTTGACCTGGTAGTCATTTGGTAGAGAGTTTTTCAGTTTTCATGAGTTTGTAGGCTTTCTGTTGTTTCTGTTAATAAAATCCAGCTTTAATCCATGGTTGTCTGGTAAAATACAGGGTGTTATTTCTGTCTTCTTGTATTTGTTGAGACTTGCTTTGTGATAAAGTATATGGTCAATTTTGGAGAAGGTTCCATGAGAAGAGGTGATATTCTTTTGTGTTTGGGTGAAATGCTCTGTAGATGTAAGGTCCATTTGAGTCATATTGTTTGTTAGTTCCATTATTTCTATGTTTAGTTTCTGTCTGAATGACCACTATTAATGTGTAGGGTTTGATCTCTGATTTAAGTTTTAGTAACCCTTCTTTTACAAATGTTGTTACCCTTGCATTTGGATCAAATTTATCCAGAATTGAAATGTCCTCTTGGTAGATTTTCTCCTTTGATGTGTATGAAGTGTCCTTCTCCATCTCTTTTGATTAATTTTGGTTGAACATTTTTTTGTTAGATATTAGAATGGGTACACCAGCTTGCTTCTTGGGTGCATTTGCTTGGAAAATCTTTTTCCAGTCCTTTACTCTGATGTAATCTCTACCTTTGATGTTGAGATGTGCTTCTTGAATGCAGCAGAATGGTGGGTCCTGTTTTCATATCCATTCTGTTAGCCTATATCTTTTTATTGGGGAGTTGAGTCCATTGATATTGAGAGTTATTAATGACCAATTCTTGTTAATTCCTGTTATTTTTATGTTGGTTATGGTGCTGGTAGTGTATGTGTATCTGTGTTTGTACACATGTGTGTTACCTTTTTCTAGTATAAAATTATTTCCTGTGTTTTCTTGGGGGTAGTTAACATCCTTGGGTTGGAATTTTCTTTCTAGTATCTTCTGTAGGATTGAATTTTTGGATTGATATTGTTTTAATTTGATTTTGTCATGGAATAGCTTGTTTTTTCCATCTAAGGTGATACAAAGTTTTGCTGGGTATAGTAGTCTGGACTGACATCTGTGGTATCATAGAGTCTGCAAGACCTCTGTCCAGGCCATTCTGGCTTTAGAGTCTTTGTTGAAATGCCAGGTGTAATTCTGCCTTTGTATGGTATTTGACCTTTCTCCCTTGCAGCTTTTAATCTTTTTTCTTTGTTCTATATATTTAGTGCTTCTATTGCTATGTGGCAGAAATATTTTCTTTTTTGTTCCAATCTATTTGGTGTTCTGAAAGTTTCTTTTACATTTATAGATATCTCTTTCCTTAGATTAGGGAAATTTTCTTCTATGATTTTGTTGAAAATATTTGTTGGGCCTTTGAGCTGGGTTTCATCTTCTGTTTCTATTATTTATAGGTTTGTCCTTTTCATAATGTCCAATATTTTCTGGAAGTTTTAGGTCAGGAACATTTTAGATTTTCTTTGATGATATATCTATCACTTCTGTTGTACCTTCTAAGACTGAGATTCCCTCCATCTCTTGTATTCTGTAGGAGATGCTTATATATGTCATACTTGTTTTCTCATCTAGATTTTCTATCTCCAGGATTTCCTCTGTTATGTTTCTTCTATTTCCATTTTCAGGTCTTAAACAGTTTTATTCATTTCCATTACCTGTTTGCTTGTAATTTTTTGGTTTTTCTTTAAGGGAATTTATTCATTTCCTCTTTAAGGGCCTCTATTATCTTTATAAGATTGAATTTTCTTGTTACTTCAACTGTGTTAGAATATCTAGGCCTTGCTGTAAGATAGCTAAGTTCTTGTGGTGCCATATTGCTCTGGCTGTTTTTGGTTGTTTCTCATGCTGGCCTTTAGTAATCTGCATTTGGGGAGTTGTTATAGGTTCAAGGGTTTATTTCTGATTTTTGTCTTTGTTATATGGGTGGGGTTTTGGATGTTTCTATTTCCTTTCTGATCTTGTGGCCTGAGTGACCTGAAATTCTGATGACCCGTGATTCTTCAAGTCTGGTAGTGTGTTTCTGCTGGCTTCTTCTTTTCTGCTTTTTCTTTTGGCCTGGGTGACCTCTGGTGCTTTGGGTGCCAAGGTTGCCTCTGAGGTCCTTAGAACTAGTGTGGCCTTTGGGAAAGCAGAGGTCTCCTGCAGTAGTTTTGGGGCAGGATATGGAGCCCAGGTGATGAGGTGTAGTATAAGGCTGTTGGGTGTGTTATAAGGGGGAGTTGGCAGGCATAGGACTTAGGGTAGGGTCTTACCTCGGGTCCCTGGTACTGTTGTCACCTCTAGGAAAACAGCTGAAGTTGTGAGCCTGAAAATGGAGCCCAGGGGATGGGGTGATGTGCTCTAAGGAGAGTTGGCAGCCATTGGACGTATGGCGGGGTCTCATCTATGGTCCCTGGTACTGTTGTGGTCTCCAGGAAAGCATGCAGAGTTATTGTCCAGATAATGGAACTCATAACTCAGGAGTTAAAATATGCTTTCAAAGCAAATCATTTTCTAAGGGGTTTCTACAAAGAGCTCTTAGTAACAGTCCTGGTTCTTGTCTTGGGTGAGGGAAGACATTGATAGGGTCTCAGAGTATCCCATTCTGGCTTTAGAGTCGCTGTCATGTAGTTGAGAATGTCTTTGAACTCCTGACACTGCTGTGTCCATCTGACACGTGCTGAGCCACCACACCTAGCTTCGAATTTCTATTTCTATATTTAAAAAGAGGTTGGGGACAGGCTGCTCCTGCTGTCCTGGTTCTGCCACCTCATGAGGTACTCCTTCAGTAGGCATCTGACTCACTGGTTATGTGGTCAACTGCCTAATGAGGAAAGGAAAACAAAATGAAAAACTGTAAAAAATTAGAAAGGAGGCATAAAATTCTGAAAAGTAATCACTTACTGTGGGATCACATGGAAGGAAATGATTTGAGAAGAAGCATAAGTAAAGAGATACATTAGCTTGAGATAAAGAGCAGATTGAGGCTAGACTGGATGTGAATGTGATCAGGGAGTGAGTATCTTGTGTCTTGTGTCTTCACTAACAGTAAAACATGGACATACTGTATCAGACTAGTTAACTCAGGATAAATTTCAACCTGTGTCTTGACTTTTTCCATCCTAATTTTTGTGTCTTTCTTTTCAGCATTTTCAGTTTTCTGAAATATACTTTTTCTTCTTATTGTTTTTGTTGTCCATTTCAAAATACAGAGTGTTAGTAGAAGAAGATGTTTGTGTAATTATAAAATAACTCCCTGAAGGTAAAAAGGAAGATAGTAATGCTTTTCTTTGGGGGGTGGGATCATTCCAGGCATAGCACTTTTGTACCTGCAGCTGTACCGGGTCACTGGTGACCAGACCTACCTGCTCCGATCCCTGGATTACGTAAAGAGAACACTCCGAAATTTGAGTGGACGCAGAGTCACTTTCCTTTGTGGAGATGCTGGGCCCCTTGCTGTGGGAGCTGTGATATATCATAAACTCAAAAGTGAATGTGAGTCCCAGGAATGCATCACAAAGTGAGTTTTAAAAGTTAGAAACGTCTCCAAATGTTTTGTTGAAGAATTATTGTGCAAAGATGTTCAACAATTAAAGTATTTTCTAATCTGCAATTGCTAACAGGTCTGTCTGAAAAGTGAGGTATGTTAGTTTAGTAGTGGGACCATGTCTACTTTTTCTGTACATACATGAGTATGTCTTAATTTCAGTGGAACTTTAATATTCATTTCTAAACAAGTTTTGGTTGTCTTCAGTGCATGAGAGTGAGTATATGCCCATGAAAATAGTTTGAGAATAACTAATCCTGAGTTCAATCTTTAGCTCTTGTTATGGTAATGATGGACGATAGACTGTGAAGGTTTTTGCAGTGGGCAGTTTATATTCTTCTCAAACAAGCAGAAAACAAAGTCCCGTCTTTGGATCTAGTCAAGTATCTGACATGTGTGGACATTTGATGTTGTTAAAAGATGAAGTGACTTAGTCTAGCCTAGGTAGTAACCACATCTCAGCTCCATATTTACATACATTTTACATCACTCTCTTCTAACACTAGATTTTAAACTATGAACTCTGTTTTCTCTATATGATTTAGAGTAATAGGAAGGTGGAAATTTTGGCCTGCAAGAATCTTTTTCAAAGCTGGAGATTGGATTCAGGACCTCATACTTTTAACACTGACCTATATTTCCATCCCATATATTTGTATTCTTGTTATTATTTGAAATAGGAATCAGTAGAGAGGTTTTGATTTTTTTATGAACTTGAGGTTCATAATTGAGAGATTTTTAGGAAGTTTCTGGGATAATACTATGTTCTGTTGGTTAGACTTCTACAGATGCATAGAACCATTGTCTGTCAAGAGTCAGAGCTTCCTGATGAGCTGCTGTATGGACGGGCAGGATACCTGTATGCCTTACTGTACCTGAACACAGAGATCGGCCCCGGCACTGTTGGTGAGACAGCTATTAAAGAGGTATTGTGGGCCTACTGGACTTACCGGAACCCAACTCTGTTAGCATGTAGTTGTGTTAACACCCAGTCTCTGCTTCTAGGTGGGAATAATTTCTTAAAGGCATCTCATAAGATGTTTTTTAGAAACAGCTGTGTATCTTCTCAAAGATCTTTTTTTTTAAAAAAAATCTATGAACTTTATTGGTTAAGTTATGTTTCGTTGGACTATACAGGTCAACTTCAAAAGCTCAGAATGAGATGACTGTGATTTGGTGCGCATACTCTTTCATTTTGTTCTCCTGATCTCTACATGTGTCCTTACCCACATAACCAAATATAGCATGGCACCCTTAGCCTGCTTGGAAAAGGAAAAGAAACAGCTTCCTTTGTCAGGGATCTGTTTACAAGATACCCACTTCATGTTTGCTCACATCTCATTCTAAAAACTTAGATGACTGGCTAGAAGGCCAGATGCCCATGTAAAGTGAAGTGAGTCCTTGCCACATAGTTGTTCTAGACATTAGTCCATAACACAGAAGATCACATAGCTCCTCCCACATGAACAAAGCTAGTGTGTGTACTCTGTCCTGGGGATGTAATTGCTGTTTTTTTAGGGAAAATGTTATAGCTCCTAAGCAAATAAGAAGTTTACAATAGGTTTTAGTAGGAAGACTATAAAATTTAGCCAACTTTTTATACTAAGAACTTCAATTCCATAGGTAGACTTCTTACATGTTTTTCTCCTCAGGCTTTATTTCCTGATTTTTCTCTGTCTGAATTTACTAAATAAAAGTAATTATTAGATAATGACTGCTTAAAATTTTTTTATTTAAAAATCTGTGTTCTTCCACACACTGTTAATTAGAGTAGGTGAAGGTGCTTATAACTTGTTTTGATTTCTGATGTCTCCTTGTCTCTGTAGGTAGTCACTGCTATTATTGAGTCAGGAAAGAGTCTATCAAGGGAAGAAAGGAAAACTGAGCGCTGCCCCCTGTTATATCAGTGGCACAGGAAACAATATGTTGGAGCAGCCCATGGTATGGCGGGCATCTACTACATGTTAATGCAGGTATGTGACAATTGTCTGGGATAATAAATATAATGACCATATTATAATATATTAGGCCAATATGAATGGGGGATCCTTCATAGAGATCAAGTAGGCTGAATTAAAGGTTCCTATTTTGACTCATAGATAATTAACTTGGCTTTATAGCAGTGAATTCCTAAAATTACATTCTGTATATAGTTTGTACCAGAATAGTTGCTTATCACCCACAGCTTCCTTCTGTTCTTGTCCTACTGACTGAAGTAGTAATCACACATTCCTTAATGGAAGTTGTGTGATTTACATGCTCAGGTTGGTTTTGTTCTTTAAGAGACATACTAATCATGTGAACTTTACTTCTTTGTTTTTAAGGTGAAAGACATAGAGGCGCTGTTTAGGAACTGCTGTTTTTAGAAACATGGCAGCTTTTACAGACATAGCTAAGTAGTGTGATGGAGCTGGCTTGCTCCCTTTAGAGGTGGATAAATGGTGTGATGAAGCTGGGGTGAGAGCTGTGTGTACATATCCCCTGTGCCATACCACATGTCCTGTAGCCTCTGTACCCTACCACATGTCCTGTGTTATACCGTCTCTTGGTTGTCAGTTAGAAGGCTGTCAGTATAGTCTATATGAAAATATTTCTAATTATATTTGGAAAATGAAAGTTCATTTTTACAGTGGCCCTACAAAGACAAAGTTTTCTTATAATTTTTTTCAAAAATAATAGAACAAGAACAGGAATTCTAGTTCTTTGGAAAAAACTTGGAGACATATATGAGCTCAAAATGAAAAGATGTGAACTGAAAATAAGTTTAAAAAATGCAAATGGCCTAACAGGACAGGAAACCACATAGAGATGCCCAAGGAGCAAGAGACCAGGCTGTTTCTCCTGCACAGTCATAGAACTGGGGAACGTAAGTGACATGCACTACAGTTGCGCACCAGGCATATATCTGAGTTGAAATAAAGCCAGTGTAATAGAGGAAGGGGCTTCTTCAAACATCTCTAAGGAGCCTTTGGATCTGTTGGATTCTTCCTTCCAGTAATTCCTATTTGCTGCAAAAGGAATTGGGACTCAAAAAAAGAAACCATCTGTTTTGAGCAGAGAAAGTCTGACTTAGAAGAGAGTAAAGGGAGGAAATTCTACAGGACACATGGATCACTGTGTTGTGCTATTGGCTTCAGACACTTCCACTTCTCTCACAATGGGCAATATAGCCTTACCCCAGAGATGAGGCCAAAATCTCCTTTTGGAAACCCTGATTTAATAATTTGTTGTTGTTATTCCCGTGTCACTGGGCTCTCACTCTGGCCTCCCCTTAGTTCCCAAAGTCTTTGTGATCTACTGAAAACCTTCAGATCAGACACATGCAGAAGCACAAAGGGATAACAGGAAGAGGGACCATCTTCATTTTAGGTAGCCTTCATACCATTTCTAAAGTCTCTGGGACCAGCAGCTTCCCTAAAGGCCATGCTACAGCTAAAAAAAAAAATCAGAAAAATAAATTCTTTTCTTTTTTGTGTCTTTAAAGCCAGAAGCAAAAGTGGACCAAGAAACCTTAACCGAAATGGTGAAACCCAGCATTGATTATGTGCGCCACAAAAAATTCCGATCTGGAAATTATCCATCTTCATTAAGTAATGAAACAGATCGATTGGTCCACTGGTGCCATGGTGCTCCAGGAGTCATCCACATGCTCTTACAGGCATACCAGGTTAGTGCTCCTAAGTTCCAGGTGTTCCAGGTTAGTGCTTCTCTCTTATCCTGAGTGTCTGGGCACAGTTCTCACCACCAAGCTTTCATGTTGCTTCTGGAAAGCCCATTCAATTGTACACTGAAAACTGGTTTTAATTTTTCATCTCTGTGTTAGTGTGAGTACACATATACCAAGTCATGTGTATGGAACTCAGGGGCCAATCTTCAGTGTTGGTCTTTGCCTTTCATCATGTTTGAGCAGGGTTTGTTGTCGTTTTGCTGACTTGTGTGCTTCTAAGGATTTCCTTTTCTCTGCTTCCTTTCTCCAGATAGGAATGCTGAGATTTCAAATGTGCACCATCACAGCCAGCTTCACATGAATTCTGGGGATCTGAACTCAAGGACTCATGCTTTAACTACTGACCTATCTCCCAACCTCACTTTCCACTTTTTATTTTAATTATTTATCTGTGCATTTGTGTGATTATGTATGCTTGTGTTCATACGTATGTCTGTGTATTGAGGGCCAGTGGTTAGCCTTGGGTATGTTCCTCTGGAAGCATTCATCTCACTTTTCCTGGATTTCTCACTGCCCTGAGTAGGCTAGACTGGCTGGCCTCTGAGCTCCAGAGATCAACATTTCTCCACCAGCACCAGGATTACAAGCATATGCCCACAAATCTGACTTATTTATTTAAATGAGAGAGAGAGAGAGAGAGAGATATTATAAAATAATATTTACCCCTTCCATTTCCTCCCTCTAACCCCTCCACTGTATCTCTAGCTTTCTTTCAAATTTATGACCTCTTTTTCTGTAATTGTTGATACATATATACACACACACACACACACACACACACACACATATATGTATATACATACATACATACATACATTCCACAGTATATAAATAACAATGTGTTCAGTCTACATGACACTACTTGTATATGTTCTTTGGGCCTGGCCATTTTGTATTGGATAACCAACTTCAGTGTTCTTCTCTTGGGAAGACTGTTTCTTCCAGTATCATCATTCCTTAACTTAAAAGCAGGAACAAGACTGGTCATGGTGGTGTACTCCTTTAATCTCAGTACTCAGGATCCAGAGGTCAGTGGATCTCTGTGAATTTAAGTTTACATACTAAGTTCCAGGGCAGCAAGGGTAACATAGAAAGATAATCTGCCTCAAAACAAACAAACACCAAACCATAAAACCACAAAGCAAAAATAAATAAAATCAGGACTGAGACAGAGCTGTTCACTATTCCGCTTATTTTCAATATAGTATTAGAGTCACCGTAAAGCAGAAAGAGAAGAAAAAGAAAGTTAAGGGTCACAAATCAGAAAAGAAGTTAAGCTATCTCTTTGTAGATCACATGATCTTATTGTAAGAGATCCTAAAGATTCCACTAGAAAACATGCAGACATGATCAACTCTTTGAGCCAAGTAGTAAGATACAAAATCACTTTGCAGAAATTAGTAGCTTTTTTATAACAGCAACAAAAGACACATTGAGAAAGAAATCATGGGAATGAAAAAGAAAAGGGAAAGTAGAAATAAACCTAACTAAGGAGGTAAAGACTTCTAAGTGAAAACTTATATCTGAAGAAAGAGATTGAGGAAGGCATTAGAAGATGGAAAGACCTCTTATACTCACAGATTGTTAGAATAAATACTGTGAAAATGACCGTCCTACAAACACACCAATGTACTGGAAACAAGTGTATATAGATGAATGTGTGGGAGGACAGACAGATAGAAAGACAGACAGGCAGGCAGGCAGGCAGATAGACAGACAGACACAGCCAGCCAGCTAGAGTGCTATACTAGTGTGTAGATAGATAGTCTGGTATGTATCTCAGGGGCTCATGTCCCCTCAAGGCCTTCACTTGGGGACTCCCTGCCACAGGTTGCCTGACCTTGGTGGCTTTCTAAACCTGTAGGAAGGTTCAGCAAGTTCTTAACAACCCTTGGCTGCAACATTGCTTCCTAGTGTTTTTTTTATTGGTTAACAACATTTATATTTCTTTTTGCCTCACTTACTCTTGTTTATTGTAGAACCACATAATAGTCATTAATAATAATCTGTCTTAGTCAGGGTTTCTATTCCTGCACAAACATCATGACCAAGAAGCAAGTTGGGAAGGAAAGGGTTTATTGAACTTACACTTCCACACTGCTGTTCATCACTAAAGGAAGTCAGGACTGGAACTCAAGCAGGTCAGGAAGCAGGAGCTGATGCAGAGGCCATGGAGGGATGTTTCTTACTGGCTTGCTTCCCCTGGCTTGCTCAGCCTGCTCTCTTATAGAACCCAAGACTACCAGCCCAGAGATGGTACCACCCACAAGGGTCCCTCCCCGCTTGATCACTAATTGAGAAAATGCCTCACAGCTGGATCTCATGGAGGCACTTTCCCAACTGAAGCTCCTTTCTCTGTGATAACTGCAGCCTGTGTCAAGTTGACACACAAAACCAGCCAGTAGAAATCATATCACAGATTCAATATTATGCTGGCTTCAAATTACCTCTGTCAAAGAAATTGTCCATTATAGACTCAGCCTAAGGTAAATTGTTAAGATAAAGGCAGAAAGTAGCCAGCTTCTTTATCAAACATATGAATATGAATGGCCAATTATGTAGGAAAAATATAAGTGTATACATATTTCCTAGTGCATACATATAGATGAATAGGTAGATAGAGAAATAGAGAGATGACAGATAGATCTATGTTAGATGATAGGTAGATGGGTGTTAGATGATATATAATTAAATAGACAATAGACAGACAGACAGTGCCAGGTCCAGCATGGCTATGTAAGGGGAGGTTTGACACAGTTCCTGGCCCCAGAGCATTGCCAGGCCATTACTCCTGGGTGTGCTGATGGTTGCTGTTGCCCTGAAGCTGATCTGATATCTCTTCTATTTTTACTTTCAATCTCTCTTTCTGGGGTATATACTTCCCCCATTACTCAGAGCTAATTACTCTATAATAAATGAAACATGAAGTTCTCAAGAATGAGGAATGAAGGTGGTCATGAGACCATGAAGGATGAAGAACAGGCCTTCTTGCCCTTTAGGGCCATGGGAAAGAATCTAGACAACATAACCACAGAGGCCATGAAAGCCTACATGGTCCTTTGTAGAAATTGCTCATTGCTAGACTTGGCCTCAAACTTGGAATTTTATGAGAAGATAAATATACTCTCTGGTCCAAAGACTGCTGAATTAAATTAGTTAGGGTGAACTTGGGGACATCAATGACAGAAAGCTAAAGTGGTCTAAGAAGAAAAGGCATGTATAGTAAAAAAGAAAAAATCTATACAAAACAATCAATTGGTAAATGGGTTTATCTTATAGGAGGAAGGCTTGTATATGATCTGGAAACAAATAGTATTAGAAGGAGAGTATGGTTTAATGGAAAAGGATAGTGGGCTAGTGAATTAATGTTCATAGAGAGGTTGTCAACTTTGGACAAGATGCCATGGAATTGCTAGGACAGGAAACAAAGATTAGAGCATTAAAAGATGAAGTACAAGCATGTGAAAAGTTATTACCTCATTTTCCTAGCTATTTGAAGGATTGGAGATGATCATAACTGGAGAGATATCAGAGAGAACCATTTTATGCTTTACTTGCATAAAATGTAAAACTTTGTAAGAAATCATTTCAAGTAGTCTGTTACCTTTCTGTTCTTACATGAAAGTAGTTACTAAGGACTGCTATGTACTGTACCAGGAAACCCAAGAGCTGTGTCCAGCTACCCATGAAGAACAGGCTGTGTAAAAACTATAAGGAAATGTGCTTCTGCTTTGTGTTTAGTTTCCGTTTTAAGAAAACAGGGGTTAAGATACAACTCACAGACCATATGAAGCTCAAGAAGAAGGAAGACAAAGTGTGAATGCTTCGGTCCTTCTTAGAAAGGGGGACAAAATACTCAGGGGAGCAAATATGGAGACAGTGTAGAACAAAGACTAAAGGAAAGGCCATCCAGAGACTGTCCCACCTGGGGATCTATCCTATATACAGTTACCAAATTCAGGCACTATTATGAATGCCAAGAAGTGCTTGCTGACAGGAACCTGATATAGCTGTCTCTTGAAAGGCTCTGCTAGAGCCTGGCAAATACAGAGTCAGATGCTCGCAGCCAACCATTGCACTGAGTGCAGGGACCCCAATGGAGGAGTTAGGAAAGGACTGAAGGAGCTGAAGGGGTTTGCAATCCCACAGGAAGAACAACAATATCAACCAACCAGACACCCCCCCCCCCCATTAGCTCCCAGGGACTAAACCACCAACCAAGGAGTACACATGGCTCCAGCTGCATATGTAGCAGAGGATGGCCTTGTCAGGCATCAATGGGAGGAGAGGTCCTTGGTCCTATGAAGACTAGATAGATGCCCCAGGAAATTTAGGGCGGGGAGGTGGGAGTGGGAGGGTGGGTGGAGGAACACCCTTATAGAAGCAGGGGGAGGGGGGATGGGATAGGGGGTTTCCAGGAGGGGGGAAACTGGGAAAGGGGATAACATTTGAAATGTAAATAAAGAAAATATCCAATAAAAAAAGAAAAGATTAAAAAAAAAGGAAAGCAGGGGTTGAGACTAATGATCTGGGATTCATACAATTTATATAAATTTAAGGTTTTCTAAAAACATTAACAATGGTCAAAGCCTTGAAGATATGGCTTTAGTAAGTACAAGTCTGGGTTGAGGCTCTCTGGTTTAAAGAAGGAAAAAGAAAGGAGAAGGAAGAAAGAGGAGAATCCCTGGGCAAAGAAAGAGCACTTGAACTGACAGCTTGCAACCACTACTGAGTCTGAGTCATTATTGAGTCAGCGCTGCTCTCATTCCCACTTTCTAATGACCCTCTTCATGCTGAGGCTCAACCTTGGCAAGATAGGTGCTACCAGATGCACTAGTATGTATGGAGCCTAGTTGCTCTTATAGTTCTTGCTTCCTTCCTGAGCCTCTTGGGCCCTTCTGCTACAATCTGCCTTTCTCTCCACAGTCTTAGTCTCCCAGTAGAACAACCTGATAAGCCTTGTTTATAGAATTCAACCTCTTTTCTAGTTCAAAGTTCCAAAAATTTCACCATTTCTAAAAACAAACAAACAAGCCAAAACAACAACAAAACCAAACCAAACCAGTATAGTCAGGATTTTGACAGCAATATCCCCACAAACCTAGAACCAGCTTCTATGTCAGTTTACTTTTTCTTTTTATTCTTTTGAGAGGTAATAAATTTGATTACTGGACAAACCACAACCACAATTTAAACATGACCAAGTCATCAGGTTAAGAATGTTAAACTCCATTTGGTAGAATTAATAACCATGATTCAGTTTAAATCTCAGTCTCGCCATTTTGTGAATTCTTGCTTCCTTCTCCTCCAGTGTCTTCTCTTGGAGTTGTACCTGATTTTGTACAAATTTTCATCTGAATCACTTGAGGAATAGGACAATTTTGCTTTTCTTTCTCGACCAGGAATCTATTAGTTCTGAAAGTGTTGTGAAAAGATATGATGAGAGGCCAAGTCAGGAGTATGGTGCACAGTGGTGGAGGAAAGAAAAAATGGAGGCCCCACATTAGTTTACTTTTCTATTGCTGTATAAAACTCCATGACCACAGCAGCTTATACTTACAGAAGTGACGGTTTATTTGGTTTACAGCTCCAGAGAGTTAATCGTCTATCATGACAAGGGAGTGTGGCACTGAGCAGCACTCACACTGCTTGGAGCAGAACTGGAGGCTCACATCTTAAACTGCAAGAAGGAAGCAGAGAGTGAACTAGAAAAGCCATGTTGCTTTGGAAATCTAAAAGTATACCCCAGTGATGTATTTTCTGCAGCAGGGCCATATCTCCCAAGTCTCATTGAACTGTACCACCAACTGGAGAGTGAATATTCAGATTCCAGAGCCTATAGGAAATGTTCTTATTCAAATTACCACAGGAAGGAATTCATGGTAAAACTAGCCCAATACCCAGAACTGGTGAAGCTAAGGACCCTAGAAGAGAACCCATTATTGCCATCTCTCTAAACTAGTATATTATTCAACCACATTCTAAATATTTATCCTTCTATTCACGGGTAAGTATAGCTCTCATCTCCTTAAGAAAAAAAGAAAAAGAAAAAAATCTTTTTGTAGTATTGACCATTACAGAAAGATGCAACTGGTCCAAATTCAGAGAACAATTCTCTATGGAGTTCCCCACAGCAACTGATACATATCTGCAGTACAACCCCTGCTTGTAACACTCAGAGAGGACTATGAGTGGTAGAGTAACTGCTACAGGATAATTCTTGTATATGTGAAGGAGAATCTGGACCCATGAAATCTCAACAATATGGGCTCCTAAACAAGACATGAAAAATGTCAATACAAGTTGACAGACCATTACAAATGGGTAAATCTCACAAGGTCCCACCCTAATCAAAGGGGTTTCAGTTTTCCCCAGGGAGGAGTCCCCAGATAGGTGATCCAGTTCAAAACGGTCAACCTTAAACACATACATATGAGCAACACTAAATGACCTGAACAAATTATACTAAAATTTTTATGTGGTGTGTGTGTGTGTGTGTGTGTGTGTGTGTGTGTATAACAATAATAATTATTTAGAGGCCATGAGTTTGAGGTGAGGGGAGGGTATGGATTGGATCTGTTGTGTAACTTGGTCTTTTTTTGCAGCTTTCAATATCCATTCTTCTGTAAAATTAGTGTTTTGACTATTATATGACTGAGGGGTTTCTTTTATTTCTTTTATTCAATTTTGTGTTTCATATGTTTCTTTGATCCTCTTTATTATATCTTCATGTCTTATATTGTTTTGCTACTCACAGTTTTCACAGTCTTCATTCTGGTATTTGTTCCTATCTTCTTTGAGTTCCTTGTTCATATGCATTATTGCTATTTTTAAATCATTATTTTGTGTATCACCTGAGTTGCTTTTTTTCAGGTTATATCACTATGGGGGTACTGCTTTTATGGTAATAATCTATTATCTTGGTTCTTTATGTAGCTTGTGCTATTGAAATGGAACCTAGACATCTGTAGTTAGGTTGTTGGTAGTATTTCTTGGGTTGGAAATTCTGCTTTATCCATCCTTTGTTGACTGGATGTTTGGATCTCTGTTTCCAATGACCCCAGCTTGCCAGATTGTTTTCAGCTGAATGGGGTTTAGGGTTCAGTCTGATAGCAGTGTAGTGTTGATGTTCAAATCAGGTATCAGAAGTTTCTAAGCCCAGTAGCAGGCCTTCTAATTCAAAATCTCTTAACTCTATGTAAAAATCTTTAGTAGTCTGGGGGAGTTGCTCTAAGAGAGCAGTGGAGCATGAAGTTGGCAGTGAGAGTCTTGGGTTCATATATGGAAACAGAGCCCTGAGAAGGGACAGGGAAGCTGAAGGACAAGTGGTTCTTGGGGTTCAGTATAGGATTCTAGGGCAATTACCTGGAGAGTGGAGGCCCACAGCAGGACTCGAGACCTTTGAGCTTATTGCAGGGAGCAGGCAGATTTGATGGTGAGTGTCTAGGATCCTTACCTAAAGAAGTGTGACCAGATGATAAACTGTGGGGATAGTAGATAGCAGGTCCCTTACCTGCCAGGATGAGTTGAGTTGGTGGTTCTCTTGTACTTTGTGAGTTCACAAATTTACCTTCTTCACTACACTTTGTAAATGTTTGGTCATTAATTCTCTATAAGGCTTTTATATTTGATTTTCTTTTGCTTTTCTGTAATTCAGATTGGTGAATTGCTGATTTTTTTAAAACAAATTTCTAGTAAGACTTTTGGAATCTCTAATGTATATATCCTATCAAGTAGGGATAATTTGACTTGCTTTTGTGTTTGTAACTATTTAATTTCACTTTCATATGTTCCAGCTAGTGCATGCAGCACAATATTGAAAGTCAATGGGGATAGTGGGCTCCCTGTCTCGTGCCTGACTTATGGGAGATTGCTTCAAGCTTTTCTCCACGATGATGCTGGCTTGTGTTTCTCATATATAGCTTTTATTGTATTCAGGTTTGTTTCCTCTAGTCCTATATTATCTAGGATTTTTATCATGGAGTTATTTTAAATTGTATCAAAGACCTTTTTTACATTGAGATGATCATGAGATTTTTTTGTTTAAGTCAATTTATGTTGTCTACAACATTTATTGACTTGCGTATTTTGAACCATTTGAATTTCAACTTGGTCATGGTAGATAGATAATCTTTTTTGATGTTTGTTTGAATTGCAAGTGTTTTGTTTTTATTTTGGTGTCTTCTTTAAACTTCTTTAATTTTTTGGAAAAAAACCTATTATTGTTTCTTTAAATCTGTATCCTATGACTTATCTAGGTATTTCTATTTAGCAAACATTTCTACAGCATTAGTGGGTTTTGGAGAGAAGATACTGGAGTGACCTCTTGTATAGTTCGTAAGTTTTCCAATGTGAGCTAGGCATGGGGACCTCTCTTGTTAGTTCTGTGTCCGATATGATTAGAGTAGGTTGGAGCAGAAGAGAGAATGTGGGGGTGGGATTGTGCTTGAATGTTGAAAATTAGTTAGGTGGAGTGAAGTCAGGTGAACAGGGTAGACTGATCTGGAATGCAGGATGTGAGTCCTGGTTCAAGCCTTGAGTATAAGGTAGATCTGACTGGATGCATGTGTGCATGTGCTGTGCCAAGGGCTTGTAGGTTCAGGAGCAGGAAGGGCAGGTCCTGGTGGAAGCTTAAAGGTTTATTGCCACACAGGCACAGGTGGCCAGACTAGGTAGGCCTGGACACTGGATGTGGCACCAGTTCTAGGCCTGGCAGATTAAGGAGGATCTGTGGAGGGGAGACTCACTGAGTTAGACTGTGAGAAGGACATGACTAGGTGGAGAGGTTCTTGTGTGTATTTAACCCTGATGTCATATCTGTTTCATAATGTATAGTTTTTTAATCAATGGGGAAGTATTTTTCTGACTCTTTTGCAAAACATTTTATTAACACTGTTTTCGGTTCCTTTCTCTCCAGGTTTTTAAGGAGGAAAAATACTTGAAAGAGGCCATGGAATGCAGTGATGTGATTTGGCAGCGAGGTCTGCTCCGGAAAGGTTATGGAATCTGCCATGGAACCTCTGGAAATGGCTATTCCTTTTTGTCCCTTTATCACCTGACACAGGATAAGAAGTATCTCTATCGAGCTTGTAAGGTAAGGATACCTCTAATCCACACTGCTTCTGAAATTCCCAGAACAGATTCTGAAAGCGCAACTCCTCTTCCTTCTTTGAACCTACTCCTCCCAGTCTCTGGGTTAATCTGTTTCTTCTGGCAGAGCCTTGCCCTAGGGCCCTCTGTCTCTCTCTGAGGTGAAGGTAGCAAACATAAAGGTTGCTCTGAAGAGCACAAGTTCTGGAACCGTACTGCCTGGTCAGAATACAGCACTGTGGAAAAACATTTATTTGTTCAGTTGGCTTTTGAGAAAAAGTCTGAGCTAGTACAGATGGACCCTGGTTTGCTGTTGCCAAGAACGAACGATCATGAATGTGAACTGATCTTCCTGTTCCACCTCCCAATTCTAGGTTCACAGATCTTTGACATCATACTTGCCTTATATAAAAGCTTTATTGTCTTAAAGTACATTTATTCTTAAAGCCTCAATTTTCTTATTTGAAAAAAAAGGGGGGGAGTGATTATCTACCAAAGATGTTTTAAGAATTAATTGATATAACATTCAAACTTTCTACCGTTGTTCCTAGTTAAATCCTTCATTGGTTTTCCATTAAACTGCATGTCAAAGCTACCCTCCTGTCTCCGGGTTTCTGTAGTCCTGCATGCCTTGACCCTTTCCTATTTCCCTACCTCCTTATATCATCCTACACCACTTTCATGCATACTTCACCAGATAGCACTGTTCTTCCCTCTCAGTAGAATGGAGGCTAAACTGTTATTACCCGTTTCCTTCACCAAAAATGTACTTTCCCCCACAAATTGCATAGAAAATCTTTGCCATTCCAATGTTACTTTAACTGTGACATTCTTCAGGGTCTTTAATACTACCAGTCATTTATTGAATGCTTTGCTTATTACTTGGCTCAAACTGGTGAAATATAAGCTCCGTGATCGGACGTGTTGAAGGTTATTCTCTTGTAGTATGTCCATCAGTAGCATATGGACTCAAATTGGAACAATTAAATATGCTCAGAGTGTATTTTGATGAATGACATGAAGCCAGACTTGGTAAATGTTTGCCTGTATTTTTATTACTATGTATGATTTACATGATGTAATTATGTGCATACACTGAAATGATAGAGTAATACACCAAAATGCAGTGGCTCATGACACATGAGACATTATGGATAGCAATTATTTTATTTTATTTTTTTATTGAAAAAGGGAGTAAAAACATTTTATGATAAAATTAAAGATTTACATGGAAAATGTTTCTGACAAAATTGAAGAAGCATATAGAAAAACACATTAAGATTGACAATTTTCATGGAAAATTAAAGAGTAAAATGGTAGACACAAAAAACATTGCTAAATGAATTGAAAAAGGAAGTAGAAACATTTTATGATAGAATTGAAGATTTACATGGGAAATATTTCTAATAAAATTGTAGAAAAATATAAAATAACATTAAAATAGAAGATTATCATGGAAAATTACAGATAAAATGATAGGCATAAAAATATTTCTAAGTTGGTTGAAAGTGGAAGTATAAACATTTTCTTATAAAATTGAAGTTCTACAAGGACAATATTCTGATAAAATTCAAGAAACATATCGAAAAACACATTAAAATTGACTATTTCTTAGAAAATTATACAGAAAAAATGGTAGGAATAAAAATATTCCTAAGTTGATGAAAGTAGAATTATAAACATTTTCTGATAAAATTGAAGATTTACATGGAAATATTTCTGATAAAATTGAAAAATTATATAGAAAAACATTAAAATTGAAGATTATCATAGAAAATTATACAGATAAAATGGTAGGCATAAAATATTCTAAGTTGGAAAGTGGAATTATAAACAATTTCTGATAAAATTTAAGATTTACATTGAAAATATCTCTGATAAAATTGAAGAAATATATAGAAAAACATGTTAAGATTGACTATTACGTGGAAAAATTATACAGATAAAATGGTAGGCATAAAAATATTCCTAAGTTTTTTGAAAGTGGAATTATAAACATTTTCTGATAAAACTGAAGATCTACAAGAAAAATATCTCTGATAAAATTGAAGAAATATATAGAAAAACATGTTAAGATTGACTATTTCGAGATCTGCTGTAGGCCATCCCCTCTGCAGTGTGACCAGCGCCACTGAGAGAGTGCAGAGTGCACTCCGCCATCTTTGCTCCAGTGGCCAGGTAGTTGGGACTGCCAGGCTCTGAGACAGACAGGCATAATATCAATTGGGTCTCGGGCAGCTTGTGTGTACTCTGCTCCCAAGAGCTGGGCAGATCTGCAGTAACCAGCCCGCCAGCTCTGCTGTGGGACTTCTGCCTTGCAGAGGGACGCCCCCTCCCCCACACTCTGGGAGAGATCACACACCCCTGCACAGGGCAGGAGCCTACCAGCCTCCCTTTGGCGACCTCTACTCCAGGAATCCATTACGCTGTGCCTTTGGATGTGCAGGGACTCCCCAATATAACATGACTTGGGGCAAGGCACATCAGGGCTCCAAAGTCACTCAGGAGCAGGGCAGGCCCCAGAAATCGGTGCCAGGGGAATCCTGGTAATCCAGGGGGGCCAGAAATAGCTTTACAGGCTCACAGGAGGTCCAACCAACAGCCAGTGACAGCAGGACCAACTAACTTCAGAGGTAACCAGATGGCAAAAAGCAAACGTAGGAACGTTACTAACAGAAATCAAAGTAATATGGCACCATCCGAACCCAACTCTCCAACAGCAGCAAGTCCTAGATACCCCACCACACCCGAAAGACAAGATCAGGATTTAAAATCACTTCTCATGATGCTATTAGAGGATCACAAGAAGGACACAAATAAATCTAATAAAGAATTACAGGAGACCATGAATCAACGGTTAGAAGCCCTTACAAAGAAAACACAAAAATTGCTTAGAGAAATGCAGGAGAACATGGATCAACAGATGGAGGCCCACAAGGAGACAACACAAAAATCGCTTAAAGAAATGAATCAAAGGGTAGATGCACTTTCAAAGGAATCACAAAAATTGCATAAAGAAATGCAGAAGAATATGGGTCAACAGACGGATGCCCATAGGGAGGCAACACAAAAAGTGCTTAAAGAAATGAATCAACGGATAGATGCCCGTACAAAGGAAACACGAGAACTGCTTAAAGAAATGCAGGAGGCGATGGATCAACAGATGGAAGCCCATGAGGAGGAAACACAAAAATTGCTTAGAGAAATACAGGAGAACTTGGGTCAACAGGCAGAAATCCTGAAAGAGGAAATGTAAAAATACCTTAAAGAAATACAGGAAAATACAAACAAACAAGTGAAGGATCTCAGCAAATCCATCCAGGATCTAAAAAAGGAAGTAGAAACAACTAAGAAATCACAAAGTGAGACAACTTTGGAGATAGAAAACCTTGGGAAGAAATCAGGAGTCATAGATGCAAACATCAACAATAGAATACAAGAGATGGAAGAAAGAATCTCAGGTGCTGAAGATTCCATAGAAAGCATCGACTCAACAGTCAAAGAAAATGGAAAATGCAAAAAACGTGTAACCCAAAACATCCAGGAAATCCAGGACACAATGAGAAGACCAAACCTAAGGATTATAGGTATAGATGAGAGTGAAGATTTGCAACTTAAAGGGCCAGTAAACATTTTCAACAAAATTATGGAGGAAAACATCCCTAACCTAAAGAGAGAGATGCCGATGAACGTACAAGAAGCCTACAGAACTCCAAACAGACTGGACCAGAACAGAAATACCTCCTGTCACATAATAATCAAAACACCAAATGTACTAAACAAAGAAAGAATATTAAAAGCAGTAAGAGAAAAGGGCCAAGTAACACACAAAGGAAGACCTATCCAAATCACATCAGACTTCTCACCAGAGACTATGAAAGCCAGAAGATCCTGGGCAGATCTCATGCAGACACTAAGAGAGCACAAATGCCAGCCTAGACTACTCTACGCAGCAAAACTCTCAATCACCATAGATGGAGAGACCAAGATATTCCATGATAAAATCAAATTTTCACAATATCTTTCCACAAATCCAGCCCTGCAAAGAATAATAGGTGGAAACCACCAGAGAGAAACAACACCCTGGAAAATATGAGATAGTAACCTTCTTGCTTCAAACCCAAAAGTAGATAACCACTCAAACCTAAAGATATCATCAAGAATGGCAGGTGGCAATAATCACTATGCCTTAATCCCTCTTAATATCAATGGTCTCAATTCCCCAATAAAAAGACATAGACTAACAGACTGGATCCGTAAACAGGACCCAGCATTTTGCTGCATGCAGGAAATGCACCTCAGTGTCAAAGACAAATACTACCTCAGAGTAAAAGGCTGGAAAACAATTTTACAAGCAAATGGCCCCAAGAAACAAGCCGGAGTAGCCATCCTAATATCAGATAAAATTGTTTTTCAACCTAAAGTCATCAAAAAAGACACAGAAGGACACTACATACTGATCAAGGGAAAAATCCACCAACAAGAACTCTCAATTCTGAATATCTATGCTCCAAATGCAAGGGCACCCTCATTCATAAAAGAAACTTTACTAAAGCTCAAAGCATACATCGCACCTCACACAATAATAGTGGGTGACTTCAACACCCCGCTCTCTGAAATGGATCATTCAGGAAAGCAGAACCTAAACAGGGACACAGTGAATCTAATTGAAGCCTTGGACCAAATGGAACTAACAGATATATATAGAATATTTCATCCTAGAGCTAAAGAATACACCTTCTTCTCAGCACCTCATAGTACCTTCTCCAAAATTGACCATATAATTGGTCACAAATCAGACCTCAACAGATATAAGAAGATAGAACTAATCCCATGCCTCCTATCAGATCACTATGGAATAAGGGTGGTCTTCAATGGCAACAAAAACAACAGAAAACCCACATACACATGGAGGCTGAACAATGCTCTACTCAATGATAACTTGGTCAAGGTGGAAATAAAGAAAGAAATCAAAGACTTTTTGAAAGTTAATGAAAATGAAGGAACAACATACCCTAATTTATGGGACACAATGAAAGCAGTGCTAAGAGGAAAATTCATAGCCCTGAGTGCCGCCAAAAAAAAACGGGAGACAGCATACACTAACAGCTTAATGGCACACCTGAAAGCCCTGGAACAAAAAGAAGCAAATACACCAAAGAGGAGTAGAAGGCAGGAAATCATCAAACTCAGGGCTGAAATCAATCAAGTAGAAACAAATAAAACCATACAAAGAATCAACAAAACGAGGAGTTGGTTCTTTGAGAAAATCAATAAGATAGATAAGCCCTTAGCCAGACTAACCAGAGGGCACAGAGACAGTATCCAAATTAATAAAATCAGAAACGAAAAGGGAGAGATAACAACAGAAACTGAGGAAATTCAAAAAATCATCAGATCCTACTACAAAAACCTGTATTCAACACAACTAGAAAATCTCGAGGAAATGGACAATTTCCTTGACAGATACCAAGTACCAAAATTAAATCAGGATCAAATAGACCATCTAAACCGTCCTATAACCCCTGAAGAAATAGAAGTTGTCATTGAAAGTCTTCCAACCAAAAAAAGCACAGGTCCAGATGGTTTTAGTGCAGAATTCTATCAGACCTTCAAAGAAGACCTAACACCAATACTCTTCAAACTGTTCCACAAAATAGAAACAGAAGGAACACTACCCAACTCGTTCTATGAAGCCACAATTACACTAATACCAAAAGCACACAAAGATCTGACAAAGAAAGAGAATCTCAGGCCAATCTCTCTTATGAATATCGATGCAAAAATACTCAATAAAATTCTTGCCAACCGAATCCAGGAACACATCAAAACGATCATTCACTACGGTCAAGTAGGCTTCATCTCAGGGATGCAGGGATGGTTCAATATAAGGAAATACATCAATGTAATCCCGTATATAAACAATCTCAAAGAAAAAAACCAC
The DNA here is from genome assembly GCA_036184795.1 of Tokudaia tokunoshimensis. Taxonomy (NCBI): domain Eukaryota; kingdom Metazoa; phylum Chordata; class Mammalia; order Rodentia; family Muridae; genus Tokudaia; species Tokudaia tokunoshimensis. The sequence continues at coordinate 79,692,471 of BTHU01000002.1, read as the reverse complement.
ATGGTCATCTCATTAGATGCTGAGAAAGCATTTGACAAAATTCAGCATCCTTTCATGCTAAAGGTCTTGGAAAGATCAGGAATTCGAGGCCCATATCTAAACATAGTAAAAGCAATTTACAGCAAACCGGTAGCCAGCATCAATCTAAATGGAGAGAAACTTGAAGCAATCCCACTAAAATCAGGGACTAGACAAGGCTGCCCTCTCTCTCCATATCTTTTCAATAAAGTACTTGAAGTTCTAGCTAGAGCAATTAGACAACAAAAAGAGGTGAAAGGGATTCAAATTGGAAAGGAAGAAGTCAAACTATCACTATTTGCAGACGATATGATAGTATACTTAAGCGACCCAAAGAACTCCACCAGAGAACTCGTACAGCTGATAAACGACTTCAGCAAAGTGGCTGGATATAAAATCAACTCAAGCAAATCAGTAGTCTTCCTATACTCAAAGGATAAGCAGGCTGAGAAAGAAGTAAGAGAAATGATACCCTTCACGATAGCCACAAACCATATAAAGTATCTTGGCGTGACACTAACCAAAGAAGTGAAAAATCTGTATGACAAGAACTTCAAGTCTCTGAAGAAAGAAATTGAAGAAGACCTCAGAAGATGGAAAAATCTGCCATGCTCATGGATTGGCAGGATTAATATAGTAAAAATGAGCATCTTACCAAAAGCAATATGCAGATTCAATGCAATCCCCATCAAAATCCCAACTCAATTCTTCATAGAGTTAGAAAGAGCAATTCAAAAATTCATCTGGAATAACAGAAAACCCAGAATAGCTAAAACTATTCTCAAGAGTAAACGAACCTCTGCGGGAATCAGTATCCCAGACCTCAAGCTGTACTACAGAGCAATAGTGTTAAAAACCGCATGGTATTGGTACAGTGACAGGCATGTAGATCAATGGAACAGAATTGAAGACCCAGAAATGAATCCACACTCCTATGGTCACTTGATCTTTGACAAAGGAGCTAAAACCATCCAGTGGAAAAAAGATAGCCTTTTCAACAAATGGTGCTGGCTCAACTGGAGGTCAACAATGCAGAAGAATGCAAATTGGCCCATTCTTATCTCCTTGCACTAAGCTCAATTCCAAGAGGATCAAGGACCTCCACATAAAACCAGACACACTGAAACTAATAGAAAGGAAACTAGGGAAGAACCTTGAACATATGGGCACAGGGGAGAATTTCCTGAACAGAACTCCAATAGCTTATGCTCTAAGATCAAGAATAGACAAATGGGACCTCATTAAATTACAAAGTTTTTGCAAGGCAAAAGACACTGTCAAAAAGACAAAGCGGCAACCAACTAACTGGGAAATGATCTTTACCAACCTTACATCCGACAGAGGGCTAATATCCAATATATACAAAGAACTCAAGAAGTTAAACTCCAGAGAGGCAAGTAACCCTATTAAAAAATGGGGTACAGAGCTAAAAAAAGAGTTCTCACCTGAAGAATATCTAATGGCTGAGAAGCACCTAAAGAGATGTTCATCATCCTTAGTCATTAGGGAAATGCAAATCAAAACGACCCTGAGATTCCATCTCACACCAGTCAGAATGGCCAAGATCAAAAACACAGGAGACAGCAGTTGTTGGCGAGGATGTGGAGAAAGAGGAACACTCCTCCACTGCTGGTGGAATTGCAGGCTGGTACAACCACTCTGGAAAGCAGTCTGGCGGTTCCTCAGAAAACCGGGCATGACACTCCCGGAGGATCCGGCTATACCACTCCTGGGCATATACCCAGAGGCTTTACCTGCATGCAATGAGGACACATGCTCCACTATGTTCATAGCAGCCTTATTTATAATAGCCAGAAGCTGGAAAGAACCCAGATGTCCCTCAACGGAGGAATGAATTCAGAAGATGTGGTATATCTACACAATGGAATACTACTCTGCAATTAAAAACAATGAATTCACGAAATTCCTAGGCAAATGGTCAGATCTTGAAAATATCATCCTTAGTGAGGTAACCCAATCACAAAAGAACACACATGGTATGCAGTCACTGATAAGGGGATATTAACCCAGAATCTCGGAATACCCTAGACAGAATACGCATATCAATAGATTTCTAAGAAGATGGAAGGAGAGACCCCTGGTCCTGGAAAGACTGGATATAGGGGAATACCAGGATAGAGAAGCGAGAGGGGGTTGAATGGGGAAAAGAGGTAGGGGAGGGAGGAAAAGGGAAAGGGGAAATGAGTTTGAGTGTAAATAAAAAAAAAATCTTAGAAAACAAAATTTAAAAAAAAAAAGATTGACTATTTCATGGAAAATGTATACAGATAAAATAGTAGGCATAAAAATATTCCTGAGCTGATTGAAAGTGGAATTATGAACATTTTTTGATAAAATTGAAGATCTACAAGGAAAATATTTCTGATAAAATTGAAGAAATATATAAAAAATTTTAAAATTAATGATTATCATGGAAAATAATACAGATGAAATGATAGACATAAAAAACATTACAAAATTGATTGAAAGAGGAATTACAAACATTTTCTGATAAAATTGAAGATTTACATGTAAAATATTTCTGTTAGACTATGTTTTTTGTTGGGGAATTGAGTCTATTGATGTTATAAGATATTAAGGAATAGTGATTGTTGCTTCCTGTTATTTTTGATGTTCTTTTTATGTTTGTGTGGTTACTTTCTTTTGGTTTTGTTGGAAAAAGATTACTTTCTTGCTTATTCTAGGATGTAGTTTCCCTCCTCATGTTGGCGTTTTCCATCTATTATCCTTTGTAGGGTTGGATTTGTGGAAAGATATTGTGTAAATTTGGTTTTATCATGGAATATCTTGGTTTCTTGTGCATTTCTTCTCTAGGTGTCCCTACAGTGTTTTAAGGTAGATGTGACCTACAGAGGAAGAAAGCAGCAAGGAAAGGTCTCTAGCTCTTATCCTTCCTGTGGGTTTTGGCCATAGCATACAGTTCAGAGTCACTAGGGTCCTCTGGAAGAGCCCAGGCGCTCTTAACCACTGAGCCATATCTTGAGCTCTCTCTTCAATTCTTATAAACTCATTAAAGTGTCCTATACATTGCCTCTTAGAAATTCTATTCTTAAAAAGAGATATTTTTCCTTTTAGTTTGCCGAGTGGTGTCTGGATTATGGAGCACATGGATGCCGCATTCCTGACAGACCTTATTCCCTCTTTGAAGGTAAGGGTGTGAAAAATGAAATAAAACTGTACATTTAAATATTTAGTCCTTGTGTTTTGTGGACTAGCATTAGGACATTTGGTGTTGCTTGAGTAAAACTTCAGAACTAAAACACAATGATAGCAAGCCTATTGATCTTGCTATATTGTGCTCCTGCAAGTATCTTCAAAAATTTTAGAACTTCTATGAAGTACATATACAGACAAAACCTGGAAGGCTTACTGGGCATGGGGAAGATAGCATGTTTATTCTTCTGCATTTCCTCCGTAATATTGTATGTGTGTGTGTGTGTGTGTGTGTGTGTGTGTGTGTGTATATATATATATATATATATATATATATATATATATATATATATATATATATATATTATTCTATATGTTCATGGGAAACTTGAGTAGATATTTAATACTGTTGATTCTTTGAATTATATAAAGAATTACTAGCAACTAATATTAATGGAAAGTAGTAATTGGATATTAATAATTAGAAAAATAAAAGTGAAAATTAAAGAGAGTTCAATATTTTACTGATGGTAATAACAAAGCCATTAGTTAAAGTAACAATAATTTAAGTCCTTCCAGTTAATAAATATAGTATATAAGAATATACTATAATTAATATACAATTATAGTTATAATTGAAGTTCTAGAGACAGAGAGATCCTTTTTGTTTGTTTATTTGATTTTTTTAGGGTCTCTTCATGTAGTCTTGGCTGTCCTGGAATTTGATATGTAGATAAGACTAGCCTCATACTCATACAGATCTGCCTGCTCCTGCCTCCCAAGTGCTGTGATTAAAGGTGTGCACCAATATATTTGGTCTCCCAAATATGTGTGTGTGTGTGTGTGTGTGTGTATGTGTGTGTGTGTATGCACAGTTACATGTTTTGGCTAACTTATAAACCACAGTGCAAAGACTTTATAACATTAGGATGTATTGATAATAACTTTAGGACCACATCTTATGACTATATCCCAAAGTAAACTTCAGAAGGAAAAATTTATATATTTCAAATCAAGTAGATAGGAAATAGATTTTTTTAAAAAGATTTATTTATTTAATGTATGTGAGTACACTGTTGCTGTCTTCAGACACACCAGAAGAGGGCATTAGATTCCATTTCGAATGGTTATGAGCTACCATGTGGTTGCTGGGAGTTGAACTCGGGACCTCTGGAAGAGCAGTCAGTACTCTTAACCGCTGAGCCATCTCTCCAGCCCTAGCAAATAGATTTTATCAATGCTTTTTCTTTTTTTTTTTATTATTTATTTTATTTTTTTTAATTTACATTCCAAATCATTTCCCCTTTCCCGTTTCCTCCCTCCCCAAAAGTCCCATAAGCCCCCTTCCCTCCCTCTTTTCTCCATTCAACCCCCTCTCGTTTCTCTGTCCTGGCGTTCCCCTACATCCAGTCTTTCCAGGACCAGGGGTCTCTCCTTCCATCTTCTTAGAAATCTATTGATATGCGGATTGTGTCTAGGGTATTCCGAGATTCTGGGTCAATATCCCCTTATCAGTGACTGCATACCATGTGTGTTCTTTTGTGATTGGGTTACCTCACTAAGGATGATATTTTCAAGATCTGACCATTTGCCTAGGAATTTCGTGAATTCATTGTTTTTAATTGCAGAGTAGTATTCCATTGTGTAGATATACCACATCTTCTGAATCCATTCCTCCGTTGAGGGACATCTGGGTTCTTTCCAGCTTCTGGCTATTATAAATAAGGCTGCTATGAACATAGTGGAGCATGTGTCCTTATTGCATGCAGGTAAAGCCTCTGGGTATATGCCCAGGAGTGGTATAGCCGGATCCTCCGGGAGTGTCATGCCCAGTATTCTGAGGAACCGCCAGACTGCTTTCCAGAGTGGTTGTACCAGCTTGCAATTCCACCAGCAGTGGAGGAGTGTTCCTCTTTCTCCACATCCTCGCCAACAACTGCTGTCTCCTGTGTTTTTGATCTTAGCCATCCTGACTGGTGTGAGATGGAATCTCAGGGTCGTTTTGATTTGCATTTCCCTAATGACTAAGGATGATGAACATCTCTTTAGTTGCTTCTCAGCCATTAGATATTCTTCAGGTGAGAACTCTTTTTTTTAGCTCTGTACCCCATTTTTTAATAGGGTTACTTGCCTCTCTGGAGTTTAACTTCTTGAGTTCTTTGTATATATTGGATATTAGCCCTCTGTCGGATGTAAGGTTGGTAAAGATCATTTCCCAGTTAGTTGGTTGCCACTTTGTCTTTTTGACAGTGTCTTTTGCCTTGCAAAAACTTTGTAATTTAATGAGGTCCCATTTGTCTATTCTTGATCTTAGAGCATAAGCTATTGGAGTTCTGTTCAGGAAATTCTCCCCTGTGCCCATATGTTCAAGGTTCTTCCTTAGTTTCCCTTCTATTAGTTTCAGTGTGTCTGGTTTTATGTGGAGATCTTTGATCCACTTAGAATTGAGCTTAGTGCAAGGAGATAAGGATGGGTCAATTTGCATTCTTCTGCATGTTGACCTCCAGCTGAGCCAGCACCATTTGTTGAAAAGGCTATCTTTTTTCCACTGGATGGTTTTAGCTCCTTTGTCAAAGATCAAGTGACCATAGGAGTGTGGATTCATTTCTGGGTCTTCAATTCTGTTCCATTGATCTACATGTCTGTCACTGTACCAATACCATGCAGTTTTTTTTTGTTTTTTTTTTTTTGGTTTTTCGAGACAGGGTTTCTCTGTGTAGCCCTGGCTGTCCTGGAACTCACTCTGTAGACCAGGCTAGCCTCGAACTCAGAAATCCTCCTGACTCTGCCTCCCAAGTGCTGGGATTAAAGGCGTGCGCCACCACCCGCCTGTCCATGCGGTTTTTAACACTATTGCTCTAAGGAAAATATTTCTCAGAATAAAAACTTTAGTTTTTTATATCATAAAGATATATGACAGACATGGTAGTCCTTGCCTGTAATCTCATCACACTGGTAGCAAAAGCATTAGATCATGAGTATGAGTCTGGCCTAGGCTCTGTATTGAGGTCCTCTCTCAGAAAAAAATAAACATGAGATGTATTTATATCAGACAACAGGAGTTAATATCTGAACTCTAAAGTAGAGGCCACTGATGTTTATATATTCAACTTTAACATAGCAACTTTAATTACCCATTGGGTCAAAATTCTACATTTGAACTTCTAGGGCTAGGAAGGCAACTAGTCATGTTTGCCCTGTGTCTCACCAATGCATGGCAGATAGACCTGGCAGTAACTACTAACTAAGTTCATACATAAGAGTCTAACAGCTTTAGAGCACTGAGCTATATCTGATGTCCACTTGGAGCATCCACTCTGTCAAAGGCAGCATTCTGTGGGACTGACACCTGCCTGTGAAATCCAGAAATGAGCTTTCCTGAGGCTTCTCTAGGGTCCTCTCAAAGACATTAAGGGCCACTTTGTGATTCTAATGGGTTCTAATAGGTCTGGGAATCATTTATTCATTAAGCTTCTAGAGCCTTTTCTTCAAGTAAAAAGTTGTAGGGAAAGATGGGACCAGCCCACATTTTCTTTAGCAACAAAATAAACAGTCTCTGACTGTCATCTAACAAAGAAACAGTACTCTGACACAGTACTCAGTAAGAAGGACAGACTTCTGACAGCTATAAAACAGATGTCAACTGCAGGAGTCTAACTAAAGAAGCTGGTCCCCAGAGGCTGCATACAGATTCCATCCGGGTCAAGTTCTGAAACAGACAAAGCTTATCTGTAGCAGTTAGTTAACCTCTGATGACAGAATGGAGACAGCGCAGGGACCTGTGGACCCACCTTCTGGGAGATCCAGATTGTAATAGACGTTTGTTTTATACAAGTTGTACAGTTGTCAAGATTCTAAGAACACTTAAGATTTATGTATTTGTTTGTCTGTAAATTTTGTGGCAAAAGAAAAATTAAGCAAACTGAAATTGAGAGGGGAATTACACTGACTGAGGTGGACACACAGACTTGGAGGCACAGGAGGGCAAGAAGCTCACATCCCCAGACACCCTAATGTTTCTGTCAGTCAATTTTAAAAGCTGTTGTTTAATTAGTGCCCTACTTTGGGGGGAGGGGTTGACACAAACAAATTGCACTTAATTAAAAGTTACTTTCTGAGAAGCTAAAGAAGATATAAAATTAGATGTAGATTGGAAAAGCTCTAAGAGGAAAGTTTCAGTTTTGAACATATCATTGGCAATGGTCTTAAATTCCTCAGGGCATTTATTTGTTTGCTTTTTCATTTTAAATCATGTATGCTGATTGTGGTCCTCAAGCCATCATACCAATTGAATAAGCACTGTAAGACTGAGACACATTCAAGATCTATATCCTTAGACGTTTCGATATCATCTTAACATGTCAAATGCAAGATATGAATCCAAAGCCATTTCTTAAAACATAGTGTAGCTCAGTAGAGGAGATAGCTCAGTAGATAAACTTACCTGTCACACACGTGTTAGAATCTGAGTTTAAGCCTCCAGATACCAGATGTGTATAATCACAGTTTTAAAGAGGAATTGGAAAGTGAGATAAGAAGAAGCTCAGACAATTGCCAATTAGCTACACTGGTGTGCATGCAGTAGAAAACAATGGAGACCCTGTCTCAAACAAAGTGGAAGGCAAGGACTGACTCCTGAAGTTGTCTTCTGAGGACTATACTCACACTGTGGCATGCATATGCCTGAATACACACACACACACACACACACACACACACACGGAAAAAAATGGTATGACTGCCTGTTGGGTGCTGTTTTTAATGATGTCATTTTAAATAGATGATGGTACTTTTCCTTATGTCCTTACAGCCCCTGGTAGTGGAAGAGATTAAATATCAGTTTGTTTTATTCACTAACCTATGTGGTTCTTAAAAGATGCACATTTTGCTTTGCAGGTATGGCTGGTGCTGTTCACTTTCTTTCTGACATCTTGGTACCAGAGACAGCACGGTTTCCAGCATTTGAGCTTGGCGTTTTGCAGAAGGATTAAAAAGGTGCAAAAAGACAACTAACATACCGGTTGGACCAAAAGCCACCTGACTGATTAGTGCCTGACACAGAACCTACTGTAAACTCTAAAAGAAGACAGAAGGACAGAAACCCTCACAAGCCCCCTTTGTTGCAAAGACCCCCAATTAGAGCATGAGTGATAGAAACCATGTCATCAGCATTCTGTGACAGCGTGTCCCTTAAAGGTGTGAAATCTGAATCCTTCATCTCTAGGCTCCTTGTAGTGTGCATGTTTCTTGGTGCTTGTCTATAGGTGTAAACTGAATAACTAGAAAAGCCACACTCATTACATGAACTCTTAGCTGAGCACGTGTGAGTGTTAAAAGCGACAGGCACACATTTTTGTATATAGTATCTAAAACTAGGGTGTCATCTCTATCAACAAAGAAACAGTTGTGTGATGTCTGTCTTGACCATCAGCTAGCAGATCTAGATTTCCTGTGAGAATACCGTGTTAGGATTTTCCATGGGCATGCGTGAGAGGCAACTTCCCAAACCAGAATGAAAGTGGGCAAGTCACTGTGCACTGCAGAGCTCAGGAGAGCACAGGTGACACCCCGTCCCCTTTCGCGTCTTGTGGCTAAGCATCAGGAATTCTGAGACATTTACTCAGATACATATTATTAAAACAGATACCTCCTTACTGTTTTCAGAATAGCTTATTGCTATATAAAACAGAGTAGGTGTAATGCCAGAAAGATCTATCCATATCCCTTAAAAAAGTTAATTCACATTTTGGTAAATTATTATAAATTTGAAATTAATACATTCCTTATTTTTTCATCCAGTTTGGGGTGATAAAATAAATTCTGAGCTGAATTTATACATGTAAGGAACAAAATATTTTAATCAAGACAATTATTATCTTGGGATTTTTAAAATTATTTTTAAGGGCATTAATTTTGATTTGCATAAGATTAGAAATCCTGTCACATAAATTGCAGAGTCTGGTTGTTGTTCGTGGTACAAGTGGACTAGATTTCCTAAGCATGTTTTATTGTGTAAGGGAAATCAATATGTGTTTCTTGAAGGAAGCCCCTGGGGCTGTCTTATAAACACTTCTCTGCATCAATGTGGAGCTTGCAGGGCTTTGATTTTGGCCAAGGGCCCTCAGATCAGCAGCAGTAATAGTAACTCTCCCCAGTACATTTACTCATACTTGTTTGGTAGATACTACTATCTTTTGGACCAACATCCTGAGGGAAAAATAAAATGCCCATAGAATAAATGGAGATCGTTTTGTTTACAGATTTCCTTTTTAAGACAGGTGGATTGATACCTTCCTGCTTACCACTAGGCATCAACACACATGCATTTCAGTGACGACATTGACTTCCTTCCTTGTATCCACTACATGTGCTGCTGGGCATCCCATGAGGCTGCGGCCCCAGTCCCATAAGGCAAAGGAGAAATGATATGTGAACCAGGACTTAGGGGTCACATATGACCATTTCAGAGTTATAAATGTTTAAAATAAAAATTTAAGAACATCTCACTTTTGTTTCTTAGGCTTGTATTATGTCAACAACTGTATTCTAAATGTGTTGGAAAGCTTAAACTATGTACACACAAGATACCATTTTGAAATCATAAGGGAAAAAGTTAATGTTCACAAAAGTGTTTAGGGTTCTTTGGTTTTGTTAATAAAAGACAGTTTTGTGGTGATGACTTATGGAGTCTTCTTATTTTCTCATTTCTTTCTCAGTTCAACAGTGTTAAAGTGGGTAGTTCTGTGAATATCTTGGTTGTTATCTCTTAGTGACCATCTGGCTTCTGTAGTTATGATCAAAACAATGCAAGCAGGCATGTGGCAATACCAGCAAGTTCTATCCTACTTATGAGAAAGAGATTTTTCTGAAAGCCCTTAGAGTAGTGTTCCATGAATGCTTCATTAGTCAGAATTTGTCATATCACCTTCTCCCACCATAAAGAAGACTGGGGAAATTAGTATATGTGGCTTTTCCTGATGATGTAAAAAGCAAGACTTGAGGTTAGAAGTGAGGAGTTGGATATACCAAGTAACCAAAGAGTTGCTCCTCCTGATTCAAATAAGGACGTATTTAAGAATGGTAGTATACATAGGGTGGCGGTGCTTCTTTAACCGAATTGTTTATGAGTGTCTTAGTTACTTTTCTATTGCTGTGACTAATCAGCCAAGGATAAAAGAAAACATGAAATTCTGGACTCATGGTTCTAAGGGGTTAGAGTCCATGACTGTAGTGGCAGGGACCATGACAGCAGGCAGGCATGGTGCTCAAACAGTAGCTGAACACTTACATCCTGAACCATAAACAGAATGGTACGGGCTATTGGAACTTCAGAGCTACTGCCAATGACACACCTCCTTTAACAAGGCCAAACCTCCTAGTCCTTTCCAAACAATTTAACCAACTGGGTATCGAATATTCTAATATATGAGCCTATAGGGACCATTCTTATTCAAGCCACCACAATGCGAAAGGCTTGAAGAAGTACCATGAGGATTGTGATATTGCTTGGGTCTGGAGTTGACTTAAACACTTAAAGATCTTGTGGCATCTGCCTGTTTTCAAAAACAAGGAGTAAGTGCTGTGGAACCCTGGATATTGATTCTTCCACCTGAAATCAGCCAAGGATAAAAGAAAACCTGAAATTTGGGGTTCATGGTTCCAAGGGGTTAGAGTCCTTGACCATAGTGGCAGGGACCATGGCAGCAGGCAGGCAGGCATGGTGCTCACCTGAAATGAAGTGACAGCATTTTACAAGGAGAGTTGCCTGGAGCTACGTTTGGAAGTGGAACATCTAGAGAACTCTTTACCCATAATGTGTGACCTTAATGCTATATGTCATATATGTATGTATTTTATACATATTTCTATATTTCATATCCTCTAACACTTAGATGTTAGTCAGTTTTCCATAACTATGCAAAATACTCAAGAGAAACAATGTAAGAGAAAGTTAATTAATTCAGAAGTTTCAGTGTGTGGTTGGATGATTCCATTGCCTATGATGACAAAGCATATCATGGCACCAGGAGCATGTTACAGAGCAAAGTTGGCAGCCAGTAAGTGGGGGGGGGGGCAAAGACAGACACTTTCTTTCACTAGATGCTACCACCTATAGTTTTAACCACTATCCAGTAGTCATTATTTATGGAATAATTAGAAAATGCTTTGATGAATTTGGAGCCCCCAGGATCTAATCAATCCTTCAAAGTTCATAACATATGGTCTCTGAAAACCATAATAGATCCAAAACATGACACCTCTTCTGTGACAGCTTCATCTTGCCAGTCTTTGTTTGTCAAGCCTTTGCAAGAAGTTGGTGCCCTTATGTATTGAGAGATCCATATAACAAAGGAACAACAACAACAAAACAAAACAGGGGTAGGGGGTTTCTTTACCTTTCTCTTTGGCAGTCATACACAAACTAAATCATTATACCTCATTATAATTACGATGATCCTATAATTCTTTCAAAATTATGATTCCTTACAGTGCTACTTTATTATGGCTACAGTGGTTTCTACTGTAAGGGAGCAGAACTTAGAGTTGCAGGAACAGGAAACAAAAACATTCCTACTGAGGCACTAGGAGTGATAGTGAGTAGAGCTATTCTATTTTCCACCCCTTGATTTCCTGGACCTGTGGATGGGAGAAACTTTACCATATATCAGACACTGATTCAAAGCCTTCTGATTACTGCCTTCTGAAGAACTCTGACCCAGCCCTCTATGGTGCTGTCACCTAATTGATGCTATAATTGTCTTCAAAAGGCCATTCCATCTTTCTGTTAGACCAACTGCTTCAGGATGGTGGGGAACATAGCAAAACCAGTGGATTACATGATTTTGGACCCACTGTCATACTTCTCTGTCTGTGAAATAAATTCCTTGGTTTGAAGCAATACTGTGTGGAATACTATGATGGTGGATAAGGCATTCTGTATGTACACATGTGGTGGTTTTGGCAGAAGCATCACATTTAGGAAAGGCAAATTGTAAACAGAGTAAATTGACACACAAAACCAGCCAGTACATTGTTGTTATCCTTTGTCATGGCCTTGGAAGAGCAGGACTGGCTCTTTTACATCCCAGCCATTGGCAGATGATATAGATGTTGGGGTTAGACTAACTCATATCCCTGAATCTGGGCCTGGGTGGTAGCTGAGCTGGTCAGCCCTGATTCTTCCTTATCTGCAGCACCAGGGTGAGCTATCCAGCACTGCTTTGGCTAGGCTATGCACAGCTGCCATTGGCAGAATCCAGGGTGTCAGCCCTCCTGATCTCATGCGATTGGGGCAGCTCACCTGCACCCAGCTTTCCAGAGCCATCTTTACTGTGCTGTCTAGTCAAGATTCAGGGCTTCCTCTCCCAAGTACTGCAGCCTGTGAGGGGCTGGGTCAGTTCTCCTGCTCTTGAACCCTCAGAGATGGCTTACCTGTGCCTTCACCACCAGGGTCAGCTCCACTGTATTTCCCAGGCAAGGTACAAGGCCCACTCTCCCAAGACCTACAGTCAGTGAGGGGGCTGGGTTAGCTCCCCAACTCTTATGACTCCAGGAGGTAGCTCTTCCTACTACTGCAGGTGGTGAGTGGAGGAAGAGGAGGAGGAGGAGGAGGAGGAGGAGGAGGAGGAGGAGGAGGAGGAGGAGGGCATCAACCCTGCACTCACACCACCTCAGCCAGGTGAGTGGTGGGGCCAGCTCTCCCATGCTCTTGCCTCTAGGTCTGGATTACCTGTGCCACAACCAAGGCCAGCTCTACTGTGCTGCCCAGGTACAGTGTAGGGTCATCTCACCTGACTGTTTGCTGCAGGCAGTAAAGGGCAGGACCAGCTATCTTGTTCTCATGACTCCAGGGCCAGCTCTTCCTGACTGTCGTAGGTGGTGAGGGTCAGGTGGGGCAAGGCATCGGCCCTGCACTCATGCCTTATCACGGTACACAAGTGACAGGGCCAGCTCTCCCAAGCTTTCGTCCTCAGGGCTGGCTCATCTGTGCCACCTGCCTCCACCACCAGGGTCAGCTCTGCTGTTCTGTCCATGCAAGGTACAAGGTCTGCTCTCCAGAGTTTTGGAGCTGGTAAGGTGCATGGATAGCTCTCCCAGGCTCATGACCCTGTGGGCAGAATTCCCAATTGCCTAAGATGGCAAGGGTTGGAGGGATAACTTCTGTGCCCATGCCACCCCACGACAGATGAGTAACAGGGTCAACTCTCCCACACTCACATCCCCAGGGTGACTTACCCACACCCTAGATGCCACGACCACCTCTACTGTGCTGTCTAGGCAAGGTACAGAAATAGCTCTCTCTAGTGCTGCCAGAGGTGAGAGATGAAGCCAGCTCTCCCAAACACTGCATCCAGTGAGGGGCAGGGCCAGTTATGCACAGCTCCTGGACATCAAGGACATCTCCTGTTCTCTAGTGGTTATATAAACCATGAACATTAACAATGATCCCTGCCACTGCTTACCCAAGGCCTCAAATGTGGCTGCTTGGGCTGGGACCTCACCATGACCCCAGGTGGTGGGGCTGGCAACTCAACAGGCTACTCCTCCCCACCATCAAGTCTCCAGTTCCATCTTTCCTTATAATGCTTAAGCTGCTCCACCTTTCTTTCTCTCCCGTTTGACCATTACATGCTCACATACTGTGGTGGCTTCCAGTGTAGGCTGGGTGACATCCTCCATCTATACTGCCTGGCATAGCAGTAACTGGTGGGTACCTATGGTCTGTCTGTGCCGTGTGCTAGGGGGCAGGTCTGTGTGCTCCATAGAGATCTGCAGGTCTCTGTCTTCCCTCTCCTGTACTGTGCTGCTTGGATCTGATTTGATTTTTATGAGTTCTAAGCAGAAGACAGATTTGGCCATTGTGGCTGTTTGAACAAGTTTGGCCCACATAGACTCATGTCTTGCTTGACCAATGAGGAGTGCTTGGCCAATGAGGAGTGGTACTTAGGAGGTATGGTCTTGTTGGAGTAGGTTGTGGCTTTGTTGGAGGAGGTGTGGCCTTCTTGGAGGAAAGGTGTCACTGTTGGGGTTGGCTCTGAATTTCCCAAATGTATCTTTGTAATACCCCTAATCAAATAAAACTAGGAAGTCATCAGAATGTCTCAGTCAGTGTCCTATTGCTGTGAAGAGACACCATGACCATGGCAACTCAGAAAGAAAAACATTGAATTGATGGTCGCTTACAGTTTCAGAGGTTTAGTCCATTACCATCATGATGGGAAACATGCTGCATGTAGGCAGGCAGACATGGGGTTGGAGAGTTAGCTGAGATTTCTACATCCAGATTATCAGGCAGCAGGAAGAGGGTGAGTCTCTAGTCCTGGCTTGAGCTTCTGAAACCTTAAAGCCCACTCCCAGTGACAGTTTCTCCAACACAGCAATATCTCCTAATCCTTGTCCATTGCCATTCCCCAATAACCAAGCACTGTGTGAGGCTATGAAGGTGAAGCCTGGATTGCTTTGGAGACACCAGACATGGAAATGCAGTTTGAAGTTTACCCAGCTGGATTTCAGTCTTCCTTTGGTCCTATATTTCCTCACTATGCTTCCTTTAATAATGGTATTGTATATCTTGTTGGAAGTATGTCATCTGTTTTGTTCATTTTGATTTTACAGGGGTTGCAGTTAAGAGATTGCAGTGATTCTCAGGAGAAACTTTGGAGACTTTTGAAGTTGTACTAAATGCATTTTGCACTATGATATGGTTAACAGTCTATGGGGGCCAGGGAATGGAATATGGTGGTTTGAATAAAAATGACCCCATTTGGCCCATGGGGAGTGGCACTATTAGGGAGTAGGTCCTTGTTTGAGGAGGTATGGCTTTGTTGCAGGTGTGTCACTAGGGGGTGGGCTTTGAGGGCTCAGCTTAGTGTCACTTTCACTTCTGCTGCCTGCAGATCCAGGTGTAGAACTCTCAGCTCCCTCTCCCGCATCACGTCTATCTGCAGGTTGCTATGCTTGTTATCATGAAGATAATAGACTAAACCTCTGAAACTGTGAGCCAGTTTCAGAAAAGAAATGTTTTCCTTTATAAGAGTTACCTTGGTCATGGTATCTCTACACACCAATAGCAACGCTAACTAAGACAAGAGTGCCCTGAAGAAATAAGACTAGAACCGAGCCCAGAAGTAGTAAAAAGAGTAGCACAGTAAACATAAATACATTAAAACTCACATGTAGATTATTTCCTTAGTCTGTCAGCAATTGTCAGTGTTTTAAATTGTAGCACAGAAACTGCCATAGAATGTAAACTATTAAAAAATCATTTTAACATTCCCAAGTTACAGAATTTAAGTGGTGAATTTATGGTGTACTTACTATTTTTCTCAAATTTTGTGTGTGTTTTAAATTATTCATGACAAAATACCTCAGTGACATTTTGCTGTGGTCCAGCTTTGATACTGAAGTATCTAGAAGCTGACATTTTGCTTTATTTTCATAGATACATATCTACTGTGTCTGTCTGTCTATCTGCAATAGAGTCCTAGTATGTTACTCAAACAAATCCTGTACTCCAGTTATCCTCAGAGCCTCAGCCTCCTGAGGAACTGAGATAGCAGCTGTGTACAACCACACACAGTTCTTACATTTCAAATTATGTCCCCTTTCCTGGTTCCCCCCTCCCCCGAAAATCCATAAGCCAGTCAACCCTCCCCCGCTTCCCTGTCCTGGTATTCCTCTACACTACAGCATCAAGTTTTTCCAGGACCAAGGGCCTCTCCTCCCTTTGGTGTCTAACAAGACCATCCTCTGCTGCCTATGTGTCTGGAGCCATGGGTAACTCCATGTGTACTCTTTGGTTGATGGTTTTGTCCCTGGGAACTCTGGGAGTACTGGGTGACTCATACTGTTTTTCCTCCTGTGGTGCTGCAAACCCCTTCAGCTCCTTGGGTCCTTTCTCTAGCTCCACCGTTGGGGATCCTGTGCTCAGTTCAATGACTGGCTGAGAGTGTCCCCCTCTGTATTTGTCATGCACTAGGAGAGCTTCCCAGGTGATAGCTACATCCGGCTCCAGTCAGCCAGCACTTGTGGGCATCCACAATAGTGTCTGGGTTTTGTAACTGTATATAGGATGGATTCCTGGTTGGGGTAGTCTCTGGATGGTCTTTCCCTCAAACTCTGCTCCACCTTTTGTCTCTGTATCTCCTTCTGTGGGTATTTTTTCCCCTTTCTACAACGGACCCTAGGATCCATACTTTGTTCTTCCTCCTTCGTGGGCATCATTTGATATGTGAAATGTGTCTTGGGTATTCCAAGCTTCTGGGCTAATATCCACTTCTCAGTGAGTGTTTGCCATGTGTGTTCTTTTGTGATTGGGTTACCTCACTCAGGATGATATTTTCCAGTTCCATCCATTTGTCTAAGAATTTCATGAATTCATTGTTTTTAACAGCTGAATAGTATTCCACTGTGTATATATATGTACCACATTTTCTGTATCCATTTCTCCATTTTCTTATTACCATACACAGCTTCACTTATACAGAGTTTAAGACTATTTCACATCTGTGCATTACTTTGAGGCTATGCTTTTAACCTGAGTAAGTTTTTAACAAGAAATGGGTCATTGTGTGTTGTACCTTATTGATGATTATATGTAAATAGTATAAATAGACCTTTGAAAAATCCATGTATTGCCATTTACCCAGCAGATGTACCATTTAGATGTGCTATTTTGTAATAAGAACTGAATAAAGCCCTTTCGTAAATGGCTCAGCCACAGAGTGCAGAGTAAAGAGATGGGAAGAACACACAGTTTTTCTCAGTTGTTCTCCTGGAATCACAGATCTTTAGATGCGTTCTTGAGCAGAAGGGCTATGATACCACCAAGCTTCTCCTCCCCATTTCCCCAATAGGACAATGTAATTTGTAAATTTGTAAAGTAGAAGAACAGCGCCACATTACTACTCAAATACTGCCATTCCCTATAATTCTGCTGTAAGGAATTCTGCTTCTCTACTTGCTTTGGACAACTTTTCCTATCTTGGTTTCTCAAAACATGTCATTTGATCAAGAGGAACATATATTCCTGGGTAACATTTAACTTCCAGCTCTGTAGGAGGGGAGCACCACCTACCCAACCATGCCTCCCATGTGAATACATGATCAATTGTGCATAATTTCTCATTAGCAACTTCATCTCCACCCCCTTCCCACTCCCAGCCCTGCTCCCAAAAAACTCACAGCATATGACTAAATTTACTTTTATTTTTAAATACATAGGAAACAGGACTCTATCAAAAGAGAACAAGAAATATGAGCCAAGTGTTGCCAAGGAAGAGCATGCACAAGTCTGCTTCAGGTCTGCCCCCAAGCACCGGCTCTACAGGACCTCAGCACACATAAGTGGAGCTGCTGGAAGGGGTGAGCCTTACTCACCAAGCACAAGAAAACAAGAATGCTGGGAAACATCCCCAGAAGTGCAATTTCCATTGGCATTGTCAGTGTTTATGTCTGAAGGAACTCCAATGTGGGCTCAATGGCAAACAAAATTTATCTTACGTAGACATTGGAGTATAAAATTGCTGAGCCCTATCAGTCGTTCAGGTTCTCAAAAGGATTTGCTATCAAAAAGATAAGAGTTAGTCCCAGACACTGAGTGCCTTGATCAGCCTTTCCCTGATATCATCCCAGGGGCAGCTCTGACTGTGCTTCTTGATTTTCAAAAAGGGACAGAGGAAATTGAAGTAAAAGCCACAAGTGATAGAGAAGAGAGGAAATGTTTGGACCATGTAGTCTTCTTGATTGTAAACAGCAGACATTGTGCTTTGTTGTCGTATGTAAAACAAGGACCCAAGCGTGGAGGGGTACTGGATCCAGAGACACAGGGGTGCTCAATGATGGGCAGCAGCATATGCTTCCACAAACTGTCTTTCAATGTATCCATTCCTTCCCTGCAATTTCCTACGAAACTGTCTCCCAGTCCCCATGCTCTCTGTCCTTACACTAAGCCCACACAGCTACTGTCGATTCCCGAACCTCTGCCTCTGTAAATACCCCAATGGAGACACCATGCTTCCTGGTCTTGTAGTTGGTAAAGAATAGTCAACGTCCACTCAAGAGACATGTTTGGATGCCTGATTCAACAAGTAACAGTTCAACAAATGGCTCTGATCAGTCCCCTTCCTTGCAGCCCCACTCCCCATCATACTACACATAAATAATCTAGACATCTTAGCTATACTTCCTTGCTCTTAGTACACAAGGTCTCAACCTGGGTTTAAATACACATCAACGTGACTAACTACGCAAGGGCACAGAACTCCGCACTGTTAACGACTCCTGCCACTACTTGTAAATCTATGGATGAGCTTTGATTCTCACCTGGGAAACAGCATCTCTAACTACACTTCTTTCTCTACTTTTGATTATGTGGTCTGTGCAACTAAGTAGGTTTTCACTGTTCTATCCACAGATGTCCCCGCTTCTGAGGCCAGCACATCTCTGCTGGGATCACATACAACCCTAGTTCTTACTCAGCAATACTGTTCTTGCTTTGCTGGGTTTCTTTGGCTGTTCTCTCCTTCTCCAAGGGTCAATGTAACTACCCAGCCCTAATGTGTCCCTCAGCTCTATAGTATCCATAAAACCCATCACCAGAACTACCTAAAAAAAGGGTGTTGGAGCCCTCTGAGCAGAGAACCCCCCAGAGTTCACATTCTCCATCTGATCTCAAAGGACATACCCTAACTTCAATACATGCATTAAAAGAAAAGCCAGACCATGGTTCATAAAATGCAATGTCTCCATTTAGAGAATTTTCCTTAACTTAGAGACTTCCTCTCTCTAATGGTCTTTATTGAACTACAAATGTCCAACTGAGGCCTGATTCTGATCTTCAGTTTTCAGTGGAAGCAATATGCACTTGGGTCTTTCCTATTCCTGCAGAGGAAAGCCTATTTTCAAAATGTGAGTGGAGACCAAAGAGCATCAACAGCACATCCCCACAGCTTCTCTTAGGAGAATGGGCTGGGACAATGGACAGAGTCTCTTCGAACTTCACTGCCATCTACTGCATCATGTGAGTCTTATCTCAGCCTGACCAATTTATCAGCCCCTTGACAGATAGGCTATGCCTTCCTTTCCTCTTAGCCTCTCTTCCGAGGATCTACCCTGGTCACCCTAGGAATATCAACCCTCAGGGACTGCTGCCACACTCTCTCAGAGAGCACAGACTACATCAGAAACAGAAGCAACAGAGGAGACAGTGTGGATTCAAATGTCCTCCACAAAAAAATTTGAAAGAGAGCTGGGCTTGCTTTGAGAATATCCAAGTTTTCCCTTGGACCACCCTATCAGCAAGTATCAGTGAGGATGGGGAGGAATACAAAAGGGCCTGGCCATCCTCTTTGCCTTCGATGTAGCATCTTGCTACTTGTCCTTCACCACCTGTTCATAGGGGGGTGGGGGCGTGTTGCAGTAGGAGGGAGGGGGTGGGTATGTTGTGCCTCCGTGGGGTGAATTGGGCTGGACCTGGAAAGCCATAGCCATGGTATTGCCAACAGGATTCATCCCGGGTCCTCCAGGGTCGGTGTAATATGGCGGCCCCATTTGCTGTGCTCCTGAAAGACAGATATCCAAACATTGAATACAAAAAAGAAAAACCTACTGTCTGGCACATTTCAATACTACCAGGCCCTTCTGCCCCCATCATTCACTGCATTGTGTCTATTAGAAACAGAACATTTCTTGAGACAGTAAACACCTAAATTTGGTAACAAGCAAGAGAAACACACATGGCTGTGTCCTCAGGAGGTACAATTCCTCTGGAGAGAGATATTGCTAAAATATCCTATCAGTCTTCAGAGTGCAATAAAATACAGGAGAATGAGAAAATGGTGGATTATTCTATGGAGAAACAGACATCCGTCACAAATTCTTAGAGAGAAAATAGGGTAGCTAAATTTGATAGAGTTGACTTTTGGCACAGATTCATCATCATCATAGTCCCATTACACTTTGAACACAATTTGCTGAAAATTCACTGTATCTTAAGTTAAGGTCTCCATTTCTGCACCATTTTATGAAAGCAAAGAATATTTGTTATCCAGGGTGGCCAAAGGTCTCATGCAGGTAGGTAACTCCCACAGGTCCATGTGGGTATGCTTAGCAGTTTCCTGAGATATGTCTGCTTCTTTTGTGGCAGAAGGAAGTGGCTGTTGAGGACCAGAGGAGGAGGAAGGGGGCCCAATTGCCTACGACATGTGAGCATAGGGAAGGGTGTTGTCTCTGTACTGAAGATACAGCTTGGACTGTGTTTGTAATGTTCCCACAGTGGGGCTACTCAAGTTAACACTGGAGTACTAACTCATGGATTTTGTAGAAATTGGCAAGCTGGATATATCTTAAAATTTTACATGTTCGAACATGAAGATGCATTTAGAATATTTAAAAAGCAAAATAGATGACAGATGGACAAGTTATATCCATTAAGAACATTTTTCTATAGTGGAGAAATTTGACAACTATCAGACTTGAACATGCTTCTGTGGTAGAGGTTATAGAGAAAACAGTGTCTACTAGTGGTTAGCAGCTGAAGGCTCCCACAGGAAAGACAACAAGGTAGAGATAGGGACAGCTTAGCTAGGGACAGAGGTTCACTGTACAATCCAGATCTCTCCACAGTTTTGTTGATTTAGCTGGAAGATGTAGTGCCAAGGCTCTGACCAAGTTAGGTGCTCACACTCCCATGAAGGACAATTGAAAGCGGACGGATCCAGTTTTGAATGAGGCAGAGATGCATACTCAGGGAAGTAAAAGCAGAAGGTGTCATTGCAGGTATGAAACCCTTGGAGACCAGGCTGGCAAGTTAGACAAATGTCTCTAGACTTAAGAGAGAATATTTCAAAGACCTGTTCCCAAATGTATACACCATTCCATGGAAATCGAAAGCACCTCAGAGCTACAGTCAACTGCATCACAAATGACACTGTTAAGAACAAAAGCTCCCAAGGAAACCCATACATCCACTGTACAGGACAAATCTCCAAAGTGAGATTACAAGCACAGATTGAAACTGGGAAAAATAAAGGGTCAGGGAGGTAAGTACAGAGGAAATCTGGGTAAAGATTTCCAAGGTACATGGAGGTGTTGATGCAAAAAACCACAGCTCTCATCTCTAAGGGAGTAAGAGACAGTTTATCTTGGAGCTAAATCTGAGTGACCACAGCCCGGGAACATGTACATGTGATACATCCTAAATCTCACAGACTTCAGGTTTTCATATCCCAATCAGCATCTTTGTTTTTATTCTCAGAACTTTTACCAAACTCTCCTTACTTGTCATCTGTTATATATTCCCAATAAACCCCAGGCTTTCTATTGAAAACGTGTGGAACAATTTCACAAGGAGCTTTACCCATGAGCCTCAGTCTCCACAGTTACTTGACCGGTACCTTTCCATTAGCTCGAAGCCCTGCTTGGCCCATGGGACAGTCCCAGAACTATGATGCTAGATCGTTCTTCCCAGGGCCAATCAGTAGCACTTTTTCAGTGTTGCCTCACCAGTGATACCAGACATGGATGCTGGTCCAAACAGCATTGAAAGCTCCTCACACCAGACTATAAACTGCTGCCATCTCTTGCCAAGGGAATGAATATTCACTCTCTAAAATCTTCTGCCTTTCCTTCTTCATTAGTAAATATGGCTGCAAGATGTATTGGTGTATCTCTGAAATCGCTAGGGGAGGAAGATCTAAAGTCTCAAGACAGCCTGGACCACACATTGAGTTTAAAGGTCAGCCTGGGCAGTCTCTAAAGTCAAGGGCTGGGACTACTCAGTGAGAGAGTAGTGTTTCTCAAGCATGCTGAACATAAGTAAAGTTCACTAAAATACTCTTTCTATCCTTTAGATTACCAATGGAGTCCCAGAACAATTTCACAAAATCTGTGCATATGCCTCGGCATTGACTAGGAATGCATCCTGTGTGCCACCGTGCTCAACTAAGCTTATGTTCTTAGAAAAGAAATTGAAAGAAATGGCACTAGGGACCTAAATCCTTGTCTTCTGCAATGGTGATCCTTTAACTCCAGTGGGGTCTGCAACTTGGATGGCTGTAGAATAAAACAAGGGCACTGCGGTTCTGAATGCCTCCAGGTACCACCAGATGGATGGGATGTGTAAAACCTCACCTTCCTCAGCCACATGAAAACAATGTAGATCTAAGAGGTAGGATGGTCAGTGGTCCTTAGTCCTTGGCATCCTCCCACTTGCAGATTGACCAGTGGCCTTTGATGTTTTCACAGGCACTTTTTGTTATTGGTTTTTTTTTGTTTGTTTGTTTTTTTGTTAACTTGGTGTCCCTCCTGATGTAGACTCTTACACCCACTGGGAATAAAGTAGCCTCTTAAAACTGTGAAACTCATGAGTCTCTACAGATTTTTTAAAGAGTCTGATGAGATGTCACTGCCACACAGTCTCATCCACTAATTTTGTCTGCAACCCCTTCCCCAGCTCAGCTTCAGTATATGCATCTATTTAATCAACTTTATTCTGAGCAACAGATGAAGCACCCCAATTTTGCCTCTATTGTGGTTAGCAACTGTTTTACTTAGGGTTACTATTGCTGTGATGAAACACCATGACCAAAGCAACTTGGGGAGGAAAGGGTTTGTTCAGCATACGCTTCCACATCACAGTTCATCACCAAAGGCAGTCAGGACAGGAACTTACGCAGAGCAGGAACCTAGAGGCAGGAGCTGATGCAGAGACCATGGAGGGTGCTGCTTACTGGTGTGTTCCTCACGGCTTTCTCAGCCTGCTTTCTTACAGAATTCAGGACCACAAGCTTAGGAATAGCACAACTCAAAATGGCTGATCCCTCCCCAATAAATCACTAATTAAGAAAATGCCCTACTGGTTTGCCTAAGGATGGATCTTATGGAGCATTTTCTCAACTGAAGCTCTCACTTTTCTGATGACTCTATCTTGTGTCAAGATGATGTAAATCTAGCCAGTACAGTAACTATACATAATCATCTTTGGCATCTAGAATCCGTTATAGGCAGCCAAATCTGCAGATATTCAAGTTTCCTGTATCAAATGGCACAGTGTGTAACTGCAAACATCTTTCTAATTATATTAAATAAACTCTAGATTATTCAATATTTTAGAGAAATATAAGTATTATACAAATGTCTGTTAATACTATATTGTTTACAAAATAATGTTAAGAAAAAAAATCTACGCATGAACAGAATGGAAATAACATAATCTTCTGACTTGTAGTTGGTTAAATCTGCAGATATGGAACTTAGATGCAGATGGCTGATAAGGTCATTTGTGTGAATGCTTTGGGCTACTTCACTAGGGTGGAAGCCCTGAAATGTGCATGGGGCTGCTTGAGGAACTCAGTATGCATACTTAGTATGAAAGAGTAGAGCTCTTTCATCTACAAATTTAAGTACTGGAAAGTTAATGCTAAATTAACAGTAAACGGTATTTAGATAATCACGTTTCTGTCCTCAATCCTGGATTCAGCGCACTGAGTTGCAGGTTTTTTTTTTGTTTGTTTGTTTGCTTGTTTGTTTTTTTGGTTTTTCAAGACAGGGTTTCTCTGTGTAGCCCTGGCTGGCCTGGAACTCACTCTATAGACCAGGCTGGCCGCAAACTCAGAAATACACCTGCCTCTGCCTCCCAAGTGTTGGGATTACAGGCGTGCACCACCACTGCCCGAGTTATAGTTTTTAGCTCCAACTACATGCTCCTTTTTCCTTAGAAGACAGAGAGGGCCAGAGTGAGACTATGAACTGTGAAAACAAGTAGCAATCTCTTCTCAGGAAAAATACAGATCTGAAATAAACTTTGGTAAGATCTTCTGATTTACTGGGTATAGCTGAAGTGAGACCAAAGTTCCACAGACAGGGTTCATTGCTGTCAAAAAACAAGAAATGTGAGTGGCCATGATGCATTCTCCTCTGGTGATACTTGGATACCACAGGGTACTCAAGGTGAGCTGCACAGACAAAGGTGTGCCT
Source organism: Tokudaia tokunoshimensis (assembly GCA_036184795.1). Lineage (NCBI taxonomy): Eukaryota > Metazoa > Chordata > Mammalia > Rodentia > Muridae > Tokudaia > Tokudaia tokunoshimensis. Next base: position 79,668,303 of record BTHU01000002.1, on the reverse strand, counting down.
CTCATTTTATCACCTGCTCACCACAGTGGCTCTAGTTTGGATGACCACAGGAGCATCCATCCTGACAATGGGCCAGCTCTAGACATGAAGGACATGTGTCCTGTACACCCTTTCTCTATCCAAGAGTGATGGATCCAGATGAAAGTCACTGATGAATAGTTTTAACATGAAGCCATTTAATGTTTTAAATGAAAATTTGTATTTTAAGTTCCAACAGAGCACAAATTTCGAAGTTGAAAAAAAAATAAGATCCATGTATGAATACAAAATGATGCCAAACTTCAGTGAAAGTTGCAGATGTGGCTCCCAGTGAACTGGTATGGAAAATACACATTTGCATTTTTCCTGGTCATAATCCTAAAAATATTAAAGAAAGAACTTTTGGAAAGGAAAACTCTGCCAAGTGTCAGGTAGAAGTGTCAGGTGGAAGAACAATTCTCTTTGCATCTTGAACATGTCACCAGGAAAGCAGGATAGGCTACATTACCTGTTATAGTCAACCCTCCCACTCCTCAATTCCACTTTAAACATGATGGACAAATTAAATACTTTGCTTATTTACTGTATGCCACCTGATGGCTCTGAAGATAACATCCATGAAATCTCCATGGCCCATACTACAACGTATCCTATAGACCTTTGTCATCTAACTTACTATTAGCATTTGTATAGATAATAAGAATACATCAGTCCTAGTCTCTAAGAGAATTTTTTTCCAAGCAAATTTTTAACTACAGTTTTGTTCATCATAGTCCATAAAATGTAGAATAGATGTATAGGACTTACATGTTCTGTATATTAGAAATGTTGCAAAAGGTAAGACCTGTCCCTCCAAGTCTAGTCATCTACCTGCAGTGTGCCTGGGAGCACAGCAGTGTGCCTGGGAGCACAGCAGTGTGCCTGGGAGCACAGCATTGTGCCTGGGAGCACAGAAGTGTGCCTGGGAGCACAGCAGTGTGCCTGGGAGCACAGCAGTATACCTAGGAGCACAACAGCATGACTAGGAGCACAGTAGCGTGCCTGGGAGCACAGCAGTGTGCCTGGGAGCATAGCAGTATACCTAGGAGCACAACAGCATGACTAGGAGCACAGCAGTGTACCTGGGAGCACAGCAGTATGCCTGGGAGCATAGCAGTGTGCCTGGGAGCACAGCAGTGTGCCTGGGAGCACAGCAGTGTGCCTGGGAGCACAGCAGTATACCTGGGAGCACAACAGCATGACTAGGAGCACAGCAGTATGCCTGGGAGCATAGCAGCATGACTGGGAGCACAGCAGTGTGCCTGGGAGCACAGCAGTGTGCCTGGGAGCACAGCAGTGTGCCTGGGAGCACAGCAGTATACCTAGGAGCACAACAGCATGACTAGGAGCATAGCAGCATGACTGGGAGCACAGCAGTGTGAATGCAATCAACATACTGGCCCTCAAATTTACAAAACATAAAATCTTTAGTGCAGAACCAGGATGAGCAGCACCTGCCCATTCTGCCTTCTGGCACCTTGCAACTCTCCATGTACAGAAGCCTCCTTTCAAGGAAGGGGATCTCAGAGACACTGTCAAAATCCCCACACTAGCTTGTATCTTGAGGGGAGGCAGCACCAACTACTATAATATGTGGTAGATTTATACAGTTAAGGAAACATTTTCTTGTAATAACTAAGAAATAGCTAATTCTCTTTGATACTGAAGCATTGCTTCAGCTAACATGTTCTACAAGGCCAATGGTAACTTCTATGAAGGTGTTTACTGCTGCTCTACAATTAATTACTGTTAATGAATATGTATATCAGCATTCTATCTTGTATACTTCTTACTCAATATATGATTTGAATTTATGTTTGAACTTCTAGTGAATTTTGTAAAAAAGGGATGCTCAGAAAAACCATGTGATCTCTTCTAGAAAAGGTACAAAAACAAGGAAAGGTTACATGGCAAGCATAGCATTGGGAGTAAAAGCATTGAGAGTAAGGGCATTATCATTGTCACATTAGAGCAGGAGGAGAGAGCAAGATTAGGAGGAGAATGCAGAATAGAATAACTTAGAAATTATAAGGCATTAAAAAATTAAGAGAGCAATATATAGTATGTAAAGGGAAAGAGGAAAAAGGAAGGAGCTTCAGAGAGAAGAAAGAGAAGGCATGCTTTTCCTTACCATGGGAAAGAACAGGTCTTTTTTTAATAGAAAGGCAGGTTTAGTCTTACTAAAGAGGACAAAGCTTTCTTTTTATAGACTTAGGTTTAATTTATTTAGCAATAAAAGTGTAGAAGCTTTTCCTTTTTCTATGAAATAAAGATTGGAACTCATTTTTCATCCAGAATGAGTGAGCTCTTTCTGCACTGGCGCTTGGTCTTCTGCTCCATAAACATATGTAAGTATGGAAGCGTGTGTCCATTAAGTATCTAATTATGAGATAAGTATGTAAGGTGAGCCCAGTCTGTTTGAGTGGAGATGTATGAATGTGTATATGAACTTATGTGAGTTTATTCATATTTGGTTGTGTAAAAGCTTTGCCTTCTGTGAGTGTGACTCTCTTCATGTTCAATAGAAGTTTATTGCTCCAAACCTCCCCCAAGCCTGACAAGTGAGAGGCTTCCAGACAAGAGGGAAAAGGCACTGGCAATTAATCCTTTACTTAATCCCTTGCTGGTATTTTATGATAAAGTACTAAACCTCTAAGGCCAAGACTGAAGTTTCTGGCCTCAGGAACTCAGGCAGGTCAGCTACAGCAGCAAAGTGACTTAGACTTTTAGATAGTCCATGTTTTATTATTAAACGGCAACCCTAAAAAATCTCTCAAGACGTTTTGCCCCCACCGACACTCTTCCCCCTCTACTACCTTAAGAGAAAACCAAGAAGAAAGAACAGCTGGGGCTGGCCCCAGTAACAAAATAAGGACACAAGATGATACACATACAATATATTGCATCGCTACCAGCAGGAACAAACAAAGTTGCTCATCAGAACTTAAATGATCAAATAGTCCAATTTATCTTTGTCTGAAGAGGTCACACAAATTATAAGGAGGAGAGGCAAAGATGATGCTGACTCACCTGGAGTAGGATTTGGCGGTTGCCTGGTATAGGACACATTGAACGTGGGCTCCTCAATGAGCGGTGGTGGATACATGCGCCGCCGAATGAAGAAACCAGCTCCGCAGCAGAACAGCACACCCATCATCAGCAGGAACCTGCCAAGAACACAGACGTGTATCAGAGCTCAAGTCAAAGGCTGAGGTCGGGCTAGAGAACTGGGACAAAAATGCCTGAGGATTCTCCAGGGGCCCCAGTACACTATTCCCCAATGGCAAAGCACAGAGATCCAGCAATCTGTGAGAAGCCTCCAACCAGGAGTACATGCAACCAGCCTTGGATGTCTCTGGATTGTTTTACCTTGGGACCCTTTTCTTGTGAACACCACCAGTGAGATACTTATCCTGCAAACCTCTGAGATATCCCCAAGTAGGAGCGACTAACACAGAGAGACATGAAAAAATAAAAATAATAAAAATCTGTATCAAAGGGGCTACAGGTGTTTGGTTTCAAACACAGCATTTTAGTCTAAATAGATGACACTGCCAAATCTAGTCTCTATTTTTGTTTCAACATTTCTGATTCTTCACTTCAAAACCACATAAATGGGACCTGTGCCGCCGAGAGAGTGCAGAGTTTTTCAACCTAAAGTCATCAAAAAAGACACAGAAGGACACTACATACTGATCAAGGGAAAAATCCACGAACAAGAACTCTCAATTCTGAATATCTATGCTCCAAATGCAAGGGCACCCTAATTCGTAAAAGAAACTTTACTAAAGCTCAAAGCACACATCGCACCTCACACAATAATAGTGGGTGACTTCAACACCCCGCTCTCTGAAATGGATCGTTCAGGAAAGCAGAAACTAAACAGGGACACAGTGAATCTAATTGAAGCCTTGGACCAAATGGAACTAACAGATATATATAGAACATTTCATCCTAGAGCTAAAGAATACACCTTCTTCTCAGCACCTCATGGTACCTTCTCCAAAATCGACCATATAATTGGTCACAAATCAGACCTCAACAGATATAAGAAGATAGAACTAATCCCATGCCTCCTATCAGATCACTATGGAATAACGGTGGTCTTCAAGGGCAACAAAAACAACAGAAAACCCACATACACATGGAGGCTGAACAATGCTCTACTCAATGATAACTTGGACAATGTGGAAATAAAGAAAGAAATCAAAGACTTTTTGAAATTTACTGAAAATGAAGCACAACATACCGTAACTTATGGGACACAATGAAAGTAGTGCTAAGAGGAAAATTCATAGCCCTGAGTGCCGCCAAAAAGAAACGGGAGACAGCATACACTAACAGTTTAATGGCACACCCGAAAGCCCTGGAACAAAAAGAAGCAAATACACCAAAGAGGAGTAGAAGGCAGGAAATCATCAAACTCAGGGCTGAAATCAATCAAGTAGAAACAAATAAAACCATACAAAGAATCAACAAAACAAGGAGTTGGTTCTTTGAGAAAATCAACAAGATAGATAAGCCCTTAGCCAGACTAACCAGAGGGCACAGAGACAGTATCCAAATTAATAAAATCAGAAATGAAAAGGGAGAGATAACAACAGAAACTGAGGAAATTCAAAAAATTATCAGATCCTACTACGAAAGCCTGTATTCAAAACAACTAGAAAATATCGAGGAAATGGACAATTTCCTTAACAGATACCAAATACCAAAATTAAATCAGGATCAAATAGACCATCTAAACCGTCCTATAACCCCTGAAGAAATAGAAGTCGTCATTGGAAGTCTTCCAACCCAAAAAAGCACAGGTCCAGATGGTTTTAGTTCAGAATTCTATCAGACCTTCAAAGAAGACCTAACACCAATACTCTTCAAACTGTTCCACAAAATAGAAACAGAAGGAACACTACCCAACTCGTTCTATGAAGCCACAATTACACTAATACCAAAAGCACACAAAGATCCGACAAAGAAAGAGAATCTCAGGCCAATCTCTCTTATGAATATCGACGCAAAAATACTCAATAAAATTCTTGCCAACCGAATCCAAGAACACATCAAAACGATCATTCACTACGATCAAGTAGGCTTCATCCCAGAGATGCAGGGATGGTTCAATATAAGGAAATCCATCAATGTAATCCAGTATATAAACAATATCAAAGAAAAAACCACATGGTCATCTCATTAGATGCTGAGAAAGCATTTGACAAAATTCAGCATCCTTTCATGCTAAAGGTCTTGGAAAGATCAGGAATTCGAGGTCCATATCTAAACATAGTAAAAGCAATTTATAGCAAACCGGTAGCCAACATCAATCTGAGTGGAGAGAAACTTGAAGCAATCCCACTAAAATTAGGGACTAGACAAGGCTGCCCTCTCTCTCCATATCTTTTCAATATAGTACTTGAAGTTCTAGCTAGAGCAATTAGACAACAAAAGGAGGTCAAAGGGATACAAATTGGAAAGGACGAAGTCAAACTATCACTATTTGCAGACGATATGATAGTATACTTAAGCGACCCAAAGAACTCTACCAGAGAACTCCTTCAGCTGATAAAGGACTTCAGCAAAGTGGCCGGATATAAAATCAACTCAAGCAAGTCAGAAGCCTTCCTATACTCAAAGGATAAGCAGGCTGAGAAAGAAGTAAGAGAAATGATACTCTTCATGATAGCCACAAACCATATAAAGTATCTTGGTGTGACTCTAACCAAACAAGTAAAAGATCTATATGACAAGAACTTCAAGTCTCTGAAGAAAGAAATTGAAGAAGACCTCAGAAGATGGAAAAATCTGCCATGCTCATGGATTGGCAGGATTAATATAGTAAAAATGACCATCTTGGCAAAAGCAATATACAGATTCAATGCAATCCCCATCAAAATCCCAACTCAATTCTTCATAGAGTTAGAAAGAGCAATTCAAAAATTCATCTGGAATAACAGAAAACCCAGGATAGCTAAATCTATTCTGAAGAGTAAAAGAACCTCTGGGGGAATCAATATCCTGGACCTCAAGCTGTACTACAGAGCAATAGTGTTAAAAACCGCATGGTATTGGTACAGTGACAGGCATGTAGATCAATGGAACAGAATTGAAGACCCAGAAATGAATCCACACTCCTATGGTCACTTGATCTTTGACAAAGGAGCTAAAACCATCCAGTGGAAAAAAGATAGCCTTTTCAACAAATGGTGCTGGCTCAACTGGAGGTCAACATGCAGAAGAATGCAAATTGACCCATTCTTATCTCCTTGCACTAAACTCAATTCCAAGTGGATCAAGGACCTCCACATAAAACCAGACACACTGAAACTAATTGAAAGGAAACTAGGGAAGAACCTTGAACATATGGGCTCAGGGGAGAATTTCCTGAATAGAACTCCAATAGCTTATGCTCTAAGATCAAGAATTGACAAATGGAACCTTATTAAATTACAAAGTTTTGCAAGGCAAAAGACACTGTCAAAAAGACAAAGCGGCAACCAACTAACTGGGAAATGATCTTTACCAACCCTACATCCGACAGAGGGCTAATATCCAATATATACAAAGAACTCAAGAAGTTAAACTCCAGAGAGGCAAGTAACCCTATTAAAAAATGGGGTACAGAGCTAAACAAAGAGTTCTCACCTGAAGAATATCTAATGGCTGAGAAGCACCTAAAGAGATGTTCATCATCCTTAGTCATTAGGGAAATGCAAATCAAAACAACCCTGAGATTCCATCTCACACCAGTCAGAATGGCTAAGATCAAAAACACAGGAGACAGCAGTTGTTGGCGAGGATGTGGAGAAAGAGGAACACTCCTCCACTGCTGGTGGGATTGCAAGCTGGTACAACCACTCTGGAAAGCTGTCTGGAGGTTCCTCAGAAAACTGGGCATGACACTCCCGGAGGATCCGGCTATACCACTCCTGGGCATATACCCAGAGGCTTTACCTGCATGCAATAAGGACACATGCTCCACTATGTTCATAGCAGCCTTATTTATAATAGCCAGAAGCTGGAAAGAACCCAGATGTCCCTCGATGGAAGAATGGATTCAGAAGATGTGGTATATTTACACAATGGAATACTACTCTGCAATTAAAAACAGTGAATTCACAAAATTCCTAGGCAAATGGTCAGAACTTGAAAATATCATCCTTAGTGAGGTAACCCAATCACAAAAGATCACACATGGTATGAAGTCACTGATAAGGGGATATTAACCCAGAATCTTGGAATACCCTAGACACAATTCGCATATCAATAGATTTCCAAGAAGATGGAAGGAGAGGCCCCTGGTCCTGGAAAGACTGGATGTAGGGGAATGTCAGGACAGAGAAGGGTGAGGGGGTTGAATGGGGAAAAGGGGGAGGGATGGGGGCTTATGGTTCTTTCGGGGAGGGAGGAAACGGGAAAGGGGAAATGAGTTTGAGTGTAAATAAAAAAAACTTAGAAAATAAAATAAAATTAAAAAATAATAATAAAAAAACCACACATAAATGTACACTTATCCTTCCTAACACCTTTCTACATTATGCAGTGAACATTCAATAATTAAAAAAGCATCTAGAGCACTTGCTTAATCCCTAGGGAAATATAGGAAGATAGAGAAACACAGTCAGCAAAACAGAAGAATACTAAGGAAACTCCAGGCTGTGACATTGTTGTTTACCCTCCACATCTTGATCCTAATGTCTAACAGGCAGAAGAAGTGTGTGCTTTACAGATAAGACATTGGTCTAAGCCACCTAAGATTCTCATTGACTAGTAAATCATCACTAAAGGCAATTCCAGGCAAAGCTGATAAATTTTTCTTCACCTCTGGCCCATGTAATTTTCTAGAACTTCACACAACATGCCCATACTCTGGGTTATACAGCAGGGTTGGTCATGGCTAATGAGACTGGACAATGTATTAAAAAAAGTTGAAGACAAGAGTATGTAATGGACCTTTGAGAATAGTTTCCTTATTTTAGTTTGTCTTTTCAATTCCTCTTTTAATAGGTGCAGTACTCCATTCTGCAATGTCCTGGTGACTGGCAGCAATGACACAAGACCCCTGTGATTTGGATCCATTCCAGGAGAGGTATGGGAATCTTCTCCTTTCCATTTGGCAACATGTGCTTTACAATGCTAATGAAGGGTACAAAATGTGAAATTTAATCCAAACCTTCCCCAACAGGGCTGCTCTGTCTGGCCCCAGTGGGAGAGGATTCTCTTAACCCTGCAAAGACTTAATGCCCTACTGTGGGGGGGAAGGAGACTTAATGCCCTACTGTGGGGGGGACACCTGGCAGGAGGGCACACTCTCAGAAGAGAAGGGGAGGAGGGATGGGGAGATTCTGTGAGTGGGGACAGGGAGGGATGACAGCTTTTGGACTGTAAACAAAAACAAAAACAGACACCTCAGCTTAAGATTTTACAGGTGGCAGGGCCTCTTAAACACACTCTCCTCCAGTCCACAGTACTAGAGTCTAGTATGATCAGAGAGACTTCATCCAGCAACTGATGGGAACAGATACAGAGACTCACTGCCAAAGATTAGACAGAACCAGAGGAACCCCACAGAAGAGGGAGAGAAAGGTTTATAGGAGTCAGAGGAGTTAAGGACACTACAAGAACAAGGCCCACCCAATCAACTAAGCAGGGCTCTGAGGGACTCACAGAGATTGAACCAACAAACAGGGTGGATCTTTTCTTTGTGGGACTCCCAATAGTGGGAGCAGAGCCTGTCTCTGACTCTTGTCTGCTTTTGGGACTCTTTTTCTCATATTGGATTGCCTTGTTCAGCCTTAATACAAGCAGTAGCACCTAGTTTTATTGTAACATGTTATGCCATGTTTGGCTGATATCCCTGGGTGGCCTGTTCTTATCTGAAGGGAAACAGAGGAGGTGTGGGCCTGAGGGAGAGGGGCAGGGACTGGGTGGAGAGGAGGGAGGGGAAACTGCAGTTGGGCTGTAATATATGAGAGAGAATAAAGAAATTGAGGAGGAGGAGGAGGAGGAGGAGGGAGAAGAAGAAGAAGAAGAAGAAGAAGAAGAAGAAGAAGAAGAAGAAGAAGAAGAAGAAGAAGAAGAAGAAGAAGAAGAAGAAGAAGAAACCATTGACTTCTCTTACTCAGCCCCAGACTTCTTCATGAAATGCTTATTACTTCCTCATGCTGAGAACAACCTCACTTAAAAGACCTACTCAAAAACTCTGAAGCTTTTTCCCAAATTAAGGGTATTAGAAGTTTTGTGCAGGGCTGGAGAGATAGCTCAGCAATTCAGAGCACCAGCATACCCATGTTTACTCCCAGGTTTAGGGTTTTATGTGTTGTAGTCCTGCCTCCTTCCAGTGGGCTTCAGAAAGAAGATTCCTAAATGAGGGCATGTCTTGTATCCAGACTATATATTCTGAAGTGTCCTTTGCTGTGTTCCCCTTTTGTTTTGAGATGAACAAATTGTTACATTTGGAAGTTTGGGCAGAAAAGTTCATCTTCTCTTCCAGAGTTTTACTTATTTAATTTTAAGTTGAGGGATTCTCAGTACATAGTGCTGAGTTCCATAAAGACAATCTCTTTCAATGATATCCTGTGTGTGGAACATCTTCATACCCCATTGCTCCCTGTCCTGTCCTGCTCTCACTACCCTACTATTCGCTTTCCTGTAGTCTCCTTTCACACTGCATACAGAAATGGTTTTATGTCTATAAGTAAATCTAGGAAACAACTGAAAGAACACATGCAATGCTTGTCTTAGTCTGGCTTATTTTGCTGAATGTCTTGATCTTATAAGGAAGTGAGTCTGTGAGTTCAACTAGAGCTGCAATGATGTGGAAAGGCTGGAATGTTGTAGGTCCAGAAGCTAATGATTTTATCTTGGGCTAGCTTTAGTGTCTAAATAGCTGTTCTTTTCCAACCTCTGTGTCAGGACTAACACCCTGTGACTGATAGAGGGGTGGCTGCAAGAGATATAGAGCAGAACAAAGCAACCTCTTCCACTTCTTTACCCCAGCCAAGACTGCAGGGATCTTGGTAGCCTCACCAGCCTGTAAATCCAAGACCCTTTTCAGAGTGACCACAAGGTACAATGTCCTTTTTCATTGTGGGAATGCCCAGCCCTTAGTTGTGTGGCTCAGGAGAGAGACTGAGGTAGGATCTATACTGGGGTTTTAAGCCTGTTTCCCCTAACTGAGGGGGGCATTCTTCCTGTTTGGGGGGCTCTTTTGCCTTATGCCTGTGGTCTGCCTTTGTTTCTGTCCTACAGAACTTGGATACTCTTGCTTTTACTTTTCAGTTTTACAGACATAGACGACTGTGGGTGGGGGACCCAAAATGATGCCAACATTTTCTGAGTACCGTTGTCTGCTTTTCATAGGTTTCTGTTTAACAATCTCTAGTTTCTCTAGTTTACCATACTAACATCATTTTGCAACTTAGTATCTTTATAAAAAAATCCTCATTAAACATTTTTTTTGTATTTACAGAACACACATTATATTCTATAGCAGAAGGAATCTTTTCTAAAATAGAGCATATTCTGGGATACAAAAAAACATTTACAACCTACTACACTTTTTCAGTATTGTGCTTATAATTCTAACTGGAGCAATAACATAAGAAAAAGAAATCAGAAGGATACAAATGGTGAAAAAAGAAGTCTCTATCCCTATTTGCAAATGATGTGATGATATAGGAGTCCAAAAATTCTACAAGAAAACTTCTTCTTTTTTTGGGGTGTTTCTTTTATTTATTAGATATTTTCTTTATTTACATTTCAAATGTTATCCCCTTTCCTGGTTTCCCCTCTGAAAACCCCCCATCCCATTCCCACTACCCCTGCTCCCCAACCCACCCACTCCCTCTTCCCTGTCCTGGCATTCCTCTACATTGGGGCATCGAGCCTTCACAGGACCAATGGCCTCTACTCTCATCAACGTCCAACAAGGCCATTCTCTGCTACATATGGGGCCGGAGCCATGGGATCCTCCTTGTGTACTCTTTGGTTGGTGGTTTAGCCCTATATTTTTACAACAGACACCAGAGAAATCCAGAATAACAATGGAATATTTTATAATCCTGTATTACATTAAACTGTAAAATATAAAAGAAATGGATGAATTTCTAGATTTAAACAAACCCCAAAAATCCATGAAGGAACCTAAACAAACCCATAAGAAGTAAAGAGATAGAAATAGTGATAAAAAGCTTTTCATCCAAAAGAAAGTCCAGGGCTACTTGAATTCACAGCAGAATTCTACCAGACAATTAACTAAGATCTTAAACTATTCAAAGAATCAGCTCCTGGTTTCATTGATTCTTTGTGTTGTTTTCTTTGTCTCTATTTCATTGATTTCTGCTGAATTTTTTTTTTTAATTTATTGCCATTATCTGGATTAGGGTTTGGTTTATTCTTGGTTTTCTATCTTTCTGAGTTGCATTATGAAATGTGTATGATTTTTCTGATATTTAAATGTAGGCATTAAAGCTTCAAAATTTCCTCAGAGGACTGAAATCAATTTGTCTTAGAATTTTTATTGTGTTGTGTTCTCATTTCCATTTAATTCCAGAAAATTTACTTCTTTCTTGATTTCTACTTTGACACATTCATCACTTAATATTAAGTTGTTTAATTTGCTTCCCTACACACACACACACACACACACACACACACACACACACAGACAGACACACACACACACACACACACACACACACACACACACACACACACTGGTTAAGGATTTGGGTTAATCCATGATTATCACAGAAAGCAGACATGCGTGACAAGTAGCTGAGAGGTTTATATCCTGATCCAAAGACAGAAAGAAATACTACGCCTGGCCTGGGCTTTTGAAATCTCATAGCCTGCTCCTACTTCCTCCAACAAGGTCATACCTCCTAATCCTGTCCAGTTTCCACCAATTGGGAACCAACCATTTAAATATATTAACCTATGGGGGCCATTCTCATTCGAACTATCACAAAAACCCTTTCTAAAACCTCTCTATAATACTGTGCCTGCTTAACCACAGATGGGCTTGTTAAGTGTTAGTATTCCTTTAAGAAAGGAGGGGATAGGCAAAGTCATTAGATTCTCATCTGAGTATTTGGTAGCTCCTCCCAGCTGGTTGAATGCAATTAGGATGTAACTGCATGAGACCTCAAGGTTTTCTGGAGAAAAAACTAGTAATAGGAAAGGTGCCTACCTATTTTATATATATATAAAATGTTTATGCATAGAATATATATATATATGTGTGTGTATATATATATTATCTGTTTATACATAGAATATATATATATATATATATATATATATATATATATATATATATACTATAAAGATCTCAATAAAAATAGATATTGCCTAATACTCCCTTAGGAAAATGTCCTACAGCAAATGGTAAGTTTATTTGCTAATTTTAGATCTCATAGTATTTAATTGTTCTTAATCAGAAAGCTTTATATATCAAGGTTAAGGTGGCTAAATGTAATTTCAGATGTTTAGTTTTTTGAATACTTGCTTCTTTCTTAGCTCTTATTTACATTTTTTCCTCCCATTCAAAGTCAGGTATATCTTTAAAGCTCTTGCAGAAATGTAAATTTTCTTCCTCTCGGGAGCTGTAAGACCATTGGAGGGAAGAGGAGGGCAGCAGTTAAAAAGAAAAAAAACTATAAAATTCTAATTGGAACAATTATTCAAAACTTACAACAAAAATGGTTGATAGTTAATAGTCTGAGTACAGGTTATCTTAACTTGGTACAGTGTGTCATGTATCTGTCTAGAATTCAACTCTTGTTTAGAGAAATAAAAATTTTTAAAAAATGAATGAAATGTCTTATAAAATATGAGGCTATGTTTTTGTTGAAAAAAAAGATTAAAATATGTTTTAGATGAAGAATCAATTTTTTTATGATAAAATAAAATTTTGTCCAAGAAAAGAAAGATGGGACCTAAGGATAATATATGTTTGATGATTAAGATTCCTGCGTATTTAATGGTTTATTCATGTTAACCAAAAAAATTAAAGATGTATATCTAACCATTTAATAACTCTGTTAAGCTTTAGCTATTTGGAGAAATGGAGCATATAGAATTCCCAGGCAAAGGACCTTGGGAGGAAGAAGGAGATCCGCTGTGCCAGGAGGAGGAAGGGAAAGATGCTGCACCTGAGGAGGGGACAGAGAGATAACCGTCCTGACCTGGGAAGAGTGGCCTCAGGAGGTCTGCCTGACTGGGTGCAGGGCAGCAAAGATGGAATGTACATTTTAATAAGTAATAACTTGAAAATATCAGAAAGAGGTAGATTAGCCATGTGGAGGTTTGGTTGTGTGTGTGTGTGTGTGTGTCTGTGTGTGTGTGTTTGTGTGTTTCAGGGTGGGTAGTGAGGAACGTGCTGCCACTGCCACCCGGATCAATTTGATTAGATTTAACTGGGTACTGCTACACAGAGGCAAATTGCAATTATTCTGTACTCAGTATCTCTGGAGGTGACCTACCTTGGCTTTCAGTTCTCCTCTTAGCAAAAACTAAAATCCTCAGGGCTAAGAAGTAATTACCCAATTGTGTAGGAAGTCCCCAAGAAAGTGTTAGGTAATCTAAGACAGAGTCCCTGCCACAGGGTGGGCCAGCAGGGCAGCTGAGCTATGGCCACCCATTTAAACACTAAGTTGCAGGTGCCATGCGTGGGTGAGGAGGAGAAGGCCTGGACCATGAAAAGTTCCCCCAGACAGCCTCTCTGGGTCACCTCCTAGAGGTGACCGACACAGCTTCTTCAATACTGTGGCCACTGGAAGCCAACAGGTCTCTACTGGCAGAGGCTTGAGGACTTCAACAGGAGACCTCGGAGATAAAGGTCACTACGGATTCTTTGCACTTTAGACTCATGGAACTATTAATCTTAATGCTTCCTATAGGATTAGCCACAATGGCTCCCTAGGACTGGAGTCTGACACACAATTTTACTGCTATATGTGGTCCAATAGTCAGACTCTGTTGAAACTGGTAGCTAAACTTTGTCCAACAACAAATACCTTGAGTTAAATTAATGTTTCTGAGGGTTGAGAAGTGGAGAATGAAACAGCTTAAGAAAAGTCAGGTTGTTCTGACCCCTCCCCACCCCCTACTCCCTTCACATACACCCAACACCCCCTTCCCTTGGGAGCCACATTTGTCTTCACGTTCCTCTTGATAAAGTGTTTTATAACACCAGAAGGACCAACCTTCGCACTTGGTTCCTCTGGAGGAAAGGCCTTGTGTAGTGTTTCAGAAGATCAAAGGTTGCACTGTAAAGACCCTTCAGCCTATAGCAGAAAGGACATGACTGCAGCCTTTTGACTTTGAAAACCCTGAGCTTACGCTTGGCTAGCTGGCTACAGGACTCACTAAGCTCTCAACTGGCTTTAATAAAGTATGGTGATGTGTAACTTTCTCACACGGATTATTTCAGGTTTTATAGCATCTTCTGCCAGGTACAGGCTTTGTCTCTAGCAGCTATGAGAAAAGGGGAAAGGCAGGACACCAACACTCTTTGCTTAGGGGAAGTCCAGCCATCCAGGCATGGCTACCTGTGCCCAAAGGAGGCCTAGTCAAGGCCCAAGTGTGCAGATTATGCCCAGATGCTAAATGCCCAAGTCTGATTAAGGAGTTGCTGGTGGAACAAGGATCTATGCTATAGATAAAAAAAGGCTGGGGTGAAACACTTGCCATCCCTGCTGCCTTCCTTATTTCCTTATTCACAGTTGTCAAGAGAAAGAGGCAAACTCTCAGAACAATTCATGTGGCTGCTGGTTATTTCCCAGTAATGTTATGAGTGTTAAAATATCAACGAAGTCAGAATTGTAGAGTCATACAGAGGCTTAAGTCATGAGGAGTGTGTGATAATTTAATCCTTAGCTGCATGTACTGGAGGACATGATCACTACAAGCGAGCCAAGGAGAGGAGTTTAAGAAATGCTCAGTGCTTCAATGCATATGCAGCAGAGGATGGCCTTGTTAGACATTAAAGGGAGGAGAGGCCCTTGGTCCTGAGAAGGCTAGATGCCCCAGTATAGGGGAATGCCAAGACAGGGAATCAGGAGTGAGTGGATTGGTGAGCAGGGCGAAGCAGGATGGGTTAGGGAATTTTCAGCGGGGGAAACCAGGAAAGGGGACAACATTTGAAACGTAAATAAAGAATACATCTAATAAAAAAAGTGGTAAAAAGAAAAAAGAAAAAAAAAGAAGAACTGCTCAGTGCATTTTACAGAAATCGCCTCTCCAGCACTATGCTATCCCTAGCATGTGAAATGCCTTTTAGCTGTAGAGCACAGCTTATTTCCAGAGACTTTCAGGGGGCCTCTTTGTGAATGAAGACTTGCACAAGGCTATACTCTAAGTGGCAGTCTGCCTCCCACGCTTCTCTCCAGGTGTGATCTGAGAGATACTGTATGTTCTCTAGAGCTCTGTGAGGAGCTTGGGAAGGTGTAAGGATGCAGGGTGACTGTCTTGAAAGATAAGATGTGGTAGACACAGATGTGGGAAGATTTTTAGGCAGCAGAAACTTTGTCATAAATCTCAGTCTGCTGATTCTGATTCCTCAAGACAATCAGCTCCAACACCATCTTAAAAACTGGCTAAGAAGCTGCTCAATGTCGATGTGAGAACTTTCAAGATCAAGCAACCTACCAAAAATACCACAGCCTCTGTATGGAGAGGGCCCGCACACAGCACCTGGAGCCGCAGCAGTCTTCATAGGAACGGCATCTGAGGGAGAGAGAGGAGAGGGAGGGAGGGAGGGAGGGAGGGAGGGAGGGAGAGAGAGAGAGAGAGAGAGAGAGAGAGAGAGAGAGAGAGAGAGAGAGAGAGAGAGAGAGAGAGAGAGAGAGAGAACAATTTTGGGTTAAAAAGGGTAGATTCTTTTTCACCACGGTGTTCCATCCAGAATCACTATAAGCATTAACATTCTTAGAAAGAAAAATCAAAATGGATTCCTTTTGGAGAGGCTCCAGGACTGGAAAATAGCATCAACTCTACCAGATCCATGCTCCAAGGAAACTATGAAACAGATGAGTGATATCGAGAATGCGCTCTATGCTGACTTGAACCTGGGACCATGGGAACAGTGGGCCTGCCACTATATACCTCACAAGTTAAAAGCACAGGTTACAGAGTGGCGTTAAGTGAGGAGGTCTGGGTACTGAACAGCTATGTGATTTCTGTTATTAAACCCTATCAGCCTCAGCTTCTTTGATAGCAAAATCGAATGATGGGAACCCTTCAAGTGATTTTAGGGCCTCATCTTTACATAAAGACTATGTCTGCTCAGGCTCCCTTATCCCACAGATCTCTACATACCCAAGGCCTCCGGCAGGACCCAGACTCAGGAGACATGTTCAGGGGCTGTCCTAACCCAGAAGAACTGTTTAAGAAAGACCCTGACTGGAGATGAGATCTATTGTAGACCTGAGATGACTCATTAAGCTTTGCCAGTATTTCATCTCCCCCTCGACCATGTCAGCACTCCTGGGTAACTAATGTTACAAAGAATATCTTCCCTTATATGTATGTGAGGAGAGAGGAACACTTAAGGGAGATATTGGACTCTTACAGTTAGGGTGAGTAGAAATCAGACAACAATAAAATAAAGAGAAAGGTCTGGTTCATATTATGGTTTGCAAAACTAAACATTCTTAGCAACTACGTTAGATTCATAATATGAATGCTAAGTGTTTACATGCCTCTCCCTCCAGTGCAGAGGGGTCTATAAACCAAATGAGTTGTACATACAAGACTATACAATTAAGATTGTATGTGATATAAGACTCCTACTGAGTTTGAAGAAGAGTCACAAGTATGGGAAAAGTGATGTGGTGTGAGGTGATTATAACTAAGACTATGAAGGTGAACATTGATTTGAAAAGGTCAGATTGCTCTTTTATGAAAAATGTTTTCTGGAATAGATTTTTGTCATATATGTGTTTATATAATAGGCCGTACCATAAAGCATATTTATCAGAGCTACTGTTGGGAGAGTCCCAAACAAACAAACAAAACTTGGGTATGCTAAAACTGCTACTGTGTCCAAAACTGGCTTCTGTCATTCCCCTGGGTAGTTCTAGGTGGCCCCAAGTCCAATCTGTTTGGCTCTGGGGTTACTTTCTATTGTTAGTAGTTCCAAGTAGGACCAACCTTCTGGTCTCCCACATCTGAGGTAAAACAAGGTTTGGCCAAATGGCCACTATCGTTTTTGCTTCCAATTCTACTATTCACTATTCAGCAATGATCAACTTTTCAAGGCATACTTCTCAGGAAGATACATGTGAGTACTCTGTTCATCTGCTACAGATGAGCACTGTCTTCTGACAGCGCAGGGGCCAAGGTGGAGCTCTTCTGAGCAGTATACTTCTCTCCTGCTCTTATGCCACATTTGCAAAATGGATTCCTCTGGGTTTCCCTCTTTGGGCTTAACCTCAGCTATAACAAGAACTATTCTCTCCCATCAATCAGAAAATCCATGCATGATGCAAACAATAAACCAGAAGGAAAAACTCATTCTGTTGTCGCCATGCTGATGGTAGTCCATCTGTAACTTTACATAACACATGTGAGGGGTTACAGTGGTACATCTAATGATCAGAATGTCTTTCCAGAACCACATTTGCTAAAATGTTTCACTTTTACTGTTGCCCTTATAAGAAACAGCCTAAGTCCTGACATCCTACAGAGGAAGCAAGAAGACAATCTTAAATACATATTTAGAGCTCCTTGCCTAGAATTTTAACTGTGTATGTATTTAATGTTTAAATATAAGGGAAATCATTACCTGTGTTAATGTATCACATGTACCACTCAATATATCCCAGAATATCGTGAGCAGAGTGGGTTATGAGTTATTAATTCAGATTCTTCCTTTTAGGGAGACTCAACAACATCTAAGCCCAAGTTCAGTTTTTAGGAACTAGTTGGGTAATATCTGCTGCAAATATACATTGTCAAATGACTGTATACTTTCTTCTTTTAAAACGCATTCATTATGGCCTCTTTAGCTAGAATTCATTCACTCTTCAGCATCCCTATGGCTCCTCTGCCCTCTGGCCTGATTCTCAGTGGCAGATGCTACCACTCAAAAGAACAGTTACTAGGGGATTAACACTCTCGTCCCTTTGCCTTTACCACTTTCTGCCAATAAAGCTGATGATGTACTCCAGAACACCCTGCTACCATTTCTAATAGAGGCAATTATAAAAAAAAATGTTAATTACAACTTTGTACTCAACTAAAAGTAGAAAACATTACCAGGTGGTATATAGTATACTAAATAAGCCCATTATCTAACACATTCAAAGTACCCAATGCCTGGAAAAAGCACTTATGTTCCAAAGGAAGTCATTAATACTAAACTAGGTATAAAACAGATGGTGACAACAGAATGGATTTTCTGTCTCGTTCTACTGGGCATCAAATGTATAAATTCTCAGGCTGACAGGTGAAAAGAACAACTTTCTTACCCAAACTCACCTGTTAGCACTTATAATTATATGGACCTGTAACTTTTGCTTGGCAGAAATGGACAACTGTTAGCCAAGTGCTTCTCACTGCACTCTGGGATCCAAATGCAGACTTCTACTAAGTTCATAGAATTGGACACATCACCCTGAGCTAATTTGTAATTTTGTATATTCCAAAGATGACATCAGAGTGTCTATCTCACTCTTTTTGGATGCATGATAAGTCATGTAGTGCTTAAGGTGCAAACTGTGAAAGGAAGAGGAAGTCTGGGTGCTTTGGGGCCACATGCTTGTAGTGCATTCCATCAGCAGTCTAATAATGCAAAAATTAGAGATGGTCTCTCTACCAAGTTTTAAAGATGAGAACTAAGATGTGTCATTGTTAGCACTGTCCAGGAGTGAAAAGGGTCTGGCCTTTAGACACATTTATTGTACAAATCTCAAGAATAGACTGTGAGGGCACATTAGGTCAGGGAATATTCAATGTCAATAAAATAAAAATATTTCTATTTTGAAAATAGCCAAATATTGACATAGAAAGATTCCCCTTTAGGCTAGGTGTGATGGCTCAGCCTTGATTGCCAGCACTCAGGAGGTAGAAGCAGGGAGATCTCTGTGGTTTCTTATATTGCCTGGTCTATGTAGTGAGTTTTAGACCAGCCAGCACTATAGAGGGAGACCATCTCAGAAAAACAAAACAAAACAATACACTCCCTTTCCTTTCAGTTACTATGATTGACTGTATATTCTTGTTCTCTCCTTTGCACCTTCTACAAAAATCCATATTAAAAAATGATAATCCTGAATGGGAAGTTATTTGAAGGCAAACCTTGACAAGTTATCATGTCATAAAGGTGAAGCCCTGGGGGTGGGGGTTGGAGTGGGGGATTAGTGTCTTTATAAGGCCAGGCAGGACACAGCCTGTTATTTCCCCCTACTGTGTTCTCTACAGGGAAGGGAAGGTGGCTGTCTACAAACTACACTGGGTCACCTGGCACCATCATGGGCTTCTAGCCTCAGGAATAATAGAGATATAAATGTTTGCTGTTTTAAACAAACTCTTGAAGTTGTCCTAGTAACCCAACATCATGCAGATGTTAAATAGATCTCAGTTAAAATGGCAAGCAAGAAATTAACTCTGAGTGTGGCAGAGCAGCCGTAATACGAGTTCAGGGTGCAAGGCATAGAGATAAGAGGTCTTGAAAGCTATAAACTGCTATCGTCATAGGGTGGTGTAAGATGACCGGGTGTGGCTAATAATTAAACTTTATAATTTTATCCTTCAAGTATTATTTGACTTAATATCTAATTTTCAGCTAAGGACAGTGGCTTGTCTATGGTGCCAACTACTTAAGATCCCAAGGCAGAAGAATCATTTGGGTCCAGGAGTTCCAGTTCAGTCTTGGCAACACAGTGAGATGCCAACTTACTTAAAAAGAAGATGCAATCTTTTCCCTGCTTACAGCACTAAGACTCTATATTTCTGTTTGCCAAAATAGGAGGGTTGAGGTTTTGTGTTGTTATTTCTCTTTATTTGGTTTTCATTATCTTTTCTTTTTGTTTTCCTGTTTTGCTTGTTTCTATGCAATACCAAATATTTTAACTTGATGTCTGGACCTGTTTGGACAAAGCTACCAACTATAATTCTTCCTCTTCCTGGGAGACTATGCCCAAGTTTGGCACAATCTTGACTTCCCATTACCCAAAGAATTCCAATTCTTGCCCATTTTCACACTTCTTGTTACTATTATTACCAACTGCAACACAAAGAAATAGTGAAAAACCTTCCATCAACTTCTCAATGCAAATACCACAACTCTCATCTTAAAGGAAATATGAGATAGTTTATTCTGGAGCCATTCTGACTGACCATGGCCTGGGAACACAAATTTAAACTACCCTAAATTCAATATTCCAGTTTTATTTTTCTACACCTAGAAGGTATGTATGTGTGTTGGGGCGGGGAGGGGGGGGAGTCAAGGTAGATGGGAAAAGCTGTTTTGCTTTCCTAATCAGTTTAGAAAATTATTAAGGTATAATTGATATACAAAGAACTGCATATTTGATTTATATAATTTGATAAGCTTGGAGATGAGTAGGGGTGCATGACATTCTGATCATTTTAATACTATACATCTATGCACACTTAATATCCTATATTGTAAATATTGTTTTCATCTCTTCAGACATAAGACATCAGAGCTTTTATGTGATTTGTTATGAAGTCAGAAGCATCACAGATTGAGAGTAAATTTCTGATTCTTTTTCTATCAACATTACTTGACTGCAGATCAGAACCTTCCTTCCTGTTTTGTTTTCCCTAAATAGAGTGTGCTTGTCTGTGGAGATATATAGTCATACTATGATGGTCATTTAACCATCTAACCAACATATCCAAGGTCAAAGCCAAACTGTGGCTTCAAGAAGGAACGGATGCTTGCCAGCCTTTGCTTTAGAGATCGGTTTATCATCAGAAGACACCTTCTCAAACTTGCATAAGCCAACATTGCATGTATTTTGGGTGGTTTGTGGCATTTACTTGAAGAAATTATACTTTTATTTATACCCAGGAGGAAGAATCATAAATACTATAACTCCTACAATTAGCAATCCAGATGGATTAGAAAGTACTCATTGTCTCATAATTGGTAACTCTTGAATAACTCAGCTACAATAGGGTAGAGGTGAGTCGACTTCATGGGTCTTCACACTCCTGCTGAGTTTCATCAACTCTATAAAGTCTTTGAAAGTCTACACTGTGTTCCCAGGATCCAGCTTTTTCTTCTTTTCTCATTTTAGTAAACTGCTGCTCATTTAAAATCACTTTGATTCAGTCCTGTCTTGGGATACAGTCTTTCTAGTTTGATATGATAAGATTCAGATTAAGACATGGTAAGATTAAGAAATACCAGATCATGCTCCACTCTCCCCCTACTCCCTCCACATTTGTGTGATTGCTTTGTTCTCCCTCCCAAGTGTGACTGAGGGGTCCTCACTTGGGCCCTTCAGCTTGTTGACCTTTGTGAGTTCTGTGGACTGTATCTTGGGTACTCTGTACTTTTTAACATCCACTTATTATAAGAACATACCATGCTTGTCCTTTTGGGTCTGAGTTACCTCACTCAGAGTATTTTTTAGTTCCATCCATTTGCCTGCAAAACTCAGGATGTCCTTGTTCTTAATAGCTGAGTAGTATTCCATTGTGTAAATGAACCTCATTTTCTGTATCCATTCTTCTGTCATGGGACATCTGGGTTGTTTCCAGCTTCTTGCTATTACAAATAAGGCCACTATGAACATAGTGGAACATGTGCTCCTGTGGCATGGTGGGGCATCTTTTAGGTATATTCCCAAGAGTGGTATTGCTGGGTCTTCAGGTAGATCTATTCTCAATTTTCTGAGGAACCTCCAGATTGATTTCCAGAGTGGTTGTACCAGTTTGCAATCCTACCAGCAATGGAGGAGTGTTTCTTTTTCTCTACCTTCTCACCAATGTGTGTTGTCACCTGAGGTTTTGATCTTAGTCATTCTGACTGGTATGTGGACTTAAAGGGAGGGACCTTAGATGAAATGACTGACAGTAGGGTGAGGGAACTTATAGAGTCCACCTCCAGCAGGAAGACAGGGCATCAAATGAGGGAGAGGGGGGCCATTCCACAGTCACAACTCTGACCCATAATTGTGCCTCTCTGAAAGAATTACGGGGATGAAAATGGAGAGGAGCCTGAGGAAAAAAGGCCCAGTGACCAACCCAAAGTAGGATCCAGGTCAAGGGGATGTCCCAAGTCCTGACACTATTATTGAGGCTATGGAGCGTTCACAAAAAGGGACCGAGCATGACTGTACTTCAGAAGACCCAAAAAGCAACTGAAAGTGTCAGATGCAGATATTTGCACCCAACCAATGGACAGAAGCAGCTGACCCTTGTTGGATTAGGGAAGGTTGAAAGAAGATGAGGAGGTCAACCTTGTCAGAGGACCAGCAGTCTCATTTAATCAGGACCCCCGAGATCTCTGAAACATTGGACCACCAAACAGGCAACATACAGCTGGTGCTGATATGAGGGCCCCTATACAAAACTGACAGATAAGAGCAGTATGGGAAGAACGGGTTTTGTCAGGTGCTAGACAAGCCAGAGACAAGACTATCTGTCCATCCTATACTCCCTTCCATGCTTCTACTTCTAGGTATGGCTTCCCTTCCAGTATTAAGGATGTGTTTTCAAAGAGGCATTCTCACATTCCTTCTTTTAAGTACATTTACATCTGAATCCTTCTCTTACTCTGCCCCACCAGTATGGAAGCCAGAGATGTGACTCAAATGCTCAAAAAGCCTCAGAAGATGCTTCAGATCCAAGGCAATAGTTGAGCATCCAGTGGTCTGTAACTGTATTAATCTTAAAAGGTTGACCCAGCATTCCAAGAGAAGAGAGAAAAGTCAAACACCAAGAACAGTCTTTTGGTGTAAAACCTTTTCCACCCACCAGTACTTACAGGACAATGGGGTAACTTACTATTTTAAATCATTTGTGTTCAAGTCAACAAGACTCAATCACTAGCTGGGCAGGGGACAATCTTGTATGAGAAACACCTAAAAGGCTTCTTCAGTGAGCAGTACATAAACATGATAATTCCCTTGCCTGGGCCAGGGAGACTGGCATAAATCATGTGCATGATCCATTAGCTTAGCTCAGGAGACCCCAGAGAATACATCAATTTCAAGAGAGATTACATCAGCCCTTCTACACTTTCTCCCATGGCCATAAAAACTTCCTTAGACAATGTAATCTTTGAACCCTCTCTCATCCTCAGAAATTTTTCTCACTTTTTTAAAATTACCACTTTTCTTCAGTTGCAGAGATGTGACTTTATAAAAATATCACTTACATTCTAAGAGACTAGAACTTTTGCTGGAGCTCATAGCAAAATTATCTGAAGTCACTTACAATTTAAGACCAATCTACTATGTATTTAAACTAATTTGCCAATAAGAACAACATAATAACCAACCTTATTTGCCTTGGATTTCCCATGAAATAAACTTTTATAACCTAAGCAATAGCTACAATCTTAAATTATTGTATTCTTCCATGACCTTAACCCATAGAACACATTTATATCACTTGCTGAAAACAGTCAATACAGAGAAGTTGAATGCAACTTCCTCAAATCAACTAGAAAGATTGAAAGCATTCATTTAAGTTTATTGATAAAACAATCACTTTTGTTATTTGGATGAGTTTGGATCTATTGGAGCTAGTGGTTTAATCCATTCTAAATACTCAAAGATTTATACAAAGTAACCCATTCCTTCCCAGTGTGATGCTTTCTGTGCTGTTCTGTAAACACGGAGGAAAGCCATTTGCTAGGGACAAACACATACAGACAGAAGACAGACCAGGCAGGCACAGATTTAGATTCATACAACAAAGGATGGAAGACCCAGGGAACATGAAGTAGATAACTCAAATCAGAACTTGCTCTTGTTAAATGACTCTAAGCAAAGTGTTTTGACTTCATTCCTTAACGTGATACATCATTGGTGACTCTGTTAATCATTAACATATATTTCAGGGCACCCAGTTTCTCATTTTGAAATAATTCTTTTCTACAAATTTTGTTTTATTTATGTGTACTGTAGTTACATCATTTCCCCACTCCTCCTTTCAACTCCTTCAATGCTCCTCCACATTCCCTCCTAAATTTATGGCCTCATTTCCTTTAACAATTGTTACACACTCACACACACACACACACACACCACACACACACACACAAACACACACATGGTTTTAGAGACAACATTTTTAGAGATAACAAATCGGAGGGCTAGACTATTGGCATTATTGGCAAATACTAATTCTCCCTCTCTTGGTAGTAATGAATTGCCTATAAATCTTCATCTAAAGTGGAGCCTTGTGAGGATTTCCCCATCCATGTCAGTATATCAACTAGTGCTGTCATTATGCAGGTCTTCTTTAGACAACCATATTGCTGAGATTGTTTTAGATACAGCCAGCCTGTCATACATAAAAGACACAATCTCCCAAGAGATGCTCTTGTACTCTGGCACTTACTATCTATCTGCTCCTTCTTCTTTCTCATTCCTTGAACTTTAAGAGTAGGGGCTGTGTTGTAGATATAACAACTGAGGTTGAGGATGTCAACCAACTGATTTCTACATTTTGAGTAATTGCAGATTTCTGTAATAATCTTTGGGGGGAGGGAGCTTCTTTGATGAGGGGTAAGACTGACACTATCTTTAGGTATAAGGATAAAATATTTAGAAAGTAGATAGAATTTATACTAGTTTACCAGGGGCAGTAGTGTGTTCGCCTCTATGTTTCATGGCCCCACTAGCCTTAGGTAGCTGGCTAGCATTATAGTATCAAGGCATGAGCTCCATCATATGGGGTAGACATTAAGTCCAACTAGATAGCTACTGGTTACCACCAGTATATGCATGCCCCTATGTACCTCTAGGGAAATGATGCCATGATTGTCAATGATGTGGTTCTGGGCTTCACAGCTAGGTAGGACTATTACTTTCTTCCCTTGGCAGGTTAGATATTACCATCCAGTACTATGAAAGGCAGTATTCAGGAAGGCGGCTTCCAAATACTATTCAGCTTGAAACCTCCAAGTCTTGTGTCTGAATTGTCTCCAGAAACACAGTTTTATCTCTAAATTCTGGGAGGCAATCATAGACAATAACCTATATTGTTTTCAGAGTCTCTTGGACTCCCTTGGACAACAAGTGGAAAGGGGGTTTCTCATGACTCTTACTGGGGATTTTGTTAAGACAATCTATAGCTCTTGGTGGTAAACATTATCACCCTATGGAGCATAATTTTATTAAAGTATATTTAAGTGTACTTGTACACAAATCTATCTATCTATCTATCTATCTATCTATCTATCTATCTATCTATCTATCTATCTATCTATCATCTATCTTTTTTTCAATTTAAAAAAAAACATAGGAGGTCTGCCTATTTTCTCATGTCTCCCTCAGTTTCTTCAGGAACATAAATTTTTAATTGTAAGTCTTTCACCTTCTTGGTTAAATTTACTACTAGATTTTTTTTTAAGACTATTGGGAATGGGAGTATTTCCATGATCTCCTTCTCAGATGTTTTTTGTTTATATATATAAAGGGTATTTTGTAAGCTGATTTTGAATTCTGTCACTTTGCTAAAACTATTGATCATTTCCCGAAGTTTCTGTTGGAGTTTTTGGGATCACTTATAACACCCTCTGTAATCAGGAATAATTTTACTTATTTTTATCCCATTAACTTCCTCTTCCTATGTGACTACTCTAGCAGGAGAGAAATTTTAGTAAAAAGGGCTAGGGATAGTGAACAGTCCTGCCTTGTTCCTGATTTTAATAGGTTTGCTTGGAAGTTTTTTTTTCTTCCCCATTTTGTATAAATATTGACTGTGTGTTTGTCATAGACTGCCTTGATTATGTTGAGGGATATTCCCTCCAGTCTTACTCTCTGTAGGACTTTAATCATACAGGCATGCTGAATTTTGTCAAAAGTTTTTTTTTTAAGATTTATTTATTTGTTTTATGTATATGAGTACACTGTAACTGTACAAGTGGTTGGGAGCGATCATGTGGTTGCTAGGAATTAAACTCAGGACCTCTGCTTGCTCTGGCCCAAAGATTTATTTAGTGTTATATGTAAGTACACTCATTGTAGCTGTCTTCAGACACACCAAGAAGAGGGCATCAGATCTCATTATGGATAGTTGTGAGCCACCGTGTGGTTGCTGGGATTTGAATTCAGGACCTTCAGAAGAGCAATTAGTGCTCTTACCCACTAAGCCATCTCTCCAGCCCTTTGTCAAAAGTTTTTATTGCACTACTGAAATGATCATGTAGGTTCTGTCTCCAAATTCATTTATATTATTGTTGCACTTATTGGCCTACATATAGCAAATCATCCTTGCATCTCCAGATTAAAATCAACTTGACACAGTGGATGATCTCTTTGATACATGCCTGTCTTTGCTTGCAAATATTTTGTTAAGAATTTTTTTGCATCTGTGTTCATCAGGAATTCTGGCCTGTGAATTTAGGGTTTTCTTGCGTTTTACTTGGTCTTAATATTAGAGTAATATTGGATTTGTAAAAGTAGTGTGGCATATCCCTTTCATTTCTATTTGTTTGAATGATTTAAGAAGTATTGGCTGGATATTTAGGAAAGTCTTAAAGAATTCTGCTATGAATTTGTTTGGACCTGGGCTTATTATTATTTTTTTTTAAGTTGGAAGTCTATCACTATTTCTGTAAAAGTAACTTATTTGCCTTATGTAATTGTCATCTTGGAGACTTACTGCTGAATAAGTTTGCCCTTTTTAGTTCTTTCTGACTCCGGCTGGCTGGTTCAGCTTAGTTGTTCTGGCACAAACTGCCCTCCAAGCTGACTGATTCAATGTGGCTTCTCTCAGCTTCTCACTGGATTGCTCTTCTTGCTCTCAGACTAACTCTGGCAATCTTTTCTAATCTTCTGGCTCTTTCTCATTCTCAGATTCATTCTGACTTCACCTGTGTCTAGCTTGTTCTCTCTGCAACTTGTCTCTGTAAAGTATCCCTGTAAAAATTGCCTCTGGACTTCACAAACTTAATTGCCAAAAACTCCACTCTACTCACTTTCTCTATTCAAAAATCCAATCAGTCCTATACCTATAAAAGAAACCACTCCTGGAGGAAAAAACTGACCACAGTCAAATCAGCAGGAAGGCACTATACTTACATATAGTATGTGGGATAGAGTCCTTCAAAATACCAGCAATGTTTTTTGGCCTCTGTGCACTAGAAATAAAAGCAAAAACAAAACAAAAAAAAACTTTGTCAGTGGTTTGTACACTACTGAAAAGGTCTCAGGAAGTTAACAAGGAAAGAGTGGCAATGGAGGAAATCATAGAAAGCTATCAGAGACGCAAGCAATAAGTAAGTAATGGGAAATTCCATCTTCTCCCGTTCTCATAGATGTTTTATTTCTTCAAAACATTTTTAAAGGGAGGGAAACTGAAGCAACTATTTTCCTATGCCTGTACATATATTATACACAAATATTTCCTTAAGAGGGTAAACAAAAGACAATCCTTGGGGAAGGAGTAGCTAAGGATCAAACAAAGGGCCCCATGTACACTAGGCAAGTGGTCTAACCACTCAGCAACACTTAGCCCCCATTTTAAAACATATGATAATTCAAAATAGCAATTAATGAAATACAAAGCACTGGGAAGTCTATTTCCCCAATACTTTTGTTTTTGACAGACATCTCCTGTATACTATCACTATTTCCAGGTCTTTATGTTTTACAGTGTCATGAAAGCCACACTCAAACTATTCACTTGACAGCAGTGGGACCTAGGGTGTCAGACAGTTTAAGTGAGGTTTCCTCAGCAGCACATAAGAGCTCCAGATCAAGTGTTCTCTTAGATGCAAGAAAGGAGAGGGTTGCCACCACTGTCTGCCTTAGTTCCTCCTCCTACCCAACTCCATCCCCTTGGGGCTGGGCCACCAAGTGGCACTGACACTAGGTTCCCTGAGTTCTTCCTTGATGCTGTACTTAGCCATTTCTCTCAGGCCATCTGCATTCCTTTGTGACTCCCCAACAATCTTCCAGGGACTCCACATTTGGATGGAACCCAGGTAAGCTGCCCATGCCTTCCTCCATCTCCCCACCTCCATTTTAGTCTTTCCGGGTTACATCTAACTGGACCACCCAGAGCTCCAGAGACTAAACCACCAGCCAAATAGTACACATGGAGGGACCCATGGCTCCACATACATATGTAGCAGAGGATGGCCTTATCTGGCATCAATGGGAGGAGAGGTCCTTGGTTCTGTAGAGGCTTGTTGCCCCAGCATAGGGGGATGCTCTATAGGGGTTAGGTGGGAGTTGGTTAGTGGGTGGAAGAGCACCCTCATAGAGGCAAAGGGGAGGGATGGGGCCTTGGTGGAGGGAAAACCAGGAAGGAGGATATCATTTGTAATGTAAATAAATAAAATGATTAATAAAAAATAAATAAAAATTACTGCTTGTAAGAAGCTTTATCCTCTAACCTGAAAAAGAGAGTGCCCTTAAAACCAAGACTGCGAAGTAATAGTCACTTAGGGAATTGATGGAAGTGGTTTCCCATCCCTAATTGTACTGCAGAGACCTTGATAACGTCTTACAAGCAATATTTCTAAAGTCAGCCACTCTCTTAAAGACTTCAGGAAGATGCATACCATAAGACACAAGTTAGATACATACCATAAGACACTACATATCCTGGGGGGAGGGGGGGATCTGTGAGCACCCATAATGTTATGGACACAGTTTCTCTGCCTGGTTTTAACTAAAGGGATGCATGTCAACAGATGTGGCAAAGGACCTGAACTCAATTACATTAAAAATCCTTATCTCCTACAGATAAAATTATTCCATACCAAAATTAAAAGTCAAACAAGAGTAAGCAGTAATACAGAAAGAGTAATATCATTAAATAGTTGAAAGGTTGGCCGAAGAAAAGACACAAGGAAATGAGCAACTTCTACAACAGAACAGGTTCATTAAAAAAAAAAAATACTAGGGAAGGGAGGGCTCCAGCTCTAGAAATGAGAACAAACACCACCCTCTTGCAGACTACAAACAGTTGTTGGAAGAAGCAGGGAGAAGGGCTACAAACCAAAAGGATTCCTTTTCTGGCCCAAGAATGGCCACTGCCCGGAATGTCCAAAGAATGTTGTACAGATAAGAAATAACCCATATACGTCCCTTATAGCCAGTCATTATCAGGGGTCTGCAGAGGCACTGAAGAAATGCAGGAAAACAAATGATTTTAGTCTTGCAATGTGGATTACTACAGTGTGGGATAAGTATCAACATATAGGAAATAAGTCAAAATAATTTGGCGATAATTAACAATAATAAAAAATTATATAATTCCCTAAGAAAAGATAAGCTTTTTAATTAAAAAGATAGAAAAGGAAGTCCTGACATCTCCTGCTGATAAGAATATAAAGAAAAAGATGCATAATGCTGCTAGGAGAATAATGTGTCTGAGGACCACACTTTTTCAATGCACCTCAATAATTTTTATTTTGTAATATATATGCCTTTATTTGTTTTGTAGTAGGATTGAACTTGTGTGTAGGCATGTGTTTCAGTTGCTCACTGCCCCCTCCCCAACATCCCTCATGTTTTATTTTATTCTCATTCTAGAACAGGAGATCATTAAGTTGCCTACACAGGCACTGAACAAACTCTGTGCCCAGTTAGGCATTGAAATTTCTATCCTCCTGTCTCAGCCTCTCAAGTGTTTGGGATTAAAAGCCTAAGACTTATAAAAAAAATGAGTTTAAATGGAATTACCCTATAATGGGTAACAATGTCCTTACTAGACATCACTCACAGACTATCAACTATAAGGCCCACTGATAGGAATGGGTACCATTGTTGGAGTTGTTGGCCATTGAGGTGCCATATTCCCCTAAACATTACAGGTTATTGCCACTAACTCTTAGTTATCCTCCAGAATGTGACAGTAAGACCCGATTGTTGAAAACTCCATATACTTGAGTCCTAGAAGATGGAGAAATCAAGATATAGACCTAGAAGCTTGCTTCATTTCTACTGGCTAGCATTCCTAGTATTGGAAGGTGCCATCCATGCAACCCTCAATAAAGGTCCCATCAATATGGGAAGTCATGACCATTGATGCAAAAATGGCATGTCTTGGGAATAACCAACTACTTTGTGATTGGATTTAAAGCCCACTCCAAATGTTAAAATTCTGACCTGGCATCATTATCAGGTCAGAGAACCTGTGGCTAGACAGGTCATGGGTGGTAAGGGAGAACCTATTATCATTACTCTGCTAAATTGGCATGGTAGTAAATGACTCCTAATGATTTACTGCTATGTCCATAGTGTCTCTCTCAACCCTCATCTGAAAAGTTTCATTTTGGTGACTAACATAGAGATGAACAACTGGGTAATGTTCAGATAGTAAGAGACTGAAGAATGCCCAGTGCTAAATGAGACCTCTTTATTCAATGCCTCCTTCCAAGGCTCAGGGATCACTGCAGAAAAGGGAGGTAGAAAGACTATAAGATCCAGAGGCAAGATGATAGATAGATAGATAGATAGAAGGAAAGAAAGAAAGAAGCAGGCAGATCTCTGAGTTCAAGGGCTGCCTGGTCTACAGAATGAGTTCCAGGACAGCTAAGGCTACACAGAGAAACTGTCTCAAAGAAACAAAACAAAGAGCCAGATGCAATGAATTTCAAGAAAACAGTATTTTATAGACCCAGCTGAGCAGTTGTACAAATGAACTTACAATAGAGAAGGCACAAAGTATCTATCACCTGTAGCCAAAGATCTACTGGCGATTAATAGTTTCTGAGAGGGAGAATTATTCTTCTAAAAGGTGAAGCCCCTGGTAGGTTGCTCTGCTCCAGGGAAAGGCCACACGTCCAAGAGTAAGTATATGGGCAACACACACTGTATTTGATGGGCTTAAAAACTGGGCTCTCAAACTTAGGAAAGGATGGGATGAGTCTGGGAGGATTTGGGGATGGAGTAAATATGATAAAACCCCATTGAACAAAATCATCAAAGAACTAATAAAATTAAAAAACCTATAATTTCTTAAATAAAATTCAGAAATTGATAATTTAAGACATAAAATTTCATATTACACTTTCAATATGATTTAGCTAACAAAATTATATACTCAAAGGAAACAGTAGTAGGCATTATCTTTCTTCATATTGTGGAGGAACAGATTAACACAGGAATACTCTGCTTCTCCAACAAAATAGTATGCTCAAAATTACATACTTTTCTTACACATTAAAAAAGAAAATAATGTGGAAACTGTCAAGAGGAAAATCCAATTCTTACCTCAAATGGAATAAACAGTTTATCCTGGAGTCAAATATGAGTTGCCATGCTCTAAGAACACAGATTCACATTATCACAAATTCCAAGTTTCAATAGAGTAAAAGGTTTGTTCATGAAGTCTTCATATACACACAAAATAGTCATAAATCAAGACATCTTTTAAAAATGTTTGTAGAAATGTTAGATAAAGCAATGTAGGAAATCTGAACTCAGATGCTATGTCACTGTATTTTTTTGCTTGTTGGTTGCTGGAAGCTGGTGGTCTATTAATTCATTTCATCCTCATTACCTGTCATGAGGATGGTAGGTCAGACACAGATGTGAATAAAGAATAGCTATGAGGGACTAAAGATAACCTAAGATAAACTATGATTAGAGTATGGATCTACCACAGGCTAATCAATCACTCAAGTTCTAAGCAGCTCACTACCTTTGCAGAAGGTTCGGTGAAAGGTATGCCTTCTTTCCAGAAACACCTGTTCATAAAGATATGTGCTGTAGAGAGCCAGACAAATCTAAGGCTTTTCTCAGAGGTTCTGAAAAAGGGACAAAAGAAAAATAGCTTTGTGTCCCTGCCCAGGGTCAGACTTAGCAAAATCCAGTCTTGGGCTGGGACCTGGGTCTTAAAGGAGTTTAGGCTTTTGGCTTTTCTTCCTGAAGAGACTGGATTTATCATTCCCAAGACCACTGTGTGCTAAGTCTGCAATGCTCTGGATACTCTGCTCCCCTTGTGTAACATTGCTTACACAAATGCCTGCATCAGCAGGATGCTAAAGTCCTGCCCATTTCATGCCATCATATGACAGTTTCTGCTGAACCTGGCTCATTTTTCTCCTGGAAACATTATATGCAATATTTCTTAATAAGTTTGCTTGGCATAAGATACAGCTAGTATAAGACCTGATCCCAAACTTTTCTGTCTCCTTATCTTCTGATCTCCTGGTCCTCTCTCAGGACCCTGTCACTGAAGAACCCTGTTAGCCTGGGTCAAAATGTACCAAAATACTCAGGAGAAGTCATCTTTCATGTGCTAGCAAAGGTTTGTTTTTGCTACTGTATAGTTTGATTGTTTCCACGTTCTTTTATGAATCTCCTAACATTTTGTTTTCGAGTACATCTTAGAATCTAATAAGGAACTAAAAAGTGTGTACAAAGAGATATTTATGATATAAAAGTAGCAGCATTTAATAAAGAAAATCGTCCAATGAAGAATTAAATAAAAACTAACATGAGCAAAGATCATAAATCATATACAAGGGTAGAAGGCTGGCTTGAAACAATGATCACAGAGTGAGCAATGGGAACTGCACTGAGATAAAGGTTGACATGGAGTGTGCCCACTAGCCAACTGAAAATACTGCACACGTTTTCTTTCAACTAATAAAATTAAACACACATGAGGAGAGTTGTTTTTGAATGGCATGATTTCTCTAAGATTACTATAAAAGTACCTCTTCCAACTGTAGTTCAGCGGTGGGGTATGTTAAAGATTCTACAAGGGTGCCTGACTGTTTGGCATCCAGACTCTTCTTACCTTATATTACATTCTTTTAACACTACCCAGAAGCTGCTGTGCCAAAAGACATGAGGAAGAAAAAATGGAAGCCGGTGCAAAGGCAGGGGCCACTGAAAAACCCAAAGGACTTTCTGCCCTTGTGCAGAGTTCTGAAAATCATTTACCAACTTTAAAAACACAATTAGAAAACAAAATTCAGGAGAGTTGGGTGAACCAACTCCAGCTCGATTTACTGAGGTTTAGTTTATATACCATCCACACCATCCATTTTCAAAGTAGTTTGGTGAATGTTAGGAAACAGCTGGGCTCTCATTTCACTTGAGTTTCACTCACAACATAGCTTTCTGTCCTCAGAGTTCTACATTCACCTTCATCTCTTATCTTACTTAGTGGGTTTCTACTCTATATAGTCTTGCCTTTTCTACAAGACTTGATAAAGCAAAATCTTTTTTTTTTTATTTTTTATTTTATTTTATTTTTTTTATTCTGGACAGGGACTCTCTACATAGCCCTGTCTGTTCTCTACATAGCTTTGCCTGTTCTGGAATATACTATGTACACAAGGCTGGTCTCTAACTCACAGACATTTGCCTGCTAATGCCGATCCTTCCCTTTTTAAAGTTACATTTTCTGTGTGGATACTGTCCATGTTATTGCACTCTGTAGAGCTTGGGCCTCACTGAGGGGAAACACCATTCACTAGTTGGTAGACATTTGTGTTGTCCTATGTTTAAGCTGATATGTATGCTGCTGGTAGTGATGACAGGTGTTAGAAATGGGGCAGGCAGTTGAGGGACACTGATTCTTGTCCTTGGACAGAAACAGGAAGTGTCTTAGGTCAACATTGGCTGGAGACCAGAAATGCCAATAGTGCTTGGGGACTCTCCTCCATGCTCTGATTCCTAAAGGGTTTTAGGGTTACTTCTTCAGAAGGGAGAATGTTACAATAGATTGGTCCCTAAATCTCATTTCTTTGGTAGCACTACAAAAGTAAACACCAGATTTGCTAATCCTTGGGATTTAAATTACCATGAAAAACGGTGACCTTTTCAGTTAGGCAAAGTCAAAAAAAATAGAATGTAAATTCAGCCTCCTGCCCTGGCTATAGAACAAAACTCATTTACTTCTGAGTTCCCAGGGTCTAAACCACCAACCAAGGAGTACACATGGAGAGACCCATGGCTCCAGCCATATATGTAGCAGAGGATGGCCTTGTTGGGCACCAATGGGAGAAGAGGCCCTTGGTCCTGTGAAGGCTCAATGCCCCATTGTAGGGGAATTTGAGGGCAGGGAGGTGGGAGTGGATGGGAGGGTTGGGGTACAACCTCATAGAAGCAGGAGGAGGAGGGATGGGATAAGGGCTTCTGGGGGGAGGAATCAGGAAAGGGAATAACATTTGAAATGTAAATAAATAAAATATCCATTTTTTTTTAAAAGAGTCAATCCAATAGCCAGAGAGATGGTTCAGGGCACCAGCTGCTTTTTCAGAGGATAGGGTTCAGTTCCCAGCACCCACATAGTGATTCACAAATGCTAACTCTAGTTCTGGCCTCTTTGGGTACTTCTCACACATGGTGCAGACATACAGTGCAGTCACATGCATGAGTGTGGTGGCACATGCCTTTAATCTTGGGGGCAGGCAGATCTCTTTGAGTTCAAGATAAGCTTGGTCAACATAGTGAATTCCAGGACAGGAAGGAATATGTAGAAAGTTCCCATGTCAAATGGGGAAGGAAAAGTCCAACTTGGCCTGCCAATCACCGAGCTAAGAATGTACCTACCCAGCACTCTATCCAGTGGGATTTCTAAGTCCCCTGAAGACATGCTGGGGAGAGGAAAGGATCAACTACCCTCCCATGTGAGAATGTGCTTGTCCTTCCCAGAAGAGCCTTCCTGATGCAGCTGTCTGCCGTTCCCACCATGTAACACCATGCAGCCTCTGCCATATGGCCACCCACTTTCCTGAATCCTAACTTTAAAAAGTGCAACTTTTCCTTTCTTTTTGGCTCTTTTTGGATACTGACTGAAGGTTGACTGTTTTCTGTGACATTTTCTGGGCTTGCTCACTCACTCTCTAAAGCTCTAAGACCTCTACTGTGGTTTGCCAACCTCCATTGCAGAAGACATGGCCTTCTCTCTCTGCTCCATTTGCCTATTCTAAGGAGCAACCAAGGTTTGCAGTTTGCCTTCCCTGTTGTTTGCTCTCAGATTCAAATAAAATTATCCTTGAGCTTCCTTTTGAGTCCATTTTTAAATTATTTTCTTATTAAGACTAAGAACCCAAAAAGAAAACCTCAGTTTCCCTGGTAACTTGAAAAACATTTGCATACATGTCCTTATATCTTGGGTAGATGTCTAGAAATAGAATTCCTAGGCAACAAAACACACCATATATAACTTTTCAACTTTATTTTATTTTTTAAAGAGACAGAGTCTTGAGCTTTCTGGGTTGAGGTAACCGTACCTCACAGCCTCCTGAATACCGAGAAAACAGGTACTCATCACTACACACAGCTTCCTTGTATAAATTTCTGAGAAACTGTCAATGTTTTACCCAGCAGTTACATTGCCTTATATGCATACTAAAAAAAATGCAACAGAGCTCCGGTTTCTCCATGTTCAACCCTTATCATCTGTTCTTTTGATATCAACCAGCTTGTAGTATACTAATATCACACAGTGGCTTACCTGCCATTCTCGTATGCATAATAATGTATGCTTATTACAGCTAAATTAAATGGGAAGAAATAGTCACTGATATTGTACGTGTGTGTGTGTGTGTGTGTGTGTGTTACTCACGAATAATTTTCATATAAAATCTCACTTTAACAACATGGTCATCCTGAAAGTTAGGTAGAATATCCATTTATAAATAAGCAAAGGCCACAGACAGGTAAATTGGAAATGTAATTCAGGAAGCAAATACAAAATGGGAACAAGTTTTGTTAGTTTCAAATGTCTGTGTGTTCTCTCTAAACTCTGTATAATGTTATAATAGATGTTATAATTTCTTGTGTCACCAACAATCAATCATCCTATCTTTTAGAATATGTGTCATATGCTGCATAAGAACTAGCATGAGATTTATTGTAGACATCATTTCACTAATGGAAAATGGAACAGATATCTGAATCCAAATGAAAGAGCCTCAACTCCAATGACCTCTGTGACTTATTAGGGATGATCTTTCAATACTCCAGTGGTGGTTTAAATGAGAATGGCCCCCACAGGCTCATATATTTGAATGCTTGGTTCATAGCTGGTAGAACTGTTTGGGAAGAACTAGGGCGTATGGCTTTGTTGTAGGAGGTGTGGCATTGGGGGTAGTCTTTGAGGCCTCACAATCCTAGGCCATTCCTAGTTAGTTTTCACTGCCTCACACTTGTGGGTTAAGATATAAGTTCTTAGCTATTGCTCCAGAACCATGTCTGCCTGACTGCTGCCATCTTCACTGCCCCGACTGCACAGATTCAAATCCTCTAGAATCATAAGCCTTAAATTAAACTCTTTCTTTTAGAAGTTGCCTTGGTCATGGGGTTTTATCACAGCAATTGAAAATAACTATACAGCAATTTCTACCAGGATGTAGGTGTTGCTGTGATAGGCCTGATAATGCTAATTTGGGGACAAATGTGGAAGACTCTGGACTAAGGAAGTGGCTGAATGCTGTACTCAGGGCTTAACAAGCATCTAGCAGGAGCTTGGAAAACTAAAGTTCTGAAAATAATGTGGAGATCCAGATCAAGAGGTTTCAAAAGGAAGCAATAGTAGTAGCTGGGCTAGAGATCATTCTTGTGGTATTTTGGCAAAGAACACGGCTGTCTTCTGCCCTGGTTAGAAAATTTTGGCTGAGGCAAAACTGAAAAGCTTTGGACTAATTTCATTGTCAGAGGAGATTTCAAGAAAGCATAATATTGTCTCTGTAGTACAGTTATTAGTAATCATTCTTATGTATGTCTACAACAAAAAAGCAGGCAATCTGGGATAAAAAGAAACACAAAAATATACAAATAGAAAAAAAAAAGAAAAGAGCACCAAGCAATTTAATATTTGAACCAAGATTTATGCTGGAAAAGGAAAGAAGAGGCCTCATTCTAAATGGAATAAAGGGTGTGATGCCCTCAGGGCAAGGCCACACCCTGAAAACCTTCTAATTTGTTAAAAGGAAATACATTAGGAATTTTCTGATCCCACAATAAATGAAAGCTTATGCAACAAAGGAAAGTTTACACAAATGTAATTCAAGGGAACCAGGCTCCATCCCAAGCAGGCAGCTGAGCCTGGCAACATTCACAATGTGTTCTGACTTTAGAATTATAAAGGTTTTAAGAGTGAGGGGCTATAGAATCTTCCTGTCATGAAAGAGATCTGCTGAAATCAGGTGTATACATGGAGGCCCTGAGAGACTACTGCAGAAAGCTGTGAAAGTCAAGCCTGGATTGAAGTAGAAACACCAGGAAGTTCGAGGTGTCAGAGCAGTAGGATGCCTGCCAAAGAAAACTGCTTACAAGGAGTGGAACCAGGCCCAGAGGGAAGGGTGCTTCAATCAACAAAGCAAAAAGGGTGGAGCCATCTAAGCTTTTTAACATAAGACACTGAGCTCCAGGACTGAGTTTGCCCTGCTGGGTTTCAGTCTTGCTTTGCTTTAGTGTTTTCTTCCTATGCCCCTTTCCTCCCAATTGGGATAAAGCTATATATTCTCTACCACTGTTTGTCCAAAACATGTGGTTTCCTCTAAGATACTGCCTTGAGTTTCAAAAAAAGACTGGACTTTTAAACCATGTTGACACTGTTAAAGATTCTGAGAACTTTTTAAATTACTATAAATACATTTTTCAATGCAATATGGCCTCAAGCCTATGAGCGTGAGAGAGTGGAATATTTTAGATTGACTGAGAATGAACCACATAGGCTCATGTGTTTGAATTTTGGTACAAAGCAGAACTGTTTGGGAAGGAGTGGGAGGTATGGCCTTGATAAAGGAGATGTGTTACCAGTATTCTCTCTGCCTTAACGCTTGTGAATCAAGATGTAAGCTCTTAGCTACTGCTCCAATGCCATGTCTGCCTGCCTGCTTCCATGCTAATTGCCATGATGGCCATAAGTTCTAACATTGTAGAACCAGCCCTATATTAAATTCTTTCTTTTATAAGTTGCATAGTCATGATATTTTGTCACAGCAATTGAAAAATAACTATGACATCCTTTACCACATCTCCAGGAACAAAAACAAAGCACCAGATAGATATATAACAACTTCACAAAGAAGACAACCTTTTTGTGCTAGAAAGGCCAACACTCCACAAACATCCACAGAAAAAAGGAACCCGAAGCCTAGGCAGAGGGCAACTTATGAAAAAATTTCCTTCTTTACTTTGCCATCATCTGATTTCTATTTTAGAAAGAAAAGTGTGTCACAGCTTCTGATGACAAAAATAATACTGAAAGCCCAGGAATCTCACATGACGAATCACAAAAGCAAAACAAAACAAACAAGCAAAATCAAAAGCTTCAGAATTGAGATTAAATAAAGACATGCCTTGAGCTGAGTAAATGATGACATCACTCATATCTAAAAACAGCATGACCTATTAGAACAAACATGTCACAATACACAGCACAACACCTGTTTCTGTGCTTCAACAGCATGGGAAGATTTGGGCCTGGTAACTAGTTGCTTTTGAGCTTTGACTTCTTCATCTACAAAGTATTAAGAAGTGGTCAGGTAAAATAGCTCAGTGGTATATCAGGTGGTATTAAAGTAGTCTGTCACCAAGCCTGACAACCCGAGTTCAATTGCCAGGACCAATTTAGTGAAAGGAGAGAACAGACTCCTGCAGTTTGGAGAATAATAAAAAAGCTTTCCAGATAAGAAAAAGTTCAGGGCCAGATGTATTCACAGCAGAATTCTATCAGAATTTCAAAGATGTACAACCAATACTTTTTAAATTATTCAAAAAAAATAGAAACAGAAAGAACACACCCAAACTCCTTCTTCAAAGCCAGTATTATTCTAGTACCAAAACCAGATAAAAACACAACAAAGATAAAACAAAACAAAAAAACAAAAAACTATAGGTCAATATCGTTGATCAATAGTTGCAAAAATTCTCAGTAAAATACTTGCAAGTCAAATTCAGGCATATATCAAAAGATCATCTACAATGATCAAGTCGGCTTTGTTCCAGAAGTTATGGGGTGATTCTAAATATATATATATATATATATATATATATATATATATAAATAATCACATGATCAGTTCAATAGATTCATGAAAAGTCTTCAAAAACCCCCAACATGCCTTCACTATAAAAGTCCTAAAGAGAATAGGACTGGAGGGAACACACCTCACATAATAAAGGTTATAAGTGACAAACATGCAGCTAACATTACTGTAAATGGAATGATACTCCA
Source organism: Tokudaia tokunoshimensis (assembly GCA_036184795.1). Taxonomy (NCBI): domain Eukaryota; kingdom Metazoa; phylum Chordata; class Mammalia; order Rodentia; family Muridae; genus Tokudaia; species Tokudaia tokunoshimensis. The sequence goes on along the minus strand of BTHU01000002.1, from coordinate 79,628,973 downwards.
AGAAATCCTGTTTAAATCATGAACAAGATAGGGCTGCCCACTATCCCCAGTTGTTTTCAATATAGTACTGGAAGCTAGCTGGAACAATAAAGTAAGAGAAGAAAATTAAAAGATACAAATAGGAAAGAAGTCAAATTATCCATCTTTGGAAATAATAGGATATAATACACAAGAGATATCAAAGATTCAACCAGAAAACATGTATAAGTGATCAATAATTTCATCAAAGAGGCAAGATGCAAAATCAAGTACGAAAGCCAATAGCATTCCTATACAACAATAGTTTTCACATACACCAACAAAATACACATTCCCATTTACAAAGGGGGAAATAACTATCTAGGAAGAAATCTAAATTAGGAGGTGAAAGACCGCTACAATGAAAACATTAAATCTCTGATAAAAAGACAATGAATAAGGCACTAGAGTATGGAAAAGACTCCCATACTCATGGATTTGCAGAATCAGTGCTAAAAAATGACCACTGTACCCAAAGCAGTTTATAGATTCAATATGATCCCAATCAAAATTCCCACAATGTTCTTCACAGAAATAGATGAGACCATTCTAAAATTCATATGGAACTACAACAGACCCCAGATAGAAAAAGAGCAATGTTGAAGCGATTACCAGTCCTACAGAACTATGTAATAAAACAGTGCTGGCACAAAAGCATATATATTTATCAATATAGCAAAACAGAAGATCCAAACATGGGCACACATAACTACAACTATCTGAGATTTGACAAAGATGCCAAAAACATGTTGAGGAAGGGGAAGGAAACATCTTACCCAAGGCATTCCAGGGGCAGAAGTAGGACAGTATAGGAAATTCTATTATAGGCAGGCTACAAACATGAACATGGTGCACACAGTAGGAAGTACAGGAAAGTCTATTATAAGTAGTAGGCTACTGGAGAAAAAATGGTACCGTCAACAAATAAGGCTGGAAAACTGGGTGCCTACACATAGAAGAGTGAAATTAGATCTGTACCTAGCACCCTTAACAAAAATTAACTAAAAATGGATCAAAGATGTCAATTTGAAACTGGAAATGTTCAAACTTCTAGAAAAAAACATAGGCAGAATCATACAAAATAACTACTGGAATAGAATGCTATCTACCCAGGAATTATGGCCATCAACTGACAAGTGGGTTCTCATAAAAACAAAGGAAACTATCTAGAGAATGTAAAGAGGATGATGAAAACAAGTAATATACAAAATATATAAACAACTCAAAAATGGTCAAGAAAAAAAAAAGATCAGGTTTTAAAATGGGCTATGAATCTGAACAGAGAGTTCTGAAGAGAAAAAAGGCACGACACTCCCAGAGGATCCTGTTATACCACTCCTGGTCATATACCCAGAGGCTTCCCCGGCACGCAATAAGGACACATGCTCCACTATGTTCACAGCAGCCTTATTTATAATAGCCAGAAGCTTGAAAGAACCCAGATGTCCCTCAACGGAGGAATGGAGGAATGTATATTTACACAATGGAATACTACTCTGCAATTAAAAACAATGAATTCACGAAATTCTTAGGCAAATGGTCAGAACTGGAAAATATCATCCTTAGTGAGGTAAACCAATCACAAAAAACCACACATGGTATGCAGTCACTGATAAGGGGATATTAACCCAGAATCTCGAATACCCAAGACGCAATTCACATATCAATAGATTTCCAAGAAGATGGAAGGAGACACCCCTGGTCCGGGAAAGACTGGATGTAGGGGAATACCAGGACAGAGAAGTGAGAGGGGGTTGAATGGGGAACAGGGGGAGAGAAGGGGCTTATGGGACTTTCGGGGAGGGAGGAAGCGGCAAAGGGGAAATCATTTGGAATGTAAATAAAAAAATATAGAAAATAATAAAAAATTAAAATAAAATGGGCTATGAATCTGAACAGAGAGTTCTGAAGAGAAAAAGAAACACGACTTGGAAACATTTCAAAATGTAATTAGCATCCTTGACAATTAGGAATATGAAAATTAAAACTTGGAAATTTCATCTCACCCCAGTCAGAATGGCTAAGAACAAGATTCTAAAAGTCAGTTGTTGGGAAACATTGAAGCCAAATAGCGTCTTCTGTACATGACAAGGTACACTCATGACATCACAGCAACTGTGGCATCTACACAACATCTGCACAAGGTCAAGTCAATTGGTACTCTAAACAGAGAGTAGGGGGCAATTCATGAATGCCACCTCAAAGTCCTTGAGCTATGGACAATGGCTTCTGGGGCAGGGAGAGTCAATTTTCTTTAAAGGAGGGATCCTGGTAGGCCACCAACATTCAGTGGATGATACCACACTAAGGAGTATACAGGAAGCACAAATTGGATTTCATAGGCTTTTCTTTTCTTTTTTTCTTTCTTTTTTTTTTCTTTGAGCGGGGGAGGGAGATGAGAACAATGACTGTGGAAAAGAAGGTAGAAAGGTAGATGTGAACTTTGAATGGGGGAGGATTGAGAAGTGAATGTGACTAAAATACACTGTATGAAATTCCTAAAGATTAAAAGTATTTTAAGTGTGCCAGGTGTGGTGGTACATGCTTTTGATCCTAATACTCAAGAGGTAGGAGGTAGAGGCGGTCAGATCTCCATGAGTTGGAGGTTAGCTTGATCTACAGAGAGAGTTTCAGGACAGCTGGGGCACAGAGAAACCTTGTCTCAAAAATCTAAAATAAATAAATAAATAAAATTAAGTGAAATTCTGGCATTCTCGAGTCAACAAAATTTAATTAGGATTAATATGGACTTACTAAAGATTGATGTGTAAAACATTCATATAAAGCATACTTGTATAGACATAAAAATGTAATACGTATTAGAGTGTATACAGTATTTTATTGTATTTGCATTGATCGACATAATAAAATATACTAAGGATACACAAAGCCAGACCAAATAATGCAAACACTGATGAACTACGACTTGTAAGTACATGTACACTATTTTAAAGCATAGATGTTAAGTATTACCAGAATCAATTAAAAGAATTGAAAGTACTTTCCTCTGAAAAGTAGCAAGGCACAAAAATTCCTAGCTCCCCCATGATGGCTCACAGTAGTCTGTAACAGCGGGATATCCAACGCCCTTTTCAGGGGTACATATGGCTCATAGATCTACATGAAGGAAAACACCCGAGCTAGTTACTCAGTGCTGCTGAATCTATGGTTACTGAAGGAGAATCTACAATTACTAATTTACTAAGATGGCACAATCCCTTATAATCTATAACATTTGTCCTTATTCCCATAGGTAAGTGTATCACTCCTCATCAAAGAACACTTCTTTTTGCCACAGATGAAGACCAATACAGAAAACCACAACCAAACAAAATGCAGAGTCCCAGTGGATACATCTACAAAACGTTCTCATTCTAAGGCTCAGGAAGCACTGAAGAAGTGAGGGTGAAAAGATTCTAAGAGCCAGAGAATTGGGAAATTTCCCTTGAGATTGTGTCTCTTAGTTTAATCAGAAGCTACACACATGAAATCTCACCAGCATGACTGTCCAAACATGAGCTGGTCAATGATGGGACACATGGACAGGGAAAAACACACAAGGTATTAACCCTACGAACTACAGGCTATTGAGCAGAGGTGAGACCCAGAGTCATGGTCTTCCCCAGGGAAGAGTATGGCAGTAGTTGTCCAGTGCCAAACAGTCTCCACTGAAACTTTCCATACAAGTAATATTATATAGACTGAACAGCTTATATTCTGCATATACACCTACACAGGTATGTGTGTGTGTGTGTGTGTGTGTGTGTGTGTGTGTGCATACACATCTACAAATACACATTTGCGTGCAATAATAATTAGTGGAAAATGAAGCCATGAATTTGAAGGAGAGAGGGGAGGGTTTGGACTCAATCATGATTGAGTTTTATTGTTGTTCAGGCAAGCATACTATAGAAGAGCCAAATATTCCTAGACAGGAAATTAGGTAAAAGCTATACAGGAACTCTTCAAGAAAAGTTTTACAACTTTTCTAAATCTAAAAATTACTCTAAAATTAAAAGTTAATGTGAAACCATACAAATACTTTGTGTATTTCTCTGTATAGCCAAAACCCAAAAGCTAAGAAAAACATGAATTAAGGCCTCTAGCTTGGAAATGGAATGGCAGGGCCAAGAGTAAAGAGGCTGAAGTAGGAGGACTGAGATCACACAGAGTCATGCCGTGCCAAGAGCTGATCCTTGAATCTTACTGCTACAGTCAGCTCCTCCAGGAATATAGGATTCCATACTCTGCCCTGAGTGCCTCTGGGAAACAGGAGAAGGGCAGTCTTTGATTTGCAAATGAATGAAGCAGAATCACATTTGACCCATATTACACTAACTGTCCTACCTGGCAGAAGGCCAGCTATATCATAATCCCACTGACCTGGATTTTAGCAGCCCCAGGTGAGCTGTAAAGCCTAAGAGTAGTCAAAAGAAGTGGTAAAGAAAGGGTTTTGATTTAGTGTCCTCACCTACCAACCTGCTCTCCTTCCCTGCCTTGCCTTCACTGAGTCTGAGGAATTAAGACAGAAATGCCTGGGATACCACACACAGGATCTTGACAAGACTAAGACTGCCTCTCCCCACAAAACTGGATAACTGTGAAAAATAGCAGTGTGCTGGCTCCTGTGACTTAGGAGGCTTTCTAACAACAGACAACAAAGCTAGGAAGTACCTAGTCATCTTAGGTTCATTTTATCACATTTTATATGAAACCTCATACTTCTCTAACATTAAAGTATAGCAGTCTTTAAATTTAACCTTCTGTGAACCAATACATCTTACCAACTTTCTGCAAATCACAGAATCTCAAATGTCTTAGTTAGGGTCTCTATTGCTGCTACAAAACAATATCCAAGACGCAAGTTGGAAAAAAAGGTTTTATTTGGCTTATACTTCCATATTGCTGTTCATTATTGAAGGAAATCAGGACAAACTCAAACAGGGCAGGATCCCGGAGGCAGGAGCTGATGCAGAAGCCATGGAGAGGTGTTGCTTACTGGTTTGTTCCTTGTGGCTTACTCAGCCTGCTTTCTTACAGAACTGCCAGCCCAAAGATGGCACTACCCTCAATGGGCTGGGCCCTCTCCCATCAACCAATCATTAATTAAGAAATTGCCTTATATCTGGATCTCATGGAGGCATTTCCTCAACTGAGGCTCCTTCCTCTCTGATGGCACAAAACCAGCCAGTGCAACAGATATACTTAAGAAACAGCAGGAAAACACCTTTACAGAGAACTCTGCACACATGCATTATTCAATTCATACTGAACTCACAGACTTACTGAAAATTGAGTTGGAATGATGACCTCCAACTATCCATCCTTTGTGAGTGTTTTATTTATCCCATAGTAGTTTTAAGATATAGAAACTCAACATAAAAAATTTTAGATATTCAATTCTTTCTGAAAAACCAAAAGACTTACTGAAAATCTGATAAACCAGAGTGGCGGTGAGTAACCCGTATCTACTACCCCCAGAAGACAAAATGAGATTGATCTTCTTCACAAAGAATCCATGCTTATGTCCTCACAGTATAGAAGGCCTCTGTCATGTGTTCTCTACCTAAGATTCTGCCATCCTTATTTTCACCAGCCTGTTCTTAGGGTTTACAACAGTCTTCTTGGCCCAAGAGTACATCTAGAATTTGAGAAATACAGTCCATAATTTCCAGCATCTTTGCCAGAACACATTAGAAGTAAGATGAAGGCAAGCCAGCATATATGTACACTGTAATTATGAGTTCTGTAATTGTACATCAGGATAATGAGCATTACCTATAGCCAACAAAGCCCACAGTCCTGGCGGTGGTGATGTTTCCTTGCCCTCTATTAAGAACCTGGGGTAGCTACAGTGGAATGAGGAGCATGGAGACATAGGTTCCAAGGAGCTTGCCACCTATGGGGCTTTGAAGTTGAAAAGTTTTGACTCTGGGTGAGGTACTTTCCTAGGCTGTCAAGCAAAGATGAGCATTTGCAGGAGGTCTGTCACCTCACAAGGAATAATCCTGGCACACTGAGGTCAGATACTCCAAGTCAATCCCAAATAATCTGGAGGTCTGATGAAAGACAAAGGGTTAAATAGTCATGGATGATTTTTAATCTGTAAAAATATCCAAGCTCATGAATCAAAGATCAACTTACTATACATAGACATACAACAGAAAAAAAAAGTAGCAATGCTTCTAATCATTCACCCCTCTTTCAGGGCAGGTGATTTAGAACATCATCTACCCCAAGGTGATGGACAGGAGCAGTACACCAGCTAACAGTTCACAGCAGGGCAACCATTTACCTGGTATACTGCACATTGACCACAAACACAAAAGTGAAAGGGGAAGTATCTGCAAATGAGATTTTATTTTAATCTATAGTCTTCACCCTCAGCAGACCATTCTAAATAGACATACATACATCCACGTTATGAATTACACTGCTCCTTCTTTATAGTCAGTATAGAATGGGAATATTCAATAAGAACTCTGTTTTAAGAAAAGTCCCACAAACTAGCCTACAGTTATAGCAGTTCCCAATGTGATCATGTTCACTGCAGAGATGGATGGCATGACCAGGAAAACAATCTGTAGAACATCTACATTCAGAGCATAGTCACTCTCTGAATGACAGGGCAGGGTTACCATATGACCCACCCAGGTCTGGGGGACTGGGAAGCCATGCCCAAGGCCCTACTTCCCAGAAAGAGAAAACACACAGAAAATGCCTATGCTTGTGGAGGAATACAGACATTCCTTTACTATATAATAAATACAAAAACCTCTGGAAGAAATCACTTCCTGACGTAACACAACTCAATCAGAGAACCAACGACACAAGACCAGCTCAAGAGAACCTGTCTCCTAATCTGCAGTTTCTTAATCTGTGGATAGGGTCAAATCACTGAAAATGGAGTGAAAATTTCACTGTTGTGAAATTTTTCAGAACGTGCAGTGACCAAAAACCAGTTCAAAATTTGTTACTTGAACTATCCAAGGTATTTCTAGGAGCATCCCTTCACATCATAACACATGATTTCATGGTAGCCTTAGCTCTGAACATACAACTCACCTAGTTTTCACAGTACATACCTTCAAACTGCCAAGAAATGAAACCTTATATATCTTACTCAGATTCAAACATATGTTATAAATGTCAACAGATATACTGTATATTTAAACATTTCTGTTGTTATGGAAATAAATGTATAAAAAAGATATTTAATTATTTTCCTATTGTTCCTTAGCATAAAAATATAGCTTTGCATTATAGTGCGTTAGCATGCTCAATTTTTACAAGTACTGTTTGAGTTGCTATCTTAGTTACGTTTCTATTGCTAAGACACCATGACCAAGGCAACTTAGAGAAGATAGAGTTTATTTGGGGCTTACAGCTGCAGAGGCTTAGAGTCCATGACCATCATGGCAGGGAGCAGGCAGCAGGCAGGCAGGCATGGTGCTGAGCAGTCTTTCATAGTCTCAACACAGTTTAAAAGTCCAAAGCTGAAGTCTTTCCTGAGACTCAAGGCAATCTCTTAGTTGTAACCCCCTGTAAAATCAGAATCAAAAGCAAATTACATTCTTCCAACATATGCAGAACACGGCACAGAACATTACCATTCCAAAACGAAGAATGGGGCATTCTGAGAAATATTGCACCAAAGCAAGACTGAAACTCAACAAGGCAAACTTTAAATCCTATAGATTCATGTCCCACACCAAAGGGCTTAGAGGGCTCCGCCCTTCCAGCTTTGCTGACTGCATCATAATTTTCTCCCTTGGGCTGGTTTCACTCCAAGTATGTAGCTCTCCTTGGCAGATGTCTCAAAGCTCTAGGGTTTCCAATGCCATCCAGGCTTCATTTTATACAACGGCATCTCAAGGCCTCCATACAGACACTCCCTTGCCAAATTCCTGGCTTCAATGGCTCTCCTTAATCACAGAGAAAGATTCTACAACCCACTTACTCATACATTTTTCATGACTGTAAAGCCAGAATCAGTTGGCCAATGTTGCCAAGTTCAGTTGCCTGCTTGGGATAGAGTGAGGCCCCCTCCTTGGATTATATGTGCATAAGCTTTCTTTTATTTCATAAACTTTGATTTAGTGAAGAAAATTCCTCAGGCATTTCCTCTTTTATAAATTGCTGGATGGGGTCTGGCCCTGAGGGCACTGTTCCCTTTGTTCCATTTCACATCAGGCTTGTCATCTCTCAGTACAAGCTTAAGCTCAAATGTCAAATTTTCTAGTCCTGTTTTTCACTCCAAACTGTATATTTCACATTTTGTTTTGCCATGCTTGCTCTCTGTCATTGTAGAGCAGAGTATGAGTGACTGCTAGCAACTGCACAACAGAGTCAACATCAGACTCTCTTGAAATCTCCTCTGCCAATGAAATTAGTCCAAACTTTTTCAGTTCAATCCAGGCAGATGTGTAGGACAAGGGTAAAAAGTGGCCACATTATTTGCCAAGATAGCACAAGTATGATCTCTAGCCTAGTTGCTAATATTGTTCCCCTTTAAGCCTCTTGAGCTGTGCCTCCATTGTCCACATGGCTCTCAGCAGCATTGTCTTCCAAGCTCCAATTAAAATGGCCTGTTAAGTATTCCATATTCAAAACAAAAGCAAAACAATATATATATATATATATATATATATATATATATATGTGTGTGTGTGTGTGTGTGTGTGTGTGTGTGTGTGTATATATATATATATATATATATATATATATATATATATATCCCAGAATGGTAAAGGACATCACAATACTACCTGACTCCTGGAACCAACTAATGTCTTAGTTACTTTTCTATTTCTCTAATAAGATATAACCAAGGTAACTTATAAATGAAAGCATTTATTTGGGGGTCATATTTAGAGTGTGAGTCCATGATTATTACAGCAGGGAGCATTGAAGTAGGCAGACAGGGATGACACAGAAGCTAAGAGGTTATATCTTGATCCACAAGCATGAGGTAGAGAGTTAACTGGGAATGGTTCAAAGGCATTTCCAATAAGACCACACCTCCTAATACTTTTCAAACAGTTCTACTTACTGAAGTATTCAAACATATGAAACTTTGTGGGTCATTTTCATTCAAACTACTCCAGAAGGCAAGTAGAAAGTTAGGGGAGAAATAGGTTTATTATATATATAGTAGAATGGTTATATTCAAACTTGTAAACTTGCATACATTCATTACATGTGGCTTTTCACATATTAAAAACATTTTTATGTTAAATTAAAACAAGAAAACTCATATTTTTTGTATAATAATCTATGTTTTTACTTTATTAGATATTTTCTTTATTTACATTTCAAATGTTTCCCCTCTGAAAACACCCTATCCCATTCCCCTCTCACTGCTCACCAACCAATCTACTCCCGCTTCCCTGTCCTGGCATTCCCCTATACTAGGGCATTGAGCCTTCTCAGGACCAAGAGCCTCTCTTCCCTTTGATGTCCAACAAGGCCATCCTCTGCTACATATGCAGATGGAGTCATGGGTCCCTCCATGTGTACTATTTGGGTTGGTGGTTTAGTCCCTGGGAGCTCTGGGGGTACTGGTTGGTTCAAACTGTTGTTCCTCCTATGGGGCTGCAAGCTCCTTCAGCTCCTTGGGTCCTTTCTCTAGCTCCGCCATTGGGGACCTTGTGCAAAGTCCAATGGTTGGCTGAGAGCACCCACCTCTGTATTTCTTAGGTACTGGCATAACCTCTCAGGAGACAGCTATATCAGGCTCCTATTAGCAAGCGCTTGTTGGCATCCACAATAGTGTCTGGATTTGGTGATTGTATATGGGATGGATCCCCAGGTGGGGCAGTCTCTGGATGGTCTTTTCTTCAATCTCTGTTCCATACTTTGTCTCTGTATCTCTTCCCATGGGTATTTTGCTCCCCGTTCTAAGAAGGACCAAAGTATCCATACTTTGGCCTTCCTTCTTCTTGAGCTTTGTTTGGTCTGTGAATTGTAATCTTGGGTATCCCGAGCTTCTGGGCTAATATCCACTTATCAGTGAGTGCATACCATGTGTGTTCTTTTGTGATTGGGTTACCTCACTCAGCATGATATTTTCTAGTTCCATTCATTTGCCTAAGAATTTCATGAATTCATTGGAAAACTCTAACATTTTTTAATGCTTACTTTACATTTTAGCCAATGTCCTGATTGGTTAGAGTTATCTGGAACCTTAATTGAAAAAAATGCCTCCACAGATTGCCTGAGGGTATATATGAGGGATATTTTATTAATTAATGATTGATATGAGGACAATGCCACCCATAGGTAGGTGGTCTTTAGATTTGCATATGATGGTTTAAATGAGACTGGCCTCCACAAGTTTATATATTCGAATGCTTTGTCATTAGAGAGTGGAACTATTCGAGAAGGATTAGAAGGATTAAGAGGTGTGGCCTTGTTGAAGTAGGTGTGTCTTTATTGGAGGAAGTATGTTTCAAAACCCCATACCAGGTCCAAGGACTCTCTAACTGATGCTTGCAGGTCAGGATATAGCTCTCAGTGCTCTAGTACCATCCTTGCCTACTGCCACTCCCCCCCAACCCCCCCATGATGGTCATGGACTAATCCTCTGAAATGAAAACAATCCCACAATAAAAAGGCTTTCTTCAAAGTGTTGCCTTGGTCATAGCCTCTCTTTACAACAACAGAATAATAAGTAAGATAATAAGAAAGCAAACTAGTCAGGCCATGGGGTATAAGATAGAACACAGTATCTGTCCATGGCTTCTGCCTCTAGAATTCTGCCTTGAGTACCTGTCTTGACTAGGTGACTAGATGACTAAATATCTAGGTGAAGGAAGTACAATGAAATAAATCTTTCTCACTTCAAGTTGCTTTTGATTGTGGTCTTTATCACAACAATAGAAATCCTAACTAAGACATTCAGAGAACTAAATGAATGCTCATAAAAATAATGCGTAAGTTTAGTTGTTAACCCTAAGCTGTTCAAGCATAAGCAAATATTTGTTACAATAAGATTCTTCAGGAAAAGAAGTTCAAGGATTTAAGGGGATGTGATTATATTTCCAACTGGTATAAAAGATATTTATGTATTTTCAAAGGAATAATAATCAGTATCAAATTACTAAGGGTAGTTAGACTCCAGAGAATACCTTAGAAGATTAACGCTATAATTTTTCTTTGTATTTTATAAGACATGAGAAACCAAATCCACTATAATCTTTAAAACCAACAATAAGTTTGCATATTCATTCTAAAATGATGCCAAAATAGCACAAATTTTGGAAAATTCTAAAGTGAATATAAAAAATGTAGATAACCTCCATATCAAAGAGAAGGAACAGGGGAAAAGGAAAGATAGGGAGACAATAGAGAGGAAATTAGGGATGCTTGCATCAGCATGGATATGGAATTATGTTTTAGAGCAGGGACAACTTACTAGAGACACAACTTTTAAATAAAGAATTAACTGAAGCTCTCTCTCTCTTTTAGGTAGACAAGAGAAATCTTGTTGATCTTGGCGGGGACCTGGGCATTGCAATCTTGCTTGAGAATTGATTAAATATCAATTATTTCATCTCTAACATTTCATTTTTATTTTAATTATGTATATATAAGGGAATCACATGAAAACAGTAGATCCCCTGGAGCTGGACTTAAAAGCAATCATAATCCACCTAACTGGGTGCTGGGAACCAAATTCTGGTACTCTAGAAGAACTGAGCTAGAATCTCTTAATCCAACCTGTGGAACCAGTTAAACTCCACATGGGGATTTGCAAAGAGCTCTGTCAGTGCCAGGCATTTCCCTTTTTACAAATGAATCAGCTGAGTCAGTAAGAGAGTGAAAGCTTTTACCCATAACTTATTAAAAGATTCCCAGCTATCCCATGGACAGCCAAGAGACTATATAATCTAGTCACAATGCCATCCAGACATGAGACTTAACTACCACCCAGATATCTTCTGTGCACCAAGAAAGTAATCTCATTTATAAAACAACAGCCCACTTCTCACTAACACTTAGCTCTATAACCAAACTAACCACAGGGTCCTAGAAGAGCATAAAAGAAATGAACAGGAAAGTAACCTTACAGATCTCATAAGACGCAATACTACATTGCTGTTTACAAAGAGACAAAAAAGAACTTGGTCACTAAATTGTGCAATCATCTAAGAGGTACACAAGGAGAATGATATGTAAATAAAGACTAAAGAAGCTGAAAGGGGGAAGGGATTGATGACTAACAAATAACTAGGATGGGGAAGGGGACTCTCACTATGAACTGATATATCTTACAAGTTCAACAAATGCTTCAGGAATTTCATGCACACTGCACAGGCACTCCCTCTTCCAAGCCTTATCACTCACCTTCCTCCTACCATAGCCCCACCCAGCTCCTGCCACATGATTACTTACCCGTTTATCTATTTACTCACTCAAATGTCAACTAAGTCTCTACTATGTGCCAAGCACGTATATATTTCTGATGGCACTGAGAATAGACCTCCAGGTTATGCATATCCAAGGCTAACACTCTACCACTGAACTACATCTTTAGCAGGATGTTTCAGATGATTAAAGGTATTAAAATATTTGTCTCTAAACTGCTTATATGGTAGAAGATAAATTTATCATATTTTGAAGCTGATAGGTACCAGGAAAGAATGAGACTAATCGAAAGACAAAAGTAGGGAGGGCAACTGGGATGGAAGTTTTTTGGGTGGAAAAGATGGCCACACTGAGGAGGAGACATTTGAGAGGCTTCCTAGAGAGACTACAAAAAAAAAAAAAAGTGCTAGGAATTACATGGGCCACGGACCTAACAAAGTGGCCAGCCACTACTATGACTCTCCTTGCTAGGTATGTCATCCTCACCCCCACCCCCTACTAGCCTCCATCATCTGCACAAGCTAAAGGACAGCAAAGGTAGAACCTCAGCTCTGGACAGTGTTCCTGACTCCCTGGACATCTGGTCACAGTCATTCACTACTTCCTAGCAATGCCTTTGCTACATTGTGTCAGTGGCTCACCTATCTTTTCCATTTTTCTCTTACCTGTAGCCACCCAGCCTTCTTTGGAGTTCCCGGGGATAAACCTGATGCCTTTTCCATTGGAATTGAAGGACTGCTCAGATTCTAAATATTTGTTAAAGTAGGACACTTGATTTAGATTTTTTTTCTTTTTTTTGAGACAGGGTTTCTCTGTGTAGGCCTGGCTGTCCTGGAACTTTCTTTGTAGACTAGGCTGGCCTCGAACTCAGAAATCCACCTGCCTCTGCCTCCCAAGTGCTGGGATTAAAGGCATGCGCCACCACTGCCCGGCTTAAAGTAGGACACTTGAAAAGCTTATCTTAGAAGACTCACAGGTTGGAATTCCAGGGCATGAAACATTTGAAAAACGACAACAAAAACCCCTCGTCCTGAAACAACTAAGTTCTAATTTTGACATTTCCAAGCAACAAAATACATAGAGCTATAGAAACACGGACACTAATTCTCTTATTTCCCTAACTTCAAAAGGTAATATTCACTTCCTCACCCTTTTTCTCCCAGGGATGACCACCCTTTCTTCCTGGCCAAGTTCTTCGAGAGAAGAGCTTTACATACTCAGCTTTTGGTCCTGAGAAAGGATCAAAAAGATACTGAGGCTACTCCTACCTATAAAATGAGTCCATGTTCCTGTGAACAAACATAGAGGAACTTACAGACTTGCACAGGTGACTCATATTCAATAATATTTTATAGGAGTGGGAGTATATAGCTCAGAGCTACAGCATTTGCCTGGCATGCACGTATAGCCAAAATAAACATACACATAAATAAGTGGATTATTTGTTTGTTTATTTGATTGGTTGGTTGGTTTAGTGTTTTTGGTTGGTTGGTTTTGGTTTTTCAAGACAAGGTTTCTCTGTGTATCCTTGGCTGTCCTGAAACTTACTCTATAGACCAGGCTGGACTTGAACTCCAACTGCCACTGCCTCCTGTATGCTGGGAATAAAGGTGTGCACCATCACTACCTAGCCTCAAATTAAAACAAAAAACAAAAAACAAAAAAAACGCTTTAATTTCAAAAGTGTCACCAACTCTGTAAAACAATGTACTATGAGGTAAAGTCTCAGGGATACCCTGGCACTTAGGGTCTAATTACTCCTGTTTCAAGCAAGGTATAATCAGCTTTTTAGTTTGTTTTGGCAGTTTACTGTGGCCCAGTGAAGGTGACTGGGAATTATCTCATCAGCCCAATAGGAACTAAAGTTCTGTTCTATTCTCCTACAAGGAGCTTTTGGGAGCCAGCCAGCATAACTAAAGCAGCTAACCTTAGAATCTGGGGACTACTCAAAGGGGGTTTTTAGCTTCTCCCATTTGTGGAAACAAGTCTGTGACCATCCTATAGAGTATGCTATATTTCTGACATGCATTTAAGCTTGTCTTTAGCCAGGTGGTAGACAGTGGTTGAGGGGTGTGCAGAGTATAAGAATATAAGTTGACCATACAATTCTCAGGAAACTAAGCTGGGAGAAGAGAGGCTCCAGGACATGGGCTTCAGCATGCATCCATGAAGCATGCATCCGTGGAGTAGAATAGTGCTGTCAGCTGCCTCTCCTGCTCTAAGTCCTCACCTAGGAATCCAACTGAACAACCAGGTTTCCTGGGATGTCCTTGCTGATGTCTGATATCCAGTACACATCCAAGTCCCCTCTCTGAAATGTCACATTTAAGTGAGATTATCCCTCTAAGGAGGACTGGCAAGTTTCCAGAGGAGTTCTGGCAGTTTGCCTACAGGTTGGAATGCACACCTCTACAAATCTCTCTGGGCTAATATAAGGTATATATTCCCTTCATGTTCCCATGTAAACAGACTTTGGGGAAGAAGTGGAGCATCATGGTAGGGAAACAAAAGAACCAAGTACCTCAATCCCCTCACTTAACAACAGTAAGACCTGGGACAAATTATACAATATTTCCCACTTGAAATAACCATGGGCTATGATGAATCATGAATTAGCATTTATAAAGTGCTCAGAACAGGGCTTGGCAATAGAATAAATCATCCTATGAATGTTCACTCAATAAAAATACAAATTTTTACACCCAAGCAACCTTCTATAAAAGGATACAGAGTGGGACAGGAAAGCCGTCTTCCAACTGTTAAGATTCTCTCTATAGTCAAAGATAAAAAACTCCTAAGCCTGATCTTCAACAGCATTCGTTGATAAGCGGTTGCCAGAGGGCAGAAATGGGACATCCTCTACCACAAAACTTCATGACAGATGTTCAAAGTCAACTATAAACAAATTTACATGTTGAAACCATCTCAAGCAACAGACACACACACACACACACACACACACACACACACACAAATATCCTGAGTATCAGTCAACAGAAGCTGGAACCATGAAAGGGCTTCCTCAACTGTTTTAATGTCCTCAGAAGGGACCTTCTGCCTTCTCATGTGCTCTGTAACTGTAACTGCACATTTAATCATGTGATATGGGCCATCAAAAGTACTCAGATAAAATATTCAAAGCAGACAGTTTAAAATAAAGTTCAGACTAAAACCTCACATTAATCCTGCATGTGATAAATTGTTAAGAAATCTTTTTGTTGTTGTTGTTTGAGACAGATCTCTTTATAGCCCTGGTTGTCCTCGCACTCGATAGAGCACACCTCTACCAGAAATCAGGCACTGAAGATAATCATCATGTATAAATGAGCTACCTAGAGAACAAATGTAGGATGCCAGCATCCAGATAGTGAACTTCATGAGAGCATAAGAGCTCAGTCTTTGGAGGGGTTTCAACCTTTCAAAGAAGTTTTAAATTCCCTATTAAGATAAAACATTCCAATCAGACTTGGTGACCCATCCCTGAAATCATAGCATGTGGGAGACTGAGGCCTGGGCTACACAGGAAGATCCTGTCTTAACAGGGGCTATAGCCTGATAGAATACTTGCCCAGCCTGTGTAAGAAGCCCTAGGTTCAATCTCCCTCTGGTAGCTAAGAAAACAATAAAATTAAAGTAAATGAACAAATCCCAGAATGCAGCTCATGATAGCGTGTCTTGTTTGACTACTTTATTAAGGCCCTGGCCCTTGAAAAAAGTTCTTATGCAACAGCTTACAGGATAGAACAAAACCTTCTGCACTAAAGGATTAGGCTTTAGACTTATCCTCAGCAGGCAGACAGACAAGGAAAGGAGGTTCTAGGGGCATTAATATACTTTTTTTGGACACTGGAGATAACTAACCTCCTGCTCCTTCTCCCTCACCAAGACTAGTGGGCTTTCTTTTCTTTTTTTTTTTTTTGAAAGTATTCAGTGGTCTTTCAAATCTCCCACAAGAAGTGGGGAGGGTCCTACAGTAGGAACCAATTAGCTTGCCTTTCTTTGTCTGGATTACCCAATCTCCTGTAGTAGCCCAAATCAGCCAATTAAGAGGGAAAGGGAGAACTCACCCCATCCCCAAACATAAAACTTTTAGCATTGTCAGGCAAACTCTGATTTTCAGGTCTTCTGGATCTCCTCCCAACTGCTGGGAGTCTGCCTCTGTCTCTGTCTCTGTCTCTGTCTCTGTCTCTCTCTCTCCTTCTTTCTCTGTGTGTTTTTCTTGCAATAAAACTTTCTGGGTGCTGAGACCTTGTTTTTACTGCCTTCTTATTTTTTATAGCAGCAGAGAAAAAGAGTTCGTTCCAACGACTCTAGACGGCATCACTATGATGGCATCAAACCAACAAAGCTAAAGAAACCAACAATGATAAAAAGTTGGAAATAAAAAGTGATGACAAGCAGCAAGCATAGGTCATCATATTTGAGGTTTCTTTTGGTTCTCACCCTCCCTGGAAAAGCTAATTCAATTGACTTGGTTTGAAGGCTTTGCTGTCACTGCTGTTTGAAGTCACTGCTGACTCTTGACTGTAAAACCTTAGAGCGTTGGTATGTCTGCCAGTTCTCTCCTGCTTATTTCCTCAATAAACATCGTTGGAATACAAAAATATAGAAAAGAAAATGAAACAATAAGCACAAACAGAAAGAACACCCACCCCAATAAAAATAAAAACAGCACCTTTGAAGCAACCTTTTAGATACACACAAAAGCTAAGTTGGAGACAGGAGTGGCACAAATATAGAAATAAGAGAACGCTAGATAATCTTATGTTACACACACACACACACACACACAAATGAGATTACCAGATTACAAAAATTACCTCAACAGAGATGTTTGAGGTAAACACACATTTATTTTTGTAAACAGTACTCTGTGGTTTGCTTTTCTCTAGCAGTCAATGTTGAATCATCACCCAGGGGGTTTGGTTCCTAAGCTTTTTAAAATCTGAACAAGTGGGAAGAAAGAAAGCCAGAGGTGGCACTTCTCAAAAACGTTAAATGTTCAAGAAAAAGGAAAGGTATTTCAAAGAAAAACGAGCGATCTTTGTTCCGGGTTTCGAACTTAGAGCATGGAGAAACTGTTCCCTTAACCTTCCAGGAAAGAAAGACTTTCCCTCCAGCATAAAAGAGAATCTTTCCAAGCACTGCTGACTCCCCAACCAAGGAAGTTCACAGGTCTCTGAGGCATGACAGTGATAAGTCAACCGGCATCCTTACCCGCTTAAATTGACTTTATTAAAAAAAAAATCTTTCAAAAATACTGAAGCTGTGGGGGTATGAACAAACCTCCAAACCCCAATCCATATTTGACACACCATATTTCACACATCCACTGTTTTGTCTTTGAATGAACCCGCTGGAGCAGGAAGGGTGGCTCGCGTCACAGGATGTAGCAGTTCACTCGACCGCAGTCCGGGTCTAACACTGGCTGTACCTCGGCGGCGCTTCCACCCCACCATCAAGTTCCCGCGGCTTCACCTCAGTACGCCACCAATCAAGCTCCCCGTGGAATTTTTCTCCTCGCCTCTAAAAGCCTGCACTTCATCTCCAAAGGCAGAAATGTCCCTGTCCCTCCTACCAGCTGCGGGAGGCGCCGCCCCAGGCCCCGAGAGACAGAGACGGGGATCGCGTGTGGACACGCACAAAGGTCCCTCCCCGGGGCCGCAAACCGGAACAAGCAGCGAGGGGAAAACGGGGCGCAGATAGGAGGAGGGGCTCAGGGAGGATTGGGGGTCCCGACATCAGGCCCCTCACTGCCCCACACCGCAGACTCGCGACCTCCGCAGTGCCCTTCCCGCGTCCCTGCTCCCGGAGGCGCGGGGAGCCGGCGGCCCTACCTCCACCAGCAGCCCAAGCAGCAGCGCCGCCACCCTTCCGAGCCGGCGGCCCATGGCTCCCGCGAAGACTGTCCGAAGCCCGACTGCGCGGCGAGCTCAGGGCCAGTCCGCACCCCGGGACGGGCGGGCGGACTCTGGGGGTACGAGCCGACGCCGACCGAAGGACGCGCGGCAAGCCGGCGGAGCTCGAGGACGCGCCAGGCCGCCCTCGCCGCGCGCTCCCGATCCACCTCACGGGCGCGCGCTCGTGGGCTCGGAGCCTGCAAAGTCTGCGGAGCGCGCTGTGGGACGCGGAGACCGCAGTGCTAGGTGAGAAGACTGCCTGGGGTCTCCTCTCTTAGAGGAGACTATCTCCTCTCACCTTGAGAGTTCTGGGAAGGTTTTTAAAGGGCACCGGGTTTGGGAGCTGTGGGATGGATGTGGTTGGACCCATCGCTGGGTTTTCCTGAAGTTTCTATCCCCAGACACATTCTCACTGAGGTTCCTGTAGGTGAGGTGGGCGGTCCACTCCGTCTCGTGACAGTTAAACCACAAGGAAAGCACCCCGGGGAGGGACCTTTGTGCGTGTCCACACGCGATCCCCGTCTCTGTCTCTCGGGGCCTGGGGCGGCGCCTCCCGCAGCTGGTAGGAGGGACAGGGACATTTCTGCCTTTGGAGATGAAGTGCAGGCTTTTAGAGGCGAGGAGAAAAATTCCACGGGTCATTGTGCTTTGCAGGATTTATCCCTGGGTAAAAGTTTTAAATGTTTTTCTCCCTTGTCAATTTACATAACACCTTCTGATGCTATAGCAGCTAATCCTCAGGGAAGAGGCTTCTAGGTCAGTTAGAGTTAAAGTAACTTCCAAATTCTGTGTCTACAGCAATAAGGTTTTACCTCCACTCCAAGTCCTGAGAGGCAACCAAGGGCAATGGCAGTAGTCTTTTATTTATTATTTGGGGAGTCCCTTGGACTCTCCTGACCAACAACTGGAAGGGAGGTTTCCCGTATCTGGTTGTCTTCATTAGGATTTCTATTGCTGTGAAGAGACACCATGACTACAGCAACTCTTATAAAGGACAACATTTAACTGAGGCTAGTTTATGAGTTTAGAGGTGTAGTCTATTGTTGTGCCAGGAAGACATGGTGCTGGAGAAGGAGCCACAAGTTCTATATCTGGATGAGCAGGTAATAGGAAGAGAGACACTGAGGCCTGGTTTGAGCATTTGAAACCTCACAGCTCGCACCCAGTGTGGTGTAGCCTTCCTCCAACAAGACCTTATCTACCCCAACAAAGCCACACCTCCTAATAGAGCCACTCCTGGGTGACTAAGCATGTAAATCTATGAGCCTATGGAAGCCATTTCTATTGAAATCACCACACTGGGACTGAAGTTTTGGTTAGATAGTCTATGGCTACCAGGGGAACATTGTCACCCCATGAGGCAAAACTTTGTTTTAAAAATTAGATACATACATATTGTGTATATTTTATGTAAGTTTATAAAATATTTCTATATGACTTTTTCAAACATTCTTAGTATTATTTTTCTTTTCTTCCTCCCTCTGAATTATCCTCCTTTCTTCTCCCCACTTAACTCTCAACCCCTCCCCATCCCATTTTCCCTTCTACCTTCATTACACCTGTGTCTTACTATCCCTGCCTTGAGCTCCTACCACCCCCTCACCCTTAGTCCCTTCCTACTTTACTGTCTTCTGCAGTCACTCCCAATTATACACCCATAAACAAAAAAAGTGAGCAAGGATCTGCAGATAAGAAAGACTATGTAGCATTTGTCTCTCTGGGTCTGAGATACTAAAATCAATACAATACAATCTAATTCCATCCATTTACCTAAATTTTTCATGATTTCGTTTTTCTTTACAGTAGAATGGCATTTCGTTGTGTGCATGTACCACATTTTCATTTTCCATTCATCCATTGAAGTACATTTAGGTTGGTCCCACTTCCAGGCTGTTGTGACTGGAACAGCAGCACATCACGTAGTCGAATGTTGCATCCTTTCAGTATATGGCAAGGGATTGTAGAGCAGGGTACATGCACTTTTAGGGCTTTGCAAACTTTCCACACTGATTTACAGAATGGTTGCACCAGGTTGCGATCCCACCAGCAGTGATTAGGTATCCCTTTTTCAGTACCCTCAACAGCATTTTTCGCCATTTGTTTTCTTGGTCTTAGCCATCTTGAGACCAAGGTGAAATAATATCTCAAACTGGTTTTTAAGGGCAGAGTCAGAACGAGGAGTACAGCTCGGAAGTACAGCACAATGTAACAAGAAGGCACGTGGCTTTGATTATTGAGTAGCACACAACTTTTTAAAATGTATATTAACCTTTATAAAATTAAGCCAAAATGATGTTATGTAACAGAGACCCAAATGATCTTCCCGTGGCTTATATTCTGTAAAATGCCAAATAACCTATGCTGTAGTTAGAACCTTAATCAGTCTGAATTTGTCAATTTCATTTCTACACACACACACACACACACACACACACACACACACACGCACATACTCCCCCATCATTGGTTATATATGTGTCAGTTGCCTCTAATGACCTCTGAGGAAGCTTGGTTATCTGTTTTAGTTTCTTTTCCTTTTGGTATGATAAGATACTCTTAGAAAAGGAACTTCAGGGAAGAAATATTTATTTTAGCTCACACTTCAAGGTACAGTCCAACATAAAGGAGAAGTCAAGGCAGTAGGACCCTGAAGCAGCTGTTAACATTACTCTCTCAGTATCAGCTAGCTTTCTTCATTTTAGCTTTCATCCCAGGAACCCTGCCCAGGGAATGCTCCCACCCATAGATAATGTTAGTCTTTCTACATCAATTAACTTAATCCAGATAATCCCTCAGAGGCCACCTCTCAGATGACTCTGTCTAGATTCTGTCAATTAGAAAGTTAACATTAACATCACATCATCCCAATGTGTTAATGAATTATAGTATTTTAAATGAATGATGGCATTTTTAAAATGGGATATAATGGGACTCTTTTGAGCTGAGGTAAGACGAGTTGGCTTCAGTTTTAGAAAAATAATTTCACAAACCTGTCAGCTCATAGGAGGTGAAGCTAAACAAATCTTTGCTTCAAAGTCTGTACATATCCCTTTCACTGATGGGAAAGTTTCTCTTAAAGCAGAAAGCCAGAAAGCATTTCCCTACTCATGAAGTCTTTTGTTTACTTTAAATTTATTATTTTTATTTTATTTTTGAGATTATAATAAAATTATATTATTTTCCTCTTCTCATTCCTCCCTACAAATACTCCTATATACCCTCCTGAGATCTCTTTCAAATCCAATTTTTTCATTACTTGTTGTTACATACACATATGTATATAACTAACATAATCTGCTCAGCCTGTGTAATGTTATTTATCTGTACATGTTTTCAGGAATGGCTGGTTGTGTGTGTGTGTGTGTGTGTGTGTGTGTGTGTGTGTGTGTGTGTGTTTAAAAGTGGTCTTCATCTCTTACATAGGGAAGTTTCTGTGGTGAAGAGTGGGGACTAAACTTACCTGTGATTATATGGACAAATGTGTAATATGTACTTAGGAATTATGCTGTTTTAGTAAAATGATGGGTATCCATTGTCCTCTAAGATCCATGACTTCTCTAGCCCTGGGAAAGTTGGCTAGGTTTCCAGCACAAGACATACTTTTCCTCTTGTAGAGTAAGTCTTAAGACAAACTAGAGAGCTACGTGTTACCATAAAGGTATATGTGCCACAATTTCACCCTTAGGTTTATTGTGCCATGCTGATCATTGTTGTGATGCATAAGTGTCATATCTGGATAGGACTATTGATTGATTCCCTACTTTGGAGGCTTACAAAATACCTTCTGGTGCCATGAAAGTTTATACTCATGGAGGAAACATTTAAATCAGTTGCAGCTCCGAGGCCTCTGGTTCCTGAATCTAAAATACATGGTGTCTTCAGCAATAGGGATTACCTTTCACCTCTGGGACACAACCAAGGTCAATAGCAATAGTCTGTAATGCTATGAGACAAGCCTAACCAGCAACTGAATCAGCCTAACGTTGGGGATTTTCTTAAGAGGCCTTTAGCTCTTGGAGGGAGCATTGTCAGCTCAGATGAGAAAAATTCATTTGAATTATACCTATATTTATATACAGATTTACGTGCAATATTAGTGGTATTTTTAGTGACTAGTATGATTTCTTACAACTTTTTCAGATATGCCGTTGTTTTATCCTTCTCTCATGCTCTGTATTAATCTCCCTCCACATTCCTAAGTAGCCTCACCCCCTTTATTAATTCCTATTGCACCATTCAGATCACTTATATGCTGTTATTCCCCTTACTATTGCTCCCTGAACCTCCTCTCCTGGCAATAGTCCTTTTCCACTTTCCTGGTTTCTGCAGTTAGTCCAGGTTATACACACACACTTGAAGAATTGGAGCTAGAGCCTCAAATGACAGAGAATTTTTGGTGTTCACATCTCTGGGTCTAGGTTATCTTACTCAATGTGATCTTTTCTAGGTCTTCTTCTTTTTTTAACCTGCAAAGTTCATGATTTCATTTTCTTTCAGCTGGATAGCATCCCATATTGTATATGCACCTTTTCATTATCCATTCATCAGGTGAAGGACATTTAGGTTGCTTCCATTTTCTAGCTATTGTGAATAGGGCAGCAATGAATGTGCTTGAGCAAGCTTCTGTGTCATAAGATGTCAAGTTCTCATGGCAGATGCAAAGGAAATCTGGGTTATATGGCAGATTTAATCTTAGCTTTTAGAGAATTCAGTGACTTCTGTTGTGGCTGCCTAGTCTGCAATGCCACCAACAGTAGTGAGCGAGGGTTCCATTTTCCCCACACCCTCTCCAGCACTTTTTGTCAGCTGTTTTGTTGATCTTTGCCATGACTTAGGTAAGGCCATGACTTGTGGGACTTAAAACCATGCCAGGAAGTTTCGTAAGGTAGAGCAGGTTGAGACCCGGAGACATGGTGGGAACACACCTGAGGCTTAGATGACTCCCAGCTCCCTGCCAGACTCCTGATTTTGAACAGGTGCAGCTTCTCACATAAAAGAGATGCCACCACAGATCACATAGGCTCAAGCCAGAGGTGTCCATGCTAATGAGGTACCTAGAGGCCCATGGGGCATATAAGAGCCAATAAGCTCTTCTTCCCAGACATTCCTCCCTGTAAAAGGTATTTAGTTTCAGGCCTGCCCTGAGAAGTGGGGTATGGTTTTATGCATTTACTTTCCACCATGACAATAAATGATTCAGAATTACAGACTGTCTCTTTTCATCTGGATCCACCATGGAAAGCCATGGAGAAGGCCTTTGCCTACAGAGCTGCTGTCTAATCTCCGATAGAAGGCCTCTCTGCACTCCTAGCCACAATGGACACCAAGACTGCTGCCTGACAAATCAAGAATCATTCGGACTAGTTCCACTTTTACCCCTATACCCAGCCCAAGGGCCTCCACTCCATTCTCAGCTCTTCCTTGACTCCCAGTGGCTCCTGGATGTCCAAGGGTCTGAGAACCCCATAGCCTCGCCTCCTCACTGCAGGTCCAGGGACACTGGAACCGTTCCAGCTTTCCCATGTCTCAGACTGCACTTCCCCATCCGGAGTGGTATCCCAGTCCTTCCCTACAACCGACACCGACACCCACGCCAACTGTGAGTGGGGTAAGCGCAGTCAAATCCCTGGACCCCCTTTCCCCAAGTGGCCATGTCCTGTGGCGGAGAAAATGTGGGACCCATAACTCTACAATGACTTAGGTCTGAAGAAATCTCACAATTTATTTGGTTTTCATTTCCATAGTTGCTAGGGATGATTTTTTTTTTTTTTTGAGATCTTGGCTACTTTTTTTTCTTCTTTTGGGAACTCCTGACATGTTTTTGGAATAGGTTGTTTGTTTTTGTTTATGGATTTTTTTTGTTGTTGTTTGTGGGAGGTTGCTTTTTTATTTTCTGTTTTCTTTTGTTGTGTTTTTGTTCTGATTTGTTTGGTTTTTTGCTTCGTTTTTTAGTTCTTTATATATTCTGGATCTTAATCCTCTGTCACATGCATATCTGGCAAAGGTTCTTTCCCATTCTCTGGGCTTCCTCACCATGAGGTTGATGGTTTTCTTAGTGGTACAGAATCTTTTCAGTTCTATAAAGTCCCAGTTGTCACTTATTGGCCCTAATTCTTGGGGAAATGGATCCCAATTCGGAAAGTCAGTTCTTATGCCTATATCACATCAGCTGCTACCTGATTTCTTCAGGTACTTTCAGAGTTTCAGGTTTCATGTTTAGGTCTTTAATCCCTTTGTATTCAGTTTTGGTGCAAGGTGATAGGTATAGATTCTTTCTTTTGTGTGTGATCATCAAGTTTTCCCAGGACCATTTGTTAAAGATGCTTTCTTTTCTCCAGCATATGTTTTTGGCATCACAGTCAAATATTAAATGGTTGAATACCTGTATTCATGGATGGGTTTTTGATCTTGTTCCATTGGTCTACATGTCTACTGTTTTTTTTGCCAGTAACATATTGTTTTTACTAGTATGGCTCAGAAATGGTCACTGACCAGCACTGTTCTTGCTCAGCGTTGTCTTGGCTATGTCAGGTCTTTTGTGGTTCTATATGAATTTTAGGATAGTTTTCTCTACTTTTGTAAAAAATGAGATTGTCATTTTGACTAGGATTGCATTGAATCCGTAAAAAGCTCTTAGAAAGATGTTTATTTTTCACAAGATAAATTCTACCAATCCATGAGCATGGGATGCTGTGGTGGTTTGAATATGCTTGGCCCAGGGAGTGGCACTATTAGGAGGTATTGCCTTGAAGGAGGTGTGGCCTTCAAGGAGGACAGGTGTCCCTGTGGAGTTGGGCTTTGAGACTCTCTTTGTAGCTACCTGGAAGTCAGTATTTTCTTGAATGCCTTTAGATCAAGATGTATAACTCTTGGCTTCTTCGCCAGCACCATATCTGCATGGAAGCTGCTATTCTTCTTGTCATGATAGTAGATTGAACTTCTGAACCTGTAAGGCAGCCCCAATTAAATGTTGTGCCTTATAAGATTCATGGTGTTTTTTCACAGCAATGGAAACCCTAATTTTTTAGTGTTTTTCTGTCTTATTCTTCAGAGCTTTAAAGTTTTAATGATAGAGGTTACTCACTTCCTCAGTTAGGTTTATTCCTAGATTTTTTTTTTTGGAGGCTGTTGTGAATAGATGTGTTTCCATAATCTTCTTTTCTGTTGTTGGTGTAAAGAAGAGCTACTGATTACTGATTTGTGAAGATTGATTTTGTATGCTGGCAAATGAATTTGTTTATTATTTCTAGAAATTTTGAGTATTTGGAGAATTTTAATGTGTAATATCCTATCATCTGTAAATAGGAATAGTTGGGCTTCTTTTCTTATTCATATCCCTTTAATTTCTTTCCCTTTTCTTATTGCTCCAGCTAATTCTTTGAGCATAATATTGAAAAAGAGTGAGGATAGTGGGCATTCTTTTCTTATTCCTGACTTCAGTTAAGATTGTCTCAATCTTTTTTCTATTTAGAATGATGTTGGTTGTGGATTTCTTGTATGCCTATCTTAGTTACTGTTCTCTTGCTGTGAAGAGATATCATGGTCAAGTTAACTCTTTTAAAGGAAAGCATTTAATTGAGTCCTTGCTAATTGTTTTAGAGGGCTAATCCATGATCATCATGGCAGGAAGTAAATAGAAATGGTGCTGGAGTAGCAACTGAGAGCTTTACATCCTTATCCACAGGAAGCGGGCAGGAAGAGAGAGGACGGAGAGTGGAGTGGAGGAGTCAGGATGGGAGAAGAGAGCCGAGGAGACTACTTGACATGGAATCTTGAAACCTCAAAGTCCCTCCCCCCAGTGACACATCTCCTCCTACAAGGCCACACCTCCTAATCCTTTCCAAATAGTTCTATTCACTGAGGACCAAACATTTAAATGCAGGAAACTTTGGGGACATTCTTATTTAAAATAACATAATAATTCTTATTATGGCTTATTCCTTCTAGCCCTATATTTCCTTGGACTTTTATCATGAATACATGTTGGATTTTGTCAAAGACTTTTTCTGCATCTATTAAGATAATCAGCTGTTTTTTTGTCTTTAAGTCTATTTTTGTGATTTACTACATCTAGTGAGTTGTGGTTGTTAAACCATCACTCCATTTCAGTTATACAGCCAAGATGGTCATGTGATATCATTTTAAGTATATCTGTATCTTATTTGCAAGTATTTTGTTGAGCAATTTTTAGTCTTTGTTTATCAAGGGAAAATTTCAATCATTTTGAATTTATAAAGATTTATTTTGCATTTCTGCATAAGGTCTGTACAAGAAAACTGTGTGCTGCTGAGTAGAATATATATTTTTGGAGTATGGATAGAATATTATGTAAGTATCTGTTAAGTCTTTTTGATGTGTGATGTCAGTTAATTCTGATGTTTTTATTCATTTTATTGTCCAGATGACCTATTGGAGAAAGTTGGTATTGAAATAACCTATTAATGGATTGATGTTAATCTGTGTCTTTTAATCCAGTAGTAGTTTTTTTTTTATGAAAATAGATGCCACCGAGTTTGATGAATAAATAATTAGAATAATGATATCTCTTCATTAACTTCTCCCTTAATTAAAATTAAGTGTCTGCCACTCTCTCTTCTGATTAGTTTTAATTTGAAATCTGTTTTGTCCCGTTTGATTAGAGTACTTTTGTTTGTCCTTTTGCTCTAAGGTGGTCCCTGTCTTTAAATACAAGATAAGGGACTTTTAATAAAATACAGACTAATGAATTTTGTTTCTTGATCCATTTACTGACCTCTGACTTTTGAATGGAGAATTGAGGGTCCTGCTATTTAAAGTTAGTATTTAAATGTGTGTGTTAATTGTGGTCCATTATATTGCAGACTTTTGATGGTGTTGTTCATATTATTAGTAGTCCTTTGTGTTTTAATAATTGTGGCTTTGTATTTCTTTCCACAGCCCTTTGGCTATGTTTATTTTTCAGACTGAAAGATCCCTCACTATGTTTTCTTCAGGTTTGGTTTGTTGATTGCAATTATTTTAGGTTCTTTATATTGTGGTAAGTATTTCTTTCACCTTCAAAGATATGGCAGATAGTTTTTCTGGGTATATTTGTCTAGTCTGTCCTTCATAGTCTTTTACAGCTTAGAATGCATTATTCTAGTTTCTTCTGGCTTTGTAATTTACCATTGTGAAATCTGCTGTTATTCTATGTGTTTTCCTTTATATGTTACTTATAGTTTTTCTCTTGGCTTTCAATACATTTTCTTTGTCATATACAATTAATATATTGATTGTGTGAGAATTTTCTTTTCTGGTCTTGTCTATTTGGTGTTCTCTGTGCTTTTTGTTTATGTATTGTTATGTGTTTCTTTAGTTTGGGTAAGTTTTCTTTTATAATCTTTTTAAAGAGTTGGTCTATGCCATGAGCTTTGAATTTTTCTCCCTCATCTGTGTCTAAAATTCAAAGTTTTGTTTTTTCATGATGCCCCACATTTTCTGTGTGTTCCTTTTCTGTCTCTGTCTTTGTCTCTTTCTCTCACTCTCTCCTTTTCTGTGTATAATTCTTGGTCCCTACTTCTTTCTGTCTTTGTTTCTCTCCCTCCATCCCTTCCTCCCTCCCTCCTCCTCCTCCCTCCCTCCCTTCTTCCCTCCCTCCCTCTCTTCCTCCTCCCTCCCTCCCTCCTTCCCTCCCTCCCTTTCTCTTCTCCTCTCTCTCTCTCTCTCTCTCTCTCTCTCTCTCTCTCTCTCTCTCTCTCTCCCTCTCTCCCCCTCTCCCCTCTCTCTCAGGGTATTTCCACTATAACCAAGAATAAGACAAGGATATTCACTCACCCTCTACCTATCCAACACAGTGCTCGTGGAGTCTTTACTAGAACAATAAGATAAGTGAAGAATATCAAGGAGATATAAATAGGAAAGAAATCAAAATATCTTTGTTTATAGATGCTGTCATAGTTTATATAGGTGACCCTCAAACTTCCACTAGGAAATTCCTACAGTTAATAAAGTATTTCAGCAAAGTTGCTGGATAGAAAATTAACACACAACAATTAGTAGCTTCCTTATATGCAAATGATGACTGAGAAAGATATCAGGGAAACAATGACATTCATAAGAGCCTCAAAAATATAAAATATTGTGTGGTACTTTAATCAAGCAAATGAAAGATTTATGTGATAAACAATTTAAGACACTGAAGAAAGAAACTGAAAAAGATATCAAAAGGTGGAAAGATCTCTCATGCTCATAAATCAGTAGGATTACCGTAGTAAAAATGGCCATCTTCCTAAAAGCAATCTACAGATTCAATGTAATCCCCCTCAAAATTCAACAATTTCCACAGAACTTGATAATTTTCAACTTCATATGGAAAAATAACAAACAAACAAACAAAAATCCTCAGCATAGCTGAAACACTCCTAAATAATAAAAAAAATTCTGCTGGATGTATCACTATCCCTGATCTAAAATTATACCACAGAGCTATAATAATAAAAACAACATGACATTTCACAAAAACAAACATATTGATCAATGGAATTGAATTGAAGACCCAGATATAAATCTATATACCTATGTGTTAGAGGCACAAAGGGTTTGGGCTCATAGACAAGCACTAAAGGAACCAGAAATGTTAAACATACAGGTTCTCTCTTCAAAGTGAGAGGTGTATAATCTGTTTTCTTCCCAGAAAGCTTGTTTTAGACATGGTTAATAGCCTGGTGACCATTGTGATATCTCTGTGACAGAGACCACACCAGGTCCTCCCCAAGACCTCTGTCTTGAGCTTCTTTGTTTTAGTTAATTTGTAGACCGTATCTTTATGGAAGCTGTCCTTTGTAATTTACAAAGGGTTTTGATGTAGTCATGTCCTTAGCTTTGTTGTGCACATGGGATTTAGTTAATTATTAACATAAGAAATTTCACCAAATTGTGATGTGCTTACATTTACCTAAACTACTTGGGTCAGAAACAACATGGGCTACTGAGTTTTGCTTAACCAAACTACCTTCTTGCCTCACTTGGGCATGAAACTAGAAAAAAAAAATCATTTGCAGTGAAGTAACCCAGACCCAGAAAGACAATTTGTCTTTATGTGGATTTTAGTTGTTATGTCATTGATTAAAAACAAAACAAAACAAAACAAACCAGAAAGACAAAAACAAAAACAAAAACCTATAATTACCACAAAGTTAAGTAAAGAGTAAGGGACTGGGGTGGGGGTAGGGATGGATCTCTTTAGGAAGAGGAAATAGTTTTGAGTTGAAAGAGGTGAGAGGAATTGGGTGAATTAAAGAGGGAGGGGTGTAAGAAATGGACAAGGAAGGGAATGCATAAAGGGACAACTAAAACTAAAGATCACCTTGGGGGATCACATGAAACCTAATTCAGTAGAGGCTTCCTACTTCCATATATATATGCAATCTAAATGAAATAGAGAGGTAGCAGGGGAGATGGAATTCTAGCTTGACATCTCTTATCACCAAATGAAGCTTCCACTGTGAGAAATGGGTTACATCTAATCTAGTTGTTGCCCAAAGAATCCTTATGGGAACCTGCCAGGGACCAGCCTGGCTATGGCCAGGATCCACAAAGGAGACAAGGAGTCAGTGAGGGAGGAGTGAGTCATGCATGCTGGTCTGGCGAAATGTGCATCCTGACTGGTAATTGAGGTGCTTCATCATTTATACAGAACTCCTTAGGTAGGGATAAATTCATGTTGTTCTAAAATATAGATCTTATCATTTTGGTCCCTGCACATGTGTTTTGACTTCCTCTTGGTCATAAGTTTAGTAGTCATTGATAAACATTGACCAAACAGAGTTATCTTTTACAATCATTTTCCATCATCAACCCCATAAACCAGTATTTCAAAATCTCAAAGCATATTTTGCCAAAGTCTGACAGCTGTTCTCAGGCTGGTAGCTTCTGCAGTTTCAAAGATACTAGACAGAAAGAAAATTTCCATGCCAGCCTGGGAAGATTGCCATGCCCCAGGCAGTGATTCATCAGCTTGAATTGTCAGATTGCTAATTGTCATTAGTCCCAGGAAAAATCTTCAGGCCAAAGTTGCTGTGGTTATTATTCAGCTCCTGTCATAATACAATGTTTATATCTGTGTAGATTTTATATGTCTAATCTTGTTCCTGCACAAGCTAACTTTTGTAAGAAAAGGAGGTCTTGATACTTCATTCTTTTATCATTTATCCACACCATTCTTTGTCCATCAGTAAAAGCCCCTGTGTGGGGCAGAGAAACTTCAGCCAATCTAACTTTGTTGCTGCATCTTTCCCTGGTGGGGCATATCAGTGTGGCCCCAATCTTATATTGCCTCACATAATCACCTGAGTGAATAGGAATAAAAGGCCTTTAATCTGATCTGCTGCCAATTTCTCTAGCCCACTGAATCTTGTTTACCTTTGAAAGTTTACTTTGTTCTATTAACTTGTTCCTGAGTAAGTACAGGGGTAGATGTTCTGAAAGCAGAGTCTCATAAGGAGATCCTTGGCATTTTTATTTGAATCACACCCTCCATGGCACAAGAAAGACCTTCAAGTAATGCCAGATAAGGATAATCCCTAAAAGTGCAGGGGTAGTTCCAAAGTAGAGACTTCACCCTTATGGATTAGTGTTCGTGGTACTGGAAAGTACTCTTTGTACTACCAAAGGAGAGAAAAGTAAGCATCATTTCAACTACCCTAAAATCTACAATGATAACCTGCCTCCAAGATATGCTGACAGAATAGTAGCACAAAGCTTTTGAGACTAGCCAGCCAATAACTGACTTGATTTTATGCATACACTGTATGAGATGGAACCTATACCCAATACTGATTGAATAGCCAAGAACCTGAGACTACATATGCCAGGAACCGAGGGGAAAACCAATACACCATTCTCCTAAAGCAGATTTAGCAATAAAATGGGTCCCAATGACATTCTGCTATTCTCTTTGATCTGTGTTTTATTTAGCTATCATCAGAGAAGCTTCTCCAGCACCAGAAACCCACACCCAGAAAATATGTAAATAGCATGAAACCTTGAAACACTTTGCTCTATTCGGAATGTCTCGGTCAAATCTTTCCCCTCATGGTTTAGGGAACTCTGAGGGAGACTATAAAAGCCAGAGGGGATGGAGGGCTACAAGGAAACAAGGCCTTCTATATAAAAAACTATGAACACACATATAAATTCAGACTGAGGCAGCATGCAAATGTCCTATGGGTGTCTGCACAAGATAGGGTTCTAGGTCAAAAAGGAGAAGTTGACCTGTGCCTGATTCTTAAACCAGAACCATCTCTAATTGATAGGCATTTGTAAATGAAAAATTAAAAACTAATTCTCTAAGAAGAGACAAAAAGAGTCTAGATTCAGATAAGAGGGGAGGTGGGGAGGAACTGGTATGGACCGGGGAGACAAAACACTAATCAGAATATATTGTATAAAAAAAAGTTATTTTCAATAAAATGTAGGGCATAGCGATGCAAATTGTAATTTCAGAGCTGGACAGTCAAAGACAGAAGAATTCTGGGACTACCTGGACTATCCTGGCCTATTTCGCAAGTCACAGGTCACAATGAGAGATGCTCACTCAAAATACAAGGTAAGTAACATATGAAGATAAGTCAAGGTTGTCTCCAAGCCTCCACGTGCACGTGCATACACACATATACACACACATACACAAAAACACATTGTATAACACATATGTATAGATAAACAGTTTTTATTTACCAATA
This sequence comes from Tokudaia tokunoshimensis, assembly GCA_036184795.1. Taxonomy (NCBI): domain Eukaryota; kingdom Metazoa; phylum Chordata; class Mammalia; order Rodentia; family Muridae; genus Tokudaia; species Tokudaia tokunoshimensis. Next base: position 79,596,986 of record BTHU01000002.1, on the reverse strand, counting down.
ATATTTTATGAATATTTTATGAATATTTGTATATTCATCTACAATAATAATTGTAGATGAAATGAAGTGAAAATAAATAGGATATTTAACTCATGAGTAACGTATTATGTAAAAATGGAAAATCTAAATTCAAATTATTTTATGATCCAGTGAAATTATAACTAGGAAACAGAATTAAAGCTGCAATAGGATATTTAAACTGTTATTAAAGATTTAGAGTAAATTAAAATATATTCCAAAGAAGCTTAAAAAGTCACTATCACCAAGGAGCTTCTTGGAGTAACTTCAGCATCAAGAGAAAATTTATGATATAAAGTAAAAATGAAAACATAAAAGATTTCATGTAGAAATATCAACTTATGGTGTACAATAAACTTAAAGAACTATATACTTCTTAGCAGCAGAAATGTCAAAGAATATGTGTGGTACTGCAAATTTTATTTAAATCATATGAAGAATCTTGCTTTGATGCTTGAACCATTAAAGCTTAAGAAGAATATTTTTTTAGGAAAAAAACGTTTGGGGATGCACCAGCATGGAACCTTAACACCTCTGTAACTCCAGTTCCAGAGGATCCCATGAGCTCTTCTGACTTCTCTGGGCACCAGGAATTCAAACATGCATACATAATGACACAACATTTATACTTATAAATAAAAGAAATACATTTTTTTAAAGAAGAGAAAAATTACCTTCTTTAAAAAATCTGGTGTCATTTTGACCTCAAGTTTTTCAGCAAATTGATTATTCTCTTATCAGAACTGATTTGTACCAAAGGAGTAATTGTAGGATAGCAATTCATCACAAACTTCTGAACAGTCAAGACAACTGGGTTATACATCCATAACAGGATTGAGGTGGATGAGATGATGAAGTCCACCCAGTACATGACCACAAAGAAAACTACCATTAGCAAGATGGTCTGGGTGGCCCTTTTCTCAGGGGATGCTCTCAGGTGGCTGATGCTATGAAGATGCTTGCATTGCCTCCGATGACTGTGCAGGATAATAACCATGTATGCACTTGTGGTCAGCATGACTCCTACAAGAAACACATCTCTGGACACTGTCACTGTTAACATCAGTCCCCTGATGATGTGATTCATGGGGAGGAGTAAGCAGAATTTAGAGACCTTCATCTGGTTGGTCTCACTCACATTGGTAAAACCAGCAACATAGAAGAACCACCTACTACTGAATAACAAATGGAAGGGCCAAAGATAAAAAAATGCATAGGTGATGTGTTTTTGTACATTATGCTTAAATCTTGCCAACAGTGAGGTACTGGGACTGATCATGACAGCCTGAAACACACTCAAGAGGCAGGTGATACAGATAGAGAGGCCTCTCATTACTCTGTTTATGTAAAAAATTGTCTTACATTTGACGTCATTCCCAAATTTTAGTGACTCTAATATGTCTGCAAGCAAAGTGTCCCCTCCAGTGAGAATCATCATTATGTGAATGAAGGTTAGTTGACAGGAGATCGGGTCCATGGGCTTAGGTCTGTGTCCTAGGATTATGAAAGTATATAAAAAAAAGAGAAACATATTGGCTAGGACTCCAAGTCCAGCTTGGAAGTAAAGGACAGTATTTGTTGAGGACATAAGTGAAAAGACTATTTATTGTGAAAGCTGAGAGGAAAAACAAGCAGAGAGGAAACATATTTCACATATCTAGAAAAAATAATAGATTATACATCTAACTTGTGATTAATAGTCTCCGTATATGTATATGTATATGTATATGTATATGTATATGTATATGTATATGTATATGTATATATTCTATCTAACCTACTCATTATTGATATTCTGTGTCTATTACTTTTTTCAAGTATGTATTTTTATTAGATATTCTCTTTATTTTCATTTCTAATGTTATCCCCTTTCCTAGTTTCCCCTCCAAAAACACCCTATCCCATCCCCCCTCCCCCTGCTCAACAACCCACCCACTCTTGCTTCCCTGTCCTGGCAATATTACTTTAAATGTCCCAGATTGTACATCTTAGCATAAATTTCTATATGTTTTACATGTATCATATATATATATATATATACATATATAATATATTTATATCATATTATAGAAAATACATGCATTCAGTGACATCTATACAAAATACTTTTTGTGCCTATATTGCAGTTGAACCTCATGCATTAAAAAACCATTCCCATTGATTTAAATTTTCTCATTTAGTAATTATCACCTAAACCAGTAATGATGAGCACACAATATTGATCACATTTGCACAACTCAACAAAAATCATATCAGTCTGGGAAAAAAAATCATCACAAAAGGAATCAAAAAAATGAGGTGTCAGCCTCCTAGTACATGATTTTATCTGTGCTCTATTTTGCAACTATCCATGTTTTAACCCATAATTGTAATAGAATCATTTTTAATTCATGATAATCTCTCTATTTTAATCAGCAAAATGTCTTTTGCAATTCATCTGTTTTTATGTTTCTTTTTCCAAAAAAATCTTACATCACCAGAATTTGGAATTAACGACAGTTGAAGATCATTAATTTACTTTCCACACTATTAACTGCATATCAATTCTTTGTGGTCCTAAATGATCTTCCGGTTCAGTTCCCATCCAATCTCAACCCTTTGTGAACTCCACTCCAGGTTTAAAGAACTAACTGGTAGGTATCATGACAAACACTAATTTTCTTTTCTTTTTGTGAGGGAAGGAAGTAAGTCATTAACAGTATGGTTCCTTATGGCTTTTCCAACCATCCATGTTGTTAATTTACCTACCTCCTCCACCTTCTGTATTTACCTCCCTCACCCTTATCTAAAAACCTACCCATATTTTCCATTTTCCTTCTCAGATCAGTTGTATTCTGCAACTCTCATTTAGTCTCCTCCCAGCTTCTTTTGGATTTACCTCTTTCCCCCTTCCTAAAAAGCTCCACTTTTCCATTTTCTACTCGTATCACACCATTTCCCTTTTTCTTTTCCTCCTTCTCCCTTAACCTTCCTAAGCACCTCCCATCCCCTACTTTCCCATTTCCCTTAAGAGATCACTTGTATTCTGCTATTCTCCTCTCTATTGCTTTCACCACCATCACCTCCACAGCCCTATCCTGATAATGGTCCTATTTTACATTCCTAATTTCTGTAGTTTCTACAGGCTACACAATCACATTTGAAGATGTGAGGATCTCCAATAAAAGAGAACATGTGAAATTAATTTTCAACATGTTATGACAAACATGAACTCACCGAAGATGACCATAGAGTGATCCTGTTTTGAAATTTCTGTTTTAAAGAGATTTCTTCCTATGCAGTGAAAATCAAGGTCCCCAGTATTATCATATATCATCAGTACTTTTGGTGTTTATGTAAGTTATTTGTCCTGGTTACCAAGATCAATTTAATATTAGTTAATTTAATTTAGTACTTTAAAGTCAGCTTTATGATAGAGAAATAAAAATGACTAAACTGACTTGCATTAAAAAGAGTGCCAAATTATATATTCAAGTTCACTTATTTATTTCACATATATAGGTACATGTATGTATGTATGGAAACTATGCAGAAATTAGTGGGTGAGACCATCCTATAACATTTATGTGTATATGATACCATGAATCACATATTTTATGCTTACATAATTTTTGCTCCTAAAAAACTTAATCTTGTCAGAGTCAAACATTTCATTCTCTCAGCAACATATATTTTTAGTAACTATATAGTGATGCTCTGTCTTTTAAAAGTTCCAGGATAAGAGCTAAGGTGATGGTTCAGTGGTTAAGAGCATTTTTTTACTCTCGCAAATGACAGGAGTTAGATTTAATGTAGAATCATTTATTATTTTATATCTTCAACTTATTAATATAGAACATATGTGAAGAGTCATACAAAGAGATGATAAGGTAAAAGATTGTAATCTAAAATGTTTTTTCTTATCTGTAGGAAATGTATCTCCTCACTGTATTTCATATTCATTGCTATGTTAATGTTTATCACATACAGAAAATGACACATTTTCTGATTCATTAAGTAGAATCTTTTTCTGGGGTTCACTGAAGCTGAGATTGGACCAGGAAATTCCAGAGCTACCATGAATACAAACTGAGTTGTTAACATATGCATGCCCTGAGAAAAGTCATTTGTTTTATTTGAAAAAAATTTGCAATGCTGGGGTCAATCTAAATATTTTGTACATTCTAGGAAAGTACTCTAAAACTGTGACATGTATGCTCACAAGCTCCGATTTTTTGTTGCTTGTTTTTGTTTCTGGTTTTAAGACAAGACCTCACTATATAGGTGATGCAGGCTTGACTTTGCTATGTAGCCCAAGATGTTCTCAAATTTATGTTCTTTATTTGTCTGTCTCCCGAGTGATTGAGTTGCTGGTTTGCACATCAATCTGAGCCATTCATTTTAATTTAAAATTTAAGTATTTATCAGAGATTTGTATTTGATAACTCTGGCAGTTCCACAACAAAACTATAAAATGGCTTATACTAATTTAATGCTAACTAAAAAGTCATAAAATAGAAGAAAACATCAGAGATAAAGCCTATAAAGTTATATAGTTCCAGGGAGAATTGGATCCTCTATGACACACTGACTATTCACTATATACACACCTTGCAGTCTATAGGAGTGTGCAGGTTAGGGCTGTTCAGGCTGATGTGAAAACACAGGCACACATTCAGAGCAGACACTGTAGATGAGTTATTGCTGTGCTTTTGGATTTCACATTATTTAAGTTGTAAACTTTATTTGTAGGTACTAAAACTCAAAGTGTATCCATAAATATTTGTAATAGTGGAGAAGCCATAACTATGAAATTTACCCACAGCAAAACACTAACATCTGTAGGCAGATGTCTGACAACAAAATAAACCAAAAGTTGCTTCAGTCACAGATCTTCATTCTTCTGAGAAAAATAAGCTTACTTTTTCATTGCTGTAATATTTGACTTTAGAAGTCTTGTTTTATGATTGCCTCTGTATTCTGCTTTGTGCAGATGTAATAATACAATGAATATACATGAATATACAAATATCTTAGATCAGAGGTATCATGTTTTTGAACTGTTCTTTGGAAACTGATGTAACTGGAAGCACACAGTCACTGACTAGAATGTTACAGTCTCACACTTGTGAGCCAGTTCCCTGAGATGAAGTAGCAGTGGCAAAAGTGTCTCTGCGAGACTGTGAAGCAGTCACACCCAGATCTTCATCAAAAGTTGCATGGCATGAGTTTGGGAAAGATATGAAAATGTTAACTGAAAATGTGTGTGTTTGTGTGTGTGTGTGTGTGTGTGTGTGTGTGTGTGTGTGTGTGTCTGTGTGTTTGTGAAATTTTGGACTACTGGGCCTAAGAATAGATCATAATAGATCATAGCGGGCTGGAGAGATGGCTCAGCGGTTAAGAGCACCAACTGCTCTTCCGAAGGTCCTGAGTTCAACTCCCAGCAACCACATGGTGGCTCACAACCATCTGTAAAGAGATCTGATGCCCTCTTCTGGTGTCTGAAGACAGCTACAGTATACTAATATAAAATAATAAATAAATCTTTAAAAAATATTTAAAAAAAAAAGAATAGATCATAGCATAGTGTGATCATGAATAATTCATAATCAACTGAGTAAAAAACTGAGGGTTATATCATTTTATGTTCATGAAAATAAAATGGAGTTTAAGGAAAATGGAGAATGTATCCTCTGTTTTTTGGTTGACTTAATGATATCTGCAGGCTCTGCTGAGTGCACCAGTGAGTTACACAAACTGAAAATTCTGTAATAGTTGCAAACATAAACTAATGTTTTTATCATTTTGTGGTGTGGCTACTCTGTGGCCAGTGACTTAATGACATTAACTGGCAGAATTTTGTTGCATTTTAAACATTGTTTCTGTTTTATATCAGTGTGTGTGTGTGTGTGTGTGTGTGTGTGTGTGTGTGTGTGTGTGTGTGAGAGAGAGAGAGAGAGAGAGAGAGAGAGAGAGAGAGAGAGAGAGAGAGAGAGAGAGAGAGTTTCACCATGTAGTTCATACTGACTTTAATAAAACACATAATACTCCTGCCTTAGGCTTGAAAGTGCTGGGATCATAGGCAAATTCAGCAGCTAAACTTAAATTTACTTGGCATTCTTTTGGGGGGGGTATATTTTAGCAAGTAATTGTATTACAATTATTAGAGGAAACTGGGGATTTTTACTTTAAATAATTTAATCCTTCTGGAGAATTTCAAATGTTTTCTCAATGCTAATGGAAAACTTACTTATTGTAACATCATATCAATGTTACAAAGTGCAATTTAGAAGACAAATATTAAAACTGAATTTATTTTACTTAATAAATACTGAAAATTTCCAGTTTACATTTTTGTAAGGATAAATTTACAAAGATTTCATGAATAAGTGAAGTAAAGTATTCAGATACTTTTGAGGTATCCAGAAAAGATCATTTTTATTAAAAATCAGTGCAATAGAAAAAACAAATCTATGTAAAAAATTTAAATGTATTATGTTATGTTATAAACGTTTTTTCATTTTCATAGGCCATGAATCGAAACTTTCCTAGGAATTCCTAAGTATATGTAAATTTAGCAGACTAGAAAATTATAAACACTAAATAAGTTATATTTGTTGGATATTTCTAGCTTGTTTTATGTTAACAAAGGAATATAGTCTGCTAACTTGAGAAAAGTATTAAAATGAGAAAATATAAAATATAATTTAAATATATCAACATTATGAATGTAGTCCTGCAATGCAATAAATGTGTGCTCTCTGTTTTTCACGCTCTATTTCAAGTGTTTGGAGACAGGAATGGAAAACTAACATAATTGCTATCACCTAGGTAGAAACATGTCCTTTTAATTATTAGAGTACACCGTCAGGATTATCCATAGTCAGATATACTGGTTTAAATAGTTTACTTGGGGTTACTTTTTACATAAGTGTTAGTGTACACCCATTGTAAAAAGTGATGGGTTTTATGACATTTTTATTTGATATATAATACCAACTGATCATCTTCATCTTATGAGCCTTTCATGACTCTATTCAACCTTCTGCAGGGCCCTGTTCTCTTACCAATAGCCCCCTTCTACTGTCATATCTATCTATCTATCTATCTATCTATCTATCTATCTATCTATCTATCTATCTATCTATCTATCTATCTATCTTATCCTGAGATATTATGTTTTCACATTAAGTGAAATCTATGTTCTTTTCTAAATCCTTTCACTGATATTTACAAGTTTGTAGCATTTGTTGTGTTTGCTTATGATACACTATGGCTTAAATGTAAAATTCTAAGTAGAGAATACTCTAATCACTTATTATAGAAAACTCTGATTCATTCTAACACCTATTCACAGCTCTCACTATAATGAAGTATAAAAGAAACACTCACCCAGCTGGGCCTTTGATGATAAACGTCCATGTAGAATGAGGCCTGAGAAGTAGTTATAAGGAAGAAATGTAATCAGTTAATCTCCCTCTAGACAGATAATTATCATGTCATTGTAAATGTCAGTTTTGACCTAGAAGTTGTTACGAAGTGGCACCATCAAATGGAAAAGTGAACTTCCCTAATTTCAGGAGAACATAAGAGTAGGAGCAGCTGAGCTCTGGGTTTCCCATGTGTGAGCTATTCTCTCCAGGCCATGTGTGGATTAAATGATCCTAGTCCTTGTGAACAAAACAAAAGTAACAATAATAATATCTCACATAAAAGAAGTAATAAAGTATTTTAACCTCCCCAAAGTAATTTTCCTTCTTCCAAAACATTCATGGATGTATTCATTCATATTTACTTGACAGTGGCTTTGGGGTCTCACCTAGAAATTAACAGCTCTTTTGATCCAATTAAGAAAATATTATCTTCTCCAAACACATTCAGGAAAAGTAATTTTTTTTTTTTACAGAGCACATATAAGTAAGGTAATGTATTATCAGCAGAAATTCAATTTAGTGGCTGGGATGTAGCTCAGTTGGTAGAGTGCATGCCTAAAAAGTATTGTGTATTTGGGATACTGTCAAAAAACAAAAACTAAAACAAAAGCCTAAACCTTCAAACTATATGTACAGGTAAGGGAGAAGAATCCCAAGGCAAATGGCAAGGACCAGATCTTCAAAAAATTAGTTAATAAGAAAACTGCCCTTAATTAAGAAAGACTATAGAGAAATGTGGGAAGTAACAGAATACAGAGAGAGAGAGAGAGAGAGAGAGAGAGAGAGAGGAAAACAAAATTTTCATGGTATTTCATAGTTAAACTAAATATACAGAACAAAATAAAAGTATAGTAAAAGCCACAAGAGAATAATAGTGAATTACAAATGGAAGAAAAACCCACTAAAAACAGCTGATTTTTCAAGAGAAAACGTTAAAGTTAGAAGAGCCCAGAGCAATATATCCCAAATACTAAATAACATCTCATCTAAAATGATATACTCATAAAAATGACTGCCATGATTGAGGGAGAAAGAAAAATTCTTTACATTAATAGGCTAAAAAACAAATTCAACAAACCGATCTTCAAGAAAATACATGGAACATTATTTTGCCCTGAAAAGAAGAATAATAAAAGCAGAGAGACCGTCAAAAAAATATGAAACTATAATTATTAAAACAAGTATCACAGAGAACACAACTCCAAAAATCAACATGGTGACCAGAAGTAATACAAACATTTCAGTAATAATTTAAGCATGATTGGCCTCTGTAATCCCCTCAAAAATCACAGAGTGAATGAAAGGATCAAGAAACCAAGCCCATCTGCTTGCTGCCTATAAGAAACACACCATAGTTTTAAATACTATATCAATGTAAAAGAATGGGCAAAAGTACTCCAATCAAATGGAACCAGGAAGAAAGTAGGAGTCACTATCCAAACATCTGGCAAAATAGATTTTGCCCTAAAATGAATTAAATGAGATGAAGAGGGACACTTCATTCTAATCAAGGGAACAGTGAACCAAGAACTACTACCCTAAATATATATACACCAAACTCAGGGATACCTAATTTCTTTGCTTTTGTTTCTAAGGTTTTAAAAAACTATTAATTATTTATTTGTGAATTTCACATCATGTACCAGTATTCCTCTGTCCTTGTACTGGTTCTCCACCATTGCAAACTCCCTCCTAAAAAAGAAAAATGATCTCACTATGGAATCTGTTGTGTGTCACAGTTGTCCCACAGTATTCATTTTTGTCTACACTTTTTTCTTACATATTTCATTGCAATGAAATGCTCTTGTATGAAGCTAGTGGCCTCTGCTACTCTATCAATACTGGAACCTCACTGAGACTCCTCTCAGATATCCTGTTGTTGCCCTGTGTCATGGAGATCCTGTAGTTTTGGCTTTGTAGATCCTGCACTTTGTTCACAGTGGTAGTTCATTGACAATGTAGATGTTGAGGCAGATCAATTCAAAGGACTGCATCTGAGCCTGAGATATATCTGAGCTTGTCAGCCTGCCAACTCACAATTTCTTTTTCTTTTTTTTTCTGATAAAATTGTTGGAAAATATTTCCGATAAAATTGAAGAAATATATAGAAAAACATGTTAAAGTTGAAGATTTTCATGAAAAATAATACAGATAAAATGGTAGACATGAAAGCATTACTACGTTAATTGAAAGAGGAATTATAAACATTTTCTGATAAAATTGTAGTTTTATATGGAAAATATTTTTGAAAAATTTAAGAAATATATAGAAAAACATGTTAAAATTGAAAATTATCCTGGAAAATTATACAGATAAATTGGTAGACATAAAACATTATCTAAATTAATTGAAAAAGGAAGTAGAAACATTTTATGATAATATGGAAAACTTACATGGAAAATATTTCGGAAGAAATATATAGAAAAATATGATAAAATTAAAGATTTTCATGGAAAATAATACTGATAATTTGGTTTACATAAAAAAAACCTTTATAACTAATTGAAAGAGGAATTATAAACATTTTCCAATAAAATTGTAGTTTTACATGGATAATATTTCTGAAAAATTGAAGAAATAAAGAGAAAAACATGCTAAGATTAAAGATTATTCTAGAAAATTATACAGATAAAATGGTAGACATAGAAATATATCTAAATTAATTGAAAAAGGAAGTAGAAACAATTTATGATAATATTGAAAGTTGACACGGAAAATATTTCTTATAAAATTGAAGAAATATATAGAAAAACATGTTAACATTGAAGATTATCATGGAAAATTATACAGATAAAATAGTAGACATAAAAAACTTTGCTAAATTAATTGAAAAAATAAATAGAAATATGATAAAATTGAAGACTTAGATGGAAAATATTTCTGATAAAATTGAAAAAAATATATAGAAAAAATGTTAAAATTGAAGATTATTGTAGAAAATTATACAGATAAGTTGCTAACTGTAAAAAAACATTTGTAAATTATTGAAAGAGGAATTATAAAACTTTTCTGAAAAAAATTGAAGATTTACATGGAAAATATTTCTGATAAAATTGAAGAAATGTATAGAAATATGTGTTATATTGAATATTTTCAGAGAAAAAAATATAGTTAAATAGGTTGACATAAAAACATTAGTAAATTAATTGAAACAGGAGTGATAAACATTTTATGATAAAATTGAAGATTTTCATGGAATATATTTCTGATAAAATTGAAGAAATTCACAGAAAAATGTGTTATAAAGAATATTTTCAGAGAATATATATAATACAGTTAAATTGGTTGATGTTAAAAAATTCTAAAATAATTGAAAGAAGAATTAGAAACATTTTTTGATAAAAATGAAAGTTTACATGAAAAATATTTATGATAAATTTGAAGAAATATACAGAAATGATAAAATTGAAGATTTTCATGAAAAATTGTACAGATAAAATGGTAGACATAAAAAATTACTAAATTAATTGAAAAAGGAAGTACAAACATTTTATGATAAAATTGAAAATTTACATGGAAAATATTACTTTTTTATTAGATATATTCTTTTTATTGAATATAATCTTCATTTACATTTCAAATGCTAAAAGCTTTCCCAGTTTCCCTTCTCCCACCCCTGCCTCCAAGTATATGCTCCTCCACCCGACACACTTCCACCTCCCCCTGCCTTGATTACTCTTTGTTGGGACATCTATTGAGCCTTCACAGAACCAAGGACCACTCCTCCCACTGATGCCCCAAAAGGCATTCCTCTGCCACATTTTTGGCTGGAACCATGTGTACCCCTTGGTTGATGGCTTAGTCCCTGGGAGTCCTGGGGCATCTGGGTGGCCTACATCATTGTTCTTCTCATGGGGCTGTAAATCCCTTCAGTTTCTACAGTTCACCCTCCAACTCCTCCATTGGGGACCCTAAGCTCAGTCCAGTGGTTGGCTGCAAGCATCTGCCTCTGTATTGTGTAAGGCTCTGGCAGGGCTCCTCCAGAGACAACCATGACATGCTCCTTTTGGTATGCACTTCTTGTCATCCATAAATAATACTGTCAGTGTTTGGTGACTTTTTATAGGATTAATCCCCAGGTAGGGAAGTCTCTGGGTGGCCTTTCCTTCCATCTCTGCTCCACACTTTGTCTCCTTTATTGCTCCTGTGATTATTTTGTTCCTTTTCTCAGAGGAACAAAAGCACCCCCACTTCAGTCCTCCTTCTTGAGCTTCCTGTGATCTGTGAATTGTAACTTGTTTATTTTGAGCTTTTGGACTAACATTCACTTATCAGTGAGTGCATACAATGTGTGTTGTTTTGTGATTGGGTTACCTCACTCAGGATGACACTTTCTAGTTCCATCCATTTGCCTAAGAATTTCATGAATTCATTGTTTTTTTTTATTGAATATAATCTTCATTTACATTTCAAATGTTAAAACCTTTCCCGGTTTCCCCACTCCCCAAAAACCCCCAACCCCTCCTCCCACCCCCCCGCCTCCAAGTATATGCCCCTCCACCTGACCTACTCCCACCTCCCACCTCCCCCCACCCCTTCAATTTCCCTTTATTGGGGCATTTATTGAGCCTTCACTCGACCATGGACCACTCCTCCCACTGATGCCCAAAAAGGCATTCCTTTGCCACATTTTTGGCTTGAACTATGGGTACCCCTTGGTTGATGGCATCATCCCTGGGAGTCCTGGGGCCTCTGGGTGGCCGACATCGTTGTTCTTCCCATGGGGCTCTAAACCCCTTCAGCTCCTGCAGACCGCCCTCCAACTCCTCTGTTGGGGATCCCACGCTCAGTCCAATGGTTGGCTGCTAGCATTTGACTCTGTATGTGTAAGGCTCTGACAGGGCCCCTCCATGATTATTGAATGACATGCTCCTTTTGGTATGTACTTCTTGTCATTCATAATAGTGTCCGGGTTTGGTGATGGTGTATAGAATGAATCCCCAGGTAGGGAAGTTTCTGCATAGCCTTTCCTTCAGTCTCTGCTCTACACTTTGTCTCCTTTATTGCTCCTGTGAGTATTTTGTTCCCTTTCTCAGAGGAACGAAAGAACCCCTACTTCAGTCCTTCTTCTTGAGCTTCCTGTGGTCTGTGAATTGTAACTTGTTTATTTTGAGCTTTTGGGCTAATATCCACTTATCAGTGAGTACATACCATGTGTGTTCTTTTGTGATTTCATTAGCTCACTGAGGATGAGACTTTCTAGTTCCATCCATTTGCCTAAAAAATTCATGAAATCATTGTTTTTAATAGCTGAATAGTACTCCATTGTGTATATATACCACAATTTCTGTATCCACTCCTCTGTTGAAGGACATCTGGGTTCTTTCCAGCCTCTGGCTATTATAAATAAGGCTGCTAAGAACATAGTGGAGCATGTGACCTTATTACATATTGGAACACCTTGTGGGTATGTGCCCAGGAGTGGTATATCTGGGTCCTCAGATATACCACTATGTCTAATTTTCTGAGGCACTGCAAAACTGATTTCCAGAGTGGTTTTACCAGTTTGCAATCCCACCAACAATGGAGAAATGTTCCTCTTTCCCCATAGCCTCTCCAGCATCTCTTGTCCCCTGAGTTTTTCATCTTAGCCATTCTGACCAGTGTACCCTCCCCCCACTCAGCCTTCTGAGTGGGAATTTCCAGACCTCAGTGAGCCACAAGTCTCTCCCACCTAGGGTGGAGCGCTCAGACCAAGGTGAAGTGGTGAAGTCCATTGTTCTTCCAGATCTACGAATTCCTGAATTAAGCAGGCTATCCCACTGAGCAGTGGATCTGTGGAGCCAATACCCACCAAGCAGTGGCGTCAACGCCCACTGACTAGACTCTCTGACCTTGGGGGGGAAGGGTCTCACCCCCAAACCTTAAATTCTGAGTCCCTCAATAAACCACGAGACTTTGAGCAGCTGGTGTTGTCTTAGTTTCCGTCTCTTTCTTGTCGCCTTCCCATATATTCCCAGCTTCCCTTCCCAGGTACCCAATTCGAATGTAGCCACAGACAGCTACATATTGGCACCTGAACGTGGTGGCTGGACACGGGAAGATCTCCTAAGGTGACCCTGTCTTGGCGAAACTTCGAAGAAAACAGAAAAAGATGGTACTCTGCATGGTGAGCAACTACAGGAGTTAAATACTAGCGCTAGTGTAAAATTTCATCTTCTTGAAGCTGTTGTTGTAGGTGCAGAAGAATATGAGATAAGTGGTACAGTGTTGACCCAACTTAGGGATTGACAGTGGAAAATGGGAGAGGAACTGTATAGGCATATTGTCTGCAGTCTTCAAGAACTGCTTCAGGCAAAAGGAGAAGGGTTTGAAAACAGGCATTTGCATCAGGTGAGAGGAATAGAGTATAAAATAAATAAAATAAAATAAAAGGAGTAAAAACCAGAGAGAGAGAGAGAGAGAGAGAGAGAGAGAGAGAGAGAGAGAGAGAGAGAGAGAGAGAGAGAGAGAGAACAGATTTTAGAAACATGAGAGAGAAAAAGAGAAGGAAAATGGATTTTAAAACTCTCTTAGGGACAAGAGGAAATATGGAGACGTTCTGTTTCCTCTATGGACCCTACTGGAGACATTCTTAGTACTGTACAAGTGATTGTCCCTCTCTGTGTATTATTTGTCTTTGGTGCACCAATTTGTCCATGTGTCAATTTGTGTCTGTCTTTGTTTCGTTGTCTGAATGACTGTTGTTCTATGTTTAATGTTGAAAGGAAAAATTTGGTAAAAACTTCATCTGCTGGTGGTTCATCTCTTAATCAAGTCTCAGTTTGCATAGCAGAGGCTGACTTAAACTGCCCTACATTCAGTTAGGAGTCAAGCATAGCTGGAGAAAAAAGTTGCTTTAAAAATGACCAGCTTCTCAAGTTGTAGGGCAAGTGGGCTGATGTCTTATTTCTTCTAGAAAAATGTCTACAATTGTGATTATTGGGTCCAAAAGTGCTTTTTTCTCTTGAAATTACAGCTAGAAAAAGAAAAAAAAATTGTTTGGTTTAAATTTACAAGATTCATTTAGTCGCTTCATTTTTGTTTCTGATTGGTCTTAAAGGTATAAGTATGTTTTGCATGTCTTGACTATAGAGTATTGGTTAATAAGTTATTGGGCATGATTTAAAAGGTATAATGCTGGTAATAAAAAGTTAGTTTAAAACTGGTAACTTAGGGTTGGTGTCATCTTAAACAGCAACATTTGGCATGACCCAACCCAGGAAAAACAAGACTCTAAAGATAGTTATAAATAGGAATAATATCCTATGTAATTCCTATTCTAGAAATTAGACTTATAAGATTTAAAACAATATTTTCTTAATGATGTATTATAAGTTGCACTGTCTTGCGTTAAGACATAAGAAATGACAGACAAACTTTGTAGTGTGAAAGTAATGCATTTGTCATTGATTTTAAAAAGAATAGATTGTTTAAAATTGGGTTTTGGTTTCCAAAGTTGTAGTTATGCTGTAATATTGTAAGAGAAAGTTAAAAATTATGGTTAACAACTGCCAGTGTACCATTGACAGCAGTTTGCAGTCTGATTGGAGGCTCACGATTCTTAACATATTTTGTAATTAAGATGATTTCAAAAGTGATAAAGATTAAAAACAGTTGTGACTAGTATAGGCCTGTTGCCACTTTTTCACAAGTTTATTGGATATAGTGGTAGAAGCAAATTTTAACCCCGCAAGATTGAAAAGGAGATCTCATTAGGAATTTGATATCAAACAGGCTTTTTTTTGAACTATTTCAAAAATTTGTAGATAAAGGCTACTAAAAACAGCTAATAGAATTTTTCCTGGAATCCTCAAATTATAGGTTCCTTTTGTTATTTGACCCTCATACACTGGGGTCTGGTTGTAGGCCACTGCTGCAGGACAGATGGATGTTGGATCTGGCCTTGGACAATAGGCTCAGATGAGAAAATATTTACATCTGAGTTAATGCAATGCTCAAAGCTGCCTCCATGGAGGCTTGTGAGGTACTGCTTTTGTCTTGCAAACCCCACCTAGGGAGTTTTCAAGCCAAAACAACATTCTTAACAGATTTATCCAGGTGTGGTTCAAAATACAGTTCAAACTTAAGATCTATGTAAGATTGATAAGGCTATGTAGAACTTATGAAGGCATTAAAATCTGGCCTGCCTACTTCATACAAAATTATTATGGATTTAAAAGGTTGTGTTTTTGTTTGTTTGTTTGTTTGTTTTTTTTTTTTGCTTTGTGGATCTTGATAATTGTAAAAGAATTTGCGTCTAATGAGCTAACTTTAAAGAACCAATAAAGCAATTTCATTGGAAGGTTTTTCCTCAAGAAATGACTGATAGCCTTATCTTAGGTGAAAAAAAATGTTTTGTCTCTGCTTCAATACAAGAAGCTAGGATTTTAAATCTTTCAGTGTATATTATTCAAAGAATATTTTGGCCTTAACAATGGGATTTAAAAATTTTTGAGTAGTTGTTGATCCAAAAGAGATTCAAAGGTAATGTACCAATTATATACTAAGCAAATTGACACTGAAAATTCAAATAAAGATAATTTGCTTATTCTAAATGATTTTCAAAAGTTGTTAGGATATATTAATTGGCCTTATCTTATATATTAACTTCACCTTAAGCTTGCCACAGGAGGACCTTAACCTCTGTTCTCAAGGTAGATGCAAATTAACTGGTTAGAGTCAAATAACTTGGAGAAACCTACTGTAATCATTTGCCAACAATTTATGATATGTGTTCACTGCCATTCCTTGGAAAAAGGAACATTAATATATAATCACCTTTTTTCATCTCCAAGTAAAGTTTTAACATCCTCTGATAAAGATTGGTGTTAATAAATTGTTGTAAGATAAAATCATGAAAGTATTTTGAAAGGAATGTCTTAAGAACCTGATGAAACATTTGTTCCTTGTTTCAAACTGCAATCAAATTGGTCATTGCAAAGTACTGATAGTTGACCTATTACATGGAAAGCCTTTTAGGCAAAATTAATAATTTTTATCCAAAAGATAAGTTGTTAAAATTTGCTTCCATGCATGCTTTTATATTTTCTATAGATTTATACATGCATCCCATAAAGAACGCATCTACTGTGGGAGTGAAGCGCATATAATTGGATCATATGTTTATTCTTTTGAGTTTCCCCCTGCTTCAGCAGAGATAATTGAATTGGGTGCTGTAACTGCTATTTTTAAAAATGTTAAAAATCAAGCTTTTAATTTCTATGCTGATAGCCAATAAATATATATATAGTTCATGTCTTAAAAATTGCTTGAAATTGTTCCTTTTCTAGATACTGCTAATTCTTAAATTTTACAATTATTTATGCAAATACGTTAAGAAAAGGTACTGTTCCTTTAAAATAGACAATGGAACTGGCTATTACAATCATCAAACATTTGAGATGTCTTTGACATCAATATAACAACAATTTAATTATTTATAATTCTCAAGGACAAGATATTGTGAAATTTTAAAACAATATCTTCTAAATAAAAAAAAAACCAAAAAGGGAGAATTTATATCCCTGTGCATATTATTTAAATCATGCTTTTATATTTTTAAGAAAATTTTAAAATTTGGATGCCAAGGAACTCCTTGCTGAGTGTGTATAGCACCCGAAAACTAGGCATACTGATGCCTAGGTGAGATGGAAGGATCCACTTATTAGCATATGGCATGATCCTGATCAGTTATTTAATTTGGTGAAGAGGTTCTGTTTGCATTTTTTTCACAAAAAGTAAACGGAGCTGGATGGCTGCCAGAAAGATTGGTTCCTCAACTGGACACAGGTCCTGCATCATCTAGTAAGTATGATTAATCACTAAAGAATGGCTAAAAATTTTATCAGTCAGCTTATCTGGCGCTTACCTGAAAAAACCAGTCTCTGTCGATTCTCAAAGCCACTTCCCCCACACTGGGAATCCAGGCTTTGTGTCTATAAGCTGCTAATTTGCAACTGATTCTCAAAGCCACTTCCCTCACACTGGGAAGCCAGTCTTTGTGTCTGATAGCTGCTAATTTGCAACTGAATTGAATACCTTGGGTCTTCCAGATAAAAGTTAATTTTGTCTTGCTCTTACTCTCTTATTTTGTATTTTAAGCAGGCTGAGTGTTTTCATTAAGGCAAGGCTCAGCAGCTCACTGTGACAATTTTTCATCGCTATGAAGAAATGGACTGAGTGCTTATTTGTAGGTCCTTTCGTGGCTTGGTCTGTATTGGGAAAAAGGTGTGCTATGAAGGCCTGTCAGCCAATAAGGGACAACTGAATTCTATGGAACCTTCATCACCCTAAGGCAGGAACTTGTGCCTATAGGCCACGTTTATTTATAATAAATACTAAAGGCCATGTTTGTGCAAGTAAACACAAACAAGATGCACATGTTTTCCAAATACGGGTAAGAGAAAGTCTAGAATTCTGACCTAAGTCAGGCAGGGCCACCAGACACCAAAATTCCCAGATGGACTATTGAGCATAAGTCAATCTTTTACCTTAGTCCAGTCAATTTTCAATAAATCAATAGGGAGGAATTGTGCCCTCCCCCCACTCAGCCTTCTGAGTGGGAATTTCCAGACCTCAGTGAGCCACAAGTCTTCCCCCACCTTGGGTAGAGGGCTTGGACCAAGGTGAAGTGCATTGTTCATCCAGATCTATGAATTCCTGAATTAAGCAGGCTATCCCGCCAAGCAGCGGAACTGTGGAGTCAACACCCACTGAGCAGAGGAGCCAATGCTTGCTGAGCAGACTCTTGAACATTGAGGGTAAGGGTCTCGACCCCAAACCTTAAATTCTGAGTCCCCCAATAAACCACGAGACTTTGAGCAGCTGGTGTTGTCTTAGTCTATCTCTTTCTCAATGCCTTCCCATATATCCCCAGCTTCTGTTTCCAGGTACCCAGTTCAAATGTAGCCATGGGCAGCTACAGGTCAGTATGAGGTGGAATCTCAGTGTTGTTTTGATTTGCAATTCCCTGATAACTAAGGATGCTGAATGTTTCTTTAGGCGATTCAGAGCCATTTGAGGTTCCTTAGTTAATAATTCCCCATTTAGCTCTGTACCCCATTTTTAATAGGGTTATTTGGTTCCCTGGAGTTTAACTTCTTGAGTTCTTTGTATACATCGGATATTAGCCCTCTATCAGATAAAGGGTAAAGATCTTTTCCCAATCTGTTGGTTGCCATTTTTTGCTATTGAAAGTGTCCTTTGCCTTACAGAAGCTTTGCAGTTTTATGAGGTCTCATTTGCCGATTCTTGTTCTTAGAGTATAAGTCATTGGTGTTCTATTCAGGAAATTTCCCCCTGTGCCCATGTGTTCAAGGTTCTTCACCACTTTCTCCTCTATAAGTTTCAGTGTGTCTGGTTTTACAGGGAGGTCCTTGATCCACTTGCACTTGAGCTTTGTACAAGGAGATAAGAATGGGTCAATTTGCATTTTTCCTTATGCTGACCTCCATTTAATCCAGCACCATTTGTTAAAAATGCTATCTATTTTTTCCACTGGATGTTTTTAGCTCCTTTGTCAAATTTCAAGAGACCATAGGTGTGTGGGTTCTTTTCTGGGTCTTCAATTCTAGTCCATTGATCTTCCTGCCTGTCATCGTACCAATACCAAACAGTTTTTATCACTATTGCTCTGTAGTAGAGCTTGAGGTCAAGGATGGTGATTCCTCCAGGAGATCTTTTGTTGTGGAGAATAATTTTTGCTATCCTGGGTTTTTTGTTACTCCACATGAATTTGAGAATTGCTCTTTCTAGATTTATGGAGAATTGATTTGGGATTTTGATGGGGATTGCTTTGGATCTGTTAATTGCTTTCTACTATATTAATCCTGCCAATCCTTGAGCATGGGAGATCTTTCTATCTTCTGAGATTTTCTTCGATTTCTTTCTTCAGAGGCTTGAAGTTCTTGTCATACAGATCTTTCACTTGCTTCATTAGTGACACCAAGGTATGTAATATTATTTGTAACTATTGTGAAGAGTGTCATTTCCCAAATATCTTTTTCAGCTTGTTTATCCTTTGAGTAGAGGAAGGCTACTGATTTGTTTGAATTAATTTTATATCCAGCCACTTTGCTGAAGTTGTTTATCAACTTTAGGAGATCTCTGGTGGAAGTTTTGGGGTCACTTAAGTATATGATCATATCATCTGCAAATAGTGATACTTTGACTTCTTCCTTTCTAATTTGTATACCTTTGACCTCCTTTTGTTGTCTGATTTCTCTGACTAGGGCATTAAGTTCTAAAATGAATAGATAGGGAGAGAGTGGGTAGCCTATCCTGGCTGCCGATTTTAGTGGGATTGCTTCAGTTTTCTCTCCATTTAGTTTGATGTTGGCTACAGGTATGTAGTATATTGCTTTCACTCTATTTAGGTATGGGCCTTGGATTCCGCATTGCTCCAAGACTTTTATCATGAAGGGATGCTGGATTTTGTCAAAAGTCTTTTCCGCATCTAATGAAATGACCATGTGTTTTTTTCCTTGAGTTTGTTTATGTAGTGGATTACCTTGATGGATTTCTGTATATTGAACCATCCCTGCATCCCTGGGATGAAGCCTACCTGATCATGGTGAATTATAGTTTTGATGCATTCTTGGATTCAGTTGGTCACAATTTTGTTGAGTATTTTTGCATTGATGTTCATGAGGGAGATAGGTCTGAAGTTCTCCTTCCTTGTTTGGTCTTTGTTTGGCTTAGGTATAAGTGTTATTGTGACTTCATAGAATGCATTGAGTTTCTATTTCATGGAACAGTTTGCAGAGTATCAGTATTAGCTCTTCTTTTAAGGTCTGATAGAATTCTCCACTAAACCCGCTGGTCCTGGGCTTTTTATTTTGTTTGGAGACTATTACCCACTTCTTCTATATCCTCAGGACTTATGGGACTATTTAGATGGTTCTTCTGATCTTGTTTTACCATTGGCACCTGGTATATATCTAGAAAGTTGTCCATTTTGTTCAGATTTTCAAATTGTTGAGTATAAGCTCTTGTAGTAGGATCTGATGATTTTTTTGAATTTCCACAGTTTCTGTTGTTATGTCTCCCTTTTCATTTTTGATCTTATTAATTTGGGTATTGCCTCTGTGCCCTCTGGTTATTCTGGCTAAGGGTTTATCTATCTTGTGGATTTTCTCAAAGAAACATGTCCTGGTTTTGTTGATTCTTTGTATAGTTCTTTTTGTTTTTATTTGGTTGATTTTGGCCTTGAGTTTGATTATTTCCTGCCGTCTACCCATCTTGGGTGTATTTGCTTCTTTTTGGTATGGAACTTTCAGAAGCACTGTCAAGCTGTTAGTGTATGCTCTCTACATTTTCATTTTGGAGACACTCAGAGCTATGAGTTTTCCCCTTAGCACTGCTTCCAATGTGTCCCATAAGTTTTGGTATGATGTGTCTTTGTTTTCATTAAATTCTAAAAAGTCTTTAATTTCTTTCTTCATTTCTTCCCTTAACAAGCTATCGTTGAGATCATTGTTCAAAGTCCACAGGTATTTGTGCTTTCCATTGTTTGTGTTTGAACTTAAGACCAGCCTTAGGCCATGGTGATCTGATAAGGTGGGTGGAATAATTTCAATATTTCTGTATCTGTTGATGTTTGTTTTGTGACCTATTATATGGTCAATTTTGGAGAAGGTACCATGAGGCGCTGAGAAGAAGGTATTTTCTTTTGCTTTAGGATAGAATGTTCTATAAATATTTGTTAGTTCCATTTGGTCCATAACTTCAGTTAGTTTCACTATATCTCTGTTCAGTTTCTGTTTCCATGATTTGTCCATTGTTGAGAGTGGGGTGTTGAAGTCTCCCACTATTATTCTGTGGGGTGCAATGTCTGCTTTGAGCTTTAATAAAGTTTCTTTTATGAATGTGGGTGCCCTTGTGTTCAGAGCATGGATGCTCAGAATTGGGAGTTCATCTTGGTAGACTTTTCCTTTGACAAGTATGAAGTGTCCCTCCTTATTTTTTTGGACAACTTTTGGTTGAAAGTCAATTTTATTCGATATAAGAATGGTTACTCCAGCTTGTTTTTTGGTACCATTTGCTTAGAAAATTGTTTTCCAACCTGTGACTCTGAAGTAGTAACTGCTTTTGTCACTGATGTGGTTTTCTTGTATGCAGCAAAATGTTGGGTCCTGTTTATGTGTTTACTCTGTTAGTCTATGTCTTTTTATTGGGTAATTGAGACCATTGATGTTAAGAGATATTAAGGAAAAGTGATTGTTGCTTACTGTTATCTTCTTTGTTAAAGGTGAAATTCTGTGTTGCTGCCTTCTTTTGGGTGTGTGGAATGAAGATGACTCATAATGTTGTTCCTCCTATGATGCTGCAAACCCTTTCAACTCCTTGGGTCCTTTCTCTAGCTCCTCCATTGGGAACCCTGTGCTCAGTTCAATGACTAGCTGAGAGTGTCCACCTCTGTATTTGTCATGCACTAACAGAGCCTCCCAGGTGACAGCTATATCAGACTCTGATCAGTAAGCACTTGTGGGCATCAATGATAATAGTGTCTGGGTTTTTTAACTGTATATGGGATGGATGCCTAGGTGGGGTAGACTCTGGATGGTCTTTCCCTCAGACTCTGCAGCACACTTTGTCTCTGTATCTCCTCCTGTGGGTATTTTGTTCCCCATTCTAAGAAGGACCAGAGTATCAATACTTTGTTCTTCCTTCTTCTTGGGCATCATTTGATATATGAATTGTGTCTTGGGTATTCTAAGCTTCTGGGCTAATATCCACTTATCAGTGAGTGCGTACTATGTGCGTTCTTTTGTGATTGGGTTACCTCACTCAGGATAATATTTTCCAGTTCCACCCATTTGCCTAAGA
This sequence comes from Tokudaia tokunoshimensis, assembly GCA_036184795.1. Lineage (NCBI taxonomy): Eukaryota > Metazoa > Chordata > Mammalia > Rodentia > Muridae > Tokudaia > Tokudaia tokunoshimensis. The sequence goes on along the minus strand of BTHU01000002.1, from coordinate 79,574,748 downwards.
ATTTCATGAATTCATTGTTTTTAATAGCTGCATAGTATTCCATTGTGTAAATATACCGCATTTTCTGTATCCATTCCTCTTTGAGGAACATCTGAGTTCATTTCAGCTTCTGGCCATTATAAATAGGGCTGCGGGACTGGAGAGATGGCTCAGTGGGTAAGAGCATCGACTGCTCTTCTGAAGGTCATGAGTTCAAATCCCAGCACCCACATGGTGGCTCACAACCATCCGAAAAGGGATCTGGTGCCCTCTTCTGGTGTCTGAAGACAGATACAGTGTAATTACATATAATAAATAAATCTTTAAAAAAAAATAAATAGGGCTGCTATGAATATAGTGGAGCATGTGTCCTCATTACATGCTGGAGAATCCTCTGGTTATATGCCCAGAAGTGGTATAACAGGGTCCACCAGTAGTATTATGCCCAATTTTCTGAGCAATTGCCAAGCTCATTTCCAGAGTGGTTGTACCAGCTTGCAATCCAACCTGCAGTGGAGGAGTGTACCTCTTTCTTGACATCCTTGCCAGCACCTGCTATCTCCTGAATTTTTGATCTTAGTCATTCTGACTGGTGTGAGGTTAAATCTCAGGGTTGTTTTGATTTGCATTTCCCTGATGACCAACTATATTGAACATTTCTTTAGGTGCTTCTCAGCCATTCAGTATTCCTCAGGTGAAAATTCTCTGTTTAGCTTTGGACCCCATTTTTTTTAATAGGGTTATTTAGTTCTCTGGAGTCTAACTTCTTGAATTCTTTGTATATATTGAATATTAGACTTCTGTCAGATGTAGGCTTGGTAAAGACCTTTTCCCTATTTGTTTGTTGCTGTTTTGTCCTACTGAGAGTGCCCTTTGCCTAACAGAAACTTTGTAATTTTAAGAGGTCCCATTTGTCAATTTTTGTTCTTAGAGCATAAGCTATTGGTGTTCTATTCAGGAAATTTTCCCTTGTGCCCATGTGCTCAAGTCTCTTTCCCAGTTTCTTTTCTATCAGTTTCAGTGTGTTTGGGTTCATGTGGAGGTCCTTGATTCACTTGGATATGAGCTTAGTACAAGGAGATAAGAATGGATCGATTTGCATTCTTCTGAATGCTAACTACCAGTTGAACTAGCACTATTTGTTGAAAAGTCTGTCTTTTTTTCCACTGGATGGTTTTAGCTCCTTTGTCAAAGATCAAGTGACCATAGGTGTTTGGGTTCATTTCTTGATCTTCAATTCTATTCCATTGATCTACCTGCCTGTCACTGTACCAATACCACACAGTTTTTTTTAACACTCTGTAGTACTGCTTGAGGTCTGGGATACTGATTCCCCCTGACATTCTCTTACAGTTGAGAATAGTTTTAGCTATCCTGGGTTATTTGTTATTCCAGATGAATTTGAGATTGCTCTTTCTAACTCTATGAAGAATTGTGTTGGAATTTTGATGGGGATTGCATTGAATCTGTAGATTTCTTTTGGGAAGATGGCTAATTTTACTATATTAATCCTGCCAATCTGCAAGCATGGGAGATCTTTCCATCTTCTGAGGTCTTCTTTGATTTCTTTCTTCAGAGACTTGAAATTCTTGTCATACAGATTTTTCACCTGTTTGATTAGAGTAACACCAAGATACTTTATATTGTTTGTGACTCTTAAGAAGGGTGTCATTTCCCTAATTTCTTTCTCAACTTATTTATCCTTTGAGTATAGGAAGGCTACTTATGTATTTGAATTAATTTTATATCCAGCCACTTTGCTGATGTTGTTTATCAGCTCTAGGAATTCTTTGGTTGAGGTTTTTGGGTTGCTTAAGTATATTATCATATCATACTGACAATTTGACTTCTTCCTTTCCAATTTGTATCCCTTTGACCTCCCTTTGTTGTCTAATTATTTTAGCTAGAACTTAAAGTACTATATACAATAGATATGGAGAGAAAGGGCAGCCTTGTCTAGTCCCTGATTTTAGTGGGATTGCTTCAAGTTCCCTCCATTTAGTTTGATGTTGGTTACTGTTTTGTTGTATATTGCTTTTACTATGTTTAGGTATGGGCCTTGAATTTCTGAACTTTCCAAGACTTTTAGCATGAAAGGCAGCTGAATTTTGTGAAATGCTTTTTCAGCATCTAATGAAATGAGATGGATTTCTGTATATTGATGGATTTCTATATATTGAACCATCCCTGCATCCCTGGGAAGAAGCCTACGTGATCATGGTGGATGATCTTTTTGATATGTTCTTGGATTTAGTTGACAAAAATTTTATTGAATATTTTTGCATCAATATGCATAAGGGATATTGGTCTAAAGTTCTCTTTCTTTGTTTGATCTTTGTGTGGTTTTGGTATCAGCGAAATTGTGACTTCATAGTATGAGTCAGGTAGTGTTCCTTCTGTTTCAATTTTGTGGAATACTTTGAAGAGTATTGATGTTAGGTCTTCTTTGAAGGTCTTATAGAATTTTGCACTAAAACCATCTGGTCCTGTGCTTTTTTTTGGTTGGGAGACTTCCACTTCTATTTCTTTAGTGGTTATGTGACTGTTTAAATGATCTATTTAATGCTAATCTAACTTTGGTATTTAGTATCTGTCTAGGAAATTGTCCATTTTATTCAGGTTTTCCAGTTGTGTTGAGTATAGGATCTGATGATTTTTTTGAATTTTTTCAGTTTCTGTTGTTACATCTTCCTTTTCATTCCTGACTTTGTTAATTTGGATACTGTCTTTGTTCCCTCTGGTTAGACTGGCTAAGCATTTATCTATCTTGTTGATTTTCTAAAAGAACCAGATTCTGGTTTGTTGATTCTTTGTATAGTTCTTTTTGTTTCTACCTGGTTGATTTCAGCTCTGAGTTTGAAGATTTCTTGCCTTCTACTCCTCTTGGGTATATTAGCTTCTTTCTGTTCTAGAGCTTTCAGGTGTGCTGTTACCCTGCTAGAGTATGCTCTCTCCAGCTTCTTTTTGGAGGCACTCAGAGCTATGAGTTTTCCTCTTAGCACAGCTTTCATTGTGTCCCATAAATGTGGGTATGTTGTGCCTTCATTTACATTAAATTCTAAAAAGTCTTTGACTTCTTTCTTTATTTCTTCCTTGACCATGGCATCATTGAGTTGATCATTGTTCAGCTTCCATGTATATGTGGGCTTTCTGTTGTTTTTGTTGCTATTGAGGACCACCCTTATTGCATAGTGATCTAATAGGAAGCATTGGATTAGTTTGATCTTATATCTGTTGAGGTCTGTTTTGTGACCAATTATATGGTCAGTTTTTGAGAAGGTACCCTGAGGTGCTGAGAAGAAGGTATATTCTTTTCTTTTATGATGAAATATTCTACAGATATCTGTTAAATACACTTGGTCCAAAACTTCTGTAACTTTCACTGTGTCTCTGTTTAGTTTGTGTTTCCCTGTCTGTCCATTGAGATAGTAGTGTGTTGAAATCACCCACAATTATTGTGTGAGGTGCAATATGTGCTTTGAGTTTTAGTAAAGTTTCTTTTACAAATGAGGGTACCCTTGCATTTGGAGCATAGATGTTCTGAATTGAGGGTTCTTGGTAGATTGTTCCTTTGATGAGTATGAAGTGCCCTTTTGTGTCTTTTTTGATGATTTTTGGTTGAAAGTCAATTTCATCTGATAAAAGAATGGCTACTCCAGCTTTTTTCCTGGAACAATTTGCTTGGAAAATTGTTTTCCAGTCTTTTATTCTGAGATAGCGTTTGTCTTTGACACTGTGGTGCATTTTCCTTTATGCAGCAAAATGCTGGGTCCTGTTTATATATCCAGTCTGTTAGTCTATGTCTTTTTATTGGGGAATTGAGTCCATTGATGTTAAGAGATATTAAGGAATAGCGATTGTTTCTTCCTGTTATTTTTGATGTTATTTTTATATTTGTGTTGTTATCTTTCTTGAGTTTGTTCAAAGAAGATTACTATCTTGCTTTTTCTAGGGTGTAGTTTCCCTTCTTATTTTGTGTTTTCCATGTATTATCCTAAGTAAGGCTGGATTTGTGGAAATATATTGTGTAAATTTGGTTTTATCATAGAATATCTTTGTTTTTCCATCTATGGCAATTGAGAGTTTTGCTAGGAATAGTAGTCTGGGCTGGCATTTGTGTTTTCTTGGGCTCTGTACGAGATCTGTCCAGGATCCTCTTGCTTTCATGGTCCCTGGTGAGAAGTTTGGTGTAATTGGTGATAGGTCTTCCTTTATATGTTACTCAGCCTTTTTTCTTTTACTGCTTTTAATACTCTTTCTTTGTTTGGTACATTTGGTGTTTTGATTATTATATCACAGGAGGAATTTCTGTTCTAGTCCAGTCTGTTTGGAGTTCTGTAAACTTCTTGTTTGTTCATGGGCATCTCTCTCTCTTTCGGTTAGGGAAGTTTTCTTCTATAATTTTTTTGAAGATATTTACTGGCCCCTTAATTTTTAAATATTCGCTTTCTTCTATACCTATAATCCTTAGGTTTGGTCTTCTCATTGTATCCTGGATTTCCTGGATGTTTTGGGTTACAAGCTATTTGCATTTTGCATTTTCTTTGACTATTGAGTCAATGCTTTCTATAGTATCTTCAGCATCCAAGATTCTTTCTTCTATCTCCTTGTATTCTGTTGTTGATGTTTGCATCTATGACTCCTGATTTCTTCCCAAGGTTTTTTATCTTTAGAGTAGCCTCCCTTTGTGATTTCTTAGTTGTTTCTACTTCCATTTTTAGATCCTGGATTGTTTTGTTCATTTCCTTCAATTGTTTGTTTGTGTTTTCCTCTAATTCTTTAAGGGATTTTTGTGTTTCATCTTTAAGGACTTCTGGCTGTTGACCCATGTTCTCCTGTATTTCTTTAAGTGATATTTGCATTTCCTTTGTGGGCTTCTACCTGTTAACCCATGTTCTCCTGTATTTCTTTAAGGGATTTTTGTGTTTCCTTTTTAAGGGCTTCTACCTGTTGACTTATGTTTTCCTGTCTTTCTTTAAGAGAGTTATTTATGTCCTTCCTGAAATCTTCTATCAGCATCATGAGATGTGATTTTAAATGCAGATCTTGCTTTTCTGATGTGTTGGAATACCCAGGACTTGCTACTGTGGGAGAACTTGGTTCAGATGGTGCCATGTTGCCTTGGTTTCTGTTGGTAATATTCTTGCATTTGCCTTTTGCCTTCTGGTTATCTCTGGTGTTAGTTGGTGTTACTGTCTCTGACTGTGGCTTTTCTGTGCCCTGGGAGAACCATTCTCTCTGTGTACACTGATATGTAGGTAGTCCTGAGAGAACCTCTCTCTGGTGGTCGTTTTTGGGTATTTAGCTCTGTCACTCGAATCAACTCTGGTGCAGGAGGAATTGGAAAACTCCTGTCCCATGTGCTCCTAGGCTCTTGTGTCCTCAGGGTTTCTGACTGTTTCCTCTGAGCAGCAAGGGTGGTCCTACCTGTTCTATCTGGCCTCTTTGCACTCCTGAGTGGCTAGCTATCTCTGTGCACTACTTGGATAGGGCGCACATTGGCAGAGGGTGATACCAAGCTAGAGACAGAAACCGGAGGTCTTCTGCTAGAGGGTTCCACGCTTGATCCTCTGAGCCGTGGGGGGTGGTTGGGGGTGTGTGGTGGTGGGTGGGAGGTGGTTCTACCTGTGTTGTCAGGCCTCTCTGCATTCCTGGGTGGTTAAGCTACTTTCCTGCACCACTTGGGTATGGTGCGCTGTACCAGAGGATGTGACTCACACTTTCATTCCCTTGTAGCCAGAACATGCACAACCCCTGCAACCAGGACCAGTTATATCCTGCTGCCCAGGTGAGGTATAGGGCTTGCTTCCCAAGTGTTGCAGCATGTGAGGGGTAGGGATAGATCTGTTGGGGTCAACTTTTCCACCCACCTCTGGTGTAAGGGCAAAGGGAAGTCACTACACAGTAGACAAGAAACAGGACCAGCTCTCCCACACTCAAGGCCTCAGGGACAACACTCTTGTAACTTCCACATCCCAGGTTAACTCTACTGTGCTGCACAGGAGAGGTGCAGGTCTTCTGAGTGCTGCAGCTGGTGAAGGACAAGTCTAGCTCTCCTACTTTTATGACCCCAGAGCCAGATCTCCTGCCAGTCATAGGTGGAAAGGGGAGAGGGAGGAGATAGGTATCTCCCTGGTCCTAGCTACCAGAGGAAGATGAGTGATAATATCAGCTCTCCCACAATGAATCCTTATGTCAGGCTCAACTGCTACTCCTGAAATGTGCATGGAACTCTCCAGAGTACTTCAGCTAGCTAGGGGTGGGATCAGTTCACTTTCTCTCATGCTTCTAGGGCCAGGTTTCCCAGGATGCCCAGGTGAAGGGTGGGGCCAGTTCTTCACAGTCCTTAGACATCAACATTTCCCTAGTGATAGTCCAGCCCAACGATCTCCTCCTGTACTTTGGTGGTAACAGACCACTACTGCAAGTCCACAGACCTAGATACCACCCTTACCCACCAGTGTCATCACAGGCCAAGACCCCATCATGGTCCCAGGTGGGATCATTGGTCGCTCATATCGGGCTTTTTTTTTTTTAAACTGACATTGAGTTCTGTCTTTCTTAGTTGTACTTACATTCTTCTGCTTCTCTTTCTCTTCTATTTGCCCATCACATACTTACTCTTCTTAGTGGCATCCAGGGTCTGAGTATCTGAGTCATTTCAGGAGTGATCTTAGGAATCCTATGCCCTATTAGCCTTCAAATCCATGATGGTGTTGGGCAGGGTTCATCTTGATCATGGCTCCCCTCCTCTCCCAGGTCTCGGCAGTGCCAAACTGGTGTTCAACTCAGGCTAGCTCCCTTACTAGGTAGCATGTCACCAGTCAAATTGTTTTCCCAGGCTCACTCATCTCCTGACTCAGCCATGTGACCATTTGTGTTGGGTTCACATTTTCCCAGGGGCTGGGGGCCCAGGCTGGGATCCTCTGCTAGTCTTTGACTAGTCCCAGCCTGCCTGATGCCAGAGTGGTTGTTTTCTTAGGGTAGCTCCCTGTTCATGGACCCCCCTGGTAGGAAAATGATGATGGTCTCAGGCTCTGTTTTTTTTCAGGGAATGGTTGGCTACTAATCATTCACATGTGAGAACACTGAGCATAGGCATGGCCTCTTCTCTGACATCTCCTGACGCACATGTGACACAACAGCTACAACTACAGTGCTTCTATTGTGCAGGGGGATACCCAAATTCATTACTCAAACAAAAAACAAACAATAACAACTCCTAGATTAAAAGACACAGATTAACATCAATCCATTAATTTTAAATGATTTTAATACCCAAATTTCTCCAATAGATAGATCATCTGGAGAAAAATCAACAGAAAAATCAAATAAATAGATGCCATTTTTACATCAAATTTACTCAACAGATATCTACAGAATATTCTAACCCAACTTCAAAGACCACAAATTTTACCCTGAACAATAGTCATTTTTTAAAATTAGACCACATCCCAAAACAAAAAGCAAATCACTAAAAATCAAAGTTTGAAATCATTCATTGTATCCAATTTTACCACATGGCAGTAAAATATAATATTGACAGCAAACAAATCTCTAGTTAGTAGAATAACTCTAGAGATTAAACCAAACATTGTAGAATGATGATGGTATCCAAAAAGAAACCAATAGAGAAATAAAAATTTCCTGTAACTAAGTGAAAATGAAAAGATTAAGACAAAATCTCTGGGATACATTGAAAGCAATCCTGTGAGGAAAATTTATAGCACTAGGTGTCTACATTAAAAATAGAAGCAAACAGCACAAATAAATGACATGATTACACAACTCAAAACAGTGGAACAAACCAAATACAACCTAGTTAATAGGAAGAAATAACATTAAGAGCAGAAATCATAATAGCTTCTTAGAAAAGGAAATATCTAGGAACAAACCTAACCAAAGAACAAATGATCTCAAAAATGAAAACTTTTTAAGCACACAAACACATACACACAGACTACAAAACCAAAGTTTCTTCTTTAAAAAAATCAATAATATTGACAAACTCTTAGCAAAATTCTGAAAAAAGGTGGAGAAAGAAGAATAAAATAACAAAATTCGAAATGAAATGTGGACAGAACAAAATACCAGAGAAATTCAGAGACTGATAAAGATTTACATTAAAATTCTATACTCCAACAAATTCTAGAATCTAAAAGAAATGGTAATTTTCTTGATAAATATCACCTGAAGTAATTAAATTAAGTCCAAATAATCAACTTAAACAGAACTATAACCTGCAGTACATTAAAAACCCTAATTAAAAGTCTCCTAACCAGGTTTTAGGACAGAATTCTACCAGATTTTCCAAGAAGAATTAACCACAATACTCCTCAAATTATGTACCAACTTAGAAACAGAAGGAACACTGTCCAATTCTGTTCATGAGTTCCAGTTACCCTGATACAGTAGCCACAAAAAGACCCAACCAAAGTAGTATTGCAGATCAATTTCCCTTATATAAACATATATGAACATATATGAAAAAAAATCTGAAAACTACTTGGATAATGAGTCCAAGAACCCATCAAAAAGATTATCCATCATGATCAAGTAGGTTTCTATGGTCAGAGATACAAGGATGTTTCAACATACATAAATTAATAAATCTAATCCATCAGGTAAATACACTGAAAAACAAAAAAGTCTTCAATCTGTTTGTTGAAAGACACATCATCACCTTAAGTGAAGAAAAGTCCTTTGACAAAATCTAACATCTTTTCATGAGATAAGCCCTTGAGAGATTAAGGATACAAGAAATATAATGACATGACAAAGGCAATTTATAATAAATCATATCAACATATTTTGATTGCAGAGAGCATGTGAATGGAGAGATATTTCCACAAAAATCAAGAACAGCACACGAATTTTCCATCTTTCTATACTTGTTCAACCTGTTACTTGAATTCTTAACTAGAACAATATGAAAACTGAAGAACATAATGGGAATATAAACAGGAAAAAACCAAAATACCTTTTAGTTTTTTGCAGATGATACGATAGTGTACATAAGTGACACTAATATTCTACCAGGAAACTCCAATAGCTAATAAAAACTTTCAGTAAAGGAGCAGGCTATGACATTAAACACAAAGCCCAGTAACTCTCCTATATACAAATGAGAAATAGGCTGAGAAATAATAAAGAAGCAGAATAGCACTTTCACAAGAGCCTCAAAAAATATAAACTATCCTGGGAAAGCTCTAAGCAAACAAGAAAAAAAAAAAAACTTTAAGACATTGAAGAAGGAAATTGCAATAGATATTAAAAAAATGGAAAGATTTCCCAGGCTCATGGATCTGTAAGATTAATAATATAAAAATGGCCATCTGAGCAGGTGGGTACAGCCAGGAGAGCAGGGAACACTGGAGTGCCAGAACAACTGGGACACGGTCCTCTAGAGCCCCACCTGCACCCAGGAGCTTGGCAGTGCCACAGCCTTCTATGCACCGATCCTGCCAGGTGAGAAATGTTTGGCAGGGAGTAATTTGACTCCCAGGTTTAGAGGTGAGGCCTCCATCTTCTCTCTGGTGACTGAGCAGGCCAGTACAGCCAGGAGGACAGGGAACACAGGAGTGGCAGAGCAGCTGGGACAGGGTCAGTCTGGGCTCCACCTGCACACAGGAGCTGGGCAATGCCACAGCACTCTGTGCCAGGGAAGAGTTGGTCACCCTGGGGTGCTGAGACAGGCTTGCTGGTCCACAGGAGTGACAAGCACCAACCAGAGAGAGCAGGACCAACTAACACCAGAGATAACCAGATGGCGTAAGACAAATGTAGCATCATTACCAACAGAAATCAAGGTAACATAGCACCATCCGAACCCAGTTCTCCCACAATGGCAAGTCCTGGATAGCTCAACACACCCGAAAAGCAAGCTTTAGATTTGAAATCACAGCTCATGATGCTGATAGAGGACTTCAAGAAGGACATAAATAACTCCCTTAAAGAAATACAGGAGAACACAGGTAAATAGGTAGAAGCCCTTAAAGAATTACAGGAAAGCACAACAAAACAGGTGAAGGAATTGAACAAAACCATCCAGGATCTAAAAATGGAGGTAGAAACAATAAAGAAATCACAAAGGGAAACAACTCTGGACATAGAAAACCTAGGAAAGAAGTCAGGTGTTCTGGATGCAAGCATCACCAACAGAATACAAGAGAGAGAAGAGAGAATCTCAGATACAGAAGATACCACAACAATCATTGATACAACAGTCAAAGAAAATGTAAATTGCAAAAAAATCCTGACCCAAAACATCCAGGAAACCCAGGACAAAATGAGAAGACCAAACCTGAGGATTCTGTACCTATAGAAAAGAGTGTAGATTTCCACCTTAAAGGGCCAGTAAATGTTTTCTACAAAATTATAGAAGAAAACTTACTTAACCTAAAGAAAGAGATGTCCATGAACATACAATAAGCCTACAGAACTCCAAATAGATTGGGCCAGAAAAGAAATTCCTCCTGTCACATTACAATTAAAACACAAAATGCATTAAACATAGAATATTAAAACCAGTAAGGGAAAAAGGTTAAGTAGCATAAAGGTAGACCTATCAGAATTACACCAGACTTCTTGCCAGACACTATGAAAGCCAGAAGATCCTGGACAGATCTCATATAGACACTAAGGGAACACAAAGGCCAACCCAGGCTACTATACCTAGAAAATCTCTCAATTACCATAGATGGAGAAACCAAGATATTTCATGACAAAAACAAATTTACACAATATCATTCCACAAATCGAGCCCTTTAAAGCATAATGAATGGAAAATGCCAACAAATGGAGGAAAACTGCAGACTAGAAAAGCAAAAAACTAATCTTCTTTTAACAAACCAAAAAAGAAGAGAGCCACACAAACTTAACTCTACCTCTAATAACAAAAATAACAGGAAGCAAAAATTGCTTCTTAATAGCTCTTAATTTCAATGGACTCTATTCCCCCCAAAAAAGACATAGACAAACAGACTGGATACATAAGCAGGTCCCAACATTTTGCTGCATACAGGAAACCCACATCAGGTACAAAGACAGACACTACCTCAGAGTAAAAGGCTGGAAAATAATTTCCCAAGCAAATGGTCCCAAGAAACAAGCTGGTGTAGCCATCCTAATATTGAATAAAATTGAATTTCCACCTAAAGTAATCAAAAAATAAAGGAAGGACATTTCATATTCATCAAAGGAAAAATCTACCAAGATGAACTCTCAATTTTGAACATATATATTCCAAATACAAAGGCACTAACATTCATAAAAGAAACTTTACTAAAACTCAAAGTGCACATTGCACCCCACTCAATAATAGTGGGAGACTTCAACACCCTACTCTCATCAATGGACAGATCAGGGAAACACAAATTAAACAGAGAAACAGTGAAACTAACAGAAGTTATGAAACAAATGGATTTAACAGAAATCTATAGAACATTTTATCCTAAAACAAAAGAATATACCTTCTTCTCAGGACCTCACAGTCTCTTCTCCAAAATTGACCATATACTTGGTCACAAAACAGACCTCAGCAGATATAAGAAGATTGAAATAATTCCATGTGCCCTATCAGATCACCACAGACAAAGGCTGGTCTTCAATAACAACAAAAACAACAGAAAGCCCACATATATGTGAAAACTGAACAACACTCTACTCAACAATAACTTGGTCAAGGAAGAAATAAAGAAAGAAATTAAACACTTTTTAGAATTTAATGAAAATGAAGGCACAACATATCCAAATTTATGGGACACAATGAAAGCAGTGCTAAGAGGAAAACTCATAGCTCTGAGTTCCTCAAAAAATAAACTGGAAAGAGCATACACTAAAAGCTTAATAGCACAGCTGAAGGCTCTAGAACAAAAAGAAGCAAATACACCCAAAAGGAGTATATGGCAGGAAATAAACTTAGGGCAGAAATCAGCCAAGCAGAAACAAAAAGAACTATACAAAGAATCAACAAAACCATGAGCTGGTTTTTTGAGAAAAAAACAAAACAAAACAACAAGATAGATAAACCCTTAACCAAAATAATCAGAAGGCATAGAGACAGTATCCAAATCAGCAAAATCAGAAATTAAAAGGGAGACATAAAAACAGATACTGAGGAAATCAAAAAAATCATCAGATCCTACTACAAAAGGATATACTCAACAACAGTGGAAAATATCAAAGAAATGGACAATTTTCTAGACAGATGCCAGGTACCAAAGTTAAATCAGGATCAGATAAATGATCTAAAAAAAAATCCCATAACCCCTGAAGAAATAGAAGCAGTCATTAATCATCTCTCAAACAAAAAAAGGCCAGGACCAGATGGGTTCAGTGCAGAGTTCTACCAGACCTTTAAAGAAGACTTAACACCAATACTCTTCAAAATATTCCACAAAATAGAAACAGAAGGAACACTACCCATCTTGTTTTATAAAGCCACAATTACTCTGATACCTAAACCATACAAAGACCCCAAAAAGAAAGAGAACTTTAGACCAATTTCCCTTATGAATATCAATGCAAAAATAATAAAATCCTTGCCAACTGAATCCAAGGACATATTGAAATGAACATCCACCATGATCAAGTAGGCTTCATACCAGGGATGCAGGGATGGTTCAATATATGGAAATCTATCAATGTAATCCAGTATATAAGCAAACTCAAAGAAAAAAAAACACATAATCATTTCATTAGATGCCGAGAAAGCATTTGACAAAATCCAACACCTCTTCATGATAAAAGTCTTGGAAAGATCAGGAATTCAAGGCCCATAACTAAATACAGTAAAAGCAATATACAGCAAACCAGTAGCCACCATCAAACTAAATGGAGAGATATATGAAGCAATCCCAGTGAAATCAGGGACTAGACAAGGCTATCCACTCTCTCCCTACCTGTTCAATATAGTACTTGAATTCCTAGCCAGTGCAATTAGAAAACAAAAGGAGGTCAAAGGGATTCAATTTGGAAAGGAAAAAGTCAAAGTATTACTATTTGCAGATGATATGATAGTATACTTAAGTGATGCCAAAAATTTCACCAGAGAACTCCTAAACCTGATAAACTTCTTCAGCAAAGTGGGTGGATGCAAAATTAACTCAAACAAATCAGTAGCCTTCCTATACTCAATGGATAAAGAGGCTGAGAAAGAAATTAGGGGAATGACGCCCTTCACAATAGTCACAAATAATATAAAATGCCTTGGTGTGACTCTGAACAAGCAAGTGAAAGATCTGTATGACAGGAACTTCAAGTCTCTGAAGAAAGAAATTGAAGAAGACTTCAGAAGATGGAAAGATCTCCCACGCTCATGGATTGGCAGGGTTAATATAGTAAAAATGGCCATCTTGCGGAAAGCAATCTACAGATTCAATGCAATCCCCATCAAATTTCCAACTCAATTCTTGATAGAGTTAGAAAGAGCAATTTCCAAATTTATCTGCAATAACAAAAATCCCAGGATAGAGAAAACTATTCTCAACAATGAAAGAACTTCTGCAGGAATCACCACCCCTGACCTCAAGCTCTATTTCAGAGCAATAGTCATAAAAACTGTATGGTATTGGTACAGTGACAGGTAGGAAGATCAATGGAATAGGATTGAAGACCTAGAAATGAACCCACACACCTACAGTCACTTGGCAAAGGAGTGCAAAAAAGATAGCATTTTCACCAAATGGTGCTGGGTAAACTGGCAGTCAACATGTGGAAGAATGCAAATTGATCCATTCTTATCTTCCTGTAGAACGCTGAAGTCAAAGTGAATAAAGGACCTGTACCTAAATCCAGATAAACTGATTCTAATAGAAGAGAAAGTGGGGAAGATCCTTGAGCACATGGGCACAGGGGAAATATTCCTGAATAGAACACCAATAGCTTATGCTCTAAGATCAAGAATGAACAAGTGGGACCTCATAAAATTGCAAAGCTTCTGTATGGCAAATGATACTGTCAATAAGACAAAACATCAACCAACAGATTGGGAAAAGATCTTTACCAATCCTTCATCCTATAGAGGGCTAATATCCAATAGATACAAAGAACTCTAGAAGTTAGACTCTAGAGAACCAAATAACCCTATTGAAAATGGGTTACAGTGCTAAACAAAGAAATCTCAACTGAGGAATACTGGATGGCTGAGAAACACCTAAAGAAATGTTCAACTTTCTTAATCATCAGGGAAATACAAATCAAAACAACACTGAGATTCTACTTCACACCAGTCAAAATGGCCACGATCAAAAACTCAGGGCATAGTAATTGCTGGAGAAGATGTGGAGAAAGAGGTGCACTCCTCCATTGCTGGTGGGATTGCAGGCTGGTAAAACTTCTCTGGAAATCAGTTTGGTGGTTCCTTAGAATATTGGACATAGGCCTGCCCTTCTTCTGGGGCAGAAGCTTGCCAGCTCTGCTGCGGTGAAGACTCCATCTCCTGATACTTCCTAGAGAACTAGCCACTCAGGGCAGTTGATAAGAATTCCTCCCCCCTCCCCACAGCTAGGAGTGCACAGGGCATATGAACAGTGGAGCAGCTGGGACAGGAGTCTTCCCTTCCAGCCACCATCTGCAGCAGGGAACCAGGCAGCTCCACAGCCTTCTGTGCTTGCCCACCAGGAGAGATTGACCTTCCAGCAGCAATTTTACTTCTGAGCATGGAGGTGAGATCTCCACCTTCTCTCTGGAGGGGTACAGCTAGGAGCGCACAGGGCATACGATCTGGAACAGCTAGGACAGGAATCTTCCCTTCTAGCCTCCATTTACAGCAGGGAACCAGACAGCTCCACAGCCTTCTGTGCACAGACCCTGCCAGAAGAGGGTTGGTCTCCCAGGAGTACAGACACAGGTTTACAGGCCCATAGGAGGGGCAATCTCCAGCCAGAGACAACAAGATCAACTAACACCAGAGATAACCAGATGGTGAAAGTCAAGCAGAAGAACCCTACCAACAGAAACCAAGACTACTTGGAAACATCAGAGCCCAGTATTCCCACCACAGCAAGTCCCGGATGCTCCAGCACACCAGAAAAGCAAGAGTTGGATTTAAAGTCTCTTCTCACGATGTTGTTAGAGGACATCAAGAAAGACATAAATAACTCCCTTAAAGAAATACAGGAGAACATGGGTCAAATGGTAAAGGCCCTTAAAGAGGAAACCCAAAAATTCCTGAAAGAAATACAGGGGAGCATGGGTGAACAGGTAGAGGCCCTTAAAGAGGAAACACAAATATCCCTTAAAGAATTACAGGAGAACACAAACAAACAAGTGAAGGAACTGAATAAAACCATCCAGGATCTAAAAGTGGAAGTAGAAACAATAAAGAAATCACAAAGTGAGACATCTCTGGAGATAGAAAATCTTGGAAAGAATTCAGGAGTCATAGATACAAGCATCAACAACAGAATTCATGAGATAGAAGAAAGAATCTCAGGGGTTGAAGATACCATAGAAAACATTGACTCAACAGTTAAAGAAAATGCAAAATGCAAAAAGCTACTCAGCCAAATCATCTAGTAAATCCAGGACACAATGAGAAGACCAAACCTAAGGATTACAGGTATAGAAGAGAGTAAAGATTTACAACTTAAAGGGCCAGTAAATATCTTCAACAAAATTATAGAAGAAAACTTCCCTAACCTAAAGAAAGAGATGACCATGAACATATAAGAAGCCTACCGAACTCCAAACAGACTGGACCAGACTACAAAGTCCTCCGGGCACATAATAATCAAAGCACCAAATGGAAACAAGGAAACAAGCAAAGAATATTAAAAGCAGTAAGAGAAAAAGGTCAAGTAACCTATAAAGGCAGGCCTATCAGAATTACACCAGACTTCTCACCTGAGACGAAGAAAGCCAGAAGATCCTGGGCTGATCTAATACAGACCCTAGGAGAACACAAATATCAGCCCAAACTACTATACCCAGCAAAATCTCAATTACCATAGATGGAGAAACCAAGATATTCCATGATAAAACAAAATTTACACAATATCTTTCCACAAATCCAGTCCTACAAAGGATAATAGGTGGAAAATGCCAACAGGAGGAGGGAAACTACACCCTAGAAAAAGCAAGAAAGTATTCTTTTCCCAATAAACCCAAAAGAAAGTAACCACACAAACATAAAAAGAACATCAAAAATAACAGGAAGCAACAATCACTATTCCTTAATATCTTATAATGTCAATAGACTCAATTCCCCAACAAAAAACCTAGTCTAACAGAAATGTTTTTCATGTGGATCTTCAATTTTATCAGAAAATGTTTGTGACTCCTCTTTCAATTCAGTAATGCTTTTTGTGTCTACCATTTTGACTGTATTATTTTCCATGATAATCTTTAATTTTAACATTTTTTCCTGTGTATTCGATTTTGTCGGAGGTGTTTTTCATGTAGATCTTTGGTTTCGTCGGGGGGTGGGGCGGGGAGGGTGTTTGTAGTTCCACTCTCAATCAATTTAGGAATGTTTTTGTGCCTACCATTTTGTCAGTATAATTGTCCATAATAATCTTCAGTTTTAACGTTTCTCTGTATTTTTCTTCAATTTTGTCAGAAGTATTTTCCATGTGGATCTTCAGTTTTGTCAGACAATGTCTATAATTTTACTTTCAATCAACTTAGGAACATTTTTATACCTTCCATTTTATCTGTATAGTTTTCCATATAATAGTCAGTTTTAACATGTTTCTCTATATATTTATTGAATTTTTTCAGGAATATTTTCCTTGTAGACCTTCAATTTTATCAGAAAGTGTTTATAATTCCATTTTCAAAAAACATACGAATATTTTAATGTCTACCATTTTATCTGTACAATTTTTCCATGAAATACTCAAACAACGCGTTTTTCATATATTTCTTCAATTTTATCAGATATTTTCCATGTAAATCTTCAATTTTATCAGAAAAAGTTTATAATTTCACTTTCAATCAACTTAGAAATATTTTTATGCCTACCATTTTATCTGTATAATTTTCTATGATAATCTTCAATATTAATGTTTTTCCATACATTTTTTCCAATTTTATCAGAAATATTTTCCATGTAAATCTTCAATTTTATCAGAAAATGTTTATAATTCTACTTTCAATCAACTTAGGAATATTTTAATTCCTACCAATTTATCTGTATAAATTTATTCAATTTATCAGCAATATTTTCCATGTAAATCTTCAATTTTATCAGAGAATGTTTTTACTTCTCCTTTCAGTCAATTTAGGAATATTTTTATACCTACTATCTTATCTGTATTATTTTTCATGAAATGGTCAGTTTTAACGTGTTTTTCTATATATTTCTTGAGTTTTATCAGAAATATTTTCCTTGTAGATTTTCAATTTTATCAGAAAATGTTTATAATTCCACTTTCAATCACCTTAGGAATATTTTTATGCCTACCATTTTATCTGTATAATTTTTCCATGAAATAGTCAATCTTTTTTTTTATTTTCTAAGTTTTTTTTAATTTACATTCCAAATCATTTCCCCTTTCCCGTTTCCTCCCTTCCCGAAAGTCCCATAAGCCCCCTTCCCTCCCTCTTTTCTCCATTCAACCCCCTCTTGTTTCTCTGTCCTGGCGTTCCCCTACATCCAGTCTTTCCAGGACCAGGGGTCTCTCCTTCCATCTTCTTAGAAATCTATTGATATGCGAATTGTGTCTAGGGTATTCCAAGATTCTGGGTTAATATCCCCTTATCAGTGACTGCATACCATGTGTGTTCTTTTGTGATTGGGTTACCTCACTAAGGATGATATTTTCAAGTTCTGACCATTTGCCTAGGAATTTTTCTTCTCAGCACCTCATGGTACCTTCTCCAAAACTGACCATATAATTGATCACAAATCAGACCTCAACAGATATAAGAAGATAGAACTAATCACATGCCTCCTATCAGATCACTATGGAATAAGGGTGGTCTTCAATGGCAACAAAAACAAAAGAAAACTCACATACACATGGAGGCTGAACAATGCTCTACTCAATGATAACTTGGTCAAGGTGGAAATAAAGAAAGAAATCAAAGACTTTTTGAAAGTTAATGAAAATGAAGGCACAACATACCCTAATTTATGGGACACAATGATTCATAGCCCTGAGTGCCGCCAAAAAGAAACGGGAGACAGCATACACTAACAGCTTAATGGCACACTTGAAAGCCCTGGAAATAGTCAATCTTAAAGTGTTTTTCTATATATTTCTTCAATTTTATTAGAGATCTTTTCCGTGTATATTTACACAATGGAATACTTCTCAGAAATTAAAAACAATGAATTCATGAAATTCTTAGGTAAATGGGGAACAGGGGGATAGAAGAGGGCTTATGGGACTTTCGGGGAGGTGGGAACTGGGAAAGGGGAAATCATTTGGAATGTAAATAAAGAATATAGAAAATAAAATAGAAAAAATTAAAAAAAAAAGAATCCCTCCCCCCACATAGTACTACCTGAGGATCCAGCTATACCACTCCTGGCCATACACACAGAAGATATTCCAACATGCAATAAGGACATATGCTCCACTATGTTCATAGCAGCCTTATTTATAATAGCCAGAAACTGGAAATAATCCAGATGTCCTTCAACAGAGGAATGGATACAGAAATTGTGGTATATATACACAATGGAGTACTATTCAGCTATTAAAAATAATGAATTCATGAAATTCTTAGGCAAATAGATGCAACTAGAAAGTATCATCCTGAGTGAAGTAACCCAATCACAAAAGAACACACATGATATGCACTCACTGATAAGTGGATATTAGCCCAAAAGCTCAAAATAAACATGTTACAATTCACAGACAACAGAAAGATCATGAAGAAGGTAGACCAAAGTGGGGGTGATTTGGTTCCTCCAAGAAAGGGAACAAAATAATCGCAGGAATAACTATGGAGACAAAGAGTGGAGCAGGGACTGAAGGAAAGGCCACCCAGAGACTGTTCTACCTGGGAATTCATCCTATAAACAGTCACCAAACCCCCAAACTACTATGGATGACAAGAAGTTTGTATGAAAAGGAGCCATTTATGGTTGTCTTTTGGAGGGGCCCTGCCAGAGCCTTACAGATACAGAGATGAATACTAGCAGCCAACCACTGGTCTGAGTGTGGGATTCACTATAGAGGAGTTGGAGGGCAAGCTGTAGGAGCTGGAGGGGGACGGGATTTGCAGCCCCATTGGAAGAATGACAATGTCTGCCAACCAGATGCCCCAGGGCTCCCAAGGACTAAGCCATTAACCAAGGGGGTACATGTGGTTCCAGCCAAAATATAGACAGAGGAATGTCTTGTCCGGCATCAGCAGGAGGAGAGGTCTTTGGTCCTGTGAAGGCTCATTAGAGGCCCCAGTGTGGGAAATCGAGTGGGGGTCATGGGAGTGGATTGGATGGAGGGGTATATTCTTGGAGGCAGGTGGTGGGAGGATGCGCTGGGGGTTTTCGGGGAAGGGGGAAACCGGGAAGGAGTATAACATTTGAAATGTAAATGAAGATTATATTCAATTAAAAAAAAGAAAAAGAAAAAGAAAAGCACGTCTATGCAGAGATTTACCAGAAAAAAAATCCCTTCCCCCACCCCAACCTCTGGAGGCCCAGAGCTGCTGCCAGGCATCCAGCAAGACTCTCTAGACAGCAACCACCAAAACCCCTGCCCTTCCGAATAGCAATCCCTTCTGAGCCTTGTCCCCCTACCACCACCACCTGCCCTTCTGCTGGGGCAGAAACTTGCCAGCTCTGAGTGGTGAAGATTCCATCTCCTGATACTTCCTAGAGAACCAGCTACTCAGGGAATTTGCCCTTTCTGCTGTGGCAAAATCTTACCAGGTCTGCCACAGTGAAGACAACTTTCTTGATACTTCCTGAAGAAGCAGCTGCACACAGGGAGTTTGCTCTTTCTGCTCTGGCAGAATCTTGCAAGGTCTGCCACAGGGAAGACACCATCCCCTGATACTTCCTAGAGAACTAGGGGCACTTAGTTCATTTGGAGTGCATAGAGGCCTGGGAGCACAGGAGAGCTGGTCTCCCAAGAGAGCCTACATACATGCGTGCATGGAGAGAATGGGAATCCCAGGAGTACATATACATAGGGTTACAAGACAGATAAGACAAAATCAGAGACAGCAAGACCAGCTAACATCAGAGAAAACTAGATGGCAAAAGCAAACACAAGATTAATACCAACACAAATCAAGGAAACATGGCATCATCAGAACCCACTTCTCCCACAAGAACAAATCCTTGATACCCCAACACACATGAAAATCAAGAGCTGGACTTAAAATTACATCTCATGATGTTTATAGAAGACTTCAAGAAGGACATAAATAACTCCCTTAAAGAAATACAAGAGAACATGGGTCAAAAGCTAGTAGCCCTTAAAGAGGAATCACAAAAATCCCTTAAAGAAACGCAGGAGAATATGGGTCAACAGGTAGAAACCCTTAAAGAGGAAACACAAAAATCATTTAAAGAAACACAGGAGAACGTGGGTCAACAAGTAGAAGCCCTTAAAGAGGAAACACAAATTTCCCTTAAAGAATTTCAGGTAAACACAAACAAGTGAAGGAACTGAACAAAATCATCCAGAATCTAAAAATGTAAGTAGAAACAATAAAGAAATCACAAAGTGAGACATCTCTGAAGATACAAAACCTTGGAAAGAATTTAGGAATCATAGATGTAAGCATCAACAACAGATACAAGAGATACAAGAGATAGAAAAAGAATCTCAGGTTCTGAAGATACTATAGAAAACACTGAATCAACAGTCAAAGAAAATGAGAAATGCAAAAAACTTGTAACCCAAAACATCGAGGAAATCCAGGACACAATGAGAAGACCAAACCTAAGGATTATAGGTATAGATGAGAGTGAAGATTTGCAACTTAAAAGGACAGTAAACATCTTCAACAAAATTATGGAAGAAAACTTCCCTAACCTAAAGAGAGAGATGCCCATGAATGTACAAGAAGCCTACAGAACTCCAAACAGACTGGACCAGAACAGAAAGACCTCCCGTCACATAATAATCAAAACACCAAATGTACTAAACAACGAAAGAATATTAAAAGCAGTAAGGAAAAAGGTCAAGTAACATATAAAGTCAGACCTATCAGAATTACACCGGACTTCTCACCAGAAAATAAGAAGGCTAGAAGATCCTGGGCAGATGACATACAGACCCTAAGAGAATATAAATGTCAGCCCAGGCTACTATACCCAGCAAAACTCTCAATCACCATAGATGGAGAGACCAAGATATTCCATGATAAAACCAAATTTTCACAATATCTTTCCACAAACCAAGTGCTTCAAAGGATAATGGGTGGAAAATACCAAAACAAGTTGGGAAACTACACCCTAGAAAAAGCAATAAAGTAATCTTCTTTCAACAGTCCCAAAAAGAAGATAGACACACAAACACAATTCCACCTTTAACAATGAAAATAACAGGAAGCAATAATCACTCTTCCTTAATGTCTCTTAACATCAGTGGTCTCAATTTCCTAATAAAAAGACAAAGACTAAGAGTCTGGATACATAAATAGGACCCAACATTTTGCTGCATACAAGAAAGCCACCTCAGTGACAAAGGCACTCATTACCTCAGAGCCAAAGGTTGGAAAACAATTTTCCAAGCAAATGGTCCCAAGAAACCAACTGGAATGACCATATTTATATCAGATAAAATCAACTTTCAACCAAAAGTTGTCAAAAAAGATAAGGCTGGACACTTCATACTTATCAAAGGAAAAATATACCAAGATGAACTCTCAATTCTGAACATCTATGCTCTAAATGCAAGGGCATTCACATTCATAAAAGAACCCTTACTAAATCTCAAAGCACACATTTTCAGACGATATGATAGTATACTTAAGCGACCCAAAGAACTCCACCAGAGAACTTCTACAGCTGATAAACGACTTTAGCAAAGTGGCTGGATATAAAATCAACTCAAGCAAGTCAGTAGCCTTCCTATACTCAAAGAATAAGCAGGCTGAGAAAGAAGTAAGAGAAATGATACCCTTCATGATAGCCACAAACAATATAAAGTGTCTTGGTGTGACTCTAACCAAACAAGTGAAAGATCTGTATGACAAGAACTTCAAGTCTCTGAAGAAAGAAATTGAAGAAGACCTCAGAAGATGGAAAAATCTGCCATGCTCATGGATTGGCAGGATTAATATAGTAAAAATGACCATCTTGCCAAAAGCAATATACAGATTCAATGCAATCCCCATCAAAATCCCAACTCAATTCTTCATAGAGTTAGAAAGAGCAATTCAAAAATTCATCTGGAATAGCAGAAAACCCAGGATAGCAAAAACTATTCTCAAGAGGAAAAGACCTTCTGGTGGAATCAATATCCCAGACCTCAAGCTGTACTACAGAGCAATAGTGTTAAAAACTGCATGGTATTGGTAGAGTGGCAGGCATGTAGATCAATGGAACAGAATTGAAGACCCAGAAATGAATCCACACTCCTATGGTCACTTGATCTTTGACAAAGGAGCTAAAACCATCCAGTGGAAAAAAGATAGCCTTTTCAACAAATGATGCTGGCTCAACTGGAGGTCAACATGCAGAAGAACGCAAATTGACCCATTCTTATCTTCTTGCACTAAGCTCAATTCCATGTGGATCAAGGACCTCCACATAAAACCAGACACATTGAAACTAATAGAAAGGAAACTAGGGAAGTACCTTGAACATATGGGCACAGGGGAGAATTTCCTGAACAGAACTCCAATAGCTTTTGCTCTAAGATCAAGAATTGACAAATGGGACTTCATAAATTTACAAAGTTTCTGTAAGGCAAAAGACACTGTCAAAAAGACAAAGCGGCAACCAACTAACTGGGAAATGATCTTTACCAACCCTACATCCGACAGAGGGCTAATATTCAATATATACAAAGAACTCAAGAAGTTAGACTCCAGAGAGCCAAGTAACCCTATTAAAAATGGGGTACAGAGCTAAACAAAGAGTTCTCACCTGAAGAATATCTAATGGCTGAGAAGCACGTAAAGAGATGTTCATCATCCTTAGTCATTAGGGAAATGTAAATCAAAACAACCCTGAGATTCCATCTCACACCAGTCAGAATGGCTAAGATCAAAAACACAGGAGACAGCAGTTGTTGGCGAGGATGTGGAGAAAGAGGAACACTCCTCCACTGCTGGTGGGATTGCAGGCTGAAACAGCCACTCTGGAAAGCAGTCTGGCGGTCCCTCAGAAAACTGGGCATGACACTCCTGGAGGATCTGGCTATACCACTCCTGGGCATATACCCAGAGGCTTTCCCAGCATGCAATAAGGACACATGCTCCACTATGTTCATAGCAGCCTTATTTATAATAGCCAGAAGCTGGAAAGAACCCAGATGTCCCTCAACGGAGGAATGGATTCAGAAGATGTGGTATATTTACATAATGGAATACTACTCTGCAATTAAAAACAATGAACTCATGAAATTCCTATGCAAATGGTCAGAACTTGAAAATATCCTTAGTGAGGTAATCCAATCACAAAAGAACACACATGGTTTGATCCTTATTGGAAGAACAACAAAGTCGGCCACCCAGATGCCCCAAGACTCCCAGGGACTAAACCATCAATCAAGGGGTACACATGGTTCTAGCTAAAAATGTGGCAGAGGAATGCCTAGTCGGGCATCTGTGGTAAGAGAGGTCCTTGATCCTGTGAAGGCTCAATAGTTGCCTCAACAAAGGGAAATCGAGGTGGGAGGAGGTGGGATTGGGTTGGGTTGATGGGCATATACTTGTAGGCAGGGGGTGGGAGGAGAGGTTGGGGGTTTTGGGGAAGGGGGGAAACCGGGGAAAGTTTTAGCATTTGAAGTGTAAATGAAGATTATATTCAATAAAAAAGAAAAACAAGAACGTGGATCAAAATACCCATGGCTCACAGCCAACCAATAGAATGAACATAGGGTCCCCAGTGGAGCAGCCAGAGAAAGGGCCCAAGGAGCTGAAGTGGTTTGCATCCGTTCTGGAGGAATAATAATGTGTGCCAACCAGTACCCCTAGAGCTCCCAGGGACTAAACCACCAACCAAAAAGTACACATGGAGGGACCCATGGCTCCAACTACATATGTAGCAGACGATGTCCATTTGAGACCTCAATGAGAGGAGAGACCATTGGTGCTGTGAAGCTTTGATTCCCCAGAATAGGGGAATGGAAGTCAGGAAATTAGGGGTGGGGGATGATCAGGGGAAGGGGGATGGAATAAGAGATTTTTGTAGGGGTAATGTGGAAAGGGGATACCATTTGAAATGTAAATAAAGCAAATATCTAATAAAAAATAGCCATCTCATAAAATACAAACTACATATTAAATACAATTCCCATCAAAATTCCACCACAATATTTCACAGAAGTTGAAAACATGATTTTTAACTTTATATGGAATCCCCAAAATTTCTGGATAGCTAAACATTCCTTTATAATAAATGAAATGCTTGAAGCAATCTTAGATGGTATTTAAAAAGTGATAGATACTAATGAGCAAAGCATAGTATCAACACACAAAAGACATGTTTATTAATAGAATCAAATTGAAGACCCAGACAGAAGTTCACATACCTATGGACACCTTCACTGTGGTGGAGAATCCAGAAATACACATCAGAAAATAGAACATCTTCAACAAATGGTGCTGGTCAAACTGGGTGACTGCATGTAGACAAATGTAAGTAGATTCATGCTTATTACACTGCACAAAACTCAAACTAATGGACCAAAGAGACCTCAACATAAGGCCATATACACAGAATCTGATAGAAGAGAAAATGGAAAAATAGTTTTAAAGTCATAGGTGCAGGAAAAGACTTTCTGAACAGAACATTGGTAACGTAGGCATTAAGAACAACAATTAATAAATAGAACCTCATGAAACTGAAAATATTTTGCATCTCAAAAGATGACATAATTTAAACAAAGCAGAATGGTACAGAATGGGGAAAGACTTCTACCAACTACACATCTGATAATATTGGAAGTATATAAAAATATTAAAACATTATATTGACATTCAGGAAATAATCAATCAAAACATGGGGTGCAGATATAAATCAGAGGATTTTCAAAAGTGGGAACTCAGATGGCAGAGAATTAATCAATAAACTGTTTATCACCCTAAGTCATCAGGGTGATGCATGTTAAAGCTACTTTAAGATTTTATGTTACATGTTAAAATGGATAAAATGGAAAAACCAAGTGATAGATTATCCTAGTGATGATATTTCATAAGGGGAACACTCATCACTTGCTGGTGGGAATGCAAACTTGTGTATCCATTAGGGAAATCAGTGTGGTAGTTCCTCAGGAGACTGAGAAACTATCTACCTCAAGATCCAGTTATACCACTCCTGGGCATATACCCAAAAGATGGTTCATTCTATTACAGAGAGCATAAAACTTGCTCAACCATGTTCATTATTATTCTATTAATAATAGCCAGAAAATAGTAACAAACTAGATGCCCTTCAACAGATGAATGAATAAAGAAAATGTGTGGTACATTTATACAATGATGTATTACTAAACCATTAAAAATAATGAAATTCACAGGTAAATGGGATAAACTTGGAAAAAAGGATCATCTGGAGTGAGCTAATTCATACCCAGACAGACAAATATGGTGTATGTTCACTTATATGTGGATTTTAGTTGTATGTCACTGATAAACAAACTACAATTCATATAATTACAAAGTTAGATAAAGAATAAGAATCTAAAGGATAAAATGAATTTCCTTAGGAAGGGAATTAGAATAGGTTAGAATGGATAGACTGGGGGTGGGGTGAAATGGGTGGATTAAACAGAGATGAGATATGGAAGAGGGGACAAAGAAGTGAATGCAGGGAGAGACAGTGAAAACTAGCTAACATTAGAGGGGCATTATGGGAACTTAATGTAGTAGAAGCTTCTTAAGTGTGTGTGTGTGTGTGTGTGTGTGTGTGTGTGTGTGTGTGTGTGTGATGAAATTGCTAATAATAGAGTTCTAGGGCTGAAAGGAAAATTAGACACAAGGACCTATCCCTAACACAGAAGCAATCTCCAACTGATAGTCACTTGCAAGTGAAGAATTTGTTTTCTCCACGTGAGTCTTCCTGGGGAAACAAACCACTTTTAATTGTAGAGCCATACCCTGGAATAGACAGCAAGCAGAAAACAAACTCAATAGAATATTCAAGGTTTTTGACTGATAATGTTGAGTCAAGACATTTCGTTTTGATTTAGTTTGTTTTGTTTTTACCTTACAGATCCTTTGCATATATATTTGACTAGCACTTTCATGGCTTTTTTTTTTAATTTTACTTTTTTATTTTATTTTATTTTTTTATTTTTGAGAATTCTTTGTGTCTGAACTTGTATGTCTCTACATATTTATGTATTTCTTGTGTTCTTTGGCTTTTTTTCTTGTTTCTGTCTTTATAAAAGTGGTTTGTTTTATCTTACCTCATGGTAGCTTCTTTTATTTTATTATTGTTAAGTAGATGGCTAATTCTTTTCTTTTCTTTTTTTATTTTTTGGTTTTTCAAGATAGGTTTCTCTGTATAGCCCTAGCTGTCCTGGAACTCATTCTGTAGACTAGGCTGGACTCGAACTCAGAAATCCACCTGCCTCTGCCTCCCAAGTGCTGGGATTAAAGGCATGTACCACCACTGCCTGGTGCCTGTTTTTATTTTTTAAGGAGAGAAAGAAAGGTTATAGATCTAGATGGTGGCTACATGAGGAGGAGCAGGGAGGGAAAGGGAAACTCTGATCAGAATATATTATTTGGAAAAAATCAAATTTCAATATAAGAAAAAAAATTGAAGCAGAGTGTAGTAGTATACACTTGAAATCCCAGAGCTGGAAAAGCAAAGAATACCTGGAACTATCATCTGTCTCTATTTGGTAAACCTAAGGTAACAGTGAGAGATACTCTGTTAAAACCCAAGGTAAATGGCCTCTGAAGAACATTGCCAAGGTTGTCTTTAGAACTTCATGTGCATGTATGCATGTACACACATCCTTCATCTTTGCACAAACACATGCATATATACATATACAAAGACATTTTTAAAACAGGTTTGTGTATGAAAACAATTTTATTTACAAATAATATTTTAATAACTGTAGATGAAGTGCAAAAACACAGGCACATGAACTTTTCATATAGGACTGAAATAATGATGATATAAAGAATGGAAATTTAAATTCATTCTATTATTATGGATGAAGAGAAATTATAATTAGGAAACACGTTACCCATCAGATCCTGACTCAAGACTCTGGAGGAAGTGCTTGCTCCACAAAAGTTAGGCAGGAACCTAGAACCTGAGGTAAGCCCATTGACCACTGACCCCCTATATTTCCTCAGTGCCCAGCCAGAATACCCTAACCATCCTTCCCCTCCTCATTAGCATATCTAGTCCCCAATTCTAGTGGAGGCGCCCTGCTGGACTGGAGGCCATTCATTCCACTAGTATTCCAAATCCAGCAGAGGGCCCCTGCTTGACCAGATGCCACATTGACCACCGGATATTCAGGTAGCACACCTACCTAATCACTGTTAGCACTTAGTGTTCACCCAGCCAACCCCAATCATCCCACCACTCCTCATCATCATACGAGGGCCCCTACCCCCTGGAGAGGACTCCCTGCTGGACCATAGGCCATGACAGTCATCAGAAATTCAGGTCCCGAATTGGATTGAGCCCCTCTGCCTACTCAACCACAAGTTATTTAGGCCAGAAGATTAGAGAGGAAACAGAAATCAAGAGGGAAAAACACCTATTCAACAAAGACAAACTCAGAAATTGGCACCTAGATCTATTATTATGCTAAACTCAGATGCCTAGATGCCAGTGTAAGAAGACAGTCATCAATAGAAAGGGTAATATGTCACCACCACAACTCAGTAATTTTATGACAGTGACACCTGAATGCTCCAACATAGCTGAAACACAAGTATAGGACATTAAAACAAGCCTGAAGATGATAGAGTTTCCTAAATAGGAATTGAATAAATCTCTTAAAGAAATTGAGGAAAAGACAAACAAAAAATTAGAGACATGAATGAATCCCTTAAGGAAAGCCAAGAAAAAACAAATAGTTGAAGGAAATAAAAAAAACTGCTCAAGACCTGAAAATAGAAATAGAAACATTAAGGAAAACACAAATGAGGGAATTCTGCAAATGGGAAATTTAGGTAGCAACAGAGGACTTACAGACTTAAGTATTACCAACAGGATATAAGAGATGGAAGAGACAACCCGAGGCATGGAAAATAAAATAGAAAAATAAATACACCCAGTAAAAGAAATTACTAAATAAAAAATCTTGACAGAAAACATCCAGGAAATCTAGGTAGGACACTATGAAAAGACCAAGCCTAAGAGTAATAGAAATATAAGAAGGAGAACAATCCTAACTCAAGGCCCAGAAAATATCTTTAACAAAATCATAGAACAAAAATGTCCTAATCTAAAGGAGGAGATTCCTATAAGGTACCGGAAACCTACAGAACACCAAATACATTGTACTAGAAAAGAAATTCTCCTTACCTCATAATAATCAAAACACTAAATGTACATAACAAAGAAAGCTTATTAAAACATGCAAAGGAAAAAGACCAAGTAACATATAAAACCAGATCTGTTAGAATTACATCAACTTCTCAACAGAGACTCTAGAAGGCAGGAAGACCTTGACAAATGTCCCACAGACTCTGAGACCACACCCTGAACTACTCTAACCAGAAAACTTTCAATTACCATAGATGGAGAAAACAAGCTATTCCATGATAAGGTTAAATTTAAACATTATCTATCCAGAAATTTAGCCTTACAAAAGATACTAGAATGAAATTTCCAACCCAAGGAAGTTACCTACACCCACAGAAACAAAGGAAATAAATGATCTCACATGAGCAAATCAAAAGAAGAGAAATACACACACACACACACACACACACACACACATACACACACCTCAACCCCACCACCACCACTACCACCACCAACAAAATAACAGGAATAAAAATCACTGGCCATTGATATCTCTAAATATCAGTGGATACAATTCCCTAATAAAAAGACACAGACTAAAAGAATAAATGGAAAACTAGGATCTATCCTTCTACTGAATACAAGAAACACACCACAACATCAAAGATAGACAAAACAGAGTAAAGTGTTTGAAAAAAGATTTTCCATGAAAATGTATCTTAAGAAACAAACTGGTGTAGCAATTCTAATATCAATGTAGGCCTCAGACCAAAATCAGTCAAAAGAAATGGGGAAGAATACTACATATTCATCAAAGCAAAATTCACTAAGATGACCTTTCAGTTTTTAACATCTATGCCCCAAATGCAAGAGCATCATGTTTGTAAAGGAAACACTACTAAAGCTTAAACCACACATTGATAATGGGAGAGTTCAAAACCCTACTCTTACCAACACACAAGTCATCAAAGAAAATCTAAACAAAGAAATATTAGGGCTAACCAATGTTATGAATCAAGTAGACCAAGCATATATTTACAGATCATTTTACCAAAGCACAAAAGAAATACCTTCTTCTCAGCAACTCAGAAAACTTTCTCCAAAATTGACAATACACCAGGTCACAAAGCAACTCTCAACAGATATTAGAAAACTGAAATAACATCCTGCATCCTATCAGACCACCATAGATTAAAGCTGGATATAATCAACAACAGAAACAACAGACAGTCCACAAACTCATGAAGATTTATTCAACAACTCTCTGCTGAATGACTACTGAGTCAAGACAGAAATAAAAAAAAAAACAATTAAAGACTTCCTAGAAAAGTTCAATAAAAGTGAATGTACAACATACCCAAACTTATGGGATACAATGCAATCCGTGCTTAGATGAAAGTTCATAGTAGTCATTAAAAGTCTCCCAACAACAACAACAACAACAGCAGCATCCCAGGGCCAGAAGTTTTAGTGTAGAATACTACTAGATATCCAAACAAAAGCTAATACCAATACTTCTCAAACTATTAAACAGAATAGAAACAGAAGAAACATTGCCAAACTTATTCTATGAGGCAAGAGCCTCCCTAATACCTAAACCACACAAAGACTCAACAAAGAAAGAAAATTTCAGACCAATTTCTCTTATAAAGATGGATGCAAAAATAATCAACAAAATACTTGCAAATGAATCCATGAAAACATTGAAAACATCATCCACCTTGATCAAAAAGGTTTTATCCTGGGAATACAAGGATGGTTCAACATATGAAAACCTATTAATATAATCCACCATTTAGACAAACTGATAGAAAAAAAAATCACATGAACATTTCATTAGATGCTGAAAAGGACTCTGACCAAATCCAAAGCCCCTTCATGTTGAGCGTTTTAGAGAGATCACGGAAACATATCTAAATATAATAAAAGCAATATACAGCAAACCAATAGTCATAAGAACACTTGTTCAACTATTTGCACAACAGTTGTATTAATAATAGGCAGAAAGTAGAAATAACATAGATGACTCTCAACCTGTGAATGGATAAAAAAATTGTGGTAAATATACACAGCAGAGTATTACTCAGTTTTTAAAAATAATGACAGCCTGGCTCGTTCCTTCTGCTGTGGTAGACCCCCTGCCAGTTCTGCCACAGGGAAGGCCCCATCTCCTGACACTTTCTAGAGAACCAAAAACTCACAGGGCATTCAGTAAGAACCACCCCCCCCACCTCTGGAGGCCCAGAGCCGCAGGCTGGGGCTCACTATCCAGCAACCACCAAAACCCCTCCATCCTCCCAGAATATGACTCCCCATCCATTCCTTCTACCCCCTCTTCTGCTGCCTGCCCCATTCCTTCTGCTGTGGTAGACCTCCTGCCAGTTCTGCCACAGGGAAGGCCCCATCTCCTGATATTTTCTACAGAACCAGCAGCATGCAGGGCATTTGACCCTTGCCAGGTCTGCCACAGGGAAGACCCCATCACCTGATACTTCCTAGAGAACCAGCTGTATGCAGAGCATTTGAAAGAACGGGAATCCCAGGAGTACAGATATACAGGCTTGCAGGGCAGAGAAGCCATAGTCAGAGACAGCAAGATCAGCTAACACCAGAAATAACTAGATGCTCAAGCAAATGCAAGATCACTACGAACAGTAAACAAAACAACATGGCACCATCACAACCCTGTTCTCCCACAACAGCGAATCCTGGACACCCCATCAAATCAGAAAAGCAAGAGCTGGATTTAAAGTCACATCTCATGATGCTGATAGAGGACTTCAAGAAGGACATAAATAACTCCCTTAAAAAAAATACAGGAGAACATGAGTCAACAGGTAGAAGCCCTTAAAGAGGAAACACAAAAATCCCTTAAAAAATATAGGCCCTTCTTGCTGCCTTCTGCAGCAGGGAATCAGGCACCTCCAAAGCCTTCTTTACACAGCCTGCCAGGAGAGAGTGATCTCCCAGCAGGGCTTTCACTTCTAAGTGCGGAGGTGAGATCTCCACTTTCTGTCCAGAGGGGAATAGCTAGGAGCTTTACAGGGCATACGATCAGTGGAGGTGCTGGGACAGGAGTCTTCCCTTCCGGGCACCATTTGCAGCAGGGAACCAGGCAGCTCCACAGCCTTCTGTACACAGCCCAAAAGGAGAGAGTGATCTTCCAGCAGTGCTTTCACTTCTGAGTGTGGAGGTGAGATTTCCACCTTCTCTCTGGAGGGGAACAGCTAGGAGCACACAGGGCATATGATCTCAGTATTGCTGCTGGGACAGGAGTCTTCCCTACTGGACACCATTTGCAGCAGGGAACCAGACAGCTCCACAGCTTTCTGTGCACAGACCCTGCCAGAAGAGAGTTGGTCTCCCAGGAGAACAGACACAGGCTTACAGGCCTATAGGAGGGACAAGTTCCAGCCAGAGACAGCAAGACCAACTAACACCAGAGATAACTAGATGGTGAAAGGCAAGTGCAAGAACCCTACCAACGAAACCAAGGCTACTTGGCAACATCAGAGCCAAGTTCTCCTACCACAGCAAGTCCCAGATACCCCAACACTCCAGGAAAGCAAGAGTTGGATTTAAAGTCTTATCTCATGATGCTGTTAGAGGACATCAAGAAGAACATAAATAACTCCCTTAAAGAAATACAAGAGAACGTGGGTCAAAAGGTAAAAGCCCTTAAAGAGGAAACACAAAAATCCCTTAAAGAATTTCAGGTAAACACACACACACACACACACACACACACACAGACACAAACCAACCAAACAAACAAACAAGTGAAGGAACTGAACAAAACCATCCAGGATCTAAAAATGGAAGTAGAAACAATAAAGAAATCACAAAGTGAGACATCTCTGGATATAGAAAATCTTGGAAAGAACTCAGGAGTCATAGACGCAAGCATCAGCAACAGAATACAAGAGATAGAAGAAAGACTCTCAGGGGCTGAAGATACCATAGAAAACTGACTCAACAGTCAAAGAAAATGCAAAATACAAAATGTTCTTGAGCCAAAACATTCAAGAAATCCAAGACACAATGAGAAGACCAAACCTAAGGATTATAGGTATAAAAGAGAGTGAAGATTTCCAACTTAAAGGGCCAGTAAATATCTTCAACAAAATTATAGAAGAAAACTTCCCTAACTGAAAGAAAGGGATGTCCATGAACATACAAGAAGCCTACAGAACTCCAAACTGACTGGACGAGAACAGAAAGTCCTCCCGTCATATAATAATCAAAACACCAAATGCACTAAACAAAGGAAGAATATTAAAAGCAGTAAGGGAAAAAGTCAAGTAACCTATAAAGGCAAGCCTATCAGAATTATACCAGACTTCTCACCTGAGACCTTGGCAGATCTCATACAGACCCTAAGAGAACACAAATGCCCACCCAAACTACTATACCCAGCAAAACTCTCAATTACCATAGATGGAGAAAACAAGATATTCCATGATAAAACAAAATTTACACAATATCTTTCCACAAATCCAGCCCTACAAAGGATAATTAATGGAAAACGCCAACACAAGGAGGGAAACTACACCCCAGAAAAATCAGGAAAGTAACCTTTTTGCAACAAATTCAAAAGAAAGTAACCACACAAACATAAAAAGAACATCAAAAATAACAGGAAGCAACAGTCACTATTCCTTAATATCTTATAACATCAATGGACTCAATTCCCCAACAAAAAAACATAGTCTAACAGAAATATTTTTCATGCAAATCTTCAATTTTATCAGAAATTGTCTGTAATTCATCGTTCAATCAGTTTAATAATGTTTTTTATGTCTACCATTTTAACTAATATTTTCCATGATAATCTTTAATTTTAATATTTTTCTATATATTTCTTCAATTTTATCAGAAATATTTTCCATGTAAATCTTCAATTTTGACAGAAAATGTTTATAATTCCACTTTCAATCAACTTAGGAATATTTTTATGCCTGCCATTTTATCTGTATAAGTTTCTATGATAATCTTCAATTTTAAGATTTTTCTATATATTTCTTCAATTTTATCAGAAATATTTTCCATGTTAATCTTCAATTTTATCAGACAATGTCTATAATTTTACTTTCAATTAACTTAGGAACATTTTTATTCCTACCATTTTATCTGCATAATTTCCATGAAATAGTCAATTTTAACGTGTTTTTCTATATAATTCTTGAATTTTATCAGAAATTTTTTCCTTGTAGATTTTCAATTTTATCAGAAAATGTTTATAATTCCACTTTCAATCTAAAAATATTTTTTGCCTACAATTTTATCTGTAATTTTTCATGATAATCTTCAATTTTAATGTTATTTTATATTTTTCTGCAATTTTAATAGAAATATTTCCCATGTAAAGCTTCAATTCTATCATAAAATGTTTTACTTCCTTTTTCAATTAATTTTGCAAAGTTTTTTATGTCTACCATTGTAGTCTTTAATTTTCCATGAAAATTGTCAATTTTAATGTGTTTTTTTATATGCTTCTTCAATTTTGTCAGAAACATTTTCCATGTAAATCTTTAATTTTATCATAAAAAGTTTTTACTTCCTTTTTCAATAAAAAGAAGGAAATACAGGAGAACATGGGTCAGCCGGTAGAAGCCCTTAAAGAGGAATCACAAAAATCCCTTAAAGAATTTCAGGAAAACACAAAGAAACAAGTGAAGAAACTGAACAAAATTATCCAGGATCTAAAAATGGAAGAAGAAACAGTAAAGAAATCTCAGTGAGACATCTCTGGAGATAGAAAACCGTAGAAAGAATTCAGGAGTCATAGATACAAGAATCAACAACAGAATACAAGAGATAGAAGAAAGAATCTCAGGGGCTGAAGAATCCATAGAAAACATTGACTCAACACTCAATGAAAATGCAAAATGCAAAAAGCTTGTAACCCAAAACATCCAGAAAATCCAGGATACAATGAAAAGAGCAAACCTAAGGATTATAGGTACAGAAAAGAATCTTAAAGGGCCAGTAAATATCTTCAACAAAATTATAGAAGAAAACTTCCCTAACCTAAAGCAAGAGATGCCCATGAACCTACAAGAAGCCTACAGAACTTCAAACAGACTGGACCAGAACAGAAATTCCTCCTGTCTCATAATAGTCAAAACACTAAATACACTAAACAAAGAAAGAATATTAAAAGCAGTAAGGGAGAAAGGTATAGAAACATATAAAGGCAGACCTATAAGAATTATACCAGACTTCTCACTAGAAACTGTGAAAGTTAGAAGATCCTGGGTTGATGTCATATGGGCTCTAAGAGAACATAAATGTCAGCCCAGACTGCGATACCCAGCAAAACTCTAAATTACCATAGATAGAGAAAACAAGACATTCCATGACAAAGGCAAATTTGACAATATCTTTCCACAAATCCAGCTTTCGAAAGGATAATTGGTAGAAAATACCAACACACCAAGGCAGGTAATCACACCCTAGAAAAAGCAATAAAATAATCCTCTTTCAACAAACCCAAAAGAAAATAGCCACACAAACAGAATTTCCCCTTTAACAAAGAAGATAACAGTAAGCAACAATCACTTTTCCTTAATATCTCAACATCAATGGACTCAATTCCCCCAATAAAAAGATATAGACTAACAGAGTAAATATATAAACTGGACCCAACATTTTGCTGCATATAAGAAACCCATATCAGTGACAAAGGCAAACACTACTTCAGAGTCAAAGATTGGAAAACAATTTTCCAAGCAAATGGTTCCAAGAAAGAAGCTGGAGTGGTCATTCTTATATCAGATAAAATTGATTTTCAAACAAAAGCTGTCCAAAAAGATAAGGAGGGACACTTCATACTTATCAAAGGAAAAATCTACCAAGATAAACTCTCAATATTGAATATCTATGCCCTGAATGCAAGGGTATCCACTTTCATAAAAGAAACCTTACTAAAACTCAAAGCACACATTGAACCCCACACAGTAATAGTGGGAGACTTCAACACCCCACTCTCAACAGTGGACAGATCATGGAAACAGAGACACAGTGAAATTCACTGAAGTTATGGACCAAATGGATCTAACAAATATTTATAGAACATTCCATTCTAAAGCAAAAGAATATACCTTCTTCTCAGCACTTCACTGTACCTTTTCCAAAATTGACCATATAATTGGTCACAAAGCAGGCCTCAACAGACACAGAAATATTGAAATTATTCCATGCACTTTATTAGATTACCATGGCCTAAGGCTGGTCTTATGTTCAAAAAAAACAATGGAAAACACAGATACACCTGGACTTTGAACAATGCTTTTCTCAATGATAGCTTGGTCAAGGAAGAAATAAAGAAAGAAATTAAAGACTTTTTAGAATTTAATGAAAATGAAGACACATCATATCAAAACTTATGGGACACAATGAAAGAACTGCTAAGAGGAAAACTGATAGCTCTATGTGCCTCCAAAAAGAAAATGGAGAGAGCTTACACTAGCAACTTGACTGTGCACCTGAGAGCTCTAGAACAAAAAGAAGCAAATTCACTCAAGAGGAGTAGATGGTAGGAAATAATCAAACTCAGGGGTGAAATCCACCAAATAGAAACAAAAAGAATTATACAAAGAACCAACAAAACCAGGAGTTGGTTCTTTGAGAAAATCGACAAGATAGATAAACCCTTGGAAGTCTAACCAGAGGGCACAGAGACACTACCCAAATTATTAAAAGCAGAAATGGAAAAGGAGACATGACAACAGAAACTGTGGAAATTCAAAAAATCATCAGATCCTACTACAAGAGCTTATACTCAACAAAGTTTGAAAATCAGGACGAAATGGACAACTTTCTAGATACATACCAGGTGCTAACCTTAATACAGGATCAGATAAACCCTCTAGTTAGTCCCATAATCCCTTAGGAAATAGAAGCAGTTGTTAATAGTCTCCCATTAAAAACAAAAACAAAAACAAAAAAAACCCAACCAAACAGACAAAAAAAAAAAAAAAAAGCCCAGGACCAGATGGGTTTAGTGGGGAATTCTATCAGATCTTCAAAGAATAGCTAATACCAATATTCCACTAAATAAAAACTCAAGGAACACTACCCAACTCATTCTATGAAACCACAATAATGCTTATGCCTAAACCAAATAGGGATCAAACAAGGAAAGAGAACTTCAGACCAATCTCCCTTATGAACATCTATGCAACAATACTCAACAAAATTCTTGCCAACCAAATCCAAGAATGCATTAAAGCGATAATTCACCATGATCAGGTAGGCTTCATCGCAGGGATGCAGGGATGGTTCAATATGTGGAAATCCATCAATGTACTCCACTACATAAACAAACTCATGTAAAAAAAAAAAAACAAAACCACAGGGTCATTTCATTAGATGGTGAAAAGTCTTTTGACAAAATCCAGCATCCCTTCATGATAAAAGTTTAGGAGAGATGGGGAATCCAAGGTCCATACCTAAACATAGTGAATGTAATATACTGCAAACCAATACCCAACATCAAACTAAATGGAGAGAAGCTTGAAGCAATCCCACTAAAATTAGGGACTAGACAAGGCTGCCCACTCTCTCCCTATCTGTTGAATATAGTACTCGAAATCCTAGCCAGAGCAATCAGACAACAAAAGGAGGTCAAATTTATACAAATTGGAAAGGAAGAAGTCAAAATATCACTATTTACAGATGATATTTTCATGTATTTAAGTGACCCCAAAACTTCTACCAGAGAAATTCCAAAGCTGATAAACAACTTACAACAAAGTGGCTGGCTATTAAATTAACTCAAACAAATCAGTAGCCTTCCTATACTCAAAGGATAAACAAGCTGAGAAAGAAATTAGGGAAACAACACCCTTCACAATAGTCACAAATAATATTACATACCTTGGTGTGACTCTAACCAAGTAAGTGAAAGGTCTGTGTGACAAGAACTTCAAGCCTCTGATGAAAGAAATAATAGAAGTTCTCAGAAGATGAAAGGATTTCCCATGATCATGGATTGGAAGGTTTAATATAGTAAAAATGGACTTCTTGCCAAAAACAATCTACAGATTCAATGCAATCCCCATCAAAATTCCAACTTAATTCTTCATAGAGTTAGAAAGAGCAATTCTCAAATTCATCTGGAATAACAAAAAACCCAGGATAGTAAAAACTATTTTCAAAAATAAAAGAACCTCTGGGGGAATTAGCTTCCAGGACCTCAAGCTGTACTACAGAGCAATAGTGTTAAAAACTGCATGGTATTGGTACAGTGACAGGCAGGAAGATCAATGGAATAGAATTGAAGTCCCAGAAAAGAACCTGCACACCTACTGTCACTTGATATTTGACAAAGGAGCTAAAAACATTCAGTGGAGAAAGACAACACTTTTAACAAATGTTGCTAGATCACCTAGAGGTCAACATGAAAATTTTCAACAGAAAAATGCAAATTGATCCATTCTTATCTCCTTGTACAAAGCTCAAGCCTAAGTGGATCTAGTACCTCCACCAAAACAAAACAAAACAAACAAACAAACAAAACAGACACACTGAAGCTTTTAGATGAGGAAGTGAGGAAGAACCTTGAACACGTGGACACAGGGGAAAGTTTCCTGAACAGAACACCAATGGCTTATGCTCTAAGAACAAATGGAACCTCATAAAACTGCAAAGCTTCTATAAGGCAAAGGACACTGTCAATAGGACAAAATGGAAACCAACAAATTTGGAAAAGATCCTTACCAATACTATGTCCAATAGAGGGCTAATATCCAATATATACAAAGAACTCAAGAAGTTAGAATCAAGAGTGTCAAATAACACTATTAAAGAATGTAGTATAGAGTTATACAGGGAATTCTCAACTGAGGAAACTCGAATTGCCCTGAAGCACCTAAAGAAATGTTCAGCATCCTTAGTTATCAGGGAAATGCAAGTCAAAACAACCTTGAGATTCCACCTCACAACAGTCAGAATGGCTAACATGAAAAGCTCAGGGGACAGCAGATGCTGGAGAGGATGTGGAGAAAGAACAAAACTCCTCCATTGTTGGTGGGATTGCAAACTGACAAAATCACTCTGGAAATCAGTTTGGCAGTTCCTCAGAAAATTAGCATAGTACTACCTGAGGACCTAGCTATACCACTCCTGGGCATAATACACAGAAGATGCTCCAACATGTAATAAGGACACATGCTCCACTATGTTCATAGCAGCCTTATTTATAATAGTCAGAAGCTGGAAAGAACCCAGATGTCCTCAACAGAGGAATGGATACAGAAATTGTGGTATATATACACAATGGAGTATTATTCAGCTATTAAAAACAATGAATTCACAAAATTCTTAGGCAAAAGGATGGAACTAGACAGTGTCATCCTGAGCGAGGTAACCCAATCACAAAAGAACACACATGGTATGCACTCACTGATAAGTAGATGTTAGCTCAAAAGGTCAAAATAAATTACAATTCACAGACCACAGGAAGCTCAAGAAGATGGAGGACTGAAATGCGGGTGCTCGGGTTCTTCCTAGAAAGGGATCAAAATACATGAAGAATAATGGAGATAACGTGTGGAGTAGAGACTGAAGGAAAGGCCACCCACAGACTGCCCTACCTCAGGATTCATCCTGTAAACAGTCACCTAACCCTGACACTGTTACGGACAGCAAGAAATGCATTCCAAAAGGAGCTTGTTATGGTTGTTTCAGGAGGGGCACTGCCAGAGCCTTACACATATACAGGCAGATGCTAACAACCAACTATTGGACTGAGCATTGGGTCCCCAATGGAGGAGTTGGAGGGCAGACTGGACGAGCTGAAGGGGTGTACAGCCCCATGGGAAGAACAGTGAGGTCGGCCACCCAGATGCCCCAGACTCCCAGGAACTAAACCATCAATCAAGGAATACACATGGTTCTAGCCAAAAATGTGGCAGAGGAATTCCTTGTCGGGCATCAGTGGGAGGAGAGGTCCTTGGTCCTCTGAAGGCTCAATAGATGCCCCAACAAAGGGAAATAGAGGGTGGGGGATGTGGGAGTGGGTCAGGTGGAGGGGCATACACTTGGAGGCAGAGGTGGGGTGGCAGGAGGGGTTGAGAGTTTTCGGGGAGGGGGAAAATCAGGAAAGGTCTTAGCATTTGATATGGAAATGACAATTATATTCAATAAAAAAAGAAAAAAATAGTGACATCATGAAATTTGTAGGCAGATGAAAAGAACTAGAAAAAAAAAATCATCTCCAATATGGTAATCCAGACTCAAAAAGACAAATATGGTGTGTACTCTCTCATAAGTGAATACTAACTATAAAATAATAGATGCTCACGCTTCAATGCACAGACCCAGAGGGGTGAAGTAAAAAGTAGGGCATGGCTCTCCCTGAAAATGAGAAAAAGAATAGAATTTGCAGGTAAACATGGGGAAAGGAAGGGATGGGAACAGGAGGATCAGGATCAGGCAGAAGGTGGGAGGGATGGAGAGAATTAAGGTAGATGACTGGAATTAGGGTGTGATTGGGAGGGGTGATATAGAAACCTAATTAAGTGGAAACTCCCTGAGATATACAAGAGTGATTTTAGTGAAGCTTCCTAGTAATGTGGGACTCAGAGCCTGAACTGGTATTCTATAATTAGGCAAGGCTCAGAGGAGAGGGACTGGAATATCAACCCAGCCACAAAACTTTCTACCTATAATCTGTCCTGCCTGAAAAATGTCTTGAGGCAATGGTGACAATGAACTTATGGGAGTGACTAACCAATGTCTGGTAGAATGTTAAAACCCAGAGCCCTTGAGGGAACCCATGCTGCCGCATCACCAGGAACCAGAGAAAGGAGAGTCCACAGTCCCATGACAGAACCAAACACAACTGGAAAAAAAATCAATGAAATTATCCCTAATGATATTTTGCAATACTCAGAAATTAGCACCCATCCCAATTGTCACTAGAGAAGCATCATGGGAGCAGATGCAGAGATCCATAGCTAAAGACGAGGCACAGCCAGGGAAAACCCATAGCTGAAAAGAGGGAGAAAGTATTATAGGAGGCATAGGGGTTGAGAACAGGGCTCACAGAATCAACTATGCAGGGATCACAAAGTATCACAGATATTGAAGCAACAAATATTGACCCTGTATGGGTCTGAGCTAGGTCCTCTGCATATACATGATAATTGTGCAGTTTGGGTGTTCTTATGGGATTCCTAACAGTGGAAGTGTGGGTGTCTTTGATTCTTTTGCTTATGCTTCAGGATTTATTTTTCTTCTGGTGGGTTGTCTCATCTAGCCTTAATACGAGTGTTTGTACCAAGTCTTACTATAATGTGCTGTGCCATGTTCAGTTAATATCCTTGGGAAGCCTGCTGTTTTTCTCCTAAGGGGAAAAGGAATGGATTTGGGAGAGGGAGAAGTTGGTGGGGAGTGATTGGAAGGAGTGGAGGGATGGGAAACTGAGGACAGGAAGTACTGTATGAGAGAATAAAAATAATAATAATTAGAAAACAGAATTAAAACTACAATTGGATCTTAAAACTATTCTTGATGATTTATATTAAATAGAGATATGTTCAAAAGAAATACTTTAAAAGTCACTATAAGTAAGAAATTCTTTTGAGTAAATTCAGTATCAGAAGAACATTTATGATATGAAGTATAATGGAACTGAAATGTTAAAAAATTGTATGATACCACAAATTTTATTTAAATCGTACAAAAAATCTTGCTTTGCTACTTGAACTATTAAATAGTTTTAAACGAATCTGTTTTATTAAAAGAAAAAGAAATAATCGAGGTTAGACCAAATAATTCTTCACAAGCATTGCTAAGTGCATTTCTGAGGAATGCAACAACCTCCTACTACCTCTATGAGCACCAGGAATGCACACATGCTGGCACAACACTCATACATAGAAATAAAATAAAATAAAATAAAATCTCTGTTTCTTTTCAAAAAAAAGAGAGAAAAATTGTCCCCTTTTAAAAATTCTGGTAGCATTTTGGCCACAAGTTTTTCAACACATTGATTATTCTCTTATCAGAACTGATTTGTACCAAAGGAGTAAGTGTGGGATAGGCATTCATCACAAACCTCTGAGCAGTCAATATGACTGGGTCATACCTCCACAACAGGATTGAAGTTGATGAGATGAAGAAGTCTACCCAGTACATGATCACAAAGAAAACTACCAGCAGCAAGATGACCTGTGTGGCCTTTTTCTCAGGGGATGCTCTCAGGTGTCTGATTCTATGAAGATGCTTGCATTGCTTCTGATGTCTGTGCAAGATAATCACCATGTATGTACTTGTGGTCAGCATGACTCCTACAAGAAACACATCTCTTAAAGTTGTCACTGTTAACATCAATCCCCTGATGATTATGCTTATGGGAAAGTGTGAGCAGTATTTAGTGACCTTCATCTGGTTGGTGTCACTGGCATTGGTATAAGCACCAACAGAGAAGAACTGGTTACTGCTGAAAGACAAATTGAAAGACCAAATATAGAAGAAAGCATAGTTGATGTATGTTTTTAGTTTACATTTAAATTTTGCCAACAATGAGGTACTGGGACTGATAGAGACAGCCTGGAACACACTCAAGAAGCAGGTGGTACAGATAGAGAGACCTCTCATCACCCTGCTTATGTAAAAAATTGCCTTACATTTGAAGTCATTCTCAAGGTTCAGTAACTCTTTTATGTCTGCAAACCAAATATCCCCTCCACTGAGGAACATCATTATGTGAACAAAGGTCAGTTGACAGGAGATCAAGTCCGTGGGCTTAGGTCTGTGACCTAAGATTATGAAAATATAGAAAGTCAGCAGAAACATATTGGCTAGGACTCCAAATCCAGATTGGAAATAAAGGACATTCTTGATTGAAGACATAAATGGAATGTGTATTCATCTTAAAAGCATAATGGAAGTGTATTTCATATATCTGAAAAAAATAATAGATTATATATTAAACTTATGACTTGCTTCACAGTATGGCTATATAATAATTTTATTTTCCCTACTAATTCTTTAGTAACCTGTCTCTTTCACTTTTTGATGTTTCATAGTACATAGAGCCTACATTTCTATATACCCTCCAAGTAGCTCCTGTATAGAGGGAATATTATGGACAATAAATGCATTTAGAGTCATATCTACAAAGAACACAGTTTGTGTTTCTGCATTGCACCTGAGTATCATACTTTAGAAATCCAACCCTATTTCTTTAAATGGGTTCATTTTATATTTAACAACTAAAACAGTAGTAATGAGCATAGAAGATCAATCATATTTGCACATTTTTTCCATATGCTGAAGGACAATCATAGAATATATCAAAAAAATCAGATGATAATGCATCATATTGTATATTACTATGCTCTATCTTGCAATTATCCATATTTTGACTCACAATTCTAATGAACTCCCATTCATAATTCATGATAATATGACAGTTTTAATCGGCAAAAGCTCTGTCTTAATCCATCGTTTTTAATGTTTTGTTTCCCATGAAATCTTATATTCTCAGAATCTAGAATTAAAGACATAGATACAGTAGAGGACCATTACTGTACCTTCCAGACCTTATTAATTGCAAAAGCATCATGGTTCTAAATGGGACTAGACGGCTTCCATTTTAATTCCCATCCAGTTTAAACTCTTTGTGTACCCCAATTCATGATTAAGGAACTAATTCTGAGGTATCAAGACAGCACAATTTTTAAAACCCTTTTTTGGGGGAAGATGGGCGGGTAAATCATTAACAAGATGTTTCATTATGAACTTTTCAGCCATCCATGTTGTTATTTTCCCTAACTCCCTCTTTTTGCATTTATCTCCCTCCCCCTTACCTAAGAATCTACTCATTTTCCCATTTCCCTCTTTGATCAATTGTGTCCTGCTGCTACTCTCCTTTATCTTCTTCCCTGCTTCTGTATTTACCTGTTTCTTCACCCCAATGAGCCTGTCCCTTCCATTTTCCTGCTCAGATACTCATAGCCTGCTATTCTGCTCTCCATTGTTCCTACTCTCACTCCTATCCCAACAATGGTCCCATTTTGCTTTCTTGGTTTCTGTAGTTACTATAGGCTACATATTCACATCTGAAGAAGTAGACCTGGGAGCCTCCAACAAGAGAGAATATGGCATGCTAAGACAAACCCTATTTTCCATACCTTGTGACAAACACAAACTTGCTGAAGATGACCATATAGTGATGCTGTTTGGAATTTCTGTTTAAAGAGATTCATTCCCATACAGTGGACACAAGGTCCCAGTGCTATCATACATCACTAGCACCCAGATGCTCCTTACAGTTTCACTCAACAGTCCTAATTTTGGTGCTTATGTAAGTTATTTGGTCTGGTTACCAGGACAAATTTATTATTGGAATGATTTAATTCAGTTTCATAAAATCAGCTTTGTGATAAAGAAGTAGAAAATGACTACACTGATTCAAAGCTTGTGAGAAAAGGAGTGCCCAATTATATTATCAAGTTCACTTGAATATCCCACATATATAGACACATGCATGCTTGTATGTATAAAAATAATTCAACAATTAATGGAAGAGACCATCCTATAAAATCCCCATGAATATAACATGATAAATCACACATTTTACAGTTACATGATTTTTGCTCCTTAAAAGCTTAGTCTAGTAAATTAATGGGTTCATCCCAATTTTCAGAGCCACACATCTAAGTCTATCATCAACATACATTTGCAGGAAGTGTACTGTGACACTGTTGTTTTTTTTTTAATCTCCAGGATTAGGAGTTAAGAACGTTTTTAACTCTTGTGAAGTACCTGGATCAGATTCCCAGCACAGACACTTTGGGTCATGACCATATGCAACTCTAGTTCTGGAATAACTATCACCATGTGTGATATGGAATGCCCGTGGCACACAGACATACATGCAAGCAAAACACTCATACAT
Source organism: Tokudaia tokunoshimensis (assembly GCA_036184795.1). NCBI lineage: Eukaryota > Metazoa > Chordata > Mammalia > Rodentia > Muridae > Tokudaia > Tokudaia tokunoshimensis. Next base: position 79,530,331 of record BTHU01000002.1, on the reverse strand, counting down.
GTAAAATCAAAGAAATAAATTGTAAATAAATAAAAGCTCCTGGATAATACTTAATTTAAGACTTGGTCTTAAAATTGAAAGAACCATAGCCATTATTGAATTTTAAAATTGCAAATGCACAAACCATATATGTATACAAATTTTATTAATTATATATCTATTGTTTATTAAAATACAACATGTAATACAAATAATATAGAAAATAATGATATAAGGCAAGATATAGTAATTTAAGTGATTTTCACCAATGGTATGTTTTTCAAACTTTCTTTTTCATATCTGTTGCTCTGTAAATGTTAATCACATATAAAAATGACATATCTTCCAATTGATCAAGTGGCATCTTTCTCTCGGGTTCACTGAATGTGAGAGTGGACCAGAAAAGACCATAGCTACCATGCATACAGAGCTATTAACACAAACATGCACTGAGAAAAATCTTCTGTTGTATTTGAAAAAATGCAGTGCTTGGGTATTTACAATTTGTTTAAATTGCAGTATTTATTTGTGAGTATTAAAGTTCAAAGTTTTTCCATTAACATTCATAATACTGGAGAAGCTATCACTATGAAATGGACTCAGAATCAAAAAACTAAGCAGTGTGCAGACAGTTGTCTGAAGAGACCTGCATCCAAAGTGACCAAGAGTTGTTTTCTCTGTATTCTTCCACGGAAAATTACTTTACCTTTTCATTATCCCAGGACTTGATTTTAGAACAGTCTTGTTTTATGAATTTATGATTATCTTCACTTTCTGCAATGTAGAGATTTAGCAATATAAGGGACATACAAGTAAAGTACATGACAAGTATCTATTTTACATAAAGATTTTAACATATTTAGTGAGTAATGACATCAAATCTGTATGACTACTCAGAGAGAACATGAAGTTAGTTTGTGACTTTCAGGTGACAACATACATGGTGTTGGCTGATGTACTGTCCATTGTCAACAGTAAGAATAAGTCTTTAGGAATCACAGGAGATAAAGACTTTAGCTACCCCAGTTAGTTTCATGCAATCTTTATAAAATGGAGGACAACAGGAATAAATACTGATCACTTATTAAGAAGGTATTAATTCATAGATATTACCTGATCCTCTTAAATAAATAAAATGCATGATTTGTTTTGTGAAAATTGAGTTTTGGATAGGTGACTGTGACAAGAATATTACAGTCTCACAGTCACAAGCCAGATCCTCTGCAATGACACAGCAGCAACAAAAATGACGCACAGCTTCACAAGTAACATAGTATGAGTTCAGAGAAGATAGTAAATGTTCATTGAAAATTTGTCAACATATTTAAATATAGGGAAACCAATATAATTTGTTATATTTGAGTAGAAATATGAGAGAAGTTGGTAAAATAAAGGTAACTTTCTAGAAGAAAATATTAACATTTCCCAGGTTTGTTTTGCTGCTGCTAAAGAAGAAAAGAATCAAAAGAGGCGATGAGCAATATTTGTAAAATCACTTGAAATAGGAAATGAGTATACTGAGTTGCTAGTCTCTCACACATAAATATTTAGTACTGGTGGCCCAAGGGAAATGTGCCCAAGGGAAATAATCAAATGTTAATGCAAACGACTGCTGTTGAGGGACAGATCCAGGAGCAGGGCTACATCAATTTATATTTGTCGTCCAGAGCATAGAATCATGTAATCTTGGTCACTTTTGCCACTGAGGGTGAGAAAATGACATTACCAAGCTAAGTGAATGGACATAAACTTGCATATAATGCTTGAAGCTGAAGCTGTGTGTGCTGACAAACAATACTTGGGATGTTTATACATTTATGTGGAGTAAAATAATAGAAAATTAAGAATGGTTCCTATAAAATTGTAAATATATTTGCCAAAAATCCCTTGTATTATTTGTGTTTTCATTAAATGCTAAAACTGTACTTTCAGTGATTATTTCTGTAGTTCAATATTAAACATTGACTGAAGCTGGAGATATTCAAAGAGCATATTAATCAAAAATTGTACTTGGTAACTAGATAAAAATACCTGTTCCTAACACTTCTTATGAAAATTCCATAAATAAAATTGCACCACTGTCTTAAACATCTGTTTGTGGTATGTAAAAACATTTTAAGATATGGATGTACCCAGAAGCTATATGCTTATATAACTAATTCTAATGCTTACCTGTGTAATTTCGTAGATGTAAGACCTGAGAAATTTCTTAGTCATCTAGTATCATTTTCCACATAACAAAATAGTGTGTAAACAAAAGTAATTATGAAAACATTCCCCCAATAAGAAATCATTCTTATAGAATAAAATAAAACTCTCTAAAAATAAAAAAAAAACCTTATTATTTAATGTTAACAGGCTCTTATGTATTCCTTGGCTATTAGTTGAAACTTTCCTGAGAATTCCTAAAGATATATAAACTTAACAAATAAGAAAATTACTGAGAGACACTAAATTAACTAATATTTGTTGTATATTCCTAGCTTAAGTTTCATATTATTAAATACATACAGCCAGTTAGCTGAGAAATGAAATAAAATGAGAAAATACAAAATACAATTTAAGGTAACTTAATTCTATGAAGGTAATCCTGCACACTGAAAAGTGTGTTTCTTTGTTTATCATTCTCTAATGTATTTCATTGTCTTGTTACAGGATGAGAACTAAGATACGTGGCAATAGCTATGTGGAAATATATTGTTAAAATTATTAGAGTACACACTCAGGAGAATCCTGTGTCAGATGTGTGCCCTAAATGCTGCATCTGGAGCAACTTTTTAATTGTATACGAAGTATATTCATTGAAAAAGGGGGTGGATTGCATAACATGTTCACTGAATGTATAATACTCATTGATCACCTTCACCCTGTTAGCTTCTTCTTTCTCTCTAATAATACTTAAGCTATTTCTACTAGGCCCTGTTCTTTTTCTGAATAGTCCCATTCTAGTGTAATGTATATAAAAAGAGATCATACTAAGAGAAATCTGTGTCCTTCTGCTAATCATTACACTAATTCCTTTATGTCTACAAGCATCTGTTGAAAGCTTGTTATACAGTATGGCTCAAAAGCAATATTCTAAGCAGAGACTTCTCTAATTTTTTTACAGAAAACCCTGTTTCCTTCTACCACTTACTTACAGCTCTTACTATAATGTAGAGTAAAAGAAACACTCACCCAGCTGGGCTTCTGACAAACATCCTTGTAGAATGAGGCCCTAAGAAGTAGTTATAAGGAAGAAATATGACCAGCTGATCTCCCTCTAGACCCATAGTTATCATGTCATCTGGAGAAGGCAGTTCTGACCTTGAGGTTGTTAGGAAGTGACACTATCAATTGGAAAAGTTAACTTCCCTAATTCCAAGAAAACAGTACAGTAGGAACAGCTGAGTTTTGGGTTTCCTATGTATGAGCTATTCTCTCCAGGCAATATCTGTCTGTATGGATTAACTGATTCCAGTCATTGCGAACAAAACAAAACTAACAACAGTAATATCCTACTTAAAAGAAGTAGAAAACAATTTCAGATTCCCCATGGTACCCTTCCTGCTTCTAAAATACACGGTCCTCTCTATACTTATTTGTCAGTACCTTCAGTGTCTCACCTGATAATTAACAACTCAATGGATAAAACTAAAAATATGTTACATCCTCCAAATTCATTTAGGAAAATTAATCATTCTTCCTGAGCACACAGGAGTGAGACAATGGATTATAAGGAGAAACTGTGCTATTGGGACTGGAATGTAATTCAGTTGATAGACAGCATGCCTAGAAAGCATTTTGTATGTGGGCATCATGAAATAAGTCAAACCTTCAAGTTATCAGAACAAGTGAGGAAAGTGTTGGAAAGATAACGGATACAAGACGCATACCTAAACAAAATAAAAGCAATATAGAGCAAACCAATAGCCAGCATCTAAATAAATATAAGAAGTTTAAAGCAATTCCCATAAAATCAAGGACAAGTTAAGGCAGCCCACCCTCTTTGTATTTATTCATTGTAGTACTTAATGTTCTAGCCACAGCAATAAGACAACTAAAGGAGATCAAGAGGACAGAAGTTTGAAAGGAAGAAGTTGTGTTATCACAATTGGCAGATGTTATGATAGTACACATAAGAGTTTCCAAAAATTCTACCAGAAAACTGCTACAGCTGATAAAATCCTTCAGCAATGTAGCTGCATTCAAAATGATCTCAAAAAAAGCGGTAGCCCTCCTTATATAATCAATAAATGGGCTGAGACAGAAATTAAGAAAACCCTTCACAATAGCCACAAATAATATATCTTGGTGTAACTCTAACAAAGCAAGTGAAAGTTCTGTATGAGAAGAACTTCATAAAAAACATATGGAGGAATAAAGATAAGGAGGAAGATATCAGAAGATGGACAGATTTCCCATGTTCATGGATTGGCAGGATTAACATAGTGAAAATGACATCTTACCAAAAATAATCTACAGATTCAGTGCAATTCCCATCAAAATTTCAACACACTTTGTAACAGATCTTCAAAGAATAATTCTCAATTTCATATGGAAAAACAAAAACAAAACAAAAATAAAACAGGATAGCTAAAACAATTAGTAAATGTACAGTTAAAGTACATTAAAAGTAAAGGAAAAGAAATTCTCAGTCACTGCCTCTGATTTCAAGCTATGCTACAGAGCAATACTAATCTTTGTGTCTGGTCTATTGGCGAATGGGACCTGAATGTGGAGGATCAAACCTATAGATATGTCCTTGATGCTTTGCTAAGGTATCTAGACTGTTATCAATGGCACATAGGCACCCTAAAATACAGTTTGCTCACCCTGTTGGGGCTCAGGCTCTTGCTTTAAAAAGAAATATGAATAGAAAGGAGGGGCCAGACCAACTAAGAAGCAAACAACCCCACAGTATGGAAGCAGCAGGAAGAAGTTATGTCATTATCATGTTACTATGAAGGAAAGATTTAAATATCAAAAGGAAACAACTGTTTCTATCCCCAAATAAAAATGGCATGGTTCATGGGCCCTCATTTCAATTATTTGTATTCATAAAGGATAAATCTCAATCTATTGTATCTGAGCTTCACACTAACTCCAACTTTATTTGTTTAAAACTTTAACATGGTCAGCCTGTGAAGAAATGCACTGGGAGGTGTAGACTCATTTTCTCATTGAAAGTCAAAGAAATCTCTTTTTAATTTTTGATCATTGGGAAAATCTTTACCCCAAAATAGGATGTATTTTTAAAAATTGAATCAATGAAAACATGAATGAAATATGAAATTAAGACTGATTCTGGTGGCCCACTTTAAAAAAACAAAACAAACAAGCAAACAAACATAAAAACCGTTATCAAGACAAAAGAACCACTGACTTTGAATCTCTTTGAGAATAACAAATATACTAAGTTCCAGGAACACCATTCCTTCCACGCCCAAGGAAATAAATCTGAGTACTGAGTTAACAATCCGGAATTCATGCTCTTCTCCCGACTGCCTCACTAGTACAAATTTAGAGTCATGATTCTTTTTGACATTTATAGTTTAGACATATAAGCTCATGTTAAATGACAACTGGTCTGTCAAAAGTACAGGAAAAGAAAGAACAATTATTTAATTAAAACTTTTCTAGTTTTTTTTTATTTTGATTATTGTTCAAGTTGCTGTTCTTTAGCAAAAAGCAGTTTCTATAGCGTCCACCTCAAATCCTATTGCTTTGCAGCCATGGCATTCCTTCCCTCCATTAACAATACAACGATGGAGGGATCAATTCAGTGATTAAGTGACATGGCTTTTGTGGGTGGAGGGGATTGGCAAAGAAAAGACTGAGACAAAATGGCAACTTAAACATGTCAGCATAAAATGGTTTTGAGAGAAAAGAGATAGATGGTAGAAAGAAAAACATTCTAGATAAATGAAATAGCACTGAAAGCCCATGAGTCAAGCCACAGCCCAAACCGTGTCCTACGAGGTTTCCTTTTTTGTTTCTAATAAAACATCTCCCCAAATATCACTCTTAATCTTCCTCAGAAGCGGCTTCATCTTCAGATCCTTCATCCCCAGACTTCTCGAGTGGGGGGCTGGCAGATGTCTTCTTTTCTGGAGGGTTTATTGCTTCTTCTTCCTCTTCTTCGGGAGAAGGAGTTTTCTCCTTTGATGTCTTTGATGCTGTGGGGCGACCCACTTTCCCTTTGCCTGTCACTGTAGCCTTTAGCCTGGGTTTGGCCATTTTCTTTTCTTTTCTCTCAGGTTTGGACTTCTTAACCATCTTTTTGTTTTTCTTTTTTAAGCTGCCATAATCGCTATCATCATCGTCTTCCATTAGGAAATCTTCATAGCTGCCAGAATCTTTCTCCTGGAATGGCGCCTCATCATCTCCTTCCGGCTCTTCCTCACTCCCAACATCTTCCAAGAGCATCTCTCTCTGCTTAGAAACTGCTTTAGATGCTGCCTGTCGTTGCTGGAGTACATTTTTATGATCATCTTTTTCATCTTCTCTGTCTTCTGCTGCTGAGTGAGAATCATCTTTCTTGGTCTTCACATCTTTTTCTTCCGAGTCTTCATTGTCTTTCTGTGAATTTTTTTCCAGATCGCCCCTTATTTTTAGCCTCTCGGGGAGATGACCAAATCTTCTTAGCAGGAGGGCCTGAATCTCTTCCATAATCTTCATCTGCATCATCTGATTCCTGAAACTGAGTAATCAACGATCTTCCTATTTCTTTTTTTTAAAATATATATATTTTTTATTATTTTCTGTTTTTTTTATTTACATTCCAAATGATTTCCCCTTTCCCGTTTCCTCCCTCCCCGAAAGTCTCATAAGCCCCCTTCCCTCCCTCTGTTCCCCATTCAACCCGCTCTTGCTTCTCTGTCCTGGTATTCCCCTACATCCAGTCTTTCCAGGACCAGGGGTCCTTCCATCTTCTTGGAAATCTATTGATATGTGAATTGTGTCTTGGGTATTCCAAGATTCTGGGTTAATATCCCCTTATCAGTCACTGCATACCATGTGTGTTCTTTTGTGATTGGGTTACTTCACTAAGGATGATAATTTTCAGTTCTGACCATTTGCCTAGGAATTTCGTGAATTCATTGTTTTTAATTGCAGAGTAGTATTCCATTGTGTAAATATACCACATCTTCTGAATCCATTCCTCCGTTGAGGGACATCTGGGTTTTTTCCAGCTTCTGGCTATTATAAATAAGGCTGCTATGAACATAGTGGAGCATGTGTCCTTATTGCATGCAGGGGAAGTCTCTGGGTATATGCCCAGGAGTGGTATAGCAGGGTCCTCCGGGAGTGTCATGCCCAGTTTTCTGAGGAACCGCCAGACTGCTTTCCAGAGTGGTTGTACCAGCCTGCAATTCCACCAGCAGTGGAGGAGTGTTCCTCTTTCTCCACATCCTCGCCAACAACTGCTGTCTCCTGTGTTTTTGATCTTAGCCATTCTGACTGGTGTGAGATGGAATCTCAGGGTTGTTTTGATTTGCATTTCCCTAATGACTAAGGATGATGAACATCTCTTTAGGTGCTTCTCAGCCATTAGATATTCTTCAGGTGAGAATTCTTTGTTTAGCTCTGTACCCCATTTTTTAATAGGGTTATTTGGCTCTCTGGAGTCTGACTTCTTGAGTTCTTAGTATATATTGGATATTAGCCCTCTGTCGGATGTAGGCTTGATCTTCCTATTTCTGACAGGCCGAGATATGTTCGCTGTGGTGACCAAGACAAGGAGCCGAGGACAAGGACACCTCCTCCCCGCGCACTCCCCCGTGCCTCCCCCCCCCCCCCGTGGCGGAGCCGCCCCAAGTTGCTCTCTTCTCAGAGCCCTGGCTGCTTGTTTCAGGTCCCTGGATCTGATGAACACTCCCCCTTCTCTTCAAAATGAATGAATCAAGCCAGCTGAAAATGGGCCTGGTTTTGTGTTTTTATGAGATCCCTGTATGAGAATTTGTGTGTTTTTGTGTCTGTGTTTGTTATGTTTGGATTTGGCACATTTTCTTCTGTGTGTTTCGTCGTATTCTGATTTATTTATTTTTCTTTTTATCTTGTTGTTTATTTTCTTGTTATTACTTTGAGGCCTGCTTGTTTTCTAAAGAGGAAAAAAAAATGTCAGGTTGGATGATGTAGGAGGTGAGGAGGAGCTGTAAGGAACAGGGGAAGGAGAAACACTAAACAGATTATATTGTATGAAATATTTTATCTCAATAAAAAACAGCAGGATTTTAAATAGGTTGGTATGGTGTTGAATACTTGAAATCCCAGAACTGGAGAGGTAGAAACAGGAAGAGTTCTGAGATTACGATCTTCGCCCACATCATAGAGAGAGACACTCTATAAAGACACAACATAAATGGAATGTGAGGAACAACACTCAAGATTGTCCTCTGGCCTCAATGTGCACATATACACACATCCTTCAGCTGTATACACACACATACATTCATGCATGCAGATACACAATAAACACATTGTACAATATGCATTTGTATATGTAATTTTTATTTATTAATTATATTTCTGTAACTGTAGATAGAATGATGTACAAATATACAGGCACACAATATATTTATATAACTAATTAATTAACTGTGGTAAAAATCTAAATTTTATATTCACATTATTTTTATGGATCTAGAGAAATTAAGGAAAAGAATTACAGTTACAATAAAATATTGATTTATTGTTCATCATCCTTAGTCATTAGGGAAATGCAAATCAAAACAACCCTGAGATTCCATCTCACACCAGTCAGGATGGCTAAGATCAAAAACACAGGAGACAGCAGTTGTTGGCGAGGATGTGGAGAAAGAGGAACACTCCTCCACTGCTGGTGGAATTGCAGGCTGGTACAACCACTCTGGAAAGCAGTCTGGCGGCTCCTCAGAAAACTGGGCATGACACTTCCGGAGGATCCGGCTATACCACTCCTGGGCATATACCCAGAGACTTTACCTGCATGCAATAAGGACACATGCTCCACTATATTCATAGCAGCCTTATTTATAATAGCCAGAAGCTGGAAAGAACCCAGATGCCCCTCAACGGAGGAATGGATTCAGAAGATGTGGTATATTTACACAATGGAATACTACTCTGCAATTAAAAACAATGAATTCACGAAATTCCTAGGCAAATGGTCAGAACTTGAAAATATCATCCTTAGTGAGGTAACCCAATCACAAAAGATCACACATGGTATGCAGTCACTGATAAGGGGATATTGACCCAGAATCTCAGAATACCCTAGACACAATCAGCATATCAATAGATTTCTAAAAAGATGGAAGGAGAGACCCCTGGTCCTGGAAAGACTGGATGTAGGGGAACGCCAGGACAGAGTAATGAGAGGGGGTTGAACGGAGAAAAGAGGGAGGGAAGGGGGCTTATGGGACTTTCGGGGAGGGAGGGAATGGGAAAGGGGAAGTGATCTGGAATGTAAATTAAAAAAATAAAAAAAAAAGAATATATCTAATAAAAATAAAAAAAAAATTAAAAAAAAATATTGATTTATGTGTATAAGTTCAAATCTTTTTTTAAAAAGCTACCAAGGAACACCTTTTCAGTAACTTCAGCATCAAAAGAACATTTATGATATAAAGTAAAAAGTAGAAAGAGAATTCATGAGGAAATACCAATTTATTGTGCACAATTAACATAACAAATCTATCATACTTAGAGATAGAAATGTCAAAAAATATATATGTATAATACCACTAAATTTATTTAAATCATATGAAGAATTTTGCTTTGCTAATTAAACCATTGAAGTTAAAAACAAAACACCTATAGTTTAGAAAAAAAATAATTGGGACTGAACAGAATAACTCCTTATAACCATTTGTAAGTCTAATTCCTGGAGATCAAATATACTCTTCTCACCTCTTGGGCTAGCACTCCAAGTCCAGCTTGGAAGTAAAGGACATTCTTGAATAAGGACATAAGTGGAGAGTGTATTCATCTTAAGAGCATAGTGGAAGTTTACATCATATATCTGAAAAAAATAATAGACTATACATTAAACTTGTGATTCACTTGACAACATGGCTTCATGTTCATCATGACATCATTCTATTTCCTACTCAATTGTGGATTAGTGTGTTCCTGTAACTTTTGATGTTCATATTTCTATATGACTTCCATGTATCTCCTGTATATAGAGAATATTATAGACAAACATGCTTTCACACATATTTAAACAGTTTGTACATTGTGTGTGCATATATTGCACCTGAGCCTCATGCCTTAGAAATTCAATCATTGATTTAAATGGTCTCAGATACTTAACACCTAAAACAGTAGTGGTTTAGCACAGAATATAAATCAGATTTATACAACTGAATATAACTTATGGTGATCTGGAAAATGTCCTAAATATCTAAAAATTTGAGGTGAGTCAGTCTCATATTTCATAATTTTACTGTGCTCTATTTTGCATCATGTTTAGACTCTTAATTCTAATGGAATCATAAGGATAATTCACAATAGTCCCACTATTTTAATCAGCAAAATGTCTTTTCTCAATTCAACTGTTTTTATGTTTTTCATTCCAAAAAGTCTTTATATCCCCAGAATTTGAAATATATATGCATATATATATATACATATATATGTATATATATATGTATATATATATGTATATATATATGTATATATATATGTATATATATATATATATGTAGTTGGAGACTGTTAGTGTACTTTTGACACCTGTGACCATTAATTATGATTATAAATGTGCCTAGATGTCTCCCAGGTTAGTTCCCTTCCCAGCACCTTTGTGGGAGAGAACTTCAGATTTAAAGAACTAACTTCGAGCTACCAAGACAAATAGTATTTTTCTTTTCTTTTTGGAGGAACGTTATAAATTGTTAATAGAATAGAGTACTAATGGCTTCTTAGGTTTCCATGTTGATATTTTGCTTACCTTCCTCTTTGTTTAGTATTTATCTCCTACCACTCTCTAAGAAGGCCCCCTTTTCCTATTTCTCTGATTTGATACCTATACCCTGCTTTTCTGCTCTTTACTGCTCCAGCTCCTTAGCTTACCATGCAATGGTCCTATTTTGCTTTCCTGGTTTCTGTAGTTACTACATGCTACATAATCACATCTAAAGATGTGGAAATGAGAGCCTCTAACAAGAGGGAATATGTAACATTAAGATAATCACTGTTTTAAACACATTATTACAAACATGAAACACTGACGATGACCAGATAGTGATCCTGTTAGGGATTTCTGTTTTAAAAGAGATTCCTTCCTATGCAGTGGAAAACAAGTTCCCCAGTATTATCATATGTTGTCAGTAACTACACAAATTTTACAGTTTCATTCAACAGTCTTATATTTAGTGCCCATTTTAGTTATTTGTCCCACTTACTAGGTCAATTTATTATTGAATTAATTTACTTCAGGAATTTAAAATCAGCTTGTGATAGAGAAATAGAAAAGAACTATGCTGACCCAGATTCTTGTGAGAAAAAGAGTGCCAAATTATATTTTCAAGTTCATTAATGTATCTCACATTTATAGGTGCATGCATAGAAATAATGCAGAAAGTAACCTGAGATTATCCTGTAACATACCCATTAATATGAAACCATAAATTAAACATTTCATAGTCACATGTTTTTAGATCCTAAAAAGTTTGATCTTGTAAAGGAATGGATCATCCCAGTTACCAGAACCAAGCTTCTGATTATCTTACCAACATATATTTAGCTGCACAGTGATGTTCTGCTGGGAGAGATGGCTCAGTGGTCAAGAGCACTTCTTGCTTTGGAATGACCTGGGTTTGATTCTCTAGAATGGCATCATAGCTTGGGACCATCATGAATCTAGTTCAAAGGGATGTATTGCCTTGTATGAAATGCATGCAAGTAGTTCACACATAATACATGTAGGAAAAACATACATATATGTAAAATAAGATAAGTGACTAAAGCTCCAGTATAATTGTGAGAGGCCAGCTCCAGTGTTCTTATTCTCTCTTGAAGGTAGCTAAGGGTAAAGAGTATCTATAGGGGCAAGACTTGGTCTTGCAAAAAATTAGGGTTACTTTTTAATTTTTAAATATTTGCCTGTCTTAGGTCTATGTTACTTTGCAACAGTAGATGACCTATCTGTCTGAATTTCTTTGATGCCAGAAACAGCAGAGTATCTGGCCTTTAGAATCTCATTGTAATACAGCAGAAGTATTATGTAAAGGATTAATTGCTAGGTTTTTCTCTCTTGTCCAGAAGCCTCACCTCTAGCTTGTTGGGAAGGAGGGAGGTTTAAACCAATAAACTTTTATTGAACGTGGAGAAGAGAGCCACTCACAGATGGGAGAACTTTTATGCAAGCAAATATGCATATTCTCACATACATTCATATAGAAATCCATACATATACACTCATACACCTTCATGATATGGTTTAGACTCAGGCACTTACTTTTCTCATAATTACTTACACACACACACACACACAGCTATACTTACATAAGCATGTGGTGTAAAAGTCGAAGTATAAGTATAGAAAGAACTCACTCAATCTGGAGGAAAAATGAGCTCCAATCTTTGTTGCACAGAGAAAGAAAAAGCTTCTACTCTTTCATTGTAAATGAATTAATTCCAAGTCTGTAAGAAAAAGCTTTATCCTCTTTAATAAGACTAAACCCTGTTGTTAAGAACAGACCCTGTTCAGTCCTTTTCTAAGGAGAATCCTGCCTGCTCTTGCTACTTTCTCTGCAGGTTCTCTCTCTCTCTCTCTCTCTCTCTCTCTCTCTCTCTCTCTCTCTCTCTCTCTCCCCCTGTGTATTGCTCTCCTCTTCTATTTCTAGGGGAATAAAAAGTGAAAATCTGTCAGACTGTGCTCCCCTAATTTCTAAGTAGTTCTATAAATTTCTAAGTTACTCTACTCATCTGTCCTTCTTCGAATCCTCCTCCTAATCCTGCTCTTTCCTTCTGCTCTGTTGTCATATAATATAATTGTTCCTAGATTTTGTACCCGTCTTAGGGGAAAAGATCACATGGCAAAAGTTCACCATGAATTTGCACATTAATACAAATCATAAATTGTATAAGAAGTTTACAACAGAGATGTTTACACCCATTCTAAGACTAGACATTATCTATTACTAGCTCTCCAGGTTCATTGAAAGTTAAAAAAAAACCCTTAATTTTTGTGTCTAAGGTGTCATTGAAACCCAAACAATATTTTATCCTCTGTTCTTGCATCTACAGTCATCAGTTAAGTCCCTTTTATGGTCTTTGATTAATTGTTTTACAATCTCTTGGAGTGCATTCTAATTTATAAATGCCTACTTTTTATCTCAGAAGCAATTTGTGACACTTGGAGGCTGGCAGAGTTCTAATTGCAGTTTTTTTAGTGAATAGCAGTCACACTATAAAGGGCTTAACAATTATTAATATTTTTTGAGAAATTCTTATTAGATCATTATTCAGAGATAAGAAATCATCTATTTGTCCCTGTAGCATCACTACAAGACAGTGCATCTTTATTAATTTGAACAAATCTACCCAAAAGTGTGGACTAATCCTGAGAGATCGATATATAAATATACAGAAAAAGCATATAAATAGTAGGAATCCTTCCTAAAATGCAGATACTTCTGTCTTGTGTAGAGGACTCATACACCATAGTTGTATAGTTCATGTTGAAACCATCTCAGAAAGATCACCTGCTAAGTATTAGCCTATCCTAAATGGTTCCTGGCAGATATTGCTTATTTCAAGCCTTGGTCTCCAAACTGTAAGAACTGTAGCCCAATTCTAGTTTTAAAACTACAATGGATAAATCATGTAACATAATAATTAATTATTAATTATACATTAGTTATTTGTTAACATAGCACATCTCAGTAGTATAAAAAGATGATGATATAATAAGGTAAAAGATAGTAATCTAAAATGTTTTTTTTCCCTAAAGATATGAATTCAGTTTTCCTATTTCAGGTTCATTGCTTTAGTAAATGTTTATCATTTACAGAGAATGATATATCTTCTAATTCATCAACTGGCATTTTTCTTTTGAGCATTCTGGAGCAGAGAGTTGATGAAAAAGGCCATAGCTGCCACAGGTCAAAACATAGATATGCACATGAGTTGTTAATATAGATATTCACTGAGAAAAATTGTGTTGTATTTGAAAAGAACATTTCAGTGTTGGGGACTTCCACATTAATTTCACTTGTATTCTTTAGTTCTAAGTAGTAAAACCCAGTGAATATCTATAAACATTTGGATATTGGAGAAATTAATCCAATTAAATTGGCCCAGTCAAAAGACTTAGCAGTCTACAGCTAACTATCTGTAAAGGCATACAACAACAACAACAACAACAGCAACAACAGCAACAACAATATCATCATCATCAACAACAACAATGCAAAAGAGAAAGAAAGAGAACAGAAAAAGCTGCTCCATGATTAGCTCTAAATTCTTCCATGAAAAAAATCCCTTTCCTCTTCATTATCACAATATGTGATTTTAGAACAGCCTTGTTTTATGAATATAGAGTACTCTTTGTATTATGCTTTTTGGGAATTTAATAACATAAGGATCATACAGGTATACTAAATCTTATGTATCATTTTCATTATAAGCTTCACCACATTTAGTGAGTAATGACCTAAAAGGTGCATGACTGCTCAGAGAGGACATAAAGTGAGTGTGTGACTTTCAGGTGACAAGTGAAATTGTTGTCTGATGTACTCTCCACTGTCAGCAACATGAAAAAATCTTTAGGGATCTCATAAAAATAAAGAACTTAACTTTTATGAACTATATAATGCTAGCAGAAATTATTATTATTTTTTAAATAAAGTACTAATTTATAATGTTTACCTGATAATCTTAAATAACTTAAATACATGAATTGTTCTTTGGAAATTGAGTTTAGTGTAGGTTTGTAAGCACACAAACATTGACTAGAATATTACACTTTCACACTATGAGCCGGTTCCTCTGAGATGAAGCAGCAGAATCAGCAGTGTCATTGCAGAGACTGTGGGGAAGCCGTCATATCCAGATCTTCATCACAAGTTGTGTTGTGTGAATCTGGGAAAGATAAGGAAATGTTCACTGAAAGTGTGTGTGTGTGTGTGTGCACGCTGTATTTTGTAACTATTAGAAGAAACCGTAGAAATTTTGACTTTAAAAATTTTATGCCATTCAAGAAATGATATTTTTTCTCACTGGCAAGAAAAAGGTTGCTCAGTAGTATATAGTATCACCATACAAAGTTCAATCTAGAAAACTTGAAATAAGAAAAATGAATTCATTTTAATAAAAAGACTAAAATTCCTATGGATAATTATCAAATTGCATTTATATAAATTTAACTTTAAAAAATTTAACAAATGATGTGATGTTTTCAGATATTTTTGAAGTACATATAAAAGATCTGCTTTATTAGAAATCATTGCAATAGATTAAGCAAATCTATATTAAAATTTTGAAATTCATATGATGTTAAGAATGCTTTATGCTTTACTAACTCATGATTTGAAACTTTTCTAGGAATTCCTAGGTATATGCAAACTTAACAGACTAGAAAATTACAGATATACACTAAATTTTTACTTGTTTGATATTTTTAGCTTATGTTTCATATAAATAAATGAATATAGTCATTTAATGAGAAAAATATTAAAATTAGAAAATACAAAATTCAATTCAATATTATACAAATGCATTAATATTATAAATGTTTGTTTTTCACACTCTAAGATATCTCAGGTGTCTTGTTAAAGGGGTGGAAAAGTAAAACAGTTGACAATACCTATAGCACACACTTAGAAAAACGTTATGTTAAATGTGTTCCTTAAAATATTGCATCTGCAACTAGTTTTTAAACATATATAAATGTGCATTAATTTCATGACATTTTCATTCAATATATAATACCCTTTGATAGTCTTCACCCTATTAGCTTTTCTTTCTCTCTACCCATCCTTCTGCTAGGCACCTGTCTTCTTTCCAATAGCCCTTTCTACTGTCACATATATAATCAGAGATCACATTAAGTGAAATCTATGTTCCTGCTTAAATCATTATACTTATATCTTTTAAGTCTACAAGCTTCTGATGTATGCTCAAAATCAATCAGAAATTCTCTAACCTCTTTTTACAGAAAATCCCATTTCCTTCTACCATCTACTTACAGCTCTCATTATAATGAATAAAAAAGAAACACTCACCGGGCTTATCCTTTGATAAACATCCTTGTAGAATGAGGTCCCAAGAAGCAGATATATGGAAGAAATGTCATCAGCTCACCTTCCTCTAGATTCACAGTTATCATGTCATCTGGAGTAGGCAGTTCTGACCTTGAGGTGATTTCAAAGTGATACCATCAAATGGAAAAGTGAGCTTCTGTAATTCCAGGAGAATAGTGGAGTAGGTACAGCTGAGCTCTTGGTTTCCCATGTGTGAATTATTCTCTCAAGGCCATATCTGCCTGTGTGATTGATTGATCCCAGTCCCTGTGGGCAAAACAATAGTAAGAATAATAGTGTCTCATTTTAAAGGAGTAGAAAAACTTTTCAGACCCCGAGATATCCACCTTGGTTCCAAAACAGTCATGGTGTACTACATCCTTACTTGACAGTGGCTTCATGGTCTCACTGAGAATTTAACTGCTGTTTGGCTAAAATTAAGAAAATGCCACCTCCACCAAACATACTTGGGCAAAGTCATTTTTTTTTTATGGAACACACAGATGGAAAGAATTATAACTGTATTATTAGTAGAAATTGAGCTATGGAGCAGAAAATATAGCTCAGCTGGTAGAGTGCATATCTAGAAAGTATTGTGTTTGTGGGACAACATGAAGAAATAAATCCTTCAAGTTATATGCATATGTAAGAGAGAATTCCAAGTCAAAGGCAAACACAACACATTCAACAAGATCATAGATGAAAACTCCCTCCAACATACTATATAGAATGGGAACACAGACATTCAAAAAAGGCAAGACTAGAACAAAAAATTTCCATGAATCTTATAGGTAAAACACTAAGTATACAAATCATGACGACAACAACAACAGAAAGAATTGAGAGGTCTAAGAGAAAAATTGTAAGACAGGAATAGAGAAAACCCATCAAATGGAAAACTGAACTTTCCTAGTTCCAGAAATAGTTGATTACTCAAGGTAAACTTTCAAGGCTGGAAAGAGCCTGTAGCAATGCATCTCAAGTGCTAAATGACAGTACATCTAAAATAATATACCTAGCAATACTACTTCTATGATTGAAGGATGAACAATTTTCCATAACATAAACAGCCTAAAAATTTATATTTTACAAACCAAAACTACAGAAATATAGGAATCATTATTTTGGACTGAAAAGAGAAATGACCACAGCAGAGAAATTATGCAGGAAAAATATAAAACCATAATTATCAAAACACATAGTACCATCAAACACACAAAACCAAAAGTCATCAATATGAAGACCAGAACTAATACACACATTTCAACATTAAGTATAAATGGCCTCATTCTCCACTCAAAAGACAGAAAGGGAATGAATGGAGATCAAGAAACAAAATCACCTTCCTTTCTGAACTACTGCCCTGAGAAGATCTTGGGCACTACCTCCGTTTCCAGTCCTAAAACACCCAGAGGTAGCTCCACATCCAGATGTTCTAACATGCCCAGGATCATAGGTAAGGAGGCCATAACATCTGACCCAACTTCGGGAATAACTGGGACCGGAGGGATCCAGGGATGCAGGAACCACTGCCCAACCAGGGTCACAGCTTCCTTCCAGTCTGAGCTTGTATCCTGACCATACCTTGGGCACTGGCTCCTCACCTAGTACCACAACACCCAGAGGAAGCTCGCCTTCCCAGTGCTCTAACAACCAGGAACACAGTTGCACTAATATGCCTGGGATCACAGCATCTCAGGAACTTGGTTACACTAGTATTTCAGGATCCTAGAGGCAACTTGATTCCCAGGCGCTCTATACACCCAGAATCTCAGGATCACAGGATCCCAGAATCACAGGATCACAGAGACAGCTGGACTTTGAGGAGTTCTGACACAACCAGGAGCATAGGAGGGACAGGCTTCAGTCAGAGACAGTAAGGGAAGGTAGCACTAGAAATAACCAAATGTCAAGAGGCAAGTGCAAGAACATAAGCAACAGAAACCAAGGTTACTTGGCATCATCACAACCCAGTTCTCCCATCATAGGAAGTCCTGGGTACTCATCACTCTGGAAAAGCAAGACTTGAATTTAAAGTCACTTCTCATGAAGAAGATAGAGGACTTTAAGAAGGACATAAATAACTCCATTAAAGAAATACAAGAGAACACAGGTAAACAAGTAGAAGACCTTAAAGAGAAAACACAAAAATCCCTTAAAGATTATGGGAAAACACAATCAAACAGGTGAAGGAATTGAACAAAACGATCCAGGATCTAAAAATAGAAATAGAAAGAATGAAGAAATCACAAAAGGAAACAACACTGGAGCTAGAAAATCTGGGAAAGAAATCAGGGGTCATAGATGCAAGCATAAGCAACAGAATGCAAGAGGTAGAAAAGATAATCTCAGGTACAGAAGATACTGTAGAAAACATGGACCTAACAGTCAAAGAAAATGCAAAATGCAAAAAGGTCCTAACCCAAAACATCCAGGAAATCCAGGACACAATGAGAAGACCAAACCTAAGGATAATAGGTATAGAAGAAAGTGAAGATTCCCAGGTTAAAGGGCCAGGAAATATCTTCAACAAAATTATAGAAGAAAACTTCCCTAAACTAAAGAAAGAGATGCCCATGAACATACAAGAAACCTACAGAACTCCAAATAGATTGAACAAGAAAAGAAATTCCTCTTGTCACATAGTAATCAAAATACCAAATCTACTAAAAAAGAAAGAATATTAAAAGCAGTAAGAGAAAAAGGTCAAGTAACATATAAAGACAGACCTATCTGAATTACACCAGATTTCTCACCAGAGACTATGAAAACTAGAAGATCCTGGGCAGATCTCATACAAAGCCCAAGAGAACACAAATGCCAGTACCGACTACTATACCCAGCAAAACTCTCAATTTCCATAGATGGAGAAACCAAGATATTCCATGACAAAACCAAATTTACACAATTTCTTTCCACAAATCCAGTCCTACAAAGGACAAAAGATGGAAAAATCCAACACAAGGAGTGACACTACACCAGAAGGTGGAAACAACTCAGATGTCATTGAATAGAAGAATGGATACAGAAAATGTGGTACATCTACACAATGTAATACTACTCAGCTATTCAAAACAATGACTTCATGAAATTCTTAGGCAAATGGATGGAACTAGAAAATATTATCCTGAATGAGGTAACCAAATCACAAAAGAACACACATGGTATGCACTCACTGTTAAGATATAATACTCATGATACAATTCATAGACCACGTGAAGCTCAAGAATAAGGAAAACCAAAATGCAGCTGCTTCTGTCTTTCTTAGAAGGCGGGGGAGGGGGCGGAACAAAATACCCATGGGAGGAAATACAGAGGCAAAGTGTGGAGCAGAGACTGAAGGAAAGGCCATCAAGAGTCTCCCCCACCTGGGGATCCATCCCATATACAGTCACTGTCTCAAAAGCAGACACTGTTGTGGATGCCAAGAAGTGCTTGGTGACAGGAGTCTGATATAGTTGTCTCCTGATAGACTCTGCCAGATCCTGACAAATACAGATGTAGATGCTCACAGTCAACCACTGGGTTGAGCAAAGGGTTCCCAATGGAGGAGTTAGAGAAAGGACTGAAGGAGCTGAATGGTTTTGCAACACCATAGGAAGAATAACAATATCCAATATCAACCAATCAGACACCCCAGAGCTCCCAGGGACTAAACCACCAATCAAGGAGTATATGTGGAGGGACTCATGACTCCAGCAGCATATGTAGCAGAAGATGGCCTTGTTGGGTATCAATGGGAGGAGAGGGACCTTGGTCCTGTGAAAGCTTGATGCCCCAATGTTGGGGAATGGAAGGGCAGAGAGGCAGGAGTGGGTAGGTGTGTAGGGGAACACCCTCATAGAAGTAGGGGGTGAGAAGATGGAATGGGGGCTTCTGGGGTGGGGGGAAACCAGGAAAGTGAATAACATTTGAAATTTAACAACAAAAACATCCAATAAAAAGAAAAAAATCAAACCCTTACAGAAGGTTTGCAGTTTCATGAGTTTAGTAATTGTTGATCTTATAGCTAGAGCCATTGTTATTCTGTTCAGTAACCTGTCTCCTGTACCAATGCATTCAAGAGTATTTTCCATTTTCTCTTCTATGAGATTTAGTGTATCTGGTTTTATTTTGAGGTCTTTCATCCACTTGGATTTGAATTTTGTACAGGTTGATAAGTTTGGATCAATTTTCATTCTTCTACATGTAGATACCCAGTTAGTACAGCACTATTTGTTGAAGATGCTCTCATTTTTCCACTGTATGGTTTTGGCTTTTATAACAAAAATCAAGTCTGTAGGTGTGTGGATTTTTTTCTGGGTCTTTAATTTGATCCCACTGATCAATGTCTCTGTTGCTGTACCAATACCATGCAGCATTTATTGGCAACCCACAGATAGAGATATGATCCTTATCAACCCTACATCTGACAGAGGGTTAATATCCAAAATTTATAAAGAACTCAAGAAGTTAGACACCAGTAATCCAAATAACCAAATTAAAAATGAGGGGTCAGAACTAACCAAGAATTCTCATCCATAGAATCTTGACTGGCTGAGAAGCACTTAAAGAAATAAATGTTCAATGTCCTTAATCATTATTAAAATGCAAATTAAAAAACTTTGAGGTTCCATCTTATACCCATCAAAATGACTAAGATCAAAGAGTCAAGAGATAGCACATGGTGGTGAGAATATGGGGCAAGGGGAACACTCTTCCTTTGCTGGTGGAAATGCAAACTTGTACAACCACTTTTAAATCAATTTGGTAGTTTTTCAGAAAACTGGGAATAGTTCTATCTCAAGATCCAGTTATACCACTCCTGGGCATACACCCAAAAGATATTCCACCATCCCACAAGGACACTTGCTCAGTTAAGCTCATAGCAGTCTTATTCATAAAATTCAGAAGTTGAAAAAAATCCTAGATGTCCCTCACCTGAAGAATGGATAAAGAAAATGTGGTGTATCTATACAATGCAATACTATTCAGCTATTAAAAACTATGAAATCATGAATTTTGCAGGCAAATGGATGGAACTTGAGAATATCATCCAGAGTAAGGTAACCCAGGTCCAATAGGAAATGCATGGTATGTACTCACTTATAAGTGCATCTTAGCCATAAAATATGGTACTATGATACACTCTGTAGACATAAAGAAGCTAAAGAAGAAGGAAGGCCCAAGCCAGAAAGCTGTAATCTCACTTAAAAAGGGGAATAAAATATTCATAAGAGGCAGATGGGATGGGAAGGGGAATTGGGGAATTAAGGATCAGGTGTAGGAAGGACAGGAGACATGGCTAGTTGGCTAAAAATGGAAATCTGCAATTGATGATGGTGGGAAGGCAGGGTACATTTCCAGGACAAGACATGACATGGGATAAGAGAGGTGCCCAAGAATCAATGGGGGTGACCTTAACTGTGACTCACTTCATTGGGAATATGGAAGATGAACAGACTACCTACTGTATACAGATAGAACCCCAGTGGAGCCAGAGATACACCAACTCATCTACAAAAGTTCAATCCCAAATTTTCCTGTCTACAATAATGTAGGCATCAGGGAGGGAACAGTGACTGAGGGAATGGCCAAACAATAGCCACAACCTCTAGAGACCCATCCCATGGACAAGCACCTGTCCCTAACACTATTAATTATATGCTATTATGCTTGTAGACAGGAGCATGGGTTCCTCTCAGAGGCTCCACCCAGCAGCTGACTCAGATAAAGACACCCTCAGCCAAACAGTGGGTGGAGCTTGGGGATTCTTTTTCCTTCTGTTTTTCTTTTTATTAGATATTTGTTTTATTTGCATTTCAAATGTTAACTCCTTTCCACATCACCCTACCTTAAACCCCCTATCCTATCTCCCCTTCCTCTGCTCACCCCACCTCCCAATTTCCTGACTTGCATTCCCCTATTCTGGGGGAATTCTTATGGAAGTATAGGAGGAATAATTGTTTGTCTTGAAGGGGATAGAAACTCCACAGGAAGACAACAGGGTCAATTAATCTGGACCTTGGAGATCTTAGAGTCTGAAACACCAACCAAAGAATATACACAGGCTGGTCCTGTGTCTCTACTCCCATATGTAGTATATGTGATGCTTCATGTGGGTTCTGGACTACTGGAGAGGGGCCTATCCCAAGAGCTGTTGCATCTACATGGTGACAGACCAGATCTTTTGTTTTCCGACTCCATCTTAGAACCTGATCTAGGTTAAACTCCCGTTAAGTAACCAACTGGTCCCTAGCACCAGTTCCAGGTTACTCCCCAACAAAAGTGTACCTTGAGGTTTCAAGTCTGCCCCTGGCACTTCACTTCTGAATAACCACCAGTCAGAAGGAAAACAGAAATTGAGTTTTGGTTTGGCTCTCAGCACCAGGCAATTATGTTAAAGGCCATAATGCTCCCCACCCCCCAATAAAATGTGTACCAAGCTAGAAACTTCCTTACTTTTTTCCTTGCCTCTATAAATGCTTTCCTGAAACTAGGATTGGGACTCTTCAGCTTCCTGTCCTGTTGTGCCAGCTTTGACACAAGCTCAAGCTTGAGTAAAGAGACCCTAATGTGATCGCATCTGAATCGACTCTTTGGTGATCTTTTGGGGTTAAGGAATATGTCCCAGCACAACACTATCTGATTCATAATGGGGTCCAAAACTCAAGCTGTGCATATTTCCAGAATCCCAGGATATGTAATTTAAAAAGTATGTAAGATATTTGTCTTAGAAGTTAGTAGGATTTATGAAAGAAACAGTTCTCACCTCAAAAATGAATACAGCCCAGGAATATATTAAGGTTATCACACAATTCTGTGTGCTAAAGTGAGCATAGTTTTATAAAGTTTTTATACATTTATAGAACAAACAAAAATACAAACCAAGGCAAATTTAAAATGCATTGGTGAACATTTAAGAGAGGTGGTTATACTGAGACAGGGCTATCTGTTTATAGCCCAAAGATGTTATATGATGATATTTGTAGCTCTTGGATAAGTGGGAGCTAAATTAATAGTGCCCAGAAGGATTTATTTATTATCATGAGATGTTAATTTCAATTAACGTCTTCTAAAATGTTTTTATATCTTGCATCATGAGGTGGTAGTTTGAATATAGAATGGGACAAGGAATGGATATTCCAGAGGCCAAAATAACATCATGAGTATCTGTTCATAAAAATGTCCAGTTTCTCTACAGATCTGAAACTGTGACCTGTCAACAAGTCTCTGCTAACACAGACTCCTTCTAGAAGATTTTAGTTCACAGCCAGACACAAGCTCTTTCAACAATTCTTATTCACAGCAGAGACCCCACATTTGTTCCCTCTGCTGTATACATGCTGTATAAGGGCTATTATGGTTAGAAAGAACAAATGGAAGTCATTGGAGTTGCTTCTACCATGAAAAATAGTGAACCAAAACCAATATCATATTCACAGAGAGATTAGAGAAATCAATTCCAGCATCAAGGATTAAAAAGTTGCAGAGGTTAATGGTTACTCCCAAATCACAGTATATATTATTTGGCCGGTGTATTGGGTAGGCCTAATGCTGCTTATATTCTAATGCTGATTGGGGTTCTCCAAAACTTCCCCAAAGAAAAGAGAGTTAGCATGTAAGACCTTGAGGGACCATGCCTCCAGTTAATTCTGATTGGTAAATAAAGATGCCAGCAGTTAATAGCTGGTGAGAAGAGACATAGGTAGGGTTGAGGTCTGCTGTCTTGAAACCAAGATGAGAGAGAAAGTGCAGAAGAAACCTCCATGGGATAGAGAAGTATGTGCGGGAGAGGAACAAGGAGAGCCACCATGAGCTGGGGCCAAGAAAATCTGGCCCAGAGGGTTACTTAATTGGAGCTAAGACCAGCCCAGATGAAACATATTAAGCTAAATTTTGATTAGATTCTATCAACATGGAGGGTAGGCAACTGTCCAGCAATTGTGCTGTTTAAGGCATATTAAAATTTAAAGTGTGTGTGTGTGTGTGTGTGTGTGTGTGTGTGTGTGTGTGTGTTTGCCTTTCTTCTGGGAACTTAAATAGTTTAAGTTGGGAAGAAAAAGGCTGTGCCAAGTTTTTTTTTTTTTAGAAAATACTCTTTACTACAGGCCATTATAGAAAACAGATGGAAAATTCCATGGTGGAACATTCATTTATGGAGAATTAAGGTTGACTATGATTAACTCAGTGAGGAAGTGCATACAATTGCCCTTGATAAACCAGATGAGATTTCCTTTCTTGAGCAGATCCGTATTTCCCCTGATACATGCAATCTGAGAGTGACCTCAGATACAATTTCTAAAAATATTTGTTCATAAAGCCTACCAAATGCAATTTTGTTTTTAATTTGGCAATTCCAGAAGTAAATTTTTACGTTTCTATCTCAAAATACATTAATTCTCCAGGCCTACATCATAAATTATTTCAAAAGATCTTGAATCTCTTCCTCATCCTGAAGATATCATGCTAATTTACTATATTGATGAAAGTATGATGTTTCAAAAGTAGAAAGTAGCATCTTTGGAGGACTTGTTGATAAAGCACATGCATATTAGAAGATGGGGAAATAATTCCAACCAAAATTCAAGGACTTACTTTTTATTGGTTATTATATTTATTTACATTTCAAATGCTATCCACCTTCCCAGTTTCCCTCTGCAGCCCCTCTTTCACATCCCCCCTACCCCAGATTCTATGAGGGTGCTCCCCCCACCCACTCCCATCTCACTGCCCTAGCATTCTCCTAGGATGGGGCATCAGACCTTCACAGAACCAAGGGACTTCCCTCCCATTCATGTTAGATAAGGAAATTCTCTGCTACATATGAAGCTGGAGCCATGGGTCACTCCACGTATACTCTTTGGTTGGTGGTTTAGTCCTTGGGAACTCTAGAGGGTCTAATTGGTTGATATTGAAAACCCCTTCAGCTCCTTCAGTCCTACCCCTAACTCCTCCATTGAGATCTCCATGCTCAGACCAATGGTTGGCTTCAAGCATCCACATATGTATTGGTAAGGCTCTGGCAGAGCCTCTCAGGAGACAGAGATATCAGGCTCCTGTCAGCAAATACTTCTTGGCATCAGCAATAGGGACTGGGTTTTGGTGTCAGCATATGGGATAAATCCACAGCTGGGCAGTCTCTGGATGGTCTTTCCTTCAGTGTTTGCTCCACTCTTTGTCCCTGTATTTCCTTTAGACAGGAGCAATTCTGAGTTAATATTTTTGAGATGGGTGCATGGCCTCATCAAACAACCAGGGGCCATGCCTAAACTTTGGATATGATCTCTCTCCCCTTTGTAAGGTATTTCAGCTAATGCCATCCCCATGTGTCCTGGGAGTCTCTAGCTTTCCTGGCATCTGGGACTTTTGGGTGGCTACCTCCAGTTCCCCATCCCCCACTGCTATACATCTCCATTCAATTTCCTGACACTCTTTACATCTCCCCTGTCTCTTCCAACATCTAATTCTTCTCCCCCTTTTCCCTCACCCTATATCCTCCTCCCAGATCCGTTCCTCTCTTTACCTCCCATTTATTTTTTACTTCCTTCTAAGTAGAACTGAAACATCCACACTTTGGTGTTCCTTATTCGTGAGCTTCATATGGTCTGTGAGTTGTATCGTAGATATTTCAAGCTTTTTGCCAAGTATCCACTTATCAGTGAGTACATACTGTATGTGTTCTTTTGTGTCTGGGTTACCTTACTCAGGATATTTTCAAGTTCCACCTGTATGCCTGAAAATTTCAGCTATCCACCCAGTGGCGCAGAGCAGATAGTCAGCACAGGTGAGACCTGCCCTGCAATTCAGAGGATCTCATCCAGAACCCTCTGTAAGAAGCCTTCTGGTTTCTGTCTCTGGCTTAGGTCCATCCTCTGGAACAGCATGCCATACCCAAGTGGTGCGGGGAGGCAGTTTAACCACCCAGGAGTGCAGAGTGGTCTGCCTGCGCAGGTAGAACCACCCTCGCCAGAGGATCACACCCGAAACCCTCTGGCAGAAACTGTCTGGTATCTTTTTCTGGCTTGGGACTAACCTCTGCCACCGTGTACCATATCCAAGTGATGCACGGAGGTATCTAACCACTCAGGAGTGCTGACAGGCTGGGCAGCACAGGTAGGACCAACCCTGCTGCTCAGAGGAAACAACCAGAAACCTTGAGGACACAAGAGACTAGGAGCAGCCTGGAACAGGAGTCTTTGGATTAGTGCCTTCAACCAGAGTTGATCAAGTCCATGGAGCTACATACCTAAGTACAACCACAAGAGAGCGGGTCTCGCAGGAGCACCTACATACCAGTGTACAAAGAGAGAACGGGTGTCCCAGGAGCACAGATAAGCCACAATCAGAGACAGCAACACCAGCTAACAGCAGAGATAACCAGATGACAAAAGGCAAACGCAAGAACATCACCAACAGAAACCAAGGCAACATGGCACCATCTGAATCAAGTTCCCCCACAACAGCAAGTCCTGGATACCCCAACATACCACAAAAGCAAGACCTGGTTTTAAAATCACATCTCATGATGCTGATAGAGGATTTTAAGAAGGGCATAAATAACTCCCTTAAAAAAGTACAGGAGAACATGAGTCAACACATAGAAGTCCTTAAAAAGGAAACAGAAAAACCACTTAAAGAAATTCAGGAGAACATGGATCAACAGATAGAAGCCCATAAAGAGGAAACACAAAAATCACTTAAATAAATACAGGAGAACATGGCCAGGCACAAGTCATGAAAGAGGAAACACAAAAATCCCTTAAAGAATTATAGGATAACATAAAAAAAAAGGGAAGGAACTGAGCAAAACCATCCAGGATCAAAAAACAGAAGTAGAAACAACTAAGAAATCACAAAAGGAGACAACTTTGGAGATAGAAAACCTTGGAAAGAAATCAGGAGTCATCATCAACATCAACAACAGAATATAAGAGATAGAAGAAAGAATCTCAGGTGCTGATGATATCATAGAAAGCATTGACTCAACAGTCAAAGAAAATGCAAAATGCAAAAAACTTTTAAGCCAAAACATCCAGGAAGTCCAGGACACAATGAGAAAAACACACCTATGAATTAGTATAGAGGAGAGTGAAGATTTACAAGTTAAAGGGTCAGTAAATATCTTCAACAAAATTATAGAAGAAAATTTCCCTATGAACATACAAGAAACCTACAGAACTCCAAACAGACTGGACCAGAACAGAAATATATCCCGTCACATAATAATAAAAGCACCAAATGCACTAAACAAAGAAAGAATATTAAAAGCAGTAAGAGAAAAAGGCCAAGTAACATATTAAGGAAGACCTATCAGAATTACATCAGACTTCTCACCAGAGACGATGAAAGCTAGAAGATCCTGGGCAGATCTCATACAGACTATAAGAGAACACAAATGCCAGAACAGACTACTGTACCCAGCAAAATTCTCAATCACCATAGATGGAGAAACCAAGATATTCCATGATAAAACCAAATTTATACAATATCTTTCCACAAATCCAGCCCTACAAAGGATAATAGATGGAAAATGCCAATACAAGGAGGGAAACTACACCCTAGAAAAAGAAAGATAGTAATCTTCTTTCAACAAACCCAAAAGAAGATAACCACTCAAACATAAAAATGACATCAAAAATAACAATAAGCCACAATTACTATACCTTAATATCTCTTAGCATCAATGGGCTCAATTCCCCAATAAAAAGACATAGACTAACAGACTGGATACATAAACAGGACCCAGCATTTTGCTACATACAGGAAACACACCTCAGTGTCAAAGACAACACTACCTCAGAGTAAAAGGCTAGAAAACAATTTCCCAAGCAAATGGTTCCAGGAAACAGGCTGGAGTAGTCATTCTAATATCAGATAAAATTGACTTTCAACTTAAATCATTAAAAAAGACACAGAAGGATACTTCATACTCATCAAAGGAAAAAGCACCAAGAAGAACTCTCAATTCTGAATGTCTATGCTCCAAAGGCAAGGGCACACTTATTCGTAAAAGAAACTTCACTAAAGCTCAAAGCACATATTGCATCTCATGCAATACTTGTGGGTGACTTCAACACTCCACTCTCCTCAATGGAATGATCAGGGAAACACAAACTAGACACAGTGAAAGTAATTGAAGTTTTGGACCAAATGGATTTTAACATATCTATAAAATATTTCATCCTAAATCAAAAGAATATACCTTTTTCTCAGCACCTCAGGGTACCTTCTCCAAAATTGACCATATAATTGGTCCCAAAATAGACCTCAACAGATATAAACAGATTGAAATAATCCCATGCCTCCTATGAGATCACTATGGAGTAAGGGTGGTCTTCAAGAGCAACAAAAACAACAGAAAGCCCACATACACATGGAAGCTGAACAATGCTCTACTCAATGATACCTTGGTCAAGGAAGAAATAGGGAAAGAAATCAAATACGTTTTAGAATTTAATGAAAATGAAGGCACAACCTACCCAAACTTATGGGACACAAGGAAAGCAGTCCTAAGAGGAAAACTCATAGCCCTGAGTGCCTCTAAAAAGAAACTGGAGAGAGCATACTTTAGTAGCTCAACAGCACACCTGAAAGCTCTGGAACAGAAAGAACCTAATACACCCAAGAGGAGCAGAAGGCAGGAAATCATCAAACTCAGGGCTGAAATCAACCAAGTAGAAGCAAAAAGAACCATACAAAGAATCAACAAAACCAGGAACTGGTTCTTTGAGAAAAACAAGATAGATAAACACTTAGCCAGACTAACCAGAGGTCAAAGAGACAATATCCAAATTAACAAAACCAGAAATTAAAAGGGAGAAATAACAACAGAAACTGAGGAAATTAAAAAAATCATCATATCCTACTCCAAAAGTCTATCTTCAACACAACTGGAAAACCT
The DNA here is from genome assembly GCA_036184795.1 of Tokudaia tokunoshimensis. Classification (NCBI taxonomy): domain Eukaryota; kingdom Metazoa; phylum Chordata; class Mammalia; order Rodentia; family Muridae; genus Tokudaia; species Tokudaia tokunoshimensis. Next base: position 79,501,255 of record BTHU01000002.1, on the reverse strand, counting down.
GGATGAAATGGACAATTTCCTAGGCAGATTCCAAATACTAAAATTAAATGAGGATCAAATACACCATCCCATAACCCCTAAAGAAATAGGAGTGGTCATTGAAAATCTTATAACCAAAAAAAATCACAGGACCAGATGGTTTTAGTGCAGAATTCTATCACACCTTCAAAGAAGACCTAACACCAATACTCTTCAAACTATTCCACAAAATAGCAACAGAAGTAATACTACCCAACTCGTTCTATGAATCCACAATTACGCTGAACAGAACACCAATAGCTTATGATCTAAGATCAAGAATTGACAAATGGGACCTCATAAAATTACAAAGTTTCTGTAAGTTAAAGGACACTGTCAAAAGGACAAAATGGCAACCAACAAATTGAGAAAAGATCTTTACCAATTCTACTTCCAACAGAGGGCTAATATCCAAGATATACACAGAGCTCAAGAAAGTAAATTCCAGAGAGCCAAATAACCCTATTAAAAATGGGTTACAGAGCTAAACAAAGAATTTTCACCTGAGGAATATCGAATGGCTGAGAAGCACCTAAAGAAATGTTCAACATCCTTAGTCATCAGGGAAATGTAATCAAAACAACCTTGAGATTTCACCTCACACCAGTCAGAATGGCTAAGATGAAAAACTCAGGAGACAGCAGATGCTGGTGAGGATGTGGAGAAAAAGGAACACTTCTCCACTGCTGGTGGGATTGCAAGCTGGTACAACCACTCTAGAAATCAGTTTGGCAGTTCCTCAGAAAATTGGGCATTATACTACCAGAGGATCCAGCTATACCACTCCTGGGCATATACGCAGAGGATTCTCCAGCATGCAATAAGGACACATGCTCCACTATGTTCATAGCAGTCTTATTTATAATAGCCAGAAGCTGGAAATAACCCGGATATCCCTCAACGGAGGAATGGATACAGAAGATGTGGTATATTTACACAATGGAATACTACTCTGCAATTAAAAACAATGAACTCATGAAATTCTTAGGCAAATAGCTAGAACTGGAAAATATCATCCTAAATGAGGCAACCCAATCACAAAGGACCAGACATGGTATGCACTCATTATTAAGTGGGTATTAGTCCAGAAGCTCGGAATACCCCAGACACAATTCACATATCAATCGATTCCCAAGAAGAAGGAAGGATAGGACTCTGGTCCTGGAAAGACTCTTTGCATCAGTGTAGGGGAATACCAGGACAAGAAGTCAGAGGGGGTTGACTGGGGAACAGGAGGAGGGAAGAGGGCTCATGAGACTTTCGGGTAGTGGGGAACCATGAAAGGGGAAATCATTTGGAATGTAAATAAAGAATATAGAAAATAAAAAAATAAAAGATAAATAAAATCTAGAGCTAAGTATAACACAGCTCTTGGTCTTTTATTGTACATCTCTTCAGACAGATGTCTGAACATTGCTTTGTTTTTTAGTCTGGATCAGCTTAATAGTGATGGATTCTCTACTCTTATGTTTTTTTTATGGACACATTTTGGGTATTAATACTTACAACTAAATATTACAATTTAAACTAATGTGAATGGCCCCAGAACTGCAATTGTTTTTCAAATAAAAGAAGTGAATATTTTCAATGGATGCATATGTTAACAACTCTGTAGTCATGCTGGTTCTGGTCAATTCTGATCCAGTCTCAGCTTCAGTGATCCATACAGAAAGATGCTGCTTGATCATTTAGAAGATGTGTCATTTTCTGCATGTGACAAATATTCACAAAGCAATGATTTTTAAGAGAGTTTTTAAAGAACATATTTTTGGAAAAAGAAAAAAAACATTCCAGATTACTATTTGTTACCTTATGTTATCATCTTTACATATTACTCATATTAAATGTGATATATTAGTATATTTTAGATGTAAAAGTAATACAAAATTATTATCCACATATTTTTGTGCATTTGCAATTTTAAAATTCCTATATGACTACTGCTCTTTCAATTTGAAGAGCAGGGCTTGACTTAAGTGTTATTCTGGAGTTTTATATATTATTTAAGTTTCATTTATTTTATTTTACATATAAGACTCTTTTGCTTGCTTGCATTTATGTGTATTATCAATAGTCCATGTCACAGGCAATGGATTGCCCCAAACTAGAGTCACAGTAGGTCATGAGCCATCATGTCATTGCTGGGAGTCCGACCTTACTCCTTAGCAAGAGTGAAAAGTGCTCTTACCCACTATTCCATCTCTGCAGCCCTAATACCAAGGCTTTTCTGCATAGAGAATATCCGTGTGCAGCTACTGTAAATGCATGTTGATGGGAAAATTACATGATTTGCTCTGAAAATTGAGATAAATCCATCCATTCCTTTACTAGATTAAGCATTTTAGGACCAAAAATCATATGAATATAAACTGTGTGATTTATCATGTCATCTTCATGGGGATGTTATAGTAAGGTCTCTTCACTAACTTATGCATTATTTCTATACCTGCATGTATGTATGTGATTCTATATGTAGAATATAAAAGTGAACTCACTTTTTCTTACAAGTTTCTTTTCTTACAAGTTTCTGGGTCAGTGAAGTCATTTTCTTTTTTTTTTTTTATTACAAAGCTGTTTGTAAAGTACTGAATTAAAACACTTCAATAACAAAATGATCCTGGTAACCAGACCAAGTAACTTACATAAACACCCAAAGTAAGACTGTTGAGTGAAATTGTAAAACATTCTGGGTCCTGGGGATATATGATAACACTTGGGACCTTGTTTTTGACTGTATGGCATCTCAAACAGAAATTCTCAAACAGAATATCAATATGGTCATCTTCAGCATTACATGCTTGTCATAATGTATAGAAAATAGTGTTTGTCTTTATGTCACATGTTCTCTCTCCTTGGAGGCTCCTAATTCCACATCATCAGGTGTGATTATGTAACTTTTAGAAACTATGCAAATCAGGAAATCAAAACAGGACCATTGCCAGGATAGGGGTGAGTGTGGGAGCAATAGACAGCAGAATAGTGCATACAAGCATTTGATCAAGGAAATGGGAAAGACAGTGCTAGTTAGTGAAGAAGAGGCAGGAACATACAGAAGAAGTGGAGAAGAAGGTAAGGAGGAGTTGTAAGACACTATCTATCAAAGAGGAAAATGGGAAAATGGGTATGTTCTTAGGTAAAGGTAGGGGAGACAAATAAGAGAAGAGGGTAGATAGGTAGAATAACATGGATGGCTAGAAAAAGCCTTAAGGAATCATGTTGTTATTGATTTACTTTTATTCCCCACAAAAGGAAGGAAAAATAGTGGTTCTTTAATCTTTTATTGGAGTTCACAAAGGGTTTTAAAGTGATAGGAAGTGAACTAGAATTCATCTAGGAATATTTTTAACTATAATAGTTAGATTATTATTAGCATGTGGAAAGTATACCTATGTACCTATGTACAATTCAATTCTAAATTCTAAGAGTATAAAATTTCATAAAGAAAAAACTTTAAAAAACAATTAATTGAGATAGACAGTACGGTAACTAAAATTTTAAGATAATCATGAATTAGTACTGTGATTACATCAGAATTTTGTCTCAAAACATGAATAGAAACAAAAGAATACAGGAAAATTATGGAAAATGAGGCAGAATTGCCTGATATTTTGAATTGCTTTTGTGATTTTTTTTGCCAGAACAACATGCATTTTGCTCAGTTATATAGAAATGATTATTATTCTGTACTCATCACTACTGTTTTAGGTGTTAACTATTCTATGAGACAACTGAAATCAATAAGACTGGAATTCGAAGATATTCTACTAAGATGCATAATGTTCTTCTGTACAGATATGACCTGTAGGCATTTATTAACTGTAATTTTTATATCTAGAAGGTACATGGATGGTCTATAGAAATGTAGACTGTGATTTACATTCTGAAATATAGTAAGTTGAAGAGACAGATTATTAAATAAGTAGTAGACAAAATAGAATGATGATACAAACAAACTGTCTAATGAATCCCAATTTTCACATATACACTTTTTTCCCCAGATATATGAAATACACTTCTACTATGCTCTTGAAATGAATATACTCTCCACTTATGCCCTCATTAGAGAATATCTTTCACATCCATGCTGGGCTTGGAGTCCTAGCCAATATGTTTCTTCTTTTTTTCTATGCTTTCAAAATCCTAGGTGACAGACCTAAGCCCATGGACCTGATCTCCTGCCAACTAAGCTTCATTCACATAATGATTATCTTCACTGAAGGGAACATTTTGCTTGCACACATATTAGAGTCACTAAAATTTGGGAATGACGTCAAATGTAAGGCAACTTTTTACATAAATAGAGTGATGAGAGGCCTGTCTATCTGCACCACCTGCCTCCTGAGTATGTCCCAGGTTGTGACAAAGAGTCCCAGTACATCACAGTTGGTAAAATTTAAGCATAAAGTAAAAAACCACATCATTTATGTCTTTTTCTATCTTTGGTCTTTCAATTTGTCATTCAATAGTAGGTTGATCTTCTGTATTGTTGGTTTTAACAATGTGAGTAAGACCCACCAGATGAAGGTCACTAAATTCTGCTCACTCTTCTCCATGAACTACATTATCAGACATCAGAGGCAATGCAAGCATCTTCATAGCATCAGGCACCTGAGATCATCCCCTGAGACAAGGGCCACCCAGACCATCTTGCTGCTGTTATTTTCTTTTTTCTTTTTTTGTGGTCTTGTACTCGTTGGACTTAATCATCACATTCACCTTGATCCTGTTATGGATGTTGGACTCAGTCACCCTGACTGTTCAGAAATTAGTGATGTATGCCTTCCCTACTTTAACTCCTTTAGTTCAATTCAATTCTGATAAGAGAAAAACAATTAGTGTACTGAAAAACTTGCAGTCCAAGTACCACTAGATTTTCTAAAAATCATTATTTCTCTTTCTTTGTTTTGGATAGCTCTGGTTTGCTTGTATTTTGATGCTAATTATGCTCTCCTTGGAGTGGCTTTGAATGAGGAATGAGTCAGCTCAGGTGACTTCTTGTGAACCTTCTCCCCACCTTAATTTGTAAATTAAGGCTAAAGTTAGTGCAGAGGCAGGAGAAGGGGAGGTGGAGCTGTAAGTTTGGGAGAGAAGAGAGGATGATGTAGAAGGAAGGAGGTGGAAGGAAAGTGGAACAGAAGCAAGTGGCCTGGAGAAACCTCAAGTTATAAGATGGGGAAGATGGTAGTGTAGTGGTAGATCTGCTCAGTCTAGGCATGAGGCTTGTTTTCATATTAATTGAGTTATGTTTTCTTTGCCTGGGCTTATTTGAATTGGGGATTTACCACAACATCCTTTGAAAATGATTCACTTATTTTTATTTATATGTACAAGTGTCATACCTTTTCTAAATTACACATCTTTCTTAATCTTCAATTGTTCATGTAGCACAGTGACATTCTTCATATGATTTAAAAAAGTTTGTGGTATTACATACATATATTCTTTTGACATTGCAAACGCCAAATACTATAAACTTCTTAAGTTCATTGTCCTCCATAATTGCTCTTTCCACATGTCGTCTCTTTTTTATACTTTTTGCTTTATATTAGAAATATCCTTGATGCTGAGGTTATTCAGAAGAAGCTCCTCACTAATAATTGCTTTGTAAGTCTTTTCTTAAAACCATTTTAACCTATATTTATTCATAAAGTTTAGTCAAAATGATAGCTTTAATTCAGATTATTAATTCAACTTTTTCCAGATAATAAAGTTAATATGAATTTTTATTTTCCATTTTTTTAACCATAGTTGCTCAATTAGTCCCTCCTGATTGGACCATGTGGAGACAGAATCAATGCAAAACACATGAGGAATCTTTATTAAAAATCTAGTATGCTAGGGCTGCTCTGCATATGAAGAGAGAGCAACCCCGAGTCTTGTGCTGCAAGGGATTTTATACCCTCCTCAGGGCTGCCACCATTAAGCACAATGTGATTGGCAGAACAGTGTTACATTCAAACTAATTGGTTGTTAGATGATGAGGTAGGTGGCCAAGAGTCAGTTCTTCGGAATGAAGTCCCCACACTTAGGTCGGTCTCCCCCTTCCCCTTGTGGTCTGAGGAATGCAACCCAGCCTCTGACCTTTATAAGGTTTCTGAGTTAACTCTTTCATTCTCCCATTTTCTTTGTGCATGCTTCAATCCTGAAACAATTGCTGGTATTCTGATCTCTAATAAGACCAGAGTGGAAGTCCTGGTGGCTGTCCTAGACATCTCTAACCCCAACAGAAGGGATACAGTGAGTGCCATAATGGGTTTGGTAAACAGATACATAGGAGTGGAGGGAAAGAACCAGAATCTAAAGGTAACACCAGGCAGTCATGACCAAGTTCAAGTGATCTTGAGCTTGAGCAGACTGTCTATCTTATGGACCATCCAGCTGGGGTCTGGAGAACAGGGCATCTGCAGGTTTCACATGGGAAGCATACACCCAGCCTGCAGTACTGTCCACCTTGAGACCTGTAGGACTGGCTAGCAGTGCCAGGACGGGTCTCTTTCATCAGGGTTCCAGCAACTGTTTCTGAAGCCTACTTACACAGATTCAGTCACCAGTCTGGAAGCAGTGAGGAGTCTCTGGCATGCCTGGAGCATTTAAGGCAGACAGTTTGAGCCAAATCTCATGTTGTGGGACACCTCCTGGGAAGGTCCAGTGGACACCAAAGGAATTGGGGTATCAAAGAGGATCTCAAGGGGGGGTAAGGTTAAAATGGCAGGGGCTGTTCAGAAACAGGGGGAGAGGCACCGCCCATCGTGAGCCAGTCTCCAAGGTCAATTTAGTCAAGGTCTCTCATAGGGTTTTGTTTATTTTCTCTACCTGTCTTGAGCTCTGAGAACAGTACTTCCAATAATGTTTCCAATTACTCCCCAATATCTCTTGTCAATTTTTAATTTACCTTAGAAACAAAAACAGGACCATTGTCTGATCCAATTACCTTGGGCATCCTGAAACTTGGGAAAATTTCTTCTAATTATGGCAGCTGTTTCCTGCTTGCTGGGGGAAGTCTCAACCCATCTAGAGAAAGTATCTACAAACACTAGAAAGTATTTGTAAACATATTCTCCTGCCTTAGCTTTTATAAAATCTGTCGATATATTCTAGGCTGTTCTCTTCTAGGTCTTTTGCCCTTTTTACTCTTTGCTGCATAAGCATTCACTTGCTGGCATACCTTACACTGTTCTATTATCTCTCTGGCCCAAAACCTGAGTGATAAATATATACTTTAGGTCTCTTAACTGCCTGGACAAGGTTTTTAATTCCCTAAATGAGTCCATCTGTGCATTTGGTCTGGTGAGTCTTTTGCTTACTTTCTGGGGAGTATAATTCTCCCTTCTTGTATGGGCCTTCTCTTGGTAATATTTGGTAGGGTGGCTAGCAATCTGAGTCCTTTTTTTCTTCAGCATATTTTAAGTGAGGCCATCTCTTAATTTAGTCACATTTTCCAGTGGGTGTCTCTTGCAGGCCCATAACCAGTATAGGCTCCTGCATAGCCACTCCTGGAACCACTTGCGCTGCCTGGTTATTGTCTACTGAGTCTTTTCCTTTCTGATGCCCTGGGCAGTGAATAATACTCACAGTTGCCGGCTTCATTAGGGCATCTAAAGTGGTTCAAGATTTCTTGTTGGTTTCCTCTAATGTGAGCAGTCCTCTTGGCATATATCCCTGTGGATATGGGCTGTGGCAAAGGCATACCTGCTATCTGTGTGAATGTTAATTTTCTTGCTGGTTCCAAGTTCCAAGGTCTTGGTGAGGGCAATTAGGTCCACTTTCTGCCTTGACATGCCAGGGGTAAAGGTTCTTCTACCCAGATGACATTTGTGCCTTCTACCATAGCAGCACCTGCTTGTCTCTGACCTTCGTGGAGGAAATTGCTCCTGTCTGTAAGCGACTTTCAATAGGGGTCAGTCTCTCTTTTTGGGCCAGTTAGCTGTAGTCTGTTGGGCAGGAAGTGCATCTGGTCCCCCATTTTAGAGAGTATATCTTGCTCCAACAGAGGGTAGGGACAGTCTGGGGTGACCCTAAATGAATAGGCTACCCATCTCATTCCTAGGTCCACTGTTCTTCGGGTAGTCCATGAATACATTTTGGTGCCAGTGGCTTTTTGGACCCAAGATCTTTTCTTGGAAACAGGGCCATTGGCTTGAAGGACTGAGTGTTGAGGCTCTGTGTCCACCAAGAACTGAATGGGTTTCGCTTCCACTCTCAGAGTTATCCTGGGTTGGGGGAGGTGGTCAGAACACTATCGCCCCTAATCACTGTCTTCACTCAGGGTAAACACCTTTGCCATTTGGGGGTACTTTTCCGAAGGCCTGGGAATTCCTGCTCCCAGCTTCTATTTGTTAGAGCACACTCTGGCTCAGTGGCCTCTCTCCTTGCAGTATGCGCACTGGTCCTTTTCTGTCTCTCTTCTCTACTTTTTCTAACTATTATAGCCAGGACTCTCTGTAGCTTCTTTCTCTGTTTTTTTTTTCTTTCTTTTTCTCTGTTACTTCTCCTCCTCTGTTTCCCTGTCTCAGCAAACTGCACTAAATCAATCTACAGACTTTCTCAACAACCTGTACTAAATCTCTCTACAGACTTTCTCAGCAACTTGCACTAGATCCCTCTAGCCTCTGAAGCTTTTTTTTTCTTCTGATATCTCTACTAGCCTGGTCTATAAAAGCCATTGTCCCAGTAGCTTTATATTCCTTGCCCCTGGGGTCATGGGATCATAGGGTGTATATTGGCAGAATGCCTCTACGAGCCGCTCTAGAAAGGCTGCAGGTGACTCATCTGGTCCCTGCTTAACCTCACATACCTTGGTCAAATTTGTGGGTTGCCATGCCCTTGAGACATGCCAATGGAGTCTGGTGGTAGACTTTCAGGTGCCTCTTACCTTTTGTCATATTAAATTCTCAGTCCAGTCTAGTCAGGGAATGTCCACTGGTCACATCAGCCTGGTCAATCGATGGCACCCCTGAGTGTGAGGGGGTATCCTTTTTGGCTTCCTGTATTACAAATAAAGCAGTCTCAAAGAGATTAATCAGTCTCTTGGGAAATATGCCTTTAGTGAGAGAGCCACTGTGGTATCAGGGGAGGTAGTCTCAGGTCTCCTCCTGCTCCGCTTGTCTTGCTAAATATAAATTGAGCATAACTATTACCATTTTGTAAATTATAAACTATAAGATAGACCTAACACCCAGTCTATCATCTCTGTCAATCAAACAGAACCTTTGTCATATGTACTATCTTAAAAGACTATAAGAATTAACAGCTGACTCATGTCTTGGCTATAAATTTTATTTCATCTGAAAACCATCTATTTAAATCTATATCAGATTTCTCAAAATTAAACAGCTTGGGCTGCCTATGAGACTAACAGTTTTCAATCCTGGCAGAAATCCAAGAGTGACCAATATTAACTGAAAATATATTAGAAACTTAACAAAGCTTCTAAGTCTTAGCCAAATGATAGAGACTGCTGATCACCTGGGCAGTTTATACTTCAAAACACTGGAGCATCGGTCTTTAGCCTTCTGGTGCATGAACATCTGACAGACTTAAAGAATCAGGAATTATTAAGGACAAGTCATTCTGTCTTGGCAGAAATCAAGCTGTCCCAACCGTAAAAGTGTCCTTTTTCTGTACAGAGTTTGTAGATTAAGAGAGGCAATCTTTGCCTCATGATTGTTTTGCCACAAAAGAAGCAGCTCTATAGATGCTCAGTTTCTTCTTTAAATCCAAGAAAGGGAAGCTGTCAAGAGCAGACTAGTCTCTACAACAAATGAAATAACATTAAATGTCACATTCTGTGGATTTCTGATGTTTTTGAAAACCAACTATCTATGCAAAGTAATGTGGACTATTGTCTGTTAACTATCTTCAGCTATTTCTGATTAAAACCTAGAAAACACCCTAACAATAAAGAGCCTTATGTTTTTATTTGACCCTAAACTCACAGGCTTAAACATCTCAGATCTGTATAGTAACAGCAAAGAAGGACTGGGTCTAAACCTCATACTTTTAAATTTTCTGTATTTATGCCAATGAAAACCTTGACTTTGTATCAAAATAAATTCTGTACCACATAAGAACTTATGCCTAAAACTTAATAACAATTATAAAGATTTTTACCAAATGAAATTATGACTATATAATCAATCTTATTTTTTTTCCTGTTTTAAATCTGAAGTATTTTACATTTTCTAGAAAGACAACATAATAACAACCCTCTTCAGCCCTAAAACCCAGGGAATTGGGTCGATGACTCTTCATAACTTCTTCAAGCTGAATATGGCGTTGAGATATGAAGGGGGGAGGGGCTGGTATTTTCTGTAATATATAAATCTCAAAACAAAATTTTAGTATCACAAAGACAAATTTTCCGTTTGATATTCTGGAATCTAGTCCACTGGAGGTCTCCCTCCATCATTTCTGATCCAAATAGCTTTGGAAGATGTCCAGAGCTTCATCACCCTTTTTAAGAACATAAAGACAAAAGCCCCCCCCCTTTTTTAAATCAGTACATCCTTGAGCCAGAAAAACCTTTATTTTGACCTCTCTCCCAGAGGAATAATATAGCCACAAAGTTCGACATCACAACCATCATGATAATCTAAACAATTTAAAACAAATGAAATAAACTATCTGTACCAGCTTAAACCCAGAGCTCCAGCTCAGCACCACCTTGAGTTTCTTGTTAAGACTAATTTTCCCACCAGGGGCTGTCAGTGTTCCTGTATTCTGTCTCTCCATCGTCCTAATTTGGTGTGTTTGAGTCACATGACCTGATTTTGGTGCTGTGTAAATCTAAGGTCCCTACAGAGAAACAGAGTTGCTTTTCAGTCGGTCTAATGTCCAAACAATGTAGTCCGTCTGTCTAAGTCTGAAAACACAGAACAAGATACAAACTAACACAGAGAAAAACAATCACCACACAGACAGCCTGACCCTGCCACCATTAGGTGTCTAGGTCCAAGAACACAGAGCAAGGACAATCAACACACAATTCGCCCCTAGACGGGCCCAGTTTCAGACACCAGTTGTTCCTGCACAAGCCGCAAGAAACTGATAAATCAGATTTTAGCAAAACTCAGCTCCTTCCCAGTTACTGTCTTGCCGTTTAAAGATGGAGGAGAGCCTTACCCAGCCCTCTCCAGGGCCTGAAGCATCCTCTAGACCCTCATGGTCTTGACTCTAGCAGACAGAAAACAAACCAAGGTACCTCTGATTCCTCTTTTCCACAGCAGTTTCCACAGGAGAGTTCCAGGCCAATGAACCAAATGAAAGACCCAAACAGTCTTACCTTACTGTACCTCCCTGAGTGGACCACATGGAGATGGAATCGATGCAAAACGCATGAGGAATTTTTATTAAAAATCTAGCATGCTAGGGCTGCTCTTCATATGAAGAGAGAGTGACCCCAAGTCTTGGTGCATGGGATTTTATACCCTCCTCAGGGCTGCCACCATTAAGCACAATGTGATTGGCAGAACAGTGTTACATTCAAACTAATTGGTTGTTAGATGATGAGGTAGGTAGCCAAGAGTCAGTTCTTCGGAATGAAGTCCCCACACTTAGGTCAGTCTCCCCCTCCCCATTGTGGTCTGAGGAATGCAACCCAGCCTCTGACCTTTTTAAAGTTCCTGAGTTAACTCTTTCAGTCTCATATGAAACTTTTTTTTTTTTTGGTGTTTGAACCAAAACCTTTATTTCTTTTTTTAAAATTAGATATTTTCTTTATGTATATTTCAAATATTATCCCCTTTCCTGTTTTCCCCTCTGAAAATACTCTAACCCATCCCCCTCTGCCTGCTTCCCTGAACTGGCATTCCTCTATACTGGGGCATCTAGCTTTCTCAGGACCAAGGGCCTCTCCTCCCTTTGATGTCCAGCAAGGCCATCCTCTGCTACATATGCAGCTGGAGCCATAAGTCCCTACATGTATACTTTTTGGTTGGCAGTTGGTATGTTTAAGTTTGTTTTAAATTATTGTTATTTAGTTTACTATTATTGATTAGATACAGTTTTGTTTCATAAGGAGAAACAGAAAGGGCATTGATTTAGATGGGAAAGAAGATGAGGGAGAACTGGGAGAACTAGAGGAAAGGGAAAATCTAATCAGAATATACTATATGAAGGAAACTTTTTTCAATAAAAGAAGAATATAACTGTTAAATTGTGGGGTGTAATTGAACCCTAGTGATCCCAGAACATAAGAGGCAGAGATAGGAGAATCCTTATCTGGTAAGTTCCTATTAGGTAAGAACCTATTTAGTAGGCTCTAAGTATAGAAGTGATACTCTATCAGAGCATGAGGTGAATGGCATTTGAAGAAAAACAGCCAAGGTCCTGGCCACAGTGTGTACATGAACACACCTTCTTTTTCTCCTCACATATACAGAAGCACACATATATTCTTGAAACCCATATTGTACATATATATCTGTATATAAATAATTTTTATTTACCAATAATATTTCAATAAATGTAGATGAAATGAAGTGTAAATAAAAACATGTAAGACAGTTTCATATGCCAATGGAAGAGCTAGAGAAAGGACCCAAGGAACTGAAGGAGTTTGCAGCCCCACAGAAGAAACAATATGAACCAACTAGTACCTACCTCCAGAGCTCCCAGGTACTAAACTACCAACCCAAATAGTACACATGGAGAGACCCATGACTTCAACTACATATGTGACAGAAGATGGATGGCCTTGTTGGACATCAAAGGGAGGAGAGGTCCTTGGTCCTCAGAAATCTATAGGTATAGAGGAATGCCAGGAAGAGGGAGTGTGTGGGTTAGTGAACAGGGGGAGGGGGATGGGTTAGAGGATTTTTGGAGGGGAAAACAGGACAGGGGATAACATTTGAAACATAAATAAAGAAATTATTTAATTAAAAAAAAGAAAGAAAGGTTTTGGTTCACACACCAAAAAAAAAAAAAAGTTTCATATGAGACTACTTGAGTAACTGTGGTTAAAAAATGGAAAACATAAATTCATATTAACTTTATTATTCAGAAAAAGTTGAATTAAAGCTATCATTTTGACTAAACTTTATAAATAAATATAGATTAAAATGGTTTTAAGAAGAGTCTTACAAGTCAAATGTTAGTGAGGAGTTTCTTTTGAATAACCTCAGCATCAAGGATGCTTCTAAGATAAAGCAAAAAAGTATAAAGAAGAGACCACATGTGGAAAGAGCAATTATGCTGTACAATGTATTTAAGAAGTTTATAGTATTATAATGTCAAAAGAATATATGTATGTAATACCACAAACTGTTTGAATCATATGAAGAATGTCACTGTGCTACATGAACAATTGAAGATTAAGGAAGATGTGTAATTTAGAAAAGGTATAACATTTATACATATAAATAAAAATAACTCAATCATTTTTAAAGGATGTTGTAGTAAATCTCAAGTTCAAATAAGCCCAGGCAAAGAAAACACAACTCAATTAATATGAATACAAGCTGCATGACTAGACTGGGCAGATCTACTACTACGCTGCCGTCTTCCACATCTTTGAGATCCTTCTAATTTGAGGTTTCTCCAGGCACTTGCTTCTGCTCCACTTTCCTTCCACCTCCTTTCCCCTCCATTATCCTCTCTTCTCTCCCAAACTTACATCTCACCTTCCCTTCTCCTGCCTCTGCACTGACTTTAGCCTTTATTTTACAAATTAAGATGGGAGAAGGTGCTAATAACTTATTAGTGAGTGCATACCATGTGTGTTCTTTTGTGATTGGGTTACCTCACTCAGGATGACACTGTCTAGTTCCATCTGTTTGCGTAAGAATTTCATGTATTCACTGCTTTTAATAGCTGAATAGTACTCCATTGTTTATATATACCACAATTTTTGTATCCATTTCTCTGTTGAAGGACATCTCTGTTCTTTTCAGCTTCTGGCTATTATAAATAAGGCTGTTATGAACATAGTGGAGCATGTGTCCTTATTACATGTTGGTGTTTCTTCTGGGTATATGACCAGGAGTGGTATAGCTGGGTCCTCAGGTAGTACAAAAGCTCAAAGTAAATAAGCTACAATTCATAGACTACAGGAAGCTCAAGAAGAAGGAAGACCAAAGTGGGGGTGCTTTGGTTCCTTTGGAAAAGGGAACAAAATACTCACAGGAACAACTATGGAGACAAAGTGAGGAGCAGAGACTGAAAAAAAGGTCACCCAGAGGCTGTCCTACCTGGGGATTACTCCTATAAACAGTCACCAAACCCCCAAACTACTATGGATGACAAGAAATGCACCGAAAGGAGCCTGTTATGGTTGTCTTTTGGAGGGGGTCCTGCCAGAGCCTTACAGATACAGAGGTAGATAGTAGCAGCCAACCATTGGACTGAGCATAGGGTTCCCAATGGAGGAGTTGGAGGGCAGACTGGAAGAGCTAGGGGGCTCTGCAGCCTCGTGGGAAGAAAGAGGATGTCAGCCAACCAGATGCCCCAGGGCTTCCAGGGACTAAACTATCAACCAAGGGGTACACATGGTTCCAGTCAAAAGAGTGGCAGAGGAATGCCTTGTCGGGCATCAGCGGGAGAAAAATTCCTTGGTCCTATGAAGGCTCAATAGATGCCCCAGAGTGGGGAAATCAAGGGGTAGTCATGGGAGTGGGTTGGGTGGAGGAGCATATTTTGGGTAGGAGGATGGGTTGGGGATTTTCCAGGAGGGGGAAAACCGGGAAGGGGTATAACATTTGAAATGTAAATGAAGAATATATTCAATTAAAAAAAAAAGAAAGTGCATGTACTTCTCTTGCAGAGAACATAAGTTAGGTTCCCAGCACCCACATACAATGTCTCACAGCTGCCTTAGACTCCAGCCACAGGGGCTCCCCCTCCCTTTTCTGAATTCCCATGGCATGCCACCACCTGGCATGTACACCCTCACACACATAAATAAAAATGAAAATTTAAATTAAAAAATGAATATTTCTCAGTGGACACACTTGATTTTAAAAATTTAACATTATTTCAAATTGATACATGTGACTGCCTATATTGTATGAACACAAATAAACTTATGTCAGATATTAATATATCTGGACATAAACTTATATCACATACAGATATACTATATCTGGAAAGAGAATAAGAAAACCAAAAGGAGCCTCCCCTTAGCGACCTCTGCTCCGGGGATTGACTACACTAAGCCTTCAGGTACACAGGGATTCGCCAATATAACATTGCTTGGGGCTCAGCCTGCTAGGCTTCTATCTCTGCCCAAGAGCGGGGCAGCTCTGTGGTTGTCTGGGCGCCAGCTCTGCTGTGGGCCATCTGCCCTGTAGAGTGATCTGCACTGAGAGGGTGCACAGTACACTCTGCCATCTTTGATATGGCAACAGAGCAGTTGGGACCTCCAGGCGCAGGGATAATGGAGCATAACATCGCTTGGGACTCAGCCAGCTTGTGTGATCCCTGCACCCAAAATCTGGGCAGTTCTGTGGTCACCTACGCACCAGCTCTGCTGTGGGACATCTGCCCTGCAGAGGGACCTGCACCAGGAGAGAGCACACTGGGAGAGAGCACACCAGCCTCCCCTTAGCCACCTCTGCTCCTGGGATTGACTACACTGAGTCTCCAGGTACACAGGGATTCCCCAAGTATAACATCACTTGGGGCAAGGCACATCAGGGCTCCAAAGTCACTAAGGGGCATGGCAGCCCCTCAGCAATCGCTGCAAGGGGAAACCCGGTCATCCAGAGGGGTAGGGAAGAAATAGCCATGCAGGCTCTCACAGGAGGTCCAAGCAACAGCCAGTGACAGCAGGACCAAATAACACCAGAAATAACCAGATAGCAAAAGGCAAACGTAGGAACGTTACTAACAGAAATCAAGGCAATATGGCACCATCCGAACCCAACTCTCTGACAGCAGCAAGTCCTGGATACCCCATCACACCCGAAAGGCAAGATCTGGATTTAAAATCACTTCTCATGATGCTATTAGAGGATTTCAAGAAGGACTTAAATACATCTCATAAAGAAATACAGGACAACATGAATCAATGGGTAGAAGCCCTTACAAAGGAAACACAAAAATCACTTAAAGAAATGCAGGAGAATATGGGTCAACAGTTGGAGGCCCATAAGGAGGCAACACAAAAATTGCTTAAAGAAATACAGGAGAACATGTATTAACGGGTAGATGCCCTTACAAAGGAAACACAAAAATCACTTAAAGAAATGCAAGAGAATATGGACCAACAGATGAAAGCGCATAAGGAGGAAACACAAAAATCGCTTAAAGAAATACAGGAGAACTTGGGTCAACAGGCAGAAATCCAGAAAGAGGAAACACAAAAATATCTTAATGAAATACAGGAAAACACAAAGAAACAAGTGAAGGATCTGAGCAAATCCATCCAGGATCTAAAAAAGGAAGTAGAAACAACTAAGAAATCACAAACGGAGACAACTTTGGAGATAGAAAACCTTGGGAAGAAATCAGAGGTCATAGATGCAAACATCAACAATAGAATACAAGAGAAGGAAAAGGATCTCAGGTGCTGAAGATACCATAGAAAGCATCGACTCAACAGTCAAAGAAAATGCAAAATGCAAAAAACGTGTAACCCAAAACATCCAGGAAATCCAGGACACAATGAGAAGACCAAACCTAAGGATTATAGGTATAGATGAGAGCGAAGATTTGCAACTTAAAGGGAGAGTAAATATCTTCAACAAATTATGGAGGAAAACTTCCCTAACTTAAAGACAGAGTGATGTCGATGAACATACAAGAAGCCTACAGAACTCCAAACAGACTGGACCAGAACAGAAATACCTCTTGTCACATAATATTCAAAACACCAAGTGTACTAAACAAAGAAAGAATATTAAAAGCAGGAAGAGATAAAGGCCAAGTAACATATAAAGGAAGACCTATCCGAATCACATCAGACTTCTCACCAGAGACTATGAAAGCCAGAAGATTCTGGGCAGATCTCATACAGACTTTAAGAGAACACAAATTCCAGCCTAGACTACTATACCCAACGAAACTCTCAATCACCATAGATGCAAAATCCAAGATATTCCATCATAAAACCAAATTTACACAATATCTTTCCACAAACCCAGCCCTGCAAAGGATAATAGGTGGAAATCACCAATACAATGAGAGAAACTATACCCTGGATAAAATGAGATAGTAACCTTCTTTCATCAAACCTAAAAGTAGATAACTATTCAAACATAAAGATAGCATGAAGAATAGCAGGTGGCAATAATCACTATTCCTTAACCTCTCTTAATATCAATGGTTTCAATTCCCCAATAAAAAGACATAGACTAACAGACTGGATACATAAACAGCATCCAGCATTTTGTTGCGTGCATGAAAAGCACCTCAGTGTCAAGACAAACACTACCTCAGAGTAAAAGGCTGGAAAACAATCTTAGAAGCAAATGGTCCCAAGAAACGAGTCGGAGTAGCCATTCTAATATCAGATAAAATTGACTTTCAACCTAAAGTCATCAAAAAAGACAGAAGGACACTACATACTGGTCAAAAAAAAATCCACCAAGAAGAACTCTGAATTCTGAACATCTATGCTCCAAATGCAAGGGCACCCTCATTCATAAAAGAATCTTTGCTACAGCTCAAAGCACACATTGTACCTCACACAATAATAGTGGGTGACTTCAACACCCCATTCTCTGAAATGGATCATTCAGGAAAGCAGAAACTAAACAGGGACAGAGTAAAACTAATTGAAGCCTTGGACCAAAAGGAATTGCATATATATATATATATATATATATAACATTTCATCCTAAAGCAAAAGAATATACCTTCTTAACACCTCATGGTACCTTCTCCAAAATTGACAATATAACTGGGCATGACACTCCCGGAGGATCCGGCTATACCACTCCTGGGAATATACCCAGAGGCTTTACCTGCATGCAATAAGGACACATGCTCCACTATGTTCATAGCAGCCTTATTTATAATAGCCAGAAGCTGGAAAGAACCCAGATGTCCCTCAACGGAGGAATGGATTCAGAAGATGTGGTATATTTACACAATGGAACACTACTCTGCAATTAAAAACAATGAACTCACGAAATTTCTAGGCTAATGGTCAGAACTTGAAAATATCATCCTTAGTGAGGTAACCCAATCACAAAAGAACACACATGGTATGCAGTCACTGATAAGTGGATATTAACCCAGAATCTCAGAATACCCAAGACACAATTCACATATCAATAGATATCCAAGAAGATGGAAGGAGAGACCCCTGGTCCTGGAAAGACTGGATGTAGGGGAATGCCAGGACAGAGAAGAGAGAGGGGGTTGAATGGGGAATAGGGAGAGGGAAGAGGGCTTATGGGACTTTTGGGGAGGGAGGAACCGGAAAAGGGGAAATCATTTGTAATGTAAATAAAAAGAATATAGAAAAAAAAAAAGACAGGTGGGAGAAGGTTCAGAAGGAGACAGCTGAGTAGTGACTCATTCCTTTTTCAAAACCCCTCCCAGGAGAGCATAATTAGCATCAAAATACAAGCAGCCTCAGGGCTATCCACAACAAAGGAAGAGAAATAATTATTTTTAGAAAATATAGTGGCACTTGGAGTGCAAGTTTTTTAGTACAATGATTGTTGTTCTCTTATCAGAAGTGATTTGTACTAAAGGAGAAATTGTAGGATATGCATACATCACTAACTTTTGAACAGTTAGGGTGACTGGGTCATATATCCATAACAGGATCGAGGTGAATGAGATGATGAAGTCCAACCAGTATGTGACCACAAAGAAAACTACCAGCAGCAAGGTGGTCTGAGTAGCCTTTTTCTCAGGGGATGCTCTCAGGTGCCTGATGCTATGAAGATGCTTGCATTGCCTCTGATGTCTGCACAAGATAATTACCATATATGTACTTGTTGTCAGCATGACTCCTACAAGAAACACATCTCTGGAGACTGACCCTGTTGAAATTAATCCCCTGATGATGTAGTTCATGGGGAAGAGTGAGCAGGATTTAGTGACCTTCATCTCATGGGTCACACTCACATTGTTAAAACCAGCAACATAGAAGAGCCACCTACTACTGAAAGACAAATTGAAAAACCAAAGATAGAAAAAAGCATAGATGATGTTCTTTTTTTTTACTTTATGCTTAAATTTTGCCAACAGTGAGGTACTGGGACTTATTGTGACAGCCTGGAACACACTCAGGAGGCAGGTGGTGCAGATAGAGAGGCCTCTCATCACTCTGTTCATGTAAAAAGTTGTCTTACATTTGATGTCATTTCCAAATTTTAGTGACTCTAATATGTTTGCAAGCAAATTATCCCCTTCAGTGAGGATCATCATTATGTGAATGAAGATCAGTTGGCAGGAGATCAGGTCCATGGGCTTAGCTCTGTCACCTAGTATTATGGAAGTATAGGAAAAAAGGAGAAACATATTGGCTAGACCTCCAAGTCCAGCTTGGATATAAAAAACACTCTCTAATGAGGACATAAGTGGAGAGTATATTCATTTCAAGAGCATAGTAGAAGTGTATTTCATATATCTGGGGAAAAAACAGTGTATATGTGAATCTTGGGATTCATTGGACAGTTTGTTTATATCATCTTTCTATTTTGTCCACTAATTCTTCATTAATTTGTCCCTGCAACTTATGATATTCCAGACTGTATATCATAGTCTACTTTTCTATATACCATCCATGTATATGCTAGATATCAAAATTATAGATAAAATATACTTACACAGTCACATCGTACAGAAGAACATTATGCATCTTAGTAGAATACCTTTGAATTCCAGTCTTATTGATTTCAGTTGTCTCATAGAATAGTTAACACCTAAAACAGTAGTGATGAGTACAGAATAATAATCATTTCTATATAACTGAACAAAATGCACATTGGTCTAGCAAAAAAAAAATCACAAAAGCAATTCAAAATATCAGGCAATTCTGCCTCATTTTCCATAATTTTCCCATACTCTTTTGCTTATATTCATGTTTTGAGTCATAATTCTGATGTGATCACAGTACTAATTCTTGATTATTTCACAATTTTAGTTACCATAATGTCTATCTCAATTAATTGTTTTTTAATGTTTTTCCTTTATGAAATTTTGTACTCTTAGAATTTAGAATTGAAGACATAGGTACATAGGTATACTTTCCACATGCTATTAGTAATTTAACTATTGTAGTTAAAAATGGTCCTAGATGAATTGTAGTTCACTTCCTATCACATTACAACCCTTTGTGAACTCCAATAAGAGATTAAAGAACTACTATTTTTCCTTCCTTTTGTGGGGAAGAAAAATAAATCAATAACAACATGATTCCTTAAGGCTTTTTCTAGCCATCCATGTTATTCTACCTATCTACCCTCTTCTCTCTATTTGTCTCCCCTATCTTTACCTAAGAAACATCCATTTTCCCATTTTTGTCTTTGATAAATTGTGTCCTGCAACTCCTCCTTACCTTCTTCTCCACTTCTTCTGTATGTACCTGCCTCTTCTTTACTAACTAGCACTGTCTTTCCCATTTCCTTGATCAGATACTGTATCCTGCTATTCTGCTGTCTATTGCTCCCACACTCACCCCTATCCTGGCAATGGTCCTATTTTGCTTTCCTGGTTTCCATAGATTCTAAAGGTTATGTAATCACACCTGATGATGTGGAGCTAGGAGCCTCCAAGGAGAGAGAACATGTGACATGAAGACAAACACTATTTTCCATACATTATGACAAATATGTAATGCTGAAGATGACCACATTGATATTCTGTTTGAGAATTCCTGTTTGAAATCCCCTACAGTCAAAAACAAGGTTCCAAGTGTTATCATATATCCCCAGGACCCAGAATGTTTTAAAATTTCACTCAACAGTCTTACTTTTGGTGCTTATGTAAGTTACTTGGTCTGGTTACCAGGATCATTTTACTATTGAAGTGATTAATTCAGTATTTTACAGACAGCTTTGTGATAAACAAATAAAAATAACTTCACTGACCCAGAATCTTGTAAGAAAAAGAGCCTAATTATATTTTTGGGTTCACTTTTATATTCTACATATAGAAACACATAGACACATGCATGTATAGAAATAATGCATAAGTTAGTGAAGAGACTTTACAATAACATCCCCATAAAGATGACATGATAAATCACACGTTTTATAGTCATATGAGTTTTGGTCCTAAAATGTTTAATCTAGTAAAAGAATGGATGGATTTATCTCAATTTCCAGAGCAAATCATGTAATTTTCCCATCAACATGCATTTACAGTAGCTGCACACTGATATTCTCTGTGCAGAAAAGCCTTGGGATTAGGGCTGCAGAGATGGAATAGTGGTTAAGACCACTTTTCACTCTTGCAAAGCAGAAGGGTTAGACTCCCAGCAATGACATGATGGCTCATGAACAACTGTGACTCTAGTTTGGGGCAATCCATTGCCTATGACATGGACTGTTGGCGATACATATCACATAGATACTAGCAAGCAAAAGAGTCATATATGTAAAATAAAATAAATGAAACTTAAGTAATATATAAAACTCCATAACAATACTTAACTTAAGCCCTGCTCTCAAAATTGAAAGAGCAGTAGTCATATATGAATTTTAAAATTTCAATTGCACAAAAATATATGGATAATAATTTTGTATTAATTTTACATCTAAAATATATTAATATAGCTCATTTAATATGAGTAATATATAAAGAAGATAACATAGGTTAAAGGATAGTAAACTGAAGTGTTTCATTTTCCAAAGATAGGTTCTTGAAAGACTCTCTTCACAGCCATTGCTTTGTAAATGTTTGTCACATATAGAAAATGACACATTGAAGTGATCGAGTGGCATCTTTCACTGGGGTTCACTGAAGCTGAGACTGCATCAGAATAGACCAGAACTACTGTGACTACAGAGTTGTTAACATATGTATCCACTGAGAATATTCACTTTTTTTTCTTTGAAAAACAATTGCAGTTCTGTTGTCATTTACATTAGTTTAAATTGTAATATTTAATTGTAAGTACTAATACCCAAAGTGCACCCATAAAAAATCATAAGAGTAGAGAAGCCGTCACTATTAAGTTGACCCATACTGAAAAACAAAGCAGTGTTCAGACAGCTGTCTCAAGAAATGTGCAATAAGAGACCAAGAGCTACTTTATACTTATAGCTCGACATTTTTGAAAGAAAAAATATTTTACCTCCTCATTCTAATTGTACTTGTGGAACAGTTTCTGTTTTTGAATTTATGGTGATGTTTGCCTTCTGTTTTGTGGAGATTTAGTAATCTAAAGGACATACAAACATAATAAATGACAAGTATCAATTTTATTTTAAGCTTTACCACAATTAGTGGGTAAGACCTAAAATCAGTTGCTGTGCTCAGAGAATAGATAACGTGAGAATATGACTTTCAGGTGACAAGATACATGGTATTGGCTGATGTACTGTCCACTGTTAGCAACGAGAATAAGCCTTCACGAATATCAGGAGATGAAGACCTTAGCCACCCACATTAGTCCATGGAATCTTATTGGACTAGATAATGACAGCAGAAATAAACACTGATCACTTATTAAGGTATCAATTCACAGTTACTGCCTGATACAGTTAAATAACTAAAATGAGTGAGTTGTTCTTTGGAAAATGAGTTTACTGCAGGCATAACAGTAAGCTTACAAATTATTACAGCCTCACACTCACAAGCCAATTCTCCTGAGATGAAGCAGCAGCAGCAGCAGAAGAGTTATCACTGTAGAGACTGTGGGGAAGTAGTCACACTCTGATTACAAGTTGCATGGCATAATTTTGGGAACTATATGAAAATGTTCACTGTAAATTTATGTGTGTGTATGTGTTTGTCTGCTTGTGTGTGTATATGCATGTTTGTGTGTGTGAGAAATTATTGGACTACTGAGACTACGAACCAAAAAATGACATAGTGTGCACCATAGCAGATAGCATGAATACCATTACATCAACGACTGAAAACAGGCATTAAATAAAATATGTGCATGAAGTAACATAGGTAAAATGAACTTTAAGGAAAATGGAGAATGTGTCCTCTGTTTCTGAATTACTTGATCAATTCCATGGGTCATGTCCCATGTACCAGGGCAGACAATGTGAATTACCAAAAAGAAACTAAAAAAATCTGTATTGATTTCAAACCTAAACTCAAGAATTATCATTTGGTTATTTTAGTATTGATACTAGGTGGGTGGTCACAAAATGATGGTCACTAGCAGTATTTTGTTCCACTTCTTAAAAATTTCAATTTGATAATTCTACATTACCTGTTCTACAGTTCAATATTCTCTCTCTCTCTCTCTCTCTCTCTCTCTCTCTCTCTCTGTGTGTGTGTGTGTGTGTTGAGAAGAAATATGGAGATAGCAACTTTTATAATTGTGCCATAGAAATTGTGTTTTGTAATTATTGGAAGAAACATTGGGATATTTGGTTTTAAATAATTTTATACTGTTTTAAAATTGCAAATAATTTTCCCACTGCTAATCAGATGTTTACTGAAAAATATACGATTAGCAATGTTAAAAGTTTTCATTTTGAAAAATTAAAATATTAAAACTGAATTCATTTTCATTGAAACACTTAGTCTTTTACTGAAACACATTTCACCTGTTTAAACAATAAATTTAAATGGATTTAATAAATTAGTGATGTGAGATTTGCAGATCTTCTTGAAATACAAAGAAAGACTTGCTTTATTAAAAATCTTTTGCAATAGAATAAACAAATCTCTCAAATTTTAAAAAAGACATTACATAATATTAACAATGTCTTATAAATTCCTAGGCCTTGAGTTTAAACAGTACTAAGAATTTCCAAATGTATGCAAACATAACAAACTAGAAAATTACTGAAAAACACTAAATCATTTAATATTTCTTGAATATTCCTAGTTTAAGTTTCATTGTATTAAATGCATACAGTCAGTTAACTGGTGAAAAGAAGTAAAATGAGAAAATACAAAGTACATTTTAAATGCAGCTTAATACTATAAATGTACTCCTGCACACCAATAAATGTGTGTTCTTTCTTTTCGCCCTATAAGGTATTTCAGTGTTTTGTTACCAGTGTTGAAAACTAACACCATTGGCAATTAGAATTCATAGAGTACACACTCAGGAGAATCCTCTGTCAGATGTGCTCTCTAAATTATTGCATCTGGAGTGACTTTTTATAAGCACATTCATTGAAAAATGTTGGATTTCATGACATGTTCATTCAATATATAATACCTATTGATGAACTTAACCCTTTAACCTTTCCTATTTCTCTCTCTCTCTCTCAATCATTCTGTTCGGACCCTGTTCTCTTTCCAATAGTTGCCTTCTATTGTCACATATATAAACAGAAACCACCTTAAAGGAAATCTATGTTTTTTTATAAATGGTTACACCTGATACCTTCATGTCTACAAGCATCTGTTGAATGCTTATAATACAGTATGGCTCAAAATTAATATTATAAGTAAAGACTTCTCTAATCTTTTATTACAGAATGTCCTGCTTCCTTCTATCACCTACTTACAGCTCTCACTATAATAAAGAGAAAAAGAAACACTCACCAGGCTTGGCCTTTGACAGACATTCTTGCCCCTATGAAGTAGTTATAAGGAAGAAATGTCATCAGCTCATCTCCCTGTAGTCCCATAATAATCATGTCATCTGGAGAAGGCACTTTTGACCTTGACATTGTTACAACATGATGCGATCAAATGGAAAAGTGAACTTCACTAATTCCAGGAAATCTGTAGAGTAGGATCAGCTGAGCTCTAGGTTTCCCATGTGTGAGCTATTCTCTCCAGGCCATATGTGTCTGTGTGGATTAACTGATCCCAGTCCTGTGAACACATCAAAAATGTCAATAATAATATTTCACTTAAAGGAATAGAAATCATTTTAGATTCTCCAAGGTATCCTTCCTGCTTCCAAAACATTCATGATCCCCTCCATTATTACTTGACAATGGATTCAGTGACTCACTTTGAAATTAGCAGCTCTTGTGTTAAAATTAGGAAAATGCCACCTCCTCCAAACACACTTTGGAAAAGTAATCTTTATTACATAGCACATAGTAATAAGATACTGTAACTGTCTTATCAGGGGAAACTGACACATGACTTGGATGTAGCTCAAGGAGAGTGCAAGCCTAGAAAGTATTATATATGTGGGATACCATGACATAAGTTCAACCTTCAAGTTACAGGCACTAGTGAGGGAAAATAATCCCAAGCCAATGACAAACACAAGAACTTCAATAAAATCATAAAGGAAACCAGCCCTGTTTTAGCTGTCTCCTGACAGGCTCTGCCAGAGCATGACAAATACAGAGGCTGATGCTCACAGACAACCATTGGACTGAGCACTGGGTCCCCAATGGAGGAGTTAAAGAAAGGACTGAAGGAGCTGAAGGGGTTTGCAACCCCATAGTAAGAACATCAATATTAACCAACCAGACTTCCCAGTACTCCCAGAGACTTAACCACCAACAAAAGAGTACACATGGAGGAATCCATGGCTCCAGCCACATATGTAGCACAGGATTGCATTGTCTGGCATAAATGAGAGGAGAGGCCCTTGATCCTATGAAGACTCAATTCCCCAGTGTATGGGAATGCCAGAACAGTGAGGTGTGAGTGAGTGGGTGGGAGTGGGAGCACCTTTATAGAAGCAGGGGAAGGATGGATGGGATAGGGGGGCTCCAGAGGGGAAACTGGGAAAGGGGATTACATCTGAAATGTAAATACATAAAATATCCAATAAAAAATAAATTATAAAAAAAGGAACCAGCCCAAAGACACAGTCATATACCACAAGCATAACAGAGAAAACAAAGACAAGAGAATAAACAAAATTTTCCATGCATGTTATAGTTAAAATACTAAGTATACATAAGAAACAAACATGGAATGAAACTACTAAGAGAATAACTGCCAGTTACAAATAAACAAAACCCATCAAGTGGAAAAGTGAACTTTGCTAATTATAGCAGAGTGTTGCAGTAGGAACTGCTGATTTCTTCAGGTAAACTTTCAGAGTCAGAAGAGCCTACAACAATATATCCCAAGTACTAAATGACAGCGGAACTAAAATAATATAGTGGGCAAAACTACTGCCCTGATGAAGGAAGTACAATTTTTCAGAACATAGACAGCCAAAAGAAATTTTATACTCAACAAACTAATCAGAAGCAAAATGGGAAGCATTATTTTGGGCTTAAGGGAGGAATAAGCATAGCAGAAAGATTGTGGAAAAATATGAATCCATAATCACTATAATACAAAGTACCAATGAGGGCACAATACAAAAAAATCAACTACATGATGACCGTAACACACACATCAATACCAATTTAATAAGTAGTCTCAATTCTCTACTCAAAAGTCATAGAGTGACTGAATGGATCATGAACCAATTTCAATTTACCTGCTTTTAGGTACTACCTTAAAGTAAAAAGATGGACAAAATTATTCCAGTGGAAGCAGGAGGTAATCAGATGTCACTCTCCTAACTTCTGACAAATCAGGCCTTGAACTAAAACTAATCAGCAGTGATAAAAAGGGACATTTCATTCTAATCAGGGGATTAGTTAACTAAGAATACATTGCCATCCAAAAAAATTTATATATCAGGGATACCCAATTTCATATAAAAGACAATTGACAATTGAAATGAAAGACACAGATCAATATAAATTCATTAACAGTAGGTGATTTTAGTAACCAGCAATAGATGTGTCCTAAGCCTGTATATTTTTGTAATTAGGAATTGAATACTTGCCTTTCTCCTGGAACTTGAGCTCTTGGGCAGTCATAGAAACTCTCTCTCTCTCTCTCTCTCTCTCTCTCTCTCTCTCTCTCTCTCTCTCTTTCTCATCTCCCTCTCCCTCCCCTCCCCCTCTGTCTCTTTCTCTCCCTCTCTCCATTACTTCCTCTCTCCATCCCCATATTCTCTTTTTATCTCTTTTCTTTGGTCTGTTTCTTCCTTCTCTCTTTTTGCATTAGGGATATAATAGTCAACTATAAGAATGGAAATAGAGATGGGTGTGAAATGAACAAAATCTGGTCTTGGCTTAAACATTTCCTTTTTGTAGTTTGAATAACTGGAGACCATGTAAGAGAGTCCATAATGACAGACAGGCTCTCAGAAGTACTGTTTTACAGCAAACATGAAATTGAGGAAGCTATACATTGAAATGGACCAATTAGTCCCTACACCCAAAAATAGCATGGAATTATTACATAGCTACTCAAAGAATGTATGTAGATCCATGTTCTATATAGCTTTATATCAACTTGACATTAGATAAAATCATCTGACAAGAAGAAACCCCAATTTAAAAAATGTCTCCAAAAGATGTAGCTGTAGTCAATCCTGTAGGGTATTTTATTTTTGGCGATTTATGGGGAAGATTCAACTCATAGTAGGTGGTGCTATTCCTGGAATGGGTCCTGAATTCTAAAAGGAAGCAGTCTGAACAACTGGAGAAGCCAGCAAGGAGCACCCTTCCATGGCTTCTGCGCTGGCTCCTGCCTCCAGGTTCTTGCCTTGTTTGAATTCCTGTCCTGATCAATCCCAATAATGGACTAGAATATGGAAGTGTAAGCCAAATAAATCCTTTCTTCCCCAACTTGCTTGTGATCATGATGTTCATCACAGCATTAGTATTCCTAATTAAGTCACATTGATACCAGAATAATTGACTATTTGTTTAGGGAATACCATGTACTTGGATGTGGAATGTGGATGCAATTTGGACCTTTAGATTAGAAAAGCTATGGAGTGTTGAGAACCCTTAAAGAAATACAGAAAAATACAATCAAGTGGGTTAAGTAATTTAATAAAATGGTCCAAGACATATAAATGAAAATAGAAAGAATAAGGAAAATATAAATGTAGGCAACCATGTAGATGGAGAACCTAGGAAAGAGATCAGGATATACAGATGAAAGAATCACTAACAGAATGCAAGAGACAGAAGAGAGAATCTCAGGGCAAAAGGATACTGTAGAAAGATATTGAAACAGAGATCAAAGAAAATACAAAGTATAAAAAGCTCCTAACCTAAAGCATGCAGGTAATTTAGGACACAATGAAAGGACCAAACCCAAAAATAATAGGAATTGAAGAGGGTGATGATTACCAGTTCAAAGAGCAAAAATCTTCTTCAGCATACTCATATTATTAAACTTTCCTAACCTAGAGAAAGAGATAGCCATAAATGTATAGAACACCAAATAGTTTACTAGGAAAGAAATACCTTCATTTCATATAACACTAATGGACAGAATAAAGAAAGTATACTAAAAGCAGTAAGGGAAAAAGGCCAAGTAACCATATAATGGCAGACCTGTCAGAATTATACTGGACCTCTCAACAGAGTCTCTAAAAGCCAGATGATCCTGAACAGATGTCACACAGACAGTACGAGAACATAAATAACAGCCCAAGCTATTATACCCAATAAAATTCTCAATCAGCAGAGATAAAGAAATCAAGACATTCCATGACAAAACCAAATTTACACAGTATTTTTGAAGTAATCCTGTTCTATAGAGGATATTTGAAGAAAAACTTCAACATTAGGAGGGTAACTACACTCAAGGTAATCAATGATCTCACCACAAACCCAAAGATGAGAATTACATACACATAATACCACCTCTACCAAAAAAAAACAAAAAAAAACAAAAAACTAACAGGAACAAATAATCATTGTTCTTTAATATCTCTCAACATCAATGGACTCAAATCACCAATAAAAAGACACAGTGTAACACAGTGGATATGTTAACAGTATCAAGCATTTTGCTGCAAATTAGTAACACACCTCAGTGAAAAAGACAGACACTACCTCAGAGTAAAGGGCTAGAAAATGTTTTCCAAGGAAGTGATCCTAAGAATCAAACTGGAGTGGCCATTCAAATATCCAAGAAAATAGATTTTCAGCTATAAGTTATAAAAAAAGGGGGGGGGAACACTTCATACTCATTAAAGAAAAATATCTGCCGAGATGAAGTCCCAATTCTAAACATCTATGTTTATGCAAGGGCACACATATTTGTAAAAAAAATCTTTACTAAAGCTTAAAACACAAATTGAAACTCACACAAATAATAGCGGGAGACTTCAACACTCCACTCTCAACCAAGGCAGGTCAATTAAATAGAAACTAAATAGAGACATAGTGAAACTAACAGACATTATGAACCAAGTGATTTTAACAGATGTCTACAGCTTCTGGTTTTTGTCTGCAGCTGGAGACCATCCTTTGCCACAGGGCTCCATATCCAAGTGGCACCAGGAAATAGCTAGCCTCTAAGGAGTGCAGACAGATAGGACCACAGCCTGCTCCTCAGAGGAACCAGCCCAGAACTCTCAGGACACAGAAACTCATGGATGGCCTGGGATAGGTGCTTTCTGGTTTCTGTCTGCACCCACAGCTTATCCTGGGCCACAGAATTACATATATAAATACCTCCAGGAGAGAGCTGGTCTCCCAGGAGTGCCTACACACCTACAAGCACAGGTAAGACAACCACTTCTCTTCAAATTCCTGGCCCAAGAGGGACCTGCTTAGAGCCATCAGGACACAGAAACCAAGGATCAGCTGGGGACAGGATCCTTCTGATTTCTGTCTGTACCCCAGAGCTGACCCTGTACAACAGCTCTTCATACCTAAATTCCTCCAGGAGAGAAGTGGTGTTCCAGGTGTAGACACACAGGCTTGCAGGAGGGACAAGTCACAGTCAGAATCAGCAAGACCAGCTCACACCAGAGATAACCAGATGGCAAAAGGCAAGCACAAGAACATAAGCAACAGAAACCAAGGCTTGGCATCCTCAGAACCAAGTTTTCCCACCACAGCAAGCCCTGATTACCACAACACATGAGAAAAGCAAAACCGTGATTTCAAATCACATCTCATGATGATGATAGAGGACTTTAAGAAGGACATAAATGACTCTATTAAAGAAAAACAAGCGAATATAGATAAACAGGTAGAAGGCCTTAAAGAGGGAACACAAAAATCCCATAAAGCATTACAGAAAAACACAACCAAACAGGGGAAGGTACTGAACAAAACCATCCAGGATCTAAAAATAGATATAGAAAGAATAAAGAAATCACAAGGGAGACAGCACTGGAGCTAGAAAATCTGGGAAAGAGATCAGGAGTCATAGATGCAAGCATAAGCAACAGAATACAAGAGATAGAAGAATCTCAGGTGCAGAAGATACCATAGAAAACATTGACCCAACAGTCAAAGAAAATGCAAAATGCAAAAAGGTCCTAACCCAAAACATCCAGGTAATCCAGGACACAATGAGAAGACCAAACTTATGGATGATAGATATAGAAGAAAGTGAAGATTCCCTGCTTAAAGGGTCAGGAAATATCTTCAACAAAATTATAGAAGAAAACTTCCCTAAACTAAAGAAAGTGATGCCCATGAACATACAAGAAACCTACAGAACTCCAAATAGATTGAACCAGAAAAGAAATCCCTCTTGTCATATAATAATCAAATTACCAAATCTACTAAAAAAAGAAAGAATATTGTGGTGGCTATTCCTGGTTGTCAACTTGACTAAATCTGAAATGAACTAATCAAGAATTGGAAGGCTCACCTATAATCCTAATCTGGAAGCTCAGAGATACAAATTTCTGGCCTGGATCTTGGCATGGAGATCTTGAAGCATAGTGACTATGAATTCCAGAAGATTAAGATAAGGAGATCTCTGAGTTCAAGGTCATCTGGGATTAAAGGCGCGGTGGCGCACGCCTTTTATCTGGGCCACACCCTTTGCTGGAGACCTATATAAGGACATTGGAAGAAGGAAGATTTACTCTGGCTTTTTCTGGCCTGCCTTGTGGGACTGAGCAACTGCTAGATCCTTGGACTTTCATCCACAGCTGCCTTGTGGGACTGAGCAACTGCTAGATCCTTGGATTTCCATCCACAAACACTGCTGGCTATTATTGGGGAGTTGGACTAAAAGCTCTAAGTCATTGACAAATTCCCTAGCTATACAGAGACTACCCATACGTTCTGTGACTCTAGAGAACCCTGACTAATACAAATATTAAAAGCAGTAAGGGAAAAAGGTCAAGTAACATATAAAGACAAACTATCTGAATTACATCAGATTTCTCACCAGAGACTATGAAAGCTAGAAGATCCTGGGCAGATCTCACACAGAGCCCAAAAGAACATAAATGCCAGCCTTGACTACTATACCCAGCAAAACTCTCAATTACTATAGATGGAGAAACCAAGATATTCCATGGGAAAACCAAATTTATACAATATCTTTCCACAAATCCAGCCCTACAAAGGATAATGGATGGAAAACTCCAACACAAGGAGGGAAACTACACACTAAAAAATGCAGGAAAGTAATCTTTCAGCAAACTGAAAAGAAGATAACCACACAAATATAAAAATAACATTTAAAGTCACAGGAAGCAATGTTCACTATTCCTTAATATCTCTTAACATCATTGGACTCAAGTCCCCAATAAAAAGACATAAACAGACTGTATACATTAACAGGACCCAGCATTTTGCTGCATGTAGTAAACACACCTCAGTGTCAAAGACAAACACTACCTTAGAGTAAAGTGCTGGAAAACAGTTTTCCAAGCAAATGCTCCCAGGAAACAAGCTGGAGTAGCCATTCTAATATCGGATAAAATCGACTTTTAACCAAAATTATCAAAAAAGGATAGGGAAGTTCACTTCATACT
The DNA here is from genome assembly GCA_036184795.1 of Tokudaia tokunoshimensis. Lineage (NCBI taxonomy): Eukaryota > Metazoa > Chordata > Mammalia > Rodentia > Muridae > Tokudaia > Tokudaia tokunoshimensis. The sequence goes on along the minus strand of BTHU01000002.1, from coordinate 79,469,472 downwards.
CATCAAAGGAAAAATCTACCAAGAAGAACACTCAATTCTGAATATCTATGCTCCAAATGCAAGGGCACCCACACTCATAAAAGAAACTTTGCTAAAGGTCACAGCACTCATTGCACCTCACACAATAATTGTGGGGGACTTCAATACCTCACTCTCATCAATGGAAAGATCAGGGAAACACAAAGTAAACAGAGACAGTGAAACTAACAGAAGTTATGGACCCTATGGATTTAACATTTGTCTATAGAACATTTCATCCTAAATCAAAGGAATAAACCTTCTTCTCAGCACCTCATGGTACATTCTCCAAAATTGACCATGTAATTGGTCACAAAACAGACCTCAGCAGATACAAGATGATTGAAATAATCCTATGCCTCCTTTCAGCTTTCAGATCACTATGAATTAAGGATCTTCTTCAATAGCAAAAAAAAAAAAAAAAAAAAAAAAAGACAAGGACCAGATGGTTTTAGTGCAGAATTCTATTAGGTCTTCAAAGAAGACCTAAGACTAATACTCTTCAAACTATTCCACAAAATAGCAACAGAGGGAACACTACCCAATTCATTCTATGAAGCCACAGTTACACTGATAAAAAAACCACACAAAGATCCAACATTGAAAGAGAACTTCAGACCAATTTCCCTTATGAATATTGTTCAATAAAATTCTTGCCAACTGAATCCAAGAACACATCAAAATAATCTTTTACCATATTCAAGTAGGCTTCATTCCAGGGATACAAGAATGTTTCAATATATAGAAATCCATCAATGTAATCTACAACATAAACAAACTCAAAGGAAAAAAAACCCACAAGGTCATTTCACTAGATGTTGAAAAAGCATTTGATAAAATTCAGCATTTCTTCTTGTTAAAAGTCTTGGAAAGTTCAGAAATTTAAGGTCCATACCTAAACATAGTAAAAGCAATATACAGCAAACCAGTGTCCAATATCAGTCTAAATAAAGAGAAACTTGAAGCAATCCCACTAAAGTCAGGGACTAGACAAGGCTGCCCTCTCTCTTCCTATATATTCAATATAATACTTGATGTTCTAGCTAGGGCAATTAGGCAACAAAATGTGGTACATTTACACAATGGAGTATTATTCAGCTATTAAAAACAATGATGTCATAAAATTCACAGGCAAACGGCTGTAACTAGAAAATGCCATCCAGAGTGAGGTAACCCAATCACAAAAATACACACATGGTACGTCCTCATTGATAAGTGGATATTAGTCCCAAATCTTGGAATGCCTAGATATAATACAGACCATATGAAACTCAAGAAGGAAGGTCAAGGTGTGGATCCTTCACTCCTTCTTAGTAGGGGGAACAAAATACTCACAAGAGGTAGAGTGTGGGATGGACTTGGGAAAATAGGAGGTTGTGGTGTAAAAAAGGGGTAGGATGAGGTATGACAGGAGACAGCTATGATATGCAGAGGGTCAGCAATTTGAATAGAGGTATGTAGCAATGAGGGATGGGGAACTGGGGGTTAGCCACCAGCAAGTTGTAGATGCCAGGAAAGCAAGAGGTTCCCAGGACCCAGTGGTGGTGAGATTAGCTGAAATGTCCAAACAAAGGGGAGGGAGAACTTGGAGAGACCATATCCAGAGGTTAGCAAGGCCCCTGGTTGGGGGATGGAGCCACCCACTCATCTCCAAATTTTTAACCCAGAATTACTCCCTTCAAAAGGAGCTACTGGGACAAAGTCTGGAGCAGAGACTGAAGGAAATACCATTCACAAACTGCCCCAACTAGGGATCCATCCCATAAACAGACACCAAACCTAAACACTTTTGCAGATGCCAAGAAGTGCTTGCTGATAGGAGTCTTATATAGTTATCTCCTGAAAGGCTCTGCTAGAGCCTGAAAAATACAGAGGCAGATACTCACAGCCAACCAATGGACTGAGTGTGGGGACCCCAATGGAGGAGATAGGGAAAGAATTGAAGGAGCTGAAGGAATTTAAAACCCTATAGGAAGAAAAACAATATTAACCAATCAGAGCTCCCAGAGGTTCCAGGGACTAAACCACCAATGAAAGAGTACACATGGAGGGACCCAAGGCTTCAGCTGCATATGTAACAGAGGATGGTCTTGTCTGGCATCAGTGGGAGTAAAGTCCCTTGGTTCTGTGTGAAGGTTTGATGGCCCAGTGTAAGGGAAAGCCAGGTAGGTGATTTGGGGGTGGGTAGGTGGGTGGGGGAGCACCCTCATAGAAGCATGGCAGGGGGGATTTCATAGGGGGTGTGCAGAGAGGAAACCAGTAACGATGATAACATTTGAAATGTAAATAAATATAATGTCCATAAAAAAATAAATAAAATTTTAAAAAAGTATCATATGGAAACAATATAGTAGTAATTTTCAAAAGCATATATATATATATATATATATATATATGCATGCAATCTAAATGAAATTACAAAACAACAGGAGAAACTGTACCCCAAATAAAATTTCTCATTACCAAATGAAGTTTCCAGTACTGAGAATTCCTTTTGTTTAATGATGGTGCTGGCTAAAGGGAACTTACAAACAATGCAAGGTATTGACAAGGTCATTGTGTGCTCTGTATAACCTGATGTTAAGACCCTATTCCTGAAGATAGCACTTACACAACTCACTGAACGTAGAGAAATCAAGCTGGTGACTATCTAAAGTGTTCTCATCTGTGGAAGAGTGTTTTTAGCACTGGAAGTTACCATGTACATTACCAAAGGAGAAAGGTAAACACCAAACTACCTACAGAACTTTCAGTCTACAATGGTGACCTGCTTGTAAGGTGTGCTTGTGCAAAGGTGGCACAAACCTCATGGGAGTAATGAACCCATATCTGATTTTATTTAAAGCATGAAAAACATGAGGTTGAAACCATACCCAGTTCTGCTCTGTTTGTCAAGGACATGAGACTATTATGTAGTCCTGTGACTAAGAAGAAAACTAAAAGCTAGTGTTCTTTTAAAAGAATGTAGCAATAAAAGGACAACTAATGACATACTGCTAGACTCATAGATCTGAGTCTCGCTCAGCCATCATCAGAGAAGCTTCCTCCAGGAGAAGACAGGAATAAATATAGACACCCAAGCTAGAAAAAATGAAGAGAATGAGGGACATTAAGACAGTCAGCCCAAATTTTTTTTTTTAAAAAAGACAGTCAGCCCTACATGGTAAGTCTCAATCAAATTCTTTCTCTGTGAGAAAAGGTAATTCTGTGGAAGAAGTGGTAGAAGACTAGAAGAGCCAGAATCCATGGAGGACACCAAGGAATAAAGGTCTTCTAACATAGCAAAATGGGAATGGAGACTGGCAGCATTCATAGGGACTGCACAGGTCTGTACGCAATGTGGTCCTAGAGCAGACATAGTGATTACACATCTCCTCAATTACTGAGAAGCTATTTCCCTTTGCCACTTGCAAATAAAAAAAATGTACTTTTCTACAAGGGAATCTCTCTGGAGAAACTATCCACTCTTACAGGTAGGCTCTATACCATGCAGTAGATGGCCAACACAAAACAACCTTAATGGAGTCTTACTGGTCCTTTGCAAATATATTAGGACTTCTGCTTTTGTATTTAATGAGACCCCTGTGTGAGCACTTGTGTGTTTCTCTTTCTGTTCGTTGTGCTTTTGCTTTGGCACATTTTCTTCTGTGTGTTTTGTCCTATTGTCATTCATTTATTTTTTTCATTTATTTTGTTTATTTTATTGTTATTACTTAGAGGCCTGCTTCTTATCTAAAGAGAGAAAGAAATGGTGTCAAACTGGATGGTGTAGGAAGTGAGGAGGAAGGAATAGGGGAAGGGGAAACCTAATCAGACTATATTGTATGAAAACTATTTCTCAATAAAAGAAAATCATAATATCTAAATGGGGGTATGGTGGTGAACACTTCTAATCCTGGTGATGGAGAGTCAGAGACAGGAGAATCCCTTTAACTACAATCTTGACACAGGTCAGAGAGAGATGCTCTATTAAGAAAGCAGGGCAATGCCAACAGCACAGCAAACAGAAACAGCAGGTAACAGCCAACATTGTCTCCTGGCCTCCATGTGCACATATACATACATACTTCATCTTTGTACACACATACATACATGCATACAGATACACAATGAACACATTTACAACATGTATGTGTATCTAAACAATCTTTATTTACCAACAATATTTTAATAAGTGTAAATGAAGTACAAACAAACAAGCACATGATACTTTCATAGAAGAGTCATTAAGTAACTGTAGAAAAAATTGGGAACTTTGAATTCATAGTGTTTTTCTGGATTCAGAGAAGTTATAATTAGGGAATAGAGTTAAAGCTATAATAAAATGTTTCAAGTATTTTTGATGAGAGAGAGTAGATTAAAATCTTTTTGAGGGAAAGATTAAAATGTCACTATTTGCAAAAATCTTTGGAGTAAACTCAGCAGCAAGGGAATATTCATTTTACAAAGTAAAAAGGAGAAAGAGAATTTATGTACAAACATCAACTTATTTTGTGCAATTAACTTAAGAATTCTATAGTACTTGGCAACAGAAATGTCAAAAGAATGTATATGTGTAATACCACAAATTTTAATTAAATCATATGATGAATCCTGCTTTGCTATTTGAACCATTAAAATTTAATTTTTAAGTAAATTTGTTTATGTATTTATGTATTAATGTATTTATTTATTTATCTATCTATTTATTCATGCATTCAAATCTCAATCAGGGTCCCTCTCACAGGGTTCCACCCCACATCCCTCATCACTTTTTTATCTGAGAATGTGCCCACCCAGTTGTATTACCCCACTAGGGCACATAAAATCTCAGCAGGATTAGTTGCATCCTCTGCAGCTGAGGTTTGACAAGGCAACACTGCTGGGGAATGGATTCTATGTCAGGCAGCAACTTTAGGAACTGGCACCACTTCTTGGGTGAATTCACACGGAGACTGAGTTGTACATTTGCTGCATATGATGCTAGGGTCATTAAAGTTCAAAAGAGTCTGTATTTTAGAAAATATATTTGGTGCTGTATAGAATGATTCCTTATAGCCATTTGTGAGTCCGATTTCTGGGGATGCCATGATATCTTCTCAACTCTGTATGTAGCAGGAATGTACATATATATACAAGCTGGCACAACACTCACAGTTATAAATAAATAATAAATTCATAGGTTTTTAAAGAAATGAAAAAAAAATCCTTTTAAAAAGAATTCCGGTGGTGCTTTGAGTGCATGTTTTTTCAGCATAATTATTATTCTGTTATCTGAACTGATTTGTACCAAAGGAGTAATTGTGGAACAGGCATACATCACAAACTTCTGAACCCTCAGGATGACTGGGTCATATATCCACAACAGGACTGATGTGGATGAGATGATGAAGTCTACCCAGTACATGACCACAAAGAAAACCACCAACAGCAAGCTAGTCTGGGTGACATTTTTCTCAGGGGATGCTCTTAGGTAACTGATGCTTTGAAGATGCTTGCAGTGCCTCTGATGTCTGAACAAGGTAATCATCGTGTATGTGCTTGTGGTTAGCATGATTCCTACAAGAAATACATCTCTGGAGGTTGTCTATGTAAAAATCAATACCCTGATGATGTAGTTCATGTGGATGGGTGAGCAAGATTCCATGACCTGCATCTGGTTAGTCTCATTCATATTAGTAAATCCACCAATATAGAAAATCTGGCTACTACTGTAAGAAAAACTGAGAGACCAAATAGGTAAGAAAAAATAGATCATGTATTTTTTTCCTTTTTGTTTAAATTTTGCCAACAAAGAGGTACAGAGACTGATTGTGACATCCTGGAACACACTCAGGAGGCAGGTGGTGTAGATAGACAGGCCTCTCATCACTCTGCTTGTGTAAAATGTAACCTTACATTTGAAGTCATTATCAGTGTTCAGTGACTCAAAGAAATCTGTAAGCAAAATGTTCCCTCCAATAAGGAACATCATTATGTGAATGAAGGTCAGTTAACAGGACATCAAGTCCGTGGGTTTAGGTCTGTAATCTAGGATTATGAAAATATAGAAGCAAAGAAGAGACATATTGGCTAGGACTCCAAGGTCAGCTTGGAAATAAAGGACATTCTTGAATGAGGATGTAATTGAAAATTGTATTCATCTTAAGAGCATAGTAGTTTATTTCAACTATCTGAAAAAAAAATAGAGTAAAAAAAATAGAGAAAAAAATAGAATAAGACTATATCCTCATTTCATTTTTCATATCAGTTGATGATGATGGCTTACCTCTTTAACTTTTGATGTTCCAGAGTTTACATTACAGTCTGAATTTCTATATGCCTTCTATGTATCTCCAGTGCACATACAGTATTATAAACAATAAATGCATTCACACACATTTATACAGGATTCATAATTTGTGAGCCTGTAGTGCCCTCTAGTCTCATGCCTTAGAAATCTAATCCTGTTGATTTAAATTGCCTCATTTTATACTTAACACCTAAAACAGAAGTGATGAGAACACATAATCACATTTGTATAACTGAATAAAGCTTACATTAATATGGAAAATAGTCACAAAAGAAAAAAAGTGAGGTGAGTCCGTAATTTTACTGTGCTTTTTTTGTGCAAATATCTATGTTTTACCTCATAATTCTAATTAATGCACAGTGCAAATTCATGATAATCACAGTATTTTAATTAGCAAAACATCTTCCTCAATTCTTCTATCTGTATGTTCTTTTTTATGAGAAATCCATAATCCGAATTTAAGACTAGATACAGTAGAAGACTACTAGTATACTTTCCATGCCCTATAACCATTAATTATTAATTATTGTTATAAATATTCATAGATGGTACCCAGTTTAGTTTCCATCTCATCACCTTTTATGAGACTGGACTTGAGGTTTAAAAAAAACTAACTCCCAGCTACCATCTGGGAGTTTTTCTCTTCCTTTTGAATGGAATTATAAATTGTTAATATAATCAGAAGTTATGTCTTTTCAGCCATTCATATTTATATTTTACCTAACTACCTCTTTCATCTATATTTATCTCCCTCTACTCTCTAAGAAGGCCCCTTCCCTATTTTCTTGTTAAGATACTTGTACCCTGCAATTGTTTTCTATTGCTCCCATCCCCAAACCTATCCTAGCAATGACTCCATTTTCCTTTCCTGGTTTCTGTAGTTACTACATGATCACACATGAACATGTAGCATTTGGAGCCTCCAACAAGAGGGAACATGTGGTATTAAAAATAAATCACCATTTTCCAAACACTACGACAAACATCAACTTGTTGAAGATTTCTAGTTTAAAACAGATTCCTTCCCATGCAATGGAAAACAAAGTTTCATAGTTTCACTCAGCAGTCTTACCTTTAGTGTCCATGTTTTTTATTGGGTATGATTATCCGGATCAATTTATTATGGAACTAATTTAATTTAGTACTTTAAAGTCATCTTGCAATAGAGAAATAGAAAGCAAATACACTGGCCCAGATTCTTGTTAGGAAAGGTGTGCCTAATTATATTTTCAACTTTACTAGTATAGTCCATATATATAAATACATGCATACATAGGTGTATAGAAATAATGCAGAAGATATTGCCTGAGACCATCCTATAAGATATTCATGAATATGATAGCATAAATCACACATTTCATATCTACATAAATTTTGCTCCTAAAAAGCTTAATCTTGTAAAGCAATTGATTCATCTGAATTGCCAGAGCCAAATATCTGATTCTCTCACAAACATACATTTATATTAGCAGAATCATGATGTTCTGTTTTTACAAGCACCAGGATACAGAGTAGTGATGTAGTTCAGTGATCAAGAAGAATTTTTGCCTTTGCAAAGACATGGGTTTGATTCTCAGTAATTAAATGGTCGTTCATGTAAATTCTGAGACTCTAGTTCAAGTGCATACATTGCCCTCTCTGACCAGGCACACAAGTGGTACACAGGTTATATATGTAGGCAAATATATATAATTTATATAAATAAAGCTCCAAGATCACTCTTAGTTCAAGCCTCGGTCTACAAACTGTAAGAACTGCTCAGTAATTCTATTTAAAACAACAAATGGACAAACCAAATACATATAAAATTTATTATTAATTGTAAAGAAAAGTTTATTAATATAACACAATTATTGTAAGTAATAAAAAAGATAATAAGAATTATGAAAATGTTACCTCTACCAAACATACTTGGGGAAAGCCATTTTTCTTACAGAGCAAAATGATGGAAGGTAATATAACTCTACTATCAGCAGAAATAAAGCTGTTGGTCTAGAAATGTTGTTCACTTGGTAGAGTGTGTAGAAGTATTGTGTAGATAGGACATCATGAAATAAATCAAATCTCAAAATTATAGGCACAAGCTAGAAAGAAAATCTCCAAGTCAACGGCAGACAGAAGACCTTCAGTGAGGTCATAGAAGAATACTGTCGCAAAACCACACCCATACAAATATAAGAAGCACGCAGAACACAAAAATGACAAGAGTAGAAATGAGTTTCTATGCATCTTATAGTTAAAACATTAATAATACAAAATAAAAGCTGGATTGAAAGCTCTAAGGGAAAAACTCCAAGCGACAAAGAAAACCCATCAAATGGAAAAGTGAACTTTCTTAATTACAGATTAATAGAGAAGGAACAGCTGATTTATCAAGGTAAACTTTCAAAGCCAGAAGAGTCTACAGAAATTCATCTCAAGTTGTAAATGAGAGTCAATGTAAAATAATATACCTAGCAAAACAACTGCTATGATTGGAGTAAGAACAAATGTTCACATCATAGAGAGTCTGTGTGTATGTATGCATGTGTGTGTGTATGTGTGTGAGTGTGTGTGTGTGTGTGTGTTTGTGTTCAATTTACCAAACATAAGATAATATGGGAAGGATTACTTTGGACTGAAGGTAAGAATGAGAATAGCAGATAGAATGTGGAAAAATATAAAGGTATAAATATGAAAACACAAAGTACCATTGAGAACACAACACCAAAAATCAACAGTAGAATGGCCAGAACTAAAACACACTGGATTAAAAGACACAGATTAACATCAATCCATTAACACTAGAATATTTCAATACCCAACATGAGGTGCATCCTAGGCTTGTAATCTTTTCAATGTGAGGATGAGGATACTTGCCTTTCTCCATGAACTTGAACACTTGAGAAGTCTTGGAAAGGTCTGGTCCCCCTCTCACCCACCACTACCTCTTTCACTTTTTTCTGTGTTTCTCTCTCTCTCCCTGTTTGCAGTAGGGATAACAAAATTAACTAAAAGAATGGAAGTAGAAAATGCTATAGATGAGTGTGAAATGATCAGCATATGATCTTGGCTCTCACATTTACTTTCTGGAGTCTGGATAACTGGAGATCATGTTAGAGAGTTGCAGAGACACAGAGAGACTCTCAGTAGGAAACTTGTCATTTTCCTATTCAGTATCCATGAAAAACAGAAAGCTATGGTCAGCATGTTGTGCAGTTAGTGCCTATCTTCAAAACTAGCATGGAATTACTTGGTATCTATTCAAAGAATGAAAGGAGATCCATGTTCTTGATAGTTTTATGTCAACTTGACAAAAGCTTAAGTCATGTGACAGGAGGAAACATCAATTAAGAAAATATCTCCAAGGGAGGGGTGCTGTGATCAGGATGTAAAGCTGATAAAGTGAATCAATAAAAAAAAAATAAGAAAAAGAAACTGAAAATGTCTCCAGAAGATCTAGCTGTAAGCAAGTCTGTTCTATGAGCAATTGATGGGGGAGTTACAGGGTGCCATCCTGGGCTTGTGGTCCTGGTTTCTAAAAGAAAGCAGAATGAGCAAGCCACATATTGCAAACTAGTATGCAGCACCCTTCTTTGGCCTCTAAATTAGTTCCTGCCCTCTTTGTATTTTTGTCGTGACCTCTTCCAACAAAAGACTAACATATAGAAGTATAAGGCAAATAAATCCTTTCTTTCAAAACTTGCTTTTGATCATGATGTTTGTCCCATCCATAGTGAACACATATCAAGTTGGTATTGGTGTATTCCTTTGAGATACCTGACCCTATGATTTGGGAAGGATTGTGGAAGTACATTGGACCTTTGGATTAGCATGCCCACTGAATGTTGAGATCTTGGTGGACTGTTCCCTAGGAGCTTGGAACCTAAGAGAACAGTGTGGAGGCCAGCCTTTTGTAGTTTCAGAGGAAAGTTAAAAGACTCTATCAGGGTCATTTGCTATTGAATGAAGATTTCATGGTTCTGGTTAGCTGGGGCTGATGCATCAGCTGTTATTAACAAGAGACCATAACTCCTAAGGTGAAACTTTTTCTTTGATGGAATACTCTATTCTTATGCACAGGGTCTGAGAAATTAGTGGTGATTGGGAAGACACCAGCATCATTGAGTTAAAAACCTTCGAAGTCTTCTTGAGAGTTACCACACAAAATCTGTGCTCTAGACACAGGTAATAACTTTGGTACTGTACAAGTCACCCAGATGATGTGGGTATTAAATGAGGAGCAGCCACATTCCTGTCACTACTCTTTTGAAACTCAGATAGATACTCTGATATCTGTGGACCAGTTGTTCCTTCAGGCTTTGAGGAAAATGACTGTAGATAAAGAACTACACAACAGGGTGCCTAAGACAAGGGTAGTCATGGCTGAATAGGGAAAGCTGCAAGATTTATATATTCAACATGACATCCAAAGTAAGTGAGTGGTATCAAGAGGTTGCTGAAGTATTTCCCAAAAGATGACTTACTGCGAAGAATAAGGGTATGCTGGGATCCCTTTATTTAATTGTGATGCTTTTTTACTCTCAAGACATTTGTTTTATTTAAATGGACTCACTATTTAAATCTAATTTTCCAGGCAGAAGAAATGGCTCAGTTGTAAAGAACCCTTGCACTCTTTCAGAGGACCCAATTTCAGTTCTTAGCACACATATTGGGAAACTTGAATCAAGAGTTTTACTAATACACCTTTCTTCTTTACTCTCAAGAAGAACTGCCAGTTTTATCTGGATGACTATACATTATGTAAAAATAAACTTTCTAGCCCTAGTGAATAGTGTTTTGAATTGATGATGATTCTGGAAGACATCAAAAACATTGTGGTTTTCCACTTGAAGTATTTGCTGATGGATGTCTGGTGACTGATAGAATTGTGTCTAACATCTGATTTACAGTGTGACCCCAAACTCAAGCTCTGCTTTCTTCCAGAATCCCAGGATGTGTAATTAAGATGTTTGTCTTAAAAGATGGAAGGGATGACAAAAGAATCAGCTCTCACTTCATAAGTGAGTATGACTCAGCAACAGATTTTTGTTATCCCAACATTCTGAGTTCTAATGTTAAAATAGTTGTTTTATAGGTTTTTAGAACAAAGACAAGTATAAATTAAGGCAAATTTAAAGTAAGTTCGTAGGCATATGATAGAGGTGTGTACCCTGACACAGGTTAAGCTTGTTTATAGCTGCAAGACATTATCTGAGAACATTCTTTGCACTTAGATTGGTGGGATCTAGTATTAATTAATAATTAGCTAAATTAATCAGCTAAATTAATAGTGTCTAATAGGATTTATTTATTATCATGAGATGTTAAATCTCAATTAATAGCTTCTTTTTTATAAAAAATGGCACCTTTTAGAAGGTAAAGATCCCAATATCAGATTTTTAATTGGCAGTGTATTATTTAGGCTCTCATTCTTTTTTTAAGGTCATATTTTTTTTATTGGTTATTTTATTTATTTTCATTTAAATGTTCTGCCCTTCCATTTCCCCTCTGCAAAACTCCTAAGCCATCCCCCTTCCCCCTGCTTCTTTGAGGGTGCTCCCCTACTGACCTGCCTCACTTCCCTTGCATTCCCCTATGTTGGGGGCATCTAGTCTCCACAGGAACAAGGGCCTCCCCTCTTATGAATGCCAGATAAGGCAGTCTTCTGTTACATAAGAAGCTGGAGCCATGGGTTCCTGCATATGTACTCTTTGGTTGGACTTTAGTCCCTGGGAACTCTGAGGGGTCTGGTTGGTTGATATTGTCCTTCCTATCGGCTTACAAACCCCCTCATTTCCTTCAGTCCTTCCCCTAACTCCTCAATTTGTCTCTGTGCTCAGTCTGATGGCTGGCTTCAAGCATTTGCATCTGTATTGGTCAGGCCCTGGAAGAGCCCCTCAGGAAACAATTATAACTGTTTCCTGTCAGCAAGGGCTTCTTGGCATCAGCAATGTTGTCTGGGTTTGGTGACTTCAAATGGGATGGATCCATAGGTGGGGAAGTCTCTGGATGGCATTTCCTTCAGTTTCTGTTCCACTTTTTGTCTCTGCATTTCCTTTAGACAGGAGCAATTTTGTGTTAATATTTTTTAGATAGGTAGGTAGCCCTGTCCCTCAACCTGGGGATATTCCTAACTTCTAAATATGGTCTCTACAGGCTCTTTCTCCTCTTTGTTGGGTATTTGAGCTAATATCATCCCCATTGGGTCCTGGGAGCTTCTTGCTTCCTGGCATCTTGGACTTTCTAGTGGCTACCCCCATTTCCCCATCTCCCACTGATACACACCTCCTATTCAATTTCCTGACCCTCTGTACTTCTCTCCTGTCTCCCTCCCACATTTGATCCTGCTCACTTTTCTCTTTTTCCTCCTCTCTTCCTCACAGATCTCTCTCTCCCTTGATCTCCCATGATTATTTTGTTCCCCCTTCTATGTAGAATTGAGGCATCCACACTTCGTTCTTCCTTCATCTTGAACTCCATATGGTTTGTGGGTTATATCATGGGTATTCTAAGCTTTTCGGGCAAATATCCACTTATTAGTGAGTATATACCATGAGTGTTCTTTTGCAACTAGGTTATGTCACACAGGATGATATTTTCTAGTTCCATGTGTTTGCCTGCAAATTTCATGAAGTCATTGTTTTTAATAGCTGAGTAGTAGTCCATTGTGTAAATGTACCACATTTTCTGTATCCATTCCTCTGTTGAGGAACATCTGGTTTGTTTCCAGATTCTAGATGTTATAAATAAGGCTGCTATGAACATAGTGGAATATGTGTCCTTGTTATATATCAGAACATCTTTTGGGTATATGCACAGATGTGATATAGCTATGTTCTAAGGTAGTACTAAGTCCAGTTTTCTGAGGAACTGCCAGAGTGATATCTAGAGTGGTTGTATTAGCTTGTAATCCCATAAGGAATGGAGGAATGTTTCTCTTTTTCTACATCCTGGCCAGCATCTGCTGTCATCTGAGCTTTTCTTCTTAGCCATTCTGGCTGGTGGGAGGTGGAATATCTTTGTCATTTTGATTTGCATTTCCCTGATAAGTAAGGATGTTGAACTTTTCTTTAGGTGCTTCTTGGTTATTTGAGATTTCTCAGTTGAGAATTTTTTGTTTAGCTCTGTACCCCATTTTTAATAGGATTATTATTATTATTATTATTATTATTATTATTATTATTATTATTATTATTTTGGTTTTTCAAGACAGGGTTTCTTTGTGTGGCCCTGGATGTCCTGGAACTCACTTTTTAGACCAAGCTGGCCTTGTCTTGAGATCTTTATAGCAGTGACAAAATGTGATGTACAAAATCAAAGTTGTGGAGGAAAGAGATTATTCAATTTATACTTCCACATTGCTTTTCATAACTAAAGAAGTCAGGACAATGCACTGTACTCTTGAATTGGTTTGCCTTGCTTGATTCTCTGATCTTTGCTTGTTGTGATTTCATACAGAGAAACTCACCAAAGAGCCAGTGATAATCCAGCTGGTTCTTGCAGCTTCTATGGACTCATGCGGATTGGTGGAGCCTCATGATTTCTTCTGAATTAAGCTATTGCTACTGATTTATTTTTGGTGTTTGTTGAGTGGATTGAACTGCTGACAATTAAGATTGGATTCACCCCCAAAAGTATTCCTAAACATGTCTATAACTCCAGTTTCATATTAACCTATCTTTTCACCTGCCTTTAGTGGGCAGTGGGCTAGAAGGGAAGTTGAAACATTAAAGAATCATAATTAATGAGTGCATACCATGTGTGTTCTTTTGTGATTGGGTTACCTCACTCAGAAGCTTGGAATACCCAAGACACAATTCCCAGATCAAATGAAGCTCAAGAAGAAGGAAGAACAAATTATGGATATTCTGCTCCTTCTTAGAAGGGGGAACAAAACACTTACAGAAGGAGATACAGAGACAAAGTGTGGAGCAGAGTCTGAGGGAAAGACTATCCAGAGACTGTCCCATCTAGGGATCCATCCCATATACAGCTACAAAACCCAGACACTATTGTGGATGCCTACAAGGGCTTGTTGACTGGAGCTGGATATAACTGTCACACGGGAGGCTCTACTAGTGCATAATAAATACAGAGGGGGATATTCTCAGCCAGCCATTGAACTGAACACAAGGTCCCCAATGGTAGAGCTAGAGAATCCAAGGAGCTGAAGGGGTTTGCAGCACCATAGGAAGAACAACAATATGAGCCACCCAGTACTCCCAGAGCTCCCAGGGACAAAACCTTCAATCAAAGAGTACCCATGGCTCCAGATGCATAGGCAGCAGAGGATGGCCTTGTTGGACATCAAAGGGAGGAGAGGCTCTTGATCCTGGGAAGGCTTGATGCTGCAGTGTAGGGGAATACCAGGACAGGGAAGTGCAAAAGGGCTGATTGGGGAACTTGGGGAGGGGAGATGGGTTATGGGATATTTTTTGGGGGGGGGGGACCAGGAATGGGGACAGCATTTGAAATGTAATATATCTAATAGAATATATCTAACAAAACAAAAAAAATAAAAACAAACAAAAAACAATCATAATTAAGGAAAGTTTTGAAAAATCTAAGCCTATAGGTGGCTCCCAACATTGTTTAGGCATTATGGGTAACTCTATTTCTCATGTATTAGAGGAATAAGAAGCTTTTTGATGGATTAGCAATGTATTCAAGGGCATTAGCAAAACAGCAACTACTGTTTCTGGGTAATTTCCTTCTTTGCTCCTTGTGGAGGGTGTTTTGTTTTTTTGTTTTTGTTTTTTCGTTTTGGTTTTTTTTATAGTCTTTATGAACACAATTTTGAGGAAAGGTAATAGTTCAGAAGGATCCTGCAATTAGCTTGTGTTACAGAGAAAGATTGTGGAGATTGCTACGCATTTAGAGAGTTTGCTGATTGAGGGAGAAGGGCTAGGAAAGCAAAAAGAGTGAGTTGGAGGAGAACAATAGGGTTCAGGCTTGGTGTCTGAGATCAGAAATTTATGACATGATGAAAGATGGAAACACTCTAGGATGGAAGGTAAACTGCTGCCTCAACCTGCTCCATGTATTTTCACTACTAGGTGAGTTGCCCAGAGAACCTCAGTGAGACAAGGGGAAGGGAAGAATAAGACTAGGTTAAGGGACAACGGGTGAGTGTTCAGCCAAGTGAACCGTCAGAGCATTTGCTTGGGGGCTACACATGCACCTTCAGCCTTCCCAGTCTTTGTGTAGCATATGTCTGCTAATGATGGTAATTATGCTTATAATGAGCTGACATAGAATCCAATAGAAATGACAGAGTTACAGCAACTTAAAGAGGCTATTATATTGTATAGCTAGCACTCTCCATTTGTTAAAGAAATATTAAGTAACTTGACTACATAGCATAGCGTTTCCCCAGATGGCAATAGATTGCTGTCATCTGTCCTAGAAGGTGGACAATGTTTGTCAAGGTACAAATCAGCAAAAGGGATGTTACTAAAGACCAACTGCTTAGTGAAGGACATTATGTACTTACAGTAAAAAAAATCAGACCTGATGATGTCATAATTGAACGATGTCATGTTGTAGGTTTAAGAACTTGGCATATGATTGATGAACCTGGGCAGGGCAGATCCACTTTCAGTTACTAATGTAATACAGGGTCTTGCAGAAGCTTTTACCAACTTCTTACAGAGATTGGATTCAGCTGTAAATAGAGCCATGTCAGACGCTGAAACCCAACATTCTTTGACAGAAACATTGACATGAGAAAATTCAAATACTGAATGTAAGAGAGCAATCATACCATTGAAAGCATAAGGAGCTCCAATAAATGAGTGGATAAAAGGGAAAACTGGTATTGGTTCTCAGGAACATAATGCCAACATCACGGGGCAACTCATAGCTGGAAGTTTCAGGAATCAAAATGACAGATGCTTTAATTGTGGTGAATTTGGTTATTTCCATAGAAATGGCAAGGCTAGTAGATTCAGAGCTCAGATAGCAGGCATATTGACTGTGGAGAATATGATATTATTAGAAGAAAATAATTAATTTTGGTTACAATGAAACACAACGGCTTCCAGGGTATTGTAGCCACTGTGGAAAGGGCAAACATTGGTGAAAGAATTACAGGTCCAAGAGAGACATAAAAGTTAGCATAGTGCCATTGGGAAATGAATAGAGTCACCTGTCATCTAGAGGCCCTGCAGCAAACAATATGAACCATCCTTCTTTGGGCATCCAGAAAGTACAGAGTGGACAAAAAAAAAAAGCAATCTACAGATTCAATGTAATCCTCCTCAAAATTCCAAGAGTTTCCACCAAACTTGATTATTTTCAACTTCATATGGAAAAGAAACAACAAACAAACAAAAAATCCTCAGCATAGCTAAAGTACTCCTAAATAAATAAAAAAATCCTGCTGGATGTATCACTATCCCTGATCTAACATTACCAGAGAGCTATAGTAATAAAAACAACATGACATTTCATAAAAACAAACCTATTGATCAATGGAACTGAATTGAAGACTCAGAAATAAATATACATACCTAGATGTTCTAGGCACAGAGAGTTTGGTCTCATAGACAAGTATTAGAGGAATGAGAAATTTAAACACATAGATTCCCTCTTCAAAGTTAGAGGTGTATAACCTGTTTTCTTCCCAGAAAGCTTGTTTTAGACATGGTTAATTACCTGGTGACCATTGTGATATATCTGTGACAAAGACCTCACCAGATCCTCCCCAAGACCTCTGTCTTGAGCTTGTTTGCTTTGGTTAATGTGTAGTCCTTATCTTTATGGAAGCTGTCACTTGTATTTTACAGAGGGTTTTGATATGTCTTGTCCTTAGCTTTGTTATGCACATGGGATTGAGTTAATTATTTTTTTTATATTTTTTATTAGGTATATTCTTTATTTACATTTCAAATGATTTCCCTCTTACTGGTTCCCCCCTGCCCAAAAGTCCCATATGCCCTCTTCCCTCCCCCTACTCCCCAACCAACCCACTCCCACCTCTTCTTCCTGGTATTCCCCTACACTGCCACAATGAGCCCTTCCAAGACCAGGTGCCTCTCCTTCCTTCTTGGTATCCTTTGATATGTGAATTGTTCCTTGGGTATTCCAAGCTTCTGAGCTAATATCTGCTTATCAGTGAGTGCATATCATGTGTGAATTTTTGTGAACGGGTCATCTCACTCAGGATGACATTCTCCAGTTCCACCCACTTGCCTAAGAATTTCATGAATTCATTGTTTTTAATAGCTGAGTAGTACTCCATAGTGTAAATATACCACATTTTCTGTATCCATTCCTCCGTTGAGGGAAATCTGGGTTCTTTCCATCTTCAGGCTATTATAAATAAGGCTGCTATGAACATAGAGGAACATGTGTCCTTATTGCATGTTGGAGAGTCCTTTGGGTATATGCCCAGTAGTGGTATGGCTGAGTCCTCTGGTAGTATGCCGAGTTTTCTGAGGAGCCGGCAAACTGATTTCCAGGGTGGTTTTACCAGCTTTCAATCCCACCAGCAGTGGAGGAGTGTTCCTCTTTCTCCACATCCTCACCAGTATCAGCTGACTCCTGAGTTTTTGATCTTAGCCATTCTGACTGGTGTGAGGTGATATCTCAGAATTGTTTTGATTTGTATTTCCCTGATGACTGAGGATGATGAACATTTTTTTAGGTGTTTCTCAGCCATTCAATATTCCTCAGGTGAAAATTCTTTGTTTAGCTCTGTACCCCATTTTTTAATAGGGTTATTTGGCTCTCTGGAATCTACCTTCTTGAGTTCTTTGTATATCTTGGATATTAGCCCTCTGTCAGATGTAGGGTTGGCAAAGATCTTTTCCCAATTAGTTGGTTGCCATTTTGTCCTTGTGACAGTATCCTTTGCCTTACAGAAGCTTTGTAATTTTATGAGGTCCCATTTGTCAGTTCTTGATCTTAGCGCATAAGCTATTGGTGTTCAGTTCAGGAAGTTTTCCCCTGTGCCCATGTGCTCAAGGCACTTCCCAAGTTTCTTTCTATTAGTTTCAGTGTTTCTGGACTTATGTGGAGGTCCTTGATCCACTTGGACTTTAACTTAGTACAAGGAGATAAGAATGGATCAATTTGCATTCTTCTGCATGCTGACCTCCAGTTGAACCAGCACCATCTATTTAAAAGGCTATCTTTTTTCAACTGGGTGGTTGTAGCTCCCTTGTCAAAGATCAAGTGACCATAGGTGTGTGGGTTCATTTCTGGGTTTTCAATTCTGTTCCATTGATCTACCTGCCTGTCACTGTAACAATATCACACAGATTTTAACACTATTGTTCTGTAGTACAGCTTGAAGTCGGGGATATTGATTCCCCCAGAAGTTCTTTTACTGTTGAGAATAGTTTTAGCTATCCTGGGTTTTTTTGTTATTCCAGATGAATTTGTTAATTGCTCTTTCTAACTCTATGAAGAATGGATTTGGGATTTTGATCTGGACTGCATTGAATCTGTATATTGCTTTTGGCAGGATAACCATTTTTACTATATTAATCCTGCCAATCCATGATCATGGAAGATCTTTCCATCTTCTGAGGTCTTTTGATTTCTTTCTTCAGAGACTTGAAGTTCTTGTCATACAGATCTTTCACTTGTTTGGTTAGAGTCACACCAAGATACTTTATATTGTTTGTGGCTATTGTGAAGGGTGTCATTTCCCTAATTTCTTTCTCAGCCTGTTTATCCTTTGAGTATAAGAAGGCTACTGATTTGCTTGAGTTAATTTTATATCTGGCCACTTTGCTGAAGTTGTTTATCAGCTGTAGGAGTTCTCTGGTTGAGTTTTTTGGGTCGCTTAAGTATACTATCATATCATCTGCAAATAGTGATACTTTGACTTCTTCCTTTCCAATTTGTATCCCTTTGACCTCCTTTTGTTGTCTAATTGCTCTAGCTAGAACTTCAAGTACCATATTGAATGAATATATATAGAGAGGGCAGGCTTGTCTAGTCCCTGATTTTAGTGGGACTGCTTCAAGTTTCTCTCCATTTAGTTTGATGTTGGCTACTGGTTTGCTGTATAATGCTTTTACTATGCTTGATATGGGCCTTGCATTCCTGTTCTTTCCATGATCTTTAACATGAAAGGATGCTGATTTTTTTCAAATGTTTTTTCAGTGTCTAATGAAATGTCCATGTGGCTTTTTTAATTGAATTTGTTTATGTAGTGGAGTACATTGATGGATTTCCTTATATTGAACCATCCCTGCATTACTGAGATAAAGCCTACTTGATCATGATGTATGATCATTTTGATGTGTTCCTGGATTCTGTTGACAAGAATTTTATTGAGCATTTTTGCATCTATATTTATAAGGGAAATTGGTCTGAAGTTCTCTTTCTTTGTCGGATCTTTGTGTGATTTTGTTATCAGCATAATTGTGGCTTCATAGAACAAGTTAGGTAGTATTCCTTCTGTTTCTATTTTGTGGAATAGTTTGAAGAGTAGTAGTTTTAGGTCTTCTTTGAAGGTCTGATAGATTTCTGCACTAAAACCATCTGGTCCTGTGCTTTTTTTGGTTGGAAGACTTTCAATGACCACTTCTATTTCTTCAGAGGTTATGGGACCATTTATATAGTCTATCTGTTCCTGATTAAACTTTGGTAGTTGGTATCTGTCTAGGAAATTGTCCATTTCCTCCAGATTTTCTAGTTGTTTTGAATACAGCCTTTTGTAGTAGGATCTTATGATTTTTTGAATTTCCTCAGTTTCTGTTGTTATTTCTCCCTTTTCATTTCTGATTTTGTTAATTTGGATACTGTCTCTGTGCCCTCTGGTTAGTCTGGCTAAAGGTTTATCTGTCTTGTTGATTTTTTCAAAGAACCAACTCCTGGTTTTGTTGATTCTCTGAATAGTTCTTTTTGTTTCTACTTGGTTAATTTCATCCCTGAGTTTGATGATTTCCTACCTTCTGCTCCTCTTGGGTGTATTAGCTTCTTTCTGTTCTAAAGCTTTCAGGTGTGCTATTAAGTTACTTGTGTATGCTCTCTCCAGCTTTTTTTTGGTGGCATTCAGAGCTATGAATTATCCTCTTAGCACTGCTTTCAATGTGTCCCATAAATTTGGGTATGTTGTACCTTCATTTTCATTAAACTCTAAAAAGGTTTTGACTTCTTTCCTTATTTCTTCCTTGACCAAGGTATCATTGAGTAGAGCCTTGTTCAGCTTCCATGTGTATGTGGGCTTTCTGTTGTTTTTGTTGCTGTTGAAGACCACCCTTACTCCATAGTGATCTGATAGGAGGCATGGAATTAGATCGATTTTTTTTGTATCTGTTGAGATCTGTTTTGTGACCAATTATATGGTCAATTTTGGAGAAGGTACCATGAGGTGCTGAGAAGAAAGTTTAGTCTTTTGATTTAGAATGAAATGTTCTATAGATATCTATTAAATCCATTTGTTCCAAAACTTCTGTTAGTTTTACTGTGTCTCTATTTAGTTTGTGTTTCCCTGATCTGTCCATTAAGAAGAATGGGGTATTGAAGTCACCCACAATTATTGTGTGGGGTGCGATGTGTGCTTTCAGCTTTAGTAAGGTTTCTTTTACGAATGATGGTGCCCTTGTATTTCGAGCATAGATGTTCAGAATTGAGAGTTCTTCCTGGTAGATTTTTCCTTTGATGTGTATAAAGTGTCCTTCCATGTCTTTTTTGATGACTTTTGGTTGAAAGTCTATTTTATCAGATATTATAATAGCTACTCCAATTTGTTTCCTGGGACCATTTGCTTGGAAAACTGTTTTCCAGCCCTTTACTCTGAGGTAGTGTTTGTCTTTGACACTGAGATGCATTTCCTGTAAGCAGCAAAATGTTGGGTCTTGTTTATGTATCCAGTTGGTTAGTCTATGTCTTTTTATTGGGGGAATTGAGCCCATTGATGTTAAGAGACATTAAGGAAAAGTGATTGTTTCTTCCTGCTATTTTTGATATAATTTGTATGTTTGTGTGGTTATCTTTTTTTGGGTTTGTTAGATTAGGATTAATTTCTTGCTTTTTCTAGTGTATAGTTTCTCTCCTTTTGTTGGTGTTTTCCATTCATTATCCTTTGAAGGTCTGGATTTGTGGAAAGATACTGTGTAAATTTGAAATACCTTGGTTTCTCCATCTATGGTACTTGAGAGATTTGCTGAATATAGTAGTCTGGGTTGGCATTTGTGTTTTCTTAGGGTTTGAATGACATCTGCCCAGACTCTCTGGCTTTCATAGTCTCTGGTGAGAAATCCAGTGTAATTCTGATAGGTCTACCTTTATATGTTACTTGACCTTTTTCCCTTAGTGTTTTTAATATTCTTTCTTTGTTTAGTACATTTGATGCTTTAATTACTATGTGATGGGAGGAATTTCTTTTCTGGTCAAATTTATTTGGAGTTCTGTAGGCTTCCTGTATGTTCATGGGCATCTCTTTCTTTAGGTTAGGGAAGTTTTCTTCTATAATTTTGTTGAAGACATTTACTGGCCTTTTAAGTTGGAAATCTTTATTCTCTTCTATACCTATAATCCTTAGGTTTGGTGTTCTCATTTTGTCCTGGATTTCCTGGATGTTTTGGGTCAGGAGTTTTTTGCATTTTTCATTTTCTTTGACTGTTGTATCAATGCTTTCTATGGTGTCTTCTGCATCTGAGAGTCTCTCTTCTGTCTCTTGTATTCTGTTGTTGATGCTTGGATCCATTACTCCTGACTTCTTTCCTAGGTTTTCCATGACCAGAGTTGTTTCCCTTTGTGATTTCTTTATTGTTTCTACCTCTATCTTTAGATCTTGAGTGGCTTTGTTCAATTCCTTTACCCGTTTTGTTGTTGTGTTTTCCCTTAGTTCTTCAAGGGCTTCTCCCTGTTTTCTTATGGTCTCCTGTATTTCTTTAAGGGAGTTATTTATGTCTTTCTTGAAGCCTTCCCTCAGCATCATGAGCAGTGCTTTTAAATCCAGTTCTAGCTTTTCTGTTGTGTTGGGGTATCCAGCACTTGCTGTTGTTGGAGAACTTTGTTCCGATGGAGCCATGTTGCCTTGGTTTGTATTGGTGGTGTTTTTGCATTTGCCTTTTGCCATCTGGTTATCTGTGGTGTTAGCTGGTGTTGCTGTCTCTGACTGTGGTTTCTCTGTGCTGCTGGGAGACCTGTTCTCTCTGTATACAGTGATATGTAAGTACTTCTGCAAGACCCACTCTCTTATAGTTGTATTAAGTATTTACCTCTGTGGCCCAGATCCACTCTGGGTGCAAGTGGTAATCAGAAGATTCCTGTCCCAGTCTGTTCCTAGGCTCTTGTGTCCTCAGGGTTTCAGGCTGATTCCTCTTAGCAGTAGGGGCAGTCCTATTGTACCACTGTGCCTCACTGCATTCCTGAGTGGTTAGTTACCTCCTTGTATCCCTTGGATATGGTACCCAGTGGCAGAAGAAGGCTCCTCTGCTCTGCAATGCAGGTCTCTCTTGTGCTATCTGACGCCTTCAAGCAGCTGGGTAGATGGCTGGTTTCCTGCGCCTTCGAGATGGTGCGCTGGTGTCCCTGTCTGATCTATCATCAGAGCAAAGATGACAGAGGCTGCGGCGCTCCCTCCAGGTGCTGATCACTCTGCAGGGCAAATGTCCCACAGCAGAGCTGGCACACAAATCACCACAGAGCTGCCCAGCTCTGGGGTGCAGGCAGCACCTTAGCTGACTGTGTCCCAAGCAATGTTATACTCAGGTTGTCTCTGAACCTGGAGTCCCTGTCTGCTCTGTTACCAGAGCAAAGATGGTGGAGGCTGCTGCACTCCCTCCATGCAAGGGCCACTCTACAGGACAGATGTCCCACAGCAAAGCTGGGCACTCAGACGACTACAGAGCTGCCCTGCTCTTGGGCGCAGGAGGAACCCAGCTGGTTGTGTCCCAAGCGATGTTATACTTGGGAAGTCTCTGTTTACTTGGAGTCCCTGTCTGGTCTAGCACCAGAGCAAAGATGGCAAAGGTTGCGGCGCACCCTCCAGGTGCTGATCGATTGAGTTAATTATTAACAGGAAAAATTTCACTAAATTTTGTTGTGCTTAAATATACCTAAACTAAACTACTTGGGTCAGACTCTCAAAGTTCAAATCAACATGGGTTACTGAGTTTTGGTGAACTAAACTACCTTTTTGCCTCACCTGGGGATGAAAATATAGGAAAAAATCATCTGCAGTAAGGTAACCCAGACCCAGAATGACAATTTGTTTTTGTGTGGATTTTAGTTGTCATGTAATTGATAAAAAAAAAAACAACAAAAAACAAAAACAAACAACACAAACAAACAAAAAACCCCCCTACAATTACCACAAAGTTAAGTAAAGAGTAAGGGACTGGAGAGGGGGTTAGGGATATATCTCCTTAGGAAGAGGAATAATTTTGGGTAGACAGAGGTTGGGGACTGGGTGGATTAAAGAGCTAGGGGGAGTAAGAAAGGGACAAAGAAAACAATGCATAGAGGGACAACTAAAACTAAAGATCACCTTGAGGGTTTGTGTGGAAACCTATTTCAGAAGCAGTTTCCTAAAATATATACATATATAAAAGCAATCTAAATGAAATAGAGAGGTAACAGGAGAGATGGAATTCCAGCTTGACATCACTTATCACCAAATAAAACTTCCATTATGAGAAATGAGTTACATATAATGAATTGAGTTGTTGCCCAATGGAGCCTTTTGGGAGCCTTCCAAGGACCTGCCTGGCCATGGCCCACAGAGGAGAGAAGGAGTCAGTGAGGAAGGAGTGAGTCATGCATGGGGGTCTGGTGAAATGTGCACCCTGACTGGTAGTTGAGGTGCTTCATTATTCATACAGAACTCCTTAAGCAGAGATAGATTTGAGTTGTTCTAAAACATAGACTTATCATTTTGGTCTCTGCACAATCATTTTAAGATCCTCTTGGTCATAAGTTTAGTCGTCATTCATAAACAATGACCAAACAGTTATTTTTTACAATCACTTTCCATCATCAACTCCATAAACCAGTATTTCAAAATCTTAAAGCATTGTTTTTGCCAAAGCCTGACAGCTATTCTCAGGCTGGTAGCTTCTGCAGTTTCAAAGGTACTAGACAGGAAGAAAGTCTCCATGCCAGCCTGGGAAGATTGCCATGCCCCAGGCAGTGAATCATTAGCTCGAATTTTCAGATTGCTAATTGTCATTAGTCCCAGGAAAAATCTTCAGGCCAAAGTTGCTGTGGTTATTATTCAATTCCTGTCATAATACAATGTTTATATCTGTGTAGATTTTATATGTCTAATCTTGTTCCTGCACAAGCTAACTTTTGTAAGAAAAGGAGGTCTTAATACTTCATTCTTTTATCATTTATCCACACAATTTTTTGTCCATCAATTTAAGCCCCTGTGTAGGGCTGAGATAACTTCAGCCAATCTAACTTTGTTGCTGTATCTTTTACAGGAGGGGCATACTGTATGTGGCCCCCAATCTTATATTTCACCACATAATCACCTGAGTGAGTTTGAAGAAGAGGCATTTAAGCTGATCTGCTGCCAATTTCTCTAGCTCAGTGACTCTTGTTTACATTTAATAGTTTACTTTGCTCTATTATCTTGTTCCTGGGTAAGTACAGGGGCAGATGTTTTGAGAGTGTCTTGGAGCCAGAGTCTTATAAGGTGATCTTTGGCATTTTCATGTGAGTTACAACCTTCATGGCACAAAGAAGACCTTCAAGTAAGCCCACATAAGGATATTTCCCTAAAAGTGACAGGGGTAGTGTGTTCAGGACTTTCCTGAGGAAACTTAAAAGCAGTACCCTTGGGAGAATGCATGTATGACTCATAAGAAACTTTCAATCAATCCAATATCCTCAAGATATACAAATATTAAAAGTCCCCCAAGCGTGCAACACATTGAGATCAAAACCAAAAGTGAAAGATGGCATAGTAATAGCTCAGTGTTGCTGGATCTTTTTCAAGTAGATGTGCTGGCTTTATGACTTTTATTGTTCCCGTTAGACATGGCTGTGCCTGGAACCCCCAAACAACTCGGGCTATTGCTGTAGCTATCGGTTGTTCATCACAAACTAACACTAAGGCCTTATTCTTGAAGACAAAACCTACACAATTTATTAAATATAGATAATTCAAGCTGGTGCCAATGTAGAGAGGCTTCACCCCTATCGACTAGTGTTCATGGTTCTGGAACGTAATCTTAATACTACTAAAGGAGAGAAAGGTAAGCATCATGTCAATTACCCTAAAATCTACAATGATAACCTGCCTCTAAGATATGCTGGTGCAATAGTGGCACAAACTTTTGGGACTAACCAGCCAATAACTGATTTGATTAAATGCATGTACTCTATAAGATGGAACTAGGTTCACCTAATAGTGATTGAATAGCAAAGAACCTGAGACTACATATGCCAGGAACTGAGGGGAAAACCAATACACCATTCTCCTAAGGGGACTTAGCAATAAAATGGCTTCTAGTGACATTCTGCTATTCTCTTTGATCTGTGTCTTATTTAGTTATCATCAGAGAAGCCTCTCCAGCACCAGAGACCCACAGCCAGAAAATCCATAAATAACACAAAACCTTGAAGCACTATGCTCTATATGAGTCGTCTCCATCAAATCTGTCTCCTCATGATTCAGGAAACTCTGAGGGAGAGGAGATGGAAAGACTATAAAAGCCAGAGGGAATGGAGGGCATCAAAGAAACAAGGATATATATATATATATATAAACTTATATGACTATTAACTATTAACACACATATAAACTTAGAAACTGAGGCAGCATGCAAAGGAACTATGGGGGTCTGCACAAGATAAGGTTCTAGAGCAAAAAGAAGTGGACACATACCTGATCCCTAACCCAGAAGCTACTTCTAATTGATAGGCACCTGTAAATGAAAAATTAGTTTTCTCCAAGGGAGTCTCACTAGGTAAACAAACCACTTATAATGGTGGCCCATGCCCTGCAGAAGATGACCAACAGAAAATGAACTCAATGGCATCTTTGGAGGGTCTTTGTTTCATAATATGGAGTCATGGTAATCTTCCCCCCACCCACAAGTGCTTTCTGTATGCATTATGGTGACATCTAGATTGGTGATTTTCTGAGATTTCTTTGTGTATGAACATATGCAGATCTAATCTGTGTTTCTTGTGAGTTTTTCCACCCTTTTCATCCCCTTTTCTATTTTATTTTTTTCCTATTCTGATTTGTTTGATTTTTTTTCTTATTCTTCTTTATTTTATTATTATTACTTAGATGCCTATTTGTTCTCTAAGGAGAGACAAAAGGGGTCTATATCTAGATGAGAGGGAAGGTAGGAAGGAACTTGGAGGGACTAGGGAGAGAAAACAGTAATCAGAATCCATTGTATATTCTGATTATATTGTATCATTAAGGAGCATTTTCGAGTAATTTCAGTATCAAGAGAACATTTATGGTATAAAATAAAAATGAGAAAGTAAAAGATTTCATGTGGAAATATCAATGTATGGTGTATGATAAGTTTAAAGAACTCTATACTTCTTGGCAGCAGAAATGCCATAAAATATATATGTGTGATATTACAAATTTTATTTAAGTCAGATGAAGAATCTTGCTTTGCTACTTGAACCATTAAAGTTTAAGAAGAATATTTTTTAGAGAAAAAGATGTTTGGGGTTGCACCAGCATAGAATCTTAAAACCTCTGCAACTCCAGTTCCAGAGGATCCCATGATCTCTTCTGAGTTCTGTGGGCACCAGGAATAGACACATGCATATATGCTGGCACAATGTTCATACTTACAAATAAAAGAAATAAATGTCTCTTATTAAAGAAGAGAAAAATTACCTTCTTCAAAAAAGCTGTGTTATTTTGATTTCAAGTTTTTCAGCAAATTGATTATTCTCTTATCAGAACTGATTTGTACCAAAGGAGTAATTGTGGGATAGGCATTCACCACAAACTTCTGAACGGTCTGTATGACTGGGTCGTACTTCCATAACAGAACTGAGGTGAATGAGATGATGAAACCCACCCAGTACATGACCACAAAGAAAACTACCATTAGCAAGATGGTCTGGGTGGCCCTTTTCTCAGGGGATGCTCTCAGGTGGCTGATACTATGAAGATGCTTGCATTGCCTCTGATGTCTGCACAAGATAATCACCATGTATGTGCTTGTGGTCACCATGACTCCTACAAGAAATACATCTCTGGACATTGTCACTGTTAACATCAATCCCCTGATGATGTGGTTTATGGGGAGGAGTAAGCAAGATTTTGAGACTTTTATATGGTTGTTTTCACTCACGTTGGTAAAACCAGCAACATGGAAGTACCAAATAACAAATTGAAGGACCAAAGATGGAAAAAGGCATAGATGATGTATTTTTTTAGTTTATACTTAAATTTTGCCAACAAAGAGGTACTGGGACTGATCGTGATAGCCTGGGACACACTCAAAAGGCAGGTGATGAAGATAGAGAGGCCTCTCATCATTCTGTTTATGTAAAAAGTTGTCTTACATTTGAAGTCAGTCCCAAATTTTAGTGACTCTAATATGTCTGCAAGCAAAGTGTCCCCTCCAGTGAGGATCATCATTATGTGAATGAAGGTCAGTTGGCAGGAGATGAGGTCCATCGGCTTAGGTCTGTGACCTAGGATTATGAAAGTATATATAAAAAGGAGAAACATATTGGCTAGGACTCCAAGTCCAGCTTGGAAATAAAGGACAGTATTTGATGAGGACATAAGTGAAAAGACTATTCATCATGAAAGCTGAGAGGGAAAAAAACAAAGAGGAAACATATTTCACATATCTAGAAAAAATTAAAATAGAGTATGCATCAAACTTGTGATCATAGTATATGTATCTCTGTTTATATTTATCCATATTCTGTTTCACCTACTCATTATTGATAGCCTGTGTCTATAACTTTTAATGTTCCAGATTGTACACCATAGCCTAAATATCTATGCTTCATGCTTTACATTTATCTCATATATATACATATATATGTATATATATAATTATCCCATATTATATCCCATATTATAGAAAATTCATGCATTCAAGTGTCATCTATACAGAATGTGCACTTTGTGTGCCTGTATTACCCCTGAATCTCAAGCCTTAGAAATTCAATTCTATTGATTTAAATTGTCTCACTTTGTAATTATTATATAAACCAGTAGTGATGAACACAGAATATTGATCACATTTGTACAACTCAAAAAATATAATGTCATTCTGGGTATAAATATTACAAAAGAATAAAAAAACCTGAGGTGTCAGTCTTAGTACATGATTTCACTGTGTTCTCTTTTGCCACTATCCATGTTTAAACTCATAACTATAATAGAATCACAGTTTTAATTCATGATAATACTACTATTTTAATCAGCAAAATGTCTTTTGCAGTTCATCTGTTTTTATCTTTCATTTTCCAAGAAATCTTACATCCCCAGAATCTGGAATTCATACATATATAGATACAGCTGGAGATTATTAGTGCACTTTCTACACTCTATTCATTGTATAGCAATCAATTATGATACTAAATGGTTTTCCGGTTCAGTTCCCATACAATTTAAACCCTTTGTGAACTCCACTCCAGGTTTAAAACCTAGCTCATAGGCATCACAACAAACACTATTTTTTCTTTGCTTTTTGTGGTGGAAGGAAGTAAGTCATCAACAGTACAATCCCTTAAGACTTTTCCAGCCATCCATATTGTTAATTTACCTACCCGCTCCACATTCTGTATTTTTTTTAAACCCTGAATAATTTATTCATCTTTTACTTTTTTTTAATTTAATTTTATTTTATTTTTTTAATTTACATTCCAAATCACTTCCCCTTTCCCGTTTCCTCCCTCCCCGAAAGTCCCATAAGCCCCCTTCCCTCCCTCTTTTCTCCGTTCAACCCCCTCTCATTACTCTGTCCTGGCGTTCCCCTACATCCAGTCTTTCCAGGACCAGGGGTCTCTCCTTCCATCTTTTTAGAAATCTATTGATATGCTGATTGTGTCTAGGGTATTCTGAGATTCTGGGTCAATATCCCCTTATCAGTGACTTCATACCATGTGTGATCTTTTGTGATTGGGTTACCTCACTAAGGATGATATTTTCAAGTTCTGACCATTTGCCTAGGAATTTCGTGAATTCATTGTTTTTAATTGCAGAGTAGTATTCCATTGTGTAAATATACCACATCTTCTGAATCCATTCCTCCGTTGAGGGACATCTGGGTTCTTTCCAGCTTCTGGCTATTATAAATAAGGCTGCTATGAATATAGTGGAGCATGTGTCCTTATTGCATGCAGGTAAAGTCTCTGGGTTTATGCCCAGGAGTGGTATAGCCGGATCCTCCGGGAGTGTCATGCCCAGTTTTCTGAGGAGCCGCCAGACTGCTTTCCAGAGTGGTTGTACCAGCCTGCAATTCCACCAGCAGTGGAGGAGTGTTCCTCTTTCTCCACATCCTCGCCAACAACTGCTGTCTCCTGTGTTTTTGATCTTAGCCATCCTGACTGGTGTGAGATGGAATCTCAGGGTTGTTTTGATTTGCATTTCCCTAATGACTAAGGATGATGAACATCTCTTTAGGTGCTTCTCAGCCATTAGATATTCTTCAGGTGAGAACTCTTTGTGGAGCTCTGTACCCCATTTTTTAATAGGGTTACTTGCCTCTCTGAAGCCACAATTACACTAATACCAAAAGCACACAAAGATCCGACAAAGAAAGAGAATCTCAGGCCAATCTCTCTTATGAATATCGGTGCAAAAATACTCAATAAAATTCTTGCCAACCGAATCCAAGAACACATCAAAACGATCATTCACCACATTCTGTATTTATCTCACTCACCCTTACTTAAAAACTTGCCCATTTTTAAAATTTTCCTTATCAGATCAATTGTATTCTGCTACTCCCCTTTATTCTCCTCCCAGCTTCTGGATTTACTTCTCTCCTCCTTCCTAAGGAGTTTATCTTTTCCATTTTCCTAATGAGATTACTTGTATAATACCATTTCCCTTTCTTTCCTCTTTCTTCTCCCTCAACTTTCCCAAGTACTCCCCATCCCCTGCTTTCCCATTTTCCTATGAGATCACTTATATTCTACCATTCTCTCTACTGCCTTCACCCCAAGTCCTATCCTAGCAATGGTCCTGTTTTATTTTCCTGGTTTCTGTAGTTTCTACAGACTATATAATTGCATTTGAAGAAGTGGAGCTCTCCAATAAAAGAGAACATGTGACTCTAAGACAAATACATAAATTTTCAATGTTATGACAAACATGAACTCACTGAAGATGACCATAGAGTGATCTTGTTTTGAAATTTCTGTTTTAAAGAGATTTCTTCCCATGCAGTGAAAATCAAGGTCCTCTGTGTTATTATACATCATCAATACCTTTGTTAGTTATTTGTCTTGGTTACCAAGGTCAATTTAATATTGAATTAATTTAATTTAGTACTTTATAGTCAGCTTTATGATAAAATGACTATACTGGCTTGTGTTAAAAACAGTGTCAAATTATATATTCAAGTTCACTTTTATATTTCACATATAGGTGAATGCATGCATGTATGGAAACCAGGCAGAAATTAGTGGATGAGACCACCCTAAACATTTCTGTTTATATGATACCATGAATCACATATTTTATGCTTACATAATTTTTGCTTCTAAAAATCTTAATCTAGTAAAGGGATGGTTTAATACCAATTGCCAGAGTCAAACATTTGCTTCTCTCAGCAACATAAATTTTTAGTAACTATATAGTGATATTGTGTCTTTTTAAAGTTCCTATATGAAAGCTGGGGAGATGATTCAGTGGTTAAGACCATTTTTACTCTTGCAAATGACAGGAGTTCGATTACCAGCGATGACATGTTAGCTCATAACCATCCATAGATCTAGTTCCAGGGGACACATTACCCTATCTAACCCAGGCATTCAAGTGGCAGACAGACATACATGCAGGCAAAACACTCATCTTTATAAATAAAACAAGTATTAAATAAATAAATAAATAAATAAATAAATAAATTCTCTAGGATAAAACTTAATTCAAGCCTTAGTCTGTGAACTGAAAGAACTATAGCTATAGCACAATTCTAATTTTAAAATTGCAAATATATGTAGAGTTATTTATTATTACTTATATATCTTCAACTTATTAATATGACACATGTTATGTATCATACAAAAAGATGATAATATAAGGTAAAAAAATTATCATGTAAAATTTTTTTTATCTGAAAGATATGCAACTCCCCACTCCATATCATATTCATTGCTATGTAAATATTTATCACATACAGAAAATGACACATCTTCTGATTCATCAAGTAGAATTTTTCTCTGGGGTTCACTGAAGCTGAGACTGGATCAGAAAAGACCAGAGCTACAAGGGCTACAAACTGAGTTGTTAACAAATGCATGCTCTGAGAAAAGTATTTTATTTGAAAAAAAATTTACAATGTTGGGGTCAATCTAAATATTTTGTACATTCTAGGAAAGCACTCTAAAACTGTGACATGCAAGCTTGCAAGCCCTGACTTTTTGTTGCTTGCTTGTTTTTTGTTTCTGGTTTTAAGACAAGAGCTCACTATATAGCTGATGCAGGCTTGACCTTGCTATGTAGCCCAAGATGTTCTCAAATTTATGTTCTTTATGCTTCTGCCTCCCAAGTGATGGAATTACTGGTTTGCATATCAATCTGATCCATTCATTTTAATTTAAAAGTTAAATATTTATCAGAGATTAGTATTTGATAACTCTGGCAGTTCTATAACAAATCAACAAAAAGGCTTGTATTAATGTAATGCTAGCTAAAAAGTCAAAAATAGAAGAAAACATCAGAGATAAAACCTACAAAGTTGTACAGTGCCAGGGAGAATTGGATCCTCTATGATACACTGACTATTCACTGTATACACACCTTGCAGTCTATAGGAGTGTGCAGGTTAGGGCTGTTCAGGTTGATATGAAAACACAGGCACACATTCAGAGCAGACACTGTAGATGACAGTTATTGTGTGCTTTGGGTTTCACATTACTTTAAGTTGTAAACTTTATTTGTTGGTACTAAAACTCAAAGTGTATCCATAAACATTCATAATTGTGGAGAAGCCATAACTATGAAATTTATCCAGAGCAAAACACTAAGCAGTCTGTAGGAAGATGTCTGAAGAGAGCTGCAACAAAATTAACCAAGAGTTGCTTCATCCACAGATCTGCATTCTTCTGAGAAAAATAAGCTTACTTTTTCATTGCTGTAATATTTGACTTTAGAAGTCTTGTTTTATGATTGCCTCTGTATTCTGCTTTGTGCAAATGTAATAATATAATGAATATACATGAACATACAAATATCTTAGATCAGAGGTATCATGTTTTTGTACTGTTCTTTGGAAAATGATGTAACTGGAAGCACACAGTCACTGACTAGAATGTTACAGTCTCACACTTGTGAGCCAGTTCCCTGAGATGAAGTAGCAGCAGCAAAAGTGTCTCTGCAAGATTGTGAAGCAGTCACACCCAGATCTTCATCAAAAGTTGCATGGCATGAGTTTGGGAAAGATATGAAAATGTTAACTGAAAATGTGTGTGTGTGTGTGTGTGTGTGTGACATTATTTATTGGACTACTGGGCTTAAGAATAGATAAGTAGCATAGTGTATGTTAGGACTGTGATAATGAATAACTATATCACCTGAGTGAAAAACTGAGGGTTATATCATTATATGCTCATGAGAATAAAATGGAGTTTAAGGAAAATGGAAAATGTGTCCTCTGTTTTTTGGTTGACTTAATGATATCTGCATGCTCTGCTGAGCGCACCGATGAGTTACACAAACTGAAAATTCTGTAATAGTTGCAAACATAACCTAATGTTTATATCATATGGTTTTTGTGGTGTGGCTACTCTGTGGCCAGTGGCTTAATGACATTAACTGACAGTATTTTGAAACAATAATTTTTTTTGTTTTTAAACATTTTAACATATTTTTAAACAATGATTTTATAATTCTATCTTATCCATTTCCACTTTAATTCATTTTTTTCTGTATTATATCAGTGTGTGTGTGTGTGTGTGTGTGTGTCTGAAAGAGAGAGAGAGAGAGAGAGAGAGAGAGAGAGAGAGAGAGAGAGAGAGAAAATTTCACCATGTAGTTCAGACTGACTTTAATCAAACACATAATGCTGCTGCCTTAGTCTTGAAAGTACTGGGATCATAGGCATGTGCCACCACATTTGCCTTAATTGTTGATTTGATTCTCTTATGTACATTAGTAAATACTATTTTAGCAAAATAAAGATGGATTTATGATATTCAGCAGTGAAACAAATTTACTTGGCATTCTTTTGGGGGTATATTTTAGCAAGTAATTGTATTTGCAACGATTAGAGGAAACTCGGGATTTTTACTTTAAGTAATTTAATCCTTCTGGAAAATTTCAAATGTTTTTCAATGCTAATGGAAAACTTACTTATTATAACATCATGTCAATGTTACAAGGTGCAATTTAGAAAACAAGAAATATTAAAACTGAATTTATTTTACTTAAAATACCCAAAATGCAGAAAATTTCCAGTTTACATTTTTGCAAGGATAATTTTACAGAGATTCCATGAATAAATGAGGTAAAGTATTCAGATATTTCTGAGGTATCCAGAAAAGATCATTTTATTAAAACAAATGCAATAGAAAAAACAAATCTATGTAAATAATTTAAATGTATTATATTATGTTAAAAACATCTTTTGTTTTTTTTCTTTTGATTTTTTATTATTTTATTTTATTTTTTTAATATACATTCCAAATCACTTCCCCTTTCCCGTTTCCTCCTTCCCCGAAAGTCCCATAAGCCCCCTTCCCTCCCTCTTTTCTCCATTCAACCCCCTCTCGTTACTCTGTCCTGGCGTTCCCCTACATCCAGTATTTCCAGGACCAGGGGTCTCTCCTTCCATCTTTTTAGAAATCTATTGATATGCGGATTGTGTCTAGGGTATTCCGAGATTCTGGGTCAATATCCCCTTATCAGTGACTGCATACCATGTGTGTTCTTTTGTGATTGGGTTACCTCACTAAGGATGATATTTTCAAGTTCTGACCATTTGCCTAGGAATTTCGTGAATTCATTGTTTTTAATTGCAGAGTAGTATTCCATTGTGTAGATATACCACATCTTCTGAATCCATTCCTCCGTTGAGGGACATCTGGGTTCTTTCCAGCTTCTGGCTATTATAAATAAGGCTGCTATGAATAGAGTGGAGCATGTGTCCTTATTGCATGCGAGTAAAGTCTCTGGGTATATGCCCAGGAGTGGTATAGCCGGATCCTCCGGGAGTGTCATGCCCAGTTTTCTGAGGAACCGCCAGACTGCTTTCCAGAGTGGTTGTACCAGCCTGCAATTCCACCAGCAGTGGAGGAGTGTTCCTCTTTCTCCACATCCTCGCCAACAACTGCTGTCTCCTGTGTTTTTGATCTTAGCCATCCTGACTGGTGTGAGATGGAGTCTCAGGGTTGTTTTGATTTGCATTTCCCTAATGACTAAGGATGATGAACATCTCTTTAGGTGCTTCTCAGCCATTAGATATTCTTCCGGTGAGAACTCTTTGTGTAGCTCTGTACCCCATTTTTTAATAGGGTTACTTGCCTCTCTGGAGTTTAACTTCTTGAGTTCTTTGTATATCTTGGATATTAGCCCTCTGTCGGATGTAAGGTTGGTAAAGATCATTCCCCAGTTAGTTGGTTGCCGCTTTGTCTTTTTGACAGTGTCTTTTGCCTTGCAAAAGGCAATGAATTGAAACTTTCCTAAGAATTCCTAAGTATATGTAACTTTAACAGACTGGAAAATTATTGATAAACATTAAATAAGTTATATTTGTTGGATATTCCTAGCTTAAGTTTCATGTAAACAAATGACTATATCCTGCTAACTTGAGAAAAGTATTAAAATGAGAAAATACAAAATATAATTTAAATATGTCTTAACATTATAAATGCAGTCCTGCAATACAATAAATATGTGTTCTCTGTTTTTCACACTCTATTTCAAGTGTTTTGTGACAGGGATGGAAAACTAACACAATTGCTATTACCTAGGTAGCAACATGTCCTTACAATTATTAGCGTACACACTCAGGATTATCCATAGTCAGATATACTGGTTAAAATAGTTTACTTGGGGTTACTTTTTACATAAGTGTTAGTGTACACCCATTGTAAAAAGAAGTAATGGTTTTCATGACATTTATATTTGATATATAATACCTACTGATCATCTTCATCCTATGACCCTTTCATAACTCTATTCAACCTTCTGCAGGGCCCTGTCTTCTTCCCAATAGACCCCTTCTACTGTCATATATATATATATATATATATATATATATATGTATTATCCTGAGATATTATATTTTCACATTAAGTGAAATCCATGTTCTTTTATAAATCCTTTCACTGATATTTCCAAGTCTGTAGCATTTGTTGAGTTTGCTTATGATACAATATGTCTCAAAAGTAAAATTCTAAGCAGAGAATACTCTAATCACTTATTATAGAAAAACCTGCTTCATTCTAACACCTATTCACAGCTCTCATAATGAAGAATAAAAGAAACACTCACCCAACTGGGCCTTTGATGATAAACATCCTTGTAGAATGAGGCCTTGAGAAGTAGTTATAAGGAAGAAATGTCATCAGTTCATCTCCCTTTAGATGGATAATTATCATGTCATCTGTAAAAGTAAGTTTTGACCTTGAAGTTGTTACAAAGTGGCACCATCAACTGGAAAAGTGAACTTTCTTAATTTTAGGAGAATAGTAGAGTAGGAACAGCTGAGCTTTGGGTTTTGAATATGTGAGATCTTCTCTCCAGGCCATGTGTGGAATAAATGATCCAAGTCCTTGTGCACAAAACAAAAGTACCAATAATAATATCCCACTTAAAAGAAGTAATAAAACATTTTAGCTTCCCCATAGTATTTTTCCTTCTTCCAAAATGTTAACTCCATACTTACTTGACAGTGGCTTCGGGGTCTCACCTAGAAATTAACAGGTCTTTTGAAATGATTAAGAAAATGTTGGGCAGTGGTGGCG
The DNA here is from genome assembly GCA_036184795.1 of Tokudaia tokunoshimensis. Classification (NCBI taxonomy): domain Eukaryota; kingdom Metazoa; phylum Chordata; class Mammalia; order Rodentia; family Muridae; genus Tokudaia; species Tokudaia tokunoshimensis. The sequence goes on along the minus strand of BTHU01000002.1, from coordinate 79,433,150 downwards.
CACGCCTTTAATCCCAGCACTTGGGAGGCAGAGGCAGGCGGATTTCTGAGTTCGAGGCCAGCCTGGTCTACAGAGTGAGTTTCAGGACAACCAGGGCTACACTGAGAAACCCTGTCTTGGAAAAAAAATATTAGCTCCTTCAAACACACCCAGGAAAAGTAATCTTTCTTACAGAGCACACATAAGTGAGGTAATGTATTATCAGCAGAAATTCAATTTAGTTCCTGAGATGTAGCTCAGTTGGTAGAGTGATTGCTGAGAAAGTATTATGTATGTGGGACACTGTAAAAAACAAAAAAATAACCAAAAAAAAAAACCAAAACCAAAAAATATCAAGCCTTCAAATGATAGGTACAAGTAAGGGAGAAGAATTCCAAGTCAAATGGCAAGAGATCTTCAAAAAGATAACAGAGGAAAAATGCCTCTAATTAAGAAAGGTAAACCAAGAGATATACAGTAAGTAAACAGAAGAGAGAGAGGGAGACAGACAGAGGAGAGAGAGAGAGAGAGAGAGAGAGAGAGAGAGAAGAAAATAAAATTTCCATGGTATCTCATAGTTTAAATATACAGAACAAAAAAGTGCACTAAAAAGTGCAAGAGAATAGCAGTGGATCACAAATGGAGGGAAAACCCACCAAAAGAACAGCTAATTTTTCAAGAGAAAATTTTAAAGTCAGAAGAGCCTCGAGCAATACATCCCAAGTCCTAAATAATGTCCCATCTAAAACGATATACCCATAAAAATGACTGCCATGATTGAGGGAGAAAGAAAAGTTTTCTACATTAACAGCCTAAAAAATAATTAAATTCAAGAAACCATACTTCAGGAAAATACATGGAACATTATTTTGACCTGAAAAGAGGAATAATGAAAATATGAAAATATAATTATTAAAACAACAAGTATCACGGAGAACACAACTCCAAAAATCAACATGGTGACCAGAACTAACACATACATTTCAATAATAACTTAAGCATGAATGGCCTCAGTAATTCACTCAAAAATCACCGAGTGATTGAAAGGATCAAGAAAACCCATCTGATTGCTGCCTACAAGAGACACACCATAGTTTTAAACACTATATCAGGGTAAAAGAATGGGCAAAAGTACTCCAATCAAATGGAGCCAGAAAGAAATTAGGAGTCACTATCCAAACATCTGGCAAAATAGTCTTTGCCCTAAAACTGATTAGATGAGATGAAGAGGGACACTTCATTCTAATCAAGGGAACAGTGAACCAAGAAGAAACTACTACCTTAATCCATACACCAAATTCAGGGATACCTAAATTCTTTGATTTTTGTTTCTAAGATTTTAAAAAATTGTTAATTATCCATTTGTGAATTTCACATCGTGTATCAGAATCCATCTCCCCTTGTACTGGCCCTCCACCATTGCAAACTCCCTCCCAACCAAGAAAAATAATCTCATTATGGAATCTGTCATGTGTCACAGTTGTCCCACAGTATTCATTTTTGTCTACACTTCTTTCTTACAAATTTCATTGCAATGAAATGCTCTGGTATGAAGCCTCTGGCCTCTGCTACTCTATCAATACTGGAACCTCACTGAGACTCCTCTCGGATATCTTGTTGTTGCCCTGTGTCATGGAGATCCTGAAGTTCTGGCTTTGTAGACCATGCACTTTCTGCACAGTGGGAGTTCATTGATAGGGTAGATGTTGAGGCAGGCCAATTCAAAGGCCTGCATCTGGGCCTGAGAGATACCTGAGCTTGTCAGCCTGCTGACTCACACTTTTATTCCCTTGTAGCCAGATCATCCACAACCCTGCAATCAGGGCCAGCTATATCCTGCTGCCCAGTTGAGATGCAGGGCTTGCTTCCCAAGTGTTGCAACATGTGAGGGATAGGGATAGCTCTGTTGAGGCCAACTTTCCCACCACCTCTGGTGGTAAGGGCAAAAGGGAGAGGAGGGGATCTTTCCTTTTTCTAAGCCTTTACACAGGAGACAAAAAACAAGACCAGCTCTCCCACATTCAAAACCTCAGAGACAACTCTCTTGTAACTCCCACATCCCAGGTTAGCTCTACTGTGCTGCATAGGAGAGGAGCAGGGCCAGATCTTCTGAGTGCTAAAACTGGTGAAGGAAAAGCCCAGCTCTCCTCTTTCATGACCCCAGAGCCAGGTCTCTTGCCTGCCATAGTAGGTAAGGGGACATGGGGAAGATGGGTATCTCGCCCGGTCCAAGCTACCAGAGTAATAAAGTCAGCTCTCTCACATTGAATCCTTAGGGTTGGCTCAACTGCAACTCCCAAAATATGCAGGGAACTCTCTGGAGTACTGAGACTAGCTAGGGGTGGGGTCAGTTCACTTGCTCTCAGGCTTCTAGGGCCAGCTTTCCCAGGTTGCCCAGGTGAGGGGTGGGGCCAGTTCCTCACAATCCTCAGACATCAACATGTCCCTAGTGGTAGTCCAAACCACAGATGTCCTACACTTTGGTGGTAGCAGACCACTACTGCAGGGCCACAGTACTAGGCACCACCCTTACCCACCAGTGTCAGCACAGGCCAAGACCCCATCGTGGTCCCAGGTGGCATCACTGGCTGCTCATATCGGGCTGTTTTTTTCTTTTTGAACTGACATTGAGTTCAGCCTTTCTTAGTCGTGCTCACATCCTATCTCACATCCTATTGTTTCTCTTTCTATTTGTCCATCACTTACTTACTCTTTTAACTAGCATCCAGGTCTGAGTATCTGAGATATTTCCGGAGTGATTTTAGGAATCCTATGCCCTGTTAGCCCTCTAATGAATTATGGTGTTTGGCGGGGGTCTTCTTGAGCATGGCTCCCCTCTTCCCCCAGGTCTGGGCAGTGCCAGACTGGTGTTCATATCAGGTTAGCTCCCTTTCTGGGCACCATGGCAGTCTAATTGTTGCCCCAGGCTCACTCATCTCCTGACTCAGCCATGTGGCCACTTTCCCAGGGACTGTGGGCCCAGATTGGGACCTTCTAGCTAGTCTCTGGCTAGTCCTAGCCTGCCTGGTTCCAGAGTGGTTGTTGTCTTAGGTAGCTCCCTGTTCATGGCAGAATCATAATGGTCCCAGGCTCTGTTTTTTTTCGGGGAATGGTTGACTACTAATCATTCAAATGTGAGAACACTGAGCATAGACATGGCCTCTTCTCTGACACCTCCTGACACACATATGACACAGCAGCTAAAACAGGAATGCTTCTATTGGGCAGGGGGACACCCAAATTCTTTAAACAAACAAACAAACAAAAAACAAACAAACACTACTTCTGGATTAAAAGACACAGATTAACATCAATCCAGTAACTGTAAATGATTTTAATACCTAACTTTCTCCAATAGACAGAACATCTGGAGAAAAATAAACAGAAACATCAAATAAATAGATGACACTTACACATCAAATTTACTTCACAGATGTTTACAGAATATTCTAACCAAACATCAAAGAACACAAATTTTACTTTCAGCAATAGTCACTTTTCAAACTTAGATCACATTCCGAAACAAAAAACAAATCATTAAAAATCAAAATTTGAAATGACTCGTATCCAATTTGACCACACTGCAATAAAATGCAATATTCACATAGATAGATGATAGATAGATAGATAGATAGATAGATAGATAGATAGATAGATAGATAGAACCCAACTTAACAAAGTCAGAAGTGAATGAATAGGGAAATATTATAAGAGACAAAAAAGGAATTCAAAATATTGTAAGAGGATATTTTAAAAACATCTACTCCCTTAAACAGGGAAAATCTAAGGGAAGTGTATGATTTTCGAGATTCTGTCAAATCACATCAAACCAATAAGTCAACAATCTAGACAGGCCAGTAACAAATGAGGAAACTTAAATAATAATAAAAGCTTTCCAGCCAAGGAAATACTAGAACTCAATAAATTCACAGCAGAATGTCTAATAGACATTCAAAGGAAGTCTAGAACCCTTCCTTCTCACACTATTTTTTTAAAAACACAAAGAAACTTAAGGATCATTCTCAAACTACTTCTCCAAAGCCAGTGTAACTTTAAAACCAAAACAAAGTAAGACTTGACAAAAGAGGAAAACTACAGACTGATATCCCTGAGGAAAATAGACTAAATAAATAGATTAATTAATTAAACAGTTGCAAACAAAACACAGGCATACATAAAAATAAAAGGAAGGTCTACCCCATGGTCATTCTGTCTTTCTTCCTGAAATGTAGGGATGGCTCAACATATAAAAGTTAGCAAATGTAACAAACCACATAAAAGGACTTAAAGACAAAAGCCACATGATTGACTCAATAAATTCAGACAAAGCCTTTGGAAAATATAATACAAATTTATGATAAAAGTTCTAGTTAATATAGGACTAGAGAGAACATGCTTCAACCCTAATAAAAGGTGTTTGCAAGAAACCCACAGCAAGCAATGTCTTAAATGCAATCCTACTGAAATCTGAAATGAAACACTATCCTCACACCTTTTCAACATGGTGCTCAAAAGAATAGCAGGTTCTATAGGCAGGAAAAGGAAATTAAATAGGGAAAGTAGTCAAAATATCCTTATTTGCAGATGACATGAACTTTACATAAGAGGTCCCCAAATTCTCAGAACATTTCTGGAAGTGATAACCAAATTCAGCAGTGTGGCCGCATACAAAATCAACTTGCACAAATCAATTGGTTTTCTATATAGCAACAATAACACATACACAGGTAATCAAGGACACATTCCTATTCACAATAGCCTTGTAGAAAAGGAAATATCTAGAAACAAACCTAACCAAAGAACAAATGATTTCAAAAATGAAAACTTTAAACACACAAACACATACACACAGACTAAAAAACCAAAGTTTGTTCTTTAAAAAAAATCAATAAGATTGACAAACTCTTAGCAAAATTCTGAAAAAAGGTGGAAAAAGATGATCAAAATAACAAAATTCAAATTGAAAATATAGATAGAACAAAATACCAGAGAAATTCAGAGAATTATAAAGATTTACATTAAAATTTTATACTCCAACAAATTGGAGAATCTAAAATAAATGGTAATTTTCTTGATAAATACCACCTGATGAAGTTAAATTAAGACCACATAAGCAACTTAAACAGAACTATAACCTGTAATACATTAGAATCACTAATTAAAAGTCTCCTAATCAGATTTTAGGACAGAATTCTACTAGACTTACAGAGATAAGTTAACCACAATACTCCTCAAATTATGTACCAACTTAGAAACAGGAGGAACACAGTCTAATTCTTTCATGAGTTCCAGTTACCCTGATCCAGAAGGCACAAAAAGACCCAACAAAAAAAGAATTGCAGACCAGTTTCCCTTATGAACATATATGAAAATTTCTGAAAACTACTTGGAAACTGAGTCCAAGAACCCATCACAAAGATCATCCACCATGATCAAGAAGGCTTCCATGTCAGAGATGCAGGGATTTCAACATACATAAATCAATAAATCTAATACATCAAGATAAATACACTGAAAGACAAAAGAGTTTTCAATCTGTTTGATGAAAGACACATCATCATCTCTTTAGATGAAGAAAAGACCTTTGACAAAATCCAACACCTCTTCATGAGAAAAGCCCTTGAGAGATTAGGGATACAAGAAACAATGACATGATAAAGGTAATTTATAATAAATCATGGTCAACATATTTTGATTGAAGAGAGAGAGGTATTTGCAGCAAAATCAAGAACAGCACAGGAACTTTCAATCTTTCTATACTTGCTCAATATGGTACTTGAATTCTTAACTAGAATAATATGAAAACTGAAGAACATAAAGGGACTACAAATAGGAAAAAAATCCATAACACCATTTTTTTTTTTGCAGGGGATATGATTGTGTACATAAGTGACACTAAAATTCTACCAGGAAACTCCAATAGCTAATAAACACTTTCAGCAAAGTAGCAGGCTATGAGATTAAACACAAACCCCAGTAACCCTCCTATATACAAATGACGAATAGGCTGAGAAATAGCAAAGAAGGGGAACAACATTTTCACGAGAGCCTCAAAAAATATAAATTATCCTGGGGTAGCTCTAAGCAAGCAAGTAAAAAAACAAGTTTTTATTGTTTAATAAAAACTTTAAGACATTGAAGAAGGAAATTGCAGAGATATCAAGAGATGGAAAGGTTTCCCAGGCTAATGGATCAGTAAGATTAATATAAAAATGGCCATCTTATAAAATACAAACTACATATTAAATGAAATGTCCGTCAAAATTCCACCACAATTCTTCACAGAAGTTGAAAACATGATTTTTAGTGTTATAAGGAAGCAGAAAACTTTCTGGAAAACTAAACATTCCTTTATGATAAAAGAAATGCTTGAAACAATCTTAGATTTTATTTAAAATGTGATACTAATAAACAAAGCATAGTATCAACACACGAAAGACATGTTTATTAATGGAATCAAATTGAAGACCCAGACAGAAGTTTACATACCTATAGACACCTTAGTTTTTGTGGAGAATCCAGAAATACACATCAGAAAAAAGGACATCTTCAACAGATGGTGCTGGTCAAACTGGGAGGCTGTGTGTAGACAAATGTAAGTAGAGTCATGCTTATTACACGGCAAAAACCTCAAACCTATAAACCAAAGAAAACTCACCATAAGGCCACACACACACAAAATCTGATAGAAGAGAAAGTGGAAAAATAGCTTTAAAGACATAGGTGCAGGAAAAGACTTTATGAACAGAATATTGGTAACACAGGCATTAAGAATAACAATTAATAAATAGAACCTCATGAAACTGAAAATATTCTGTATGGCAAAAGATGACAACATTTAAACAAAGCAGAATGCTACAGAATGGGGAAAGACTTCTAACAACTACACATCTGATATATTGGGAATATATAAAAAATTAAAATATTTTATGGACATTCAGGAAACAAATATCCAATCAAAACATGGGGTGCAGATATAAATCAGAGAATTTTCAAAAGTGGAAGCTCAGATGGCATAGAATAAATCAATGAAGTGTTCATCACCCTTAGTCATCAGGGTCACTAAATTAAAGGTCACCAAATTTAAGCTACTTTGAGATTTCATGTTACATGTTAAAATGGATAAGATGAAAAAAACAAATGATAGATTATCCTGGTGATGATGTCCCATAAGGGGAACACTCATCCCTTGCTGGTGGGAGAGCAAACTTGTGTGTCTACTAGGGAAATCAGAGTGGTAGTTCCTCTGGAACTGGGAGATTATCTATCTCAAGAACCAGTTATACCACTCCTGGGCATATACGCAATGGATGATTCATTCTATTACATTCAAAATTTGCAAAATTTGCAAAATATACAAAATTTGCTCAATGATGTTCATTACTATTCTATTAATAATAGCCAGAAATTAGTAACAAACTAAATGCTCTTCAGCAGATGAATGAATGAAGAATATGTGTGGTACATTTATGCAATGAGATATTACTAAACCATTAAAAATAATGAAATAATGAAATTCATAGGGAGATGGGATGAAGCTTGGAAAAAAATTGTCTGGATTGAGGTAATCCATACCTGTACAGACAAACATGGTGTATGTTCACTTACATGTGGATTTTAGTTGTAAGTCACTGATAAACAAACTGCAATTCATATAATTACAAAGTTAGATATAGAATAAGGATCTAAGGGATACAAATGAATTTCCTTAGGAAGGGGAACTAGAATAGGTAGTTATGGATAGACTGGAGATAGGGCAGAATGGGTGGATTACACAGAGATGGGATATGAAAGAGGGGACAAAAAAGTGAATGCAAGGAGGGACAGTGGAAACCAACATTAGAGGGGCATTATGGGAACTTAACGCAGTAGAAGCTTCATAAGTGTGTGAGTGTGTGTCTGTGTGTGTATCTGTGTGTGTGTGTCTGTGTGTGTGTGTCTGTGTGTGTATCTGTGTGTGTGTGTGTTTGTGTGTATAATAAAATTGCCAATAATAGAGTTTTAGAGCTGAAAGGAAAAGCAGACATAAGAACCTATCCCTAACACAGAAGCAATCTCCACCTGAGAGAGTCAGGTGGAGATAATGTTGAGTCAAGACATTCTGTTTTTATTGAGTTTGTTTTGCTTTTGCCTTACAGGTCCTTTGTGTGTGCTTGTGTGTTTGCATATATATATAGCTAGCACCTTTGTGGTTTTTATTTTATTTTATTATTATTATTATTATTTTATTTTTTGAGATTCCTGTGTGCCCGAACTTGTATGTCTCTGCATATTTATGTCTTTCTAGTGTTCTTTGGCTTTTTTTCTTGTTTCTATTTTTATAAAAGTGGTTTGTTTTATTTTACCTTATGGTAGCTTGTTTTATTTTATTATTACTATCTAGATGCCTATTTCTTTTCTTTTTTTTAAATGTTTTTATTTTTTGGTTTTTTGAGATAGGGTTTCTCTGTATAGCACTACCTGTCCTGGAACTCACTCTGTAGACCAGGCTGGCCTCAAACTCAGAAATCCACCTGCCTCTGACTCCCAAGTGCTGGGATTAAAGGCATGAGTCCCCACTGCCAGGTGCATATATTTTTTTTCTAAGGAGAGAAAGAAATGTTATGTATCTAGATGGTGGGAACATAAGAAGGAACTGGGAGGGAATGGAAAACTCTAATCAGAATATATTGTTCAAAAAAAATCAAATTTCAACACACAAAAAGATTTAAATCAGAGTATAGTAGTGAACACTTGAAATCCCAGAGCTGGAGAAGCAAAGAATACCTGGAACTATCATCTTTCTCTGTTTGATAAGCCAGAAGTAACAGTGAGAGATACTCTGTTAAAATCCAAGGTAAATGGCTTCTGAAGAACATTGCCAAAGTTGTCTTTAGAACTTCATGTACATGTACACATTTACACACATCCTTCATCTGTGCACAAACACATGCATATATATATATATATATACAAAGACATATTTACAACAGGCTTGTGGATAAAAACAATTTTATTTATAAATAAATTTTAATAACTGTAGATGAAGTGCAAATACAAGGGCACATGAACTTTTCATATAGGACTTAAGTAATGATGGTATAAAGAATGGAAAATTTAAATTCATACTATTATTTTGGATGAAGAGAAATTATAATTAGGAAACATGTTACCCATCAGATCCTGGACCAAGACTCTGGGGGAAGCCCTAGCTCCACAAAGGCCAGGCAGGCACCAAGAACCTGAGGCAAGCCCACTGACCACTGACCACCCATATTTCCTCAGTGCCCATCCAGAGCACCCTAACCATCCTTCTCCTCCTCATTAGCATATCTAGTCCCCAATTCTAGTTGGGACACACTGATGAACAGGAGGCCATTCTTTCCACCAGTACTCCAACTCCAGCAGAGGGCCCCTGCTTGACCAGATGCCACAAGGCCACCAGATATTCAGGTAGCACACCTGCCTAAGCACTATTAGCACTAAGTGCTCACCTAGCCTACCCCAATTATCCCACCACTCCTCATCATCATACCAGGGCCCCTACCTCCTGGTGAAGACTCCCTGCTGGACCAGAGGCCACAACAACCATCAGAAATCCGGGCCCCAAATTGGACTGAGCCCCTTTGACTACTCAACCACAGACTACTTAGGCCAGAAGATTAGAGAGGACAGAAATCAAGTAGGAAAAACACCTATTCAACAAAGACAAACTCAGAAATTGGCACCTCCACCTATTATTACCCTAAACTCAGATGCCTAGATGCCAGTGTAAGAACACAATCACCAAAAGCCAGGGCAATATGTCACCACAACAACTCAGTAATTCTACCACAGCAACCCCTGAATGCTCCAAGATAACCAAAACCCAAGAAAACGACATTAAAACAAACTTAAAGAAGATGGAGATTCCTTAGTAGGAAATGAATAAATTCCATAAAGAAATTGAGGAAAAGACAAAGAAAAAATTAAAGGAAATGAATGAACCTTAAGGAAAGTCAAGAAAAAAACAAACAGTTGAAGGAAATGAATAAAACTGTTCAAGACTTGAAAGTAGAAATAGAAACATTAGGTGTTTCTCGGTCATTCGATATTCCTCAGGTGAAAATTCTTTGTTTAGCTCTGTACCCCATTTTTAATAGGGTTATTTGGCCCTCTGGAATCTAGCTTCTTGAGTTCTTTGTATATATTGGATATTAGCACTCAGATGTAGGGTTGGTAAAGATCTTTTCCCAATTAGTTGGTTGCCGTTTTGTCCTTTTGACAGTGTCCTTTGCCTTACAGAAACTATATTTTTATGACGTCCCATTTGTCAATTCTTGATCTTAGAGCAAAAGCTATTGAGCAAAAGCGATTGGAGTTCTGTTCAGGAAATTTTCCCCTGTGCCCATGTACCCAAGGCACTTCCCCAATTTCTTTTCTATTAGTTTCAGTGTTTCTGGTTTTATGTGGAGGTCCTTGATCCACTTGGACTTGAGTTTAGTACAAGGAGATAAGAATGGATCGATTTGCATTCTTCTGCATGTTGACCTACAGCTGAACCAGTACCATTTGTTGAAAAGGCTATCTTTTCTCCACTGGATGGTTTTAGCTCCTTTGTCAAAGATCAAGTGACCATAGGAGTGTGGGTTTTCTGGGTTTTCAATTCTATTCCATTTATCTACATGCCTGTCACTGTACCAATACCATGAAGTTTTTAACACTATTGCTTTGTAGTACAGCTTGAGGTCTGGGATACTGATTCCCCCAGAAGTTCTTTTACTGTTGAGAATAGTTTTAGCTATTCTGGATTTTCTTTTATTCCAGATGAATTTTTGAATTGCTCTTTCTAACTCTATGAAGAATTGAGTTGGGATTTTGATTGGGATTGCATTGAATCTGTATATTGCTTTTGGCAAGATGGTCATTTTTTACTATATTAATCCTGCCAATCCATGAGCATGGAAGATTTTTCCATTTTCTGAGGTCTTCTTCAATTTCCTTCTTCAGAGACTTTGAGTTCTTGTCATACAGATCTTTCACTTGTTTGGTTAGAGTCATGCCAAGATACTTTATATGGTTTGTGGCTATCGTGAAGGGTATCATTTCTCTTACTTCTTTCTCAGCCTGCTTATTCTTTGAGTACAGGAAGGTTACTGATTTGCTTGAGTTGATTTTATATCCAGCCACTTTGCTGAAGTTGTTTATCAGCTGTAGGAGCTCTCTGGTGGAGTTCTTTGGGTCACTTAAGTATACTATCCTGTCATCTGCAAAGAATGATAGTTTGACTTCTTCCTTTCCAATTTGCATCCCTTTGACCTCCTTATGTTGTCTAATTGCTCTACCTAGAAATTCAAGTACTATATTGAAAAGATATGGAGAGAGAGGGCAGCCTTGTCTAGTCCCTGATTTTAGTGCAATTGCTTCAAGTTTCTCTCCATTTAGTTTGATGTTGGCTACGTTTGCTGTAAATAGCATTTGCTATGTTTAGATATGGGCCTTGAATTCCTGATCTTTCCAAGACCTTTAGCATGAAAGGATACTGAATTTTGTCAAATGCTTTCTCAGCATCTAACGAGATGAGCATCTGGTTTTTTTCTTTGAGATTGTTTATATAGTGGATTACATTGATGGATTTCCTTATGTTGAACCATTCCTGCATCCCTGGGATGAAGCCTACTTGATCGTGGTGAATGATCCTTTTGATGTGTTCTTGGATTCGGTTGGCAAGAATTTTATTGAGCATTTTTGCATCGATATTCATAAGAGAGATTGGTCTGAGATTCTCTTTCTTTGTCGGATCTTTGTGTGATTTTGGTATTAGCATAATTGTGGGTTCATAGAACGTTTTGGGTAGTGTTCCTTCTGTTTCTGTTTTGTGGAATTGTTTAAAGAGTATTTGTGTTAGGTCTTCTTTGAAGGTCTGATAGAATTCTGCTCTAAAACCACCTGGTCCTGTGCTTTTCTTGGTTGCAAGACCTTCAATGACAACTTCTATTTCTTCAGGGGTTATGGGACTGTTTAGATGGTCTTTTGATCCTGTTTTAAATTTAATATATGGTATCTGTCAAGGAAATTGTCCATTTCCTCCAGATTTTCCAGTTGTGTCAAATATAGCCTTTTGTAGTAGGATCTGATGATTTTTTTGAATTTCCACAGTTTCTATTGTTACATCTCCGTTTTCATTTCTGATTTTGTTAATTTGGGTGATGTCTTTGTGTCCTCTGGTTAGTCTGGCTAAGGGTTTATCTATCTTGTTGATTTTCTCAAAGAACCAACTCCTAGTTTTGTTGATTCTTTGTATTGTTCTATTTGTTTCTTCTTGATTAATTTCAGCCCTGAGTTTGATGATTTCCTGCCTTCTATTCCTCTTGGGTGTATTTGCTTCTTTTTGTTCCAGGGCTTTCAAGTGTGCCATTAAGCTGCTAATGTATGCTATCTCCAGTTTCTTTTTGGAGGCCCTCAGGGCTATGAGTTTTCCTCTTAGCACTATTTCATTGTGTCCCATAAATTAGGGTATGTTGTGCTTTCATTTTCATTAAATTTTAAAAAGTCTTTGATTTCTTTCTTTATTTCTTCCTTGACCAAGGTATCATTGAGTAGAGCATTTTTCATCTTCCATGTGTATGTGGTCTTTCTGATGTTTTTGTTGCTATTGAAGACCACCCTTACTCCATAATGATCTGATAGGAGGCATGGGATTAGTTAGATCTTCTTATATCTGTTGAGGTCTGTTTTGTGACCAAATTACATGTTCGATTTTGGAGAAGGTACCATGAGGTACTGAGAAGAAAGTATATTCTCTTGCTTTAGGATGAAATGTTCTGCATATATATATATATATATATATATATATATATATATATATATATTAAATCCCTTTGGCCTAAAGCTTCAATTAGTTTCACTGTGTCCCTGTTTAGTTTCTGTTTTCCTGATTGGTCCATTGCAGAATGTGGAGTGTTGAAGTCACCTACAATTAATGTGTCAGGTGCAATGTGTGCTTTGACCTTTAGTAAAGTTTCTTTTGCCAATGAAGGTGCCCTTGCCTTTTGAGCATAGATATTCAGAATGGAGAGTTCTTCTTGGTGGATTTTTCCTTTGACCAGTATGTAGTGCCCTTCTGTGTCTTTTTTATGACTTTAGGTTGATAGTCAATTTTATCTGATTTTAGGATGGCTACTCCAGCTGGTTTCCTGTGACCATTTGCTTGTAAAATTGTTTTCCAGGCTTTTACTCTGAGATAGAGTTTATCTTTGACACTGAGGTACATTTCCTGTATGCTGCAAAATGCTGGGTCCTGTTTACATGTCCAGTCTGTTAGTCTATGCCTTTTTATTGGGGAATTGAGACCACTGATGTTAAGAGATATTAAGGAAGAGTGATTAGTGCTTCCTGTTATTTATGATGTTATTTTTATGTTTGAGTGGTTATCTTCTTTTGGGTTTGATGACAGAACGTTAATATCTTGCTTTTTCTAGGGTTTAGTTTCCCTCCTTGTATTGGCGATTTCCCCCTATTATCCTTTGCAGGGCTGGGTTTGTGGAAAGATATTGTGTAAATTTGGTTTTATCATGGAATATCTTGGATTTTGCATCTATGTTGATTGAGAGTTTTGCTGGATATAGTAATCTGGGCTGGCATTTGTGTTTCTCTTAGAGTCTGTGTGAGAGCTGCCTGGGATCTTCTAGCTTTTATAGCCTCTGGTGAGAAGTCTGATGTAATTCTGATAGGTCTTACTTTATATGTTACTTGGCCTTTTTCTCTTGCTGCTTTTAATATTCTTTCTTTGTTTAGTACATTTGGTGTTTTGATTATTATGTGACGGGAGGTATTTCTGTTCTGGAGTTATATAAGCTTCTTGTATGTTCATGGGCATCTCTCCTTTTAGGTTAGGGAAGTTTTCTTCTATAATTTTGTTGAAGATATTTACTGGCCCTTTAAGTTGCTAATCTTCACTCTCATCTATACCTATAATCCTTAGGTTTGGTCTTCTCATTGTGTCCTGGATTTCCTGGATGTTTTGGGTTACACGTGTTTTGCATTTTGCATGTTCTTTGACTGTTGAGTCAATGCTTTCTATAGTATCTACAGTATCTGAGATTCTTCTTCTATCTCTTGTATTCTATTGTTGATGTTTGAATCTATGACCCCTGATTTCATCCCAGGGTTTCCTATCTCCACAGTTGTCTCCCTTTGTGATTTCTTAGTTGTTTCTACTTCCTTTTTTAGATCCTGGATGCATTTGCTCAGTTCCTTTGCTTGTTTGTTTGTGTTTTCCTGTAATTCTTTAAGATATTTTTGTGTTTCCTCTTTCAGGACTTCTGCCTGTTGACCCAAGTTCTCCTGTATTTCTTTAAGCATTTTTTGTGTTTCCTCTTTATGGGCTTCTTTTTTTCTGTTGACCCATATTCTCCTGAATTTCTTTAAATGATTTTTGTGTTTCCTTTGTAATGGCTTTTACCTGTTGATTCATGTTCTCCTGTACTTCTTTAAGAGATATATTTATGTCCTTCTTATAATCCTCTAATAGCATCATGAGATGTGATTTTAATTCCAAATCTTGCCTTTCTGGTGGGTTGGGGTATCCAGGACTTGCTGCTGTCGGCGTGTTGGGTTCACATGGTGCCATATTGCCTTGATTTATGTTAGTAAAGTTCCTACATTTGCATTTTGCCATCTGGCTATCTCTGGTGTTAGTTGGTCCTGCTGTCACTGGCCAGTGCTTGAACATCCTGTGAGCCTGCAAGGCTATTTTGGCACCCCTGGATGACCGGGTTTCCCCTGGCCCAGATTGCTGAGGGGCTGCCCTCGTCCTGGGTGCCATTGTAGCCCTGGTGTGCCTTGCCCCAAGTGATGTTATTCTTGGGATATCTCTGTGTATCTGGAGTCTCTCTCTGGTCTATCACCTGAGCAAAGATGGAAAAAACTGCTGTACTCCCTCCAGGTATGGGTCACCCTGCAGGGCAAATATCCCACAGCAGAGCTGGTGCTCAGACGACCACAGATCTGCCCAGCTTTTGGGCACAGGCAGAACCCTAGCTGGCTGTGTCCCAAGCAATGTTATACTCGGGATATCTCTGTGTACCTGGAATCCCTGTCTGCTCTGTCACCAGAGCAAAGATGGTGAAGGCTGACAAGAAAATATCTTTAACAAAATCATAGAACAAAAATGTCCTAATCTAAAGGAGGAGACGCCTATAAGGTACAAGAAGCCTACAGAACACCAAATACATTGGACCAGAAAAGAAATTCTCTTCACCAGTTAATAATCAAAACACTAAATATAGAGAACAAAGAAAGTTTATTAAAACTTGCAAAGGAAAAAGACCAAGTTAGATATAAAACCTTATCTGTTAGAATTACATCAACTTCTCAGCAGAGACTGTAGAAGCCAAGAAGTCCTTGACAAATGTCCCACAGTCTATGAGAACCCATCTCAGACTACTCTACCCAGAAAACTTTCAATTACCAAGGAATTTTTTTGGAATTACCAAAAAAAAAGCTATTCCATGATAAGGTTAAATGTAAAACAGTATTTTTCCAGAAATTTAGCCTTACAAAAGGTACTAGAAGGATATTTCCAACCCAAGGAAGTTAACTACACCCATAGAAAAATAGGAAATAAATGATCTCACAGTAGCAAACCAAAAGAAGAGAAATACACATACACACACAAACACACACACACACACACACACACACACACACAACAACTCTACCACCACTATCACCACCACCACCACCACCACCACCAACAACAACAACAACAACAGCAAAATAACAAGAATAAACAATCATTGGCCATTGATATCTCTTACTATCAGTGGATACAATTCCCCAATAAAAAGACACAAACTAAAAGAATAAATGGAAAACTAGGATCTATCCTTCTACTGAATACAAGAAACACACCACAACATCTAAGATAGACAGTAACACAGAGTAAAGGGTTTGAAAAAAGATTTTACAATAAAATGTATCTTAACAAACAAACTGTAGCAATTCTAATATTAATGCAGGCCTCAAACCAAAATCAACTAAAAGAAATGGGGAAGAACACTACATATTCATCAAAGCAAAATTCACCAAGATGACCTTTCAAGTTTTAACATCTATGACCCAAATGCAAGAGATCATGTTTGTAAAGGAAACACTACTGAAGCTTAAACCACACACTGATAATGGAGTGTTCAAAACCCTACTCTTACCAACACATAAGCCATCAAGAAAAAAGCTAAACAAAGAAATTTTAGGGCTAACAGATGTTATGTATCAAGTAGACCAAGCATATATTTACAGAACATTTCACCAAAACACAAAGGAAATACCTTCTTCTCAGCAAGTCAGGGAACTTTCTCCAAAATTGACCATATACTTGGTCACAAAGCAAGTTTCAACAGATATTAAAAATTGAAATAACACTCTACATCCTATCAGACCACCACAGATTAAAGCTGGATATGATATCATCAACAACAGAAACAATGGACAGCCCACAAACTCATGGAGATTTATTTAACAACTCTCTGCTGAATGACTACTAAGTTAAGACAGATATTACAAAAACACAAAACAAAACAAAACAAATCAATTAAAGACTTCCTAGAAAAAGTTCAATATAAATGAATGTACAACATACGCAAACTTATGGGACACAATGTAAGCAGTGTTAAGATGAATGTTCATAGTAGTCATTAAATGTCTCTCAACAACAACAACAACAACAACAGCAGGAATAACACCAGCAACAGCAGCAACAGTAACAGCAACAACAAAAACAACAGCATCCCTGGGCCAGGAGTTTTAGTGTAGAATACTTCCCGATATACAAACAAGAGCTAATACCAATACTCCTCAAACTATTAAACAGAATAGAGAAAGAAGAAATATTGCCAAACTTATTCTAAGAGGTCAGAGGCTCCCTAATAACTAAACCACACAACAACTCAACAAGGAAAGAAAATTTCAGACAAATTTCCCTTATAAAGATGGATGCAAAAATAATCAACAAAATACTTGCAAATGAATCCAAAAACTCATCAAAAACATAATCCAGCTTAATCAAAGAGGTTTTATCCCAGGAGTGCAAGGATGGTTCAACATATGAAAACCTATCAACATAATCCACCATTTAAACAAACTGATAAAAAAATCACATGAGCATTTCATTAGATATTGTAAAGGGCTCTGACTAAATCCAAACCTATTCACGTTGAGAGTTTTAGAGAGATCAAGGATCTAAACATAATAAAAGCAATATACAGCAAACCAATAGCCACAAGAACATTGTTCAACTATGTGCACAACAGTTGTATTAATAATAGACAGAAACTGGAAATAACATAGATGACTCTCAACCTACGAATGGATAAAAGAAAATGTGGTAAATATACACAATAGACTATTACTCAGTTGTTAAAAATAATGACACCATGAAATTCATAGAATTTCAGATGAATAGAACTAGAAAAAAAATCATCTCAAGTATGGTAATCCAGGCTCAAAAAGACAAATATCATGTGTACTCTCTTATAAGTGAACATTAACTATAAAATAATAGATGATCATGTTTCAATGCACAGACCCAGAGAGGCAAAGTAACAAAGAAGGCATGGATCTCCCTGAAAAGGTGAAAAAGAATAGAATTTGCAGGTAAACAGGAGTAACAGTAGGGATGGGAAAAGGAGGGATCAGGCAGAGTGTGGGAGGGATGGAGGGAGAATATTAAAACAGATAACTGTAATTAGGCAGTGGTTGGGAGGGGTGATATAGAAACCTAATTAAGTGGAAACTCCCAGGTATATATGAGAGTGATCTTACTGAAGCTTCCTAGTAATGTGGGACTTGGATCCTGAACTGGTAATCTTCTATAATTAGGCAAGACTCATAGGAGAGGGGCTGGGATATCAACTGAGCCACAAAACTTTCTACCTACAATATGTCCTGCCTGAAAAATGTCTTGAGGCAATGGTGACACTGAACTTGTAGGAGTGACTAACCAATGTCTGGTAGAATGTTAGACATATAGCCCTGGAGGTAGTCCATGCTGCCCGCATCACCAGGAACCAGAGAGAGGACTGCCCACAGACCCATGACAAGAACAAACACAACTGGAAAAAAATCAATGAAATGATTTCTAATGATATTTTCCAATGCTAGAGATTACCACCC
This sequence comes from Tokudaia tokunoshimensis, assembly GCA_036184795.1. Taxonomy (NCBI): domain Eukaryota; kingdom Metazoa; phylum Chordata; class Mammalia; order Rodentia; family Muridae; genus Tokudaia; species Tokudaia tokunoshimensis. The sequence goes on along the minus strand of BTHU01000002.1, from coordinate 79,415,039 downwards.
ATCCCGATTGTCACCAGAGAAGCATCATCCAGCAACTGATGGGAGCAAATGCAGAGATCCATAGCTAAAGACTAGGCAGAGCCAGGGAAAACCCATAGCTGAGAAGGAGAAAATATTATAGGAGGCAGAGGGATCAAGGCCACCAGGAGAAAAGGGCTCACAGACTTATCTAAGCAGGGATCTCAAGGGATCACAGAGATTGAAGCATCAAATATGGACCCTGTATGGGTCTGAGCTAGGTCCTCTGCATATACATGATAATTGTGCAGTTTGGGTGCTCTTATGGGATATCTAACAGTGACAGTGGGGATATCTCTGATTCTTTTGCTTATGCTCGGGGATTTATTTTTCTCCTGGCGAGTTGCCTCATCTAGCCTCATTAAGCGGGTTTATACCAAGTCTTACTATAACTTGCTATGCCATGTTCAGTTAATATCCTTGTGGGGCCTTCTCTTTTTCTTCCAAGGGAAAAAGGAGTGGATTTGGGAGAGGAAGAAGTTGGTGGGGAGGAATTGGAAGGAGTGGAGGGATGGGGAATTGAGGACAGGAAGTAATGTATGAGAGAATAAAAATAATAATTAGGAAACAATTAAAACTGCAATTGGATCTTAAAACTATTATGGATGATTTATATTAAATTAAGACATTTTCAAAAGAAATATTTAAAAAGTCACTTTAAGAAATTCTTTCAAGAAAACTCAGCTTTAGAAAAACATTTATGATATGAATTAAAATTGAGCAGAAATATTAAAAGAATCTATGATACAACAAATTTTATTTAAATCATATAAAAATCTTGCTTTGCTACTTGAACTATTAAATAGTTTAAAATTAATCTGTTTCATTAAAAAAGAAATAATTGAGACTAGACCAAAATAGTTCCTTATAAACATTGCTAAGTCCATTTCCAAGGACTACAAATGCCTCCTATTACCTCTATGAGTACCAGGAATGCACACATGCTGGCACAACATTCATACATATAAAATAAATAAAATAAAATGAATCTCTCTCTCCTCTCTCTCTCTCTCTCTCTCTCTCTCTCTCTCTCTCTCTCTCTCTCTCTCTCTTTAAAGAAAGGGAAAATTACCGCCTTTTAAAAAGCCTCATGGCGGTCTTGGTCTTCAGGGCAGCACAGCGGACTGCTGGTTCTAGGAAAGCACATGGAATGATATAATGTGTTCCTGCCTAGGAGCCCCTTAAGGTTATGTTGGCAGGTTTTTTTTAAACTTGCTATGTGGTGGGCATAAGCAGCAAAACATAGATTTGGAGATTAAAGAGTCTTGGCTACAGATCTGCAGGCCATCGCCACTGCAGGGTGAGCAGCGCTGCGGAGAGAGTGCAGAGTGCACTCCGCCATCTTTGCTCCAGTGGCCCAGGTAGTTGGGACTGCCAGGCTCTGAGACAGACAGGCATAATATCGCTTGGGTCTCGGGCGGCTGGTGTGTATGCGGCTCCCAAGTGCTGGGCTGATCTGCAGTAACCAGCGCGCCAGCTCTGCTGTGGGACTACTGCCTGGCAGAGGGACCCCGCACTGGGCGGGAGCCTACCAGCTTTCCTTCCGCAACCTCTGTTCCCGCAGACTGCACTGAAGAGACAGGTACCCAGGCTCTACCCAATATAACATCACTTGGGACACGGCCTGTTGGGGCTTCCGCCTGCACCCAAGAACGGGACAGCGCTGTGGTCGTCTGGGTGCCAGATCTGCAGGCCATCGCCTCTGCAGGGTGAGCAGCGCCACAGAGAAAGTGCAGAGTGCACTCCGCCATCTTTGCTACAGTGGCCTGGAAGTTGGGACTGCCAGGCTCTGAGACAGACAGGCATAATATCGCTTGGGTCTCGGGCGGATTGTGTGTACGTTGCTCCCAAGAGCTGGGCAGATCTGCAGTAACCAGCGTGCTAGCTCTGCTGTGGGACTTCTGCCTGGCAGAGGGACGCCCCTTACCCACCCCCGCACTCTAGGAGAGATCACACACCCCTGCACAGGGCAGGAGCCTACCAGCCTCCCTTTGGCGACCTCTGCTCCAGGAATCCATTACTCTGAGCCTTTGGATGTGCAAGAACTCCCCAATATAACATCACTTGGGGCAAGGCACATCAGGGCTCCAAAGTCACTCAGGAGCAGGGCAGGCCTCAGAAATCGGTGCCAGGGGAATCCTGGTAAACCAGGGGGGCCAGAAATAGCTTTGCAGGCTCACAGGAGGTCCAACCAACAGCCAGTGACAGCAGGACCAACTAATATCAGAGGTATCCAGATGGCAAAAGGCAAACGTAGGAATGTTACTAACAGAAATCAAAGTAATATGGGACCATCCGAACCCAACTCTCCAACAGCAGCAAGTCCTGGATACCCCACCACACCTGAAAGACAAGATCTGGATTTAAAATCACTTCTCATGATGCTATTAGAGGATCACAAGAAGGACACAAATAAATCTAATAAAGAATTACAGGAGAACATGAATCAACAGTTAGAAGCCCTTACAAAGGAAACGCAAAAATCGCTTAGAGAAATGCAGGAGAACATGGATCAAAAGATGGAGGCCCACATGGAGACAACACAAAAATCGCATAACGAGATGAATCAACAGGTAGATGCACTCACAAAGGAATCACAAAAATTGCATAAAGAAATGCAGAAGAATATGGGTCAACAGACGGATGCCCATAAGGAGGCAACACAAAAATTGCTTAAAGAAATGAATCAACGGTAAGATGCCCTTACAAAGGAAACACGAAAACTGCTTAAAGAAATTCAGGAGATGATGGATCAACAGATGGATTCCCATGAGGAGGAAACACAAAAAATCGCTCAGAGAAATGCAGGAGAATGTGGGTCAACAGGCAGAAATCCTGAAAGAGGTAATGCAAAAATACCTTAAAGAAATACAGGAAAATACAAAGAAACAAGTAAAGGATCTCAGCAAATCCATCCAGGAACTAAAAAAGGAAGTAGAAACAACTAAGAAATCACAAAGGGAGACAACTTTGGAGATAGAAAACCTTGGGAAGAAATCAGGAGTCATAGATGCAAACATCAACAATAGAATACAAGAGATGGAAGAAAGAATCTCAGGTGCTGAAGATTCCATAGAAAGCATCGACTCAACAGTCAAAGAAAATGCAAAATGCAAAAAACGTGTAACCCTAAACATCCAGGAAATCCAGGACACAATGAGAAGACCAAACCTAAGGATTATAGTTATAGATGAGAGTGAAGATTTGCAACTTAAAGGGCCAGTAAACATCTTCAACAAAATTATGGAGGAAAACTTCCCTAACCTAAAGAGAGAGATGCTGATGAACATACAAGAAGCCTACAGAATTCCAAACAGACTGGACCAGAACAGAAATACCTCCCGTCACATAATAATCAAAACACCAAATGTTCTAAACAAAGAAAGAATACTAAAAGCAGTAAGAGAAAAGGGCCAAGTAACATACAAAGGAAGACCTATCGGAATCACATCAGACTTCTCACCAGAGACTATGAAAGCCAGAAGATCCTGGGCAGATCTCATGCAGACACTAAGACAGCACAAATGCCAGCCTAGACTACTATACCCAGCAAAACTCTCAATCACCATAGATGGAGAGACCAAGATATTCCATGATAAAACCAAATTTTCACAATATCTTTCCACAAATCCAGCCCTGCAATGGATAATAAGTGGAAACCTCCAATACAGGGAGAGAAACAACACCCTGGAAAAAATGAGATAATAACCTTCTTGAATCAAACCCAAAAGTAGATAACCACTCAAACATAAAGATAGCATCAAGAATGGCAGATGGCAATAATCACTATGCCTTAATCTCTCTTAATATCAATGGTCTCAATTCCCCAATTAAAAGACATAGACTAGCAGACTGGATACGTAAACAGGACCCAGCATTTTGCTGCATGCAGGAAATGCACCTCAGTGTCAAAGACAAACACTACCTCAGAGTAAAAGGCTGGAAAACAATTTTACAAGCAAATGGCCCCAAGAAACGAGGTGGAGTAGCCATCCTAATATCAGATAAAATTGATATTCAACCTAATATCATCAAAAAAGACACAGAAGGACACTACATACTGATCAAGGGAAAAATCCACCATCAAGAACTCTCAATTCTGAATATCTATGCTCCAAATGCAAGGGCACCCTCATTCTTAAAAGAAACTTTACTAAAACTCAAAGCACACATCGCACCGCACACAATAGTAGTGGGTGACTTCAACACTCTGCTCTCTGAAATGGATCGTTCAGGAAAGCAGAAAGTAAACAGGGACACAATGAATCTAATTGAAGCCTTGGACCAAATGGAACTAACAGATATATATAGAACATTTCATCCTAGAACTAAAGGATACACCTTCTTCTCAGCATTTCATGGTACCTTCTCCAAAATTGACCATATAATTGGTCACAAATCAGACCTCAACAGATATAAGAAGATAGAAGTAATCCTATGCCTCCTATCAGATCACTATGGAATAAGGGTGGTCTTCAATGGCAACAAAAACAAAAGAAAACACACGTACACATGGAGGCTGAACAATGCTCTACTCAATGATAACTTGGTCAAGGTGGAAATAAAGAAAGAAATCAAAGACTTTTTGAAAGTTAATGAAAATGAAGGCACAACATACCCTAATTTATGGGACACAATGAAAGCAGTGCTAAGAGGAAAATTCATAGCCCTGAGTGCCGCCAAAAAGAAACGGGAGACAGCTTAACGGAACACCTGATAGCCCTGGAACAAAAAGAAGCAAATACACCAAAGAGGAATAGAAGGCAGAAGGCAGGAAATCATCAAACTCAGGGCTGAAATCAATCAAGTAGAAACAAATAAAACCATACAAAGAATCAACAAAACGAGGAGTTGGTTCTTTGAGAAAATCAACAAGATAGATAAGCCCTTAGCCAGAATAACCAGAGGGCACAGAGACAGTATCCAAATTAATAAAATCAGAAACTAAAGGGAGAGATAACAACAGAAACTGAGGAAATTCAAAAAATCATCAGATCCTACTACAAAAACCTGTATTCAACACAACTAGAAAATCTTGAGGAAATGAACAATTTCCTTGACAGATACCAAATACCAAAATTAAATCAGGATCAAATAGACCATCTAAACCGTCCTATAACCCCTGAAGAAATAGAAGTTGTCATTGGAAGTCTTCCAACCAAAAAAAGCACAGGTCCAGATGGTTTTAGTGCAGAATTCTATCAGACCTTCAAAGAAGACCTAACACCAATACTCTTCAAACTGTTCCACAAAATAGAAACAGAAGGAACACTACCCAACTCGTTCTAGGAAGCCACAATTACACTAATACCAAAAGCACACAAAGATCCGACAAAGAAAGAGAATCTCAGGCCAATCTCTCTTATGAATATCGATGCAAAAATACTCAATAAAATTCTTGCCAACCAATCCAAGAACACATCAAAACGATCATTCACCACGATCAAGTAGGTTTCATCCCAGGGATGCAGGGATGGTTCAATATAAGGAAATCCATCAATGTAATCCACTATATAAACAATCTCAAAGAAAAAAACCACATGGTCATCTCATTAGATGCTGAGAAAGCATTTGACAAAATTCAGCATCCTTTCATGCTAAAGGTCTTGGAAAGATCAGGAATTCAAGGCCCATATCTAAACATAGTAAAAGCAATTTACAGCAAACCGGTAGCCAGCATCAATCTAAATGGAGAGAAACTTGAAGCAATCCCACTAAAATCAGGGACTAGACAAGGCTGCCCTCTTTCTCTATATCTTTTCAATATAGTACTTGAAGTTCTAGCTAGAGCAATTAGACAACAAAAAGAGGTCAAAGGGATACAAATTGGAAAGGAAGAAGTCAAACTATCACTATTTGCAGACCATATGATAGTATACTTAAGTGACGCAAAGAACTCCACCAGAGAACTCCTACAGCTGATAAACGACTTCAGCAAAGTGGCCGGATATAAAATCAACTCAAGAAAGTCAGAAGCCTTCCTATACTCAAAGGATAAGCAAGCTGAGAAAGAAGTAAGAGAAATGATACCCTTCACGATAGCCACAAACCATATAAAGTATCTTGGCGTGACTCTAACCAAACAAGTGAAAGATCTTTATGACAAGAACTTCAAGTCTCTGAAGAAAGAAATTGAAGAAGACCTCAGAAGATGGAAAAATCTGCCATGCTCATGGATTGGCAGGATTAATGTAGTAAAAATGAGCATCTTACCAAAAGTAATACACAGAATCAATGCAATCCCCATCAAAATCCCAACTCAATTCTTCATAGAGTTAGAAAGAGCAATTCAAAAATTCATCTGGAATAACAGAAAACCCAGAATAGCTAAAACTATTCTCAAGAGTGAAAGAACCTCTGGGGGAATCAGTATCCCGGACCTCAAGCTGTACTACAGAGCTATAGTGTTAAAAACCGCATGGTATTGGTACAGTGACAGACATGTAGATCAATGGAACAGAATTGAAGACCCAGAAATGAATCCACACTCCTATGGTCACTTGATCTTTGACAAAGGAGCTAAAACCATCCAGTGGAAAAAAGATAGCCTTTTCAAAAAATAGTGCTGGCTCAGCTGGAGGTCAAAATGCAGAAGAATGCAAATTGACCCATTCTTATCTCCTTGCACTAAGCTCAATTCTAAGTGGATCAAGGATCTCCACATAAAACCAGACACACTGAAACTAATAGAAGGGAAACTAGGAAGAACCTTGAACATATAGGCACAGGGGAGAATTTCCTGAACAGAACTCCAATAGCTTATGCTCTAAGATCAAGAATAGACAAATGGGACCTCATTAAATTACAAAGTTTTTGCAAGGCAAAAGACACTGTCAAAAAGACAAAGTGGCAACCAACTAACTGGGAAATGATATTTACCAACCTTACATCCAACAGAGGGCTAATATCCAATATATTCAAAGAACTCAAGAAGTTAAACTCCAGAGAGGCAAGTAACCCTATTAAAAAATGGGGTACAGAGCTAAACAAAGAGTTCTCACCTGAAGAATATCTAATGGCTGAGAAGCACCTAAAGAGATGTTCATCATCCTTAGTCATTAGGAAAATGCAAATCAAAACAACCCTGAGATTCCATCTCACACCAGTCAGGATGGCTAAGATCAAAAACACAGGAGACAGCAGTTGTTGGCGAGGATGTGGAGAAAGAGGAACACTCCTCCACTGCTGGTGGAATTGCAAGCTGGTACAACCACTCTGGAAAGCAGTCTGGTGGTTCCTCTGAAAACTGGGCATGACACTCCAGGAGGATCCGGCTATACCACCCCTGGGCATATACCCAGAGGCTTTACCTGCATGCAATAAGGACACATGCTCCATTATGTTCATAGCATCCTTATTTATAATAGCCAGTAGCTGGAAAGAACCCAGATGTCCCTCAACGGAGGAATGGATTCAGAAGATGTGGTATATCTACACAATGGAATACTACTCTGCAATTAAAAACAATGAATTCACGAAATTCCTAGGCAAATGGTCAGAACTTGAAAATATCATCCTTAGTGAGGTAACCCAATCACAAAAGAACACACATGGTATGCAGTCACTGATAAGGGGATATTGACCCAGAATCTCGGAATACCCTAGACACAATCCGCATATCAATAGATTTCTAAGAAGATGGAAGGAGAGACCCCTGGTCCTGGAAAGACTGGATGTAGGGGAATGCCAGGACAGAGAAACGAGAGGGGGTTGAATGGAGAAAAGAGGGAGGGAAGGGGGCTTATGGGACTTTCGGGGAGGGAGGAAATGGGAAAGGGGAAATGGTTTGGAATGTAAATTAAAAAAAAAAAGCCTCATGGCATTTTGGCCACAAGTTTTTCAGTGCTTTTATTATTCTGTTGTCAGGACTGATTTGTACCAAAGGAGTAATTGTGATCGGCATTCATGACAAACTTCTGAACAGTCAGGATGACTGGGTCATACTTCCACAAGAGGACTGAAGTAGATGAGATGATGAAGTCTACCCTGTACATGAGCGCGTGTGCGCGCGCATACACACACACACACACACACACACACACACACACACCAGCAGCAAGATAATCTGTGTGGCCTTCTTCTCAGGGGATGCTCTCAGGTGTCTGATGCTATGAAGATGCTTGCATTGCCTCTGATGTCTGACGAAGATAATCGCCGTGTATATACTTGTAGTCAGCTTGACTCCTACAAAAAACACATCTCTTAAAGTTGTGACTGTTAACATCAATCCCCTGATAATGCTGTTCATGGGAAAGTGTGAGCATTATTTAGTGACATTTATCTGGTTGGTGTCACTGACATTGGTATAAGCACCAACAGAAAAGAGCTGGTTACTTCTGAAGGATAAATTTAAAGACCAAATATAGAAGAAAGCATAGATGATGTATTTTTTTTAGTTTATGTTTAAACTTTGCCAACAGTGAGGTACTGGGACTGATAGTAACAGCCTGGACCACACTAAGGAGGCAGGTGATGCAAATAAGAGAGCTCTCTCATCACCCTGCTTATGTAAAAAGTTGCCTTACATTTGAAGTCATTCTCAATGTTCAGTAACTCTAATATGCCTGCAGGTCAAATATCCCTTGCAGTGAGGAACATCATTATGTGAACAAAGGTCAGTTGAGAGGAGATCAGGTTCATGGGCTTAGGTTTCTCACCTAAGATTATGAAAATATAGAAAGCCAGAAGAAATATATTGGCTAGGACTCCTAGTCAAGATTGGAAATAAAGGACATTCTTGATTAAAGACATAAATGGAATGTGTATTCATCTTAAAAGCATAATGGAAGTCTATTTCATATATCTGAAAAAAAAAAGATTATATATCAAACTGATGATTTGCTTCACAGTATGGCTATATAATCATTCTATTTTCCCTACTAATTCTTTAGTAACCTATCTCTTTCACTTTTTTGATGTTTCATACTGGATAGAGCCTAAATTTCTGTATACCCTCCAAGTATCTCCTATATAGAGAGAATATTATGGACAATAAATGCATTTAGAGTCATATCTACAAAGAATACACACTTTGTGTCTCTGTATTGCATCTGAGTATCATACCTTAGAAATCTATTCCTGTTGCTTTAAACTGACTCATTTTACACTTAACTACTAAATAGTAGTAATGAGCATAGAAGATCAATCATATTTGCACAAATGAACAAAAAGTTCGGTAAACTGGAGGAAAATCATAGAAGATATTCAAAAATCAGATGATAACATTGTATAATATTACTATGCTCTATTTTGTAATTATCCACATTTGACTCACAATTCTAATGAAATCCCAGTCATAATTCATGATAATATGGGTCAATTTGCATTCTTCTGCATTTTGACCTCCAGTTGAACCAGCACCATTTGTTGAAAAGGCTATCCTTTTTCCACTGGATGGTTTTAGCTCCTCTCCTTGCACTAAGCTCAATTCCATGTGGATCAAGGACCTCCACCTAAAACCAGACACACTGAAACTAATAGAAAGGAAACTAGGGAAGAACCTTGAACATAAGGGCACAGGGGAGAATTTCCTGAATAGAACTCCAATAGCTTATGCTCTAAGATCAAGAATTGACAAATGGGACCTCATTAAATTACAAAGTTTTTGCTAGGCAAAAGACACTGTCAAAAAGACAAAGTGGCAACCAACTAACTGGGAAATGATATTTACCAACACTGCATCCGACAGAGGGCTAATACCCAATATATACAAAGAACTCAAGAAGTGAAACTCCAGAGAGCCAGGTAACCCTATTAAAAATGGGGTACAGAGCTAAAATGGGGTAAAGAGTTCTCACCTGAAGAATATCTAATGGCTGAGAAACACCTAAAGAGATGTTCATCATCCTTAGTCATTAGGGAAATGCAAATCAAAACAACCCTGACATTCCATCTCACACCAGTCAGAATGGCTAAGATCAAAAACACAGGAGACAGCAGTTGTTGGCGAAGATGTGGAGAAAGAGGAATACTCCTCCACTGCTGATGGGATTGCAAGCTGGTACAACCATTCTGGAAAGCAGTCTGGTGGTTCCTCCGAAAACTGGGCATGACACTCCCGGAGGATCCGGCTACACAACTCTTGGGCATATACCCAGAGGCTTTACCTGCACGCAATAAGGACACATGCTCCACTATGTTCATAGCAGCCTTATTTATAATAGCCAGAACCTGGAAAGAACCCAGATGTCCCTCAATGGAAGAATGGATTCAGAAGATGTGGTATATTTACACAATGGAATGCTACTCTGCAATTATAAACAATGAATTCACGAAATTCCTAGGCAAATGGTCAGAACTTGAAAATATCATCCTTAGTGAAGTAACCCAATCACAAAAGAACACACATGGTATGCAGTCACTGATAAGGGGATATTGACCCAGAATCTCGGAATACCCTAGACACAATTTGCATATCAATAGATTTCCATGAAGATGGAAGGAGAGACCCCTGGTTCTGGAAAGACTGGATGTAGGGGAATTCCAGGACAGAGAAGCGAGAGGGGGTTGAATGGAGAAAAGAGGGAGGGAAGGGGGCTTATGGGACTTTCGGGGAGGTAGGAAATGGGAAAGGGGAAATGATTTGGAATGTAAATAAAAAACTTAGAAAATAAAAGAAAATCATGAAAATATGATAGTTTAATCAGCAAAAGGTCTATCATAATTAATCTTTTCTTAATATTTTGTTTTGCATGAAATCTTACATTCTCCGAATCTAGAGTTAAAGACATTGATACAGTAGAGAACCATTAAAGTACCTTCCAGATTCTTTTTATTATGTAAGCATCATGGTTCTAAAAAGGCCTAGATGGCTTCCATTTTAGTTCCTATCCAATTTAAACCTTTGTGAACTCCAATTCATGATTAAGGAACTAATTCTGAGGTATCAAGAAAGAACAATTTTTAAACATTTTTTGGGGAGGAGGATGTTTTTTATGGCCTTTTTAGGCATCCATGTTGTTATTTTCCCTATCTTCCTCCTCTTTTTGTACTTATCTCCCTCAACTTTACCTAAGAACCCACTCATTTTCCCATTTCCCTCTTTAATCAATTGTGTCCTGTTGTTACTCTCCTTTACCTTCCTCCCTACTTTTGTATTTACCTGTCTCTTTACCCCTAAGGAGCCCTGTCTCTTCCATTTTCCTGATTAGATAGTTTTAGCCTGCTATTCTCTCCATTTTTCCTACTCTCACCCCTATCTTGACAATGATCCCATTTTGCTTTTCTGGTGTTTGTAGTTACTACAGGCTATTCACATCTGAAGATGTAGATCTGGGAGCCTCCAACAAGAGAGAATATGGGATGCTAAGACAAACACTATTTTGAATGCATTATGACAAACATGAAGATGACCATATAGTGATGCTGTTTGGAATTTCTGTTTAAAAGAGATTCATTTCCATGTAGTGGATACACGATCATAGTGTTATTATACATCACCAGTCACCAGACATTCTTTACAGTTTCACTCAACAGTCTTACCTTTGGTGCTTATATAAGTTACTTGACCTGGTTACCTGGGGCAATTTATTATTGAATTGATTTAATTCAGTGCCATAAAATCTGCTTTGTGATAAAGATTTAGAAAATGCCTATACTGATTCAGAGCTTGTGGGAAAAGTGATGCCCAATTATATTTTCAAGTTCACTCAAATATTCCACATACCTAGACACATGCAAGCTTGTATGTATAAAAATAATGTAGTAGTTAAAGGAAGAGATCATCTTATAAAATCCCCATGAATATAACATGATACACCACACATTTTACAGTTACATGATTTTTGCTGCTAAAATCTCAGTCTACTAAATTAATGGATTCATCCCAATTTTCAGAGCCATATATCTAAGCCTCTCATCAATACTCATTTACAGTAGTTGTACAGAGATGTTCTGTGTTTTTTTTTAAAAAAGCCCCATGATTAGTATTTAAGAGCACTTTTAACTTTTGCAGTGGGTCTGGGTTAGATTCCCAGGAATGACATGTTGGTTCACGACCATCTGTAACTCTAGTTCTGGAGTATTTATTGCCATGTATGACATGGCATGACAGTGGTATGCAGACATACATGCAAACAATCATATATGTAAAATCAAATAAATATATCTTAAATAAAAGCTCCTGGATAATACTTAAGACTTGGTCTCCAAATTGAAAGAACCATAGGCTTTTTTTGAATTTTAAAATTGCAAATGCACAAACTATATATGTATAAAATTTTTATTAGTTATACATCAATAATTTATTAAAATACAACATGTAATTCAAGTCATATAAAAAATAATGATACATGGCCAAAAAAAGTATTTTAAGTGATTTTACCCAATGGTATATTTTTTAAACTTTCTTTTTCCTATCCCTTGCTCTGTAAATTTTAATCACATATAAAAAATGACACATCTTCTAGTTGATCAAGTGACATTTTTCACTTGGGTTCACTGAATGTGAGAGTGGACCAGAAAAGACCATAGCTACCATGCATACAGAGCTGTTAACACATGCACTGAGAAAATCTTCTGTTGTATTTGAAAAAATTGCAGTGCTTGGGTATTTACAATTTGTTTAAATTGTAGTATTTATTTGTAAGTATTAAAATCCAAAGCTTTTCCATTGATGTCATAATACCAGAGAAGCTATCACTATGAAATGGACTCAGAATCAAAAAACTATACAGTGTGCAGACAGTTGTCTGAAGAGACCTGCATCCAAAGTGACCAAGAGTTGTTTTCTCTGTTTTCTTCTATAGAAATTACTTTACCTTTTCATTATCGCAGAAATTTATTTTCAAACAGTCTTGTTTTATGAATTTATGATGATCTTCACTTTTTCCAATGTGGAGATTTAACAATCTAAGGGACATATTAATAAAGTAGATGACAAGTATCAATTTCACTTTAAGTTTTAACATATTTAGTCAGTAATACGTATGACTACTCAGAGAGAACGTGAAGTGAGTATATGACTTCCAGGTGACAAGATACATGGTGTTAGTTGATGTACTGTTCACTGTCGGCAACAAGAATAAGTCTTCAGGGAGTTTTCACTGTAGAGACTGTGGGGAAGCAATCCTCTCCAGAGCCTCATAAATCATGTAGTGTGAGTTTTAGAAAGATATGAAAATTTTCATTGGAAATTTGTTAACATCTTTAAGTATAGGGAAACAAATGTAATTAGTTTTATTTGAGTAGAAACCAGAGAAGTTGGTGAAATAAGGGTGACTTTCTAGAAGAAAATATTAACATTTCCCAGGTTTATTTTGCTGCTGCAAAAGAAGGAAAGAATCGAAAGAGGTGATGAGCAATGTATGTAAAGTTACGTGAAATAGGAATTGGGATATTAAGTTGCTAGTCTCTCATAAATGTTCAGTACTGGTGGCCTGAGGGAAATGAACCCAAGGGAAATGATCAAATGTTAACGCAAATGACCGCTGATGAGTGACAGATCCAGCTGCATATTTTGGTCCATAGCATAGAATCATGTAACCTTGGGTATTTTTGGCATTGAGGGTGAGAAAATGACATTACCAAGCTAAGTGAATGAACATAAACTTGCATATAATGATTGAAGCTGAAGCTGCGTGTGCTGACAAACAATACTTGAGATGTTTATACTTTACATGGTGTAAAATAATAGAAAATTAAGAATAGTTTAGCAGTCTGGCGGTTCCTCAGAAAACTGGGCATGACACTCCCGGAAGATCCGGCTATACAACTCCTGGTCATATACCCAGAGGCTTTACCTGCATGCAATAAGGACACATGCTCCACTATGTTCATAGCAGCCTTATTTATAATAACCAGAAGCTGGAAAGAACCCAGATATCCTTCAATGGAGGAATGGATTCAGAAGATGTGGTATATTTACACAATGGATTACTACTCTGCAATTAAAAACAATGAATTCACGAAATTCCTAGGCAAATGGTCAGAACTTGAAAATATCCTTAGTGAGGTAACCCAATCACAAAAGAACACACATGGTATGCAGTCACTGATAAGGGGATATTAACTCAGAATCTCGGAATACCCTAGACACAATTCGCATATCAATAGATTTCCAAGAAGATGGAAGGAGAGACCCCTGGTCCTGGAAAGACTGGATGTAGGGTAATGCCAGGACAAAGAAGCAAGCGGGGGTTGAATCGGGAAAAGAGGGAGGGAAGGGGGTTTATGGGACTTTCAGGGAGGGAGGAAATGGGAAAGGGGAGATGATTTGGAATGTAAATAAAAAAACTTAAAAAATAAAAAAAAGAATAGTTTCTATAAAATTGTAAATATATTTGCCAAAAATTCCTTGTATTATTTGTGTTTTCATTAAATGCTAAAACTGTACTTTCAGTGATCATTTCTGTAGTTAAATATTAAATGTTGACTGAAGCTGGAGTTATCCAAAGAGCCTATTGATCAAAAATTGTACTTGGTAACTAAATAGATATACCTGTTCCTAACACTTCTTATGAAAATGCCATAAAGAAAATTGCACCACTGTCTTAAACATCTGTTTTTGATATAGATGGACCCAGAAGCTATATGATTATATAACTAATTCTAATGCTTACCTGTATCATTTCATAGATGTAAGACCTGAGAAATTTGTCAGTCAGCTTGTATAATTTCCCACATAACAAAATAGTGCATGCACAAAAGTAATTATGAAAACATTCCCCTAATAAGGAATCATTATTGTAGAATTAAAATACTCTCTAAAACTAAAAAAAAAAAAAACCTTATTATTCAATGTTAACTGTGTCTTATGTATTCCTTGGCTGTTAGTTGAAACTTTCCTGAGAATTCCCAAAGATATGCAAACTTAACAAATAACAAAATTACTGACAATCAGAAAATTAATTAATATTTGTTGTATATTCCTAGGTTAAGTTTTATATTGTTAAATTCATACAGCCTATTAACTTGAGAAAAGAAGTAAATGACAAAATACAAAATACAATTTAAGGTAACTTAATACTATGAAGGTTATCCTGCACACCTAAAAGTGAGTTTCTTTGTTTATCATCATCTAAGATGTTTCAGTGTCTTGTTACAGGATAAGAACTACCACACTTGGCAAAACCTATGTGGAACCATATTGTTAGAATTATTAGAGTACACACTCAGGAGAACCCTATGTCTGATATGCCCCCTAAATGTTGCATCTGGAGCAACTCTTTACTTGTATATGAAGTTTATTCATTGCAAAAGGGGATGGATTATATGACATGTTCACTGAATATATAATACCCGTTGATTACCTTCACCCTATTAGCCTCTTCTTTTGACTATCAATGTTTCGTATATTTATACTAGGTCTTGTTGTTCTTCTGAATAGCCCTATTCTAGTGTAATATATATAACCAGAGATCATATTAAGAGAAATCTATGTTCTTCTATTAATCATCACACTAATACCTTTATGTCTACAAGCATCCATTGAATGCTAGTTATACAGTGTGACTCAAAAGCAATATTCTATGTAGAGACTTCTCTAACCATTTATTACAGAAAATCCTGCTTCCTTCTACCACTTACTTACAGCTCTCACTATAATGAATGAAACACTCACCCAGCTGGGCCTTTGACAAATACCCTGGTAATATGAGGCCCTAAGAAGTGGTTATAAGGAAGAAATGTAATCAGCTCATCTCCTTTTAAACCCATAGTTATTATGTTATCTCTGCAAGGCAGTTCTGACCTTGAGATTGTTAGGAATTGACACCATCAATTGGAAAAGTGAACTTCCCTAATTCCAGGAAAACAGTAGAGTAGTAGTAGAAAACAGCTGAACCCTGGGTTTGACATATATAAGCCTTTCTCTCCAGGCAATATCTGTCTGTATGGATTAACTGATTCCAGTTACTGTGAACAAAACAAAACTAACAACAGTAATATCCCTCTTAAAAGAAGTAGAAAACAATTTCAGATTCCCCATGGTATTTTTCCTGCTTCCAAAACATTCATGGTCCCCCTCATACTTATTTGTCAGTATCTTTAATGTGTCACTTAATAATTAACAACTCAGTAGATAAATTTAAGAATATGTAACATCCACCAAATTCTTTTAGGAAAAGTAATCATTCTTACTGAGCACACAGGAGTGAGACAGGTATTATCAGGAGAAACTGTGCTATTGGGGTTGAGATAGACAGCTTGCATAGTAAACATTTTGTATATGGGCAACATGAAATAAGTTAAACCTTTAAGTTATAGGCACAAGTGAGGAAAATCTTGGAAAGATAATGGATACAAGATGCATACCTAAACAAAATAAAGGCAATATAGATCAAACCAATAGCCAGTATCAAAGTAAACATAGAGAACCTTAAAGCAATTCCCCTAAAATCAAGGACAAGACAAGGCTGCCCACCCTCTCTGTATCTATCCAACAGAGTACTTGAAGCTCCAGCCATGGCAATAAAACAACCATAGAAGATCAAAAGAACACAAATTTGAATGGAAGAAGCATTGTTATCACTCTTGGCAGATGTTATAATAGTACACATAAGAGCCCCCCAAACTTCTACCAGAAAACTCCTACAGCTGATGAACACACTCAGAAATGTGGCTGTATTCAAAATCAACTAAAAAAAATGGTAGTCCTCTGTATACAATCAATAAATGGGCTAAGAAAGAAATTAAGAAAAAAAAACACCCTTTACAATAGCCACAAATAATATAAAATATCTTGCCGTAATTCTAACCAAGCAAGTGAAAGTTCTATATGAGAAGAACTTCAAGTCTCTTAAGAAAGATATGGAAAAGGATATCAGAAGATGGACAGATCTCCCATGCTCATATATTGGTAGGATTAACATAGTGAAAATGACCTTCTTACTGAAAATAATCTACAGATTCAGGGCAATGCCCATAAAAATTCCAACACATTTTGTAACAGATCTTCAAAGAAAAATTCTCAGTTTTACATGGGAAAACAAAGAAGACCAGGATAGCTAAAGCAATCAGTAAATGTACAGTTAAAGTCCATTAAAAGTAAGGTAATTCTCGCTATTATAAATAAGGCTGCTATGAACATAGTGGAGCATGTGTCCTTATTGCATGCAGGTAAAGTCTCTGGGTATATGCCCAGGAGTGGTATAGCCGGATCCTCCGGGAGTGTCATGCCCAGTTTTCTGAGGAACCGCCAGACTGCTTTCCAGAGTGGTTGTACCAGCTTGCAATTCCACCAGCAGTGGAGGAGTGTTCCTCTTTCTCCACATCCTCGCCAACAACTGCTGTCTCCTGTGTTTTTGATCTCGGAATACCCTAGACACAATCCGCATATCAATAGATTTCTAAAAAGATGGAAGGAGAGACCCCTGGTCCTGGAAAGACTGGATGTAGGGGAACGCCAGGACAGAGAAACGAGAGGGGGTTGAATGGAGAAAAGAGGGAGGGAAGGGGGCTTATGGGACTTTTGGGGAGGGAGGAAACGGGAAAGGGGAAGTGATTTGGAATGTAAATTAAAAAAAAAAAGTAAGGTAATTCTCAAAGTGTCACCACCTCTGATTTCAAGCTATGCTACAGAGCAATACAAAAAAACCCTCATAGTCCTGGCTTGAAATCAGACAAGTTCATCAATGTACTAGAACTGAAGTCCTAGAAATAAACCCGTATAACTGAACACTTGATTTTTGACAAAGAAGCCCAAACAACAAAATGCAAAAAAGAAAACATTTTCAACACTTGATCCTGGGATAACTGGATGTCGGCCTGAAGAGGAATGCTAATAGATTCATATTTATCACTCTGAACAAACGCCAGTCCAATTGGATAAAAGATGTCAATTTACAATCAGATACAATACACTAAGACTAATAGGAGAGAAAATGAGCCACTGCCTTAAACACATTTACAAAGGAGACAAATTCCTGAACAGAATAACAATATCTCAGGCACTAAGATCAACAAATAATAAATAGAACCTCATGGTACTGAAAAGCTTTTGCAAGGCTAAGTAAACCTTCAATAAGACAAAATGCCATCCTATAAAATTGGGAATGCTCTTCACTAACAATGCATCTGACAAAGGACTAATATCCAAAATATACAAAGAACCCAAGAATTTAGACATCAACTATTAAAAATTGGGGTGGAGATTTATCCAGATAATTCTCAACAGAGGAATCTCTAATGTCCAAGAAACACTTAAAGAAATGTTCAGCATCCATATTGATCAGTGAAATGCAAATCAAAACATCTTTAAGATTCCATCTTACACCCTTCAGAATGGCTAAGATCAAAATCACAAGAGACAGCACATGCAGAAAAATGCAAATCAATCCATTCTTATCTCCTTGTACTAAGTATTTTTGCTTCAATATTCATAAGGGAAATTGATCTGAAGTTCTCTTTCTTTGTTGGGTCTTTGTGTAGTTTAGGTATGAGCATAACTGTGGTTTCATAGAATGAATTAGGTAGTGTTTGTTCTGTTTCTATTTTGTGGAATAATTTGAAATGGATTGGAATTAGGCCTTCTTTGAAGGTTTGATAGAATTCTGCAGTAAACCCTTCTGATCCTGAGCATTTTTTTTGGAGACTTTAAATGAATGCTGCTATTTCTTTAGGGTGTATGGGACTGTTTTGATGGTTTATCTGATCCTGATTTAACTTTGTACCTGATATAAGTTTAGAAAATTTATCCATTTCATCCAGGTTTTTCAGTTTTGTTGAATATAGGCTTTTGTAATATAATCTGTTGAATTTTTGAATTTCCTCAGTTTTTGTTGCTATGTCTCAATTTTCATTTCTGATTTTGTTAATTTGGACACTGTCTCTGTGCCTTCTGGTTTGTCTAGCTAAGAGTTTATCAATCCTGTTGATTTCCTCAGAGAATCTGCTCCTAGTTTTGTTGATTTTTTTTGTATAGTTTTCTTTGTTTCTATTCGGTTGATTTCACCCCTGAGTTTATTTCCTGCTGTCTACTCCTCTTGGGTATATTTGATTCTTCTTGTTCTAGAGCTTTCAGATGTACTGTTAAACTTCTAGTGTATGCTTTCTCCATTTTTTTTATGGAGGCATTCAGAGCTATTGGTTTTCCTCTTATCACTGCTTTCTTTGTGTCCCTTAGGTTTGGATGTGTTATGCCTTCATTTTCAATAAATTTTAAAATGCGTTTAATTTCTTTCTTTATTTCTTCCATTGTTGTTCAGCTTCCATGTATATGTGGGCTCTCTGGGTTTTTTTTTTTTTTTTTTTTTTTTGTTATTGAAGACCTGCTTTCCTCTGTGGTGATCTGACACGATGAATGGGATTATTTCAATTTTCTCTTTATCTGTTGAGGCTTGTTTTGTGAGCAATCATATTGCCAGTCTTGGAGAAGGTCTCATGTGGTGCTGAAAAGGTATATTCTCTTGTTTTGTGATGAAATGTTCTATAGATATCTGTTAAATTTATTTGGTTCATAACTTCTGTTAGTTCCACAGTATCTGTGTTGAGTTTTTGTTTTTGTGATTTGTTAATAAGTGAGAGTGAGGTTTTGAGGTCTCCCACTATTATTGTGTGAGGTTCACTGTGCACTTTGAGCTTTAGCAAAGTTTCTTTTAAGGATATGGGTGCCCTTGCATTTGAGGCATAGATGTCCAGAATTGAGAATTCATGTTGGTAGTTTTTTTTTCCTTTGATGAGCATGAAATGTCTTTCCTCATCTTTTTTGATAACTTTTGGTTGAAAGTCGATTTTATTCGATATTAGAATGACTACTACAGCTTGTTTCTTGGCACCATTTGCCTAAAAAAAGTTTTTTCCAGCTTTTCACTCTGAGTTAGTGTCGGTCTTTGTCACTGAGGTGCATTTCCTGTATGCACCAAAATTCTGGGTCTTGTTTACATATCTGGTCTGTTAGTCTATGTATTTTAATTGGGGAATTGAGTCCATTGATATTAATAGATATTACATACCAGCGATTGCTGCTTCCTGTAATTTTTGCTGTTAGAAGTAGAATTAAGTTTGTGTGGCTATCTTCTTTTAGGTTGGTTGAAAGAATATTAATTTATGACCTCTGTGGACACCAGGAATGCACACATGCTGGCCCAAAACTTATACATATAAAATAAAATGACATAAATAAAATAAATCTTTTTAAAAGAAGAGAAAAGTTGCCCCTTTAAAAAAAGCCTGTTGGCATTTGAGTATTCTGTTATCAGAACTGATTTGTACCAAAGGAGTAATTGTGGGATAGGCATTCATCACAAACTTCTGAACAGTCAGGATGACTGGGTCATACCTCCCCAACAGAATTGAGGTGGATGAGATGATGAAGTCTACCCAGTACATGACCACAAAGAAAACCACCAGCAGCAAGATAATCTGTGTGGCCTTTTTCTCAGGGGATGCTCTCAGATGCCTGATGCTATGAAGATGCTTGCATTGCCTCTGATGTCTGCACAAGATTATCACCATATATGCACTTGTGGTTAGCATGACTCCTATAAGAAACACATCTCTTAAAGTTGTTACTGTTAAAATCAATCCCTTGATGATGTTGTTCATGGGAAAGTGTGAGCAGTAGTTACTCACCTTCATCTGGTTGTTGTCACTCACATTGGTGTAAGCACCAGCAGAGAAGAGCTGGTTACTGCTGAATGACAAATTGAACAACCAAAAATAGAAGAAAACATAAGTGATGTACTTTTTTAGTGTATGTTTAAATTTAGCCAACAGTGAGATATTGGGACTGATAGTGACAGCCTGGAATATGCTCAAGAGGCAGGTGATGCAGATAGAGAGGCCTCTCATCACTCTGTTTATGTAAAAAGTTGCCTTACATTTAAAGTCATTCTCAATGTTCAGTGACTCAAATAAGTCTGCAATCCAAATATCCCCTGCAGTGAGGAACATCATTATGTGCACGAAATTTAGTTGACAGGATATCAGGTCCATGGGCTTAGGTCTGTGACCTACGATTATGAAAATATAGAAAATCAGTAGAAACATATTGGCTAGAACTCCAAGTGAAGATTGGAAATAAAGGACATTCTTGATTGAAGACATAAATGAAAAGTGTCTTCATCTTAAAAGTATAGTGGAAGTCTCTTTCATATACCTGAAAATAATAATAGATTATACATCAAACTTACAATTCCCTTCACAGTATCAATATATAATAATTCTATTTTCTCTAATAATTTTTGAATAAGATTATTTCTTTTTTGGTGTTTTATATTGGATATACCCTACATTTCTGTGTATTGTCCAAGTATCTCTTATATAGAGAGAAATTTATGGAAAAATGCATTTAGAGTCATATCTACACAGAATACACACTTTGTGTTCCTGTATTGTACCTGAGAATCATACTTTAGAAATCCAGTCCTATTGCTTTAAACTGGCTCATTTTGCACATAACTACTAAACAGTAGTAATGAGCATAGAAAATAAATCACATTTGCACAAAAGAACAAAAATTATGGTGACCTGATCATATAAGATATCCAAAAAATCAGATAAGAATGCATCATAGTGTATAATTTTACTATGCTCAATTTTGCAATTATTCATATTTTGATGCAGAATTCTCATGGAATTCAAGTCATAATTCATGATAATATGACAGTTTAAATCAGCAAACGGTCTATCTCTATTCATCGTTTTTATATTTCTTTTGTCATGAAATCTTACATTCTCAGAATCTAGAATGAAAGATATAGATACAGTGTAATTCCTTTAGGGTATTAATTGTATAAGCAGTATGGTACTAAATGGGCCTAGAAGGCTTCCAGTTTAATTCCCATTACATTTAATCATTTGTGAACTCCATTTCAGGATTAAGGAACTAATTCAGCGCTATCAATAAAACACTGATTTGTTTTTACATTTTTGGGGCGGATTGGTGAATAAATCATTAGCAGAATGTTTTCTTATGGCCTTTCAGCCATCCAAGTTGTTATGTTCTGTAACTACCTCTTTGTTCTGTAT
The DNA here is from genome assembly GCA_036184795.1 of Tokudaia tokunoshimensis. Classification (NCBI taxonomy): domain Eukaryota; kingdom Metazoa; phylum Chordata; class Mammalia; order Rodentia; family Muridae; genus Tokudaia; species Tokudaia tokunoshimensis. The sequence continues at coordinate 79,393,115 of BTHU01000002.1, read as the reverse complement.
TTACCTCCCTCCACCTTACCAAGAATACACATATTTTCCATTTTCCTCTTTGAGCAATTGCGTCCTGCTGCTACTTTCTTTACCTTCCTCCCTTCTTTTTCTGTATTTACCTGCCTCTTTAGCCCTAAGGAGGCCAGTCTCTTCCATTTTCCTGATCAGCTACTTGTAGACTGCTATTTTACTCTCCATTGCCCTCACCTTCACCCTTATCTTGACAATGGTCTCCTTTTATTTTTCTGATGTCTGTATACTACAGACTACATATTCACATCTGAAGATGAGGAGCTTGGAGTCTCCAACAATAGAGAATATAGAATGCTAAGACAAACACTATTTTCAATACATCATGAAAAAACATGAACTTGTTGAAAATGATCATATAGTGATGTTGTTTGGAAATTTCTGTTTAAAAGAGATTCCTTCCCATGTAGTAGAAAACAAGTTCTCTGTGTTGTCCTTCATCAGCACCCAGACACTCTTTACAGTTTCACTTTTGTGAAACTTTTTCTTACCTTTGGTGCTTTGTTACTGGCGGTTAAGTTACTTGGCCTGGTTACAAGGAACAATTTTTTATTGGATTGATTTAATCCAGTACTATAAAATCAGCTGCATGGTAAAGAAGTAGAAACAGTCTACACTGATTCAAAGCTTGAGAGAAAAGTAGTGACTAATTTATTCAACCTACATAGAAACATGTTTGCTTGTATGTATAAAAATAATGCAACAGTTAGTGGAAGAGACCACGAAGCTAACATGATAAATTACACATTTTATAATTACATGATATTTTTTTGCTCCTAAAAAGCTTAGTCTAGTAAATTCATGGATTCATCCCAATTTTCAGAGTTACACTTCAACTTCTCTCGTCAATACAAATTTAGAGTAGCTGTAGAGTGAAGTTCTGTTTTTTTTTATTTTTTATTATTTTTTATTTTTTAAAGCTACATGATTAGTAGTGAAGAGTACTTTTATTTCTTGCAAGGTTTCTGGGTCAGATTCCCAGAAATGACATGGTGGCTCAGGACAATCTGTAACTCTATTTCTGGGGTATCCATTGCCCTGTATGATATGGCATGACAGTAGTACACAGACATACATGCAAACATTGTAAAATCAAATAAATATACCTTAAATAAATAAAAATTCCTGGATAATACTTAGTTGAAAGAACCATAGCCTTTTTCAAATTTTAAAATTACAAATGTACAAACCATATATGTATAAAATATTTTATTAGTTGTACATTTATAATTTATTAAAATACATGTAATACAGGTAATATAAAATAATTATATATGACAAAATATAGTAATTTAAATGTTTTTCCTCAAAGGTATGTTTTTCAAACTTTCTATTTTATACTCATTGCTCTGTAAATGTTTATCACATATAGAAAATGACACATGTTCTAAATGATCAAGTGGCATTTTTTTCTGGGGTTCACTGAAGTTCAGAGTTGATGAGAAATGTCCATAGCTATCATGGATACAGAGCTATTAACATAGGCATGCATTGAGTAAAATTTTCTGATTATTTGAAAATAATGCAGTGCTGGGCTCTTTCCAATTAGTTTAAACTGTAATAATTAGTTGTAAGTATTAAAATACAAAGTGTCCATAAACATTTATAATAGTGGAGAAGCCAACACTATGACATGGACTCAGAATCAAAAAAACTCAGCAGTGTGCACAGGTGTCTGAAGAGATCTGCAACAAAAGTTACCAAGAGATGTTTTCTCTACTTTATATTCTTCGAAGAAAAATTACTTTACCTTTTCATTATCCCAGAATTTAATTTTAGAACAATCTTCTTTTTGAATTTATGATGATCTTTGTTTTCTGCAACGTGGAGATTTAGTAATCTAAGGGACATACAAATAAAATAGATGACAATTATCAATTTAGGTTTTAACATATGTAGTGAGTAATGACCTATATCTGTATGACAGCTCAGAGAGAACATGAAGAGAGTATGTGACTTTCAGGTAACAATATATGTGATGTTGGTTTATGTGCTGTCCACTGCCAGCAATACGATTAAGTCTTCAGGAATCTTAGATGAAGAGCTTAGCCAACCAAGTTAGTTCCATGCAATCTTTATAAAATGGAGGACAGTAGGGATTAATACTGATCACTTACTAAGAAGGTTTTAATTCACAGATATTACTTGATCTTCTTAAATAAATTAAATGCGTGAATTCTGTAAAAATTGAGTTTAGCACAGAATATTCTAGTTTCACACTATGAGCCAGTTCTCTGAGATGAAGCAGCAGCAGCAGAAATCTTGCAAGAGATACTGGGGAAACAATCAGTCCCAGAGTTTCACAAGTTACATAGTGTGAGTTTGGAAAAGATATGAAAATATTCAGGTAATCCAATCACAAAAGAACATACATGGTATTGACTCACCGATAATTGGATATTAGCTCAAAAGCTTGGCATACCCAAGATATAATTGACAGACCACATGAAACTCAAGAAGAAGGACAACAAAAGTGTGGGTGCTTTGGTCCTTTTGGTCCTTCTTAGAATGGGGAACAAAATATGCATGGGAGCAAATATGAAGACAAAGTATGGAGCAGAGACTGAAGGAAAGGCCATCCAGAGACTGTCACACCTGGGGATCTGTCCCTTATGCAGTCACCAAATGCAAACACTATTGTGGATGCCAAGAAGTGGATGCTGACAGGAGCCTGATATAGCTGTCTCCTGAGAGAGTCTGCCAGAGCCTGACAAATACAGAGGCAGATGCTCTCAGCCAACCATTGGACTGATCACAGGGTCCCCAGTGGAGGAGTTAGAGAAAGGACTGAAGGAGCTGAAGAGGTTTGCAACGCCATAGAAAGAACTATATGAGCCAACCAGACTCCTCAGATTTCCCAGGGACTAAATCACCAACCAAGGAGTACACATGGAGCGACCCAGAGCTCCAGCTGCATATGTAGCAGAGGATGGTCTTGTTGAACATCAGTAGGAGAAGAGGTCCTTGGTCCTGTGAGGGCTCCGCATCCCAGCATATGGGAATGAGAGAGCAGGAAGTTGGAAGTTGATTGGTTGTTGCTGAAACACCTTCAGAGAAACAGGTGGGGGGAAGGGATAGGGGGTTTCTGGGGGGGTTGGAAATGGGATAATATTTAAAATGCAAATAAATAAAATATCCAATAAAAAAGAAAACTGTGTATGTGTATTAGTGTATGTGTGTGTTTCTGTGTGTGTGTTCATTTGTTTTTGTGTGACATTATTGGACTACTGAGATTAAGAATAGAGCAATGACATAGTGTGGACCAAGGCTGCCAACATGAATTCCTTTACATCAACTGAGTAAAAATCTGAGACTTAAATACAATGTGTTCATGAAATAATATCAATTCTAAGGAAATGGAGAATATATCTTCTGTATCTGATTGACTTCATCAAATGCATGTGCTTTGCTTAGTGTACTGGTACAGATTTTAACATGTTACTGAAAAGGAACTAAAAATTCTGTAATGGTTGCAAACATAGCTCAAGTTTTATCATTTGCTTTTGGTGGTATTGATACTTTGTAGCCAGTGGCTTAATGACATTAACTGGCATAATTTTGTTCTATTTTTAAAAATCAACAATTTCATAATTCTACATTATCTCATTTCCAGTTTAATTTTCGTGTGTGTGTGTGTGTATGTGTGTGTGTGTGTGTGTGTGTGTGTGTGTGTGTGTGTGTGTGTGTGTTAAAGCAAATGAAGGAGGGAGATTTCAACCTCTAGTTCAGACTGACTACAATCAAACCTGCTTTAGCCTTGAAAGAACTAGGATCATAGGTGTATAACATCACACCTGCCTTCATTTTCCATTGCCATCTCCTGTATACTTTTGTAACTGATATTGCAGCAAAATAAAAATAGACTTGTGATATTCATCACCTAAACTTAAATATACTTGGCATTTTTTTGTGTGAATGAATATTTTAATGAGCAATTGTGTTTGTAAGTATTGGAGGAAACCTTGAGGATTTTAACATTAAATAATTTTATACTATTTGAGAATTGAAAATATTTTTCTCATTTCTAATGAATAGGTTACTCCATATTATAACAGTAGCACTGTTAAAAGGTTCAATTTGTGTCCTTATTGCATGCAGGTAAAGTCTCTGGGTATATGCCCAGGAGTGGTATAGCCGGATCCTCCGGAAGTGTCATGCCCAGTTTTCTGAGGAGCCGCCAGACTGCTTTCCAGAGTGGTTGTACCAGCCTGCAATTCCACCAGCAGTGGAGGAGTGTTCCTCTTTCTCCACATCCTCGCCAACAACTGCTGTCTCCTGTGTTTTTGATCTTAGCCATCCTGACTGGTGTGAGATGGAATCTCAGGGTTGTTTTGATTTGCGTTTCCCTAATGACTAAGGATGATGAACATCTCTTTAGGTGCTTCTCAGCCATTAGATATTCTTCAGGTGAGAACTCTTTGTGTAGCTCTGTACCCCATTTTTTAATAGGGTTACTTGCCTCTCTGGAGTTTAACTTCTTGAGTTCTTTGTATATCTTGGATATTAGCCCTCTGTCGGATGTAAGGTTGGTAAAGATCATTTCCCAGTTAGTTGGTTGCCGCTTTGTCTTTTTGACGGTGTCTTTTGCCTTGCAAAAACTTTGTAATTTAATGAGGTCCCATTTGTCTATTCTTGATCTTAGAGTATAAGCTATTGGAGTTCTGTTCAGGAAATTCTCCCCTGTGCCCATATGTTCAAGGTTCTTCCCTAGTTTCCCTTCTATTAGTTTCAGTGTGTCTGGTTTTATGTGGAGATCTTTGATCCACTTAGAATTGAGCTTAGTGCAAGGAGATAAGGATGGGTCAATTTGCATTCTTCTGCATGTTGACCTCCAGCTGAGCCAGCATTCATAGCAGCCTTATTTATAATAGCCAGAAGCTGGAAAGAACCCAGATGTCCCTCAACGGAGGAATGGATTCAGAAGATGTGGTATATTTACACAATGGAATACTACTCTGCAATTAAAAACAATGAATTCACGAAATTCCTAGGCAAATGGTCAGAACTTGAAAATATCATCCTTAGTGAGGTAACCCAATCACAAAAGATCACACATGGTATGAAGTCACTGATAAGGGGATATTGACCCAGAATCTCAGAATACCCTAGACACAATCAGCATATCAATAGATTTCTAAAAAGATGGAAGGAGAGACCCCTGGTCCTGGAAAGACTGGATGTAGGGGAACGCCAGGACAGAGTAATGAGAGGGGGTTGAACGGAGAAAAGAGGGAGGGAAGGGGGCTTATGGGACTTTCGGGGAGGGAGGAAACGGGAAAGGGGAAGTGATTTGGAATGTAAATTAAAAAAATAAAATTAAATTAAATTAAAAAAAAAAAGAATGTCAACAGAGGGCTGGAGAGATAGCTCAGTGGTTAAGAACAGTTAAGACTGGTTAAGACCTCTTCCAGAGGTCCTGAGTTCAATTCCCAGCAACCACATGGTGGCTCACAACCCTCTGTAATGAGCATCCAATGTTGTCTTCTGGTGTGTCTAAAGACAGCGACAGTGTACCCATATACATTAAATAAATAAATAAATAAATCTTTAAAAAGAAAAAAAAAGGTTCAATTTGGAAAACTTGAAATGATAAAGCTGGATTTATTTTAATTGAAACACAATCTATCCCATTTACCTTTTTTTGGAAGGATAAATTTATATGGATCTAATCAAATAAATAAGAGCAATATGATTTTTAGATGTGTTTGAAATGTACAGAAAAAATCTATTTTATTAGAAATTGCAAAATATGCTATAGTGAGTGTCAGAGAAATTTAAAATTCCAAGGACATTTTTTGTCTAATCTATCCTACTGCCAAAAAGGAGGTGGCTGCTGATGAGTGAGTTTTTCTTACATCTTCAGAACAAGAAAGACATGATAATGATGTGATAGGAGCTTTGTAGAGTAACATCTTTAAATATAGGGAAACAAATATAATTAATTTTATTTGAGTAGAAAAGTTATGTTGAAACATGATAAAGTTGGTGAAATAAAGGTTACTTTCTAGAAGAAAATATTAACATTTCTGAGGTTTATTTTGCTTCTGAAAACGAAGAAACGATTCCAAAGAGATAATGAACAATGTGTGTAAAGTCACTTGAAATAGGAACTGGGATATTGAGTTGCTAGTCTCTCACACATAAATGTTCAGTACTGGTGGTCCAAGGGAAATGTGCCCAAGGGAAATGATCAAATGTTAATGTAAAGACTGCTGTTGAGTGATAGATCCAGGAGCAGTGCTGCATCAATTTATATTTGTGGTCCATACAACAGAATCATGTAACCTGGCCACTTTTGCCACTAATGGTGAGAAAATGACATTACCAAGCTAAATGATTGAATAGAAGCTTGCATACAATGTTTGAAGCTGAAGCTGTGTGCTGAAAAGAAGTACTGGGATGCTTATATATTTATATGGAGTATAATAATGTAAAATTAAGAGTGCTTTTTATAAAACTGTAAGCTACTTGCCAAAAACCCTGGTATTATTTTGTGGTTTCATTAAATGCTAAAACTGTATTTTCAGTGATCATCTCTATAGTTCAATTCTGTTGACTGAACCTGAATCATCCAATGAGTCTAGTGATCAAAAATTGTACTTCATACATAGATAGATATACCTGTTCCTAACAATTTTTGTGAAAATTCCATAAAGAATATTGCAGCCTTGTCTTAAATGTGCTTGTGATATGTACAAAAGTTATACATATAAGGTATGGATTACACAGAAGCTATATGATTATATAATTTATTCTAATGCTTACCTATAAGTATTAGATATAACACTTGAGAAATTTCTTAGTAAGCTTGAATCATTTCCCATACAACAGAATAAGGTGTAAACAAGAGTAATTATGAAAACAATCCAAAAAAATCATTATAGTAGAATAAACAAATCTTATTATATGATGTTAACTGTAACTCATGTATCCCTATGCTATCAGTTACAACTTTCCTGAGAATTCCTAAAGATATGCAAACTTAATAAAGAAGAAATCACTAATAAACACTAAATTCATTAATATTAGTTGTATATTCCTAGATTAATTTTCATATTATTAAATGCATATAGACAGTTAACACGAGAAAAGAAATAAAATGAGAAAATACAAAATACAATTTTCAATAACTTAATACTGTGAAGGTAATCCTGCACACCAATAAGTCTGTTTTTCTTTGTCTATCACCCTCTAAAGTACTTCAGTGTTTTGTTACAGGATGGAAAACTAACACACTTGGCAATATCTATGTAGAACCATACTGTTAGTATTATTAGAGTACACACCAGGAAAATTTTATGTCAGATGTGCCTCCAAAATGCTGCATCTGGTGCAACTTTTAAAATGCATATGATGTATGTTCATTTTAAAAAGTGATGGACTGCATTATATGTTCACTGAATATATAATACCCATTGATCACCTTCACCCTATTATCCTTTTCGTTCTCTCTATTGGCTAGGCCCTACTCTTCTTCTGAATAGTTCCATTCTAGTGTCACTTATATAACCAGAGTGCATAGGTGAAGACAGACATTTATGTTCTGATATTAATCATTACACTGATACTTTATGTCCACCATAAAGTATTCTATAATCAGTAGAAAGCTGGTTATACAGAGTGACTCAAACATAACATTCAAAGCAGAGACTTCTGTAAACATTTATTACAGAAAATTCTGCTTTCTTCTACCACCTATTTACAGTACTCACTATAATGAAGAGAAAAGGAAATACTCACCCAGCTGGGCCTGTGACAAACATCCTTGTAGACTGAGGCCTTAAGAAGTAGTTATAAGGAAGAGATGTCATCAGCTCATCTCCCTCGAGATCCATAGTAATAATGTCATCTAGACAAGTCAGTTCTAAACTTGAGCTTGTTAGGAAGTGGCACTATCCAAAGGAGAAGTGAACTTTCCTAATTCCAGGAAAACAGTAGAGTTGTAACAGCTGAGCTTTGGGTTTCCCAAGTGTGAGCAGTTCTCTCCATTCTATATCTGTCTGTGTGGGTTAACTGATCCCAGTCATTGTGAATTAAACAAAATTATCAACAATAGTATCCCTCTTAGAAGAATTAGAAAACAATTTTAGATTCCTCATGGTATACTTCCTGCTTCCAAAAAATTCATGATCCCCTCCATGCTTACTTGACATTATGTTCAGTGTCTTACCTAGAAATACAGCTCTTTTGATCAGACTAAGAAAATGTCACCTCCTCTAAATACACTTAGAATAAGTAATCATTCTTACTGAGCACTCAAGAGTGAGATAAAATATTATCAGGAGAAACTGGGCTGTTGGTGCTGAGATGTAGTTCAGTTGATAGACAGCATGCCTAGAAAGTATTTTGTGTGTAGGCACCACGAAATAAATCAAACCTTCAAGTTATAGGCACAAATGAGGAAAGTCTTGGAAAGATCAGTGATACAAGATGCATAGCTAAACATAATAAATGCAATATACAGCAAACCAATAGCCAGCATCACATTAAATGGAGAGAATCTTAAAGCAATTCCACTATCATTATGGACAAGACACGGCTGCCCACCCACTCTGTATCTATTCAATATAGTACTAGCAATAAGAAAACTAAAGGAGATCAAGGGGAGAGAAATTGGAAAGGAAGAAGTCAAAGTATCCCTATTGGCAGATGATATGATAGTACACATGAGTGTTTCCAAATATTCTACAAGAAAACTCCTATATCTGATAAACACCTTCAGCAAAGTGGCAGGATTCAAAATCAACTCAAAATATCAGTAGCCCTTCTTATACAAACAATAATTGGGATGAGAAAAACAACACTCTTCATAATAACCACAAATAATATAAAATACCTTGGTGTAACTGTAACCATGCAAGGGAAAGGACTATATGAGAAGAACTTCAAGTCTCTGAAGGAAGAAATGGAGGAAGATATAAGAAGATGGACTGATATGCAATGCTCATGGAATGGTAGGATTAACATAGTGAAAATGGCCATCTTACCAAAAACAAACTACAGATACAGTGCAATTCCCATTAAAATTCCAACACATTTTTTAAAGTTTTTTTTTAAATTTTTTAAATTTTATTTTCTATATTCTTTATTTACATTCCAAATGATTTCCCCTTTCCCAGTTCCCCCCTCCCCGAAAGTTCCATAAGCCCTCTTTGCTCCCCCTGCTCCCCATTTGCCTAAGAATTTCATGAATTCATTGCATTCATTGCTGAGTAGTATTCCATTGTGTAAATATACATGGAAAATATCTCTGATTAAATTGAAGAAATATGTAGAAAAACATGTTAAGATTGACTATTTCATGGAAAAATTATACAGATAAAATGGTAGGCATAAAAATATTCCTAAGATGGTTGAAAGTGGAATTATAAACATTGTCTGATAAAATTGAAAATCTACAAGGAAAATATTTCTGATAAAACTCAAGAAATATATAGAAAAACACGTTAAAACTGACTATTTAATGAAAAATTATACAGATAAGATAGTAGGCATAAAAATATCCTAAACTGATTGAAAGTAGAAGTAAAAACATTTTCTGATAAAAGTGAAGATTTACATGGAAAATATCTCTGATAAAATTGAAGAAATTTATACAGATAAATTGGTAGAAATTAAAATATTCCTAAGTTGATTGAAAGTAGAATTATAACAATTTTCTGATAAAATTGAAGATTTACATGGAAAATATTTCTGATAAAATTGAAAAAAATATATGGAAAACATTAAAATTGAAGATTATCATGGAAAATTATACAGATAAAATGGTAGGCATAAAAATATTTCTAAGTTGACTGACAGTGAAATTATAAACATTTTCTGATAAAATTGAAGATTTACATGGAAAATATCTCTGATAAAATTGAAAAAATATATAAAAAACGCATTAAGTTTGAGTATTCCATGGAAAAATTATACAGATAAAATGGTAGGCATAAAAATATTCCTATGTTTTTTGAAAGTGGAATTATAAGCACTCTGATAAAATTAAAGATCTACAAGGAAAATATTCCTGAAAAAATTAAAGAAATATGTAGAGAAATATGTTAAAACTGACTATTACATGGAAAATTATACAGATAAATTGGAAGGTATAAAAATGTTCCTAAGTTGATTGAAGTAAAATTATAGACATTGTCTGATAAAACTGACGATCCACATGGAAAATACTTCTGACAAAATTGAAGAAAAATACAGAGAAACGTTAAAATTGAAGATTAGCATGGACAATTATACTGACAAAATGGTAGGCACAAAAACATTCCTAAATTGATTGAAAGTGAAACGACAAACATGCCACCCCCCGACGAAACCAAAGATCTACATGAAAAACACCTCCGACAAAATCGAAGTAATACACAGAAAAAAATGTTAAAATTAAAGATTATCATGGAAAATAACACAGTCAAAATGGTAGACACAAAAAGCATTACTGAATTGAAAGAGGAGTCACAAACATTTTCTGATAAAATCAAAGATCCACCTGAAACACATCTCTGTTAGACTATGTTTTTTGTTGGGGAATTGAGTCTATTGACATTATAAGATATTAAAGAATAGTGATTGTTGCTTCCTGTCATTTTTGGTGGTCTTTTCATGTTTGTGTGGTTACTTTCTTTTGGGTTTGTTGGAAAAAGATTACTTTCTTGCTTTTTCTAGGGTGTAGTTTCCCTCCTCATGTTGGCGTTTTCCATTTATTATCCTTTGTAGGGTTGGATTTGTGGAAAGATATTGTGTAAATTTGGTTTTATCATGGAATATCTTGGTTTCTCCATCTATGGTAATTGAGAGTTTTGCTGGGTATAGTAGTTTGGACTGGCATTTGTGTTCTCTTAGGGTCTGTATGACATCTGCCTAGGATCTTCTGGCTTTCATCGTCTCAGGTGAGAAGTCTGGTGTAATTCTGATAGGCCTGCCTTTATAGGTTTCTTGACCTTTTTCTCTTACTGCTTTTAATATTCTTTCTTTGTTTAGTGCATTTGGTGTTTTGATTATTATGTGCCGGGAGGACTTTCTGGTTTGGTCCAGTCTGTTTGGAGTTCTGTAGGCTTCTTGTATGTTCATGGACATCTCTTTCTTTAGGTTAGGGAAGTTTTCTTCTATAATTTTGTTGAAGATATTTACTGGCCTTTTAAGTTGAAAATCTTTGCTCTCTTCTACACCTATAATCCTTAGGTTTGGTCTTCTCATTGTGTCCTGGATTTTCTGGACGTTTTGGCTCAGGAACTTTTTGCATTTTGCATTTTCTTTAATTGTTGAGTCAATGTTTTCTATGGTATCTTCAGCTCCTGAGATTCTTTCATCTATCTCTTGTATTCTGTTGTTGATGCTTGCATCTATGACTCCTGAATTCTGTCTAAGATTTTCTATCTCCAGAGATGTCTCACTTTGTGATGTTTTTATTGTTTCCACTTCCATTTTTAGATCCTGGATGGTTTTGTTCAGTTCTTTCACTTGTTTGTTTGTGCTCTCCTGTAATTCTTAAGGGATTTTTGTGTTTCCTCTTTAAGGGCATCTACCTGTTCACCCATGCTCCCCTGTATTTCTTTCAGGGATTTTTGGGTTTCCTCTTTAAGGGCCTTTACCATTTGACCCATGTTCTCCTGTATTTCTTTAAGGGAGTTATTTATGTCTTTCTTGATGTTCTCTAACAGCATCGTGAGAAGAGACTTTAAATCCACCTCTTGCTTTTCCGGTGTGCTGGGGCATCCGGGACTTGCTGTGGTGGGAGAACTGGGTTCTGATGTTGCCAAGTAACCTTGGTTTCTGTTGGTAGGGTTCTTGTGCTTGCCTTTCGCTATCTGGTTATCTCTGGTGTTAGTTGGTCTTGTTGTCTCTGGCGGGAGATTGCCCTTCCTATGGGTCTGTAAACCTGTGTCTGGAGGCTGGAAGGGAAGACTCCTGTCCCAGCTGCTCCACTGATCGTATGCCCTGTGCACTCCTAGCTGTACCCCTCCAGAGGAGAAGATGGAGATCTCACCTCTGCACTCAGAAGTGAAATCACTGCTGGGAGATAACTGGTAGACTAAGCACAGAAGTCTGTGGAGCTGTCTGGTTCCCTGCAGCAAATGGTGGCTAGAAGGGAAGACTCCCAACACATTTTGAACAGATCTTCAAAGAATAATTCCCAATTTCATATGAAAAAAACTAAAACCCAGGATAGCTTAAACAACCAGTGTAAGTACAGTTAATGTACAATAAAAGCACAGTAGAAGAACTTCTAGAGCTAACACCTAGCTATATTATAGAGGACTAGTAAAAAACAAATTCATCCGACTGGTCTGAAATCAAACAGGTTCATCAATGGAGTAGAATTGAAGACCCAGAAATAAACATGCATTCCTGTGGACACTTGATTTTTGACAATGAAGCCCAAACAGTAAAATGTATTAAAAAAACCATCTTTAACAATTGGTATTGGTATAATTGTATTTCTGCAAGAAGAATGCTAATAGATCCATATTTATCATGCTGAACAAAATTCAAGTCCACGTGGATAAAAACCTCAATGTAAAATCAGAGATACTAATTCTAATAGAAGAGAAATTGAACAACAGCCTTGAACGCTTTGGCAGAGGAGAAAAAATGCTGAACAGAATACCAATAACTCAGACAGACAGAGCAACAAATAAAAAATAGAACCTTATGGTACTCAAAAGCTTTTGCAAGGCTAAGTACACCATCAATAAGACAAAACAGTAGCCTATAGATTGGGAAAAGATCTTTATGAATAATTCATCTGACAAAGGACAGATAACCAAAATACATAAAGAACTCAAGAATTTCAGCACCAACAAGTCAAATAAACCAATTAAAACTTGTGGTAGAGAATACTACAGATAATACTCAACAGAGGAATCTCTAATGGCTAATAAACACTTAAAGGAATATTCAACATCATCAGTGATTAATGAAATGAAAATCAAGTAACTCTGAGATTCCATCTTACACTCTTCACAATGGATAAGATCAAAATTTGTGAGATACAGAACATGCTGGTAAGACTGTGGTTCAAGAGAAAACAGTCCTCCATTGCTGATGGTATTGCAATCTGGCACAACTACTTTGGAGATAAGTTTGGTAGTTTCTTAGAAACAATTAAGAATCCTTGTACCTCAAGATCCAACTATACTACTTCTGGGCATAAACCCAAAAGATGTCCAATTATATGCAAGGGCACTTGCTCAGCTATGTTCATAGCAGCTTAATTCATAATAGGCAGTAACTAGAAACAACCTAGATGTCTTTCAGTTAAAGAATGCAAATAGAAAATGTAGTTCATTTACACAGTAAATACTATTCAGCTATTAAAAAGGAAGATATAAAATTTGCATATAAATGTATGCAACTAGAATATATTATTATGATTGAGATAACCCAAACCCCAAAAGACATGCATAGTATGCACTTACTTTTAAGTGAACATTAGCTATAAAGTACTGGATAACCATGCTAAAATCCACAGACCAAAAGATACTAAGCAATAGGGAAGGCCCAAGGGAGGATGATTGAATCTCACCAGATGAGGAAACAAAATAGTCACTGGAGTTGTACGGAGGGAGTGAACTGGTAGTGCATAAAATGAGGATGGGCCTGGGATAGGGATCAGGTATAGGAAGAAGGGTGTGGTAGAAGACTGAGAGTGAGAATGGTAAACCATGGGAAAAATTTGGGAGTAACTGGAGTCCTAGGAAAATGGAGAGTCCCAGGGTGTCTATGGTAGTGACTCTAGCTGAGACTCATAATGAAGCAGTTATGGAGACTGAACTGGCCACCCTCTGAAACCATGCAGAACTTCTAATAAAAAGAAAAGAACATCGACCCACTCACAAAACCTTTAATCCCAAATTAGTTCTGCTTATAGTATTGGCAGGTATAAAAGTTGAACAAAGATTGAGGGAGTATCCAGCTGATGATTGGCCCACCTTTAGATACATCCCATGTTAGAGAGCCAATCACTGACACTATAAGTGGTACTCTGCTGTGCTTGCAGATGGGAGTCTAGCATAACTGTCGCCTGACAGGTTTCATCCAGCACTGGATGAAAATAGGTGCAGACACCTGAACTAAACAGCAGGAGGTGTTTAGGAAGTTTGTGCAACAATAGAAGATAGAATTCAGCTAGCTGGAGAGAGCAAGTACACCATGAGAGCTACTTAGTCAACTAGAAGAGCCCATGAGTTTCACTGAGACTGACCGATTAACCAAGGAGGATACAGGGGCTAGATCTAGGTTCCCTACCTATTCATAGCAGATGTGCATCTTGGTCTTCATGTGGGTCCCCTGACAATTGGAATGGAACCTATCTCTGACACTGTTGTCTCCATTGGATTCCCTTCCCTTAACTGTACTGCCTGGTTGGTACTCAGTAGGAAAGGATAGGCTTAGGCCCATTGCAACTGGCAACTCCAGAGTGGGGTGGTTCTCAAGGAAGGCACCCCTTTCTCTGAGGAGGAGACAATTGTGTAGAGGAAAGATTTATTAGGGCAGATTGGAAAGAGGGGAGGCATTGGAGTCGTATCAGGATAAGAAGTGAATAAATAAATAAATAAATAAATAAATAAATAAATAAATAAATAAATAATATAAAAGGGAAGATCTCTTAGTAAACTTAATAGCACATTTCAAAGCTCTAAATCAAAAAGAAGCAAGCCCATCAAAAAGGAGAGAGAACAGAAAATAATCCAAGATCTACAAACATTCAAATAGAAACAAAGAAAAATACAAGGAATCAATGGACCAACACAGAGTTGGTTCTTTGAGAAAATCAATAAGTTATAAAAACCCCTAGCCAAACTAACTAAAAATACATAGAGAATATCCAAATGAACTAAAATCAGAAATGAAAATGGGATATAACAACGCTGAGGAAACTACTTTGTGTCCAGTAGTTTTTTTATTGGATACTCTCTTTCTTTGCATTTCAAATGTTATCCCCTTTCCAAGTCCTGCTCCCACAAAAACCTGCATTTCATTGTCCTTCTCCCTGCTTCTATGAGAGTGCTCCCCAGCCCACCCACACACCACTGCCTTCCTGCCCTGGCATTCCCCTACACTGGGTCATTGTGCCTTCACAGTTCCAAGTCCTCACATTGATGAGCAACAAGGCCATCCTCTGCTCCATATTCAGCTGGAGTTATGGGTCCCTCCATGTGTACACTTTGGTTGTTGTAACCAGAATTTAAAGGTGAATTAACACCAATTCTCCTCAAATTATTCAGCAAAATACATAGAAAGGGAATATTATTAAGTTTATTTTATTAAGCCACAGTCTTCCTGATACCTAAGTCACACAAAGTTTCAACAAAGAAAATATCCAGTTTCTTATATGAAGATGGGTGCAAAAATACTCAAAGAATACTCTCAATATACAAAAATACATAAAAAACCATCCACCATGATACAGTAGTTTTCATCCCAGAGATTCAGGGGTAGTTTAACATGCAAAAACCAGTAAGTGAATCCACTATATAAAGAACCTGAAAGAAAAGTGTGCAAAATACATAAACATCTCATTAGGTACTGAAAAAACTTTGATAATATGTACTTCATTATAAAATTTTGAATAGATTATGTATACAAGGGACATGACTAAATATAAGAAAGGCATGTTAAAGCAAGCCTATAGCCATCATCAAATTAAATCGCTAGAAACTGAATGCAATTCCACTAAAATCAGGAGCAAGACAAGTTGTCCAATCACTCCATATCTATTCTTGCAGTACTAGCTAGAGAAATGAGACAACTGAACGAGATCAAGGGGATGCAAATTGTCAAATTGCAATTAACAAAGTTCAATCTATATTTCCAGTTGATATGATAATACATATAAGTGAACCCAAACATTTTACCAGGGAACTCCTACATTTGATTAAGTGTATACCTTCAGTAAAGTGAGTGGATACAAGAGTAACTAAAAAATGTCAGTACACTTTGTAAACAAATGACAAACAGGCTGAAAAAAAAATTAGGGAATTGAGACCCTCCACAATGGCCACAAATAACATAAAACATTTTGGAGTAACGTTAACCAAAGAACTGAAAGACTTCTATGACAAAAGTTTCCAATCTTTGAAGAAAGAAATTCAAGATTTCTGAAGATGGAAAGATCTATGCTTATGGATTGATAGGATTAACATAATAAAATTGGTGATTTTACCAAAAGTAATCTACATACTTAACACAATCACCACCAAAATTTGAACACAATTCTTTACAGACACTGAAAGAACAATATTAAACTCCATGTGGAAAAACATAAAAGCAATTCTGTACAATAAAAAAAAACATCTGCAGGTATCACCATGTCTTCTTTGAAGCTCCACTACAGGTGTTGGCGTAAAAAACAGAGAAATACAAAAATGAAATGGAATAGAAGTCCCTGACATAAACCCACACATCTATGGACATTGGTTTCTGATAAAGAAGTAAGAAATCTATTGTGGAAGAAAGAAGGCATTTTCAACAAATGGTACTGGTCTCTCTGGATGTTGGCATGTAGAAGAATGTAAATAGATCCATATCTATCACCCTGTAGAAAACTCACGACCATGTGGTTCAAAGATGTCCATATCAAGTGTAATGGACTGAACTTCTTAGAACAGAAAGTTGGGAATAGCCTTGAACATATTGCCACATGAGACAACTTCCTGAGCAGAACACCTGTAGCACAGGCAGTAAATAGAACAATCAAGAAATGGCACTTCAGGAAACTGAAAATCTTCTGAAAGGCAAAGAACATCATTGATAGGAGAAAATGGCAGCCTACAGAATGAGAAAAGATTTTTGCCCACTCCACATCTGACAGAGAGCTAAAATACCAAGTAATAAAGAACCAGAGAAACTAGACATCAAGAAACCAAACAATTATATTAAAATGGAGTACATATCTAAACAAAGCATTCTCAAAAAAGGAATCTCTAAGGGCTGAGAAACTTTTTTTAAAAATTTTTTTATTAGATATTTGCTTTACTTACATTTCAAATGGGATTCCCTTTCTACATTAACCCTCTGAAAATCCCCTATCCCATCCCCTTCCCTCTGCTCACCTCTCCCCACAAACCCTCCCCCTAATTTCCTGACTTGCATTCCTTTATTCTGGGGAATCGAGCCTTCACAGCATTCACGGTCTCTCCTCTCATTAATGTCTTAAATGGACATCTTCCGTTACATATGTAGCTGGAGTCATGGGTCCCTCCATGTGTACTCTTTGGTTGGTGGTTTAGTCCCTGGAACCTCTGGGGGTACTGGTTGATACATATTATTGTTCCGCCTGCAGGTGTGAAAACTTCTTCAGCTCCTTGGGTCCTTTATCTAGCTGCTCCATTGGGGACCCTATGTACATTCTATTAGTTGGCTGTGAGTCATGGGTATTTTGATTCACTTTCCAATAAGGATCAAAGTATCCACACTTCCTTCTTCTTCAACTTCATGTGTTCTGTGAGTTGTATCTTGGGTGATCCAAGCTTTTGGGCTAATATCCACTTATCAGTGAGTGCATACAGTATGTGTTTCTTTGTGATTGTGTTACTTCACTCAGGATGACATTATCTAGCTCAATCAATTTGCCTAAGAATTCATTGTTTTTAATAACTGAGTAGTACTCCATTTTCTGTATCGACCCCTCTGTTGTGGGACATATGGGTTCTTTCCAGCTTCTGGCTATTATAAATAAGGCTGCTATGAACATAGTGAAGCATGTGTCATTATCAAATGTTGGAGCATCTTCTGGGTATATACCCAAGGAGTGGTATAGCTGGGTCCTCGGGTAGTGCTATGTCCAAATTTCTGAGGAACTGCCACACTGGTTTCCAGAGTGGTTGTACCAGCATGCAGTCCCACCAGCAAGGGAAAAGTGTTCCTCTTTATCCACATCCTCTCCAGCATTTGCACTCCCCGGAGTTTTTGATCCCGGCCATTCTGACATGTGTGAGGTAGAATCTCAGGGTTGTTTTGATTTGCATTTCCCTGATCATTAAGGATGTTAAACATTTCTTTAGGTGTTTCTCAGTCATCCAGTATTCCTCAGTTGAGAATTCTTTGTTTAGTACTGTACCCTATTTTTTAATAGGTTCATTTGGTTCTCTGGAGTCTACCTTCTTGAGTTCTTTATATATATGTTGGACATTAGTCCTATATCAGATGTAGGATGGAAAAAAATCTTTTCCCAATCTGTTGGTTGCTGTTTTGTCCTATTGGCAGTGTCCTTTGCCTTATAGAAGTTTTGCAATTTTATGAGGTCCCATTTGTCAATGCTTGACTTTAGAGCATAAGCTACTGTTGTTCTATTCAGGAAAATTTCCCCTGTGACCATGTGCTCCAGGGTCTTCCATACTTTCTCCTCTAATAGATTCAGTGTATCTGGTTTTACATGGAGGTCCTTTATACATTCAGACGTGAGCTAGAATGGATCAATTTGCATCCTTCTACATGCTGACTACCAGGTGACCCAGCACCATTTGTGGAAAATGCTGTCTTTTTTCCACTGGATGGTTTTAGCTCCTTTGTCAAAGATCAAGTGACCATAGGTGTGTGGGTTCATTTCTGGGTCTTCAATTCTATTCCAATGATCTTTCTGTCTGTCTCTGTACCAATACCATGCAGCTTTTATCACTATTGCTCTGTAGCAGAGCTTGAGATCAGGGATGGTGATTCCACTAGAGGTTCTTTTATTTTTGAGAATAGTTTTTGCCAACCTGGGTTTTTTGTTATTCCAGATACATTGGAAATTGCTTTTTCTAACTCTATGAAGAATTGAGTTGGAATTTTGATAGGAATTGCATTGATTCTGTAGATTGCTTTAGGCAAGGTGACCATTTTTACTATATTAAATCTGCCAATCTGTGAGCATGGGAGTTCTTTCCATCTTCTAAGATCTTCTTCAAATTCTTTCTTCAGAGACTTGAAGTTCTTATCATATAGATCATTCACTTGCTTAGTTAGAGTCACACCAAGATACTTTATATTGTTTGTGACTATTGTGAAGGGTGTCATTTCCTTAATTACTTTCTCAGCATCTTTATCCTTTAAGTATAAGAAGGGCTACTGATTTGAGTTAATTTTATATCCATCCACTTTGCTGAAGTTGTTTATCAGGTTTAGGAGTTCTCTGGTGGAATTTTTGGGGTCACTTAAGTATACTATGCTATCATCTGCAAATAGTGATACTTTGACTTCTTACTTTCCAATTTGTATACCTTTGACCTCCTTTTGTTTTCTAATTGCTCTGGCTAGGACTTTGAGAACTTGTCTAGTCCCTGATTTCAGTGGTATTGCTTCAAGTTTCTGTCCATTTAGTTTGATGATGGCTACTGGTTTGCTGTATGTTGCTTTTACTATGTTTATAATATGGGTCTTGAATTCTGACCTTTCCAAGACTTTTACCATGAAGAGTTATTGGATTCTCTCAAATGCTTTCTCAGCACTTAATGAAATGATTGTGTGTTTTCTTTCTTTGAATATTTTAATATATTGGATTACATTGATGGATTTCCATATATTGAACCATCCCTGAATCTCTGGGATGAAGCCTACTTGATCATGGTGGATGATTGTTTTGATATACTCTTGGATTTACTTGGCAAGATTTTTATTGAGTATTTTTGTATCGATTTTCATAAGGGAAATTGGTCCAAAGTTCTCTTTTATTGTTTGGTCTTTATGTAATTGTAAGAGTAATTGTGGCTTCATAAAATGAGTTGGGTGGTGTTACTTCTGTTTCTATTTTGTGGAATAATTTGAAGAGTATTGGTGTTAAGTCTTCTTTGAAGGTCTGGTAGAACTCTGTATTGAATCCATCTGGTCCTGGACTTTATTTGGCTGGGAGACTATTAATGACTGCTTATATTACTTTAGGGGTTATGGGATTGTTTAGATCATTTACCTGATCCTGATTTAACTTTGTTACCTGGCATCTGTCTAGAAAATTGTCCATTTCATCTAGATTTTCCACTTTTGTTGATTATAGGATTTGTAGTAGGATCTGATGATTTTTTTGGATTTCCTCAATATGTGTTATTATGTCTCCCTTTTAATTTCTGATTTTGCTGATTTTGATACTGTCTCAGTGCTCTTTGGTTGCTTTGGCTAAAGGTTTATCTATCTTGTTGACTTTTTCACAGAACCATCTCCTGGTTTGGTTGATTCTTTGTATAGTTCTTTTTGTTTCTACTGGGTTGATTTTAGCCCTGAGTTTGATTATTTCCTACTATCTACACCTCTTTGACATATTTGCTTCTTTTTTTCTAGAGCCTTCAGCTGTGCTGTTAAGCTGTTAATGTATGTATGCTCTTTCCAGTTTCTTTTTGGAAGCACTCAGAGCTATGAGTTTTCCTCTTATCACTGCTTTCATTGTGTCCCATAAGTTTATGTATGTTGTGCCTTCATTTTCGTTAAGTTCCAAAAAGACTTTATTTTCTTTCTTTATTTCTTTTTGACAAAGTTATTGTTCAATAGAATGTCGTTCACTTTCCATATATATGTGGGCTTTCTGTTGTTTTTGTTGTTATTGAAGACCAGCCTTAGTCTGTGGTGATCTGATAGGGTACACGGAATTATTTCAATCTTCTTATATCAGTGGAGGTCTGTTTTGTGAACAAGTATGTAGTCAATTTTGGAAAAGGTACAATGAGGTCCTGAGAAGAAGGTATATTCTTTTGTTTTAGGATAAAATGTTCTAAAGATACCTGTTAAATCCATTTGGTTCATAACTTCTGCTAGTTTCACTGTTTCTCTATTGAATTTGTGTTCCTGATCTGCCCATTGATGAGAGTGGGGTATTGAATACTCCCACTATTATTGTGTGGTGTATAATGTGTGCTTTAAACTTTATCAAAATTTCTTTTGTGAATGTGAATGCCCTTGTATTTGGAGAACATAAGTTCAGAACTGAGAGTTCATCTTGGTAGATTTTTCCTTTGGTGAGTATGAAGTGTCTTTCCTTAACTTTTTTGATTACTTTAGGTTGAAAGTTGATTTTATTCAATATTAGGTTGGGTACACCAGCTTGTTTCATGGACCATTTGCTTGGAAAATTGTTTTCTAGCCTTTTGTTCTGAGGAAGTGTCTGTCTTTGTGTCAGAGGTTGGTTTCCCATATGCAGCAAAATGTTGGGTCCTGCTTATTTATCCAGTCTGTTAGCCTATGTCCTTTTATTGGAGAATTGAGTCTGTTAATATTAAGAGATATTAAGGAGAAGTGATTGTTGCTTCCTGTTATTTTTGTTATTAGAGTTGGAGTTATGTTTGTGTGGTTCTCTTCTTTTTGGTTTGTTAAAAGATTAATTTCTTGCTTTTTCTAATGTGTAGCTTTCCTCCTTTTATTGGTATTTTCCATTCATTATCCTTTGAAGTGCTGGATTTGTGGAAATATATTGTGTAAATTTGTTTTTGTCATGGAATACCTTGGTTTCTCCATCTATGGCAATTGAGAGATTTGCTGGGTATAGTAACCTAGACTGGCATTTGTGTTCTCTTAGGCTCTGTATGAGATCTGCCCAGAATCTTCTAGCTTTCAGAGTCTCTGGTGAGGAGTCTGGTGTAATTCTGATAGGTCTACCTTTATATGTTACTTGACCCTTTTCCCTTACTGCTTTTAATATTCTCTCTTTGTTTAGTGCATTTGCTTTTGTAATTATTATGTGATAGGAGGGATTCCTTTTCTGGTCAAATGTATTTGGAGTTCTGTAGGCTTCCTGTATGTTCATGGGCATCTCTTTCTTTAGGGAAGGGAAGGTTTATTGTATAATTTTGTTGAAGACATTTATTAGCCCTTTAATTTGGAAATGTTCACTCTCTTCTATACCTCTAATCCTTAGGTTTGGTCTTCTCATTTTGTCCTGGATTTCCTGGATGTTTTGGGTCAGGGGCTTTCTGCATTTTTCATTTTCTTTGACTGTTATATCAATTCTTTTTATGGTGTCTTCTGCATCTGAGATTCTCTCTTCTATCTCTTATATTCTGTTGGTGATGCTTGCATCCATGACTCCTGACTTCTTTCCTAGGTTTTCTATGTCCAGAGTTGTTTCCCTTTGTGATTTCTTTATTGTTTCTACCTCTATTTTTTGATCCTTAATGGTTTTGTTCAATTCCTTCACCTGTTTTCTTGTGCTTTCCTATAATTCTTTAAGGGTTTCTACCTCTTTACCGGTGTTCTCCTGTATTTCTTTAAGGGATTTATTAATGTCCTTCTTGAAGCCCGCTATTAGCATTATGAGCTGTGATTTTAAATCCAAATCTTGCTTTTCCAGTGTGTTGGGGTACCTAGGACTTGCTGTTGTGGGATAATTGGGTTCAGATGGTGCCATGTTGCCTTGATTTCTGTTGGTAATGTTCCTACATTTGCCTTTTGCAATCTGATTATCCTGGTATTAGTTGATCTTGCTGTCTCTGGCTGGTCCTTGTCCCTCATGTGTGCCTGCAAGCCTGTCTCAGCACCCCTGTGTGAGCGGCTCTCCACTGGCACAGAGTTCTGTGGTACAGGTAGGGCCTTGATGGCCCTGTCCCAGCTGTTCTGATACTTGGGAGTTCCCTGCACTCTTGGCTCTACCTGCCTGCTCAGTTGCTGGAGAGAAGATGGCAGTCTCACCTCTAAATGCAGGAATTCCTGCAGAACAGATCTCCCCTGGCAGGATTGGTACAGAGAAAGTTGTGGTGCAGGTCAGCATCTGGGTACAGGTGGGGCTGTGGTGGACCCTGTCCCAGCTGTTCTGGCACTCTGGTGTTCCCTGTGTTCTTTGCTGTACCTGTCTTCTCAGTTGCAGGAGTGACAGGTGAAGGAACTGAAGAAAACCATCCAGGATCAAAAAATGGGAATAGAACCAATAATGAAACCACATGGGGAGACAACACTAAAGATAGAAAACCTAGGAAAGAGACCAAGACTCATAGAGGCAAGCATCACCAACAGAATACAAGAGCAGGGATAGAAGATACAGGGCAGAAGATACAGAAAATGCTGACACAACATTTAAAGAAAATGTAAAATTCAAAATACTCATAACCAAAAACATCCAGGAAATCCAGAACAAATGAGAAGACCAAATCTTAGGATAATTGGTATAGAAGAAAGTAAAGATTCCCAAATTACAGGGCCAGTTAATATCTTCAATAAAATTATAGAAGAAAACTGCTCTAATCTACAGAGATGACCATGAACATACAAGAAGCCTACAGGACTCCAAGTAGATTGGACCAGAAAAGAAATTCCTCCTGTCACATAATAATCAAAACACCAAATGTATTAAACAAAGAAAGATTATAAAGAGCAGTAAGGGAAAAAGGTCAAGCAACATATAAAGGCAGACCTATCAGAATTACACCAGACTCCTCTCCAGAGACTCTGAAAGCTAGAAGATTCTGGGCCGATCTCATACAGACTAAGAGAACACAAATGCCAGTCTAGGTTACTATATCCAGCACATCTCTCAATTACCATAGATGGAGAAACCAAGGTATTCCATGACAAAAACAAATTTACACAATATATTTCCACAAATCCAGCACTTCAAAGGATAATGAATGGAAAACACCAATAAAAGGAGGAAAGCTACACACTAGAAAAAGCAAGAAATTGATCTTCTTTTAACACACCAAAAAGAAAAGAGCCACACAAACATAATTCCAACTCTAATAACAAAAATAATAGGAAGCAACAATCACTTCTCCTTAATATCTCTTAATATTAACAGACTCAATTCTCCAATAAAAGGACATAGGCTAACAGACTGGATAAATAAGCAGGACCCAAAATTTTGCAGTATACAGGAAACCCACCTCAGGCACAAAGACAGATAGTACCTCAGAGTAAAGGATTGGACAACAATTTTTCCAAGCAAATAGTCCAAGGAAACAACCTGGAATAGCCATTATAATATCAGATAAAAGTGAATTTCTGCCCAAAGTCATCAAAATATAAGGAAGGACACCTCATACTCATCAAAGAAAAAAATCTACCTAGGAAAACTCTCCATTCTAAACATGCATGTTCCAAATGCAAGGGCACTCACATTCATAAAAGAACCTTTATTAAAGCTCAAAGCACAGTTGCCCCTCACACAATAATTGTGGAAGATTTCAGTACCAACTCTCATTAATAGATAGAACAGTGAAACAAAAGGTAAACAGAAACAGAGAAACTAACAGAAGTTATGGACCAAATGAATTTAGCAAATATATATTTATATATCAATCATCCTAAATCAAAAGAATATACCTTCTTCTTAGCACCTCATGTTACTCTTTCCAAAACCTTATATTAGGTCGCAAAATGGTTCCTTTTTTTTTTTTTGTTTTTTTGAGACAGGGTTTCTCTGCAAAGCCCTGGCTGTCCTGGAACTCACTTTGTAGACCAGGCTGGCCTCGAACTCAGAAATCCTCCTGCCTCTGCCTCCCAAGTGCTGGGATTAAAGGTATGCGCCACCACTGCCCGGTGACAAAATGGTTCTTAACAGATATAAGAAAATTGAAATAATTTCATGCCTCCTATCAGATCACTATGGATTAAGACTGGTCTTCAATCACAACAAAAACAATAGAAAGCTCACATAAACATAGAAGCTGAACCACACTTTATTCAACAATAACTTGGTCAAGGAAGAAATAAAGAAAGAAATTAAAGACATTTTAGAATTTAATGATAATGAAGGGACAACGTATCCAAACTTATGAGACACAATGAAAGCAGTGCCGAGAGGAAAACTCATAGCTCAAAGTGCCTCCAAAGAGAAACTGGAGAGAGCACACACTAACAGTTTAACAGCACACCTGAAACTTTATAGCATAAAGAAACAAATACACCAAAGAGGAGTAGACAGCAGGAAATATTCAAACTCAGGGATGAAATCAACCAAGTAGAAACAAAAAGAACTATACTAAGAATCAAAAAAACCAGGAGCTGGTTCTGTGAGAAAACCAATAAAATAGGTAAATCCTTAACCAGACTAACCAGAGGGCACAGGGACACTATCCAAATTAACAAAATCAGAAATCACAAGGGAGATATAACAACAGAAACTGGGGGAATTTAAAAAAAATCATTAGATCCTATTACAAAAGCATATACTCAACAAAAGTGGAAAACCTGGATGAAATGGACAATTTTCTAGACTAATACCAAATACCAAAGTTAAATCAGGATCAGATATACCATCTAAACAGTCCCATAACCTCTAAAGAAATAGAAGCAGTCATTAATAGTCTCTCAAGCAAAGAAAGCACAGGACCAGATGGTTTTAGTGCAGAATTCTGTCAGACCTTCAAAGAAGACCTAATAGCAATACTCTTCAAACTATTCCACAAAATAGAAACAGAAAGTACGTTAGCCAACTTGTTCTATGAAGCTACAATTATGCTGATATCAAAACTACACAAAGATCCAACAAAGAAAGAGAACTTCAGACCAATTTCCCTTATGAATATCAATACAAAAATACTTATGAATATCAATGCAAAAATATCAATGCAAAAGAACAGAATTCTTGCCAACCGCACCAAAGAATACTTCAAAATTGTCATTCACCACGATCAACTGGGTTTCATCCCATGGATGCAGGTATGGTTCAATATGTGGAAATTCATCAATGTAATCCACTACATAAACAAACTCAAAGAAAAAAAAAAACAGATGGTAATTTCATTAGATGCTGAAAAAGCATTTGACAAAATTCAGCATCCCTGCCTGTTAAAAGTCTTGGAAAGATCAAGAATTCAAGGCCCATACCTAAACAGTAAAAGCAATATACAGCAAATCAGAAGCCAGCATCAAACTAAATAGAGAGAAACATGAAGCAATCCCACTAAAGTTAGGGACTAGAGAAGGCTTCCCTCTCTCGCCCTATCTATCCAATATAATAATTGAAGTTCTACTAGAGCAATTAGACAACAAAATGAGGTCAAAGGTATACAAATAGGAAAGGAAGAAGTCAAACAATCACTATTTGTAGATGATATGATAGTTTACTTAAGTGACCCCCAAAACTCCACCAGGGAACTCCTACACCTGATAAACAACTTCAGCATAGTAAACAGATATGAAATTAACTCAAACAAATCAGTAGCCTTCATATACTCAAAGGATATACAGTCTGACAATGAAATTGGGGAAATGACATCCTGCACAAAAGTCACAAACAATATAATGTATCTTGGTGTTATTCTAAACAAACAAGTGAAAGAGGTGTATGACAAACATCAAGTCTCTGAAGAAAGAAATCAAGGAAGACCTGAGAAGGTGGAAGGATCTTCCATGTTTGAGGACTGGCAGGATTAATATAGTAAAAATGGCCACCTTGTTGAAAGCAATGTACAGATTCAATGTAATCCCCTTCAAAATTTCAACTCAATTTTTCTTTTTTTTTCTAAGTTTTTTTAATTTACATTCCAAATTATTTCCCCTTTCCCGTTTCCTCACTCCCCAAAAGTCCCATAAGCCCCCTTCCCTCCCTCTTTTCTCCATTCAACCCCCTCTCGCTTCCTGTCCTGGCATAACCTACATCCAGTCTTTCCAGGACCAGGGGTCTCTCCTTCCATCTTCTTAGAACTCTATTGATATGCGAATTGTGTCTAGGGTATTCTGAGATTCTGGGTTAATATCCCCTTATCAATGACTGCATACCATGTGTGTGTTCTTTTATGATTGGGTTACCTCACTAAGGATGATATTTTCAAGTTCTGACCATTTGCCTAGGAATTTCGTGAATTCATTGTTTTTAATTGCAGAGTAGTATTCCATTGTGTAAATATACCACATCTTCTGAATCCATTCCTCCGTTGAGGGACATTTGGGTTCTTTCCAGCTTCTGGCTATTATAAATAAGGCTGCTATGAACATAGTGGAGCATGTGTCCTTATTGCATGCAGGGGAAGCCTCTGGGTATATGCCCAGGAGTGGTATATAGCAGGATCCTCTGGGAGTGTCATGCCCAGTTTTCTGAGGAACCGCCAGACTGCTTTCCAGAGTGGTTGTACCAGCTTGCAATTCCACCAGCAGTGGAGGAGTGCTCCTCTTTCTCTACATCCTCGCCAACAACTGCTGTCTCCTGTGTTTTTGATCTTAGCCATTCTGACTGGTGTGAGGTAGAATCTCAGGGTTGTTTTGATTTGCATTTCCCTAATGACTAAGGATGTTGAACATCTCTTTAGGTGCTTCTCAGTCATTAGATATTCTTCAGGTGAGAACTCTTTGTTTAGCTCTGTACCCCATTTTTAATAGGGTTACTTGGCTCTCTGGAGTCTAACTTCTTGAGTTCTTTGTATATATTGGATATTAGCCCTCTGTCGGATGTAGGGTTGGTAAAGATCATTTCCCAGTTAGTTGGTTGCCGCTTTGTCCTTTTGGCAGTGTCTTTTGCCTTACAGAAACTTTGTAATTTTATGAGGTTCTATGTGTCAATTCTTTATCTTAGAGCATAAGCTATTGGAGTTCTGTTCAGGAAATTCTCCCCTGTGCCCATATGTTCAAGGTTCTTTCCTAGTTTCCTTTCTATTAGTTTCAGTGTGTCTGGTTTTATGTGGAGGTCCTTGATCCACTTGGAATTGAGCTTAGTGCAAGGAGATAAGAATGGATCGATTTGCATTCTTCTGCATGTTGACCTCCAGTTGAACCAGCACCATTAGTTGAAAAGGCTATCTTTTTTCCAATGGATGTTTTTAGCTCTTTGGTCAAAGATCAAGTGACCATAGGAGTGTGGATTCATTTCTGGGTCTTCAATTCTGTTCCATTAATCTGCATGCCTGTTACTATACCAATACCATGCAATTTTTAACACTATTGCTCTGTAGTACAACTTGAGGTCCGGGATACTGATTCCCCTAGAAGTTCTTTTACTCTTGAGAATAGTTTTAGCTATCCTCGGTTTTCTGTTATTCCAGATGAGTTTTTGAATTGCTCTTTCTAACTCTAGAATTAGAAAAAGCAATTCTCAGATTCATCTGGAATAATAAAAAACCCAGGATAGAAAAATTATTCTCAACAGTAAAAGAAGTTCTTTGAGAATCAGTATCCCAGACCTCAAGCAATAGTACAGAGAGCAATAGTGTTAAAAACTGCATGGTGTTGGTACAGTGACAGGCAGGTAAATCAATGGAATAGAATTCAAGTTCCAGAAATGAATTCACACTCCTACTGTCACTTGATCTTTGACGAAGTAAGTAAAACCATCCAGTGTGAAAAATATAGTCTTTTCAACAAATGGTGCCAGTTTGGTGGTTAGCTTCATGAAGAATGCAAATTGACCCATTCTTATCTCCTTGTACAAAGCTCAAGTCCAAGGGGATCAAGGACCACCACGTAAAACCAGATACACTTAACTAATAGAAAAGAAAGTGGGGAAGAGTCTTGAGCACATGGGGACAGGGGAAAATTTCTTAAACAGAACACTAATACCTTATGCTCTAAGATGAAGAACTGAAAAATGGCACCTCATAAAATTACAAATCTTCTGTCTTTCAAAAGAAATTGTCAGTAGGGTACAAATGGCATCCAAGAAATTGGGAAAAGATGTTTACCAACCTTACATCAGATACAGGGTTAATATCCAATATATACAAAGAACTCAAGCAGCGAGTCTCCAGAGAACCAAATAACCCTATTTAAAAGTAGGGTAAAGAGCTAAACAAAGAATTCTCAATGAGGAATAAAGAATGGCTGAGAAACACCTAAAGAAATGTTCAACATCCTTAGTCACTAGGGAAATACAAATCGAAACAATATTGAGATTCCACCTCACACCCATCAGAATGGGTAAGATTAAAATCTCAGGTGACAGCAGGAGCTGTAGAGGATTTGGAGAAAGAGGAATGCTTCTCCACTGCTGGTGGGATTGCAAGTTGGTACAACCACTCTGAAAATTAGTTTGACAGTTCCTCAGAAGGTTGCACATAGTACTACCTGAGGACCCAGCTATACCACTCCTGGGCATATACTCGGAAGAGTCTTCAATTTTTAATAAGGGCACATGCTCCACTATGTACATAGTAACCTTTTTATAATAGCCAGAAGCTGGAAACAACTCAGATGTTCATCAACAGAGAAATGGGCACAAAAAATGTGATACATTTACACAATGGAATACTACTCAGCTGTTAAAAAAAACCGAATTCATGAAATTCTTAGGCAAATGGATGGAGCTAGAAAATATCATCCTAAGTGAGGTAACAAAAGAACACACATGGTATATACACTCACTGATAAGTGGATATTAGCACAGAATCTTGAAATACCCAATATACAATTCACAGACCCAATGAAGCTCAAGAAGGTAGATCTAAGTATGGTTACTTTAATCCTTTTTGAAGGGGAACAAAATACCCATGGGAGGAGATATTGAGACAAAGTATGGAGCAGAGAATGAAGGAAAGACAATCCAGAGACTGCCCAACTTTGGGATCCATCGCATATATATTCACCAAATCCAGACACTATTGTGAACGCCAACAAGTGCTTGCTAACAGGCGTCTGATATAGCTGTCTCCTGAGATGCTCTGCCAGTACCTGATAAATACAGAAGTGAATGCTCTCAGCCAACTATGTACTGAGTCCAAGGTCCTCAATGGAGGAGATAAAGAAAGAACTGAAGGAGCTGAAGAATCTTGTATCCCCATAGGAGGAACAATAATACGAACCAACCAGTTCCCCCAGAGCTCCCACTAAACCACCAACCGAAGGATACACATGGGTGGACCCATGTCTCCAGCTATATGCATAGCAGGGGATGACCCTGTTGCACTTCAAAGGGAGGAGATGCCCTTGGCCCTGAGAATGCTCAATGCCCCAGTATAGGGCAATACCAGAATAGGGAAGTAGGATTGGGTGGGTTAAGGAGGAATTTCTAAGGGCCGAGAAACTCATAAAGCAATGTTCATCATTCTTACTCCTTAGAGAAATGAAAAACAAAGCTACTTTGAGACTCATACCCTTCTGAGTGGCCAAGATCAATAACAACTGACCGCTCGTCCTGGCATGTGTGTAGATTAAGGGAATTCTCCTCGATTGTTGGGCGAAGGGTGAGTGCAAACTTATATACCCACTTTGGAAATCAATATGGCATTTTCTCACACAGTTGTGAATCAATCAACCTCAAACCCAGCTATACTACTCCTTGACATTTACCCAAAAGATATTCAATTATACCAGAAGGACACTTGTTCAACTATGTTCATAGCTCCAGGAATGTACACTATGCAGAGATGTTGTCACAACACTCATACATATAAAATAAAATATAATAAATATCTTTTTAAATGATTATTACTCTTTGATATTTTTTTACAGTCCCCCTCCATGTCTGCCCTCTGACTGTTCCTCATCCAATACCTCGTCTCTGGTCTCCAAGAGGATGTCCCCACCACACCGGACCTCAGCATTCCATAGGGCCTTAAGTCTCTCCAAGGATAGGTGTCTCTTCTCTCACTGAGGCCAGACCAGGCAGTGCTCTGCTGTATATGTATCGAGGGCCTCTTCTTTTAAAAAGAGAAAAATTACTCCTTTTTAAAAAGCCTAGTGGCATTTTGGCCACAAGTGTTTCAGCACATTAATTATTCTCTTATCACAACTGATTTGTACCAAAGGAGTAATTGTGGGATAGGCATTCATCACAACCTTCTGAACAGTCAGGATGACTGGGTCATACCTCCACAACAGGACTGAAGTAAATGAGATTAAGAAGTCCACCCAGTACATGAGCACAAAGAAAACCACTAGCAGCAAGATAATGTGTGTGGCCTTCTTCTCAGGGGATGCTCTCAGGTTCATGATGCTATGAAGATGCTTGCATTGCCTCTGATGTCTGAACAAGATAATCACCATATATGTACTTGTGGTCAGCATGACTCCCACAAGAAACACATCTCTTAAAGTTGTCACTGATAAAATCAATCCCCTGATGATGATGTTCATGGGAAAGTATGAGCAGTATTCAGCGACCTTCATCTGGTTTGTGTCACTCACATTTGTATAAGCACCAGAAGAGAAGAACTGATTACTGCTGAAAGACAAATTGAAAGACCAAAGAGAAAAGAAAACATAGATGATGTATTTTTTCAGTTTATGTTTAAATTTTGCCAACAGTGAGGTACTGGGACTGATAGTGACAGCCTGTAACACACTCAGGAGGCAGGTGGTGCAGATAGAGAGGCCTCTCATCACCCTGTTTATGTAAAAAGTTGCCTTACATTTGAAGTCATTCTCAATGTTCAGTAACTCAAACATGTCTGTAAGCCAAATATCCCATCCAGTGAGGACCATCATCATGTGAATAAAAGTCAGTTGACACGAGATCAGGTCCACAGGCTTAGGTTTATGAGTTGGGATTATGAAAATACAGAAAATCAGCAGAAACATATTGGCCAGCACTCCTAGTCCAGCTTGGAAATAAAGGACATTCTTGATGGAAAGTTTACTCATCTTTTTTTTTTTATTTATTTATTTTTTTGGTTTTTCGAGACAGGGTTTCTCTGTATAGCCCTGGCTGTCCTGGAACTCGCTCTGTAGACCAGGCTGGCCTCGAACTCAGAAATCCGCCTGCCTCTGCTTCCCAAGTGCTGGGATTAAAGGCGTGCGCCACCACCGCCCGGCTAAGTTTACTCATTTTAAAAACATAATGGAAGTCTATTTCATATATCTGAAAAAATAGTAGATTATATATCAAACTTATGATTCACTTCACCATATGGCTGTATAGTAATTCTATTTTTCTGAGTAACCTGTTCTTTCTTTTTTGATATTTCATACTTGATGTAGCAAACATTTCTATATACCCTCCAAGTATCTCCTATACAGAAAGAATATTATGGATAATAAATGCTTTTATAGTCATATCTATACACAATACACACTTTTTGTTTCTGTATTACACCTGAATTTCATACCTTAGAAATCCAATCTTATTGCTCTGAATTGGCTCATTTTATACTTAACAACTAAAACAGTAGTAATGAGCATAGAAGATCAAGCTCATTTGTACAAATGAACAAAAACTATGTTAAGGTGAGGGAAAATCATTGAAGATATAAAAAATCAGATGAGAATATATCATATTACATAGTTTTACTAGGATCTATGTTGCAATTATCCATATTTTGACTCACAATTCTCATCGACTCAGTCAAAATTCATGATAGTATGACAGTTTTAATCAGTAAAAAGTCTATCTCAATTCATCTTTTTTGTTTCTTTTCCCATGAAACCTTACATTCTCAGAATCTAGAATGAAAGACACAGATACAGTGGAAGACCATTTGTGTACCTTCTATTTCCTATTAATTGCACAAGCAGTATGGTTCTAAATAGGCTGAGATTGCTTCCAGTTTAGTTCCCATCCAATTTAAACTCTTTGTGAACTCTAATTCAGGATTAAGTAACTAATTCTGAGTTATCAAGAAAGCAATTTTTCTTTTAACTTTCTTTGGGTGGATGGGTCAGTAAATCACTAACAGGATGTTTCCTTATGGCCTTTTCAGCCATCCATGTTGTTATTTTCCCTAGCTACCTCCTCTTTCTGTATTTATCTCTCCCCCTTACCTGAGAACCCACCCACTTTCGGATTTCCCACTTGGATAAATTGTTTCATGCTGCTACTCCCCTTTACCTTCCACTCTACTTCTGTATTTACCTGCCTCTATACCCATAGAGAGCAGATCCCTGTCTCTTTCATTTTGCTGAAGTGATACTGTAGCCTGCTATTCTGTACTCCATTGCTCCTACCCTCACCCCTATCCTGAACTTGGTCCCATTTTGTTTTTCTGGTTTCTGTACTTACTACAGGCTGCACATTCATATCTGAATGTGTGGAGCTGGGAGCCTCCAACCAGAGAGAATACGGGATGCTAAGACAAACTATATTTTCCATACATTAAGACAAACAGAAACTTGCTGACAATGACCACATAGTGATGTTGTTTGGAATTCCGTTTAAAGGAGATTCCTTCCCATGTAGTGGAAACAAGGTTCCAGTATTTTCATTCATCACCAGCACCCAGAAACTCTTTACAGTTTTACTCAACAGTCTTACCTTTGTTGTTTATGTAAGTTACTTGGCCTGGTTACTAGAAACAATTTATTATTAAATTGATTTAATGCAGTACTTTAAAATCAGCTTTGTTGTAAAGAAGTAAAAGATGACTACACTGATTCAAACCTTGTGGGAAAAGGAGTACCCAATTACATTAGCAAGTTTATTCGAATATTCCACATACATAGACACATGCATGCTTGTATGTATAAAAATAATGCAGCAGTTAGTGGAAGAGACTATCCTATAGAATCCCCATGAATATAACATGGTACATCACACATTTTGCAGTTACATGATTTTTGTTCCTAAAAAGCTTAGTCTAGTAAATTAATGGATTCATCTCAATTTTCAGAGCCACACATCAACTTCTCTCATCAACATATATTTATAGTAGCTGTACAGTGTTGATCTGCTTTTTTTTAAAGCTCCGTGATTAGTAGTTAAGAGCACTTTTAACTCTTGCAATGTGCCTGCGTTAGATTCCCAACAAAGTCATGGTGGCTTACGACCATCTGTAACTCTAGTTCTGGAGTATGAAATGGCATGACAGTGGTACCCAGATATACATGCAAGCAAAACACTCATATATGTAAAATCAAATAACTAACTGTTAAATAAATAAATGCTTCTGTGTAAACTTAATTTAAGGTTGGGTCTCCATATTGAAAGAACCGTAGCATTTTTTTTGAATTTTAAAATTGGAAATGTACAAACTATATATGTATAAAATTGTTATTAGTTATCCATCTATATTTTATTAAATATAACATGTAGGACAAGTAATATAAAAATAATGATATATGTCCAAAATAGTAATTTAAGTGTTTTTCCCCAGAGGTATGTTTCCAAAGTTTCTATTTCACATCCGTTGCTCTATAGATGTTTATCACATACAGAAAATAACACATCTTCTAATTGATCAAGTGGCATCTTATTCTGGAGTTCTCTGAATCTGAGAGTGGACCAGAAAAGACCATAGGTACCATGAATACAGAGCTGTTAACATAGGCATGCATTGAGTAAAGTTTTCTGTTTCATTTGAAAAAAAATCAGTGCTGGGTTCTTTCCAATTAGTTTATGTTCTAATAACTATTTGCAAGTATTAAAATCCAAAGTGTGTCCATAAACATTCTTAATAGTGGAAAAGCCACCACTATGACATGGACTCAGAATTAAAAAAAAGTAAGGTTGACAGTTTGTTAGACTGCCATAAATTCAGACTGTCAACCTATGGCCCTTTTGATGAACATTGTAATACCAAGAGGAATAACTTCATTTAGGATATGTATATATGCATATGTGTATATTTACATATGAATAAAAATACACATATATGTATATAACATGAAGTAAATATAAATAAAACTTTGAAGTTTTATCAAAAAAAAAAAAAAAAACCCAAAACCTAAGGATTGTGCCGACAGGTGTCTGAAGAAACCTGCAACAAAAGTGACCAAGAGCTGTTTTCTCTATTGTCTTTCACGAAAAATTACATTACCTTATCATTATCCCAGAACTTGATTTTAGAACAATCCTGTTTTATGAATTCATAATGATCTGTGCTTTATGAGATGTAGATATCTAGTAATCTAAGGGATATACAAATAAAATAGATGACAAGTATCAATTTCACTTTAGGTTTTAACATATTTAGTGAGTAATGACCTAAAATCTGTCTGACTGCTCAGAGAGAACATGAAGTGAGTATGTGACTTTCAGGTGACAATATGCATGGTGTTGGCTAATGTACTGTCCGCTGTCAACAGCAGGAATAAGTCTTCGAGAATTTCAGGAGATAAAGACCTTAACTACCCAAGCAAGTTCCATTGAATCTTTACAAAATGGAGGATAGTAAGTATAAATAATGATTACTTATTAAGAAGGTATTAATTCATAGGTATTACTTGATACTCTTACATAAATTAAATGCATGAATTCTTCTGTGAAAACTGAGTTTAGCACAGGTGAGATTTACTAAAATATTACAGTTTCACACTATGCCCCCATTCCTTTGAGATGGAGCAGCAGCATCAGAAGTGTTGCTGCAGAGAGTGTGGGGAAGCAATCATCCTCACAGCTTCACAAGTTACATAGTGTGAGTTTGGGAAAGATATGAAGATGGTTACTGCAAATTGGAAACTATGTATGTGTGTGTGTGTGTGTGCGTGTGTGTGTGTGTGTGTTTAATTGGCATTTCTTTGTGAATGAATATTTGAATAAGCAATTCTATTTGTAAGGATTGGAGGAAACCTTGAGGATTTTGACCTTAAATAATTTTATACTATTTGAGAATTGACAATATTTTTCCCACTTCTAATGAATAGCTTACTCAATATTACATCATAGCACTATTAAAA
The DNA here is from genome assembly GCA_036184795.1 of Tokudaia tokunoshimensis. NCBI lineage: Eukaryota > Metazoa > Chordata > Mammalia > Rodentia > Muridae > Tokudaia > Tokudaia tokunoshimensis. The sequence goes on along the minus strand of BTHU01000002.1, from coordinate 79,357,730 downwards.
GGTTCTATTTAGAAAACCTAAAATATTAAAGTAGAATTTATTTTAACTGAAACTTAAATCTATCCCATTTACCTTTTTTTTGGTAAGGGTAAATTTACATTGATCTAATAAAATAACTAAGAGGGTAAGATTTTCAGATGTGTTTGAAATACACAAAAGATCTATTTTATTAGAAACTATAAAATATGCTATAGAGACAGAGAAATTTGAAATTTCCAGGATACTGCCTTTCTAATCTATCCCACTGCTGCAAAAGAGGTGGCTGCTGATGAGCGACTTTTCCTTATATCTTCAGGAAAAGAAAGACATGAAAATGATGTGATAGGAGCTTTGTAGGGTAAACATCTTTAAATATAGGGAAACAAATATAATTAATTTTATTTGAGTAGAAAACTTATCTTGAACCATGAAAAAAGTTGGTGAAATAAAAGTGACTTTCTCGAAGAAAATATTAACATTTCCCAGGTTTATTTTGCTGCTGCAAAACAAGAAAAGATTCCAAAGAGATAATGAACAATGTGTGTAAAGTTACTTGAAATAGAAACTGGGATATTGAGTTGTTAGTCTCTTAAATATAAATATTCATTACTGGTGGCCCAAGGGAACTGTGCCCAAGGGAAATGACCAAATGTTAATGTAAAGACTGCTGTTGAGTGATAGATCCAGGAGCAGTGCTGCATCAATTTATATTTGTGTTTCATAGCACAGAATCATGTAGCCTTGGGCCCTTTAGCCACTGAGTATGTGAAAATGGCATTACCAAGCTAAATGAGTGAATATAAGATTGCATATAATGTTTGAAGCTTTGTGTGCTGGCAAGTAATACTGGGATGCTTATATATTTAAATGGAATATAATAGTGTAAAATTGAGAATAATTTCTATAAATTGTAACTATACTTGCCAAAACCTCTGGTATTATTTTGTGGTTTCATTCAATGCTAAAACTATTGTCAGCAATATTCAATACTAAGTGCTGACTGAAGCTGGAGTTATCCAAAGAGTCTAGTGATCAAAAATTTACTTGATAACTAGATAGATATATCTGTTCCTAACACTTCTTTTGAAAATGCCATAAAGAAAATTGCACCACTGTCTTAAACATGTGCTCATGATAAGTATATATATATATGCATATAATATATATGTATTCTACATATACGATATGGATGTACCCAGAAGCTATATGATTACACAACGAATTCTAATGTTTCCCTGTGTAATGTCATAGATATAACACCTGAGAAATTTCTTAGCAAGCTTGAATCATTTCCCATATACAAGAATAAAGTGTGAACAAAAGTAATTATGAAAAGAACCAAAAAAAGAAATCAGTGTAATAGAATCATCAAATATCTATAAAGTTAAAAGCTCTCTATTACATTTTAACAGTGTCTTATGTATTCCTGGCCTATGAGTTAAAACTTTCCTGAGAATTCCTAAAGATATGCAAACTTACCAAATGAGAAAATTACAGATAAATACTCAATTAGTTAATATTTTTTGTATGTTCCTAGCTTAAGTTTCATATTATTAAACACATACATCCAGTTAACATGAGAAATGAAATAAAATGAGAAAATACAAAATATAGTTTAAGGTAATTTAATATTATGAAATTAATCCTGAAAACCAAAATGTGTGTTTGTTTATCACCATCTAATGTATTTCTGTGTCTTTTTACAAGATGAAAACTAACACATTTGGCAATACCTATGTAGAACCATACTATTAGAATTATTAGAGTACACACACAGGAGAATGGTATATCTAGTGTGCACCATAAATGTTGCATCTGGAGCAACTTTTTGCATGCATATCAAGTACATTCATTTTAAAAAGTGATTGACTACATTATACATTCAGTGAATATACAATACCCATTGTTCACCATCATGCTTTTATCTTGTTCTCTCTCTCTCTCTCTCTCTCTCTCTCTCTCTCTCTCTCTCTCTCTCTCAGTCTCTCTCTCTCTCTCTCTCTCTCTCAGTCTCTCTCTCTCTCTCTCTCTCTCTCTCTCTCTCTCTCTCTCTCTCTCTTTCTCTCTCTCTCTCTTTCTCTCTCTCTCTCTCTTTCGGCTAGACCCTGATCCTTTGTGAATAGTCCTGTTAGTGTCACATATATAACCAGAAATCATACTTAGAGAAATCTGTTATTTTCTTAATCATTATACTGATAAGTTTATGTCTACAAGCATGTGTTAAATGCTGGTTATACAGAGTAGTTCAAAATTAATATTCAAAGCAGAGAATTTTTTAATCATTTGTTACAGAAATTCCTGTTTCCTTCTACCACTTACTTATAGCTTTCACTATAATGAAGAGAAAAGGAAACACTCACCCAGCTGGGACTTTGACAAACATCCTTGTAGAATGAGGCCTTAAGTAGTTATAAGGAAGAAATGTCATCAGCTAATCTCCCTCTAGATCCATAGTTATAACGTCATCTGGAGAAGGCAGTTCTGACCTTGCAGTTGTTAGGATGTGACACTATCAATTGGAAAAGTGAACTTCCTTAATTCCAGGAAAGCAGTAGAGTAGGAGCAGCTGAGCTCTGGGTTTGACATGTATGAGCTATTCTCTCAAGGCAATATCTGTCTGTATGGATTAACTAATTCCAGTCATTTTGAACAAAACAAAACTAACAACAATAATATCCCTCTTAAAAGAAGTATAAAACAATTTCAGATTCTTCATGGTATACTCCCTGCTTCCAAAACATTTATTGTCCCCTCCATTCTTTCTTGACAATATCTCCAGGGTTTCACCTAAAATTTAACAACACAATAGATAAAATTAAAATATGTAACCTCCTCCACATGCATTTAGGAAAGGTAATCCTTCTTACTGAGCACACAGAAGTGAGATAATGTAATATCAGGATAAGCTGTGCTGTTGGGACTGGGATATAGGTCATATCATAGACAGCATGCCTAGAAAGTATTGTGTATATAGCCACCACGAAATAAATCAAACCTTCAATGTATAGGTACTAATGAGAAGAAAACTCTTAGAATGATCAGGGATATTAGATGTATACTGAAACATAATAAAAGCAATATAGAGCAAACCAATAACCAGCACCAAATTAAATGTTGACAAACTTAAAGCCATTCCACTAAAACCAGGGACAAGACAAAGCTACCCACCTTTTCTCTATTTATTCAACATAGTACCTAAAATTCCAGCCACAGCCATAAGAATAAAGGAGATCAAGAGGACACAGATTTGAAAGCTAGAAGCCAAAGTATCCCTATTGCCAGATGATATGATAGTACACGTAAGTTACTCCCAAAATTCTACCAGAAAACTCCTACAGCTGAAAACACCTTCAGCAAAGTGGCTGGGTTCAAAATCAACTCATAAAACATAAGTAGCCCTCCTTATAAAACAATAAATGAGCTGAGAAAGAAATTAGGAAAACAACATCCTTCCCAATAGCCACAATTAATATAAAATATCTTGGTGTGACTCTAACCAACCGAGTGAATGACCTGTATGAGAGGAACTCCAAGCCTCTGAAGAAAGAAACGGAGGAAAATATCAGAGGATGGACTGGTCTCCCTTGCGAATGGATTGGTAGGATTAACATAGTGAAAATGGCCATCTTACCAAAAATAATCTACATATCCAGTGCAATTCCCATCAAAATTCCTACATATTTTGTAACGGATCTTCAAAGAATAATTCTCAATCTCATATGGAAAAACAAAACAAAAAAAAAAAAACCCAGGATAGCTAAAACAGTCAGTAAAAGTGCAATTAAAGTACAATGAAAGCACAAAAGAAGAACTTCTGTAGGTTACTCCATCCCTGCTTTCAAGCTGTGCTACAGAGCAATAGTAAAAAAATATAGTACTGGTTTGAAATCAGACAGGTTCATCAATGGAATAGAATTGAAGTCCCAGAAATAAACGCACATCCCTATGGACACTTGATTTTTTACAAAGAAGCCCAAACAATAGAGTAAAACAGAAAACATCTTCAACAATTGGTATTGGTATAACTGAATGTCTGCATGTAGAAGAATATTAATAGATTCATATTTATCACCCTGAACAAAATCCAAGTCCATGTGGATCAAAGACCTCAATGTAAAATCTGACACACTAAATCTAATAGGAGAGAAAATGAACCACTGCCTTGAAAACATGGCAGAGGAGACAAATTCTCGAACAGAATACCAATAACTCAAGCACTTAGAGCAACAAATAATAAAATAGAACCTTATTTTCATGAAAAGCTATTGCAAGACTAAGGACACCATCAATAAGACAAAAGAGCAGTCTGTAGAATGAGAAAAGCTCTTCATGAACAATGCATCTGACAAAAGACCAATATCCAAAATACATAAAGAACTCAAGAATTTAGGCAACAACAAGCCAAATAACCCAATTAAAAAATGGGGTAGGTAGAGAGTTATCCAGATAATTTTCAAGAGAGGAATCTCTAATGTCTGAGAAACACTTAAAGAAATGTCCAAAACCGTACTGATCAGGGAAATGCAAATAAAAAAAACCCTCTGAGATTCCATCTTATACCCTTCAGAATGGCTAAGATCAAAATTGGAAGAGACAGCACATGCTGGTGAGGCTGTGGATGAAGGTGAACACTCCTCCATTGCTGATGGGATTGTAAACTGGCATAACTACTTTGGAGATCAGTTTGGTTGCTTCTTAGAAACAATTGAGAATAGTTCTACTTCAAGACCCAAATATACTATATCTGGGCATGAACCCAAAAGATACCCCACTCTATACAAGGACACTTGCTCAGCTATGCTCATAGCAGCTTTATTCACAATGTCCAGTAACTAGAAACAACCTACATGTCCTTCAATTAAAGAATGTATAAAGAAAATGTAGTTTATTTACACAGAATATTATTTGACTGTTAAAAATGAGGATATCATGAAATTTGCACTCAAATGTGTGCAACTAGAATGTATCACTATGAGTGAGATAACCTAAACTTAGAAAGACATGCATGGTATGCACTTACTTTTAAAGTGCACATTAGCCATAAGGTACTTGATAGCCATGTTATAATCCACAGACTGAAAGATACTAAGTAATAGGGAAGGTCCAAGGGAGGATGAGTGCATCTCATTCAGATGAGGAAACAATATCATCATTGCAGGTGTATGGAGGGAGGGAACTGTGTAGGAGATATGATGATGGGGACAGCGATGGAGATCAGGTATAGGAAGTGTGTGTGGGAGAGGACTGGGAGTGAGAGTGGTAAACAGTGGGGGAAATTTGGGAGTAACTGGATAACTTGGACAAGGGAGAATCCCAGCGTGTCTATGGTAGTGCCTCTAGCTGAGACTCACAACCGAAGCTGATATGGAGACTGAACTGGCCACCTTCAGAAACCATGTAGGACCTCTAGCAAAAAGAAGGGAACTTCAACCCACTCACAAAACCTTCAATTCCAATTTAGTCCTGCCTACAAGATTGGCAGGGATGAAGATGGAGCAAAGATTGAGGGAGTAACCAGCTGATGATTGACCCAACTTGAGATACATCCCATGTTTGAGAGCCAATTCCTAATAATACTGGACATTATGAAATTTGTAGGTGGATGGATAGAACTAGAAAAAAAAATCATCCTGAGTATGGTAGCCCAGACTAAAGATGACAAATATGGTATGTTTTCTCATATAAGTGGATACTAACAATAAAATAAAAGAAACACATCTCTTAAAGTTGTCAGTATTAAAATCAATCCCCTGATGATGCTGTTCATGGGAAAGTGTGAGCAGTATTTAGTGACCTTCATTTGGTTGGTGTCACTCACATTGGTATAAGAATCAACAGAGAAGAGCTGGTTACTGCTGAAAGGCAAATTAAACAACCAAAAATAGAAGAAAGCATAGAAGATGTACTTTTTTAGTTTATGTTTAAATTTTGCCAACAAGGAGGTACTGGGACTGATTATGACAGCATGGAACACACTCAGGAGGTAGTTGGTGCAGATAAAGAGGCCTCTCATCACCCTGCTTATGTAAAAAGTTGCCTTACATATGAAGTCATTATCAATGTTTAGCGACTTGAATATGTCTGTAAGCCAAATATCCCATCCAGTGAGGAACACAATTATGTGAACTAATTTTAATTAACACAAAATCACGTGCATGGGCTTAGGTCTCTGATCTAGGATTATGAAAATGTAGAAACATATTGGCTGGGACTCCAAGTACAGATTTGAAATAAAGGACATTCTTGATGGAACACAGAAATGGGAAGTGTTTTCATTTTAAAATGATAATGGAAGTCTGCTTCATATATATGAAAATAATAATAGATTATATGTCAAACTTTTGATTCACTTTACAGTATTGATATATAATTATTTAATTTCCCTACTAATTCTTGAGTAATCTATTTCTTTCTCTTTTGATGTTTCATACAGGATTTCAAGTATATTTCTACATACCCTCCAAGTATCTCCTATACAGAGAGAATATTATGGATAATAAATGCATTCAGAGTCATATCTACACAGAATACACACTTTGTATTCCTGTATTACATCTGAATCTCATACCTTAGAAATTTAATCCTACTGATTTAAATTGGCTTATTTTATACTTAACAACTGAAACAGTAGTAGTGAGCATAGAATATCAATCACATTTGTGCAAATGAACAAAAAGTATTCTGGGCGAAAATCATAAAATATATCCAAAATAAAAAAAAATCAGATGAGAATGCATTCTTGGGTATAATTTTATTATGCTTTATTATGATATTATCCTTTTTTGACTCACAATTCTAAGGGGATCGCAGTCATAATTCATGATAATATGACAGTTTTAATCAGTATATCTCAATTCATCCAATTTTTTATGTTTTGGTTCCCATGGAAATCTTTCATTCTCAGAATCTAGAATTAAAGACATAGATACAGTGGAGGGTCATTAGTGTACCTTACAGACTCCATTAATTGCATAAGCAGTATGCTTCTAAAAGGGCCTAGATGTCTCCAGATGTCTTCAGTTTAGTTCCCATCCAATTTAAACCCTTTGTGAACTCCAATTCAGGATTAAGGAACTAATTCTGAGGTATCAAGACAGCACAATTTTCTTTTTACCTTTTTTGACAGGATGTTTTTACCTTTTTTGACAGGATGTTACCTTTTTTAACAGGATGTTTCTTTTTGGCTTTTTCAGCTATCCATGTTATTTTCCCTAACTCCCTCCTCTTTCTGTATTTATCTCTTTTTCCCTTATCTAAGAATCCACCCATTTCCTCTTTAACATGTCCTGCTGTTACTTCCCTTTACCTTCCTCCCCACTTCTTCTGTATTTACCTGCCTCTTTACCCCTAAGGAGCCCTGTCTCATCCATTTTGCTGATGAGATTCTTGTAGCCTCTATTCTGCTCTCCCTGTGTTCCCACTCTCATTCCCATTCTGACAATGGTCCCGTTTTGCTTTCCTGTTTTCTGTAGTTACTACAGGCTAAATATTCACATCTAACAATGTGGAGCTGGGAGACTCCAACAAGAGAGAATATGGAATGCTAAGACAAACATTATTTTCCAATTATTAGGAAAAACACAAACTTGTTGAAGATGACCATATAGTAATTGCTGCTTGAAATTTCTGTTTGAAAAAAGTCCTTCACTTGTAGTGAAAAACAAGTTCCCGGGCTTATCACATCACCAGCACCTAGACACTCTTTACAGTATTATTCAACAAACTTTGGTGCTTATGTAAGTTACTTGGCCTGGTTACCAGGATCAACTTATTTTTTAATTTATTTAACTCATTATTTTAAAATCAGCTTTTTGATAAAGGAGTAGAAAATTATTACACTGATTCAAAGTTTGTGGGAAAAGAGTGCCCAATTGTGCTTTCAAGTTCACTTGAATATTCCACATCCATAGACACATGCATGCTATGTATAAAAATAATGCAACAGTTATTGAAAGAGACCATCCTATAATATCCCCATGAATATAACATGATAAATCATACAATTACATTTTATAGTTCTATGATTTTTGATCCTACAAAGCTTAGTCTAGTAAATTAATGGATTCACCCCAATTTTCAGAGCCACACATCTAAGTTGCTCATCAACGTACAGTAGCTCTACAATGACATTCTGGATTTTTTTTGTTTTTGTTTTTGTTTTGTTTGGGTTTTTTATGCTGCAGGATTATTAGTTAAGAGCACTTTTAACTCTTGCAAAGTGCCTGAGTTAGATTCCCAGCAATGACATGTTGGGTAACTCTAGTTCTGGAGTATCCACTGTCCTGTATAATATGGCATGACAGTGGTACACAGACATACATGCAAGCAAAACACTCATATATGTAAAATCAAATAAATAAATCTTATTTATTTATTTATTTATTTATTTATTTATATACCAGATTTTATTCCCCTCCTGGTCCACCCTCCAACTTTTCCACATCTTATACCTCCTCTCCATCCCCACCACCCCTGTCTCCACAAGGGAGTCCCCACACCCTACCCCACCAGACCTTTAAACTCCCTGGGGCCTACAGTCTCTTGAGAGTTAGGTGCATCTTCTCTGATTGAACTCAGACCTGGCAGTTCTCTGCTGTATATGTGTTGGCGGCCTCATATTAGCTGGTGTGTGCTGCCTGGTTTGTGGTCCAGTGTCTGAAAGATCTTGGGGGTCCAGGTAGATTGAGACTGCTGGATCTTCTACAGGGTCACCATCCTTCTCAGCTTCTTCCAGCTTTTTCCTAATTCAACCACAGGGGCAAGCAGCTTCTGTCCTTCGATTGGGTGCAAATATCTGCATTTGACTCTTTTAGTTGCTTGTTGGGTCTTTCAGAAGGCAGTCACAATAGGTCTCTTTTGTGAGCTCTCCATAGCCTCAGTAATACTGTCAGGTCTTGGGGCTTCCCCTTGAGCTGGATCCTACTTTGGGCCTGTTGCTGGAACTTCCTTTTCTCAGGATTCTCTCCATTTCAATCCCTGCAGTTCTTTCAGACAGGAACAATTATGGGTCAGAGTTTGACTGTGGGATGGCAGCCCCATCCCTCACTTGATGACCTGTCATTCTGCTGGAAGTAGTTTCTACAAGTTCTCTCTCCCTACTGTAGGTCATTTCATCTAAGATCCCTCCCTTTGAGTTCTGAGAGTCTCTCAACTCTTACATCTCTGGTACATTCTGGAGGGTACCCCCAAACTCCTTCTTCCCAAGGTTGCCTGTTTCCATTCTTTCTGTTGGCCCCCAGGGCTTCAGGCCTTTTCCCCCACTCAATACCAGACCATGTTTCCCTCTTCCCCCTACTGTCATCCACTTTCCCTCCCAAGATCCCTCCACTGTGATTGCTTTCTTCTCCCTTCCAAGTTGGACTGAGGCATCCTCACTTGGGTCTTTCAGCTTGTTGATCTTTCTAAGTTCTGTGGACAGTATCTTGGATATTCTGTACTGTGTTTTGTTTTGTTTGTTTTTTATTTTTGGCTAATATCCACTTATTAGTTAGTACATGTCTTTTGGGCCTGAGTTACCTCACTCAGGATGATATTTTCTAGTTCCATCCATTTGCCTGCAAAACTCAGGATGTCCTCATTCTTAATAGATGAGTAGTATTGCATTATGTAAATGAATCTCATTTCCTGTATCCATTCTTCTGTCGTGGTACATCTGGATTGTTTCTAGTTTCTGGCTATCACAAACAAGGCTGCTGTGAACATGTGCTTCTGTGGCAGGGTGAGGCATCTTTTGGGTATATTCTCAAGAGTGCTATTGCTAGGTCTTCAGGTAGATCTATTTCCATATTTCTGGGGAACCTCCAGATTGATTTCCAGAGTTGTTGTAACAGTTTGCAATTCCACCAGCAATGGGGGAGTGTTCCTCTTTCTCCACATCCTTGCCAACACGAATTATCACCTGAGGTTTTGATATTAGCCATTCTTATTGTTGTAAGATAGAGTCTCAGGGTCATTTGGATTTGTATTTCTCTGATCTAAGGACTTTGAATTTTTTTTATTAGATATTTTCTTAATTTACATTTCAAATGTTATCCCTTTTCCTGGTTTCCCCTCCCAAAACTCACTATCCAATTAACACTCCCTCTGTTTCTATGAGGATATTCCCCCACCCACACACCCACTCCCATTTCCCTGTCCTGAAGTTCCCCTACACTGGAGCATTGAGCCTTCACAGAACCAAGGGCCTCTCCTCCCGTTGATGTTCCACAAAGCCATCCTTTGCTACATATGCAGCTGGAGTCATGGGTCTCTCCATGTGTACTTTTTGGTTGGTGGTTTAGTCCCTGGTAGCTCTGAGGGTACTGGTTGGTTCATATTGTTGCTTATCCTATGGAGCTGAAAGCCCTTTCAGCTCCTTCATTCCTTTCTCTAACTCCTCCATTGGGGACCCTGTGGTCAGTCCAATGGTTGGCTGTGAGCATCCACCTCTGTATTTGTCAGGGTCTGGCAGAGCCTCTCGGGAGACAGGTATATCAAGCTCCTGTCAGCAAGCACATCATGGCATCCACAATAATGTTTAGGTTTGGTAACTGTATATGGGAAGAATACTAAGGTAGGACAGTATCTGGATGGCCTTTACTTCAGCCTCTGTTCTACACTTTGTCTCCATATTTCTTCCCATGAGTATTTTGTTCCCCCTTCTAAGAAGGACCGAAGCATCCACACTTTTGTCTTCCACCTTCTTGAGCTTCAATTGGTCTGAGAATTGTATCTAAGGTATTATGAGCTTTTGGGCTAATATACACATATCAGTGAGTGCATACCATGTATGTTCTTTTGTGATTGGGTTACCTACCTCAGGATGATATTTGCCTAATAATTTCATGAATTCATTGTTTTTAATAGCTAAGTAGTATGTCATTGTGTAAATGTACCATATTTTCTGTATCCATTCCTCTGTTGTAGGACATCTGGGTTCTTTCCAGTTTCTGACTATTATAAATAAAGCTTGATGAACATAATAGAGCATGTGTCCTTGTTATATGTTAGAGCATCTTTTGAGTACATGCTCAGGAGTGGTATGGCTGGGTCTGCAGGTAATGCTATGTCCAATTTTCTGAGGAGCCACCAGACTGATTTCCAGAGTGGTTGTACCAGCTTGGAATCTCATCAACAATGGAGGAGTGTTCCTCTTTCTCCATATCCTTTCCAGCAGCTGCTGTCACCTGAGGTTTTGATTTTAGCCATTCTGACTGGTGTGAGGGAATTTCAGAATTATTTTGATTTGCTTTTTCCTGATGACTAAGGATGTTGAACATTTCTTTATGTGCTCCTCAGCCATTCTGGATTCCTCTATTGAGATGGCTAATATACTGGATATTAGCCCTCTATTGGATGTAGGGTTTGTAAAGAAATTTTCCCAATATTTGGCTTGCCGTTGTGTTCAATTATCAGTGTCCTTTGCCTTGCAGAAGCTTTGACATTTTATGAGGTCCCATTTGTCAATTCTTGATCTTAGAGCATTAAGCCATTGGTATTCTATTCAGGAAATTTTTGCCTGAGCCCATGTGCTCGAAACCCTTCCCCAATTTCTTTTCTATTAGTTTCCATGTATCTGATTTTATGTGGAGGTCTTTGATCCACTTGGACTTGAGCTTTGTACAAGGAGATAATGGATTGATTTGCCTTCTTCTACATGCTGTCTGTCAGTTGAACCAGCACCATTTGTTGAAAATGCTGTCTTTTTTCCATTGGATGGTTTTAGGTCCATTTTCAAAGATCAAGTGACCATAGGTGTGTTCATTCATGTCTGGGTCTTCAATTTTGTTTGTTGATCTACCTACTTGTATCTGTACAAATACCACGCAGTTTTTACTACTATTGCTCTGTAATACAGTTTGGGTCAGGGATGGTGAGTCCCTGAGAAGTTCTTTTATTGTTGAAAATAGTTTTCCCTATCCTGGGTTTTTTTCTTACTTCAGATGAAGTTGCAAATTGCTCTAATTTTATGAAGAATTGAATTGTAATTTTGATGGGGATTGCATTGAATCTGTAGATTGCTTCACATAAGACAGTCATTTTTACTATATTAACCCTGCCAATCCACGAGCAGAGATTTTCCATCTTCTGAGATCTTCTTCAATTTCTTTCTTCAGAGACTTGAAGTCCTTGTCATACAGATCTTTCACTTGCTTGGTAAGAGACACACCAAGGTATTTTATATAATTTGTGACTTTTGTGTAATTTCCTTTTCTTTTTTTTTAATTATTTATTTTATTTTATTTTTTTTTAATTTACATTCCAAATCATTTCCCCTTTCCCGTTTCCTCCCTCCCCGAAAGTCCCATAAGCCCCCTTCCCTCCCTCTTTTCTCCATTCAACCCCCTCTCATTACTCTGTCCTGGCATTCCCCAACATCCAGTCTTTCCAGGACCAGGGGTCTCTCTTTCCATCTTCTTAGAAATCTATTGATATGCGGTTTGTGTCTAGGGTATTCCGAGATTCTGGGTCAATATCCCCTTATCAGTGACTGCATACCATGTGTGTTCTTTTGTGATTGGGTTACCTCACTAAGGATGATATTTTCCTTTTCAACCTGTTTATTCTTCAAGTATAGGAACGCTACTGATTTGCTTGAGTTAATTTTATAACCAGCCCCTTTGCTGAAGTTGTTTATCAGGCTTAGGAGTTTTCTGTTGGAATTTTTGGGGTCACTTATGTATACTATCATATCAACTACAAATAGTGATATTTTAACTTCTTCCTTTCCAATTTATATCCCTTTGACCTCCTTTCTTGTCTAATTATTCTAGCTAGAACTTCAAGTACTATTTTGAATAGGTAGGGAGAGAATGGGAAGCCTTCTCTAGTCTCTAATTTTAGTGGGATTGCTTCATGTTTTTCTCCATTTAGTTTGATGTTGGCTACTGGTTTGCTGTATATTGTTTTTACTATATTTAGGTAAGTGCCTCGAATTCCTTTTCTTTCCAAGACTTTTAACATGAAGGTGTGTTGTATACTGTCAAATGCTTTTATACCATCTAATGAGATGATCATTTTTTCCTTTAGTTTGTTCATATATAGTGGATTACATTGAGAGATTTCCATACATTGAATTCTCCCTGCATCCCTGGGATGAAGCCTACTTGATCATGGCAAATAATCATTTTGATGTGTTCCTGGATTCAGTTTGTGAGAATTTTATTCAGCATTTTTGCATAAATATTCATAAGGGAAATTTGTCTGAAATTCTCTTTCCTTGCTGGTCTTTGTGTAGGTTATGAGTGCAACTGTGGCATCATAGAACTAATTAGGTAGTGTCCTCTTTATATTTTGTTTAATAGTTTGAAAAGTATTAGAATTAGTTCTTCTTTGAAAGTCTGATGATATTCTGCACTAAACCCTTCTGGTCCTGGGCTTTTTTTTTGTTTTTCGGTTGGGAGACTTTTAATGACTTCTGCTATTTCTTTATTGTTTATGGGACTATTTAGATGGTTTATCAGATCCTAATTTAACTTTGGTACCTTATATTCATCTAACAAATCATCCATTTCATCCAGATTTTCCAGTTTTGTTGAGTATAGGCTTTTGTAGTAGCATCTGATGGTTTTTTGGATTTCCGCAGTTTCTCTTGTTATGTCTCACTTTTCATTTCTGATTTTGTTTAATTTGGATCCTGTCTCTGTGCCCTCTAGATAGTTTGGCTAAGGGTTTATCTATCTTGTTGATTTTCTCAAAGAACCAGCTCCAAGTTTTGTTGATTCTCTGTATAGTTCTTTTGGTTGATTTCAGCTCTGAGTTTGAGTATTTCTTGCTGTCTACTTCTCTTATGTGTATTTGCTACTTGTTCTAGAGCTTTCTGATGTGCTGTCAAACTGCTATTATATGCTCTCTCCATTTTCTTTATGGAAGCATTTATAGTTATGGGTTTTCCTTTTTCTACTGCTTTCTTGGTGTCCCACAGTTTTGGGAGTGTTGTGCCTTTATTTTAATTAAATTACAGAAGGTCTTTAATTTCTTTCTTTATTTCTTCCATTGTTCTTCAGCTTCTATGTGTATGTGGGTTTTCTGTTGTGTTTGTTGTTATTGAAGACCAGCTTTCCTCTGTGGTGATCTGATTGAATGTACGGGATTATTTCAATCTTCTTTTATCTCTTGAGGCTCATTTTGTGAGTGATTCTTTGGTCAATCTTGGAGAAAGTCCTATGTGGTGCTGGGAAGAAGCTATGTTCTATTGGTTTATGATGAAATATTCTTTTTTTTGTTATACTAATTCATATTTTATTCTCTTAAACAATAATATTCATTACATGTTAAATAGAGAAAGTTTATGCTTTAGTTGTAGGTGCTTAAAAACAACATTAATAAGCCAAGGTGTCAGTGTGAGCATAGTGGAAAGTAAAAATCCACCATTTGAGTAGATATGTGCGGAAGCATTTTCAGGTTATAGAAAGTATGTAAATAAAATCTATTGTAATATTCAGGGAGCCTTAACTTACCCAAGACCCCCTGAGTGAACAACATGGAGACAGGAATTGATGTAAAAAGCAAGAAGAATTTTATTTAATTCAACATGCTGGTGTTACCCTGCACATGGGGAGAGAATGACCACATGCCTGTGTAGTGGGCCTTTGTACAGTCCTCAGGGCAACCACCATTAGGCACATTGTGATTGTCAGAACAGTGTTATCTTTGAACTAATTGGTTGTTAAGGAATGAGGTCAGAGGCCAACGGTCTTGGAATAACTCTGGGCCTCCCCTAGCCGCAGGGACATCCCTGTGGTCTGAGGAATGTAATTTAGCCTCTCCCTTCTAGGAGGGGCAAGTGTTCCATGACCTTTCTGAAGATCCTGAGGTAACACTTTCATTCCCCCCTTTTCTTTGTGCATGCTTCAATCCTGAAGTAATTGCTGGTATTCTGATAGCTCAAACTCCTGGTCTTCTATTTCTATTTCTTTGTATCTCTGCTTTAAGATCATTAGCTGTACTGTGCCTATATGTTTCTTAATAATAGTGACCAAGTGGTTCAAAATGTAGAGCCCAGAGGTCAACAATAGCAGGAGAAAACTTATGGGTCCTAACAGGATGGATATGCAGGTGGATATGCAGACAAGGGGAGTTAAGTCGAACCAGCCCTGACTCTGTTCTCTTTTCAGCTTGGGTAGCCTTTTCCTCACCTTGGTCATTGACTCTTTAACAACCTGGGAATGGTTTGTATAAAAGCAACACTTCTCAGCTAAGACAGCACATAGCCTCCTATTCTGCAGCACTAGTTCTGATAAAGAAGTCAGTGATTCTTGAAGGTGACTGATGGAAGTTTCTATTCTCTCTACATCTAAATCAATGGCTGCCCTCAGACTGTCATAATTTTCCCCTTGTAAGGCCAGAGTGGAAGTCCTGGTAGCTGCCCTGGCAATCCCCAACCCCAACAGAAAGAAGACAGTGAGTGTTGTAACAGGTTTGTCAGACGGGCACATAGGATGGGGGAAGGAACCAGAATCCAAAAATCAAGATCAAAGTTGAGTGATCTTGAGCTTGAGCATATTGTCTGTCTTCTGTACCATCCAGTGGGGGTCTCTTGGGAGTGGGTGTCTGCAGGTTTCACACATGAAGCATGCACCCAGGCTGCAGTACTGTCCACCGTGAGGCCTGTGGGAACTGATAGTAGCACCAGGAAGGGTCCCTTCCATCAGGGTTCTAGCGACTGTTCCCTGAAGCCTCTTTACATAGATCCAGTCACCAGTCTGGTGAGGAGTCTTTGGCATCCCTGGAGCATTTAAGGCAGACAGTTTTGGCCAAATTCCTCCTGGGAGAACCCAGTGGACAAAAAAGGAGTTGGAGTAGCATACAGGATCTCAAAAGGGGTCAGATTAAAATGGCAGGGGCTGTTCTGGGCTCAGAACAGGATGAAATGTTTTAAAGATATTTGTTAAATCCATTTGGTTCATAACTTTTGTTAGTTCCACTGTGTCTCTGATTAGTTTTTGTTTTCATGATCTGATCATTGGTGAGAGTGGGATTTTGAAGTCTCCTACTATTATTGTTTGAGGTTCAATGTGTGCTTTGATCTTTAGCAAAGTTTCTTTTATGAATGTGGGTGCCCTAGTACTTGGGGAATAGATGTTCAGAATTGAGAATTGAGAATTGGTAACTTTTGGTTGAACGTCAATTTTATTCTAGATTAGAATGGCTACTCCAGCTTGTTTCTTGGCACCATTTGCCTGAAATTTTTTTCCAGCCCTTCATTCTTAGTTAGTGTCTGTCTTTTTTACTGAGGTACATTTCCTGTTTGCATCAAAATCCTGGATCTTGTTTACATACCCAGCTTATTAGTCTATGTTTTTTAGTTGGGGCATTAGTCCATAGATATTAAGAGATATTAATGACCAGTGATTGTTGCTTCCTGTTATTTTGGTTGTTAGAAGTAGAATTAAGTTTGAATGGCTATCTTCTTTTGCATTTGCTGACAGGATATTAATTCCTTGCATTTTCTTGGGAGTAGATATCCTCCTCATATTGGAGTTTTCCATCTATTATCCTTTGTAGGGCTCGATTTGTGGAAAGATATTGTTTAAATTTGGTTTTGTCATAGAATATCTTGGTTTCACCATCTATGATAATTGAGAGTTTTGCTGGGTATAGTAGCCTGGGCTGGCATTTCTGTTCTCTTAGGGTCTGTAAGCCATCTGTCCAGGATATTCTGGCTTTCCATGTCTCTGGTGAGAAGTCTGGTGTAATTCTGATAGGTCTGCCTTTACATGTTACTTGACTTTTTTACCTTACTGCCTTAAAAATTCTTTCTTTGTCTTGTGTGTTATGTGTTTTGAGGAATTTCTTTTCTGATGCAATCTATTTGGAGTTATGTAGGCTTCTTGTATGTTAATGGGCATCTCTCTCTTTAGGTTAGGGAAGTTTTCTTCTATAATTTTGTTGATGATATTTCCTGGCCCATTAATTTGGGAATCTTTACTCTCTTCTGTATCTGTTATCTGTTGTTTTGGTCTTCTCATTGTGTTCTAGATTTCCTGGATGTTTTGGATTAGGAGTTTTTGTATTTTGCATTTTCTTTGACTGTTGTGTCAATGTTTTCTATGGTATCTGCTGTCTCTGGCTGGATATTGTCCCTTCTGTTTGTCTGAGAGCATGTGTTCTTAGATGTGTCAGTACTTCTGTGTTCTTTGGTATGCTAGAAGTCCTGGGAGACATGCTCTCTGGGTGGTAGTATGGTTCGAGGCAGTACTGGGGTCAAGATAGCTGTGGCACAGAGTCAGCCCTGGGTACAGATAGAAACCAGAAGGATCTCTCTTCTATCTCTTGTATTCTGTTGTTGATGCTTGCATCTATGACTCCTGATTTCTCTCCTAGGTTTTCTATCTCCAGGGTTATCTCCCTATGTGATTTATTTATTGTTTCTATTTCCCGTTTTAGAACCTGGATGGTTTTGTTCAATTCCTTTATCTGTTCATTCATGTTTTTCCTCTAATTCTTTAAGAGATTTAGGTGTTTCCTCGTTAAGGGCTTATACTTGTTTGCCTATGTTCTCCTGATTTCTTTAAGGAAATTATTTATGATCTTCTTAAAGTCCTCTATCATAATCATGAGATGTTATTTTACACATGAATCTTGCTTTTCAGCTATGTTGCAGTATCCTGGGATTGCTGTGCTGGGAGAACTTGGCTCTGATGATGCCCGGTAATTTTGGTTTTTGTTACTTATGGTCTTATACTTGCCTCTTGCTATTTGGTTATCTCTGGTCATAGCTTATTTTGCTGTCTCTGACTGGAGACTGTCCCTTCTGTTAGTCTGAGAGCCTGTGTTCTTAGGTGTGTCAGCACTTCTGTGATCTTTGGTGTGTTCGCACTCCTGTGAGACTTGCTCTTTCTGGGTGGTAGTATGGTTCGAGCAGGACTGGGGTCCGGATAGCTGTGGCACAGAGTCAATCCTGGGCACAGATAGAAGCCAGAAGGATCCTGTTCCTGGTCGCACTCTGGTTCTTGGGTGCTGTGGGTTCTGGGCAGCTCTCACTTGTGCCTGGTATTTGGGCAGCAGTGGTGGTCTCACCTGTCATTTTTGGTATGCTAGCACTGCTAGGAGACCTGCTCTTTCTGGGCAGACTTATTATATGATTTAAAATAAGCTAAATGTTAAAAGAATGTATGAAACCACGAATTTTATATAATTTTTTTTATAGTTTTCTTACTTGAACTATAAAATAGCTTAAAAGGAATCTGTTTTTTAATAACGAAATAATTTAAACTAGACAAAAGTAACTCCTTACAAGCATTACTAAGTCCAGTTTCACACAATCCAATGACCTCCTATGACCTCTTTAAAGACCAGGAATGCACACATTCTGGCACAACACTTACACATATAAAATAAAATGATATAAAATAAAATAAATGTCATTTTAAAAGAGGAGAAAAATTGTCCCTTTTAAAAAAGCCTGCTGGCATGTGATTATTCTGTGATCAAAACTGATTTGTACCAAAGGAGTAATTGTGGGATAGGTAGTCATCACAAACTTCTGAACAGTCAGGATGACTAGGTCATACCTCCCCAACAGAATTGAGGTGGATGAGATGAAGAAGTCCACCCAGTACATGACCACAAAGAAAACCACCAGCAGCAAGCTGGACTATATCATCTTTTTCTCTGGGGATGCTCTCAGATGCCTGGTGCTATGAAGATGCTTGCATCGTCTCTGATGTCTGAACAAGAAAATCACCATGTATGCTTATGGTCAGCATGACTCCAACAAGAAACACATCTCTTAAAGTTGTCACTGTTAAAATCAATCCCTTGATGATGTTGTTCATGGGAAAGTGTGAGCAGTAGTTACTCACCTTCATCTGGTTGGTGTCACTCACATTGGTGTAAGCACCAGCAGAGAAGAGCTGGTTACTGCTGAAAGACAAATTGAACAACCAAAAATAGAAGAAAATATAAATGATGTACTTTTTTAGTGTATGTTTAAATTTAGCCAACAGTGAGGTACTGGGACTGATAGTGATACCCTGGAACATGCTCAAGAGGCAGGTGATGCAGATAGAGAGGCCTCTCATCACCCTGTTTATGTAAAATGTTGCCTTACATTTGAAGTCATTCTCAATGTTCAGTGACTCAAATGCGTCTGAAATCCAAATATCCCCTGCACTGAACAATATTGTCATGTGCACAAATTTTAATTGACAGGAAATCAGGTCCATGGGCTTTGGTCTGTGACCCAGGAATATGAAAATATAGAAAGCCAGTAGAAACATATTGGCTAGAACTCCAAGTGCAGATTGGAAATAAAGGACATTCTTGATTGAAGACATAAAGGGAAAGTGGTCTTCATCTCAAAAGCATAGTGGAAGTCTCTTTCATATATCTGAAAGAATAATAGATCATATATCATACTTATGATTCACAGTATGGATATATAATCATTCTCTTTTCCCTACTGAATGTTGAGTTACATGCTTCTGTTTTGATGTTTCATATTGGTTATACCCTACATTTCTATATACCCTCCAAGTATCTCTTTTATACAGAGAATATTATGGATAATAAATGCATTTAGAGTCATACATACACAGAATATACACTTTGTGTACCTGTATTGCACCTGAGACTCATACCTTAGAAATCCAATCTTATTGCTTTAAATTGACTCATTTTATATTAACAACCAAAACATTAGTTGCAAGCATAGAATATCAATTTTTTCCACAAATGAATAAAAACTATGCTGAGCTTGGGGAAATCATGGAAGACATTAAAAGAAAACCAATTAAGAATTCATCTTCATGTATTATTTTTACTTTCTCAATTTTGCAATTATACATATTTTGATGCACAATTCTCATGGAATCCCTGTCATAATTCATGATAATGTAACAGTCTTAATCAATAAAAGGTCTACCTCAATTCATATTTTTTGTTTCTTTTCCCATGAAAATTCTCAGAATCTAGAATTAAAGACATAGATACAGTGGAAGACCATTAGTGTACCTTCCAGACCCTATAAATTGCATAAGCCTAGATGGCTTCCAGTTTAGTTCCTATCCATTTTAAACCTTTTGCAAACCTCAATTCAGGATTAAGGAATTAATTTAGAGGTATCAGTAAACGCTAATTTATTTTTACATTTTTGGGGAGAATGGGTGGATAAATCATTAACAGTATGTTTCCTTGTGGCTTTTTCTGCCATTCATGTTGCTATTTTCCCTAACTCTCTCCTCTTTCTGTATTTATCTCCCTTTCCCTTACCTAAGAACTCACCTATTTCCCCATTTTCCTCTTAGATCAATAGTTTCCTGTTGTAAGTCCCCTTTATCTTCCTCCCCACTTCTTCTGTATTTATCTGCCTCTTCACCCCTAAGGAGCCCTGACTCTTCCATTTTCCTGATGAGATACTTGTATCCTACTATTCTTCTCTTCATTGTTCCTACTCTCTCCCCTATCCTGTCAATGGTCCCCTTTTGCTTTCCTGGTTTCTGCAGCTATTACAGGCTATATATTCACATCTGTAGACAACAATATTTTCAATACATTATGACAAATGTGAACTTGTTGAAAATGAACATGTAGTGATTCTGTTTGAGAATTTCTCTTTAAAGAAGATTCATTACCATGTAGTGTAAAACAAGATTCCAGTGTTACCATACATCAGCACCCAGCACTCTTTTACTCAACAGTTTTGCTCAATGGTCTTTCCTTTGGTGCTCAAGTAAGTTACTTGGCCTTGTTACCAGGAGCAATTTTTTATTGGATTGATTTAATTCAGTATTGTAAAATCAACTTCGTGGTAAAAGGTAGAAAAATTCTATACTGATTCAAATCTTATGGGAAAAGGACTGCCCAATTATATTTTTAAGTTCACTTGAATATTCCACACACATAGGAACATGCATGCTTTCATGTGTAAAGAGAATGCAACAGGTAGTGGAAGAGGCCATCCTATAAAATACCCATGAACATAACATGATAAATTATACATTTTACAGTTACATGATTTTTGCTCCTAAAAAGTATAGTCTAGTAAATCCATGGATTCATCCTAATTTTCAAAGCCACACATCAACTTCTCTCATCAACACACATTTACCATAGATGTACAGTGATGATCTGCTTTGTATTGTTTTGTTTTTTAAAAGCTCTATGATTAGTAGTTAAGAGCACTTTTAATTCTTGCAATGCACCTGGGTTAGATTCTCAGCAAACACATGGTTCCTTGTGACCACCTGTAACTCTAGTTCTGGAGTATTCATTGTCCTGCTTGATATGGTATGACAGTGATACACAGACATACATGCAAGCAAAACACTCATATATGTAAAATCAAATAAATAAATCTTAAATGAATAAAAGCTCATGGATAATACTTAATTTAAGACTTGGTCTCCAAATTAAAAGAACCATAGCCTTTTCCATATTTTAAAATTGCAAATGCACAAACCATATAAGTATCAAATTTTTTATTAGTTATGCATCTATAATTTATTATAACACATGTAATATAAGTAATATAAAAATAATGGTATATGGGAAAATATAGTAATTTAAGTGTTTTCCCAAAGGTATGTTTTTCACACTTTTTATTTCATATTCATTGTTCTGTAAATGCTTTTCACATATAGAAAATGACACATGTTCTAAATGATCAAGTGGCATCTTTCTCTGGGGTTTACTGAAGCTCAGAGTGGACCTGAAATGTCCATAGCTACCATGGAAACAGAGCTGCTAACATAGGCATGTACTGAGTAAAGTTTTCTGTTTTATTTGAAAATAGTACAGTGCACTATTAGTTCCAATTCATTTAAATTGTAATAAGTGGTTGTATTAAAATCCAAAGTGTGTCCATAATCATTCATAATAGTGTAGAAATCATCACTATGAAATGGACTCAAAATTAAAAAAAAAAAGTAAGCGGAATGCAGGCAGGTGTCTGAAGAGACCTGCAACCAAAGTGACCAAGACCTGTTTTCTCTATATTCTTCTCAAGAAAAATTACCTTTTCATTATCACAGAACTTAATTTTAGAACAGTCTTCCTTTTGAAATTTTGATGATCTTTGCTTTCTGCATTGTGAAGATTTAATAATCTCTGTGATGTGGAGATTTAATAATATAAGGAACATACAAATAAAATAGATGACAATTATCAATTTCACTTTAAGTTTTAACATATGTAGTGAGTAATGACCTAAAATCTATATGATAGCTCAGAGAGAATATGAAGAGAGTATGTGAATTTCAGGTGACAATATACATGATGTTGGCTTATGTACGGTCCACTGCCAGAAGCAAGAATAAGTCTTCAGGAATCTTAGGAGATGAAGACTTTAGCCACCTGAACTAGTTCCCTGCAATCTTTATACAATGGGGAATAGTAGGAATATATACTGATCACGTACTAAGAAGGTTTAAATTCATAGATATTACTTGATCCTCTTAAATAAATTAAGTGCACGAATTCTGTAAAAATTGAGATAAGCCCAGGAGTCACTGACCAGAATATTGTAGTCTCACACTATGAGACAATTCTCTGAGATCAAGCAGCAGCAGAAGAAATGTTGCTGCAAAGGCTAGGGAAGCAATCATCACGAGTTTCACAAGTACCATGGGTTTGGGAAAGATATGAAAATGTTTAGGTAACCCAATCACAAAAGAACACATGTGGCATACACTCATTGATAAGTGGATGTTAGCCCAAAGGCTTGGAATGCCCAAGATAAAATTCACAGACCACATGAACCTCAAGAAGAAGGAATACCAAAGTGTGGGTGCTTTGGTCCTTCTTAGAATGGGGAACAAAATACTCACAGGAGCAAATACTGAGACAAAGTGTGGAGCAAAGACTGAAGGGAAGGCCATCCAGAGACTGCCCCACCTAGAGATCCATTCCATATGCAGTCACCAAACTCAGGCATTATTGTGAATGCCAAGAAGTGCATGCTGGCAGGAGTCTGATATAGCCTTCTCCTGAGAGGGTCTGACAGAACATAACTAATACAGAGGCAGATGTTCTCAGCCAACCATTGAACTGAGCACAGGGTCTCCAATGGAGGAGTTAGAGAAAGGATTGAAGGACCTGAAGGGGTTTGCAATCTCATAGGAAGAACAATATGAACCAAACAGATCCTCCCCCCCAGACCTCGCAGGGACCACACCACCACCAACCAAGGTGTACACATGGAGGGACCCATGGCTTCAGCAGCATATGTAGCAGAGGATGACCTTGTCACGCATCAATGGGAGAAGAGGGCCTTGGTCTTGTGAAGGCTCAATATCACAGGGTAAGGGAATGTGAGAGCAAGGAGGTTGGAGTGGGTGGATGGATGGGAGAACACGCTCATAGAAGCAGGGAGCAGGGAGTATGGGATAGGGGATTTCCAGGAAAAGGAAATTATTAGACTACTGAGACTACGAATAGAGCAATGGCTTTGTGTTGACCAAGGCCACCAGCATGAATTTCTTTACATAAACTGAGTAAAAAACTGAGACTTAAATAAATTTGTTCATGCAGTAAAATGAATTTTAAGAAATGGAGACTATGTCTTCTGTTTCTGATTGACTTCATCAAATGCATGGGCCTTGCTTAGTGTACTGGTACAGATTTTAATGTGTTACTTAAAAGAAACTAAAAATTCTGTAATGATTACAAACATCAGCTCAAGTTTTTATCATTTGATTTTTGTGGTATTGATACTTCATAGCCAGTGACTTAATTACATCAACTGGCATAATTTTGTTCTATTTTTAAAAATCAACAATTTCATAATTCTACATTATCTGTTTCCAAGTTTAATTTTCTTCTCTCTCTCTCTCTCTCTCTCTCTCTCTCTCTCTCTCTCTCTCTCTGTATATGTGTGTCTGTGTGTGTCTGTGTCTGGGTGTATGTACGTGTTAAAGCAAAAGGAGAGAGATCTCAACCTCTAGTTCAGACTGACTTCAATCAAATCAAAGTTCCTCCTGCCTTAGCCTTGAAAGAGCTAGGATCATAGACGTGTACAACCACACCTGCCTTCCTTTTCAGTTGTAATCTCCTGTATACATTAGTAACTGATATTTCAGCAAAATAAAAATACACTTGTGATATTCGTCACCTAAACTTAAATTTACTTGGCATTTTTTTGTGTGAATGAATATTTTAATGAGTAATTGTATTTGTAAGTGTTGGAGGGAAACCTTGAGGATTTTGACTTTAATTAATTTTATACTATTTGAGAATTGAAAATGTTTTTCTCACTTCTAACGAATAGGTTACTCCATATTATCACAGTAGCACTGTTGAAAGGTTCAATTTGGGAAACCCAAAATGTTAAAGATGGATTTATTTCAATTAAAAAACAAATATATGCCATTTACCTTTTTTTGTAAGGATAAATTTACATGGAAATAATAAAATAAATAAGTGGGGTAAGATTTTCAGTTATTTTTGAAATACACAGAAAAGATCTATTTTATTAGAAACTGCAAAATATGCTATAGTGAGCATCAGAGAAATTTAAAATTCCAAGGACATTGTTTGTCTAATCTATCCTACTGCCAAAAAGGAGGTGGCTGCTGATGAGTGAACGCTCCCTACATCGTCAGAATATGAAAGACATGATAACCATATGATAGGAGCTTTGTAGGGTAACATTTTTACATATAGGGAAACAAATATAATTGATTTTATTTGAGTAGAAAACTTATGTTGAACAATGAAAAAATGGTGAAATAAGGGTGACTTTCTAGAATAAAATATTAATATTTCCAAGTTTATTTTGCTGCTGCAAAGGAGAAAAGACTCCAAAGAGATAATGAGCAATTCTATAAAGTTATTTGAAACAGGAACTGGGATATTGAATTGCTAGTCTCTCACACATAAATGCTCAGTACTGGTACCCAAGAGAAATGTGCCCAAAGGAAACAATCAAATGTTAATTTAAAAACTGCTGTTCAATGATAGATCCAGAAGCAGAGCTGACTCAATTTATATTTGTGGTCCAGAGCATAAAACCATGTAACCTTGGCCACTTTTGCCACCAATGGTGAGAAAATTACATTATCAAGTTAAATGATTGAATATAAGCTTGCATATAATGTTTAAGCTGAAGCCATGTGTGCTGACAACTAATACTGAGAGATTTATATATTTACATGTAGTATAATAATGTAAAATTCAAAGTGATTTCTATACAATTGTAAGCATACTCACCAAGAACTCTGGTATTATTTTGTCATTACATTAAATGATAAAACTGTATTTTTGGAGATCATTTCTGTAGTTCAGTATTAAATGTTGACTGAAGCTAGAGTTATCCAGAGTGAGATGATCAAAAATTATACTTAATAACTAGATAAATATACCTGTTCCTAACAGTTCTTTTGAAAATGCCCTAAAGAAAATCGCACAGCTGTCTTAAACATGTGCTTGTGATATGTATAAATTTTATACATGTAAGATATAGATTATACAGAAGTTATGTGATTATATAACTAATTCTATTGCTTACCTTTTAGCATTAGATGTAAGACTTGAGAAATTTATTAGTCAGCTTGAATCATTTCTTATATAAAAGAAAGTATAAACAAGAGCAATTATGAAAACAATCCAAAAAAGAAATCATTGTAGTAGAATAAACAAATCTCTCTAAAGTTAAAAAAACCCTTATTATGAAATGTTAACATTATCTTATGTATTCCTAGGCTATGAGTTAAAACGTTCTTGAGAATTCCTAAAGATATAAAAATGTAACAAGCCAGAAAATTACTGATAAACACTAAATTAAATTAATGTTAGTTGTATATTTCTTGCTTAATTTTCATACTGTGGAATACAAACAGCCAGTTAACATGAGAAACAAGTAAAATAAGAAAATACAAAATACAATTTAAAGTGTGTTAATACTGTGAAGGGTGAAGGTAAACCTGCATACCAATAAGTGTGGGGTTTTTTTGTTTTTTTTTTTTGTCTATCACCCTCTAAGGTATTTCAGTGTTTTTTACAGGATGGAAAACTAACACATCTGGCAACACCTATTAGAATCATACTGTTAGAATCATTAGAGTACATACTCAGGAGAACGGTATGTCATATATGCTCCCAAAATTCTTCATCTGGAGCAGTGTTTTAAGTGCATATGAATTATATTCTTTGTGATGGATCATCAATGGAACAGAATTGAATACCCAAAAAAAACTCACTTCCCTAGGGACACTTGATATTTGACAAAGAAACCCAAACAATACAGTGTAAAAAAAGAAACCATCTTCAACAAATGGTATTGGTATATATGAATGTCTGCATGAAGAAGAATACTAATTGATCCATATTTATCATTTTGAACAAATGCAAGTCCAAGTGGATCAAAGACCTCAATGTAAAATCTGACACACTAAATCTAATAGAAGAGAAGATGAACAACTGCCTTGAACACATTGGCTGAAGAGACAAATTCCTGAACAGAGTACCAATAACTCATGCACTTGGAGCAACAAATAATAAATAGAACATTATGTTCATGAAAAGCTTTTGCCAGGCTAAGTACACCATCAATAAGACAAAAGAACAGCCTATAGAATGGGAAAAGCTCTCCATGAACAATTCATCTGACAAAGGAATAATCCTTAATCATCAGGGAAATGCAAATCAAAACAAACCCAAGATTCCACCTCACACCAGTCAGAATGGCCAAGATAAAAAACTCAGGGAACAGCAAATGCTGGAGAGGATGTGGGGAAAGAGGAAGACTCCTCCAGTGCTAGTGGGATTGCAAGCTGGTAAAACTACTCTGGAAATCAGTTTGGTCATTCCTCAAAAAAATGGACATAGCACTACCTGAGGACCCAGTTATATCACTCCTGGGCATATAGCCAGAAGATATTCCAACATTTAATAAGGACACATGCTTCACTATGTTCATAGCAGCCTTATTTATAATAGCCAGAAGCTGGAAACAACCCAGATGTCCCTCAACAGAGGAATGCATACAGAAAATGTGGTACATTTACACAATGAAATACTATTCAGCTATTAAAAACAATGAATTCATGAAATTCTTAGGTAAATGGATGGAGCTAGACAATATCATCCTGAGTGAGGTAATCCAACCACAAAAAAAACCACATGTTATGCACTCACTGATAAGTGGATATTAGCCCAAAAGCTCGCAATACCCAAGATACAACTCACAGATCACATGAAGCTCAAGAAAAAGGAAGACCAAAATGTGGATGCTTTGATCCTTATTGGAAAGTGGATCAAAATTCCCATGGCTCACAGTCAATCAATAGAATGAGCATAGGGACCCCAATGGAGCAGCTAGAGAAAGGACCCAAGGAGCTGAAGAGGTTTGCAGTCCTGCAGGAAGAACAATAATATGTACCAACCAGTACCCTCAGAACTCCTAGGGACTAAACCACTAACCAAAGAGTACACATGGAGAGATCCATTGTTCCAGCTACATATATAGCAGATGACCATTTCAGACATCAATGAGAGGAGAGACCATTGATGCTGTGAAGACTTGATTTCCCAGAAGAGGGGAATGCAAGTTAGGAAATTGGGGCGGAGGGAATGAGCAGGGAGAAGGGGGATGGGATAGGGGATTTTCGGAGGGGTAACAAGGAAAGGAGATACCATTTGAAATGTAAATAAAGCAAATATCTAAAAAAAAAAAAAAGAAATGCTCAACATCCATAGTGATCAATGAAGTTCAAATCAACATAACTCTGAGATTCCTTTTTTTAAAGGGGAGAGCATGAACACAATCCCCATTTTACACCCTTCAGAATGGATAAGATCAAAATTGCAAGATACAGCACATACTGGTGAGTCTGTGGATCAAGAGAAACACTCCTCTATTGCTGATGGGACTTCAAACTAGCACAATATTCTGAGATCAATGTGGTAGTTTCATTGAAAATTGAGATCAGTTCTACCCCAAGATCCAACTATACTACTGGGCATAAACCCAAAAGATGTCTCACTCTATGCAAGGGCACCTGCTCAGCTATGTTCATAGCAGCTTTATTCACAGTATCCAGTAACTAGAACCAACCTCGATGTCCTTCAATTAAAGAATTGATACAGAAAACGTAGTTCATTTACACAATAGAATAATATTTGGCTATTAAAAACAAGGATATCATGAAATTTGCATGTAAATGTATGCAACTAGAATATATCACTATAACTGAGATAACCCAAACCCAGAAAGACATGCATGATTTGCACTTAATTTTAAGTGAGCATTAGCCATAAAGTACTGGATTACCATTCTACAATCTACAGACAGAAAGAAACTAAGTAATAAGAAAGGCCCAAGGGAGGATAAGTGCATCTTACTCAGGCAAGGGAACAAAATAGTCATTGGAGGTGGATGTAGAAAGGGAACTGTGTGGGAGATACAATGAGGATGAGGACAGGGATGGAGATCAAGTATAAGAAGAGGAATGTGGGAGAGGACTGAGAGTGAGAGTTGTAAACAGTGGCGGAAATTTGGGAGTAACTGGATAACATGGATAAGTGAGAATCCCAGCGTGTCTCTGGTAGTACCTCTAGCTGAGACTCATAACCAAAGCAGTTATGGAGACTGAACTGGCCACCTTCAGAAACCATGTAGAACCTCTAGTAAAAAAAGGGAACATCAACCCACTCACAAAATCTCCAATCCCAAATTAGTTTTGCCTACAAAAGTTGGAGCAAAGAATGAGGGAGTAGCCAGCTGATGATTGGCCCAACTTGAGATACATCTCATGTTAGAGAGTCAGTCACTGACAATATTAATAGTACTCTGCTATGTTTGCAGATGGGAGCCTAGCATAAGTGTCTCCTGACAGACTTCATCCAGCACTGGATGGAAACAGATGCAGAGACCTGAAGTAAACCTCAGAGGTGCTTGGGGAGTTTTGTGTAATTGTAGGGGATAAAATGCAGCTAGCTGGAGAGAGCAAGTACACCACAAGGAAAGCTATTGACTCAACTAGTCAAGCCCATGAGTCTCACTGAGAAAGATCAGATAATGAGGATACAGGGACTGGAACTAGGTCCCCTACCCATTCATAGCAGATGTGCAGCTTTGTCTACATGTGGGTTCCCTGACAATTAGAATGAATCCTGTCTTTGACACTGTTGCCTGCCATTGGATTCCCTTCCCTAAACTGCACTGCCTGACTGGGACTCAGTAGGAGAGGGCAGGCTTATGCCCATTGCAACTGGCAACCCCAGGGTGGGGTGGTACTCAAGGAAGGCACCTTTTTCTTGGAGGAGAAGAGGACAAAATGGGATGGAGAAAGGATTTATTATGGTGGAATTGGGAAGAGAAGATTTATGGGAGCTGTTATCAGGATAAGAAGTGAATAAATAAAGAAAGAAATAGATAAAGAAAAAAGTAACAAATAAGTGGAGAGATTTTGGACCGTGAAAAGCATTCTGTGTTTTGGTTGAGCTAGTTTTAAACCCTGGTGACCCAGTAGAGACTAATCTATGAGGGACAGAAGGTCTATTTGCCCATGCTCCCAGATACTAAGCTCCTGACACCATGAACCCTCAACTCGATAATCTTCTGGCCATCAGTCTCCTAGGGCCACTCCCCAAGCTCCTAGTATTCTGACTGAGCTCCACCCCCACAGCTATAGCCAGAAAGACCTGACCCACTATAAAAGAGAATGCTTAGCATCCTCTATCCTCTTGCTCTCTTGTCCCTCTCTTGCCTCTTGTCCTATTGCCCCCTCTCTCCCCATTCCCTTCCCCCTTCTCTCCATGTGGCCATGGCCGGCCTCTACTTCTTTGCCTTCTCTCTCTACTTTCCTAAAATATAGCTCTAAAACCATGGACTTTCATCTGGACTCACTGTGCTGGAGCAATGGAATAAGCCTTCCCCTACAGAGCCGCATCTAATCTCCTGCCAGGGAGACCTCTCTGTGTTCCAGCCATGATCCCCACCAAGCTCAGCCACCAGCAGCCACCAGACTAGATCAAGGACTCGCCCACGTGGGAACCACCAGGCGATTTCTGGCTGGACACAGGTTCCCCTTCTCCATTTCCCCACGTCCTGCTCCCAACAAGTGGTAGCAGAGAAGGTGGTTGTGCCATCAACATGAGGCAAAACCAACTAAAAGCAAATCTTCAGCTGGAACCTACACACAGACTCAAATGGGACCATGAGTGATGTGACCTAGTTCAAAAACTAGGTCTTCCTCTGATTTCTCTCTCTTTCTCTCTCTCTCTCCCTCCCTCCCTCCCTCCTCCTCTCTCTCTCTCTCTCTCTCTCTCTCTCTCTCTCTCTCTCTCTCTCTCTCTCTCTCTCTCTCTCTCTCTCTCTGTTTCTGGCCAGATTCTCCCCCACCCCCCTCAGTGGTTAGCTCTTACAGGTACTAGCTGTGGCAGAAAAGTTTGTGTACTCTGTTGCCCCTCCCCCTCCTTGCTCTCTGCTCTGCATCCATGCTACCCTTTTTGTCCAGAATGGCGTCTGTGCTTTGTTCCCTTGCCTGCTTCCACTCCCCAGTCCCGCAAAGAGTGCTCCCATAGAGCTGCCTTTCAGACAGCAGTGTCTGCCCTAGACTTTTTGCTTTCTTGATCTTCCAACCCTCCGTTCCCTGGGCTCCTACTCAGAAGAGGGAAGAAAATAAGCTCTGGGAAGGAGAGGGAAAGAGGGATCTGGGAGTGAAGGAGTGGGCCAATTCAGATATGAGAAAAGATGGGAAAGAAGTACAGAGGGTCAGATTTGAAAGTAGCAATGAGGTAGTGGTAGCCCCTAGAAAGTCTCAGGTGCCAGTGACCCAAGTGGTTCCCAGGATCCAATAGGGAGGATATTAGCCATAATACTCAACAAAGGGGATAGAGAATATATAGAGACCATAACCAGTGGATAGGCATGACCCATGGGTTGAGAAACAGGGGCACCCACCCACCTCAAAAATAATCCAGAATTATTTTTCTCAAAAGGAAATGTGGGGATAAAGAGTGGAGCAGAGACTGAAGGAAAGACCATCCAGAGACTGCAACACATAGGGATCCATTCCATCTGCAGACACCAAACCCAGACACTATTGTTGATGCCAAGAAGTGCTTACTGACAGGGGCCTGGTATAGCTTTCCCCTGAGAGGCTCTTCCAAACCTTTACTAAAAAAAGTGTGGATGTATGCAGCCAAACATCAGACCAAGTGCTGGGACCCCAGTGGAGAAGTTAGTGTATGGAGTATAGGAGTTGAAGCAGTTTGCAATCCCATAGGAAGAACAACAACACCAAGCAACCAGAGCCCCCAAAGCTCCCAAGGACTAAACTACAAACCAAAGAATACATATCAGGGACCAATGGCACCAGCTGGATGTGTAGCAGAGGATTGCCTTAGTGAGCATCACTGAGAGTAGAGACCCTTTGTCTTGTGGAGGCTCGATGACCCAGGGTAGGAGAATGAAAGGGCACTGAGGCAGGAGTGGGTGGGCGGGCAGGGGAGCACCTTCATAGAGGCAGGGGGAGGAAGGAGGGGATAGGGGCTTGTGGAGGGGAAACTGGGAAGTGGAATAACATTTGAAATATAAATAAATAAAATAACCAATAAAAATGGAAAAATATAGATATATAAAGGCAATCTAAAAGAAATAACCAAATAACAGGGGATACAGAGTCCAAAATTAAATCTATCATCACCCAATGAAGCTCCCAGTACTGGGAATTGCTGATATCTAATTGAGTTATTCACCAAAGTGGCTCTATGGGAACTTCCAAGCAACACAGTGAATTGTCTAGGCTATTGCTTTCTCTTCACAAACTGATGGTATTGGCCCTATTCCTGAAAACAGCTCTTACACAACTAATTGAACATTTAGAATTTGAAGTGGTAATTATCAAGAGTCTTCAACTTGATTGTTCAGAGTTCATGATGGTGGAAAGTACTAGGTACAAAACATGAAGAGAATGTTAATTACCAATCCAGCTATAAAAAACCTTCAGTCTATAATGGTGAATTGCCTATAAGATGTGCTGGTACAATAGTGGCACAAAGCTTGTCAGAGTAACCAAGGAATATCTCATTTGATTTAAAATATGTGTTCCTTGAGATTGAAGCCAAGCCAAAACTGCTTGTGTGGTCAAGAACCTGAGACTTGATAGGCCAGGTACCAAGCAAGGAGTAAAACAAATACTAGTGTTCTGTTAAAACAATGTTGATATGGTCCAACCTCAGCCTGATAGAGCGTCCGAGGATGGCATGAACAGAAGCAACGAAAGATTTACTTGGAGTCAGTGCTGGATGCTAATTGACAGCTCTGCAATCTGCTCAAGATAGTTGTTGAAATTTTTGGATGTGTCATGTGATACAGACTCATGGGGTATTTTGCTGAAGCAGACTCTATGTGATGTTTTACTGAAGCAGACTTGTGATGTTTCAATGAAGCAGACCTGTGATGTTTGGAGAGAGTATAAGTAAGACCCAACAGACAGTGATGGTGCACTTGCATAGCCAGGCCTGCAATGATTCCTTGGCCTCACATCTTCACTGATCTTCACTTCTCTGAGAGAGACAGAGAACTTTTGGCACTCCATGGTTTTGTTTTGCCAGTTAAGTGGAGTCCTAGCTGTTTCTGCTGGATTGTGCTGCCACTGCTGATTCATTTGTGGTGACACTTTTTAAACTGGACTGTTGGTATCCTGACACTCCTAAAGTAGATTCCTTGTATCCTGACAAGGAAGATTGAAATAACCCCAAAGAACCACTTCTAAACAGGTCTATATCCCCACTGTCCTATTACCCATATTTTCTCCCCTACCTTTGGACAGTGGTCTAGAAGTGTGTATGGGGGGTTGTCAAAGCCTTTGCAAATGCTTATCAAAGTAGGTTTTGAGAAATCTAAGCCTACATATCTCTCTCTTGCAGACTAAAGCCCAGTTTTTCATTTACTACCATTGGATAAACTACTTCCTTAAGAACTGTATAACAGTTTAACCATTTACCCCAGGTTCCCTTTTGACAATTCCATGAACCAGCATTTTATGACTTTAACCCCTAGATTCATAGAAATAGAACCTGAAATACAGAGTGCATTAGAGGCAAATAAACCAGACAGTAAGGACTTTTTATTTTTAACAAAGCAGTTCCTATGCTGTTCTCTGGCACAGCGCTTGTGATTGCCAAGTAGACATAGAGGATATTTTTATGTGAAAAAAAATCACTTTAAGTATAATAGTATATATATACATATATATATATACATATATATATATGTATATATATATATAAAACAATTTAGTGAGCTCTTGCTTATGCCATTGCAAGCAGCATTGAAGTTCACTTATATAATTCTCAGCTACCTCAATATATTCCTTTAATTTTTGTTTTCCTTCTCTTTTATCTCAATAACTCCAAGGCTTATTATTGTAAAGTATTAACATGATCCTAGAAATTAGGAATATTATTAAGCTATCATCTTTTATCTTGATAGCAGACTTTTATCTGTCTCTGACTCCATTTGGTTCACACCTAAAACTATCTTCTTTAGGGAGTAGAATATCTGGGTTATATTTAGTTAAAGGTTTCCATGGATTAGACCATCATTTACCACTATTATTATATATAACCATCTATCTGAGCCTTATTTTTAACTATTCCTTTCTCATTTGTGGAGCAGGTTTTTTCCTCTATTGACCAAATCATGTCTCCTTCCTTAATATCTTTCTGACTAAACTGACTCAATAGTACAGCTGCCTCTGTTTCTTAGATCTGGGAAACACTTCATTCAATTCATATTGCATCCTTATATTTTGCCTAGTTGAGAAATCTTGTAAAAAGCAGTTCTTACAGTGATTCATGTATTCTTGAGGTAATATTTTTAGAGTTCTTTACTATAGCCTTAAGGGCTTCCCTGAAGGCCACAGCATCACCATATTTCTGAGGATCACCAGTCAAATATTTGATTCCCATAATCATAATGTTTCTGATAATAATGCAATCATTAACTTTTGCAGGGAAACATTTGGCCGAAAGAGGAACATGAAGTAGAATATGTACACTATTATGCAAATAAGCTTTACTCCTACAGCATCCACCAGCAATCCAAGAGAGTCATATTCTCTTGGCTCTGCTCTAGGTGTAGGAACTATGTCATACCATCCCTCCCAAGACCATGCCGATCTCAGAAGAATGTAGCAGTAAAATGACTTCTGTTGGACTCATAGATCTGAGACTTGCTCAGCCATCATCAAAGAAGCTTTCTCCATTAGCAGATAGAATCAGATACAGAGACCCACAGCCAGAAAATATGCAGAGAGTGAGAGACCTTGAGACACTTGGTCAAGTAAATCACTCTGCTTTGCAGAAGATGCCCAACACAATATGAACTCAATACAGTCGTTACAGTTCCTTTGCTATATATTATGACATCTGGTTTTGTATTTTTATAAGATCCCTGTGTTGAACTTGTGTGTTTCTATGTCTGTATGTATTTATTGTACTTTTTCTTTGATTCTTTTTCTTCTGATGGTTTTGTACTATTGTGGTTTATTTATTTTTGTTTTAAGTTATTGTTTATTTTTTATTATTGCTTAAATGCCTTTTAGTTTCATAAGGAGACACAGAAAGGGTGTGGATATGGATAGGAGAGGAGATGGGAAAGAATTTGGATGTCTAGGGGAAGGGGAAACCCTAATCAGAATATCTTAAATGAAAAAATGTTTTTCCAATAAAAGAAAACCATAATTTTTAAATAATGGTGTATGGCAAGGATCCCTTGTGATCACAGAACTGGAGAGGCAGAGATAGGAGAATCCCTGGGGCTACCAACTTGGAACATTTGGCAATTCCAGGTCCAGAAGAGACAGTCTCTATCAAAGCATAAGGTGAATGGCTTCTCAAGAACAATAGTCAAGGTGTCTCCTGGCATCCAAGTGTAAATGAACATGCATCTTCTGTCAATGCACATACATACAAGCGTATACACATTCACAGAAAAGATTGTATAAGAGATTGTATATCTGTGTTTGTATTATGTGTATATAAACAGATTTAATTTACCAAGAGTATTTCAATAAATGTAGATGAATTGAAAACAAACAGGCATATGAAAGTTTCAGATAAGTCTAATTGATTAACTGTGGCAAACAATGGAAAAATTAAATTCCCATTGTTTTTGTGATCCAGAGAAATTAGAATTAGCAAACAGAATTAAAGCTACAATTTTAATTAAACTTGATGAATTAGAGATTAAAATGTTTTCAAAAGAAAGGCTTAAAATTTACTATCAGCTAGGAACTTCTTTTGTATGTAATACCACAAACTTTCTTAAATCATATGAAGAATCTCACTTTTCTCCTTGACAATTAAAGTTTAAGAAGTATTTATTATTTGGACCAAAACCAGTTACTGGGTCTTCAAAGCACAATACCTACAGTCATCTGAAGCTCCAGTTCCAGGGGATCCCATGACCTCTTCTGACTTCTTTGAGTACCAGGAATGTAGTCTTGCATACATTTTGCACAGTACATATATATATATATATATATATATATATATATATATATATATATATATATGGGGCTACCAACTTGGAACATTTGGCAATTCCAGGTCCAGAAGAGACAGTCTCTATCAAAGCATAAGGTGAATGGCTTCTCAAGAACAATAGTCAAGGTGTCTCCTGGCATCCAAGTGTAAATGAACATGCATCTTCTGTCAATGCACATACATACAAGCATATACACATCCACAGAAAAGATTGTATAAGAGATAGTATATCTGTGTTTGGGTAACCTTAACCCTAACCCTATGAATAAAAGTAAGTAAATAAACTTTTTCATTTATTTTATTTATATGAGTACATTTTCAGACACACCTGATGAGCTCATCAGTTCTCATTAAAGATGGTTGTGAGTCACTGTGTGGTTTCTGGAAATTAAACTCAGGACCTCTGGAAGCACAGACAGTGCTCATAAACTCTGAGCCATCTTTCCAGCCCCAAGTGAATCATTTTTTTAGAAATGAATCATGTTTTAGAAAATTTGGTGGCACTCTGACTGCAAGTTTTTCAACACATTAATTACTCTCTTATCAGAACTGATTTGTACCAAAGGAGCAATTATGAGATAGGCATTCATCACAAACTTCTGAACAGTCAGGATAACTGAGTCATACAACCATAACAAGAGTGAAGTGGATGAGGTAATGAAGTCCACACAGTATATGACCACAAAGAAAATTACCAGTACTAAGATGGTCTGGGTGGCCCTTTTCTTGGGGGACACTTTCAGATAGCTGATTCTATGAAGATGTTTGCAGTGCCTCTTGTGTCTGAAAAAGATAACCACTATATATGCATTTGTGATCAGTATGACTCCTACAAGAAACACATCTCTGGAGGTTGTCACTGTTAAAATCAATCCCCTTGTGATGTAGCTCATGGGGAATAGTGAGCAGGATTTAGTGACTCTCATCTGGTTGGTCTCACTCACATTGTTAAAACCACTGATATAGAAAATCATGACTATTGATCGACAAATTAAAAAACCAAATATAGAAAAAAGAGACCCTCACAGGTCTGGAGTGCAGTAGGGGCCTTTAGAAAATGTTTTCAGTGGAGGATCTAGAGAAAGGAACAAAGGAGCTGAAGAGGTTTGTAGACCCATAGGAGGAACAACAATATCAACCAACCAGTACCCCCAGAGCTCCCAGGGACTAAACCATCCATCAAAGAGTACTCAGTGGCACCCATGGCTCCAGCCACATATGTAGCAGAGGTTGACATTGTCGGTCATCAAAACAAGGAGAGACCCTTAATCCTGTGAAGGCTTGATGCCCCAGTGTAGGGGAAAGCCAGGACAGGGAAACAGGAGAGGGAGGGTTGGTGAGCAGGGGGAAGGATGGATGATATAGGGGGTTTTCAGAGGGGAAACCAGGAAAAGAGATAACATTTGAAATGTAAATAAAGTATCCAAAAAATAATAATTTCCACTAACTTCTTTATTTCTCTACATACAAGCATGCATGCATCTTTATATGTGGAATATCTGAGTGAACTTGAAAATATAATTGGGAGCTCCTTTTCCCACAAGCTTTGAATAAGTACGGGCATTTTCTATTTCTTTATCACAAAGCTGATTTTAAAGTACTGAATTAAGTCAATTCAATAATAAATTGATTCCGTTAACCAGGCCAAGTTACTTACATAAGCACCAAAGGTAATACTGTTGAGTGAAACTGTAAAGAATGTCTAGATGCTGGTGATGTATGATAACACTTGGGTCCTTGTTTCCACTACATGGGAAGGAATTTCTTTTAAACAGAAATTCCCAAAGAGCATCCCTAGATAGACATCTTCAGCAAGTTCATGTTTGTCATAATGTGAGGAAAACGGTGCTTCTCTTAAGGTCACTTGTTCTTTCTTGTTGAAGGTTCTTATCTCCACATCTTCCAATGTGGTTATGTAATCTGTAAAAACTACAGAAATCATAAAACAAAAATGGAAACTTAGTAAGAATAGGGGAAAGGGTGGGAGCAATAGATAACAGAATCACGGGTTGCAAGTATCTGATCATGGAAGTGGGAAAAGCAGTCTGACTGCTCAGAGAGAACATAAAGTGAGCATGTGACTTTCAGGTGACAAGATGTCAGGTTTTGGCTGATGTGCTGTCCACTGTCAGCAAAAATAAGTCTTCAGGAATCTTGGTAGATGAAGGCCTTAGCCGTGCAAGTTTGTTCCATGGAATTTTTATGAAATACATGACAGCACGACTAAATGTTGATCACTGATTAATAAGAATTAACTTGAAATTATTACATGATACTCTTAAATAACTTGAATGTTTGAATAGTTCTTTGAAAACTGAGTTTAGCACTGGTGTAACTGAAAGCACTAGAAGCTGACTAGCACATTACACTCTCACAGTTACAAGCCAGTTCCCCTGAGATGAAGCAGCAGCAGCAGGAGTGTCACTGCAGAGACTGTGGGGAAGCCTTCACACCCAGAGCTTCATTACAAGTTGCATAGTGTGATTTTAGGAAAAATGAAAATGATCACAAAAAATTGTGTGTGTGTGTGTGTGTGTGTGTGTGTGTGTGTGTGTGTGTGAAATTATTGGAACACTAAGATTAAGAATAGAGCAATAACATAGTGTGGGCCAGGGCTGCTAACATGAATACCTTTATATAAACTTAGTAAAAATAGAGATATATGAAATGTTTTTATGAAATAAAATGAACGTAAAAAAAACAGAGAACATGTCCTCTATTTTCAGTTGATGTGATTAAATCCATGGGCTCTGCCTAGTGTACTGGTACAGATATTTAATTTGAATTACTCAAAAAAACCATAAAAATTCTATGATGCTTGTAAACATAAACTCAAATTTTTATCATTTGTTTTTTGTAGTATTGATATTCTGTGGCCAGTGACTTACTGACTTTAAGTGCTAGTATTTTGTTCCATCTTTAAAAATCATAAATTTCATACTTCTACATTATCTGTTTTCCAGTTTAATTTAGGTGTGTGTGCGTGCGTGTGTGTGTGTGTGTGTGTGTGTGTGTGTGTGTGTGTGTTTAAGAAAACAAAGGAGGGAGATCGCAACCTGTAGTTCAGACTGACTTCAATCAAACCCATGTTCCTCCTGCCTTAGCCTTGAAAGTGCTGGGGTCACACAGATGTGCCACCACACCTACCTTCACTTTCCATTTTAATTTCCTACATACATTACTAACTGACATTCCAGGAAAATAAAAATAGACTTGTGATATACATAAACTTAATTTAAACTTACTTTCCATTTCTTTGGGAACGTATATATATTTTTTTATTTTCTAAGGTTTTTTTTATTTACATTCAAAATCATTTCCGCTTTCCGTTTCCTCCCTCCCCAAAAGTCCCATAAGCCCCCTTCCCTCCCTCTTTTACCCATTCAACCCCCTCTCGCTTCTCTGCCCTGGCATTCTCCTACATCTAGTCTTTCCAGGACCAGGGGTCTCTCATTCCATCTTCTTGGAAATCTATTGATATGCGAATTGTGACTAGGGTATTCCGAGATTCTGGTTTAATATCCCCTTATCAGTGACTGCATACCATGTGTGTTCTTTTGTGATTGGGTTACCTCACTAAGGATGATATTTTCAAGTTCTGACCATTTGCCTAGGAATTTCATGAATTCATTGTTTTTAATAGCAGAGTAGTATTCCATTGTGTAAATATACCACATTTTCTGAATCCATTCCTCCGTTGAGGGACATCTGGGTTCTTTCCAGCTTCTGGCTATTATAAATAAGGCTGCTATGAACATAGTGGAGCATGTGTCCTTATTGCATGCAGGTAAAGCCTCTGGGTATATGCCCAGGATTGGTATAGCCAGATCCTCAAGGAGTGTCATGCCCAGTTTTCTGAGGAACTGCCAGACTGCTTTCCAGAGTGGTTGTACTAGCTTGCAATTCCACCAGCAGTGGAGGAGTGTTCCTCTTTCTCCACATCCTCACCAACAACTGCTGTCTCCTGTGTTTTTGATCTTAGCCATTCTGACTGGTGTGAGATGGAATCTCAGAGTTGTTTGGAACCACCAGAATGCTTTCCAGAGTGGTTGTACCAGTTTGCAATCCCACCAGCAGTGGAGGAGTGTTCCTCTTTCTCCACATCCTCGCCAACAACTGCTGTCTCCTGTGTTTTTGATCTTAGCCATTCTGACTGGTGTGAGATGGAATCTCAGGGTTGTTTTGATTTGCATTTCCCTAATGACTAAGAATGATGAACATCTCTTTAGGTGCTTCTCAGCCATTAGATATTCTTTAGATGAGAACTCTTTGTTTAGCTCTGTACCCCATTTTTTAATAGGGTTACTTGCCTCCCTGGAGTTTAACTTCTTGAGTTCTTTGTATATCTTGGATATTAGCCCTCTGTCGGATGTAGGGTTGGTAAAGATCATTTCCCAGTTAGTTGGTTGCTGCTTTGTCTTTTTGACAGTGTCTTTTGCCTTGCAAAAACTTTGTAATTTAATGAGGTCCCATTTGTCAATTCTTGATCTTAGAGCATAAGCTATTGGAGTTCTATTCAGGAAATTCTCCCCTGTGCCCATATGTTCAAGGTTCTTCCCTAGTTTCCTTTTACTTAGTTTCAGTGTGTCTGGTTTTATGTGGAGGACCTTGATCCACTTGTAATTGAGCTTAATGCAAGGAGATAAGAGTGGGTCAATTTGCATTCTTCTGCATGTTGACCTCCAGTTGAGCCAGCACCATTTGTTGAAAAGGCTATCTTTTTTCCACTGGATGGTTTTGGCTCCTTTGTCAAAGATCAAGTGACCATAGGAGTGTAGATTCATTTCTGGGTCTTCAATTCTGTTCCATTGATCTACATGCCTGTCACTGTACCAATACCATGTGGTTTTTAACACTATTGCTCTGTAGTACAACTTGAGGTCCGGGATACTGATTCCCCCAGAGGTTCTTTTACTCTTGAGAATAGTTTTAGCTATCCTGGGTTTTCTGTTATTCCAGATGAATTTTTGAATTGCTCTTTCTAACTCTATGAAGAATTGAGTTGGGATTTTGATGGGGATTGCATTGAATCTGTATATTGCTTTTGGCAAGATGGTCATTTTTACCATATTAATCCTGCCAATCCATGAGCATGGCAGATTTTTCCATCTTCTGAGGTCTTCTTCAATTTCTTTCTTCAGAGTCTTGAAGATATTGTCATACAGATCTTTCACTTGTTTGGTTAGAGTCACACCAAGATACTTTATATGGTTTGTGGCTATCGTGAATGGTATCATTTCTCTTACTTCTTTCTCAGCCTACTTATCCTTTGAGTATAGGAAGGCTACTGACAGGCTTGAGTTGATTTTATATCTGGCCACTTTGCTGAAGTTGTTTATCAGCTGTAGGAGTTCTCTGGTAGAGTTCTTTGGGTCACTTATTTATAGTATCATATTGTCTGCAAAGAGTGATAGTTTCACTTCTTTCTTTCCAATTTGTATCCCTTTGACCTCTTTTTGTTGTCTAATTGCTCTAGCTAGAACTTCAAGTACTATATTGAAAAGATATGGAGAGAGAGGGCAGCCTTGTCTAGTCCCTGATTTTAGTGGGATTGCTTCAAGTTTCTCTCCATTTATATTGATGTTGGCTACAGGTTTGCTGTAAATTGCTTTTACTATGTTTAGATATGGGCCTCGAATTCCTGATGTTTCCAAGACCTTTAGCATGAAAGGATGCTGAATTTTGTCAAATGCTTTCTCAGCATCTAATGAGATAACCTACTTGATCGTGCTGAATGATCATTTTGATGTGTTGTTGGATTCGGTTGGCAAGAATTTTATTGAGTATTTTTGCATCAATATTCATAAGAGAGATTGGCCTGAGATTCATTCTCTTTCTTTGTCGGATTTTTGTGTGCTTTTGGTATTAGTGTAATTGTGGCTTCATAGAACGAGTTGGGTAGTGTTCCTTCTGTTTATATTTTGTGGAATAGTTTGAAGAGTATTGGTGTTAGGTCTTCTTTGAAGGTCTGATAGAATTCTGCACTAAAACCATCTGGACCTGTGCTTTTTTTGGTTGGAAGACTTCCAATGATGACTTCTATTTCTTCAGGGGTTATAGGACGGTTTAGATGGTCTATTTGATCCTGATTTAATTTTGGTATTTGGTATCTGTCAAGGAAATTGTCCCTTTCCTCGAGATTTTCTAGTTCTGTTGAATACAGGCTTTTGTAGTAAGATCTGATGATTTTTTGAATTTCCTCAGTTTCTGATGTTATCTCTCCCTTTTCGTTTCTGATTTTATTAATTTGGATACTGTGTCTGTGCCCTCTGGTTATTCTGGCTAAGGGCTTATCTATCTTGTTGATTTTCTCAAAGAACCAACTCCTCATTTTGTTGATTCTTTGTATGGTTTTGTTTGTTTCTACTTGATTGATTTCAGCCCTGAGTTAGATGATTTTCTGACTTCTACTCCTCTTTGGTGTATGTGCTTCTTTTTGTTCCAGGGCTTTCAAGTGTGCCATTAAGCTGTTAGTGTATGCTGTCTCCCGTTTCTTTTTGGCAGCACTCAGGGCTATGAATTTTCCTCTTAGCACTGCTTTCATTGTGTCCCATAAATTAGGGTATGTTGTGCCTTCATTTTCATTAACTTTCAAAAAGTCTTTGATTTCTTTCTTTCTTTCCACCTTGACCAAGTTATCATTGAGTAGAGCATTGTTCAGCCTCTATGTGTATGTGAGTTTTCTGTTGTTTTTGTTGCCATTGAAGACCACCCTTATTCCATAGTTATCTGATAGGAGGCATGGGATTAGTTCTATCTTATATCTGTTGAGGTCTGATTTGTGACCAATTATATGGTCGATTTTGGAGAAGGTACCATGAGGTACTGAGAAGAAGGTGTATTCTCTTGCTCTAGAATGAAATGTTCTATATATATCTGTTAGTTCCATTTGGTCCAAGGCTTCAATTAGATTCACTGTGTCCCTGTTTAGTTTCTGCTTTCCTGAACGATCCATTTCAGAGAGCGGGGAGTTGAAGTCACCCACTATTATTGTGTGAGGTGCGATGTGTGATTTGAGCTTTAGTAAAGTTTCTTTTATGAATCAGGGTGCCCTTGCGTTTGGAGCATAGATATTCAGAGTTGAGAGTTCTTCTTGGTGGATTTTTCCTTTGATAAGGATGTAGTGTCCTTCTGTGTCTTTTTGGATGACTTTAGGTTGAAAGTCAGTTTTATGATATTAGGATGGATACTCTGACTCGTTTCCTGGGACCGTTTGCTTGTAAAATTGTTTTCCAGCCTTTTACTCTGAGGTAGTGTTTGTCTTTGACACTGAGGTGCATTTCCTGCATGCAGCAAAATGCTGGGTCCTGTTTACGTATCCAGTCTGTTAGTCTAAGTCTTTTTATTGAGGAATTGAGACCATTGATATTAAGAGAGATTAAGGCATAGTGATTATTGCCACCTGCCATTCTTGATGCTATCTTTATGTTTGAGTGGTTATCTTCTTTTGAGTTTGAAGCAAGAAGGTTAGTATCCCATTTTTTCCAGGGTGTTGTTTCTCTCCCTGTATTGGCAGTTTCCAACTATTATCCTTTGCAGGGCTGGGTTTTTGGAAAGATATTGTGAAAATTTGGTTTTATCATGGAATATCTTGGTCTCTCCATCTATGGTGACTGAAAGTTTTGCTGGGTATAGTAGTCTAGGCTGGCATTTGTGCTCTCTTAGTGTCTGCATGAGATCTGCCCAGGATCTTCTGGCTTTCATAGTCTCTGTGGAGAAGTCTGATGTGATTTAGATAGGTCTTCCTTTGTATGCTACTTGGCCCTTTTCTCTTACTGCTTTTAATATTCTTTCTTTGTTTAGTACATTTGATGTTTTTATTATTATGTGATGGGAGGTATTTCTGTTCTGGTCCAGCCTGTTTGGAGTTCTGTAGGCTTCTTGTACGTTCATCGGCATCTCTCTCTTTAGGTTAGGGAAGTTTTCCTCCATAATTTTGTTGAATATGTTTACTGGCCCTTTAAGTTGCAAATCTTCACTCTCATCTATACCTATAATCCTTAGGTTTGGTCTTCTCATCGCGTCCTGGATTTCCTGGATGTTTTGGGTTACACGTTTTTTGCATTTTGCATTTTCTTTGACTGTTGAGTCGATGCTTTTTATGGTATCTTCAGCACCTGCGATTCTCTCTTCCATCTCTTGTATTCTATTGTTGATGTTTGCATCTATGACTCCTGATTTCTTCCCAAGGTTTTCTATCTCCAAAGTTGTCTCACTTTGTAATTTCTTAGTTGTTTCTACTTCCTTTTTTAGATCCTTGATATATTTGCTGAGATCCTTCACTTGTTTGTTTGTATTTTCCTGTATTTCTTTAAGGTATTTTTGCATTTCCTCTTTCAGGATTTCTGCCTGTTGACCCAAGTTCTCCTGTATTTCTCTAAGCGATTTTTGTGTTTCTACCTCATGGGCTTCCATATGTTGGTCCATTGTCTCCTGCATTTCTTTAAGCAGTTCTCATGCTTCCTTTGTAAGGCATCTATCCGTTGATTAATTTCTTTAAGCACTTTTGTGTTGCCTCCCTATCGGCATCCGTCTGTTGACCCATATTCTTCTGCATTTTTTTATGCAATTTTTGTGATTCCTTTGAAAGTGCATCTACCCATTGATTCATTTCTTTAAGCGATTTTTGTGTTGTCTCCTTGTGGGCCTCCATCTGTTGATCCATGTTCTCCTGCATTTCTCTAAGCGATTTTTTTGTTTCCTTTGTAAGGGCTTCTAACTGTTGATTCATGTTCTCCTGTAATTCTTTATTAGATTTATTTGTGTCCTACTTGTGATCCTCTAATAGCATCATGAGAAGTGATTTTAAATCCAGATCTTGTCTTTTGGGTGTATTGGGATATCCAGGACTTGCTGCTGTTGGAGAGTTGGGTTCGGATGGTGCCATATGACTTTGATTTCTGTTAGTAATGT
The DNA here is from genome assembly GCA_036184795.1 of Tokudaia tokunoshimensis. NCBI lineage: Eukaryota > Metazoa > Chordata > Mammalia > Rodentia > Muridae > Tokudaia > Tokudaia tokunoshimensis. Next base: position 79,313,423 of record BTHU01000002.1, on the reverse strand, counting down.
TCCTAAGTTTGCCTTTTGCCATCTGGTTACCTCTGGTGTTAGTTGGTCCTGCTGTCACTGGCTGTTGGTTGGACCTCTTGTGAGCCTGCAAATATATTTCTGCCCCCCCCCCCGGATTACCGGGATTCCCCTGGCACCGATTTCTGGGGCTTGCCCTGCTCCTGAGTGACTTTGGAGCCCTGATGTGCCTTGCCCCAAGTGATTTTATATTGGGGAATCCCTGCACATCCAAAGGCTCAGCGTAGTGGATTCCCGGAACAGTTGTCGCCAAAGGGAGGCTGGTAGGCTCCAGCCCTGTGCAGGGGTGTGTGATCTCTCGGGGGGCGGGGCGAGGGGGCATCCCTCTGCAGGGCAGAAGTCCCACAGCAGGGCTGGCGTGTCAATTATTTCAGACCTGCCCAGCTCTTGGGAGCAGGGTACACACAAGCTGCCTGAGACCCAAGAGATATTATGCCTATCTGTCTCTGAGCCTGGAGGTCCCAGCTGCCCTGGTGTTGGAGCAAAGATGGTGGAGTGCACTCTGCACTCTCTCGGCTGCAGGTCACCCTGCAGGGGGGATGGCCCACAGAAGAGCTGGCGCCCAGACAACTGCAGTGCTGTCCTGCTCTTGGGAGCAGATGGCAGCCCCAGCAGTCCTGCTCTTGGGAGCAGATGGAAGCCCCAGCAGGCTGTGTCCCAAGCGATGTTATAGTGGGGAGAACCTGGGTACCTGTCTCTTCAGTGCCTTCGATCCAGGAACAGAGGTCACCAAAGGGAAGCTGATAGGCTCCCGCCCAGTGCGGGGCGGGGGGGGGGGGTTCCTCTCCAAGGCAGAAGTCCCACAGCAGACCTGGAGTGCTGGTTACTGCAGATCTGCCCAGCTCTTGGAGCAGGTTACACACAAGCTGCCTGAGACTGAAGCGATGTTATGCCTGTCTGTCTCTGAGCCTGGCGTTCCCAACTACCTGGACACTGGAGCAAAGATGGCGGAGTGCACTCTCAGGAACGTATATTTTAATGAGCAATTGTATTTTGTAACTATTGGAGGAACACTTCGGGATTGTAACTTTAAATAATTTTATACTATTTGAGAATTAAAAGTATTTTTTTCTCACTGATAATAAAATGCTTACTCAATACTATATCCTTAGCAATACTACCAGCTTCAATTTAGAAAACTTGAAATATTAAAACTGATTTTGTTTTAATTGAAACAATCAAATATCTACTGAAAATTACACAGATTATAAGTTTGTAAGGATAACATTACATGGATTTAATAAATAAATGATGTAAGACTTCCAGATAACTTAAATAATGAGCATTTGAAATACACAATAAATATTTACTTTATAAGAAATCATTGCAATAGAGTGATCAAATCTCTCTACATAAAAAACAAGAAAACATTATATAATGTTAACAATGTCTTAAGTTTTCCCAGGCCATGAGTTGAAACTTTCCTAAGCATTCCTAAGTTATATGCAAATCTATGAAATTAGGAAATTACTGATAAACACTAAATTAGTTGATATTTGTTGTATATTCCTAGCTTATATTTCTTATATTTAAATACATATATCCAGTTAAATCGAGAAACATATTAAAATGAGAAAATACAACATACAATTTAATACTATGAAGGTAATCCTGCACATCAATAAGTGTTTCTCTGTTTATTACCCTCTAAGGTACTTCAGTGTTTTGTTATAGGAATAGACAACTAACACACTTGGAAACACCTAGGGAGAACTGCATTCTTAGAATTATTAGAGTACAAACTCTGGAGAATCCTGTGTACATCAATATACATTCATTGTGAAAAGTAATTGGGTTTCAGAACATGTTCAATCAATATATAACAGCCATTGATCACCTTCACCCCATTGGCCTTTTCTGCTTTTCTATCCATCCTTCTGCTAGGCCCTATCACCTTTCTAATAGCCCCTTCTACTGTCACAAATACAATCAGAGATCATGTTAGGTGAAATCTATGTTCTTTATTTTTTCTCTCTTTTTAAGATTTATTTTATTTATATGAGTACATTGTAGCTGTCTTCAGATACATCAGAAAGAGGGCATCAGATCCCATTACAGATGGTTGTAAACCACCATGTGGTTGCTGGGAATTGAACTCAAGAAGAGCGGTCAGTGCTCTTAACCGCTGAGCCATCTCTCCAGCCCCCAAAATATGTTTTTCTTCATCCCATGTGTGGAATATGGGGGCTACCTCAGATTGTCCACAGCAAATTGTTACACTGATACCTTTATGTCTACAAGCATCTGTTGACTGCTTATTATATTGTATAGCTCAAAAGTAATATTCTAAGCAGAGAATTCTCTAATCATTTATTATAGAAAATACTGAATCTTTTTACCACCTACTTACAGCTCTCACTATAATGAAGAGAAAAGGAAACACTCACCATCTGGGACTTTGATAAACATCCTTGTAGAATGAGGCCCTAAGAAGTAGTTATAACAAAGAAATGTAATCAGCTCATCTCTCTCTAGACCCATAGTTTTCATGTCATCTGGTGAAGGCAGTTCAGGTTTTGAGTTTGTTAGGAATTGCTATGCTCAAGTGGAAAAGTGAACTTTCCTAATTACAAGAAAACAGTAGAGTAGAACCAGCTGAGTTCTGAGTTTCCTATGTGTAAGCTATTCTCTCCAGACAATATCTGTCTGTGTAGATTAATTGATCCCAGTCCCTGTGAACAAAACAATAGTAATTACATTAATATCCCACTTAAGAGAAACCGAAAAACATTTTAGATTCCCTCGTGTTATCCTTTGTTCTTCTAAACCATTTAAAGTCAGCTCCATACTTACTTGACAGTGTGGCTTTATGGACTTAACTGGAAATTAACAGCTCTTTTTAATAAAGAAAATGTTACCTCCTCCTAACACACTTAGGAAAGAAATGTTTCTTACAGATCATACCGAAGTGAGAAAATATAACTGTATTTTCAGAAGAAACTGGACTGTGAGCCTGGGATATATCTTAGTTCATAGAATACATGCATAGAATGTATTGTGTATATAGTACACCATGAAATAAACCTTCAATTATAAGTGCAGGTGAAGGAAAATAACCCCAAGTCAATGGCAAACACAAGACATTCAATAAGATCATAGACTAAACCAGTTCAAAGACATACCTATATAACACAAGAAACACACAGAATACATAGACAAGAGTAGAATCTAAAAATGTTCATGTTATCTCATAGATTAAACACTAAGAATACAGAACCAAAATGTGGATTGAGAGCTCTAAGAGAAAAACTGCACGTCACAAATAAATAAAATCCATTAAGTAGAAAAATGAACTTTCCTATTTAGAGGAAAATGGTGAAGTCAGAACAGCTGATTTCTCCAGGTAAATTTTCAAAGCCAGAAGAGCATACAGCAATACATTCCCCATCCTAAATGACAGCCAATCTAAAATAATATACCAGTTAATCTGCTGCAATGATGAAGGAAGAAAACCAAATTTCCAGAACATAGACAAAAGAAATTTTATATTCAACAAATCAAACCTGAGGAAAAGAGTTAGCATTATTTTTGCCAGAAGAGAGGTATAAGCATAACAGAGAGACTGTTAAAAATTACAAAGCCATAGTTACTAAAAGACAAAGTACACAACATGAAAAAGTAAACAACCTGATGACCAGAACTTAATCACATGTTTCAATAACACTTTACTATGAATGGTCTCAATTCTCCATTCAAAAGTTTACAGACTGACTGAATGGATTAAGAAACAAATTTGCTTGTTGCCTCGAAGAAAAACGTGCCATTTGTAAATATGATCACCACCTTAGAGTAAAAGAATGGGCAAATGTAACCCAATAAAAGCAGGAAGAGATCAGGTGTCACTGTCCTAACTTCTGACAAAATAGACTTTGAACTAAAACAAATCAGAAGAGATAAAGAAGGATATTTCATTCTAATCGACAGAACACTAAACCAAGAAGACCGTGCCATCCTAAACATATGTAACGCACTCAATGACACCAAATTTCATATTAAAGAAATTTTACAACTGGATTAAATGACATGAATTAACATCAATTTGTTTACAGTAGTTTATTTCAATACACAACAGTAAGTGTGTCCTAGGGTTGTAAACATCTGTAAGTAAGAAATAGTCTACTTGCCTTTCTCCTGGACTTGAACTCTTGGTAAGTCTTAGAAAGCTCTCTCTCTCTCTCTCTCTCTCTCTCTCTCTCTCTCTCTCTCTCTCTCTCTCTCTCTTTCTCTCTCTTTCTGACTCTATCTCTCTTTCTCCTTTCCTATCTCCATCCTCCTACTCTGTCTTTCTCTCCCTTCCTCTTTCTATTTCTTTCTCTCTGCTTTTACAGCCAGTATAGCATAATCCATAAGAATGAAAATGAAATGGCTATATGTGGGTGTGAAATGAATAGCATCTGGTCTTGGTTCTAACATTTCTTTCTGGAATATGGATAACTGGAGAGCATGTTAAGGATTCTAGAGTCATAGAGAGGCCGTCAGTAGGGGACTTGCCATATCATTTAGAGTAAATATGAAAAAAGGAAGCTATAGGTAGGCATGATGCAATTATTTCCTACCTCATTACTAGATATCTATTCAAATAATGAGAGTAGATGTATGGTCCAGATAGTTTTATGTCAGCTTGATACAAGCTAAAGTCATGTAACATTAGAAAATGAATCAGAGTGATTAGGGATGGTATTGGCATATAAAGGTAATACAATAAATAAATTTTATAAAAGACAAAGAAAAAATATATCTGTAAGTTTTAGCAGTAAGTAAACCTGCAATGTAATATGAGTGATTGATGGGGTAGTTGAGTAGTGCCATCCCTGGGCTAGTGGTCCTGGGTTCTAAAAGAAGCTGACTGAGGTAGCCACATCTAGTAAGCCAGTAAGCAGCGCACTCCCATGGCCTCTGCATTGACTGAAAGCTAAAAGTTTCTTTTCTGTTAGAATTTCTGTCCTGACCTCTTCCAAAAGAGTACTAGGCTATGGAAGTATAAGGCAAATGAATCCTTTCCTCCCAGATTGCTTTTGATCATGATATTTATCACAGGAAATGTAAGCCTATGTCAAGTTGGTATCAAGATAATTTATTATTCCTTGGAGAGACCTGACCATGTGCTTTGGGGAGGATTGTGGAAACACTTTGGGCTTGTGTATTAAAAAGCAATTGATTTAACCTTCATCTAATCTGTGATTTGTATAATGGTTGTTTTGTAGTTTTTGTCTTAGAATCTCTTATCAGTGAGTACATACCATTTTGAGTCTGGGTTACCACCCAGAATGATATTTTCTAGTTCTATTCATTTGCCTTCAAAATTCATGATGTCCTCATTTTTAATAGTTGAACAGTATTCCATTGTGTCAATGAACCACATTTTCTACATCCCTATTTTGGTTGGGGGACATCTGAGTTTTTTCCAGTTTCTGGCTATTATGAATAAGGCTGCTATGAACACAGTGGAACACTTGTCCTGGTGGTATAATGCAGAATCTTTTGGGTATATGTCCAGGAGTAGAATAGCTAGGTCTTCATGAACAACTATTGCCAATTATCTGAGTAATGACATATTGATTTCCAGAGCGATTTTTACCAGTTTACAGTCCTACCAGCAATGGAGGAGTGTTCTTCTTTCTTCTACATCCTCTCCATTATGTGCTGTCAATTGAGGTTTGGATTTAACCATTGTGATTGGTGTAAGGTAGAATCTCAGGGTTGTTTTGATTTCAATTTCCCTGATGACTAAGGATGTTGAACATTTCTGTAAGTGCTTCTTAGCCATTAGAGATTCCTCTGTTGAGAATTCTCTGCTTTACTCTGTATATTATCTTTTGGCTGGGTCATTATTTTTTTGAAACTATATATTTTCTTTATATATTTTGGGTATTAACCCTCTATTGGATTTAGGCTTAGTTAAGAGCTTTTCCCAGTCTGTAGGTTGCTTTTTTGTCATATTGATTAGGTGCTTAAGAGCACTGACTGCTTTTGCAGAGGTCCTGAGTTCAATTCCCAGCAACCACATGTGGCTCAAACTATCTGTAATGGGAGAGAATGCCCTCTTCTGGTATGTCTGAAGATAGTTACAGTGTACTCAAATACATTTACTTTACAGAAGCTTTTCAAGAGATGATGAGGTCCCCTTTGTCAAGTGTTGATCTTAGAAGGAAGGCCTAATTGAGGATGCTTCAATCTCATTTAGAAGGGGTAACAAAATAATCATGGGAAGCAGAGGAAGGGAGGAAGTGGCATGGGGGAGGGGAAAGGGGGATGAATGAAGTATGCAGGGAGATGGGAGAGAGGACCAGAGGGCCAGGATAATGTGGAAATATGCAGCTGGGTGTATTGGGGATGCTGGGGCACCTCTAGGTAGTCTCAGAGTTGGGATGTAAGAGGCTCTCAGGACATAATGGGAATGACCTTAGTCAAAATACTCGACAATGGGGAGATGGAACCTGAAAAGGCCACCTCCAGTACATAGTCAAGGCCCCCAGTGGAGGGATGGGACCACCCACCCACCTTCAAAATTTTTGACCAAGAATTTTTCCTGTCTAAAGTAAATGCAGGGACAAAAATGGAACAGTGACTGAAGGAAAGGGCATTTAATGACGGGTAAAACTTGAGGTCTATCCCATGTGCAGGCACCAAACCCTGACCCCATTACTGATCCCATGTTATGCTTACATATAGGAGTCTAGCATGGCTGTCGCCTGAGATGCTCTACCAGCAGCTGACAGAGACAGGTGCTGATACAACCAACAATTGGACTGAGGTTTGTGACTCCTATGGAAGAGTTAGGGGGAGCATTAAAGGAGCTGAAGAGAATGGCAACCCCATAGGAAGAACAATAATATCAACTAATCCATATTCCTGGGAGCTCTGAGAGACTAAGCCACCAACATAAGAGCATACACAGGCTGCTCTGAGCCTTTGGCACATATGTATCACATATGCCTACTCTGGCCTCAGTGGGAGAGGATGTGCCTAATTCTGTAGAGACCTGATGTTTCAGGGAAGGGGAATGCTGGGGGAGTGGCAAAGTGAGGGAAGGTGGGTGTGTGATGGGGGTGAGGGGCAGTGGTGGTTGGGGGAGTGGGTGGGTAGGGGGTAGGGGGAGCACCCTCTCAGAGGCAATGGGGAAGGGGGATGTGGTGAAGAATTATTGGAGGGCAAATCAGGAAAGGGGGCAAGATTTGGAATGTAAATAATAAAATAATTTTTAAAAAGAAAAGAAAAGAAAAGCCATTGAGTGTAGAGATCTCAATGAACTGTTCTGTAGGAACTTGGAAGCTAAGAATGTTGAGACCAGTGCAGACAATAGAGGCCTGACTTGTGAGCTTTCAGAGGAAAGTTCAAACAGTCTATCAGGGCCTTTTGTTATTGAATTTAGATTCAGCAGTTCTGATAAGCTGGGGCTAAAGCATCAACTAAGGTGAATCCTTTGCTTCATGGGCATACTTGATTCTGGTTCATGGGAGCTGAGAAATTAGTGATGATAGAGAAGAGATTAGCATAGTCGATTTAAAGGTTTCTTAAAAGTGTTTCCTGAGAGTCAGCACACAGGAGCTGTTTTCCAGACACAGCTAATGTTGCACCTTGATCTGACCGTTGAACTTGGTAGAATATGAGTCACTCAGATGGTGCTGGTTTTGAATGTACACAGAGATCATAGTGAGCATCTGGATCCTGGCACTGCTTCTTACAACTCAGATTGGTAAGTGGATATCTCTGGACTAAAAACTCCCTAGGGTCTTGAGAAATAGGTTTGCTGACAAAGAGGTAGCTGAACATCTAAGCCTATGATGGTCTTGGCCCAGTAGAAGATTTTGAAGAATTTATATATTTCATATAATGTCCAAAGTAAGTGAATAGTACCAATAGTTTGTTGTATATCTTCAAAGATGATCTATGGAAAAGGATAAGGATATGCCTGAGATCCCTTTGTTTAGTGTTGATAAGAAACTTTTAATGTCATGGTATTTGTTATATTTCCAGGGATTCAATGTTTAAAATCTAATTGTCTTGGTAAGAGAGCATTGGCTCAGTTTTTAAGAGCCCTTAGTCACTCTCAAATGACCCAAGTTCAGTTCTTTACACACACATTAGACAGTTAGGAACAAGAGTTTTACTGATAGCCCCTTTCCTTCCTATTCTTATTGGCTTCTCCTATTCTTCTAATTATTTATTTTGAAGACCTTTCTTTTTTTTAATGAAAAAATATTTTATTATTTCATTAGATATTTTCTTTATTTACATTTCAAATGTTATCCCCTTTCCTAGTTTCCCCTCTGAAAACCCCTTATCTCATCCCCCCTCCCCTGGCTCACCAACCTACCCACTCCTGCTTCCCTGACCTGTCATTCCTCTACATTGTAGCATCAAGGCTTCACAACACCCAGGGCCTCTCCTCCCATCAGCACCAGTCAGATAAGGCTATCCTCTGCTACATACGCAGCTCAAGCCATGGGTCCAGCCATAGCAATAAGGCAACTAAAGGAGATCAAGAGGACACAAATTACAAAGGAAGAAGCCTTGTTATGATGATTGGCAGATGATATGACGGTACACATAAGTGACCCCCATAATTCTACCAGAAAACTCCTACAGCTGATAAACACCTTCAGCCAAGTGACTGGTTTCAAAATCAACTAAAATAAATCAGTAGCCCTCCTTAGGCAAATAATAAATGTGCTGAGAAAGTAATTAGGAAAACAACACCCTTCACAATAGCCACAAATAATATTAAATACCTTGGTTTAACTCTAACAAAGCAAGTGAAAAGGCTATATGAGAAGAAATTCAAGTCTCTGAAGAAAGAAATGGAGGAAGATATCAGAAGATTGACAGATCTGCAATGCTCTTGGATTGGTAAGATTAACATAGTGAAAATGGCCATCTTACTAAAAACATTCTACTGATTCAGTGCAATTCTCATCAAAATTCCAACACAGTTTAAAACAGATTGTCAAAGAACCATTCTCAATTTCATATGGAAAAACAAAAAACTCCAGATAGCTAAAACAGTCAGTAAAAGTGCAGTTATATTACAGTAAAAGTAAAGTAAAAGAAATTCTTGAGGTATAACTACCTTTGATTTCATGCTATACTACAGAGTAATAGTAAAAATATCTCATAGTATTGGTCTGAAATCAGATAGATTCATCAATGGAATAGAATTGAAGACCCAGAAATAAACTTACGAACTTATGGACACTTGATTTTTGACAGATAAGTTGGTAGCCCCATGGAAAGAGCAACAGTGTCCATAGGTCAGAACCCCCATATCTCCCAGGGACTGGACCACCAACCAAAGAATACACACGAAGCAACCCACTGTGCTGGTCAAATATGTGGCAAAGGATGGCCTTGTTGAACATCAGTGAGAGGAGAAGCCCTTGGGTCTGAGAGTGTTCGATGCTCCAGTGTAGGAGAATGCCAATGTGGGAGAATGAGAGTAGGTGGATGGGTGGATGGGTGGATGGGTGGATGGGTGAGGGAGCATCTCATAGAGGGGGAAGGGAGATGGGATAGGGAGCTCCTGAAGGGGAGACCTGGAAAGGAGAAATATTTGAAATGTAAATAAAGAAAATATCCAATCAAATAAATGAATACCTAAACAAGAGTGGGGTAGAGAGTTATAAAGAAAATTCTCCATAGAAGAATTTCTAATGGTGTAGAAACACTTAAAGATATGGTCCACATCCTTACTGATCAGGGAAATGCAAATCAAAACAACTCCAAGATTCCATCTTATACCCTTTAGAATGGCTAAGATCAAAATCACAAGAGACAGCACCTGCTGATGAGGCTGTGCATCAAGGGAAATACTCCATTGCTGATGGCAATGCAAACTAGTACAATCACTTTGGAGATCAATTTGGTTGTTCCTTAGAAACAATTGAGACTAGTTCTACCCCAAGACCCAATTATACTATTTCTGGGCATAAACCCAAAAGATGCCCCACACTATACAAGGACACTTGTTCAGCTATGTCCATAGCAGGTTTATTCATAATAGCCAGTAACTAGAAACTACCTAGATATCCTTCAACTAAAGAATGGATAAACTAAATGTAGTTCATTTATGTGATGGGTTACTATTTGGCTACAAAAACCAAGGATATCATGAAACTTGGGTGCAAATATATGTAACTATAATATATTATTATGAATGAGATAACCCATACCCAGAAAGGCATGCATGGTATGCACTTTTAAGTGGAAATTATCCATAACATACTGGATAACCATGCTACAATCCAGAGACAGAAAGAAACTAAGTAATGGGGAATGCCCACGAGAGTGTAAGTTGAGGATAGATGAGGAAACAAAATAATCATTGGAGGTGGATGTTAGGAGGGAATGATTTGGGAGATAGAATGAGGGCAGGGGCGAGGATGGGGATCAGGTGTAGGAAGAGAAGTATGGGCGAGGACTTGGAGTGAGAGAGATAATCAATGGGGGGAATCTTGGGATTAACTAGAGACCTGGGACAAGTGAGAGTCCAGGGTCTCTATGGTAGTGTCTCTAGCTGAGACTCTTAACAGAAGTGGTTACGGAGACTGAACTTCTGAGAGCATGTAGGACTTCAAGTAAAAAGAAGGGAACATCAATCCACTCACAAATTTTCCATCCCAAATTATTCCTGTCTACAAGATTCACAGGATAGAACTGGGGCAAAGATTGAGGCAGAAGACAGCTGATGATTGGCCAAACTTGAAATATATCCCATGTTCAAGAGTCAGTTGCTGTCTCTACATATGGTAATCTGATATGCTTGCAGATGGGAGCCTAGCATAACTGTCCCCTTACAGGCTTCATCCAGCACTGGATGGAAACAGATGCAGAGACCCACATCAGGAGGTACTTGGGGAGTTTTGTACAGGAGTAGGGGATAGAATTCAGCTAGCTGGAGGAAGCAAAAATACCACAAGAAGAGCTGCACAGTCAAGTACCTGAGCCCCTGGGGCTCACTGAGACTGAACGACCAACCAAGGAGGATACAGGGGCTGGAACTAGGCCCCATACCCATTCATAGTAGATGTGCAGCTGGTCTTCATCTGGGTCCCCTAGTAATTTGAATGAAACCTCTTTCAGACACTGTTGCCTGCCATTGGATCCCCTTCCCTTAACTGACTTCCTGGCTGGAACTCAGTAGGAGAGAATAGGCTTAGGTCTATTGCAACTGGCAACCACAGGGTAGGATGGTGCCTGTGGAAGGCTCCCCTTTCTCTGAGGAGAACAGGAGGGGAAGGGTTTATAAGGGTGGGACTATAAGGAGAGGAATCGTGAGAGCTGCTGCAAGGATATAAAGTGAATAAATAAATAAATAAATAAATAAATAAATAAATAAATAAAATAGAGAAAATAATTGGGAGATCTCCTAGCAAACTTAATAGCATACTTGAAAGTCCTAAAACAAAAAGAAGCAAGCACATCAAAGAGGAAAGAGAGCAGAAAATAATCCAAGATCTAAAAACAATAAAAGAGAAACAGACAATACAAAGAGCCTACAAAAAGTTGTTTTCTTGAGAAAGCAACATGTTATAAAAATTCTTATCCAAACTAACTAAAAGAAACCTAGAGAATATCCAAATAGTTAGAAATGAAAACAGCACATAGCTACAGACACTGAGGAAATCCAAAGAATCATTAGGTCATACTTTAAAAACTTTACTTTAAAAAGAAATGGATAATTTTCTCAATAGATACTACCTACTAAAGTTAAATCAAGATCAGCTAAACAATTTAAATATACCTACAACCTGTAAAATTTGAACCAGTTATTGAAAGACTCCCAATAAAACAAATAAGGTTTTGAATTGTAAGGCAAGTTAACACTAATACTCCTCAAATTAGTCCACAAAATACAAACAAAAGGAACATTATTAATTTCATTTTATTAAGCCACAGTCACCTGGTACCTAAGTCACACAAAGTTTCAACAAAGAAAATTTCAGACCTGTTTCTTCCATGAATATGTACACAAAACTACTCAAATAAAATATTCTCACAATCCTTGAATACACACAAAACAAATTTCATCCCCCGTGGTCCAGTAGGTTTCATCCCAAAGATGCAGGGATAGTTTAACACACAAAAATCAGTAAGTAATTATACTATATAAATAAGCTGAAAAAAAGCAAAGTACAAAATCCATAACATCTGATTAGGTACTGAAAAAAACTTTTGAGAATATCTAACACTTCTTCATGACAAAATATTAGAGAGATTATGTATACAGGGGACATGCCTAAATATAAGAAAGGCATATTACAGCAAGCCTAGAGCCATCATCAAATTAAATGAGGAGAAACTGAACACAATTCCACTAAATAAAGAATAAGACAAGTTGTCCGATCACTCCATATCTATTCAATATAGTACTTGAAGTACTAGCTAGAGCAATGAGACAACTGAAGAAAATCAAGAGGATACAAACTGTCAAACTGTAAAGGAAGAAGTTCAAATATCTATATTTGGAGATGATTTGATAGTACATATATGTGAAGCCAAATATTTTACCAGGGAACTCCTATATCTGATAAACACTTTCAGTGAAGTGACTGGATACAAGAGTAACAAACAAAAATCACTACCCTTTGTAAACACGAATGACAAACAGGCTGAGAAAGAAATCAAGGAAACAAGACCCTCCACAATAGCCATGAACAACATAAAACATTTTGGAGCAACTCTAACCAAACAACTCAAAGGCTTCTATGACAAAAACTTCAAATCTTTGAAGAAAGAAATTGAAGAAGATATCAGAAAATGGAAAGATCTCCTATACTCATGGATTAATAGGATTAACATAGTAAAATTGGTGATTTTACTGAAAGCAGGCTACTAAATACAATAACCATCAAAATTCAAACACAATTCTTTATAGACCTTGAAAGAACAATATTCAACTTCATGTGGAAAAACACAAAAGTAATTCAGTTCAATAAAAGAACATCTGCAGGTATCACCATTCCTGATTTGAAGGTCCACTACAGGTATTGGCATAAAAAACAGAGAAATTCACAAATGGAATGGAATAGAAGACCCTGACATATACCCACACACTTATGGACACTGGTTTTTTTATTAAGAAGTGACAAATCTACAAGATAAATAAGAAGGCATTTTCAACAAATGGTACTGATCTATCTGGATGTTGGCATGTAGTGGAATCAAATAAATCCATATCTAGCACCTCACATAAAGCACACATGCAAGTGGAACAAAGACCTCATCATAAAGTGAAATGCATTGAACTTCACAGAAGAAAAAGTTGGTAACATCCTTGAACATATTGCCACAAAAGACAACTTCTTAAGCAGAACACTAAACAGCACAGATTCTAAATAGAACAACCCATAAATGGGGCCTCATGAAACCAAAAATCTTCTAAAAGGCAATAGACATCACTGATATGATAAAGTGGAAGCCTACAGAAAAGGAAAATATTTTTTGCCAACTCCACTCTGGTTAGAGAGCTAAAATGCAAAGCAGTAAAGAACCTGAGTAATTAAATATCAAGAAAGTAAACAATCCAATTAAAGTTTGGGTACATATCTAAACAAAGCATTCTCAATAGAGGAACCTCTAATGGTTGAGCAAGTCTTAAAGAAATGTTCAACATTCTTACCCTCCACGGTAATGCAAATCAAAACTTTGAGACTTACATCCTTCAGAATGGCTACAATCAATAACACACATGACAGTTTATTCTGACATGAGTGTGGAGTAAGGGGAACAACCCTCCATTGCTATGGGCAGTGCAAACTTGTACAGCTCCTTTGGAAATCAATATGGCATTTCCTCACACAACTGACACTCAATCTACTTCAAATCCAGTTATATCACTCATGGGCATATACCCAAAACATACTCAATTTACACACACAAGGACACTTGCTCAACTATGTTCACAGCACCTTTATTCATAATAGGCAGAAACTATAAACAACACAGATGACTCCCAACCTACAATTGCATAAAAGAAAATGTGGTAAATATACACAGTAGAGTATTACTCATTTGTTAAAAATAATCACATCCTTTCTGTTCTGAGCCTGTGCCCTGAGCAGACCTTGGGCTCTCACTCTGTACCCAGTCCAACAACACCCAGAGGAAGCTCGAATCCTATGTGCTCTAACATGCTCAGGATCACAGGTGAGGAGACCACAACATCTGCTCCAACACCCAGAGTAACAGGGACCCCCGGATCCAGTTAGGCAGGAATCCCTGCCCAGCTAGTGGCATGGGTTCCTTCTCGTTTGAACCTGTACCTGTAGCAGAGCTTGGGTGATGGTTCTGCACCCACTCCTATATCACCCAGAGAGGAGTCCAGGTCCCAAGTGCTCTGAAGCACCCAAGATCACAAGAGAGGCCCCAACATCTGCCCCAACACCTGGAGTAGCTGGGTCCTCTAGGATTCAGGGATGCAGGAACCCCTGTCTGACTAGTGGCACGGGTTTCTCCTGGTCTGAACCTGTGCTCTGAGCAGACCTTGGGCTCTGGTTCTGCACCCAGTCCCACAACACCCAGAGGAAGCTCGACTCCCAGGTGCTCTAACATGTCCAGGATCACAGGTGAGGAGACCATAACATCTACCCCAGCACCCGGAGTAACTGAGTCCACTAGGATCCTAGGATGCAGCCAGTGGCATGAGTTCCTTCTGGTCTGAACCTACACCTGAAGCAGACCTCAAGTGCTGGCTATGCACCCACTCTTAAAAGGCCCAGAGGGAGCTGTACTCCCAGGTGCTCTGAAACTCCCAGTATCTCAGTATCATAGGATCACAGGATCACAGAGTAAGCTTGATTCCCAGGAGATCTACATACCCAGGAGCACTGGAGGTCTGAGACACTCAAGATCACAGCTGAGGCCACAACGTCTTTCCCAACACCCAGTGTAACTGGGACCCTCATAGGAAACAGGAACCCCCACCCAGCCAGAGGCACAGGTCATTCCAGCTTGCAACTGTGCCCAGAGCAAACCCAGGGCTCTGGCTCCCCACCAACCCCTGCAACACCCAACGGCAGCTTGATTCCCAGGAGCTCTAACATACCGAGGATCTCAGGATCACAGGATCCAAGAATCACAGATCCACAGAGACAGATGAACTTTGAGGAGGTCTGACACAACAAGGAACACAGGAGGGACATGCGCCAGTCAGAGAGAGCAAGGGCAGGTAGCACTGGAGATATCCAGCAAGCACAAGAACATTAGCAACAGAAACCAAGGCTACTTGCCATCATCAGAACACGTTCTCCCAACACAGCAAGTCCTGAATACTCCATCATACCAGAAACTCAAGCTCATGATAATAGAGGACTTTCAGAAGGACATAAATAACACCCTTAAAGAAATACAATAGAACACAGGTAAAGCCCTTAAAGAGGAAACACATAAATCTCTTAAAGAATTACAGAAAAATACAACCCAACCTTTGAAGGAATTGAACAAAACCACCAAGGATCTAAAAAGGGAAATAGACAGAATAAAGAAATCACAAAAGGAGACAACCCTGGAGATAGAAAACCTAGGAAAGAGTTCAGGAGTCATAGAGGCAAACATCACTAACAGAATATAAGAGATAGTAGAAAGAATCTCAGGTGCATAATATGCCATAGAAAACTTTGACATGATAGTTAAAAAAATGCAAAATGCAAAAAGCTCCTAACCCAAAACATCCAGGAAATCTAGGACACAATGAGAACACCAAAACTAAAGATAATAGTTATAGAAGAGAGCAAAGATTCTCAATTCAAAGGTCCAGTAAATGTCTTCAACAAAATTATAAAACAAAACTTCCCTAACCTAAAGAAAGAGATGACCATAAACATACAAGAAGTCTACAGAACTCTGAATAGACTGGATCAGAAATAATCAAAACACAAAATGCACAAAACAAAGAAAGAATATTAAAAGCAGTATGGGAAAAAGGCCAAGTAACATGTAAAGACACACCTATCAGAATTACACCAGATTTTTCGCCAGAGACATTAATCTTGGGTAGATGTCATTCAGAGTCTAAGAGAACACAATGCAAGCCCATGATACTTTACCCAGCAAAACTCTCAATTAACAAAGATGGAGAAAACAAGATATTCCATGAAACAACAAATTTACACAATATCTTTCCACAAATCCAGCCCTAAAAAGGATAATAGATGGAAAACTCCAACACAAGGAGGGTAACTACACCCTAGGAAAAGCAAGAAAGTAATCTTTCAACAAACCCAAAAGAAGATAACCACACAAACATAATTACACCTCTAACAACAAAAATAACAGGGAGCAGCAATCATTTTTCCTTAATATCAATGGACTCAGTTCATGAATAAGAAGACATGGACTATCAGACTGGTTACGTAAACAGGACTCAACATTTTCCTACATATAAGAAATTCACTTCAATGACAAAGACAGACTCTACCTCAGAGTTAAAGGCTGAAAAAAAATTCAAACAAATGGTCTCAAGAAACAAGCTGCAGTAGCCATTCTAATATTGAATACAATTGACTTTCAACCAAAAGTTACCACAATATAAGGAAGGACGCTTCATACTCATTAAAGGAAAAATCTATCAAGATGAGCTCTCAATTACGAATATCTATGCTCAAAATGAAAGAGCATCCACATTCATAAAAGAAACTTTACTAAAGTTCAAAGCACACATTGCACCTCACACAATAATAGTGGGAGACTTCAATATGCCACCCTCAGCACTGGACAGGTCATGGAAACAGAAACTAAACAGAAATGCAGTGAAACTGACAGAAATTATGAATCAAATGGATTTAACAGATATCCTTTTGATATACATTTCATTTCATTCTTTTTTTTTTGGCATGGCTGTACAAAATCTTTCTTTTTTTTCTTTTTTTTATTTACATTCAAAATCATTTCCCCTTAAACAAAAGAATATATGTTCTTTTCAGCACCTCATGGTGCCATCTCCAAAACTGATCATATAATTGGTCACAAAACAGGCCTCAACAGATACAAGATATAATGATTGGTTTGTGTCAACTTGAGACAAGCTGGAATTATCACAGAAGAAGAAAGGAGTTTCAGGTGAGGAAATGCCTTAAGCATTCAGCTGTAAGACATTTTCTCAATTAGTTATCAAATGGGGAGGGCCACTTGTGGGTGGTACCATCTCCGGGCTGGGAGTCTTAGATTCTATAAGAAAGCAAGTTGAGAAAGCCAGGGGAAGCAAGCCTGTAGGAAACATCCCTCCATGACCTCTGCATCATATCCTGCTTATTGACCTGTTAGAGTTCCAATTTTGACTTCCTTTAGTGATGAACAACACTGTGGAAATGTTAGCTGAATCAATCCTTTCCTCCTCAACCTGATTCTTGGTCATGATGTTTGTGCAGGAATAGAAATCCTGAATAAAACAAAAGAATATTGAAATAATCCCAGGTATCCTATTAGATCACCAAGGACTAAGGCTAGTCTTCAATAACGACAAAAACAACAGAAAGACCACATACCCATGGAAGCTGAACAATGATCTTCTCAAAGATAACTTGGTCAAGGAAGAAATAAAGAATAAAATTAGATCTTTTGCCAAACTGTGAGGTGCCATTTTGTCCTATTGATGATGTCCTTTGCCTTACAGAAGCTTTTCAATTTTATGAGGTCTCTTTGTCAATTGTTGATCTTAGGGCATAAGCCATTGGTGTTCTGTTCAGGAAATGTTCCTTTGTGCCCATGTGTTAGAGGCTCTTCTTCACTTTCTCTTCTATTAGTTTCAGTGTATCTGGTTTTATGTGGAGGTCTTTGATCCACTTGGACTTGAGCTTTGTACAAGGAGATTAAAAATGGGTCAATTTGTCTTCTTCTACATGACACATGTCCACATAAGCCAGCACCATATGTTGAATATGATGTCTTTTTTTCCATGGGATGGTTTTATCTTCTTTGTCAAAGATCAAGTAATCATAGGTGTTTGGGATTATTTCTGGGTGTTAGTTCTATTCAATTTATCTATATGCCTGCCTCTATGCCAATACCTTGCAGTTTTTGTCACTATTGCTCCGCTATAGAGTTTGAGGTCAGGGATGGAGATTCCCCTCAAAGTTCTGTTTAGTTTTTCCCTATCCTGGGTTTTTTGTTGTTCCAAGTGAATTTGAGAATATCTCTTTCTGTCTCTGTGAAGAATTGATTTGGAATTTTGATGAGGATTGCATTGATTACTCTCGTGGGTATTTTGTTTTTCCATATGAAATTGAGAATTGTGCTTTGAAAATATGTTACAAAATATGTTGGAATTTCAATGGGAATTGCACTGATTCTGTAGATTGCTTTTGGTAAGACGCCATTTTTACTATGTTAATCCTGATGATCCAGGAGTAGGGGAGATCTTTCCTTCTTCTGAGGTACTCTTCAATGCCTTTCTTCAGAGATTTGAAGTTCTTGTCATACCGATCTTTCATTTGCTTGGTTAGGGTCACACCAAGGTATTTTATATAATTTGGGACTCTTGTGAAGGATGTCATTTCCCTAATTTCTTTCTAGTAGAGGAAGGCTACTGATTTGTTTGAGTTAATTCTATACACAGCCCCTTTGTTGAAGCTGTTTATCAGGTTTCAGTGTCTTCTGGTGGAATTTTTGGGGTCACTGACGTATACTATCATATCATCTGCAAATAGTTATATTTTGACTTCTTTGTTTCCAATTTGTATCCCATTGACCTCCTTTTGTTGTCTAATTGCTCTAGCTAGAACTCTAAGTACTATACTGAATAGGTAGGGAGAGAGTGGGAAACCTTGTCTAGTACTGGATTGTAGTGGGATTGCTTCAAGTTTTTCTCCATTTAGTTTGATGTTGGTTTCTTGTTTGCTGTAGATTGCTTTTACTATGTTTAGTTAAAAGCCTTGAATTCCTTGTCTTTCCAAAACTTTTAACATGAAGGGGTGTTGTATTTTGTTAAATGCTTTTTTAGCAACTAATGAGATAATAACTTTTTCCTTGAGTTTGTTTTTATAGTGGATTATGCTGATGGATTTCCATATATTGAACCATCTCTGCATCCTTGGGATGAAGCCTACTTGATCATGGTGAATGATCATTTTGATGTGTTATTGGATTTGGTTTGCAAGAATTTTATTCAGTATTTTTGCATCAATATTTATAATGGAAATTGGTCTGAAGTTCCCTTCCTTTGTTGGGTCTTTGTGTGGTTTACTTATGAGTATGATTGTGACTTCACAGAATTAATTAGGTAGCCTTATTTCTGTTTCTATATTGTGGAACAGTTTGAAAAGTATTGAAATTAGGTTTTCTTTGAAGGTCTGAATATATTCTGCACTAAACCCATATGTTCCTGGGAATTTTTTTGTTTTTGTTTTTTGCTGTTGTTGTTGTTTGGTTTTTGTTTTGGTTGGGAGACTTTTAATGACTGCTGATATTTCTTTAAGGGTTATGGAACTGTTTAATGGCTTATCTGATCCTGATTTAACTTTGGTACCTGGTATTCATCTAGAAAATAATCCATTTTCAACCAGATTTTCCAGTTTGGATGGCTATAAGCTTTTGTAGTAGGATCTGTTGATTTTTTGAATTTCCTCAGTTTCTGTTGTTATGTCTCCTTTTTCATTTCTGATTTTGTTAATTTTAACACTGTCTCTGTGCCCCTGGTTGATCTGGCTAAGGTTTATCTATCTTGTTGATTTTCTTAAAGAACTAGCTCCTAGTTTTGTTGATTCTTCCTATAGTTCTCTTTTTTCTACTTGGTTTATTTCAGCCCTGAGTTTGATTATTTTCTTCCTTTATATGTTACTTGACCTTTTCCCCTTACTGCTTTTAATATTCTTTCTTTGTATTGTGCATTTGGTGTTTTGACTATTATGTGATGGAAGGAATTTCGTTTCAGGTCCCAACTGTTTGTAATTCTGTAGACTTCTTATATGCTTATGGTCACCTCTTTCTTTAAGTAAGGGAAGTTTTCTTCTATAATTTTGTTGAAGATATTTACTGGACCTTTGAGTTGGGAATCTTTGCTCTCTTCTATACCTGTTATCCTTAGTTTTGGTCTTCTCATTTTGTCCTGGATTTCCTGGATATTTTAGGTTAGGAGGTTTTTGCACTTTGCCTTTTCTTTGACTGTTATGTCAATGTTTTCTGTGATATCTTCTGCACCTGAAATTCTCTCTTCTATCTCTTGTATTCTGTTGTTTATGCTTGCCTCTATGATTCCTGATCTCTTTTCAAGGTTTTCTAGCTCCACAGTTCTCTCCATCTGTGATTTCTTTATTGTTTCTATTTCCCTTTTTAGATCCTGGATGGATTTGTTCAATTCCTTCACCTGTTGGGTTGTATTTTCCTATAATTCTTTAAGGGATTTATGTGTTTCCTCTTTAAGGGCTCTATCTGTTTACCTGTGTTCTCCTGTATTTCTTTAAGGGCATTATTTATGTCCTTCTTAAAGTCCTCTATCATCATCATGAGATTTGATTTTACATCTGAATCTCTCTTTTAGTATATGTTAGGATATCTAGGAATTGCTATGTTGAGAGAACTGAGTTCTGATGATACAATGTAACTTTGGTTTTTGTTTCTTATTTTGTTGTGCTTGACTCTTGCCATCTTGTTATCTCTAGTCAAAGCTTGTTTTGCAGTCTCTGACTGAAGCTTGTCCCTCCTGTGAGTCTGAGAGCCTGTTGTCTTAGGTGTGTCAGCATTCTTGTGATCTTTGGTGTGTTAGCACTCCTGGGAGACTTGCTCTCTCTGGGCAGTAGTATGATTCGAGGCACAACTGGAGTCTGAATAGCTGTGGCACAGGGTCAGTCCCAGACACAGATGGAAACAGGAATGATCCTATTCCTGGCTGCTCTGGGTTTCCTGGGTGCTGTGGGCTCTGGGCAGGTCCCATATGTGCCTTGTATTTGGACAGCACTGGTGGTCTCACCTGTGATCTTTGGTATGTTAGCACTCCTGGGAGACCTGCTCTTTCCGGGCAGGCTTATGATATGATTTAAAATAGAGCAGATATGTTAAAAGAATTATGAAACCACTAATTTTATTTAAGTCACATGAAAAATCTTGTTTTGCTACTTGAACTATGAAATAGCTTAAAAGGAATCTTTTTATAAAAGAAATAATTGAAGCTAGACCAAAGTAACTCCTTACAAGCATAAATAACTAAGTCCAGTTCCACAGAATCCAATGAACAAGATAATCACCATGTACACACTTGTGGCCAGCATGACTCCAATAAGAAACACATCTCCTAAAGTTGTCACTGTTAAAATCAATCCCCTGATGATGCTGTTCATGGGAAAGTGTGAGCAGTATTTACTGACCTTCATCTGGTTGGTCTTACTCACATTGGTATAAGCACCAACAGAGAAGAGCTGGTTACTGTTGAAAGACAAATTGAACACCAAAATAGAAGAAAACATAAATGATGTATTTTTTTAGTATATGTTTAAATTTTGCCTACAGTGAGGTACTAGGACTGATAGTGACAGCCTGGAACATGATCAAGAGGCAGTTAATGCAGATAGAGAGAGGCCTGTCATCACCCTGTTTATATAAAAAATTGCCTTACATTTGAAATCATTGTCAGTGTTCAGTGATTCAAATAAATTTGCAATCCAAATATCCCCTGCAGTGAGAAATATCATTATGCGCACGAAGTTTAGTTGACAGGAAATCAAGTCCATGGACTTAGGTCTGTGACCCAGGATTATGAAAATATAGAAAATCAGTAGAAACATATTGGCTAGAACTCCAAGTCCATATTGGAAATAAAGGACATTCTTGATTGAAGACATAAATGGAAAATGTATTCATCTTAAAAGCATAATGGAAGTCTCTTTCATATGTCCGAAAAAAATAGATTATATGTCAAACTTATGTTTCACTTCACAGTGTGGATACATAATCATTCTCTTTTCCCTACTTAATCTTGAGTAAGATGTTTCTTTTTTGATGTTTCATATTGGCTATACCCTAAATTTCTATATACCGTCCAAGTATCTGTTACATGGAGAGAATATTATGGATAATAAATTCATTTAGAGTCATATATACAATGACTACACACTTTGTGTACCTGTATTGCACCTGGGATTCATACCTTAGAAATCCAATTCTATTGCTTTAAATTGGCTCATTTTCTACTTAATTAAAACATTAGTAATGAACATAGAAAATCAATCACATTTGCACAAAAGAACAAAAACTATGGTGGACTGATGGAAAATCATAGAATATATCAAAAAATCAGATAAGAATGCATCATAGTGTATAATTTTACTATGCTCTATTTTGCAATTATTCATATTTTGATGCACAATTCTCATGGAATCCCAGTCATAATTCATGATAATATGACAGTTTTAATCAGCAAAAGATCTATCTAAATTCATCATTTTTTTATGTTTCTTTTCCCATGAAATCATACACTCTCAGAATGTAGAATGAAAGACATAGATACTGTGGAGGACCATTAGTGTATCTTCCAGAACCTATTAATTGTATAAGCAGTATGGTTCTAATGGGCCTAGATGGCTTCCAGTTTAGTTCCCACCCAATTTAAACACTTTGTGAACTCCATTCATGATTAAGGAAGTAATTTCTAGGTATCGATAAAACACTAATTCCTTTTTACTTTTTGGGGAGGATGGGAGGATAAATCATTAAAAGAATATTTCCTTATGGCTTTTAGAGCCATCCATGTTGTTGTTTTTTCCCTAACTACCTCCTTTTTCTGTAGTTATCTCCCTTCCCCTTACTTAAGAATACACCTATTTATCCATTTTCCTCTTTAAGCAATTGTGTTCTGCAGCTACTCCCCTTTATCTTTCTCCCCACTTCTTCTGTGTTTACCTGCCTCTTCAGCCCTAAGGAGCCTCTCACTTCCATTTTCCTGCTCAGATACTTGTAGTCTGCTATTCTGCTCTCTATTGCACCCATCCTCACTTCTATCTTAACTATAGTCCCCTTTTGCTTTTCTGATTTCTGTAGTTACTACAGACTACATATTCACATCTGAAGATGTGGAGATGGGAGCCTCCAACAACAGGGAATATGAAATGCTAAGACAGGCACTATTTTCCATACATTATGGCAAACACAAACTTGTTAAAGATGACCACATATAATGTAAAATTAAGAGTGGTTTCTATAAAATTATAAGCATACTTGCCAAAAATCCTGGTATTATTTTGTGGTTTCATTAAATGATAAAACTGTATTTTCAGTGATCATTTCTGTTGTTCAGTACTAAATGCTGACTGAACCTGGAATTATCCAAAGAGCCTAGTGATCAAAATTTGTACTTGATAACTAGATAGATATACCCTTTCCTAACACTTCTTATGAAAATGCCATAAAGAATATTGTACTGTCTTAAGCATGTATTTGTGATATGTACAAATGTGTACATATAAGATATGGATAACACAGAAGCTAAATGGTTATATAACCAATTTTAATGCTTACACTGAGAAATTTCTTAGTCAGCTTGAGTCATTTCCCATATGACAGAATAAAGTGTAAACAAGAGCAATTATGAAAACAATCCAAAAAAGAAATCACTATAGTAGAATATGCAAATCTCTCTAAAGTTAAAAAACCCTTATTATATAATGTTAACAGTATCTTATGTACTCTTAAAACTTTCCTGAGAATTCCTAAAGATGTGCAAACATAGCAAACAAGAAAATTACTGATAAACACTAAATTAGTTAATATTAGTTGTATATTTCTAACTTAATTTTCATATTATTAAATGCGTACAGCCAGTTAACATGAAAAAAGAAGTAAAATGAAAAAATTAAAAAATATAATTTAAGGTAACAATACTGTGAAGGTAATCCTGCACACCAATAAGTGTGTTTTTTTTTTTGTCTATCATCCTCTAAGGTATTTCCGTGTCTTGTTACAGGACAAAAAGCTAACACATTTGGCAATACCTGTATACAACCATATTGTTAGAATTATTAGAATACACACCCTGGAGAATGGTATGTCAGATGTGCTTTCTTTTTGCTGCATCTGGAGAAACTTTTAAAATGCATGTAAAGAACATTCATTGTAAAAAGTGATGGACTGCATTTTATGTTCATTGAATATATAATACCAATTGATCATCTTCACTCTAATATCCTTTTCTTTCTCTCTATCTGCTAGGCCCTGCTCCTCTTCTGCTCCTGTTCTAGTGTCAATTATATAACCAGAGATCTTAGTTAGAGAAATCTATGATCTTATATTAATCATTACACTGATACTTTATATCTACAAGCATCAGTTGAATGCTGGTTATACAGAGTGGCTCAAAAATAATATTCCAAGCAGAGACTTCTGTAAACATTTATTTCAGATAATCCTGCTTCCTTCTACCACCTACTTAGAGTTCTTACTATAATGAAGAGAAAAGGAAACACTCACTCAGATGGACCTTTGACAAACATTCTTGTAGAATGAGGCCCTAAGAAGTAGTGATAAGGAAGACATGTCACTAACTTTTCTCCCTCTAGACCCATAGTTATCTTGTCATCTAGAAAAGTCCATTCTACCATGAGGTTACTAGAAAGTGACAGTATCAAATGGAAAAGTGAACTTTCCTAATTCCAGGAAAATAGTAGTGTTAAAAGAGCTGAGCTCTGCACGTCCCATGTGTGAGCTATTCTCTCTATTCTATATCTGTCTGTGTGAGTTAACCAATCCCAGTTATTGTGAATAAAACAAAAGTGTCAACAATAATTTTCCTCTGAAATGAAGTAGAAGACAATTTTAGACTCCCCATGGCATACTTTATGCTTCCAAAACATTCATGATTCCCTCCATATTTACTTGGCAGTATATTCAGGGTCTCACCTAAAAACTAACAGCTCTTTTGATCAGACTAAGAAAATGTCACCTCCTCAAAATACACTTAGACAAAGTCATCATTCTTACTGAGCACAAGGAAGTGAGTCAGTGTACTGTCAGGAGAAACTGGGTTGTTGGTGCTGGAATGTAGCTCAGTTGATAGACAGCATGCCTAGAAAGTATTTTGTGTGTAGGTCTCACAACATAAATAAAACCTTCAAGTTATAGGCACAAATAAGGAAAGTGTTGGAAAGATCAGTGATACAAGATGCATACCTAAACATAATAAATGCAATATACAGCAAACCAATAGCTGGCATCACATTAAATGGAGAGAATATTAAAGCAATTCCACTAACATTATGGACAAGACAAGGCTACCTACCCTTGCTTTATCTATTCAACATCATAGTTAATGTTCTGGCCATAGACCTAACACACCTAAAGGATATCAAGGGGGAGAGAAATTGGGAAGGAAAAAGCCAAATTATCTCTATTGCCAGATGATATGATAGTATGCATAAGTGATTCCAAAAATTCTACCAGAACACTGCTGTAGCTGATTAACACATTCAACAAAGTGGCTGGACTCAAAATCAATGCAAAATAAATCAGCAGCCCTTCTTATGCAAACAATAAATGTGCTGAGAAAGTGATTAGGAAAACAACACCCTTCTCAATAGCCACAAATAATATAAAAGACTTTAGTGTAACTCTAACCATGCAAGGGAAAGGCCTGTACGAGAACTTCAATTCTCTGAAGGAAGAAATGGAAAAAGATATCAGAAGACAGACAGATCTACAATGTTCATGAGTGAGTAGGATTAACATAGTGAAAATGGCCATATTCCCATAAACAATCTACAGATTCAGTGCAATTCCCATTGAAATTTCAACACATTTTGTAACAGATTTTCAAAATAAAATTCTCAATTTCATTTGGAAAAATAAAATACCCATGAGAGCTAAAACAATCAGTAAAAGTAGTACAATTAAAGAACAATGAAAGCACAGTAGAAGAATGTCTGGAGGAAATACCATCTGTGCTTTCAAACTATACTGCAGTGCAGTCGTAAAATAATTTCATAGGATTGGCCTGTAATCAGACAGGTTCATCAATGGCATAGAATTGAAGACCAAGAAATAAACTCACATCCCTATGGCCACTTGATTTTTGACAAAGAAGTACAAACATTATAATGTAAAAAGAGAAACCGTCTCGAACAATTGTTATTTGTATATTTGAATGTCTGCATGAAGAGGAATGCTAGTAGATTCATACTTATCATCCTGAACAAAAATGAAATCCAAGTGTTTCAAAGACCTCAATGTAAAATCTGACACACTAAATCCAATAGAAGAGAAAGTGAACAACTCTCTTGAACACATTGGCTGAGGAGACAAATTTCTGAACAGAATACCAATAATACAGACACATACAGCAACAAATAATAAATAGAACCTTATGGTACTCAAAAGCTTTTGCAATGCTAAGTACCCAATTAATAAGAGAAAACATCAGCCTATTCAGTGGGAAAAGATCTTCATGAATAATGCATCTGACAAAGCACAAAGTTCTAAATTACATAAAGAACTCAAGAATTTAGGCAACAACAAGCCAAAAAACCCAATTAAAAAGTGGGATAAAGAGAGTGACCTGCACCTGGAGGGAGTGCAGCAGCCTCCCCTCCGCCACCACTGCTCAGGTGATAAGGCTACACACAGAGACTACAGGTACACAGAGATTTCCCAAGTATAACAATGCTTGGGACACAGCCTGCTAGGTTTCCATCTGTGCCCAAGAGTGGGGCAGCTCTGTGGTTGTCTGGGTGCCAGCTCTGCTGGGGAATATATGTCCTTCATAGTGACCTGCTCCTGGAGGGAGCACAGCACCCTCCACCATCTTTGCTCTGGCTTCAGAGCACACAGGGCCTCCAGATGCAGAGATAAACAAGCATAACATAACTTGGGACACAGCCAGCTAGGGTGCCGACTGTGCCCAAGAGCTGGGCAGCTCTGTGGTTATCTGCACACCAGCTCGGCTGTGGGACATCTGCCCTGAAGAGTGACCCGCGCTTGGAGGGAGTGCAGAAGCCTCCACCAACTTTGCTACGGTGATAGACCAGACAGAGACTCCAGATACACAGAGATATGCCAAGTATAACATCGCTTGGGGCAAGGCACACCTGGGCTCTAAAGACACTCAGGAGCAGGGCAACGCATCAGCAATTGGTGGCAGGGGAAACTCGGTCATCCAGGGGTTCCAAAATAGCCTTGCAGGCTCACAGGAGGTTCAAGCAACAGCCAGTGACAGCAGGACCAACTAACACCAGAGATAACCAGATGGCAAAAGGCAAATGTAGGAACGTTACTAACAGAAATCAAGGCAATATGGCACCATCCGAACACAACTCTCCTACAGCAGCAAGTCTTGGATACCCCATCAAACCAGAACGGCAAATCTGGATTCAAAATCACCTTTCATGATGCTATTAGAGTATTTCAAGAAGGATGTAAATACATCTCTTAAAGAAATAGAGAAGAACATGAATCAACGGGTAGAAGACCCTACAAAGGAAACACAAAAATCACTTAAAGAAATGCAGGAGAATATGAGTCAACAGATGGAAGCCCATAAAGAGGAAACACAAAAATTGCTTAAAGAAATATAGGAGAACTTGGGTCAACAGGCAGAAGTCCTGAAAGAGGAAACACAAAAATGTCTTAAAGAAATACAGGAAAACACAAACAAACAAGTGAAGGAACTGAGCAAAACCATCCAGGATCTAAAAAAGGAAGTAGAAACAACTAAGAAATCACAAAGGGAGACAACTTTGGAGATAGAAAACCATGAAAAGAAATCAGGGGTCATAGATGCAAACATCAACAACAGAATACAAGAGATAGAAGAAAGAATCTCAGATGCTGAAGATACCATAGAAAGCATTGACTCAACAGTCTAAGAAAATGCAAAATGCAAAAACTTGCAACCCATAATATCCAGGAAATCCAGGACATAATGAGAAGACCAAACCTAAGAATTATAGGTATAGATGAGAGTGACAATTTGCAACTTAAAGGGCCAGTAAATATCTTCAACAAAATTATGGAAGAAAACTTCCCTAACCTAAAGAGAGAGATGCCCATAAATATACAAGAAGCCTACAGAACTCCAAAAAGACAGGACCAGAACAGAAATACCATCTTTCACATAATAATCGAAACACCAAATGTACTAAACAAAGAAAGAATATTAAAAGCAGTAAGAGAAAAGGCCAAGTAACGTATAAAGGAAGACCCATCCGAATTGCATCACATTTCTCACTAGAGACTATGAAAGCTAGAAGATCCTGGGTAGATCTCATACAGACTCTAAGAGAACACAAATGCCAGCCCAGACTACTATACCCAGCAAAACTCTCAATCACCATAGATGGAGAGACCAAGATATTCCATGATAAAACGAAATTTACACAATATCTTTCCACAAACCTAACCCTGCAAAGGATAATAGGTGGAAATCGCCAATACAAGGAGGGAAACTACATCCTGGAAAAAACGAGATAGTAACCTTCTTGCATCAAACCCAAAAGTAGATAACCACTCAAACATAAAGATAGCATCAAAAATAGCAAGAAGCAATAATCACTATTACTTAATATCTCTTAACATCAATGGTCTCAATTCCCCAATAAAAAGACATAGACTGGGCTGGTGAGATGGCTCAGCGGTTGGGAGCACTGGGTGCTCTTCCAAAGGTCCTGAGTTCAAATCGCAGCAACCATATGGTGGCTTACTACCATTCATAATGAGATCCTATGCCCTCTTCTGGTGTGTCTGAGGACAGTTACAGTGTACTTACATATAATAAACAGATAAATCTTTAAAAAAAAAAAAGACATAGACTAACAGACTGGATATGTAAACA
Organism: Tokudaia tokunoshimensis; assembly: GCA_036184795.1. NCBI lineage: Eukaryota > Metazoa > Chordata > Mammalia > Rodentia > Muridae > Tokudaia > Tokudaia tokunoshimensis. The sequence continues at coordinate 79,284,667 of BTHU01000002.1, read as the reverse complement.
GGACCCAGCATTTTGCTGCAGCAGGAAACACACCTCAATGTCAAAGACAAACACTACCTCAGAGTAAAAGGCTAGAAAACAATCTTACAAGCAAATGGTCCCAGGAAACAAGCCGGAGTAGCCATCCTAATATCGGATAAAATTGAATTTCAACCTAAAGTCATCAAAAAAGACATGGAAGGACTCTTCATACTGGTAAAAGGAAATATCCACCCAGGAGAACTCTCAATTCTGAACATCTGTGTTCCAAATGCAAGGGCACCCTCATTCATAAAAGAAACTTTACTAAAGCTCAAAGCACATATTGCACCTCACACAATAATTGTGGGTGACTTCAACACCCCACTCTCTGCAATGGACAGATCAGGAAAGCAGAAACTAAACAGGGATGTAGTAAAACTAATTGAAGCTTTGGACCAAATGGATCTACTGTATATATATATATATAACATTTATATATTTATATATATTATAACATTCTAATATATATATATATATATATATATATATATTAGATAGATAGATATATAACATTTCATCCTAAAGCAAAAGAATATACCTTCTTCTCAGCACCTCATGGTACCTTCTCCAAAATCGACCATATAATTGGTCACAAAATAGACCTCAACAGATATAAGAAGATAAAACTAATCCCAAGCCTCCTATCAGATCATTATGGAATAAGGGTGGTCTTCAATAGCAAGAAAAATATCAGAAAACCCACATACACATGGAAGCTGAACAATGCTCTAATCAATGATACCTTAGTCAAGGAAGAAATAAAGAAAGAAATCAAAGACTTTTTAAAATTTAATGAAAATGAAGGCACAACATATGCTAATTTATGGGACATAATGAAAGCAGTGCTAAGAGGAAAATTCGTAGCCCTGAGTGCCGCCAAAAAGAAATGGAATAGGGCACACACTAGAAGCTTAATGGCACACCTGAAAGCCCTGGAACAAAAAGAAGCGAATACACTCAAGAGGAATAGAAGGCAGGAAATCATCAAACTCTGGGCTGAAATCAATCAAGTAGAAACAAATAGAACCATATAAAGAATCAACAAAACTAGGAGCTGGGTCTTTGAGAAAATCAACAAGATAGATAAGCTCTTAGACAGACTAGCCAGAGGACACAGAGACAGTATCCAAATTAACAAAATCAGAAAAGAAAAGGGAGAGATAACAACGGAAACTGAGGAAATTCAAAAAATTAACAGATCCTACTACAAAAGCCTGTATTCAACACAACTGGAAAATCTGGAGGAAATGGACAATTTCCTAGACAGATACCAACTACCAAAATTAAATGAGGATCCGATAGACCTTCTAAACAGTCCCATAACCCCTGAAGTAATAGATTGGTCATTGGAACTCTTCCAACCAAAAAAAAAGCACAGAACCAGATGGTTTTAGTGCAGAATTCTATCAGACCTTTAAAGAAGACCTAACACCAATACTCTTCAAACTATTCCACAAAATAGGAACAGAAGGAATACTACCCAACTTGTTCTATGAAGCCACAATTATGCTGATAACAAAATCACACAAAGATCCGACAAAGAAAGAGAATTTCAGACCAATTTCTCTTATGAATATTGTTGCAAAATACTCAATAAAATTCTTGCCAAATGAATCCAGAACAAATCAAAACAATCATTCACCACAATGAAGTATGCTTCATCCCAGGGATACAGGTCTGGTTCAATATACATGAATCCATCAGGGTAATTTACTATATAAATAAACTCAAAGAAAAAAACCACATGGTCATTTCATTAGATGCTGAAAATCCGTTTCACAAAATTCAGCATTCTTTCATGTTAAAAGTCTTGGAAAAATCAGGAATTCGAAGCCCATACGTAATCATAGTAAAAGTAATATACAGCACACCAGTAGCCAACATCAAACTAAATGGAGAGGAACTTGAAGCAATATCACTAAAATCAGGGATTAGACAAGACTGCCCTCCCTCTCCATATTTATTCAATATAATACTTGAATTTCTAGCTAGAGCAATTAGACAAAAATGAGGTCAAAGGGATACAAATTGGAAAGAAAGAAGTCAAAGTATCACTAATTGCAGATGATATGCAAATAGTATACTTAAGTCACCCAAAAATTCCACCACAGACCTCCTACAGCTGATAAACAACTTAGCAAAGTGACCAGATATAAAATTAACACAAACAGATCAGTAGCCTTCCTAAACTCAAAGGATAAACAGACTGAGAAAGAAATTGGAGAAATGACACACTTCACAATAGTCACAAACAATTTAAAGTATCTTGGTGTGACTCTAACCAAACAAGTGAAAGATCTGTATGACAAGATCTTCAAGTCTCTGAAGAAAGAAATTGAAGAAGACCTCAGAATATGGGAAGATATTCCACGCTCATGGATTGGCAGGATCAATATAGTAAAATTGGCCATCTTTCCAAAAGCAATATACAGATTCAGTGAAATCCCCATCAAAATTCCAACTCAATTTTTCATGGAGTTAGAAAGAGCAATTCTCAAATTCATCTGGAATAAAAAAAACCCCAGGATAGCTAAATATATTCTCAACAGTAAAAGAACTTCTGGGGGAATCAGTATGCTGGACATCAAGCAGTACTACAGAGCAATAGCTTTAAAAACTGCATGGTATTGGTACAGTGACAGGCAGGTAGACCAATGGAAAAAAACTGAAGACCCAGAAATGAACTCACACACCAATAGTCACTTGATCTTTGACAAAGGAGCTAAAACCATTCAGTGGAAAAAAGATAACCTTTTCAACCAATTATGCTGGTTCAACTGGTATTTAGCATGCAGAAGAATGCAAATCGATCCATTCTTATATCCTTGTACATAGCTCAAGTCCAAGTGGATCAAGGCCCTCAACATAAAACCAGACATGCTGAAACTAATAGAAAAGAAATTTGGGAAGAGACTTGAGCACATGGGCACAGGGGAAAATTTCATGAACAGAGCAACAATAGCATATGCTCTAAGATCAAGAATAGACAAATGGGACCTCATAAAACTTCAAAGTTTGTATAAGGCAAAGGACACTGTCAATAAGACAAAACAACAACCAACATATTGGGAAAAGATTTTTACAACCCTACATCTGACAGAGGCATAATATCCAATATATTATCAAGAAGTTAAACTCAAGAGAACCAAATAACCCTATTAAAAATGTGGTACAGAGCTAAACAAAGAATTTTCACCTGAGGAAAATAGAATGGCTGAGAAGCAACAAAAGAAATGTTCAGCATCCTTAGTCATCAGGGAAATGCAAGTCAAAACAACCCTGAGATTTCATGTCACAGCATTCAGAATGGCTAAGATCAAAAACTCAGGAAACAACAGGTGCTGGTGAGGATGTGGAGAAAGAGGAATACTCTTCCACTGCAGGTGGGATTGCAAGCTGGTACAATCACTCTTGAAATCAGTTTGGCAGTTCCTTAGAAAACTGGGCATAATACTACCAGAGGACCCTGCTATACCACTTCTTGGCATATACCCAGATGATTCTCTGGCATGTAATAATGACACATGCTCCACTATGTTCATAGCAGCCTTATTTATAATAGCCAGAATATCGAAAGAACCCAGATGTACCTCAATTGAGGAATGCATACAAAAATGTGATATATTTACATAGTGGAATACTACTCAGCTATTGAAAACAATGAATTCATGAAATTCTTAGGCAAATGGATGGAGCTAGAAACTATCATCCTGAGGGAGGTAACCCAATCACAAATGAACATACATGGTATGCACTCCTTAAAAACTGGATATTAGTCCAGAAGCTTGGAATACCCAAGACACAATTCAGAGATCACAGGAAGTTCAAGAAGAAGGAAGAACAAAGCATGGATACTCTGGTCCTTCTTAGAAGGGGTAAAAATACTCACAGATGGAGATACAATGATAAAGTGTGGAACAAAGTCTGAAGGAAAGAGCATCCAGAGACGTCCCCAGATAGGGATCCATCCCATATACAGTTACAAAACTCAGACACTATTGCGGATGCCAGCAGGTGCTTGCTGACAGGAGCCTAATATAGCTGTCACCTGGGAGACTCTGCTAGTGCATGACAAATACAGAAGAAGACACTGTAAGCTAGCTATTGAACTGATCACTGGGTTCCCAATGGAGAAGCTATAGAAAGGACCCAGGGAGTTGAATGGTTGTGTAGCGCCTTAGGAGGAACAACAATATGAGCCACCCAGTAACCCCAGAGCTCCTATGGACAAAACCATCAATCAAAGAGTACACATAGAGTTGCCCATGACTCCAGACATATAGGCAGCATAGTATGATCTTGTTGAATATCAAAGGGAGGTCAGGCCTTTTGTCTTTGGAAGACTTGATGCCAAAGTGTAGGGGAATACAAGGACAGGGAAGCGGGAGTGGGATCATTGGGGAACAGATGGAGGGGAGATGGGTTATGAGATTTTGGGGGGGTACGGGTGATGAGGAAAGGGAATACCAAATGAAATGTAAATAAAGAATATATCTAATTAAAAAGAAAAGGAGGTGAGGAGGTACTGGAGGAATAGAGGAAGGAGAAACCTAATCAGATTATACTGTATGAAAACTATTTCTCAATAAAAGAAAATCATAATATTTAAATGGGGTGGTATGGTGGTGAATACTTCTAATCCTAGAGCTGGAGAGTCAGAGACAGGAGAATCCCTTGAACTACCATCTTGACACAGGTCACAGAGAGAGATGCTCTAGTAAGGCAGAGGGTAAATGACAACAGCACAACACACAGAAATAGCAGGTGACAGTCAACATTGTCTCCTGGCCTTCATGTGCACATATACATACATACTTCATCTTTTTACACACATATATACATACATACAGATACACAATGAGCACATTTACAATATGTATGTATATCTAAACAATTTTTATTTACTAATAATATTTTAATAAGTATAAATGAAATGAAGTACAAATATGAAGGAACATGATATTTTCATATTAGAGTCATTAAGTAACTGTAGCAAAAGAAATTGGAACCTTAAATTCACAGTATTTTTATGAATCCAGAGAAGTTATGATTAGGGAATAAAATTAAAGCTACAATAAAATATTTAAACTATTCTTGATGAGAGAGTGTAGATTAAAATCTTTCCGAGAGAAAGATTAAAAAGGCACTATCAGCAAGGATCTTCTTTGGAATAAACTTGGCAGCAAGGGAATATTCATTTTATGAAGTGTAAAGGAGAAAGAGAATTTATGTTGAAATAACAATTTATTATGTACAATTATGGTATATCTATGTGGTATATCTACACAATGGAATACTACTCTGCAATTAAAAACAATGAATTCACGAAATTCCTAGGCAAATGGTCAGATCTTGAAAATATCATCCTTAGTGAGGTAACCCAATCACAAAAGAACACACATGGTATACAGTCACTGATAAGGGGATATTGACCCAGAATCTCGGAATACCCTAGACACAATCCGCATATCAACAGATTTCTAAAAAGATGGAAGGAGAGACCCCTGGTCCTGGAAAGACTGGATGTAGGGGAACGCCAGGACAGAGTAATGAGAGGGGGATGAATGGAGAAAAGAGGGAGGGAAGGGGGCTTATGGGACTTTCGGGGAGGGAGGAAACGGGAAAGGGGAAGTGATTTGGAATGTAAATTAAAAAAATAAAATAAAATAAATAATAATAAAAAAATTCATTCATCATTCATTCATTCAATCATTCATTTATTCTTTTAATTCTCAACCAGGGTTCCTCTCACATAGCTCCACCCTAATCCCTCATCATTTTTTCATCTGAGATGGTGCCCCAACCCATTGTATTGCCACACCCAGGCACATAAATTTTCTGCAGGGTTAGTTGCATTCTCTCCAGGTGAGTCTAGACAAGGCATCTCTGTTGGGAATGGATTCCGTGACTGGCAGCAGCTTTAGGAACAGGCACCACTTGTTGAGAGAATCTACATGGAGACTAATCTGTACATCTGCTACATATGTGCTGGGGCCATTAAAGTTTAAAAGAAACTGTATTTTAGAAAAAATTATCGGTGCTCTACAGAATGATTTCTTATAGCCATCTAAAGTTCAATTTCAGGGGATGCCATGAAATCTCTCCTTTGTGGGTACCAGGAATGTACAAGTACATACATGCTGGCACAAAACACACAGGTATAAATAAATAATAAATTCATAGGTTTTTAAAGAAACGAAAAAAAAACCTTTTTAAAAAAACCTCTCATGTTGCTTTGAGTGCATGTTTTTCAGGATAATTCTTATTCTGTTATCAGAACTGATTTGTACCAAAGGAGTAATTGTGGGAAAGGCATACATCACAAACTTCTGAACCTTCAGGATGACTGGGTCATACATCCACAACAGGACTGATGTAGATGAGATGATGAAGTCCACCCAGTACATGACCACAAAGAAAACCACCAGCAGCAAGATAGTCTGGGTGGCTCTTTTCTCAGGGGATGCTCTCAGGTGACTGATCCTATGAAGATACTTGCATTGCCTCTGATGTCTCCACAAGATAATCACCATGTATGTACTTGTGGTTAGCATGATTCCTACAAGAAATACATCTCTGGAGGTTGTCACTGTAAAAATCAGTACCTCAATGATGTAGTTCATGCGGATGAGTGCACAGGATTTAGTGACCTGCATCTGGTTAGTCTCACTCACATTAGTAAAACCACGAACATAGAAGATCCGGTTACTAGTGTAGGACAAATTTAAAGACCAAATACACAAGAAAACATACATCATGTATTTTTTTAGTTTTTGTTTAAAATTCACCAACAGTGATGTATTGGGACTGACAGTCACAGCCTGGAACACACTCAGGAGGCAAGTAGTACAGATAGAGAGGCCTCTCATCACTCTGCTTATATAAAAAGTCACCTTACATTTGAAGTCATTATCAATGTTCCATGACTCAAACATGTCTGTAAGCAACAGGTCCCCTCCAGTGAGGAATATCATTATGTGAATGAAGGTCAGTTGACAGGAGATCAAATCTGTGGGCTTAGGTCTGTGACCTATGATTATGAAAATATAGAAACAAAGAAGAAACATATTGGCTAAGATTCCAAGTCCAGCTTGGAAATAAAGGACATTCTTGAACAAGGACATAAGTGAAAATTGTATTCATCTTAAGAGCATAGTGGAAGTTAATTTCAAATATCTGGAAAAAATAGAGTATATTTCAAGCTTGTGACACACTGGAAAATAAGACTATATTCTCATTTTATTTTCCTCAGTAGTTGAAGATTGGCTTGTTTCTTTACCTTTTTATGTTCCAGATCTTATCTTATAGCCTGCATTTTTATATGCCTTCCTTGTATCTCCAGTATACTACAATATTATAGACAATAAATACATTCACACATATTTATACAGAATTCATAATTTGTGAGCTTTTATTAACCTTGAGTCCCACGCCTTAGAAATCCAGTCCTGTTGATTTGTATTGCCTCATTTCATACTTAACCACCAAAACTCTTATGATGAGTAAAGAGCATTAATCACATTTGTGTACCTGAATAAAACATTTTGATTTGGAAAATAGATACAAAGTATCTCAAAAATATTGAGGTGAGTCCATAATTTTACTGATCTCTATTTTACAACCATCTCTGTTATGATTTATAATTCTAATGAAAGCACTGTGGTAATTCATGATAATCCCACTATTTTAATTAGCAAATATCTTCCACAATTCATCTATTTTTGTTTCTTTTTCAAAGAAATTCATAATGTCAATTTAAGATTAGATATATTTGAAGACCACTACTGCACTTTCTACAAACTATAACCATTAATTATCATTATAAATATTCATGGATGGCACCCAATTTAGTTCCCATACCATCACCTTTTATGACACCGAACTTCAGGTTTAAAAAACTAACTCCCAGCTTCCATGGCAAATATTGCTTTTATTTTCTTTTTGAAGCAAATTTTAAAGTGTTAGTATAATGAGAAATAATGACTTTTCAGCCATTCATGTTGATATTTTAACTACCTCTTTTTTCTGTATTTATCTCCCTCCACACTCTAAGAACTGCCCCCCCCATTCCTATTTTCCTGTTAAGGTACTTGTACTCTATTGCTCCCAACCCAAACACTATCCTGGCAATGGTTCCATTTTCCTTTCTTGGTTTCTGGAGTTACTACATAATCACACTTGAACATGTAGCATTTGGAACCTCCAACAAGAGGCAACATGTGACATTAAGAGAACCACTATTTACCAAAATTATGACAAATATGATCTTGCTGAAGATGACCAGTTTGTAATGTGTTTGGGAATTTCTAGCTTATAACAGATCACTTCCCATGCAATGGAAAACAAAGTCCCCAGTGTTATCATATGTCATCAGCACCCACATGTTTAATAGTTTCACTCAACAGTCTTACCTTTAGTGCCCATGTTTTTTATCTGTCATAGTTACTGGGATCAATTTATTATGAAATTAACTTAATTTAGTCCTTTAAAGTCAGTTTGTGATAGAGAAATAGAAAACAACTAGATTCTTGTGAGAAGTCCAATTACATTTTCAACTTCATTAGTACAGTCCACATATGTAGATGAATGCATGCATATATGTATAGTAAAATGCAGAAGATAGTGTCTGAGACCATTCCTAATTATATTTAAACTTAGCAGGCTAGAAAAATACTGATAAACACTAAATTAGTTAACAATTTTATACTTCTAGCTTAAATTTCATATAAATAAATGCATACAGTTAGTTACCTTAAGAAAAGTAGTAATATGAGAAAATACAAATTACAATTTTAATGTACCTTAATATGTACTCCTGTGCACCAATAAATGTCTGTGTTTTGTTTTTCACCCTCTAAGATATTCCAGGTATTTTGATACAGGGATGGAAAACTAAGACACTTGGCTATACCTAGGCCTAACCATGATGTTAGAATCACCAGAGCACATTTTCAAGAGAATTCACTGTCAGATATGCTTGTTAAAGTTTGTGACTGGAGTTATATTTTAAATATATATCAGTGTATAGTCCCTGTAAAAAGTGATGGGCTTGATGATATTTTCATTTAATATATAATACCCATTGATCATCTTCACCCTATGAGTCTTTCCTGTCTCTATCACACTTCTGCTGGGTGCTGTCTTCTTTGTAATATGTACTTCTACTCTCACACACATATTAAGAAATTAATTGAAATCCATTTTGTTATTAATCATTACATTGATATTTTTTTTGTCTGAAAGCATCTCTTTTATTTGCTTACGGTATAATATAACTCAAAAGTAAAATTCTAAGCAGAGACTTCTGTAATCATTTATTGTAGAATCATTCTAACACCTACTTACAGCTCTCACTATAATGAAGAGAAAAAGAAACACTCACCGACCTGGGTTTTTGAAAGATGTCTAATGTAGAATGAGACCCTAAGAAGTAGTTATATGGAAGAAATGACATTATGTCATCTCCCTCTACACCCATACTTATCATGCCATCTGGAGAAGGCAGTTTTGACTTTAAGGTTGTTAGAAAGTGACACCGTCAAATGGAAAAATGAACTTCCCTAATTCCAGGAGAACAGTGGAGTAGAAACAGCTGAGCTCTGAGTTTCCCATGTGTGAGCTATTCTCTCCAGTCATTATTAACTTTGTGTGTGTGTAATTATTGATACAAGTCCTTGTGTACAACAAAACTAACAACAATAATATCCCATTTAAAAGAAGTAGAAAATCATTTTTCATTCCCCAAGGTATCCATCCTGCTTCCAAAACATTTATGGTGTCCTCCATATGTGATTGAGAGTGACTTCACGAACTCACCTAAAATTTAACATCTCTTTTGCTAAAATAATTTAAATGTTACCTCCACCAAACATACTTGGGGAAACCATTATTCTTACAAAGCAAAACAATGGGAGGTTATATAACCCTATTATCAGCAGAAATCAGGCTGTTGGACTAGAAATGTGGTTCACTTCATAGAATGCATAGATATAGTTTGTATGTAGAACACCATGAAATAAATCAAATCTTGAAATCATAGGCACAGGTCAGAGAGAAGAATCCCAAGTCAATAGAAAAGCAAAGACCTTCGAGAAGTTCACAGATGAAAACTGCCATGCTGCAAAACAGCACCCATAGTAACAGAAGAAGCACAGAACTGAAAAAAGGCAAGAGCAGAAACAAAAGTTTTTAGGTATCTTATAGTTAAAAACTAAGAATACAAAGCAAAAACTATATTGAAAGATCTAAGAGAAAAGTCCAAGTGACAAAGAAAACCCATCAAATGGAATAGTGAAGATCCCTAATTACATGTTAATAGAAAAGAAACAGGTGATTTCTCAAGGTAAACTATCAAAGTCAAAAGAGTCTACAGGAATTTGTCCGAAGTCATACATGACAGTCAGTGTAAAATAATATACCAAGCAAAATTACTGCTGTTATTGAAGGAGCAAATGTCCAAAACATAGAGGGATAGATAGCCTCTGTGTGTGTGTGTGTGTGTGTGTGTGTGTGTGTTTGTATTCAACTTACCAAACATAAGGTAGTATGGGAAGGATTATTTTGGGTTGAAGGTAAGAATTAGAATAGGAGAGAGAGTGTGGAAAATGTAAAGTTGTACGTATGAAAAAAAAGTATCCCTGAGAATACAACACCAAAATTATCCAGTAGAAAGGTCAGAATTCAAACACATATTTAAATAATTATTCAAACAGAGAAATTATTCATTAAATAGCCTTAATCCTCTATTCAAAATCACAGACTGACTGAGTGAATTAAGAAATGAATTTATCTCTCTCTTCTAAGAAACACATCTTAGTTTTAAAATAGGTACTACTTCTGAGTAAAGGGATAGAAAAAAAGCACTCTAAAGGAATCAGGAAGACAGCAGGTGTCACTATCCTAACATTTGAACTAAAACTAATCAGAAGAGGGACCTTTCATTGTAATCAAGGGAACACTTGACCAAGAAGTCATTAGCATCCTAAAAAATTATGTATCAAACTAAAGGACACAAAATTTCATATAAAAGAAAATGTAAAACTGGATTAAAAGACAGAGATTAACATCAATCCATTAACAGTAGGTGATTTCAATACCCAGGATGAGGTCTGTCCTAGGCTTGCAATATTTTTGATTAGGATACTTGCCTTCCTTTAGGAATTAAGCATCTAGGAAGTTCTCTCTCTGTCTCTGTGTCTCTGTGTCTCTCTCTGTCTTTCCCTCTCCCTCCTTCAATCTGTCCCTCTCTCTCACCCTTTCTCCCCCCTCTCTCTCCCTCCCTCCCTCCTTCTTTCTCTCTGTCTCTGTCTCTCTGTCTCTCTGTCTCTGTCTCTCTCTCTCTCTCCCCATCCCTCCTTCTCTCTCTCTCTCTCTCTCTCTCTCTCTCTCTCTCTCTCTCTCTCTAACACACACACACACACACACAACTACCTCTTTCACTTTTTGTCTTTCTTTTTCAATCTCAGTTAGCAGCAGAAATAACATAATTAACTGTAAGAATGGAAGTAGAGAATGCTGTAGATGAGTATGAAATGAACAGTATCTAATCCTGGCTCTAACATATACTTTCTGGATAACTGAAGATAATATTAGAGAGTTATAGAGACACAGAGAGACTCTCTGTAAGGGACTTGTCATTTTCCTATACCGTAACCATTTAAATGAGGAATCAAGAGGTAGGCATGCTGTAATTAGCTCCTATCCTAAAACTAGCATGGAATACATGATATCTACTCAAAGAATAAAAGTAGATTCACATTCTGGATAGTTTTATGTCAACTTGACAAAAACTAAAGTCATCTGACAGGAGAAACCTCAGTTAAGAAAATGTCTCCAAGGGAGGGGAGCTCTGACCAGGATGTTAAGTGGATAAAATAAATCAATGAAAAAAATATAAGAGAAAGAAACTAAAAATGTCTCCAAAAAATCTAGCTGTAATCAAGTCTGTAGGGTACTATGAGTGATTGATGGGGGAGATACATGGTGACATCCCTGGTCTTCTGCTCCTGGGTTCTAAAATAAATCAGCATGAGCAAGTCATATCTAGCAAACCAGTAAGCAGCACCATTCCATGGTTTCTATATTAGCTCCTGCCTCCAGGTTCCTGACCTCTCTGAATTTCTGTCCTGATGTCTTCCAATGAAAGACTACCATATGGAAGTATAAGCCAAATAAATCCATTCCTTCTCTTCTCTCTTTTGATCATGATGCTTGTCACGTCAATAGTGAACCCAAGTCATGTTGGTATTGGTGTATTACCTTGAGAGACCTGACCATACGCTTTGGGAAGGATTGTGGAAGTACGTTGGACCTTTGGATTAGCAAGCCCACTGAATGTTTAGACTTTGGTGGACTGTTCTCTAGGAGCTTGGAACCTAAGGGAACCATGTAGATGATGGAGGCTTGCCTTTTGTAGCTTCACAGGGAAGATTAAAGACTCAATCAGGAACATTTGTTATTGAATGAAGATTCTAAGGTTCTGGTTATCTGTGGCTGATGCATCAGCTGTTATTAACAAGAACTACTAAAGTGAAACCTTTTCTTTGCTGGAATACTCTATTCTTAGCCACAGGGACTGCGAAATTCATGGTTATTGGGAAGACACCAGCATCATTGAGTAAACATCTTAAAAGTATTCTTGAGAGTCACCACACAAAATCTGTGTTCCAGAAACAGGTAATGAATTTGGTAGTATATGAGTCACCCAGATGGTGCAAGTTTTGATAGTATGAAGAGGTCATGAAGAGCAGCTACATTCCTTGCCTACTCTTTTGCAGATCAGATTGATACTATATCTGTGGACAAGTTTCACCCTCAGGTTTTGAGGGACAGGACTGCAGATGAACAGGTACAAGACAGGGTGTATAAGCCAAGGGTAGTCCTGGCTGAGTAGGGGAAGCTGCAAGATTTATATACTCAACATGGCATTTAATGTAAGTGTATGGTATCAAGAGTTTGCTGAAGTATTTCTCAAAATGGCTGACTGTGAAGTATAAGGGTATGCCTGAGATCCCTTTATTTAATGGTGATGAAAAGTTTTTTTACTCTCTGGGCATTTGTGTTTTTTTTTAAAGTGGATTCACTATTTAAATTTAATTTTCCTGGTAGATGAGAAATTGCTCAGTTGTAAAGAGTCCTTGGACTCTTTCAGAGGACAAAATTTCAGTTCTTAGCACACACGTGTTGAAGCTTGAATCAAGAGTTTTGTTGATAAACTTTTCACCATTACTGTCAAGAAGAACATCCAGTGTTTTACTTTCCAGGCCCAGTGGATATTGTTTTTCAATTGACAATGATTCTGCAGACATCAAATGTATTGTGACTTTCCACATGAAGTATTTGCTGATGGTTGTCTGCCGACTGATAGGCTAACATCTGATTTACAGTAGGACTCCAACCTCAAGCTCTTCTTATTTCCACCATCCCAGGATATGACATCAAGATATTTGTCTTAGAAGATGGAAGGGTTTACAAAACAAAACAGCACTCATCTCACAAGTGAGTGTGACTGAGCAACAGGTTGATATTACCCCACAATTCTGAGTTCTAATGTTAATATATTTATTTTGTAGGTTTATATAACAAAGAAAAATACAAGTCAAGGCCAATTTATAATGCATTAGTAGGCATATGAGGTTAAGATTTTTGAGATGGGTGCATGGCCCCATCCTTTAACAGGGGACTGTGCCTAACCTTTGGATATGGTCTCTTCAGGTTCTCTCTCCCCTTTGCAGGATATTTCCGCTAATATAATCCCCATTGTGTCCTGGGAGTTTCTTGCTTTTCTGGCATCTGGGACTTCTTGGTGGCTACCCCCAGTTCCCCATACCCCACTGCTATACACCTCCATACATTTTCTTGACACTCTGTACTTCTCCCCTAACTCCTCCCACACCTGATCCTTCCCTGTTTTTCCCTCACACTCCCTCTCCCTCCCAGGTCCCTCTCTCCCTCGCTCTCCCTCACATGATTTTTACCCCATTCTAAGTAGGAATGAAGCACCCACACTTGGTCTTCCTTCTTATTGAGCTTTATATGGTCTGTGAGTTGTATTGTGACTATTCCAAGCTTTTTACCTAGTATTCACTTATCAATAAGTACATACTATATGTGTTCTTTTGTGTCTGGGTTACCTTACTCATGATGATATTTTATAGTTGCACCCATTTGCTTGAGAATTTCATTAAGTTATTATTTCTATTAGCTGAGCAGTACTCCATTGTGTAAATGTACCACATTTTTTGTATCCATTCCTCTGTTGAAGGACATCTGGGTTCTTTCCATTTTCTGGCTACTATAAAGGCTGCTATGAACATAGTAAAGCATGTGTCCTTGACATATGTTGGAGCATCTTTTGTGTATATGCCCAGAAGTGGTACTGCTGAATCTCAGGTAGTACTATGTCCAATTTTCTGAGGTACCACCTAACTGATTTCCAGAGTGGTTGTACCAGCTTATAATCACTCCAGCAATGAAGGAGTGTTCCTCTTTCTCCACATCCTCTCCAGCATCTTCTCTCACTTGAGTTTTTGATCTTAACCATTCTGACTGGTGTGAGGTAGTATCTAAGTGTTGTTTTAATTTGCATTTCTCTGATGACTAAGAATGTCAAACATTTCTTTTGGTGCCTCTTGGCCATTCAAGATTTCTCAAGGACTTTTGACTTTATTGAGATTTTTAGGAAACCTATGGTGTGGGGTGTGTAAAAATATTCCTTGTGAGGTGGAAAGTAAGTTGCTATACCTGCTCCTTCCTACTACCAAGAAAGATTCAGAATGCTTAGTGGGCCTACAAATATTCTGGGACAGCATATTCTTTATTTGGATGCTTTACTCCAGCCTTTATAGAAAGGCACTTGGAAAACTGCTAGCTGTGAGCAGTGCTTGAATAAGATATTACTCTTCAGCAGGTTTATATTATGGGGCAGGCTGCTTTTTCAATTGGACCAAATATTAATAGACCCAACTTACCTAAGGTTTTAGTAGCAGATATGGATTCGACTCAGATCTTTAGCCATCCATTATATCTGAATCCCAAAAGAAGCCCTTGCGATTTGTGTTCAAGAATCTACCATAATCTACAGTCAGTTGTTTCCCTGTGAGAGATAGTTCTTGGCCTATTATTGACCCTTAGAAGATACCAAACATTTGATAGTGAGCCACCAAATTACCATGTGATTCTAGCTGCCATTATAAGCTTGGTGTTATCTGGCCAACCACGTTATGAAGCTGGATGTGTTTAGAAGTCACCCATCATTAAATGGAAGTAGTCAATGTGTGATAAGGCTTCAGTAGGTTTTGTGGGTACAGCAGGAAATGAAGCCTATCTAAGTTTCTACTTCTTTTACAGTATCTTCTGGTGTCAAGCATCCAATCATGGCATTATGGAGTGTGACTTATGATCAGATGACTGAAGAAAATAAGATTAGGGCTTACATGACTTAGGGTTCTTCACACTATGCAGATACCACTCAGAAGTGGAGAGCTATAGCATTACAACCTCTTTCTGGGACAAACATGGAAGAGGTATGTGCAAGAATTTACATTTAACTTCAAGAACTTCATGTGGTTGTACTATTAGCATGGAGGAAGAAATGGTCAGATGCTGTTTACTGACTCATGGGCTCTAGACAGTAGATTGAGGGGAAACTGAGCTTAGAAGATGCTGAAAATATCATACTTATGGAATATTTTTTCTGCTTCCTAGCCCTCTTTTTGACAAAGATCAAATGTTGATGGGGGTTATAGTTGGATTGAGGTTTGGTCCTTTCTTCAGTGCATAGCATATGAACAATTCAACATGATTAGAAAAGATCCCCTTAGGACTGAAGGAGCTGAGGGGGTTAGCAACCTCTTGGGGTGAACAACAGTGTCAACTGGTCAGACCCCTCAGATCTTCTGGAGACTGGACCACCAACCAAAGAATACACATGGAGGGACCCATGGTTCTGACTACATATGTGGCAGAGGATGGCCTTGTTGGACATCAATGGGAGGAGAGACCCTCAGGCCTGAGTGTGTTCAATGCCCCAGTGTAGGGGAATGCCAGGGTGGGAAGACAGGATGGAGTAAGTGGGTGGGTGGGTAGGTAGGGGTGTACCCTCAGTAAAGGGGAGTGGGAATGGGATAAGGGGTTTTTGCAGGGAAGACTTGAAAAGAGGAAGACCTTTGAAATATAAATTAAGTATCCAATAAATTATAAAAAGATCTTTTAGAGCCTATTTCTTCAGAATTCACAAATGACCATAAAAGACACGATATAATGATTTCAATTGAAGAACTGTACCATTGGTCTGTGCTAATGATATAGAGAGAAACTTAAGGGATGGGTGTTTTGATCTACTTTCCAATAAGGATCAAAGTATCCATACTTTGGTCTTCCTTCATCTTGAGCTTCATGTAATCTGTGAAATGTATCATGGGTATCACAAGCTGTTGGGCAAATATCCACTTATCAGCGATTACAAACCATGGGTTCTTTTGTGATTGTGGTACCTCACTTAGGATGATAGTTTTCCTCTTAGCACTGCTTTCATTGTGTCCCATAAGTTTGGGTATGTTGTGCCTTCACTTTAAAAAAAAAAGTCTAATTTCTTTCCTTATTTCTTTTTTGACCAAGTTACCATTGAGTTGAATGTGGTTCAGTTTCCATGTGTATGTGTGCTTTCTGTTGTTTTAGTTGTTATTGAAGACCCACCTTAGCCCGTGGTAATCTGATAGGGTGCATGGAATTATTTCAATCTTCCTATATCTACTAAGGTCTGTTTTGTTACCAGCTATATGGCCAGTTTTGTAGAAAGTACCGTGAGGTGCTGAGAAGCAGGTATATTCTTTTGTTTTAAGATAAATTGTTCTATAGGTATCTGTCTAATTCATTTGGTTCATAACTTCTGTTAGTTTCACTGTGTCTCTGTTTAGTTTGTGTTTCCCTGATTAGTCCATTGATGAGACTGGGGTGTTGAAGTCTCCCACTATTATTGTTTGGGGTACAATGTGTGCTTTGAGTTTTAGTAAAGTTTCTTTTATGAATGTGGTTGCCCTTGTATTTGGAGCATATATGCTCAGACTTGAGAGTTCATTTTAGTAGACTTTTCCTTTGATGAGTGTGAAGTGTCCTTCATTATCTTTTTTGATTTCTTTAGGTTGAGAGTCAGTTTTATTTGACATTAGAATGGCACCACCAACTTGTTTCTTGGGACCATTTGCTGGGAAAATTTGTTTTCTAGCTTTTTATTCTGAGGTAGTATCTGTCTTTATTCCTGAGGTGAGTTTCCTGTATGCAGCAAAATGTTGGGTCCTTTTTATGTATCCAGTCTGTTAGTCTATGTCTTTTTAATGGAGAATTGAGTCCATTGATATTAAGGGATATTAATGAGAAGTGATTGTTGCTTCCTGTTACTTTTTGTTATTAGAGATGGAGGTATGCTTGTTTGTCTCTCTTCTTGTTTTGTTAAAAGATAATTAATTTCTTGCTTTTTCTAGTGTGTAGTTTCCCTCCTTTTGTTGTTGTTTTCAATTCATTATCTTATGGAGGGCTGGATTTGTGGAAAGATATTGTGTAAATTTGTTTTTGTCATGGAATGCCTTGGTTTCTCCATCAAAGTAATTAAGAGTTTTTCTGGGTATAGTAGTCTGGGTTGGCATTTGTGTTCCCTTAGGGTGTATATGACATCTGCCCATGATCTTCTGGCTTTCATAGTCTATGGTGAGAAGTCTGGTGTAATTCTGACAGGTTTTTTTTTTGTATGTTACTTGACATTTTACCTTACTGCTTTTAAAATTCTTTCCTTGTTTAGTACATTTGATGTTTTAATTATTTTGTGATGGTAGAAATTTCTTTTCTGGTTCAAACTATTTGGAATTCTGTAGGCTTCTTGTATGTTCATGGGCATTTTTTCTTTAGATTAGGGAAGTTTTCTTCTATAATTTTGTTGAAGACATATACTTGCCCTTTAAGTTGGAAATCTTAACTCTCTTTTATACCTATAATCCTTAGGTTTGGTCTTCTCATTTTCTCCTGGATTTCCTGGATATTCTGGGTTAGGGAACTTTTGCATTTTTCGTTTTCTTTGACTGTTGTTTCAATGTTTTCTATGGTATCTTTTGCCTCTGTGATTAGCTCTTCTATCTCTTGTGTTCTGTTTTTGATATTTGTATACCTGGCTCCTTAGTTCTTTCCTAGGTTTTCTATGTCCAGAGTTGTTTCCCTTTGTGATTTCTTTATTGTTTCTACCTCCATTTTTAGATCTTAGATGGTTTTGTTCAATTCCTTCACCTGTTCTGTTGTGCTTTCCTGTAGTTCTTTAAGGGCTTCTCCCCGTTTACTTGTGTTCTTATGTATTTCTTTAAGTGAGTTATTTGTGTCCTTCTTGAATCCCTCTATCAGCACCATGAGCTGTGATTTTAAATCTAAATCTTGCTTTTCTGGTGTGTTGGGGTATTCAGGACCTGCAGTTGTGGGAGAATTGGGTTCAGATGGCACCATGTTGTCTTGATTTCTGTTAGTTTCCTTCCTACTTTTGCCATTGGCCATCTGGTTATCTCTGGTGTTAGTTGGTCCTGCTGTCTCTGGTGGATGCTTGTCCCTCCTGTGGGCCTGCCTACAAACCTGTCTCAGCATCCCTGGATGACTGGTTCTTCCCTGGCCCAGAGTGATGCTGAGTTGTCCAGTTCCTGGGTGTAGGTGGAGCCTGGTTGGACCGAGCTGTTCTGCAGCTCTTGGTCCCTGCCTCCTGGCTGTACCTGCCACTTGGTCATCAGAGAGAAGATGGTGACAGGCTGCCCTACAAAGCTGGTAGTCAACTCACTCACTGCCTGTAGAATGGAACTCCACTGGCAAGATCAGTG
This sequence comes from Tokudaia tokunoshimensis, assembly GCA_036184795.1. Lineage (NCBI taxonomy): Eukaryota > Metazoa > Chordata > Mammalia > Rodentia > Muridae > Tokudaia > Tokudaia tokunoshimensis. The sequence continues at coordinate 79,265,801 of BTHU01000002.1, read as the reverse complement.
CACAGAGGACCTTGAAGATGCAGTTGGAGCCCGAATTGACCCAGCTGGTCTGCAACTCTTGATCCCTGCCTCCTGGCTGTGTCTGCTGCTTTGTCACCTGGTCATCAAAGAGAAGATGCAGGCAGCCTGACATCCAAAGCTGGGAGTCAATCACTCACTCCCTGCAGAGCCGTACTCCCATAATTTTCATTTGAGAAGTCAACATGAATGTGAGAAAGACAAAGCTATCATAGCTCAAGAACAGGAGGTAGTAAGGGATTTGGTGAGAAAAAGAGGCATGGTTACAAGAACAGAATGTATACTCAATAAGTTAGGCTATCCTGAAACAAAGATGTGGTTGCAAAGTAGTCATAGGAAGGTAGACATACGTAGTCATAGAAAGTTTGAAACAAAAGGAGGATTGAAAGATAGTTATAAAGCACTTTTTGAAACAAAGACATGATTTCCATTCCTTTAACTGGCATTACAGAACCATTTGTGGTTAAGGTTACAGGGCTGGCATAGTCCAATCCTTGACAAACAGAATTTTAATCATAAACAAGAATGAATCTATTTTAAATATGGCTTTAAGCCTAAGGTGGAAGGAGACTGGTTCTTAATTATTACTGTCCCTGATTTCAAATTGTATTGTAAAGTTTTAGTAGTAAAAAAATGCATTGCCTTGGAACAAAATCAAACACATTCGTTAGCAGAATTGATGAGCCAGAGAAGTCCATATACTAATAAATATCTGATTTTTGTTGAAGTCAGAAATACACAATGGAAAACAGATGGTATCTTCAACAAATGATAATTGACAAACTGAAAGTCTCCATATAGAAGAAAGTAAATATTTCTGTACTTATCACAGTACACAAATGTCAACTATAAATTGATGAAAACTCTCAATGTAAGATAAGATGCATAGACCATGATAGAAAAAATGTTGGTATTACCCATGAACTCACTGTGCCTGAAAGAAGCACTTTTTGAATAGAATACTGCTTACACACACACTAAGAGCAGCATCTAATAAATGGGATCTTGAACTAAAATCTTCAACATGGAAAAATACATATTCATTTAGACAGGTAAAACAAAATGTGATAAGATGACTTTACTGACTGCACATCTGGTATAGGGCTTGTCCTAGGGTTTTTAAAGCAGTGATAAAACATAATAAACAAAAACTAAGTTGTGGAGGAAGGAGATTATTCTTCTTATACTTTCACATTGCTTTTCATCACCAAAGAAGTCAGGACAGTAATTCCCACAGGGCAAGATCCTAGAGACAAGAGCTGATGCAAAATCCACAGGGGGGTGATATTTACTGGCTTGTTTTCTCTGACTTCCTTCACCTCTTTTGTATAGAAGCTAAGACCACCAGTCTAGGGATGGCACCACCTACAATGGTCTGGGCTCTCTGCCATTTATCACTAATTGTGAAAATGCTTTACTCAATATGATGGATCTCCTAGAGACATTTCTTCAACTGAGGCTCCTTGTCTTTGGATGAATAATACAGCTTTTGTCAAGTTGACATAATGTAAGCCAGTACAGGGCTAGTATCCAGCATTTGTAAAGAACTAAGAAAAATTGACATGAAGCAAGCAAATAACCCAATTTAAAAGTGGAGTAGAGACTTAAGCAGAATATTTTCAAAAGAGGAAACTAAAATGGCTTAGAAACATTGAAAATGTTCAACTTCACTAGTCATCAGTATAATGCAAATTAAAGCTACTAGAGAAAGGACCCAAGAATGGAAAGGATTTGCAGCCCCATAGGAGGAACAACAATATGAATGAACCAGTCCCCTAGAGTTCCCAGGGACTAAACCACCTAACAAAGAGTACATATGGAGGGACCCATGGCTCCAGCTGCATATGTAGCAGAGGATAGCCTTGTCAGACATCAATGAGAGGAGAGGTCTTCGGTCCTGTTAAGGCTTAATACCCCAATGTAGGGCAATGCCAGGATGGGAAAGCATGAGTGGGTGGATTACTGAGCATAGGGAAGGGGATAGGATAGGGGATTATGGAGGGGAAACAAGGAAAGGGGATAACATTTGAAATGTAAATAAAGAAAATATCTAATAAAAAGGATTTAACCTTATTCCTGAAAAATTGGCCAACATGAATAAGGGCAATGACACCTCATCCAGGCAAGGATGTGGAATAAAAAGAACACTCAATCCCACTAAAATCAGGGACTAGACAAGGCTGCCCTCTCTCTCCATATCTTTTCAATATAGTACTTGAAGTTCTAGCTAGAGCAATTAGACAAGAAAAAGAGGTCAAAGGGATACAAATTGGAAAGGAAGAAGTCAAACTATCACTATTTGCAGACGATATGATAGTATACATAAGCGACCCAAAGAACTCCACCAGAGAACTCCTACAGCTGATAAACGACTTCAGCAAAGTGGCCGGATATAAAATCAACTCAAGCAAGTCAGAAGCCTTCCTATACTCAAAGGATAAGCAGGCTGAGAAAGAAGTAAGAGAAATAATACCCTTTACGATAGCCACAAACCATATTAAGTATCTTGGCGTGACGCTAACCAAACAAGTGAAAGATCTGTATGACAAGAACTTCAACTCTCTGAAGAAAGAAATTGAAGAAGACCTCGGAAGATGGAAAAATCTGCCATGCTCATGGATTGGCAGGATTAATATAGTAAAAATGAGCATCTTACCAAAAGTAATACACAGATTCAATGCAATCCCCATCAAAATCCCAACTCAATTCTTCATAGAGTTAGAAAGAGCAATTCAAAAATTCATCTGGAATAACAGAAAACCCAGAATAGCTAAAACTATTCTCAAGAGTAAAAGAACCTCTGGGGGAATCAGTATCCCGGACCTCAAGCTGTACTACAGAGCAATAGTGTTAAAAACTGCATGGTATTGGTACAGTAACAGACATGTAGATCAATGGAACAGAATTGAAGACCCAGAAATGAATCCACACTCCTATGGTCACTTGATCTTTGACAAAGGAGCTAAAACCATCCAGTGGAAAAAAGATAGCCTTTTCAACAAATGGTGCTGGCTCAGCTGGAGGTCAACATGCAGAAGAATGCAAATTGACCCATCCTTATCTCCTTGCACTAAGCTCAATTCTAAGTGGATCAAAGATCTCCACATAAAACCAGACACACTGAAACTAATAGAAGGGAAACTAGGGAAGAACCTTGAACATATGGGCACAGGGGAGAATTTCCTGAACAGAACTCCAATAGCTTATACTCTAAGATCAAGAATAGACAAATGGGACCTCATTAAATTACAAAGTTTTTGCAAGGCAAAAGACACCGTCAAAAAGACAAAGCGGCAACCAACTAACTGGGAAATGATCTTTACCAACCTTACATCCGACAGAGGGCTAATATCCAAGATATACAAAGAACTCAAGAAGTTAAACTCCAGAGAGGCAAGTAACCCTATTAAAAAATGGGGTACAGAGCTCCACAAAGAGTTCTCACCTGAAGAATATCTAATGGCTGAGAAGCACCTAAAGAGATGTTCATCATCCTTAGTCATTAGGGAAATGCAAATCAAAACAACCCTGAGATTCCATCTCACACCAGTCAGGATGGCTAAGATCAAAAACACAGGAGACAGCAGTTGTTGGCGAGGATGTGGAGAAAGAGGAACACTCCTCCACTGCTGGTGGAATTGCAGGCTGGTACAACCACTCTGGAAAGCAGTCTGGCGGCTCCTCAGAAAACTGGGAATGACACTTCCGGAGGATCCGGCTATACCACTCCTGGGCATATACCCAGAGACTTTACCTGCATGCAATAAGGACACATGCTCCACTATATTCATAGCAGCCTTATTTATAATAGCCAGAAGCTGGAAAGAACCCAGATGTCCCTCAACGGAGGAATGGATTCAGAAGATGTGGTATATTTACACAATGGAATACTACTCTGCAATTAAAAACAATGAATTCACGAAATTCCTAGGCAAATGGTCAGAACTTGAAAATATCATCCTTAGTGAGGTAACCCAATCACAAAAGATCACACATGGTATGAAGTCACTGATAAGGGGATATTGACCCAGAATCTCAGAATACCCTAGACACAATCAGCATATCAATAGATTTCTAAAAAGATGGAAGGAGAGACCCCTGGTCCTGGAAAGACTGGATGTAGGGGAACGCCAGGACAGAGTAATGAGAGGGGGTTGAACGGAGAAAAGAGGGAGGGAAGGGGGCTTATGGGACTTTCGGGGAGGGAGGAAACGGGAAAGGGGAAGTGATTTGGAATGTAAATTAAAAAAATAAAATAAAATTAAATTAAATTAAAAAAAAAAAAGAACACTCTGCGTTGTTCTTTGAAGCACAAATTTATCCATTCACTATGGAATCAGTGTGGTTGTTCCTCAAGAAGTTGGGAATAGATCTACTTCAAGACACAGCTATACAGAAGACACGCATACTACTACAGAGACAATGCTTATTTATAAATATTTGGATGGTGGAAACAACCTAAATATTCCTAAACAGAAGAATGAGTAAAGAAAATGTGGCATATGAAGTAGGAATTTCTGGTTTCATTGGCGACTCAGTTGTGTAATGTGACGTTTTTCTGGAACCTGCCTCATGAGAGGACATTTTTCTGAGAACAGACACATGGTGATTTTCTTGAAGCTTTCTGGTTAAAGGGCATGTAATGACTTATTTGAGTGGTTGCTTGAGAGGAAATGTGATGTTTGGAAAGAGGATAAGTACAACCCAACTGACAATGGAGTATGCTCTTGCATTCATTTGCCTTGTTTACTTCACTGATCTTTGCTTATTACTTCATAGAGAAAAACACTCCAAAGAACTTCTGGTGATAGTCTTGTTGCTTCTTGCTGCTTCTGCAGACTCTTGTGGATTGGTAGATCCTGGCGTTTTCTTCTGGATTGAGCTGCTGCTACTGATTTTGGTGATGTGGAATGGACTGGACTGTTGACAATGAAAATTGTTTTCACTCCAAGTCTCTAAACAGGTCCATAATCCCACTTTCCTATCAACTTTTCTTTTCCCCTGCCTCTGATGGGTGGTGCGCTAGAAGGGAGGTTGAACTATTAAAGAACCATAATAAAAGTAGGCTTTGAAAACTCTAAGCCTGTAGGTGGCTGTCAACATTGCTTAGGCATAACAGGTAACCCTACTTCTAATGTATTAGAGGAATATGCAGGTTTTGAATGGGTTAGCAATGTTATATAAGGACATTGGCAAAATAGCAGCTACTGTCACTCAGTGATCATCTGCCTTGCTCCTCCTGAAGGGTTTTGGTTTATAATCTTCATGAATACCATTTTGAAAAAAAGATTAAGGGGAAAGGTGAAAATTCATAAGGATCCCTCAATTATCTTCTGTTAGGTAGAAAGATTGTAGAGACGGGTATGCACTTAGAGAGTTTGCAAATAGATGGAGAAGGTCAGAAAGTAAAAAGATCCAGTTGGAGGTGAACAACAGGGTTCCGACTTGGTGTCTGAGACTAGGAATTTATGACATGATGAAAGAGGGAAGCAAACTAGGCTGGAAGGTAAAATGCTACCCCACTCTGCTCCACGTACTTTCACTGCCAAGTGAGGTTCCCAAAGCACCTCATGAGACAGGGTCTGTGAAGAGCAAGAAAAGTTAAAGGGACAATAGGTGAGTATTCAGCCAAGTGCTCCATCTGAACATTTGCTTGTGGGTAGGTATACAGGCATCATCAGTCTTTCCAGTGTTTGTGCAACATATGTTTGCTAATGATGGTGGTCATGCTTATAATGACCTGACATTCTGACCAATAGAAATAACAGATTTATAGCATTTTAAGGAGGCCATTATATTGTATGGCTTGCATTATCCATTTGTTAAAGAAATGTTAAGTAATTGGGCTGCACACATAGAGTTTGCCAAGAATGGAATGGACTAGCATCAACTGCTCTAGAAGATGAACAATTATTTGTCAGTGTAGGGGAATGCCAGGACAGAGAAGCAGGACTGGGTGAGTTAGTGAGCAGGGGAAGGGGAGACAGTATAGGAGATTTTTGGAGGGGAAACAAGGAAAGGGGATAACATTTGAAATGTAAATAAATAGAATATCTAATTTAAAAAATAAAAAAGAATAGTTATTAGAATAATTTACCCAATGGTTTCTTTACAGCCTGGACTTCACTAACCTACTTTATTACCAAAATCCTGACCTATAATGATAATCTTGATACTTGAAAAACAACATATTTTTATAATACCCTTGCATGAGCATGATAGGGAAATGTTTGCTTCCTCAGTATATACTCCAAACATCAGTTGTCCAAGAAAAAGATACTGCTAGAAGGTACTTCCATAGGGAACATTAAATTGTTGAACTTTATATCAATACTTTGTGCAACAAACTTTAGAAATAATTGTTAAGCAATTTCCTTAATTTATCATTTATCATTATATGGATGACATTTTGCTGGCTGATTCTGACAAAGATGTTTTAGAGAATATGTTTAAGTAAATACAAAGAATTCTGCTATGTTGGAAGTCATGAAAAAATACAAAGAGGAGATTCACTTAAATAAGTGGGTTTTTAAATCAGTCCACAAATATTTGACCACTAAATGTACATATCAGTAGGAACCAACTGTAAACTCTTAACAATTTTCAAAAATTAATGGGAGATAGTAAGTAGCTGAGACCTACAAATGGACTAGGTCTATATGAGTTACATAATTTGATCCAATCAATACAAGGAGATTCAAATTTATCCAGTCTTATGTATCTAACAGCTGAAGCAATAAAAATGTAATGTCCTGTAGACCAAGAACTGAATAGTGCATATGTACATAGTGTTGATCCTAAATTTGATTGCATTTTGTTCACTTTGGCTTCAACTCATTCTCCTTTTGAGTTCACTATGGAAAGGGAAGATATTATCATGAAATGCATTTTATTAATTCATACACAATGTAAGAATTGAAGACATATACCATAGATTTCTGAATTATGTATAAAAAGACAGAATAAGTCTATGACAATTGTCAGGAAAAGATCCAGCCAAAATTGTAGTACTTCTTACTAATGCTGAGATTATGCCATTATGGTTTATCAATGAAGATTGGCAAAGAGTTTCTAGTAACTATTTGGGAGAAATCATAACAAATATTTGCAAAACAAAGTTATATAGTTTATAAAATGAACTAAATGGATTCTTTTACATATAGTAAAGGTAAGACAAATTCCAGAGGTACCAACATTCTATACAGATGCAAACAAGGTGGGGATGGCAGGATAGAAGTCAGACAAAAAAAGAAAGGTTATCTAAGTCCATATACCTCAGTTCAAAAATCAGAATTATATGCAATCTTTATGAGATTATTATTTTATTCTGAATAAGTTCATATAATTATTGATTCTTTATATGCAGAATGTTGTTTTGCATGTAGAAGCTACTAAATTTTCTTCTGATCTCTCAAAATTAGCTTGGCAGTTTGTAAAATTTCATGAGGCTATCGGAAGTAGAAAGTACCCATTTTATTTTACTCATATTTGGTATCATATAGGTTTACCAGGTCAATTAGCACAAAGAAATGAGTACATTGACAAATTACTAATGTAAAAGGTGTTAGAAGCCTCTACATTTTATAAGAAACATCATGTTAATGGAAAAGGCTTAAAGAAAAAATTCTATCACTTGGGAAGAAGCCACAGAAATCATAAAAAATATGTTCTACATGTTCTCTATAGGTACCAAAATAAACAATTTCTCGCAGGTAGATGTTTTTCATTTTGCAGAATTTAGAAAACAAGGGAATATACACCATACCATTGGCTTGTTCACAGGGCTACAATGGGTGACAGCTTTAAGTTCTCAAAAGACTGATTGTTTAATTATACATATTGGAAATATGGCAATTATGAGGAAACCAGCATAAATTAAGACTGATAATGCTCCCACATATGTTTCCAATAAGATAAAGCAGTTCTTTTCCATAATCCTAGGATATATAATTAATATATAGTCTTAGAAGTTGGCAGCATTGATGAAGGAAACAGCTCTTACCTCAATATGAATATACTGACATATATTCAATATTGCTCTGAATGACAATTCTTGAAAAGAGGATGTCTCTTGCTCTGAACTAAAAACACTTGGAAGGAGTCTGTGTTAATAGACAGATTGGAATTTCAGTAGTGTGAGAGATTTTATAGGATCAGAGAGATTTATAACATTATCTCAGGACAATTTTAGCCTCTAGAACAAACATTCCTTGACACACACTGTATCTAAACAACATTTCATACTAGATAGAAAAACATTTTAGAACCATTAATTTAAATTAAACTCTTGTGATACTAAATAAAACTACTGGAAACTGTTAAATCAGTGGAATACTAGCCATCACCAAACTGAGAGGTAAAAATATTATAAATAATATCTTGGGACTATAAGCAAGCTTCCCCTTTCTCAGTGTACCCACTGCTCTAAAATGGGTACCATGCATTTTAAATTTGCCTTGACTGATAATTTTATTGCAGGTATATGAATTCTTACCTGCTGTGTAAGGGCTATTATGGTTGGAAAGCACAAATAGAGGCCATTGGAATTGCTCTTTTCAGGGAAAATAGAGAACCCCAAACAATATCACATTCCCAGAGGGATTACAGAAGTCTATGCCACCCTCAAGGATTAAAAAGATTCAGGGGTAATCATTTGTACCTAATCACTCTCTATTCTTTGGCCTATGTAGAAAACAGATAGAGAAGCCCATGGTGCAGCATTCATTCATGGGAAATGACTGTTGACTATGATGAACCTAGAGAGAAAGTGATGTAAATGATATTTTAAAATGATATTTGTGAACTCTATTAGTTATTATTATGACCCATTCAGCCCTGCAATAAAAGAGACAGCACCCTATGGATTTTTAAATAAGCTTTAGTTAATTATTGGGCAAATTTCCTCTAATCCATTTTCTCTAAGGTAGACTGTTATTTTCCCAGCTATGCTCCCCATATACTTTCTCTTTGGATGTCATTTCTGCTCTGTCAGTCCGCCCTCAGGAGCATTTCACTGGTCCATGTTCTCCTGATCCATCAAGTCTAATTAAGACCCCCTGTACTCTCTGTCTTCTTTCTTCTCCCTCTTCTATTCTCCCCCTTCTCCTGCCTCACCTCTTTTCTCCTTCTGGTCCCTACCTGCAATCTCAAACCAGGTAACTAAAATCTTGCTAACCTTTCTATTGACTGTAGCCACTTTTATTTAACCAATAACTTTAAATTGCAAAGTAATATTTACATAACAAAGGCTACTGTCCTTGAGAATCTGCTCCTCAAGGGAAAATAGATCTTGGATGCAGAATTTAGCACATATATACACAGCAGTATTCTGTGTTTTTGGCTATCATCCACTTATAAGTGAGCACATACGATGAATGAATGTCCTTTCAATTATGAGTTATCTCACTCAGAATATTTTCTAGTTCCATCCATTTGCCGGCAACATGCATGATGTCCTCATTTTTTATAGCTGAATAGTATTCCATTTTGTTGATGAACTACATTTCCTGTATTCATTCTTTGGTTGAGGGGCATCTGGATTGTTTCTAGTTTCTGGCTATTACAAAGAAGGCTGCCGTGAACATCGTAGAGCATGTGTCCTTGTATAGTGTGGTATCTTTCTGGTATATTCCAAAGTGTGGTATAGCTGTATTGTCAGGTAGAACTATTTCCCATTTTCCAATGAAACAACAGATTGATTTCCAGAGTGGTTGTCACAGTTTGCAATCGGACCAACAGTGGAGAAGTATTCCTCTTTTTCCACATCCTTGCCAGCATGTGCTGTCAATTGAGTATTTGATTTTAGCCATACTGACTGGTGTGAGGTATAATCTTGCGGTCATTTTAATTTGCATTTCTCTTATGACTAAGGACTTTGAATATTTCTTTAAGTGTTCCTCAGACATTCAAGATTCTTCTGTTGTGAATTTTGTTTAGCTCTGTATCCCATTTTTAATGGGGTTATTTGTGTTTGTGGAAGTAGACTTCTTGAGTTCTTTATATATTTTGGATATTGGTCCCAGAGTTCTACCTTATCTGGTCTCAACTGGAGAAGATGTATTTAATACTTGATTCCTCAGGGATGGGGGAAGCCTGGTGGAATAGGGAAAACACCCTCCTGGATGCAAGGATGAGGAGAAAGGAGATGAGAAAATGTGGGTGCAGGAACTGATTTAAGGGCAATGACTGGAATGTAAATAAATAAAATAATTTAAAAACCTTTTTTCTTTTTTTCCCCTTATACCAACCTTTTGTTAATTTTTATTGTTTTTTATTTATTAAAATTTCAAATTTTATGCTCCTTCCTAGTATCCCCTTTACAAATCCCCATGCCCTCCCACCTCTCCCCTGCTTGTATGAGGGAGCTCCTCCACCCACCACCCACTCCTGCCTCAGTGCCCTACATTCCCCTACTTTGGGGCATCGAGTATCCACAGGACTAAGGACTTCCACTCCCAGAGATGCCAGATAGGGCAATCCTCTGCTACATATGCAGCCCGACCATGGGTCTCTCAATATGTATTCTATGGTTGATTGTTTTGTCCCTGGGATCTCTAGAGGGTCTGGTTGTTTGATATTTTTGTTCTTCCTATGGAGTTGTAAGTACTTTGGCTTCTTCAGTTCTTCATCTCCCTCCCTGTTGGGGTCCCTGTTCTCAGTAGGATTGTTGGCTGTGAGCATCCACATCAGTATTGGTTAAGCTCTGGCGGAGCCTCTCAGGGAACAGCCACACCAGGTTCCTGTCAGCAGGTGCTTCTTGGCACCAGCAATCTAGGTTTGGTGTCTGCAGATGGGATGGATCCTTAGGTGGGTCAGTCCCTGGATGAACTTTCCTTCAGTCTCTGCTCTACTCTTTTGTTCCTGCACTTCCTTTAGAAAGGAACAATTCTAGATTAATATTTTTGAGATGGGTGTGTGGCCCCAACCCTTATCCAGGGGCTGACCCTAACCTAACAGGTTCTCCCTACAGTTATCCTTGTTGGGTCTTGAGAGACTTTTGCTTTCTGGTATGTGGGCCTTTCTATTGGCTACCCCTAGATTCCCACCCCCCTGCTACATATCTCCATTCAATTTCCTGACCCTCTATACTTCTCCCCCAAATTCTCCCACACCTGATATTTCCCCCCTTTGTCTTTATCCCCCTTTCCTCCCAATTTCTTCTCTCTTCTACCTCCTGTGAATAGTTTGTTTCCCCTTCTAAGTAGGAATGAAGCATCCACACATTGGTCTTCCTTCTTCTTGAGCTTCATATGATCTGTGAGTTGTTTTTGGGGTATTCAGAAAACACTGTGTTTTCATCCTTCTTTTTACAAAAGCAATTATCACAACATTAATTAATTAAACCATAAAGATAAAATTAAAAGACACTAAGGATTACTTATGGGATCATATGGAATCTTAATACAGTAGAAACTTCCTAAAATATATACAAATAAAAGACAATCTAAATGAAACAACCACATATTAGGGATACAGAGTCCAATGTGAAATCTATCATTACCAAAAGAAGCTCCCCAGTACTGGGAATTGTTTACATTTAATTGAGATAATTTCTTTTTTTTATTTCATTTTCTATAATCTTTATTTAAATATATTCCAAATGATTTCCCCTTTCCCGGTTCCTCCTCCCTGGAAGTCCCATAAGCCCTCTTTCCTCCCCCTGTTCCCCAGTCAAACCCTCAGACTTCTCTGTCTTGGTATTCCCCTACAATGCTACAACGAGTCTTTCTAAGAACAGGGGCCTCTCCTTCCTTCTTCTTGGGAATCAATTGATATGTCAATTGTGTCTTGAGTATTCCATGCTTCTGGGCTAATATCCACTTATCAGTGACTGCATACCATGTGTGTTCTTTTGTGATTGGTTTCCCTCACTTAAGATGATATTTCCCAGTTCCATTCATTTGCCTAAGAATTTCATTAATTCATTGTTTTTGATTGCAGAGTAGTATTCCATTGTGTAAATATACCACATTTTCTGTATCCATTCCTCCGTTGAGGAACATCTGGGTTCTTTCCAGCTTCTGGCTATTATAAATAAGGCTGCTATGAACATAGTAGAGCAAGTATCCTTACTGCATGCTGGGGAGTCCTCTGGGTATACGCCCAGGAGTGGTATAACAGGGTCTTCTGTAAGTGTCATGCCCAGTTTTCTAAGGAAACCCCAGACTGATTTCCAGAGTGGTTGTACCAGTTTGCAATCCCACTAGAAGTGGAGGAGTGTTCCTCTTTCTCCAAATTCTCGCCAACACCTGCTGTCTCCTGAGTTTTTGATCTTAGCCATTCTGACTGGAGTGAAGTGAAATTTCAGGGTTGTTTTGATTTGCATTTCCCTAATGACTAAGGATGTTGAATATTTATTTATTTTTTATTATATAACATTATTATTATTATTTTATTTTATTTTTTTATATTTTTTATTCTTTTTTAAAATTAGATATATTCTTTATTATATTTAAAATGATTTTCTCTTTCCTGGTTCCCCTCCTCCCCGAAAGTCTCACAAGCCCTTTTCCATCCCCCTGTTCCCCAATCAACCCCTTCTGGATTGCCTGTTCTGGTATTCCCCTACACTGATGCATCGAGCCTTTCCAGGACCAGGGGCCTCTCCTTCCTAATTTTTTTTTATTTTCTATATTGTTTTTATTTACATTCCAAATGATTTCCCCTTTCCCATTTCCTCCCTCCCCGAAAGTCCCAAAAGCCCTCTTCTCTCCCCCTGTACCCCATTCAACCACCTCCCTGCTTCTCTGTCCTGGCATTCCCCTATATCCAGTCTTTCCAGGACCAGGGGTTTCTCCTTCCATCTTCTTGGAAATCTATTGATATGTGAATTGTGTCTTGGGTATTTCAAGATTCTGGGTTAATATCTCCTTATCACTGACTGCATACCATGTGTGTTCTTTTGTGATTGGGTTACCTCACTAAGGATGATATTTTCAAGTTCTGACCATTTGCCTAAGAATTTCATGAATTCGGTGATCTGAGCTCAGAGAATGCAGAGTGCACTCTGCCATCTTTTATCCAGCAACAGGGCAACTGGTACCTCCAGAAGCAGGGACAATCAAGCATTATATCACGTGGGTCTCAGCCAGGTTTTGTGCTTCCTGCTCCCAAGAGCTGGGGAGTTCTGTGGTCACCTACGTGCCAGCTCTGCTGTGGGAAATCTGCCCTGCAGAGGGAACACCCCATGCACTGGGAGAGAGCGGACCTGCACTGGGCAGGAGCACACCAGTCTCCCCTTGGCAACCTCTGCTCCAGGGATCAACTACGCTGAGCTTTTGGATGTGCAGGGATTCCCCAATATAACATCACTTGGGGCAAGGTACATCAAGTCGCCAAAGTCACTCAGGAGCAGGGCAGGCCCCAGAAATAGGTGCCAAGGGAATCCGGGTAATTCTGGGGTGTGGGTTGGGGGTGCAGAAATAGCCTTGCAGGCTCACAGGAGGTCCAACCAACAGCCAGTGACAGCAGGATCAACTAACATCAGAGGTAACCAGATGACAAAAGGCAAACATAGGAACATTACTAACAGAAATCAAGGCAATAGGGCACCATCTGAACCCAACTCTCCAACAGCAGCAAGTCCTAGATACCCCATCACACCCGAAAGGCAAGATCTGGATTTAAAATCACTTCTCATGATGCTCTTAGAGGATTTCAAGAAGTACACAAATAAATCTCATAAAGAATGACAGGAGACCATGAATCAACAGGTAGAAGCCATTACAAAGAAAACACAAAAAAAGCTTAGAGATGTGCAGGAGAATTTGGGTGAACTGCTGGGGGCCCATAAGAAGGCAACACAAAAATCACTTAAAGAAATGAATCAAAGGGTAGATGCACTTACAAAGGAATAACAAAAATCGCATAAAGAAATGCAGAAGAATATGGGTCAACAGATGGAAGCATATAGGGAGGCAACACAAAAATCGCTTAAAGAAATACAGGAAAACTTGGGTCAACAGGCAGAAATCCTGAAAGAGGAAATGCAAAAATATCTTAAAGAAACACAGGAAAATACATACAAACAAAGGAAGGATCTGAGCAAATCCATCCAGGATCTAAAAAAGGAAGTAGAAACAACTAAGAAATCACAAAGGGAGACAACTTTGGAGACAGAAAACCTTGGGAAGACATCAGGAGTCATAGATGCAAACTTCAACAATAGAATACAAGAGATGGAAGAAAGAATCTCAGGTGCTGAAGATACCATAGAAAGCATCGACTCAACAGTCAAAGAAAATGCAAAATGCAAAAAATGTGTAACCCAAAACATCCAGGAAATCCAGGACACAGTGAGAAGATCAAACCTAAGGATTATAGGTATAGATGAGAGTGAAGATTTGCAACTTAAAGGGCCAGTAAACATCTTCAACAAAATTACAGAGGAAACTTCCCTAACCTAAAGAGAGAGATGCCAATACAATAAGACTACAGAACTTCAAACAGACTGGACCAGAACAGAAATACCTCCCTTCACATAATAATCAAAACACCAAATGTAATAAACAAAGAAAGAATATTAAAAGCAGTAAGAAAAAAGGCCAAGTAACATATAAAGGAAGACCTATCGGAATCACATCAGACTTCTCACCAGAGACTATGAAAGTCAGAAGATCTTGGGCAGATCTCATGCACACACTAAGAGAACACAAATGCCGGCCTAGACTACTATACCCAGCAAAACTCTCAATCACCATAGATGGAGAGACCAAGATATTCCATGATAAAACCAAATTTATACAATATCTTTCCACAAACCCAGCCCTGCAAAGGATAATAGGTGGAAACCACCCATACAAGGAGAGGAACTACACCCTGGAAAAAACGAGATAGTAACCTTCTTGCATCAAACCCAAAAGTAGATAACCACTCAAATATAAAGATATTGTCAAGAATAGCAGGTGGCAATAATCACTACTCCTTAATCTCTGTTAATATCAATGGTCTCAATTCCCCAATAAAAAGACATAGACTAACAAACTGGATATGTAAACAGGACCCAGCATTTTGCTGTGTGCAGGAAACGCACCTCAGTGTCAAAGACAAACACTACCTCAGAGTAAAAGGCTGGAAAACAATTTTACAAGCAAATGGTCCCAGGAAATGAGTCGGAGTATCCACCCTAATATAAGATAAAATTGACTTTCAACCTAAAGTCATCCAAAAAGACACAGAAGGACACTACATCCTGATCAAAGGAAAAATCCACCAAGAAGAATTCTCAACCCTGAATATTTATGCTCCAAATACAAGGGCACCCTGATTCGTAAAAGAAACTTTGCTAAACCTCAAAGCACACATCGCACCTCACACAATAATAGTGGGTGACTCCTGCACCCCGCTCTCTGAAATGGATCATTCAGGAAAGCAGAAAGTAAACAGGACACAGTGAATCTAATTGAAGACTTGGATCAAATGAAACTAACATATATATAGAACATTTCATCCTAAAGCAAAAGAATATACCTTCTGCTCAGCATCTCATGGTACCTTCTAGAATATCGACCATATAATTGGTCACAAAACAGACCTCAACAGATATAAGAACATAGAACTAATCCCATTCCTCCTATCAGATCACTATGGTCTTCAATAGAAACAAAAACAACAGAAAGCCCACATACACATAGAAGCTGAACAATGCTCTACTCAATGATAACTTCGTCAAGGAGGAAATAAAGAAATCAAAGACTTTTTAAAATTTAATGAAAATGAAGGCACAACATACCCTAATTTATGGGACACAATGAAAGCAATGCTAAGAGGAAAATTCAAAGCCCTGAGTGCTTAAAAAAAGAAACCAGAGAGAGGATACATTAGCAGCTTAATGGCACACCTGAAAGCCCTGGAACAAAAAGAAGCAAATACACCAAAGAGGAGTAGAAGGCAAGAAATCATCAAACACAGGACTGAAATCAATCAAGTAGAAACAAAGAAAACCATACAAAGAATCAACAAAACTACGAGTTGGTTCTTTGAGAAAATCAGCAAGATAGATAAGCCCTTAGCCACACTAGTGAGAGGGCACAGAGACAGTATCCAAATTAACAAAATCAGAAATGAAAAGAGAGAGATAACAACAGAAACTGAGGAAATTCAAAAAATCATCAGATCCTACTACAAAAACCTGTATTCAACACAACTAGAAAATCTGGAGGAAATGGATAATTTCCTAGACAGATACCAAATACCAAAATTAAATCAGGATCAAATAGACCATCTAAACCATCCTATAACTCCTGAAGAAGTACCCAACTTGTTCTATGAAGCCACAATTACACTAATACCAAAATCACACAAAGATCCGACAAAGAAAGAGAATCTCAGGCCATTCTCTCTTATGAATATCGATGCAAAAATACTCAATAAAATTCTTGCCAACCGAATACAAGAACACATCAAAATGATCATTCACCACGATCAGGTTGCTTCATCCCAGGGATGCAGGGATGGTTCAATATAAGGATGTCCATCAATGTAATCCACTACATAAACAATCTCAAAAAAAAAAAACCCACATGGTAATTTCATTAGATGCAGAGAAAGCATTTGAGAAAATTCAGCGTCCTTTCATGTTAAAGTATTGGAAAGATCAGGAATTCGAGGCCCATATCTAAACATAGTAAAAGCAATTTACAGCAAACCGGTAGCCAACATCAATCTAAATGGAGAGAAACTTGAAGCAATCCCACTAAAATCAGGGACTAGACAAGGCTGCCCTCTCTCTCCATATCTTTTCAATATAGTACTTGAAGTTCTAGCTACAGCAATTAGACAACAAAAGGAGGTGAAAGGGATATAAATTGGAAAAGAAGAAGTCAAACTATCACTATTTGCAGATGATATGATAGTATAATTAAGCGACCCAAAGAACACCACCAGAGAATTCCTACAGCTGATAAACAACTTCAGCAAAGTGGTTTGATATAAAATCAAATCAAGCAAGTCAGTAGCTTTCCTATACTCAAAGGATAAGCAGGCTGAAAGAGAAATAAGAGAAATGATACCCTTCATGATAGCCACAAACAATATAAAGTATGTTGGTGTGACTCTAACCAAACAAGTGAAAGATCTGTAAGACAAAAACTTCAAATCTCTGAGGAAAGAAATTGAAGAAGACCTCAGAAGATGGAAAAATCATCCATGCTCATGAATTGGCAGGATTAATGTAGTAAAAATGACCATCTTGTCAAAAGCAATATACAGATTCAATATAATCCCCATCAAAATTCCAACTCAATCCTTCATAGAGTTAGAAAGGGCGTTCAAAAATACATCTGGAATAACAGAAAACCCAGGATAGCTAAAACTATTCGCAACAGTAAAAGACCTTCTGGGGGAATCAATATCCCGGACCTCAAGCTGTACTACAGAGCAATAGTGTTAAAAACTGCATGGTATTTGTACAGTGACAGGCATGTAGATCAATGGAACAGAACTGAAGACCCAGAAATGAATCCACACTCCTATGGTCACTTGATCTTTGACAAAGGAGCTAAAACCATCCAGTGGAAAAAAGATAGCCTTTTCAATAAATGGTGCTGGCTCAACTGGAAGTCAACATGCAGAAGAATGCAAATTGATCCATTCTTATCTCCTTGCACTAAGCTAAATTCCAAGTGGATCAAGGACCTCCACATAAAACCAGACACACTGAAACTAATAGAAAGGAAATTAGAGAAGAACCTTTAACATATGGGCACAGGGGAAATTTCCTGAACAGAACACCAATAGCTTATGATCTAAGGTCAAGAACTGTCAAAAGGGACCTCATAAAATTACAAACTTTCTGTAAGGCCAAGGACACTGTCAAAAGCGGCAACCAAAAAACTGGGAAATGATCTTTACTAACCCTACATCTGACAAAAAGCTAAATTCCAATGTTCCGTTGTGAAAATATACCACATCTTCTGAATCCATTCCTCCGTTGAGGGGCATCTGGGTTCTTTCCAGCTTCTGGCTATTATAAATAAGACTGCTATGAACATAGAGGAGAATGTGTCCTTATTGCATGAAGGGGAAGCCTCTGGGTATATACCCAGGAGTGGTATAACAGGATCCTCTGGGAGTGTCATGCCCAGTTTTATGAGGAACTGCCAGACTGCATTCCAGAGTGGTTGTACCATCTTGTAATCCCACCAGCAGTGGAGGAGTGTTCTTTCTCCACATCCTTGCCAACAGCTGCTGTCTCCTGTGTTTTTTGATCTTAGCCATTCTGACTGGTGTGAGGTGGAATCTCAGGGTTGTTTTGATTTGCATTTCCCTAATGACTAAGGACGTTGAACATTTCTTTAGGTGCTTCTCAGCCATTAGGTATTCTTCAGGTGAGAACTCTTTGTTTAGTTCTGTACCCCATTTTTAATAGGGTTATTTGGCTCTCTGGAGTCTAACTTCTTAAGTTTTTTGTATATATTGGATATTAGCCCTCTGTTTGATGTAGGGTTGGTAAAGATTTTTTTCCCAGTTTTTTGGTTGCCGCTTTGTCCTTTTGACAGTGTTCTTTGCCTTACAGAAACTTTGTAATTTTACGTGGTTCCATTTGTCAGTTCTTGACCTTAGATCATAAGCTATTGGTGTTCTGTTCAGGAAAATTTCCCCTGTGCCCATACGTTCAAAGTTCTTCCCTAATTTCCTTTCTATTAATTTCAGTGTGTCTGGTTTTATGTGGATGTCCTTGATCCACTTGGCATTGAGCTTAGTGCAAGGATATAAGAATGGATCAATTTGCATTCTTCTGCATGTTGACCTCCAGCTGAGCCAGCACTATTTGTTGAAAAGGCTATCTTTTTTCCACTGGATGGTTTTAGCTCCTTTGTCAAAGATCAAGTGACTATAGGAGTGTGGATTCATTTCTGAGTCTTCAATTCTGTTCCATTGATCTACATGCCTGTCACTGTACCAATACCATGCAGTTTTTAAC
Organism: Tokudaia tokunoshimensis; assembly: GCA_036184795.1. NCBI lineage: Eukaryota > Metazoa > Chordata > Mammalia > Rodentia > Muridae > Tokudaia > Tokudaia tokunoshimensis. The sequence continues at coordinate 79,246,861 of BTHU01000002.1, read as the reverse complement.
ACTATTGCTCTGTAGTACAGCTTGAGGTCTAGGATACTTATTCCCCCTGAAGTTCTTTTACTCTTGATAATAGTTATAGCTATCCTGGATTTTTTGTCATTCCAGATGAAATTGAGAATTTCTCTTTCTAATTCTATGAAGAAGTGAGTTGGGATTTTGATGGGGATTGCTCTGAATCTGTATATTGGTTTGGGAAAGATGGCCATTTTTATTACATTATTCCTGTCAATCCATGACAGGAAGATTTTTCCATCTTCTGAGGTCTTCTTCGATTTCCTTCTTCAGAGACTTGAAGTTCTTTTTTTTTTTTTTAGTTTTCTAAGTTTTTTTTATTTACATTCCAAATGATTTCCCCTTTCCCGTTTCCTCTCTTCCCGTAAGTCCACTCAATTTGATATTGCCACCGGTTTGCTGTTAATTGCACTTACTGTGTTTATATATGGGCCTTGAATTCCTTTTCTTTCCAAGACTTTTAACATAAAATTATGCCGAATTTTGTCAAATGCTTTTTTTCTCTTCCTAATGAAATGACGATGTGGTTTTGTTTCTTTGAGATTGTTTATGTAGTGGATTACATTGATGGATTTCTGTATATTGAACCATTCCTGCATCCCTGGGATGAAGCCTACTTGATTGTGGTAAATAATCATTTTGATATGTTCTTGAATTTGGTTGGCAAGAAGTTTCTTGAGTATTTTTGCATCAATATTCTTAAGGGAAATTGGTCTGAAATTCTCTTTGTTAGATCTTTTTGACTTTGGTATCAGCGTAATTGTGGCTTCAAAGAACGAGTTGGGTAGTGTTCCTTCTGTTTCTATATTGTGGAATAGTTTGAAGAGTACTAGTGTTGGTCTTCTTTGAAGGTCTGATAGAATTCTGCCCTAAAACAATCTGGTCCTGTGCTTTTTATGGTTGGAAGTCTTTCAATGACCACTTCTATTTCTTTTGGGTTTATGGAACTCTTTAGATGGTCTATTTGATCCTGACTTAATTTTGCTATTTGGTATCTGTCTAGAAAATTGTCCATTCCATCCAGATTTTCCAGTTGTTCTGAGTATAGGTTTTTGTAGTAGGAACTGATAAGTTTTTGAATTTCCTCATTTTCTGTTGTTATATTTCCCTTTTCATTTCTGATTTTGTTAATTTGGATACTGTCTCTGTGCCCTCTGGTTAGTCTGGCAAAAGGTTTATCTATCTTGTTGATTTTCTCAAAGAACCAGCTCCTAGTTTTGTTGATTCTTGGTATGGTTCTATTTGATTCTACTTTATTGATTTCAGCCCTGAGTTTGACAATTTCCTGCCTTCTACTCCTCTTTGGTTTATTTGCTTCTTTTTGTTCCAGGGCTTTCAGGTGTGCCTGTAAACTGCTAGTGTATGCTCTCTCCACTTTCTTTTTGGAGTCACTCAGGGCTACGATTTTTCCAGTTATCACTGATTTCATTGTGTCCCATAAATTAGGGTATGTTTTGCCTTCATTTTCATCAAACTCTAAAAAGTCTTTGATTTCTTTCCTTATTTCTTTATTGACCAAAGTATCATTGAGTAGAGCATTGCTCAGTTTCCATATGTATGTGAGCTTTCTGTTGTTTTTATTGCTACTGAAGACCACCCTTACTCCATAGTGATCTTATAGGAGGCTTCGGATTAGTTTGATATTTTTATATCTGTTGAGGCCTGTTTTGAGACCAATTATATGGTCGATTTTGGAGAAGGTACCATGAGGTGCTGAGAAGAAGGTATATTCTTTTGCTTTAGGATGAAATGTTCTCTCTCTCTATATATATATATCTGTTAAATCCATTTGGTCCAAAGCTTCAATTACTTTCACAGTGTCCCTTTTTAGTTTGTTTTCCTGATCGATCCATTGTGGAGAATGGAGTGTTGAAGTCACCTACAATTATTGTGTGAGGTGCATTGTGTGCTTTGAGCTTTAGTAAAGGTTCTTTTACAAATGAAGGTCCCCTTGCATTTGGAGCATACATGTTCAGAATTGAGTGTTCTTCTTGGTGGATTTTTGCTTTGACCAGTATGAAGTGTCCGTCTGTGTCTTTTTTGATGACTTTAGGTTGAAAGTCAATTTTATCCGATATTAGAATGGCGACTCCAGCTTGTTTCCTTCGATCATTTGCTTGTAAAATTGTTTTGCAGCCTTTTACTCTGAGGTAGTGTTTGTCTTTGTCAATGAGGTGCATTTCCTGTATGCAGCAAGATGCTGGGTTCTGTTTAAATATCCAGTCTGTTAGTCTATGTCTTTTTTATTGGGGAATTGAGTTCATTGATGTTAAGAGATATTAAGGAATAGTGATTATTGCATCCTGTTATTTTTGATGTTATTTTTATGTTTGAGTGGTTATCTTCTTTTGGGTTTGATGAAAGGTTACTATCTTGCTTTTCCAGGGTGTAGTTTCCCTCCTTGTATTTCCACCTATTATCCTTTGCATGGCTGTGTTGGTGGATAAACATTGTGTAAATTTGGTTTTATCATGGAATGTCTTGGTTTCTCCATCTATGGTGATTGAGAGTTTTGCTGGGTATAGTAGTCTGGGCTGGCATTTGTGTTCTCTTAGTGTGTTCATGAGATCTGCCCAGGATCTTCTAGCTTTCATAGTCTCTGGTGAGAAGTCTGGTGTAATTCTGAAAGGTCTTCCTTTACATGTTACTTGACATTTTTCCCTTACTGCTTTTAATATTCTTTGTTTTATGCATTTAATGTTTGGATTATTATATGATGGGAGGAATTTCTGTTCTGGTCCAGTCTGTTTAGAGTTCTTTTGGCTTCTTGTATTTTCATGGGCATCTCTCTCTTTAGGTTAGGGAAATTTTCTTCCATAATTTTGTAGATACTTACTGGCCCTTTAAGTTGTAAATCTTCACTCTCATCTATACCTATAATCCTTAGTTTTGGTGTTTTCATTGTGTCCTGGATTTTCTGGATATTTTGGGTTACAAGTTTTCTGCATTTTGCATCTTCTTCGACTGTTGAGTCAATGCTTTTTATGGTATCTTCAGCACCTGAGATTCTTTCTTCTATCTCTTGTATTTTATTGTTGATATTTGCGGCTATGACCCTGATTACTTCCCAAGGTTTTCTATCTCCAAAGTTGTCTCCCTTTGTGATTTCTTTGTTGTTTCTGCTTCCTTTTTTTCGATCCTGGATGGTTTTGCTCAATTCCTTTACTTGTTTATTTGTGTTTTCCTGTAATTCTTTAAGATATTTTTATGTTTCCTCTTTCAGGACTTCTGCCTGTTGACCCAAGTTCTCCTGTATTTCTTTAAGCGATTTTTGTGTTTCCTTTGTAAGGGCTTCTACCTGTTGATTCCTGTTCTCCTGTATTTCTTTAAGAGATATATTTATGTCCTTCTAGAAATCCTCTAATAGCATCATAAGATGTAATTTTAAATCCAAATTTTGCCTTTCTGATGTATTGGGTTATCCAGGACTTGCTGTTGTCAGAGAGTTGGGTTCTCTCTGGACCAGGGGTCTCTTCTTCCATCTTCTTGGAAATCAATTGATATGTGAATTGTGTCTTGGGTATTCTGAGTTTCTGGGTTAATATCCCCTTATCCATGACTGCATACCATGTGTGTTCTTTTGTGATTGGGTTACTTCACTAAGGATGATATTTTCCAGTTTTGACCATTTGCCTAAGAATTTCGTGAATTCATTGTTTTTAATTGCAGAGCAATATTCCATTGTATAAATATACCACATCTTCTGTATCCATTCCTCCCTGGTCCTGGAAAGACTGGATGTATGGGAATGCCAAGACAGAGAAGCGAGAGGGGGTTGAATGGGGAAAAGAGGGAGGGAAGGGGGCTTATGGGACTTTCGGGGAGAGAGGAAACGGGAAAGGGAAAATGATTTTGAATGTAAATAAAAAAAGCTTAGAAAATAAAATAAAATTAAAAAAAATTATTTCACTCATGGCCCAGGGAACTCCCTGGAAGCCTTGGTAGGAACAAGAGCCAGCATAGTTAGAGGATACCAAGGAAACAAAACTTTCTAAACACAATAGAATAGGTACATATAAACTAAGAGACTGTGGCAACATGCAAAGGAACTTCACAGATCTCACCTGATTATGTCTGATATTAGAAGTAGATACAAGTCCATCCCTAATTCAAAAATGATCTTCCTCTGATACCCAGTTGCAAATGAAAAATTAGTTTTCTCCAAGGCTGTCTCACTTGGGGAAAAAACATCACTCTGACCTGCAGAGGATGTTCAACACAAAATGATCTCAATGTAATCTTTACAGGTCCTTTGCATACATATACATATGACTTCAGGTTTTGTTTTCTTATAGGGTACCTCTGTTAAACTTGTGTGCTTCTATATTTGTATTCCACCTACTACTGAGTGTTTCCTGTTCCTTTCTTTGTCTCTTTTTCTACCATGTTTTCTTGTTTAAGTGTTTTAAATTATTGTCATTTAGTTTATTATTATTTATTAGATGCTGTTTTGTTTCATAAGAAGAAACAGAGTGTTGATTTAGATGAAAGAGAAGATGAGGGAGAACTGGGAGAACTAGAGGAATGGGAAAATGTAATCAGAGTATATTGTATGAAAGAAACTTTTTCCAATAGAAGAGGAACGTAATTGCTTAATTGTGGGGTATGGTTGAACTCTAGTGATCCCAGAGCATAAGAGGCAGAGATAGGAGAATCTCTATCTGGTAAGCTCCTATTAGGCAAGAGCCTATTTAGTAGGCTTCAAGTACAGAAGAGATACACTATTAGAACATGAGGTGAATAGCATCTGAAGAACAAAAGCAAAGGTTGTCTCCTGGCCACAATGTGTATATGGACACACCTCCTTTGTCTGTGCACATAAACAGAAGTATACACATATTCACAAAACCCATATTGTACACATGTATCTGTATATAAATAATTTTATTTACTAATAATATTTCAATAAATGTAGAAGAAATGAAGTGCAAATAAAAACATGTAAGAAAGTTTCGTATGCCAATGGAGGAGCTAAAGAAAGGACCCAATGAGCTGAAGAGGATTGCAACTCCATAGAAGAAACAACAATATGAACCAACCAGTACCCCCAGAGATCCCAGGGTCTAAACCACAAATCAACGAGTATATATGGAGGGACCTATGGCTCCATCTGCATATGTAGCAGAGGATGGCCTTGTTGGACATAAAAGGGAGGAGAGGCCCTTGGTTCTGAGAAGGCTAGATGCCCCAGTATAGAGGAATGCCTGGTCAGGGAAGCAGGAGGAAGGGAATGGATTAGGGGGTTTTCAGAGGGGAAAACAGGAAAGGGGATAATATTTGAAATGTACATAAAGAAATTATCTAATTAAAAAAAGGAAATAAAGGGTTTGAATCAAACACCAAAAAAAAAAAAAAGAAAAACGTTTTATTTGAGACTAATTGTGGTTAAAAAATGTAAAGTATAAATTCATATTAACTTTATTATCCAGAAAAAGTTGAATTAATAAACTGAATTAAAGCTATCATTTTGACTAAACTTATGAATAAATATAGGTTAAAATGACTTTAAGAAAAGGCTTACAAAGCAATTAGCGAGGAGCTTCTTTTGAATAACCTCAGCATCAATGATATTTCTAAGATAAAGCAAAAAGTATAATGAAGAGACAGCATGTGGAAAGAGCAATTATGCTGTACAATGAACTTAAGAAGTATATAGTATTTGACATCTATAATATCAAAAGAATATATGTATGTAATACCACAAACTATTTGAATCATGTGAAGAATGTTACTGTGCTACATGAACAATTGATGATTAGGAAGGATGAATAATTTAGAAAAAGGTATGATACTTGTACATATAAATAAAAATAAGTGAATCATTTTTAAAGGATGTTGTGGTAAATCCCCAATTCAAATAAGCCTGGGCAAAGAAACACATCTCAATTAATATGAATACAAGCTACATGCTTAGACTGGGTAGATCTATCACTACACTACCATCTTCCCCATCTTATAACTTGAGGTTTCTCCAGGTCACTTCTTTTTTTTTCTATATTTTTTATTTACATTCCAAATGATTTCCCCTTTCCTGTTTCCTCCTTCCCCAAAAGTCCCATAAGCCCCCTTCCCTCCCTCTGTTCCCCATTCAACCCCCTCTCACTTCTCTGTCCTGGTATTCCCCTAAATCCAGTCTTTCCAGAACCAGGGGTTTCTCCTTCCATCTTCTTGGAAATCTATTGATATGTGAATTGCGTCTTGGGATTCAGAGATTCTAAGTTAATATCTCCTTATCAGTGACTGCATACCATGTGTGTGTGCTTTTGTGATTGGGTTACCTCACTAAGGATGATATTTTCCAGTTCTGACCATTTGCCTAAGAATTTTGTGAAGTCATTGTTTTTAATTGCAGAGTAGTATTCCATTGTGCAAATATACCACATTTTCTGAATCCATTCCTTTGTTGAGGGACATCTGGGATCTTTCCAGCTTCTGGCTATTATAAATAAGGCTGCTATGAACATAGTGGTGCATGTGTCCTTATTGCATGCAGGGGAAGCCTCTGGGTATATGCCCAGGAGTGGTATAGCAGTATCCTCCAGGTGTGTTATGCCCAGTTTTCTGAGGAACCACCAGACTGCTTTCCAGAGTGGTTGTACCAGCTTGCAATCCCACTAGCAGTGGAGGAGTGTTCCTCTTATGTTCCACTTTCCTCCCACCTCCTTCCTCCTCCATCATCCTCTCTTCTCTCCCAAACCTACAGCTCTGCCTTCCTGCCTTCCCTTCTCCTGCCTCTTCACTGGCTCTAGCCTTTATATTACAAATTAAGGTGGGGAGAAGGTTCAAAAGAAGCCACCTGACTGTTGACTCATTCCTCCTTCAAAGTCACTCCCAGAATAGCAGAATTAGAATCAAAATACAAGCAAGACCAGAGCTATGCACAACGAAGCAAGAGAAATAATCACTTTTAGAAAATCTAGTGGCACTTGGAATGCAAATGTTTTAGTACAATGATTGTTGTTCTCTTATCAGAAGTGATTTGTACTAAAGGAGTTATAGTAGGATAGGCATACATCAATAATTTCTGAACAGTCAGGACAACTGGGTCATACATCCATAACAAGATCGAGGTGAATGTGATGATGAAGTCCAACCAGTATGTGACCACAAAGAAAACTACCAGCAGCAAGATGGTCTGGGTGGCCCTTGTCTCAGGGGATGCTTTTAGGTGGCTGATGCTATGAAGATGCTTGCATTGCTTCTGATGTCTGCACAAGATAATCACCATGTATGTGCTTGTGGTCAGCATGACTCCTACAAGAAACACATCTCTGGAGACTGACACTGTTGAAATTTATCCCCTGATGATGTGGTTCATGGGGTAGAGTGAGCAGGATTTATTGATCTTCATCTGGTGGGTCTTACTTATATTTTTAAAACCAGCAACACAGAAGATCAAACTACTACTGAATGACAAATTGAAAGACCAAAGATAGAAAAAAGCATAGATGATGTGTTTTCTTACTTTATGCTTAAATTTTGCCAACAGTGAGGTACTGGGACTTATTGTGACAGCCTGGAACACACTCAGGAGGCAGGTGGTGCAGATAGAGAGGCCTCTCATCACTCTGTTCATGTAAAAAGTTGTCTTACATTTGATGTCGTTCCCAAATTTTAGTGACTCTAATATGTCTGCAAGCAAAATATCCCCTTCAGTGAGGATCATCATTATGTGAATGAAGGTCAGTTGGCAGGAGATCAGGTCCATGGGCTTATGTCTGTCACCTAGGATTATGAAAGTATAGAAAAAAAGGAGAAACATATTGGCTAGGACTCCAAGCCCAGCTTGGATATAAAAGACATTCTTTAATGAGAACATAAATGGAGAGTATATTCATCTTAAGAGCATAGTAGAAGTGTATTTCATATATCTGGAAAAAAACAGTGTATATGTGAAACTTGGGATTCATTGGACAGTTTGTTTATATCATCATTCTATTTTGTCTACTAATTCTTTAATAATCTGTCTCTTCAACTTATGATATTCCAGAATATAAATCACAGCCTACACTTCTATATACCATCCATGTACCTTCTAGATATAAAAATTATAGTTAATAAATGCCTACAGGTCATATCTGTACAGAATGAAAAATTTTTTATGCATCTCAGTAGAATGCCTTCAAAATCCAGTCTTATTGATTTCAATTGTCTCATAGAATAGTTAGCTCTTAAAACAGAAGTGGTGAGTACAGAATAATAATCATTTCTGTGTAACTGAACAAAATGCATGTTGGTCTGGCAAAAAAAAATCACAAAAGCTGTTCGAAATATCAGGCAATTCTGCCCTATTTTCCATAATTTTACCATGTTCTTATGCTTCTATTCATGTTTTGACTCATAATTTTGATGTAATCCCAGTAGTAATTCATGATTATCTCACAATTTTAATTACTGTAATGTCTATCTTAATTAATTCTTTAATGTTTTGTTCTTTATGAAATTTTACACTCTTAGAAATTAGAATTAAAGATATATGTACATAGGTATACTTTCCACACACTATTAATAGTTTAACTAGTATAGTTAAAAATAATCCTAGATGAATTCTAGTTCACTTCCTATCACATTAAAACCCTTTGTTAACTTCAATAAAAGATTAAAGAACTACTATTTTGCCTTCCTTTTGTGGGGAAGAAAAATAAATCAGTAATGACGTGATTCCTCAAGGCGTTTTCTAGCCATCCATGTTAGTCTACCTATCTACCCTCTTCTCTTTATTTGTCTCCCCTACCTTTACCTAAGAACATACCCATTTTCCTCTTTGATAAATTGTGTCCTACAACTCCGCCTTACTTTCTTCCCTACTTCTTCTGTATGTACCTGCCTCTTCTCTACTAAGTAGCACTGTCTTTCCCATTTTCTTGATCAGATACTTGTATCCTGCTATTCTGCTGTCTACTTCTCCCATACTCATCCCTATCCTGACAACGGTCCTGTTTTGATTTCCTGATTTGCATAGTTTCTAAAGGTTACTTAATCATACCTGATGATGTGGAGCTAGGAGCCTCCAAGAAGAGAGAACATGTGACATGAAGACAAACACTATTTTCTATACATTATGACAAACATACAATGCTGAAGATGACCACATTGATATTCTCTTTGGGAATTCCTGTTTGAGAACCCATACAGTCAAAAACAAGGTCCCTAGTGTTATCATATATCCCCAGGACCAAGAAAGTTTTACAATTTCACTCAACAGTCTTACTTTTGGTGCTTATGCAAGTTTCTTGGTTTGGTTATCAGGATCATTTTATTATTGAACTGATTTAATTCAGTACTTTACAAACAGCTTTGTGATAAAGAAATAGAAAACGACTTCACTGACCCAGAATCTTGTAAGAAAAAGTGCCTAACTATATTCTCAAGTTCACTTTTATATTCTACATATAGAAAGACAAACATGCATGCATGTATAGAAATAATGTAGAAATTAGTGGAAGAGACCTTCCTATAATGTCCACATGAAGACATATAAGTCACACATTGTATATTCATATGATTTTTGGACTTAAAATTCTTAATCTAGTAAAGGAATGATTAATATCAATTTCCAGAGCAAATCATGTAATTTTCCCATCAACATGCATTTACAGTAGCTGCACACTGATATTCTCTGTGCAGAAAAGCCTTGGGATTAGGGCTGCAGAGATGGAATAGTGGTTAAGAGCACTTTTCATTCTTGCTAAGGAGTAGGGTTAGACTACCAACAATGACATGATGGCTCATGAACAACTGTGACTCTAGTTTGGGGCAATCCATTGCCTGTGACATGGAATGTTGGTGATACACATAAATGAAAGCAAGCAAAAAAGTTACATATGCAAATTAAAATAAATGAAACTTAAATAATATACAAAACTCCAGACTAACACTTAAATTAAGCCCTGTTCTTCAAATTGAAAGAGCAATAGTCATATAGCAATTTTAAAATTGCAAATGCACAAAAATATATGCATAACAATTTTGTATTACTTTTACATCTAAAATATATTGATATAGCACATTTAATATGAGTAACGTATAAAGATGATAACATATGATTACAAATAGTAATCCAAAGTGTTTTTTTCTTTTTCCAAAAATGTGTTCTTTAAAGACTCTCTTTACAATTATTGCTTTGTGACTATTTGTCACATACATCATCTTCTAAATGATCAAGTGGCATCTTTGTCTGGGGTTCACTGAATCTGAGACTGAATCAGAATAGACCAGAACTACTATGACTACAGAGTTGTTAACATATACAACCACTGAGAATATTCACTTTTTTTATTTGAAAAACAATTGCAGTTCTGGGGCCTTTCACATTAGTTTAAATTGTAATATTTAGTTGTAAATATAAATACCCAAAGTGTGTCCATAAAAAATCAGAAGAGTGGAGAAGCCATCACTTTTATGTTGATCCAGACTGAAAAAAGCAATGTTCAGACAGCTGTCTCAAGAGATGTACAATAAACAACCAAGGGCTGCCTAATTCTTATCTCTAGATTTTAAAAGAAAGATTATTTTATCTCCTCATTCTCACTGTATTTGATGGTGGAACAGTATTTATGAATTTATGGTGATCTCTGCCTTCTGCTTTGTGGTGATTTAGTAATCTAAGGGACATATAAACATAATAAATGACAAGTATCAATTTTATTTTAAGCTTTACCACAATTAGCGGGTAATGACCTAAAAGCAGTTACAGTGCTTAGACAGAAGATAACATGAGTATGTGATCTTCAGGTGACAATATACATGCTGTTGGCAGATGTACTGTCCACAGTCAGCAATGAGAATAAGCTTTCAGGAATATCAGGAGGTGAAGACCTTAGCCACCCATGCTAGTCCATGGTATCTTATTGGACTAAATAATGACAGCAGAAATAAACACTGATCACTTATTAAGGTATTAATTCATAGCTATTACCTGATATACTTATATAACTAAAATGGGTGAATTGTTCTTTGGAAATTGACTTTACTGCGGCCATAACAGTAAGTTCACAGATACTGATTAGAATGTTACAACCTCACACTTATGTGCCAGTTGCCCTGAGATGAAGCAGCAGCAGAAGAGGTGTCACTGCAGATTTTGTGGAAGGAGTCATACTCAGATCTTAATTATAAGTTACATGGCACAATTTTGGGAAACATATGAAAATGTTCACTGGAAATGTGTGTGTGTACATGTGTGTGTATGTTCATTTGTATGTTTGTGTGTATATGTGTTTCTGTCTGTATATGCGTGTTTGTGTGTGTGTGTGTGTGAAATTATTGAACTACTGAGACTAAGAATCAAAAAAATGACATAGTGTGCATCATGGCAGTTAACATGAATACCATTACATTAATGATTGAAAACTGGAATTAAAAAATTATGTGCTTGAAATTACATAAGTAAAAAGAACTTTAAGGAAAATGGAGAATACGTCCTCTGTTTCTGATTGACTTGATCAAATCCATGGTTCATTCCTAGTGTACCAGGGCAGACACTTAATGTGAATTACCAAAAAGAAACTAAAAAATCTGTATTGATTGCAAAGATAAACTCAAGAATTATCATTTTGTTATTTTTGTATTGATACTAGGTGGCTGGTCGCATAATGACATTCACTGGCAGTATTTTGTACCATTTTTCTTTAAATTACAATTTGATATTTCTACATTAACTGTTCTATAGTTCAATATTATTGGTGTGTGTGCATTTGTGTTGAGCAAAAATAGGGAGGGACATATCAACCTGTACAATTTTACCATAGAAATTGCATTTTGTAATTTTTGGAGAAACATTGGGGGATTTGACTTTAAGTATTTTTATACTGTTTGAAAATGGCAAATAATTTTCTCACTGATAATGAAGTGTTTACTGAAAAATAAATGAGTAGCAATATGAAAGATTTCATTTAAAAAACTTAAAATATTAAAATTGAATTCATTTTCATTGAAACACTCAATTTTCTACTGAAACTTACACAGTCCACCTGTTTAAACAATAGGTTTATAAGGATTTAATAAATAACTGGCATGAGATTTGCAGATCCTATTGAAATACACAGAAAGATTTACTTTATTAAAAATCTTTTGCAATAGAATAAACAAATCTATCAAATTTAAAAAACTTACTATATAATGTTAACCATAGCTTATAAATTCCTAGGCCTTGAGTTGAAACATTTTTAAGAATTTCCAAATGTATGCAAATATAATAAACTAGAAAATTACTGAAAAACACTAAATCAGTTAACATTTCTTGGATATTCCTAGCTTAAGTTTCATTGTATTAAATTCATACAGTCAGTTAACCGGTGAAAAGAATTAAAATAAGGAAATACAAAGTACAATTTAAATGTAGCTTAATACTATAAATGTATAAATACTATAAAGAACACCAATGAATGTGTGTTCTTTCTTTTCACTCAATAAGGTATTTCAGCGTTTTGTTACAGAAATTGAAAACTAACACCATTGGCAATTAGAATTCTTAGAATACACACTCAGAAGAATCCTCAGTCAGATATGCTCCTAAATTATTGCATCTGGAGTGATATTTTACATGCACATTCATTGAAAAATGATGGGTTTCAGTATGCAAAACACATTGAAGAACTTCACCCTTCAGCCATTCCTCTCTCTCTCTCTCTCTCTCTCTCTCTCACACACACACACACACACACACACACACACACACACACACACACACACACACACGACAGCTGGCAATGTGAACAACCTATACTGAATGGGTTTCATGACATGTAGATTCAGTATGCAATACTCATTGATGAACGTCACCCTTCAGCCATTCCTTTCTCTCTCTCTCTCTCTCTCTCTCTCTCTCTCTCTCTCTCTCTCTCTCTCTCTCTGTCTCTCATTCTCCTAGGCCCCTGTCCTCTTTCCAATAGCCGCCTTCTGAGTCACATATATAATCAAAGTCCACCCTAAGCAAAATCTATCTACTTTTGTAAATGATTACACCTGATACTGTCATGTCTACAAGCATCTGTTGAATGCTTATCATACAGTATTGCTCAAAATTAATATTCTACACAGAGACTTCTAATCCTTTATTACAGAATGCCCTGCTTCCTTCTATCACCTACTTACAGCTCTCACTATAATGAAGAGAGAAAGACACACTCACCAGGCTTGGCCTTTAACAAACACCTTTGTAGAATGAGTCCCTATGAAGTAGTTATAAGGAAGAAATATCAGCGCATCTCCCTTTAGTCCCATAATAATCATGTCATCTGGAGAAGGCAGTTTTGACATTGAGGTTGTTACAACATGGTGCCATCAAATAGAAAAGTGAACTTCACTAATTCCAGGAAAACTCTAGAGTAGCAACAGCTGAGCTCTAGGTTTCCCATGTGTGAGCTATCCTCTCCAGTCTATATGTGTCTGTGTAGATTAACAGTTCCCAGTCCTTGTAAACACACCAAAAGTATCGATAATAATAGTTCACTTAAAAGCAGTAGAAAACATTTTAGATTTCCCAAGGTATCCTTCGTGCTTCCAGAACATTCATGATCCCTCCATAATTCCTTGACAATGGGTTCAGTGTCTCAATTTGAAAGTAGCAGCTCTTGTACTAAAATTAGGAAAATGCCATCTCCTCCAAACACACTTAGAAAAAGCAATCTTTCTTACATAGCACACAGCAATAAGGTACTATAACTGTATTATCAGGAGAAACTGACTTGTGGCTGGGACATAGCTCAGAGACAGAGTGCAAGCCTAGAAAGTATTCTGTATATTGGATAATATGACATAAGTCCAACCTTCAAGTTATAGGCACAGGTGAGGGGAAATAACATCAAGTCAATGGCAAACATAAGAGCTTCAATAAAGTCATAAAAGAAACCAGCCCTGTTATAGGTGCTTCCTGAGAGGCTTTGCCAGAACCTGACAGAAACAGAGGTGGATGCTCACTGCCAACCATTAGACTGAGCACAGGGTCCCCAATGGAGGATTTAAAGAAAGGACTGAGGAGCTGAAGGGGTTTGCACTCCCATAGGAAGAACGAAAATTTTAACCAACAGACTGCTCATAGCTCCCAGGTACTAAACCACCAACCAAAGAGTAAACAAGGAGGGACCCGTGGCTCCAGCTGCATATGGAGCAGAAGATGGCATTGTCTGGCATCAATACATGGATGAGCCCTTGGTCTTATGAAGGCTCGATTCCACAGTGTAGGGGAATGCCAGAGCACTGAGGTGGGAGTAGGTGAGAGCACCTTAATAGAAGCAGGGGGAGGATGGATGGGATAGGGGGTTCTACAGGGAAAATTGGGAAAGGGGATAACATTTGAAATGTAAATACATAAAATAGCCAATAAAAAATAAATTATAAAAAAGTAACCAGCCCAAAGACACACCAATATACCACAAGCAGCACAGAAAAGACAAGAGCAGAAACATTTTCCATGCACATTACAGTTAAAACACTAAGTAAACATAAAAAGAAACATGGGAAGAAAAATCTAAGAGAAAAACTACCAGTTACAAGTAAACAAAAACCATCAAATGGAAAAGTGAACTTTACTAATTACAGCAGAGTGTTGGAGTAGGAACTGCTGATTTCTTCAGGTAAACTTTCAGAGTCAGAAGAGCCTGCAACAATATATCCCAAGTGATAAATGACAGCCAAACTAAAATAATATAGTGAGCAAATCTACTGCCCTGATGAAGGAAGCACAATTTTCCAGAACATAGACAGCCAAAAGAAATTTTATAATCAACAAATTAATCAAAGTAACATGAGAAGCATTATTTTGGGCTTAAGGAAGGAATAAAAATAGCAGAAGGATTGTGGAAAAATATGAATCCATAATCACTATAACACAAAGTACCAATGAGAGCACAATATAAAATAATTAACCACACGATGACCGTAATTAACACACCCATCAATAATACTTTAACATAAATGGCCTCAATTCTCTACTCAAAAGTCACAGACTGACTGAATGTATCATGAATCAACTTCAATTTATCTGCTTTTAGGCACTACCTTAAAGTAAAAGGATAGACAAAATTACTCCAATGGAAGCAGGAAGAAATCAGATGCCACTATCCTAACTTCTGACAAATCAGGCCTTCAACTAGAATTAATCAACAGTGATAAAAAGGGACATTTCTAGACACACCAACCAACCCAAGTAGAATCTGTGTGACAAGTTCCACAGACTGAGGTATTAGACTTCAAAAGTAGGAGGTCTCTTGGAACCGGTTGTGGAACTCTCGGCTGGATGGAGCAAACATATTGAGCCGTAGTTCTCATGGCAGTTTTTCTGTTTTGTTTTCTTTCATTTCTTTTCTTAGTTACAGGTTCCTGGTAGCACAGGCCAAGAACTTAAGCAAGAATAATGGGTATGAAACTGTCCCTTGAGATGGTGTCACTAACATGATCTTAATTCCAGGGAAACCAATGCTTTACTTTTTAAGCCATTTAAAAAATTATTATGATAGTTAAAAACTTTCTAAACAATAAGATTTCATATGGCTACACTTGTGTCATTGGAGGTGGGTTTTGGTATATGGTAAAGAAAGCTTTAATTGAAATGAATTAAAATAGCTAAAATAAATTCGTTGAAGATTTATAAAAAATTCAGTGATTGGATGTTAAACAATAATTGACCATATGGGGCTAGAGAGTTATCTCAGTGGTTAAGAGCTCTGACCATAAAGATTTATTAACCTGCTCTTGGATATATGCCAATAGCCTTGGACAATTGCCCCACTGATACATCTTTTTAGAATTGTTATAGTTGAATGATTTATATTAATGTTGCCTGTTCTGTTTGTGACTCACAGAATACATAGTTTCAGAGTTATAATGCTTGGATGATTTTTGTGCTTTAATGATTTTTTGTTGATATTCATGATTGTTTCACTGGATACAGATCCTAAGAGTTGCAACGTTTGGTTTTTAATGTATAAAATCCCCTGCTTGAGAGCTGCAAAATACTCTCCGATTCAAATTGCCTCTGTGTTTGTTACTGTCAAATCCTTACCCACCTTGACTTAGAGGACCCTCATCTCAGGGATCCCCATACCTGACTGGGGTGGTACATGGCACATTCTAATCAAGGAATTACTTGTCCAAGAACACGTTGCCATCCTAAACATATATATGGAAAACCCCATTTCATAGAAAAGAAAATTTACAACTGGACTGAAAGACACAGATGAGCATAAATCCATTAATACTAGATGATTTCAGTAACCAGCAGGAGATGTATATTTTTGGAATTAGGAATTTATTACTTGCCTTTCTCCTGGAACTTGAGCTCTTGGGCAGCCATGGAAAGGTCTCTCTCTCTCTCTCTCTCTCTCTCTCTCTCTCTCTCTCTCTCTCTCTCTCTCTCTCTCTCTCTCTCCCTCTCCCTCTCTCCCTCTCTCCCTCTCTCCCTCTCTCTATCTCCATATTCTCTCTTTCTTTCTTTCGGTCTGTTTCTTCCTTCTCTCTTTTTGCATCAGGGATATCATAATCGACTATAAGAATGGAAATAGAGAGTACTATAGATGGATGTGAGATGAACAAAATCTGGTCTTGGCTTAAACATTTACTTTCTGTAGTCTGAATAACTGGACATCGTGTTAGAGAGTCCAGAATGACAAACTCTCAGAAGTACTGTTTTACAGAAAACATGAAAAAGAGGAAGGTATACATTGAAATGGATCAGTTAGCCCCTACATTCAAAACTAACCTTGAATAATTATATATCTACTCAAAGAATGATTGTAGATCCATTGCTATATAGCTTTATGTCAAGTTGACACTATTTAAAATCATCTGACAGGAGGAAATCTCAATTAAGAAAATGTCTCCAAAAGATGTAGCTGTAGTCAATTCTGTAGGGTATTTTATTTTTGGTGATTTATAGAGAAGATCCAACTCATTGTTGGTGGTTCTATTCCTGGGATGGGTCCTGATTTCTATAAGGAAGCATTCTGAATAACTGAAGGAACCAGCAAAGAGCACCTTCCATGGCTTTTGCACTGACTCCGGCTTCCAAGTTCTTGTCCTGTTTGAATTACTGTCCTGATCAATCCCAGTAATGGACTAAAATATGGATGTGTAAGCCAAATAAATCCTTTCCTCCCCAACTTGCTTGTGATCATGAAGTTAATTACAGCAATAGTATTCCTAAGTCACATTGGTACCAGAATAATTGGGTATTTGTTTAAGGAATACAATGTACTTTGAAAAGAATTGTGGATGCAATTTGGACCTTTAGATTAGAAAAGCCATTGAGTGTTGAGATCTCAGTGAGCTATTCCATAGGAGCTTTGACGCTTTGAGTGTTGATATCAGTACAGATGATGGAGTCCTCGACTGTAAAATTTCAGAGGGAAGTTTATAAAGACTCTACCCAGCCATTTGATGCCACATTAAGATTCTGTGCTTCTGTTTAGCTGGGACTGAAGAATCAGTCAGTTGTTCTTTTTTTGTTTGTTTGTTTTGTTTTGTTTTTTTATTGAATATAATCTTCATTTACATTTCAAGTGGTACAACTTTCCCCAGTTTCCGTCCTACCAAAAACCCCCAACCCCTCCTCCCACTCCCTGCCTCCAAGTATATGCCTCTCCACCCGACCCACTCCCACCAACCCTCCAATTTCCCCTTGTTGGGGCATTTATTTAGCCTTCACCTCAGTCAGCTGTTCTTAACAACACACAAGAACAACTAAATTGAAGCCTTTGCTTTACTGAAATACTGTTTTCTTGTCCACAGAAGCTGAGAAATTAGTAGAGAGTAGAGAGAGACCAGTATAGTTGAGATGAAATCTTGGAAATGTTTTCTTGCTGGGGACAGCATATGACAGGGTTGATGCCTGGGACCCTGAGAAGAAGGAGACACATACCTCCAGGGGACCTACCATCATGAAAAGGGAACTGCCCACAGCAGGCCTAGATGGAGACATCTCAGGAGCCCATGGACAGCTCTGTAAAAAAAATTGTTCCCATTTCTCTTAAACTTAGCCTTGACTAAGGACTAAATAGATTTCATATGTGTGAGACTGCTTTTCTGTTGGCCTCAGTGAACCCAATTACTCTATTATATCTGACTTTCCAATTTCTTTCTGCTTCTGCTCTGGTGAATTATGTGAAACTAGATGTTTCTTGATGTAATGATTATTTTATTTATTTATTTATTTACTTATTTACTATAAATTTATTTACATTTCTTGTGTTATTCCCTTTACCCTGCTTTCCTCACTGATGGAAACCCCCATTCCATTCTGCCTCCCCCTGCTTCAGTGACAAAGATAGATCCTACCTCAGAGTAAAGGGCTAGAAAATATTTTCCAAGCAAATGGTCCTAAGAATCAAGCTGCAGTAGCCATTCAAATATACAAGAATATAGATTTTCAACTAAAAGTTATCAAAAGAGATGGAGAAGAACACTTCATACCCATCAAAGAAAAAATATCTGCCAAGGAGAAGTCCCAATTCTAACTATCTACATACAAATGCAAGGATACCCATATAAAATAACGAAAACAAAAACAAACAAACAAAAAATTTACTAAAGCTCAAAACACACATTGAAACTCACAAAATCATAGCAGGAGACTTCAACACTCCACTCTCACCAATGGACAGGTCAATGAAATAGAACTAAACAGAGATATGGTGAAACTCACAGATGTTATGAACCAAGTGAGTTTAACAGACATCTACAGAATATTTCACCCTAGAAGAAAACAATATACCTTCTTTTCATCTCTTTATGGAACCTTCTTCAAATCTTACTGTATAATCAGACACAAAACAAGCCTGAACAGGTACAAGAAGGCTGAAATAACACAATGAATTCTATCAGATGACCACAAACTAAGGCTGGATGGACTTCAACAACAACAAAAGCAACAGAAAACCCACATACTTATAGAAACTGAACAATTCTCTACTCAATGATAACTTGGTCAGGGAAGAAATAAAGAAAGAATGAAGATTTTCTAGAATTCAATGAAAATGAAGACACAGCATACTCAAACTTATGGGACACAATGAAAGCAGTGTTAAGAGGACAATTCATAGCACTAAGTGCCCTGGTAAAGAAATTGGAGTGATTCTACAATAGCAACTTAACAGTACACTTGAGAGCTCTAGAACAAAAAGAAGCAAACAGACCCAAGAGGAGAAGACAGCAGGAAACTGTCAAAATCTGAGCTGAAATCGAGCAATTAGAAACAAAGAGAACTATATAAAGAATCAACAAAACAAAGAGCTAATTCTTTGAGAAAATCAACAAGATATATAAACCCTTAACCAAACTAAATAAAGAGTACAGAGACCTTATCCAAATTAATAAAATGAAAATGAATATGGAGAAATAACAAGAGAAATTGGGGAAATTTAAAAAAAAATCCGATCTTACAACAAAATCATCCTATCTTTTCATGCTAAATTTCTTGGAGAGATCAAGAATTCACAGTCCTTACATGAACATAACAAAAGCAATGTATATCAAACCAACAGTCAAAATCCAATACAAAGAGTGAAACTAGAAGCAATTCCACTAAAATCACGAACAAGACAAGGCAGCCCACTCTCTTAATACCTTTCCAATTTAGTACTTGAATTTCTAGTCAGAGCAATTAGACAACAAGAGTAGATGAAGGGGGTACAAATTGGAATGAATGATGTCAAAGTATCTCTACTTACAGATGATATGACAGTATACATAAGCAACCCCTCAAATTCTATCAGAGAACTCCTACAGATGACAAAAACTTCAGTGTAGTGGCTAGATATAAAATTAACTCAAACAAATCAGTAGATTTCCTTTATACAAATTATAAACAGCCTTTAGAAAAACCACATCATTCACAATAGCCACAAATAACATAAAATATATTGGTGTAAATTTTACAAAGCAAATGAATGATCTGTATTAAAACAAACTTCATGTCCCTGAAGAAAGAAATTGAAGACTTCAGAAGATAAAAAGACCACATGCAATTGGTACAAAGACAGGCAGGTGGATCAATGGAATACAATCAAAGACCCAGGAATAAACCTGCATACCTATGGACACTTGATCTTTGACAAGGAAGCCAAATCATGCAATATAAAAAATGAAGCATCTTCAATCAATGGTGCAGTACATTCTGATGAGGATGTGGAGAAAGAACACTCCTCCATTGCTGGTGGGATTGAAAGCTGACACAACCACTCCTGAAATCAGTCTGGCAGTTCCTCAGAAAATTGGATATAGTACTACCTGAGGACCCAGCTATAACACTCCTGGGCATATGTCCAGAATATACTCCAACATGTAATAAGGACACATGCTCCACTATGTTTATTACAGCCTTATTTATAATCGCCAGAAGCAGGAAAGCACCCAGATATCCCTCAACAGAGGAATGGATACAGAAAATGTGGTACATTTATACAACATAGTACTATTCAGATATTAAAAACAATGTTTTCATGAAATACACAGGCAAATGGATGGAACTATAAAATATCATCCTGAATGAAGTAACCCAGTGACAAAAGAACTCACATGGTATGCAATCACTGATGAGTGGATATTAGCCCGAAGTCTTGGAATACCCAAGATACAATATAGAGCACATGAAATTCAAGAAGAAGGAAGGCCAAAGTGTGGCTACTTCAGTCCTTCTTAGTAGAGAGACCAAAATACTCACAGGAGATAGAGGGTGGGACAGACTTGGGAGAAAGATAGGAGGGTGAGAGGAAAAAAGGGGGGCAGGATGAGGTATGATAGGAGAAAGGGATGATATGCAGCGAATCAGGAATATGAACAGAGGTGTGTAGCAATAGGGCCTGGGGAACTAAGGGGCAGGTGGCCACCAGTAAGTTTTAGATGCTAGGAAATCAAGAGTCTCCCAGGACCCAATGGAAATGAGATTAGCTGAAATGCCTTAGAAAGGGGAGGGAGAACCTGGAAAGACCATATTCACAGGTTAGGTAAGGGTCCAGGTTGTGGGATGGATTGTGTGCAACCCAATAATCTATACAAATTTTTAACCCGGAATTGCTCCTTTCTGAAGGAAATATTGGAACAAAGTCTGGAGCAGAGACTGAAGAAAAGACCGTACACAAACTGCCCCAACTGAGGATCCATCCCATAAACAGACACCAAATCTAGACAGTATTACTGATGCCAAGAAGTGCTTGCTGACAGGAGACTGATATAGTTGTCTCCTGAGAGGCTCAGCTAGAGTCTGAGAAATACAGAGGCAGATGCTCACAGGCATCGTTGGACTGAGTATGGGAACCCCAATGGAGGAGTTAGAGAAAGGAGTGAAGGAGCTGAAGGGATTTGAAACTCCATACAAAGAAAAACAGCATCCACCAATCAAACACTCCAGAGCTCCCAGGAACTAAACCCCCAACCAAAGAGTACACATGGAGGGATCCATGGCTTCAGCTCCATAATTAGCAGAGGATAGCCTTGTCTGGCATCAGTGAGAGGAGAGTCCCTTGGTCCTGTGTAAAGGTTTGATGGCCCAGTGTAGGGAAACATCAGGGAGATAAGGTGGGAGTGGGTGTGTGTTGTTATTGACCAACTTCTTAGAAGCAGGAGAGGGGTTATTTCATAGTGAGTTTGCGGAGAGGAAACTGGAAAAGGGAATAACATTTGGATGTAAATAAATAAAATATCTATTAAAAAATTAGATTTTAAAAAAGTGTCATATGGAAACAATACAGTAGTAATTTTCATATATATATATATATATATATATATATATATATATATATATATATATATATATATATATATGCAATCTAAATGAAATCACAAAACAACAGGAGAAACTGTATCCCCCCCAAAAATTTCTCATTACCAAATGAAGTTTCCAGTACTGGGAATTCTTTATATCTAATGATGATGTTGGCCAAAGGGAACTTACAAAAAATGCAAGATATTGTCAAGGCCATTGTGTCCTCTCTACAACCTGATGTTAAGACCCTATTCCTGAAGATAGCACATACACAACTCATTGAATGTAGAGAAATCAAGCTGGTGACTATCTAAAATGTTAACACCTGTGGAAGAGTGTTTATAGCGCTGGAAGTTACCATGCACATTACCAAGGGTAAAAGGTAAACATAAAACTACCTAAAGAACCTTCAGTCTATAATGGTGACCTGCTTGTAAGATGTGCTAGTGCAAAGGTGACACAAAGCTTATGGGAGTAAGGAACCCATCTCTGATTTAATTTAAAGCATGAAAAACAAGAGGTTGAAATCATACCCAGTACTGCTTTGGTTGTCAAGGACGTGAGACAATTATGTAGTCCTGGAACCAAGAAGAAAACTAAATATTTGAGTTCTTTTAAAAGAATATAGCAAAAAGGACAACTAATGACATACTACTAGACTCATAGGTCTTAGTCTCGCTCAGCCATCCTCAGAAAAGCTTACTCCAGAAGAAGATGAGAATAAATATAGAGACCCAAGCTAGAAAAGATGAAGAGAATGAGGGACATTAAGACAGTCAGCCCTTTTTTTTGTAAAAGAAAAACAGTCAGCCCTACATGGTAAGTCTCAATCAAATTCCTTCTCTCTGAGCAAAGGTAATTCTGTGGAAGAAGTGGTAGAAAACTAGAAAAGCCAGAATCCATGGAGGACACCAAGGAATAAAGGTCTTCTAACACAGCACAGTGGGCATGGAGTCTGTGGCAGCATTCATAGGGACTGCACAGGTCTGTAAACAATGTGGTCCTAGAACAGACATAGTGGATACACATCCCCTCCATAACTAAAATGCTATCACCCTTTGATAACCATGTGCAAACAAAAATGTACTTTTCTACAAGGGAATCTCTCTGGAGAAACTATCCACTCTTACAAGTAGGCTCCATGATATGCAGTAGATGACCAACACAAAACAACCTCAATAGAGTCTTACTGGTCCTTTGCATATATATTAGGACTTATGCTTTTGTATTTTATGAGATTCCTATATGATCACCTGTGTGTTTCTCTTTCGGTTTGTTGTGCTTTTGCTTTGGCATGTTTTCTTCTGTGTGTTTTGTCCTATTGTCATTCATTTATTTTTCATTTATTTTGCTTATTTTATTGTTATTACTTAGAGGCTTGCTTCTTTTCTAAAGAGAGAAAGAAATGGTGTCAAACTGGACAGTATAGGAGGTGAGGAGGAACTGGAAGGAATGGAGGAAGGGGAAACTGAATCAGACTACACTGTATGAAAATTATTTCTCAATAAAAGAAAATCATAATATTTAAATGGGGCCATGGTGGTGAACACTTCTAATCCTAGAACTGAAGAGTCAGAGACTTGAGAATCCCTTGAACTACAATCTTGACACAGGTCAGAGAGAGATATACTCTATTAATACAGCAGGGGAATGGCAACAGCACAAGAAACAGAAATGGCACTGACAGCCAACATTGACTCCTGGCCTCCATGTGCACATAAACATACATACTTCACCTTTGTACACACATATATTCATGCATACAGATACACAATGAACACATTTACAACATGTATGTGTATCTAAACAATTTTTATTTAACAACAATATTTAGTAAGTGTAAATGAAATGAAGTAAAAATAAGCAGGAACATGATATTTTCCTTTTTTTACTTAATTTCATATTATTTTCTAAGTTTTTTTTTTATTTTCTAAGTTTTTTTTTATTTACATTCCAAATCATTTCCCCTTTCCCTTTTCCTCCCTCCCCGAAAGTCCCATAAGCCTCCTTCCCTCCCTCTTTTCTCCATTCAACCCCCTCTCATTTCTCTGTCCTGGCGTTCCCCTACATCCAGTCTTTCCAGGACCAGGGGTCTCTCCTTCCATCTTCTTAGAAATCTATTGATATGCGAATTGTGTTTAGGGTATTCCGAGATTCTGGGTTAATATCCCCTTATCAGTGAATGCATACCATGTGTGTTCTTTTGTAATTGGGTTACCTCACTAAGGATGATATTTTCAAGTTCTGACCATTTGCCTAGGAATTTCGTGAATTCATTGTTTTTAATTGCAGAGTAGTATTCCATTGTGTAGATATACCACATCTTCTGAATCCATTCCTCCGTTGAGGGACATCTGGGTTCTTTCCAGCTTCTGGCTATTATAAATAAGGCTGCTATGAACATAGTAGAGCATGTGTCCTTATTGCATGCAGGTAAAGCCTCTGGGTATATGCCCAGGAGTGGTATAGCTGGATCCTCCAGGAGTGTAATGCCCAGTGCTTTGAGGAACCACCAGACTGCTTTCCAGAGTGGTTGTCCCAGCTTGCAATTCCACCAGCAGTGGAGGAGTGTTCCTCTTTCTCCACATCCTCACCAACAACTGCTGTCTCCTGTGTTTTTGATCTTAGCCATCCTGACTGGTGTGAGATGGAATCTCAGGGTTGTTTTGATTTGCATTTCCCTAATGACTTAGGTGCTTCTCAGCCATTAGATATTCTTCAGGTGAGAACTCTTTATTCATTTATATTCAAAAGCATTTCCCCTTTCCCTTTTCCTCCCTCACCGAAAGTCCCATAAGCCCCCTTCTATCCCTCTTTCCCCATGCAACCCCCTCTCGCTTCTGTGTCCTGGCATTCCCCTACATCCAGGCTTTCTAGGACCAGGGATCTCTCCTTCCACCTTCTTGGAAATCTATTGATATGCAAATTGTGTCTAGGGTATTCTGAATTCTGGGCTAATATCCCTTATCAATGACTGCATACCATATGTGTTCTTTTGTGATTGGGTTACCTCACTAAGGATGATATTTTCAAGTTCTGACCATTTGCCTAGGAATTTCGTGAATTCATTGTTTTTAATTGCAGAGTAGTATTCCATTGTGTAGATATACCACATCTTCTGAATCCATTCCTCTGTTGAGGGACATCTGGGAACTTTCCAGCTTCTGGCTATTATAAATAAGGCTGCTATGAACATAGTGGAGCATGTGTCCTTACTGCATGCAGGTAAAGCCTCTGGGTATATGCCCAGGAGTGGTATAGCCGGATCCTCTGGGAGTGTCATGCCCAGTTTTCTGAGGAACCGCCAGACTGCTTTCCAGAGTGGTTGTACCAGCTTGCAATTCCACCAGCAGTGGAGGAGTGTTCCTCTTTCTCCACATCCTCGCAAGCAACTGCTGTCTCCTGTGTTTGTGATCTTAGTCATTCTGACTGGTGTGAGATGGAATCTCAGGGTTGTTTTGATTTGCATTTCCCTAATGACTAAGGATGATGAACATCTCTTTAGGTGCTTCTCAGCCATTAGATATTCTTCAGGTGAGAACTGTTTGTTTAGCTCTGTACCACATTTTTAGTAGGGTTACTTGCCTCTCTGGAGTTTAACTTCTTGAGTTCTTTGTATATCTTGGATATTAGCCCTCTGTCGGATGTAAGGTTGGTAAAGATCATTTCCCAGTTAGTTGGTTGCCGCTTTGTCTTTTTGACAGTGTCTTTTGCCTTGCAAAAACTTTGTAATTTAATGAGGACCCATTTGTCAATTCTTGATCTTAGAGTATAAGCTATTGGAGTTCTATTTAGGAAATTCTCCCCTGTGCCCATATATTCAAGGTTCTTCCCTAGTTTCCTTTCTATTGGTTTCAGTGTGTCTGGTTTTATGTGGAGGTCCTTGATCCGCTTGGAATTTAGCTTAGTGCAAGGAGATAAGAATGGGTCAATTTGCATTTTTCTGAAGGTTGACCTCCAGTTGAGCCAGCACCATTTGTTGAAAAGGCTATCTTTTTCCCCACTGGATGGTTTTAGCTCCTTTGTCAAAGATCAAGTGACCATAGGAGTGTGAATTGATTTCTGGATCTTCAATTCTGTTCCATTGATCTACATGCCTGTCACTGTACAAAGACCATGCAGTTTTTAACACTATTCCTCTGTAGTGCAGCTTGAGGTCCAGGATATTGATTCCCCAGAAGTTATTTTACTCGAGAATAGTTTTAGCTATCCTGGGTTTTCGGTTATTCCAGATGTATTTTTGAATTGCGCTTTCTAAGTCTATGAAGAATTGAGTTGGGGTTTTGATGGGGATTGCACTGAATCTGTATATTGCTTTTGGCAGGATGGTCATTTTTGTTTGATGATTTCCTGCTTTCTACTCCTCTTTGGTGTATTTGCTTCTTTTTGTTCTAGGGCTTTCAGGTGTGCCATTAAGCTTCTAGTGTATACTGTCTCCCGTTTCTTTTTGGCGGCACTCAGGGCTATGAATTTTCCTCTTAGCACTGCTTTCATTGTGTCCCATAAATTAGGGTATGTTGTGCCTTCATTTTCATTAAATTTCAAAAAGTCTTTGATTTCTTTCTTTATTTCCTTCTTGACCAAGTTATCATTGAGTAGAGCATTGTTCAGCCTCCATGTGTATGTGGGTTTTCTGTTGTTTTTGTTGCCATTGAATACCACCCTTATTCCATATTGATCTGATAGGAGGCATGGGATTAGATCGATCTTCTTTTTTCTGTTGAGGTCCGATTTGTGACAATTATATGGTCGATTTTGGAGAAGGTACCATGAGGTGCAGAGAAGAAGGTGTATTCTTTAGCTCTAGGATGAAATGTTCTATATATATCTGTTGTTCCATTTGGTCCAAGGCTTCAATTAGATTCACTGTGTCCCTGTTTAGTTTCTGCTTTCCTGAACAGTCCATTTCAGAGAGCGGGGTGTTGAAGTCATGCACTATTATTGTGTGAAGTGTGATGTGTGCTTTGAGCTTTAGTAAAGTTTCTTTTACGAATGAGATTGCCCTTGCATTTGGAGCATAGATATTCAGAATTGAGAGTTCTTCTTGGTGGATTTTTCCTTTGATCATTATGTAGTGTCCTTCTGTGACTTTTTCCATGACTTTAGGTTGAAAGTCAGTTTTATCTGATATTAGGATGGCTACTCCGGCTCATTTCCTTGGACCATTTGCTTTTAAAATTGTTTTCCAGCCTTTTACTCTGAGGTAGTGTTTGTCTTTGACACTGAGGTGCGTTTCCTGCATGCTGCAAAATGCTTGGTCCTGTTTACGTATCCAGTCTGTTAGTCTATGTCTTTTTATTGGGGAATTGAGACCATTGATATTAAGAGAGATTTAGGAATATTGACCATTACCACCTGCTATTCTTGATGCTATCTTTATGTTTGAGAGGATATCTACTTTTGGGTTTGGTGTAAAAAGTTTACTATCTCGTTTTTTCCCGGGTATTGTTTCTCTCCTTGTATTGGCGGTTTCCACCTATTATCCTTTGTAGGGCTGGGTTTGTGGAAAGATATTGTGAAAATTTGATTTTATCATGGAATATCTTGGTCTCTCCATTTTTGGTGATTGAGAGTTTTGCTGGGTATAGTAGTCTCAGCTGGCATTTGTGTTCTCTTAGTGTCTGCATGAGATCTGCCCAGGATCTTCTGGCTTTCATAGTCTCTGGTGAGAAGTTTGATGTGATTCGGATAGGTCTTCCTTTGTATGTTACTTGGCCTTTTTCTCTTACTGCTTTTAATATTCTTTCTTTGTTTAGTACATTTGATGTTTTGATTATTATGTGACGGGAGGTATTTCTGTTCTGGTCCAGTCTGTTTGGAGTTCTGAAGGCTTCTTGTACGTTCATTGGCTTCTCTCTCTTTAGGTTAAGGAAGTTTCCTCTGTAATTTTGCTGAAGATATTTACTGGCCTTTTAAGTTGCAAATCTTCACTCTCATCTATACCTATAATCTTTAGGTTTGGTCTTCTCATTGTGTCCTGGATTTCCTGGATGTTTTGGGTTACGCGTTTTTTGCATTTTGCATTTTCTTTGACTGTTGAGTCGATGCTTTCTATGGTATTTTCAGCACCTGAGATTCTTTCTTCCATCTCTTCTGTTCTATTGTTGCTGTTTGCATCTATGACTCTTGATTTCCCCCCAAGGCTTTCTATCTACAAAGTTGTCTCCCTTTGTGATTTCTTAGTTGTTTCTACTTCCTTTTTTAGAACCTGGATGGATTTGCTGAGATCCTTCACTTGTTTGTTTGTATTTTCCTGTATTTCTTTAAGGTATTTTTGTGTTTCCTCTTTCAGGATTTCTGCCTGTTGACCCAAGTTCTCCTGTATTTCTCTAAGCGATTTTTGTGTTTCCTCCTCATGGGCTTCCATCTGTTGATCCATCGTCTCCTGCAGTCCTTTAAGCAATTCTCGTGTTTCCTTTGTAAATGCATCTTCCCATTGATTCATTTCTTTAAGCGATTTTTCTGTTGCTTCCTTGTGGGCCTCCATCTGTTGACCCATGTTCTCCTGCATTTTTCTAAGCAATTTTTGTGTTTCCTTTGTAAGGGCTTCTAACCGTTGATTCATGATCTCTTGTAATTCTTTATGAGATTTATTTGTGTCCTTCTTGAAATCCTCTAATAGCATCATGAGAAGCGATTTTAAATCCAGATCTTGTCTTTCGGGAGTGGTGGGGTCTCCAGGACTTGCTGCTGTTGGAGAGTTGGGTTCGGATGGTGCCATATTACTTTGATTTCTGTAAGTAACGTTCCTACATTTGCCTTTTGCCATCTGGTTACCTCTGGTGTTTGTTCGTCCTGCTGTCATTGGCTGTTGGTTGGACTTCCTGTGAGCCTGCAAAGCTATTTCTGACCCCCCAGGATTACTGGGATTCCCCTGGTACCGGTTTCTGGGGCCTGCCCTGCTCCTGAGTGACTTTGGAGCTCTGATGTGCCTTGCCCCAAGTGATTTTATATTGGGAAGTCCCTGCGCATCCAAAGGCTCAGTGTAGTGGATTCCCATAGCAGAGGTTGCCAAAGGGAGGCTGGTAGGCTCCTACCCTATGCGGGGGTGTGTTATCTCTCCTAGAGTGGCGGGGGGTCCCTCTGCAGGGCAGAAGTCCCATAGCAGAGCTGGCGTGTTGGTTACTGCAGACCTGCCCAGCTCTTGGGAGCAGGGTACACACAAGCTTCCTGAGACCCAAGCGATATTATGACTGTCTGTCCCTGAGCCTGGTGGTCACAACTGCCCTGATGCTGGAGCAAAGATGGTGGAGTGCACTCTGACTCTCTCGGCATAAGTCACTCTACATGGGAGATGACCCACAGCAGAACTGGCACCCAGAAGACCACAGCACTGTCCTGCTCTTGGGTGCAGATGGAAGTCCAACAAGCTATGTCCCAAGCAATGTTATATTGGGGGGAACCTGGATACCTGTCTCCTCAGTGCCATCGATCTAGGGACAGTGATCGCCAAAGGGAAGCTGGTAGGCTCCAGCCCAGTGCGGGGGTTTGTGATCTCTCCCAGAGCGGGGATCCCTGTGCAAGGTAGAAGTCCCACAGCAGAGCTGGCGTGTCGGTTACTGCAGACCTGCCCAGCTCTTGAGAGCAGGGTACACACAAGCTGCCTGAGACCCAAGAGATATTATGCCTGTCTGTCCCTGAGCCTGGAGGTCCCAACTGCCATGATCTGATATTTTCATATAAGAGTCATTAAGTAACTGTAGCAAAAGAAATTGGAACCTTAAATTCATATTATTTTTATGGATCCAGAGAAGTTATAATTAGGGAATAGAATTAAAGCAACAAATTATTTAAACTATTTTTGATGAGAGAGAGAGTAGATTAAAATCTTTTGAGAGAAAGCTTAAACAGTCAAGCAAGGATCTCCTTTGGAGTAAACTCGGCAGAAAGGGAATATTCATTTTACAAGTGTAAAGGAGAAAGAGGATTTATGTAGAAATATCAATTTATTGTGTACAGTTATCGTAAAAACTGTAGTACTTAGCAATAGAAATGTCAAAAGAATATATATGTGTAATATCACAAATTTTGCTTAAGTCATATGACAAATCCCGCTTTGCTACCTGAACCTTTAAAGATTAACTTTTAAGGAAATTTATTTATGTATTTATTCATTCATTCATCCATTCCTTCATTTAAATCTCAAACAGTGTCCCTCTCCCAGAGTTCCACCCCCATCCTTCAACACTTTTTCATCTGAGACAGTGTCCTACCCCATGGTATTAACACACCCAGGCACAAAAAGTCTCTGCAGGGTTAGGTGCATCCTCTCCAGGTGAGGTTAGGCAAGGCAACGCTGTTGGGTATGGATTCTAGGACAGGGAGCATCTTTAGTAACAGTCACAGTTTGTTGGAGAAATTCACATGGAGACTGAGCTCTACATCTGCTACATATGTGCTAGGGTCATTAAATTTGAAAAAAATCTGTATTTTGAAAAATTATTTGGAGCTGTACAAAATGATTTCTTATATCCATCTATAAGTCTAATTTCTGGGGATGCCATGACATCTTCTCACCTCTGTGAGTAGCAAGAATGCACTCATACTTACATTCTGGCACAGCACTCAAAGGTATAAATAAATAATACATTCATAGGTTTTTAAAGAAATGAGACATCTTTTTTTAAAAAAAAATACTCTGGTGGTGCTTTGAGTGCATGTTTTACAGCATAATTACTATTCCGTTATCAGAACTGATTTGTACCAATGTGGTAATTGTAGGATAGGCTTATATCACAAAATTCTGAACCCTCAGGAGGACTGGGTCATAAATCCACAACAGGACTGATGTGGATCAGATGATGAAGTCCACCAAGTACATGACCACAAAGAAAACCACCAGCAGCAAGATAGTCTAGTGGATCTTTTCTCAGGGGATGCTCTTCGGAGGCTGATGCTATGAAGATGCTCGAATTGCCTCTGATGTCTGCATGAGATAATAACCATATATATACTTGTGGTCAGCATGATTCCTAATAGAAATACATCTCTGGAGGTTGTCACTATAAAAATTAATAGTCTGGTTATGTAGTTCATGTGGAAGAGTGAGCAGGATTTTGTGACCGGCATCTGGTTAGTCTTACTCACATTAGTAAAACCATGAACTTAGAAGTTCTGGATACTACTGTAGGAAAAACAGAAAGACTGAATACATAAGAAAATATAGATCATATGTTTTTTAGTTTTTGTTTAAATTTTGCCAACAAATAGGTACTGGGACTGACAGTGACAGCCTGAAACACCCTCAGGAGGCCGGTCGTGCAGATAGAGAGGCCTCTCATCACTCTGCTTCTATAAACATTTGCCTTCCATTTGAAGGCATTATTAAGGTTCAGTGACACAAACAAGTCTATAGCAAAAGGTCCCCTCCACTGAGGAACACTATTATGTGAATGAAGGCCAGTTGACAGAAGATCAAGTCTGTGGACTTAGGTCTGTGGCTTATGATTTTGAAAATATAGAAGGAAAGAAGAGACATATTGGCTAGGACTCCAAGTTCAGTTTGGAAATAAAGGACATTCTTAACTGAGGACATATGTGAAAATTGTATTCATTTTAAGAGCATAGTAGAAGTTTAATTCAAGTATCTGAAAAAAAATAGAGCACACATCAAGCTTTTGGTACACTGGAGAATAAGACTATATCCTCATTTTATTTTTCATATCAGTTGATGACTGGTTTGCCTCTTTAACTTTTCATGTTCCAGATTTTACATTATAGCCTACATTTCTCTATGCCTTCCATGTACCTCCTTTGTACATACAGTATTATAAACAATATATGCATTTACACACATTTATACAGAATTCAGAATTTATGAACCTGTAGTGCACCATAGTCTCATGCCTTAGAAATCCAATCTTGTTGATTTAAGTTGCCCCGTTTTATACTTAACACCTAAAACAGAAGTGATGAGAACACATAATCACATTTGTATAACTGAATAAAACTTACATTGATATGAAAAATAGTTATGAAAGATAACAGAAAAATTGAGGTGAGTCCATAATTTTACTGTGCTCTATTATGTGCAAATATCTGTCTATGTTTTACCTCATAATGGTAATGAAAGCACGATGTTAATTCATAATAATCCCACTATTTTAATTAGCAAAATATCTTCTTCAATTTACCTATTTGTATGTTGCTTTTTCAATGAAATCCATAATCTGAATTTAAAACTAGATACAGTTGGAAACCATTAGTATAATTTCCACATCCCATAACCGTTAATTATTGTTGTAAATATTCATAGATGGTATCAAGTTTAATTCCCATCTTATCACCTTTTATGAGATTGAACTTCAGGTTTAAATAAGCTAACTTCCAGTTACCATGGCAAACACTGTTTTTCCTCTTCCCTTTGAATGGAATTGTAAATTGTTAATAGAATCAGAAGTTATGTCTTTCCTCCATTCATACTTATATTTTACCTAATTACATTTCCTCTGTATTTATCTCCCTCTACTCTTTCAAAGAGGAAAGAACCCTTTCCTATTTTCCTGTAAAGATACTTGTACCCTGCAATTTTGCTTTCTATTGCTCCCAACCACAACCCTATCCTGGCAATGTCTCCATTTTCTTTTCCTGGTCTCTGTAGTTACTATGTAATCACACCTGAACGTATAGCATTTGGGGCCTCCAACAAGAGGGAACAGATGGTATTAAAAATAATCACCATTTTCCAAACACTATGACAAACATGAACTTGTTGAAGATTTCTAGTTTAAAACAGATTCCTTCCCATGCAATTGAAAACAAAGTCCCTAGTGTCATCATATGTCATCAGCACCCACACATGTTTCATAGTTTGACTCAAAAATCTTACCTTTAGTGCCCATGTTTTCTATTTGGCATGATTATCAAGATCAACTTTACAGAACTAATTTAATTTAGTACTTTAAAGTCAGCTTGTGATAGAGAAATAGAAAACAAACAAAGTGGCTCAGATTCTTGTTAGGAAAGGTGTGCCTAATTATATTTTAACTTCACTAGTATATATATATATATATATATATACATATATATATATATATATATATGTATATATATATATACATATATATATATATGTATATATATATGTATATATATATATATGCATGCATAGATGTATAGAAATAATGCAGAAGATATTGCTCGAGACCATCCTATGACATATCCAAGAATATGACAGCATAAATCACACATTTTATATTACACAATTTTTGCTCCTAAAAAGCTTAATCTTGTAAATCAGTGGATTCATCTGAATTGCTAGAGCCAATTGTCTGATTCTCTCACCAACATACATTTATTTTAGCTGAACCATGATGTTCTCATTTTAAAACCTCCAGGATACAGGGAGTTGATGTAGCTCAGTGGTCAAGAAGAATTTTTGCTTTTGCAAAGACATTGGTTTGATTCTCAGTAATGAAATGATCATTCATGTACATTCTGAGACTCTAGTTCAAGTGGATAAATCACCCTCTCCGAACAGGTACACAATGGTACACAGGTAATATGTGCAGGCAAAATATATACGTATATGTGTATATATATGTATACATATTATTAATATAAATAAAGCTCCAAGATCATACTTAGTTCAAGCCTTGTTCTCCAAATGGTAAGAACTATTCTTTAATTCTAATGTTAAAATTACAAATGGACAAACTGCATATATATGTATATGTAGTTTATTATTAATTATAAAGAATAATTTATTAATCTAACACAATTATTATAAGTAATAAAAAAGATAATAAGTTGGTAACAAAAAGTAATGTAAAATGTAAAATTAATACCTTTTAATTCATAAATTGGCACCTTTATTTTGGACTCAGGGGAGATGTGATTTGGTGTAAAAAGGATCAAAGCTGCCATAGGTAAAAACATAGATATATGCATTGAGAAAAATCATGTTTTATTTGAAAGGACAACGGCAGTGGTAGTGGCTCCCACATTAGTTTAAGCTGCAATATTTTGATGTAAGTAGTAAAACACAGAGTATATCTATAAATATTTATACTAATGGAGAAACCATCACTTATTAAAGTGACACAGACTTTTAAAAGACTAAGCAGTTTGAAGCCAACTGTCTATAGAGGAATGCCAGAAGAAGGAAGACACAATCACATACACACACACACACACACACACACACATACACACACACACACACTAAAATAAAAAAGGCAGAGACAGAGAGAGATAGAGGCAGAGAGTCATCAGGGAAATGCAAATCAAAACAACCGTGAGATTCCACCTCACACCAGTTAGAATGGCTAAGATCAAAAACTCAGAGGACAGCAATTGTTGGAGAGGATGTAGAAAAAGAGCAACGCTCCTCCATTGCTGGTAGGATTGCAAGATGGTAAAACCACTCTGGAAATTAGTTTGGTGGTTCCTCAGAAAATTGGACTTACTATTACCTGAAGATCCATCTATATCAGTCCTGGGCATATACCGAGAAGATTTGCCAACATACAACAAGGGCACATGCTCCACTATGTTCATAGCAGCCTTATATATAATAGCCAGATGCTGAAAACAACCCAGATGTCCCTCAATAGAGGAATGGATACAGAAAATGTAGTACATTTACACAACGGAGTACTACTCAGCTACTCAAAACAATGACTTCATGAAATTCTTAGGGAAATAGATGGCACTAGAAAATATTATCCTGAGTGTGGTAAACCAATCACAAAAACAATCGCACATGGTATATGCTCACTGATAAGTGGATATTAGCCCCAAATGGATATTACCCAAGATATAATTCACAGACCACAAGAAGCTCAAGAAGGAAGACAGAAATGTGGCTGAAAAGACACAGATTAACGTCAATCCATTAACACTAGTATATTTCAACACCCAACATGTAGTGTGCCCTAGGCTTATAACATTTTCAATGTGAGAATGAGGATACTTGCCTTTCTCCATGAACTTGAGCACTTGAGAAGTCTCGGAAAGGACTGCTCCCCTTCCCCCTTCCCCACAATTACCTCTTTTACTTTTTTTCTGTGTTTCTCTATCCCTGTTTGCAGCAGGGATAACATAATTAACTAAAAAAATGGTAGTAGAATGCTATACATGAATGTGAAATGATCATTATCAACATATGGTCTTGATTCTAACATTTACTTTCTGGAGTCTGCATAACTGGTGATCATGTTAGAGAGTTGCAAAGACACAGAGAGACTCTCAGTAGTAGACTTGTCATTTTGCTATTCAATAGCCATGAAAAAGAGGAAGCTATAGGTAGGCATGGTGTGCAATTAGCACATATCTTAACAACTTGCATGGAATTATTTGATATTTACTCAAAGAATGGAAGTAGATCCATGTTCTGGATAATTTTATGTTAACTTGACACAAGCTAAAGTCATGTGATGGGAGGAAACCTTAATTTAGAAAATGTCTCCAAGGGAGGGGTTCAGTGATCAGGATATAATGCTGGTAGAGAGAATCAACGAAAAAAATAAGAGAAACTGAAAATGTCTCCAAAAGATCTAGCTGTAAGCAAGTCTGTCCCATGAGTGATTGATGGGGGAGTTACATGTTGCCATCCTGGGCTTGTGGTCCTGGCTTCTAAACGAAAGCAGAATGAGCAAGCCATATATTGCAAACCAGTAAGCACTAGAAAATATCATCCTGAGTGAGGTAACCCAGTCACAAAAGAGCAGGCATGGTAGGCACTCACTGGTAAATGGCTATTAGCCCGTAAGCCTGGAATAACCAAGATACAATTCACAAATCAAATGAGGCTTAAGAAGAAGGAAGAACAAGGTATAGTTACTCTGGTCCTTCTTAGAAGGGGGTACAAAATACCCACAGGAGGAGATACAGTGACAAAATGTGGAGCAGAGACTGAGGGAAAGACCATACAGAGACTGCCACACCCAGTGATCTATCCCATATACAGTTACAAAACCCAGACACTATTGTGGATGCCAACAAGGGCTTGCTGATAGAAGCCTGATATAGTTGTCACCTTGGAGGCTCTGACAGTGCCTAACAAATACAGAAGTGGATGCTCACAGCCAATGACTGGACTGAGCACAGGTCCTCAGTGGAGGAGCTAGAGAAAGGACCCAAGGAGCTGAAGAGGTTTGCAGCACCATAGGAGGAACAACAATATGAATCACCCTGTGCACCCAGAGTTCCCAGGGACTAAACCATGAAACGAAGAGTACACATGGAGGGAACCATGACTCCAGCAACATTTGTAGCAGAGGATAGATGGCCTTGTTGGACATCAAAGGGAGGAGAGGCCCTTGGACCTGAGAAAGCTAAATGCCTCAGTATGGGGGAATGCCAGGACAGGGAAGCAGGAGTGGGTGTATTGGTGAGCAGTGGGAGCAGGGATGGGTTGCGGACTTTCTGGGTGGGGGGCAAACCAGGAAAGGGGACAACACTTGAATTGTAAATGAAGAATTTAGGTAATAAAAAAATTAAAAAAAATAAAAGAAAGACAAATGATCAAGCCACATATTGCAAACCAATAAACAGCACTCTTCCACGACCTCTAGATTAATTCCTGCCTCCAGGTTCCTGCCCTCTTTGTATTTTTGTCCTGATCTCTTCCAACAAAAGACTAACGAATGGAAGTATAAGGCAAATAAATCTTTTCCTTTTTAACTTGCTTCTGATCATGATGTTTGTCACATCCATTGTGAGGCCAAGTCACGTAGGTATTGGTGTATTCCTTTGAGAGACCTGGCCCAATGATTTCGGAAGGATTGTGGAAGTACATTGAACCTATGAATTAGCATATTCACTGAATGTTGAGATCTTGGTGGACTGTTCTCTAGGATCTTGGAACCTAAGAGAACAGTGTGGATGATGGAGGCCTGCCTTTTGTAATTTCAGAGGAAGTCAAAAGTCTCTATCATGGCTATTTGCTATTGAATGAAGATTTCATAGTATTGGTTAGTTGGGGCTGATGTTATTAACAAGAGACCAGAACTACTAAAGTGAAACTTTTTATTTGCTGGAATACTCTATTCTTATCCACAGGGGCTGAGAAATTAGTTGTGATTGGGAAGACACAAGCATCATTGAGTTAAAAACCATAAAATATTCTTGAGAGTCGCCACACAGAATCTGTGTTCTAGAAACAGATAATAAATTTGGTAGTGTACAAATCACTCAGATGGTGTGTGTATTATAGGGGGAACAGCCACATTCATGACGCTACTCTTTTGAAACTCAGATTGATACTCTGATATTGGTGGACCAGTTGCTCCTTTGGGCTTTGAGGAAGATGATTATAGATGAAGAACTACACAACAGGGTGCCTAAGACAAGGGTAGTCATGGCTGAATAGTGAAATCTGCAAGATTTATATATTCAACATTGACATCCAAAGTAAGTGAGTGGTATCAAGTGATTGCTGATGTATTTCTCCAAAGATGGCTTACTTCGAAGGATAAGGGTATGCCTGAGATCCCTTTATTTAATGGTGATGAAAAACTTTTTAATGTCAGGGTATTTGTTTTATTTAAGTAGATCCACCATTTAAATCTAATTTTCCTACTAGAAGAGAAATGGCCCAGTTCTAAATATCCCTGGCACTTTCTCAGTATGCTCTTAGCACACACATTGGGAAGCTTGAATCAAGAGTTTTATTAATAAACTATTCTATGTTACTGTCAAGAAGAACCTTCAGTTTTATTTGGATGATTAGACACTGTGTAACTATAAACTTTCCAGCCCTAGTGAATAATGATTTTGAATTGACAATGATTCTGGGAGACATCAAAAACGTGGTTTTCCACTTGAAGTATTTGCTGATGTGTGTCTGGGGATTGATAGAATGGTGTATAACATCTGATTTACAGTGTAACCCCAAACTCAAGCTCTGCTTATTTCCAGAATTCCAGAATGTTTAATTAAGATATTTGTCTTAGAACATGGAAGGGTCTACAAAAGAATTGGCTCTCACCTCATAAGTGAGTATGGCTCAGCAACAGATTGTGGTTACCCCACAAGTCTGAGTTAAAATAGTAGTTTTATAGGTTTGTAGAACAAAGAAAAATATAAATCAAGGCAAATTTAAGATAAGTTAGTAGGCATATGAAAGAGGCGTGTACCCTGACACAGTAGAAGCTTGTTTATAGTCACATGATGTTATCTGAGTACTTTCTTAGCACTAGGATTGGTGAGATATTGTATTAATTATTAATTATCTAAATTAATTAGCTAAATTAGTAGTGTTTAATAGGATTTATAATCATGGGAAGTTAAATTTCAATTAATAATTTCTTTTTTAAAAAGGAAATTTTCAGAATTTTATTGGGCAATGTATTATATAGGCTCTCACTTTTTTTTAGGTCATATTTCTTTTTTTATTGGTTATTTTATTTATTAACATTTCAAATGTTCTGCCCTCCCCAGTTTTCCCTCTGCAACCCTCATACCCTACCCCCCTTTCTCCATGTTTCTTTTAGGGTGCTCCACCTCTGACCTGTCTCACCTCCCTAGAATTCCCCTATGTTGCGGGCATCTAGTCTCCACAGGACCAATGGCCCTCCTCTCTTATTAATGCCAGATAAGGCACTTCTCTGCTACATAAGCAGCTGGAGGCATGGGTCTCTCCACTTTTACTCTTTGGTTGGCGTTTAGGACCTGGGAACTCTGAGGTGTCTGGGTGGTTGATATTGTCCTTCCTATTGGGTTGCCTCTTCCTCCCAGATCTCATTCTCCCTTTACCTCACATGATTATTTTGTTCCCCCTTCTATGAAGGATTTAAGCATCCATACTTTGGTTTTACTTCATATTGAACTCCAAAAGGTTTGTTAGTTGTATCACCGGTATTCTAAGCTTTTGTGCTAATATCCACTTATCAGCAAGTATATACCATGTGTTTTCTTTTCTGACTGGGTTACCTCACTCAGGATGATATTTTCTAGTTCCATCCTTTTGCCTGCAAATTTAATGAAGTCATTGTTTTTAATAGCTGAGAGGTACTCCATTGTGTTAATGTACCATATTTTCTGTATCCATTCCTCTGTTTAGGGACATTTGGTTTGTTTCCAGCTTCTGGATGCTATAAATAAGGCTGGCATGAACATACTAGAATAAGTGTCTTTTTATATGTTGTGGCATCTCTTGGGTATGTGTCCAGGAATGGTATAACTATCCTATTTTCTTAGGAATTGCCAGACTGATTTCCAGAGTAGTTGTACCAGCTTGCAATCCCATCAACAATGGAGGAGTGTTCCTCTTTCTCTACATCCTAGCTAGCATATGCTGTCACCTGAGCTTTTGATCTTAGCCACTCTTGCTGGTTGGAGATGGAATCTCAGTGTCATTTTGATATGCATTTCCCTGATGCCTAGGGATGTTGAACATTTCTGTAGGTGCTTCTTGGTTATTTGAGATTCCTTAGTTGAGAACTTTTTGTTTAACTCTGTACCCCATTTCTAATAGAATTATTTTCTTCTCTGGAGTCTAACTTCTTGAGTTCTTTGTATATATTGGATATTCGCCCTCTACCAGATGTAGGGTTGGTAAAGTTCTTTCCCAATCTTTAGGCATATGAGACAGGGGTGTACCCTGACACAGTAGAAGCTTGTTTATAGCTGCAAGGCATTAGCTGACAACATGTTTAGCACTTGGATTGGTGGGATCTAGTATCTTGCTAAATTAATAGTGTTTAATAGGAATTCTTTATTATCCTGAGATGTCAATTTCTATTAATAGCTTCTAAATTTTTTCCTATCTAGTATCATGAGATGGTAGTTCAGCTCTAGACTAGGACAAGGAATGGATGTTCCAGATACTAAGATAATGACATGATCCTACAAAGTCCAGTCTGTCCACAGTACTAAAATTCCAATCTGTCCACAAACTCCTTCAAGGAGTTTTTTTTGCAACCATACACAATCTTTTATGAGGAATTCTAAGTCACAGAAAATCCCCACATATTTCACCTGCTGTAGGAATGGTATGAAACAACAAATGGAGGCCATTGGATTTGCTTTTACCAGGGAAAATAGTGAACCCAAAACAATTTTACAATCTCAGAGGGATTATAGAATTCAATAACAGCATCAAGGATTAAAATGTTGCAGAGGTAATAGTTACTCCCACATCACAGTATATATTTATTGGAGTGTATAGTGGGTTGGACTAATATTGCTTGCATTCTAATGCTAATTTGGGTTCCCATAAACTTTCTCAAAGACGAGAGAGTTAGCATGTAAGGGACTGAGGGACCCTGTCCCCAGTTAAAAATGATTGGTAAATAAAGATAACAGCAACCAATAGTTGGGAGAAGAGACATAGGTGGGGTTGAGGTCTGCAGTGTTTGAGACCAAGAGAAGAGGGAAAGAAATGAAGAAGTATCCATGGAATAGAGAGGAATGTGCAGGAGTTGAGAAAGGAGATCTGTCATGAGCTAGGGACCAAGAAGGGGTGGCCAGGGGACTACTTAATTGGAGCTAAGAATAACTCAGATGAAACCTAGCAAGTAATAACTTCAGTTATGGAAAAGAGGTAGATTCTAACAATATGTAAAATAGGCAGCTGTCCAGCTATTGTGCTGTTTAAGGCATATTAAGGTAGTAAGGTGTAAAGGCTTTGTGTGTGTCTGTATCTTTTCATCCAGGAACATAAATGGTCTGTGGTTGGATGAAACCCTGTGCTGGGATTTTAAATTTTTTTCTACAGGCCTTTATAGAAAACAGAGAATTCCATGGTGAAAAATTCATTCATGGAAAATGACTGTTGACTATGACTAACTCAGTGAGGAAGTGTC
This sequence comes from Tokudaia tokunoshimensis, assembly GCA_036184795.1. Taxonomy (NCBI): domain Eukaryota; kingdom Metazoa; phylum Chordata; class Mammalia; order Rodentia; family Muridae; genus Tokudaia; species Tokudaia tokunoshimensis. The sequence continues at coordinate 79,206,403 of BTHU01000002.1, read as the reverse complement.
TACAATTGCACTTGATAAACCAGATGTGATTTCTCTTCTTGAACAGATTAGCATATCCCCTGATATGGAGCACATAGTGACCTCACCTGTGATTTCTAGAAGTATTTGTTCAAAAAGCCCACAAAAGCAATTTTATTTTTATTTGACAATGCCAGGAGTAAAATTTTACACTTCTATCTCAAAGTATATTAATTCTCCAGCCCTACATTATAAATTAGTTCAAAGGGATCTTGATCCATTTCCTCATCCTGAAGATATCATGCTAATCCACTATCTTGATGACGGTATGGTGCTTCAAAAGGTTACTAGAAAGTAGCCTCTTTGGAGGGCCTGTTGAAAAAAAAAACGCATGTACATTAGAAGATAGGAAAATAATTCCAACCAAAATTCAAGGGCTTTTTACCTCATTGAAATTTGTAGTGGTTGGATTGATGAACAGGGGGATCAGGGATGGGTTAGGAGATTTTTGTGCGGGAGGAACCAGGAAATGGGACAATATTTGAAATATAAATAATGAATACATCTAATAAAAAATGTATATACCCCTAAAAACTACCAAAGAACTCTTAAAACTGATAAACACCTTTAACATTGAAGCTGGATAAAATATATCAACTCAATAAAGAATCAAAACCCTCGCCAAGCAAGTGAAAGACCTGTATGACATGAACTTCAAGTCCCTGAGAAAGAAACTGAAGAAGATACTAGAAGATTACAGAAGAAAGATCTCCCAAGCTCATGGATCAGAAGGATTAACATAGCAAAAATTACCACCTTACAAAAAGAAAGCTAGAGGTACAATGCCATTCCTGTCAAAATTCCAACACTATTTTTAAAGACATTGAAATAACAATTCTCAATTTCATATAAAAATCAAACGATACTTAAGATAGTTAAAACTCGTCTATACTATAAAAGACTTCTGGAGGTCTCACCGTTGATGATATCAAGCTGTACTACAAAGAAATATGAATAAAAACTGCACGGTAGTGGTAAAGAAATAAACAGGTTGATTAATGGAATCAAACTGGAGACACAGAAATAAACCCACACACTTTGGAATATTTGATTTTTGACAAAGAATTCAAACATATACATTGAAAAAAAAGAAAGGAGTTGGGTCTGCCAGGCTCGGAGACAGACAGGCATAATATCACTTGGGTCTTGGGCGACTTGTGTGTACCCTGCTCCCAAGAGCTGGGCAGATCTGCAGTAACCAGCACGCCAGCTCTGCTGTGGGACTTCTGCCTGGCAGAGGGAGCCCCACACTGGGCGGGAGCCTACCAGCTTCCCTTTGGCGACTTCTGTTCTGGTAGACTGCACTGAAGAGACAGGTATCCAGGTTCTCCCCATTATAACATCACTTGGGACATGGCCTGTTGGGGCTTCTGTCTGCTCCCAAGAACGGGAAAGAGCTGTGGTCGTCTGGGCGCCAGATCTGCTGTAGACCATCCCCTCTGCAGGGTGACCTGCACCACCGAGAGAGTGCAGAATGCACTCCACCATCTTTGCTCCAGTGGCCAGGTAGTTGGGACTGCCAGGCTCGTAGACAGCAGGCATAATATCGCTTGGGTCTCGGGCGGCTTGTGTGTACCCTGCTCCCAAGAGCTGGGCAGATCTGCAGTAACCAGCACGCCAGCTCTGCTGTGGGACTTCTGCCTTGCAGAGGGACGCCCCCTCACCCCCACTCCGGGAGAGATCGCACACCCCTGCAGAGGGCAGGAGCCTACCAGCCTCCCTTTGGCGACCTCTGCTACAGGAATCCACTACGCTGAGCCTTTGGATGTGCAGGGACTCCCCAATATAACATCACTTGGGGCAAGGCACATCAGGGCTCCAAAGTCACTCAGGAGCAGGGCAGGCCCCAGAAATCGGTGCCAGGAGAATCCTGGTAATCCAGGGGGGCAGAAATAGCTTTGCAGGCTCACAGGAGGTCAAACCAACAGCCAGTGACAGCAGGACCAATTAACATCAGAGGTAACCAGATGGCAAAAGGCAAACGTAGGAACGTTACTAACAGAAATCAAAGTCATATGGCACCATCCGAACCCAACTCTCCAACAGCAGCAAGTCCTGGAGACCCCACAACACCCGAGAGACAAGATCGGGATTTAAAATCACTTCTCATGATGCTATTAGAGGATCACAAGAAGGACACAAATAAATCTAATAAAGAATGACAGGAGACCATGAATCAACGGTTAGAAGCCCTTACAAAGGAAACACAAAAATTGCTTAGAGAAATGCAGGAGAACATGGATCAAAAGATGGAGGCCCACAAGGAAGCAACACAAAAATCGCTTAAAGAAATGAATCAACGGGTAGATGCAATTTCAAAGGAATCACAAAAATTGCATAAAGAAATGCAGAAGAATATGGGTAACAGACGAGTGCCCATAGGGAGGCAACACAAAAATTGCTTAAAGAAATGAATCAACGGATAGATGCCCTTACAAAGGAAACACGAGAACTGCTTGAAGAATTGCAGGAGACGATGGATCAACAGATGGAATCCCATGAGGAGGAAACACAAAAATCGCTCAGAGAAATGCAGGAGAACTTGGGTCAACAGGCATAAATCCTGAAAAAGGTAATGCAAAAATACATTAAAGAAATACAGGAAAATACAAACAAACAAGTGAAGGATCTCAGCAAATCCATCCAGGATCTAAAAAAGGAAGTAGAAACAACTAAGAAATCACAAAGGGAGACAACTTTGGAGATAGAAAACCTTGGGAAGAAATCAAGAGTCATAGATGTAGACATCAACAATAGAATACAAGAGATGGGAGAAAGTATCTCAGGTGCTGAAGATACCATAGAAAGCATCGACTCAACAGTCAAAGAAAATGAAAAAAAAAAAAAACGTGTAACCCAAAACCTCCAGGAAATCCAGGACACAATGAGAAGACCAAACCTAAGGATTATAGGTATAGATGAGAGTGAAGATTTGCAACTTAAAAGGCCAGTAAACATCTTCAACAGAATTATCGAGGAAAACTTCCCTAACCTAAAGAAAGAAATGCCGATGAACGTACAAGAAGCCTACAGAACTCCAAACAGACTGGACCAGAACAGAAATACCTCCATCACATAATAATCAAAACACCAAATGTACTAAACAAAGAAAGAATATTAAAAGCAGTAAGAGAAAAGGGCCAAGTAACATACAAAGGAAGACTTATCCGAATCACATCAAACTTCTCACCAGAGACTATGAAAGCCAGAAGATCCTGGGCAGATCTCATGCAGACACTAAGAGAGCACAAATGCCAGCCGAGACTACTACACCCAGCAAAACTCTCAATCACCATAGATGGAGAGTCCAAGATATTCCATGATAAAATCAAATTTTCACAATATCTTTCCACAAACCTAGCCCTACAAAGGATAATAGGTGGAAACCGCCAATACAAGGAGAGAAACAATACCCGGGAAAAAGCGAGATAGTAACCTTCTTGCACCAAACCCAAAAGTAGATATCCTCTCAAACATAAAGATAGCATCAAGAATAGCAGGTGGCAATAGTCAATATTCCTAAATCTCTCTTAATATCAATGGTCTCAATTCCCCAATAAAAAGACATAGACTAACAGACTGGATACGTAAACAGGACCAAGCATTTTGCAGCATGCAGGAAACGCACCTCAGTGTCAAAGACAAACACTACCTCAGAGTAAAAGGCTGGAAAACAATTTTAAAAGCAAATGGTCCAAGGAAATGAGCCGGAGTAGCCATCCTAATATCAGATAAAACTGACTTTCAACCTAAAGTCATGGAAAAAGTCACAGAAGGACACTACATAATGATCAAAGGAAAAATCCACCAAGAAGAACTCTCAATTCTGAATATCTATGCTCCAAATGCAAGGGCACTCTCATTCATAAAAGAAAATTACTAAAGCTCAAAGCACACAACACTCCTCACACAATAATAATGCGTGACTTCAACACCCTGCTCTCTGAAATGGACTGTTCAGGAAAGCAGAAACTAAACAGGGACACAGTGAATCTAATTGAAGCCTTGGACCAAATGGAACAACAGATATATATAGAACATTTCATCCTATAGCTAAAGAATACACCTTCTTCTCTGCACCTCATGGTACCCTCTCCAAAATCGACCATATAATTGTCACAAATCATACCTCAACAGAAAAAAGAAGATAGAACTAATCCCATGCCTCCTATCAGATCACTATGGAATAAGGGTGGTCTTCAATGGCAACAAAAACAACAGAAAACCCACATACACATGGAGGCTTAACAATGCTCTACTCAATGATAACTTTGTCAAGAAGGAAATAAAGAAAGAAATCAAAGACTTTTTGAAATTTAACGAAAATGAAGGCACAACATACCCTAATTTGTGGGACACAATGAAAGCAGTGCTAAGAGGAAAATTCATAGCCCTGAGTGCCGCCAAAAAAAACGGGAGACAGCATACACTAACAGCTTAATGGCACACCTGAAAGCCCTGGAACAAAAAGAAGCCAATACACCAAAGAGGAGTAGAAGGCAGGACATCATCAAACTCAGGGCTGAAATCAATCAAGTAGAAACAAATAAAACCATACAAAGAATCAACAAAACGAGGAGTTGGTTCTTTGAAAAAATCAACAAGATAGATAAGTCCTTAGCCAGACTAACCAGAGGGCACAGAGACAGTATCCAAATTAATAAAATCAGAAATGAAAAGGGAGAGCTAACAACAGAAACTGAGTAAATTCAAAAAATCATCAGATCCTACTACAAAAACCTGTATTCAACACAACTAGAAAATCTCGGGAAAAAGGACAATTTCCTAGACAGATACCAAATACCAAATTTAAATCAGGATCAAATAGACCATCTAAACCGTCCTATAACCCTTGAAGAAATAGAAGTCGTCATTGGAAGTCTTCCAACAAAAAAAAGCAGAGGTCTAGATGGTTTTAGTGCAGAATTCTATCAGACCTTCAAGGAATACCAAACACCAATGCTCTTCAAACTGTTCCACAAAATAAAAACAGAAGGAACACTACCCAACTCGTTCTATGAAGCCACAATTACACTAAGACCAAAAGAACACAAAGATCCGACAAAGAAAGAGAATCTCAGGCCAATCACTCTTTTGAATATTGATGCAAAAATACTCAATAAAATTCTTGTCAACTGAATCCAAGAACACATCAAAACGATAATTCACTATGATCAAGTAGGCTTCATCCCAGGGATGCAGGGATGGTTCAATATAAGGAAATCCATCAATGTAATCCACTACATAAACAATCTCAAAGAAAAAAATCACATGGTCATCTCATTAGATGCTGAGAAAGCATTTGACAAAATTCAGCATCCTTTCATGCTAAAGGTCTTGGAAAAATCAGGAATACGAGGCCCATATCTAAACATAGTAAAAGCAATTTACAGCAAATCGGTAGCCAGCATCAATCTAAATGGAGAGAAACTTGAAGCAATTCCACTAAAATAAGGGACTAGACAAGGCTGCCCTCTCTCTCCCTATCTTTTGAATATAGTACTTGAAGTTCTAGCTAGAGAAATTAGACAACAAAAAGAGTTCAAAGGGATACAAATTGAAAAGGAAGAAGTCAAACTATCACTATTTGCAGACGATATGATAGTATACTTAAGCGACCCAAAGAACTCCACCAGAGAACTCCTACAGCTGATAAATGACTTTAGCAAAGTGGCCGGATATAAAATCAACTCGAGCAAGTCAGTAGCCTTCCTATACTCAAAGGATAAGCAGGCTGAGAAAGAAGTAAGAGAAAATGATACCCTTCTTGATAGCCACAAACCATATAAAGTATCTTGGCGTGACTCTAACCAAAGAAGTGAAAGATCTGTATGACAAGAACTTCAAGTCTCTGAAGAAAGAAATTGAAGAAGACCTCAGAAGATGGAAAAATCTGCCATGCTCATGGATTTGCAGGATTAATATAGTAAAAATGACCATCTTACCAAAAGCAATATACAGATTCAATGCAATCCCCATCAAAATCCCAACTCAATTCTTCATAGAGTTAGAAAGAGCAAATCAAAAATTCAACTGGAATAACAGAAAACCCAGGATACCTAAAACTATTCTCAAGAGTAAAAGAACCTCTGGGGGAATCAGTATCCCGGACCTCAAGCTGTACTACAGAGCAATAGTGTTAAAAACCGCATGATATTCGTACAGGGACAGGCATGTAGATCAATGGAACAGAATTGAAAACCCAGTAATGAATCCACACTCCTATGGTCACTTGATCTTTGACAAAGGAGCTAAAACCATCCAGTGGAAAAAAGATAGCCTTTTCTTTTTTTTTTTTTCTTTTTTCTTTAATTTTATTTTTTTTAATTTACATTCTAAATCATTTCCCCTTTCCTGTTTCCTCCCTCCCGAAAGTTCCATAAGCCCCCTTCCCTCCCTCTTTTCTCCATTCAACCCCCTCTCTTACTCTGTCCTGGCGTTCCCCTACATCCAGTCTTTCCAGGACCAGGGGTCTCTCCTTCCATCTTCTAAGAAATCTATTGATATGCGGATTGTGTCTAGGGTATTCCGAGATTCTGGGTCAATATCCCCTTATCAGTGACTGCATACCATGTGTGTTCTTTTGTGATTGGGTTACCTCACTAAGGATGATATTTTCAAGATCTGACCATTTGCCTAGGAATTTTGTGAATTCATTGTTTTTAATTGCAGAGTAGTATTCCATTGTGTAGATATACCACATTTTCTGAATCCATTCCTCCGTTGAGGGACATCTGGGTTCTTTCCAGCTTCTGGCTATTATAAATAAGGCTGCTATGAACATAGTGGAGCATGTGTCCTTATTGCATGCAGGTAAAGCCTCTGGGTATATGCCCAGGAGTGGTATAGCCGGATCCTCCGGGAGTGTCATGCCCAGTTTTCTGAGGAACCGCCAGACTGCTTTCCAGAGTGGTTGTACCAGCTTGCAATTCCACCAGCAGTGGAGGAGTGTTCCTCTTTCTCCACATCCTCGCCAACAACTGCTGTCTCCTGTGTTTTTGATCTTAGCCATCCTGACTGGTGTGAGATGGAATCTCAGGGTTGTTTTGATTTGCATTTCCCTAATGACTAAGGATGATGAACATCTCTTTAGGTGCTTCTCAGCCATTAGATATTCTTCAGGTGAGAACTCTGTTTAGCTCTGTACCCCATTTTTTAATAGGGTTACTTGCCTCTCTGGAGTTTAACTCTTGAGTTCTTTGTATATATTGGATATTAGCCCTCTGTCGGATGTAAGGTTGGTAAAGATCATTTCCCAGTTAGTTGGTTGCCGCTTTGTCTTTGTGACAGTGTCTTTTGCCTTGCAAAAACTTTGTAATTTAATGTGGTCCCATTTGTCTATTCTTGTTCTTAGAGCATAAGCTATTGGAGTTCTGTTCAGGAAATTCTCCCCTGTGCCCATATGTTCAAGGTTCTTCCCTAGTTTCCCTTCTATTAGTTTCAGTGTGTCTGGTTTTATGTGGAGATCTTTGATCCACTTAGAATTGAGCTTAGTGCAAGGAGATAAGAATGGGTCAATTTGCATTCTTCTGCATGTTGACCTCCAGCTGAGCCAGCACCATTTGTTGAAAAGGCTATCTTTTTTCCACTGGATGGTTTTAGCTCCTTTGTCAAAGATCAAGTGACCATAGGAGTGTGGATTCATTTCTGGGTCTTCAATTCTGTTCCATTGATCTACATGTCTGTTACTGTGGCAATACCATGCGGTTTTTAACACTATTGCTCTGTAGTACAGCTTGAGGTCCGGGATACTGATTCCCCCAGAGGTTCTTTTACTCTTGAGAATAGTTTTAGCTATTCTGGGTTTTCTGTTATTCCAGATAAATTTTTGAATTGCTCTTTCTAAATCTATGAAGAATTGAGTTGGGATATTGATGGGGATTGCATTGAATCTGTGTATTACTTTTGGTAAGATGCTCATTTTTACTATATTAATCCTGCAAATCCATGAGCATGGCAGATTTTTCCATCTTCTGAGGTCTTCAATTTCTTTCTTCAGAGACTTGAAGTTCTTGTCATACAGATCTTTCACTTGTTTGGTTAGAGTCACGCCAAGATACTTAATATGGTTTGTGGTTATCGTGAAGGGTATTATTTCTCTTACTTCTTTCTCAGCCTGCTTATCCTTTGAGTATAGGAAGGCTTCTGACTTGCTTGAGTTGATTTTATATCCGGCCACTTTGCTGAAGTCATTTATCAGCTGTAGGAGTTCTCTGGTGGAGTTCTTTGGGTCACTTAAGTATACTATCATATCGTCTGCAAATAGTGATAGTTTGACTTCTTCCTTTCCAATTTTTAACCCTTTGACCTCTTTTTGTTGTCTAATTGCTCTAGCTAGAACTTCAAGTACTATATTGAAGATATGGAGAGAGAGGGCAGCCTTGTCTAGTCCCTGATTTTAGTGGGATTGCTTCAAGTTTCTCTCCATTTAGATTGATGCTGGCTATCGGTTTGCTGTAAATTGCTTTTACTATGTTTAGATATGGGCCTTGAATTCCTGATCTTTCCAAGACCTTTAGCATGAAAGGATGGTGAATTTTGTCAAATGCTTTCTCAGCATCGAATGAGATGACCATGTGGTTTTTTTCTTTGAGATTGTTTATGTAGTTGATTACATTGATGGATTTCCTTATATTGAACCATCCCTGCATCCCTGGGATGAAGCCTACTTGATCGTGGTCAAAGATCGTTTTGATGTGTTCTTGGATTCGGTTGGCAAGAATTTTATTGAGTATTTTTGCATCGATATTCATAAGAGAGTTTGGCCTGAGTTTCTCTTTCTTTGTCGGATCTTTGTGTTCTTTTGGTATTAGTGTAATTGTGGCTTCATAGAACAAGTTGGGTAGTGTTCCTTCTGTTTCTATTTTGTGGAACAGTTTGAAGAGTATTGGTGTTAGGTCTTCTTTGAAGGTCTGAAAGAATTCTGCACTAAAACCATCTGGACCTGTGCTTTTTTTGGTTGGAAGACTTCCAATGACAACTTCTATTTCTTCAGGGGTTATAGGACAGTTTAGATGGTCCATTTGATCCTGACTTAATTTTGGTATTTGGTACCTGTCAAGGAAATTGTCCATTTCCTCAAGATTTTCTAGTTGTGTTGAATACAGGTTTTTGTAGTAGGATCTGATGATTTTTTGAATTTCCTCAGTTTCTGTTGTTATCTCTCCCTTTTCGTTTCTGATTTTATTAATTTGGATACTACCTCTGTGCCCTCTGGTTAGTCTGGCTAAGGGCTTATCTATCTTGTTAATTTTCTCAAAGAACCAACTCCTCTGGTGCTGGCTCAACTGGATGTCATCATGCAGAAGAATGCAAATTGACCCATTCTTACCCCTTGCACGAAGCTCAATTCCAAGTGGATCAAGGACCTCCACATAAAACCAGACACACTGAAAGTAATAGAAAGGAAACTAGGAAAGAACCTTGAACATATGAGCACAGGGGAGAATTTCCTGAATAGAACTCCAATAGCTTATGCTCTAAGATCAAGAATTGACAAATGGGACCTCATTAAGTTACAAAGTTTTTGCAAGGCAGAAGACACTGTCAAAAAGACAAAGCAGCAACCAACTAACTGGCAAATGATCTTTTTCAACCCTACATCCGACAGAGGGCTAATATCAAAGATATACAAAGAACTCAAGAATTTAAACTCCAGAGAGTCAAGTAACCCTATTAAAAAATGGGATACAGAGCTAAACAAAGAGTTCTCACCTGAAGAATATCTAATGGCTGAGAAGCACCTAAAGAGATGTTCATCATCCTTAGTCATTAGGGAAATGCAAATCAAAACAACCCTGAGATTCCATCTCACACCTGTCAGACTGGCTAAGATCAAAAACACGAGAGACAGCAGTTGTTGGCGAGGATGTAGAGAAAGAGGAACACTCCTCCACTGCTGGTGGAATTGCAAGCTGGTACAACCACTCTGGAAAGCAGTCTGGCGGTTCCTCAGAAAACTGGGCAGGACACTCCCAGAGGATCTGGCTATACCACTCCTGGGCATATACCCAGAGGCTTTACCTGCATGCAATAAGGACACATGCTCCACTATGTTCATAGCAGCCTTATTTATAATAGCCAGAAGCTGGAAAGGAACCAGATGTCCCTCAACGGAGGAATGGATTCAGAAGATGTGGTATATCTGCACAATGGAATATTACTCTGCAATTAAAAACAATGAATTCACGAAATTCCTAGGCAAATCGTCAAAATTTGAAAATATCATCCTTAGTGAGGTAACCCAATCACAAAAGAACACACATGGTATGCAGTCACTGATAAGGGGATATTAACCCAGAATCTCAGAATACCCTAGACATAATTCACATATCAATAGATTTCTAAGAAGATGGAAGGAGAGACCCCTGGTCCTGGAAAGACTGGATGTAGGGGAATGCCTGGACAGAGAAGCGAGAGGGGGTTGAATGGGGAAAAGATGGAGGGAAGGGGGCTTATGGGACTTTTGGTGAGGGAGGAAACGGGAAAGGGGAAATGATTTTGAATGTAAATAAAAAAAAACTTAGAAAATAAAATTTAAAAAAAAAAGAAATAAATGAAAGCATGTTCAATAAGTTGTGCTAGGCTAACTGAATTTCTGCCTGCCGAAAAATGAAAATAGATTCATATTTATCTCTCTGCCTAAAACTGAAGTCCACATGAATCAAAGACATCAACATCAATCTGAGTGCACTAAATCTAATAAAAGAGAAAGAAAGATAGGAATATCCTTGAACTCATTTTCAGGAGACAAATTCCTGAACACAATGCCAATAATTCAGGCACTAAGATCAACAATTAATAAATGGGACCACAGGAAATTGAAAACTTATGTAATTCAAAGGAAACCATCAGTAGGACAAAATGGCAGCCTGCATATTGTGAAAACATCTTTTCCATATCTATATCCCACAGAGGGCTAATATCCAAAAGGTATTAAAAAAAAAGCCTAAAAACCTAAGAAGCTAGACACCAACACACCAAATAACACAATTATAAGATGGAGAACAAAGATAAAGTGAATTCTCAAGAAAGGAAATTCTAATAGTTGAGACGCCTTTAAAGAAGTGTTCAAATTCCTTACAAATCAGAGAAATACAAATCAAATGTCGCTGAGATGCTACCTCATACTTACCTGAATGGCTAATGTAAAAAAACTAAAGCAAGGGCATATGCTAATGAGGATGTGAAGCATATGGGTTATCCTCCATCACTGATGAGAATTAAAACTTGTACATCCACTCTGGATATCAATCTGGTGTTATTTCTCTCACCCGTCTGTCCTTTCTATTCCACCTCCAGCCTTCATTCCTGGTGAACCTGGTTCTAAATGCCTACAGTCAAGGACCTGAGACAAGATAGGCCAGGGACTGAGGAGAAAATCAAAACTAGTGCTTTTGTACTAGAATGTAGCAATAAATAAATAAAATAAAATAAATAAAATGACACCTAATGACACTCTACTAGGCTCAGGTATCTGAGTCTTGCTAAATCATCATCATAGAAGCTTCTTCTATCAGCAAATGGGAAGAGATACAAAGACCCACAGCAGGAAAATATTCAGAGAGTGAGAGAACATTAGGCACTCAGTCCTATATTGGATGTCTCCATTAAATTCTTTTGCTCAGGGCCCAGTGAACTTGGTGAAAGAGGTGCTAGAAAGACTACAATAGACAGGAGGGATGGAGAACACCAAGTAAACAAGGCCATCTAAATACCACAAAATGGACACATATAAACTCAGGGACTGTGGCAGCATGCCCAGGGACTGCACAGATTGCACCTGATAGTGTCCTAGAGTAGAAATAGATAAAGTCCCTCCTTAACCCAAAAACTATCTTCCGCTAACCCAGTTGCAAATGAAATATTTGTTTTCTACAAGAGTATCTCACTTGGGGAAACAAATTACTTTGCCCTGCAGAAAATAACCAAAACAAAGTGAACTCAATTAAATATTTACAATTCCTTTGCATAAATGAATATAAAATTAACTCAAACAAATTCTCAATTGAGGAAACTTGAATGACTCTAAAGCACCTAAAGAAATGTTCAGCATCCTTAATTATCAGGGAAATGTAAATCAAAATAACCCTGAGGTTCCACCTCACACCATTCAGAATGGCTCAGGGGACAGCAGATGCTAGAGAGGATGTGGGGAAAGGGGAACACTTCTCCATTGTTGGTAGGATTGCAAGTTGGTAAAACTACTCTGGATATCATTTTGGTCGTTCCTCAGAAAATTAAACGTGAACACCCAGCTATACCACTCCTGGGCATATACCCAGAAGATGCTCCAACATGCAATAAGGACACATGCTCCACTATGTTTGTAGAAGCCTTATTTATAATAGCCAGGATCTGGAAAGAACCCAGATGTCCTACAACAGAGGAATGGATACAGAAATTGTGACACACACGCACACACACACACACACACACACACAAACACAATGGAGTACTAATCAGCTATTAAAAACAATGAATTCATGAAATTCTTAGGCAAATGGATGGAACTAGAAAGTGTCATCCTGAGCGAGGTAACCCAATCACAAAAGAACACACACGGTATTCACTCACTGATAATTGGATGTTAGCCCAAAACTCAAAATAAACAAGATACCTTCATAGACCACAGGAAGCTTAAGAAGAAGGAGGACTGAATTGGGGGTGTCTTGTTTCCTTTGAGAAAGGGAACAAAATACTCACAGGAGCAAAAAAGGAGACAAGTGTGGAGCAGAGACTGAAGGAAAGACCATGTAGAGACTGCCCTACCTGGGGATTCATCCTATAAACAGTCAGCAAACCCTGACAATTTTATGGAAGACAAGAAGCGCATACCAAAGAAGCATGTCATGGTTGTCACTGGTGGGGCCCTGTCAGAGCCTTACACATACATAGGCAGATGCTAACAGCCAACCATTGGACTGGGAGTGGGTTCCCCAATGGAGGAGTTGGAGGGCAGTCTGGAGGAGCTGAAGGCGTTTGCAGCCGCATGGGAAGAAAAACGATGTCAGCCACCGAGATAACCCAGGACTCCCAGGGTATAAACCATCAACCCAGGGGTACACATGGTTCCAGCCAAAAATGTGGCAGAGGAATGCTTTGTCAGGCATCAGTAGGAGGAGTAATCCTTGGGCCAGTGAAGGCTCAATAGAGGCCCAAAAAATGGAAATCGAGGGGTGGGGAGGTGCGAGTGGGTCAGGTGGAGGGGCATATACTTGGAGGCAGGGTGTGGGAGGAGGGGTTGAGGGGTGTCAGAGAGGTGGGAAACCGGAAAAAGTTTAACCACTTGAAATGTAAATGAAGATTATATTTTAAAAAAGGGAAAAAAGAATATATCTAATAAAACTTAAAATTCAAGAAAAGAAAGTTTCATATGAGACTAGTTATATAATTGTGGTAACAAATGGAAAACATATATTTACATTAGCTTTTTTGATCTTGAGAAAGTTGAATTAATAAACAGAATTAAAGCTATGATTATAAGTAAACTTTATTAGTGAGTGTAGATTAAAATTGTTTCAAAGATAAGGCTTACAAAGAAACTATTAGTGAGGAGCTTCTTTTGAATAACCTCAGTATCAAGGACACTTTTATGAGAAAGTAAAAAGGAAAGAGAATTCATATGGAAAGAGCAATGTATGTTGTACAATGAACTTAAGAAGTTTATAGGACTTGGCATCAGTAATGTCAAAAGAACATATGTATGTAATACCACAAACTTTATGTGAATCATATGTAGAATGTCACTTTGATACTTGAACAATAGAAATTTAAGAAGATATTGTAATTAGAAAAAGAATAATTACTGGGGCTACACCAGCATAGCACATATGGTCATTAGAAACTGCAGTTCCAGGTGAACCGATGATCTCTTCTGATCTCTGTGCATATCAGGAATGCACACATGCATACATGCTGGTACGACCTTAGTACATATAAATTAAAATAAGTGACTAATTTTTAGAGAAAAAAATCATTTTTTATAAAATCTAGTGGCACTTGGCATGCAAATTTTTTAGTGTACTGATTATTCTCTTATCAGATCTGATTTGTACTAAAGGAGTAATTGTGGGATAAACATATATCACAAACTGCTGAACAGTCAGGATGACTGGGTCATAACTCCACAACAGGATTGAGGTGAATGAGATGATGAAGTCCAGCCAGTATAAGACCACAAAGAAAACTACAAGAAGCAAGATGGCCTGGGTGGCCCTTTTCTCAGGGGATGCTCTCAGGTAGCTGATGCTATGAAGATACTTGCATTGACTCTGATGCCTACGCAAGATAATCACCATGTATGTACTTGTGACTAGCATGACTCCTACAATAAACACATCTCTGGATATTGTCACTGTTAAAATAAATCCCCTGATGATGTAGTTCATGGGGAAGATTGAGCAGGATTTATTGATCTTCCTCTGGTGGGTTCCACTCATATTGGTAAAATCAGCTACATAGAAGAACCACCTACTACTAAATGACAAATTGAAAAACCAAAGACAGAAAAAAGCACAGATGATGTGTTTTTTTACTTTATGCTTAAATTTTGCCAGCAAAGAGGTACTGGGACTGATTGTGATAGCCTGGGATACACTCAAGAGGCAGGTGGTACAGACAGAGAGGCCTCTCATCACTCTGTTTATGTAAAACATTGCCTTACATTTGAAGTCATTCCCAAATTTTAGTGAATCTAATATGCCTGTAAACAAAGATTCTCCTCCAGTGAGGATCAACATCATGTGAATGAAGGTCAGTTGACAGGAGATCAGGTCCGTGGGCTTAGATGTGTTACAGAGGATTATGAAAGCATAGAACAAAAGGAGAAAAATGTTTGGTAGGAGTCCAAGTCTAGCATGGATATAAAGGACATTCTCTAGTGAGGACATAAGTAGAGAGTATATTCACCATAAGAGCATAGTAGAACTGTAATTCATATATCTGGAAAAAACAGTGTATATGTGAAACATGAGATCCATTGAACAGAGTATCCATATCATCATTCTATTTTCTCTACTAATTTATCATTAACTTGTCTCTTCATCTTCTGATATTACAGAATGTAAATCACAGCCTACATTTCTATATACTATCCATGTATTCCTGGATATACATATTATAGATAATAAATGCCTTCATAGTCATATCTGTACAGAATGAACACTCTGTGTCATACACCTTAGTCTATTGCCTTAGTATCCAATTGTATTGATTTCAGTTGTCTCACTGGATAGTTAATACCTAAAACAGTAGTGTTGAGTAGAGAATATTAATCACATACATGTAACTGAACAAAATATATATTGGCTTGGAAAAAATGACAAAAGCAATATAAAATATCAGGTAATTCTTTCTCATATTCCATAATTTTACTATGCTCTATGCATATTTTGACACATATTTTGACACTATGCAAATGTGATAATTTGATGTTATTACAGAAATAATTCATGATTATCTTACTGTTTTATTCACCAAAAGTACTATCTCAATTAATCCTTTTTGATGTTTTTTTTTCTCCATGACATTTTACATTCTCAGATTTAGAACTGAAGACACAGATACATTGGCAGACCAGTAGAGTACTTTCTACATCCTGTTAATTATGTATTATAGTTATAAATGGTCCTAGATGGATTCTAGTTCACTTCCCACCACATTAAAATTTTGTGATCTCCAATTTAGGATTAAAGAACTAATCCCAGTTATCAAGACAAACACTACTTTTCTTTCCTTTCTGTGGAGTAGAAAAGTAAATCACTAACAATATGATTCCTTATGACTTTTTCTAGACATCTATGTTGTTATTTTACCTAACTACCCTCTTCTTGTGTTTATACTCACACCTTTATTTAGAACCCATCTATTTTCCCATTTCTCTATTTGATTGTGTCCTCCTATCCCTCTTTACCTTCTTCTCCAGTTTTTCTTTATGTACCTTCCTTCTTCCTACTAGTTAGCAATGTCTTTCCCATTACCTTGATCAGATACATGTATCCTGCTATTCTGCTGACTATAGCTTTAACACTCACCCCAATGGTCTGGTTTTGCTTTCCTGGTTTCCATAATTTCTACAGATTACATAAACACCTGATGATGGGGAGCTAGGAACCTCCAAGAAGAGAGAACATGTAACATTAAGGAAAACACTATTTCCCACACATTATGATGAACATTTATTGCTGAAGTGACCACATGATGATTCTGTTTGGGAATTCCTGTATGAAATTCCTTTCCATACAGTCAAAAACAAGGTTGCAAGTCCTATCATATATTACCAGGACCCAGAATTTTTTTTACAGTTTCACTCAACAGTCTTACCTTTGATACTTATATAAGTTACTTGCTCTGGTTACCAGGATCAATTTAGTATTGAATTGATTTAATTCAGTACTTTTATATTCCAAATATAGGGACACACACAGGCATGCATGTGTACAAATAATGCAGAAGTTAGTGGAAGAGACCATCCTATAATGCCAACTTGAAGATGATATGGTAAATCACACATTTTATGTTTATATGACTTTTGGTGCTAAAATGCTTAACCTAGTAAAGGAATGGATTCATCTCAATTGCCAGAGTCAATCATCTAGTTCTCTCATTAACACACATTTCCCATAGCTACACACTGATATTCTGTGTGCAGAAAAGCTTTGGGATTAAGGCTGCAGAGATTAAATGGTGGATAAGGGCACTTTTAGCTCTTGCAAATGACGAGTGTTAGATTCTCAGCAATGACATGAAGTTTCATGACCGTCTGTGACTCTAGTTTTGGGGAATCCATTGCTTGTGACATGGAATGTTGGTGGTACACATAAATTCAAGTAAGCAAAAGAATCATGTATGCAAGATAAAATAAATAATGTTTAAATAATTATATAAAACACAAGAATAATATTTAACTCTAGCCCTGCTCTAGAACTTTAAAGAAGATTAGTCATATACTAATTTTAAAATTACAAATGACCAAAAGTTATATGTCTAATAATTTTGTATTACTTTTGCTTATACAATTTATTAATATAATAATATAATATGAGTAAACTAAAAGATGATAAGTTGAATGATAGTAAACTGAACTATTTCTCCTTTTCATAAAGATATGTTCTTCAAAGACTCTTTTCACATCCATTGCTTTGTAAATGTTTATCTGATACAGAAAATGACACATCTACTAATTGATCAAGTGGCATCTTTCTCTGGAGTTCACTGAAGCTGAGAGTGGACCAGAAAGGTCATAGCTACCATGACTACAGAATTGTTAACATATGCATCCACTGAGACAATTCACTGATTGAATTTGAAAAAGAGTTGCAGTGCTAGGGACCTTCACAATAGTTTAAATTGTAACATTTATTTGTAAGTACTAAAACCCAAAGTGTGTCCATAAACATTCATAAGAGTAGAAATGCTATCACTTCTAAATTAACACAGAATGAAAAACAAAGCAGTGCGCACACAAGTGTCTCAAAAGATGTGCAATAAGGGACCAAGAGCTGCTCTCTACTTAGCTCTACATTTTTAAAGAAAGATCACTTTACCTCCTCACTTACACAGTATTTGATTTTGAAACAGTTTTCATTTATGAATTTATGATGAGATTTGTCTTCTGCTTTGTGGAGATTTATTTATGTAAGGGTCACATAAACATAATATATGACAGGTATCAATTTTATTTTATGCTTTACAGCAATTAGTGAGTAATGACCTAAAACCTATATGACTGCCCAGAGAGAACCTAAAGTGAGTACATGACTTTCAGGTGACAAGATACATGGTGTTGACTGATGTACTGTCCTGTGTCAACAACAAGAATAAGTCTTCAGGAATATTAGGAGATGAAGAGATTAGCCACCCAAACTAGCTCTATCGGACCTTTCTGAAATAGATAATGACAGCAAAAATACTGATCACTTCTTATTACAGTATTAATTCATAGCTATTACCTGATACTCTTAAATAACTAAAATGGGCAAATTGTTCATTGGAAATTGAGTTCACTGCACATATTACAGTAAGCTTACACACACTGACTAGAATATTACAACTTCACACAGATGATCCAGTGCCTTGAGATGAAGCAACAGAAGCCCAGGTGTCACTTCAGAGACTATGTGGAAGTAGTCATACTCAGAACTTCATCACAAGTAGTATGGCATAATTTTGTGAAAGATATGATAATATTCACTGGAAATTTGTGTGTGTGTGTGTGTGTACACATGTGCATTTGCGTGTATGTGTACGTGTGCATGTGTGAAATTATTGAACTACTGAAACGAAGAATAGGGCAATGATATAATGTGGACCAGGTCTGCTAACATGAGTACCTTAATATCAACTGATTGAAAAACTCAAAGTTATATAGCATATGTTAGTGAAATAAAATAGACTGTAAGGGAAATGGAGTATGGGTTCTCTGTCCGATTGACTTGATTTAATGCATTGGGCCTGCCTAGTGTACCTCTGTAGACATTTCATATGAATTACCAAAAAGAAAATAAAAAAAGTAACAATTGCAAACATATTTTCAAGTATTATCATTTGGTTATTTTAGTATTGATACTATGTGGCCAGTGACATAATGACATTAACTAGCAGTATTTTGCTCCATAAAATTGTACAATAGCAACTGTATTTTGTATTAGAGGAAACTTTGGGAGATTTGATATTAAATAATTTTATATTGTTTGAGAATTACAAATACTTTTTTAACCACTTATGAAGACTTTACTCAAAAAATAGCAGTAGCAATATTAAAAGTTTAAATTTAGGAAACTTAAATTATTAAAACTGAATTCATTTTCATTGAAACACTCAATTATCTACTGCAGTTTATACAGTTCACCTGTATGTAAGGTTAACTTTACATGGATTTAATAAATAAGTGACATGAGATTTTCAGATATTTTAAAATACACAGAAAATATTTACTTTATTAGAAATCTTTGCAAAAGAATAAGCAAATCCCTTAAAATTTTTAGAGAAATTATTATACAAAATGAAAAATATCTTCTAATTTCTTAAGCCTTGAGTTGAATCTTTCCTAATTATTCTCACGTACATGAAAATTATCAAACTAGAAATTATTGATAGACACTAAATTAATTAATATTTCTTGTATATCCCTAGCTTTAGTTTCATTATATTAAACTCATATAGTCAGTTATGTGGATAAAGAAGCTAAATGAGAAAATACAAAGTACAATTTAAATGTAAGTTAATACTATAAATGTTCTCCTACATACCAATAAATGTGTGTTCTTTGTTTCAACCCTCTAAGGTTATTTCAGTGTTTTGTTAAAGGAATTGAAAACTAACACAATTAGTAATTGGCATTCACAGAGTACACACTCAGGAGAATAGTCTGTCAGATTTGATCTCTAAAATATTGCATCAGGAACAACTTTTTACATGTACATTCATTGTAAAAATAATGAGTTTCATGACATGTTCATTCAAAATGTAATAACCATTGATGAACTTCACCCTGTAGCCTTTCCTTCCTCTCCCTCCCCCCCCTCTCTCTCTCAATCATTCTGCTAGGTCCCTGTATATATACATACATATATACATATGATCACAGTGAGTGAAATCTCTGTTGTTTTATAAATGGTTACAGCTGATAACTTCATGTCTACAAGCATCTATTGAATGATTACTATACAGTATTGCTCAAAAGTAATATTCTAAGCAGAGACTTTTCTAATCATTTTTTACAGAATATTGTTTCCTTCTACCACCTACTTACAGCTCTCACTATATTGAAGAGAAAAAGAAACACTCACCAAGCTTTGCCTTTGACAAACATCCTCGTAGAATTAGGCCCTCAGACACAGTTATAAGAAAGAAATGTCATCAGCTCATCTCCCTATAGTCACATAATTATCACATCATCTGGAGAAGGCAGTTCTGATATTGAGGTTGTTATAAGTTGGTACTATCAAAAAGAAAAGTGAACTTTCCTAGTTTCACAAAAACAATGGTATGGAAAGAGGTGAGATCTAGTTTCCCATGTGTGAGCTGTTCTCTCCAAGGCATATGTGTCTGTGTGGATTAACAGATCCCCATACTTTGGAACACAACAAAGTAACAATAACATTATTTCTCTTAAAAGAAGTAGAAAACATTTTATATTCCCAAGGTATTCTACCTGATTCCTGCTTATTCCATACTTACTTAATAGCGGCTTCATTAGCTCCCTAGAAAAGAGCAGTTCTTGTGATAAAATTAAGGAAATGTTACCTTCTCCAAGCACACTTAAGAAAAGTAATCTTTCTTACATAACACACAGAAGTGAGGTACTGTGACTGCATTATCACAGTCACAGAAAGTGTACTGTGTGGCAGGGATATATCTCAGTGAAAATACATGACTAGAAAGTTTTGTTTATCTGGGAGGTCATGCATAAGTCAAACCTTCAAGATATTGGCATAGGTGAGGGAAAATGGTTTCAAATCAATGGCAAACACAAGAGCTTCAATAAAATCATAAAAGAAACCAGCCCAAAGAGTCACCCTTATCCCCGCAGGAAGCACAGGGAAAACACAGAAAAGACAAAAGCAGAATAAAAATTTTCTATGCATCTTATAGACAAAACAGTAAGTATACAGAACTAAAAACTGGATTGAAAACTCTGAGAGAAATACTGCAAGGCACAAATAAAGAAAACTCTTTAAATGGAAAAATGAACTTTCCTAATTACAGCAAAATGTTGGAGTAGGAACTGCTGATTTTTCTAGGAAAACTTTTAAAGCCAGAAGAGCCTACTGCAATACATCCCAAAAGCTAAATGACAGCCAACTAAAATGATATAGTGAGCAAAACTACTGCCATGATTAAGAAAAAAGTAATTTTCCAGAACATAGACAGCCAAAACAAATTTTATACTCAACAAACTAATCAAAAGGTAACAGAAGAAGCATTATTTTGGACTGAAGGGAGGAATGAGTATAACAGAGAGATGTGGAAAAATATGAAGCCATAATAACTATGACACAAAGTACCACTGAGAACAAAACACAAAAAATCAACCTCATGCCAACCATAACTAATGCACACATATACATAACACTTTAATAAAAATGGTCTCAATTCTCCACTCAAAAGTCAAAGACTGACTGAATGGATCAAGAGTAAATTTAGATTTATCTGCTGCTTCTAAGAAACCCATCTTTTGCCCTACCTTAATGTGAATGGATAGTAAAATTATTCCAATCGAACCAGGAAGAAATCAGATATCACTACTCTAACATTTGGAAAATTAGTATTTGAACGTTTAAATCTGAACAGATTTATTTGTTACTAATCAAGGGATTTATTGACCAAGAACACATTGACATCCTAAACAAATATGTACCAGGGACACACGATTTCATAGAAAAGAAAATTTACAACTGTATTGAAAGATGCAGATTAACATAAATCCATTAATATTAGGTGATTTCAGTAACCAACAGGAATTGTGTACTAGGGCTGTAAACTTTTGGAATCAGGAATTATATTTCCTCTTGGGAATTCATGAAAAGTTTTCTCCCTTTCTCCCCCTCCCCCTCTTCCTCTCCCTCTGTTCCTTTCCCCCATCTCCCTCCCTTCATTTCTCCTCTCTCATATTCTCTTTCTCACTTTTTCCCTGTCTGCCTCTTTCTGTATTTCTTTTGTAGTAAATCTCCAAATCCCAATAATCCCATGTGCAAAGAACACATAACTCTTTTTACCTCTTAGCCCTGCTTTCATTGTGTCTTATAAGTTTTGATATGTTGTGTCTTCATTTTCATTAAATTCAAAAAAATCTTTAACTTGTTCCTTTATTTCTTCCCTGAGCAAGTTATCATTGAGTTATCATTGCGATAGCTGTTCAGCTTCCAAATGCATGTGTGCTTTCTGTTTTTGTCGTTGTTTAAGACCAGCCTTAGTCCATGGTGATCTGATAGAATGCACGGGATTATTTCAATCTTCTTGTATTGGTTGAGGCTTGTTTTGTGTCAGATTATATGGTCAATTTTGAAGAAGGTACTGTGAAGTGCTGAGAAGGTATATTCTTTTGTTTTAGGGTTAAATATTCTGTAGATATCTGTTAAGTCCACTTGGTTCCTAGCTTCCATTGGTTTCAATGTTTCTCTGTTTAGTATCTGTTTCCATGTTTCTATCCATTGATGAGAGTGGGGTGTTATAGTATCCTATTATTGTTGTGTGAGTTTCAGTGTGTGCTTTGAGCTTCAGGAATGTTTCTTTCACAAATGTGGGTACCCTTGCATTTGGGGCATAGATGTTCAGAATTGAGAGTTACTCTTGATGTATTTTTTTTCCTTTGATGAGTATATACTGTCCTTCCCAATCTTTTATAATAACTTCTGGTTGAAAGTCTATTTTATTGGGTAGTAGAATTGCTACTCCAGCTTGTTTCTTGGGATCATTTGTCCAGAAATTTTTTTCAGTCTTTTACTTTGAGGTAGTGCATGTCTTTGTCACTGAGGTGTATTTCCTGTATGCAACAAAATTCTGATTCCTGTTTACATATCCACCCTGGTAGTCTATTTCTTTTTATTGGGGAATCGAGTCCCTTGATGTTGAGAGATATTAAGGACCAATGATTGTTGTTTCCTGTTATTTTTGTTGTTAGAGAGAGTTATGCTTCTGTGGTTCTCTTCTTTTAGGATTCTTGAGAGATTAGTTTTTGGCTTTTTCTTGGGTGTAGTGTCCCTTCTCGTGTTGGAAGTTTTCCTTCTATTATCCTCTGTAGGGTTGGATTGGTGGAAAGATATTGTTTAAATTTGGTTTTGTCATGGAATATCTTGGTTTCTTTCTCTATGGTAATTGAGAATTTTACTGGGTATAGTAGGCTGAGCTGGCATTTTTGTTCTCTTAGGGTCTGCATGAAATCTGCCCAAGATCTTCTGGCTTTTAGAGTCTCCTTTGGAAAGTCTTGTATAATTCTGATGGGTCTCCCTTCATATGTACTTGACATTTATCCCTTACAGCTTTCACTATTCTTTCTTTGTTCTGTGCATTTAGTGTTTTAATTATTATATAGCAGGAGAAATCATTTTTCTGGTCCCATCTGTTTGGTGTTTTGTAGGCTTCTTGTATGTTTATGAGCATCTCATTTTTAGGTTAAGGAGGTTTTTGGTGAAGATATTTCCTGACCCTTTGGCTTGGGAAACTTCACCCTCTTCTATACCTCTTATTCTTAGGTTTAGTCTTTTCATTGTGTACTGGATTTCTTTAATATTTTGAGTTAGGAGATTTTTGCTTTTTTGTATTCTCTTTGACTGTTGTGTCAATGTCATCTATGATATCTTCTATGCCTGAGATTCTTTCATCTATCTCTTGTATTCTGTTGGTGATTCTTGCATTTGTTATTCCAGAACTCTTTCCTAGCTTTCCTATCTCCTGGGTTGTCTCTCTTTCTGTTTTCTTAATGTTTCTATTTCTATTTTTAGATACTGGATGACTTTGCTCAATTCCTTCACCTGTTTGATTGTGTTTTTCTATATTTCTTTAAAAGATTTATGTGTTTGCTCTTTAAGGGCTTCTACCTTGTGTTCTCCTGTATTTCTTTAAGGGATTTATTTATGTCATTTTAAAAGTCCTCTATCATCTTTATGAGATGGGATATTAGATCTGAATCTTGCTTTACAGGTGTGTTGGGATATCCAAAACGTTATGGGATGGATGTGATGGGAGAATTGGGTTCACATATTATCAATTAGCATTGATTTCAGTTGCTTATGGTCTTGTCCTTGCCTCTCTTCCTCTGGTTGTTTCTAACACTAATCACCCTTGCTGCCACTGACTGGAACCTTTCTCTCTTGTGAGCCTGTTTGTGTTAGAACTCCTGGAAGTCCAGCTGACTCTGTGACCCTGTAAATCTGGAATCCTGTGATCCTGAGATCCTAAGTGGGGCAGAGCTCTTGGGAGTCAAACTGCCTCTGGGATCCTGAGTTCATGTTATGTCAGAGCTCCTAGGAGTGAAACTTTCTCTGGGTATTGCAGGAGAGGGTGGGGAGTCAAAGCCCTGGGCTCACCATGGGCACAGGTGCAAGCTAGAAGGAACTCATGCCTCTGGCTGGGTAAGGGTTCTTGCATTGCTGGATCTTGGGGATCCCAGTTACTCCAGGTGTTGGGACAGATGTTGTGGTCCCATCTGTGCTCCTGGGTATGTCAGAGCACCTAGGAGCTCCTTTGGGTGTTTTAGTAGTGGATGGTCTTAAAACTTTATGTTGTTGTAATTCTGATATTGTAGCATCTACCTTATATTGATGTTCCAGCTTTCATAAATTGTCCTCTGCACTCTGTTTCCAAATTTTCTCTCTATCTCTTTGCTATTTAGTCTGATCTATGAAATTCTGCATCCTTTTTTTTTCTAGCATTTTTTCCAGTGCCTGTCTCCAACCTTCATTTTCCTCTTTCTGTTGTTTATCTTGATTTATAGAATCTTGAACCTTTACTTCTAGTGTTCCCTCTGGCCATATTGCCAAGTCTTAAGTTTATCTCTGTGTTACTCAGTCTAGTCTATGAACTTCTGAAATTTGTTTTCTGGCATCTCTTCCATCTTCTGTCTCCGACCTTTATTTTCCTTTTTCTGTTGTTTATTTTGAGCTATAAAATCCTGTGCCTTCAGTTTTCGTGTTTCCTCTAATCCTTTTTCTAAGGCATGGAGTACTTTATCTAGGGCCCTGTCTCTTGAGAAGGCAAAGTAAATCAAGAGAATACATACTGCAGTACAGGTAAATGACCAGTGTCCATTTCCTTTAAAACCATCCCTATCAAACCATTCAAAATATTATCCCATAAAGCCCAAAAGTCATTTATTGTGCTTCTCCTCTTTAAGTATCAAAAATTATATACATACATATAAATATATATGTATATATACATATATATTCAATGTTTGACTGTTAGTAACTGATCATGAGCCCTTTGTACCTTTGTCTCCCTCTGCTGTTCAATAAAGAACACTTCAGTCCTCTCAGATTCTTTCATTCACAGGGAGGGGCTGTCTGTAGAAAGACCTGCATGATTCTGAACCAGCTTGCTTGTCTTTTGTTTGGGTTGCAGCTGGCATCAGGTGGTGCATGCTGATCTCAGGTAGCCTGCAGCACAAGCAGAAGGGAGAGCCAGTCTAGGTGTCTGTGTCCTGTGTAGACATACAGGATATATGGGGGAGTGAAAACAGAAAGGCTCTCTCAGGTGTAGATGCCCTGATCAGTTCATGTGTCTGTCTGAAAAGTACCTCACAGGCAGTTGTGCTCCAGGGACCGCTGTCCCTCCCTGGGAGTACTAAACATCACTGCCCAAGTCCAGCTCCAGGATGTAGTGCTGCCCCTGGTCTTAGCTGTCTGCCTGATCTTGGGGAGGGAGCCTCTCTGCAGTTCTCTGTAGGCTCTTCAGACCAAATAAGCTTTCAATCCACACACTTCTATGGCCTAGATTTCTGCCTTAGCATGTTTGTGGGGGTGAGGAGAAGAGCAGTGAAATTTATCTCAGGTTAGTTGGGTTCTAACTGATGAGTGCCGACATGTTCTGGTAAATCTCCAATCCCAATAAGCCCATGCAAAGAACATACACCTCAGTTATAATATTTATAAGCTAAACATTTAGATTGGGCAGATATAACACTACACTACACTATTCCTCAGGTATGGGATCCCTTGCTACTTGTGTCTCCTCTAGGCCATGTAGTTCTGCTCTATCCTCCTTCCACCTCCTCCTTTTCCATCTTCCTCTCTCTCCTCCATCTCTTCATACCTCCCCCACCTTCCTCTCACTCTCTCTAAAACTCCCAGCCCCACCTTTTTCTTCCACTGCCCAATCACAGGATCTAGCTTTTATTTGACCAGTTAAAACTGAGAGAATGTTCACCTGAAATCACTTGAGTATGTGATATACTCCTCATTGGGACAGTCCCTCTTGAGGAAGCATAATTAGCATCAAAATACAAACAGCACCAGAGCTATCTACAACATATCTCTCTCTTTGCAGCAGAGATCCTAAAATAAACTATAAAAATGGAAACAGAGAGGGCTATAGATGGGTGTGAAATGAACAAAATCTGGTCTTGGTTCTAACATTTACTTTCTGGAGTCTGGGTAACTGGAGATCATGTTAGAGAGTCTAGAATTACAGACAGGCACTCAGAAGTACTGTTTTACAGTAAGCATGAAAGAGAGTAAGCTATGTATTGAAATGGCTCAATTAGCCACTACACTCAAAACTAACATGGAAATATTACATATCTACTCAAAGAGTGAATGTAGATCCATGTTCTGGATAGCGTTATGTCAACTTGACACTAGTTAAAGTCTTGTGACAGTAGTAAACCGCAATTAAAAGATTGACTCCAAAAGATGTAGCTGTATTCAAGCCTGTAGGGTTTTTTATTTTTAGTGATTTATGGGGAAGATCCGACTCATTGGAGGTGGTGTTATTCCTGGGATGGGTCCTGATTTCTAAAAGGAAGCAGGCTAAACAATTGAAGAAGACAACAAGGAGCACCCTTCCATTAGCTTCTGTGTTGGTTCCTACGTCAAGGTCCATGCCCTGTTTGAATTTCTGTACTGACTTTTGCCAATAATGGACTAAAATATTGTAGTGTAAACCAAATAAATCATTTACTCCCCTGCTTGCTTATGATCGTGATGTTCATCACAGCAATAACATTCTTAACAAAGTTACATTGGTATCAGAATATTTGGATATTTGTTTGAGAGATACCATGTACTTTGAAAAGGATCATAGATGCAATTTGAACTTTTAGGTTCGAAAAGCCATTGATTGCTAAGATCTCAGTGGACTGTTTCATAGAGGCTTGGAAGCTGATACTGTTGAGATCAGTACAGAAGATGGAGACCTGGATTGCAAAGTTTTAGAAGGAAGTTTATAAAAACTCTATCATGTCATTTGTTGTTGAATTAAGATTCTGTGCTTCTGGTTAGCTAGGGCTTAACAACACGCTAGAAGTACAAAAGTGGAACCTTTGTTTTGCTGAAATTTTGGATTCTTGTCCACAATTCAGAAGCTGAGAAATTAATGGAGATTAGGAAGGGACCAGTATAGTTGAGGTGAAATCTTGGAAATGTTTTCTGACACACAGAAACACACAGTTTTTCTACACAGCTAAGGATGTACCTTGGGCTTACAGCCAAAGTTGATACTGTAAGAGTCACCCAGATAGTGGTATATTTGAATGTCTGAATGGGTCATGTAGAGCAACTGAATCCTGGCATTGCTTTAATATGTCTCAGATTGGTAAGTTGGTATTTCTGGAACAGTTGCTCCTCAGGGCCTTGAGGAGGAGGATTGCAGATGAAGAGGTACCTGACAGAGTGTCTAAGGCAAATGAGGTCTTGGCAGGGTAGAGGATGCTATGAGATTTGTATACTCAATTTGAAATCCAAAGTAAGAGTATGGTATCAAGAATTAGCTGAAGTGTTTATCAAAAAGATGACCTATTGAGACAGATATTTGAAGGCTTGAGATCCCTTGGTTTAGTGTGGATAAAAGGCTTTAAAACATCAGGATATTTGGAATATTTCCGTGGATTCACTGTTTAAAATCTAATTTTCTTGCAAAAACTTTGTAATTTAATGAGGTCCCATTTGTCTATTCTTGATCTTAGAGCATAAGCTATTGGAGTTCTGTTCAGGAAATTCTCCCCTGTGCCCATATGTTCAAGGTTCTTCCCTAGTTTCCCTTCTATTAGTTTCAGTGTGTCTGGTTTTATGTGGAGATCTTTGATCCACTTAGAATTGAGCTTAGTGCAAGGAGATAAGAATGGGTCAATTTGCATTCTTCTGCATGTTGACCTCCAGCTGAGCCAGCACCATTTGTTGAAAAGGCTATCTTTTTTCCACTGGATGGTTTTAGCTCCTTTGTCAAAGATCAAGTGACCATAGGAGTGTGGATTCATTTCTGGGTCTTCAATTCTGTTCCATTGATCTACATGTCTGTCACTGTACCAATACCGTGCGGTTTTTAACACTATTGCTCTGTAGTACAGCTTGAGGTCCAGGATACTGATTCCCCCAGAGGTTCTTTTACTCTTGAGAATAGTTTTAGCTATCCTGGGTTTTCTGTTATTCCAGATGAATTTTTGAATTGCTCTTTCTAACTCTATGAAGAATTGAGTTGGGATTTTGATGGGGATTGCATTGAATCTGTGTATTACTTTTGGTAAGATGCTCATTTTTACTATATTAATCCTGCCAATCCATGAGCATGGCAGATTTTTCCATCTTCTGAGGTCTTCTTCAATTTCTCTCTTCAGAGACTTGAAGTTCTTGTCATACAGATCTTTCACTTGTTTGGTTAGAGTCACGCCAAGATATTTAATATGGTTTGTGGCTATTGTGAAGGGTATTATTTCTCTTACTTCTTTCTCAGCCTGCTTATCCTTTGAGTATAGGAAGGCTTCTGACTTGCTTGAGTTGATTTTATATCTGGCCACTTTGCTGAAGTCGTTTATCAGCTGTAGGAGTTCTCTGGTGAAGTTCTTTGGGTCGCTTAAGTATACTATCATATCGTCTGCAAATAGTGATAGTTTGACTTCTTCCTTTCCAATTTGCATCCCTTTGACCTCTTTTTGTTGTCTAATTGCTCTAGCTAGAACTTCAAGTACTATATTGAAAAGATATGGAGAGAGAGGGCAGCCTTGTCTAGTCCCTGATTTTAGTGGGATTGCTTCAAGTTTCTCTCCATTTAAATTGATGCTGGCTACCGGTTTGCTGTAAATTGCTTTTACTATGTTTAGATATGGGCCTTGAATTCCTGATCTTTCCAAGACCTTTAGCATGAAAGGATGCTGAATTTTGTCAAATGCTTTCTCAGCATCTAATGAGATGACCATGTGTTTTTTTTCTTTGAGATTGTTTATGTAGTAGATTACATTGATGGATTTCCTTATATTGAACCATCCCTGCATCCCTGGGATGAAGCCTACTTGATCGTGGTGAATGATCGTTTTGATGTATTCTTGGATTCGGTTGGCAAGAATTTTATTGAGTATTTTTGCATCGATACTGTCAAAAAGACAAAGCGGCAACCAACTAACTGGGAAATGATCTTTACCAACCTTACATCCGACAGAGGTCTAATATCCAATATATACAAAGAACTCAAGAAGTTAAACTCCAGAGAGGCAAGTAACCCTATTAAAAAATGGGGTACAGAGCTAAACAAAGTGTTCTCACCTGAAGAATATCTAATGGCTGAGAAGCACCTAAAGAGATGTTCATCATCCTTAGTCATTAGGGAAATGCAAATCAAAACAACCCTGAGATTCCATCTCACACCAGTCAGGATGGCTAAGATCAAAAACACAGGAGACAGCAGTTGTTGGCGAGGATGTGGAGAAAGAGGAACACTCCTCCACTGCTGGTGGAATTGCAAGCTGGTACAACCACTCTGGAAAGCAGTCTGGGGGTTCCTCAGAAAACGGGGCATGACACTCCCGGAGGATCCGGCTATACCACTCCTGGGCATATACCCAGAGGCTTTACCTGCATGCAATAAGGACACATGCTCCACTATGTTCATAGCAGCCTTATTTATAATAGCCAGAAGCTGGAAAGAACCCAGATGTCCCTCAACGGAGGAATGGATTCAGAAGATGTGGTATGTCTACACAATGGAATACTACTCTGCAATTAAAAACAATGAATTCACGAAATTCCTAGGCAAATGGTCAGATCTTGAAAATATCATCCTTAGTGAGGTAACCCAATCACAAAAGAACACACATGGTATGCAGTCACTGATAAGGGGATATTGACCCAGAATCTCGGAATACCCTAGACACAATCCGCATATCAATAGATTTCTAAGAAGATGGAAGGAGAGACCCCTGGTCCTGGAAAGACTGGATGTAGGTGAACGCCAGGACAGAGAAACGAGAGGGGGTTGAATGGAGAAAAGAGGGAGGGAAGGGGGCTTATGGGACTTTCGGGGAGGGAGGAAACGGGAAAGGGGAAATGATTTTGAATGTAAATTAAAAAAAATAAAATAAAATAAAATAATTAAAAAAAATCTAATTTTCACCTTCTGGTCTGCACCTCTACACAGGTTAGATCTGTGTGCCAGCTCATCTCCTTCATATCACAGCCCTCATGTATCCCAGGATATCTGCCACATTCAGAAAGATAGGTGAGACACCTGCCCTAATACTAATGCCTGCTGTGACCTCCACAGAGCCCACCATATCTGGGATCTCTTCCACTCTGCCTGAGCCCCACAGTCCTTTTAGTCTGAAACTTTATCTGCAACTAGGAAACATCCTGCCGCTGTACCACAAAGTCTGCCTTTCTTCTGTGGTCTACCCTAACCAGGGACACAGGAGGATTGCTCTAACCAGAAACACAGGAGGTCTACTATAACCAGGGACACATGAGCTCCCCACTGCCAACCAGAAACAGTACCACCTACCTCCCAGAAGGCTCACTATAAGCCAGGTCACAGAATTCTACCTGCCTGCAAGGAAGCTGGCCCAGTCAGAGACACCCAGGGCAGTTTGATCCAGAGATAGCCACATCACCAGATGCTTTTACAAAAGCATAAGCAACAGAAGCAAATACATTTTGGCATCATCAGAACCCAATTCTCCACTACAGCATGCCCTGGATACACCAACACACCTGAAAATCAGAAAGCTGACTTGAAATCCCATCTTATATATACATGATAGAGGCCACTAAGGAGGCTATAAATAACTCCCTTAAAGAAATACAGGAAAACAAAGGCAAACTGGTGGAAACCCTAAAAGAAGAAAGTAAGAAATCCCTTAAGGAAATACAGGAAAATATAATAAAGTTGGTGAAGAAATTGAACAAAATATTACAAGACATAAAGTTGAAAAAAATAAAACAATAAGGAAAATGCAAATGGATGCAACTCTGGAGATGGAGAATCTAGGAAAGAGATCAGAATATACAGATGAAAAACTTACCACCAGAATACAAGAGATAGAAGATAGAATCTCAGGAATAAAAGATACCATAGATGATATTGAACCATTTGTCAAAGAAAACACACACAAAAAAGCTCCTAACAAAAAACATCCAGATAATTCAGAACACAATAAAAAGACCAAACCTAAATATTATAGGAATAGAAGAGGGTGATGATTACCAGTTCAAAGAACAAGAAAACATCTTCAATAAAACCATAGAAGAAAACTTCCCTAACCTAGAGAAAAAGGTGGACATACATGTACAAGAAGCCTACAAAACACCAATAGTTTATAAAGAAAGAAAATTCTCATGTCATATAATAATCAAAACTCTAAATGGACAGAATAAACAATGAATATTAAAAGTGGTGAGAGGAAAAGACTAAGTAACATATAAAAACAGACCTATCAGAATTACACTGGACTTCTCAAAAGAGACTCTAAAAGCCAGAAGATATTGGACAGATATCATCCAGACCCTAAGAGAACACAAATGCCAGCCAAGACTACTGAAGCAGCAAAACTATCAATCAGCATAAATGAAGAAAACAAGATGTTCTATGACAAAACCAAATTTAAACAATATTTTTTCTTCTAATGTACTACTACGGAGGATACTAGAAGGACAACTATTAACACAAGGAGTATAAGTACACTCAAGAAAACATATGAACTTAATCATCTCACAACAAACCAAAAAGAAGAGAATTACACACAGATAATACCACATTTAACAACAAAAATAACAGAAGCAAATTATCATTGGTTTTTAATATCTCTCAACATCAATGAACTCAATTCCCTAATAAAAAGACTCAGGGTAGCAGAGTAGATATGTTAACAAGATCCAGCATTTTGCTCCATACAAGAAACACACCTCAGTGACAAAGACAGACACTGCATCAGAGTAATGAGCTGGAAAAAAGTTTCTCAAGAAAATAGTCCTAAGAATAAAGCTGATTTAGTCATTTTGATATACAATGAAATAAACTTTCAATCAAAAGTTATCAAAAGAGATGGAGAAGAACACTTCATATTCACCAAAGAAAACACAATTCTAAACAGCTAGGCCTCAAATCCAAGGGTACCCACATTTGTAAAAGAAACTTAATAAAGCTCCAAACACACATTGACCCTCATAAAATAATACTGGAAGACTTACTCTCAACCCCATACTTTCACCAATAGACAGATCACTGAAACAGAAACTAAACAGAGACACAGTGAAAATAACAGAAGTTATGAACCAAATTGAATTAACAAAAATCTACAGAATATTCACCTTAAAACAAAAGAATATATCTTTTTCTCAGCTCCTCCTGGAACCTTCTTCAAAACTGATCACGTAATTGAACCCAAAAAAAGCTTTGACCCATAGAGGAAGACTGAAATTATACCAAGCGTACTATCAGATCACCACAGACTGAGGCTGGACTTCAATTACAACAAAAACTAAAGAAACCCCACATACTCATGAAAGATGAACAACTCTCTTATCAATAACTTTGTCAGGGAATAAATAAAAAAATTAAAGAATTTCTAGAATTCAACAAAAATGAAACCATAGCCCAAACTAATGGGACATGATGAAAACAGTATTATGAGGAAAACTCATAGTAATGAGTGCCTTCATAAAGAAATGGGGGTGATCCTATACTATCGACTTAACAGCACATCTGAAAGCTCTAGAACAAAAATAAACAAACACACCCAAGATGAGTAGACAGCAGAAAATAATCAAACTCAGGGATGATATCAACAATTAAAAAATTAAAAAATTAAAAAAGAAAACTCTACAAAGAATCAACAAAATGAAGAGCTGGCTCTTTGAGAAAAATCAACAAGACAAACAAACCCTTAGCCATATTAAGTAAAGGGTACAAAGACAGACGTTATCAAAATTAATAAAATGACAAATGAAAATGGAGACATAATAATAGAACCTGAGAATTCTATCTTACAACAAAACCTATACTAAACAAACTGGAAAATCTAGATGAAATGGATGCTTTTCTATACTGACACCAGTTACCAAAATTAAATCAAGATCAGATAAACTATTTAAACAGTCCCATAACCCCAAGGAAAAAGAAGCAGTCATTAAAAAATCTTCCAACCAAAAAAGAAAAAAGCCCAACATAAAACTCAAATGCTTGCTGACAAGAGCCTGATATAGCCGTTTCCTGAGAGGCTCTGCCAGAGCCTGACAAATACAGATGTGGATGTTCACAGTCAACCGTTGGACTGAACAAGGGAACCCCAATGGAGTAGTTAGAGAAAGGACTGAAAGAGCTGAAGTTGTTTGCAACCAATAGGAAGAACAGCAATATTAACCAACCAGATCACCCAGAACTTCCAATGACTAAACCACCAACCAGAGTATACATGGAGTGACCCATGACTTCAGCTGCATAAGTAGCAGAGGATTTCCCTATCTGGCATCAATGGGAGAGGAGGCTCTTGAACATGAGAGGGCTTGACACCCCAGTGTAGGGGAATACCAGGATAGTAAAGTGAGAGTGGGTGGGTGAGTAGGAGAGGACCCTCATAAAAGCGAGGGGTGGTGGTGGAAATGGGGGTTTCTGGAGGGGAAACTGGGAAAGGGGATAAAATTTGAAATGTAAATAAATAACATATCCAATAAAAAAATCACATGATCATCTCATTAGATGCTGAAAAAGCCTTTGACAAAATACAAAACCCTTTCATGTTTTAAGTCTTGGAGAGATTTATGCCTCATACCTAAATATAATAAAAGCAAATATAACAAACACTAAACATCAAATTCAATGAAGAGAAACTAGAAGCAGTACCACTAAAATCAGGAACAAGACAAGGCTGTCCACTCTTTCCCTACCAATTTAATATATGACTTGAAGTTCTATCTGGAGCATTTAGACAAAAGTAGGTCATGGGACACAAATTGGAAAGGAAGATTGTCATAGTATCAGTATTTGCAGATGATATGATAGTATACATAAGTGATTACCCAAATTATACCACTAAAAGAAAATTTCAGTAAAGTAGATGGATACAAAACTAACTCAAATGAATCATTAGCCTTCCTTTATACAAATTATAAAGGGGCTGAGAATTTAGGGAAACCACTTCCTTCCCAATAGCCACACATAATATAAAATATCTTGTTGTTACTCTTACAAATCAAAAGAATGATCTGTATTAAAAGAACTTTATGTCCCTGAAGAAAGAAGTTGAAGATTTCAGAAGATAAAAAGATCTTCCATGCTCATGGGATTGGTAGGATTAACAGTGAAAATGACCAAAAGCAACCTACAGATTTAATGCAATCTCCATCAATATTTCAAAACAATTTTTCACATACATTGAAGAAGCAATTCTCAATTTTATATGGGAAAACAAAACACCAGGACAGCCAAACAATTTTCAACAATGAAAGATCTTTTAGAGGAATCAAGATCCTGATCTCAAGCTGTACTACAGAGCAATAGTGATAAAAACCACATGGTAGTAGTACATAGACAGACAGGTAGATCAGTGATGTAGAACAGAATATCCAGAACTCAACTCACATACCTATGGTCACGGGATCTTTGAAAAAGAAGCCAAAACCATACACTGGGAAAAAAATGGCATATTCAAAAAATTGTGCTGGCTTAAGAGGAGGTCAGCATGTAGAAGAATGCAAATTGACCTGTTGTTTTCTCCTTGTACAAAGCTCAAGTCCATATCGATCAAGGACTTCCACATAAAACCAGATACACTGAATATAATAGAATAGGAAGTGGGGAAGATCCTCAGACACATAGGGCACAGGGGAAATTCTAAACAGAACACCAATGGTTCAGGTTCTAAGATCAATTGACAAATGAAATTTTTGAACATGAAAAGTTTCTGTAAATGAGACTTTTCATTTACCAATAGGACAAAATGGCAATCTACAGATTTGGAAATGATCTTTACCAACTCTACATCTGATAGAGGGCTAATATCCAAAATATACAAAGAACACAAGAAGTTAAACTCCAGAAAACTAAATAACCCAATTAGAAAATGGGGCATAATACTAAACAGAGAATTCTTAACTGAGGAATCTCTAATGACCAAGAAGAACCTAAAGAAATCTTCAACATCATTATTCATCAGGGAAATGCAAATCAAAATGACCATGAGATTCCACCTTATACCAATCAGTATGGATAACATCAAAAATGCAGGTGACAGCAGATGCTGGTGAGGATGTGGAGAAATGGGAAAATTCCTGCATTGCTGGTGGGATAGTAAGCTGGTATAACTATTCTTCAAATCAATCTGGTGTTTCCTCAGAAAACTGGAAATAGTTGTACCTGAAGATCCAGCTATACTACTACTGGGCATATACCCAAAAGATGCTCCAACCTATAACAAGGACATGTGTTATGATATCAGGCTTATTTATAGTAGCCAGAAATTGGTAACAACCAGGTTGTGGCTCAACTGCAGAATGGATACAGAAAATATGATACATTTACAAAATGGAAAACTACTCAGCTATTAAAAACGATTATTTCACAAAATTTGCAGGCAAATGGATGTAACTATAAAACGTCATTCTGAGTGTGATAATCCATACCCAAAAGTACATATATGTGATATACTCACCGATAAATACATATTAGTCCAAAAGCTCAGAATACCCATGATACAGCTCACAGATCATATGAAGTTTAACAAGATGGAAGGCCAAAATGTAGATGCTTCAATCCCACTAAGAATGGGGAACAAAAGAATCATGGGAGGCAAAGAGAGGGAGGGCCTGTATCAGTGGGGAGTGGAAAAAGGGAGCAGGATCATGTATGTGGTGGGGGAGCAGTAGAGAAGCATAGAGGGCCAGGAGAACGTGTAGAAATATGCAGCTTCTTGGGATATGAGCTTGGGAGACCATCTAGAAGGTCCCAGAGGTCCAGGATGTGAGAACCTCCCAGGACTAAATGGGGGTGACCTTAACCCTTAACCAAAATGCCCAACAGTGGGCAAATGGAACCTGAAGAGACTATCTTCAGTAGATAAACAGGGTCCTCAGGGGAGTAATTTGGTCACCAACCCACCCTCAAAATTTCTGAGCCAGAAATGTTCTTGTTTAAAAGAACTACAAGAACAAAAGAGAAGAAACTGAAGGAAATGCTGTCCAGCGAAATGCTCAACTTGGGATCCATGTCATAGTGAGACATGTGGGTTATTTCTAGCTTCTGGCTATTATGAATAAGGCTGCTATAAACATACTGGGGCATGTGTCTTTGCAGTGTGGTGGAGAAACATTTGGGTATATGACCAATAGTAGTTTTTCTGGGTCTTCCAGTATAACTATTTGCAATTTTCTCAAGGACTGCCAGATTGAGGGGTTGTACCAGTTTGCAATACCACCAGCAATGTGGGAGTGTTCTCATTTCTCCACATCCTCACCAGCATCTGTCACTTGAGATTTTGATCTTAACTGTTTGATTGGTATAAGGTAGAATCTCATGTTCACTTTGATTTGCATTTCCCTGATGACTAAAGACATTGAACACTTCTTCAAGTGCTTCTTTGCCATTCGATAGTCCCCTGTTGAGAATTCTCTGTTTAGTTCTATTCCCCATTTTTAACTGGGATACTTGGTGTGTTGGTGTCTAATTTCTTAAGCTTTTTATAAGTTTTGGATAAGAGCCCTTTGTTGTATGGAGGGTTGGTGACGATCTTTTTGCAATCTGTAGGCTACCACCACTTTTGTTCTATTTATGGTGCCCTTTGTTTACAGAAACATTTCAGTTTTATGAGGTCCTATTTATTAATTGTTGATATTAGTGCCTGAGCCATACAGGTTTTGTTCAGGAAGTTTTTTCCTGAACCAATGAGTTCATGGCTATTTCCCACCTTCTCTTTTATTAGATATTGTGTATCCAGGTTTATGTTGAGGTCTGTGATGCACTTAGACTTGAGTTTTGTGCAAGGTAATAATTATGGATCTATTTGAATTCTGCAACATGCAGACATTCAGTTAGTCCACCACCATTTATTGAAGATACTTTGCTTTTCCATTGCATGGTTTCAGCTTCATTGCCAAATATCAAGTATCCATGGTTGTGTGAGTTTATTACTGGGTCTTTAATTTGATTCTATTGATTAACCTGTCTGTTTCTATAAAACTATGATGCACTTTTTATTGCTATTGCTCTGTAGTACATCTTGAAATCATTGATGGTGATACCTCCAGAAGTTCTTTTATTGTACAGAATAGTTTGAGAATAATCTGAATCTATAGGCTGTCCCTGAGACCTGGCAAGGGGGAGACTCCCAGGAGTCAATGCAGCTGACCTTAGCCAAGATGCCCAATAGTTGGAACATGCAGACTGAAAAGGCAACTATCTGTAACCAGGCAGGGCCTCAGAGAATATCAATCCACCCATAAACTTCAACCCAAAATTTCTCCCATCTAAAAGAAATGCAGGGACAAAAATGGAGCACAGACTGGCAGAATGGCCAATCAACATCCAGCCAAATTGAGGCTTATCCCATGGACAACCACTACTACCTGACACTATTAATGATACCCCATTATGTTTACAGACAGAAGTCTAGCATAACTGTTCTCTGAAAGCCTCTAACCAGCAGCAAACAGAAACAGGTGCAGATACCTACAGTCAAACATTGAATAGATGCCAGGGACTCTTATGGAAGTGTTTGGAGGAAGGACAGAAGACTGAAGGGGATGGGAACCTCACAAGAAGAACAACATTGTCAACTATCCTGGACCCCTGGTAGCTCTCAGACACTGAGCAAACCAAAGAATATACATGTGCTAGACAGAGGCCCCTGGTATATATGTCACAGAGGGCAATTTTGTCCAGCCTCATCAGAAGAGGATACACATAATCTTGCAGACACATGATGCAACAGAGTGAGGGGATACCTGGGGATTTCACTCTCTTAGAGGCAAAGTGGAGGAGATAGGAGGGAGGGACTCTGTGAGGTGATGACAGGGAGGCGCAGCATTTAGGATGTAAATAATAAAATAAACAGATAAGAAATTTCACACCAAAAAATAATATCACAGAAAAAATGAGATTTGTCAGAAAAACTATTAATATATCTTTAATATAAAAATACAGTGATGCAACCAGAGAAACAGAAAATTCTAACTAATAAATAAAATATATTTCAGTGAAGACTAATCACTGACTATCACCAAATATGATGACCATTAATAAATATGAAAAATTCTTGTGATATAACCTAGTTAAAAATACCTTAAGTATCCCAGTAGTTCTAATACATTGCCAAGAAAAATACTGAAGACATTTCTATAGAATGAAGGTTCTGTTTTCATTAGAACCACAAAAAGTGGTTTTGCTTTTTTAAGTTTAAGTGGCTGATATTGAAATTGAATCTGAAGTTTCAAATATTGAAATACAGTAAAATCCCTGACCCTATTAATGATACTCTGTTGTAATTGTAGACAGGAGTCAAGTATAACTGTCATCTGAGAAGTTATACATATCAGATAACAGAAACAGAAGCAGATACCATAGCTAAACATCAAACTGAGGTTGTTGACTCTTATGGAAGAGTTAGGGGAAGGATTGAAGACTCTGAAGGGGATAGAAACTCAAAAGAAAGATGATGAGAGTCAGTTAACCTGGATCCTTGGCCGCTCTCAGAGACTGAACAACCAACCAAAGAGAAATACATGGGATGGACTGATGTCCTCTAGACCATATGGCTGCCTTGTCTGGCCTCAGAGAGAACAGATGATCCTAACCCTGAAGAGACTTGATGTTCCAGGGTAGGGAGATACCTGGGGGGTTCCACCCTCTCACTAGGGAAGAGGAGAAGGTATGGGAAGATGAACTCTGTGAGGGAAGGACTAGAAGAGGGGACAAACTTTGTGATGTAAATCAATAAAGAAATATTTTTTCTTTCTTTTATTTATTCTTTAATTTTTTATTATTCTTTTTACAATTTTCAGGGAGAAAAAGAAAAGGGACATTTGAAATGTAAATAAAGAAAATAGTAAAAAAAATAGTATAGTTGTACTAAGGCTACAAGTTTTTTAGCACCTTGATTATTCTCTTATCAGAACCGAATAGTACCAAAGGAGTAATTATGGGATATGCATACATCACAAACTTCTGAACAGTCAGGATGACAGGGCTGTACATCCATAACAGGGCTGAGGTGAATGAAATGATGAAGTCCACACAGTACACAACCACAAAAAGAGCCACCGCCAGCAAGATGATCTGGGTGGCTCTTTTCTCAGGGAATGCTCTCAGGTGGCTGAAGTTACAAAGATGCTTGCATTGACTCTGATATCTGCAGAAGATAATCACTATGCATGTGCTTATAGTCAGCATGACTCCTACAAGAAATATATCTCTGGATATTGTCACTTAATTAATTAACTTAATTGTCAAAATTAATTCCCTGATGATGTATGTAGTTCATGGGGAAGAATGATCAGGATTTTGAAACCTTCATCTGGTTAGTCTCACATTGGTAAAACCACCAACTTACAAGATCAGGTTACTACTGACAGGTAAATTGAAAGACCAAATATAAAAGAAAGGATAAATTATGTATTTTTTTAGGTTATGCTTAAATCTTGCCGACAAAGAGGTATTGTGGCTGATTATAACAGCCTGGAACATATTCAGGAGGCAGGTAATGCAGAGAGAGGGGCCTCTTATCATCCTCTTTGTGCAAAAAGTTGCCTTACATTTGAAGTCATTTTCAACATTCAACTCAAATATGTCTGCAGGCCAAAAATTCTCTCCAGCAAGGAGTATCGTTACATGAACAAAGGTCAGTTGACAGGAAATCATGTCCATGAACTTAGGTCTATGACCCAGGATTATGAAAATATAGAAAACAAGAAGAACTATATTGCCTAGGACTCCAAGTCCAGCTTGAAAATAAAGGATATTCTCTAATGAATACATAAAGGAAAGTGAGCTCATCTTAAGTGGATAGTGGAAACACACTTCATATATTTGCAAAAATAGACAACTCATGAAACTTGTGATTTATTAGAGAGTATGTTTATATCATCCCTCTTTTTCAATACTAATTCCATTTTTTAATTTAGAACATTCTATATTAGATATTTGATTTATTTACATTTCAAATGGTA
Organism: Tokudaia tokunoshimensis; assembly: GCA_036184795.1. NCBI lineage: Eukaryota > Metazoa > Chordata > Mammalia > Rodentia > Muridae > Tokudaia > Tokudaia tokunoshimensis. The sequence continues at coordinate 79,166,312 of BTHU01000002.1, read as the reverse complement.
TCCCCTTTCTGAGTTACCCCTCCGAAAACCTCCTATCCCTTCTCCACCTCCCCTCATCATTATACCCCCCTGAATTACCTGAATGTATTTCCCTACTCTGGGGAATCAATCCTTCACAGGACCAATGCCCTCTCCTCTCATTGATGTCTGAAATGGTCATCTTCTTCTACATATGTAGCTGGAGCCATGGGTCCCTCCATGTGTATTCTGGTTGATGGTTTAGTCCCTGGGAGTTCTGGGGATACTGGTTGGAAGATATTATTGTTCCTCCTGTAGGACTGCTAACCTGTATAGCTCCTTGGGTCCTTTATCTAGTTGATCCATTGGGGACCCTATGCTCAATCTATTGGTTGGCTGTGAGCCATGGGTATTTTGATCCACCTTCCAGTAAGGATCAAAGTATCCACACTTTGCTCTTCCTTCTTGAACTTCATGTGATTTGTGAGTTGTATCTTGGGTATTCCAAGCTTTTGGGCTAATATCCACTTATCAGCAAGTGCATTCCGTGTGTGTTCTTTTGTAATTGGGTTATCACATGCAGGATGATATTTTCAAGCTCCATCCATTTGCCTAGGAATTTCAAGAATTCATTGTTGTTAATAGCTGAGTAGTACTCTATTGTGTATTAAATTTATCACATTTTCTGTATCCATTCTTCTGTTAGGGGACATCTGGGTTCTTTCCAGCTATAGGCTATTATAAATAAGGCTGCTATGAACATAGTGGAGTATATGTCCTTAATACCTGTTCGAAAATATTCTGGTTATATGCTTAAGAGTGAAATAGCTGGATCCTCAGGTAGTGCTATGTCCAATATTCTGAGGAACCACCAAACTGATTTCCAGAGTGGTTATCCCAGCTTGCAATACCACTAGCAATGGAGGAGTGTTTCTGTTTCTCCACATCTTCTCCAGCATTTGCTGTCCCCTGAGTTTTTGATCCTGGCCATTTTGACTAGTGTGAGGTGGAATCTCAGGGTTGTTTTGATTTGAATTTCCCTGATGATTAAGAATGTTGAACATTTCTTTAGGCGTTTCTTAGCCGTCTGGTATTCGTCAGTTGAGAATTCCTTTTTAACTCTGTGCCCTATTCTTTTTAATAGGGTTATTTGACACTCTGGAGTCTACCTTCTTGATTTATTTGTATATCTTGGATATTAGCCCTCTGTTGGATGTAGGGTTGGTAAAGATCTTTTCCCAATCTGTAGGTTACCGTTTTGTCCTATTGACAGTGTCATATGCCTTACAGAAGCTTTGCAATTTTAAGAGGTCCCATTTGTAAACTCTTGATTTTAGAGCATAAGCTATTGGTATTCTACTCAGGAAATTTTCCTCTGTGCCCATGTGCTCCAGGCTCTTCTCCAATTTCTCTTCTACTAGATTCACTGTATCTGGTTTTATGTGGAGATCCATGATCCGCTTGGATTTGAGCTTTTTACAGGGAGATAAGAATGGATGAATTTGTATCCTACTACATATTGACTGCCAGTTGACCCAGCACCATTTGTTGAAAATGCTGTCTTTTTTCCACTGGATGGTTTTAGATCCTTTGTCAAAGAAAAAGTGACCATAGGTGTGAGGGTTCATTTCTGGGTCTTCAATTCTATTCCATTGATCTACCTACTTGTCACTGTACAAATACCATGCAGTTTTTATCACTATTGCTCTGTAGTATAGCTTGAGGTCAGGAATGATGATTCCACCAGAAGTTGTTTTATTGTTGAAATAGTTTTAGTTATCCTGGGTTTTTTGTTATTTCAGATGAATTTGGAAATTGCTGTTTCTAAATCTATGAAGAATTGATTTGGAATTTTGATGGGGATTGTTTTGAATCTGTAGATTGCTTTAGGCAAGATGGCCATTAGTACTATGTTAACCCTGCCAATCTATGAGCATGGGAGATCTTTCCATCTTCTGAAATCTTCAATTTCTTTCTTCAGAGACTTGAAGTTCTTGTCATACAGATCTTTCACTTGTTTGGTTAGAGTCACATAAAGGTGTTTTATATTATTTGTGATTTTGTGAAGGGTGTCATTTCCCTAATTTCTTTCTCAGTCTGTTTATCCTTTGTGTATAGGGAGGCTACTGATTTGATTGAGTTAATTTTATATCCAGCCACTTTGCTGAAGTTGTTTATCAGATTTAGGAATTCTCTGGTGGAATTTTTGGTGTCATTTAAATATAATATCATATCATCAGCAAATAGTGATACTTTAACTTATTTCTTTCCAATTTGAGTTGCTTTGACCTCCTTTTCTTGCCTAATTGCTCTGGCTGGGACTTCAAGTACTATATTGAACAGACAGGGAGAGAGTGAACAGCCTTGTCTAGCCCCTGATTTCAGTGGGATTGCTTCAAGTTTCTCTCCATTTAATTACATGTTGACTATTGGTTTGCTGTATATTGCTTTTACTATGTTTAGGTATAGGCCTTGAATTCCTGATTTTTCTAAGACTTTTATCATGAAGAGGTGTTGGATTTTTTCAAATGCTTTCTCGGCATCTAATGAAACGATCATGTGTTTTTTTTTTTCCTTTGAGTTTGTTTATATAGTGGATTACATTGATGGATTTCTGTATATTGAACCATCCCTGAATCCCTGGGATGAAGTCTACTTGATCATGGTAGATGATTGTTTTGATGTGCTCTTGGATTCTGTTGACAAGAACTCTATTGAGTATTTTTGCATCAATATTCATAAAGGAAATTGGTCTGAATTTCTCTTTCTTTGTAGGATCTTTGTGTGGTTTAGGTATCAGAGTAATTGTGGCTTCATAAAACAAATTGTGTAGTGTTCTTTCTTTCTCTATTTTGTGGAATAGTTTGAAGAGTATTGGTGTTGACTTCTTTGAAGATCTGATAGAACTCTGTATTGACCCAATCTGGTCCTAGGCTTTTTTTGGTTGGGAAAATATTAATTACTTCTTCTATTTCTTAGAGGTTATGGGACTTTAGATCATTTATCTGATCCTGATTTAACTTTGGTACCTAGTATTTGTCTAGAAAATTGTCCATTTCATGGAGATTTTCCAGTTTTGTTGAGTATAGGTTTTTGTACTAGGATATGATGGTTTGTTTTTTTGTTTGTTTGTTTGTTTTGGATTTTCTCAGTATCTGTTGTTATGTCTCCCTTTCCATTTCTGATTTTGATGATTTGGATACTGTCTCTGTGTCCTCTGGTTAGTTTGGCTAAGGTTTTATCTATCTTGTTGGTGTTTTCAAAGAACCAGCTCCTGGTTTGGTTGATTCTTTGTATTGTTCTTTTTGTTTCTACTTGGTTGATTTCAGTTCTGAGTTTGATTATTTTCTGCTGGCTACTCCTCTTGGGTGTATTTGCTTCTTTTTCTTCTAGAGCCTTCAGCTGTGCAGTCAATATATTTGTGTATGCGCTTTCCAGTTTCTTTTTGGAGGCACTCAGAGCTATGAGTTTTCCTCTTAGCACTGCTTTCATTGTGTCCCATAAGTTTGGGTATATTTTGCCTTTGTTTTCATTAAATTCTAAAAAATCTTTAATTTCTTTCTTTATTTCTTCCAGGACCAAGTTTTTGCTTAGTAGAATGTTGTTCAGTTTTCATGCATATGTGGGCTTTCTGCTGTTTTTGTTGTTATTGAATACCAGCCTTAGTCTGTTGGGATCTGATAGGGTGCATGGAATTATTTTAATCTTCTTATATCTGCTGAGCTCTGTTTTGTGACCAAGTATATTGTCAATTTTGGAGAAGTTACAGTGAGGTGCTGAGAAGAAGTATATTCTTTTGTTTTAGGATAAAATGTTCTATACATATCTGTTAAATCCATTTTGTTCATAACTTCTGTTAGTTTCACTGTTTCTTTGTTTAGTTTGTGTTTCCATGATCTGTGAGAGTGTGGTGTTAAAGATTCCCACTATTATTGTGTGGGTTGCAATGTGTGCTTTGAGCTGAAGTAAAGTTTCTTTTATGAATGTGGGTGCCCTTGTATTTGGAGCATATATGTTCAGAATTCAGAGTTCATCTTGGAATATTTTTCCATCAGTGAGTATGAAGTATCCTTCCTTATCTTTTTTGATTACTTTAGGTTGAAAGTCGATTTTATTAGATATTAGAATGGCTACATCAGCTTGTTTCTTGGGACCATTTGCTTGGAAAATTGTTTCCCAGCCTTTTCCTCTGAGGTAGTGTCTGTCTTTGTGCCTGAGGTGAGTTTCCTATATGCAGCAAAATGTTGGGTCTTGCTTATGTATGCAGTCTGTTAGTCTATGTCTTTTTGTTGAAGAATTGAGTCTCCTAACAGTAGGAGATATTAAGGAGAAGTGATTGTTGCTTCCTGTTACCTTTGTTATTAGAGCTGGCGTTACGTTTATGTGGCTCTCTTCTTTTTGATTTGTTAAAAGAAGATTAATTTCTTGTTTTTTCTCTATACTAATTCCTAAATAACCTGTCTTTTTTTCTTAGATATATTCTTTATTTAAATTTCAAATGATTTCCCCTTTCCTGGTTCCCTCTCCCTGAAAGTCCCATAAGCCCTCTCCTCTCCCTCTATTCCCCAATCAACCCCCTCCTGCTTCCCTGTCCAGGTATTCCCCTACACTGCTGCATTGAGTCTTTCCAGGACCAGGGACCTCCTCTTCCTTCTTCTTGGACATCATTTGATATGTGAATTGTGTCTTGGGTATTCCAAGCTTCTGGGATATTATCCATACATCAGTGAGTGCATACTATGAATGTTCTTTTGTGATTGTGTTATCTCACTTAGAATGATATTTTCCAGTTCCACCGATTTGCCTAAGAATTTCATGAATTCATTGTTTTTAATAGCTGAGAAGTATTCCATAGTGTAAATATACAACATTTTCTGTATCCATTCCTCCGTTGAGGGACATCTGGGTTCTTTCGAGCTTCTGATTATTTTAAATAGGATTGCTATGAACTTAGTCGAACATTTGTCCTTATTATTATTACGTGCTGGGGAATCGTCTGGGTATATGCCCAGGAGTGGTCTAACAGGGTCCTCTGGTAGAATCATGCCCAGTTTTCTGAGGAGCAGCCAGACTGATTTCCAGAGTGGGTGTACCAGCTTGCAATCCCACCAGCAGTGCAGGAGTGTTCCTTTTTCTCCAAATCCTTGCCAGCACCTGCTGTCTCCTGAGTTTTGATTTTAGCCATTCTCACTGGTGTGAGGTGAAATCTCAGGGTTGTTTTGATTTGCATTTCCCTGATGACTAAGGATGTTGAACATTTCTTCAGGTGCTTCTCAGCCATTCGATATTCCGCAGGTGAAAATTCTTTGTTTAGCTCTGTTCTGCATTTTTTAATAGGGTCATTTGGCTCTCTGGAGTCTAACTTCTGTTTTTTTCTTTCTTTGTTTCTTTGTTTCTTTCTTTTTATTAGATATATTCTTTATTTACATTTCAAATGATTTCTCCTTTCCTAGATCCCCCTCTCCCTGAAAATCCCATAAGCTCCCTTCACTCCCCCTGGTCCACAATCAACCCCTTCCTGCTTCCATGTTCTGGTATTCCTCTACACTGCTGCATTGAGCCTTTCCAGGATCAGGGGCCTCTCCTTCCTTCTTGGACATCATTTGATATGTGAATTTTTTTCTTGGGTATTCTGAGCTTCTGGGCTAATATCCACTTATCAGTGAGTGCATACCATGTGTGTTCTTTTGTGATTGGGTCACCTCACACAGGATGACATTCTCCAGTTCCACCCACTTGCCTAGGTATTTCATGAATTCATTGTTTTTAATAGCTGTGTAGAATTCCATAGTATAAATATACCACATTTTCTGAATCCATTCCTCTGTTGAGGGACATCTGGGTTCTTTCTGGCTTCTGGCTATTATAAATAGGGCTGCTATGAACCTAGTGGAGCATGTGTCCTTATTACATGCTGGGGAATCCTCTGGGTTTATGCCTAGGAGTACTATAGCAGGGTCCTCCAGTAGTATTATGCCCAGTTTTCTGAAGATCTGGCAGACTGATTTCCAGAGTGGTTGTACTAGTTTGTTATCCCACCAACAATGGAAAAATGTTCCTCTTTCTCTACATCCTTGTCAGCACCTGCTGTCTCCTGAGTTTTTGATCTTAGCCATTCTCACTGGTGTGAGTTGAAATCTCTGGGTTGTTTTGATTTGCATTTCCCTGATGACTAAGGATGTTGAACATTTCTTTAGGTGCTTCTCAGACATTTGATATTCCTCAGGTGAAAATTCTTTGTTTAGCTCTGTACCCCATTTTTAATAAGGTTATTTGGCTCTCTGGAGTCTACTTTCTTGAGTTATTTGCATATCTTGGATATTAGCCCTCTAATAATGTAGATGTAGGGTTGGTAAAGATCTTTTCCCAATTTGTTGGTTGCCATTTTGTCCTTTTGACAGTGTCTTTTGCCTTACAGAAACTTTGTAATTTTATGAGGTCCCATTTGTCCATTCTTGATCTTAGAGCATAAGCTTTTGTTATTCTATTCACGAAATTTTCCCCTGTGCCCATGTGCTCAAGACTCTCCCCCAGTTTCTTTTCTATTAATTTCAGTGTGTCTGGTATTATGTGGAGGTCCTTGATCCATTTGGACTTGAGCTTTAACCTGTCTACTTAACTTTTGCTGTTCCAGAATGTACATCATACCCTACATTTCTATATGTCTTCCATGTACCTCCTGTATATATAGGTTATTACAAAAATTAATTGCATTCACATTAATATCTATCCATAATAGAAATTTTGTCTGATGCATCTGATTCTAATTCCTTAGAAATCCAGTCCTATTGATATAATTTTCCTCATTTTATACTTTATATCTTATACAGAAAGAAGTAACAAGCACTGAATATTAATCACATTTGTACAACCGAGCAAAAATTTTTTGATTTGGGAAAAAAAATCATGTAAGACATTCAATAAATCAGGTGATTGCACATTATATTCTATAATTCCACTATGTTCTCTTTTGAATTTATCCAGATTTTGAGTCATAATTCTAATGGAACCACCATTGTAATTCATGATAATCTTCCCATCTTAAAAACCAATGCTCTATCTTAATTCATCATTTTAATGCTTCTTTTTCCGTGAATTGATACATCCCAAGAATCTAGAACTGAAGATATAGATACAGTGGGAGGCCAGTAGTTTACTATCTATTCCCTATTAATTGCATTACTCTTATGGTTATAAATGGCTGTAAGTAGCTTCTTTTCAGTTCCCATCTCATTTAAACAGCTTGTGATTCCAATTCAGTATTAAAGAACTAACTTTCAGCTGTCAATACAAACACCATTTTTGTTTCCTTTTGATGGGGAAGAGATGTAAATCATTACCAGTATGATTCCTCATGGCCTTTCAACCATCCTTATTGTTATTTGCCTAAAAACCTCCATCTCTGTATTTGTCTCCTTCCCTTTTAACTATAAACCCACATATTTTCCCATTTCACTCTCTAATAAATTATGTCCTACTCCTCTCCTTTATCTTCCTTTGTGTTTATCTCACTTTTCTGCAATAGGTAACCCTATCTGTCCCATTTCTCTAATGATACCACTCCTACTCTTCTATATTCCTCTCTTTTGATCCCCACTCCTACCTATCCCTATCCTGGCCATGGTCTAGGTTTACTCTCTTGGTTTCTGTAGTTACCAAAGTCTACATACTCACTTCTAAAGATGTGCAACCTGGGTCCTCCAACAAGAGAGAATATGTGACATTAAGGAAAGCATTATTTTCCATGTTATGACAAAAACAAACTTGCTGAAGATGACCACATAGTGATGCTGTTGGAAATTTCTGTCTAAAAGGGAATCCTTCTCATGTACTGGAAAAAGAGACCCTAAGTGTTACCATACATGTATGTCAGCACCCATACATCTTTACAGCTTCACTCAAGAAATCTTACCTTTGATGCTTATGTAAGTTTCTTCTTCTGATTACCAGGATCAATTTATTACTGAATTAATTTAGTATAGTTCTTTAAAATCAGCTTTGTGATAAACAAATAGAAAATTACTATACTGACTCAGATTCTTGTGAAAAGAGTGTTTAGTTATATTTTCAAGTTCACTTGAGTATTTCAGACATACAGATGAATGCATGTTTGTATTATAGAAATAATGCAGAGCTTATTTGAAGAAACATCCTATAACAACCCCATGAATAGGACATTATAAATCACACATTTTATATTTATATAATTTTTTGTTTCTAAAATTTTTAATCAAGAAAAGGAATGTGTTCATCCCTATTCCTAGATCTTATTCTACTTATTTTATGAACATATACTTACAGTACCTGAACAGTTATGCTCTGTATTTTATTAAAATCTTTAGTCTTAAGGATGGAGAGATAGATTATTAGTTAATAACACTTTTGACTCTTTCAAATGACCTATGTTAAATTCTCAGCATTGACATGGTGACTCATAGCCATCTGTAACTCTGGTTCTGGGGGATCCAGTTCCCTCTCTGACAAGACATGCCAGTAGAACACAGACATACATACAAACAAAACGCTCATATGTGTAATATAAAATAAAAAATCTTAAATTAATAAAACCTCCTGGATAATATGTAATTTAAGACTAATCTCCAGATTGAAAGATTCCAATTTTAAAATTTCAAATGTACAAACTATATGTGTATAGTAAATTTTATTAATTATATGTCTATTATTTATTGCTACAGATCATGTAATGTAAGTAATATAAAAATATGATAATATAAGGTAAAATATACTAATCAAAAGTGCTTCTTTCTTTTCCCAAAGGTATCTGTTTCATCCTCTCTACTTTAGAGCCATTGCTTTGTAAATGTTTATGTGATAAAGAAAATGACACATCTTCTACTTAATCAAGTGTCATCTTTCTCTGGGGTTCACTGGAGCTGAGACTGGACCAGAAAAGACTATAACCTCCATGGACACAGAGCTGTTAACATAGGCATGCACTGAGAAAAGACCTTTGATTTATTTGAAAAGCAACTACAGGTTGGAGCCTTTCGCATTAGTTAAAATTGTAATATTTAGTTGTAAGTACAAAAACCCAATTGTGTCCATAAACATAAGAATGGAGAGCCATCGCTATTAAATTGACCAAGACCAAAACTCTAAGCAGTGTTCAGACAGCTCTCTAAAGAGACTTGAAACAAAAATTACCAAGAGCTACTTTCTACAATGCTTCATATTTTTCAAAGAAAAGTCACTTTTCCCCTTTATAATCACAGTGTTTAATTTTAGAACACTCTTGTTTTATGAATTTATGGTGATCTCTGCCTTCTGACTTGTAGAGATTTATTAATCTAAGGAATATAAATATAATAGATGACAAGATTGTTTTCATTTTGCATTTTAACATATTTAGGAGTAATGAGCAAAAAACAGTATGAATACTCAAAAAAGAACATAAAGTGTGTATGTGACTTTCAGGTAACAAAATAAATGGTGTTGACTGATGTATTGTCCACTCTCAGCAACAATAATAAGTCATTATGAATCCCAGGAGATGAAGACCTCAACCACACAAGCTATTACCATGGAAACTTTATAAATAACCAATGACAGCAGGAATACATAGCAATCACTTATTAATAAGGTATTAATTCATAGCTATTACCTGTTACTCATAAATAACTTATGTGCATGAACTGTTCTCTGGAAAGTGAGTTTATCACAGGTATATCTGGAAGCACACAGACACTGAGTGCATATTTTAATGAGCAATTGTTCTTTGTAACTACTGGCAGAAACTTTGAGAATTTTGATTTTAAACAATTTTATACTATTTAAAAATTAAAAATATTTTCTCACTACTAATAGAAAGTTTACTCAATTTTATATCAGTATCAATATTACCATGTTTAATTTAGAAAACTATCAAAACTGAATTTATTTTAAGTGAAATACTCAAATATCTACCGAAAACTTTCCTAAGAATTCCTAAGTGTATGCAAACTTAGCAGAATAGAATATTACTTACTGGTGAAGACTAAATTAGTTAGTATTTGTTGAATACTCCTAGATTCAGTTTCATTAATTAAATGTACATATCCAGTTAACTTGAGGAGAGTAGTAAAATTAGAAAATAATAATTAAAATGTAAGTGAATGTTAACATTATAAATATAGTCCTGCAATCCAATAAATTTCTGGTCTTTGTTTTTCACTCTTAAAAGTATTTCTGGTTTTTGTTGTTGTTGTTTTATGTTGTTTTATTATTTTTTCTTGGGTTTTTTGTTGTTTTGTTTTGGTTTTTTTTTGGTGGATGGGAAACTAACAGTTGATATTACCTAGGTAAACACATTATGAGAGAACACACTCATGACACATTATGTCAAATGTTAAAATGTTGCATATGGAGTTAATTTTTACATATATGTGAGTGCATATCCATTGTAAATGTTGATGGGTTTCATGATATTTTCAAGCACAATGTAATATCCATTGATGATCTTCACCCTATGAGCCCTTTCTCCCTTTCTATCTATCTATCTATCTGTTGGGCCCTGGCCTCTTTCCAATAGCCCACTTCTAGTGTCACACACATAATCAGAGATCACATTAAGTGAAATATAAGTTCCTTTAAAAATATTTACACTGATATTTCTATGTTTACAAAGTTCTTCAGAGCTGGGCAGTGGTGGCACATGCCTTTCATACCAGCACTTGGGAGGCAGAGGCAGGCAAATTTCTGAGTTTGAGGCCAGCCTGGTCTACAGAGCGAGTTCCAGGACAGCCAGGGCTATACAGAGAAACCCTGTCTCTAAAAACCAAAAAAAGCCATACCAAGCAGCAAGAGGCAGGAATAGGCTTCCTACCCAAGTCTCAGAGGGAGCACAAAACAGTCTACATTTTTTTGTGGTTTTGAGACAGGGTCTCACAATGTAGCCTTAGCTCTCCTCAAGACCATGCTGGCCTCAAACTTGCAACACTCCTGCTGGCATTACAGACAAGCACCATGCCTGGCTGCTTTGCTTTTTGAGACAAGGTCTGGCTTTTTAGCCTAGGCAGGCCTTGAACTTTTGATCCTTCTGGCTCAGCCTGTGTTGGAATTACAGGCATGTGCCACCATACCCAGCTAATTTCTTTTGCTTTAAGCCCTCGAGTTTGTGGTAATGTTTTGGCAGCCATAGAAAACTAAGAGAAACTGGTAAAATGCATTTCCCTCAGATGGTATTTGAATTATAACCACAGGTAGATGATGAATCCCGCACTTCAACAAAAAGCCAATTAAAACGTTCTGTGGGCAACACCTAACTATAGAGATTTACAAGCAAACTGTACATGTTATTTACACTGACAGTAAATGGGCTCTACTGCCTTCCTATTTATACATCATAGAACACCTTTACATGCATGTAAGCATGTCATATACAGGTCTCTCCTATCCTGAGGCTGGCCTACAGAACACCCTTATTTTTCTTAACACTCTAGACTTGTTTCTGTCTCCACACAAGGTTAAAGGAATCGAATGAGATCCTAGGTGGGTAGGGCTAGTACCAGTTGTTGTTGGAGCAACTACTGTATAACATTTCTCAGTGACTCTCTGCACGCCTCCCCACCCCTTCTTCCCTCCCTCCCCATCCACCCCCCGTGTGTGTGTGTGTGTGTGTGTGTGTGTGTGTGTGTGTGTGTGTGTAGAAAGGGTCTCATTCTAGCCCAGGCTAGCCTTGAAATAGCAATCTTGCCACTGCATCCCATCTTTTCTGTCCCTGTCTTAGTTGGGCATTTGTCATTGGATATAGGAACACCCCACATAATCCACAGTTGTGTAGTTCTACTTCATTTTTTTCCTTTTTTTTTTTTGGCAGTGCTAGGGATGGAACCCAGTGCCTCTCCAGTGCTAAGCAAGGACTCTACCACTGATCCACACCCTAACCCCCACCTACTCCTTAATAAAAGTAAAGTATATGCCTTCCAGAAACTAGAACCTGAGGGAGAGCCTTGGGGGCTGACATGCAGCTTACAATGCTGCTCTTTTCTTCAGAAATTGTTGCTAAATCTGTGACCTATTGAATCCTCAAAAAAATTGTATTAATTCGATTGAAATTTCTCAGCCTCAGCACTATTTTAAAATTTAATCTGAATGATAATAATTACTCCATTGCTTGCTTATAATTTTTTTCTTTAGTGCTGGGGATTAGATCTAGGACCTTGTGCACTCTAGGCCTTGTAAATGTTACCTATGCCCTCAGCATCTCATTGCTTTCTTAGGTTTAAACCTATGCTGTCCAATCTGGAACCACTGGGCTCTGGCTTTTGAGTACTTGAAATATGGCTAGTTTCAATTGAGATATGCTTTATACACCAGAATTTGAAGTTAGTATTAAAAAAAATGTAAAATATATAATTGATAACTTTATATTGATTACATGTTGAAATACTATTTTGGACATTCTGAATTAAATAAAATACATTATTTAAATTAAAAAAATCTGTGTTTGATAATGATGCAGTTGTATTGAAAGCAAAATTATAAGCAAGAGAATTATTCAATCAAACATTACAGAAAATTCTGCTTCATTCTAACAGAAACTTACAGCTCTCACTATGATGAACAGGAAAAGAAATGGACACCCTGCTGAGCCTTTGAGAAACATCCTTGTAGGATGAGATACTAAAAGTAGTTATGAGGAAGAAATGTAATCAACATATCTCCCTCTAGATCCATAGTTATCATGTCATATGGAGAATGCACTTCTGAGTTTAGGGTTCTTACAAAGTGGCATCATCAAATGGAAAAGTAAACTTCCTAAATTCCAAGAGAACAGTGCAGTAAATGCAGCTGAGCTCTGAGTTTTGATGGGTATGGTATCCTCCCAAGGCCATCTCTCTGTGTGAATTAATTGATCTCAGTCCTTGTGAGCAAACAAAACTTAGAGTAATAATATCTTATTGAAAAGAAGTTAAATAACATTTTTTTTATTTTCTAAGTTTTTTATTTACATTCCAAATCATTTCCCCTTTCTGTTTCCTCCCTCCCCGAAAGTCCCATAAGCCCCCTTCCCTCCCACTTTTCCCCATTCAACCCACTCTCCCTTCTCTGTCCTGCCATTCCCCTACATCCAGTCTTTCCAGGACTAGGGGTCTCTCCTTCCATCTTCTTAGAAATCTACTGATATGTGAATTGTGTCTAGGGTATTCCAAGATTCTGGGTTAATATCCCCTTATCAGAGACTGCATACCATGTGTGTTCTTTTGTGATTGGGTTACCTCACTAGCGATGATATTTTCCAGTTCTGACCATTTGTCTAGGAATTTCGTGAATTCATTGTTTTTAATTGCAGAGTGGTATTCCATTGTGTAAATATACCACATCTTCTGAATCCATTCCTCCGTTGAGGGACATCTGGGATCTTTCCAGCTTCTGGCTATTATAAATAAGGCTGCTATGAACATAGTGGAGCATGTGTCTTATTGCATGCAGGTAAAGCCTCTGGGTATATGCCCAGGAGTGGTATAGCAGGATTCTCCTGGAATGTCATGCCCAGTTTTTAGAGGAACTGCCAGACTGCTTTCCAGAGTGGTTGTACTAGCTTGCAATCCAACCAGCAGTGGAGGAGTGTTCCTCTTTCTCCACATCCTCACCAAAACTGCTGTCTCCAGTGTTTTTGATCTTAGCCATTCTGACTGGTGTGAGGTAGAATCTCAGGGTTGTTTTGATTTGCATTTCAATAATGACTAAGGATGATGAACATCTTTTAGGTGCTTCTCAGCCATTAGATATTCTTCAGGGGAGAACTCTTTGTTTAGCTCTGTACCCCATTTTTAATAGGGTTACTTGGCTCTCCGGAGTCTAACTTCTTGAGTTCTTTGTATATATTGGATATTAGCCCTCTGTTGGATGTAGGGTTGGTAAAGATCATTTCCCAGTTAGTTGGTTGCCCCTTTGTCCTTTTGACAGCGTCTTTTGCCTTACAGAAACTTCGTATTTTATGAGGTTCCATTTGTCAATTCTTGATCTTAGAACATAAGCTATTGGAGTTCTGTTCAGGAAATTCTCCCCTGTTCCCATATGTTCAAGGTTCTTCCCTAGTTTCCTTTCTATTAGTTTCAGTGTGTCTGGTTTTATGTGGAGGTCCTTGATCCACTTGGAATTGAGCTTAGTGCAAGGAGATAAGAATGGGTCGATTTGCATTCTTCTGCATGTTGACCTCCAGTTGAACCAGCACCATTTGTTGAAAAGGCTATCTTTTTTCCACTGGATGGTTTTAGCTCCTTTGTCAAAGATCAAGTGACCATAAGAGTGTGGATTCATTTCTGGGTCTTCAATTCTGTTCCATTGATCTACATGCCTGTCACTGTACCAATACCGTGCAGTTTTTAACACTATTGCTCTGTAGTACAGCTTGAGGTCCGGGATATTGATTCCCCTAGAAGGTCTTTTACTCTTGAAAACAGTTTTAGCTATCCTGGGTTTTCTGTTATTCCAGAAGAATTTTTGAATTGCTCTTTCTAACTCTATGAAGAATTGAGTTGGGATTTTGATGGGGATTGCATTGAATATGTATATTGCTTTTGGCAAGATGGTTATTTTTACTATATTAATCCTGCCAATCCATGAGCATGGCAGATTTTTCCATCTTCTGAGGTCTTCTTCAATTTCTTTCTTCAGAGACTTGAAGTTCTTGTCATACAGATCTTTCACTTGTTTGGTTAGAGTCACGCCAAGATACTTTATATGGTTTGTGGCTATCGTGAAGGGTATCATTTCTCTTACTTCTTTCTCAGCCTGCTTATCCTTTGAGTTTAGGAACCCTACTGACTTACTTGAGTAGATTTTATATCGGGCCACTTTGCTGAAGTTGTTTATGAGCTGTATGAATTCTCTGGTGGAGTTCTTTGGGTTGCTTAAGTATACTATTATATCGTCTGCAAATAGTGATAGTTTGACTTCTTCCTTTCCAATTTGTATCCCTTTGACCTCCTTTCGTTGTCTAATTGCTCTAGCTAGAACTTCAAGTACTATATTGAAAAGATATGGAGAGAGAGGGCATCCTTGTCTAGTCCCTGATTTTAGTGGGAGTGCTTGAAGTTTCTCTCCATTTAGATTGATGTTGGCTACTGGTTTGCTGTAAATTACTTTTACTATGTTTAGATACGGACCTCGAATTCCTGATCTTTCCAAGACCTTTAACATGTAAGGATGCTGGATTTTGTCAAATGCTTTCTCAGCATCTAATGAAATGACCATGTGGATTTTTTTTCTTTGAGATTGGTTATGTAGTGGAGTACATTGATGTACTTCTTTATATTGAACCATCCCTGCATCTCTGGGATGAATCCTACTTGATTGTGGATTATGATCCTTTTGATGTGTTCTTGGATTCGGTTG
The DNA here is from genome assembly GCA_036184795.1 of Tokudaia tokunoshimensis. Classification (NCBI taxonomy): domain Eukaryota; kingdom Metazoa; phylum Chordata; class Mammalia; order Rodentia; family Muridae; genus Tokudaia; species Tokudaia tokunoshimensis. The sequence goes on along the minus strand of BTHU01000002.1, from coordinate 79,151,015 downwards.
GCAAGAATTTTATTGAGTATTTTTGCATCGATATTCATAAGAGAGATTGGCCTGAGATTCATTCTCTTTCTTTGTCGGATCTTTGTGTGATTTTGGTATTAGCGTAATTGTGACTTCATAGAACGAGTTGGATAGTGTTCCTTCTGTTTCTATTTTGTGGAATAGTTTGAAGAGTATTGGAGTTAGGTCTTCTTTGAAGGTCTGATAGAATTCTGCACTAAAACCATCTGGACCTGTGCTTTTTTTGGTTGGAAGACTTCCAATGACCACTTCTATTTCTTCAGGGGTTATAGGACGGTTTAGATGGTCTATTTGATCCTGATTTAACTTTGGTATTTGGTATCTGTCTAGGAAATTGTCCATTTCCTCCAGATTTTCCAGGCTTTTGTAGTAGGATCTGATGATTTTTTGAATTTCCTCAGTTTCTGTTCTTATCTCTCCCTTTTCGTTTCTGATTTTGTTAATTTGGATACTGTCTCTGTGTCCTCTGGGTAGTCTGGCTAAGGGCTTATCTATCTTGTTGATTTTTTCAAAGAACCAACTCCTCATTTTGTTGATTCTTTGTATGGTTTTATTTGTTTCTACTTGATTGATTTCAGCCCTGAGTTTGATGATTTCCTGCCTTCTACTCCTCTTGTGTGTATTTGTTTCTTTCTGTTCCAGTGCTTTCAGATGTGCCATTAAGCTGCTAGTGTATGCCCTCTCCTCTTTGTTTTTTGTGGCACTCAGGGCTATGAATTTGCCTCTTAACACCGCTTTCATTGTGTCCCATAGATTAGCGTGTGTTGTGCCTTCATTTTCATTAAATTTTAAAAAGTCTTTGATTTCTTTCTTTATTTCCTCCTTGACCAAGTTATCATTGAGTAGCACATTGTTCAGCCTCTATGTGTATGTGGGCTTTCTGTTGTTTTTGTTGCCATTTAAGACCACCCTTATTCCATAGTGATCTGATAGGAGACATGGGATTAGTTCTAACTTCTTATATCTGTTGAGGTCTGATTTGTGACCTATTATATGGTCGATTTTGGAGAAGATACCATGAGGTGCTGATAAGAAGGTGTATTCTTTAGCTCTAGGATGAAATGTTCTATATATATCTGTTAATTCCATTTGTTCCAAGGCTTCAATTAGAGTCACTGTGTCCCTGTTTAGTTTCTGCTTTCCTGAACAATCCATTTCATAGAGCTGGGTGTTGAAGTCACCCACTATTATTGTGTGAGGTGCTATGTGTGCTTTGAGCTTTAGTAAAGTTTCCTTTACAAATGAGGGTGTCCTTGCATTTGGAGCATAGATATTCAGAATTGAGAGTTCTTCTTGGTGGATTTTTCCTTTGATCAGTATGTAGTGTCTTTCTGTGACTTTTTTGATGACTTTAGACTGAAAGTCAATTTTATCTGATATTAGTTTGGCTACTCCGGCTCGTTTCCTGGGACCATTTGCTTGTAAAATGGTTTTCCAGCATTTTATTCTGAGGTTGTGTTTGTCTTTGACACTGGGGTGCATTTCCTGCACACAGCAAAATGCTGGGTCCTGTTTACATATCCAGTCTGTTAGTCTATGTCTTTTTATTGGGGAATTGAGACCATTGATATTAACAGAAATAAAGGAATAATGATTATTGCTACCTGCTATTCTTGATGCTGTCTTTAGGTTTGTGTGGGTATTTACTTTGGTTTTGATGTAAGAAGGTTACTATCTCGTTTTTTTCCAGGGTGCTGTTTCTCTCCTTGTATTGGTGGTTTCCAAGTATTATCCTTTGCAGGGCTGGGATTGTGGAAAGATATTGTGTAAATTTGGTTTTATCATGCAATAACTTGGTCTCTCCATCTATGGTGATTGTGAGTTTTGCTGGGTATAGTAGTCTAGGCTGGCATTTGTCTTCTCTTAGTGTCTGCATGAGATCTACCCAGGATCTTCTGGCTTTCATAGTCTCTGGTGAGAAGTCTGGTGTGATTCGGATAGGTCTTCCTTTATATATTACTTGGCCCTTTTCTCTTACTGCTTTTAATATTCTTTCTTTATTTAGTACATTTGGTGTTTTGATTATTATGTGACGGGAGGTATTTCTGTTCTGGTCCAGTCTGTTTGGAGTACTGTAGGCTTCTTGTACATTCATCGGCATCTCTCTCTTTAGGTTAGGGAAGTTTTCCTCCATAATTTTGTTGAAGATGTTTACTGGCCCTTTAAGTTGCAAATCTTCACTCTCGTCTATACCTATAATCCTTAGGTTTGGTCTTCTCATTGTGTCCTGGATTTCCTGGATGTTTTGGGTTACACGTTTTTTGCATTTTGCATTTTCTTTGACTGCTGAGTCGATGCTTTCTATGGAATCTTCAGCACCTGAGATTCTTTCTTCCATCTCTTGTATTCTATTGTTGATGTTTGCATCTATGACTCCTGATTTCTTCCCAAGGTTTTCTATCTCCAAAGTTGTCTCCCTTTGTGATTTCTTAGTTGTTTCTACTTCCTTTTTTAGCTCCTGGATGGATTTGCTGAGATCCTTCACTTGTTTGTTTGTATTTTCCTGTATTTCTTTAAGATATTTTTGCATTTCCTCTTTCAGGATTTCTGCCTGTTGACTCAAGTTCTCCTGTATTTCTCTTAATGATTTTTCTGTTTCCTCCTCATGGGCTTCCCTCTGTTGATCCATAGTCTCCTGCATTTCTTTAAGCAATTCTCCTGTTTCTTTTGTAAGGGCATCTACCCGTTGATTCATTTCTTTAAGCGATTTTTGTGTTGCCTCCCTATGGGCCTCCATCTGTTGACCCATATTCTTCTGCATTTCTTTATGCGATTTTGTGATTCCTTTGAAAGGGCATCTACCCATTGATTCATTTCTTTAAGTGCTTTTTGTGTTGCCTCCTTATGTGCCTCCATCAGTTGACCTATGTTCTCCTGCATTTCTCTAAGCGATTTTTGTGTTTCCTTTGTAAGGGCTTCTACCTGTTGATTCATGTTCTCCTGTAATTCTTTATGAGATTTATTTGTGTCCTTCTTGAAATCCTCTAATAGCATCATGAGAATTGATTTTAAATCCAGATCTAGTCTTTTGGGTGTGATGGGGTATCCAGGACTTGCTGCTGTTGGAGAGTTGGGTTCGCATGGTACCATATTACTTTGATTTCTTTTAGTAACGTTCCTACGTTTGCCTTTTGCCATCTGGTTACCTCTGGTGTTAGTTGGTCCTGCTGTCACTGGCTGTTAGTTGGACTTCCTGTTAGCCTGCAAGGCTATTTCTGCCCTGCACCCCCAGATTACCGAGATTCCCCTGGCACTGGTTTCTGGGGCCTGCCCTGCTCCTGAGTGACTTTGGGGCCCTGATGTGCCTTGCCCTAAGTGATGTTATATTGGGGAATCCCTGTACATCCAAGGCTCAGCATAGTGGATTCCTGGAGCAGAGGTCGCCAAGGGGAGGTTGTATGCTCCCGTCCTGGGGGGGTGGGGTCCCTCGGCAGGGCAGATGTCCCAGGGGGGGTGGGGTCCCTCGGCAGGGCAGATGTCCCACAGCAGAACTGGCGTGTAGGTGGCCGCAGACCTATCCAGGTCTTGGGAGCAGGGAGCACACAAGCTGGCTGAGACCCAAGTGATATTATGCTTGATTGTTCCTGTGTCTGGAGGTTCGAGTCGCGCTGTTGCCAGAGCAAAGATGGCGGAGTGCACTCTGCGCTCTCTCGGCGCATTGCTTAAATAACATTTTAGATTCCTTAAAATATTTGTTCTGCTTCCTAAACTATTGCAATGGTCTCCATGCTTAATTTACAGTGGCTTCAATGTATGATCTAGAAATTTACAGGTCTTTTGATAAAATTAAGACAAGGTCACCTCCTCCAAACACACTTGAGGAAAGTTTTCTTTCTTATATTAAACACAGAAGTGTGGTAATGTAACTGTATTACTAGTAGAAATGGGGCTGTTTTATTTGTTTACTTCTGTTTCCTTAAGGCATTTATTTATTTCCTCTTTAAAAGCCTCGATCATCCTCATTAGAAGAGACTTAAGGTCACAGTCTTGCTCTTCAGGTGTGTTAGTATATCTAGTGATTGCTGTAGTAGGAGAACTTGGTTCTGACTGTGCCATACTGCATTGGATTCTGTTGATTATGTTCTTGAACTTGCCTTTCACCATAAGATCTTTTCTGGTGTTGGCTGGTATTTTAGTCTCTGTGAGTCTGGGTTTAGAGCAGGACTCCTGTGACTCAGGTAGAGGTGATGGATGGGGAGTAGTGTAGAGCTTAGCTGTTTCTGAGGCAGTGAGGGAAAGAATGGCAGAAGGAAGATGGAGCTCAAATTGGGGAGCAGAATTCTTGGCTGATGGTCTGGCCAATGTCCTAATGGGAAAGGGGACAGGGGAGGAGTTGGACCATGAGTATCTCACCTCTGAGTCCTAGGTTTGAGCTGGCCTCCAAGAAATAAGGAAATCTTTGGTGTAAGGAGCAGTGAGTTGATCCACAATTGCATGTGTAAGTTGGCCTGGATGAAAGCCATTTGTTATTTTGAATCATGATTCTATGTTTCTTTCTAGCTGAGCCGGAAGAATCATCTGTGATTACCAATATACTAGAAGTACTAATTCGAAGCCTCTGCTTTGCTGAAATATTTGATTCATGTCAATGGAAGCTGAGAAATTAGTATTAGGAAGAGACCAACATCATTGCAATGAAATCTTTTGGAAAGTGTTTCCTGAGAGTCAGCACACAGAAGCTGTGTTCTAGACAGAGCTAAGGCTGACAGCCATAACTGCTAGTATAAGAGTCACATAAATGCTGCTGGTTTTGAAGGTATAAAGAGGATATGGAGAACATCTAAGTATTAGCATTGAGTTAGTTTTTTATTTTTTACTTATTCACTTCTCATCCTACTCACTGCCCCCTCTCAGGCAGTCCATACCATAACTCTTCCCCCATCCCCTCCCCTTCTCCTCTGAGTAGGTGGAGGCCCCCTGTGTATCCTTCTCATCTTGATATTACAAGGCTCTGTGAGGCTAGGCACTTCCTCTCTTACTGAGGCTAGACAAAGTACCCCAGCTAGTAGAACATAACACATGTACAGGCAACAGCTTTTGGGATAGTCCTCTTTCCAGTTGTTTGGGACCCAAAGGAAGGCCAGAATTGCTTTCTTAAGACCATCTTATCAAAAGCAACTGAAAGATTCAATGCCATCCCAATAAAAATTCAGCGTAATATTTTATGGACCATGAAAGAGAAATTCTGAACTTTCTATAAAATAATTAAACTCAGGGTAGCCAAAAATAGACAAACAATTGGCAAACAATAGCCAAAACAATTCCTTAACTTTGGGAGAAATCACCATACCTGTCCTCAAGCTGTACTATAGAGCAATAGTGACAAAAACTGCATGGTATTGATGCAGTGTCAGACACATTGATCAATGGAAACAAATCAAAGAATCAGAAACAAACCCATACACCTATGAACATTTGATTTTTGATAAAGAAGTTAAAACCAGACAATAGAAAAAATAAAACATCTTTAATAAATGGTGTGAGTCTAACAGAATGAAAATAGATCCATACTTTTCACCCTGCACAAAACTTAAGTTCAAAGTGGATAAAGGACTTCAACATAAAACTTGGTACACTAAATCTCACAGAAGAGAAAGTGAGAAATACCCTTAAATGTATTGCTACAGAAGACAATTTCCTGAACAGAACATCAATAGCTCAGGTTTTAAGATCAACAATTGATACATGGGACCTCAAAAAACTGCAAAGCTTTTGTAAAGCAAAGAACACTGTCAGTAGGACAAATCACCAGTCTACAGACTGGGAAAGGATCTTTACCAACTCTACATCTGATAGATGGCTAATGTCCAAAATGTATAGAGAATTCAAAAAGTTAGACACCAACAACCCAAATAACCGAATTAAAAATAGGGTACAGATATAAACAGAATTTTCAACAGAAGAATCTTTAATCGCTGAGAAGCAGTTAAAGAAATGTTCAAAGTCTTTAGTCATCAGGGAAATGCAAATCAAAGCAATGCTGAGATTCCATCTTACATGGGAAAGCATAGATCTGAAAAGCATAGATCAAAATCTCAAGTGATAACACATGCTGGCTATGATGTGGAAAAAGGGCAAAACCCCTACATTGCTGATGGGAGTGCACATTCGTACAATTAATTTGGATATGAATTTTGTGGTTTTTCTGAAAACTCGGAATAGTCCTAACTCAAGACCCAGTTACACCATTCCTGGGCATACACCCAAAAGATACTCCAATATCACACAAAGACACTTGGTCAACAATGAACATACCAGCTTTATACATAATAGTCAGAAACTGGAAACAGTCTATATGTCCCGCAACTAAATAATTGGTAAAGAAAATGTGGTACATCTAAACAATGGAATAATATTCAGTTATAATAAAACAGAGACATCGTGAATTTTGTAGGAAAAATGGATGGATCTTGAGAATATCATTCTGAGTAAAGTAACTCAGTCTCAAAAGGACATGAATGGTATGTATTCACTTATAAGTGGATATTAGTCATAAAATACAGGATGCCTGTGCTACACTCTGCAGATTCAAGGAAGCTGGACAGAAAGGAGAGAACAAGCAAGGTTGCTTGATCCTCATTTAGAAGTGGGAATGGAAAAGGCATGGAAGGCAGATGAAGAAAGGAACTGAGTGAGAGAAGAGATCAGGGGGTCAGGTTCTTCAGGGTCAGGTATAGAGAGGGGTAGGGATGATAGCCAGATGGCCATAAGATTGAATAGTAATTTGAAACTAACAGGAGCAGAGAGAGGTTGGGACATTCCCAGAAAGAGATGGAGACCTGGAGTAGAGGAGGCACCAAAGAAGTAATGAGGGTATCCTTAAGAGTAACTCAAAGCATTGGGGATATGGACTTCTGGGAGACTGATTCCTGTGGACAGGCAAGAACCCCAGTGGTGCCATAGGGACACCAACTCACCCAGAAAACTTTGAAGCCTAGATTTATCCCATCTACAAGAAATGCAGGGATGAGGGATAAAGATGAGGGAATAGACAGCCAATAACTAGCCCAATTTTATAGCCATGGGAAAGCACCAATCCTTGATACTATTAATGATACTATGTTATGCTTGGAACAGTCTAGCATGACTGTGCTGTGAGAGGCTCCACCCAGCAACTGACTCAGAAAAGATGTAGACACCAACATCCAAACTGTGGATGCAGCTTAGGGACACTTATAGAAGAATAGGAGAAAGGATTGTGCCCTGAAGAAGATAGGAACTCAACAGGAATACCAACAGAGTCAACTAACCTAGACTGTTGGATTTCTCAGAGACTGAACTTCCTACAAAAGAATGTACATGGACTGGATGTAGGCCTACCCACACATATGTAACAGAAGTGCAGTTTGATATTCATGTGGGTCCAAACAACTGGAGCTTCTGTTATCTCAAAAGCTGCTGCTTGTATGTGGAACATGCTCTTCTATCTGGGCTGCCTCTCTGACCTCGGTGGGAAAAGAATCCTTAGCTTCACAAAGACTTGCAGTGCAAGGGTAGGGTGATGCCTAGGAGAGGGGGGTGAACCCTTTCAGAGGATAAGGGGAAGCAGGTGTGTGGGAAGGATTGTGGGAGAAGGTAACTGGAAGGGGGAACTGTGAGTCAGATAAAAAGTGAATATATATGAAAAAAAGAAAAAAATCTAGGGGCATGTTGATGGCAAGTTTTTCAACATATTGATTATTCTCTTATCAGAACTGATTTGTATCAAAGGAGTAATTGTAGGATAGGCATTCACCACAAACTTCTGAACAGTCAGTATGACTGGGTCATACATCCATAACAGGATGGAGGTGGATGAGAAGATGAGGTCTAGCCAGTACATGGCCACAAAGAAAATAACCAGTAGCAAAATTGTCTGGGTGGCTCTTTTCTCATGGGACACTCTCAGATGGCTGATGCTATGAAGATACTTGCTTTGCCTCTGATGTCTGAACAAATTAATCACCATGTATATGCTTGCGATCAGCATGGTTCCTATAAGAAACGTATCCCTGGAGGTTGTCATTGTTAAAATTATTCCCCTAATGATGTAATTCATTGGGAAGAGTGAACAAGATTTAGTGACCTTCATCTGCTTAGTTTGACTCACATTGGTAAAACCACTAACATAGAAGATCAGGTTACTACAAAGAGAAAAATTGAAAGACCAAATGTAAAAGAGAGAAGCATTGATCATGGGTTTTTTTAGTTTATGTTTAAATTTTGCCAGCAAAGAGTTACTGGGACTAATTGTGACAGCCTGGAACACACTCAGGAGACAGGTGATGCATATAGAGAGGCCTCTCATCACCCTGTGTGTGTATAGACTTGCCTTACATTTGATTCCATTCTCATTATTCACTGCCTCAAATATGTCTGTAAGCACGATATTTCCTCCAGTGAGGATCATCACTATGTGAATGAAGGTCAGCTGACAGGAGATCAGGTCAATGGGTTTATGTCTGTGACTTAGTATTAAGAAAATATAAAATACTAGAAGAAACATATTGGCTAGGACTCCAAGTCCAACTTGAAAATAAAGGACATTTTCTGTTGAGAACATAAGTGGAAAGTGTTTTCATCTTAACAGCATAGTTGGAAATATATTTCTCATTCCTAGAAAAAACCAACAGAGAACACATGAAACTTGTGATTCACTGGACAGCACATCTATATCATCATTCTATTTTCCATACTAATTCATGATTAACCTCTCTGTTTAACTTTGGTGTTAGAGAGTGTACACCATGGCCTACATTCTAGATATTCTCCATGTATCTCCTGTTTATATAGAATATTACAGATAATAAATGCATTTACAGTCATCTGTACATAACAAAATAGAGTGTACATACTACACTCTATTATTTGTATAACCTCTATGGGTATAAGTAGCTGTAAATTGCTTTGATTTCAGTTTCTATCCCATTTAAACCCTTCGCAAACCCCATTTCAGTATTAAAGAACTAATTCCCAGATATCAAGAAAAACACTATTTTTCTTTCCTTTTTATTTGGGAAGGAAGTAAATCATTAACAGTATAATTTATTATGGCTTTTTCAGACATCTATATTTTTATTTTACCGAACTATATCCTTCGCTGAATTTAACTCCCTCCCCCTGACCTAAAAATCTCACCTATATTCCTATTTCTCTCTCTGATAAATTGTGTCCTGATACTCCCTTTTACCTTCCTTCTACCATCTTCTATATTTATATCCTTCCTCCACTCAGTAAACACTGTCTCTTCCATTTCTCTGATAAGAACACCCTGCTTTTCTGTTCTCTTTTGTTCCCCTCCACAACACCTGTACTGTCAATTGCTTTTTTTGATTTCTGTAGTTTCTACAGGCTACATAATCACATCTGAAGATGTCCAGCTAGGAGCCTACAACAAGAGAGAAGTGGTGACAGAAAGACAAGCAGTATTTTCCAGCATTATGACAAACATGAACATACTGAAGATGACTACATAGTGATACTGTTTTAGAATTTCTGTTTTAAAAGAGATTCCTTCCCATGCAGTAGAAAACATAGTCCCAAGTGTTATCACACATTTATTACAGTTTTACTCAACAGTCTTAACTTTGGTGCTTATGTAAGTTACTTGGCCTGGTTATCAGGATCAATTTATTATTAAGTTGATTTAATTCAGTACTTCCAACCAGTTTTGTGATAAATAAATACAAAACAACTATACCAATTCAGATACTTGTGAGGATCTTATGTTCAATTATATTTTCAAGTTCACTCATGTATTCTACATATATAGATGCATATGTGCATGTATGCATAGAAATAATGCAGAAGTTATTGGACCCGACCATCCTATAACATTCCCATGAATATTATATGATAAACCACACATTTTGTATTTACATGATTTTTGCTCTTCAAATGTTTAATCAAGTAAAGGAATGGATTCATATCAAAGTCCAGAGCCAGAAATTTAATTCTCTTATCTACATATATTTACAGTAGCTGCATAGTGATAGTCTGTTATTTGAAAGCTTGAGAATATGGGCTTGAGAGACATTGGTTGTTAAGAGCACTTTTAGCTCTTGCAAAGGACCTCTATTAGCTACTCAGCAAAGACTTGGTAGATCATGACCATCTCTAACTCTAGTTCCAGAGTATGCATTGTCCTCTCCGTTATGTCATACCAGTTTACACAAACATACATGTAAGCAAAACACTCATATATGTAAAATAATATAAATAATTCCCAAATAAAAGTTCCTGGATTATACTTAATTCAATATTTCATCACCCAATTGAAAGAAAAAACACTAGCCTTATTTGAATTTTAAAATTGCAAATGCAAAAACACTGTAAGTATAAAATTTTTGTTATTTGTACATATAAAATTTATTCTAATAGAACATGTAATATAAAAGGATGGTAATATAAAGTAAGATAAAGTATTCTAACGTGTTTTCCCCATAAGGTAGGTTCTTTAATCTCTCTAGTTCATTCATTGATTTACAAATATTTATCAAATAAAGAAAATGACACATCCTGTAAGTGATCAAGTGGAATTTTTCTCTGCACTTCACAGAAAATAATATTAAACCAGAAAAGACCATCACTACACAGTTATGGAGCTGTTATCATATGATGCACTGAGGAAAGTCATCTGTTTTATTTGATAAACAATTGCAGTTCTTAAATTGTAATATTTAGTTGTATGTACTAAACCACAAAGTGTATCAATGAAGCTTAATGAAAATGGAGAAGCCATCACTATTAATTTGACCCAGACCAAAAGACTAAGCAATATCTAAGTAGCTGCCTGAAGAAATGTGCAATAAGAGAGGAAGAGTAGTTTTCTGCACAGCTTTATGTTTTCCAAGAAAAATCATTTTATCCCTCAATTATGACAGTTTGGATTTTAAATTTCTTTTATGTATTTATGGTGATCTTTGCATTCTTTGTGGAGATTAATACTCTCAAGAAGACACAAATACACTAGAGGAAAAGTAACATTTGTTTTAAGTTTTACCATATTTAGTGACTAAGGACCTAGAAGCAGAATGAATCCTCAGAATATCAACTGACTGTGTGACTTAAGGTGACAAGGTACATGGTGTTGCCTGATATATTCTCCACAGTCAGAAAATAATGAGACTTCAGGAAGAAGATAATGACAGCAGAACTAAATACTGGTCAGTTGTTGACAAGATATTAATGCAGAGCTTTTATCTGATACTCGTAGATAACATAAAGGGATGAATTATTCTTTGGAAATTGAATTTATGACATATGTAACTGGAAGCACACAGATGCTGATGAGTATTAGCACCTCACACTTACCATCCAGTTCCCCTGAAATGAGGGAGAGTAGCAGAAATGTCATTGCAGAGACTGTGGGAAAGCAATCATATCCAGAGTTTCATAACAAGTTTTATGGAATGAGTTTTGGAAAAATTTGAAGATGTGGTCTGGAAGTGTGTGTGTGTGAAATTACTGGACTACTGTGACTATGAATAAAGCAATGACTTAGTGTGGGCCAGGGCTGCTAACAGAGTACCTTTATATCAACTGAGTGAAAAACCAAGTAAGATATATTTGTGCAATAAAATGAACTTTTAAAAAATGGAGAATGTGTTTCCCATTGACTTAACCAAATCCATGGACTTTGACTACACTATTGGTGCAGACATTTGATGTGAATTATTCAAAACAAACTGAAAATTCTGTAATGGTGATTGCAAACATAAACTCAAGGTTTTTTCATTTGGTTTTTGTGGTATTAACATAATGACATTAACTGGCATAATTTTGTTCCATTTGATAAAAATCAGCAATTTCACCAATCTATATTATCTGTTTCTAGGTTAATTTTGTTCTCTCTCTCTCTCTCTCTCTCTCTCTCTCTCTCTCTCTCTCTCTCTCTCTCTCTGTGTGTGTGTGTGTGTGTGTGTGTGTGTGTGTGTGTGTAATCAAAAGAGGGAGGGATATGGTAATCTGTACTTCAAACTGGCTTCAATCAAACCTACAATGCTCCTGCCTTAACCTTGAAAGTGCTGGGATAGACGCGAAGACTGATAGATGCTAAAGTAGGTAGATGCTAAGATACAGAGACAGCATTAGTGGAATATAAACCAAAGTCTCATTGGAGTTTTGAAACTTAAAAGAGTATCTCCATTTTTTTCCATGCCCCCCCTCTTCTTTTTATTTCTGACTTTTAAAATTAAGGCAGTACCAGACTCTCAAACCAACCTGCTTTAACCAGCCCTGTGCACACATTGTGCTGTTGCTCACCTCTGAGGCAGAAACAGAGGGGAAGGAGGAAGTCTTTCTGCTTTTGGCAGAGAGCTATTTTATAACATCTGAAAAAAATCAGTGTCCTAGGTTTATATTCCTACTCTACAGATCTCCTGCTCCCTTCAGCAGGAGTTAGCTGTTCTGTCTGATTCTGTTCATTGAACTGAACTGCATTGCAGTGGTTATCAATTGCCTGGTGAATTATGCCTTAGTCATGAGAGACTTTAATTTCCAGGACTTTGAAAAACTTCGACAGTGGGAGTTGGAAAGAGGGCACATTGTTTAAAGTATTGGCTGTTACTCCAAAGAATCTGGGTTCAATTCCCAGCACCAGCTGCTTTCAAGTGTCTGTAACTCAAGTTCCACTGGACCCAACTCCTAAACACTAACATACATGTACAACAAACACAAATGCACATTAAATTTTAAAAAAAGGACAATGATAAACAGATTTTTTTAAAAAAAAATAAAAATCATATTTACTTGTATACAATTTTTGTATTGACAGCTACTATACTATTACACTGCTGACTGAATAAAGTGAACTTACAGCCCCCAGTTAGCCAGGAGTTCTCTTGTCCTTGGCCTACAGATTTCCAGTTAACACAGTTGGTCACTGGAGATCTGCAGGTCTCTATTCTCCATGCCTTGCAGCAAATGCAGGGGCACAGTCCTGCTGGTAAGGTTTCCTGTTAATACTCTTAACTACTCTCTGAGCACAGAGATCACACTAGATATAGCTTCTCAGACATGATGTCTTTACCTCAGTATTAAAAACAAATCAGGCAGAGAGGCCAAATCTATTCCATCTTGGGACCAGCCTCAATCTTACAAAAGAAAAAAAGAAAAAAATCCTGAGAACATGACCTCAAGCAAAACCCAAGCTGAACCCACATACCAGGAAGGACCCTATGACTAGTCCTTGGCCAGAGTTACTTCCTAGATACTTCCTAGCAAGAGTTAAGCAAAAATTTATCTGATTCTTTCAGGTGTACTTTCAGACCATTTGTAATTATGTAAGGTCATGCTTCATAGCATTCACCTGTTGGCTTATAGTCATTCTATTAGATGCTTGCCAGACTGGACACCTCCTCCTTTCCCCGTTCACTTGTTCCTATTTTCCTATAAAAACTTGTTCTGCTGAGGGTTCAAGGCCATTCCACCTTCTCTTCCCATCCTGCTGTGTCAGGGCTGGGTTGGAGGAGAGCCCAAACCCAAAGAATTTGTAATAAAGAGACTCTAATGCTTTTACATCAGAAACGACTCCTTCTTGATGTTTTGGGGTTCAAGAACATTTCCTGGCACAACAGCCTGAAGAATGTAAGCCCTACAAGTGAGTATCCAGTCATGGTGCCAGGTTTCCTCTGCTGTCTATAGGAGCCATCCCCAGTTAGTATGGAGCCCCAAAACAATGCCAGCCTGGACATGAGCTGCTGAGAACCTTTAGCAGTCATGTACTTTCCTCCTAAGTTGAGGGAGAGTTCTGACAAAGAAGAAAATGGTAGTCCTTTAGTCTTCCTAATTTTACATTCGGTTTTGATGCAGGGCTTTGATGGGCTTTGGAGCACATGTGGCAGCAGTGATTTCACTGAAGCAACTACACTGAAATTCACATGAATTTCCTCATCAGATGGACCAAATAAGAATTCTGTAAAGGCATTCTGGATGGCTACGGGACAGTGTGCTATGTGCTTTGGGCTGGTTATGTAACAGAATTCTCTGCTGGTCTTCATCAAAAATACTTTGTTCAAGGTAGTCTTGGTTATCCTCTGAAATGATGTAAAATATTCCTCACACAAAATTTCTGCTGGATTTTTAAAAACTTTAGTGCTTTATGTATTTTCTAAGTCATTAACTGTACTTTTAAAATATTGTATATACTTTTGTAACTTCAAGAGAATAAACTATATTGAAAACAAAAAAAGAAGGAAGGAAGAAAGAAACTGCTGGGATCACAAGTGTGATAGGTGTATGCCTCCACACCTGCCTTCATATTCCATTTTAATCTTATATACAAGAGTAAAATATATTGCAGAAAAATAAATGGTGTTTGTGATATTTACCACCTCAACTAAAATTTGCACTACATTTCTTTTTGAATGCATATTTTTAATAAGCAATTAAATTTATAACTATTGTAGGAAAACTTGTGGATATTGACTTTAAATAATTTTATACTATTTGATAGTTGAAAAAATTTTTCTAACTGCTAATGAAAAGCTTACTGAATATTATATCAGTAGCAATGCTACAAGATTCAATTTAGAAAACATAGAATATTAAAACTGAATTATTTTAATTGAAACATTCAAATATCTACATCAAATTATCTAATTGATATTTTCATAAAGATAATATTACATGTATTTAATAAGTGAGATGAGATTTCCAGATACTTTTGAAATACCTACAAAAGATCTACTTTATTAGAAGCTATTGCAATAGAATAAACAAATCTATCTAATTTTAAATAAACATATTATACAATGTTAACCACGTCTTACATTTTCCTATGCCATGGGTTGAAACTTTCCAAAGAATTACTAAGTATATGCAAAGTTAAAAAAGAACAGAAAATTATTGATAAACTTTAAATTGGTTAATATTTCTTGTATATTCCTAGCTTACACTTTATATAATTAAACACTTACAGTTAACTTGAGAAAAGAAGAAAATACAAATTACAACTTAAATGTAACCTAATACTATAAATGCACTTGTGCACACCAACAAATGTATGTTCTTTGTTTTTTACCCTCTAAAGTATTTCGGTGTCTTGTTTCAGAATGGATAATTAACAGAGTTGGCAATACCTACATGGAACCATGATCTTAGAATTAGTAGAGTACAGTGTCAGGAGAATCCTATGTTATATATGCTGCTTGAATTTTGCATTGGGAACTACTTTTAAACATGCACATGAATGTACATTCGTTGTAGAAGGTGATGGGATTCATGACATGATCACTCAATACATAATACCATTGATCACCTTCACCCTTTCTTGTCTCTCTCTCCATCCTTCTGCTAGGTACTTGCATTCTTTCCAATAACCTCCTTCTTCTGTGATGCATATAATCAAAGATCAAAGTAAAGTCTATGTTCTTATAAATTATTACATTGATACCTTTATGTCTACAAGCATCTGCTAAATGCTTATTATATAGTAAGAAAAATCCTGCTTCATTCTAACACCAACTTAAAGCTCACTATAATGAAGAAAATAGAAACACTCACCGAGCTCTGCCTTTGACAAGTGTTCCTGTAGCATGAGTCCCCAAAACTATTTATAAGGAAATAATGTCATCAGCTCATCTTCCCATAGTACCATAATTATCTTGTCATCTGGAGAAGGCAATTCTGACTTTGATGTTGTTACAAAGTGGAACCTTCAAACAGAAAAGTGAACTTTCCTAATTCCAGGAGAGCAGTAGATTAGGAACAGCTGAACTCTGGGTTTCCCAGGTGTGAGCTATTCTCTCCAGGCCTTATCTGTCTGTCTGGATTAACTGATCCCAGTCATAAACAAAACAAATGTAACAATAATAATATTACTCCAATTAAAAGAAGTGGGAAAAGATCTTAGATTCCACATTGTATCATTCCTGCTTCTCAAACCTCCATTGTGTCCTCCATACTTACTTGACTGAGGTTTTAGGGTTTCATCTAGAAATTAACAGCTCTTTTGATAAAATTAGGAAAATGTCACCTCCTCCAAATACTTGTAGGAAAAGTAATCTTTCTTACACAGCACACAGAAGTGAGGTAATATGATTTTTTTTTAATCAGGAGCACTATCTTTAACTAGGCTGTAAAGCTGAGATGTAGCTCAGTTAATAGAGACTATGCCTAGAAATTATTGTGTTTGTAAGACACAATGAAATATGTCAAACCTTCAAGTTATAGGCACAGGTGAAGGAAAATAATCCCAAGCCAATGGCAAACACAAGACCTTTGATAAGATCATAGAAGAAACCAACCCAATGACACACCCATAAGATTCACGAGACACACAGAACACACTGAAAAAACAAGAGTCGAATCATAAATTTAAAGGCATCTTATAAGTAATGCAGTATACAGAATTAAAAAGTTGATTGAAAGCTCTAAGAGAAAAACTTCAAATGACAAATAAAGAAAATCCATTAAATGTACAAATTAATCTCCCCGATTATAGGGAACAGTGGAATAGGAACAGCTGATTTCTCAAGGTAAACTTTCAAAGGCAGAAGAGCCTGCTCAATACATCCCAAGTACTAAATGACAATAATCTTAAAATAATATACTCAATAAAAGTAGTGATTGAATGGGGAAAAGATGGAGGGAAGGGGGCTTATGAGACTTTCGGGGAGGGAGGAAACGGGAAAGGGGAAATGATTTGGAATGTAAATAAAAAAACTTAGAAAATAAAATTTATTAAAAAAAAAAGAAAGTACCTGTGATTGAAGGAAGAAGACCCAATTTACCTGTTTTAGTAGCAGATAGAGAACTTGTTTGGAGCTTTAGCAGACCCCTATATGTGGATCACAATGGCAGACCTTGGAGACTCTACCATCATTGGTAAGTAGATAGTCTCCCCTTGAGAGAAAACTCTGTCCCTGTTATTGAATCTTAGAAGAAACAAAATATTTGACAGTGAGCCACCAGATTTCTATGTGGATCTAGGATCTGTTTAAGCTTGGTATTATTTGACCAACCAAGTTATGAATTCAGGGGTGCACAGTATCCATCAATCATCAAATTCATGTGGTGAGTATGTGATAATGCCTCACCAGGTTCTGAGGGCACAACAAGTAATTAAAAATGCTCATGGCTCTACTCCTATTACAAGGTCTTAGGACACCAAGCAACTACTGAATGGATTACATGGTGTGACCTATGATCAGATGACTGATTAAAACAAGCTTAGGGCCTGGTTTACTGTACACTATGCAAATTTCACCTACAAGTGTGCACCTATTGCATTACAAACCTATTTTTGGGACAACTATGAAAAACATAAATGAAGAAACTTATATAGAACTTCAGGAATTACAAATATATTTGACATGAAATTAGATATGGACAGATGTGCAATTGTTTACTGATTCATGGGCTATAGCCAATACATTGGTGAGAAACTGAACTTAGGACATACTGAAAATGTGGTTCTTATACATTCTTCCTTTTCTACTGACTAGTACATTTCTTACACAGGTCAGTTGCTGATGGAGGTTATGTGTGGAATTAGGATAAATCATTTCTTCAGTGCACAGCATATAGATGATTCAGCCTGAATGAATTAGTATCTTTTACATCCTACTTTTCCAGAATTCACCAATGAACACAGAAGGCAGCATGTACTCATTTCAACTGGAGTATATAACCAGAGATCTCATAAACTTAAACAAGTGATGGCAAAATAAAACATACATAACGTAATGGCTTATACCATATAAATTATTACATATAAGTACATTTCTCATTGGTAGAAATATAGATAAATCTTGATATTATATGAAATAAATACTCTAGATATAGAAAGGCAATTACTGTATAGTTTATTTTTACATAAGGTTAAATATATATATATATATATATATATATATATATATATATATGGAGTATAAGATGGCTATTATCTGAAATTAACAAGAGAGAGAAAGAAGGAAAGAGTTTAACCCTGGTTAAACTATTGGTTACAATACAACTCAGTATGGGAGATCAACATGCATACTATTGTTGAGATAAACATTAAAGCCTTGAGCATTGTTAAGAATGTTAGTCAAATAATTTCCACAAAAAGTACTACCAAGGTGAGAGGGGAAGGATATGATCAAAGTACTTCATTACACATACAAAGTACACAAAAAGCTGAATTGAAAAAGTCTACCTGCCTACTTACCTTTCAGCTACCCCACCAACCACTAGGCTCTAGAACTACATAGACCATAACCTGAACCCTAATTACAAAAACCCAGAGCCTATCTTTCAGCCTATTGGCTCATTGCTGGGCTCAGGAACCAGAATGGTTCCAAGACTGAAAAATCAAGCACCATTGAACTGAGCTAACTCTTATCATAAGTGCTCTCAATTTCCCAGTTTAAAAAAAAACACACGCTAACACATGGATTAAAATAATCATGACACACCCTCTGCTGCAAAATATAAACAAATCATAACATTGATTTAAAATGTGACCTAAAGATACAAGAATGACAAGAGACTTTCCAAGCAAATGGACCTAAGAAGCAAGCCATTGGATTATCTTTCTTTCTTTCTTTTTTTAAAATCATTTATTTATTTACATTTCAAATGTTATCCCACTTCCCAGGTTCCCCTCCACAAACCACCTATTCCCTCCCCCTGCCTCTATGAGGGTGATCCCCCACCCACCCACTTTTGCCTCAGCACCTTAGCATCACCCTACCCTGGGTCATTGAGCCTCCACAGGACCAAGTGGCTCACCTTCCAGTGATGCCTGATAAGACAATGCTTTGCTACATATCCAGCTGTAGCCACTGTTCCTCCCATGTGTACTTTTTGGTTGGTAGTTTAGTCCCTGGGAGATTTGGAGTGTCTGGCTGTTTGATATTGTGGTTCTTCCTATGGGGCTGCAAAAACCTTCAGCTCTTACAGTTCTTCCCCTATCTTCTTCATTGTGGTTCCCGTGCTCAGTCTGATGTTTGCCCACAGACAACAGCATCTGTGTTGGTCGGGCTCTGTCAGAGCCTTTCAGTGAACAGCTATACCAGCCTCCTTTCAGAAAGCACTTCTTGGCATCATCAATAGTGTCTGCCGATGGAATAGATCCCTATGTGTGGCAGTCTCTGGATGACCTTTCCTTCAATCTGTGCTCCACACTTTGTCCCTGCATTTCCTTTTGACTGGTGGAATTCTGGATTAATATTTTTGAGGTGGGTAGGTGGCCCCATCCCTCAATCGGTGGCCATGCCTATCCACCGGATATGGTCTCTATAGTTTCTATCTCTCCTTTGTTGGGTATTTCTGGTAATGTCCTCCTTGTTGGGTCCTGGGAACATCTAGAGTCCCTGGCATCTAGGACTTTCCAGTGATACTGTAATTTCTTATTCATCCTCAAGATCTAAATAACTTTAAAAGCTTCACAGTTTTAAAAATTCAAATATATTAAAATGTCAGTCCTTTTATAATATCCAATCTCGTGATATACATAGTGTTGTACATTTCAAAATCTCTTAACTGTGTGCTCCATTAAAATATTTTCTTTCTTTTTTTTTTTCAATTTGCCAAGCTGTGACTGTTTATTAACTGATCAGATTACAAAAATACCACGGGCGACACCTTAGTTCATCTGTCTGGTAAGTCTGTTTTCCTGGTCTTCCCTGTTGCCAGCATCTCCACCTTCTACAAAGTGAGTTGTCTTTTTCTTCATTCCACCTCATGGGGAAGATAATTTAAAGGGCCACAGGAAGGTATTTGCTTCCTTGAATCATTTCCCAAATGTATAGATCTCATGAATTAGATTCTCCATGCAGATGATACCAAATTTGCCAAGAGATCGAGCAATCAAGGAATTATCTGTCAAGGCAATCTACTTCTTACTGATTTTGCTATAGCCTCGCTTGTAGATGAGCTCATTTACTGACTTCAGGTTGGGGTATTCCCCATGCAATGTATGGTTCCACAATCCTCAACAAGTTAGCTGAAGCCATGTTGCGCTTAATAAAAGTGCCATAATTTTTCATGAAATAGTCAGTTTTCATGTGTTTTTCTATATATTTCTTGAGTTTTATCAGAAATATTTTCTTTGTAGATTTTCAATTTTATCAGAAAATGTTTATAATTCCACTTTCAATCAACTTAGGAAAATTTTTATGCCTACCATTTTATCTGTATAAGTTTTCCATGAAATAGTCAATCTTAACGTGTTTTTTCTATATATTTCTTCAATTTTATCAGAGATATTTTTCATGTATATATACACAATGGAATACTACTCAGCAATTAAAAACAATGAATTCATGAAATTCTTAGGCAAATGGGGAACAGGGGGAGGGAAGAGGGCTTATGGGACTTTCAGGGAGGGGGGACCGGGATAGGGGAGATCATTTGGAATGTAAATAAAGAATGTAGGAAATAATAATAATAATAATAATAATAATAACATTTAAATTTTTTAAAAAGTGCCATGGAAAATCTGTCGAAGATGAAGAAGCTGCAATACCTTGCAGACTTTTGGGCTTACACCATTGATACCTCGGATTCTGATGATAAATGCCAATTTTGGTTCCATGGGAATATAGAAGTTCCCAGCTTTCCTTGCCATCCTGGCCATCTGAATCTCAGTCCTGTACATCTGCCTGTACTCCTTGTGATAGCGCTTTGCCTTCTCATAGATGAGCTCCCTCCTTGCCTTTTGCAGTGTCTTCAGGGCAAACTTTTTCCTCAGGTGCTTCACCTTCAACTCTGAGAAATTCCTTCACTTTTTCTTAAGGGTTTCTGGCACAGCAGCAACCTGGCTTTTCTTCTCTGGAACAGCCTCCATAGTTCTAGCCGGAAAAGTAGAACAATATTTTCTTTCTTTAAGAGGGAATAATCTGGGTACAGTCACAATCAAGTCAAAACAAAATCAAACTCAACTGTCCAGTGACAGAGATAGACTTATGATCTTCTGGAGTCCTCCAGAAGGCTTGCATACCTTCTCTAGCTCTGCCCTTTTTGTACCCATCCTGTCTTGTAGGCTCCAGCTAGCTGCTACTATTATTAATAATCATCCCATGATACTGGCATCTCTGAAACTGGTGAGTGTACTTGATGCAACTGGTTGCACACTTACAAGTAGCCTATCATAGTCTCTTCCTGATGTGAAGCCTTGACTTCTTTGCGTGAGTCCTTCAGTCCTGAGCATTCAATTTCAAATAAAACTGAAACTGGGCTGCTAGTATCCTGACAACAGAGATTGCAATCACCACAAAGAACTACTTCTGAACAGGTCCACATCCCCTTGCCCTATTTACTAGCATTTGTCTCCTACCTTTAGATGGTGGGCTAGAAGGGGGTCAAAGCATTTTAGAATCCTTATTAAAGTTATTTTGAAAAATCTAAGTATACACCAATGTGTTTTTAGTTAGAATTTCTGTTCCAGCAAAAAAACATTGACCAAGAAGCAAGTTGTGGAAGAAAAATTAAACTTCCACATTGCTTTCATCACCAGGGTCTGCACAGGAATTCAAACAAAGCAGAATACTGGAAGCAGTAGCTGATGCAGAAGCCATAGTGAGGCACTACATATTGGCTTACTTCCCTTGGTTTACTCATCCAGGCTTCTTAAAAAATTGAGGAATACCAGCCCAGGGAGAGTGCCACGTGCAACAGGCTGGACCTTATCTACTGATCTCTGATTGAGAAAATGTGCTATAGTAGGATCTCATAGAGGCATTTTCTCATCTTAGTCTCCTTCCTCTCAGAGGACTCTAGCTTGTATCAAGTTAACACATAAACCAGCCAGTTCACCATCTAAATGGGTTGAGAGACAAATCAGGGAAACAACACACCCACACAATTGAAACAATATAAAATATCTTAGTGTAACTCTAACCAAGGAAGTGATCACTTTGTACATGAAAAATGTCATCTTTGAAGAAACAAATTGAGGAAATATCAGGAGATGGAAAGACCTCCTATACTCATGGACCAATAGAACTAATAACTAAAAAATGGCCCTATAGCCAAAAGTAATCTACATATTACATGAATACCTATCAAAATTTGAACATAATACTTTACATAGCTTAAAAAAACAATATTCAACTGAAGTAGAAACTTCTAGTCCTTTGGAAAATTAGGGATACCAAGTGATGTTTTGCCCCAGGGAGCAGGAAGTCCTGGTCAGGGGCATCCTCTTGGAGACAGGGGAAGAGGAATGGGATGAGGAACTGTTGGAGGGTGGACTGGGAGGGATATAATGCCTGAACTGTAAAAAAACGATTAAATATAATTTGAAAAATTCATCCTTCTGATAATGTAATTTATGGGAAAGAATGAGCATTATTTAGTGACCTACATCTATTTGGTCTACCTCATATTGGTATCAGCACCAGCATATAAGATCTTGTTACTACTGAAGGACAACTCAAAAGACCAAAAATAGGAGAAAGTATAACTCATGTGGATTTTTCTATTATGTTTAAATTTTGCCAATAAAAAGGTACTGGGACTGATGATGACATCCTGAAACACACTCAAAAGGCATGTGATATAAATATAGAACCTCTCATCATCCTACTTATTTAAAAGTTTTAAAGACATTCTCTACATCCAGTAACTCATATGTGTCTGTAAGTCAAATACCCCCTCTAGTGAGAATCATCATTATGTGAGTGAAGGTCAGTTGACGGGAGGTCAAGCCCCTAGGAATAGGTCTGCAACACAGGATTATGAAAGCATATATATATATATATGCTTTCATATATATATATGGTATAAATTATGTATATAGAAGATCCATATTAGCTAGGACTCCAAGTCCAGCTAGGAAATAAAAGAAATTCTTTAATAAAGACAAAAGTGAAGAGTATACTCATCTTAAGAGTATTAGTGGAAGTCTATTTCTCTTTTTATTTTTGTATTGGTTATTTTATTTATTTACATTTCAAATGTTAGCCCCCTTCCCAGTTTCCACTCCCAAAAACCTCCATCCCATCCCTCCTCCCCCTGTGTGCACTAGTGTGCTCCTCCACCCCTCTGCCTGCTCAAGCATCACTGCCCTAGCATTCCAGTATGATGGGGCACAGAGTCTTCACAGGACCAAAGTCTTCCTTTCCCTTTGATGCCAGACAATTCCATCCTCTGTTACATATGCAGCTGTATCCATGGGTCCCTCCATATGTATTCTTTGGTTGGTGGTTTAATCACTGGGAGCTCTGGGCAGGGGGGCTCTGGTTGGTTGATATTATTGTTCTTCCTGTGGAGTTGCAAACACCTTCAGCTCCTTCAGTCCTTTGCCAACTCCTCCATTAGGGTCCCCCTGCTGAGTCTGAGATGGTTGGCTTAAGCATCACCATTTATATCTTTAAGTCTCTGACCCAGTTTCTCAGGAGACATCCATATCAGGCTCCTGTCAGCAAGCACTTATTGGCATCAGCAATAGTGTCTGTGTTTGATGACTACATAAGGGCTGTATCACCAGGTTGGGCAGTCTCTGAATGGCCTTTTCTTCAGGCTCTGCTCCACTCTAAGTCCCGGTATTTTATTTAAAGAGGAGAAATTCGGTGTTAAAATTTTGAGAAGGGTGGGTGACCCCATCCCTCAACCTGGGGCCTTGTCTAACCTCTAGATATGGTCTCTACAAGTTCTCTCGCATTGCTGGTTATTTCATCTAATGTCACCCCTGTTGCATCCTGAGAGCTTCTTGCTTTTCTGGTGTCTAGGACTTTCTGTTGGCTAACCCCGGTTCCCCATCTCCCATTGTTATATACCTCTGTTCGATTTTCTGACTCTCAGTACACCTCTATCTTTTCCCACACCTGATTCTGCCCCCCTTTTCTCCTCTTCCCCTCCTCTCTTCCTCCAAAGTACCACCCACTCTCTAGCCCCCATGGTTCTTTTGTTCCCCCTTCTTAGTAAGTCTCAGGCATCCACACTTTGGTTGTCCTTCTTCTTGACCTTCATAGGATCTGTAAGTTGTATCATGAGTATTCAGAGCTTTTGTCCTAGTACCTACTTATCAGTGAGTACATACCATGCGTGTGGTTTTTTTTTTTGACTGGGTTACATCACTTAGGATAATATTTTCGAGTTCCACCCATTTGCCTGTGAATTTCATGAAGTCATTGTTTTTAATGGCTGAGTAAATGTGCCAAATTTTCTGTATCCATTCCTACGTTGGAGGACATCTAAGTTGTTTTCAGCTTCTGGCAGTTGTTCCCACCAGCAATGGAGGAGTGTTCCTCTTTCTTCACATCCTCTCCAGCATCAACTCTCACCTGAATTTTTGATCTTAGTCACTCTGACTGGTGTGAGATAGAATCTTAGTGTCGTTTCTCTGATGACTAAGGATGTTGGACATTTCTTTAAGTGCTTCTCAACCACATGAGATCCCTCAGCTCAGAATTCTCTGTTTAGCTTTGTACCTCAGTTTTTAAAAAGGTTATTTGGTTCTCTGGAGGCTAACTTCGTGAGTTATTTGTATATATTGGGTATTAGCCCTCTATTGGACATAGGGTTGGTAAAGATCTTTTCCCAAACTGTGGGATGCCATTTTGTCCTATTGAGAGTGTCATGTGTCTTACAAGCTTTTCAGTTTTTTGAGGTCTTATTTGTTGATTGCTGATCTTAGGGCATAAGCCATTAGTGTTATGTTCAGGAAATTTTCCCCTGTATTTGATGCTTTTTCCCATTTTCTCTTCTATTAGATTCAGTATATCTGGTTTCATGTCGAGGTCCTTGATCCACTTGGACTTGAGCTTTGTACAAGGAGATAAGAATGGGTCAATTTGCATTCTTCTACATGCTGACCTCCACTCAAGCCAGCACCATTTGTTGAATATGCTGTCTTTTCCCCACTGGATGGGTTTTAGCTTCTTTGTCAAAGATCAAATGACTATAGATGTGTGGGTTCATTTCTGGGTCTTCAATTCTATTCCAGTGATCTACATGCCTGTCTATATACCAATACCACATGGTTTTTATTACCATTGCTCTGTAGTATACCTTGAGGTCAGGGATGGTGATTCCCCACAAAAATTCTTTTATTATTGAGATAAATTTGAGAATTGCTCTTTTTATCTCTGAAGAATTGAGTTGAAATTTTGATGGGGATTGCATTGAATCTTTAGATTGCTTTTGGTTAGATGGCTATTTTTACTATGTTAATTCTGCCAATCTATGAGCATGGAAGATCTTTCCATCTTCTGAGGTTTTCTTCAATTTTTTTATTCAGAGACTTGAAAGTTCTTGTACAGTTTCATTTGCTTGGCTCAAGTCACAGCAAGGTATTTTATATTGTTTGTGACTATTGTAAAGGTTGTCATTTTCCTAATTTCTTTCTCAGTCTTTTTATCCTTTGAGTAGAAGAAGGATACTGATTTGCTTGAGTTAACTTTATATTCAGCCACTTTGTAGAAGTTGTTTATCAGGTGTAGGAGTTCTCTGGTGGAATTTTTGGAGTCCCTTAAGTATACTATCACATCATCTGCAAATAGTGATAATTTTGACTTTTTACCTTCTAATTTGTATCTTTTTTACCTCCTTTTGTTGTCTAAATGCTCCGGCTAGAACTTCTAGTACTATATTGAATAAATAGGAATAGAGTGGGAAACCTTGCGTAGTTCCTGATTTTAGTAGAATTTCTTTAAGTTTCTCTCCATTTAGTGTGATCTTTGGTGTGTCTGTACTCCTGGGAGACCTGCTTTCTCTGGGCAGGACTGGGGTGCAGTGCCAAATTCAGAAATCTATTTCATGTGTCTGAAAAAGAGATCACAAATCAACTTGTGATTCACAGGACAATATGGCTATGTGATCATTCTATTTTCCATAGTAATTCTTTATTAACCTATCTCTTTAACATTTGATGTTCCAGATTGGGCATAGTACATTTCTATGTGCTTACCATGTATCATATATATAATTAAAAGCATTCACAGTCATATCTACACAGAATGTACACTTTGTGTGTCTGCATTGTACCTGGCTTTCATGCCTTAGAAATCTACCCTATTGACTTAGATCTCCTAATTTTCTAGTTAACACCTAAAACTGTAGCAATTAGCAGAGAACATTAGTCACATTTGTATACCCAAATAAAAATTATTTCAACCTAGGGGAAAAAATCAGAAAATAATCCAAAAAACAAAGGTGAGTCAGTCTTGTATTCTGTAACTTTATTGTGCTCTATTTTACAATGATCCATGTTTTGATTTATAATTCTTTTGGAATCATACTGATAAATCATGATAATCCCATTATTTTAGTTAGCAAAATGTCTTTCTCAATTTATCTATTTTTATGTTTCTTTTTCCATAAAATCTTACATTCCCTGGTTCTGGAATTAAAGACATAGATAAAGTTGAAAATTAGTATTGTACATCCTATAGTCAATTAATTACATAAAGTTGTGGTTATAAATGATTTTAGATGACTCTCAGATCAGTTCCCATCCAATTTAAATCCTTTGTGAATCTCTGTTGACGATTACCCTGGTGGTGTTTGTATTTTGATCCTAAATCTTTTTCCTTAAGAGGCGCTGCCCTAACAGGAACTCAGGTGATTTCATTTGACCCTTCTCCCCATTTTAACTGATCAAATAAAGGCCTGTAATTGGGCAGCGGAAGGGAAAAGTGGGGCTGGAAGTTTGAGAGTGGAGAAGGAAGGAGGAGGCGAAAATGAGGAGAGAGAAGGAGGAGGAGAAGATGAGGAGCCAGAGGAGAGAGAGGAAGATGGAGGAAGAGGAGGTGGAAGGAAGATGGAAAAGAACTATGTCGCCTGGAGGAGCCACTAATAGCAAGGGATCTCATAGCTGTGAAATAGAGTAGTGTAGTGGTATATTTGCCAATCGAAACATATAGCTTATAAATATTATAACTGAGTTGTGTTTTCTTTGCATGGGCTTATTGAGTGTACTGGATGGTTTTATGTGTCAACTTGATACAGGCTGGAGTTATCACAGAGAAAGGAGTTTCAGTTGAGGAAATGCCTCCACGAGATCCAACTGTGGGACATTTTCTCAATTAGTGATCAAGCGGGGAGGGCCCCTTGTGGGTGAACCATCCCTGGGCTGGTATTCTTGGGTTCTATAAGAGAGCAGGCTGAGCAAGCCAGGGGAAGCAAGCCAGTAAGTAACATCCCCCCCATGGCCTCTGCATCAGCTCCTGCTTCCTGACCTGCTTGAGTTCCAGTCCTGACTTCCTTTTGTGATGAACAGCAATTCAGAAGTGTAAGTTACTCCCCAACTTGCTTCTTGGTCATGATGTTTGTGCAGGAATAGAAACCCTAAGACATTGGGGTTGCTGCCCATTGTGTCAGTTAGAGCCCAACTAATGTGAGACAAAAACGTTCACTGTCCCTCCCCACAACCTTGAAAAGAAGGCTGGGGTAGCGATCTAGTCTTTAGCAGTGTGTGGGTTGAAAGCAGACTGGCTCTGAGGGGCCTACACAGAGGCTCCTCCCCAAGCCCCAGGCAGACAGCTAAAGCCATGGGCAGTACTCCAACCTGGAACTGGGCTTGGGCAGTGTGCCATGTAAGATTCCCAGGGAGGGACAGGGAACACTAGAACACAACTTTCTCCGAGGTAGTGTTCAAGCAGACACAGTGAACTGATCAGGACATCTATACCTGAGAGAGTCTTTCAGTGCTCACTCCCTCTTATCAGCCTCACCTACAAAGGACACCAGACAGCCAGACATGCTTTCCTGACTGCTTGTGCTGCAGGTTTCCTGAGATCAGCACACAAGCACAAACTACCAGCTGCAACTCAAACAAAAGACAGAGAGCTTGCTCAGAAGCACAGAAGCTTCTACAGGGTCTTTCTACAGTCAGCCCCTCCCTGTGACAAAAAGAACAGAAGAGGACTGCAGTGTTGGGAATCAAACAGCAGAGGAAGACAAAAGGACAAAGGGCTACCGATCAGGTAATAAGAGTCATACATTGATAATAAAGAGAGATACATAAATATTTTGATACTTAAGATGAGAAACACAATAAATTCCTTTTGGGCTTTATGGAATGATATTTTGAATGATTTGACAAAGATCGATTTAAAGGAAATAGGCACCTTGTCATTCACCACTGAAATATTTATTCTCTTGATTTACTGTCTTCTCAAAAGACAGGGCCTTAGATAAAAATTCCATGCCTTAGAAAAGAGATTAGAGGTAACCCTAGAAATAAAGGCACAGGATACTATAGCTCAAAACAAGCAACAGAAAGAGGAGAATAAAGGCTGGAGACAGGCCTTGGAAGAGATACTAGGGAACAAATTTCAGAAGTTCATAGATGAGACTGAGCTACAGAGAGATAAGCTTAAGACTTGGCAATACAGCCTAGAGGAAACACTAGAACTAAAAGTTCAGGATTTTATTGGTCAAAATACACAAGGAGAGATAAATTTTGGCAGGAAAGTCTAGAGGATAATTTACTAAAACTAGTAAATCAAAATAATACAGGTACTTCAATATCAGAATTATAACAAAAAGAGAAGCTAAGATTATGGAAGCAGGGCCTAGAACAGAAGATACAGGAATTACAGAGCAGAATGAACAACAGAAAGAGAAAGTTAAGACTTGGCAACACAGCCTAAGTAAACACTAGAATTGAAGACACAGGAAATTATAAATCAGAATAAGAGGCAGATGAAAATGAAGGTGGGAGACAGGAGCTGGCAAAGATGCTAGAACAAAGGATACAATAGCTCACAGATCAGACTGAGCAGCAAAGAGAAAATGAGGATGGGAAGCAAGACTTGGAGAATAACCTTTTAAAATTAGTCAAACAAAATAAAATGGACAGCAGAATGTCAAAATTGCAATATAAAGAGAAACTTAAAATGTGGCAGCAGAATCTTGAACAGAGAATACAGGAACTCAAGGAACAGGAGTAACAACAAAGAGAAATATGAAGCATGTACACAGACCTTAATGGAGGAATTTAAAATTTCAATTAAGGAAAATACTCAGGTATTATCAGACAGAAGATAAAGAAAGCCAACCAAAGGTTATTAGAAAACAAACTTTAGTTTATCCTGATAGTAAAGAACAAAGACCTCAAGAGGATGATCATTGACAGGGTTATCAGGAATTCGAATGGCAACCCATGGATATGTTAGAACTGAGGAAATTTAAGGAAAGTGTCACTAATTTTGGAATGCATTCGCCATTTGTTAAACAAATCCTGACTTCTTGAGTTACTAAAAATAGAACAATCCTAGACTGGAAGAATATGGCGAAAACAATAATAGACCCTGTCACAATGCTTCTCATGGTGGAGAAAAGATAGCACAACAAAATAGAGCCAGGGGTAGAGAGATTCCCAAAGATCAGCTGCTTGGTGAAGATCACTTTGCTGAGGTAGAGATGCAAGGTGTATATGATGAAGAAACTGGCATCGTGTCAGTTGATTGGCAGCCTTAAATGCTTGGGACAAAGTCACAGAATCAGGGAAAATAGAACCATTGCCTCAAGTCATGCAAGGTCCAAAGGAAACCTTCCCTGACGTTTTTGCAAAGGCTAACCTCTGCTGTGGAAAGGTGTGTATCAGATCCAGCAGCAAGAAAGGCAATAATTGAGTCTTTAGCCTTTGATAATATGAATACTGAATGCAAGGAAGTAATAAGACCACTGAGGACAAGGTCAGCATAAATGTATGAGTGGATTAGACATACAGATGATATTCGACCTCACTAGCCTGTTATGACCTTAATTGGAGAGCTGCCACTAAAGACCCAGAGATGACCCAGTATTTCTAATGTTTTAATTGTGGTGAGCAGGGTCATCTCAGAAATAAATGCAGGAAAAAATCAAAGTAATCCCAAAAGGGGGTCTATGCCTTCTGGAATATGTCAAAGATGTAGTAAAGACTGACATTTGGCTAAGGAATGTAG
This sequence comes from Tokudaia tokunoshimensis, assembly GCA_036184795.1. Classification (NCBI taxonomy): domain Eukaryota; kingdom Metazoa; phylum Chordata; class Mammalia; order Rodentia; family Muridae; genus Tokudaia; species Tokudaia tokunoshimensis. Next base: position 79,121,193 of record BTHU01000002.1, on the reverse strand, counting down.
AGCAACAACAGGCAAATGGGACAACACCTTAACAAAAAACTCTCAGGCCCCAATGCCATGCAGGGAGAGTTCTCTTCCTCAGGACAATTAAACATCAGTGCTTCAAAAACAGATGTTGTGGGACTAGATAATGAGTCAGAAGCAAATTTTATAGGCAATACAAAACACCTGAAAGGGGGCCACAAATGAATATTTTGGCAAACTTCTATAGAGGATCAAAGGCTAAAACTAAGAATCCTAGTAAACAATATTGAGATTGAAGGAATGATTGACACTGGAGCATATGTCACCATTATCTCTCCAAAATATTGGCCTGAAAATTGGCCACTTCAAGAAGTAGACATTCAATTTCAAGGAGTTGAGAACTTATCCCAAATAAAACAAAGTACAGCTAGGTCACCTATCCAGCATTTCAGACCATCATAGTCAAAATGTCAGCTAAGCAATGAACTTTCTCAGCACATAGTGACTGGAAGGCAAATGGTGTCTCTCCTATGATAAAGTCAATTTTCCTATTTCCCCTTGGGCCCCCAGAAGGGAATTCTTTGTGCCAATTCAGCTGGAAGCAGACAAAAGATTGTCATCCCAGTCCCTTATGTTGAGGTGAATGGTTCTGGTTATTTTATGAATTATAGATATTTTGTCATTTTAAGGAATACTAGAGAGCTTAAACTCTGGGATTTCTATCTTTCCTTTCCAAATCTCTATTCTTCCTTTATAGGTAAAGGAGAGGGGGGAGGAAGAGAAAAGGGGGAGAGATATAATAATATCATGGAAATCAGAGGAATAGACAAATAGAGATAGGTTATCAAATTTACTCTTAAACAAAACATTACATAGTGATATGTTGATGCAAAGTTAATGTTATAATTTCTTACATTGGTACAGAATTTATTTTGATACAGATTTAAGGTTTTGATTGTTATGAAGTTTTATATTGATACAAAAATTGGGATTAATATTGTTATTCTTATATAGGCATTGTGCCTATGCAACACATTTTAGAATACAAAGCTTAAACACAGTCCTTCTATAACTTCTATTACAAACTATTTTTAAATGATTAAGCAATATGAGTTAATGGCCACATAGCAAACTCTTGGTTCTGAGTTAATAAAAAAGGGTATTTTCTTCTTTTTTATTTTTTAAAGATATACTTACAGTTATTTATTTATTTATTTATTTTACACTCCAGATTTTAATTCCCTCCCAGTCCATCCTCAAACTATTCCATATTCCATACCTCCTGCCCACGCTGATGTCTCCACGAGGACGTCCTCATACCCACCAACCACCACCCATCCCACCATAACTCTAAACTCCCTGGACCCTCTAGTCTCTTGAGGGTTAGGTGCATCTTCTCTGACTGAACCCAGACCTGGTAGTCCTCTGCTGCATATGTGTTGGGGGTCTCATATCTTGTGGTGTATGTTGCCTGGTTGGTCATCCAGTGTTTAAGAGATCTCAGAAGTCAGGTTAATTGTGACTGCTGGTCCTCCTACAAGGTTGCTATCCTCCTCACCTTCTTCCAGTTTTTTCTCTAATTCAACCACAGGGATCAGCAACATCTGTCTATTAGTTGGGTGTAAATATCTGCATCTGACTCTATAAGCTGCTTGCTGTGTCTTTTGAAGGGCAGTCATGATAGGTCCCTTTTTGTGAATGCTCCATAGCCTCAGTAATACTCTCTGACCTTGAGACCTCCCTTTAAAGGTTATTTTCAAGATATTTCAATTAGAAATGGCTGAGAGTAGTCAAGGCTTAACAGTTCAGATATGCTTTGCATAGATACATAGCCTTCAAAGATGTCAGAAGTCCACAGACTACAACATTTATGTCCATCTCTTTAACAAAGATCATTTGACTAGAGACATGTCTGCTCCTGACATCACTCCTCTCTTGAATTCAAAGAAGAAACTGAGTATCAATGGAGTTGCTCCAGTTGTGGTGGGACATCCACTAGGCAAGAATTGCCTCAATTCATCTACAGCCAAAAATACTGTCCAGAAATAAGACACACTATGTGAAAAAGTCACCTGACATCTCTGCTAATACAGGATAAGCAGTCCTTCAAAATTCTGCATTATAAAGGTCTGTCAGATGATCCTGGATCAGAAGGCTGGAGACCGATGCTCCAACATTCTTGAGGAATGAGGGACTATCCAGGTGATCAGTTGTCTCTATAAATTGGTTAAGATTTGGAAGCTATGTTTTGTGCTCCCTATATTTTCTGATAATATTTTAATAATTCTCAGATTTCTGATGGGGTTGAAGACTAGTCTCATAGCTAACCAAGTTGTTTAGCATTGGGAGAGATGATATAGATTTGAGAGGGTGATTTTTAGATGGTATACAAGCTAAATCCAGGACATAATTCAGGTGTATAATTGCAAGCCTTTTAAGTTATGATAGGTGGTAGATTGCTTTACCTAAATTGACAAAATTGATGGACTGGGTGTTAAGTAAATCTTATACTTTATAAATTACATAATATTAATAATTATTCCCAATTTATGTCTTGGAAAAAAGGGGGAAATGTAGATTGCCCTGGTGCTGTGTGTATTTTAGTGCTAATTATTCTTCCTCAAGAGGGGCTGCCCCGACAAGGAGTGAATCACACACCTAGGTAATTTTATGTGAACATTCTCTACATTTTAACAGGTCAAATAAAGGATAAAGCCTGTGATTGGGCAGTGGAAGGGAAAGGTGGGGCTGGAAGTTTGAGAGTGGAGAGAAGAGGAGGGAGAGGAGCAGATGAGGAGATGAAGGGAAGAGAGAAAGATGGAGGAAGAGGGGGTAGAAGGAAGATGAAGAAGAACCATATAGCCTGGAGGAGCTGCAAATAGGGTTCTCATAGCTGGGGAATAGAGTAGTATAGTGGCATATCTGCCCAATCCAGGTGTGCAGCTCATAAATATTATAACTGAGTTGTGTGTTCTTTGCACAGGCTTATTGGGATTGGAGATTTACAGCAACAACACTCTACTTCAGGCTTAAAGAACTACCAACTCATAAGACAAACACTATTTTTCTTTACTTTTTTGGGAGGGTTGGTTGGTAAATCATTAACAGAATAATTACTTTCAGCTTTTCAGTCATAAATGTTATTGCTTTACCTAATTACCTCTTTCTTCTGTGTTTATTTCCCTCCCATTTATCTAAGAACCCACCCATTTTCCCATGTTCTTTCTCTCATCTGATCAATTGTGTCCTTCTACTTCCCTTACATTCTTCACACTTTCCTCTGTACCTTCCCTCTCCCCAATAACAAGCTCAGTCTTTCCCATTTCTCGGATGAGATCACTTGTAAGTTGCTGTTCTCCTCACTACTGCTCCAATCCCTACCACTATCATAGCAATGTTCTCATTTGGCTTTCCTGATTTCTGGAGTTACCTGCATTCATCTATGTAGAGAAATAATGCAGAAATTAGTGCCTGAGACAATTCTACATTTATATGAATATGATAACTGTCTTAGTTAGGTTTTTACTATTGTGAAGAGGGACCTTAACCAAGGCAAGGGACACATTCTATAAGGGACACATTTAATTGAGATTGACTCTTCAGAGGTTCAGTCCACTATAATCACAGTAGGAAGCATGGCAATCACCAGGAAGACAGTGTTGGAGAAGGGGCTAAGAGTTCTACATCTTATTCTGAAGGCAAATAGGAGAATACTGGTTCCTCAGGCAGCTAGGAGGAGAGTTTCAAAACCCACTCCCATAGTGATACACTTCCTCCAACAAGGCTAAATCTACTCCAACAAGGCAACACCTATTCTAACAAGGCAATACCTCCTAATAGTACAACTACCTGAGCCAAGCATGTTCAAACCATCATAAAACCATAACTCATATATTGTATATTAACATTATTTTTGCTCTTAAAATGTTCAATATAGTAAAAAATAGATTCCTCCCAACTTCCAGAACTAAGCATCTGATTCATTCACCAACATACATTTAGAATAGCTGTACAGTTATGTTCTGATTTTTAAAGCTCAAGATTAGAGGATGGAGAAATTGCTCAGTGGTTAATAACACTTTTAAACATTACAAAGGACCTCTTTTAGATACCCAGCAACGACATGGTGGCTTATGATCATCTGTAAGTCTAGTTCCAGAGGATCTATTGCCCTCTCTGACATGACATGCTATTAGCACACACACATATATGCAAGTAAAACATTCATAAATGTTAAACAAAATAAATATTAAATAAATAAATACTCAAAATAATCTGTAATTCAAGCCTTAGTTTCCAAACTGAAAAACAATTTTCAAATATACAAACCATGCATGTATAATCTTTTTATTATTTGTACATCTACAATTCATTAATATAACACATTCAATTTTATTAATATAAAAGATGATAATTTAAGGTAAAATATAGTAATCCAAAACCTTTTTTTCTCTTATTGCAAAGGTATGTACTTCAGTCTACTTTATATCCATTTCTTTGTAAATGTTTAACACATACAGAAAATGGCACATCTTTCTCTTCAAATGCCATCTTTCTCTAGGATTGAAGATAAGAGTAGACCAGAAAGAACCATAACTACCATAGCTAAAATCAGAGTTGTTCACATATGCACGGAGTGCAAAAATTAATTTCCTTTGTTTGAACAGTGCTAGGAGCTTTGAAATTAGTTTAAATTATAATATTTACTTGTAAGTTACTAAAACCCAAATTATGTCCAAAAATACCATAAGACTGGAAAAGCTATCATTATTAAGTTGACCCAGATCAAAATACTAAGCTGAATGAAGAGACTTGAAACAAAAGAGTCCAAGACCTGCTTTCACTATAGCTCTATATTCTTCCAAGAAAAACCACATTACCTCTTCATTATTACACTATTTGATTTTAGAATGGTCTTGTTTTATGAATTTATTGTGTTCTATACCTTCTTCCTTGTGGAGATTTAGTAATATAAAAAACATAAAACTACATGAAAAGTATAATTTTCATTTTAAGTTTTTTACCATATTTACTGAGTAATGACCAAAAAGCAGCATGACTACTCACAAAGAACATGAAGTGAGTATGTGATTTTCAGGTGATAAGATACATGATATTGGCAGATACTGTCCACTGTCAGCAACAAAAATAACTTTTTAGGAATCTCAAGAAATGAAGACCTTAACCACCTAACCTAATTCCATGGAATCCTTATGAAATAGATAATGACAGCAGGAATAAATAATGCTCACAAATTAACAATGTATTGATTCATAGCTACTATTGAATCTTCTCAAATAAATTAAATGTGTGAATTGTTCTTTGGAAATTGAGTTTAGACCAAGTGTAACTACAAGCACACAGATGGTGACTAGACTATTACAGTCTCAGAGTTACAAACCAGTTCATCTGAGATGAAGCAGCAGCAGCAGAAGCATCACTGCAGAGACTGTGGGGAAGCAGTCATGACCAAAGCTTCATCACAATTTGCATGGTGTGAGCTTGAGAGAGATATGAAAATGTTCACTGGAAATGTGTGTGTGTGCATGTGTCTGTGTACATGTATGCATGCATGCATGTGTTCATGTGTCTGTCTACATGTATGCATGCATGCATGTGTGCATGTGTGTGTATACACAGGTATGTGTGTGTGTGCACATGTATGTGTGTCTAAAATTATTGGACTACTCAGTGTAAGAATAGTTCAATAGCATAGTATATGGCAGGGCTGCTTACATGAATACCTATACACCACTTGAGTGAAAAACTAAGTTATATAAAATTTATACATGTTATAAAATGAACTTTAAGGATAATTGGGAATTTGTTTACTTTTTTTCCAGATGACCTGATCAGATCCTTGGGCCTGGTTTATTGGACCAGTGAAGACATTTGATGTGAATTACTCAAAACAAACTGAAAATTGTGTAATGCTTGCAAGCATAAACTAGAGTTTTTATCAATTAGTTTTTGTGGTATTGATACTCTGTGGCCTGGAACTTAATAACATTAACTGGCTTGTTTCACCATTTTCAACAATTTCATAATTCTACATTATCTGTTTTACACTTTATTTTGTTACATTTGTGTGTGTGTGTGTGTGTGCACGTGTGTTGAAGAAAAAGTGGAAGGAAGATCACAAAAGACTTCAGTTAAACCTATGATGATCTTGCCTTAGCCTTGAAAGTGCAGGGATCACAGGTTTCTGTCCAAAAAAGTTCTTCTTAGCTCAGTTCTGCTTCTTTGTCCTCAGCACTTAAAACATCTTTAAGAATACATGATCACACGTTAAAAAGTTCATCACAATTTCACACATAAAATCAAATCATAAAATGAAATAGAAGTTTACAACAGAAAATGTTTACATGCATATCCATTAGGAGTAATTATCTGGCTAAATATTCATCACCTGTCACAACTCCACAGGTTCATTGAAGTTAAAGAAAACATAATTTATTAGTGAAGTTTTGTATAGATAAACGCAATCAGTATTTTATCTTCTGTTCTAGCACCTATAATAAACTGCCAGTTCCCTTTTTATAACCTTTGGTTAATACTTTTACAATGTCTTGGAATATGCTCTGAGTAGTAGAAAGTCTGGTTACTATCAATTTGTGTTCTCTTCTGGAGTCACAATCATGGTTGAGGTGAAAGCTGTTTCTTTTGTCAACACTGATAATTTCTAAGAGTATATATGTCAAGTACATATTCTGCGATTTTGGCAATAACCAAATAACCACAGTGGTGCCCAACTGTGAATCAGATCTTGTCCACAGTTCCATCAGTCAGCCAATACCCAGCAGACCTTACTTTAATTGAAAAGCCACAATACTTTTGAGGTTTCTTGGAATCACTGTCAAATAACAACCAGTGTTCACAAGGTCTGGAAAATATGACAGTCCATATTTCCAAGCATATAGTTACACAAGTAAAAGCTTAGAAGTTCTTCTTGAGAATACTCAGAAAAGGGCTACCAGGAAAACCCTTCTTTATGCTGCCAAAATGTGTACTAGGAACTTTTGTACTGTGCACAAGAGATAAAGGGGTCTTAACAAATGAAACATTTCTTTAGTACCAGGAAAATTAGGATTTTTAATTAATTATTTTATTTATTTACATTCCAGATGTTGTACCCTCCTGGTACCCACCCCCCACAGTTCCTTATCCCATTCCCTTTGGCCGTTGCCTCTGAGAACATGCTCCCCCTCTTTACCCCCACCCCTGGGCATCCCCCTTACCTAGGTCCTCAAGTCTCTACAAAATTTGATCCATCTTCTCGCACTGAGATCAGAAAAGGCAATATTCTGCTACATATGTGCCAGGGAACTTAGACAATCCATGTGTGCTCCCTGGCTGGTGGTTTAGTCCCTTGGAGCTCCCAGGGGTCCAGGTGAGTTGAGATTGCTGGTCTTCCTATGGGGTTGCAATCGCCTTCAGCTACATCAATCCTTCCCATAATTCATCCATAGGCATCCCCAACTTCAGTCCAATGGTTGGGTGTAAGTATCTGCATCTCTCTGTCAGTTGCTGGTAGGGCCTCTCAGAGGACATCCATGCTAGGCTCCTGTCTGTAAGCATATCATTGCATCAGTAAGAGTGTCAAAATTTGATGCTCCCATCTCCCCTCCCCCCATGACATGGATTACAAGTGTGGCCAGTCACTGGACAGCTTTTCCTTCAGTCTCTTCTTCACATTGTCCCTGTAGTTATATTTCAGGAGAACAATTCTGGGTCAGAAATTTTAAGAGTGGATTGGTGACTCCATCCCGTCCATGGATGCCCTCCCTTTCTATCCACTGGAGGTGGGTTCTTCAGTTTCCGTCTCGCCACTGTTGGGCATTTTGGTTAAGATCGATCCATTGAGTCCTAGAATTCTGTAACAACTCAGGTCTCTGGTACTATCTAGAGGGTCCCCCCACCTCCCACCCCACGCTAGTACATATTTCCATTCATTCTCCTGACCCTCTGGGCTCCTTTCCTGTTGCCCCCATACCTGCTCCTGCTCCTCTTTTCCACTCTGCCTCCCCTTTCTCACTCAGATTCATCCCTCACTCTCATGATTATTATTTTTTTTCTTCTAAGTGGGATTGAAGCATAATTACTTGGGCCTTCTTTCTTGTGGGTTGTATCCTGGGTATTACGCACTTTTTGGCTAATAACCACTGATCAGTGAGTACATACCATTCATGTCCTTTTGGGTCTGGGTTACCTCACTCAGAGTGATAGTTTCTACTTCCATCCATTTGCCTGAAAAACTCATGATGTCTTCATTTTTAATGGCTAAATAGTATTGCACTGTATAAATGAACCACATTTTCTGTAACCATTCATTGGTTTAGGGTCATCTGGGTTGTTTCCAGCTTCTGGCTATTACAAATAAGGCTTCTATGATCATAGTGGAATATGTATGTGTCTTTGTGGAAGGGTGAAGCATCTTTTGGGTATAAGTTAAGGAGTGGTACAGCTGGGTCTTCAGGTAGAACTATTTTCAATTTTCTGAGGAACTACCAGATTGATTTCCAGAGTGGTTGTATCAGTTTACAATCCCACCAGCAATGGAGTAGTGTTCCTATTTTTCCACATCCTCACCAGCATATTGTTGTCACTTATGTTTTTGAACTTAGATATTCTGGTGGTTGTAAGATGGAATCTCAGGGTCATTTTGATTTGCATTTCCCTCATGACTGAGGATATTGAACATTTCTTAAAGTTGTTCTGGGCCATTCGAGATTCCCCTGTTTAGAATCCTTATTTAGCAGTATACCCCATTTTAATTGGGTTATTTGGTTTGTTGCTAACTTGAGTTCTATATAAATTATGGATATGAGGCTTTGTTTATATGAAGGGTTGGTGAAGATCTTTTCCCAATATATAGGCTACCATTTTGTCCTATTGACATTGTCCTATTATTTCAGTTTCATGAGGTTCCATTCATTAATTGTTGATAATAGTGCCTGAGCCACTGGGGTTCTGTTCAGGAAGTTGTCTTCTGAACCAGTGAGTTCAAGGCTATTTCTCAACTTCTCTTCTATTAGATATAGTGTATCTGGTTTTAGTTTGAGGTCTTTTATGCACTTAGACTTATTTTTGTGCAAGGTGATAAATATGGACCTGTTTGCATTCATCCACATGTAAACACCCAGTTAGACAAGTGCTATTTCCTGAAGATGTTTTCTTTTTTCTATTGTATGGTTTTGACTTCACTGCCAAAAATCAAGTGTCTATAGGTGTGTGAGCTTATTTCAGAATCTTCAATTTGAATCAATTGACTAACCTGTCTATTTCTATACCAATACCATGCATTTTTATTACTACTGATCTATAGTACTGCTTGAAATCATTGATGGTGATACCTTCAGAAGTTCTTTCATTGTACAGAATAGTTTGAAAAGAATCTGAATCTGTAGGCTCTTGCTGAGACCTGGGATAGAGAAGGCTTCCAAGAGTCAATGCACCTAACCTTAACTGAGATGCCCAATAAGTGGTAACATGTAACCTGAACAGGCAACCACCTGAAACCAGGAAGGGCCCTCAAAGGAGGGATAAGGACACCAACCCACCCTTAAAACTTTCAACATCAATTTATCCCATCTTAAAAAAAAATGCAGCAACAAAACTTGGAAAGAGACTCACAGAATGGCCAATAAATAACCTGCCATTCAATAAAGTTGAGACCTATTCCATGTAAAAGAACCAATCCCTGACACTAATGATACTCCACTATTCTTACAGACAGGAGCCTTAGCATAACTGACCTCTGAGAGGTTTTAACAAGCAGTGAATGAAAACAGATGCAGATATCCACTTTAAAATTTTGGACGGATGCCAGAGACCTTTATGGAAGTGTTGGGGGGGGGGTAAGAATGAAGGCCATGAAGAGGATGAGAACAATATAGTAAGACCAACAGTGTCAACTAGCCTGGACCCCTGGGGGATCTCAGAGACTGAGTAAACCAAAGGACATACATAAACTGGAGGGAGGGAGTGCTGCCTTGTCCAGCTTGAGCAGGAGAGAATGAGCCTAACCGTGCAAAAACTTGATGCAACAGAATGGGGGGGAACCCAGGGGAGTCCACTTTCTTAGTGGCAAAGAGGAAGGAGGATAAAGGGAGGGACTCTGTGAGGGGAGAACAGGTAGGGGGCAGTATTTTGGATGTAAATAATGGAATAAATAGATAAAAATTTCATAAAAAATTAATATGACAGTGAGAATAGTTAGAAAATCTCTTATTTTCACATAAAAATACAGTAATGTAAACAGGGAAACAGAAAATTCTAACCAATAGATAAAATATGTTTGAGTGAAGTCTGATTCCCTACTAGCACCAGTATGATGACCCTTGATAAATATGAAAACTTCTTGTGATATAACCTAGTTAAAAATACCTTGAGTATTCTGGTAGCTTCACTATATTAACAAGGAAAATATTGAAGACAGGAAGACAAATCTATTTTCATTAGAACCATAAAAAGCCCAGTTTTCTGAGGAACCGCCAGACTGCTTTCCAGAGTGGTTGTACCAGCTTGCAGTTCCACCAGCAGTGGAGGAGTGTTCCTCTTTCTCCACATCCTCGCCAACAATTGCTGTCTCCTGTGTTTTTGATCTTAGCCGGCTATACCACTCCTGGGCATATACCCAGAGGCTTTACCTGCATGCAATAAGGACACATGCTCCACTATGTTCATAGCAGCCTTATTTATAATAGCCAGAAGCTGGAAAGAACCCAGATGTCCCTCAACGGAGGAATGGATTCAGAAGATGTGGTATATCTACACAATGGAATACTACTCTGCAATTAAAAACAATGAATTCACGAAATTCCTAGGCAAATGGTCAGATCTTGAAAATATCATCCTTAGTGAGGTAACCCAATCACAAAAGAACACACATGGTATGCAGTCACTGATAAGGGGATATTGACCCAGAATCTCGGAATACCCTAGACACAATCCACATATCAATAGATTTCTAAGAAGATGGAAGGAGAGACCCCTGGTCCTGGAAAGACTGGATGTAGGGGAACGCCAGGACAGAGAAACGAGAGGGGGTTGAATGGACAAAAGAGAGAGGGAAGGGGGCTTATGGGACTTTCGGGGAGGGAGGAAACGAGAAAGGGGAAATGATTGGGAATGTAAATTAAAAAAATAAATAATAAAAATAAAAAAAAGAACCATAAAAAGCAGTTTTGCTTTTTCAAATTTATTTGGCAGATACTGAAATTAAATCTGCAATTTAAAATATTAAAAATACAGAGGAATCCCTGAAACTATTTTTTTTTTTTTGGATAAGAACAAAAATAACAATAGCTTTAATTCGAGGTTAGCACCCGCAGAATTTCCAGGGCAGAGCATTGTTCCTTTTTTTTTTAATTATTTATTTTATTTTTTTTTTTAATTTACATTCCAAATCATTTCACCTTTCCCGTTTCCTCCCTCCCCGAAAGTCCCATAAGCCCCCTTCCCTCCCTCTTTTCTCCATTCAACCCCCTCTTGTTTCTCTGTCCTGGCGTTCCCCTACATCCAGTCTTTCCAGGACCAGGGGTCTCTCCTTCCATCTTCTTAGAAATCTATTGATATGCGGATTGTGTCTAGGGTATTCCAAGATTCTGGGTCAATATCCCCTTATCAGTGACGGCATACCATGTGTGTTCTTTTGTGATTGGGTTACCTCAGTAAGAATGATATTTTCAAGATCTGACCATTTGCCTAGGAATTTCGTGAATTCATTGTTTTTAATTGCAGAGTAGTATTCCATTGTGTAGATATACCACATCTTCTGAATCCATTCCTCCGTTGAGGGACATCTGGGTTCTTTCCAGCTTCTGGCTATTATAAATAAGGCTGCTATGAACATAGTGGAGCATGTGTCCTTATTGCATGCAGGTAAAGCCTCTGGGTATATGCCCAGGAGTGGTATACCGGATCCTCCGGGAGTGTCATGCCCAGTTTTCTGAGGAACCGCCAGACTGCTTTCCAGAGTGGTTGTACCAGCTTGCAATTCCACCAGCAGTGGAGGAGTGTTCCTCTTTCTCCACATTCTCGCCAACAACTGCTGTCTCCTGTGTTTTTGATCTTAGCCATCCTGACTGGTGTGAGATGGAATCTCAGGGTTATTTTGATTTGCATTTCCCTAATGACTAAATGGATTGGCAGGATTAATATAGTAAAAATGAGCATCTTACCAAAAGTAATACACAGATTCAATGCAATCCCCATCAAAATCCCAACTCAATTCTTCATAGAGTTAGAAAGAGCAATTCAAAAATTCATCTGGAATAACAGAAAACCCAGAATAGCTAAAACTATTCTCAAGAGTAAAAGAACCTCTGGGGGAATCAGTATCCCGGACCTCAAGCTGTACTACAGAGCAATAGTGTTAAAAACCGCATGGTATTGGTACAGTGACAGACATGTAGATCAATGGAACAGAATTGAAGACCCAGAAATGAATCCACACTCCTATGGTCACTTGATCTTTGACAAAGGAGCTAAAACCATCCAGTGGAAAAAAGATAGCCTTTTCAACAAATGGTGCTGGCTCAGCTGGAGGTCAACATGCAGAAGAATGCAAATTGACCCATTCTTATCTCCTTGCACTAAGCTCAATTCTAAGTGGATCAAAGATCTCCACATAAAACCAGACACACTGAAACTAATAGAAGGGAAACTAGGGAAGAACCTTGAACATATGGGCACAGGGGAGAATTTCCTGAACAGAACTCCAATAGCTTATGCTCTAAGATCAAGAATAGACAAATGGGACCTCATTAAATTACAAAGTTTTTGCAAGGCAAAAGACACTGTCAAAAAGACAAGGCGGCAACCAACTAACTGGGAAATGATCTTTACCAACCTTACATCCGACAGAGGGCTAATATCCAATATATACAAAGAACTCAAGAAGTTAAACTCCAGAGAGGCAAGTAACCCTATTAAAAAATGGGGTACAGAGCTAAACAAAGTGTTCTCACCTGAAGAATATCTAATGGGTGAGAAGCACCTAAAGAGATGTTCCCTGAAACTATTAATGACACTCTCCTATCCTTGCATATAGAGTCTAGTATAATTGTCCTCTGAGAGGTTCCACATAGATGATACAGAAATAGATGCTGATACCACAGCTAAACATTGAGACTTATAGCAGAGTTGGGTTAAGGATTGAAAGCACTGGGGAAATAAGAACTCCACAGGAAGGTAAAGAGAGTCAATTAACCTGCACACTTGGCAGCTTTCAAAGACTGAAACACCATCCATAGAGCATACATGGGATGGACTGAGGTTCCCAGCATATAGGAAGCCTCAGTGAGAAAGCATTCTCCTAAGCCTGCAGAAGCTTGATATGCCAGAGTAGGAGGATACCCAGGGCGCCTTCACAATCTCAGAAAAGAAGAGAACAAGGGGTGGGAGGTAGGCTCTGTAAGGGGAAGACTTGGAGAGAGCACACTGAGGTAACCCAATCACAAAAGAACACACATGGTATGCAGTCACTGATAAGGGGATATTAACCCAGAATCTCGAAATACCCTAGACACATTTCGCGTATCAATAGATTTCTAAGAAGATGGAAGGTGAGACCTCTGGTCCTGGAAAGACTGGATGTAGGGGAACGCCAGGACAGAGAAACGAGAGGGGGTTGAATGGGGAAAAGAGGGAGGGAAGGGGGCTTATGGGACTTTCGGGGAGGGAGGAAACGGGAAAGGGGAAATGATTTGGAATGTAAATAAAAAAAAACTTAGAAAATAAAAAAAGAACCAACAAGAAAAAAAAGATATAAATAAGTACAAAAAATAAAAATTTTAAAACACAAATAGAAGAAAAAGAAAAATTACAGTTAATGGGACTATACCAGTATGGTGCATAGAGCCATCTGAATCAGCAGATCAAGAAGGACCCATGTCCTCTTCTGACCTCTGTGAGCACCAGGAATGCAGTTGTGCATATATGCTAATAGCACACTATGCACATAAATAAAATAATTTTTTCAAAGAAAATGAAAAATCATGTTGTAAAAATCTATTAGCACTAAGAATGCCAGTTTTTCAGCACACTGATTATTCTCTTATCAGAACTGATTTGTATCAAAGGAGTAATTGTGGGATAAGCATTCACCACAAACTTCTGAAAAATCATGATGACTGGATCATACATCCATAACAGAATTGAGGTGGATGATATGATTAAGTCCACCCAGTACATGACCACAAAGAAAACTACCAGCAGCAAGATGGTCTGTGTGGCCTTTTTCTCAGGTGATGCTCTCAGGTGGCTGATGCTATGAAGATGCTTGCATTGCCTCTGATGTCTGCACAAGATAATCATCATGTATGTGCTTGTAGTCAGCATAACTCCTACAAGAAACATATCCCTTGAGGTTATCACTGTTAAAATCAAACCCCTGATGATGTAGTTCATGGGGAGGAGTGAGCAAGATTTAGTTACCTTTAACTGGTTGGTCTCACTCATGTTGGTAAAACCACCAACATAGAAGATCAGGTTGCTACTGAAAGACAAATTGAAAGACCAAATATAAAATAAAGCATTGATCATGTATTTTTTTAGTTTATGTTTAAATTTTGCCAACAAAGAGTTCCGGTGACTGATTGTGACAGCCTGTAACACACTCAGGAGGCAGATGATGCAGATAGAGAGGCCTCTCATTACTCTCTTTGTGTAAAAAGTAGCCTTACATTTGAAGTCATTCTCAATATTCAGTGACTCAAATATGTCCACAAGCCAAAAATTCTCTCCAGCAAGGAACATCATTATGTGAACAAAGGTCAGTTGAAAGGAAATCAGGTCCATGGACTTAGGTTTGTGACCTAGGATTATGAAAATATAGAAAACAAGAAGAAACATATTGGCTAGGACTCCAAGTCCAGACTGAAAATAAAGGACATTCTCTAATGAAAACATAAAGGAAAGTGAACTTATCTTAAGAGCATGGTGGAAACATACTTCTTATATCTGAAAAAAAAAGAACACATGACTTTTGCAATTCACTGGACCGTATGTTTATATCATCTTTCTATTTTCTATACTAATGTTTCATTAAACTTTCTCTTTAACTTTTGGTATTCTGAAGTATATATCTTAGACTATATCTCTATATGCCTTCCATGTATCTCCTCTCCATATAGGATATTATACTTAATAAATCATATACACACATATCTGTAAATAATATAAATTTTGTCTGATGAATCTGATTATAATGTCTTAGAAATATAAATCTATTGATATAAATTTCCACTGTTTATACGTAACACCTAAAACAGAAGTGAGGATCACAGAATATTAATCAATATTGAACAACTAAACAAAACATGTGGCAGTCTGGGAAAAAAAATCACAAAAAATACTCAAAAATCATGTGATACTCTCTCATGTTCCATAATTTTACTATGCTCTTATTTACAACTATCCATGTTTTAACTCAGTTCTAATGGAATCAAAGTTATAATTCATACAACCAACCAATTGATTGAGGTCCATGACCAATATGGAAGAATTAGAGGAAAGGCTTAACTAGTTGAAGGTGTTTGCAACCCCTCAGGAAGAACAACAGTATCAACTAACTCGGATCCCTCAAAACTCCCAGAGACTAAGACAAGAACCAAGAAACATACAAGGGCTGGCTTGTGGCTCCAGACACTTCTGTAGTAGAGGACTGCCTTGTATGATCTCAGTGGGAGAGGATAAGCTTAATCCTGGGAAAAATGGATGCCCCAGGGAAGAGGGATGCTGGTGGGGATGAGGTCAGGGTGGGTGGGCAGATAAGGAGCAGCCCCTCAAAGGTGGAGGGAGGGCTGAAGAACCCAGGGAGAGGGGACCTGGAAGGAGGTCCTTTTGGAATGTTAGTAAATAAAATAATTTAATAATTAAAAAAGTCCTAGATAATATGTAATTCAAGACTCATCTCCAAATTAAAGGAAGAATAGCCTTATTAGTATTTTAAAACTGAAAATACACAAACTATATATTATGCTAAGGTTTATTAATTATAAACAATTTATGTTTAATACAGAACAGGTAATGTACCTAATATAAAGTATAATATAAAGTAAAATATACTAATCAAAAATGTGTTTATGTTTCCAAAAGTATATGCTTCATCCTCTCTATATATATTGTTTGTAAATGTTTATCCCATAGAGAAAATGACACATCTTCTAATTAATCAAGTGGCATCTTTCTCTGGGGTTCACTGAAGCTAAGAGTGGATGAGAAAAGGCCATCTATCTTGAATACAGAGCTGTTAACATAGGGGAGCACTAAGAAATGACTTCTGTATTATTTGAATAGAAATTACAGACTGCAGCCTGTTATATTATTTAAAATTATAATATTTAGTTGTAAATATGAAAACCCAAAATGTGTCCAAAAACATTAATAAGAGTGGAGAACCATCACTGTTAAACTGAACAAGACCACATAAAACCAGACACACTGAAACTAATAGAAGGGAAACTAGGGAAGAACCTTGAACATATGGGCACAGGGGAGAATTTCCTGAACAGAACTCCAATAGCTTATGCTCTAAGATCAAGAATAGACAAATGGGACCTCATTAAATTACAAAGTTTTTGCAAGGCAAAAGACACTGTCAAAAAGACAAAGCGGCAACCAACTAACTGGGAAATGATCTTTACCAACCTTACATCCGACAGAGGGCTAATATCCAATATATACAAAGAACTCAAGAAGTTAAACTCCAGAGAGGCAAGTAACCCTATTAAAAAATGGGGTACAGAGCTAAACAAAGTGTTCTCACCTGAAGAATATCTAATGGCTGAGAAGCACCTAAAGAGATGTTCATCATCCTTAGTCATTAGGGAAATGCAAATCAAAACAACCCTGAGATTCCATCTCACACCAGTCAGGATGGCTAAGATCAAAAACACAGGAGACAGCAGTTGTTGGCGAGGATGTGGAGAAAGAGGAACACTCCTCCACTGCTGGTGGAATTGCAGGCTGGTACAACCACTCTGGAAAGCAGTCTGACAGTTCCTCAGAAAACTGTGCATGACACTCCCAGAGGATCCTGTTATACCACTCCTGGGCATATACCCAGAGGCTTTACCGGCATGCAATAAGGACACATGCTCCACTATGTTCATAGCAGCCTTATTTATAATAGCCAGAAGCTGGAAAGAACCCAGATGTCCCTCAATGGAGGAATGGATTCAGAAGATGTGGTATATCTACACAATGGAATACTACTCTGCAATTAAAAACAATGAATTCACGAAATTCCTAGGCAAATGGTCAGAACTTGAAAATATCATCCTTAGTGAGGTAACCCAATCACAAAAGAACACACATGGTATGCAATCACTGATAAGGGGATATTGACCCAGAATCTCGGAATACCCTAGACACAATTCGCATATCAATAGATTTCTAAGAAGATGGAAGGAGAGACCCCTGGTCCTGGAAAGACTGGATGTAGGGGAACGCCAGGACAGAGAAACAAGAGGGGGTTGAATGGAGAAAAGAGGGAGGGAAGGGGGCTTATGGGACTTTCGGGGAGGGAGGAAACGGGAAAGGGGAAATGATTTGGAATGTAAATAAAAAAAATAAAATAAAGTAAAAAAAAAAGAAATTACAGACTGCAGCCTGTTATATTATTTAAAATTATAATATTTAGTTGTAAGTATGAAAACCCAAAATGTGTCCAAAAACATTAATAAGAGTGGAGAACCATCACTGTTAAATTGAACAAGACCACAAAACTAAGCAATATGCAGACAGCTGTCTGAAAAGACTTGCAACAAATGAGAGCTAGAGCTGATTTTGCCATAGCTCTACATTTTTCCAAGAAAAAAATCACTGTACCCTTTCATTATCCCAGAATTTGATTTTGGAACACTCTTGTTTTATGAATTTATGGTGATCTTTGCTTTCCGCAATGTGGAGATTTGGTAATCTAAGGAACATACAAATAACATATATGACAAGTATCAATTTCACTTTATGTCTTACCATATTTAAGAATAATGAGCAAAAATCTGTATGACTACTCAGAGAGAATATAAAGTGAGTATGTGACTTTCAGGTGACAAGATAAATGGTATTGGCATATGTATTGTCCACTCTGAGCAGCAAGAATAATTCTTTATGAATCCCAGGAGATAAAAACCTCAGCCTCCATAGCTAGTCCTATGGAATCTTTATAAAATAGTCAATGACATCAGGAATAAATACTGATCACTTATTTATAAGGTATTAATTCATAGCTATTACCAGATACTCAAATAACTTACATGCATAGTTTGTTCTTTGAAAAGTGAGTTTATTACAGGTGTAACTGGAAGCACTCAGATGCTGAGTCGAGTGCATATATTAATGAGTAATTGTTCTTTGTAACTACTGGAAGGAACTTTTGGAATTTTGACTTTAAAAAATTTTATACTGTTTGAAAATTGAAAATATTTTTCTCACTGCTAATGAAAATCTTACTCAATTTTTATATCAGTAGCAGTACTTCCAGGTTCAATTTAGAAAACTGGAACTATTAAAATTCAATTTAATTGAAACACACAAATACCTATGAAAAACTTTCCAAATAACTCTTAAGTATATGTAAACTTAATAGAATAAAATATTATTGATAAAGACTAAATTAGCTAATATTTGTTGTGTACTCCTAGCTTTGGTTTCATATAATTAAATATGTACAGCCAGTTAACTTGAGAAAAGTAGCAAAATGAGAAAATAAAAAGTACAATTTAAATTTAAGTTAGTATTATAAATATAGTCCTGAAAACCAATACATTTCTGGTCTTTGTTTTTCACCCTTTAAGGTATTTCAGGTGTTTTGTTACAGGGAATGGAAAACTAACACAGTTGGCAATACCTGGGTGGAAACATTATTAGAGTACACACTCAGGAAAATCCTATGTTTGATGTGTTCCTTAAGATGTTTCATTTGACCATTTGCCTAAGAATTTTGTGAATTCATTGTTTTTAATTGCAGAGTAGTATTCCATTGTGTAAATATACCACATCTTCTGAATCCATTCCTCCATTGAGGGACATCTGGAAAATATCATCCTTAGTGAGTTAACACAATCACACATGATATGCAGTCCTGATAAGGGGATATTAACCCAGAATCTCGGAATACCCAAGACACAATTCACATATCAATAGATTTCTAAGAAGATGGAAAGAGAGACCCTTGGTCCTGGAAAGACTGGATGTAGGGGAATGCCAGGACAAAGAAGCGAGAGGGAGTTGAATGGGGAGCAGGGGGAGGGAAGAGGGTTTATGGGGCTTTCAGGGAGGGAGGAAATGGGAAAGGGGAAATCATTCAGAATGTAAATAAAAAAATATAGAAAATAAAAAAATAAAAACAAAAGCAAAAAAAAAAGATGTTTCATTTGGGGCTATTTTTACATATATGTCAGTGTACATCCATTATAAATACTGATTGGTAACATGACATTTTCAATCACAATGTAATACCCATAGATTATCTTTATCTTATGAGCCTTTCCTTCTTCTCTGTCCATCCATCTGCTGGGCCCTGCCCTCTTTCCAATAGCTCACTTTTAGTGTCACATATATAATCAGACATCGTATTAATTGAAATACGTTATTTTAAAAATCTTTACACTGATATTTCTATGTTTACAAGGATCTATTGTGTTTGCACATGATACAGTTGGCTCAAAAGCAAAATTCCAAGCAAGAGAATTCTATAATCAATTAAGACAGAACATCCTGCTCCATTCTAACACATACTTACATCTCTCACTATAATGAAGAAAAAAAGGAATACTCACCCTGCTGAGCCTTCCATAAATATCCTTGTAGGATGGGGCCCTAAAAGTACTTATAAGGAAGAAATGTCATCAGCTTGTTTCCCTCTAGACCCCTGGTTATCATGTCATCTGGAGAAAGCATTTCTGAGTTTAGGGTCCTTACAAAGTGATATCATCAAATGGAAAAGTAAACTTCCCCAATTCCAGGAAAAGAATGCAGCAAACAAAGCTGAGCCCAGGGTTTCAATTAGGTGTGGTATTCTCCCCAGGCTATACCTCTCTATGTGGATTAACTGTCCCAGTCTTTGTGAGCAATACAAAAGTTAGAATAATACCCTAGTTAAAAGAAGTTTAGATTCCCCAAAGAATATGTTCTGCTTCCCAAACTTTTGTGATGGTCTCCATGCTTAACTGGCAGTGGGTTCACTTTCTCTTCTAGAAATTAACAGTGCTTTTGATAAAATTAAGTCCACCTCCTCCAAACACACTTGAGGAAAGTTTTCTTTCTTATAATAAACACAGAAGCATGGTAATATAGCTGTATTATCAGTAGACGGGCCTATGGGGACAGGGATGTAACTCAGTTGGTAATGCACATGGCTAGAAAGTATTGTTTATGTAGGAAACTATGAAAAAAATATCCAAGTTATAGGCACAGGTGGGAGAAAATAATCCCAGGTCAATGGCAAAGAGAAAACCTTCAGTACAATCATAGAAGAAGCCAGTGCAAAGACACACCAATATAACACAAACAAAAATAAACCCACAGAATACAAAGAAAAAACAGGAGCAGAATCAAAAAGTTTCATGCATGTTTAGTTAAAAAACTAAGTATACAGAACTAAAAAGCAGATTGAAAGATTTAAGAGAAAAACTTCATGACAGAAATAAAGAAAATGCATTAAATGAAAAAAATGAACTACCCTAATTACAGGAAAATGTTGGAGGAGGAACAGCTGACTTCTCAAGGCAAATTTTCAAAGCCAGAAAAACCTGCAGCAATGCATCCCAAATGCTAAACCACAGTCAACCTAAAATATTATACTGAGCAAAACTTCCATGATTGAAGGAAGAACAATTTCTACAACCTAGACTGCCCAAAGAAATTTTATATTCAACAAACTAATCCAGAGGTAACATGAGTAGCAT
Organism: Tokudaia tokunoshimensis; assembly: GCA_036184795.1. NCBI lineage: Eukaryota > Metazoa > Chordata > Mammalia > Rodentia > Muridae > Tokudaia > Tokudaia tokunoshimensis. Next base: position 79,100,314 of record BTHU01000002.1, on the reverse strand, counting down.
TATTTTGGGCAACATTGACAAATGAGCATAGCAGAGGGACTGTGGAATAATATGAAGCCATAACTATAAAATCCCAAAGTACCACTGAGAATACAACACCAAAAATCAACGACATCATGACCAGAACTATCACATACATTTCAATAACACTTTAAATATGAATGGGCTCAATTCTCCACTCAAAAGTCACAAATTGAATGAATGTATCAAGAAATAGATTCCATATACTTGCTGCCTCCAAGAAACACATCTTAGTTTGAATGATAGGTACAAACTTACAGTAAAAGGATAGACAAAAGTATTCTAATAGAACCAGGAATACATTTGGTATCACTATGCTAACATCTCACAAAATAAACTCAAAGAGATAAAGAGGGTCATTTCATTGTAATCAAGAAAACAGTTGATCAAGAAGACATTAACATCATAAGTAAATATGTATACAGTCACAGGCGCAACAGTAGGTAATTTATATACCCAACAAGAGGTTTGTTATTACATTACTGTAAATGAAAATTAGGATACTTGCCTTTCTCCTGGAATTTGAAATCCTGGGAAGTCTTAGAAGGGCATCCCTCTCTTCCTCCCTCCTCCCTCTCTCCTTTCCCTCCACTCCTTCCCCTCTCTCCTTCTCTTCATTTCTTCTATCACTCTCTCTTTTCCTCTGTCCCTCTTTCTGTATCACCATCTTTGCACCACTGATAACAAAATCAACTGTAAGAATGGAAACAGAGAAGGCAACTTGAAATCTTGGGAAGTCTTGGAAGGGTCTCCCTCCCTTCCTCCTTTCTCCCCTTTCTCCCTCCTTCACCTCCTCCTCCTCCCCCTTTCTCTTTTCCTCCATTCTTTCTACCACTCTCTCTCTCTTTTATCCTCTGTCCCTCTATTTCTGTATCACTCTCTTTGCAGCACGGATAACATAATCAATTGTAAGAATGGAAACAGAAGAAGATGGTGAGATAGCTAGCATCCCAGTAGTGCAGACAGGCCTGTAATCACAGGAAAGATCACCCCTTCTGTCCAGAGGAACCCTTCTGGAACCCTTAGGACACAGGAACCCAGGGGCAGCCTGGGACAGGAGCCTTCCTGTTTCTGTTTCAGCTGTAGACCATCCTCTGCCACAGGGTTCCATACCCAGGAGGTGCAGGGATATAGCTAGCCTCTCAGGACAGCAATCAGGAGAGTAGACCCCTGCTGTTCAGAGGATCCTGCCCAGAAACCTCAGGACACAGGAACAATATGCTCCAAATGCAAGGGCACCCACATTCATAAAAGAAATATTACTAAAGCTCAAAGCATACATTGCACCTCACACAATAATTGTGGGGGACTTCAATGCCCCACCCTCATTAATGGACAGATGAGGGAAACACAAAATAAACAGAGACATAGAAAACTAACAGAAGTTATGGACCAAATGGATTTAACAGATATCTATAGAACATTTCATCCTAAATCAAAAGAATATACCTTCTTCTCAGCACCTCATGGTACCTTCTCCAAAAATGACCATATAATTGGTCACAAAACAGGCCTCAACAGATATAAAAATATCAAACTAATCCACACTTCCATAATTCCATACTTCCTATCAGATCACTACAAATTAAGGCAAGTCTTCAATAGCAACAAAACAACAGAAAGCCCACATACATATGGAAGCTGAACAACACTCTACTCAAAGATAAGTTGGTCAAGAAAGAAATAAAGAAATTGAAGACTTTAGAGAATTTAATGAAAATGAAGTTACAACATATCCAAACTTATGGGACACAATGAAAGCAGGAAAATTCATAGCTCTGAGTGCCTCCAAAAGGAAACTGGAGAGAACATATACTAGCAGTTTAAAGGTACATATGAAAGCTCTAGAACAAAAAGAAGCAAATATACTCAAGAGGAGCAGATGGCAAGAAATAATCAAAGTCAGTGCTGAAAACAACCAAATAGAAACAAAAAGAACTATACAAAGATTCAACAAATGAGGAGCTGGTTCTTTGAAAAAAATCCACAAGATTGATAAATCCTTAGCCAGACTAACTAGAGGGCACAAAGACAATATGTAAACTAACAAAATCAGAAATGACAAGGGAGACATAACAACAGAAACTAAGGAAATTCAAAAAATCCACAGAACCTACTACAAAAGCCTGTATTCAACACAACTAGAAAATCTGGAAAAAATGGACAATTTTCTAGAGAGATACAAAATATCAAAGTTAAATCAGGATCAGATCAACCATCTAAACAGACAATAACCAGTTGAATGGAGAAAAGAGGGAGGGAAGGGGGCTTATGGGACTTTCGGGGAGGGAGGAAACGGGAAAGGGGAAATGATTTGGAATGTAAATTAAAAAAATAAAATAAAATAAATAAAAAAAAAGTCTCTGAACCAAAAAAGCCCAGGGACAGAAAGTTTTAGTGCAGAGTTCTATCAGACATTCAAAGAAGACCTAATACCAATACTCTTCAAACTATTCCACAAAATAGAAACACAAGGAACACTACCCAATTTGTTCTATGAAGCCACAATTACTCTTAAATTTAAACCACACAAAGACCCAACAAAGAAAGAGAACTTTAGACCAATTTCCCTTATGATTATTGATGCAAAAATACTCAATAAAATTCTTGCCAACAGAATCCAAGAACACATCAAAATGGTCATCCAGCATGATTAAGTAGGCTTCATCCCAGGGATGCAGGGATGCAGAGATGGTTCAATATACAAAAATCCATCAATGTAATCCACTATATAAACAATCTCAAAGAACCCACATGATCATTTCATTAAATGCTGAGAAAGCTTTTGAAAAAAATCTAACAGCTCTTCATGATAAAACTCTTGGAAAGACATGGAATTCAAGGTCCATATCTAAATACAGTAAAAACAATATACAGCAAACCAGTAGCCAACATCAAACTAAATGGAGAGAAACTTGAAGCAATCCCACTAAAATCAGGAATTTGACAAGGTTGTCCACTCTCTCCCTCCCTATTCAATATAGTACTCAAAATCCTAGCCAGAGCAATTAAACAACAAAAGGAGGTAAAAGGGAAACAAATTGGAAAGAATGAAGTCAAAGTATCACTATTTGCAGATGATATGATAGTATACTTAAGTGACCCACAAAATTCCACCAGAGAACTCCTAAACCTGATAAACAACTTCAGCAAAATGGCTGGATATAAAATTAAATCAAACAAATTAGTAGCCTTCCTATACTCAAAGGATAAAGAGGTTGAGAAAGAAATTAGGGAAATGATACACTTTACAAAAGTCACAAATCATATAGAATACCTTGGTGTGATTCTAGTCAAGCAAGTGAAAGATCTGTATGACAAGAACTTCAAGTCTCTGAAGAAAGAAATTGAAGAAGATCTCAGAAGATGGAAAGATCTCCCATGCTCATGGATTTGCAAGGGTAATATAGTAAAAATGGCCATCTTGCCTAAAGCAATCTACAGATTCAATGCAATCCCCATTAAAATTCCAACTCAATTCTTCACAGAGTTAGAAAGAGCAAGTTCAGGACAGAGAAGCGAGAGGGGGTTGAATGGGGAAAAGAAGGAGGGAAGGGGGTTTATGGGACTTTCAGGGAGGGAGGAAACGGGAAAGGGGAAATGATTTGGAATGTAAATAAAAAAAAAACCTTAGTTGAGTATTTTTGCATCAATGTTCATAAGAGAAATTGGTCTGAAGTTCTCTTTCCTTGTTTGGTCTTTGTTTGGATCAAGTATAAGCATTATTGTGGCTTCATAGAATGAATTGTGTAGTGTTCCTTGAGTTTCTATTTTGTGGAATAGTTTGAAGAGTATCAGTATTAGCTCTTCTTTGAAGATCTGATAGAATTCCCCACTAAACCCATCTGGTCCTGGGCTTTTTTTGTTTGGAGACTATTATCAACTGCTTCTATTTCCTCAGGACTTATGGGACTATTTAGATGGTTTATCTGGTCCTGTTTTAACATTGGAACCTGGTATATATCTAGAAAACTGTCCATTTCATCCAGATTTTCCAATTTTGTTGAGTATAAGCTCTTGCAGTAGGATCTGATGATTTTTTGAATTTCCACAGTTTCTGTTGTAATGTTTCCCTTTTCATTTCTGATTTTATTAATTTGGGTAGTGCCTCTGAACCCTCTGGTTAGTCTGGCTAAGGGTTTTTTCTATCTTGTTGATTTTCTCAAAGAACCAGCTCCTGGTTTTGTTGATTCTTTGTATAGTGCTTTTTGTTTCTATTTGGTTGATTTCAGCCCTGAGTTTGATTCCTCTTGGGTGTATTTGCTTCTTTTTCTTCTAGAGTTTTCAGGTGTGTTGTCAAGCTATTAGTTTAAGCTCTCTCCATTTTCTTTCTTTTTTTTTTTTAATTTACATTCCAAATCACTTCCCCTTTCCCGTTTCCTCCCTCCCCGAAAGTCCCATAAGCCCCCTTCCCTCCCTCTTTTCTCCATTCAACCCCCTCTTGTTTCTCTGTCCTGGCGTTCCCCTACATCCAGTCTTTCCAGGACCAGGGGTCTCTCCTTCCATCTTTTTAGAAATCTATTGATATGCGGATTGTGTCTAGGGTATTCCGAGATTCTGGGTCAATATCCCCTTATCAGTGACTGCATACCATGTGTGTTCTTTTGTGATTGGGTTACCTCACTAAGGATGATATTTTCAAGTTCTGACCATTTGCCTAGGAATTTCATGAATTCATTGTTTTTAATTGCAGAGTAGTATTCCATTGTGTAGATATACCACATCTTCTGAATCCATTCCTCCGTTGAGGGACATCTGGGTTCTTTCCAGCTTCTGGCTATTATAAATAAGGCTGCTATGAACATAGTGGAGCATGTGTCCTTATTGCATGCAGGTAAAGTCTCTGGGTATATGCCCAGGAGTGGTATAGCCGGATCCTCCGGGAGTGTCATGCCCAGTTTTCTGAGGAACCGCCAGACTGCTTTCCAGAGTGGTTGTACCAGCCTGCAATTCCACCAGCAGTGGAGGAGTGTTCCTCTTTCTCCACATCCTCGCCAACAACTGCTGTCTCCTGTGTTTTTGATCTTAGCCATCCTTCTGGTCAACCGAATCCGAGAATGCATCAAAACAATAATTCACCACGATCAAGTAGGCTTCATCCCAGGGATGCAGGGATGGTTCAATATATGGAAATCCATCAATGTAATCCACTACATAAACAAACTCAAAAAAAAAACCCACATGGTCATTTCATTAGATGCTGAAAAAGCTTTTGACAAAATTCAGCATCCCTTCATGATAAAAGTCTTGGAGAGATCAGGAATTCGAGGCTCATACCTAAACATAGTGAAAGCAATATACTGTAAACCGGTAGCCAACATCAATCTAAATGGAGAGAAACTTGAAGCAATCCCACTAAAATTGGGGACCCACTCTCTCCCTATCTATTCAATATAGTACTGGAAGTCCTATCCCGAACAATTAGACAACAAAAGGACATCAAAGGTATACTAATTGGAAAGGAAGAAGTCAAAGTATCACTATTTGCAGATGATATGATCGTATACTTAATTGACCCCAAAAATTCCACCTGAGAACTCCTAAAGCTGATAAACAACTTCAGCAAAGTGGCTGGATATAAAATTAACTCAAACAAATCAGTAGCCTTCCTCTACTCAAAGGAGAGAAAGAAATTAGGGAAATGACACCCTTAACAATAGTCACAAATAATATTACATACCTTGGTGTGACTCTAACCAAGCAAGTGAAAGATCTGTATGACAAGAACTTCAAGCCTCTGAAGAAAGAAATCATAGAAGATCTCAGAAGATGGAAAGATCTCCCATGCTCATGGATTGGAAGGATTAATATAGTAAAAATGGCCATCTTGCCAAAAGCAATCTGCAGATTCTATGCAATCCCCATCAAAATTCCAAATCAATTCTTCATAGAGCTAGAAAGAACAATCTGCAAATTCATTTGGAATAACAAAAAACCCAGGATAGTGAAAACTATTCTCCAAAACAGAAGATCTGGGGGAATCACCATCCCTGACCTCAAGCTCTACTACAGAGTAATAGTGGTAAAAACTGTATGGTATTGGTAGATGAGAAAATGGGGAAGAACCTTGAACACATGGGCACAGGGGAAAATTTCCTGAATAGAACACCAATGGCTTATGCTCTAAGAACATGAATTGACAAATGGGACTTCATAAAACTGCAAAACTTCTGTAAGGCAAAGGACACTGTCAATAGGACAAAATGGCTACCAACAGATTGGGAAAAGATCTTTATCAACCCTACATCCGATAGAGGGCTAATATCCAATATATAAAAAGAACTTAAGAAGTTACACTCCAGAGTGTCAAATAACCCTATTAAAAATGGGGTACAGAGCTAAACAGGGAATTTTCAACTGAGGAAACTCAAATGGCTCTGAAGCACCTAAAGAAATGTTCAGCATCCTTAGTTATCAGAGAAATGCAAATCAAAAAAACACTGAGATTCCACCTCACACCGGTCAGAATGGCTAAGATGAAAAACTCCGGAGACAGCAGATGCTGGAGAGGATGTGGAGAAAGAGGAACACTTCTTCATTGATGGTGGGATTGCAAGCTGGTAAAATCACTCTCGAAATCAGTTTGGCAGTTCCTCAGAAAATTGGACATAGTACCTGAGGACCCAGCTATACCACTCCTGGGCATATACCCAGAGGACGCTCCAACATGTAACAAGGACACATGCTCCACTATGTTCATAGCAGCCTCATTTATAATAGCCAGAAGCTGGAAAGAACCCAGATGTCCCTCAACAGAAGAATGGATACAGAAATTGTGGTTTATATACACAGTGGAGTACTATTCAGCTATTAAAAACAATGAATTCATGAAATTCTTAGGGAAATGGATGGAACTAGAAAGTGTTATCCTGAGTGAGGTAACCCAATCACAAAAGAATACACATAGTATGCACTCACTGATAAGTGGATATTAGTCCAAAAGCTCAAATAAACATGTTACAATTCACAGACTACAGGAAGCTCAAGAAGAAGGAAAATCAAAGTGGGGGTGCTTTGGTTCCTCTGAGAAAGGGAACAAAATGCTCACAGGAACAGCTATGGAGGCAAAGTGTGGAGCAGAGCCTAAAGGAAAGGCCACCCAGAGACTGTCCTACCTGGGGATTCATCCTATAAACAGTCACCAAACCCCAAAACTACTATGGATGACAAGAAGTACATACCGAAAAGAGCCTGTTATGGTTGTTTTTTGGAGGGACCCTGTCAGAGACTTACAGATACAGAGGCGGATACTAGCAGCCAACTATTGGAGTGTGGGGTTCCCAATGGAGGAGTTGGAGGGTGGACTGGAGGAGCTTGGGGGTTTGCAGCCCCATGGGAAGAACGACGATGTCTACCAACCAGATGCCGCAGGGCTCCCAGGGACTAAGCCATCAACCAAAGGGTACAGATGGTTCCAGCCAAAAGAGTGGCAGAGGAATGCCTTGTCAGGCATCAGTGGGAGGAGAGTTCCTTTGTCCTGTGAAGGCTCAATAGATGTCTCAGGATGGGAACATCCAGGGGGGGTCATGGGAGTGGGTTGGGTGGAGGAGCATATTCTTGGAGGCAGGGAGTGGAAGGATGGGCTGGGGGGTTTTGAGGGAGGGGGAAAACTGGGAAGGGGTATAACATTTGAAATGTAAATGAAGAATATATTCAATAAAAAAAATAAGGGAAAAAAAACCTTAGAAAATAAAAAAAAAATTAAAAAAAGAAAGAGCAATTTCGAAATTTATCTGGAATAACAAAAAACCGAAGATAATGAAACTATTATCAACAATAAAAGAACATCTGGCAGAATCACCATTCCTGACCTCAAGCTATACTCAAAGCAATAGTGATAAAAAACTGTATGACATTGGTACAATAACAGGCGGGTTAGATCAATGGAATAAAATTGAAGAGCCAGAAATGAACCTACAAACTTATAATCATTTCACTTTTGACAAAGGAGCTTTTTTCCAGTGGAAAAAAGACAGCATTTTCAACAAATGGTGCTGTGTCAACTGGCAGTCAACATGTAGAATGATGCAAATTGATCCATTCTTATCTCCCTGTACAAAGCTCAAGTCCAAGAGAATCAAGACCCTCCACATAAAACTAGATACACTAAATATAATAGAAGAGAAAGTGGGGAAGAACCTGGAGCACATGGGCAAAGGGGAAAATTTCCTGAACAGAACACCAATAGCTTATGCTCTAAGATCAAAAATTGACAAATGGGACCTCATAAAATTGCAATGCTTTTGTAAGGCAAAGGACACTGTCAATAGGACAAAATGGCAAGCAAAAAATTGGGTAAAAATCTTTACCAATCCTACATCCAACAGAGGGCTAATATCCAATATATACAAATAACTCCAGAAATTAGACTCCAGAGAACCAAATAACCCTATAAAAATGGGGTACAGGGCTAAATAGAGAATTCTTAACTGAGGAAACTCGAATGGCTCTAAAGCACCGGGTAGTATATCATGGGCTACTTATGCATATTATGTATATACTTATGTATATTATGTTTCATCTGTGAATGGTAAAACCTTGAATTCTTCCTTTCCAATTTGAATCCCCTTGATTGCCTTTTGTTGACTTTTTCCTATTGCTAGAACTTCAAGTATTATATTGATTAGATAGGGAGAGGATTTTGTTTTGTTTAGGCATGTGCCTTGAATCCCTGATCTTTCCAAGGCTTTTAAAATGAAGGAGGGTTTGATTTTGTTGAAGGAGTTTTCAGCATCTAATGGGATGATCATGGAAACATTTTGAAATTTGATTATTTAATAGATTATGTTTATAGATTTTCACATCCCTGCATCCCTGGAATGAAGCTTACTTGATCATGATGAATAAGGGCTTTTATGCATTCTTTTTTATTATTAGATATTTTCTTTATTTACATTTTAAATGTTATCCCCATTCCTCATTTCCCATCCAAAAAACCCCTATCCCATCCCCACCAACAACACTTCCACTCCCATTTCCCTGTCCTGGTATTCCCCAATACTGGGGCATTGAGCCTTCACAGGACCAAGGGCCTCTCCTCTCACTAATGACAAGGCCATCCTCTGCTACATATGCAACTGGAGCCATAGGTCCCTCCATGTGCACTTTTTGGGTAGTTCTTTAGTCCCCAGGAACTCTGGGTATACTGTTTGTTTCATATTGTTGTTCCTTCTATGGGGCTGCAAACCCCTTCAGCCTCTTGGGTCCTTTCTCTAGCTCCTCTATTGGGGACCCTGTGCTCAACACATTTGTTGACTGTGAGCATCCACTTCTGTAGTTGTCAGGCACTGGCAGAGCCTCTCAGGAAACAGTTATATCAGGCTCCTGTCAGCAAGCACAATAGTGTCTGGGTTTGGTAACAATATATGGGATGGATCCCTAGATGGGGCAGTTTCTAAATGGCCTTTCCTTCAATCTCTGCTCCACACTTTGTATCTCCTCCCATGGATATTTTGATTCCTTCTAAGTTTTCTTGAATTTTATTAAATATTTTTGTGTCAATGTTCATTATCAAAATTTGTCTGAAATTCTTTTTGTTTGTTGAGTCTTTGTGTGCTTTAGGTATCATGGTGACACTGGCAGCACAGAATGAATCAGGTAGTGCTCCTTCTGTTTCTTTTTTGTGGAATAGTTTGAGGAGTATTGATATTAGCACTTCTTTGAAGAACTGGTGGAATTCAGAACTAAAACCTTCTGAACCTATGTTCTTTTAGCTTGGGAGACTTTTAGTGACTTCTTCTATTTGCTTAAGGATTATAGTACTATTTATATATTTACTTGATATTGATTTAACTTTGCAAAATGGAATTTGTCTAGACAATGATCCATTTCATTTAGATATTATAGTTTTGTGGAGTATAAACTTTTGAATTAAGACCTCAGTTTCTGTTTTTATATCTCCATTTTCATTTCTAATTATATTAATTTGTAAACTAGCTCTGTGCCTTTTAGTTTAGCTAAGCATTTGTCTATCCTGTTGATATTCTCAAAAACAAACAAACAAAAAAAACCAGAAAAAAACCAGCTCTTGGCCTTGTTGATTCTTTGTATTGTTCTCTTTGTATTTGATGGATTTCAGCCCCAAGTTTGACTATTCCCTGCAGTCTACTCCTCTTGGGCATATTTGCTTCTTTTTGTTCTAGAGCTTATAGGTGTGCTATTAAGTGGCTAGACTGAGATGTCTCCAATTTCTTTACTAAGGCACTTAATGCTATGAGCTTTCCTCTTAGCACTAATTTCTTAGTGTCCCAAAAGTTTGAGTATGCTGTGTCTTCATTTTCATGGAATTTGTGAACATCTTTAATTTTTTTATTTTTCCTATGAACAAGTGATCATTATGTAGAGTTATTGTTTCTATGAGAAGTGGTCTTTCTTTTGTTTCTGTTGTTGTTAAAGTACCACCTTAGTCCATGGTGATCTAATAAGAGGCAAGGGCTTATTCAGTCTTCTTGTATCTCTTGAGGCTTGCTTTGTGCCTGAATATATGGTCAATGTTGGACAGGTTCTGTGTAGTGCTAAGAAGAAGGTATATTCTCTCAAATTTTGGTGAAAGTTTCTGTAGATATCTGTCAGGTCCATTTGGCTCATAACTTCTATTATATTTTCTTTGTTTAGTTTTTGTTTCAATGAATTGTCCATTGGTGAGAGTGAGGAGTTTAAGTCCTCTACTTTTACTATGTGAGGTTCAGTGTGTGATTTGAGATTTAGTAACATTTCTTTTATGAATGTGTTTGTACTTTCATTTGGGGCATGGATATTCAGAATTAAGATGTCATCTTGGTGGATTTTTCCTTTGGTGAGCATCCATCTCTTTGTTTGGAAGCCTATTTTATTGGATATTAGAGTGGCTATTCCAGCTTGTATCTTGAGAATATTTGCATCTAAAATGTTTTCTGGCCCTTTACTCTGAGGTGGTGTTTATCTTTGTTGATGAGGTATGTTTCTTGTATGCAGCAGAATGAAAATCCTATTTATTTATTTATGCATGCAATCTGTTAGCCTGAGACTTTTTATTGGTGAATCAATCAGTTGATGAGAGATATTAAGAACAAATGCTTGTTAGTTTCTGTTATTTTGTAGTTAGTGCTGATACTGTGTATGGGGGGTGTGTGGGTGTGTGGGTGTGTGTGTGTATTTGATGATTCTCTTCTTTTGGTTTTGCTGTAAGATGATTAATTTCTTCTGTTTTCTTGGGTGTAGCTACCCTCCTTTAGTTGGAGTTTTGTTGGATAATAGATACTTTCCTCTGTAGGGCAGGATTAGTAGAACAATATTGTTTAAATTTGATTTTATCATGGGAATATATTGGTGTTTCCATCTATGGTGATTGAGACTTTTGCTGGGTATAGCAATCTGTGCTGGCATCTGTGGTCTGAGAGGGTTTGCAAAACTTCTGTCCAGGATATTCTGGATTTTAAAGTCCCTGTTGAGAAGTCAGGTATAATTCTGACAGGTCTGAATTTATATGTTACAAGGCCTTCTTCCCTTACAGCTTTTAATATTCTTTCTTCTTATCTACATTTAGTATTTTGAGTATTATGTTGTAGGAAGATTACTTTTCTACTCTAATCTATTTGTTGTTCTGTAAGCTTCTTGTATGTTTATGGCCATCTTTGTTCTTAGGTCAGGGAAGAGAGTTTTAGGTTAGGTAGGAAGTAGGATTATTCTATAGATTTGTTGAAGATATTTTCTTGCACTTTGAACTGGGAATCTTTGCCCTCCTCTATTTCTCTTATGCTTAGGTATGGACTTTTTATAGTGTTACAAATTTCCTGAATATTTTGAGTTAGAAACTTTCTGCATTTGGCATCTTCTTTGACTGATATATAAATTTCTTCTATGGTATCTTTTACATGTAAGGTTCTTACTTCCATCTTGTTTATTCTGCTGATGATTCTTTTGTCTGTAGTTCCTGTTCTCCTCCTAGGTTTTCTATCTTCAAGGTCAACCCCATTTTTGTTTTCTTTATTGCTTCTAATTCCATTTTTAGGTCTTGGATATCTTTTTTTATTTTATTTTCTAAGTTTTTTTTATTTACATTCAAAATCATTTCCCCTTTCCTGTTTCCTCCCTCCCTGAAAGTCCCATAAGCCCCCTTCCCTCCCTCTTTTCCCCATTCAACCCCCTCTCGCTTCTGTCTTGGCATTCCCCTATATCCAGTCTTTCCAGGACCAGGGGTCTCTCCTTCCATCTTCTTGGAAATCTATTGATATGCAAATTGTGTCTAGGGTAACCCAGAATCTCGGTCTTGGATATCTTTATTCATTTAATTCACATATTTGATTGTATTTTCAAAGATCAAAATCTCAAGAGAGAGCACATTCTAGCTATGATATGGAGCAAAAGGAACACACCTCCATTGCTGGTGGAAGTTCATACTTGTACAACCACTTTGGAAATCAACTTAGTGGTTTTTCAGAAAACTGGGAATAGTCTTAACTCAAGACCCAGGTATACCACTCTTGGGCATATACCCAAAAGATGCTCCAATATCCCACAAAGACACTTGCTAGGCTATGTTCATACCCACTTTATTTATAATAACCAAAAACTGGAAACAACCTAGATATTCCTCAACTGAAGAATTGATAAAGAAAATGTGATATATCTTTACAATGGAATACTTACTATTCAGCTATTAAAAGCAAAGGTATCAAGAATTTTGCAGGAAAATGGATGGATCTTTAGAATATCATTATGAGTGAGGCTACCCAGACCCAAAAGACATACATGGTATTATTCACTTATGGATATTAGCCATAAAATACAGGATGCCTGTGCTGCACTCCACAGATTCAAGGAGGGTAGACAGGATGGAGGGCACAAGCAAGGATGTTTGAGCCTCATTTGGAAGAGGCAATAGCATATTCATAGAAGGCAAATGAAGGAAGAAACTGGGTGGGAGAGGAGATTAGGACATGGGGGTCTTCAGGGTCAGGTGTTGTGAGGGGAAAGAATGATAGCCAGATGGCCATAAGAATAAATGAAAATCTGCAATCAATGGGGACAGGGAGAGGTTAGGGTCCTCTCCCGAAAGAGATGGAGTCCTGAGATTGGGAAGGCACCAAGGAATTAATGGGGATGTTCTTTACAGTGACTCACAGCATTGGGGATATGGGGCCCTTGAAGGCTGACTCCTATGGCAAGGCAGGAATCCCAGTGGAGCCATCAGGACACCAATATACCCCAAAACTTTAGACCCCCAAATTATTCCATCTACAAGAAATGCAGGGATGAGGGATGAAGTATAGACTGAGGGAATAGCCATCCAATAACTGGTCCAACTTGATACCCCTCCCATAGGCAAGCACCAACCCCTGACACTATTAATGACACTCTGTTATGCTTGGAACAGAACTCTAGCATAGTTTACTTTGAGAGGCTTCACCTAGCAGCTGATTCAGACAGATGTAGATACCCACACCCAAACTGTAGATGGAGCATGGGGACACTTATAGGAGAAAGAATTGCTGCCCTGAAGAGGATAAGATCTCCACAGAAAGACCAACAGGGTCAACTAACCTAGACTATTGGGTTTCTCAGAGACTGAACTTCCTACCAAAGAGTGTACATGGGTTGGATGTAGCCCTCCCCACACATATGTAACAGATGTGCAGCTTGATCTTCATGTGGGTCCCAAAGAACTAGAGCAGCTGCTATCCCAAAAGCTGTTGCCTGTATGTGGGACATGCTCTACTATCTGGGCTGCTTCTCTGGCCTTAGTGGGAAAGGACTCCCTTAACCTCACAGAGACTTGAAGTATGAGGGTTGGGTGATGCCTGGGGTGGGGGTTACCCTCTCAGAGGAGAAAGGGAAATAGGTGTGGAGGAAGTATTGTGGCAGGGGATAACTGGAAGAGAGGCAATGAGTCAAATGTAAAGTGAATATGCAAAAAACAAAAAAAGGAAAACGAAAGAAATCTAGTGGCATTTTGACAGCATGTTTTTCAACACATCGATTACTCTCTTATCTGAAATAATTTGTACCAAAGGAGTAATTGTGGGATAAGCATTCATCAAAAACTTCTGAGCAGTCAGGATGACTGGGTCATACATCCATAACAAGACTGAGGTGGCAGAGATGATGAAGTCCACCCAGTACATTACCACAAAGAAAACCACGAGAAGCAAGATGGTCTGTGTGGCCTTTTTCTCAGGGGATGCTCTCAGATGACTGATGCTATGAAGATGCTTGTATTGCTTCTGATGTCTGAACAAGATAATCACCATGTATACACTTGCGATAAGCATGACTCCTACAAGAAACACATCCCTTAAGGTTGTCACTATTACAAACATTCCCCTGATGATGTAGTTCATTGGCAAGAGTGAGCAGGATTTTGTGATCTTCATCTGCCTGGTCTCACTTACATTGGTAAAACCACCAACATAGATGATCAGGTTACTACTAAGAGTAAAATTAAAAGACCAAATATAAAAAAAAGAAGCATTGATCATTCTTTTTCTTAATTTATGTTTAAATTTTGCCAACAAAGAGGTACTGGGACTGATAGTAACAGCCTGAATCACACTCAGGAGGCAGGTAATGCTGATAGACAGACCTCTCATCACCCTGTTTGTGTATAAAGTTGCCTTACATTTGAAGTCATTCTCAACATTCAGTGACTCAAATATGTCTGTAAGCATGATATTTCCTCCAGTGAGGACCATCATTATGTGAACGAAGGTCAGTTGACAGGAGGTCAGGTCAATGAGCTTAGGTCTCTGATCTAGAATTACGAAAACATAATAAACTAGAAGGAACATATTCGCTAGGACTCCAAGCCCAGCTTGAAAATAAAGGACATTCTCTAATGAGAACATAAACGGAAAGTGTATTCATCTTAAGAGCATAGTAGAAGCATATTCTTGTTCCTGAAACAGAAAATTAAGAACACATTAAGAACCTGGGGTTTACTGGGTCAGCATGTTTCCATCATCACTGTTTTCTATGCTAGCCCTTGGTTGGCCTGTGTCTTATCAGGCTTTCTATTCCTGCACAAACATCATGACCAAGAAGCAAGTTGGGGAGGAAAGGGTTTATTCAGTTTACATTTCCACATTGTTGTTCATTGCTAAGGGAAGTCAGGACTGGAACTCAAGCAGACCAGGAAGCAGGAAGTGAAGCAGAGGCCATGGAGGGATGTTTTTTACTGACTTGCTTCCCATGACTTGCTCAGCTTGCTTTCTTATAGAACCCAACACTACCATCCCAGAGGTGGCACCACCCACAAGGAGCCCTCACCTCTTGATTACTAATTGAGAAAATGCCCCACAGCTTGATTTAATGGAGGCACTTTCCAAACTGAAGCTCCTTTCTCTCTGATAACTCCAGTCTGTGTCAAGTTCACACATAAAACCAGCCAGTACATTTTGTGTATAAAGCTGCCTTACATTTGAAGTCATTCTCAACATTGACCCCTTTGCCAACTTGACACACAAACAAATCACTATTAAGCCTCAACCCTTACTTTCTTATTCATCCCCAAGGTCTAAATGACTTTAAAAGTCCCACAGCCTTTATATATTAAAAGTTAAATACCTTTAAAATAGCAAATATCTTTTAAAATTCCAAGTCTTTCAAAAATTCAAAGTCTCTTAACTGTGGACTCCACTAAAATGCCTTCTTACTTCAAGAGAGAAAAATATCAGGGCCAATCAAAAGCAAAATAAAACTCCAACCTTCCAATGTCTGGAATCCACTCACAATCTTCTAGGCTCCTCCAAGGGCTTGAGTCTCCACATCTGCCCTTTGTAGCACACACCCTGTCTTCTAGGCTCCAGCTACCTGTACTCCACTGCTGCTGCTGTGCTTGGTGAACATCTCATGGCACTGGCATCTCCAAAACACTGCTGTCTTCCGCTGTAACTAGGCTTCACCAATAGTCTCTGATAGGCTCTCTTCATGGTGCCAAGTCTCAACTCCTTTGCATGACCCTTTCATTCCTGGGCCATCAATTGCAATGAAGGTGCACCTTCACCAATGGCCTTTCATGGCCTCTCACAGTGCAGAGCCTCAGCTGCTTTTCATGACCCCTTCATGCCTTCAAAACCAGTACTACCTTGGTGACTCCTACACATTACCAAGTCCAGCCACAGCACAAGATACAATCTTGGCTATCTCTGGATCATAGCCTCTGTGCTCTCAGAAAACACTTCCCAGAAGATTTCACTTTGATAATGCTGGTCTCTTCTTAACCATTGTTAATTTTTTAGCTCCAGCTAACCAGCATAAACTGTCCCGGTAATGCAAAGTTTTCTCTTTAGTAGTTCTGGTATCTTGTTAATCACAGGTGACTCAGCCAACCAAAACCACAGAATCTTCACAATCAAAATAGCAATGGCCCTTATAAGAGTTTTTAATCTTCCCTCTGAAGTTTCACAAGTCAGGCCTCCACCTTCTGCACTGTTCTCAACATCATCTTCCAAGTTCCTACACAACATCCCACAGAGCTCTTAACACCGAATGGATCTTCTAGCCCAAAGTTCCAAAGTCCTTCCACAGTCCTCCACAAAAGATTGTCAAGTTGTCACAGGAATACCCCACTATGTTGCTGCCAATTTGTGTTAGTCAGGGTTTCTATTACAGCACAAACATCATGACCAAGAAGCAAGTTGGGGAGGAAAGGATTTATTCAACTTACATTTCCACATTGCTGTCCATCACTAAAGGAAGTCAGGACTAGAACTCAAGCAAGCCAGGAAGCAGGAGCTGATGCAGAGGCTATGGAGGGATGTTTCTTACTGGCTTACTTCCCCTGGCTTGCTCAGCTTGCTTTCTTATAGAAGCCAAGACTACCAGTCCAGAGACGGTACCACCCACAAGGAACCCTCCCCACTTGATCATTAACTGAGAAAATATCCCACAGCTGGATCTCATGGAGGTACTTCCCCAACTGAAGCTCTTTGCGATAATTCCAGTCTGTCAAGTTGACACACAAAACCAGCCAGTACAGCCCATCTCTTTACTTTTTGGTGTTCCAGCATGTACATCATAACCTACATGTCTAGATACTCTCCATGTATCTCATGTATATGTAGAAAACTACAAAAAATAAACGCATTCACAGTCATATCTCTATATAATAAAAATTTTGTCTGATTTACCTGAGTCTTTTTTATTTTCTATATTTTTTATTAACATTCCAAATGATTTCCCCTTTCCCGTTTCTTCCCTCCCCAAAAGTCCCATAAGCCCTCTTCCCTCCCCCTGTTCCCCATTCAACCCACTCTTGATTTACCTTAGTCTTATAGCTTAGAAATACAATACTATTAATTTTCTTCATTTTATATTTAACACCTAAAACAGTACTGATGAGCACAGAATAGTCAGAAATGTACAGCTGAACAAATGACAGACTGGGAAAAATCACAAAAGATATTTAAAAATTAAGTGATTATGTCTCATATTCCATATATTTACTATGTTCTATTTTGCAACTATCCCTTTTTTGACTCATAATTCTAATGGAATTACCATTGTTATTCATGATAATCTAATTTTAATCAGCAAGAGGTCTATCTCCATTGATCTTTCTTTGTTTCCTTTTTTCCATGAAGCTGTACATCCCCAGAATCTAAAACTGAAGACACAGATACAGTGGGAGACAATTAGTGTACATACTACACTCTCTTAATTGTATAGATATTACTGGTATAAGTGGCTGTAAATGGCTTCTAGTTCAGTTCCTGTCCCTTTTAAATACTTTAGGAACCCCATTTCAATGTTAAAGAACTTACTCCCAGATAATCATGAGAAACACTGTTTTTCTTTTCTTTTTATTTAGGAGGGTACTAAATCACTAACAGTATAATTTCTTATGGCATTTTCAAATATCTATATTTTTATTTTACTTAAATATATCCTTTTCTGAATTTATCTCCCTCCCCCTTACCTAAGAACCCACCCATTTTCTTAGTTCCCTCTCCTATAAATTCCATCCTGCTACACCCTTTTCCCTTCCTCCTACCTTCTTCTATATTTATCTTGCTCCTCCCCACAGTTAAGTACTGTCTTTTCCATTTCTCTGATTAGAATATCCTGCTATCCTGGTCTCTATTGCTCCTCTCCCCAGCACCTATCCTGGCAAGAGTCCCATTTTGCTTTCTTTATTTCTGTACATAATCACATCTGAAGATGTCAAGCTAGGAGTCTTCAACACGAGAGAAGTGGTGACAGTAAGACAAGCAGAATTTTTCATACATTATGACAAACATGAACATGCTGAAGATGGCTAGATAGTGCTGCTGTTTGAGAATTTCTGTTTTAAAAAGTAATCTTTCTCATGCAGTTGACAAAAGTCCCAAGTGCTATCATGAATCATCAGCTCCCAGATATTTTTTACAGTTTTACTCAACTGTCTTACCTTTAGTGCTTACATAAGTTACTTGGCCTGGTTACCAGGATTGATTTATTATTGAGTTGATTTAATTCACTACTTCACAATCAGCTTTGTGATAAAGAAATACAAAAAAATATACTGACTCAGATTCTTATGACCAATATTATCAAGCTCACTTACATACTCCACATATATAGACACGTGCATGCATGAATGAATAGAAATAATGCAGAAATTAGTGGAAGAGACACCATCCTATAACATCCCCATGAATATGACATGATAAATTGCATATTTTATATTTACATGATATTTGCTCCTAAAATGCTTAATCAAGTAAAGGAATGGATTCATATCAATGTCCAGAGTAAAATATTGAATTATCTCATCAACATACCTTTACAGTAGCTTCATAGTCATGGTCTATTGTTTGAAAGCATGAGGATATTGGCTTGAGAGACATATTGGTTAAGAGCACTTTTATCTCTTGTAAAGGACCTTTATTAGCTACTCAGCAATGACTTGGTAGATCATAACTATCTCTAACTCTAGTTTCAGAGTATGCATTGCCCTCTCTGTCATGTCATACTAGTGTTACACAGACATTCATGTAGGCAAAACATTCGTATATGTAAAACAAATTAATAATTCCCAAATAAAAGCTCCTGAATAACACTTAAATCGACTTGGTCTCTCAACTGAAAAAACACTAGCCTTATTTGAATTTCAAAATTGCAAATGCAAAAACCACATGTGTATAAAATTGTTATTATTTGTTCATGAACAATTATAATAAAACATGTAATATAAGTAATATAAAAGGATGATAATATAAAGTAAGAGATAGTGATACAGCATGTTTTTTCTTAAGGTTTGTTCTTCAATCTATCTAGTTCATCTATTACTTTCCAAATATTTATCACATATGGAAAATGAAGCATTTCATAAATGATCAAATGGAATTTTTCTCTGGAGTTCACAGAAACTAATACTAAACCAGTAAAGATCATAATTACCACAATTATAGAACTGTTATCATATGATGCACTGAAAAAAAGCAATTTGTTTTATTTGAAAAATAATTGTAGTTCTGGGGTATTTCACATTAGTTTAAAATGAAATATTTAGCTGTAAGTACTAAACTTCAAAGTGCGTAAATACAGCTTAACAAAAATGGAGAAGCCAGCACTACTAAATTGACCCAGACCAAAAGATTAAGCAGTATACAAGCAGTTGTCTGAAGAGATGTGTAATAAGAGATGAAGAGCTGCTTTCTGTACAGCTTTGTATTTTTCCAAGAAAAATCATTTTAGCCCTCCATTATGACAGTTTTGATTTTAAAATTCTTTTATGTATTTATAATGACCTTTGCATTCTTCTTTGTGGAGATTAATACTCTAAGGAACATATAAATATATTAGATGAAAAGTAACATTTTCATTTTAAGTTTCAACATATTTAGTAAGTTATGACCTAAAAGTAGTATGAATACTCAGAATATAAACTGACTGTGTGGCTTCAGGTGACAAGATACATAGGGTTGCCTGATATATTGTCCACTGTCAGCAACAAGAATGAGACTTTAGGAATCGTGGGACCTTAGTCATCTAAGCTAGTTCCCTGGAATCTTTGTAAAGTATAAAATGGCAGCAAAAGTAAATACTGGTAATTTGTTGACAAGGTATTAATTCAGAGCTATTATCTGATACTCTTAAATAACTTAAAAAGATGAATTGTTCTTTGAAAATTGAGTTTATGGTGGTGTAACTGGAAGCACACAGATGGTGACAGGTATTACCATCTCACAACAGCCAGTTCCCCTAGGATGAAGCAGAATAGCAGAAGTGTCACTGCAGAGACTGTGGGAAAGCAATCATATCCAGAGTTTCATGACAAATTTCATGGCATGAGTTTTGGAAAAAATTTGAAGATGTTGTCTGGAAATTTCTCTCTCTCTTTCTCTCTCTCTCTCTCTCTCTCTCTCTCTCTCTCTCTCTCTCTCTCTCTCTCTCTGTGTGTGTATGTGTGTGTGTGTGTTTGTGTGTGTGTGTGTGTGTGTGTGTGTGTGAAATTATTGGACTACTGAGACTTTGAATAGAGCAAATGATCTACTGTGAGTGCCATGGTCCCAAGCATGAATACCTTTACATTAACTAAGTGAAAAACTGAGACTTATGTAAAATATATTTGTGCAATAAAATGAACTTTTAAAAAAAATGAAGAATGTGTTTCCCATTGATTTCATCAAATCCATGATCCCTGGCTACATTACTAGTGCAGACATTTAATGTG
This sequence comes from Tokudaia tokunoshimensis, assembly GCA_036184795.1. Taxonomy (NCBI): domain Eukaryota; kingdom Metazoa; phylum Chordata; class Mammalia; order Rodentia; family Muridae; genus Tokudaia; species Tokudaia tokunoshimensis. The sequence continues at coordinate 79,079,661 of BTHU01000002.1, read as the reverse complement.
ATTTATTCAAAGCAAACTGAATATACTGTAAGTAGTGCTAACACAAATTCAAGTTTTTATCATTTGTTTTTTGTGGTGTTGATACTTTGTGGTCAGTGACTTAAGGTCATGAACTGGTAAAATTTTGTTCCATTTCTTAAAAAACAACAATTTAATCATTCTACATTATCTGTTTCTAAGTAAATTTTGTTATATTTCTTTGTGTGTGTACTTGTGTGTTTGTGTGTGTGTGAGTGTGTGTGTGTATGTGTGTGTGTGTGTGTGTGTGAGAGAGAGAGAGAGAGAGAGAGAGAGAGAGAGAGAGAGAGAGAGAGAGAGAGAGAGAGAGAGATTTAAGAAAAAGAGGGAGAGATCTCACAACCTGTATTTCCAATTGACTTCAGTCAAACATACAATGCCCCTCCTGCCTTAGCCTTGAAAGTGCTGGGTTAGATGCTAAGAGGGATAGATGCTAAAATGGCTAGATGCTAAGATAGGTAGAAGTGAAGATACAGAGACAGCTCATTAGTGGAAAGCCTTGTTGGTGGTTTGAAACTTAAAAGAGTGTCTCCATTTTTTGTTGTGTTCCCTTCCCTTTTTCCTTCTTTCTTTTAAAATTAATGCAGCATCAGACTCTCAAACCAACCTTCCTTAACCAGCCCTGTGCACACATTGTGCTCTTGCTCACCTCTGAGGCAGGAACATGGGAAGAGGAGGTCATTCTTTCTTTGACTAGAGTGCTGTTTTGTAACATCTAAAAAAAATAATCAATCTATCCTGGGTTTATCTGCCTACTCCATAGCTCTCCTGCTCTGCTTAGCAGGAATCAGCTGTCCTGTCTGATTTTGCTCACTGGACTGCATGACAGTGGCTTCCAATTGCCTGATGAATTCTGCCTTAGCCAGGAGGTGCTTTAACTTCCAGAATTTTAATAAAAACTTGAAAAGTTGGGGCTGGAAATATGGTGCATTCTTTAAAGCATTAATTGCTCTTCCAAAGAACCTAGGTTAAATTCTCAACATCCATATAGCAGCTCATAAAAGTCTGTAATTCAAGTTCCAGTGGCCCCAACTCCCTCACACAAACAGATATGAATGAAATACACCAATGAACACTAAATTTTAAAACTTCAACAATGACAGAAGTTTTTTAAAGCCATACTTCCTTGTGGCACAATTTTTGTGTTGTCAACTACTATCCTGTTACTTTGCTAATGAAATAAAATGAACTTACCAACAGCCAGTTATCCAGGGGTTCCTTTATCCTTGGCCTGCCAAGCTTCAGTGAACACAGCTGCTCACTGGAGATTTGCTGGTGTCTGTTCTCTGTGACTTGCAGCAAAGACACAGGCATAGTCTTGGTGGTGTGGTTTCCCTTTTGTACTTTTAACTACTCTCTAAGCAAGATCACACTAGGGGCAAAAACCGTCAGGTTCTGAGAGGCCAAATCTACTCAATCTTGGGACTGGCCTCCATCTTACAAGAAGAAGAAGAAGAAGAAGAAGAAGAAGAAGAAGAAGAAGAAGAAGAAGAAGAAGAAGAAGAAGAAGAAGAAGAGGAGGAGGACAAGGAGGAGGAGGAGGAAGAGAAAGGTCAAGAATTGACAAATGGGACCTCATAAAATTACAAAGTTTCTGTAGGGCAAAGGACACTGTCAAAAGGACAAAGCTGCAACCAACAAACTGGGAAAAGATCTTTACCAACCCTACATCTGACAGAGGGCTAGTATCTAAGATATGCAAAGAACTCAAGAAGTTAGACTCCAGAAAGCCAAATAACCCTATTAAAATGGGTACAGAGCTAAACAAAGAGTTCTCACCTGAAGAATATCTAATGGTTGAGAAGCACCTAAAGAAATGTTCAACATCCTTAGTCATTAGGGAAATGCAAATCAAAACAACCCTGAGATTCCACCTCACACCAGTCAGAATGGCTAAGATCAAAAACACAGGAGACAGCAGCTGTTGGTGAGGATATGGAGAAAGAGGAACACTCCTCCACTGCTGGTGGGATTGCAAGCTGGTACAACCACTCTGGAAAGCAGTCTGTAGGTTCCTCAGAAAACTGGGCATGACACTCCCGGAGGATCCGGCTATACCATTCCTGGGCATATACCCAGAGGCTTCCCTGCATGCAGTAAGGACACATGCTCCACTATGTTCATAGCAGCCTTATTTATAATAGCCAGAAGCTGGAAAGAACCCAGATGTCCCTCAATGGAGGAATGGATTCAGAAGATGTGGTATATTTACACAGAGGAGAAAGAAAAAAGAAAAAAGAAAAAGTAAAAGAAAAAGAAAAGAAAAGAAAAGAAAAGAAAAGAAAAGAAAAGAAAAGAAAAGAAAAGAAAAGAAAAGAAAAGAAAAGAGAAAAAATGCCTGAGAACTTGATCTGCAGCAGAACCCAAGCTTTACCAGGAAGGACCATATGACTTTTCCTTGATCAGAGTTACTTCCTAGCTACTACCTAGCAACAGTTAAGCAAAGATTTATCTGTTTGTTTCAGGTGTACTTTCAGACCATTTGTGATTGTATAAGGTCTTGCTTCAGAGCAATCACCTGTCGACTTCTAGTGATACTATTAGATGCTTGCCAGACTGGATACCCCTCCCCTCACTCCCTCACTTCCTCCTATTTTCCTATAAACTCTTGTTCTGCTGAGGGTTCTAGGCTACTCCACCTTCTCTGCCCATCCTGCTGTGTCAGGGCTGGGTTGGAGGAGAGCCCAAACCCAAAAAGTTTGTAATAAAGACACCCTAGTGATTTTACATCAGAAATAACTATTTGATGGTGTTTTCAGGGTTCAAGAACACTTCCTGGCACAATAGCCTGAAGAGTGTAGGCCCTACAATTTTGTGTCCAGTCATGGTGCCAGGTTTTCTCTGCTCTCTATGGGAGCCATCCCCGGTTAGTATGGGACCCTGAAACACTGCCAACCTGGGCATGAGCTGCTGAGAACCTTTAGCAGACATGTTCTTTCCTCCTGAGTTCAGGGAGAGTTCTGACAAAGAAGGAAATGGTAGTTATTTAGACTTCTTAATTTTACATTCAGTTTTGATGCATGGCTTTGATGGGCTTTGAAACACATGTGGCAGCAGTAATTTTACTGAAGCAACATCATTGAAATTCACATGAGTTTCCTCAACAGAGTGGATCAAATAAATCATCTTTAAAGTCATTTTGAATGACTATGAGCCAGTGTGCTATGGGCTGATTATATAACAGCATTACATGTTGGTCCGCATCAAAAATATTTTGGATAAGGTAGCATTGGTTACCATCTAAAATAACTTAAAATATTCCTCACATAAATTTATGTTGGATTTTTAAAAACTTTAGTGCTTTATCTATTTTCTTATGTCATTAATTATTCTTTTAAAAAGGTATTTTGTATCTAATTTTATAACTTAATCAGAATAAACTATACTGAAAGCAAAAGAAAGAAAGAAAGAAAGAAAGAAAGAAAGAAAGAAAGAAAGGAAAAAAGGAAAGAAGGAAGGAAGGAAGGAAAGAAAGAAAGAAAGAAAGAAAGAAAGAAAGAAAGAAAGAAAGAAAGAAAGAAAGAAAGAAAGAAAGAAATTAGGAAAGTGTGGGAAGCATAAGTGTGATAGGTGTGTGCCATCACACCTGTGTTCATTTTGATTTGAATCTTATATACAATAGTAAAATATATTCCAGAAAAATAAAAATGGTGTTTGTGATATTCATCACCTACACTTAAATTTACATTGCATTTCACCATGAATAAGCAACTGTATTTATAACTATTGAAGGAAAACTGGATATTGACTGTAATTCATTTCATGCTACTGGAGAATTGAAAATATTTTTTTCACTGCAAATGAAAAACTTACTGAATATTATATCAGTAGCAATGTTACAAGGTTCAATTTATAAAACATGAAATATTAAAACTGAATTTATTTTAATTGAAACACTCAAATATCTACAGCAAATTTTCCAGATTGTATAAGGATAATATTACATGTGTTTAATAAATAAGAGAGGTGAGATTTCCAGAAACTTTTTAAATACCCAGAAAAGATCTACTTTATTAGAAATTATTTCAGTAGAAAAAGCAAATCTGTATAATTTTAAATAAACTTATTATATAATGTTAACCATGTCTTATGTTTTCCTAGGCCATGGGTTGAAACTTTGCTAAGAATTACTAAGCATATTCAAACATAACAAACCAGAAAATTACTGATAAACTCTAAATTAGTTAATATTTCTTGCATATTCCTACCTTACACTTTATAAAATTACACACATACAGCTAGTAAACGTGAGGAAAGAAGAAAATACAAATTACAATTTAAATGTACTCTAATACTATAAAATGCACTCGTGCACACCAACAAATGTGTGTTCTTTGATTTTTCACCCTCTAAGTTATTTTGGTGTCTTGTTACAGGATGGAAAACTGACAGAGCTGGCAATACCTAGGTGGAACCATGATCTTAGAACTAGTAGAGTACAGTGTCAGGAGAATCCTATGTTATATATGCTGCTTGAATTTTGCATTGGGAGCTACTTTTTAACATGCACATGAATGTACATTCATTGTAAAAGGTGATAGGCTTCATGACACGTTCACTCAATACACAATACTATTGATCACCTTCACCTAATCAGTCATTCCTGTCTCTCTATCATTCTACTAAGAACCTGTCCTCCTTCCAATAGCCTCCTTTTTGTGTCATGTATGTAATAAGAAGTCAAAATAAGTGAAATCTATGTTCCTTTATAAATTTTTACACTGATACTTTTAAGTCTACAAGCATCTGTTAAATGCTTATTATATAGTAGGTCTCACAAGTAAAAAAAAAAGTGGATTTTTAATCACTTAATAGAGGAAATCCTGCTTCATTCTAACACCAACTTCAAGCTCACTATAATGAAGAAAAAAAGAAACACTTACCTGGCAGTGCCTTTGACAAGCATTCCTGTAGCATGAGTCCCCAAAGCTAGTTATAAGGAAATAATGTCATCACCTCATCTCCCTATAGTTCCACAATTATCATGTCATCTGGAGAAGGCAATTCTGACCTTGACATTGTAACAAAGTGGTACCTTCAAATAGAAAAGTAAACTTTCCTAATTCCAGAAGAGCAATGGATTGCGAAGAGCTGAACTCTGGGTTTCCCAGGTGTGACTATTCTCTCTAGGCCGTTTCTGTATGTGTGGGTTAACTGATCCCAGTCCTAAACAAAACAAATTTTAGATTCCCCATGGTATCCTTCCTGCTTCCCAAACCTCCACAGTGTCCTCCATACTTATTTGACAGAGGTTTCGGGATTTCACCTAGAAATTAACAGCTCTTTCAGTAAAATTAGAAAAACTTCACCTCTTCCAAATACACTTAGGAAAAGTTATCATTATTATGCAGCACACAGAAGTGAGGTAACGTAATTTTTTTATCAGGAGAAACAGGACTGTACAGCTCAGATATAGGTCAGTGGATAGAGACCATGCCTAGAAAGTATTGTGAATTTAAGACACCATGAAATATGTCAAACCTTCAAGTTTTAGGCACAGGTGAGGGAAAATAATCCCAAGTCAATCGCAGACACAATACCTTCAATAAGATCATAGAAGAAAGCAAGCCAAGGACATACCCATAAAACTCAAGAAGTACACAGAATGCACAGAAAAGACAAGAACAGAATGAAAAAAAATACATGCATCTTATAAGTAAAACACTAAGTATACAGAACTAAAACGTGGATTGAAAGCTCTAAGAGAAAAACTTCAAATGACAAATAAAAAAAACCAATAAATGAAAAATGAATTACATGATAACAGAGAACGGTGTAGTAAGAATAGCTGATTTCTCAAGGTAAATTTTGACAGGCATAAGAGCCTGCTCATTACATTCCAAGTGCTAAATGACACCAATCTCAAAATATTATGCCCAGTAAAAATAGTGCTGTGATTGAAGGAAGAAGACTCAATTTACCTGGGTTTTAGTAGCAGATAGAGAACTTTTTTGGAACTTTAGCAGGCCCCCATATGTGAGTCACAATGGCAGCCCTTGGGGCTTGGGACCAAGATTCTACCATCATCGGCAAGTAGATAGTCTCCCCTTGAGAGACAGCACTGTACCTGTTTTTGAATCTTAGAAGAAACCAAACATTTGACAGTGGACCACCAGATTACCATGTGAGTCTAGGTTCTGTTTAAGCTTGGTGTGATTTGACCAACCAATTTATGAATTCAGGTGTGCAAAATATCCATCAGTCTTCAAATCCATGTGGTGATTATGTGATAAGGCCTCAGCAGGTTCTCAGAGCACAAGTAATGACAAATGCCTATGGTTCTACTTGTATTACAAGGTCCTCAGTCACCAAAAATATACTGTGGGGATTACATAGTGTGACCTATGATCAGATTACTGAAGAAAACAAGCTTAGGGCCTGGTTTACTGATTGGTCTTCCCCCATGCAAATTCTACACTGAAGTGTGCAGCTATTGCATTACAACTTATCTCTGGAACAACCATGAAAGACATAAGTGAAGAAACTTTTACAGAATTTCAGGGATTACGAATATATTAGACATGAAATTATATATGGACAAATGTGCATTTTTTTTACTGATTCATGGGCTGTAGCCAATAGATTGGTAGGAAACTGAACTTAGGACATACTGAAAATATGGTTCTTGTGCATTCTTCCTTTTCTACTGACTAGCACACTTCTTGCAAAGGTCAGATGCTGTTGGAGATTATATGTGGATTTAGGATGAGTCATTTCTTCAGTGCACAGCATATGGATGGTTCGACCTGATTGAATTCGTATTTTTTACATCATACTTTCCAGAATTCACCAATGAGCACAGAAGGCAGCATTACTGATTTCAACCGGAGTATAGAACCAGAGATCTCAGCTGGCAGTAAGAACAGAAATTTATAAGCTTAAACAAGTAATGAACACAGGCAAAATAGAATATGCATAATGTGATGACTTATACCATAAAAATTATTATATGTAAGTACATTTGTCACTGGTAGAAATATAGACAAATCTTGATATTATGTGGAAGAAATTTCTCTAAATAGAGAAAGGCAAATACCATATAGTTTATTTTTACATGAAGTTAAACATATATATTAGGAGCATAGGATAGCTAGTATCTGAAATTAAATGAGGAGAGAAAGAAGGGAAGTGATTAACCCTCGTTAAACTGTTGGTTACAATGTAACTCACTATAGGAGATCAACATACATACTATTGTTGAGATAAACATTAAAACCTTAAACATTGTTAAGAATGTTATTCAAATGATTTTCCATAAAAAAGACTACCAAGGGGAGAGGAGAAGGATATGATCAAAGTACTTCATTACATGTACAAAATACACAAAATCTGAATTGAAAAAGAGTATACCTGTCTGCCTGTCTTTCAGTGACCCTGTCAACCACAGGGCTTTAGAACTACATAGGGCCTAACCAAAACCCTAATTAGGCAAACTCAGAGCCTGCCTTTCAGCCTATCAGCTCATTGTTGGGATCAGGGATCATAATGGTCCCAAGACTGAAAAATCAAGAACCATTGATCTGAACTAACTCATCATAAGTGCTCTCAGTTTCCCAGTAAAAAGACAGGCTAACAGATGGAACAAAGTAGTCATGGCCCATCCTTCTGCGGCATTCTATAAACACACCTTAAGATCAATTTGAAATGTGGACTATAGGTGCAAGACTGACAGAAAACTTTCCAAGCTAATGGAACTAAGAAGCAAGTTGATGTAGCCATTAGATTGTCTTTCAAAGTAGACTTCAAACCACAACTAATGAGAAGAGATAGGAAAGGACAATAAATTTCATCTGAGGAAAAATACTCTAATAATATAGGACAATTCTTAACATCTGTGCACCAACACAAGGTCACTCAAGTTAAAAACAAAAACAAAAAACAGAAACAAAACACTACTACAGTTTAAATCACATAGGAACCCTCTCATAGTAGGACTGGGTGACTTCATTACCACACTCTCAGCAAAATAGGTCACCCAGACAAAATCTAAACAGAAATGTTGGAGCTAAACAATATCATGAGCCAAGTGTACCTAAAAGATATTTAGAGGCAATTTTATCCAAAGGATATATATATCTTTGTACCTTTCTCCAAAATTGATCACAAACTTGGACACAAAGTAAGTATTAACAGTAACAAGAAAATTGAAATAACAATTTTAATACCACATTAATGTCACAGTTTAAATCCAAGTATCAACAGAAGAAAACTTACAAAGTCATGGAAACTGAGAAACTCATTACTGAATGAAAAGCGGGTGGTCAGAAATTATTGAAGAGATTAATGACTTTCTAGAATTGAATAAAAATGAAAATACAACACATCCCAACATAGTAGACGCAATGAAAAGGTTTCTAAGAGGAAATTGCATAGCCTCAAGTCTTACATAAAATATTAGAGAGATTTCATTTTAGTAACTTAAATTCTAACCTGAAAGCTCTAAAAGAAAAAGATGAAATAATACACAAAAGGAATAGATAGCAATGAATAATCAAACTCAGATTTGAAATCAATAAAATAGGGAAAATTACAAAGAATCAGTGAAACATTATTGGCTCTTTGTGAAAATCATTTAAGATTAACAAACCCTTAGCCAAATAGATGGAGGTGTTGATTGGTTCCTGTGCTGTTTAAGTGGACACCTGGCAACTTTGTTAGATGTGACAGACACTTCCTTCTTATGGAAAAACAATGTGTTACTCAATAGGGTTGACAGAATGACGTGAAGCAGCCTGGAGCTTACTGTGGATGTGGACTGCAGCACGCTGCCCAGCTGTGCAAAGGACCTGGCTCTGAACTGCGGCAGGATGTTTGACTTGAAGAATGGCCTGCTTATTTAATTGGACCTCCTATAAAGACTTCCATAAGCTATACTTTTTCCAGAGACAATGATGGGTTATATTCAGCAGTGGACATTGTTGACTTCTGGAGATCTTACTACCACCAGAAACCAAACTGAGATCCTTAGCACTTACAGATGCTGTAGGCCAGGGGAATGTTCCGGGCTCTTGTTATTGTCAGAAACCTTGTAGCAGCCCAGGATCCCCAGTCCCAATGACTATAAAAGAGGAGGAAGTTATGTGTGAACTGCAGGTGCACATTTGAGAAAGACAAACATATAAGGCTTCTAGAACAACCTTTATATTCACCCTACCCAACCTCGGTAAGTAACAACCTATAAAATGCAATAAGAAAGAATTTTTATAGGGACACAGAAATGTAGCTCTATATAATTGATGGTACCTTTTCAGGGGTACAGGAGAAATATTTAGCTTTCATTAGGCAGCTGGCAAATGTGTTTGACCATGGTCCAGTGTGTATATCAAAAATATAAAATGGACTTGGTTTTTTTTTCCTTTTTGGAGAATTTGGAGGTGGAGCAGATCAGTGAGCAAGCAGATATGAGAGGACAGAACCTGAGTGTGATCAGGTGTATAATGTGAAATTTCCAAATGATCAGTAAAAGATTATGTTTTAAAAAAATATTTTAATTTTTATCTATCTATCTATCTATCTATCTATCTATCTATCTATCTATCTATCCATCCATCCATCCATCCATCCATCCATCCATCCTTCCTTCCTTCCATCCATCCATCCATCCATCCATCCATCCATCCATCCATCCATCCATCCATCCATCGATCGATCGATCGATCGATCGATCGATCGATCTATCTATCTATCTATCTATCTATCTATCTATCTATCTATCTATCTACATCCTGATTGCTAATCCTCTAGGTTTTCCCCTCAAACCACCCCCTCCCATTTTCCTCAGCTCCTTCAATCTCTTCTCCACCTCCTCCATCGGGGAACCCCGAGCTCAGTTCAAAACTTGGTTGTGAGCATCTGCCTCAGTATTTGTCAGTCTCTGGCAGGGCCTCTCAGGAGACAATCATATCAGGCTTCCATCAGCAAGCACTTTCCAGCATCCACCAGGTTTGGTGGCTGTATATAGGATGAATCCCCACCTAGGGCAGTCTCTGAACAGCCTTTCCTTTAGTCTCTGCTCCAAGTCTCCATATTTCCTCTTGTGAGTATTTTGTTCACCCTTCTAAAAAGCACTGAAGCATCCACACTTTGGTCTTCTTTCTTCTTGAGTTTCACGAGGTCTGTGAATTGAATCTTGGGTTTTCCAAACTTTTGTGCTAATATCCACTTATAACTGAGTGCATACCATGTTTGTTCCTTTGTGACTGAGTCACATCATACAGGATAATATTCTCAAGTCCCTTCTACTTGCCTGCAAATTTCATGACATCACTGTTTTTAATAGCTAAGTAGTATTCCATTGTGTAAATGCACCATAATTTCTGTATTCATTCCTATGTTGAGGGACCCCTGGGTTATTTCCAGCTTCTGACTACTATAAATATGGATGCTATGAACATTGTGGAGCATGTGTCCTTATTACATGTTGGAGCAACTTCTAAGTATATGCCCAGGAGTGGTATAGCTGGGTCCTCAAGTAGTACTGTCTAATTTTCTAAGCAACCACCAGACTGATTTCCAGAGAGGTTTTAACAGTTTGCAATCCCACTATCAATGAAGGAGTGCTCCTTTTTCTCCACATCCTTGCCAGCATCTGCAATCACCTGAGCTTTTGATCTTAGCCATTCTGACTGGTGTGAGATTGAATCTCAGGGTTGTTTTGATTTGCATTCCACTGATGACTAAGGATGCTGAACATTTCTGTAGGTGCTTTACAGCCATTTTAGTTTCCTCATATGAGAATTCTGTTTAGTTCTGTTCCCCAATTTTTAATATAGTTATTTGGTTCTCTGCAGTCTAACTTCTTCAGTTCTTTGTATATATTGGATATTAACTTTCTATTGGATGTCAGATTAGTAAAGATCTTTTCCCAATCTGTTGGTTGCTGTTTTGTCCTATTGACAGTGTCCTTTGCCTTACAGAAGCTTTGAAATTTTATGAGGTCCTATTTGTCAATTCTTGATCTTAGATCATAAGTCATTGTTGTACTGTTCAGGAAATTTTCCCCTGTGCCTATGTTTTGGAAGCTTTTCCCCACTTTTTCTTCTATTAGATTCAGTGTATCTTGTAGTACAGAATTCTATTAGACCTTCAAAGAAGACTTAATACCAATATTCTTCAAACTATTCTTCAAGATAGAAACAGAAGGAATACTACTCAATTCGTTCTATAAAACCACAGTTACACTAATAACAAAACCACACAAAGACCCAAAAAAGAAAGAGAACTTCAGACAAATTTCCCTTAAGAATATCAATGAAAAAGTACTCAATAATATTCTTACAAATGGAATCCAAGAACACATCAAAATGATCATTCACCATGATCAAGTACACCTCATCCCTGGGATGCAGGGATAGCTCAATGTACAGAAATCCACCAATGTAATCTAGTACATAAATAAACTCAAAGAAAAAAAACACATGATCATTTCATTAGATGCTGAAAAGGCATTAGACAAAATTCAACATCCTTTCATCTTTAAAGTCTTGGAAAGATCAGGAATTCAAGGCCCATATCTAAACACAGTAAAAGCAATATACTGCAAACCAGTATCCAAATTCAAACTAAATGGAGAGAAACTTAAAGCAATCTCACTAAAATCAGAGACTATATAAGGCTGCCCACTTTCTCCACATCTACTCAATATAGTACTTGAAGTTCTAGCTAGAGCTATTAGACAATAAAATGAGGTCAAAGTAACACAAATTGAATAAGAAGAAATCAAAATATCACTATTGGAAGATATATGATTATATACATATGGTACCCCAAAATTTCCACCAGAGAACTCCTACAGCTGATAAACAGTATCAGCAAAGTGGATGGATATAAACTTAAACAAATCAGTAGCCTTTCTCTGCTCAAAGGATAAATGGGCTAAGAGAGAAATTAGGGAAACAACATCCTCCACAATAGTCACAAACAATATAAAATATCTTGGTGTGACTCTAACCAAACAAGTGAAAGATTTGTATGACAAGAATTTCAAGTCTCTGAAGAACAAAATCGAGGGAGACCTCAGAAGATGGAAAGATCTCCTATGCTCATAAATTGGGAGGATAAATATAGTAAAAATGACCACCTTTACAAAAGCAATATACAGATTCAATGTAATCCCCATCAAAATTCCAACTGAATTCTTCATAGAGCTAGAAAGAACAATTCTCAAATTAATCTGGAATAACAAAAAACCCAGGATAATGAAAATTATTCTCAACAATAAAAGTTCTTTTGGGGGAAATAACCATCCCAGACCTCAAGCTGAACTACAGAACAATAGTGGTAAAAACAGCATATTACTGGCACAGTGATAGGCAGGTAGATCAATGGACTAGAACTAAAGACCCAGAGATGAACCCACACACCTATGGTCACTCGATAACAGCATTTTTAACAAATGGTGCTGGTTCAATTGGTGGTCATCATGTAGAAGAATGCTAATTGATCCATTATTATTTCCCTGTACAAAGCTCAAGTCCATGTGGATTGAGGTCCCATTTATTAACTGTTGATTTTATTGCCTGCACCATTGATGTTCTGTTCAGGTTGTTGTCTCCTGAACCAATGAGTTCAAGACTATTTCCCACTTTCTCTTCTATTTCAAATAGTATATCAGTTTTATGTTGAGGTCTTTGATCCAGTTGGACTTGAGTTTTGCACAAGGTGATAAATATGAATCTATTTGCATTTTTCTACATACAGACACCTAGTTAGTCCTACACAATTCATTGAAGATGCTTTCTTTTTTTCCTCATTATATGGTTTTGGCTTCCTTGTTAAAATCAAGTGTCCATAGCTATGTGAGTTTGTTTCTTCATCTTCTATTTGATTCCATTGACGAACTTCTCTGTCTCTATACAAATACCATATATTCCTATTCGTATTGCTCTGTAGTACATCTTGAAGTAATTGATGGTGATGCCTCCAGAAGTTCTTTCATTGTACAGGATAGTTTTTGCTATTCTAGGCTTTTTACTCTTCCATATGAAGTTGAAAATTTTTCTTTCAAGATCTGTAAAGAATTGTGTTGGAATTTTGATGGAAATTGGATTGAAACTGTAGATGACTTTTGGTAAGATGTCTATTTTTACTATGTTAATCCTACTGATCCATGAGCACTGGAGTTCTTTCCATCTTCTGATGTGTTCTTCAGTTTCTTTCTTCACAGGCTTGAATTTCTTGTCACACAGGTTTTTACTTTTTTTGTTAGAGATACACTAAAATACTTTATATTATTTCTTGCTATTGTGAAGTATCTTGTTTGCCTGGTTTCTTTCTCAGCCTGTTTATTATTTCTATAAAGGAGGGCTACTGATTTTTTAAAGTAATTTTGTATCCTGCCCCTTTCCTGAAAGTGTTTGTCAGCTGTAGGTGATGTGTGGTAGAGGTTTGGGGGATCACTTATGAATACTATCATATCACCTGTGAAAAGTGATACTGTGAGTTTGTCCTTTCCAATGTGTATACCTTTAACTTCTTTTAGTTTTCTTGTTTTGCTAACAAGAAATCCAAGTACTGTATTGAAGAGATAAGAAGAGAGTGGACAGCCTTGCCTTTTCCCTGACTTTAGTAGAATTGCTTTATGCTTTTCTTCATTTAATTTGATGTTGGCTGTGGCTTGCTGTATATTTCCTTTATGGTTTTTTGGTGTGTGTCTTTTATCCCTCATCTCTCCAAGATTTTTAACATGAGTGGGTGTTAGATTTTGCAAAGTCTTTTTCAAAATCAAATGAGATGATCATAGTTGGGATGAAACTTACTTGATCATAATGGATTATGTCTTTGATGTGTTCTTGGATTTGGTTTTCAAGAATTTTACTGAGTATTTTAGTATCAATGTTCATAAGTGAAATTGTTGTGAAATTCTTTCTTTGTTGCATCTTTGTTTGGATCAGGTATCAGGATACAGCGATCTCCTAGAATGAGTTTGGTAATATCCCTTTTGTTTCTATTTTGTGGAATAATTTTTTTTTATTTTATTTTATTTTTTTAATTTACATTCCAAATCACTTCCCCTTTCCCGTTTCCTCCCTCCCCGAAAGTCCCATAAGCCCCCTTCCCTCCCTCTTTTCTCCATTCAACCCCCTCTCGTTACTCTGTCCTGGCGTTCCCCTACATCCAGTCTTTCCAGGACCAGGGGTCTCTCCTTCCATCTTTTTAGAAATCTATTGATATGCTGATTGTGTCTAGGGTATTCTGAGATTCTGGGTCAATATCCCCTTATCAGTGACTGCATACCATGTGTGTTCTTTTGTGATTGGGTTACCTCACTAAGGATGATATTTTCAAGTTCTGACCATTTGCCTAGGAATTTCGTGAATTCATTGTTTTTAATTGCAGAGTAGTATTCCATTGTGTAAATATACCACATCTTCTGAATCCATTCCTCCGTTGAGGGACATCTGGGTTCTTTCCAGCTTCTGGCTATTATAAATAAGGCTGCTATGAATATAGTGGAGCATGTGTCCTTATTGCATGCAGGTAAAGTCTCTGGGTATATGCCCAGGAGTGGTATAGCCGGATCCTCAGGGAGTGTCATGCCCAGTTTTCTGAGGAACCGCCAGACTGCTTTCCAGAGTGGTTGTACCAGCCTGCAATTCCACCAGCAGTGGAGGAGTGTTCCTCTTTCTCCACATCCTCGCCAACAACTGCTGTCTCCTGTGTTTTTGATCTTAGCCATCCTGACTGGTGTGAGATGGAATCTCAGGGTTGTTTTGATTTGCATTTCCCTAATGACTAAGGATGATGAACATCTCTTTAGGTGCTTCTCAGCCATTAGATATTCTTCAGGTGAGAACTCTTTGTGTAGCTCTGTACCCCATTTTTTAAAGTGTTGCTGTTAACTCTTCTTTGAAAGTCTGGTAGAATTGTGTTCTAAAACCACCTGGCCCTGGGATCTTTTTGTTTGGAGATTTTAATGACTTTTTATATTTCATTAGGAGTTATATGAATATTTAGATGTATCTGATCCTGATTTAAATTTGGTTAGTGGTATCTGTCTGGAATATCAACCATTTAATTTAGAATTTCCAATTTTGTGGACTATAGGGTTTTGAAGTAATAACTAATGTCTTTAAATTTTCTCAGTGTCTATTGTTATATCTCCCTTTTGTCTGATTTTGTAAATTTGGTTACAATCTTTCTGCCTTTTCATTAGTTTGGCTAAGGGTTTGTCTACCTTATTGATTATCTCAAAGAGACAGAACTTGGTTTTGATGATTCATTGTGTTTTTCTCTTTGTTTTTAATTGATTGATTTCAGCCCTGATTTTTATTATTTTCTTCTATCTACTCCTCTTGTATGTATTTGCTTCTTCTTTTCTAGAGTTTTCAGGTATGCTTTTAAATTGTTATAATGAGAACTCTCCAAAAAAAACTTTATGAAGGCACTTAGTGTTAGGAACTTTCCTCTTAGCACTGCTTTCATTGTATCCCATAAGTTTGGTACATTGTGACCTCATTTCCATTGAATTCTAGAAAATCTTTAATTTCTTTATTTCTTCCATGATGCAGTGATCATTGTGTAGAGAGTTGTTCAGTTTTCATGAGTATGTAGACTTTCTCTTGTTTCTGTTATTTAAGTCCAGCTTTCATTCATGTGGTTCTGATATGATACAAGGAGTTATTTAAATTTTCTTGTATCTTTTGAGATTTGTTTTATAACTGAGTATATGTTCAATTTTGGAGAAGGATCCATGGGGTACAGAGAAGAGGCATATTCTTTTGTATTGGGTAAAATATTCTGTATACATCTTAGGTCTATCTGATTTCATTATTTCTCTGTTTTGTTTCTGTCTCAATGTCCTGTCATTTATGAGAGTGGGGTGTTCAAATCTCCCACTAGTAATGTGTGGGGTTCATTCTGTGATTTAAGCATTAGTAATAATTTTTTTCATAAATGTAGTTGGCTTTGTATTTAGGGTATAGATATTCAGAATTAAGATACCATCTTGGTGGATTTTTCATTTGACAGGTATCACATATCCTTATCCATCTCTCTTTATTACTTTCGGTTGAAAGTCTATTTTATTAGATATTAAAATGGCTACTCCAGCTTGTTTCTCCTGTCAGTTTTCTTGGTAAACCTTTTTCCAACTGTTTATTCTAAGGCAATGGATATCTTTGTTGCTTTGGTGTGTGTCTTGTACATAGCAGAATGATGTATCCTGTTTATTTATCTACTCTGGTACCCTGTCTTTTTTTTTTTTTTTTTAGGGAAGTTATAGCATTCATGTTGAGGTATATTAATGACCAGTGATTGTTAGTTCCTGTTATTTTGATGTTGCTCTCTGTCTCTGTCTCTGTCTCTGTCTCTGTCTCTCTCTCTCTCTCTCTCTCTCTCTCTCTCCCCCCCCCCATGTGTGGTGTGTGTGTTTGTGTGTTTGTATGTCATGCATGATTCTCTTCGTTTGGATTTACTGGTATGCAATTATCTATTCCTCATGTTTTCATCATTATAGTTACCTGTAACTGCTTGCAGCTAAGGAGACCAAGGTCACCTGGAAGGAAAACTGGGAATGAAATAAAAGGACAGGCAGGCAAGAGAAATAAGGAGCCAAAACAAAGATTTTATGATCAAGGCTTGATATTTTAATGGGGAACTCCAAATTTAAAAGTGGGGAGAAAGCCCTTCCCCCAAAGGCTGGGAACTCCGCAGAATCCATTTGGTTGCATATGAGGTGACTGGTCCCTCTCAGGAAACTGCAGATCCTTGAAGAACAATGGATGAGAGCTCCACCCTAGGTGGGAAGTAGTGGCTAGCTTCAAGGTCTGAAATTCCCGCTCAAAGGCTGAGGGGAGGGGCACAATTCCTCCCTTTTGATTTATTAAAATTGACTGTACTGGGGCAAAAAGATTGACTTATGCTCCATAGTCCTGTCTGGGAATTATTGTCACTGGCGGCCCTGCCTGACATAGGTCAGAATTCTAGATTCTTTCTCTTACTGTCTTTGGAAATGCATGTGCAGCTTGTTTGTTTTTGTTTGCACAAACACAACCCTTAGCATTTATTATAAATAAACTCGGTCTATAGGCACAAGTTCCTGTCTTAGGTTGGAAAGATCATAGAATTTCAGTTGCCCATCTTTGACTACAGACCTTCATAGCACACCTTCTTCCCAATATCAGACCAAGCCACAAGGACCTATAAATATGCACTCATTGCATTTCTTCATAGGGATAAAAAAAAATTGTCATGGTGAGTCATTGAGCCAGGTGAGCCTGGGTGGAAATAACCCAGCCTGCTTAGAATACAAGGTCAGAAACAAGGACCAAACAGGATTAACTTATCTGCTGATATCCCAAGGTATACAGTTCAGTTGCAAATTAGCAACTATCAGACACAAAGCCTGGCCTCAGGGGTATGGGAGGTGGCTTTGAGAATCAACAGACAAACTGTTAACTTCTCAGAAAGACTGGAGACTATATTCCAAATTAACTCAGCTGGCTGATAAAGATTTTTAGCCATCTTCATAATTGGAATCTCCAATATTGGATTCATTTCTAGACCAGTCCATGATTGAGTCAGAATAACTGATCACATTAAAGGAAAGAGAAGCGTCATTATAGCTCCTTCTTTAGATTAATTTTTCTAAGTCAGTTTCACAGCCTACAACAACATCTAAAAGCTTGAAGAAAGGCAGCTTATCTAATCTGGGACATAAGCAAGTAAAGGTGGATCAAGAACGTACACCCAATACAGCTTTCCTGTCCCCATTGTCAGGGCACTCAGTAAGCTCACAGGTCAGCATTATCTTCAGCATGTCACTCCAATCACTCTGGCAGCTAGCATGCTTCTACAGCATTCTGAGGAAAAAACACAAACATGCCCTCTTCCCCATACCTGATCAGGATTATGCCAAATGCCAATAAGTGGATCCTTCCATCTCACCTAGGCATGCGTATGTCTAATTGTAGGATGCTATAGACACTCAGCAAGGAGTTTCTTTGCATCTAAATTTACAATTTTCTTAAAAATATAAAAGCTTGATTTTATATTTACAAAATATAAAATAATATTGTGCATGGGAATATAATTTCCTTTTTGTTTTTTAAGAAGATATTGTTTTAAAGTTCCACAATACCTTCTCCTTGAGAATTATAAAGAATTAAATTGCTATTGAATAGTTGTCAAAATGTCTCAAACGTTTGACTATAATAAATAGCCAGGTTCATCATCTGTTTTATTCTGAGTTGGAACACCAAGCATAGACAATAATGTAGGCAATAACTATGCAAGCATAGAAAATAGATGTAGTATTTTTAGTTGCTTCTCCTGTTAGAGCAGTTGCAACTAGAAAGCCTGAAAATATATCATTAGCCACATGAACAACATTTTAATTTTCTAAAATCAGAAATATGAGTACCATTCATTTGTCATAATTGATTAAGTTCTCTAGAATTAGCATCATTATATGGTACAGGTAGAAACTGAAGACACTGAGAATAAGTCTTTACAATTTGATGTGCACATTCTCTAAAAATATCAAATTATTCTCAAACCATTACTATTTTGATGATGTAAAGAATATGATTGTATGGCCAATTGTTCCTATGTAAGGCCTATTGTCTGCCTGAGATACAACTCTCTTATAGCCTTTCCTTAAGGGGGTCTTGTCCAGGCAATTTAGGATGAGCTCTTTTTTGAAGATTTATTAATTTATTATTATTATATAAGTACAATGTAGCTATCTTTAGACACACCAGAAGAGGGCATCCAATCTCATTGTAGATAGCTGTGAACCACCATGTGGTGGCTGGGATTTGAATTTGGAACCTCTAGAAGAGCAGTCAGTGCTCTTAGCAGCTGAGCTAGCTTGCCAGCCCCTGGGATGAGCTCTTAAATATCCAGAAGACAGTCATTTAAAGGAACAGTACCTTTTCTTAATTTGAGTTGTATTTGCATAAATATTTGCAAAATTTAAGAATTAACTTAAGAATTAAATTTAAGCCCCTTCCGCAACCTCTGTTCCGGTAGACTGCACTGAAGAGACAGGTACCCAGGTTCTCCCCAATATAACATCGCTTGGGACACGACCTGTTGGGGCTTCCGCCTGCGCCCAAGAACAGGACAGCGCAGTGGTCGTCTGGGTGCCAGATCTGCAGGCCATCGCCTCTGCAGGGTGAGCAGTGCCACAGAGAGAGTGCAGAGTGCACTCCGTCATCTTTGCTCCAGTGGCCGGGAAGTTGGGACTGCCAGGCTCTGAGACAGACAGGCATAATATCGCTTGGGTCTCGGGCGGCTTGTGAGTATGCAGCTCCCAAGTGCTGGGCAGATCTGCAGTAACCAGCATGCTAGCTCTGCTGTGGGACTTCTGCCTGGCAGAGGGACGCCCCCTCCCCCCAAAAACTCTAGGAGAAATCACACACCCCTGCACAGGGCAGGAACCTACCAGCCTCCCTTTGACGACCTCTGCTCCAGGAATCCACTACGCTGAGCCTTTCGATGTGCAAGGACTCCTCAATATAACATCACTTGGGGCAAGGCACATCAGGGATCCAAAGTCACTCAGGAGCAGGGCAGGCCCCAGAAATCAGTGCCAGGGGAATCCTGGTAAACCAGGGGGGGCAGAAATAGCTTTGCAGGCTCACAGGAGGTCCAACCAACAGCCAGTGACAGCAGGACCAACTAATATCAGAGGTAACCAGATGGCAAAAGGCAAATGTAGGAACGTTACTAACAGAAATCAAAGTAATATGGCACCATCCGAACCCAACTCTCCAACAGCAGCAAGTCCTGGATACCCCACCACACCCGAAAGACAAGATCTGGATTTAAAATCACTTCTCATGATGCTATTAGAGGATCACAAGAAGGACACAAATAAATCTAATAAAGAATTACAGGAGACCATGAATCAACGGTTAGAAGCCCTTACAAAGGAAACACAAAAATTGCTTAGAGAAATGCAGGAGAACATGGATCAAAAGATGGAGGCGCACAAGGAGACAACACAAAACTCGCTTAACGAGATGAATCAATGGGTAGATGCACTCACAAAGGAATCACAAAAATTGCATAAAGAAATGCAGAAGAATATGGGTCAACAGACTGATGCCCATAAGGAGGCAACACAAAAATTGCTTAAAGAAATGAATCAACGGTTAGATGCCCTTACAAAGGAAACACAAGAACTGCTTAAAGAAATGCAGGAGACGATGGATCAACAGATGGATTCCCATGAGGAGGAAACACAAAAATCGCTCAGAGAAATGCAGGAGAACGTGGGTCAACAGGCAGAAATTCTGAAAGAGGTAATGCAAAAATACCTTAAAGAAATACAGGAAAATACAAACAAACAAGTGAAGGATCTCAGCAAATCCATCCAGGAACTAAAAAAGGAAGTAGAAACAACTAAGAAATCACAAAGGGAGACAACTTTGGAGATAGAAAACCTTGGGAAGAAATCAGGAGTCATAGATGCAAACATCAACAATAGAATACAAGAGATGGAAGAAAGAATCTCAGGTGCTGAAGATTCCATAGAAAGCATCGACTCAACAGTCAAAGAAAATGCAAAATGCAAAACATGTGTAACCCAAAACATCCAGGAAATCCAGGACACAATGAGAAGACCAAACCTAAGGATTATAGGTATAGATGAGAGTGAAGATTTGCAACTTAAAAGGCCAGTAAACATCTTCAACAAAATTATGGAGGAAAACTTCCCTAACCTAAAGAGAGAGATGCCGATGAACGTACAAGAAGCCTACAGAACTCCAAACAGACTGGACCAGAACAGAAATACCTCCCATCAGATAATAATCAAACACCAAATGTTCTAAACAAAGAAAGAATACTAAAAGCAGTAAGAGAAAAGGACCAAGTAACATACAAAGGAAGACCTATCGGAATCACATCAGACTTCTCACCAGAGACTATGAAAGCCAGAAGATCCTGGGCAGATCTCATGCAGACACTAAGACAGCACAAATGCCAGCCTAGACTACTCTACCCAGCAAAACTCTCAATCACCATAGATGGAGAGAACAAGATATTCCATGATAAAACCAAATTTTCACAATATCTTTCTACAAATCCAGCCCTGCAACGGATAATAGGTGGAAACCTCCAATACAGGGAGAGAAACAACACCCTGGAAAAAATGAGATAATAACCTTCTTGAATCAAACCCAAAAGTAGATAACCACTCAAACATAAAGATAGCGTCAAGAATGGCAGATGGCAATAATCACTATGCCTTAATCTCTCTTAATATCAATGGTCTCAATTCCCCAATTAAAAGACATAGACTAGCAGACTGGATACTTAAACAGGATTCAGCATTTTGCTGCATGCAGGAAACGCACCTCAGTGTCAAAGACAAACACTACCTCAGAGTAAAAGGCTGGAAAACAATTTTACAAGCAAATGGCCCCAAGAAACGAGGTGGAGTAGCCATCCTAATATCAGATAAAATTGATTTTCAACCTAAAGTCATCAAAAAAGACACAGAAGGACACTACATACTGATCAAGGGAAAAATCCACCATCAAGAACTCTCAATTCTGAATATCTATGCTCCAAATGCAAGGGCACCCTCATTCGTAAGAGAAACTTTACTAAAGCTCAAAGCACACATTGCACCACACACAGTAATAGTGGGTGACTTCAACACCCCGCTCTCTGAAATGGATCGTTCAGGAAAGCAGAAACTAAACAGGGACACAGTGAATCCTTGGACCAAATGGAACTAACAGATATATATAGAACATTTTATCCTAGAGCTAAAGAATACACCTTCTTCTCAGCACCTCATGGTACCTTCTCCAAAACTGACCATATAATTGGTCACAAATCAGACCTCAACAGATATAAGAAGATAGAACTAATCCCATGCCTCCTATCAGATCACTATGGAATAAAGGTGGTCTTCAATGGCAACAAAAACAAAAGAAAACACACGTACACATGGAGGCTGAACAATGCTCTACTCAATGATAACTTGGTCAAGGTGGAAATAAAGAAAGAAATCAAAGACTTTTTGAAATTTAATGAAAATGAAGACACAACATACCCTAATTTATGGGACACAATGAAAGCAGTGCTAAGAGGAAAATTCATAGCCCTGAGTGCCGCCAAAAAGAAACGGGAGACAGCATACACTAACAGCTTAATAGCACACCTGAAAGCCCTGGAACAAAAAGAAGCAAATACACCAAAGAGGAGTAGAAGGCAGGAAATCATCAAACTCAGGGCTGAAATCAATCAAGTAGAAACAACTAAAACCATACAAAGAATCAACAAAACGAGGAGTTGGTTCTTTGAGAAAATCAACAAGATAGATAAGCCCTTAGCCAGACTAACCAGAGGGCACAGAGATAGTATCCAAATTAATAATATCAGAAACGAAAAGGGAGAGATAACAACAGAAACTGAGGAAATTCAAAAAATCATCAGATCCTACTACAAAAACCTGTATTCAACACAACTAGAAAATCTTGAGGAAATGGACAATTTCCTTGACAGATACCAAATACCAAAATTAAAACAGGATCAAATAGACCATCTATACAGTCCTATAACCCCTGAAGAAATAGAAGTTGTCATTGGAAGTCTTCCAACCAAAATAAGCACAGGTCCAAACGGTTTTAGGGCAGAATTCTATCAGACATTCAAAGAAGACCCAACACCATTACTCTTCAAACTGTTCCACAAAATAGAAACAGAAGGAACACTACCCAACTCGTTCTATGAAGCCACAATTACACTAATACCAAAAGCACACAAAGATCTGACAAAGAAAGAGAATCTCAGGCCAATCTCTCTTATGAATATCGATGCAAAAATACTCAATAAAATTCTTGCCAACCGAATCCAAGAACACATCAAAACGATCATTCACTACGATTAGTAGGCTTCATCCCAGGGATGCAGGGATGGTTCAATATAAGGAAATCCATCAATGTAATCCACTACATAAACAATCTCAAAGAAAAAAACCACATGGTCATCTCATTAGATGCTGAGAAAGCATTTGACAAAATTCAGCATCCTTTCATGCTAAAGGTCTTGGAAAGATCAGGAATTCAAGGCCCATATCTAAACATAGTAAAAGCAATTTACTGCAAACCGATAGCCAGCATCAATCTAAATGGAGAGAAACTTGAAGCAATCCCACTAAAATCAGGGACTAGACAAGGCTGCCCTCTCTCTCCATATCTTTTCAATAGATGAAATAGATGAAATAGATGAAGATGAAAGGAGAGACCCCTGGTCCTGGAAAGACTGGATGTAGGGGAACTCCAGGACAGAGAAAGGAGAGGGGGTTGAATGGAGAAAAGAGGGAGGGAAGGGGACTTATGGGACTTTCGGGGAGGGAGGAAACGGGAAAGGAGAAATGATTTGGAATGTAAATAAAAAAAACTTAGAAAATAAAAAAAAAATAAAAATTGGAATACAAAATAAAAAAAAAGAAAAAAAGAAACCCACTAGTATTAGTTGGTAAAAAAAAAAGAATTAAATTTAAAATTTTATTTAAGAATAAAAATTTAATATAAGAATTCTTATATTAAAATATAAGAATATATATATATATATATATATATAGGCTATCAGTATACAAAATTATAAGCTTGGTATTTTAACATTTTGAAAATAGCCAATACAGCATGCACAATTCAATTATCTGTGCTGAAACGGGGAAACTCAAAAGTATAAACTTGTGACCCAATTACATGAGTTCTCCCTCATAAAAGAGCTGTTTATGACTACAGTAGATGCATTCTTTATGGAATGCATGCATAAATCTATAGGAAATAAAAAAAAAAGCATGCATGGAAGCAAATTTTAACAACTTCTCTTTTGGATAACAATTATTGATTTTGCCTAAAAGGCTTCCATGCAATAGTCCAACTATCAATACTCTGTAATAACTAATTTGATTGCTGTTTGAAACAAGGAACAAATGTTTCATCAGGTTCTTAAGACATTCCTTTCAAAATACTTTCATGATTCTATCCTACAATACTTTATTAACACACCAACAGCTCCATAATTGGATGCTAAAACTTTATGTGGTGATGAAAAATGGTGACTCCACATTAATGCTCCCTTTGCCAAGGAATTTCTGTGAACACATAACATAAACAACTGGCAATTGATTACAGTAGCTTCCTCTACTATCTGTAAAGTTATTTGTCTCTCACCAGTTAATTTTCATCCACCTTGAGGACATCAGAGGTTTAAGTCCTCCTGTGGTGAACTTAAGATGAGGTTTTAGCCAATTTATTAACAACTTTGAAAATCATTTAGAGTAAGTAAATTATTTTTGCTTTGAATTTTTTGTCCCAATTTGTTTAGGATATTATTGATATATTATCTTTGATCTTTTCTGGAGCAACAACTACTCCAAATTTTTTAAAGCCTATTTTTAAGAGCAAAAGCCTTTAATAAAATTTCATGAATTATATATGCTGAAAGATTTAAAATCCTAGTTTTCAGAGACAAACATTTTTTTTGTCACATAAGGTAAGGCTATATTCGCCATTCCTTGAGGAAAAAACTTTCCAATGATATTGCTTTATTTGTTCTTTAAAATTAGCTCATTAGAAGCAAATGCTTTACAATTATCAGGATGCAAAGCAAAAAGAAACAACATTCTAAATCCATAACAGTTTTGTGTGGAGTAGACAGGCCAGATTTTAATGCCATCATAAGTTCTACATAGCCTTATCAACCTTTCATAGATCTTAAGTTTGAGCTTTACTTCAAACCACTCCTGGACAGATCTGTTAATAATGCTGTTTCAGCCTGAAACTTCCTAGGTGGGGGTTGCAAGACAAAAGTAGTGCCTCACAAGCCTCTGCTGAGGCAGCTCTGAGCTTTGCATTAACTCAAATGTAAATATTGTCTAATCTGAGCCCATTGCCGAAGGCCAGGCCCAGGGTCCACCCCTCTGCCAGGCAGCAGTCTGCAACCAGACCCCACTGTATGAGGGTCCAATAACAAAAGGAACCACTGCTTGAGGATTTCTAGAAAAATTCTACTGTTTTTAGTACTCTACTGACAAATTCCTGAAACAGTTCAAAAGGTGCCTGTTTGATACCAAATAAATTCCCTCTGAGATCTCCTTTTCAATCTTGGGTGGTTCAATTTTGCTTTTACCACTGTATCCAATAAAGCTTGTGTAAAAGTGGCAGCAGGCCCATACTGGCCACAACTGTTTTTAACTTTTATCACTCTTGAAATCATCCTAATTACAAAATAAGGGTGAGTTAAGAATCATGAGCCTTCGATCAGATTGCAAACTGCAGTCAATGGAACACTGGCAGTTGCTAACCATAATTCTTAAGTTTCTCTTGCAATATTAGAGCATAACTACAACTTTGGAAAGCAAAACCCAATTTTAAGCAATCTATTCTCTTTAAAATCAATAGCAAAAACATTACTATCAGATTACAAAGTTTCTCTGCCAGTTCTTATGTTTGAATGTATGACAGTGCAACTTATAATACCTCATTAAAGAGGCATTGTTTTAAATCTTATCCATTATAAGTCTAATTTCTGGGACAAGCATTACAAAAAAATGCTATGCCAATTTAGAAGTATCCTTAGAGGCCTGTTTTTCCCCAGTTGGGTCATGCCGAGTGTTGTTTAAAAGACACTAACCCTGAGTTACCAGTTTTAAGCTAAACTTCTTGTTACCAATGGTACAACTTTTTATCATGCCTAATAACTTATAAACCAATGCTCTATAGCCAAGACATGTAAAACATATTTATACCTTTAAGACCAATCAGAAACAAAAATGAAACGACTACACGAATCATATAAACTTAAACCAAACAATTTTTTTTCTAGCTGTAATTTCAAGAGAAAAAGGACTTTGGACCCAATAATCACAATTGCAGAGATTTTAGAGGAGAAATAACCATCAAGCGGCTTGCCCTAGAACTTGAGAAGCTGCTGGCACTTTTTTTTTATTTTCTTTTTTAATTTACATTCCAAATGATACCCTTCACAATAGCCACAAACAATATAAAGTATCTTGGTGTGACTCTAACCAAACAAGTGAAAGATCTGTATGACAAGAACTTCAACTCTCTGAAGAAAGAAATTGAAGACCTCAGAAGATGGAAAAATCTTCCATGCTCATGAATTGGCAGGATTAATATAGTAAAAATGACCATCTTGCCAAAAGTAATATACAGATTCAATGCAATCCCCATCAAAATCCCAACTCAATTCTTCATAGAGTTAGAAAGAGCAATTCAAAAATTCATCTGGAATAACAGAAAACCCAGAATAGCTAAAACTATTCTCAAGAGTAAAAGAACTTCTGGGGGAATCAATATCCCGGACCTCAAGCTGTACTACAGAGCAATAGTGTTAAAAACTGCATGGTATTGGTACAGTGACAGGCATGTAGATCAATGGAACAGAATTGAAGACCCAGAAATGAATCCACACTCCTATAGTCACTTGATCTTTGTCAAATGACCTAAAACCATCAAGTGGAAAAAAGATAGCCTTTTCAACAAATGGTGCTGGTTCAACTGGAGGTCAACATGCAGAAGAATGTAAATCGATCCATTCTCATCTCCTTGCACTAAGCTCAATTCCAAGTGGATCAAGGACCTCCACATAAAACCAGACACACTGAAACTAATAGAAAGGAAACTAGGGAAGAACATTGAACATATGGGCATACAGAAAAATTTCCTGAACAGAACACCAATAACTTATGCTCTAAGGTCAAGAATTGACAATTGGGACCTCATAAAATTACAAAGTTTCTGTAAGGCAAAAGACACTGTCAAAAGAACAAAGTGGTAGCCAACAAACTGGGAAAGATCTTTGCCAACCCTACATCCAACAGAGGGCTAATATCCAATATATATAAAGAACTCAAGAAGTTAGACCCCAGAGAGCCAAATAACCCTATTAAAAATGGCATATAGAGCTAAACAAAGAGTTCTCACCTGAAGAATATCTAATGGTTGAGAAGCACCTAAAGTAATGTTCAACATCCTTAGTCATTAGGGAAATGCAAATCAAAACAACCCTGAGATTCCACCTCACACCAGTCAGAATGGCTAAGATCAAAAACACAGGAGACAGCAGTTGTTGGCGAGGATGTGGAGAAAGAGGAACACTCCTCCACTGCTGGTGGGACTGCAAGCTGGTACAACCACTCTGGAAGCAGACTGTAGTTTCCTCAGAAACTGGGCATGACACTTCCGGAGGATCCTGTTATATCGCTCCTGGACATATACCCAGAGGCTTCCCCTGCATGCAATAAGGACACATGCTCCACTATGTTCATAGCAGCCTTATTTATAATAGCCAGAAGCAGGATAGAACCCAGATGTCCCTCAACAGAGGAATGTATTCAGAAGATGTGGTATATTTACACAATGAAAACTACTCTGCAATTAAAAACAATGAATTCACGAAATTCTTAGGCAAATAGTCAGAACTGGAAAATATCATCCTTAGTGGGGTAACCCAATCACAAAAGAACACACATGGTATGCAGTCACTGATACGGGGCTATTAACCCAGAATCTCGGAATACCCAAGACACAATTCACTTATCAATAGATTTCCAAGAAGATGGAAGGAGAGACTCCTGGTCCTGGAAAGACTGGATGTAGGGGAATACCAGAACAGAGAAGTGAGAGGGGGTTGAAATGGGGGACAGGGGGAGGGAAGAGGGTTTATGGGACTTTCAGGGAGGGAGTAAACTGGAAAGGGGAAGTCATTTGGAATGTACACATGGACAAATTGGTGAACCAAAGACAAACAATACATAGAGAGGGAAGAGCACTTGTTGTAACCAGTAGTAAGAATATCTCCAGTAGGGTCTAAATGAAAGTGTTTACTCAGGAACTTTGAAAAAGTCAAGGAACTCTTGCCCCTCCCAGAAGGGCGAGTGTTCCCCATCCCAGATTAGAGAGGCTAAATTACATTCCTCAGACCACAGGGAGGTCCTTACAGCTAGGAAAGGCCAAGAGTCCCTTGGCCACCTACATCATCCCCTAACAACCAATTAGTTAAAGGTAACACTGTTCTGCCAATCTCATTGTGCCTAATGGCAGGTGCCCTGAGGACTGTATAAGGACCCGCACAGCCCTGTGCAGGAGGTTGGGGTGTCATTCTCTCTCCATATGGGCGACTCCAGCATGCAGGATATTAAAATAAAAATTCCTCTTGCAGTTTGTATCAGTTCCCATCTGTGCATGGTTCACTCAGGGGGTCTCCCCGGTAAGTTAAGTCTCCCCTGTAAGTTAAGTCTCCCCTGAGTCATACACATAGAGAAAACAAGATGTCTCCATATTATCCCTCAACCCCAGGAGAGCTCTGAAATCCATTTTCCCTTCTCTCTTTCTCTTTCATGTTTCTAAAATCTGTTTTTTGTTGTTTTTGTTTTTTACTCTTTTTCTTTTCTTTTCTTTTCTTTTCTGCCCAGTTCCTCCCTCCTGATACAGTTCTAGACTGTGGACAATTGTCTAATAAGATTCACTATCCCAATTTGCTGTCACACCCTAGCTGATCTCAGTGTTGGGCCAACACTGACTCAGTCTAGCCTGTATCCCTTTTGCACCCCTGAAACAACAGCTTTCAAAAGAGAACATTTATAGAGCTAACATTAATGCTGAATGTTGCTTACTGTGCTGGATACATACTCTATTTGTTCCTGTGGAGCTCCACCTAAGACAGTGTCCCTCAGTTGATCTCTCCATTTCCAACTCCCTGTTTGGGCACCAATCTGTAACCACCTGCAGCTAAGGGAACCAAGATCACCTAGAAGGAAAGCTGGGTATGAAATAAAAGGACAGGCGGGCAAGAGAAAGTTTTTCTGATCAAGGTTCAATATTTTTTTTAATTATTTATTTTATTTTTTTTTAATTTACATTCCAAATCATTTCCCCTTTCCCGTTTCCTCCCTCCCCGAAAGTCCCATAAGCCCCCTTCCCTCCCTCTTTTCTCCATTCAACCCCCTCTCGTTACTCTGTCCTGGCGTTCCCCTACATCCAGTCTTTCCAGGACCAGGGGTCTCTCCTTATTTTAATGGGGAGCTCCAAATTTAAAGGTGAGGGAGAAATCCTTCCCCCAAAGGCTGGGAAGTCATCAGCAGAACGAGTTTGGTTGCTCAGCAGGTGGCTGGTCTCTCTCAAGAAACTGCAGGTCCTTGAAGAACAAAGAATGAAAGTTCCACCCTAGATGGGAAGTAGTAGCTAGCATCTAGATCTGAAATTCCTGCTCAAAGACTCCAGGAGGGGGGGGAGAGGGCACAGTTGTCCTCTTTGTGTTAGAATTTTCCTTATGCAATTAATGAAAATACATTGCTTAAGTTTGTTTTTTTTCCCCCCGTGGAATATCTCATTTTCTCCATCTATGGTGATTAATTTTTGAGGCAATCTTGGGTGCATTTTCAGGCAAGTTTTGCCAGATATAGAAGTCTGGGCTGGCATCTGTTATCATTTAGAGACTCTAAAACATCTGTCCAGGCCCTTCTGCCTTGTATTTGTTGAGAAGTCTGGTATAATTTATTTATATAAATATAAAGGTTTGCCTTTATATACTGCTTGGCCTTTATCTCTCCTGACTTTTAACATTCTTTCATTGTTTTGTATATTTATTGTCTGATTGTTATGTGCAAGGATAATTTTCTGTTCTGGTCCACTATATTTAGTGCTCTATAAGTATCTTGTATATTTATAGGCATTTCTTTCTTTAGTTTAGTGAAAATTTCTTCTACAATTTTGTTGAATGTATTTTCTGGGCCTTTGTGTTAAGAGACTTCTCCTATTTTTATCATTTTTAGGTTTAGTCATTTCATAGAGTCCCAAATTTCCTGGATGTTTTGTGTTACAAACTTGTTCCTTTAGCATTTTCTTTGACAGAAATATCAATTTCTTTGATTGTATCTTCTACAACTGTTTTCTTTCCTTATCTCTTGTCCAATCCTTGAGAACCAGTGTTTTAATCATAAACAGGAATTAACCTAGCTTTTTTTCCTATAATATGGCTTTCATGCCTAAGAAGGATACAGACTGGTTCTTTAGATACACTCTCAAATTGTGTTCTAGGGTTATAGTAACCGAATGGCATTGACACAATAATAAATAGGGATTAATGGGAAAGCCCTGAAGACTCAGACATAAGTCCATACACCAATGGTCATATGATTTTTTTAATGAAAAAGTTACAAATACACAATATAAAAAGATGGTATCTTCAAAAATGGTACTGATCAAAGCAAATGTCTGGGTAAGAAAGAATACAAATAGATACATAACTTAATACTCAGTGCACAAATCTAAACTCCAACTGGATCAATACCCTCAATATAATGGCAGATATACTGAACCAGACATGAGAAAAAGTTAGGAATAGTGCTGAAGTAATTGTTACAGGAAGAAATTTTTCTGAATAGAACACTGATTATACAGGCATTAAGAACAGCAATTATTAAATAGGACTTTGTGAATTAAAAATCATCTCCATGGCAAAAGGTATCATCATTAAGACAAATTAGACAGCTACAAAGTGGAAAATATTTCTTTTTATTTTTTAATTTTTTTTATTGTACAGTTATTATCCTTCTTCCAGTTCACCCTCTGACTGTTCCTCTTCCCATACCTCCTCTCCTATCTCCAAGAGAGTGTCTCCACTCCCCCACTCATAGCCCATCAGACCTCCCTACTCACTGGGGTCTCAAATTTCTAGAGAGTTAAGTGAGTTTTCTCTCACTGGCCAGACCAGGCAGTCCTCTACTGCATGTCAGGGGTCCCATATCATCTGGTATGTGCTGTCTGGTTGGTGGCTCAGTGTCTGAGGTGTTCAAGTTAGTGAAACTGATGGTCTTCCTATGGTGTCGCCCTCCTCCTCAGCTTCTTCCAGCATTTCCATAATTCAACCACAAGGGTCTCAGTCTTCTGTCCATTAGGAGTAGGTAGCTGCATCTGACTGTTTCAGCTGCTTGTAGGGCCTCTGGGAGGGCAGTCATGCTAGGCTCCTGTCTGTAAGTTCACCTTAGTATTAGTAATAGTGTCAGGCCTTGGAGCCTCCCCTTGAGCTGGATTCCAATTTGGGCCTGTCACTGGACCTCCTTTACCTCAGGCTTTTCTCCATTTTTCTCCCTGCAGCTCTTTTATAACAGGAAAAATTCTGGGTCAGAGTTTTTGACTATGGGATTGTAACCCCATTTTTAATAATTGAACTTCCTGTGAGGGGCTTGTTTTATTTAGGGTTTGTATAGCAGTGATATAACACCATGAGCATAAAGAAAGTTGTAGAGGGAAGGGTTTATTCAACTTGTATTTCCACATTGGTGCTAATCACCAAAGAAGTTGGCAAGAACTCATACAGGGCAGGATTCTGGAGGCAAGAGCTAATGCAGAAGCCATCAAGGGATGATACTAGCTTGCTTCCACTGGGTTTTTCAACCTGCTTTCCTACACAACCCAGGACAACCAGCCTGGAAATGGTACCACCTACAGTGGGTGTAGCCCTCCCTCATTGATCAATAATTGAGAAAATGCATTACGTACTATGATGGACCTCATAGAGTCAATTCCTCAACTGATGTTCCTTTCTCTCTGATAATTCTAGCTTATGTCAAGTTGAAAGAGCAAGTCAGTACAGGGCTATTACCCAAAATATGTAAAGAACTCAAAAACCTTGTCATTAAGAAAACAACACAATTTAAATGTAGGGTACAGACCTAAACAGAGAAATCTCAAAAGAAGAAATTGAAAAGGTTGAGAAACATGTAAAGAACACCATATCTAATAATTCATGTACTACAAATTGAAGCTACTTTGAGATTTAACCTTCTACCAGGTAGAGTGGCCAAGATAAATAATACAAATTACACTTAATGCTGGCAAGGATGTGGAGTAAGAAGAACACTCATCATGCATTGCTATTGGGAGTACAAATTTGTACATCCACTATGGAAACAGTATGGTAGTTCCTCAAGAAGGTGGGAATAGATCTACTTCAAGCACATCTATAGCACTTATATATACCTAGAGGACACATCATCCTACTACAGAGACAGGGTTTATTTATAATATACAGAATTTGACAACAACCTAGGTAAACATCAACAGATGAATCAGTAAAGAAAATGTAGTTCATTTACATAATAAGACATTTCTCAGCTATTAAAATGAATTAAATTTGCAGATAAAAGAGTAAATCTAGAAAAAGTAATTTTGAGTGAGGTAAAATAACACAGAAAGACATATACAAAATATGTGATTGTTTATATGTGAATTTTAGTTATTAAGTCATTGATAACCATAATTCACATAACCACAAAGGTTAGTTATAAAGTAAGGGTAGAAGGTGAAGAATGAATCTGCCTAGGAAAGAAAATAGACCAGAAAGTTATGGATTTAGGCAGAAAGCTGAAATGAGAGTATGAACCAGGAACCGAGAAGATGGGCAAAACAGTAAAAGTGAGAAGGGACAGCTAAAAATAAGGAACATTGAAGGAGTCATACATAAACTTAATTGCAGTAGAAGCTTTCTAAAATACAAAAGAAATCTAAATGAAATAGCCAAATAACCAAGGAAACCAAGCTCCAAATGAAATTTGTTATCACACAACAAAGCTCCGAGTAGTAGGAATTGCTTACATCTAATTGAGTTACTCTCAAAAGATGCTGCAGGTGAACCCCCAAACAACACAGTAAATTGTCAAGGTTATTGTTTGCTCTATATAAATTGATGGTAAGTCCATATTCCTGAGGACATCACTTAAGCAACTCATTGAACATGGAGAAATTGAGGTTGTAATTATCTAGATGCTTTACCCTAACTGTTCAGAGTTCATGATATTGGAAAGTACCATGCATACCAGATGAAGAGAAAGTTAAATATCATCATCTCTAAAGAACCTTCAGACTATAATTGTGACTGACCAGTAAGTTATGATTGTGCAATAGTGGCTTAAAGCCTAGGAAAGTAACCAACCAATATCTGGTTTGATTTGCATTATGCACTACATGAGATGAAGCCATAGCCAACACTGCTTTGGTGGTCAAGTGTGCTCTCCCCCGCAAAGCCTTGAGTGGGAAATTCAGACCAAGGGGGAACCTTCAGACTTAGGGGATGTCTATTTTTTCTGAGGATCTGCAGATTCCTGAGATGAGTCAGCCTCCCACTGAGCAGCCAAACTGGTATTGCAGCCTTAATCCCTAATTGGGGGAGGGTCCCCCTTTAAATTCTCACTTATTCATTAAAGCATTGAGCCTTGATCAGAAAACGTTTTCTTGGCTCATCTTTACATTTCTTGCCTGCCTGTCCTTTCTATTCCATCCCCAACCCTCCTTCCGGGTGAACCTGGTTCTCTGTGGCCGTAAGCGGCTATAGTCAAGGACCTGAGACTAGATAGAACAGGGACCAAGGAGAAAAATCAACACTAGTGTTCTTGTAATAGAATGTAGCAATAAAACGACACCTAATGACACTCCACTGGGCTCAGGGATCTGAGTCTTGCTAAATCATCATCATAGAAGCTTCTTCTATCAGCAGATGGGAAGAGATTTAAAGACCCACAGCAGGAAAATATGCAGAGAGTGAGAGAACTTGAGACACTCAATCCTATATTGGATGTCTCCATTAAATTCTTTTGTTCAGGGCCCTGTGAACTTGGAGGAAGAAGTGGTAGAAAGACTAGAATAGCCAGAATGGATAGAGAACACCAAGACAACAAGGTCATCTAAATACCACACAATGAACACAAATAAACTCAGGGACTGTGACAGCATGACCAGGGACTTCACAGATTGCACCTGATAGTGTCCTAGAGTAGAAACAGATAAAGTCCCTCTTTAACCCAAAAACTATCTTCTGCTAAGCCAGTTGCAAATGAAACATTTGTTTTCAACAAGAGTGTCTCACTTGGGGAAGTAAATCACTCTGCCGGGCAGAAGATAACCAACACAAAGTGAACATAATGAAATATTTACAACCCCTTTGCAAAAATGACTGTTTTGTATATTATAAGATCTCTGTGTTGAACTTTTATGTTTCTAGGTCTGTATGTGTTTTTCTTTTTCTTAGACTCTTCCAACTGTTTGTTTTTCTCTGTTGTGGTTTGTCTATTTTTTAATTACTGTTGTTTCTTTTATTATTATTGCTGAGATGCCTTTTGATTTCATAAGGAGGAACAGAAAATGTGTTGCTCTAGTTGGGAGAGGAGATGTGGAAGAACTGAGAGGACTAGGGAAACAAGAAAACCTAATTAAAATATATTGAATGAAAACATTTTTTTCCAATAAAAGAACATAATTATTAAATGGTGGCATATGGTTGAACCCCTGTGATCCCAGAACCAGAGAGGCAGAGATGGGAGAATCCTTATCTGGTGGGGTCTTGTTTGGTAACAGCCTATTTGGTAAGCTCTAGGTACAGAAGCAACATACTCTGTCAGAGCCCAAGGTGAATTGCTTCTGAAATAAAACAGCCAAAGTTGCACATTGACTGCAAAGTCTACATGAACACACATTCTTTGTTAGTGGACATATATACAAGCATATGATTATTCCCAAAAACCACATTGGACATGTATATCTATATATAAACAATATTTATTCATCAATGATATTTAAATAAATACAGATTAAATGAAGTACAATAAACAGATATAAGAAAGTTTGGAATAGGACTAATTGAATAACTGTGGTTAAAAAAAAGGGAAAACATAAAGTCCCATTAACTTATGATCCAGAGAAATATGAATAAAAAAACAGAATTAAAGGTAAACTTTGTGAATGAATGTAGATTAAAATGGTTTCAAAAATAGCTTACAAAGTCAGCAAAGAGCTTCTTTTGAATAACCTCAGTGTCAAGGACACTTTTATGACAAATTGAAAGGAAGAAAGAAGAGAATTCAGGTCGAAAGAGCAACTTATGGGGTACAATGACATTAAGTTTATAGGACATGGCATCAGTAACATCAAAAGGATATATGAATGTAATATCAGAAACTTTATTTGAATCATATGAAAAATGTTGCTTTGATACTTGAACTAAAGAAGAGTCTGCAATTTTGAAAAAACACAGTTACTGTGGGTGTACCAGATTGGACTTTACAGCCATCTGAAACTGCAGTTTCAGGGGAACCCAAGACCTCTGCTGACCTTTGTGTGTACTAGGAATGCAGTCATGCATACATGCTGGTACAACACTTGTACATAAAAATTAAAATCAGTGAATCATTTTGAACTATGGAAAATAAATATTTTTATAAAGTATAGTGGCCCTTGGACTGCAAGGATTTTAGCATATTTATTATTCTCTTATCAGAACTGATTTGTACCAAAGGAGTGATTGTGGAATAGGAATATATCACAAACTTCTGCACAGTTAGGACAACTGGATCATACATCCATAAAAGAAATGAGGTGAATGAGATGATGAAGTCTACCCAGTACATGACCACAAAGAAAACCACCAGCAGCAAGATGGTCTGTGTGGCCTTTTTCTCAGGGGATGCTCTCAGGATGCTGATGCTATGAAGATGCTTGTATTGCCTCTGATGTCTGTGCAAGATATTCACCATGTATACACTTGTGGTCAGTATGACTGCTACAAGAAACACATCTCTGGATGTTGACAATGTATAAATTAGTCCTCTGATGATGGAGCTCATGGGGAAGAGTGAGCAGGACTTAGTGACCTTCATCTGCTTGGTCTCACTCACATTGGTAAAACCACCAACATAGTACAGCATGCTGCTACTGACAGACAAATTGAAAAACCAAATATAAAATAACACATTGATTATGTATTTTTTAAGTTTCTGTTTAAATTTTGCCAGCAAAGAGGTACTGGGACTGATTGTGACTGCCTGGAACACACTAAGGAGGCAGGTGATGCAGATAGAGAGGCCTCTCATCACCCTACTTGTATAAAATGTTGCCTTACATTTGATGTCATTCTTAATGTTTAGTGACTCAAATATGTCTAAAAGCCTAATTTTTCCTCCAGTGAGAAACATCAATATGTGATCTCCTCTCCTCAACTGAGAGGAGATCAAGTCCATGGGTTTAGGTCTATGACTTCGTATAATGAAGATATAGAAAAGAAGAAGAAACATATTGGCTAAAAGTCCAAGTCCAGCTGAAAATAAAGGACATTCTCTAATGAGGACATAAATGCAGAGTATACTCATATTATGAGCATAGTAGAAGTATATTTCATATATCTGGATAAGAAAACAGAGTATACATGAAACTAGTGATTCATTGAATGGTGTGTCTATATCAACATTCTATTTTCTCGACTAATGCTTCATTAATCTATCTCTTTAACCTCTGATGTTCCAGACTGTACATAATAGCCTACATGTGTATATACCATCCATGTATCTCCTGATATAACTTATTATAGATAAAAAGTACCTTAATATTCTTATTTATACAGTATGAGCATTTTGTCTCATGCAACTAAGTCAAATTCCTTAGAAATCCAATTCTATTGATTTCAATTGTCTCATCTTTTAGTTAATACCTGAAATAGTAGTAATGAGTACAGAATATTTATCTTATCCATGAACTGAACAAAATGTATGTTTGTCTGGGAAAAATATCTGGAGACTCTGCCTCAGTTTCTATAATTTTATTATGATCTATTGCAACTACACTAGTTTGATTCATAATTATGATGGAATCACAGTGATAATTCGTGATTGTCTCGCTATTTTAATCACCAAAAGGTCTATCTCAATTAATCTTTTTTAATGTTTTTCAATCCATGAAATTTTACATCCTCAGAATACAGAATTAAAGACAGATACATTGGCAGAACAATAGTGTACTTTCCACTACTTGTTAATTATGTAGCTATTATAGTTATAAATGGCCCTAGAAAGATTCCAGTTCACTTCCCATCACATTAAAACCCTTTTTGTACTCCAATTAAGGATTTAAGAGCTACTATGAGCTACTAAGACAAACATTATTTTGTCTTCTATTTTTGTAGGGGAGAAAAGTAAACCACTAACAGTATGATTTGTTATAGCTTTTTCTATTCATCTACATTGTTATTTTACCTAACTAGTTCTTCTTTGTATTTGACTCCCGCACCTTTACCTAAGAACCCATGCATTTTCCCATTTTTTGATTTGATAAATTCTGTCCTGCCATTACTCTTTACCTTCTTCCACACTTCTGTATGTACCTGCCTCCTTCCCACTAAGTAGCACTATCTTTCCCATTTCCTGGGTCAGATACTGTATCCTGATATTCTGCTTTCTAATGTTCACACTCACTGCTATCTTGGTAATGGTCCGATTTTGCTTTCCTGGTTTCCATAGTTTCTAAAGGTTACATAATCACACCTGTGAGGTGCAGCTAGGAGCCTCCAAGAAGAGAAAACGTGACATTAAGACAAATCCTATTTTCCGTACATTATGACAAACATGTAAGCTGAGGATGACCAAATTGATATTCTGTTTGGAAATTCCTATTTGAGATTCCTTCCCATACAGTTGAAAACATGGTCCCAAACTTTTAAAGTTTCACATAACAGTCTTAACTTTACTGCTTATGTAAGCTACTTGATCAGGTTATGAGAATCAATTTATTATTGAATTGATTTAATTCAGTACTTTAAAATCAGCTTTGTGATAAAGAAATAGAAAATTACTACAGTGATGCAGAATCTTGTATGAAAAAGGGTACCTATTTATATTTTCAACTTCACTTGTATATTCCACATACAGCAACACATGCATGCATGCATGTATGCATGTATTTATGGAAATAATGCAGAAGGTAGTAGAGCTGACAATCACATAACATCTAATACTCTCGTCAACATGCATTTACACTAACTGCACAATGATATTCTGTGTGCAGAAAAGCTTTGGGATTAAGGCTATAGAGATGGATTAGTGGTTAAGAGCACTTTTAACTCTTGTGAGGGAGTAGGTTTAGATTCCCCACAATGACCTTATAGCTCATGACCAATTGTGACTCTACTTTTGGGGAATCCATTGACTGTGACATGGAATGTTGGTGGCACACACACATTCATTCATGCAAAACAATCATATATGTAAAATAAAATGAATTAATCTTAAATAATTACATAAAAACTCAAGTATATTACTTAACTAAAGCCCTGCTCTCCAAATTGAAAGAACAATAGTCATACACCAATTGTAAAATTGCAAATTCTCAAAAGATATATGTATAATAACATTTATTACTTTCATGCTTCAATTTATTAATATAGCACATGTAATATGAACAATATAAAAATGTAATATAAGTGAAAAGATAGTAATCTGAAGTGTTTTTTTTTACCAAAGATATGTTTTTCTTTTTTTTTTTCCCAGAAAGTAGATCATCTGCTTTTATTTATTTTGTCATGTCCCTTTAAAACTTATTTTTAGGGCCACGTTTTATTTTATTTTTTTTAATTATTTATTTTATTTTTTTTAATTTACATTCCAAATCATTTCCCCTTTCCCGTTTCCTCCCTCCCCGAAAGTCCCATAAGCCCCCTTCCCTCCCTCTTTTCTCCATTCAACCCCCTCTCGTTACTCTGTCCTGGCATTCCCCTACATCCAGTCTTTCCAGGACCAGGGGTCTCTCCTTCCATCTTCTTAGAAATCTATTGATATGTGGATTGTGTCTAGGGTATTCCGAGATTCTGGGTTAATAGCCCCTTATCAGTGACTGCATACCATGTGTGTTCTTTTGTGATTGGGTTACCTCACTAA
Organism: Tokudaia tokunoshimensis; assembly: GCA_036184795.1. NCBI lineage: Eukaryota > Metazoa > Chordata > Mammalia > Rodentia > Muridae > Tokudaia > Tokudaia tokunoshimensis. The sequence continues at coordinate 79,040,954 of BTHU01000002.1, read as the reverse complement.
GGATGATATTTTCAAGATCTGACCATTTGCCTAGGAATTTCGTGAATTCATTGTTTTTAATTGCAGAGTAGTATTCCATTGTGTAGATATACCACATCTTCTGAATCCATTCCTCCATTGAGGGACATCTGGGTTCTTTCCAGCTTCTGGCTATTATAAATAAGGCTGCTATGAACATAGTGGAGCATGAGTCCTTATTGCATGCAGGTAAAGCCTCTGGGTATATTCCCAGGAGTGGTATAGCCGGATCCTCCGGGAGTGTCATGCCCAGTTTTCTGAGGAACCGCCAGACTGCTTTCCAGAGTGGTTGTACCAGTTTGCAATTCCACCAGCAGTGGAGGAGTGTTCCTCTTTCTCCACATCCTCGCCAACAACTGCTGTCTCCTGTGTTTTTGATCTTAGCCATCCTGACTGGTGTGAGATGGAATCTCAGGGTTGTTTTGATTTGCATTTCCCTAATGACTAAGGATGATGAACATCTCTTTAGGTGCTTCTCAGCCATTAGATATTCTTCAGGTGAGAACACTTTGTTTAGCTCTGTACCCATTTTTTAATAGGGTTACTTGCCTCTCTGGAGTTTAACTTTTTGAGTTCTTTGTATATATTGGATATTAGCCCTCTGTCGGATGTAAGGTTGGTAAAGATCATTTCCCAGTTAGTTGGTTGCCGCTTTGTCTTTTTGACAGTGTCTTTTGCCTTGCAAAGATTTGTAATTTAATGAGGTCCCATTTGTCTATTCTTGATCTTAGAGCATAAGCTATTGGAGTTCTGTTCAGGAAATTCTCCCCTGTGCCCATATGTTCAAGGTTCTTCCCTAGTTTCCCTTCTATTAGTTTCAGTGTGTCTGGTTTTATGTGGAGATCTTTGATCCACTTAGAATTGAGCTTAGTGCAAGGAGATAAGAATGGGTCAATTTGCATTCTTCTGCATGTTGACCTCCAGCTGAGCCAGCACCATTTGTTGAAAAGGCTATCTTTTTTCCACTGGATGGTTTTAGCTCCTTTGTCAAAGATCAAGTGACCATAGGAGTGTGGATTCATTTCTGGGTCTTCAATTCTGTTCCATTGATCTACATGTCTGTCACTGTACCAATACCATGCGGTTTTTAACACTATTGCTCTGTAGTACAGCTTGAGGTCCGGGATACTGATTCCCCCAGAGGTTCTTTTGCTCTTGAGAATAGTTTTAGCTATTCTGGGTTTTCTGTTATTCCAGATGAATTTTTGAATTGCTCTTTCTAACTCTATGAAGAATTGAGTTGGGATTTTGATGGGGATTGCATTGAATCTGTGTATTACTTTTGGTAAGATGCTCATTTTTACTATATTAATCCTGCCAATCCATGAGCATGGCAGATTTTTCCATCTTCTGAAGTCTTCTTCAATTTCTTTCTTCAGAGACTTGAAGTTCTTGTCATACAGATCTTTCACTTGTTTGGTTAGAGTCACGCCAAGATACTTAATATGGTTTGTGGCTATTGTGAAGGGTATTATTTCTCTTACTTCTTTCTCAGCCTGCTTATCCTTTGAGTATAGGAAGGCTTCTGACTTGCTTGAGTTGATTTTATATCTGGCCACTTTGCTGAAGTCGTTTATCAGCTGTAGGAGTTCTCTGGTGGAGTTCTTTGGGTCGCTTAAGTATACTATCATATCGTCTGCAAATAGTGATAGTTTGACTTCTTCCTTTCCAATTTGTATCCCTTTGACCTCTTTTTGTTGTCTAATTGCTCTAGCTAGAACTTCAAGTACTATATTGAAAAGATATGGAGAGAGAGGGCAGCCTTGTCTAGTCCCTGATTTTAGTGGGATTGCTTCAAGTTTCTCTCCATTTAAATTGATGCTGGCTACCGGTTTGCTGTAAATTGCTTTTACTATGTTTAGATATGGGCCTTGAATTCCTGATCTTTCCAAGACCTTTAGCATGAAAGGATGCTGAATTTTGTCAAATGCTTTCTCAGCATCTAATGAGATGACCATGTGGTTTTTTTCTTTGAGATTGTTTATGTAGTGGATTACATTGATGGATTTCCTTATATTGAACCATCCCTGCATCCCTGGGATGAAGCCTACTTGATCGTGGTGAATGATCGTTTTGATGTGTTCTTGGATTCGGTTGGCAAGAATTTTATTGAGTATTTTTGCATCGATATTCATAAGAGAGATTGGCCTGAGATTCTCTTTCTTTGTCGGATCTTTGTGTGCTTTTGGTATTAGTGTAATTGTGGCTTCATAGAACGAGTTGGGTAGTGTTCCTTCTGTTTCTATTTTGTGGAACAGTTTGAAGAGTATGTTTTTCAAAGACTGTCTTCACATCATTTGCTTCGTAAACATTTGTCATATTTGTTACACGCATAAAATGACACATCTTCTAATTGATCAAATGGCATCTTTCTATGGCATTCACTGAAGCTGAGACTGGACCAGAAAAGACCATAGCTGCTATTATTGCAGAGTTATTAACATATGCCTCCAATGAGAAAAGTCAGTTGTTTAACTTGAAAACTATTGCAGTTTTGTGGGCTTTCACAATAGTTTAAATTGATATACTTAGTTGTAAGTACTAAAATTAAAAATGTAGCCATAACCATTCATAAAAGTGGAAATGCCATCACTATTAAAATTACCCAGTAGAAAAAACAAAGCTGTGTACAGACAGCTGTCTCAAGAAATATGCAATAGGAGACCAAGAACTGCTTTCTCCTTAGTTCTACATTTAAAAAGAAAGATCACTTTACCTCCTCATTATTTGACTCTGGAACACTCTTGTTTTATGAATTTATGGTGATCTTTGCCTTCTGCTTTATTTAGATTTAGTAATCTAAGGGACAGACAAATATAATAGATGGCAAGTATCAATTTTATTTTAAGCTTTGTCACATTTAGTGGGTAATGACATAAAAACCGTTTGACTGTTCACAAAGAATGTATAGTGTATATGTGACTTTCAGGGAACAAGATATATGGTGTTGGGTGATGAACTGTCCACTGTGAGCAACAATATTCATTCTTCAGGAATCTTAGGAGATGAATACCTTAGCAAATCAAGCTACTTCCATAGAATCCTTATCAAATAGATAATGACAACAGAAATAAACACTAATCACTTATTACTAATGTATTAATTCATAGCTATTACCTGATATTCTTAAATAACTTAAATGGATGAATTTTTCTTTGGAAATTGAGGTTAGCACAGATGTAAATGTAAGCACACAGATGTTGACTAGGATATTACAACCTAACAGTTATGAGCAAGTTCCCCTGAGATGAAGTAGCAGCAGCAGAAGTGTCACTGCAGAGACTTTGCAGAGGCAATTATCTTCAGATCTTCATCTCAAGTTGCATGGCATAATTTGGGGAAAGGTACGACAATGTTCACTGGGCATGTGGTGTGTGTGTGTGCGTGTGCATGTGCTAGTATGAGTACCTTTCCATCAACTGTGTAAAAAAACTGAGAATTATATAAAATGTTTTTGAAATAAAGTGAACATTAAGAAAAATGGAGTATATGTCCCCTGCTTCCAGTTAAATTGATTAAGTCCATAGTCCTTGCCTAGTACATCAGTGCAGATATTTAATGAAAATTCTGAAAAGAAACAACAAATCTGTAATGATTATAAACATTACCTCATGAATTACCAGTTTTTTGTTTTTTTTTTTTTAGTATTGATACTCTGTGGCCTTGGATGTAATGGCATTATGTGGCAGAATTTTATTCCATTTTAAAAAATTATCAATTTCATAATTTTACATTATATATTTTCCAGTTAAGTATTATTATATTTGTGTGTGTGTGTGTGTGTGTGTGTGTGTGTTGAAGAAATAGACAGAAGGAGATCACAACCTGTAGTTCAGACTGACTTCAGTCAAACCCATGTTTCTCCTTCCTTAGCCTGGGATCATACAGATGTGACACCACACCTGCCTACATTTTCCATTTAAATCTCCTATATACATTACTAATTGACATTCCAGGAAAATAAAAATGAGCATGTGATATTTATCACTTAAATTTACTTTGCATTTCTTTGGGAATTCATATTTCAATGAACAATTGCATTCTGCAATTATTGGAGGAAATCTTAGAAGATTTGAGGTTAAATAATTTTATACTGTTTGAGAATTGCAAATTTTTCTCACTGCTAATGAACAGTTCACTCAATACTATATCAGGAGCAATGCTAAAATGTTAAATTTAGAAAACCTAAAATATTAAAACTAAATTTATTTTAATTGAAACATTCAACTATCTACTGAAAATTATCTAGTATACCTATTTGAAATGATAACATTACATGGATTTAGTAAGTGAGGTAAGATGTCCAGATAGATATTTTTGAAACACATAGAAAAAAGTAACTTTAATAGAAACCTTTGTAAGAATAAACCATCTTTTTTTTTTTTTTTTCCGAGACAGGGTTTCTCTGTGTATCCCTGGCTATCCTGGAACTCACTCTGTAGACCAGGCTGGCCTTGAACTCAGAAATCCAACTGCCTCTGCCTCCCAAGTTCTGGGATTAAAGGCGTGCACCACCACTGCCCAGCAAACCAACATCTTAAATTTTCAAAAAACTTATTATATAATGTTAACAATGTCATATAATTTCCTAGGCCATGAGATGAAACTTTCCCACGTATTCCTAAGTATATACAAATTATTATGTCTACAGCTCTGAGATTAGCCACTTCTTCACTCAATTTACCTTCATCAGTTTTCTTCCCATGAGACAAAAGAAATCAAGCTGGAGACACAGAAGGCAGACCATCTAGGTTCTACCATAAAGCCTGCCAGATAACAAATCCAAACTGAGATTTAAGAGTTTTATTCTTCAAGTTTGTGTCTAAGGACTAGATATAGATATGTGAGAAATGTTTCCATCAAATTAAAGCCCAGATAAATGGAATTTCATAAAAATACAAAGTGCTGTAAAATAAGAATGTGATAAATAAAAAGAAAGTCATAGAAAACAGTACTATAAACTACAAAGACTATATAAAAAGAAAATTCAAAGAACATATTAAATACAAAAGGAAATTGAAAACAACAGGACATGAAAAGAAGAATAAGGTGAATTTATTCAGTATGGCCAGAATTTTCCCAATAAACCTCTGAGAAATAAATAAAATAGAGAAAAGAAATATTATAGTAATAACCATACTAGTAACAACACAAAATTATCAAACAGTATAAGATCAGTTTGAAGGAAATATCAGCCATCAGAATGGCCGTTAGTATTAACATATCTTGTAAGAATAACAGAGGTTTCAGAATTCTGAGAAATATCAGCAGCTGTGTGCAGGAAAAACATCAGTCAAGCATGAGGATGGAATAAATACATTTTTGGCCTGGAAGGAATCAAAGAAACCTCTTCCAAGCAATTTTCCTAGATAGACACAGTGAATTCTAATGAGTAAGAAAGTAAAGGTCCAGAAAAACAGTTACATGGCCTAGAAACCATGGTTAGAATTAGTACACACAGAATGATGAGAACACACAGAAATTTGCCTAGGTACAAACCAAGAAGTTTAATATACACTTAGACTATTAACCTAACTTCAGTAGATCTAAAGCTGAGCTAGTTATAACAAAAACCTATAGGAACACTAAAGATGGAGCAGTATTGATGCTAGGACTTCATAAAAGCATGGTATAAAAAACAGCCCTGTCTTCTTCAAACAACGTTCATGCTAATTGTAAAAATAAGATGTACCCATTTGATAAGCATCTCTTAATTCTTTCCTATCAACATGAAGAAATATCGGGGACTGCTTATAGCAATATTTTTTAACAAACATTTTATCAATAGATACAATGTATTAAATGTCAAGAGTTACTGCATCAGGTCAGAGCTACCCTGAAGATACTGCAACATTTGCAAACAGTTGATAATGACAGGTCTCCATATGGATGGAGAATATATATATATATTCTTATATAATAAGCGTCTATAATTTCAAAACCGTTAATATAAAAAGTCATTAAATTTTAAAAATTTGTAAAAATCTCCTCAAAAATTTGTAATTCCATGAGGCAGAATGGGAAAAAAGAAGCAAAAATGGGAAGCCTAGAGAGGCCCAGTGAGGAGGAACCAACTGGAAAAGAAATTATATAGAAAGTAGTCTATAAAACATCTTAGAAAGCAGACTTCTGAAAATATTTTTAATAATATGTAAAAGAGGATATTGAAGGAATTTTACCTGATTGCTAATTACTGTCAATGGAATGAGTTACACTTTTCACTATATATAAATAAGAAATAGGCATCAGTAATGTAAAACTTAATCATTGAGACTAAAAAAACCTAAAAAATTACTGATAAACAATAGTTAGTCAATATTTCTTGTATAATCCTAGCTTAAGTTTCATTGTATTAAACTCATACAGGCAGTTAACTTGATAAAGGAGAAAAATGAAAAAATGCAAAGTACAATTTATATGTAACTTAATACTAGAAATGTACTCCTGCACACAAATAAAACTATATTCTCTTTTCATCCTGCAACTTATTTTAGTTTTTTGCTATAAGAATTGAAACCTAACATAGTTGGCAATTGGAATTCATAAAATACATACTCTGTAGAATTCTCTGTCAGATGGGCTCTCTAAATTACAGTATCTGGAGTGACTTTTACATTCACGTTCATTATAAAAATGATGGGTTTCATGACATGTTCATTCAATATGCAATACCCACTGATGAACTTTATCCTTTAGCATTTCTTAGCTCTCTCTCCATAATATTCCGCTAGGCTGCTGTCCTCTTTCCAATAGCCCCATTCTAGTGTCACATATATAATCAGAGATCAAATTAAGTATAATCTATGTTCTTTTATAAATGGTTACAACTGATACATTCATGTCTGAAAGCATCTAATGATGCTTGTAATACAGTATGGCTCAAAATTAACATTCTAAGCAGAGCCTGCTTCCTGCTACCACTCTGTATAATGTAGAGAAAAAGAAAGACTCACCTCACTTAGCTTTTTAAAAACATCCTTGTAGATTGAGGCATTAAGAAATAGTTATAAGGAAAAAAGTGTCATAATCTCATCTCCCTATATTCCCAAAATTACCATGTTATATGGAGAAAGCAGTTCTGACCCTGAGGTTATTACAAAGTGTCAACACAAATAGAATAGTGAACTTCTCTAATTAAAGGAGAACAGAGGAATAGGAACAATTGGGCTCTAAGTTCCCCATGTGTGACTTATTCTCTCCAGGCCACATCTGTCTATGTCGATTATGTGATCCCAGGACTCATGAACAACAAAAGTAACAATAAAAATATTCTTAAAAGAAGAAAACCTCTTAGATTCCCCAAGGGATCATTCCTGCTTTGAAAACATTCATGATTCCTTCCATGCTTATTTGACCTTGTCTTCTTTGTCTCCCTAGAAATTAGAAGCTCTTGTGATAAAATTAGAAAAATGTCACCTCCTCCTAACACACTTAGGAAAAGTAATTGTTCTTGCATAGGGCACGGAAGTGAAGTATTTTAACTGTCTTATCAGGAGAAACTGTGACATGTGACTGGAATGTAGGTCAGTGACAGAGTGCGTGCCTAGAAAGTATTGTGTATGTGGGACACAATGACATAAGTCATACCTTCAAGTTATAAGCGCAAGTTAGTGAAACTAATTCCAAGTCAATGGCAAACATAAGAGCTTCAATAAAAATCATAGAATAGTCCAGTCCAAAGACACATTCATATCCCACATGAAACACAGAGAAACCACAGAAATGACAGGCAGAAACAAACATTTTCATGCATTTTATAGTAAACACACTAAATATACAAAACAAGAAAAGTGGATTGAAAAATCTAAGAGATAAACTGCCAGCTAACAAAACCCATCCATTGGAAAACGCACTTCCTTAATTACAGCAGAGTGTTGGAGTGGGAACTGGTGATTTCTCAAGGTAAACTTTTAAACCAGAAGAGACTGCAGCAATACACAAAAAGTCATTAATGACAGCCAATTTAAAGTAATATACCCAAAAATCTACTGCCATGATTGAAGGAAGATGACAATTTTCTACAACAGAAGCAGCCTTAAAGATTTTTATGTTACACAAACCAAACCTAAGGTACTATAGGAAGCATTATTTTGGGCTGAATAGAGGAATGGGCAGAGCAGAGAGAATGGGCAGAAAACAGGAAGACATATGTATGAAAACACAAAGTACCACTGAGAACACAACAGCAGAAACCAACAATAGGGCAACCAGAACTGACATACAAATTTCAACAATAATTTAAATTGCCTGAATTTTATACTGAAAAGTCACAGACTGACATAAATGATCAAAATTTAAATTCCACTTTTCTCCTCCCTCCCAGAAACTCATCTTATTTAAAGATAGGTGTCAACTTAGAGTAAAAGGGTGGGCAAAGTGTTCAAAATCAACCAGGAAGGCAGCTGTTGTTACTATCCTAATGTCAGAAAAAATAGAATTTGATCAAATAGTAATCAGAAAAGACAAAAAATGGACCCTTCGATCCAATCAAGGGAAAACAGTCCTTTTTATATTCTTAAAGAAATATGTATCAATCTGACAGACACCAAATTTCATATGAGAAAAAATTTACAACTGGAATAAAACATTCAGATTAACACCAGTCCATTAACAGTAGGTGATTGGGGTTTTTTTTTTTTGTTTGTTTTTTTTTTTATTTATTTTATTTTTTTTAATTTACATTCCAAATCATTTTCCCTTTCCTGTTTCCTCCCTCCCCGAAAGTCCCATAAGCCCCCTTCCCTCCCTCCTTTCTCCATTCAACCCCCTCTCGTTTCTCTGTCCTGGCGTTCCCCTACATCCAGTCTTTCCAGGACCAGGGGTCTCTCCTTCCATCTTCTTAGAAATCTATTGATATGCGGATTGTGTCTAGGGTATTCCGAGATTCTGGGTCAATATCCCCTTATCAGTGACTGCATACCATGTGTGTTCTTTTGTGATTGGGTTACCTCACTAAGGATGATATTTTCAAGATCTGACCATTTGCCTAGGAATTTCGTGAATTCATTGTTTTTAATTGCAGAGTAGTATTCCATTGTGTAGATATACCACATCTTCTGAATCCATTCCTCCATTGAGGGACATCTGGGTTCTTTCCAGCTTCTGGCTATTATAAATAAGGCTGCTATGAACATAGTGGAGCATGAGTCCTTATTGCATGCAGGTAAAGCCTCTGGGTATATTCCCAGGAGTGGTATAGCCGGATCCTCCGGGAGTGTCATGCCCAGTTTTCTGAGGAACCGCCAGATTGCTTTCCAGAGTGGTTGTACCAGCTTGCAATTCCACCAGCAGTGGAGGAGTGTTCCTCTTTCTCCACATCCTCGCCAACAACTGCTGTCTCCTGTGTTTTTGTTTTTGATTGTTTTTTTAATACCCAACAGAAAGTGTGTCCTAGGCCTATAAATTTCTTGAAATGAGTGTTAGGATACTTGCCTTTTTCCTGGAACTTGTGTTCGTGGGAATTCATGGTTGGTTGGCCTCTCTGTCTCTCTGTCTCTGTCTCTTTCTGTCTCTCTCTGTCTCTCTGTCTCTCTCTCTCTCTCCTTTTCTCTCTCTCTCCCTTTCTCTCTCTCTCCCTTTCTCTCTCTCTCCTTTTCTCTCTCTCCTTTTCTCTCTCTCCCTTTCTCTCTCTCTCTCTCTCTCTCTCTCTCTCTCTCTCTCTCTCTCTCTCTCTGTCTCCCTCTCCCTCTCTCTTCCTCCATTCCTCCTCCATCCTCCTATACTCTTTCTCTCTTTTTGTGTGTTTCTCTTTTTCTATTTCTTTCTGTATTCAGCAGGGATACCACAGTCTAACTAAAGGGTAGAGGGGAATCATCATATTTAACAAAATCAGAAATGACAAAGAAGCATAACAACAGACACTGAAGAAATTCAAAGAATCATTAATTCAAGGCCTTGTACTCCACAAAATAGAAAAATGTAAACAAGATGGATGATATACTAAACAGATACTACTAACAAAGTTAAATCAAGAACAGGTAAACTGTTTAAACAGCCCTTTAACCCCTGAGGAAATAGAAGTAGCAATTAAAAGTCTACCAACCTAAAACATTAGCTTAGGGTCAAAAAGTTTTGGCAAAAATATCTACCAGATTATCAAAGAAGACCTAATATCAACACGCCTTAAACTATTCCACAAAATAGAAACAGCAGGAACACTGCCACATTCATTCTTTGAGGCCACAGTGACCTTGACACCTAAACCACACAAAGACTCAACAAAGAAATAAAATTTCAAACCAATTTCCCTAATCAAAGTTGATGCAAAAATTTTCATTAAAATACTAGCAAATCAAATCTAAGAAAACATCAAAAACATCATCCAGCATGACTAACTCAGCTTCATCACAGAAATGAAGGGGTGATTTAATAATATAATAATAATAATATAATAATATATAATAATAAATGTGATCATCTGATCATCTCAGATGCTGAAAAGCTTTTGACAAAATCTAGCATCCCAATAATATATTATATAATAATATATAATAATAAATGTGATCATCTGATCATCTCAGATGCTGAAAAGCCTTTGACAAAATCCAGCATCCTTTCATGTTGAAACTCTTAGAGCAGGCAATGACACAAGGCCTATACTTAAATGCAATATAGGCAACATACAGCAAGTCAATAGCAAATCATAAATTAAATGAGGGAGAAGATAAAGATATTTCACTAAAATTATGGAAAGGATAGGATATTCACACTTTCTGTATCTCTTCTATATAGCACTTGAAGATCTAGCTAAGGAAGCAAGAATAGTAAAAGGGATTAAGGGGATAGAAATTGGGGAAAAATTCAAAGTAGAGCTATTGGCAGAGGATATGATAGTGTATATAAGTATATACCCCAGCTCTCAGGTTTCTGTCTCTGTCTTGGGTCCATCCTCTGGTACAGAATGTCATACCCAAGTAGTTCAGGGAGGCAGCTTAACCACCCAGGAGTGTTGAGAGACAGACCTGCACAGGTAGAACCACCCCTGAACCCTCTGGTAGTAGTCCACAGGTTTCTGTCTCTTGCTTGGGTCCATCCTCTGGCACAGCCCGACATACCCAAGTGGCACAGGGAGGCAGCTTAACCACCCAGGAGTCTGGAGGGGCCTGTCTGTACAGGTAGAACCACAACTGCCACTCAGATGATCACACAAGAACCCTCTGGCAGATGCCCTCTAGTTTCTGTTTCTGGCATGGGACTACCCCCTGCCACCATGTATCATATGCAAGTGACACAATGAAGTAGCTAACCACTCAAGACTGAAGGGAGGCCAGACAGCAGAGGTAGGGCCACCCCTGCTGCTCAAAGGAAAAAGCCAGAAACCCTGAGGACACAAGAGACTAGTAGCAACCTGGGAGAGGAGTCTTCAGATTTCTGCCTTAAGAAAGAGTTGATGGGGGCCACAGAACTACATCCCCAAATACAACCACAAGAGAGCATGTCTCACAGGAGTACCTACATACCGGTGTACACAGAGAGAATAGGGCTCCCATTAGCACAGATACAGAGGCTTGCATGACAGATAAGCCACAGTCAGAGACATCAACACCAGTTAACACCAGAGATAACCAGATGGCAAAAGGCAAATGCCAGAATATTAACAAGAGAAACCAAGGCAACATGGCACCATCTGAACAAAGTTCTCCCACAACAGCAAGTCCTGGATACCACAACATACCAGAAAAGCAAGATCTGAATTTAAAATCATATCTCATGATTCTGACAGAGGATTTCTAGAAAGACACAAATGACTCCCTTAAAGAAGTACAGGAGAACATGAGTCAACAGGTAGAAGCCCTTGAAAAGGAAACACATAAATAGCTTAAAGAAATACAGGAGAACATGGGTCAACAGGTAGAAGCCCATAAAAAGGAAACACAAAAACCACTTTAAGAAATGCAGGAAAACATGGGTCAACAGGCAGAAGCCCTTAAAGAGGAGACACAAAAATCCCTTAAAGAATTATAGGAAAATACAAACAAACAAGTGAAGGAACTGAACAAAATCATCCAGGATCTAAAATCTGAAGTAGAAAAAAAGTAAGAAATCACAAAGTGAGACAACTCTGAAAATAGATAACATTGGAAAGAAATCCGGAGTCATAGATGCAAACATCAACAACAGGATACAAGAGATAGAAGAAAGAATCTCAGGTACTGAAGATAACATAGAAAGCATTTAATAAACAGTCAAAGAACATGCAAAATGCAAAAAGCTTGTAACACAAAACATTCAGGAAATCCAGGGCACAATGAGAAGATCAAACCTAAGGATTGTAGGTATAGAAGAGAGTGAAGATTTACAACTTAAAGGGCCAGTAAATATCTTCAACAAAATTATAGAAGAAAACTTCTCTAAACTAAAGGAAGTGATGCCCATGAGCATAGAAAAAGCCTACAGAACTCCAAACAGACATGACCAAAACAGAAAGACCTCCCAGCACATAATAATCAAAACACCAAATATACTAAACAAAGAACGAATATTAAAAGCAGAAAAAGAAAAAAGCCAGTAACATAAAAAGGAAGGCCTATCAGAATTTCACCAGAGACCATGAAAGCAAGAAGATCCTGGGCAGAACTCATACACACAATAAGAGAACAGAAATGCCAACCCAGACCATTATACCCAGCAAAACTCTCAATCACCATAGATGGAGAAACCAAGATATTCCATGATAAAACCAAATTTACACAATATCTTTCCACAAATCCAGCCCTACAAAGGATAATAGATGGAAAACGCCAATATAAGGAGGGCAACTGCACCCTAGAAAAAGCAAGATAGTAATCTTTCAACAAAGCCAAAAGAAGATAACCACACAAACAACAATCACTATTCCTTAATATCTTAAATCAATAGACACAATTCTACAATAAAAAGACATAGACTAACAGACTGGATACACAAACAGTCCCCAGCATTTTACTGCACACAGGAAACGCACCTCTGTGTCAAAGACAAACACCACCTCAGAGAAAAAGGCTGGAAAACAATTTTCCAAGCAAATGGTCCAAGAAAACAAGACGGAGTAGGCATTCTAATGATGGATAAAATTGACTTGCAAACAAAAGTCAACAAAAAAGACACAGAGGGACACTTCTTACTCATCAAAGGAAAAAAAAAAGAAACCACAGAGAAGAACTCTCAATTCTGAACATCTATGCTCCAAATGCAAGGGCACCCTCATCCATAAAAGAAACTTTACTAACGCTCAAAGCAAACAATGTTTTCACACAATAATTGTTGGTGTCTTCAAAACTCCACTATCCTCAAGGGACCAATCATGGAAACACAAAATAAACAGAAACACAGTGAAACTAATTGAAGTTTTGGACCAAATGGATTTAACAGATACATATAGAACATTTCATCCTAAATCAAAGAATACACCTTCTTCTCAGCAACTGATGGTACCTTCTCCAAAATCGACCATATATTTGGTCACAAAACAAACCTCAACAGATATATGAAGACTGAACTAATCCCATGCCTCCTATCAGATTACTGTGGAGTAAGGGTGGTCTTCAATAACAGCAAAAACAACAGAAAGCCCACATACACATAAAAGCTGAACAATGCTCTACTCAATGATACCTTGGTCATGGAAGAAGTAAGGAAAGAAATGAAAGACTTTTTAAAATTTAAATAAAATGAAGGTACAACATACATAATTTATGGGACATAATGAAGGCAGTAAGATGAAAATTCATAGCTCTGAGTGCCTCCAAATTGAGGTTGGAGAGAGCATACACTAGCAGATTAACAGCATAACTATAAGATTTAGAACAGAAAGGTAATACACCCAAGAGGAGTAGAAGGCAGGAAATCCTCAAACTCAGGGCTGAAATCAACCAAGTATAAACAAAAAGAACTATACAAAGAATCAACAAAACCAGGAGGTGGATCTTTGATAAAATCAACAAGATATATAAACCCTTAGCTGAACTAACCAGAGGGCAAATAGAAAGTATCAAAATTAACGAAATCAGAAATGAAAAGGGAGATATAACAACAGAAACTGAGGAAATTAAAAAAATCATCAGATTCTACTACAAAAGCCTATATTGCACACAACTGGAATATCTGGAGGAAATGGACAATTTACTAGAGAGATACAAAATACTGAAGTTAAATCAGGATCAGATAGACCATCTAAACAGTCTAAGAACCCCTAAAGAAATAGAAGCAGTCATTGGTAGTCTCCCATCCAAAAAAAGCACTGTACCAGATAGTTTTAGCACAGAATTCTGTCAGACCTTCAAAGAAGACATAACACCAATACTCTTCAAACTACTCCACAAAATAGAAACAGAAGGAACACTATGCAACTCGTTCTATGAAGCCACAATTTCGCAGATACCAAAACCACAGAAAGATTCAACTAAGAAAGAGAATTTCATACAAATATCCCCCTTTTTAAAATTTATTTTCTAAGTTTTTTTTATTTACATTCAAAATCATTTCCCCTTTCCCGTTTCCTCCCTCCCCGAAAGTCCCATAAGCCCCCTTCCCTCCCTCTTTCCCCATTCAACCCCCTCTCTCTTCTCTGTCTTGGCATTCCCCTACATCCAGTCTTTCCAGGACCAGGGGTCTCTCCTTCCATCTTCTTGGAACTCTATTGATATGCGAATTGTGTCTAGGGTATTCCGAGATTCTGGGTTAATAGCCCCTTATCAGTGACTGCATACTATGTGTGTTCTTTTGGGATTGGGTTACCTCACTAAGGATGATATTTTCACGTTCTGACCATTTGCCTAGGAATTTCGTGAATTCATTGTTTTTAATTGCAGAGTAGTATTCCATTGTGTAAATATACCACATCTTCTGAATCCATTCCTCCGTTGAGGGACATCTGGGTTCTTTCCACCTTCTGGCTATTATAAATAAGGCTGCTATGAACATAGTGGAGCATGTGTCCTTATTGCATGCAGGTAAAGCCTCTGGGTATATGCCCAGGAGTGGTATAACAGGATCCTCCGGGAGTGTCATGCCCAGTTTTCTGAGGAACCGCCAGACTGCTTTCCAGAGTATATCCCTTTTGAATATCGTGCAAACATACTAAATAAACTTCTTGCCAACAGAATCCATGAATACAGCAAAACGATCATTCACTATAATAAAGTAGACTTCATCCCTGGAGTGCAGGAATGGTTCAGTGTATGGAAATCTATCAATAAAATCCACTACATAAACAACATCAAAGAAGAAAACCACATGATCATTTCATTAGATGCTGAAAAAGCATTTCACAGAATTCAGCAACCTTTCATATGAAAAGTCTTGGAAAGAACAGGAATTCAAGGCCCATACCTAAACATAGTAAAAGCAATATACAGCAAACCAGTAACCAACATCAAAATAAATAGAGAGAAACTTGAAGCAATCCCACTAAAATCAGGGACTAGACAAGGCTGCCCTCTCCATATCTTTTCAATATAGTATTTCAAATTCTAGCTAGAGCAATTAGACAACAAAAGGAGGTCAAAGGGATACAAATTGGAAAGAAAGAAGTTTAATTATCACTATTTGCAGATGATATAATAGTATACTTAAGCTACCCAAAAAACTCTACCAGAGAACACCTATGACTGATAAACAACTTCCACAAAGTGGCAGGATATAAAATTAACTCAAACAAATCAGTAGCCTTAGAGGATAAACAGTCTGAATAATAAATTAGGGAAATGACACTCTTCACAATAGTCACAAACAATATAAAGTATATTGGTGTGTCTCTAACCAAACAAGTCAAGGAGCTGTATGACAAAACTTCAAGTCTCTGTAAAAAGAAATCAAAGAAGATCTCAGTAGGTGAAAAAAATCTCCCACGCTCATGGATTGGAAGGATTAATATAGTAAAAATGGCCATCTTGCCAAATGCAATCTAAAGATTCAATGCAATCTCCATCAACATTCCAACTCATTTCTTCATACAGTTAGGAAGGGCAATTCTCAAATTCATCTGGAATAACAAAAATCTCAGGATAGTGAAAACTATTCTCAACAGTAAAAGAACTTCTGGGGGAATCGGTATCCCATACTTCAAGCAATACTATAGAGCAATAGTGTTAAAAAAAAACTGCATGGTATTGGCACAGTGACAGGCAGGTAGATCAATGGAATTGAATTGAAGATCCAGAAATGAACCCACATATCTACATTCTCTTGATCTTTGACAAAGGAGCTAACAACATTCAATGGAGAAAAGATAGCCTTTTCAACAAAAGGTGCTGGTTCAACAGGTGGCTAGCATGCAGAAGAATGCAAATCGATCCATTCTTATCTCCTTGTACTAAGCTCAAGAACAATTGGATCGTGGACCTCCACAGAAACCAGACACACTGAAAGTAATAGAAAAGAAACTGGGGAAGAGCCTTGAACACATGGGCCCAGGGGAAAATTTCCTGAACAGAACACCAATAGCCTACACTCTAAGATCAAGAATTGGCAAATGGGAACTCATAAAATTAAAAAGTTTTTGTAAGGCAGAGGACACTGTCAATAGGGAAAAAAGGCAACCAACAAATTGGGACCTCCATCTGACAGAGGGCTAATATCTATTATATACAAAGAAGTCAAGAAAATAGACTTCAGAGAACCAAATAATCCTAATAAAAATGAAGTACAGAAATAAAAATTAATTTTCACCTGAGCAATATTGAATGGCTTAGAGGCACCTAAAGAAATGTTCAACATCCTTAATCATCAGGGAAATGAAAATCAAAACAACCCTGGAATTTCACCTCACACTAGTCAGAATGGCTAAGATCAAACCTCAGGAGACAGCAATCAGATGCTGGTGAAGATGTGGAGAAAGAGAAACACACCTCCACTGCTGGTGGGTTTGAAAACTGGTACAACCACTCTGGAAAACAGTTTGGTGGGTCCTCAGAAAAGTGGGCATAATACTACCAGAGGACTCTGTTATACCACTCCTGCAGATATACCCAGAGAATTCTCTAGCATGTAATAAGGACACATGCTCCAGTATGTTCATAGCAGCCCTGTTCATAATAGAAGCTGGAAAGAACTCAGACGTCCCTCAACGGACGAATGGATACAGAAAATGTAAGATATATATATACACACAGTGGAGTAGTATTCATGAAATTCTTAGACTAATGGATGGAACTGGAAAATATCATCCTGAGTATGGTAACCCAATCAGAAAAGAACACACATGGTATGCACTCACTGATAAGTGGATATAGCCCAGAAACTTGGAATACTCAAAACACATTACACATATCAAATGATGCCCAAGAAGGAGGAAGAACAAAGTATGGATACACTGGTCCTTCACAGAAGGGGGAACCAAATACCTACAGAAGGAGATACAGAGACAAAGGTTGGAGCAGAATCTGAGGGAAAGACCATCCAGATACTACCCCACCTAGGGATCCTTCCCATATACAGTTACAAAACAAAGACACTATTATCGATGCCCACAAGTGCTTACTAACCGGAGTCAGATATAGCTCTCACCTGCGAGGCTATGCTAGTGCATGAGAAATACAGAGGGGGACACTCTGAGCCAGCCATTGAACTGTGCACAGGGTCCCCAATGAAAGAGCTAGAGAAAGGACACAAGGAGCTGAAGCGGTTTGCAGCACCATAGGAGGAACATTTTGAGTCACCCAGTACTCCCAGTGCTCCAAGGAACAAAACCATCAACCAAAGAGTACACATGGAGTTTCCCATGGCTCCCGATGCCGAGGCAGCAGAGGATGGCCTTGTAGGACATCGAAGGGAGGAGAGGCCCCTTGTCCTGAGTAGGCACAATGCTGCAGTGCAGGGTAATACCTGGACTGCGCATTGGGAGAGGGTTGATTGTGGAACAGGAGAAGAGGAGATGGCTTATGGGACTCTTGAGGCGGGGGACGAAGAAAGGGGCCAACATTTGAAATGTAACTAAAGAAAATATCTAATAAAAAATGAATATACCCCAATGATCTACTAATGAGATCCTAAAGTTGATAAATACCTTCAGCAAAGAAGTTGGATAAAATATACCAACTCAATAAAGAATCAGAACCCAAGGCAAGCAAGTGAAAGACCTGGATGACATGAACTTCCAGTCCCTGAGAAAGAAACTGATGAAGATATCAGAAGAAGATATCAGAAGAAAGATCTCCCTAGTTCATGGATCAGTAGGATTAGCATAGCATAAATTGCCAACTTACAAAAAGTAATCTATAAGTACAATGCCATTCCTATCAAAATTCCAACACGATTTTTAAAGACATTGAAGTAACAATTCTCAAATTCATATAGAAAAACAAGATACTTAAGGTAGTTGAAACCATTCTATACTATAAAAGAAGTTCTGGAGGTATCACCATCAAAGATTTCAAGTTGTACTATAAAGAAATATGAATAAAAACTTCATGGTAGTGGTATAGAAATAAACAGGTTGATCAATGGAATCAAACTCGAGACCCAGAAACAAATCCACACACTTTGGAATATTTGATTTTTGACAAAGAATTCAAACATATACAGTGAAATAAAGGAAAGAATGTTCAACAAGTGGTGCTAGTCTAACTGAATGTCTGCATGTAGAGAAATGAAAATAGATTCATATTTATCACTCTGCCCAAAACTGAAGTCTAAATGAATCAAAGACATCAACATAAAACTGAGTGCACTAAATCTATAAGAAGAAAAAGATGGGAATAGCCTTGAACACATTGTCAGGACACAAATTCCTGAACAGAACACCAATAAATCAGGCACTAAGATCAGCAATTAATAAATGGGACCTCAGGAAATTGAAAACTTATGTAAGGCAAAGGAAACCATCAGTAGGACAAAATGGCAGCCTACAGATTGGGAAAAGATCTTCTCCATCTCTACATCCACAGAGGGCTAATATCCTAAATGCATTTAAAAAATTAAGAAGCTAGACACCAACTAACCAAATAACCCAATTAAACAGCAGCTACCACTCAGAATAATGTAGAGAAAAATAAACACTCACCTCACTTGGACTTTAATAAACATCCCTGTAGAATGAGGCCCTAAGAAGTAGTTATAAGGAAAAAATGTCACCATCTCATCTCCCTCTATTCCCATAATTATCATGTCATATGGAAAAGGCAGTTCTGACCCTGAGGTTGTTACAAAGTGGCACCACAAATAGGAAAGTGAGCTTCTCTAATTCCAGGAGAACAGAGGAATAGGATCATCTGATCTCTAAGTTTCCCATGTGTGAGCTATTATCTCTAGGCCACATCTGTCTATGTCGATTATGTGATCGTAGCACTTGTGAGCAACAAAAGTAATAATACAAAATATTCTTAAAGGAAGAAGAAAACCTTTTAGGTTCCCCAAGGTATTGTTCCTGCTTTGAAAATGTTTATGGTCGCCTCCATACTTTCTTGACCTTGTCTTCATTGTCTCCATAGAAATTACAGCTCTTGTGATAAAATTAGGAAAATGTCACCTCCTCCTAAAACACTTAGGAAAAGTAATCTTTCTTGCAAATGACACAGAAGTGAAGTACTGTCACTGTATTATCAGGAGAAACTGTGACATGTGGCTGGAATATAGTTCAGTGACAGAGTGCATGCCTAGAAAGTATTGTGTGTGTGAGACACCATGACATAAGTCATACCTTCAAGTTATAAGCGCAAGTTAGTGAAACTAATTCCAAGTCAATGGCAAACATAAGAGCTTCAATAAAAATCATAGAATAGTCCAGTCCAAAGACACATCCATATCCCACATGAAACACAGAGAAACCACAGAAATGACAAGCAGAAATAAAAATTTTCATGCATTTTATAGTAAAAACACTAAATATACAAAACAAGAAAAGTGGATTGAAAAATCTAAGAGATAAACTGCCAGCTAACAAAACCCATCCATTGGAAAACGCACTTCCTTAATTACAGCAGAGTGTTGGAGTGGGAACTGGTGATTTCTCAAGGTAAACTTTTAAACCAGAAGAGACTGCAGCAATACATAAAAAGTCATAAATGACAGCCAATTTAAAGTAATATACCCAAAAATCTACTGCCATGATTGAAGGAAGATGACAATTTTCTACAACAGAAGCAGCCTTAAAGATTTTTATATTACACAAACCAAACCAAAGTATTATAGGAAACTTTATTTTGGGTTAAAAAGAGGAATGAGCAGAGCAGAGAGAATGGGCAGAAAACAGGAAGTCATACGTATAAAAACACAAAGTACCACTGAGAACACAACAGCAGGACTCAACCACAGGGCAACCAGAACTGACATACACATTTCAATAACAATTTAAATTGCTTGAATTTTATACTGAAAAGCCACAGACTTACATAAATGATCAAAATTTAAATTCCACTTTTCTCCTGCCTCCCAGAAACTCCTCTTATTTTAAAGATAGGTGTCAACTTAGAGTAAAAGGGTGGGCAAAGTGTTCAAAATCAACCAGGAAGGAAGCTGTTGTCACTATCCTAATATCTGACAAAATATAATTACACAAAATACTAATCAGAAAAGATAAAAAATGGATGCTTCAATTCAATCAAGGGAAAACTGTCCCTTTTATATTCTTAAAGAAATATGTATCAATCTCACAGACTCTGAATTTCATATGAGAAAAAATTTACAACTGGAATAAAACATTCAGATTAACACCAGTCCATTAACAGTAAGTGATTGTTCTTCAATACCCAACAGGATGTTTGTGTTAGGCCTATAAATTTCTTGAAATGAGAGTTAGTATACTTGCCTTTCTCCTAGAACTTGAGCTTGTGGGAATTCATGGTTGGTTGGCCTATCTCCTCTCTCTCTCTCTTTCTCTCTCTCTCTCTCTCTCTCTCTCTCTCTCTCTCTCTCTCTCTCTCTCTCTCTCTCTCCCTCCCTCTCCCTCTCTCTTCCTCCACCCCTCCCTCCATCCTCTTTCTCTCTTTATTGTCTGTTTCTTTTTTTCTATTTTATTTCTGTTTTCAACAGGGATACCACAGTCTGACTAAAGGGTAGAGGGAAAGCATATTTAACAAAATCAAAAATGACAAATAAGACATAACAACAGACACTAAAGAAATTCAAAGAATCATTAATTCAAGACCTTGTACTCTACAAAATAGGAAAATGTAAATAAGATGGATGATGTACTAGACAGATACCACTTACCAATGTTAAATCAAGAACAGGCAAACTGTTTAACCAGCCTTTTAACCCCTAATGAAATAGAAGTAGCAATTAAAAGGCTCCCAACAAAAAAAAAAGCCTAGGGCCAGAAAGTTTTGGCAAAGATATCTACCAGATTTTCAAAGAAGACCTAATATCAACATGCCTTAAACTATTCCACAAAATAGAAACAGCAAGAACATTGACACATTCATTCTATGAGGCCACAGTGACCTTGATACCTAAACCACACATACTCAATAAGTAAATACAATTTCAAACCAATTTCCCTAATGAAAGTTGATGTAAAAATATTCAATAAACTACTAGCAAGCCGAATCTAAGAACACATCAAAATCATCATCCAGCATGACTGATTTGGCATCATCACAGAGATGCAGGGGTGGTTTAATATGTGAAAATACAACAACATAATCCACAATATAAACAAATTTAAAGAAAATGATACGATCATCTGATCATCTCCGGTGGTGACTAAGTCTTTGACAAAATCCAACATCCCTTCATGTTGAAATTCTTTGAGAAGGCAGTGATACAAGGCCTATACTTAAATACAATACAGGCAACATACAGCAAGTAAATAGCCAACCCCAAATTAAATGAGGGAGAAGTTATAGATATTCCACTAAAATCATGGAAAGCATAAGGCTATTCACTCTCTCAGTATCTCTTCAATATGGTACTTGAAGTTCTCGCTAGAGAAGCAAGAAAACTAAACGAGATTAAAGGGATAGAAATTGGGGTAAAAAATTCAAAGTAGAGCTATTGGCAGACGATATGATAGTGTATATAAGTGACTCCAAAAAATCTACCAAAGAACTCCTAAAGCTGATAAACACCTTCAGCAAAGAGATTGGATAAAAAATATCAACTCAAAAAAAGAAAAATCAAAACCCTAGCCAAGCAAGTGAAAGACCTGCATGACACGAACTTCAAGTCCCTGAGAAATAAACTGATGAAGATATCGGAAGATAACAGAAGAGAGATCTCCCAAGCTCATGGATCAGTAGGACTAACATAGCAAAAACTGCCACCTTACAAAAATAAATCTACAGGTACAATGTCATTCCTATCAAAATTCCAACATGATTTTTAAAGACATTGAAGTAACAATTCTCAAATTCATATAGAAAAACAAAAGATACTTAAAATAGTTAAAACCATTCTATAATAAAAAAGAAGTTCTGGAGGTGTCGCCCTCAATGATTTCAAGTTGTACTACAGAGAAATATAAATAAAAACTGCATGATAGTGGTAAAGAAATAAACAGGTTGGTCAATGGAATCAAACTTGAGACCCAGAAATAACTCCACACACTGTGGAATATTTGATTTTTGACAAAGAATTCAAGCATATGCAATAAAATAAAGGAAAGCATGTTCAACAAGTGGTGCTAGTCTAACTGAATGTCTGCATGTAGAAAAATGCAAATGCATTCATATTTATCACTCTGCCCAAAACTGAAGTCCAAATGAATCAAAGACATCAATATAAAACTGAACCCACTAAATCTAATAGAAGAGGAAGATAGGAATAGCCTTGAACACATTGTCAGGAGACAAATTCCTGAAAAGAACACTAGTAAATCAGACACTAAGATCAGCAATTAATAAATGGGATCCCAGGAAATTGAAAACTTATGTAAGGCAAAGGGAACCATCAATAGGACAAAATGGCAGCCTACAGATTGGGAAAAGATCTTTTCCAGCTCTATATCCACAGAGGGCTAACATCCAAAATGTATTTTAAAAAAAAAAAAAACCCTAGGAAGCTAGACCAACAAACAGAACAACCCAATTACAAGATGGAGAACAAAGATAAAGAGAATTCTCAAGAGAGGAAATTCTAATAGCTGAGAAGCACTTAAAGAAATGTTAAACGTCCTTACTAATCAGGGAAAGACAAATCAAATGTCTCTGAGATTCCACCTCATACTTACCTGAATGACTAATATAAAAAGCAAATGCCACAGCATATGCTAATGATCACTGATGGGAATGGAAACTTGTACATCCACTCTGGAAATCAATCTGGTGTTTTCTCAGAAAATTTGAAATTGTTTTACCTCAAGACTGAGTCATACCATTCATGGGCATATAAGCAAAAGATGGTCCACCATACCACAAGGACACATGCAAACACTGTGTTCAAAGCAGCTTTATTCACAATAGACAGAATCTGAAAACAACCAAGATGTCTCTCAACTAAAGATCAGATACAGAAAATGGGGTTCATTTACACAACAGAATAATACCCACTTATTAAAAACAAGAGCGTCGTGAAATATGCAGGCATACATCCCCAGCACATCTTAATAGATGTTCTACGTGGTCTTCATGGAGTTTCCCCAACAACTGACCCTGTTGCCTGCCTCTGGAGCCTATTACCTTAATTATACTGCCTTGTTTGGCCTCAGTGGGAAAGGATGTGTTCCTACAGTGACTTAATGTGCCATGGTGTGTTGGTACCCAGGACAGGGTCTCTCAGAGGAAAGAGGAGTACAGATGGGATAGGAACTGTGCAAGCAGGGTGAAGAGAGAGGTTGACTGTGATTGAGATATACTGTAAATGATTAAATAAATAAATAAATAAAATAAATAAATGGAAAAATCTATTTTAAATAAGAAATTACTGTTGGGTATATCAGTGCACACTTGCAATCCTAGAACTGGAGAGGCAGAGACAGGAAAATTCCTAGGGCTACCATCTAGCCTTTTTTGGCAGGTCTACAGTAATACAAAGGATCTTCAAAATAAAAGGTAAATGGCTTCTGAAGAATAATAGTTAAGATTGTCTCCTGGCATCCACAAGCACATGCACACATGTCCTTCATGTGTGCATACACATATACAAAATCATATTGTATAATATGTATGCATAGGTTAACAATTTTAGTTTGGCACTAGTCCAGTTTAATATAGTTATTGAAATAACTGTAGATGAAGTACAAATACACAGGCATATGCAATTTTCTTATAAGACTTAAGTAACTGATAAAAATAGAAATTTTAAATTCACACTAATTTTACAGATCCAGAGAAACTATAATTAGAGAACATGGCCTTTCATCTCTTCCACACCATATCCATGCCTATAACTCTGGAAGAAGCCTTCTGTTCTATAAGGGCCATGAAGGTACCCAGAATCTCAGAAAGCCCCCTGCCTGATAATCTCTAAATCTTCATCAGTGCCTGACCTTCTGCACCTCACCACCATATCTACCCACCAATTACAGTGGAGGAATCATGGTGGACCAGACAACACAGTGGCGACCAGAACCTTTAGCCCACTCACTTAAGCATTATCCCCACTTTGTGCCCCTACACCCTATCCAAAATCATTCTACCCTTCCCAATCACCCTATCCAAAATCATTCTACCCCTCCCAATCACCATACCCAAATCCAGAGTTCCTGCAAAGGACCCCTTGGTGGACCAGAAGCCAGCCTGACCATCGGAAGTCCAGTCCCCAAGACAGATAGAAACCCTCTTACTACTCTGGCCAGAAGAACAGAGAAAAACAGAAACCAAGAGAAAAATATAATATACCCACCCAACAAAGAGGAACTTATAGGCTTCTAGACATAATTAACCTCAACCCCAAATTCCTAAATGCCAATGTAAGGACAAAATCAACAATACACACAGTGTTATGTCACTACCAGTTATTCTACTCCAGCAACCTCTGAATGTTCCAATATAGATGAACCACAAGAAAATGTCCTTTAAACAAATTTTATGAAGATGATAGAGATCTCAAGTAAGGAAATGAATAAATCTCTTAAAAAAATCAAGGAAATGACAAAAAACTGGAGGAAATGAATGAATCCCTTTTGGAAAGGCAAGAAAAAACAAACAGTTGAAGGAAACAAATCAAACTGTTAAAGACCTGAAAATGAAAATAAAAGCAATAAAGCAGAGATATGTGGAGGGAATTCTGGACTTGGGAAGTCTAGGTAAGCACACAGATACTTTAGACTTAAGCATCACCAACACAATACAAGAGATTTGAGAAAGAATATCAGGCATGAAACATACAGTAGAAGAAAGAGATACCTCAGTCAATAAATAATAAACCAAAACTATTTTCTAACAAAACATCAAGAAAATCTGGGAAACTAAGAAAAGATCAAACCTAAGAATAATAGAAATGTAAGAAAATGTATCCAACTACAATGTCCCAGAAAATATCTTTAGGAAAATAATAGAAGAAAAATTGCCTAACTTTGGGAAGGACATGCTTATAAATATACAAGAAGCTTACAGAACACCAAATATATTGAACCAAAAAAGAAAGTCCCCTAACCACATAAGCAAATCATTAAACAAACAGAACAAAGAAAGAATATTTAAAACTGAAAGGGGAGCGAGGAACATATAAGGGCAGACCTATTAGAATTACATCCAATTTCTCAGCAGAGACTGTAAGAGCCAGAAGGGCCTAAAGAGATGTCCTAAAGACTCTAAAGACTACAAATACCAGTCCAGGCTATGATACTAAGCAAAACGTTCAATAACCACACATGGAGAAAACAAGATTGTCCATGATAAAGTTAAATTTAAATAACATGTATCCTCAAATCAAGCTCTACAGAAGGTACTAGAAGAATAACTCCAATGCAAGGTTAACTCTACCCATGGAAAGACAGAAAATAAGTAATCTCACATGAGCAAAAACAAAAAAGAGGGGACACACACAAGAGCACACGTACACACACACACACACACACACACCACTGCCTCTACAACCAAAAACAACAGCAATGGCCGAATAACAGAAATAAACACTCATTTTTCAGTGATAGCTTTCAGTATCAATGGACTCAAGTCCCCTTTAAAAAGGTGCAGACTAACAGAATGGGTGCAAAAATAAAATCTATTCTTCTGCTGCGTAAAAGAAGAACTGTTAAATATCAAAGATAGGTATTATCACAAAGTAAAGGATTGAAAGAAAGATTTTTCCAAGCAAATTGACCTAAGAAATAAGCAGGGGGTAGCAATTCTAGCATCTGTAAAAATACACTTGAAACCAAAATGAAACAAAAGAGACAGGGAAGGGCACTGCATACTCAAAGAAATAAGACAACAAGAAAATAATCCATCAAGATGATCTTTCAATTATAAACATCTATATCCCAAATGCAAGAGCATCTATAATTATATTGGAAACACTACTGAAGCTAAAATCATACACTGAAACTTGTTTGCTTAGCCCTTGGCCCCTTAGGATGATCCTCAGGGGAAAGGGGTAAGAAGGCACTGAATAAAAGACACAGACTCTGGGAATCAGGTGAGAAGGGGAAGCAGACTCTTTTATTGCAGAATTGGGAGTGCCTTTATATCATCCACCCTTGCCCCATGAAACCTTGCTCCTTGTTGCTTGCCTCATTTGTTTTCATGTGCCAGGTAGATCTTAAGGTTGTAAAATACAGATGCAGCTGTTGGGCATGTGTGGGCCATTGTGGGCTGACAGTGAGGATATGCTAACACATTCCTCCTACAGATCCTCACACATGGATACTGGGAGATTTCAATAACCAAGTCTTATCAATAGACAGAACATCTAGAAAAAAATTCAACAGATAGTGGGCATAAGAGGTATTTACAGACTATTTCATTCAAACACAAAAGAATATAACTCCTTCTTAGCACCTCAGGGAACTTTCTCCAAAATTGGCCATATATGCGGTTACAAAGCAAATTTCAACAAATATAATAAAAGTGAAATAAACCCCCACATCCTACCAAACCACCATGGATTAAACAGGATATCAACAGCAACAGAAATCCTGCAGACTCATGGAGACTGAACAACTCTCTACTAAATGACTACTGGGTCAAGAAAGAAAAGAAGAAAGGAAGAAGGAAGGAAGGAAGGAAGGAAGGAAGGAAGGAAGGAAGGAAGGAAGGAAGGAAGGAAAGGAAGGAAGGAAGGAAGGAAGGAAGGAAGGAAGGAAGGAAGGAAGGAAGGAAGGATATCTTATTGCAATTTAAAGAAAAAAAAAAGATCATCCACCATGATACCATGATCAAGTAGACTTCATCCCAGAGAAGGGATGGCTCAAATACAAAATCAGCAAACATGATCTACCATATAAAGAAACTGAAATTAAAAAAAAAGAAACACATAATCATTTCATTAGTTGCAGAAAAATCCTTTTATAATATAAAATATCCCTTCATGTTAAAAGTCTTGAAAATTGCATATACAAGAAACATACCTAAAAACAATAAAGGCAATTTACAGCAGTTTATAGTCAACACCAAATTAAATGAAGAGAAATTCAAAGCAATTTCACTAAAATGAGGAACAAGACAAGGTTTTCCACCCTTTTCATATCTATTCAACATATTATTTGAGTTCTAGCTATAAAGCAATAAGTAAAATGAAGAACATCAGGGAATACAAATTGGAAATGAAAAGTTAAAGTATTTGAATTTGCAAATGATGTGTTAATACACATAAGTGACCCCAAAAATTATACAAGGGAACTCATAAAACTGATAAAGATCTTCAGTGAAGGGGTTGCACTCAGGATTAATTCACAAATGCCATCAGTCCTTCTGTCTTAGCTGGGGTTTCTATTGGTGTAAACTAACCCCATGACCAAATAGCAAGTTGTATTAGAAAGGGTTTATTCACCTTACTCTTCCATATTGCTGTTCATTACTAAAAATAGTTGGGACAGGAACTCAACAGGGCATGATTTTGGAGGCAAGAGCTGATACGGAAGTCATGGAGAGGTACTACTTACTGGCTTGCTTCCCCTGGCTTGCTAAGCCTGCCTTCTTTTAGAGCCCAGTAATGGTACCACCCAAAATGAGCTGGACCTCCCCCATTGATCTCTAATTGAGAAAGAGCCTACAGCTAGATCTCAGGGAAACCTTTCCTTTCTGAGGTTCTGTCCTCTCTGATGACTAGCTTGTGTCAACTTGACACACAAAGTAGCCAGGATAACTCAACCCTTGTCAAATTGACACACAAATACATCCCTATTAAGCCATACCAAACTTTCTTATTTATCCTCAAATCTAAATAACTTTAAAAGTTCCATGGTATTTACAGATTCAAATGCATTAAAATGTCAGTCCTTTAATAATGTCCAATCTCTTGATATCCAAAGTCTTCTACATTTCAAAATCTCATAACTGTGGGCTCCATTAAAATATTTTCTTACTTTAAGAGGGAAAAATCAGGGTACAGCCACAATCAAGTCAAAATGAAATCAAACTCAGCTGTCCAGTGACTGGGATAGACTTATGATCGTCTGGAATCCTCCAGAAGGCTCGTATCCCTTCTCTAGCTCTGTCCTTTCCAGCACACATCTTGTCTTCTTGCTCCCACTGGCTGCTACTATTCTTCATGGTCATCCTATGATACTGGATCTCTGAAATTGGTGGGGGTCCTTGATGCTACTGACTGTACATTTATCAGTGGCCTGTCATAGTCTTGCTTCCTGTTGTCAAGCCATAATTTCTTTGCAAGATCCATTTGGTCCTGAGCTTCAATTGCCAGCAAGGCTGCACCTTCACTAGTGGCCTCTCTTGTTCTCTCACAGTGACAAAGCTCAGCTGCTCTCTATGCCTCCCTTCAATACTAGTACCACCTGGGTAACTGTTTCACATTACCATGTCTGGCTGACAACCTGAAGTACAACCTTGGCTGCCTCTAGAACATAGCTTCTCTGTGATCTCAGAAAATGCTTCCAAGATTTCACCTCAGTGATGGTGGTCTCTTCTTACTCACTGTTAATTTCTTAGTTTGAGATAACCAGCTTCAATTGTCTGAGAAACACAAAAGGTTTTGCTTTAGCAGTTGTAGTACTTTGTTAATCACAGTTGATTCTTCATCCAAAGCTAACCAGAACCATGGAATCTTAAATCAAAATAGCAAATATCCCTGATATAGTCTTTAATCTTGCATCTGACAATCCATGCCTCGATCTTCTGCACTGCTGTTAACATTTTTATCTCCCAAGATACTACAGAATATTCTACAAAGCTCAATGGCATTTCTAGCCCACAGTTCCAAAGATGTTCCACAATCCCTCCTCAAAGACATGGCCTGGTCTGTCATAATAATACCTCCCTTCTATACCATGTGAAGTGGAAGCTTATAGTTGTGTCATGTGATGCAGACTCCTGTGGTGTCTTGCTGAGGCAGACTTACATGGTATTTTGCTGAGGCAAGACCCATGAGAAGACACGTGATGTTTGGAAAGAGTATAAATAGGACTCCAAGGACAGTGATGGAGTTGCTTGCATAGCTAGCTTTGCAATGCTTCCTTGGTCTCGAGTCTTTGCTGATCATCACTTCATTGAGAGAGGCACAACAGAGAACTTCTCCTGGCATTCCAACTGGTTCTGTTCACTCCTGCTGACTCATGCCAATTTGTGGAGGCCGAACTGTTTCTCCTGGATCTTGCCACTGATGCTGATTTGTATTTGGTATCCTGAAATGATTGAACTGGACTGCTAGTATTCTGACAACAGAGATTGCAATCACCACAAAGAACTACTTACCAGGTCCACATCCCCTTGCCATATTTACCATCATTTCTCTCATACCTTTAGATGGTGGGATAGAAGGGGGTCAAAGCATTTTAGAATCCTTATTAAAATTATTTTGGAAAATCTAAGTATACACCAATGTGTTTTTAGTTAGGGTTTCTGTTGCTGCCAAGAAACATTGACCAAAAAGCAAGTTAGGAAAACAAGCTTAAACTTTCACATTGCTTTCATCACCAGAGTCTGGACAGGAACTCAAACAAGGCAGAATACTGGAAGCAGTAGCTGATGCAGAAGCCATAGGGAGGCACTACATATTGACTTACTTCCCTTGGCTTGCCCATCCAGCCTTCTTAAAATATTGAAGAATACCAGCCCAGGGAAAGTGTCATGCACAATAGGCTGGACCTTCTCCCCTGATCACTAATTGAGAAAATGTGCTACAGCAGAATCTCACAGAGGCATTTTCTCATCTGAGGCTCCTTCCTCTCAGGTGACTCTAGCTTGTCTCAAGTTGACACATAAACCAGCCAGTTCACCATCTAAATGGGTTGAGAGACAAATCAGGGAAATAATACACCCACACAGTAGAAAAATATAAATTATCTTAGTGTAACTCTAACCAATCAAGTACATCAAAAAAGGCATCTTTGAAGAAATAAACTGAGGAAAGTATTAGAAGATGGAAAAACCTCTTATACTCATGAATCAATAGGACTAATATAGTAAAAAATGGCCCTATGCCCAAAAGTAATCTACTTATTACATGAATTCCTATCAAAATTTGAACATAATACTTTATATAGCTTACAAAAACAATATTCAACTGAAATGGAAACTTCTAGTTCTTTGGAAAATTAGGGATACCAAATGATGTTTTGCCCCAGGGAGCAAGGAGACCTGGTCAGGGGACATCCTCTTGGAGATGGGGAAAGAGGAATGGGATGAGGAACTGTTGGAGGGTGGACCAGGAGGGGGATAATGCCTGGACTGTAAAAAATGATAAATTATAATTTGAAAAATTCATCCTTCTGATAATGTAATTTATGGGAAAGAATGAGCATTATTTAGTGATCTACATCTGTTTGGTCTCCCTCATATTGGTATAAGCACCAACATAAAAGACCTTGTTACTACTGAAGGACAAGCCAAAAGACCAAAAATAGGAGAAAGTGTAAATCATGTGGGTTTTTTCTATTATGTTTAAATTTTGTCAATAAAGAGGTACTGGGACTGATGGCAACATCCTGGAACACACTCAAAAGGCAGGTGATGTATATATAGAGACCTGTCATCATTCTACTTATTTAAAAGTTTTGAAGACATTCTCTACATCCAGTAACTCATTTGGGTTTGTAAGTCAAATACACCTTCTAGTGAGGATCATCATTGTGTGAATGAAGGTCAGTTGACAGGAGGTCAAGTCCCTAGGACTAGGTCTGAGACCCAGGATTATGAAAGTATATATATATATATATATATATATATATATATATGTGTGTGTGTGTGTGTGTGTGTGTGTGTGTGTGTGTGTGTATGTGTGCATGTGTGTATAGTGTATATACATACACACATATAAATATTATATACATATATGTGTGTATACATACATATATATATGTGTATAGTATGTATAAAGTGTGTATATAGAAGACACATATTGGCTTGGACTCCAAGTCCAGCTAGGAAGTAAAAGAAACTCTTTAATAAAGACAAAAGTGAAGAGTATACTCATCTTAAGATGAATATTAGTATTAATAAGATGAGTATTAGTATTAATGAGTATTAGTGGAAGTCTATTTCCCTTTTAATTTTTTATTGGTTATTTTATTTATTTACATTTCAAATGTTAGCCCCCTTCCCAGTTTCCACTCCAAAACACCCCTTTCCCATCCCTCCTCCCCCTGTGTGCACTAGTGTGCTCCTCCCCTCTGCCCACTCAAGCCTCACTGCCCTAGTATTCCAGTATGATGGGGCACAGAGCCTTCACAGGACAAAAGGCCTCCCTTCCCTTTGATGCCAGACAGTTCCATCCTCTGCTACATATGCAGCTGTATCCATGGGTCCCTCCATGTGTATTCTTTGGTTGGTGGTTTAGTCCCTTGGAGCTCTGGGCAGGGGGGGCTCCTCCGGTTGGTTGATATTATTGTTCTTCCTGTGGGGTTGCAAACACCTTCAGCTCCTTTAGTCCTTCCCCAACTCCGCCATTAGGGAACCCCTGCTGAGTCTGAGATGGTTGATTGCAAGCATCACCATTTGTATCTGTAAGTCTCTGAACCAACTTCTCAGGAGACATCCATATCAGGCTCCTTCTTGGCATTAGCAATAGTGTCTGTGTTTAGCGACTATATACAGGATGTATCACCAGGTGGGGCAGTCTCCTGATAGCCTTTCCTTCAATCTCTGCTCCACTCTAAGTCCCTGTATTTTATTTAGAGAAGAACAATTCTGTGTTAAAATTTTGAGAAGGGTGGGTGACCCCATCCCTCAACCTGGGGCCTTGTCTAACCTCTAGATATGGTCTCTACAAGTTCTCTCGCATTGCTGGTTATTTCATCTAATGTCACCCCTGTTGCATCCTGAGAGCTTCTTGCTTTTCTGGTGTCTAGGACTTTCTGTTGGCTAACCCCAGTTCCCCATCCCCCATTGTTATAAACCTCTGTTCAATTTTCTGACTCTCTGTACATCTCCTCTATCTTCTCCCACACCTGTTCCTGCCCCCCTTTTTTCCTCTTCCCCTCCCCTCTTCCTCCCAAGTCCCACCCACCCCCCTCTTCACCCACCCCCATGGTTTTTGTGTTCCCCATTCTTAGCAAGTCTCAGGCATCCACACTTTGGTTCTCCTTCTTCTTGACCTTCATAGGATCTGTAAGTTGTATCATGAGTATTCAGAACTTTTGATCTAATACCTACTTATCAGTGAGTACATACCATGTGTGTTCTTTTGTGACTGGGTTACGTCACTCAGGATAATATTTTCAAATTCCATCCATTTGCCTGCGAATATCATGAAGTCATTGTTTTTAATGGCTGAGTAAATGTACCACATTTTCGGTATTCATTCCTATTTTACAGGACATCTGGGTTGTTTTCAGCTTCTAGATATTATTCCCACACCAACAATGGAGGAGTGTTCCTCTTTCTTCACATCCTCTCCAGCATCAACTGTCACCTGAGTTTTTGATCCTTATTAAAGTTTTTTTCAGGTGAGGCATATTATTTTATTAAAATGAATCATTTTAGATGGTTCACTTCTTCAATACCAGGAAGCTTTTTTTAATTAATTAATTTTTTTTACATTATACATTTTATTCCTCCCCCAGTCCATCCTCCAACTGTTCCACATCTCATACCTCCTTCCCACCTCCTGTCTCCATGAAGATAACCCCACATCCTACTCCATACCCTACCTGACTTCTAAACTCCCTGGGGTCTCCAGTCTCTTGGGGGTTAGGTACAGCATCTCTGATTGAACACTGCTGTATATGTGTTGGGGGCCTCATATCTGCTGGTGTATGCTGCCCATTTGGTGGTTCAGTGTTTAAGAGATCACGGGGTTCCAGATTAATTGAGACTGCTGGTCCTCCTACAGAGTTGCCCTCCTTCTCTGCTTTTTTCAACCTTCCCTAATTCAACCACAGGGGTCAGAAGCTTCTGTCCATTGGTTGGGTGCAAATATCTGCATCTGACTCTTTCAGCTGCTTGTTGGGTTTTCTAGAGTACGGTTCCTTTTTGTGTTCGGTCCATATCCTCAGTAATACTGTCAGGCTTGGAGCCTCCCCTTGAGCTGGATCCCACTTTGGGCCTGTAGCTGGACCTTCTTTTCTTCAGGCTCCTGTCCATTTCCATCCCTGTAGTTTTTTCAGGCAGGAACAATTATGGGCTAGAGTTTTGAGAGTGGGATGGGAACCCCCTCCCTCACTTGATACCCTGTCTTTCGGCTGGTGGTGGGCTCTATAAGTTCCCTCCCCCTAATTGTTGGGTGTTGGTGAGTTTAGCTCAACACCCTGGTTGAGCTGTTTGCACAGGTTTCCTGAGAGCTATTCCTATTATTCTTAGGTTAGATCTTTTCATGGTATCCTAGATTTCCTGGATGTTTTGTGTCAAGAAATTTTTAGCTTCAACATTTTCTTTGACTGATGCATCTTCTACGCTTGAGAGTCTCTCTTTCATCTCCTGTATTCTGTTGGTGATGCTTGCATCTGTTGTTCATGTTCTCTTCCCTAAGTTTTCCATCTCCAGGACTTCCTGTTTGTTTTCTCTTCACTGCTATTTCTACATTCAGATTTTGCACAATTTTATTTATTTATTTCACTTGTGTAAAGGTATTTTCCTGTATTTCTTTAAAGGATTATTTATTTCCTCTTTAAAGGCCTCTATTATCCTTATAAAATTGTATTTAAGGTCATTTTCTTGTATTTTTGTTGTGTTAGGATATCCAGGGTTTGCTGTAGTGGGGTAGCTGTGCACTGGAGATGTCATTTTTCCCTGGCTACTGTTGATTGTGTTCTTTCAAGGGCCTTTAACCATCTGGATGTTTTTAGTCCCAGAATGTCTTTGCTGAAATAGGTATTGGGAGGTAGGTGAACCTCAATGGTCCTAGTGTGACAAGCCTCTGATGGGTATCTATGTGCTGCATGGTTTTGGACCTGCAGATCTCTATGGTTCAGGAGCAGCAGGTCCAATGAAGGTGGGTATAAAGGTGGCAGGAGAATGCATGTCCCCGTGGGATAGCAGGCCACTCAAGGCAGGTCGCCTTGGCACACAGGACTCAAGAGAGCTGGGAAGATGGGTAGGGGAAGGGAAGCTTACCAGTATGGTTCAGGAATCTCTGATTAAAGTTAAGGAAAGGTGGGGGGGGAGAATAGAGATCCCCTTGTATAGTAGGCTGCTCAAGGCAGCTTGAGTTGGCCCAGAACAATAATAGAAGTCTCAAAAGAACAATTATACAATTGAGAATGAGGTTATACTAAAAGGGGAGGAGTCAAAGTATCTGTGTAGATTCTATGGAAGTGTGATGGCTTTCTTGGTTGTCAACTTGACTTCATCTGCAATTAACTAAAACTCAAATGACTAGATACACCTGCGTGAGAGTTTTTCTTAATTAAATCATTTGAAACAGGAATACTCATTTCTAATCTGAATCTCTCAGGCAGGAATGCCAAGGACCAGCCTCAGCTTGGAGAGTGGTTTGGAGGAAGGAGTGTGTGGGAGCAGCAACAAAACAAAAAACAAACAAAAAGCAGCTCAAAATCATCAATAATTATTAAATTGAGGTTCCATGGTTCTGGTTAGCAGGAAAAGAAGCATTGGCTGTTATTAACAAGATGCTAGAACTACTAAATGAAACCTTTGAGTTGCGAGAATACTTGATTCTTGCCCATGGGAGCTGAGAAATTAGTGGTGATTGGGAAGAGACCAGCAACATTGAATTAAAAGTCTTCTCAAAAGTGTCTTCTGAGAGTTACCACCCAGAAGCTGTGTTCCAAATACAGCTAGACTGACAGCTGAACTGGATAGTGTAAAAGTCACACAGATTATGCTGGGTTTGGAGGTATGAAGGAATCATGGAGAGCAGCTGTATCCTGGAACTGCTTTATTGAGACTTAGCTTGGTAAACTGTTATCTCTGGACCAAATATTCTCCAGGGCCTTGGGCAAGAGATCTACAGACGAAGAGGTTTTTGACAGGGTATCTTAGCAGAGCAAGATACCCTTAGCAAGCAAGGGTAGTCTTAGCAGAGTAGGGGAGGCTGCAGGATCTATATACTCAACATGGCATCCAAAGTAACTTCATAATACCAAGAATTCGCTGAAGTATTTCTCAAAACGTGGCCTACTGAGAAGGATAAGGGAATAGTTGATATCCCTTTGGTTAGTGTTGATGAAAGTATTTTTAATGTCTGGGTATTTGTTATATTTCAGTGGATACACTGTTTAGAATTGAATTTTCTTTGTAAGAGAGAAAAGACTAAGTTCTTAAATGCCTTTGTCCTCTTTCAAAAAACTCAGGTTCAGTGCTTAGCACACAGATTCAGCAGCTTGAAGCAAGAGTTTTACTGATAGCCCTTTCCCCATTACTCTCAAGAAGAACCTCTGGGCTGTTACTTGAGTGACAATACACTGAGTAAAAAGAGACTGTCAGAATTTCCAGGCCTACTGGATATTGGTTTGAAATTAAAAATGATTCTAGGAGAGGTCAAAAGTATTAAAGCTTTCCAGGTGAAACATGGGTTGATGGATATCAGGTGATTGATGGAATTGTGGCTAAGTTCTGATACACAGCATGGCCCAAAATTCAAGTTGTGCTTATTTCCACAATCCTAGGATATATAATTAAGATATGTGTCTTAGAGCATGGCAGTGTAGTACCATGGAAGTGTTTGATCTCCCCCTCGTGCAGCCCCTCCCACAGCCAAAGCCCACAGGAGCTGATCTGATGCAACTCACAGCAGGGTCTTTATTCTATTCAAGCTATCTCAGGCCCCGAAGTTTACTGTCTTCACTCAGGACAATTTTGGTGGTGGGAAGCTCAAAATATCTACTGGGGCAAGGCTTTATAGTAAGCAGTAAGCAGGGGGTGGTGAGTGTGCAAGCATCTAATTGGGAAATTACCATGGCCTTTATCATAATTGGCTGGTTCTGGGAGACACATCATAAAATAAATTTCTACTTCTGCAATGGTGGTCAATAGGCAGGGGGTGGGCTTGTAACCTGGGGGTGCAGGTTTGCTGGGGAATAACCTGGAGACACTGATCTTGTTGGGGTATAATCTGGAGACTGAAGCTAAGCTCAGGTTTTGTTGGTGGGGGTTGGGGGGAGACATGGAAACTAATGTCAGGTACAGACCTGCTAGTTTACCTGAATTCAAACTTAGGTCAGGTTCTCTAAAATGGAGTCTGAATTTAAAAGATTTGGCCTCTCAGTATGGTATATGAAAGAAACAGATCTCAAGTCAAAGGTGACTAAAGCCCAGGAGTTGAGGCTACACTACAATTCTAAGTTCTAATAAGAACATAGTCTTATAAAGATTTTATATATTTATAGAACAAAGAAAATTATGAATCAAGACAAATTAAAATGGATTAGTGGACATATCAGAGAGGTGGGTACACTGAGAGAGGGAAAAAGCTGGTTATATCACCAAGATATTATCTGATGATATTCTTAGCTCTTGGATTGGTGGGAGCTAGTATTCTGCTAAATTAATAGCATCTAATCAGTTTTAGTTCTTATTATTAGAAGATGTTAATTGAAATTAATAGCTTCTAGAATAGTTTTCTATTTAGTATCATTAGGTGGAAATTGAGATATAGAGGGTCAAGGAACTATTGTTCCAGAGGCTAAGAAAATGTCATTAGCATCTGATCATACCAAAGTACAGTCTCTCCACAGAAGTGAAATTCCAATCTGTCTCTGCAAACACAAACTCCTTCCAGGAGATTTTTGTTCACAGCCAAACACAGCCTCTATATAGGAATTCTCATTCTCATGAGTAATCCCCACATTTGTCCCCTCACCTATTGTATAAGGGCTATTATGGTAGGAAAAAGACAAATGGAGGCTATTGGAGTTGCCTTAACCATGGAAAATTGTGAACCAAAAACAATTTCACATGCCCAGAGGGATTATAGAAATCAATGCCGGTCTCAAGGGTTAAAAAGGTGCAGAAGTAATTGTTACCCCCCACATCACATTATATATTATTTGGCCTGTATAGAAAACATCTGGAGAATTCATGGTGCAACACTCATTGATAGAGAGAATGACTGCTGACTCATTGAGGAAATTGCTCCAATTGTATTTGATAAACCTGTTGCAATTTCTTTCCTGAGAAGATTAACATATCTCCTGATACCTGTAAGCAGAGAGTGACTTCACTAATGCTATGAAAAAGTACTTGTTCATAAGACCCAAAACAAGCAATTTTTTTTTGTTTGGCAATGTCAGGAGTAAATCTTTACATTTCAACCTCAAAGTATATTAATTCTTGAGCCCTGTATCATAAATTGGTCCAAAGGGCTCCTGATCTGCTGCCTTTTCCTCAAATATCATGCTGGACCACTATGTAGTTGATGCTATTCTACATTGATGACATTATTCGTCTTGGATCAAGTAAGCAAAAAGTAGCAGCAGTAGATGAATGAAAGTACAGTAAATTCTCACTGAAAAAAACTGTGG
The DNA here is from genome assembly GCA_036184795.1 of Tokudaia tokunoshimensis. Lineage (NCBI taxonomy): Eukaryota > Metazoa > Chordata > Mammalia > Rodentia > Muridae > Tokudaia > Tokudaia tokunoshimensis. Next base: position 79,003,105 of record BTHU01000002.1, on the reverse strand, counting down.
CAAATGAACATTATATATCCTGTCTATATAATACTCAAATTATTAAAAATATGGGATCTATATTATTAATATAGAATAAATGAATAAACGCTAGAAAACAGTGTAGAAATACCCTAAAAACTGATACCATAAACATGCATAGGTAGCAACCCTTTAAGAAGTACTTGCATATGTGATATTAAAACATTACATGTTTGAATACCCTTTGTCATAGAGATTTTGTATGATTGATATGTAGTTTATTTCACAGCAGAGTTAGTTAGACTTCAAATTTTGTTGAAAAAATATTGAGACTTATAGTATAGACGTAAAAGTATTTATTTATTTATTTTACACACACTGAGTGTTACAGGAGGTATCCCAGTAATTCATTTCAAACAATATTACAGATCCATAGAAAGAAAAACATCACAGTACTGGCACCAAATCTGATACAAGGAACAATGGAATAGAATACAAGACACAGACACAGAAGGTCAAGTAGCTGCAGCCACTGATTTCTGATAAAGATTCCAAAAAACACAATAGAGAACAGTTTCCACACCAAATAGTGCAAGAAAAATTTATATCCACATGTAAGATGATTAATCCATAGCCCCGTCTCTCACCCTAAACAAAAATTAATTCTAATTGTCCTAAAGACATTAATATAATACCTGACTCTCTAAAAATATTAAAAGAAAAAGTACGGTAAACAATTCAACATATAGATATAGGCAAGGACTTTCTGAAACCAGACTCCAGGCAGTGATGAAATAAGACCAACAGATGAAAACTGGACCTCATGAAATTACACAGCTTCTGCACAGCTAAGTAAACAGTGAATAAATAGAAAAGACAGTCCACAGAATGGGAGAAAGTTCTTGAACAGCTATACATCTGACAGACGATTATATTCTGAAATAAATAAGAACTAAATAAAACCTAACTAAATAAAAAAAAAGTAAGAAATCAAGACTCCAATTAACAAATGGGCCAGTGAAGTACACAAAGAACTCACATAATTCAATAAATACATACATTTGAAAGTACAATCTGAATAGTGATTTTTCTAGTAATACAGATTTCCAACAAATTAGTTAAAACATCTGCAGTATTACTTACCAGGGAAAGGCAAACCAAAACAATATGGAATATCATCTCCCATATATTAAAATAACTTTCACCAAAAGTCTCAACAGATAACAGGGGTTAAGAAGCAGAATAAAAAGGGAATATCTGTTCATTTTGGGTGAAAGGTTAGATTGGTGCAGGCACTGTGTGAAAGGGTGTTTTAGTTACTCACAAAGATTAAAAGTAGAATCATGTAATTCAAACTATCTCAGTTTTATGAATCTAATACAAGACATTAAATTGATCTTCCAAACAAAAAAATTACACCCCAGTTTTTATTTCAGTACTATTCTATAAGAGCCGAGATAGGACCAAATATGTCATTATGTATTATGCATGACAATATTGTATATACATAATGTGAAGTTTATGCCATATAAATTATTACATATAAGTACATTTTCATTGGTAGAAATATAGATAAACCTTGCTATTATCCAGAAGAAAGATGTTAGATACAGAAAGACAGTGTGATATAGATAATTTTTAAATAAGGTTAAATATGTATATCAAAAGAACAAAATGCAGAGTATTCAAAACTGAATTTTAAAAGAATCCAAAGGTCAACTGGATCATTTCAGCCATCCTGCAAATCACTAAGATCTAGACCTACATAAGACACAGTGACAAGCCTAATTGGGGAACCCCAGAGCCTAGCTCACAGCTTGTCAGTTACCTCACTTATTGCTATGCTCAGGAATCAGAATGGTCACAAGATAGAAAAATCAGTCATCATTGATTCCAGCCAACTCTTGATATAAGTACTCTCAATATGAAATCTGCAAATAATCAATTAAAAAATTGTTTTGGAAAAAATTCCAAAGAATTCAGATCATTTCACTCATAAAATAAATGCGAATATTCTCATTGAAATAAGCTGAAAAACAAATCCAAGAATATATCATAAAGATCATCAAACCTGATCAAGTAAGCTTCTTACCTGAAATATGGTGATAATTCAACATACATAAACTGATAATATATTCCACCATATAAACAGACAGAAAGACAAATACCACATGATCATCTCATCATATATAGAAAAGGCCTTTGTAAAAACCTCAAAACCAAAACACTGCATAAGAAAAGTCCTGGAAAGATTAGGTAAACATAGGTCATACCTAAACATAACAAAGGCAACTTATAGCAAGTTCATAGCCAACATCAACTGTAATGGAAACTTATATCAATTCCATTAAAATAAAAAAGAAGACAATGATGGCTACTCTCTCCAAACCTATTGAATATTGTACTTGAAATGCTAGTAGAGCTCTAAGACCACTGAAGGAGACTGTGGACACAACAATAGGAAAGTAATGAAGGTGTCTGTATTGCACATGCTATGACAGTGTGATGGCTATTTCTGGTTTTCAGCTTAACTGCTATCTGCAATTAACTAACTGAAACCCAAATGACTGGGACTCACCTATGTGAGATATTTTCTTAGTTACATCATTTGAAATGGAAAGCTTCATTTTGGATATGAATCTTTGAGGTAGGAAAACCCACTGTAAGTCTGGACTACACCTTCTATTGGCATCTTTATTTAAGGAACATGGAAAGAAAAGGGAAGTTTTCCTTCTCTTTGCCTGCTTGCTCTTGTTCTAGCTTGCAAGTCCATCGTTTAGCTGGCATTAGAGCCCACTTCTTCAGAATCTAGCATATACTGAAGACCAGGTAAGACATCCATCCTCATGAGCTGAATATCTACTGGATTCTTGGACTTTGCTTTGGCAAATAGGCAATGTTGATTTAGCTGGAGCCATTCTGATAAATCTTTCTATGTAGATGTAGATTTGTTATCTAAGTTTCATTCCTCTAGTTATCTAAGTTGCATTCCTGCAGCAAGCCCTGACTGATACAAGTAGTATACTATGTAACTCTAATACAGTGGTTCTCGACCTTCCTAATTCCATCAGCCTTTAATATAGTTCCTCCTGTTGTAGTGACACTCAGCTGTAAAATTATTTTTGTTCCTACATCATAAATCTAATTATTCTACTGTTGTGAATGACAATCTATATATCTAATATTTCTGACGGTCTTATGCAAGTCCCATGAAAGGTTCAGTCAACCCACAGCTTGAGTTCCACTGCTCTAAAACTTCCACCAGAAAACTACATCTGGTAAATACTTTCAGCAAATTTACTGGATACAAAATTATCCTACAAATATTAGTAGATTTCCTAAATAATAAAAATTAGAGTAATAAATCAGGGAGGTGACACCATTAACAATCAATTCTAAAAATATTAAGTATCTTGGGAAAACTCTAACAAAGTAAATGAAAGAATTGTATGTAAAAAACTTTTAAATATTGAAGAAAAAAATGACGATATCAGAGAATGGACAGATTTCCCATTCTGATGGGTCAGGAAGTTTAATATAGTAAAAACCACCATCCTATCAAAAGTAATCTACAAATTCAGTGCAATTCTAAAACTATCCTCACAGAACTTGAAAGAGTAATTCTCAACAAAACCAAGCAACAAACAAAAGACCAGGATACCCAAAATGCTACTGAATAATAAAAGAACTAATGAAGTTATTAATGCCAAAATTGGGAGGAGAAAATGTACCAACCCAACTAATCATGGTCAAATTAATTAAAGCAAGCAATTAAAGTGTTTTCATTCATGTACAACAGGTGCCTCCTCCTAAATTGGAGTTAGAGAGATCAGCATTGGACGTGAGGAAGACAAGGTTTTTTATAGTTCACAGGTAGGGAGTTTCCAAGTGGGATATTTGAAGGAAAGGTTAGGTGGTTTTACAGGAACAGAACATAAGCTTAACAAGTTAGGTGAGTGTCAACATCTAGTGCATTGGAGTCCCTGAGTGATGGTTGCAAAAACACTGGGACACAGGGGATGTAGAGCAAGACAGAAGCAACTGCATGCTTCTAGCCTGTTTATTGAAGCTTTTATAACATAAGGAAAACATTACCTCAGATTACCTCTGACAGAGAAATCTCTAAGATTGCCATTCCCACCAAATGAAGGATAACAACTTCTAGACTAAAACAAAGACAGCTTTACCTTTTCATAACTTCCTTCTTATCTTGAATCTAGCCATCTGTGCTGGAGAACCTTGAGAACTGCTTCCCAAAATACAGGACATAGCAGAACATAGTTTAGGCCAAGTGAGAAAAATATTTTCTTCTCCTGGGCGGTGTTCTAGCCCTTACCTTGAGCCTTTCACCAGCCCTTACTTAACCCTGTATAGATCTCTAATTCTCCACAATTCCTTCTTTGTTTTTAAAGCAAAAACCTCTATATGATGACCATGTGGTTTTGCTGAGGTTCAATGTACAACATATATAATAGTAATAATAGTAATAATAATAATAATAATCAATAAGTTAATTATAATGGCAACTCCAACTCCTCCGAAACTATGCCCAATGCTTTGAATCTATGCTTTATGATCCAAATCTGTTAGTTGATCAGCAAGCAATTTAGCGATCTCCTCAGTTGTGCTATCTTCGAAATGTTTACCAAATGATGTCTGAATATCTTATCTCAGTGAATTGATGATTTCAGCAGCACTATTGTTGTCTTCTAAATAATTTTGAATCAACTGTCAATCATATTGAGATTCATTACAAGTATATTCTGTTATACAATAAGTGATTGAATTCCAGTCACATCTTAAATGTATATACTTTTCTATTGCTAACATTTTTTCTGCCAAGCCATTCTACTGTTTGTTTCAGAACATCAACTTGATGTTGTAAGCGCGTATGTATTTTAGCTTGCTATATCCATAACTCACGGGAATCTTTATGCCATTCTTCAACAAAGTGTTTTGTTTGTAAAGATGTTTTCAAAACAATACCTGAAACTGCTGCTAAAGTTGCTACTGCTATAAGACTCAAATGACTAGCTATAATTACCCCAATCATGTTTGCTTTGTTTTAAAAGGTGATTTAAAATACCAGGACGGGGAAGCGAGAGGTGGATGAATGCAGAACAGAGGGAGGGGAGGGGGCTTATGGGACTTTCGGGGAGGGATGAAACGGGAAAGGGGAAATCATTTGGAATGTAAATAAAAAAACTTAGATAATAAAAAAAAAACTACAGCAACATGATTTAATGGATCTGGAGATCAGTTTCTTCCAAGATTAACAGGCAACCAGATATACAATCTTTGTTGAGTAATCATGATAGAATCAGTAGTATAATTAAATTCAATAGATGCATTAATACAAGAATAGAGCCCACAATTAAAACATTGAATTCCTTTCTCATAGGTAAAATTCCCTATTAAAAATAAGTAAGGCATGGGAATACACGTTGTAAGATTGTCCTTTTTAAATGTAGTAAAATAGTATTGAGAATTAGACTGTGCAGTTCCAGAAAAACTTCCATTAGCAGGACTACTTCCTTCAGAGTGGCAGCAACTTTCCATAGATAAGTCTGAAACTCAATAGGGCTTGTCATAGGAGTGAATCGAAGATCTTCTATTCCTCCATCACCCCATTCTATGAGTCGATTCCCATTCACTTGTTTACTCTCCTCACCATTCATCCTGGTAACATTAGACAAATCACAAGCAGTAATATTCCATTCTGAGCATGTATTTATAAATTGTCCAAAAGGGCCCCAATTTAACCTACAATCTTGAATAATCTTTCCAAAAGTACTTTTCCAATATGTTTTCCAAATAAATGGTTGGTATTTTAGTCTGAAACAAGAAAATTGATTGCAACTAGGATAAACAGAATCTTCCACATCAGTAATATTGCCCCAGGTTTGTTTTATAGACCATGTCATTAATCTCTGTAATCGAATTCTGGATCTGGTAATATTAACTCCTGGTAAAATCCAGTTTGGTATCCCATTTCAAGACATGGTTTTTGTCCTAGGCAAATTGGATCTTTACATCCAGCCTATGAAAAATTGTACAAAACCCCATCATGTTTATTCAAATATGTTAAGTTATTCCTTGGAGGGGATAAAATAACAGAGTAGTATATAAAACAATATCAGCGTCCCTCCAAATAGATGGTTCAAATAAGGTGGATTTGGAATATAAGCCCAATAACTCACACTTGTTTCAGCAGAGAAAACAGTAAGCAAAGCACACAGGGCTAAGAATAAATTTTCTGCAGTAAATTCTTTACCTGTTTGGGTCAGCATTTTTGCCCCTCTGTTGTTAACTGTTTCACATGACCCCAAGTGGGCAAAGAAGGGGTAACAGCAGCACGAATTCTTCTCTGTCTTTTCTGCACATGTAAAGAAGACAAGGCCTCCATCATTGCTGTAACATCCTTTAATTCTTCAGCCATTTCTGTTGGTAGGAACTTTAGAGGTTTAATTGGTTTGTACCTTGTTTAAGGCACTGTTCTGAGTGGATCGTGCTTGGATCCTTCTTCTGGGTGACCAGTATTGTCTCCCATCCTGTAATGAAATAAAACCATAACCCCTACCTAACTACAATAATGTGCCTTCCTACCATTCTGCATCTTTAGCAATTTTTACCCAAACTGGCTTATTGAGCATAAAAGAAGGCTGTCCTATAAAATGTTTATCTGCTCTAATAAGAATATCTCCTTGTGGTAAATTTAGAAAATTAACAATAAATAAAACTTGTGACATAATCACTCTTGGACTACTCTGTAATCTCCATTCAAGTAGTGCAATATCCTTTTTCCTCCTTTTTAACTTTTTAATTTGTTGTTTCAAAGTGTGATGAACTCTTTCCACCATTGCTTGTCCTTGAGGATTATACTCAATCCCTGTAACAAGATCTATATTGTATTGTTGGCAAAAAAAAAATTAAATTATCTTGATGTGTAGGCTAGTCCATTATCAGTCTTTATTCTTGTAGGAAGCCCCATAACTGAACAAACCCTCTAACAGATGTTGTATAACATGAAGAGTGCATTCACCAGGCATAGATGTAGCCCATACAAACTTTGAATAAGTATCAACTGACACACGAACAAATGAGAATTTTCCAAATTCAGATACGTTGGTAGCATCCATTTTCTAAAGATCATTAGGTTGTAGGCCTCTAGAATTTATGCCAGATGGGGCAGCTCCAACATGGAAAGGTTTACATATTGGACAGTTCACTATAATCTTTTTGGCTTGAGCTGAGGGTATTTTACATTTAATATGTAAATGTCCTGCATTGGCATGATTATGTTTATGCTCATCATATGGAGAAGCAAACCCAACTAATTTATCTACCATTTTATTGCAGTAGGATAGATATCCAGACAAACTAGAATGAGATCTAATATGTGTTATATTAATTCTTTCATTTCTGGTTAAAATCAGTCCTTTCCAGGTGTAAAATAACATGTTTAAAGCAGACTTAGCAATAGATATAACAGCATTAGCAATATTTTGTACTACTCCTACAGTATAAGCAGAATCAGAAATATATTTTATCTTGAGAAAAATCTTTTAACACATTTATGAAAGCCCATATTTCATTCTCTTGTACAGAATGGAACTCTGTAGTTTCAACTCAATATTTATCATTAGTCCAGTATGCACTTTTGATCTGTGCTCCATCACTGAAAATTGTTATAGGAGAAAAAAGAGGATCCAAAGAAATTAAAGAATTAATAACCAATTTCTCTTTTCTAAAACAATCCCACAATTTACTATGGGGAAAGTGATACCCAATATCCCCAGGAAAAGATATCATTGCTATTTGAATAGATTCCAACATTTGTATTAAATAATTAACCTTTTCTTTATTCATAGGAAATATAATAGAAGCACAGTCATATCCAGACAAAGTCATGGCTCTTTGCCTTCCTTGTTGGATAATGATAGCCAATTGTTCCCCCCATTTTCAGGTCTCCTTGTTTGACTAATTGTTCCTGTGTAAAGCTCATAATCTGTCTGATATGCAAACCTTCTGTGGCATTGCCCTCATGAAGGGGTCTGGACAACCTAGTATGAGCTTTTAAGTGTCCTAAAAGCAGGAAACAGTACATGCTTCTTAAATTAAGCTGTATTTCTTTAAATAATTGTAAAATTTGAGAATTGGCAATATCTAAAAAAAATACAATTTTAAGCAATTGTAAACCATGAGCTATATATTTTGGTTATCAGTCTACAAATTAGAATCTTGATTATTCAACATTTCAAAAATAGTGGCTTTAGTATGTAATTCAATTATTTGTGAAGCAGGAGGGAAACTCAAGAGAATAAACATGTGATCCAATTATATAGGCTTCTCTCTCATTAGATGAGCTGTTTATAAATACAGTAAATGTATTCTTTATCGGCTGCATGCATAAATTTACAAAAAAGTATGCATAGAAGCAAATTCTAACAACTTGTCTTTTGAATAATGATTATCAAATTTGCCTAAAACAATTTGTCATGCAATAGGTCAAATATCAGTATTCTGCAATAACCAATGTAATTGCTGTTTGTACTAAGGAATACATAGTCCATCAAGTTCTTTTACAAATTATTTTCATGATTTTATTTGTATTAAAATAGCAACAGTCTCATAATAGGGTGTTCAAACTTTACTTGGAATTGAAGAAAGATGAATCCACATTAATGGTCCCTTTTGCCAAAGGACTGCTGTGAAATGGCCAACAATTGACTTTTCTGCAAAGCTCTTTATCCTTCATCAGTTAATTGTCCAGGGGATTAGGATTTGCATTCCCCTTGAGACTATTAAAAAAGTTTTAAGTCCTCCTGTGGCAAGCCTAAGGTGAGGTCTTAACCAATTAACATTTCCTCAAAGCTTTTGAAAATCATTCAAATCAAGTAAATTATCTTTTCTTATTTGAATTTTCTTTGTGCCACAATTTGTTTAGGATATAACTGACCTACTTGTTTCTTTTGTAATATTAGAGCATGCCCATAATTTTGAAAAACAAAACTCAGTTTTAGACAATCTATTCTCTTAAAATCAATATCAAGAGCATTGCTTTCACATACAAAGTCTGACGACCAGTTCATATATATGAATGCATGACAGTGCAGCTTTTAATACATCATTAAAAAGATATTGTTTTAAATTTTATCCTTTATAAGTTTAGTTTCTAGGATAAGAATTACACAAAATATTATCCTTTATAAGTCTAGTTTGTAGGATAAGAATTACATAAAATATTATCACAATTTAAAAGTATCTTTAGAGACTTGTTTGCCTGGGTTGTCTCATGTTACATGTTCTTTAGAATGACTCCAACCCTGAGTTACCAATTTTAAGCTAACTTTCTGTTACTAATGTTACAAATTTTTAATCATACCCAATAACTCATAAGCCAATATTCTATAACCAAGACATGTAGAACATCTTTATACCTTAAAAATCAGTCAGAAACAAAAGTGAAATGGCTACACACATTTACTTATTTAAACCAGACAAAAGTTTCTCATATTTTTTTTAACTGTAATTTCAAGAGAAAAGCACCCTGTCACCCTACTGAACCCAATAAACACAATCACAGAGATATTTCTGGGGAAAAAAAAAACAGCCATCTTTACGATGCTGAAAAGCTGTTGGCCCCTTTAAGAGCAGTTTGTGTAGATAATCAGCCCTTAACAGGACTTCTCCAACTGTGCTTGATTTCTAGACATAGTGTAGGGTAACTTAACAGTTTCTGCTGTGCAAATTGAGACTGTCCTTTAAACGAGTTAAACTAAATCAAAGAATGGACAACCAGCGGATAAACTTTTAACCTCAGGTAGTACTATGTCCAATTTTCTGAGGAACCGCCATACTGATTTCCAGAGCGACTTTACTAGCTTGCAATCCCACCAGCAATATGGAGAAGTGTTCCTCTTTCTCCACATCCTCTCCAGCATCTGCTGTCCCTTGAGCTTTTCATCTTAGCCATTCTGGCTGGTGTGAGGTGGAATCTCAGGGTTGTTTTGATTTGCATTTCCCTAATAAGTAAGGATGCTGAACATTTTTTTAGGTGCTTCAGAGCCCTTTCAGTTTCCTCAGTTAAGCGAGAGGGGGTTGAATGGAGAAAAGAGGGAGGGAAGGGGGCTTATGGGACTTTCGGGGAGGGAGGAAACGGGAAAGGGGAAATGATTTGGAATGTAAATTAAAAAAATAAAATAAAATAAATTAAAAAAAAAGAATTCCCTGTTTAGTTTTGTACCCCATTTTTAATAGGGTTATTTGACACTCTGGAGTCTAACTTCTTGAGTTCTTTGTAGACATTGGATATTAGCCCTCTATTGGATGTAGGATTGGTAAAGATCTTTTCCCAATCTGTTGGTTGCCGTTTTGTCCTATTGACAGTGTCCTCACCATTTTTTTAACATGAAACACAGAACAACAATCATTCAAACAACAAACCAAAAACAAACATAAATTGATAGACATATGGACAGTTTGGTGCACCAAAGACAGACAATAGACAGAGAGGAAAGAGAACTTGATGTTCCAAAGAGACCCAGACATCCTAACCAGAACTGAGGATACCTCTAGTAGGAGCCAGAGAGGAAACAGGATGTCTCCCAATTTCCTCTTGTCCCCAGGAGAACTCTCAAATAGCTTATAAACATTTTCCTTTTCTTGATAAAATGTCCCAAACACTGTCCCGAACACAGAATGGAACAACTACTTTTCTGAAACCCATTCTCTCTCTCTCCCTCCCTCCCTCTCCCTCTTCCTCTCCCCCTACCCCTCTCTCTCATGTTCAAGATCTAACTCTTCATCTCCTCCTTTCTTCTTCTTCTTCTTCTTCTTCTTCTTCTTCTTCTTCTTCTTCTTCTTCTTCTTCTTCTTCTTCTTCTTCTTCTTCTTCTTTTTCTTCTCCTCCTCCTCCTTTTTTTTTTTGCCTTTTTGTCCTACTGACCGTGTCCTTTGCCTTACAGAAGCTTTGCAGCTTCATGAGGTCCCACTTGTTGATTCTTGTTCTTAGGGAGTAAGCCCTTGGTGTTCTGTTCAGGAACTTTCCCCCATGCCCATATGTTCAAGTTTCTTCCCCACTTTCTCTTCTATAAGTTTCAGTGTGTCTGATTATGTGTAGGTCCTTGATTCACTTGGACTTGAGCTTTGTACAAGAAGATAAAATGGGTCGATTTGCATTTATCTGCACGCTGACCACCAGTTTATCCAGCACCAATTGTTCAAAATGCTGTCTTTTTTCCACTGGATGTTTTTAGCTCCTTTGTCAAAGATCAAGTGACCATACATGTGTGGGTTCATATCTGGGTCTTCAATTCTATTCCATTGATCTTCCTGCCTGTCACCATACCAATACCAAATAGCTTTTTTTTTATCACTATTGCTCTGTAGTAGAGCTTGAGGTTAGGGATGGTGATTCTCCCAGGAGATCTTTTGTTGTGGAGAATAGTTTTTGCTATCCTGGGTTTCTTGTTATTCCAGGTGAATTTGAGAATTGCTCTTTCTAGATCTATGAAGAATGGATTTGGGATTTTGATGGGAATTGCATTGAATCTGTAGATTGCTTTCGGTAAGACGGCCATTTTTGCTATATTGATCCTGCCAATCCATGAACATGGGAGATATTTCCATCTTCTGAGAGCTTCTTTGATTTCATTCTTTAGAGGCTTGAAGTTTTTGTCATAGAAATCTTTTACTTGTTTTGTTAGGGTCATACCAAGGTATGAAATATTATTTGGGACTATTGTAAAGGGTGTCATTTCCCTAATTTCTACCTCAGCTTGTTTATCCTTTGAGTAGGGAAGGCTACTGGTTTGCTTGAGTTAATTTTATATCAAGCCACTTTCCTGAAGTTGTTTATCAGCTTTAAGAATTCTCTAGTGGATGTTTTGGGGGTTGCTTAAGTATACAATCATATCATCTGCAAACAGTGATATTTTGACTTCTTCTTTTCCAATTTGTATACCTTTTACCTTTTTTTTGTTGTCTGATTGCTCTGGCTAGAACTTCAAGTACTATATTGAATAGATAGGGAGAGAGTGGGCAGCCTTGTCTGGTCCCCGATTTTAGTGGGATTGCTTCAAGTTTCTCTCCATTTAGTTTGATGTTAACTACTGGTTTGAAGTATATTGCTTTCACTATGTTTAGGTATGGGCCTTGGATTCCCACTCTCTCCAAGACTTTTACCATAAAGGAAAGCTGGATTTTGTCAGAAGCTTTTTCCACATCTAATGAAATGTCCATGTGTTTTTTTTTCCTTGAGTTTGTTTATATAGTGAATTATGTTGATGGATTTCTGTGTATTGAACCATCCCTGCATCCCTGGGATGTAGCCAACCTGATCATGGTGAATTATAGTTTTGATGCATTCTTGAATTCTCTTGGCCAGAATTTTGTTGAGTATTTTTGCATCGATTTTCATGAGGGAGATTGGCCTGAAGTTCTGCTTTCTTGTTTGGTCTTTGTTTGGTTTAGGTATAAGTGTTATTGTGGCTTCATAAAATGAGTTGGGTAGTGTTCCTTGAGTTTCTATTTTGTGGAATAGTTTGAAGAGTATCAGTATTAGGTCTTCTTTGAAGTTCTGATAGAATTCCCTGCTAAATCCATCTGGCTCTGGGCTCTTTTTTGATGGGAGACTATTAACGACTGCTTCTATGTCCCTAGGACTTATGGGACTATTTAGATGGTTTATCTGATCCTGTTTTAACGTTGGCACCTGGTATGTATAAAGAAAGTTGTCTATTTCATCCTGATTTTCAAACTTTGTTGAGTATACGTTCTTGTAGAAGGATCTAATGATTTTCTGAATTTCCACAGTTTCTGTTATTATGCCTCCTTTTTCATTAATGATTTTATTAATTTGGGTGGTGCTTATTTGCCCTCTGGTTAGTTTGGCTAAGGGTTTATCTATCCTGTTGATTTTCTCAAAGAACCAGCTCCTGGTTTTGTTGATTTTTTTATAATTATTTTTGTTTCTATTTTGTTGATTTCGGCCCTGAGTTTGATTATTTCCTGCCGCCTACGCCTCTTGGATGTAATTGCTTCTTTTTGTTCTAGAGCTTTCAAGTGCTCTGTCAAGCTGTTAGTGTAGGCTCTCTCCATTTTCTTTTTAGAGGCACTCAGAGCTATAAGTTTTCCTCTTAGAACTGCTTTTATTTTGTTCCATAAGTTTTGGTATGATGTGTCTTCATTTTCATTGAATTCTAAAAGTATTTAATTTCTTTCTTTATTTCTTCTTTGACAAAGCTGTCATTGAGAAGAGCATTGTTCAAAGTCCACATGTATGTGTTTTCCATTGTTATTGTTTGCACTTAAGATTATCCTTAGTCCATCGTGATCTGATAATTTCCATGGAATAATTTCAATATTTCTGTATCTGTTGAGGCCTGTTTTGTGACCAATTACATGGTCAATTTTGGAGAGGTTCCATGAGGTGCCTAGAAGAATATATATTCTTTTGCTTTAGGGTGGAATGTTCTATAAATATCTGTTAGATTCATTTGACCCATAACTTCAGTTAGTGTCACTGTGTCTCTGTTTAGTTTCTGTTTCCATGATTTGTCCATTGTTGAGAGTGGGGTGTTTAAGTTTTCCACTATTATTGTGTGGGTGCAATGTGTGCTTTGAACTTTAGTAAAGTTTCTTTTATGAATGTGGGTACCCTTGCGTTGAGAGTATAGATGTTCAGAATTGAGAGCTCATCTTTGTAGACTTCTCCTTTGACCAGAATGAAGTGACCCTCCTTATCTTTTTTGATAACTTTTGATTGAAAGTCAATTTTATCTGATATAAGAATGGCTACTCCATCTTGTTTCTTGGGACCATTTGCTTGGAAATTTGTTTTCCAACCTTTCACTCTGAAGTAGTGACTGCCTTTGTTACTTAGGTGGGTTTCTTGTAAGCAGCAAAATGTTGGGTCCTGCTTACATAACCAGTCTGTTAGTCTATATCTTTTTATTGAGGAATTGAAACCTTTGATGTTAAGAAATATTAAGGAAAAGTGATCGTTGCTTACTGTTGTTTTCTTTGTTAAAGGTGAATTTCTGTTTGTGTAGTTATCTTCTATTGGGTTTGTTGAAAGATTACTTTACTGCTTTTTCTATGGTGTGGTTTCCCGAGTTGTGTTGGTATTTTCCACCCATTATCCTGATTAGTAGAGCTGGATTAGTGCAAAGATATTATGTAAATTTGCTTTTGTCATGGAACGTCTTGATTTCTCTGTCTATGGTAATTGAAAGTTTTGCTGGGTATAACAGTCTGGGCTGACATTTATATTCTCTTAGGATCTGTATGACATCTGCCCAAGGTCTTCTAGCTTTCATAGTTTCTGGTAAGAAGTCTGGTGTAATTCGGATAGGTCTACTTTATATGTTACTTGACCTTTTTCCCTTACTGCTTTTAATATTCTTTCTTTGTTTAGTCCATTTGGTGTTTTGATTATTATGTGACGAGAGGAATTTCTGCTCTGGTCCAGTCTGTTTGGAATTCTATAGGCTTCTAGTATGTTCACGGGCATCTCTTTCTTTAGGTTAGGGAAATTTTCTTCCATAATTTTGTTGAAGATATTTACTGGCCCTTTAAGATGTAAATCCTTGTTCTCTTCTATACCTATAATCCTAAGGTTGGGTCTTCTCATTGTGTTCTGGATTTCCTGGATATTTTTGGGGGGGGGTTACCAGCTTTTTGCATTTTGTATTTTCTTTGATTGTTGAGTCAATGTTTTCTATGGAATCTTCAGCATCTGAGATTCTTTCTTCTATTCTATTCTATTCTATTCTATTCTATTCTATTCTATTCTATTCTAGTCTAGTCTAGTCTAGTCTAGTCTAGTCTATTCTATTCTATTGTTGATGCTTGCATCCATGACTCTTGAATTCTTTCCAAGGTTTTCTATCTCCAGAGGTGTCTCACTTTGTGATTTCTTTATAGTTTCTACTTCCATTTTTAGATCTTGGATAGTTTTGTTCAGTTCCTTCAATTGTTTGTTTGTGTTTTCCTGAAATTCTTTAAGGGATTTTTGTGTCTCCTCTTTAACGGCTTCTACCTGTTGACCCATATTCTCCTGCTTTTCTTTAAGGGATTTTTGTGATTCTCTTTTAAGGGCTTCCATCCGTTTACCCATGTTCTCATTTACTTCTTTAAGGGAGTTATTTATGTCCTTCTTGAATTCCTCTAACAGCATCATGAGATGTGATTTTAAATCCAGCTCTTGCTTTTCTGATGTGATAGAGTATCCTGGATTTGCTGTTGTGGGAGAACTGTGTTCTGATGGTGCCATGTTGCCTTGGTTTCTGTTGTAAATGATCTAGCATTTGCCTTTGGCCATCTAGTTTTCTCCAGTGTTAGCTGGTGTTGCTGTCTTTGACTGTGATTTCTCTGTCCCTCAGGCCTGTGTATCTGTACTCCTGGGATTCCCTTTCTCTCAAATGTCCTGAATACAGCTGGTTTTCGAGGAAGTATCAGGAAACGGGGTCTTCCCTGTGGTAAACTTGGCAAGGGTTGAATGTCCTGGCACAGGCCGAATGCCCTGCGGCAGCTGGATCTTTAATGACCCCTGCTGTTGGTTCTCAAATGCCTTGCTGATGCTGGATCTCTAAAAAGCACTGGGAAATGGGGTCTTCCCCCATGGCAGACCTAGCACAGGTCTACCACGTCGGAATGAACAGGATGGGCAGCAAAGGAGCCCGGCCCTCACAGTTATAATGTCAAGCCATTCCATTAAGTAATTCTTTAACATAATGAGATTGAAGACAATAAAGTGTGACTTCCTTTTTTAACTGGCCAATGTCATCAACGGGCATTCCCTCATAATAAGCCGGTTGATCTGCTCCTGGTACAGCAGCTGACTTAATAACAGAAAAAGAAAAACCAGGAAGCTCATCATCATCATCATCATCATCATCTGTATCAGTAGATAACATATCATCCTCATGAAAAGCAGCTGTAAAAACTGCATCTGAGAGTGGAGCCTAAGGAGAAGTTTTTGCTTTTGTTTTCTCTAATTGTGGCGCAGTTATCTTTAACCTAGAAAATTCCTTTTGTAATTGGTCAATCTTTCCGGATAATTGCTTTAACGAATCCGACACATCTTGTAAAGGTCTAGAGATTGTTTCTGATTTTAATAAAGCATTTTTATCTTTATTAATTTTATCTTTTATGTCCTCATTTAAATCTAATTCTCCTACGGATGGTGTTACCTCCTTTTATAAATTTGTAACCACCGGATCCTCATTCATTGCTTTAAAAATTGCAAAAATGGATCGATTTGCATTCTTCTGCATGCTGACCTCCAGTTGAATCAGCACCATTTGATGAAAAGGTTATCTTTTTTCCACTGGATGGTTTTAGCTCCTTTGTCAAAGATCAAGTGACCATAGGAATGTGAGTTCATTTCTGGGTCTTCAATTCTATTCCATTGATCTACATGACTGTCACTGTACCAATACCATGAACACTATTTTTAGCACTATTTCTCTGTACTACTGCTTGAGGTCCTGGATACTGATTCCCCCAGAAGTTCTTTTACTGTTGAGAATAGTTTTAGCTATCCTGGGTTTTCTGTTATTCCAGATGAATTTGAGAATTGCTCTTTCTAACTCTATGAAGAATTGAGTTGGGATTTTGATGGGGATTGCATTGAATCTGTAGATTGCTTTTGACAAGATGGCCATTTTTACTGTATTAATCCTGCCTATCCATGAGCATGGAAGATTTTTCCATCTTCTGAGGTCTACTTCAATTTCCTTCTTCAGAGACTTGAAGTTCTTGTCATACAGATATTGCACTTGTTTGGTTAGTGTCCCACCAAGATACTTTATATTATTTTTGGCTATTGTGAAGGGTGTCATTTCCCTAATTTCTTTCTCAGCCTGCTTATCCTTTGAGTAGATGGAGGCTACTGATTTGCTGGAGTTGATTTTATATCCAGCCACTTTGCTGAAGTTGTTTATCAGCTGTAGGAGTTCTCTGGTGGAGGTTTTTTGGGTCACTTAAGCATACTATCATATCATCTGCAAATAGTGATAGTTTGACTTCTTCCTTTCCAATTTGTATACCTTTGAACTTCTTTTGTTGTCTAATGCTCTAGCTAGAACTTCAAGTACTATATTGAAAAGATATGGTGAAAGAGGGCAGCCTTGTCTAGTTCCTGATTTTAGTGGGATTACTGGAAATCAGTCTGGAGGTTCCTCAGAAAACTCGGCATGACACTCCAGGAGGACCCTGTTATACCACTCCTGGGCATATGCCCAATAAGGACACATGCTCCACTATGTTCATAGCAGCCTTATTTATAGTAGCCAGAAGCTGGAAAGAACCCAGATATCCATCAATGGAGGAATTGATACAGAAAATGTGGTATATTTACACAATGTAATACTACTCCGCAATTAAAAACAATGAATTCATCAAATTCTTAGGCAAATGGTCAGAACTGGAAAATATCATCCTTAGTGAGGTAACCCAATCACTGAAGAACACACATGGTATGCAGTCACTGATAAGTGGATATTAACCCAGAAGCTCGGACTACCCAAGACACAATTCACATATCAGTTGATTCCCAAGAAGGAAGCAGAGGCCCCTGGTCCTGGAAAGACTGGATGGAGCAGTAGGGGAATACCAGGACAGAGAAGCGGGAAGGAGTTGACTGGGGAACAGGGGGAGGGAAGAGGGCTTATGGAACTTTCAGGGAGCAGGGGGGGGAAGCGGGAAAGGGGAAATCACTTGGAATATAAATAAAGAATATAGGAAATAAAAAAATGCAAAATGATCAGAATCTAATTGGAATCTTTTATCCCTCAAGCACCACCTTTTCCATTTCATTCGTACCCTGGTCCAAACTTCTGAATCTATAGATCCTTTATCCAGAAACCAAGGATTATATTCTCTACTTGTTTCCATACACATTTCTTAATCCTCATTCATTATGTGTATCCCATGAACTTTTAAAAGATTAAGCATAGCAATATATAGAGAAGATTTATTTTGTCCCATTTCCCTGTAATAAAGATTATTGCTTACCTTAGACCCTCCTGACTGCTTCACTTCAGGGACCCTGTTTGGGCACCAATTGTCAATGTCTAGTGCATTGAAATCCCTGAGTGATGGTTGCAGAAACACTGGGACACAGGGGATGAAAAGCAAGGCAGAAGCAACTGCATGCTTCTAGCCTGTTTACTGAAGCTTTTATAACATAAGGAAAGCATTACCTCAAATTACTCTGACAAACTCCAAGACTGTCATTTCCACCAAATGAAGAATCACAACTCCTAGACTAAAACAAAGACAGTTTTAACTAACATTTTCATAACTTCCTTCTTATCTTGAATTTAACCATCTGTGCTAGAGAACCTTGAGAGCCGCTTCCCAAAACATAGGACATAGCAGGACATTGTTTAGACCAAGTCAGAAAAACATTTTCTTCTCCTAGGCAGAATTCCAGCTCTTTACCTTGAGCCTTTCACCTTAACCCTGTATAGGAGCTACATCTCTAATTCTCCACAGGTTAGCCTGGGCAAAACAAAGACAGTTGCAAGTGGGAATAACAAGGGAAACATAGGTGGTTATATAACCTTTGAAACAAAGGTAGGGTTTCAAGACAAACAACTTTTTGAAATGAAGACATGATTGTCATTCCTGAAACAGGATGTAAAGAACCAATTGAACTCATATTTTTGGTTGTGAGCCTAGCCTTCAAAGGCAGAACCATCTCTACAGCCTGGACCCCTAGGTGCTCCTAGAGTCTGAGTCACCAAAAGAAGAGAATAAGTGGGTTGGCCCACAGCACATATGTAGAAGAGGACTGCCTTGTCTGGTCTCAGTGGGAGGATGAGCCTAATCATATGCCCCAGGATGGGTGAGAATACTTGGTGGGGGGCTATGCTCTCAGAGGCAATGTGAAGGAAGCATGGAGGGGAAGAATTCTGTGAGGGGGAGCAGGAGGGAACTACAATTGGGGATGTAAATAAATAAAATATTTAATTAATAAAAAAGGTACATTTGAACTTATAATTGTGAAATATAGGCCCATCTTTGAAAATAGGTTTAATCATAAACCTATTTTATGAATTCTTTATGAATTCTTTCATATAGAAGAAAGCAAATGATCCATACTTATCACACTACACAAAGCTCAACTCCAAATGGATTAAAGATAACAGCATAAGACCAGATACAATGAACACTGACAGATGAGAAAGTTTGGAATAGTTTTGAACTAGTGTTCACATGAAAAAACTTTCAGAACAGAACACTAATTACACAGGCACCAAGAACAATTAATAAATAGGAACCCAGGAACTGAACATCTTCTGCATGGCAAAAGATACCATCATTCAGACTAATCAGAAAGGTACATATTGGGAAAAGTGTTTTCCAGTTACACATTCCTTAGAGGGCTTTTCTTGGAATTTCTATAGCTGTGACAAAACACAAAGCAAGTCAGAGAGGAAAGGGTTTATTCAGCTTATACTTCCACTCTTTTGTTCATCAACACTGAAAGTCAGAAAAGAAACAAGCAGGGCAGAATCCTGGAGGCAGGAACTTATGAGAAGGAATGGAAGGGTGCTGTTTACTGGCTTGCTTCCCCTGGCTTACTTCCCCTGACTTGCTCAGCCTGCTTTCTTATAGAGCCCAGGACCATCAGTCCTAGGATGGTAACACCCACTATGGACTTGTCCCTTCTACACTTAATCACTACTTGAGAAAATGCCTTAATCACAAGGATGGGCCTCAGAGAGGTAAATACTCAACTAAGTTTCCTTCTTCTCTGATGACCTAGACCTTGCTTCTCTAGTTGACAGAAAAGCAGGCGGTACCAGTACACTACAAAATGTGTCCTCAACATCTTTTTTTATTAGATATTTTCTATATTTACACTTCAAATATTATCCCCTTTCCTGATTCCCCACTCCCGGAATCCCCCTACCCCATCCCCCCTCCCGCTGCTTCTATGAGGGTGTTCCCCCTACCCACCCACCCACTCCCACCTCCCTGCCCTGACATTCCCCTACACTGGGGCATTGAGCATTCACAGAGCCAAGGACTCTCCTCCCATTGATGCCCGACAAGGCCATCCTTTGTTACATATGCAACTGAAGCCATGAGTCTCTCCATGTGTACTCTTTGGTTGGTGCTTTAGTCCCTGGGAGATCTGTGGGGTCTGGTTTGTTGATATTGTTGTTCTTCTTATGGGGTTTCAAACCCCTTCAGTTCCTTCAGTCTTTTCTCTAACTCCTCCATTGATGACCACGTGCTAAGTCCAATAGTTGGGTGTGAGCATCTGCCTTTGTATTTGTCAGGCTCTGGCAGAGCCTCTTAATGTCAAGAAAACAAACACACAATTTAAAAATGACATACATATCTAAACATAGAATTCTAAAAAGAGGAAACTCAAATGGCTTAAACACTTAAAGAACTGTTCAATATCATGTGACATAGTAATATTGCAAACTATTTAAGATTTAGTCTTATACCATGCAAAATGACCAAAATGAATAATACAATTGATATTTTTATGCTGGCAAGGATGTGGAGTAAGGAGAATACTTATGCATTGTTTTGGGGAGTACAAACTTGTACATTCACAATGGAAACAAGAATGGTGGTTCCACAGGAAGTTGAAAAATAGATCTACTTCAAGACATAGCTAAACCACTACTGGACATATAACTAGAGGACCAACATAAAATATTTTTTTCACTATTAATGAAAATCTAACTCAATGTTATACCAGTACTAATGCATAAAGGTTCAACTTAGAAAACTCGAGACATTAAAACTAAATTTATTTTAATTGAAATACACAAATACCTGCTTAAAATTACCCAGTTTTCAGTTTTGTAAGAATACCTTTATATAGAGTTAATAAATGAGGAGAGAATTTCAGATACTTTCAAAACACCTATATAACATCTACTTTATTAGAAATCATTGAAATGGAATACAAATATATTTAATTTTTTAAAACATATAAAGTTAACAATGCCTTATGTTTCCTAGGCCATTAGTTGAAACTTTCTTAGAATTCCTAAGTATATACATACTTATCAGAAAGGAAAATTACTGATAAATACTAAATTAGTTAATATTAGTTGGATATTCCTTGCTTAAGTTTTATATAGACACATATAGCCAGTTAACTTGAGAAAATGAGAAAATATAACTATATATATATATATACATATATATATATATACAATTGAACTGTAACTGAATAATATGCATGTACTCCTGCAAAACAACAAGTGTCTGGTATTTATTTTTTACCCTCTAAGGTATTTCATGTGTTTTGTTACAGGAATGGAAAACTAACACAGTTGGCATTACTTGGTGAAATCATGCTCTTAGAATTTAAAGTACATACACAGGAAACTCCTATCTCAGATATGTTCCTAAAAATATTGCATCTGGGGCTATTTTTTACATATATATCAGTGTACAACCACTCTAAAAACTGATGGAATTCATGATTCTTTCAATTAATATAGAGATATTAAGATAACACTACATGGGAAGTCTTGATCAAATTCTTCCCCTCTGTGCACAGGAAACTCCGTGGAAAGGTAATAGAAAGACTAGAAGAGCCTACATGGATGGAGGACTCCAAGGAATCAAGGCATTCTAAACACAGCCCAGTGGACACACACTCAGAGATTGTAGCAACATGTACATAACTGTACCTGATGGGGTCCTAGAGCAGAAGTGGATATGTGCCAGTTTCCAGAGCTGGAGAATTAGAAACAGGAGAAGATCAGGGACAACCATCTTGGGACAGAGAGAGATACTATCAAGACAGTACATGAATGGCATATGAAGATCAAAAGCCAAGGTTGTCTCCTGGCTTCCATGTGCACACATACACACATCCTTCTGTACACATACATACATGCATACAGATACACAAAAACATATTGTACAACATGTGTTTGATAAACAACTTTTATTTACCAATAATATTGTAGTGAGTTGAAATTAAGTACAAATAAAGAGGCACATATATTATTTTTATATAAGACACATTAAGTCACTGTGGTAAAAAATGCTAACTTTAAATTCATACTATTTTATGGATCCTAAGAATTTATAATTAGGAAACAGAGTTAAAGCTACAATAAAATATATAAACTACTCTTGATGAATGAGTGTAGATTAAAATCTTTTCAAGAGAAAGCTTAAAGAGTCACTATCAGCAAGGATCTACTTTTAGTAAACTCTGCAGTAAGAGAATATTCATTTTACAAAGTAAAAAGGAGAAAAAGAATTCATGTGGAAATAACTAATTGTATGCAATTAATTTAAGAACTCTACGGTACTTGGCAAGAGAAACAAAAAAGAATGTATATTTGTAATTCAACAAATTTTATTAAAATAATATAAAAAATCTTGCTTATCTACTTGAATCATTAAAGTTTTAAAATTACATTTTAGAAAAAAATTATAACTGGGGCTACTCAGGATGATTCTTTTTTTAACCAGCTCTATGTCCAGTTCAAGGGCATCCCATGACATCTTCTCACCTCTGTAGGCACCAAGAATGCACACATGCATACATGCTGGCATGGGGCATTCACAAGTATAAATTAAAAATAAATTAATAAATTATTATAAAGAAAAGAAAATAATCTTTTTTAAAAAAATCCCTGGTGGTTCTTTGACTTTAGATTTTTCAACATAATTATTATTCTGTTATCAGAACTGATTTGTACCAAAGGGGTAATTGTGGGATAGGCATACATCATAAACTTCTGAAAAGTCAGGATGACTGGGTCATACACCCATAACATGTCTGAGGTGAATGAAATGATGAAGTCCATCCAGTACATTATGATGAATAAAGACACCAGCAGCAAGATGGTCCTGGTGGCCCTTTTCTCTGGGGACTCTCTCAGGTGACTGATGCTATAAAGATACTTGCACTGCCTTTGATACCTAAACATGGTAATCACCATGTATACACTTGTGGTCAGCATGACTCCTACAAGAAACACATCTCTGGAGGTTGATATTGTAAAAATCAGTCCCCTGATGATGTAGTTCATGGGTAAGAGTGAGCAGGATTTAGTGACCTGCATCTGGTTGGTCTCACTCATATTGGTTAAACCACCAACATAAAAGATCCGGTTAGTACTGAAGGACAAATTGAAAGACCAAATACATAAGAAAACATAGACCATGTATTTTTTTAATTTTTGTTTAAATTTTGCCAACAAAGCAGTATTTGGACTGATAGTGACAGCCTGGAACACAGTCAGTAGGCAAGTGATACAGATAGAGAGTCCTCTCATCACCCTGCTAATATAAAAAATTGTCTTGCATTTGAAGTCATTCTCAATGTTTAGTAACTCAAATAAGTCTGTAAGCAAAATATCCCCTCCAGTGAGGACCATTATTATGTGAATGAAAGAAAGTTGGCAGGAGATCAGGTCTGTGGGCTTAGGTCTGTGACTTAGGATTATGAAAGTATAGAAAAGAAGAAGAAACATATTTGCTAGGACTCCAAGTCCAGCTTGGAAATAAAGAACATTCTTGATTGAGGACATAAGTGGAGAATGTATTATTCATCTTAACAGCATAGTGGAAGTTTATTTCATATATCTGAAAAAAATAAGAGCGTGTACATCAAGCCTATGATACACTGGAAAATATGTCTATATCATCATCCTATTTTCCACATTAGTTGTTGATTAGGCTATCTCTTTACATTTGATGATCTAGACTGTGCATCATAGCCTACACTTCTGTATGCCTTCCATGTATTTCTTGTATATATTGAATGTTATAGATAATAAATGTATTCATGCATATTTATATAGAATTTACATTTTGTGAGCCTGTAAGTCTCATGTAGGAGAAATCCAATCTTATTTATTTAAAATGTCTTGTTTTATACTTAATATCTAAAACAGTAGGTTGAAGCAAAGAATATTCACATTTGTACAACTGAATATAACTTATGTTGATCTGGAAAATAGTCAAAAGAGGTATACAAAAATTGATTCAATTCCATATTTCATAATTTTTACTGTGTTCTATTTTTGCAACTATCTATGTTTTGACTCATAATTCTAATGAAATCATGATAATTCATAATAATCCCACTATTTTAATTAGCAAAATACCTTTTTTCAATTCATGTATTTTTATGTTCCCTTTTCTGTGCAATCCAGACTATAAATTAAAGACATAGGTACAGTTGGAGACCACTAGTGGACTTTCCACACCCTATACCCATTATTGCGGTTATAAAGACATTTTAGGTTTAGTTCCCATCCCCTCACCTTTTGTGAGATTTAAAGTTTAAATCTCTAACTCACAGCTATAAAGACAACTACTGTTTTTCTTTTCTTCTCTAGAAGGCATTGTAAACTGTTAATAGAAAGATTAGTTATGGCTTTTCAGCCATCTATGTTGATATTTTACAAACCTCTTTCTTCTGTATTTATGTCTCTCCACTCTCAAAGAAGCCCCAGCTTTTCTTATTTTCCTGAAAAGATACTTGTACCCTAAAATTCTGTATCTATCACTCCCATGTGCAACTGTATCCTGGCAATGGTTCCATTTTCTTTTCCTGATTTCTGAACTTAATACATGCTACATAATCACATCTAAAAATGTAGAGCAGGAGCTTCCAACAAGAGGAAATATGTGACATTAAGATGCAGCCTTATTTATAATAGCCCGAAGCTGGAAAGAACCCAGATGTCCCTCAACGGAGGAATGGATTCAGAAGATGTGGTATATTTACACAATGGAATACTACTCTGCAATTAAAAACAATGAATTCACGAAATTCCTAGGCAAATGGTCAGAACTTGAAAATATCATCCTTAGTGAGGTAACCCAATCACAAAAGATCACACATGGTATGAAGTCACTGATAAGGGGATATTGACCCAGAATCTCAGAATACCCTAGACACAATCAGCATATCAATAGATTTCTAAAAAGATGGAAGGAGAGACCCCTGGTCCTGGAAAGACTGGATGTAGGGGAACGCCAGGACAGTAATGAGAGGGGGTTGAACAGAGAAAAGAGGGAGGGAAGGGGGCTTATGGGACTTTCGGGGAGGGAGGAAACGGGAAAGGGGAAGTGATTTGGAATGTAAATTAAAAAAATAAAATAAAATTAAATTAAAAAAAAAGACAATCACTATTTTCCATATATTATGACAAACATGGGCTTGCTGAAAATGATCATATAATGATGCTGTTTTGGAATTTCTATTTTGAAAGAGATTCCTTCCTGCAGTGAAAAATAAGGTCCCCAGTATTATCATATTCCATCAGCATCCACACAATTTTTACAGTTTCAATCAACATTCTTAACTTTGCTGCCCATGTTAGTCATTTGGCTTGATTTCTAGAATCAGTTTACAATGGAATTAATTTAATTCAGTACTTTAAAATCAGCTTATGTTACAGAAATAGAAAATAACTACATTGACCCTGATTTTGTGAGAAAAGTGTGCCTAATTATATTTCCAAGTTCACTAGGATATTCTACATGTATAGGTGTATGCATGCATGCATGCACATATAGAAATAATGCAGAAGTTAGTGTCTGAGACTATCCAACAAGATTTTAATGAATATAACACCATAAATCATGCATTTTACATTTATATGATTTTTGATCCTAAAAAGATTAATCTTGTAATGGATTCACCCCAATTGCCAGAGCCACACATTTGATTCTCTCATTGACATACCTTTGCATAGCTGCACTGTGATTTTCTGTTTATAAAAGTTCCAGAGTATGGTTTGGAGGTATAGCTCACTGATGCAGAACACTCTTTACTTTTGGAAAGACCTGGGTTTGATATCCAGCAATGACAAGGTGCCTCATGACCATTTGTGACTCTGATTCAAGAGAATACATTGCCCTCTCTGACAAAGCATGCAAGTGGTGCACAGGAAATATATGTATCTAAAATATGTGTGTGTATATATATATAATAAAATAAATAAATGAAGCCCCAGGATAATATTTACTTCAAGCCTTGGTCTTTAAACTGTAAGAACTCTTTCAAAATTATAATTTTAAAATACAATTGTAAAACTATGTACATATATTAATTTGCTATTAATTAGACTTCAATTATTAATATAAACAGAGATGTTATAAGTAATTTAAATATGATCATATTATAAAGCAAAAACAGTAATATAAAGTGATTTTTCTTATCCAAAGATATGCACTTCAACCTTTTTACTTTATATTCATCACATTGTAAATGTTTATCACATACAGAAAATGATGCATTCTTATTTATAAACTGGCATATTTATGCAATATTTAGTTGTAAGTACTAAAACCCAGAGTATACTATAAACATTTTTTATTATTTTCTAAGTTTTTTTATTTACATTCCAAATGATTTCCCCTTTCCCGTTTCCTCCCTCCCCGAAAGTCCCATAAGCCCCTTTCCCTCCCTCTGTTCCTTATAATAGTGGAGAAGCTATCACTATTAAATTGATCCATACCAAAGTGCAAGCTGTCTGCAGCCATCTGTTTCAAGAAACATGCAACTACGACAGAGAAGGGGAATGGGGAGGAAAAGTATCTTCATACATAGCTCACATTCTCTTGTGAACAGTCATTTCACCTCTTCCTTATCACAATATTTGATTTTAGAAATTTGTTTTATACACATATAGTGATCTTTGTATTCTGTTTGTGATTATTTAATAATATAGGGAACATACAAGTATAATAAATTGAAAGTATCATTTTCATTGTAAATTTTACCACATTTAGCACATAATAACCTAAAATCTGTATGACTGCTCAGAGAGGACATAAAATGAGTATGTAACTTTCATGTGACAAGTGAAATTGTTGGCTGATGTACCGTCCACTATCAGCAACACAAAGGCGTTATTAGGAATCCCTGAAAGAGAAAGAACTTGGCCTCAAAATTAGTTCTATGAAATCTTTATAAAATATAGAATACCATCAAGAATACTTAATACTCTTTAATAAAGTAGTAATTCATACCTCTTACCTGATACTCTTGAATAATTTAAATGCATGAGTTCTTATATGAAAATTAAATTTAGCACAAATGTAAATGAAAACACACAGATGCTAAGTAGCATATTATAATTAGCATATTATACTTACTGATTTTGACCTTAAATAACTTTATACTATTCAAGAATTATAAATATACTTCTCACTGCCAATGAAAGGTTACTCAATATTATTCAGTTTCAATGCTACATGGTTCAATTTAGAAAACATGAAATAAGAGAAAGGAATTCATTTTAATAAAATGACTAAAGCTCCTACTGAAAATTACATTTGTGTAAGGATAACTTTACATGTGTTTAGTAAATGAATATTTTTGAAGTGTGTATAAAATATGTACTTTATGAGAAACCATTGCAGTAGATTATACAAATCTATGTAAAAAATTTAAAATTCATGGGATGCTAAGAGAATATTATGCTTCAATATGCCATTAATTGAAACTTTCCTAAGAATTCATAAGTATGAAAATTTAACACACTAGAAAATTACTGATAAACACATTAGTTAATATTTGTTGTATAATTATTGTTTGAATTTCATATAAATAAATAAATACAATCAGTTATCTTGAGAGAAGAGTAAAATGGGAAAATACGAACACAATTCAAATGTGTCAATACTATAAATCTACTTCTACAAAGCAATAAATGGCTGTTACTTGGTTTTTCACCCTCTAAGTTATTTCAGGTGTTTTGTTACAGGGGTGGAAAACTAACCCAGTTGACCAAACCTAGGTGGAACCATGATCTTAGAATTCTTAAAGCACACATTAAATATAATCCTCTGTCAGATATACTCCTTAAAAGGTAGGGTATGGAGTTACTTTTTAATATATATAAGTGTAGATTTATTGGAAAAAGTGATGGATTTCATAATATTTTCATTTAAAATATAATACATATTAATCATCTTCACTTTATGAGCCTTTCCTCTTTATCCCTCCTTCTACTGGACCCTGTTCTCTTCCAAATATCCATCTCTACTGTCACATATATAATAAGAGATCAAATTGAGAGAAATCTATGTTCTTTTATTAATTGTACTGATATTATATGTTTACAAGCTTCTCTTATGTTAGCTTATGATACAATTTAGCTTAAAAGGAAAATTCTAAGCAGAAAATTCTACTCATTTATTATATAATCCAGATTCATTCTACAACCTACTTACAGCTCTCATTATACTGAAGAGAAAAAAGAAACACTCACCTAGCTGGGCCTTTGATGAACATGCATGTAGAATGAGACTCTAAGAAGTAGTTATAAGGAACAAATGTCATCAGCTCATCTCCCTCTAGACCCATACTTTTCATGCCATCTGGACAAGGCAGTTCTGACCTTGAGGTTGTTACAAAGTTGTTACTATCAAATGGGAAAGTGAACTTTCCTGATTTCAGGAGAAGAGTAGAGTAGTAACAAATGATTTCTGGGTCTCCTGTGTGTGAGCTATTCTCTCCAGGCTATATCTCTCTGTGTGGATTAATTGAACCCAGTCCTTGGGAACAAAACAAAAGTAACAATAATAATATTCCACTTAAAAGAAGTAGAAAACCATTTACATTCCCAGGGTATCTGTCCTGCTTCCAAAGCATTCATGTTGTCTTCCATACTCAAATCTCACCTAGAAATTAACATCCCTTTTGTAGGAATTAAGAAAATATCACCTCCTCCAAACACACTTAGGGTAAATAATTTTTACCCTAAGCTCACTTGATAGAGTGTTGGGCTAGAAAGTATTGTGTATGTGGGAGACCATAAAATAAATCTAACCTTTAAATTACAGACACAGGTGCTAGACAAGAAGTTCAAATCAATGGCAAACACAGGAACTTCAAGAAGATCACAGAACAAAACTGCACCAAAGACGCAACCATACAATTTAAAAAGCACACAGAATGAAAAAAATAATGAAAAGAGCACAAATTTTCACATGCATCTTATAATTAAACCTTCAGCAAAATTGCTGAATTAACTCAATAAATTAAGTCAAATGAATCAGTAGCCTTCTTTTATACAAATGATAAACAGGCTGAGAAAGAAATTAGAGAAACAACACTTTTCACAATAGTCACAAATAATATAAAATATCTTGACGTATCCCTAACCAAACAACTGAAAGATCTGTATGACGATAACTTCAAGAAAGAAATTAAAGTACATCTCAGAAAATAGAGAGATCTCCCATGCTCATGGATTGGCAGAATTAACATAATAAAATGGTCATCCTATCAAAATCAATCTACAGAGTAATCACAATCCCTATCAAAATCCCAACACAATTCGTCAAACATGGAAAGAGCAATTCTCAAATTCATCTGTAAAAGCAAAAAATCCATAATAGTGAAAACAATCCTTAACAATAAAAGAACATCTGGGAGACTCACAATCCTTGACCTCAAGCTATACTACAGAGCAACAGTGATAAAAACTGTATGATATTGGTACAGAGACAGACAAGTTAATCAATGGAATAGAATTGAAGACCCAGAAATAAAACCACACACTTATGGACACTTGATCTTTGACAAAAAGCTAAAAATATACAGCAGAGAAAAGAAAGCATCTTCAATAAATAGTGCTGGTCTAACTGGCAGTCCATATGCAGAAAAATGAAAATAGATCCATATTTATCACCCTACAAGAAACTCAAGTTCAAGTGGATCAATGACCTCAATATAAAATCAGATACAATGAATCTAATAGAAGAGAAATACAGAAAGAGATTTGAACTGATTGGCCCAGGGAGAAATTTCCTTAACAGAAGTTGAAGAAGAGCAGATAGCAGGAAATAATCAAACCCAGGGCTGAAATTAACCAAAGAGAAACAGAAGAATCTATACAAATAAATCAACAAAATGAGGACCACATTCTTTGAGAAAATCAACAAGATAGATGAACCTTTAGCTAGACTAACCAGAGGGTGCAGAGGCACTACCCAAATTAATAAAACCAGAAATGAAAAAGGAGATATAACAATAGAAACTGTGGAAATTCAAAAAGTCACCAGATCCTACTACAAAAGCTTATACTTTGCAAATTGGAAAACCTTGATGAAATGGACAATATTCTAGACACATACTGCATGCCAATATTGAAACAGGATCAGATAAACCATCTAAATAGTCCCATAAGTACTGAGAAAATAGAAACAGTCATTAACAGTCTCCCCCCAATAAAAGCCCATAATCAGATGGGTTCCGTAGAGAATTCTATCAAATCTTCAAAGAAGAAGTAATACTGATACCCTTAAAAGTATTCCACAAAATAGGAACACAAGGAATGCTACCCAATTCATCTTATGAAGCCACAAAAATGCTTATGCCTAAACCAAACAAAGACCAAACAAGGAAAGAGAACTTCAGACCAATTTCCCTTATGAACATTGATGCAAAAAATACTCAATAAAATTCTAGCCCACTGAATCCAAGAATACATAAAAATAGTAATTCACCACGATCAGGTAGGCTTCATCCCAGGTATGAAGGGATGGTTCAATATACGGAAATTCATCAATGTAATCCACTACATAAACAAACTCAAAGAAAGCAGCCACATGATCATTTCATAAGATGCTGAAAAAAAGCATTAGATAAAATTCAGCATCCCTTCATGTTAATAGTCTTGGAAAGGTCAGCAATTCAAGGCCCATACCTAAACATAGTGAAAGCAGTAAACAGCAAACCAGTAGCTAACATCAAACTAAATGGAAAAAAAACTTGAAGCAATCCCACTAAAATCGGAGACCAGACAAGGCTGCCCACTCTCTCCCTATCTATTCAATATAGTGCTTGAAGTTCTATCTTGAGCAATTAGACAACAAAAGGAGGTCAAAGGTATATAAATTGGAAAGGAAGAAGTCAAAATACCATTATTTGCAGATAATATGATCACATAATTAACTGACCCCAAAAATTCCACCAAAGAACTCCTAAAGCTGATAAACAACTTCAGCAAAGTGGCTGGATATAAAATTAACTCAAACAAATGAGTAGCCTTCCTCTACTCAAAGGATAAACAAGTTGAGAAAGAAATTAGGGGAATGACACCCTTCACAATAGTTACAAATAATATTACATACCTTGGAATGACTCTAAATAAGCAAGTGAAAGATCTGTATGACAATAACTACAAGCCTCTGAAGAAAGATATTGAAGAAGATCTCAGATGATGGAAAGATCTCCCATGCTTGTGGATTGGCAGGATAAATCTAGTAAAATTGGCCACCTTGCCAAAAGCAATCTATAGATTCAATGCAATTCCCATCAAAATTCCAACTCTTTTCTTCATAGAGCTAGAAAGAGCAATCTCCAAATTCATTTGGAATAACAAAAAACCCTGGATAGGAAAATCTATTCTTCACAAAATAGAACTTCTGGGGGAATCACCACCCCTGATCTCAAACTCTACTACAGAGCAATAGTGATAAAAAACTGTATGGTATTGGTACAGAGACAGGCATATAGATCAATGGAATAGAATTGAAGACCCAGAAATGAACTCACACACCTATGGTCACTTGAAATTTGACAAAGGAGCTAAAAACATCCAGTGGACAAAAGATAGCATTTTTAACAAATGGTGCTGGATCAACCGGAGGTCAGCATGTAGAAAAATGCAAACTGACCCATTCTTATCTCCTTGTACAAAGAACGAGTCCAAGTGGATCAAGGACCTCCACATAAAACCAGATACACTTAAGTTTATAGAGTAGAAAATGGGGAAGAGCCTTTAACACATGGACACAGGAAAATTTCCAGAACAGGACACCAATGGCTTATGCTCTAAGAACCAGAATCAACATATGGAGCCTCATAAAACTGCAAAGTTTCTGTAAGGCAAAGGACACTGTCAATAGGACAAAATGGTAACCAACAGATTGGGAAAAGATCTTTATCAATCCTATATCTGATAGAGGGCTAATATCCAATAATTCAAAAAGTTAGACTGTAGAGAGTCAAATAACCCTATTAAAAGTGGGGTACAGAGCTAAACAGAGAATTCTCAACTGAGGAAAATCAAATGGTTGTGAAGCACCTAAAGAAATGTTCAGCATCCTTAGTTATCAGGGAAATGCATACCAAAATAATCCTGAGATTCTACCTCACACCAGTCAGAATGACTTAAGATGAAAATCTCAGGGGACTGCAGATGCTGCCGAGGATGTGGAGAAAAAGTAACACTCCTCCATTGTTCATGGAATTGCAAGCTGGTACTAGCACTCTGGAAATCAGTTTGGCGGTTCTTCAGAAAATTAGACCTAGTACTACCTGAGGACCCAACTATACCACTCCTGGTCATATACAGAGAAGATGCTCCAACATGTAATAAGGACACATGCTCAACTATGTTCATAGCAACCTTGCTTATAATAGCCAGAACCTGGATGGAACCTAGATGTTCTTCAACAGAGGAATGGATACAGAAAATGTGGTATATGGGGTACTACTCAGCTATTAAAAACAGTGAATTCATGAAATTCTTAGGCAAATAGATGGAACTAGAAATCCTGAGTGAGGTAACCCAATTTCCAGAAGAACATATATGTTATGCCCCAAAACTCAGAATAAACAATATACAACTCACAGACCACAGAAAGCTCCAAGAAGAAGGAAGACAAAAGTGTGGGTGCTTTGGTTTTTCTGAGAAAGGGAACAAAATACTCACAGGAGCAATTATGGAGACAAAATGTGGGGTAGAGACTGAAGGAAAGACCACCCAGACACTATCCTACCTGGGAATTCATCCTATAAACAGTCACCAAACACCAACACTATTGTGGATTACAAGAAGTGCTTACCGAAAGGAGTCTGTTATGGCTGTCTCCTATGGGCCCAGCCAGAGCCTTACAGATACAGAGGCAGATGCTAGCATCCAACTATTGAACTGAGTGAGGTGTCCCCAATGGAGGAGTTGGAGGGAGGGGTGGAGGATCTGAAAGGTTTTGCAGCCCCATGGGAAGAAAGACAATGTAGGCCAACCAGACCCCCAGGGCTCCCAGGAACTAAGCCATCAACCAAGGAGGTACACTTTGTTCCAGTCACAATTGTATCTGAGGAATTCCTTGTTGGGCATTGGTGGGAGTAGAGGTCCTTGGTCATATGAAGGCTCGATAGATGCCCCAGCGTGGGGAAACGGAAGGGGGGGTAGGTGCGAGTGGGTTGG
Organism: Tokudaia tokunoshimensis; assembly: GCA_036184795.1. Lineage (NCBI taxonomy): Eukaryota > Metazoa > Chordata > Mammalia > Rodentia > Muridae > Tokudaia > Tokudaia tokunoshimensis. Next base: position 78,969,950 of record BTHU01000002.1, on the reverse strand, counting down.
AAGGAGGGGCATCTTCTTGGAGGCAGGGGGTGGGAGATAGGTTGGGGGGTTACTGGGATGGGGGAAACCTGGAAAGGGTATAACATTTGAAATGTAAATGAAGAATATATTCAATAAAGTAAAAACACTAAGCATACAAAACAAAATCAAAATAAAAAAACTGAGTTGAAATCTGTAAGAAAAAAACAGCAAGTCACAAATAAACAAAACCCATCAAAATGAAAAGTGTAAAGGTGGGAGCAGGAACACCTCATCTCTTGAGGTAAACTTTCAAAGTCAGAAGAGCCTGCAGCAATGCATTTCATGTCCTAAATGACAACCAACTTAAAATGATACACCCACCAATATGAATGATGGAACAACAGTTTTCCACACATAGATAGCCTAAAAAAATTTATATTCTGCCTAATGTAATACAGGAGTGATCCTAAGGAAATCTCCTAGTAATGTGAGATATTTGACTATAACTTGTCATGTCATTTGTTTTCAGGAAAGGCTCACAGCAGTAGGACTGGAACTAACCCAGCCACAAACCTTCAGTCTTCAATCTATCCTGCCTGCACAATGTGCTGGGATTATGCTGACATGGAACTTGTAGAAGTGGCCAACCAATGTCCTGTCCAACTTTAGACCAAATCTACTGGAAGTGAACTCAAGTTTGACACTGCCTGGATGGCCTTGAACCAGAGGCAGGGCAGCCCACAGACTCAAGACAGAGCCATATACAACTGGTCAAAAAACAAAGTCAATGAAATTGACTTTTGATGTTCTGCTATAGTCACAGAAAGGTGCCTACCCTAATTGCCACCAGAGATTTGTCATCTAGCATTTGATGGGAGCAGAAAGAAAAATCAGTAGCCAATGACTAAGTAGAGCCAAGAGAAACTCCCAGAAGAGAAAACAGAGAAAGGATTATAGCAGCCATAAGAATTGAATGCATCAGGAGACCAGTGCCCACAGATCCAGCTAAACAGGGGTCACAGAAGCTCATAGAGACTAACCCGACAAACATGGACCTTTTATAGGTCTGAACAATGTCCTATTTTTTTATAGAATCCTTTTCTTTTATTTTTTGTCTTTTTTGTCTTTAACCAAAAGTGTTTGATTTTTATCAATTATTTTATTTATTTACATTTCAAATGATGTCTCCCTTCCCTGTGCCCCCTCCATGATCCTACTACTCTTCCCTGTTCCCTCTTCCCCCTCGCCTCTTAAGAGGGTGCTCCCCCACCCACCTATTCCCATCTTACTCCTCTAACATCCCCCTTCTCTGGGGCATCAAGCCTGTGCTATAGTTGTTTAGTTTGTTGATTTTATAGGACTCCTGAGGGTGAGGTGTCTCTGACACTTTTGCCTATGCTTTGGATTCTTTTCCTTCCTCTGGATTGCCTCATCCATTCTTAATATGAGGGTTTATGCCTAGTTTTATTGTATCTTCTTATGCCATGTTCAGTTGATATCCCTGGGAGATCTGCTATTTTTTTCTAAGGGAAAAAGAGGAGGATTGGAGAAGAAAGAAATTAGTGGAAAGGGATTAGGGGGAGTGGAGGGAGGAAAAACTGTAATCAGGAAGTGATGTAAGAGATAATCAATAATAATAATTAGAACACACTATTAAGGCTACAACAGTATATGTAAACTACTCTTAATAACTTCAAGTAAGTTAAAATATACTCATCACTATCAGCAAGGATTTTTTTCTTGAATAAGCTTACCATCATGAGAATGTTTATAATATAAAGTGAAAGAGAGAAAGAGAATTCATGTGGAAATATCAACTTATTGTGTTCAATGAGTGTAGAGAACTCTATTTCTTGGGAACAAAAAGAAGCAAACACACCCAAACAGAGTACATAACAGGAAATAGTCAAACTCAAGGCTGAAATCAACGCAATAGAAACAAAGAAAACTATATAAAAAAACAAACAAAACCAAAAACTTGGGATTTTTGGCCTTGTTGTCGTTTTTTGAGAAAAATCAACAAGATAGATAAACCCTTAGCCAGACTGACCAGAGGGCACACAGACAGTATCTAAATTAACAAAATCAAAAATGAAAAGGAAGATATAACAACAGAAACTGAGGAAATACAAAAAATCATCAGATCCTTCTACAAAAGCCTATACTCAACAGACCTTGAAAATCTAGATAAAATGGGTAACTTTCTAAACAGACACCATGTACCAAAGTTAAATCAAGAACATGTAAACTATCTAAACAGGCCCATCCCATAAAGAAATAGAAGTCTTTAAAAATCTCCCAACCAAGAAAAGCCCAGGGTCAGATACCTTTAGTGCAGAATTCTACTAGACCTTCTAAGAAGACCTAATATCAATATTTCTCAAACTATTCCATAAAATAGAAACATAAAGAACACTACCTAATTCATTCTATGAAGCCACAATTACTCTGATATCTAAACCACACCAGGACCCAATAAAAAAGAGAACTTCAGACCAATTTTATTTATGAATATCAATACAATAATATTCAATGAAATTCTTGCAAAGCAAATCCAGGTACACATCAAAACCATCATTCACTACATTCAAGTAGGCTTCATCCCAGTGATGCAAAGTTGGTTCAATCTGCAACAAGCCATTAACATAGTCTACAATATAAACAATCTCAAAGAAAAAAATCTCATGATCATAACATTAGATGCTGTAATGCATTTGACAAAATACAACAAGACTTTATGTTTAAAAAAAAAAGTCTTGGAGAGATTAGGAACTCAAGGTCTATACCTAAACATAATAAAAGCAATACATAGCAAACCAACAGCCAATATCAAATTAAATTTAGAGATACTTGAAACATTCCCATTAAATTCAGGAACAAGACAAGGATGCCCAATCTCCCCATGTGTATTCAATACAGTATTCAAAGCTCTAGTTATAGTAGTAAGACAGCAAAAGGAGATCAAGGTTATATAAATTGGCAAAGAAGAAGTCAATATATCATTATTTAGAGATGATATAGTATACATAAACTATCCAAAAAATTCTACCAAAGAACCTCTGCAGCTGATAAACAACTTCAACAAAGTGTCTAGATATAAAATTATCTCAAATAAATCAGTAGCCTTCTCTCCAACAGGAGAGAACACGTGATGCTAAGACTAACACTATTTTTGGAGTATCCATAAGCATTCATAAGAGTGGAGAAGCCATAACTATTAAATTGATCCAGAACAAAAAAAAAAGCAGTGTACAGACAGCTGTCTCAAAAGATGTGCAATAAAAAGTCAAATGTTTCTTTCTACTTTGCTCTACATTTCTTTTTTAAAAAATCAGTTTAACTATTCATTAGAACAGTATTTGATTGTTGAACAGCCTTGACTTATCAATTTATAGTGATCTTTGCCTTCTACTTTTGGATTTCATAAGAAACATCAAAATATATAAAAAACTATCATTTTAATTTTATGTCTTAGTGTATTTAGTGAATAATGACATAAATGTAATATGTCTGCTCAAAGATACCATTAAGTGAGTATATGACTTCAGGTGACAAGATACATGGTGTCTGATGTACTGTCTACTGTCAGCAGCAAGAAGTCTTTAGGGATTTCAGGAGCTAAAGCACTTAGTCACCCAAACTAGTTTCATGGAATCTTTATGAAGTATGTACTGACAACAGAACTACATCCTGATAACACATTAATAAACAATGAATTCATAGCCATTGCCTGATACCCTTAAACAATTTAAATGCATGAATTGTTTTTGGAATTTGAGTTTAGGGCAGGTGTAACTGTAAGTACACAGACACTAGCTAGAATATTACAGTCTCACACTTACAAGTAAAGTAAGTTCCCCTGAGTGGAAGCAGCAACAGCAAAACTGTCTCTGAAGAGACTGTAGGGAAGCAATCATAACCAGAGCACAAGTTGCATAGCATTAGTTTGTGAAAGATAGGAGAATATTCATTAGAAGTGTGTGTGTAAGCTGGGCGGTGGTGGTGCACACCTTTAATCCCAGCACTTGGGAAGCAGAGGTAGGAGGATTTCTGAGTTCAAGGCCAGCCTGGTCTACAAAATGAGTTCCAGGACAGCTAGGGCTACACAGAGAAACCCTGTCTTGATAAAAAAAAAAAAGAAGGGTGTGTGTGTGTGTGAGTGTGTGTGTGTGTGTGTGTGTGTGTGTGTGTGTGTGTGTATGAAATTACCGGACTACTACTGGGCCAAAGAATAGTATGTAACAATTACAATAGTATGGGCCAGAGCTGCTAGCAGGAATACCTGTACATCACTTGAGTGAAAAACTGAATTATATAAAATATTTTTAAGTTATAAAATGAACTTTAAGGAAAATGGAAAGTATGTACACTTTTCTCATTTGTTTGAGAAAATTCATGGGCGCTGCTTAGGGTACCAAAGCAGGCATTTATTGTGAATTACTCAAAACAAACTGAAATTTGTGTAATGTTTGCAAACATGAACTCAAGTATTTATAATTTGATTTTCGTGGTCTTAAAACTCTGTAACCAGTAACTTAATAACAATAACTGGCATCATTTTCTTCCATTGCTTGAAACAACTATTTCATAATTCTGCATTATCTGTTTGCTTGTTTAATTTTTATTACGTGTGTGTGTGTGTGTGTGTGTGTGTGTGTGTGTGTGCGTGTGTGTGTGTGTGTGTGTGTGTGTGTGTTTCAGAGAAAGAGGAATGGGCATCTCAACCTGTAATTCAGAATGACATCATTCAAACTCTCTATTGTCCAGTCGGAGCCTTGAAAGTGCTAAGGATAATAGGGGTGCACCACCACACATGTCTTAATTTTCCATTTTATTATTATAATTATTATTACTGTTTTTTTTTTTTTGGCTTTTTGAGACAGGGTTTCTCTGTGTAGCCCTGGCTGTCCTGGAACTCAATCTGTAGACCAGGCTGGCCTTGAACTCAGAAATCCGCCTGCCTCTGCCTCCCAAGTGCTGGAATTAAAGGTGTACACGACCACTGCCTAGCTCCATTTTATTCTTATAAACATTGATAAAAGATATTCCAACAAGATAAAAATAGACTTGTAAGATTTGTCACATAAAATTAAATTTAGATGACATTTCTTTGTGAATGTACATTTTAATGAGAAATTGTATTTATAAGTATTGGAAGAAACCTTAAAATTTTGATTTTAAATAATTTTATACTATTCAAGAATTGAAAGTATTTTTCTCACTATTAATGAAAATCTTAATATTATATCAGTAAGAAAGCCAAATAGATCAGTTTAGAAAACTTGACATATTAAAACTTAATTTATTTTTATTGGAACACACAAATACCTACTGAAATTTATCCACTTTTCAGTTTTGTAAGGATAACAAAATCAGAAACGAAAATGGAGATATAACAACAGAAACTGAGGAAATTAAAAAATAAAAACATCAGATCCTACTATAAAAGCCTATAGTCAACACAATTGAAAAATCTGGATGAAATTTTCTAGACAGATACCAAATACAGTTAAATCAGGATCAGATAAATGATCTTAAAAGTCCCATAACCCCTAAAGAAATAGAATCAGTCATTGAAAGTCCCCCAACCAAAAACAGCACAGGACCAGTTGGGTTTAGTGCAGAATTCTATCAGACCTTCAAAGAAGACGTAATACCATTACTCTTCAAACTCTTCCACAAAAGAGAAACAAAAGGAAAACTACCAAAATCATTCTATAAAGCCACAATTACACTGATTCCAAAATCACACAAAGATCCTACAAATAAAGAGAACCTCAGAATAATTTCCCTTATGAATATCGATGCAAAAATACTCAATAAAATCTTTGCCAACCAAATTCAAGAACACATCAAAACAATCATTTACCACAATCAAGTAGGCTTCATCCCAGAGATGCAGGGATGGTTTAATATCCAGAAATCTATCAATGTAATCCACTACATAAACAAACTCAAAGGAAAAACCATCATTTCTTTAGATGCTAAATAAGCATTAGACAAAATTCAGCATCCCTTCATGTTAAAAGTCTTGGAAAGATCAGGAAGTCAAGGCCCATACCTAAACATAGTAAAAGCAACATACAGCAAACCAGTAGCTAACATCAAACTAAGTTGAGAGAAACTTGAAGCAACCCCACTAAAACCAGGGACTAGACAAGGCTGCCCTCTCTATATATATCTGTTCAATACAGTACATGAAGTTCTAGCTAGAGCAATCAGACAACAAAAGGAGATCAAAGGGATAGAAATTGGAAAAGAAGAAGTCAAACTGTCACTATTCACAGATGATATGATCATATTCTTAAATGACCTCAAAATATTCTACCAGAGAACTCCTATAGTTCATAAACAACTTCAGCAAAGTGTCAGGATATAAAAATAACTGAAACAAATCAGTAGCCTTCCTATACTCAAAGGATAAACAGGCTGAGAAAGAAATTAGGGAAAAGACACCCTTCACAATAGTCAAAAAATATAAAGTATCTTGGTGTGATTCTAACCAAATAAGTGAAAGATCTGTATGACAAGAACTTCAAGTCTCTGAAGAAAGAAATTGAAGATCTCTCCGAAGATGGAAAGATAACCCATGCTCGTGGATTGTCAGGATTAATATAGTAAAAATGGCCATCTTGCCAAAAGCAATACACAAAATCAATGGAATCCCCATCAAAATTCCAACTTAATTCTTCATAGAGTTAGAAAGAGAAATTTCCAAATTTATCTGGAATAACAAAAAACTCAGAATAGCTAAAACTATTCTCAACAATAACAGAACTTCAGAACTTCTGGGGGAATCAGCATCAAGCTGTAATATAGAGCAATAGTGATAAAAACTGCATGGTATTGGTACAGTGACCTGCAAGTAGATCAATGGAATGGAATTAAAGACCCAGAAATGAACCCATACACTTGTGCTCACTTCATCTTTGACCTCCATCTTTTGGATGGAAATCCATCCAGTGGAAAAAAGATAGCCTTTTCAACAAATGGTGGTGGTTCAACTGGTGGTTAGCATGCAGAAGAATTCAAATTGATCCATTCTTATCACCTTGTACAAAGTTCAATTCCAAGTGGATCAAGGAACTCCACATAAAACCAGACACAGTGAAAGGAATAGAAAAGAAAGAGAGGAATAACCTGGAACACATGGGCACAAGGAAAAAATTCCTGAACAGAACACCAATGGCTTATGCTCTAAGATCAAGAATGCAGAAATGGCACCTCATAAAATTACCAAGTTTCTATAAGGCAAAGGACACTGTCAATAAGGACAAAATAGCAACCAACAAATTGGGAAAAGAGCTTTAACAACCCGACATCTGACAGAGGGCTAATATCCAATATATATAAAGAACTCAAAAGTTAGACTTCAGGGAACCAAATAACCCTATTAAAAATGGGGTACAGCGCTAAACAAAGAATTCTCAACTGAGGAATACCAAATGGCTGAGAAGCATCTAAAGAAATGTTCAACCTCCTTAGTCATCAGGGAAATGCAAATCAAAACAACCTTGAGATTCTACCTCGCACCAGTCAGAATAGATAAGGTCAAAAACTCAGGTGATAGCAGGTGCTGGAGAGGATGTGAAGAATGAAAAACACTCCTCTACTGCTGGTGGGATTGCAAGCTATTACAAACACTCTGGAAATCAGTTTGGCGGTTCCTCAAAAAATTGCACATTGTACTACTGGAGGACCCAGCTATACCACTTCTGGGCATACACCCAGAAGATTCTCTAACTTGTAACAAAGACACATGATCCACTATGTTCATAGCAGGCTTATTCATAAAAGCCAGAAGCTGGAAAGAACTCAGATGTTCCTCAACAGAGGAGTAGATGCTGAAAATGTGGTATATTTACACAATGGAATACTACTCAACTATTAAAAACAGCGAATTCTTGAAATTCTTAGGCAAATGGATGGAACTAAAAAATATATCATTCTGAATGAGGTAATCCAATCACAAAAGAACATACATGGTATGCACACACTGATAAGTGGGTATTAGCCCAGAAACTTGGAACCCAAGATACAATTCACAGACCAAACAAAGCTCAAGCAGAAGATGACCTTGTTTTTTATCAAAGGAAGGAGAGGCCCCTGGTCCTGAGAAGACTGGATGCCCCAGTATAGGGGAGTGCCAGAACAGGGTAGAAGGAGTGTGGGGATTGGTGAGTAGAGGGAGGGGGAATGAGATAGGGTGTTTTTGGTGGGAAACCAGGAAAGTGGATAGCATTTGAAATGTAAATAAACAAAATATCTAATAAAAAAGAAAAAATCCCCCAAAATTAAAAAACATTAAAAAAATTAAAAATTTAAAAATTTAAAAAATCAAAATGATCGTAGATCATATTAAGTGAAATCTATGTTTTTTTATTAATAATTACACTAATACTTCTATGTCTATAAGCATCTGTTGTGTGCTTACTATACAGTATGGCTCAAAAGTAATATTCTAAGCAGAGAATTCTCTAATCATTTATAAGAAATGCTGCTTCAAGTACTATATTGAAAAGATATGGAGAGAGAGGGCAGCCTTGTCTAGTCCCTCATTTTAGTGGGATTGCTTCAAATTTCTCTCCATTTAGATTGATGCTGGCTACTGGTTTGCTGTAAATTGCTTTTACTATGTTTAGATATGGGCCTTGAATTCCTGATCTTTCCAAGACCTTTAGCATGAAAGGATGCTGAATTTTGTCAAATGCTTTCTCAGCATCTAATGAGATGACCATGTGGTTTTTTTCTTTGAAATTGTTTATATAGTGGATTACATTGATGGATTTCCTTATATTGAACCATCCCTGCATCCCTGGGATGAAGCCTACTTGATCGTAGTGAATGATCGTTTTGATGTGTTCTTGGATTCGGTTGGCAAGAATTTTATTGTGTATTTTTGCATCGATATTCATAAGAGAGATTGGCCTGAGATTCTCTTTCTTTGTCGGATCTTTGTGTGCTTTTGGTATTAGTGTAATTGTGGCTTCATAGAACGAGTTGGGTAGTGTTCCTTCTGTTTCTATTTTGTGGAACAGTTTGAAGAGTATTGGTGTTAGGTCTTCTTTGAAGGTCTGATAGAATTCTGCACTAAAACCATCTGGACCTCTGCTTTTTTTGGTTGGAAGACTTCCAATGACAACTTCTATTTCTTCAGGGGTTATAGGATGGTTTAGATGGTCTATTTGATCCTGATTTAATTTTGGTATTTGGTATCTGTCAAGGAAATTGTCCATTTCCTCCAGATTTTCTAGTTGTGTTGAATACAGGTTTTTGTAGTAGGATCTGATGATTCTACCACCTAATTACTGTTCTCACTATTAATGAAAAGAAAAAGAAACATTTGCCCAGCTGGGCCTTTGATAAATACCCTTGTAGAATAAGGCACTGAGAAATATTTATAAGGAAGAATTGTCATCAGCTCATTTGGAGAAGGCACTTCTGACTATGAAGTGGTTCCATCCAATGGAAAAGTGAACTTCCCCAATTCCATGAGAACAGTGGAAAAGGGACAACTGCACTCTGGGTGCCAATGGGTTAGCCTTTCTCCCCAGACTATACCTGTCTGTGTGGATTAGATTATCCCAGTTCTTGTGAACAAAACAAAACTAACAATAACAATATCCCATTTAAAAAGATGTGGAAAAATAATTTAGATTCCCCAAGGTATCCTTCCTCCTTCCAAAACATTTGTCCTGTCCTCTATGATTACATGACAGTGGCTTCAGAAACTCACCTTGAAATTAACATCTCTTTTGCTAAAATTAAGAAAATTCTACCTCCTCCAAACACTCTAGAGGAGTGTTATCTTTCTTAAAGATCACACAAAAGTGAGGCAATGTAACCTCCGAAATCAAGCTATGTGGATGGCAATGTGGCTCATTTGATAGAGTACATGACTAGAGAGTACCACATATGTGGGAGACAATGAAATAAATCAACCTTTTAAAGTATAGGCTCAAGTAAGGGAGGTGAATCCCTCAATGGCTAACAGAAGACCTTCAATATATCATGAAACAAATCTTCTCCAAAGACATACTTATATAACACCAGAAACACAGAAAATTCACACATATGCATGCACATGTGTGCATACACACACACACACACACACACACACACAAACACACACAAACACACATGTACAGATGCACAAAATAAGAGCAGGATTAAAAAGTTCCATTTATTCTATAGGTAAAACATGAAGCATAAAGAACTAAAAATCAAATTAAAGCACTAAAAGAAATACTGCAAGTCACAAATAAAGAAATCCCATCACATGGAAAGGTGAAATTCCCAAATTCCAGGAAAATAGTTGACTAGGAGCAACTAATTTCTCAAGGCAAACTTTCAAAATCAGAAGTGTCTACAGCAATACATAAGGAAGAGGAAGGATACGCCTCACTTGGAAGGGATTATAGAATAGAAAGTTATGAATGTCTGGAGGGATCTGAATTTGGAGTATCAACCTGGGAGAAAGAAGTGGCACAAGAAAAGAAATGCTAGGAGGGACAGTTTCAAAAAAGGAACATTAAAGGTCATGTGGAAACAACAAAGTTGTAACATTCAAAACTATATATGTATATAAAGGCAAGCTAAATGAAATCACAAAATACAAGTGAAGATGGAGATCAAGATGAAATTTGCAATTATTAAATGAACCTTCCAGTATTGTGAATTAATCACATCTAATGAAATTGTTAGCCAAAGGAGCTCCATGGGAACTTTCAAATAATGCAAGATATTGTTAAGACTATTATGTGTTCTCCACAAACTGATGTTAAGGCCCTATTCCTGAAGACAGCACTTGGACAACACTTTAAACATGAAGAAATGTGACAGTGGTGGCATACACCTTTAGTCCCAGTTTTTGGGAGGCAGAGGCAGGTGGATTTCTGAGTTCAAGGCCAGCATGGTCTACAGAGTGAGTTCCAGGACAGCCAAGGCTACACAGAGAAACCCTGTCTCAGAAAAAAATGGAGAAATCAAGTTGGTGACTATCTAAAGCTTACACTCCTGTGAATCAGAGATTATGGTACTGGAACATAACATGCACAATACCAAAGGAGAAAGGTAAACACCAAATCAGCTATAAAATCTTCAATCTACAATGGTGACCTGCCTGTAAGATATGCTGGTGCAATAGTGGCCCAAAACTTATGGGAGTAACCAGCCAATCTCTGATTTCTTTTAAAGCATGGAATCCATTAGATCAAAATCATACTCCGCATTGCTTGGGTTGTCAAAAACATGAGATTAGATAGGCCTAGAGCCATGGAGAAAACCAAATACCAATGTTCTTGTAACAAATAAAATGATACCTTATGACATACTGCTAAACTTGTATATCTGAGTCTTACTCAGCCATCATCAGAGAAGCTTTCTTCAGCAGAAGATGGGAATAGAGACAGTGACCGATGGCTAGAAAATATGAAGTGAGAAACATTAAGACAGTCAGCCCTTTATGGGGAGTCTCCATCAGATTCTTCTTCTCAGAGCACAGAGAACTCTATGAAAGAAATAATAGAAAGATTAGAAAAGCCATACTGGATGTCAGACAACAAGAAAACAAGGCCTTCTAAACACAGCACAGTGGGACACACATATAAACTCAAAGACTGGGAACATACACGTATCTGCACCTGATGGGATCATAGAGCAGAAGTAGATATGTGACCCCTCCATAACCCAGAAACTATCTCCATTTGATAGCCTCTTACAAATAAAAAATTAGTTTTCTCCAGGGGTATCTCTCTGTAGAAACAAACCACTCATAAGAGAAGCTTCCATACCCTGAAGTACAAGGCCAACCCAAAACATTCTTAATAGAATCTCTACTGATCGTTTGCATATATATTAGGACTTCTAGTTTTGTAATCTTTGAGATCCTTGTGTGTGCACTTGTGTGGTTCTGTCACCTTATGTTTGATGTGCTTTCACTTTGGCACTTTTCTTCCTTCCATTTATTTTGTCCTATTCTGATTTATTTATTTTTAGTTTATCTTATTACTATTTATTTTATTATTACTTGAACAGATAAAGTTTTTTTTTTAAAAAAAACCTCTATTTTAGAAAAATTAATTGGGGTTATACAGAATGATTCCTTATAACCAGGTGTAAGTCCAGTTTCCAAGGGATCTCATGTACACTTCTCACCTCTGTGGGTACCAGGAATGCTCCTAAACACATTATGGCCTGTTTGTTTACTGACAGAGAAAAAAGAGGTGTAGATCTCGATGGTATAGGAGGTGAGGAAGAACTGGAAAGAATAGGGGAAGGGGAAATCCTAATCAGACTATATTGTCTGAAAAAAATCTTTTTTACAATTAAAAGAAGAGATATTTAAATAGGAGCTAAGGTCGTGAACACTTGTCATCCCAACACTGGATATATAGAGAATGAGAAGAACTGGGATTACTATCTTGACCCATGTCACCTAAAAAGATGCTCTTTCAAGACACAAGATGAATGGCATATGAAGATCAACTGTCAAGCTTGAGTCTTGGCCTCCATGTGCACATACACATACATACATTATCTGTGCACACACACATACATATATGCATATAGATACACAACAAACATATTTAACAGCATGTATATTTAATAAACTATTTCTGTTTACCAATAATATTGTAGTAAGGTAGATAAAATGAAGTACAAATAAACAGGAATATGATATATTTTCATATAAGACACATTAGGTAACTGTGGTAAAAAAAAATGCAAACTTTAAATTCACACTATTTTTGTGGATCCAGCAAAGGTATAATTGAGAATCAAAATTAAAGCTATAATGAAATATTTAAGCTAATTTTGAAGAGTGAGTGTAGATTAAAATCTTTTCAAGAGAAAGCTTAAAAAGTCACTATCAGCAAGGATCTTCTTTTGAGTTAACTCAACAAGGGAATATTCATGGTATATAGTAAAGGAGAAAGAACTCATGTGGAATGATCAACTGACTGTGTACAAATAACTTAAGAACTCTATAGTACTTGGCAAGGGAGATGAAAAAAAGAATGTTTATGTGTAATGCAACAAATTTTATTTAAATAATATAAAAAGTCTTGCTTTGCTATTAGACTACTAAAGGTCTTTTTAATTGGATATTTTATTTATTTTTATTTATTTTTATTTTATTTATTTAAATTTGAAATGTTATACCCTTTCCTGATTTCTCCCTTAGAAAGCCCCTATCCAATCCCCCTCCTCTTGCCTCTATGAGGATATGTCCCACCCAAACTCCCACTCCTGCCGCCTCACCTTCCCATTCCCTTACACAGGACTAAGGGCCTCATCTCCCATTGATGCCTGGCAAGGCCTCTGCTACATATATTACTGGAGCCATGGGTCCATCCATGTGTACTCCTTGGTTGGTGGTTTAGACCCTGGGAGCTCTGATTGATTGCTATTGTTGTTCTTCCTATGGGGATACAAACCCCTTCAGTTCCTTCAATCCTTTCTCTAAGTCCTCCATTGGGGACCCTGTGATCAGTTCAATGGTTGGCTGTAAGCATCTGCCTTTGTATATGTCTCCCAACCAAAAAAGGAAAAAAAAAAAAACACAGACCAGATGATTTTAGTGCAGAATTCTATCAGACCTTCAGAGAAGACCCAATACCAATTCTCTTCAAACTATTCCACAAAATAAGAACAAAAGGAACACTACCCAATTCATTCTATGAAGCCACAATTTTGCTTATACCTAAGCCATACAATGACCTAACAGAGAAAGAGAACTTCAGACTAATTTTTGCTTATGAATATCGATGCAAAAATAATCAGTAAAATTCTTACAAACCGAATCCAAGAACACATCAAAACAATTAAAGGTTTTTAAAAAGATTGTACTTTAGAGAGAAAAAAAAACAACTGAGGCTGTACAGAATGATTCTTTTTACCTATCTGTAAGTCAAAATCCAAGGAATCCCATGATAACTTCTCACCTCTGTGGGCACCAGATATGCAGACATACATACACACTTGTCAAACACTCACAGGCAAAAATGAATAATAAATTTAATAGCTTTTAATTAAAAGAAAAATCTTTTTAAGAAAAACTTTGGTGATGCTTTGACGTTAAGTTTTTTTTTTTAATTTACATTCCAAATCACTTCCCCTTTCCCGTTTCCTCCCTCCCCAAAAGTCCCATAAGACCCCTTCCCTCCCTCTTTTCTCCATTCAACCCCCTCTCGTTACTCTGTCCTGGCGTTCCCCTACATCCAGTCTTTCCAGGACCAGGGGTCTCTCCTTCCATCTTTTTAGAAATCTATTGATATGCGGATTGTGTCTAGGGTATTCCGAGATTCTGGGTCAATATCCCCTTATCAGTGACTGCATACCATGTGTGTTCTTTTGTGATTGGGTTACCTCACTAAGGATGATATTTTCAAGTTCTGACCATTTGCCTAGGAATTTTGTGAATTCATTGTTTTTAATTGCAGAGTAGTATTTCATTGTGTAGATATACCACATCTTCTGAATCCATTCCTCCGTTGAGGGATATCTGGGTTCTTTCCAGCTTCTGGCTATTATAAATAAGGCTGCTATGAATATAGTGGAGCATGTGTCCTTATTGCATGCAGGTAAAGTCTCTGGGTATATGCCCAGGAGTGGTATAGCCGGATCCTCCGGGAGTGTCAGGCCCAGTTAAGTTTTTCAGCATAATTATTATTCTGTTATCAGAACTGATTTGTACCAAAGGGGTAATTGTGGGATAGGCATACATCATAAATTTCTGAACAGTCAGGATGACTGGATTGTACCTCCATAACATGTCTGAGGTGAATGAGATGATAAAATCCACCCAGTACATGACCACAAAGAAAATCACCAGCAGCAAGATGGTCTGGGTGGCCTTTTTCTCAGGGGATGTTCCCAAGTGGATGACGCTATGAAGTTGCTTGCATTGCCTCTGATGCCTGAACAAGATAATCAGCATGTATGTGCTTGTGGTCAGCATGACTCCTACAAGAAGCACATCTCTGAAGGTTGATATTGTAAAAATCAGTCCCCGTATGATGTAGTTCATGGGTAAGAGTGAGCAGGATTTAGTGACTTGCATCTGGTTGGTCTCACTCACATTGGTAAAACCACCAACATAAAAGATCCGGTTAGTACTGAAGGACAAATTGAAAAACCAAATACATAAGAAAACATGGGTCATGTGTTTTTTTAGTTTTTGTTTAAAATTTGTCAACAGTGAAGAATTGGGACTGATAGTGACAGCCTGGAACACACTCAAGAGGCAAGTGATGCAGATAGAGAGGCCTCTCATCACCCTGAATAAGTAAAAAGTTGTCTTGCATTTGAAGTCATTCCCAATGTTCTGTGACTCAAACAAGTCTTTAAGCAAAATATCCCCTCCAGTGAGGACAAACATTATGTGAACAAAGGTCAGTTGACAGGAGATCAGGTCTGTGGGCTTAGGTCTGTGACCTAGGATTATGAAAACATAGAAAAGAAGAAGAAACATATTGGCTAGGACTGCAAGTCCTGCTTGGAAATAAAGAACATTTTTGAATGAGGACATAAGTGCAGAATGTATTCATCTTAACAACATAGTGGAAGTTTATTTTATGTATCTGAAAAAAATAATAGAGCATATATCAAGGTTGAGAAACACTGGAAAATATGTTTATATCATCATTCTATTTTCCCATATTAGGTTTTGATTAGCCTGTCTCTTTACTTTTGATGATGCAGACTGCACATCATAGCCTACATTTCTATATGCCTTTCATGTATCTCCTGTATATATATGTATATATGTATATATATATATGTATATATATATAAAACATTGGAGGTAATAAATGTATTCACACATATTTATACAAAATGTACAACTTGTGAATCTGTATAGCACCTTCATGTGCATATTCATGCAAGAGAAATCCAATCCCATTGATTTAAAATGTCTCATTTTATTCTTAACTTCTAAAATGGTAGTTGGGAGCAAAAAATATTATTCACATTTGTACAACTGAATAAAACTTATGTTGATCTGGAAAATAGTCACAAAAGATATACAAAAACCTGAGGTGATTCAGTCTTATATTTCATATTATTGTGCTCTATTTTGCAACTATCTATGTTTTGACGAATAATTCTAATGAAATCACAGTGCTAATTCATGATAATACCACTATTTTAATTAGCAAACTATCTTTTTAAATTCATGAATTTTTATGTTGCTTTTTCTAAAAAATCCAGACTATGATTTAAAAACCAAAAGTACAGGTGGAGACGTTAGTGAACTTTCCGTACCCTATATCCATTACTTGTGGTTATAAAGGTTCATAGACTTTTTTTTAAAAAAAATTGTTAGCTATATTCTTTATTTACATTTCAAATGTTGTCCCTTTCCTGGTCCCCCCATCCCCTGAAAATCCCATAAGCCATCTCCCTTTCCCCAATCAACCCTCCTTGGCTTCCCTCTCTTGTTTTTCCTCTATACTTTGGCATCAAGTCCTTCCAGGACCAAGGGCTTCTCCTCCCTTTGGTGTCTAACAAGACCATCCTCTGCTGCCTATGTGTCTGGAGACATGGGTAACTCCATGGGTACTCTTTGGTTAATGGCTTTGTCCCTGGAAGCTCTGAGAATACTGGGTGACTCATATTGTTGTTCTTCCTATGGCACTACAAACCCCTTCAGCTCCTTGAGTCCTTTCTCTAGCTCCTCCATAGGGGACCCTGTGCTCAGTTCAATGGCTGGCTGAGAGTGTCCCCTTCTGTATTTCTCATATCAGAGCTTCCCAGGTGAAGGCTATATCCTGCTCCAGTCAGCAAGCACTTGTGGGCATTTGATAATAGTGTCTGGGTTTTGTAACTGTATATGGGATGGATCCCTGTGTAGGGTAGTCTCTGGATGGTCTTTCTCTCAGACTCTGCTCCACCCATTGTCTCTGAATCTCCTCCTGTGGGTATTTTGTCCCCTTTCTACAAAGGACCGGAGTATCCATACCTTGTTCTTCCTCCTGGTTCATAGACATTTTGAGTTTAGTTCTCATCCCATCACCTTTTGTGAGACTTCGAGTTTAAAGTACTAACTCTAAGCTACAAAGACAAATACTATTTTTGTTTTGAGGGGGGCATTGTAAAATGTTCATAGAATGGTGTGTTACAGCTTTTCAGCTGTCTATGTTGATATTTTGCCTACCCCCCTTTTTCTTCTATATTTATCCCCTTCCACTCTCTAAGAACCCTCCCCCCTTTTCCTCTTTTTCTGATAAAATAGTTGTACCCTGCAATTCTGCTCTCTATTTCTCCAGTGCCCAACCCTATCCTGCCATAGGTTCTGTTTTCCTTTCTGGATTTCTGTAGTTACTATAAGTTACATAATCACAACTGGAGATGTGAAGCTAGGAGCTTCCAACAAGAGAAAACATATGACATTAAGAGAACTCTGTTTTCTATACATTATGACAAACATGAGTTTGCTGAAAATGACCCCATAGTGATGCTATTTGAGAATTTGTATTTTAAAAGAGATTCTTCCCCATGCAGTGAAAAAGAAGGTCACCACCCAGTACTATCATATGTCATCAGTATGCATACAATTTTTACACTTTAAATCAATAGCCTTTTGAGGGGATTGGGAGGGGGGCTCAAGACAAGGTTTCAGTATAGCCCTAGCTGGCCTGGAACTCACTCTGTAGATCAGGCTGGCCTCGAACTCAGATATCTGCTTGCTTCTGCCTCACAACTGCTGGGATTAAAGGCATGTGCCACCACTGACCAGCTCCATCAACAGTCTTAACTTTGCAGCCCATGTTAGAATTTTGGCTTGGTTTCCAGAAGCAATTTATAATGGAATTAATATAATTCTGTACTTTAAAATCAACTTAAGATATAGAAAGAGAAAACAACTAAACTGACCCAGAATTGTGTAAGAAAAATTGTGCCTAACTACATGTTTAAGTTCACTAGTATATTCTACATATATAGATGCATGCATCTATGTATAGAAATAATGCAAAAGTTAGTACCTAAGACCATTCTACAATATTTTTATTAATAAGACACCATCAATCACACAGTTTACACTTACATGATTTTTGTCTTAAAAAGATTACTCTTGTAACAGATCCACTCCAATTGCCAGAGACACACATCTGATTATCTCACTACCATACATTTACAATAGTTGCACCATGATCTTCTGTTTATAAAAGTTCCAGGGTACAGCTTGGAGATGTAGCTCTCTGAAGAAGAACACTCTTTACTTTGTGAAATATCTAGATATGATTTTAATCAATGGCATTGTGCCTTGTGGCCACCTGATACTCTTGCTCTAGAGAATATATTTGCCTTCTCTGACCAAGCATGCAAATAGTGAGGAGATAATATGTGTAGGCAAAACATGCATACATGTAAAATAAATAATTAAAGCTCCAGGATAAAACTTATTTCAGCCTTGGTCTGCAAACTATAAGAACTGTTCCAAGATTCAGTGCAATACCCATCAAAATTCCAACTCAATTCTTCATAGATTTAGAAAGAGAAATTCTCAAATTCATTTGGAATAACAAAAAAACCTAGGATAGCAAAAACTATTCTCAACAATAAAAGAACTTCTGGAGGAATCACCATCCCTGATGTCAAGCTGTACTACAGAGCAATCGTGATAAAAAAAAAACTGATGGTATTGGTACAGTGACAGACAGGTAGATCAATGGAATAGAATTGAAGACCCAGAAATGAACCCATACACCTATGGTCACTTGATCTTTGACAAAGGAGCTAAAACCATCCAGTGGAAAAGAGAGAGCATTGTCAACAGTTTGAACTGGTGCTCAACACATAGGAGAATGCAAATTGATCCAAAGCTCAAGTACAAGTAGATCAAGGACCTCCACATAAAACCAGATATACTGAATCTAATCGAAGAGAAAGTGGGGAAATCTAGGAGAGAGGAGACAGAGACAGAGATTATTGAACTACCAGATCTAAGAACAGATCACAAGCATAGTGTGTTATGGAGCTGCTACTGTGAATATGTTTACATCATATGAATGAATAAAAATGAGGGTCATATAAAATATGTTCATGAAATGAAATGAACATAAAGGGAAATGGAGGTATTTCCTCTGTTTTCTGGGTGACCTGGTGAAATCTAAAATGGTCCTGGCTAGTGCACCAGTGCAAATTTTTAAAGTAAATTATTCAAAACAAACTGAAAATCATGTAATCCTGGTCAACATAAACTCATGTTTCTAACAACTGGTTTTTATGATGTTGATACTCTTGGCCAGAGAATTAATGATTACTGGCATTATTTTGTTCCATTTCATTTACAATAATATTATAATTTGACATTCTCAGTTTTCCACTTTGATTTTCTTGTAGTTGTTTTTGTGTGCATGAGAGGGAGACAGACAGACAGACAGACAGGCAGGCAGGCAGGCAGACAGGCAGACAGACAGACAGACAAGTAAACAGACAAACAGACATACACACAGATAGAAAGACAGTCAGTCAGTCAGTCAGGCAGGCAGGCAGGCAGAGATAGGATTTCAACAAGTTCAGACTGACGTCAATAAAACCCATGATTCTCCTGCCTTAGCCTTGAAAGTGCTGGGTTCATAGGCGTGTGCCACCATACCTGCCCTCATTTTTCATTTTAATCTCCTATATATTAGTAACTGGCCTTCCAGAAAACTAAAAATGGACTTCTGATATTCATCACCTACACTCAAATTACTTGGCAGTGTGTGTGTGTGTGTGTGTGTGTGTGTGTGTGTGTTTGAGTAGATTTTAACAAGCAATTATATTTTGTTACTGTTAAAGGAAACCTTAGTGACTTTTACTTTAAGTAAATTTATACTGTTTAAGAATTCTAAATATATTTCTCACTGCTAATGAAAAACTTACTCAATATTATACAGTTTCAATGCTACAAGGTTCAGTTTACCACTCCTGGGCATATACCCAGAGACTTTACCTGCATGCAATAAGGACACATGCTCCACTATATTCATAGCAGCCTTATTTATAATAGCCAGAAGCTGGAAAGAACCCAGATGTCCCTCAACGGAGGAATGGATTCAGAAGATGTGGTATATTTACACAATGGAATACTACTCTGCAATTAAAAACAATGAATTCACGAAATTCCTAGGCAAATGGTCAGAACTTGAAAATATCATCCTTAGTGAGGTAACCCAATCACAAAAGATCACACATGGTATGAAGTCACTGATAAGGGGATATTGACCCAGAATCTCAGAATACCCTAGACACAATCAGCATATCAATAGATTTCTAAAAAGATGGAAGGAGAGACCCCTGGTCCTGGAAAGACTGGATGTAGGGGAACGCCAGGACAGAGTAATGAGAGGGGGTTGAACGGAGAAAAGAGGGAGGGAAGGGGGCTTATGGGACTTTCGGGGAGGGAGGAAACGGGAAAGGGGAAGTGATTTGGAATGTAAATTAAAAAAATAAAATAAAATTAAATTAAAAAAAAAAATAAATATGAATTTCACCAGGAAAAATATCATACAACCAATAATTATTTGCTATTTGTGGCTAATATATATGAAGCAAAGGATGTTGTAAAATTGTGTATACTATATTTTCAATATAATTTTATGTTGAAAGTATTATATACACTATAATTTATGAAAAATGCTATTCTCATTGTGCCAAATAAAATCCATTAAGTATAAATTAAAAACAAAATAAATGATTGTATGTGGCAAAAAAAAAAAAAGAAAATTTGAAATAAGAAAAAGAAATTCATTTTAATAAGATGACTAAAACTCCTACTGAAAATTATATTTGTGTAAGAATAACTTTACAAGCATTTAATAAATGAGGTGAAATTTCCAAATATTTTTGAATTGCCTATAAAATATATACTATATGAGAAATCATTGCAATAGGTTAAACAAATCTATGCAGAACATTTAAAACTAATATGATGCTAAGAGATTTTATGCTTTACTGTGTCATTAATTGAAACTTTCCTAAGAATTCATCAATATGTGCAAATGTAACACACTAGAAAATAACTTATAAACACTATATTAGTTCATCTTTGCTGTAGCTTAAGTTTCATATAATAATTGAAAACAGTCAGTTAACTTGAGAATAGAGTCAACTGGGAAAATACAAAACAAAATTAAAATGCATCAACAATATAAATCAACCCCTGCAAAACCATAAATGGTTGTCACTTGGTTTGTAACACCTAAGATATCTCAGTTGTTTTGTTACAGAGATGGAAAGCTAACACAGATTGCCATACCTACGTGGAACCAGTATCTTAGAATTCTTCTTCTCCTTTTTTTTTTATTTTTGTTTTTGTTTTTGTTTTTGGAGACAGTGTTTCTCTGTATAGCCCTGGTTATCCTAGAACTCACTCTGTGGACTAGATTGACTTCAAACCCAGAAATCAACCTGCTTCTGCCCCCCAAGTGTTGTGATTAAAGCCATGCACCACCACTGCCCAGCTGATCTTAGAATTCTTAAAGCACACACTCAGTACAATCCTCTGTCAAACAGGCTCCTTAAAATGTTAAGATGGTATTCCTTTTTAAATATATGTCAGTGAAGATGCATTATAAAAAGTAATGTATAATACGCAATGATCATCTTTATTCTATTTGATTTTCCTGTCTCTACCCATCCTGTTGCTAGGCCCTGTCTACTGTCAGATATAGAGGAAATTAAACTTAGTGAAACCTGAGTTATTTTATTGATCGTTACACTGATATTCTTATGTCTTCAAGCATCTCAGGTTTAGTATTAATACAATATAGCTCAAAAGGGAACGTGTGAGCAGAAAATTCTCTAATCACTTATTACAAAATACTGTTTCATTCTACCACCTACCTACTGCTCTCACTATAATGATGAGAATGAAAAAAAAATACTCACCAACTGAGCCTCCTATAAACATCCTTGCACAATGAGACCCTAAGAAGGTTATAAGGAAGAAATGTCATCAGCTCATCTCCCTCTAGACCTAGTTATCATGTCATCTGGAGAAGGTACTTCTGATCTTGAGGTAGTTACAAAGTGGCACCATCAAGTAGCGAAGTGAATTTCTTTAATTCCAGGAGAACAGTGGGGTCGGAACAGCTGAGCTCTGGGATTCCCATGCTTAAACTATTCTCTTTATGCCATAAATGTCTGTGTCAATTAACTGATCTCAGTTCTTGTGAAGAAAACAAAAGTAAGAATAATATCCCGTTTAAGGAAATAGAAAACAATTTAAATTCCCCAAGGTATCCATGCTGTTTCCAATGCATTTGTGGTACAATCCATACTTACCTCACAGTGGTTTCAGTGTCTCACATAGAAATTAACATCTCATTTTCTAAAATTAGAAAACTGTCTAGGGTATTCCGAGATTCTGGGTCAATATCCCCTTATCAGTGACTGCATACCATGTGTGTTCTTTTGTGACAATCCGCATATCAATAGATTTCTAAGAAGATGGATGGAGAGACCCCTGGTCCTGGAAAGACTGGATGTAGGGGAACGCCAGGACAGAGTAACGAGAGGGGGTTGAATGGAGAAAAGAGGGAGGGAAGGGGGCTTATGGGACTTTCGGGGAGGGAGGAAACGGGAAAGGGGAAGTGATTTGGAATGTAAATTAAAAAAATAAAATAAAATAAATAATAAAAAAAAAAGAAAACTGTCACCTCCTCAAAACACACTAAGGATAAAGGATTTTTCTTACAGAGCACACAGACAACAGGTAATATAACTGTATTATCAGCAAATATCAGGCTGTGGGGATGGAAATGTACTTCAGTTGGCAAAGTGTAACACTAGAAAGTATTGTGTATGTGGAACATAATTTAAAAAAATCAAATCTTGCATCTGCTTGCCAGAGCTGACCCTGTACTACAGCTCTTCATACCCAAATTCCACCTGAAGAGAACTGGTCTCCCAGGAGTACTGACACAGATGCTTACAGGAAGGACAAGTCACAGTCAGAAAGAGCAAGATCAGCTAACACCAGATATAACCAAATGGTAAAAGGCAAGGATAAGAACATAAGCAACAGAAACCAAGGCTACTTGGCATCATCAGAACCCAGTTCTCCCACCACAGCAAGGCCTGGATACCCCAACACACAAGAAAAACAAGACTCTAATTGAAAATCACATCTCATTATGATGGCAGAGGACTTTAAGAAGGACATAAATAACTCCCTTAAAGTAGTACAGGAAAACACAGGTAAACAGCTAGAAGCCATTAAAGAGGAAACATGAAAGTCCCTTGAAGAATTGCAGGAAATCAGAACCAAACAGGTGAAGGAATTGAACAAAACCATCCAGGGTCTAAAAATGGAAATAAAAACAATAAAGAAATAAAGAAAAGGGGAAGGACTGAAGAAACTAAAGGGGACTGCAATCTCACTGGAAGAACAATATCAACCAACCTGACCACCCAAATCTCCCAAAGACTAAACCACCAACCAAAGTATACATGGAGGGATCCATGTCTCCAGATACATATATTGCAGAAGATGGCTTTATCTGACATCAGTGAATGTAAAGCCCTTAGTCCTGTGAAGGTTTAATGCCCCCAGAGTATGGTGATGCTAGTGTGGTGAGGTGGGAATGGGTGAGTGGTAAGGACCACCCTCATAGAGGCAAAAGGGAAAAGAAGGGAGATGGAATGGGGTGGGGTGGGGCTTGTGGAAGGTTAACAAGGAAGGAGGATATCATTTGTAATGTAAATGAATAACATTATTAATTTTAAAAAGGAAATCACTTATTCTAAGAGCAATAACATAGTCCCAAAAGAAGATGTACTCACATTATCAGTGGGTATAGCCATAAAATATAGGTATTATGTTACACTCAACAGACTGACAGAAACTAAATAAGAATGAAGGCCCAAGTGAGAAAGCTTGAATCTCACTAAGAAGGGGCAATGAAATAGTCATAAGAGGCAGATAGATGGATGGAACTGGGGGGGGGAGAGGTGGCAAGTACTATGAGGGAGTTCTGGATTAAGTGTGGAGAAAGCCAGGAGAGATGAGTAGATGGCCATGAAAATGAATGGAAATCTGCAATTAATGGGGATAAGGAGGTAAGGGGCATTTCCAGGATGAGACAGAAACTTAGAATAAGGGAGAATCAATGGGGTGAGCTTAGCTGTGACTCACCACTTTGGGGATACGGAACTTGAAGGGACCACCTCCTGTACCCAGACAGGAACCCCAGTGTAGGAATAGACAGGAACTCACCCACAAATCTTTCAAACCAAAATTTATGCAGGCTCTAAGCAATGCAGGCACAGAGCAGAGACTAATGGTATAGCCAATCAATAACCTGTCTAACTTGAAACCCATCCCATGAGCAAGTACCAATCCCCAACAATACAGTGATTCTCTCTTATACTTGCAGACAGGAACAAGTTGTCTCTAAGGGGATCCATTCAATAGCTGACCCAGACAGATATAGATACCCACAACCAAACAGTGGATGAAGCATGGGGACTCTTATGGAAGAATAAGGGGAAAGGCTGTTGGTTCCAAAAAGGACAGAGATTCTGTAGGAAGAACAACAGAGTCAACTAACCTGGAACCTTGGATCTCTCTGAGTCAGAACCACCAACCAAAAACACACACAGTCTAAATCTATTCAATACAAGATTTGAAGTTTTAATAAAGCAATAAAATAACTGAGGAGATTGAGACACAAATAGGAAAGTAGTCAACTGTCTGTATTTGCTCCTTCTGATAGTGTGATGACTATTTGTAGTTTTCAACTTGACTACATCTGCAATTAACTAAAATTCAAGTGACTAGACACACCTGTATGAGACTATCTTAATTACATCATTTGAAATAGAAGTTCACTTCTGATCTGGATCTTTGAGGCAGGATGATCCACCATTAGTCTGGAACACACTTTCTCCTGGCAGCTAACTTAAAGAACATGTAATCAAAAGAGAAGCTCGAGTCTTCCATGCCTGCTTGCTCTTGTCTTGCTTTTACTAGCAAGTCCATTCTTTCACTGGCATTAGAGCCTACATCTTCATGAATCTGGCATATGCTAAAACCAGCTGAGACATCCAGTCTCATAGGCTGAACAACTACTAGGTTGTTGGACAATCAGTTGGTACAGAGCCATTGTTGATTTAGCTGGACCACAGCCTGTAAACCAGTCTAATAATTCTCCTTTATAGATAGATGCACATTCATTCCATAGATTCTCTTCCTCTAGAGAACCCTAACTAATACAGGTAGTATACTATGTGAATCTAGTACAGTGCTTCTCATCCTTCCTAATGCCATGACTCTTTAATACAGTTCCTTTTGTTGTGGTGATACCCAACTGGAAAATTCTATTCATTGCTATTTCATAATTGTAATTTTGCTACTTTTATGAATGACAATGTGAATATCTGATATTTCAGATGGTCTTATGCAATAACAATGAGAAATAAAGGGCTGGAACTAGGCACCCTGCAAATTATGAAGCAGATAAACAACTTATTCTTCATGTGGGTCCTCCAACAACTGCAATAGGGGATTCCCTGAGCCTGTTGCCTACATTCTTGTACATCTCGAGCCCCTAAATGGACAGCTTTTGGCCTCAGTAGGAGAGGATGTGCCTTGACACAGAGTGACTTGATGTGGGAGGGGGATGGGGGACAGCAGGGAGATGTGAGTTAATGAGGCATAACACCAGAGTGGGGCTTCCCCTTCTGAAAAGAGAAGGGGGAGGTGGGATAGGGAGAGGACTTATGTGAGGTAGGTACTGGGAGAAGAGGGAGGGCTGATAATGTGTTGTAAAGGGAATATATAAGTAATTTTTTTAATTAATTAATTAACTACAGAAACAATAGCCATGAAAAAATATTAACTGTCTTGGCAAAATTCTAACAAAGCAAGTGAAACACATGTATGTTAAAAACTGTAAAATACTGAAGAAAAAAATAGAAATATCAGAGGATGGAAAAATCTCCTATGCTCACAGATCAGAAGGATTAATATGGTAAATACAGTCATCCTATCAAAAGATATCTACAGATTCAATAACATTCCCATCAGAACTCCAACACAATCTTCAAAGAACTTGAAAGGATAATTCACAACACCGTATAAATACACACAGACACACACACAAGCAGGATAGCTAAAACACACTTCTGAACAATAAAAGAATTGTTGAAGTTATTGTTAATGCCAAAGATTAGAGGAGAAAGACCACTGACCCAAATCATCATGGCCAAATTATATAAAGCAAGCATTAATTAAAGCAAACATTTTTATTCATATACACCAGCTGCCTCCCCCTGAATTTGGGTTCAAGAGGTCAGCATTCAGTGTGAGGAATACACATGGATTTTAAAGCTCAGAGGTATGGTGGTGTTTCCAACTGGGAGATTTGGAAGGAAAATTAGGTGGGCTTATAGGAGTAGAACATAATCACAATAAGTTAGGAAATTCTGAAACAAAGACAGGGTTGAAACTGGGCATAGGTATTCATAGGTTGTAATAACACTTTTTGAAACAAAGGTAGGGTTGTAACAGCTTTTTAAAACAATAAGCTGCAAACAGTTTTTTGAAACAAAATCATGAATGCCATTCCTAAAATAAGCAGTACAGAACTGTCTATATTACAATGTGGAGCCTAGCCCAGTTCTTGAGAAACAAAAGTTGAATCATTGATAAGAATGAACCTACTTTGCCTTTACTATAAGATGAATTTTAAGTCTAAGATCATGGCAGGCTGGATATTCAGTAAAACCAGTCTTGAACTCAAATTGTACTATACAGCTACGGGAATGAAAACAGCATAACATTCACACAAAAAGCAAAATGTTGATGAATGGAATAGAATTGAAGACCCAGACATAAGACCACAAACCAATAGACACCTGATTTTTGGTGAAGAAAAAAGTACACAATGGAAAAAAATACAGTATCTTCAACAGATATGGGTCAGACTTAATGTCTGGATATAGAATGCAACTAGATTGTTACCACACTCCCCAATACTCAACTCCAAATGTATCAAAAATCTCAACATAAAGAACAGATATACTGAACCTGACAAACAAGAAAGGTGGTAATATTTTGAAAACATTTTCACAGGAAAAGAAAAACTTTCAGAACAGAAAACTGATTACCAGTCACTAAGAAGAACAATTAATAAATAAGATTCCATGAGTCTTCTGCAGGGCAAAAGAAAACATCCTTCAGACAAATTAGACAGCTACAGAATGGGAAAATATTTTTACCAACTATCCATCCTGTACAGGGCTTTTCTTAGGATTTCTATACCTGTGACCAAACACCATAAATAAAAAGCAAGTTGGATAAGAAAGGGTTTGTTCAGCTTACAATGCTGTTCATTAAAAAAAAAAAAAAAGTTAGGACAGGAACTCAATCAGGAGAGGATCATAGAAACAGGAGGTGATATAGAGGGCCCGGGAGAGGGGGGGGTGTTGCTTACTGTATTGCTTTCCCTGGTATGCTCAGCC
The DNA here is from genome assembly GCA_036184795.1 of Tokudaia tokunoshimensis. Lineage (NCBI taxonomy): Eukaryota > Metazoa > Chordata > Mammalia > Rodentia > Muridae > Tokudaia > Tokudaia tokunoshimensis. The sequence continues at coordinate 78,942,530 of BTHU01000002.1, read as the reverse complement.
TGCTTTCTTAAAGAACTCAAGACCACTAGCCCAGGGACCATACTATCCACAATGCACTGGCCCCTTGGTAACTAATTGAGAAAATGCCTTACTGAAGGATATCATAGAGGCATTTCATCAACTGAGGTTCCTTCCTCTCTGATGACTCAAACTTGTGTCAAGTTGACAGAAAACCAGAAGTACTGGACTGATATCCAAAATACATAAAGAAATCAAAAACTAAAATATCAATAAAACTAATAACACTATTTAAATGTGGGGTACAGATCAAAACAAATAATTTCCAAAAAATAAAGGAAACTCAAATGGTGGAGAGGCATTTAAAAAACAGTTCAACATCCCTAGTCATGAGTGTAATGCAAGTTAAAGATACAATGTGATTTAACCTTTTACCAGACAGAATGACCAAGACAAAGAATGCAATTTACACTCAATGCTGCTGAGGATGTGGAGTAAGAAGACTCATGGACATTCTTCTGAGCACAACAATGTACATTCATAGTAGAAATCAATGTAGCGGTTCCTCAGGAATTGGGCACAGATCTACTTCAAGATGCAGCTATGCCACTATTAAACATAGATACTTCATCCTGCTACAGAGGCACTGAATATTCATAATATCCAGAAATTGGAAACAACCTAGATGTCCATCAACAGATGAATGAAAAAAAATGATGCATTTACATAGTACAACATTACTCAGCCATTAAATTAATGACATTTACAGCTAAAAGGATAGGACTATAAAACCTCAATCTGAGTTGTGTAACACTGACCCACAAATACAAACATGGTCTATGTTTTTACTTATTCATGAATTTTAGCTATGAAGTCATTCATAATCAAGCCATAATTCACATAACCATAAAGTTTAGGTATAGAATAAGTGGAGGGAGGGGAAGGATGCTGAGAGGCCAAACTATTTCCATCTTGTGACCAGCTGCCAGCTTTAAAAAAATTCATATCAATGGGAGAAGAAGCACTTGGTCCTGTGAAGGCTCATTGCCCAATACAGGGGAATGCCAGGACAGAGAATTGGGAGAGGGTGAGTTAGGGAACAGGGGGAGGGGGAGGGGATAGGGGGTTTTCAGAGGGGAAACCAGGAAATGGGATAACATTTAAAATGTAAATAAAGAAAATATCTAATAAAAAATACTCAAACTGTACCCAAATATCAGGAAGGATCCCAGGGCTTGTCCTTGGCCAATACCTAAGAGTTATTCTTAGCTACTGCCTAGAAACAGTTAATCAAAGATCAGTCTGATTGTCTCAGACGAACTTTCAGACTTTTTGGGATTGGTCCCAGTCTTGCTCCAGAACACACACATATCTACTTGCAACAGTCATTCTATTACCTAATTCCCAGGCTAGAACCACTCACTTGCTCCATTTCTTATGAAATCTTTTACTATTGAGGATTCCACCTTCCCATCCTGCTGTGTCAGGACTGGATTAGAGGAAAACCCAAGCTCGAGGTTATAATAAGGAGACCCTAGTATGACTGCATCAAAAATGGCTCCCTGGTGGTCATTTGTAGTCCACAAATGCTTCTTGGCATAACATTACATCTTGCAAAAAAAGGGAAAATGGAATAGATTGTAATGAAGGGATGAGGGGGGCTGAAGCAAAAGTATCAAACTGAGAGGAGTAGGGGAAGTGCAAACCCTAATAGAACATATTATAGTGTTGAAATGATAGAGTGTGGTGGTAAACACCTGTGATCCAGGAGCTGGAGAGGTGAAAACAGGGAATCCCTGAGATCATCTTAAGAACAGGATAATCATCTTGGTCCAGATCACAGAGAGAGATGTCCTAACAAGACACTAGATGAATGGCAGATGAACAACAACAGCCAACATTATCTCCTGGCCTCTATGTGTACATATACACACATGCTTCAGCTGTGCACATACACATACGATAAATTTATAAAGATACACAATAAACACATTGTACAAAATGTACATGTATATAAAATTTTTATTTGCCATTAATATTTCAATGAGTAGATAAAATGAATAGATAAAATAAACAGGCAGATGACATTTTCATAAAAGACTCATTAAATAATGTGGTAAAAAATGGAAACTATAAATTCACATTGCTTTTATGGATACACATAAATTATGATTAGGGAAAAAAATAAAGCTACACCAAAGTATTTAAACTATTTTTGATGAGTGAACATAAAAACAAAAGAAAACTTAAAAAGAATATCAGTGAGGATATTCCTTTGAGTAATGTCAGCATCGAAGCAATGTTTATTATATAAAGTCAAAAGGAGAAAGAGAATTCATATGGAAGTATCAAGTTATCGTGTACAATTAACTTCAGAACTCTATTATTTGAAGACAGAAATGGCATAAGAATGTATATGTGTAATAACACAAACTTTATTTAAATTATATGAAGAATCTTGTTTCACTACTTGAACCATTAAAGTTTAAAGAATCTGTATTTTGGAAACAAAATGACTAGTGCTACACAGGATGATTCTTTATACCCAGCAGTAAGTCCAGCTCCAGGGGATGCCATGAAATCTTCTTACCTCTGTGGACACCAGAAATGCAGACATGCATGCACTCAGGCACAACACTTGTTCATACAAATGTGAAATAAATTAATAGTTTTATAAAGAAGAGAGAAAACAGCTTTTTAAAAACATATATGGTGGCATTTTGACTGCAAGTTTTTCAGCATAATTATTATTCTGCTATCAGTGCTGATTTGTGCCAGTGGAGTAATTGTGGAATAGGCATTCATCACAAACTTCTGAATAGTCAGGATTACTGGGTCATACCTCCATAACAAGAATGAGGTCATTGAGATGCTAAAGTCTACCCAATACATGACCACAAAGAAAATAGCCAGCAGCAAGATAATCTTGGTGGCCCTTTTCTCAGGAGATGCTCTGAGTTGGCTGATGATATGAAGATACTTGCATTGCCTCTGATGTCTGAACAAGCACCATGTATGTGCTTGTAGTCAGCATGACTCCTACAAGAAACACATCTCTGGATGTTATCACTGTTAAAATCACTCCTCTGATGATGTAGTTCATGGGTAAGAGTAAGCAAGATTTACTGATCTTCATCTGGCTGGTCTCAGTCATGTTGGTATAAGCACCAAAATAGAAGATATAGTAACTATTAAAGGAAATATTGAAAGACCAAACACATAAGAAAACATATATCATGTATTAATTTAGTTTTTGTTTAAATTTTGCCAACAGTGAGGTACTGGGACTGATAGTGACAGCTTGGAACACACTCAGGAGGCAGGTGATGCAGATAGAGAGACCTCTCATCAGCTTGCTTATGTAAAAAGTTGCCTTACATTTGAAGTCATTCTCAATGGTCAGTGTCTCAGAAAAGTCTTTAAGTCAAATATCTCCTGCAGTGAGAAACATCATTATGCGAATGAAGGTCAGTTGATATGTGATCAAGTCCATGGGCTTATATCTGTGACCTAGAATGATGAAAATATAGAAACAAAGAAGAAACATATTGGATAGGACTCCACGTACAGATTGGAAATAAAGGACATTTTTTTTTATTTTCTAAGATTTTTATTTACATTCCAAGTGATTTCCCCTTTCCTGTTTCCTACCTTCCCGAAAGTCCCATAAGCCCCCTTCCCTCCCTCTGTTCCCCATTCAACACTTTCTCGCTTCTCTGTCCTGGCATTCCCCTACATCCAATCTTTCCAGGACCAGAGCTCTCTCCTTCCATCTTCTTGGAAATCTATTGATATGCGAATTGTGTCTAGGGTATTCCGAGATTCTGGGTTAATATCCCCTTATCAGTGACTGTATACCATGTGTGTTCTTTTGTGATTGGGTTACTTCACTAAGGATCATATTTTCCAGTTCTGACCATTTGTCTAGGAATTTCGTGAATTCATTATTTTTAATTGCAGAGTAGTATTCCATTGTGTAAATACACCACATCTTCTGAATCCATTCCTCTTGAGGGACATCTGGGTTCTTTCCAGCTTCTGGCTATTATAAATAAGACTGCTGTGAACATAGTGGACCATATGTCCTTATTGCATGCAGGAGAAGCCTCTGGGCATATGCCCAGGAGTGGTATAGCCAGATCCTCCGGGAGTGTCATGCCCAGTTTTCTGAGGAACCACCAGACTGCTTTCCAGAGTGGTTGTACCAGCTTGCAATCCCACCAGCAGTGGAGGAGTGTTCCTCTTTCTCCACATCCTCGCCAACAACTGCAGTCTCCTGTGTTTTTGATCTTAGCCATTCTGACTGGTGTGAGGTGGAATATCAGGGTTCTTTTGATTTGCATTTCCCTAATGACTAAGGATGTTGAACATCTCTTTAGGTGTTTCTCAGCCATTAGATATTCTTCAGGTGAGAACTCTGTACCCCATTTTAATAGGGTTACTTGGCTTTCTGGAATCTAACTTCTTGAGTTCTTTTTATATATTGGATATTAGCCTTAGCCCTCTGTCAGACGTAGGGTTGATAAAGATCATTTCCCAGTTTGTTGGTTGCCACTTTGTCCTTTTGACAGTGTCCTTTGCCTTACAGAAACTTTGTAATTTTATGAGTGAAAACTAAGTGGAGAGTGTATTCATCTTAAGAGCACAGTGGAAGTTTATTTGATATATCTGAAAAAAATAATAGAGCATACATCAAGTTTGTGATACATTGGTTATATTATCATTCTATTTTCTATACTAATTCTTGAATAGCTTGTCTCTTTAACTCTTGATCTTCCAGACTGCACATCATAGACTACACTTCTATGTCTTCCATGTATCTGCTGTATATATAGAAAATTATAGATAATAAATATGATCATAGTCATATCTGTACAGAATGCCGAGTTTGTGGGCCTGTATTACACCCAAGTCTCATGTCTTAGAAATCCAATCCTATTGATTTAATTGCCTAATTTTTTGCTAGCACCTAAAACAGTAGTGATGAGCACAGAACGTTAATCATATTTGTACAACTGAAAAAAGTTACATCCTCTGGGAAAATATTCAGAAGGGAAATTGAAAATATCAGGTTAGACATTCTTATATTATATAATTTTACTGTGCTCTATTTTACAACTATCTATGCTTTTACTCATAATTCTAATGCGATCACAGTGATAATTCATGGTAATCACACTGGTTTAATCAGCAAATGTCTTTCTCAATCCATTTGCTTTTAAGTTCCATTTTCCAAGAAATCTTACATCTCCAGAATCTGAATTATAGTATTGGATACAGTTGGAAACCTTTAGTTTACTTTCCACACCTTATGACCATTAATTGTGGTTTTAAATGGCCCTAGGCCTCTCCCAGTTTAGGTCCCAACCTTTTGTGATACTTTAGATTTAAAGAACTAACTCCCATTTACTAAGACAAACAGTATTTTTCTTTTCTTTGAAGGGCAGTACCATTAGTTAATATAATGAGTAGTTAAGGCTTTTCAGAAATCCATATTGACATTTTACCTATCTACCTCTTTCTTCTGTATTTAACCCTCTTCACACTCTAAGATGCTCCCTTTTCCTAATTCACTGAGATCATTTGTAGTGATATTCTGCTCTCTATTGCTTCCATCCCACCCATATATGGTCATTGCTTCTCTTTTACTTTCCTGGTTTCTGTAATTACTATAGTCTACAAACATCTCCCCAATAAGAGATAACTTGAGACGCTAAGACAAACACTATCATCAACATGGTATGACAAGCATGAACTCACTAAAGATGACCAGATAGTGATCCTGTTTGTATATTTCTGTTTCAAAATGTACTCCTACCCATGCAGTGGAAAACAAAGTCCCCCGTGTTACCAGACATCATCAGAACCTACACACTTTTCACAGTTTCACTCAACAGTCTTACATTTAGTGCCTGTAGATAGCTTTATTGGGGTGCCATGCCACCTGGCAGGAACTTGACATTGACCAATGTCAAGAGCTTTTCCTAGCCTTTGAGCAGGAACTCCTGTGTTAGCCATAATCTCCACCACCTAGGGTGGAGGGCTCACACTAAGGTGAAGCCCATTGTCCTTCAAGGACCTACAGTTTCCTGAGAAACACTATCTACCCGCTGAGCAACCAAATTGGTTCTGCGGAGAAGTTTCCAGCCTTTGTGGGAAGGGTTTCCTCTGCCTATATATTTGGAGTCCTCCATTAAACTTTGAGACCTTGAGCAGCAGGTGTTGTCTTGGTCTCCATCTCTTTTCAACAGCCTTCTCATACATCCCCAGCTTTCCTTCCAGGTAACCTGTTCGATATAACTACCGGCAGTTACAGATTGGCACTTCAACGTGTGGCCGGACATGGAAGGTCTCCTGAGGTGACCATGTCTTGTTGAACCTTTGCAGAAAATGGAAAAAGACATTATCCTGCATGGTGAGCAACTACAGGAGTTAAATACTAGCGCTAGTCTAAAATTTCAACTTTTTGAAGCTGTTGTAGGTGCAGAAGGATACAGGCTAGGAGGGACAGCGTTGACTCTGCGCTGAACTCGCTTAGTTTTTGACAGTGAAAAATGGTATAGGAATAGGTGTTTGTCTGCAGCATTTAAGAAGTGCTTCAGGCAAAAGGAGTACAGTTTGAAAAACAATGGCTTGTGATCCTCTGGCTGAGAAGCACCTAAAGAGATGTTCATCATCCTTAGTCATTAGGGAAATGCAAATCAAAACAACCCTGAGATTCCATCTCACACCAGTCAGGATGGCTAAGATCAAAAACACAGGAGACAGCAGTTGTTGGCGAGGATGTGGAGAAAGAGGAACACTCCTCCACTGCTGGTGGAATTGCAGGCTGGTACAACCACTCTGGAAAGCAGTCTGGCGGCTCCTCAGAAAACTGGGCATGACACTTCCGGAGGATCCGGCTATACCACTCCTGGGCATATACCCAGAGACTTTACCTGCATGCAATAAGGACACATGCTCCACTATATTCATAGCAGCCTTATTTATAATAGCCAGAAGCTGGAAAGAACCCAGATGTCCCTCAACGGAGGAATGGATTCAGAAGATGTGGTATATTTACACAATGGAATACTACTCTGCAATTAAAAACAATGAATTCACGAAATTCCTAGGCAAATGGTCAGAACTTGAAAATATCATCCTTAGTGAGGTAACCCAATCACAAAAGATCACACATGGTATGAAGTCACTGATAAGGGGATATTGACCCAGAATCTCAGAATACCCTAGACACAATCAGCATATCAATAAATTTCTAAAAAGATGGAAGGAGAGACCCCTGGTCCTGGAAAGACTGGATGTAGGGGAACGCCAGGACAGAGTAATGAGAGGGGGTTGAACGGAGAAAAGAGGGAGGGAAGGGGGCTTATGGGACTTTCGGGGAGGGAGGAAACGGGAAAGGGGAAGTGATTTGGAATGTAAATTAAAAAAATAAAATTAAATTAAATTAAAAAAAAAAAAGAAAAACAATGGCTAGGTCGTTTTTTTGGGTTTTTTTTGTTTTGTTTTGTTTTTTTGGGTTTTTTTTTTTTTTTTTTTTGATCAGATAGATTCTTGTTGCCCATGATTCCGAGAAAAAAGAACTTTAGATAAGAGAACCTGGAAAAAAAATGGAAAAGTGCTAAGAGCCTCCAAGGCAGATAATACTAACCTCTGCCTCTGGATGCTTATAAAAGATGATATTGATGAAGAGACCTTGCAGGCATCAGATAGCACACAGGGAGAACTTTAGGAATCTCAAGAAGCAAGCCTGCCAGAGAGGACTTTCTCAGAAAAGGGTCCTCTCAACCTTAAACTAGAAAGATATAGAGATACTACTGATGAGTCAACATTAGAGGAGAAAGCTCATTCAGACAAAGGAGCTGCCAAATATTATGGTGAGGATTGGCCTTCTGCTCTGCCTATGACCTCTACTGTATGAGATACCCAAATGGATATGCAACTACATAAATTGGACTTAGAAATTAAGTTGCAGAAATTGACTGATGAGCTATAGGAACTAAAAAGGGTATCAATTGCAGGGAAGGAGCAGTGATCCTGAGATGTACCAATTGCCTCTAGAAAGAGCTGTAAGTCAGGCTCAAGGGGAAGGACAGGATACATCTGACCTGCTGGCTTTCCCTGTCGTTGAGATTATAGACCAGCAGAATAGAGGCAAGGGCACCAGTGGGAGGTGCGGAATAAGAATCACTTCAAGGGGAGGACCATGTTTTCTGCCTCTGAGACCCCTGTGAAGCAATCCTGGTTGCATAGAGGTTGGTATTTAAAGGCATTCCTTAGAATAACAAACAACAAGGAAGCCTAGACCCTCTCCTCCATAAAAAGACACCATAAAGTATTTAGAAAGACCAGGTCAATACTTCCCCCCACCCCTTGGTTAATGCCCACCATCCTTTGAGGGATGATTGTCCACTTGGTTGTTACCTTCTCATATTAAAACTAATAAAAAGGGAGGAGATGTAGAGAGCCTTATTGGGGTGTCATGCCTTTAAGCAGGAACTCCTGTGTTAGCCATAATCTCCACCTGGGGTGGAGGGCTCACACCAAGGTGAAGCCCATTGTCCTTCAAGGACCTACAATTTCCTGAGAAACACTATCCACCCGCTGAGCAACCAAATTGGTTCTGCAGAGAAGTTTCCAGTCTTTGTGGGAAGGGTTTTCCTCTGTCTATATATTTGGAGTCCTCCATTAAACTTTGAGACCTTGAGCAGCCGGTGTTGTCTTGGTCTCCATCTCTTCGCTGCCTTCCCATACATCCCCAGCTTCCTTTCCAGGTAACCTGTTCGATGTAACTGTGGGCAGTTACAAGTGCTCATGTTAGTTATTTGACCTGGTGACCCAGTATCAACTTATTATTGAATTAATTTAATTCATTACATTAAATCAGTTTGTGATAGAGAAATAAAAGACAACAACATTGAATCAGAATCTTGTGAAAAAAATGTCACATTATATTGTCAAGTTTATGCATATATTCCACATATATAGGCACATGCAAGTATGTATGTAAATAGTTCAGAAGCTATAACTTTTAAATGAATATGAGACCGTAAGTCACACATTTAATATTTACATTATTTTACTCCTAAAAAGCTTAATCTATTAAAGGAATGGATTCATCCCAATTACCAGATCTGAACATCTAATTCTCTCAGCAACAGACATTTACAATAGGTGCACAGTGGTGTAATGTTTATTAAAACTCCAGGATATGGGGTAAATATTTACCTCAGTGGTCTGAAGCATGTTTTGCTTTTGGAAAGACCGGAGTTTGATTCTCAGCAATGAAATGGTGGCTTGTGACTATATGGGACTCAGGTTGAAGGGGATACAACCTCTTTCTGACCAGGCACACAAGAGGTACACAGATACTATATGTAGGCAAAATATGCATATACATATACATACATACACATAGACATATATTATATACATATATATGTAAAAGAAAGTAATGTAAAATGTTTTTCTTATCCCAAAAATATGCACTTCAACTACTCTACATCATATCCATTGCTTCATAAATGTCTATCCCATACAGAAAATAATGCACCTTCTTATTCATAAATTGGCATTTTTATTTGAGGCTTGGTGGAGCTGATATTTGGTGAAAAAAAAACATAGCTCTCATGAGTGAAAACTGATTTCTTACCATGGATATATACTGAGGAAAATCATCTTTTATTTAAAAAGTTAATTGAAATTTTGGTGGCTTTCACATTAGAATACGTTGCAATATTTAGTTTTAAGTATTAAAACAGAGTATATTCATAAACATTTACAATAGAGGAGAATCTATCACTATTAAACTGACCCAGAAAAAAAGACTAAGTAGTCTGCAGCTATGGGTCTGAAGAAGTATATAACAGAGGGGGAGAGAGGAAGAGAGACAGAGACAGAGACAGAGAAAAAGAAAGAAGTAGAAGCATCGTAATGTACAGCTCTATATTCTCCCATGAACAATCACTTCATCTCTTCCTTATCACAATATTTGATTTTGGAAGAGTTTGTTTTATGCACATTAGTGATCTTTGTATTCTGTTTGTGAAGACTTAATAATACAGGGAACAGGCAAGTATAGTATATCAAAAGTATCATTTTTATTTTAAGCTTCACAACATTTAGTGAGTAATGACCTAAAAGCAATATGACTGCTCAGAGAGAACAGAAAGTGAGTATGTGACTTTCAGGTAACAAGTGAAATTGTTGTTTGGTGTACTGTCTACCGTTAATGTTTCTTCAGACACATGGCTGCAGATTGCTTAGTCTTTTGGCCTGGGTCAATGTAATAGTGATGGTTTCTCCACTATTTTAAATGCCTATGGATATATTCTGGGTGTTTTTACTGACAACTAAATATTGCAACTTAAACCAACATGGGAGCAACCAAAACTGCAATCTTTTCTTTTAAATAAAATAATAAAATAAATAAATGAAGGTGCTTTTAGGAAAGCTCAAAAGTGAAAGAACTTAACCTTCAAATTAGTTTCATGAAATGTTTACAAATGTAGAATGCCAACAAGAATACTTAATACTTTTTAATAAAGTAGGAATTCATAGCTATTACCTAATACTCTCAAATAATTTAAATGCATGAATTCTTATTTGGAAATTGAATTTTGCACAGATATAACTGGAAGCACATAGATGCTGAGTAGAATATCATAATCTCACAGTTATCAGCCAGTCCCTTTGAGATGAGGCAGCAGCAGCAGGAATGTCACTGTAGAGACTGTGAGTAAACAAGCAGTCATACCCAGAGCTTCATCACAAGCTGCATGATGTAAGTTTGGAAATAATATGACATGTTCACTAAAAATGTGTGTTTGTGTGTGTGTGTGTGTGTGTGTGTGCATGTTTGAATGTGTTGTGTGCACAAGACAGAAAGAGAAAGAGAAGAGGAAGATGGATGAAGGAAGGAGAGGAAAAGAGAGAGGATGAGACTACCAGGTTCACGAATAAATCACAAGCATATTGTGTTCTGGTGCTGCTACTGTGAATACCTTTACATCACTTGAGTGAAAAACTGAGAGTCATGTCAAATATGTTCATGAAACAAAATGAGCATAAAGAAAACTGGAGGTCTGTCCTCTGTTTTCTGGGTTTCCTAGTCATATCCATAGTGGTCATTCCTAGTGCACTGGTGCAAACTTTTAAAGTAAATTATTCAAAACAAACTGAAATTTCTGTAATGTTTAAAATAATAAATTCATGTTTGTAACAAATTGTTTTTATGGCATTGATACTCTTGGCCAGGGAGTTCATAATGGTTACTGGCATCATTTTGTTCCATTTCATTGTGTATGAGAGACAGACAGACAGACAGACAGACAGACATAAGATCTTAACCAAGTTCAGACTACTTTCAATCAAACCCATGATTCTCCTGCCTCAGCTTTGAAAGTGCTGGGATCATCCTGACACTACTTAACTAGACTGCTGGTATCCTGACAACAGAAATTGGCATCATCCCCAAAGAACTACTTCTAAATTGGACCATATCTCCTTGTCCTATTTACCATCTTTTCTTCCTTTCCTCTGGCCAGTGGGCTAAAAGAGGGGTTGAAGCATTTGAGAACCCTTATTAAAGGAGATTTCGAAAAATGTAAGTCTACAGGCCTCAAATTTAATGTTTCCTTCTATAAAAAAAATTGCTGGGATCATACAGATGTGCCACCACAAGTGCCTTCATTTTCCATTTTAATCTACTGTATCTATATTATTAACTGATATTCCAAGAAAATAAAAACAGACGTGTAATATTCATTACCTAAATTTAAATTACTTAGCAGTGTGTGTGTGTGTGTGTGTGTGTGTGTGTGTGTGTGTGTGTAAGTAGATTTTAACAAGCTATTGTAATTTGTAACTGTTAGAGGAAACCTTAGTGATTTTGACTTTAAATAAGTTTATACTATTCAAAAATTATAAATATATTTCTCACTGCTGATGAAAGTCTTACTCAATATTATTCAGCTTTAATGCTACAAGGTTTAATTTAGAAAACCTGAATTAAGAAAAAAATTCATTTTAATAAAATGACTAAAAGTCCTACTGAAAATTATATTTGAGTAAGGAAAATTCATTTAAGTAAGGATAATAATAAATGAGGTCAGATTTCCAAATATTTTGAAGTGCCTATAAAATATCTATGTTATGAGAAATCATTGCAATAGAATAAACAAATCTATGTAAAAAGTTTGAAACTTGAAAAAAGAGTAAAACGAAAAAATATAAAACACAAATCAAATGCATCAATATTATAAACCAACCCCTACAAGAAAATAAATGGTTTTCACTTAGTTTTTACTCCCTAAGACAGCTCAGGAGTTTTATTACAGGGATGGAAAACTAACACATTTGGCCATACATAGAAGGAACCATGAACTTAGAAATCTTAGAGCAGAGACAGGCATAATATCGCTTGGGTCTCGGGCAGCTTGTGTGTATGCGGCTCCCAAGTGCAGGGCTGATCTGCAGTAACCAGCGCGCCAGCTCTGCTGTGGGACTTCTGCCTGGCAGAGGGACCCCGCACTGGGCGGGAGCCTACCAGCTTTCCTTCCGCGACCTCTGTTCCCGCAGACTGCGCTGAAGAGACAGGTACCCCAAGCTCTCTCTCCCCAATATAACATCACTTGAGACACGGCCTGTTGGGGCTTCCATCTGTGCCCGAGAACAGGTCAGTGCTGTGGTCGTCTGGGTGCCAGATCGGCAGGCCATCACATCTGCAGGGTGAGTGGCGCCACGGAGAGTGTGCAGAGTGCACTCCGCCATCTTTGCTCCAGTGACTGGGAAGTTGGGACAGCCAGGTTCTGAGACAGACAGGCTTAATATCGCTTGGGTCTCGGGCGGCTTGTGTGTGTGCAGCTCCGAAGTGCTGGGCAGATCTGCAGTAACCAGCGTGCTAGCTCTGCTGTGGGACTTCTGCCTGGCAGAGGGACGCCCCCTCGCCCCCCTAGGAGAGATCACTCACCCCTGCACAGGGCAGGAGCTACCAGCCTCCCTTTGGCAACCTCTGCTCCAGGAATCCACTAGGCTGAGCCTTTGGATGTGCAAGGCCTCCCCAATATAAGATCACTTGGGGCAAGGCACATTAGGGCTCCAAAGTCACTCAGGAGCAGGCAGGCCCCAGAAATCGGTGCCAGGGGAATCCTGGTAATCCAGGGGGGGCAGAAATAGCTTTGCAGGCTCACAGGAGGTCCAACCAACAGCCAGTGACAGCAGGATCAACTACCATCAGAGGTATCCAGATGGCAAAAGGCAAACGTAGGAATGTTACTAACAGAAATCAAAGTAATGTGGGACCATCCGAACCCAACTCTCCAACAGCAGCAAATCCTGGATACCCCACCACACCCGAAAGACAAGATCTGGATTTAAAATCACTTCTCATGATGCTATTAGAGGATCACAAGAAGGACACAAATAAATCTCATAAAGAGTTACAGGAGACCATGAATCAACGGTTAGAAGACCTTACAAAGGAAACACAAAAATCGCTTAGAGAAATGTGGGAGAACATGGATCAAAAGATGGAGGCGCACAAGGAGACAACACAAAAATCGCTTAACGAGATGAATCAACGGGTAGATGCACTCACAAAGGAATCACAAAATTGGCATAAAGAAATGCAGAAGAATATGGGTCAACAGACAGATGCCCATAAGGAGGCAGCACAAAAATTGCTTAAAGAAATGAATCAACGGTTAGATGCCCTTACAAAGGAAACACGAGAACTGCTTAAAGAAATGCAGGAGACGATGGATCAACAGATGGATTCCCATGAGGAGGAAACACAAAAATCACTCAGAGAAATGCAGGAGAACGTGGGTCATCAGGAAGAAATCCTGAAAGAGGTAATGCAAAAATACCTTAAAGAAATACAGGAAAATACAAACAAACAAGTGAAGGATCTCAGCAAACCCGTCCAGGAACTAAAAAAGGAAGTAGAAACAACTAAGAAATCACAAAGGGAGACAACTTTGGAGATAGAAAACCTTGGGAAGAAATCAGGAGTCATAGATGCAAACATAAACAATAGAATACAAGAGATGGAAGAAAGAATCTCAGGTGCTGAAGATTCCATAGAAAGCATTGACTCAACAGTCAAAGAAAATGCAAAATGCAAAAAACGTGTTACCCAAAACATCCAGGAAATCCAGGACACAATGAGAAGACCAAACCTAAGGATTATAGGTATAGATGAGAGTGAAGATTTGCAACTGAAAGGGCCAGTAAACATCTTCAACAAAATTATGGAGGAAAACTTCCCTAACTTAAAGAGAGAGATGCCGATGAACATACAAGAAGCCTACAGAACTCCAAACAGACTGGACCAGAACAGAAATACCTCCCGTCACATAATAATCAAAACACCGACTGTTCTAAACAAAGAAAGAATACTAAAAGCAGTAAGAGAAAAGGGCCAAGTAACATACAAAGGAAGACCTATCCGAATCACATCAGACTTCTCACCAGAGACTATGAAAGCCAGAAGATCCTGGGCAGATCTCATGCAGACACTAAGAGAGCACAAATGCCAGCCTAGACTACTATACCCAGCAAAACTCTCAATCACCATAGATGGAGAGACCAAGATATTCCATGATAAAACCAAATTTTCACAATATCTTTCCACAAATCCAGCCCTGCAACGGATAATAGGTGGAAACCTCCAATACAGGGAGAGAAACAACACCCTGGAAAAAATGAGATAATAACCTTCTTGAATCAAACCCAAAAGTAGATAACCACTCAAACATAAAGATAGCGTCAAGAATGGCAGATGGCAATAATCACTATGCCTTAATCTCTCTTAATATCAATGGTCTCAATTCCCCAATTAAAAGACATAGACTAGCAGACTGGATACGTAAACAGGACCCAGCATTTTGCTGCATGCAGGAAACGCACCTCAGTGTCAAAGACAAACACTACCTCAGAGTAAAAGGCTGGAAAACAATTTTACAAGCAAATGGCCCCAAGAAACGAGGTGGAGTAGCCATCCTAATATCGGATAAAATTGATTTTCAACCTAAAGTCATCAAAAAAGACACAGAAGGACACTACATAGTGATCAAGGGAAAAATCCACCAACAAGAACTCTCAATTCTGAATATCTATGCTCCAAATGCAAGGGCACCCTCATTCGTAAAAGAAACTTTACTAAAATTCAAAGCACACATCGCACCTCACACAATAATAGTGGGTGACTTCAACACCCCGCTCTCTGAAATGGATCGTTCAGGAAAGCAGAAACTAAACAGGGACACAGTGAATCTAATTGAAGCCTTGGACCAAATGGAACTAACTGATATATATAGAACATTTCATCCTAGAGCTAAAGAATACACCTTCTTCTCAGCTCCTCATGGTACCTTCTCCAAAATTGACCATATAATTGGTCACAAATCAGACCTCAACAGATACAAGAAGATAGAAATAATCCCATGCCTCCTATCAGATCACTATGGAATAAAGGTGGTCTTCAATGGCAACAAAAACAAAAGAAAACCCACGTACACATGGAGGCTGAACAATGCTCTACTCAATGATAACTTGGTCAAGGTGGAAATAAAGAAAGAAATCAAAGACTTTTTGAAAGTTAATGAAAATGAAGGCACAACATACCCTAATTTATGGGACACAATGAAAGCAGTGCTAAGAGGAAAATTCATAGCCCTGAGTGCCGCCAAAAAGAAACGGGAGACAGCATACACTAACAGCTTAATGGCACACCTGAAAGCCCTGGAACAAAAAGAAGCAAATACACCAAAGAGGAGTAGAAGGCAGGAAATCATCAAACTCAGGGCTGAAATCTATCAAGTAGAAACAAATAAAACCATACAAAGAATCAACAAAACAAGGAGTTGGTTCTTTGAGAAAATCAACAAGATAGATAAGCCCTTAGCCAGACTAACCAGAGAGCACAGAGATAGTATCCAAATTAATAAAATCAGAAACTAAAGGGAGAGATAACAACAGAAACTGAGGAAATTCAAAAAATCATCAGATCCTACTACAAAAACCTGTATTCAACACAACTAGAAAATCTTGAGGAAATGGACAACTTCCTTGACAGATACCAAGTACCAAAATTAAATCAGGATCAAATAGACCATCTAAACCGTCCTATAACCCCTGAAGAAATAGAAGTTGTCATTGGAAGTCTTCCAACCAAAAAAAACACAGGTCCAGATGGTTTTACTGCAGAATTCTATCAGACCTTCAAAGAAGACCTAACACCAATACTCTTCAAACTGTTCCACAAAATAGAAACAGAAGGAACACTACCCAACTCGTTCTATGAAGCCACAATTACACTAATACCAAAAGCACACAAAGATCCGACAAAGAAAGAGAATCTCAGGCCGATCTCTCTTATGAATATCGATGCAAAAATACACAATAAAATTCTTGCCAACCGAATCCAAGAACACATCAAAACGATCATTCACCACGATCAAGTAGGCTTCATCCCAGGGATGCAGGGATGGTTCAATATAAGGAAATCCATCAATGTAATCCACTACATAAACAATCTCAAAGAAAAAAACCACATGGTCATCTCATTAGATGCTGAGAAAGCATTTGACAAAATTCAGCATCCTTTCATGCTAAAGGTCTTGGAAAGATCAGGAATTCAAGGCCCATATCTAAACATAGTAAAAGCAATTTACAGCAAACCGGTAGCCAGCATCAATCTAAATGGAAAGAAACTTGAAGCAATCCCACTAAAATGAGGGACTAGACAAGGCTGCCCTCTCTCTCCATATCTTTTGAATATAGTACTTGAAGTTCTAGCTAGAGCAATTAGACAACAAAAAGAGGTCAAAGGGATACAAATTGGAAAGGAAGAAGTCAAACTATCACTATTTGCAGACGATATGATAGTATACTTAAGCGACCCAAAGAACTCCACCAGAGAACTCCTACAGCTGACAAACGACTTCAGCAAAGTGGCCAGATATAAAATCAACTCCAGCAAGTCAGTAGCCTTCCTATACTCAAAGGATAATCAGGCTGAGAAAGAAGTAAAAGAAATGATACCCTTCATGATAGCCACAAACCATATTAAGTATCTTGGCGTGACTCTAACCAAACAAGTGAAAGATCTGTATGACAAGAACTTCAAGTCTCTGAAGAAAGAAATTGAAGAAGACCTCAGAAGATGGAAAAATCTGCCATGCTCATGGATTGGCAGGATTAATATAGTAAAAATGAGCATCTTACCAAAAGGAATACACAGATTCAATGCAATCCCCATCAAAATCCCAACTCAATTCTTCATAGAGTTAGAAAGAGCAATTCAAAAATTCATCTGGAATAACAGAAAACCCAGAATAGCTAAAACTATTCTCAAGAGTAAAAGAACCTCTGGGGGAATCAGTATCCCGGACCTCAAGCTGTACTACAGAGCAATAGTGTTAAAAACTGCATGGTATTGGTACAGTAACAGACATGTAGATCAATGGAACAGAATTGAAGACCCAGAAATGAATCCACACTCCTATGGTCACTTGATCTTTGACAAAGGAGCTAAAACCATCCAGTGGAAAAAAGATAGCCTTTTCAACAAATGGTGCTGGCTCAGCTGGAGGTCAACATGCAGAAGAATGCAAATTGACCCATCCTTATCTCCTTGCACTAAGCTCAATTCTAAGTGGATCAAAGATCTCCACATAAAACCAGACACACTGAAACTAATAGAAGGGAAACTAGGGAAGAACCTTGAACATATGGGCACAGGGGAGAATTTCCTGAACAGAACTCCAATAGCTTATGCTCTAAGATCAAGAATAGACAAATGGGACCTCATTAAATTACAAAGTTTTTGCAAGGCAAAAGACACTGTCAAAAAGACAAAGCGGCAACCAACTAACTGGGAAATGATCTTTACCAACCTTACATCCGACAGAGGGCTAATATCCAAGATATACAAAGAACTCAAGAAGTTAAACTCCAGAGAGGCAAGTAACCCTATTAAAAAATGGGGTACAGAGCTACACAAAGAGTTCTCACCTGAAGAATATCTAATGGCTGAGAAGCACCTAAAGAAATGTTCATGATCCTTAGTCATTAGGGAAATGCAAATCAAAACAACCCTGAGATTTCATCTCACACCAGTCAGGATGGCTAAGATCAAAAACACAGGAGACAGCAGTTGTTGGCGAGGATGTGGAGAAAGAGGAACACTCCTCCACTGCTGGTTGAATTGCAAGCTGGTACAACCACTCTGGAAAGCAATCTGGCGGTTCCTCAGAAAACTGGGCATGACACTCCCGGAGGATCCTGCTATACCACTCCTGGGAATATACCCAGAGGCTTTACCTGCATGCAATAAGGACACATGCTCCACTATGTTCATAGCAGCCTTATTTATAATAGCCAGAAGCTGGAAAGAACCCAGATGTCCCTCAACGGAGGAATGGATTCAGAAGATGTGGTATATCTACACAATGGAATACTACTCTGCAATTAAAAACAATGAATTCACGAAATTCCTAGGCAAATGGTCAGATCTTGAAAATATCATCCTTAGTGAGGTAACCCAATCACAAAAGAACACACATGGTATGCAGTCACTGATAAAAGGATATTAACCCAGAATCTCGGAATACCCTAGACACAATTCGCATATCAATAGATTTCTAAAAAGATGGAAGGAGAGACCCCTGGTCCTGGAAAGACTGGATGTAGGGGAACGCCAGGACAGAGAAACGAGAGGGGGTTGAATGGAGAAAAGAGGGAGGGAAGGGGGCTTATGGGACTTTCGGGGAGGGAGGAAACGGGAAAGGGGAAGTGATTTGGAATGTAAATTAAAAAAATAAAATAAATAAAAAAAAATGAAAAAAAAAAGAAATCTTAGAGCACACAATCAGTACAATCATCTGCCTGATAGGCTCCTTAAAAGGTTGCGATAGAGTTAATTTTTAAATATATGTCAGTGTAGATTCAATATAAAAAGTAAAGGGTGTCATGGTATTTTCATTTAATATATAATACTCAGTGATCATCTTCAGCCTATTAGCTTTTCCTGTCTCTATTCATCATTTTGCTAGGCCCTGAAGAGATCAAACTGAGTGAAACCTGTGTTCTTTCATAAATCAATACACTAATATTCATATGTCTGCAAGCATCTCTGGTTTACTTATAATATAGCTCAAAAGTAAAATTGAAAGCAGAAAATGCTGTAAAAGTTTATTACAGAATCCTGCTTCTTTCTACCACCTACTGCTGTCACTATAATGAAGAGAACTTAAAAGAAGAAAAAGGAAGAAAGAAAGAAAAAAGAACCACTCACCATCTGGGTCTCCCATAAACCCTGAAGAATGAGGCCCTAAGAAGTAGTTATGTGGTAGAAATGTCATCAGCTCATCTCCCTCTAGACCCATAGTTATCATTTCATCTGGAGAAGGCACTTCTGATCTTGACATTGTTATGAAGTGGTATCATCAAATGGAAAAGTGAACTTCCCAAATTCCGGGAGAACAGTAGAATAGAAACAGCTGAGCTCTGGGATTCCATGTGTGAGACATTCTCTTCAGGCCATATCTGTGTGTGTGTGGATTAACTGATCCCAGTCCTTGTGAACAAAAGTAAGAATAATAATATCCCATTAAAGTGTAGTTGAATAACAATTTATATCCTCTAATGTATCCATCCTGTTTTGAAAACATTCATGGTGCCCTCCATACTTACATGACAATGGCTTTAAAGTCTCAGTTAGAAATTAACAGCTCATTTGAGAATATTAAGAAAATGTCACCTCCTCCAAACACACTAAGATTAAGTGATTTTTCTTACAGAGCACACACACATACATTAACTGTATGATCAGACGAACTCAGGCTGTGGGACTGTAAATATAGTTCAGCTGGCCAACTGTAGGACTAGAAAGTATTGTGGATATAGGACACAATAAAATAAATCAAACCTTCAAATTATATGCATAGGTGACAGAGATGAATTCAAAGTCAATGGCAAATACAATAACTCTTCATAGAAGAAAACTGTGCAAAAGACACAACCATCCAACCATCAATTTGAGAAGCCCTCTGAATGGAAAGAAAGAAAACGGAAAAATTAAGGGCATGATCAAAATTTCCATGTGTCTTATATTTTTTTCTTTTTTAAATTTTACTTAATCCCATTTTTACCCTTCAAATTTTATTCTCATCTCGGTCCTCCCACTGACTGATACACATCCCATACCTCCGCTCCTGCTGCATCCATCCATCTCCACAAGGATGTACCCATCCCTTGAAAATCTGGATGAAATGGACAATTTTCCAGACAGATGCCAAATACCTAAGTTAAATCAGGATTAGATACACCATCTAAACTGTCTCATAACCCCTAAGGAAATAGAAGAAGTCAGTAAGATCTCTCAACGAGGACAAGATGGGTTTGGTGCACAATTCTATCAGACTTTCAAAGAAGACCTAATACCAATACTCTTCAAACTATTCCAGAAAATAGAACAAAAATAATACTACCCAATTCATTCTATTAAGACACAATTATGCTTATACCTAAACCACAAAAAGACAAAACAAAGATGCAAAAATACTCAATAAAATGTTCTCAAACCGAATCCAAGAACACATCAAAACAATCATCTATCATGATCAAGTAGGCTTCATCCCAGGGATACAGAGATGGTTCAATAGGCAGAAATCCATCAATGTAAACCACTATGTAAACAAACTCAAAGATAAAAGACACATGATCACCTCATTTGATGCTGAGAAAGCATTTGACAAAATCTAATGTCCCTTCATGATAAAAGTCTTAGAAAGATGTGGAATTGAAGGCCCATACCTAAACACAGTAAGACCAATACACAGCAAACCAGTATCCAACATCAAACTAAATGGAGAGAAACTTGAATCAATCCACTAAAATCAGGGTCTAGAAAAGGTTGCCCAGTCTCTTGCTACCTATTCAATGTAGTACTCTAAGTCCTAGCCAGAGCAATTAGAAAACAAACAGAGATCAAAGGGATACAAATTGGAAAGGAAGAAATCAAAATATCACTATTTGAAGATGATATGATAGTATACTTAAGTGACCTCAAAAAATCCAACAGAAAACTCCTCAACCTGATAAACAACTTCAGCCACCTGGCAGAATATAAAATTAACTCAAACAAATAAGTAGCCTTCCACACGAAAGATAAACAGGCTGAGAAAGAAATTAATGAAACAACACCTTCCATAATAGTCACAAATAAAATAAAATACAGAAAATGTGGTACATTTATACAGTGGAGTACTACTTGGCTATTAAAAACAATCACTTCATGAAATTCTTAGGCAAGTGAATGGACCTAGAAAATATCCTGGGTGAAGTAACCCAATCACAAAAGAACACACATGGTATGCACTCATCGATAAGTAATATTAGCACAAAAGCTAATAATATCCTAGATACAATTCACAGAGCACATGAAGCTCAAGAAGAAGGGAGACCAAAGTGTGGATACTTATTAGAAGGAGAACAAAATACCCACTGGAGGAGATACAGGGAAAAGTGTGGAGGAGAAACTGAAGAAAAGGCCATCCAGAGACTGCCCCACCTGAGGATCCATCCCATATACAGTTACCAAACCCAGATACTATTATGGATGCCAACATGTGCTTAATGGCAGGAGCCTGATATAGATGTCTCTTGAAAGGTTTTGCCATAACCTTAAAAAATACAGGTGTGGATGCTCTAAGCCAACCATTAAACTGAACATGGGGTCTCCAGTGAAGGAGTTAGTAAAAAGACTAAAGGAGCTGAAGGCGTTGGCAGTCCCATAGGAGGAACAACAATATCAACCAACCAGAAACCCCCTCAGAGTAATCAGGAACTAAACTAACAACCAAAGAGTACACATAGAGCTACCTATGGCTCCAGCTGCATATGTAGCAGAGGACGTCCTTATCAGAGGCTCTTGGTCCAGTGAAGGCTCGATGCTCCAGTTTAGGGGAGTGCCAGGACAGGGAATCAGAAGTGGGAGGAAAGCACCCTCATAGAAGCAGGGGCAGGAGTGATAGTATAGGGGATTTTTGTAAGGGAAACTAGGAAAAGAGGGTAACATTTGAAATGTAAATAAAGAAAATATACAATAAAATTCTTTTTTAAAACACTTATATCCCACAAACTAAACCTAAAGAAATTATTACTTTGGGTTGAAGAGATGAATGAGCATAATATAGAAGTGAGTTAAAAATATGAATCACTAATTATCAAAACAAAAGTTACCAGTAATTCACAATACCAAAAATCAACAACATGGTGACCAGAAATAACACACACATTTCAAAAATAATTCACCTATAAATAGCCTCAATTCTCCACTCAATAGACAGAGAGTGAATGAATGGATCAAAAACAAAGTCCAGTTCTCTGCTGCCTACAAGAAACACAGCTTTAAAAGACAGGCACCAGCATTGAATAAACTGATAGGCAGAAGTTGAGTGTTCTACATCTTCAACTGATGGTTGCTAGCAGAATACTGGCTTACAGGCAGCTAGGATGACTGTCTTAAAGCCCACAAGCAGTGACAAACCTACTCCAACAAATCCATACCTGCTAAAACAGGGCCACACATGCTAATAGTGCCAATCCCTGGGCTGAGCATGCATAAACCATAACACTATTTATGCACAAAATTATTGTATCAGTTTTTAGGTTATATATACACTGTATTCTAATGTTAATTAATTTATTCCATCTTAGCAATATACAACTCTGCATTTAGGTAATTTGAATATTATATACATTGGCTATGCATCATTTACCACATCATTCTCATAAGAATTTACTGGAGTTTTCATTCATCTAATACAAAAGAGACATTACTGCTCCTGTGAATATACATCAACAATGATGTAGATCTCATCACTTGTTTAATCCTATAAGTTTCTGTCCATACAGTTAGCAGAGACCTATGATGGTATACTTCATCTGAAATCATTATGTGGTGTCTTCTGTAGTCATTTGAAAACTCTGGACTGGTAGGAATATAAAATGTACCAATTCAATTCATCATATTGACTCATCCACATGCTATGCACATGCTATGAAGAAATGACCCATCCTCAATCCATATATAACCTCCTCAACACCTGGTGTATTTCAAGAAGAGGGCTAATGAGTAGAAAAAGAAGAAAGGAAAAACCTAATTTCAGTGTGTTCTAACTTCAGTTTCCAGCCAATCTACTGGCTTATCCCATGAATCAATAAGCAATTGCACATCTATCCATTGCTCTATACATTCCAAGTATACAACCATATGTAATTCCTGAAGTTCTATATATTTTCTTCAGTTATTTCTTCCATGATTATCCCAGAAATAAGTTGTAATGCTGTAAGCTACTTTTAAGTTTTCTTAGTGTGCACAACTATCAGCAAACAAGTTTGTGGTGGTTTGAGTATTCTTGGCCCAGATAGTGGCACTATTAGGAAGCGTGTCCTTTATGGAGGAAGTGGGCCACTGTGGGAGTGGACTTTGAGACTTTCCTTGTAACCATGTGAGAGTCAGTCTTGTCCTAGCTGCCTTTGAGACAATAGGTATAACTCTCAATTCCTCCAACTCCATAACTGCCTGGATACTGCCATGGTTGCCCCCATAATGATAACAGACTAAACCTCTGAATCTGTAAACTATTCCCAGTTAAATGTTGTTTCTTATAAGAGTTGCCTTGATCATGGTGTCTTTTCACAGCAATTGAAATCTAATTAAGACACAGGCCTTTACTTTATCTTTTTCAATCATCTGATCATAAATCACAACACAAAATGCTATCAGTGGATGTTTGGAGTAGAGCCTTATTACACATTATACGTTATAACAGGAGTAGAACCACAGGCATTTTCCGTTACTTGTTGTGCCTTCAGAACCCGCTGAGGCCTATCACATATACAGCACTTCCAGTTGTCGAGGGATGGCAACTATGCACATCCACCTTCATAACTTAGTTGTTCAGATAATACCAACCTTATACGGGCAGTGAGAACTACACGGTAATCTGGTGGCCCACTATCAAATGTTTGGTTTCTTTTAAGGTTATAGAACAGACCAGGAGCTGTCTCTCAAAGGGAGACTATTGGCCTCCAGATGGTGGTAGATATTTGATTCCAAAATCCAAGGGCTTTCATTGCGATTCACATATAGGGTCTGCTAAGGTCTAAAACAAGATCCCTATCTGCTAATGAAACCTCAGGTAAATTGGGTCTGTTAGATATTTGGCCCACGTGGAAACCAGACTATAACATAGTATGGACTTGTCGAAGAGACTTATCTTATTGCAGTACTATTCACAGCTAGCAGTTGTTCATCTTCCTTTGTACAAAGTCCAGAGTAAAGCACCATGTGATGAATGTGCTGTCTCCAGAATCTATATAGTCCGAGTAAGCATTTTGGTCCTTTTTTCCTGGTAGTAGAATGGACCAGTTGCAGCAATTTACCATCTACCGTAGAAGAGATATTTCTTCATGGTCCACATCACTGGACTAGAAATTTCACTGAGGTAGAAAGTCCTTGAATTTTGGTTGCAATTATTTTCCAGTCATCTAATATGCATGTGTTTTATCCAAAAGACCCAAAAGTTTGCTACTGCTTATGAAGTCCAAGCAGCACCCTGCATCAATATCATTGACCAGCTTGATATTTTGAGGAAGATGCGGAGGATTACAATCCATTTAAAACAAAATGTGTATATAGGACTGGAAATTAGTATACTTTGAGGTAGAAATGTAAAGATTTACTCCTAGCGTTGACACATGAAAACACATTGTTTTTGTTCGGCTTTATAACAACATATTTTGAAAAGCATTTGTGACTTGTGTTCAAAAGGACTGGGATCAGTTAATCCACACACACAGTTATGGCCTGAAGAGAATGTCTCACACATGGGAAACCCAGAGCTCAGCTGTTTTTATTCTACTATTTTCCTGGAATTAGGAAAAAGTGAACTTTTTCCATTTGATGGTAACACTTTGTAACAAAATCAAGGTCAGAAGTGCCTTCTCCAGATAACATGATAACTGTGGGTCTAGAGGGAGATGAGCTGATGACATTTCTTCTTTATAAGTACTTCTTAGGGCCTCATTCTACAGGGATGTTTATAGCAGGCTTAGACGGTGAGTCCTTTTTAAAAATTCTCTTACTTATACTGCAAGCTGTAGGTGGTAGAATCAAGCAGAATTCTGTAATAAATGATTAGAGCATTTTTCCACTTACAATTTTACTTTTGAGCTATATTTTATCATAGGTAAATCAGAGATGCTTGCAGACATATGATTACCAGTGTATTGATTAATAAAAGAACACAGGTTTCACTCAGTTTGATCTCTTCTTTGTGTGACAGTAGATAGGACCTAACAAAAGGGTGTATAGAGACAGGAAAAGATAATAGACTGAAGAGGATCATTGAGTATTATATATTAAATGAAAATATAATGACACCCATTACTCTTTATAATGAATCTACACTGACATATATTTAAAAGGTAACTCCATCTCAACATTTTAAGGAGCCTAACAGAGGATTGTACTGTGTGTGCTTCAAGAATTCTAAGATCACATTTCCACCTAGGTATGGCCAACTGCAGCACTTTTCCATCCATGTAATACAAAACACTTGAACTGTCTTAGAGGGTGAAAACCAAATGACAACCATTTATTGTTTTGCTGGGGTTAGTTTATAATATTGATGCATTTGAATTGTGTTTTGTATTTTCCCATTTTACTCTTTTCTCAAGTTACTGACTGTATGCATTTATTTTATGAAACTTAAGGCATGAATATACAACAAAGATTAACCAATGTAGGCTTTAGCAGTAACTTCCTAGCCTGTTAAATTTGCACATATTGATGAATTCTTAGCAAAGTTTCAATTAATAACATAGTAAAGCAAAAAACTCTCTTAGTCTCATATAAGTTTAAAATGTTTGAAATAGATTTGTTTAATCTATTGTAATGATTTCTCATAAAGGAGATATTTTATAGACACTTCAAAAATATTTGAAAATCTCACTTCATTTATTAAACACTTGTAAAGTTATCATTGCAGAAGAGTAATTTTCAGTAGGAATTTTAGTCATTTTATTTAAGTGAATTCCTTTTCCTTATCTTAGGTTTACTAAATTGAACTTTGTAGCATTGAAGCCACATTAGCATGGAGAAATATATTTACAATTCTTTAATAGTATAAAATTATGTAAAGTAAAAATCATTAAAGTTTCCTCTAACAGTTACAAAATATAATTGCTTGATAAAATAAACGTAAATGTACACACATACACACACACACACACACACACACCAACACTGCAGAGTAAATGTTTAGATGACAAATATCACAAGTCCGTTTTCATTTTTCTGGAATATCAGTTGCTAATGTATATAAGAGATTAAAATTCAAAATGCAGCCATGTGTGGTGACACATGCCTGTGATCCCAGCACTTTCAAGGCTAAGGTAGGAGAATAGTGGATTTGATTGAAGTCTTGGGTATGATTGAAGTACGTCTGAACTACAGCTTGATATCCTATCTGTCTGTCTGTCTGTCTGTCTGTCTGTCTGTCTGTCTGTCTGCCTGCCTGCCTGCCTGCCTGCCTGCCTGTCTGTCTGTCTTTCTCTCATACACACAAACTCAAATACAAGATAAATAAATTGGAAAACAGAATGAAGAATTATAAATTTTTGTCAATAAAATGGAACAAAATAATGCTACTAACCATTATGAACTGACCCAGAGTATCAATGACAAAAAAAAAAAAACAGTTATCAGAAACATGAGTTTATGTTTGCAAGCATTCCAGAATTTTCTGTTTGTTTTGAATAATTTACTTTAAAAGTTTTCACAAGATTACAAGGCAGGACCATTGTGGATCTGACCAGGTCACTCAGAAAAGAGAGGACATACCTCCATTTAAATTTATGTTCATTTTATTTCATGAACATATTTGATATGACTCTCAATTATTCACTCAAGTGATGTAAATATATTCACAGTAGCAGCACCAGAATACACTATGCTTGTAATCAATTCATAGACCTCATAGTCTACTAATCTCTCTGTCTCTGTCTCTCCTCTCCCTTTCCCTGATCCTCTCAGTGTTCCTCCTCCTCTCTTTCACCTTCAAACTTGTGCACAAAATATACACATATACATACACACAGAAACATACACATACACACACACACACACACACACACAGAGAGAGAGAGAGAGAGAGAGAGAGAGAGAGAAATTATAATACACAGCTCTGCATGTCACTTCAGCTTTTCCTTATCACAATATTTGATTTTAGAACAGTCTTGTTTTCTGCACATATAGTGGACTTTGTATTCTGTTTGTGAAGATTAAATAATGTAGGGAACATACAAGTATGGTAAATTGAAAGTATCATTTTCATTTGAAGCTTCACCACATTTGATGAATAATGACCTAAAAGCTGTATGACTGCTCAGAGAGAACATAAAGTGAATACGTGACTTTCGGGTGACAAGTGAAAATGTTGGCTGATGTACTGTCCTCTGTCAGTAACATGAACACACATGGCTACAGAGTGCATAGGCTTTGATCTGGATCAATTCAATAGTGGTGGTTTCTCCACTGTTATAAATGCTTATGGATATACTCTGGGTTTTATTTCTTACAACTAATTATTGCAACTTAAACTAATGTATGAGCTGCCACACTGCAACTTTCTTTTTAAATAGAACATGATCTTTCTCAGTACAAATCCCTGTTAACAAACCAGTTTTTACCAATGATAGCTATGGTCTGTTTTTACAATGCTCAGCTCCAGTGAACCTCAAATACAGATGCCAGTTTATGAATTAGAAGGTGCATTATTTTCTGTATAAAATAAACATTACAAATCAATGGAAATGAAATAGAGAGGTTGAAGTGCATATCTTTGAGATAAGAGAAACATTTTACATTACTATCTTTTACATTATTACATTATCATATTTTAATATTAATTATACTTGTGATTACATTAAGATATTGAAGTATAATTAAGAAGAAATTATTATATGTATATGTTTTGTATATTTGTTTCTTAAAAATTAGAATTGAGCTATATTTCTATTTTTTTGAAAAGCATGTTCTTCTATTGAAAACAGAAGTAAAAACATTTTATGATAAAATTGAAGATTTACATGAAAAAGATTTCTGATAAAATAGAAGAGATATTTAGAAAAACACATTAAAATTGACAATTTTCATGGAAAATTAAAAAATAAAATGGTAGACATAAAACATTGCTAAATTAATTGAAAACGGAAGTAGAAACATTTTATGATAGAATTGAAAATTTACTTGGAAAATATTTCTGATAAAATTGTAGAAAAATGTAGAAAAACATGTTAAAATTGAAGATTATCATGGAAATTTTTATATAGATATAATAATAATAGGCATGAAAGTATTCCTAAATTGATTGAAAGTAGAATTATAAACATTTTTTGATAAAGTTAAAGATATACATGGAAAATACTTCTGATCAAATTGAAGAAATAAATAGAAAAACATCTTAAAATTGAAGATTATCATGGAAAATTATACAGATATAAAGGTAAGCATTAAAATAATTCTAAGTTGATTATAAGTGGAAATACAAACACTTTCAGGTAAAATTGAAGATTTACATGGAAAATATTTCTGATAAATTTCAAGAAATATATAGAAAAACATGATAAAATTGACTATTTCCAGGAAAATAATACACACACAAAGATCCGACAAAGAAAGAGAATCTCAGGCCAATCTCTCTTATGAATATCGATGCAAAAATACTCAATAAAATTCTTGCCAACCGAATCCAAGAACACATCAAAACGATCATTCACCACGATCAAGTAGGCTTCATCCCAGGGATGCAGGGATGGTTCAATATAAGGAAATCCATCAATGTAATCCACTACATAAACAATCTCAAAGAAAAAAACCACATGGTCATCTCATTAGATGCTGAGAAAGCATTTGACAAAATTCAGCATCCTTTCATGCTAAAGGTCTTGGAAAGATCAGGAATTCAAGGCCCATATCTAAACATAGTAAAAGCAATTTACAGCAAACCGGTAGCCAGCATCAATCTAAATGGAAAGAAACTTGAAGCAATCCCACTAAAATGAGGGACTAGACAAGGCTGCCCTCTCTCTCCATATCTTTTGAATATAGTACTTGAAGTTCTAGCTAGAGCAATTAGACAACAAAAAGAGGTCAAAGGGATACAAATTGGAAAGGAAGAAGTCAAACTATCACTATTTGCAGACGATATGATAGTATACTTAAGCGACCCAAAGAACTCCACCAGAGAACTCCTACAGCTGATAAACGACTTCAGCAAAGTGGCCGGATATAAAATCAACTCAAGCAAGTCAGAAGCCTTCCTATACTCAAAGGATAAGCAGGCTGAGAAAGAAGTAAGAGAAATAATACCCTTTACGATAGCCACAAACCATATTAAGTATCTTGGCGTGACGCTAACCAAACAAGTGAAAGATCTGTATGACAAGAACTTCAAGTCTCTGAAGAAAGAAATTGAAGAAGACCTCAGAAGATGGAAAAATCTGCCATGCTCATGGATTGGCAGGATTAATATAGTAAAAATGAGCATCTTACCAAAAGGAATACACAGATTCAATGCAATCCCCATCAAAATCCCAACTCAATTCTTCATAGAGTTAGAAAGAGCAATTCAAAAATTCATCTGGAATAACAGAAAACCCAGAATAGCTAAAACTATTCTCAAGAGTAAAAGAACCTCTGGGGGAATCAGTATCCCGGACCTCAAGCTGTACTACAGAGCAATAGTGTTAAAAACTGCATGGTATTGGTACAGTAACAGACATGTAGATCAATGGAACAGAATTGAAGACCCAGAAATGAATCCACACTCCTATGGTCACTTGATCTTTGACAAAGGAGCTAAAACCATCCAGTGGAAAAAAGATAGCCTTTTCAACAAATGGTGCTGGCTCAGCTGGAGGTCAACATGCAGAAGAATGCAAATTGACCCATCCTTATCTCCTTGCACTAAGCTCAATTCTAAGTGGATCAAAGATCTCCACATAAAACCAGACACACTGAAACTAATAGAAGGGAAACTAGGGAAGAACCTTGAACATATGGGCACAGGGGAGAATTTCCTGAACAGAACTCCAATAGCTTATACTCTAAGATCAAGAATAGACAAATGGGACCTCATTAAATTACAAAGTTTTTGCAAGGCAAAAGACACCGTCAAAAAGACAAAGCGGCAACCAACTAACTGGGAAATGATCTTTACCAACCTTACATCCGACAGAGGGCTAATATCCAAGATATACAAAGAACTCAAGAAGTTAAACTCCAGAGAGGCAAGTAACCCTATTAAAAAATGGGGTACAGAGCTACACAAAGAGTTCTCACCTGAAGAATATCTAATGGCTGAGAAGCACCTAAAGAGATGTTCATCATCCTTAGTCATTAGGGAAATGCAAATCAAAACAACCCTGAGATTCCATCTCACACCAGTCAGGATGGCTAAGATCAAAAACACAGGAGACAGCAGTTGTTGGCGAGGATGTGGAGAAAGAGGAACACTCCTCCACTGCTGGTGGAATTGCAGGCTGGTACAACCACTCTGGAAAACAGTCTGGCGGCTCCTCAGAAAACTGGGCATGACACTTCCGGAGGATCCGGCTATACCACTCCTGGGCATATACCCAGAGACTTTACCTGCATGCAATAAGGACACATGCTCCACTATATTCATAGCAGCCTTATTTATAATAGCCAGAAGCTGGAAAGAACCCAGATGTCCCTCAACGGAGGAATGGATTCAGAAGATGTGGTATATTTACACAATGGAATACTACTCTGCAATTAAAAACAATGAATTCACGAAATTCCTAGGCAAATGGTCAGAACTTGAAAATATCATCCTTAGTGAGGTAACCCAATCACAAAAGATCACACATGGTATGAAGTCACTGATAAGGGGATATTGACCCAGAATCTCAGAATACCCTAGACACAATCAGCATATCAATAGATTTCTAAAAAGATGGAAGGAGAGACCCCTGGTCCTGGAAAGACTGGATGTAGGGGAACGCCAGGACAGAGTAATGAGAGGGGGTTGAACGGAGAAAAGAGGGAGGGAAGGGGGCTTATGGGACTTTCGGGGAGGGAGGAAACGGGAAAGGGGAAGTGATTTGGAATGTAAATTAAAAAAATAAAATAAAATTAAATTAAAAAAAAAAAAAGAAAGAGCAATTCTCAAATTCATTTGGAATAATAAAAATCCCAGGATAGGGAAAACTATTCTCAACAATAAAAGAACTTCTGGGAGAATCAGCATCCCTGACCTCAAGCTGTGTTACATATAAATAGTGTTAAAAAGTGGATGGTATTGGTACAGTGACTGGCAGGTAGATCAATGGAATAGAATTGAAGACCCAGAAATGAACCCTCACACCAATGGTCACTTGATCTTTGACGAAGGAGCTAAAACAATCAAGTGGAAAGAAAGACAGCATGTTAAACAAATGGTGATGGTTCAACTGTCCATTAGCACTTAGAAGAATGCAAATCAATCCATTCTTATCTCCCTGTACAAAGCTCAAGTCCAAGTGGACCAAGGACCTCCACATAAAACCAGATAGACTGTCTCTAATAGAGGATAAAGTGGGAAAATGTCTCAAATACATGGGCACAGAAGAAATGTTCCTGAACAGAACACTAATGACTTATGCTCTAAGATCAAGAATCGACCGATGGGACCTCATAAAATTGCAAAGCTCCTGTAAGACAAATGACATTATCAATAGGACAAAAACAGCAACCAACAGTCTGGGAAAAGATCTTTACCAATCCTACATCTGATAGAGAACTAATATTCAATGCAACAAAGAACTCATGCAGTTAGACTGCAGAGAATAAAATAACCCTATTTAAAATGGGGAATTGAACTAAACAGAGATTTCTCAACTAAGGAAACTCATATTGAGAAGAAGCACCTAAAGAAATGTCCAACATCCTTAGTCATTGGGGAAATGCAAATCAAACAACTCTAAGATTCCACCTCACACAAGTTAGAATGGCTAAAATGAAAAACTCAGGTTACAGTAGAATCTGGAGAGGATGTAAAAAAAAAAAAGGAGAACACTTCTCTATTGCTAGTGGGATTGCAAGTTGGTACAACCACTCTGGAAATCAGTTTGGTGGTACATCAGAAAATTGGTCATAGTACTACCAGAGGACTCAACCATATCACTCCTGGGCATATACCCAGAAGATGCTTCAACATTTAATAAGGATACATGCTCCACTAGGTTCATAGTAGCCTTATTTATAATAGCCAGAAGCTGGAAAGAACCCAAATGTCCCTCAACAGAGGAATGGATACAGAAAATGTGGTACAGTTACACAATAGAATACTACACAGCTGTTTCCAAACAAGGGCTGTATGAAATTCGCAGGCAAATGAATGGAACTTGAAAATATCATCCTTAGTGAGGTAACTCAGTCACCAAAGAACAAACACTGTTTATACCCAGTGATAAGTGGATATTAACCCAAAAGTTCAGAATACCCAAGATTCAATTCGTAGACCTAATGAAGCTTAAGAAGAAGGAAGACCAAAATGTTGATGCTTCAGTGCTTTTAGAAGGGTAAACAAATACTCACAGGAGGAAATATGGAGACAAAGTGTGGAGCAGACACTGAAGGAAAGGCCATCCAGAGACTGTCCGACCTGGGGATCCATCCCATATACAACCACCAAACCAGGACCTTATTGTGGATGCCGGGAAGTGCTTTCTGTTGGAAGCCTGATATGGCTGTCTCCTGAGAGGCTCTCCTGGAGCCTGACAAATACAGAGGTAGAAGCTCATAGCCAACCATTGGACAGAGTTCAGGGGTCCCTAATGGAGGAGTTGGAGAAGGGACTGAAGGAGCTCACGGGGTTTGCAGCCTCATGGAGGGAGCAACAATGTCAAGAGGCCAGACCCCTGGAGCTCCTGAGGACTGGACCACCAACCAAAGAATACACATGGAGCAACCCATGGCGCCGACCACATATGTGGCAGAGGATGGCCTTGTTGGACATCAGTGGGAGGAGAGGCCCT
This sequence comes from Tokudaia tokunoshimensis, assembly GCA_036184795.1. Taxonomy (NCBI): domain Eukaryota; kingdom Metazoa; phylum Chordata; class Mammalia; order Rodentia; family Muridae; genus Tokudaia; species Tokudaia tokunoshimensis. The sequence continues at coordinate 78,909,452 of BTHU01000002.1, read as the reverse complement.
AGGACCTGAAGGTGTTCAATGCCCCTGTGTAGGGGAATGCCATGATGGGAGAATGGCAGTGGGTGGGTGGAGGAGCCCCCCCTCATAAAGACAGGGGGTGAATGGAGGGGATAGGGGGTTTCTGAAGAGGAAATCTGGAAAGAGGAAAATATTTGAAATGTAAATAAAGAAAATATCCAATAAAAAATAGTTTTGAGCTGATAAATAAATAAATGAATGAATGAATGAATAAATATTTTAAAAAAGACACCAGGTGAATGGCATATGAAGAACAGGGACCAACAGTGTTTCCTGGCCTCCAGCCATACATATAGACACATCCTGCAGTTTTGCACATACACACATATATAAATGGATACAGATACACAATAAACCCATTGTAAAACATGCATGTATATATAAAATCTTTTATTTGCCATTAATATTTTAATAAGTAGATTAAATGAAGTACAAATAAACAGGCACATGACATTTTCATTAAAGACTCATTAAATAACTGTGGTAATAATAGAAACTTAAAATTCACATTATTTTTATGGATCCATATAAACTATGATTGGGGAAAAATAAAGATAAGATCAAATATTTAAACTATTTTTTTATTTTTTTCTATTTACATTTCAAATGCTAAAATCTTTTCTGGTTTCCCCCCCTCCCCGATAACCCCCACCCCTCCTCCTACCCCCTGCCTCTAAGTGTATGACCCTCCACCAGACCAACTCCCCCCTTTCCCCTCGATTTCCCCTTGTTGGGCCATCTATTGAGCCTTCACTGGACCAAGGACAGCTCCTCCCCACTGATGCCCAACAAGGCATTTCTCTGTGACATTTTTGGCTGGAAGCATGTGTACCCCCTTGGTTGATGGTTTAGTCCCTGGGAGTCCTGGGGCATCTGGGTGGTCTACATCATTGTTCATCCATGGGGCTGTAAAACCCTTCAGTTCATCTGGACTGCCCTCCAAATCCCCTATTGGGGACCCCATGCCCAGTCCAAGGGTTGGCTGCTAGCATCTGCCTCTGCATGTGTAAGGCACTGGCAGTCCCCCCCCCCAGGACATGCTCTTTTTGGTATGCAATTCTTGTGGTCCATAATAGTGTCTGAGTTTGATGACTGCTTATAGGATGAATCCCCAGACAGGGAAGTCTCTGGGTGGCCCTTACTTCAGTCTCTGCTCGACACGTTTTCTCCTTTATTGCTCCTGTGAGTTTTTGTTCCCTTTCTCAGAGGAACCAAAGCACCCCCACTTCAGTTCTCCTTCTTCTTGAGCTTTCTGTGGTCTGTGAATTGAAACTTGTTTATTTTGAGCTTTTGGGCTAACATCCACTTATCAGTGAGTGCATACCATGTGCATTCTTTTGTGATTGGGTTACTTAGCTCAGGATGACACTTTCTAGTTCCATTCATTTGCCTAAGAATTTCATGAATTCATTGTTTTAAATAGCTGAATAGTACTCCATTGTGTATATATAACACAGTTTCTGTATCCATTCCTCTGTTGAAGGACATCTGGGTTCTTTCCAGCTTCTGGCTATTATAAATAAGGCAGCTATGAACATAGTGGAGCATGTGTCCTTATTACATGTAGGAGCATCTTCTGGGTATATGCCCAGGAGTGGTATAGCTGGGTCCTCAGGTAGTACTATGTCTAATTTTCTGAGGAATTGCCAAACTGATTTCCAGAGTGGTTTTACCAGCTTGCAATCTCACCAGCAGTGAAGAAGTGTTCCTTTTTCCCCACATCCTCTCCAGCATCTGCTGTCCCCTGAGTTTTTCATCTTAGCCATTCTGACTGGTATGAGGTGGAATCTCAGGGTTGTTTTGATTTGCATTTCCCTGATAACTAAGGATGCTGAACATTTCTTTAGGTGCTTTAGAGCCATTCGAGTTTCCTCAGTTGAGAATTCTCTGCTTAGCTCTGTACACCATTTTTTAAGAAGGTAATTTGATTCTCTGGAGTCTAACTTCTTGAATTCTTTGTATACGATGGATATTAACCCTCTCTCAGATGTAGGATTGGTAAAGATCTTTTCCCAATTTGTTGGTTGCTGTTTTTTCCTATTGACTGTGACCTTTGCCTTACAGAGCTTTGCAGTTTTATGAGGTCCCATTTGTTGATTCTTGTTCTTAGAGCATGAGCCATTGGTGTTCTATTCAGGAAATTTTCCCCTATGCCCATGTATTTATGATTCTTCCCCAATTTCTCCTCTATAAGCTTCAGTGTGTCTGGATTTATGTGTAGTTCCTTGAACCACCTAGACTTGAGCTTAGTACAAGAAGATACAAATGAGTCGATTTGCATTTTTCTGCATGCTGACCTCCATTTGATCCAGCATCATTTGTTAACAATGCTGTCTTTTTTCCACTAGACATTTTTAGCTCCTTTGTCAAATATCAAGTTACCATAGGTGTATGGGTTCTTTTCTGGGTCTTCAATTCTATTTCATTAATCTTCTTGCCTGTCTCTGTAGGAATACCAAACAGTTATCACTATTGCTCTGTAGTAGAGCTTGAAGTCAGGGATGGTGATTGCCCCAGGAGATCTTTTGTTGTGGAGAATAAATTTTGGTATCCTGGGCTTTGTGTTACTTTAGATGGATTTGAGAATTGCTCTTTCTAGATTTATGAAGAAATGATTTGTGATATTGATGGGGATTGCATTGAATTTGTAGATTGCTTTTAGCAATATGGCCATTTTTACTATATGAATCCTGCCAATCCATGAGCATAGGTGATAGTTCCATCTTCTTTCTTTGGAGGCTTTATGTTCTTATCATACAGATCTTTCAGTTGCTTTGTTAAAGTCACACCAAGGTATGTAATAATATTTGTGAGTATTGTGAAGAGTGTGATTTCCCTAATTTCATTCTCAGCTTATCTTTTGAGTAGAGGAAGGCTACTGATTTGTTTGAATTAATTTTATATCCAGTCACTTTGCTGAAGTTGTTTATCAGCTTTAGCAGTTCTCTGGTGGAAGGTTTGGGGTGACTTACGTATACAATCATATCATCTGCAAAAAGTGATATTTTGACTTCTTCCTTTCCAATTTGTATATCTTTGACCTCTTTTTGTTGCCTGATTGCTCTGGCAAGGACTTCAAGTACTATATTGAATAGATAGGGAGAGAGTGGGCAGCCTTGTCTGGTCCCCGATTTTAGTGGGAAACACTTCAAGGTTCTCTCCATTTCATTTGATGTTGGCTACCGGTTTGCAGTATATTGCTTTCACTATGTTTAGGTATGGGCCTTGGATTCCCGCTCTCTCCAAGACTTTTATCATAAAGGGATGCTGGATTTTGTCAAAAGTTTTTTCCGCATCTAATGAAATTACCATGTGGTTTTTTTCCTTGAGTATGCTTATATAGCGGATTATGTTGATGGATTTCTGTATATTGAACCATCCCTGCATCCCTGGAATGAAGCCTACCTGATCATGGTGAAATATAGTTTTGATGCATTCTTGAATTCGCTTGGCCAGAATTTTGTTGAGCATTTTTGCATTGATGTTTATGAGGTAGATTGGCCTGAAGTTCTCCTTCCTTGTTTGGTCTTTGTTTGGTTTAGGTATAAGCATTATTGTGGCTTCATAGAATGAGTTAGGTAGTGTTCCTTGAGTTTCTATTTTGTGGAATAGTTTGAAGAGTATTGGTATTAGGTCTTCTTTGAAGATCTGATAGAATTCCCCACTAAACCCACCTGGCCCTGGGCTCTTTTTTGACGGGAGACTATTAACGAAAGCTTCTATTTCCTCAGGACTTATGGGACTATTTAGATGGTTTATCTTATCCTGTTTTAACGTTGGCACCTGGTATGTATAAAGAAAGTTGTCTATTTCATCCTGATTTTCAGACTTTGTTGAGTATAAGTTCTTGTTTTAGGATCTGATGATTTTCTGAATTTCCACAGTTTCTTTTGCTATGTCTCCCTTTTCATTAATGATTTTATTAATTTAGGTAGTGCTTCTTTGCCATCTGGTTAGTCTGATTAAGGGTTTATCTATCTTGATTTTCTCAAAGAACCAGCTCCTGATTTTGTTGATTCTTTGTATAGTTCTTTTTGTTTCTATTTGGTTGATTTCAGCCCTGAGTTTGATTATTTCCTGCTGCCTACTCCTCTTGGGTGTATTTTCTTCTTTTTGTTCTTGAGCTTTCAAGTGCACTGCCAAGTTGTTAGTGTAAGCTCTCTCCATTTTCTTTTTGGAGGCACTCAGAGCTATGAGTTTTTCTCTTAGCACTGCTTTCAATGTGTCCCATAAGTTTTGGTATGATGTGATGTGTTTTCATTTTCAATAAATTCTAAAAATTCTTTAATTTCTTTCTATATTTCTTCCTTCTAAGCTACTGTTGAGAAGAACATTATTCAAAGTCCACCTCTATGTATGTTTTCCGTTGTTTTTGTTTGAGCTTAAGACCAGCATTAGGTCATGGTGATGTGATAAATTGCATGGAATAATTTCAATATTTCTGTATCTGTTGAGTCCTCTTTTGTAACCTATTATATGGTCAATTTTGGAAAAGGTACCATGAGGGGCTGAGAAGAAGGTATATTCTCTTGCTTTAGGGTGAATGTTCTATAAATATCAGTTAGATGCATTTGGTCCATAGTTCCAGTTAGTCTCATTGTGTCTCTGTTTAGTTTCTGTTTCCATGATTTGTCCATTGTTGAGAGTGGGGTGTTGAAATCTCCCATTATTTTTGTGTGGGGTGCAATGTGTGCTTTGAGCTTTAGTAAAATTTCTTTTATGAATGTGGGTGCCCTGTGTCTGGAGCATAGATGTTCAGAATTGAGAGTTCAGAACTGGAAGAACTGGCAGGGGTCTACCATGTCAGAATGAAAGGGGCAGGCAGTGGCAGAGCTATTTAAACTATTTTTAATAAGTGAAAGTAAATTTAAAAAAAAGAAAGTTTAAAAGTCAATATCAACAAGGATCTTGTATTGAGTAAACAAACTCAGCATCAAATGAATATTTACTATATAAAGTAAAAAGGAGAAAGAGAATTCATGTGGAAATGTCAATTTATTGTGTACAATTAGCTTAAAAACTCTCTACTACTTGGCAACAGAAATGCCAAAAGGATGTATGTGTTGAATACCACAAATTATATTTAAATCATATGTAGAATCTTGCTTTGCTACTTAAACCATTAAAGTTTAAAGAGTCTGTATTTTGAAAACAAGATAATTGGTGCTATACAAGATGATCCTTTATATCCAGTGGTAACTCCAAATCCAGGGGATACCATGACATCTTATCACCTTTGTGGATGCCAGAAATGCAGACGTGCATGCACTCTGACACAACACTTGTACATATAAATGTGAAATAAATTAATACCTTTTGAAAGAAGAAAGAAATCATCTTTTTAAAAAAAAACATATGACTGCATTTTGACTGCAGGTTTTTCAGCATAATGATTATTCTGTTATCAGAACTGATTTGTACCAAAGGAGTAATTGTGCGATAGGCATTCATTACAAACATCTGAACTGTCAGGATGACTGGGTCATACATCCATAACAGGATAGAAGTAGATGAGATGATGAAGTCCACCCAGTACATGACCACAAAGAAAACCATCAGCAGCAAGATGGTCTGGGAGGCTCTTTTCTCAGGGGATGCTCTCAGGTGACTGATCCTATGAAGATACTTGCATTGTCTCTGATGTCTGAACAAGATAATCACCATGTATGTGCTTGTGGTCAGCATGACTCCTACAAGAAATACATCTCTTAAGGCAGTCACTATAAAACTCAGTCCTTTGATGATGTAGTTCAAGGGTAAGAGTAAGCAAGTTTTAGTGACCATCATCTGCTTGGTCTCACTCACATTAGTCAAACCACCAACATAGAATATTATGTTAGTACTGACAGAGAAATTAAAAAACCAAATATAAAATAAAGCACTGATCATGTACTTGTTCAGATTTTGTTTAAATTTCTCCAACAGTGAATTACTGGGACTGATTTTGACAGTCTGGAACACACCCAGGAGGCAGGTGGTGCAGATAGAGAGGCCTCTCATCACTCTGCTTATATAAAATGTTACCTTACATTTGAAGTCATTCTCAATGTTCAGTGAAGCAAATAAGTCTGTAAGCAAAATATCCCCTCCAATAAGGAACATAATGGTGTGAACAAAGGTCAGTTGACAGGAGATCAGGTCCACGGGCTTAGGTCTGTGACCTAGGATTATGTAAGTATAGAAACAAAGAAGAAACATGTTGACTAGGACTCCAAGTACAGCTTGGAAATAAAGGATATTCTTGAGTGAGAACATAAGTGGAGAGTGTATTCATTTTAAGAGCAGAGTGGAAGTTTATTTCATATATCTGAAAAAGATGAGCATATGTCAAGCTTGTGATAAACTGGTTGTGTTATCATTCTTTTTTCCATACTAATTCTTGAATAGCCTGTCTCGTTAACCCTTGATCTTCCAGACTGTACATCATAGAAAACATTTCTATGTCTTCCATGTAGCTGCTGTATATCTAGAAAATTATAGATAATAAATACAACCACAATTATATCTGTACAGAATGCTCACTTAGTAGGCCTGTATTATACCTGAGTCCCATTGATTTAATTGCCTCATTTCAGAGTTAATACCTAAAAAGTAGTGATAAGCACAGAATGTTAATCCTATTTGTACAACTGAATAAAAGTTACATTAATCTGGAAAATATTCTCAAAAGAAATCATATATAGCAGCTGATTCAGTCTCATGTTCTACAATTTTACTGTGCTCTAGTAGTCACTATCCATGCTTAGATTTATAGTCCTAATGCAATCACAGTGATAATTTATTATAACCCCATTATTTTAATCAGCAAAGTATCTTTCTCGACCCTCCTGTTTTTAGGTTCCTTTTTCCAAGTAGACTTATATCCAAAGAATCTAGTTGAAGAGATAGATACAGTTGTAGAACATTAGTTTACTTTCCACACCCTATGACCATTGTGGTTCTAAATGGCTCATCCCATCTCCTTTTGTGAAACTTCAGGTTAAAGAACTGAACCCCAGCTATCAAGACAAATTATATTTTTCATTCCTATTTGGAGTATAATTAGGTAATAGAATGAATATTTATGGCTTTTCAGAAATCCATGTTGATATCTTACCTACCTACCTCTTTCTTCTGTTTTTATTCTCCTCCACACTCTGAGAAGCCATCCTTTTCCTAGTTCACTGAGACCAGTTGTACTGATGTTCTGCTCTCTATTGCTTCCATACCAGCCTTATATTGTGAATGCTCCTCTATTACTTTCCTGGTTTCTGTAGTTACTATAGGCTACATACATCTCCCCAGTAAGAGAGAACCTGGGATGCTAAGACAAACAGTATTATCAACACAGTATGACAAATATGAGGTCACTGATGATGTCTAGAGAGAGAATCTGTGTGTATATTTCTGTTTCAAAACATACCCCTTCCCATGTAGTGGAAAACAAGGTCACAAGTGTTAGCACACATCAACAGAACCCACACACTTTTTACAGTTTCACTGAACTATCTTACATTTAGTACCCATGTTACTTATTTGACCTGGTGACTAGGATCAACTTATTATTGAGTTAATTTAATTCATTACTTTATTTTTGAATTATTATCTTTTTTATTAATTAACTTACTTTTATACTCCATAATTTATTCCTCCCACCCCAATCCACCCTTTGACTGTTCCATATCCCATACCTCCTCCCTGCCCCCTGTCTCCATGTGGATGTCCCCACCCCTCACCCCACCTGACCTCTAAACTCCCTGGGGCCTTCAGTCTCTTGAGCATTAGGTGCATAATCTTTGAATGAACACAAACCTGGTAGTTCTCTGTTGTATGTGTGTTGGGGACTTCATATCGGCTGGTGTATCTTACATGTTTGGTGGTCCAGTGTTTCAAGATCTCAGAGGTCCATTTTAATTGAGACTGCTGGTCCTCTTACAGGATTGTCCTTCTCCTCAGCTTCCTTCAGCCTTTTCTAATTCAAGAACAAGAGTCAGCTGCTTCTGTCCATTGGTTGGGTGCAAATATCTGCATCTGACTCTTTCAGTTGCTTGATGGGTCTTCCAGAATATGGTCATGCTAAGTCCTTTTATGAGCACTCCATAGCCTCAGTAATAGTGTCAGACCTTGGGGCCTCCCCTTGAGCTGGATCCCACTTTGGACCTGGACCTGGACCTTCATTTCCTCAGGCTCCTCTCCATTTCCATCCCTGTAATTTTTTCAGATAGGAACAATTTTAGGTGAGAGTTATGACTGTGAGATGCTCCCCCCCTCATTTGAAGCCCTGTCTTCCTGCTGGAAGTGGGTTCTAGAAATTCCCTCTCTCTACTGTTGTGCATTTCATCTAAGGTCCCTCCCTTTTATTCTTGTGAGTCTCTCACCTCCCAGGTCTCTGGTGCATTCTGGAGGGTCTCCCCAACCTCCTATCTCCCTAGGTTGCTTGTTTTCATTCTTTCTACTGGTCCTTGGGGCTTCAGTCCTTTTCCTTCCCCCAATAATAGATCAGGTGGCCCTCTCCCCACCTTCAACTCTCCCACCTCCATCCACTTTCCCTCCCAGGTCCCTCCCTCTTTCCTCACTTGTGATTGTTTTCTTTTCCCTCCAAAGTGTGACTAGGTGCCCTCACTTGGACACTTCAGCTTGTTGATCTTTTTGAGGTTTGTGGCTAATATCCACTTATTAGTGAGCACATACCATGAATCTCCTTTTGGATCCATCCATTTGCCTGCAAAACCCAGGATATCCTCGTTTTCAATAGCTGAATAGTATTCCATTGTGTAAATGAACTACATTTTCTGTATCCATTTTTCTGTCGTGGGACATCTGGGCAGTTTCCAGCTTCTGGCTATCACAATTAATGCTGCTATGAACATAATGGAGCATGTGATCCTGTGGCATGGTGGGGCATCTTTTGGGTATATTCCCAAGAGTGATATAGCTGAGTCTTCAGGTAGATCTATTTCCAATTCATTACTTTAAATCAGGTTGAGAAAATCTAGGAAAATCAAAAATGACTACACTAAATCAGATTCTTGTGATCATTTATATTCCACATATATAGATACATGCATGTATATATCTCAATCTGTACTTAGAACTGACTCAGTCAAATCCATGATGCTCCTGTCTTAGCCTTGAAAGTGCTGGGATCATAGCTGTGTACCACCAACCAGCCTTCATTTTCCATTTTAATCTCCTCTATACATTAGTGACATATTCCAGGAAAATAAAATTTTGCTTGTGGTATTCATTACCTAAATTTAAATTACTTGGCCATGTGTGTGTGTGTGTAAGTTGATTTTAACAAGCAATTGTATTTTGTAACTGTTAGAGGAAACCTTAGTGATTTTGACTTCAAATAATCTTATACTACTCAAGAATTGTAAATATATTTCTGACTGCTAATGAAAAGCTTACTCAATATTATTCAGTTTCAATATTACAAAGTTCAATTTAGAAAACTTGAAATAAGAAAAAGAAATTTATTTTAATAAAATGACTAATACTCCTACCAAAATTTAGGATAATTTTACAAGCATTTAATAAATGAGGTAATATTTCCAAATATTTTTGAAGTGCCTATAAAATATCTACTTTATGAGAAATTATTGTAATAGATTAAACAAATGTATTTACAACTTATTTATGCTTTACTATATCATACTATAAGTATATGTAAATTCAACACACTGGAAAATTACTGATAAACAATACACTAGCTAATATTTGTTGTATATTCATAGCTTAAGTTTCATATGGCAAATAAATACAGTCAGTTAACTTGAGAAAAGTAGTAAAATGGGGAAATACAAAACACAATTCAAATACATCAATACTATAAACTGACCACTGCAAAACAATAAATGGTGATCCTTTGATTTTCACACAAAATGAACAATTAGTCATACCTAGTGAAACCATGATCTTAGAATTCTTAGAGCACACACTTAGTACAATCCTCTGTCAGATAGGCTCCTTAAAATGTTGAGAAGGTGTTACTTTTTAAATATATGTCGATGCAGATTCACTATAAAAAGTAATGGGTGTCATGATATTTTCATTTAATATATAATACTCAGGGATCATCTCCAGCCTATTGACTTTTCCTGTCTCTATTCATCCTTTTTCTATGCCCTCTATCCTCTCACATATAGAAGAGATCAAACTGAGTGAAATCTGTGTTCTTTTATTAATCATTACTCAAAAGAAAAATCATAAGCAGAAAATGCTCTAATCATTTATTACAGAATCCTGCGTCATTCTACCACCTACTGCCCTCACTATAATGAAGAGAATTAAAAAAAAAAAAAGAACCACTCACCGACTGGGCCTCCCATAAACATCCTTTTTGAATGAAGCCCTGAGAAGTAGTTATATGGAAGAAATGTCATCAACTCATTTCCCTCTAGACGCTTAGTTATCTTGTCATCTGGAGAAAGCAGTTTTGACCTTGACATTGTTACAAACTGGTAACATCAAATGGAAAAGTGAACTTTCCTAATTTCAGGAGAACAGTGGATTAGGAACAGCTGGGCTCTGGGTTTCCCATGCGTGAATTATTCTCTCCAGGCGGTATCTGTCATTCTTGAATAACTGATCCCAGTTCTTGGAGGGGGGGAAGTAAAAATAATGATGTCTCATTTAAAAGAAATAGAAAAACAATTTAGATTCCCCAAGGTATCCATCCTGTTTCCAAAGCATTCATGGTGCCCTCTATACTTGTTAGTGGCTTTAAGATCTCACAAGAAATTAACAGCTCTTTTGAGAAAATGAAGAAAATGTCACCTTATCCAAACATACTGCAAATAAATGATTTTTCTTACAGAGCATACAGACAGGAAGTAACGTAAGTGTATTATCATCAGAAATTGTGCTGTGGAACTGGAAATGTAGCTCAGTCAATAGAGGGCATGCCTAGAAAGTATTGTGTATGTGGGATACCATGAAAAAAATCTATCTTTAAATTATAGGCACAGGTGACAGAGAAGAATTCAAAGTCTATGGCAAACATAAGAACTTCAATAATATCATAGAGGAAAACTACCCCAAAGACACAAGCATATAATTTAGGAAGCTCACAGAATACAAAATAATCCAAAAGCACAAACAAAACTTTCCATTTATCTTATAGTTAAAGCACTAAGTATGTAAAACAAACAAAAAAGACGAATTGAAAGCTCTAAGAGAAAGCACAAGACACAAATAAATAAAACCCATCAAATAGAAAGGTGAATTTGCTGAAAATTTTTAGAATAGTAACAGCTGATTTCAGGAGGTAAACTTTCAAAGCCAATAGATCATGAAGCAATACACACCAAGTCCATAATAACAACCAATTTAAGCAACATGCTCACCAATACTACTCCAATGAATGAAGAAAGAACAGCTTTTGAAAATATAGACAGACTAAAGTATTTTGTATTTCACAATCTAAGCCTAAAATAATACCAGAAACGTTATTGGGGCTGAGAAGAAGAATGAGCATAGAAGTGAGTGTGGAAAAGTATGAAGCCATAGTATCAAAACACAAAAGCAAAAATCAACAACTAACACACAAGTTTCAATAACAATACAAACATGAATGGCCTCAATTCTTCATTAAAAGACAGGTAGTGAATGAATGGATGAAAAAACAAAAACAAAAAAAGACAAAACAAAATAACAAAAAAAACAACAATAACATAAAATCCAGCTGTCTGCTACCTAAAAGATACAAATCTTAGTTTTATTTTTTTTTATTTTCTATTTTTTTATTTACATTCCAAATCATTTCCCCTTTCCCGTTTCCTCCCTCCCCGAAAGTCCCATAAACCCCCTTCCCTTCCCTCCGTTCTCCATTCAACCCCTTCTCTGTCCTGGTATTCGCCTACATCCAGTCTTTCCAGGGACAGGTATCTCTCCTTCAATCTTCTTGGAAATCTATTGATATGCGGATTGTGTCTAGGGTATTCCCAGATTCTGGGTTAATATCCCCTTACCAGTGACTGCATACCATGTGTGTTCTTTTGTGATTCGGTTACCTCTCTAAGGATGATATTTTCCAGTTCTGACCATTTCCCTAAGAAATTCATTAATTCATTGTTTTTAATTGCAGAGTAGTATTCCATTGTGTAGATATAACACATCTTCTGAATCCATTCCTCTGTTGAGGCATATCTGGGTTCTTTCCAGCTTCTGGCTATTATAAATAAGGCTGCAATGAACATAGTGGAGCATGTGTCCTTATTGCATGAAGGTAAAGCCTCTGGGTATATGCCCAGGAGAGGTATAGCAGGATCCTCTGGGAGTGTCATGCCCAGTTTTCTGAGGAACCACCAGACAGCTTTCCAGAGTGGTTGAACCAGCTTGCAATCCCACCAGCAGTGAAGGAGTGTTCCTCTTTCTCCACATCCTCGCCAACAACTGCTGTCTCCTGTGTTTTTGATCTTAGCCATTCTGACTGGTGTGAGGTGGAATCTCAGGGTTGTTTTGATTTGCATTTCCCTAATGACTAAGGATGTTGAACATCTCTTTAGGTGCTTCTCAGCCATTAGATATTCTTCTGGTGAGAACTCTTTGTTTAGTTCTGTACCCCATTTTTTAATAGCGTTATTTGACTCCCTGGGGTCTAACTTCTTGAGTTCTTTGTATATATTAGATATTAGCCCTCTGTCGGATGTGGGGTTGGTAAAGATCTTTTCCCAGTTTGGTGGTTGCCGCTTTGTCCTTTTGACAGTGTCCTTTGCCTTACAGAAACTTTGTAATTTTATGAGGTCCCATTTGTTAATTCTTGATCTTAGAGCATAAGCTAATGGTGTTCTGTTCAGGAAATTTTCCCCTGTGCCCATATGTTCAAGGTTCTTCCCTAGTTTCCTTTCTATTAGTTTCAGTGTGTCTGGTTTTATGTGGAGGTCCTTGATCCACTTGGAATTGAGCTTAGTGCAAGGAGATAAGAATGGATCAATTTGCATTCTTCTGCATGTTGACCTCCAGTTGAAGCGGCACCATTTGTTGAAGAGGTTACCTTTTTTCCACTGGATGGTTTTAGCTCCTTTGTCAAAGATCAAGTGATCATAGGAGTGTAGATTCCTTTCTGGGTCAGTAGCCTTCCTATACTCAAAGGATAAGCAGGCTGAGAAAGAAGTAAGAGAAATGATACCCTTCACGATAGCCACAAACAATATAAAGCATCTTGGTGTGACTCTAACCAAACAAGTGAAAGATCTGTATGACAAGAACTTCAAGTCTCTGAAGAAAGAAATTGAAGAAGACCTCAGAAGATGGAAAAATCTGCCATGCTCATGGATTGGCAGGATTAATATAGTAAAAATGACCATCTTGCCAAAAGCAATATACAGATTCAGTGCAATCCCCATCAAAATCCCAACTCAATTCTTCATAGAGTTAGAAAGAGCAATTCAAAAATTCATCTGGAATAACAGAAAACTCAGGATAGCTAAAACTATTCTCAAGTGTAAAAGAACTTCTGGAGGAATCAGTTTCCCGGACCTCAAGCTGTACTACAGACAATAGTGTTAAAAACTGCATGGTATTGGTATAGTGACAGGCATGTAGATCAACGGAACAGAATTGAAGACCCAGAAATAAATCTTAGTTTTAAAAGACCTGCCTCCTGTTCATCCTGACGTGGTAGGCCTGTGCTAGGTCTGCCAGGGGGGAAGACCCCATTTCCTGGTGCTTTCTAGAGATGGAGCAGCAGCAGGGCACTCAACTTGTGCTAGGACTGCCACGGGGGAAGACCCCATTTCCCAGTGCTTTCTAGACATCCAGGAGCAGTGGGGCACTCGGTAAGAAACAGTCCCACCTCTGGAGGTCCAGAGCTGCAGGCAGGGACCCACTACCCAATAACCATCTAAACCCGCCAAGAATCACCATGGCCCTTTTGTCTCCTCTACCGCTCCCTCCTTTGCTGCCGTCCTGTTCATTCAGACGAGGTAGACCTGTGTTAGGTTTGCCATTGGGGAAGACCCCATTTCCCAGTGCTTTCTAGAGATCAAGCAACAGTGGGGCATTCGAGATCCACCATCAGCAGGGCATTTGAGATCCATGATCAGCAAGGCATTTGAGATCCAACAGCAGTGGGCATTCAAGATCCAGCAGCCACAGGGCATTCGGCCTGTGCCAGGTCTGCATGAGGGAAGCCTGCATTTTCTGAGATCCAGCAGCAGCAGGGCATTCGAGAACCAACAGTTTGCAGGACATTCAACACTTGCCAAGTCTGCCACAGGGAAGACCCCATTTCCTGATACTTCCTGGAAAACCAACTGTATGCAGAACATTTGAGAGAAAGGGAATCCCAGGAGTACAGATACACAGGCCTGAAGGACGGAGAAGTCACAGTCAGAGACAGCAACACCAGCTAACACTGGAGAAAACTAGATGGCCAAAGGCAAATGCTAGATCATTTACAACAGAAACCAAAGCAACATGACACCATCAGGACTCAGTTCTCCCACAATAGCAAATCCAGGATACCCTATCACATCAGAAAAGGAAGAGCTGGATTTAAAATCACATCTCATGATGCTGTTAGAGGAATTCAAGAAGGACATAAATAACTCCCTTAAAGAAATAAATGAGAACATGAGTCAACGGATGGAAGTCCTTAAAGAAGAATCACAAAAATCCCTTAAAGAAATGCAGGAGAATATGGGTCAACAGGTAGAAGCCGTTAAAGAGGAGACACAAAAATCCCTTAAAGAAATATGGGAAATCATGGGTCAACAGGTAGAAACCCTTAAAGAGGCAACACAAAAATCCCATAGGGAACTATGGGTCAACATGCAGAAGCCCTTAAAGAGGAATCACAAAAATCTCTAAAAGAAACAGAAGACCATGGGTCAACAGGTGGAAGCCCTTAAAGAGGAAAGACAAAAATCACTTAAAGAATTTCAGGAAAACACAAACAAACAAGTGAAGGAATTGAACAAAACTATCCAAGATCTAAAAATGGAAGTAGAAACTATAAAGAAATTGCAAAGTGAGATGTCTCTGGAGATAGAAAACCTTGGAAAGAATTCAGGAGTCATAGATGCAAGCATCAACAATAGAATACAAGAGATAGAAGAAAGAATCTTGGATGATAAAGATTCCATAGAAAACATTGACTCAACAGTCAAAGAAAATACAAAATGCAAAAATCTGGTAACCCAAAATATCCAGGAAATCCAGAACACAATGAGAAGACCCAACCTTAGGATTATAGGTAAAGGAGAGAATGGGGATTTAAACCTTAAAGGACCAGTAAACATCTTCAACAAAATTATGGAAGAAAATTTCCCTAACCTAAAAAAAGAGATGCACATGAACATACTAGAAGCCTATAGAATTCCAAACAGATTGGACCAGAGCAGAAATTCCTCCTGTCACATAATAATCAAAACACCAAATGGACTAAACAAAGAAAGAATATTAAAAGCAGTAAGGGAAAAAGGTCAAGTAACATATAAAGATAGACCTATCAGAATTATACCAGACTTCTCACCAGAAACTATGAAAGCTAGAAGACCTTGGGCAGATGTCATACAGACCCTAAGAGAATATAAATGTCAGCCCAGACTGCTATACTCAGCAAAACTTTCAATTACCATAGATGGAAAAAAAAAGATGTTCCATGACAAAAGCAAATTTACAAAATATCTTTCCACAAATCCAGATCTACTAAGGAAAATGGGTGGAAAATACCAACACAGGGCAGGAAACTACACCATAGAAAAAGCCATAAAGTAATCTTTCAACAAACCCAATAGACGATAACTACACAAACAGAATTTCACATTTAACAAAAAATATAACAGTAAGCAACCATCACTTTTCCTTAATATCTCTTAACATCAATGGTCTCAATTTCCCAATAAAAAGACATAGCCTAACAGAATGGATACATAAGCAGGACCCAACATTTTGCTGCATACAAGAAACCCACCTAAGTAACAAAGACAGTCACTACTTCAGAGTGAAAGGTTGGAAAACAATTTTCCAAGCAAATGGTCCCAAAAAACAAGCTGGAGTAGCCATTCTCATATTGGATAAAATTGACTTTCAACCAAAAGTTATCAAAAAAAGATAAGGAGGGTCACTTCATTCTGGTCAAAGGAAAAGTCTACAAAGATGAGCTCTCAATTCTGAACATCTATGCTCCCAATGCAAGGGCACCCACATTCATGAAAGAAACTTTATTAAAGCTCAAAGCACACATTTCACCCCACACAATAATAGTGAGAGGCTTCACACCCCACTCTCAACAACGAACAAATCATGGAAACAGAAACTAAACAGAGACACAGTGAAACTAACTGAAGTTATGGACCAAATGGATTTAACAGATATTTATAGAACACTCCACCCTAAAGCAAAAGAATATACATTCTTTCTCAGCACATCATGGCACCTTCTCCAAACTGACAATATAACTGGACACAAAACAGGCCTCAACAAATATAAAACTACTGAAATTATTCCATGCAACTTTTCAGATCACCACAGACTAAGCCTAGTCTTAAGCACAAACAAAAACAATGGAAAACACACATACACGTGGACTTTGAACTATGCTCTTCTCAACAATAGCTTGGTCAAAGAAGAAATAAAGAAGGAAATTAAAGACTATTTAGAATTAAATGAAAATGAAGACATATCATACCAAAACTTATGGGACACAATGAAAGCAGTTCTAAGAGGAAAACTCATAGCTCTGAGTGTCTCCAAAAAGAAAATGAAGAAAGCCTACACTAACAGCTTGACAGAGCACTTGAAAGCTCTAGAATAAAAAGAAGCTATTACATCCAAGAGGAGTAGGCGGCAGGAAATAATCAAACTCAAGACCAAAATCAACCAAATAGAAACAAAAAGAACTATACAAAGAATCAACAAAACCAGGAGCTGGTTCTTTGAGAAAATCAAGATAGATAAACTCTTAATCAGACTAACCAGATGGCAAAGAAGCACTACCTAAATTAATAAAATCATTAATGAAAAGGGAGACATAGCAAAAGAAACTGTGGAAATTCAGAAAATCATCAGATCCTAAAACAAGAACTTATACTCAACAAAGTCTGAAAATCAGGATGAAATAGACAACTTTCTTTATACATACCAGGTGCCAACGTTAAAACAGGATAAGACAAACCATCTAAATAGTCCCATAAGTCCTGAGGAAATAGAAGCTTTCGTTAATAGTCTCCCGTCAAAAAAGAGCCCAGGGCCAGGTGGGTTTAGTGGGGAATTCTATCAGATCTTCAAAGAAGACCTAATACCAATACTCTTCAAACTATTCCACAAAATAGAAACTCAAGGAACACTACCTAACTCATTCTATGAAGCCACAATAATGCTTATACCTAAACCAAACAAAGACCAAACAAGGAAGGAGAACTTCAGGCCAATCTACCTCATAAACATCAATGCAAAAATGCTCAACAAAATTCTGGCCAAGCGAATTCAAGAATGCATCAAAACTATATTTCACCATGATCAGGTAGGCTTCATCCCAGGGATGCAGGGATGGTTCAATATACAGAAATCCATCAACATAATCCGCTATATAAGCATACTCAAGGAAAAAAACCACATGGTAATTTCATTAGATGCGGAAAAACTTTTGACAAAATCCAGCATCCCTTTATGATAAAAGTCTTGGAGAGAGCGGGAATCCAAGGCCCATACCTAAACATAGTGAAAGCAATATACTGCAAACCGGTAGCCAACATCAAATGAAATGGAGAGAACCTTGAAGTGTTTCCCACTAAAATCGGGGACCAGACAAGGCTGCCCACTCTCTCCCTATCTATTCAATATAGTACTTGAAGTCCTTGCCAGAGCAATCAGGCAACAAAAAGAGGTCAAAGATATACAAATTGGAAAGGAAGAAGTCAAAATATCACTTTTTGCAGATGATATGATTGTATACGTAAGTCACCCCAAACCTTCCACCAGAGAACTGCTAAAGCTGATAAACAACTTTAGCAAAGTGACTGGATATAAAATCAACTCAAGCAAATCAGTAGCCTTCCTCTACTCAAAGGATAAACAAGCTGAGAAAGAAATTAGGGAAATAACATCCTACACAATCATCCCAAATAATGATTCATACCTTGGCCTTACCCTAATGAAGCAAGTGAAAGATCTCTATGACAAAAACTTCAAGCCTCTGAAGAAAGAAATCAAAGAAGATCACAGAAGGTGGAAAGATCTCCCATGTTCATGGATTGGCAGGATCAATATAGTAAAAATGGCCATACTGCCGAAAGCAATCTACAGATTCAATGCAATTCCCATCAAAATCCCAAATCAATTCTTCATAGATCTAGAAAGAGCTATTCTCAAATTCATCTGGAATAACAAGAAACCCAGGATAGCAAAAACTATTCTCCACAACAAAAGATCTCCTGGGAGAATCACCATCCCTGACCTCAAGCTCTACTTCAGAGCAATAGTGATAAAAACTGTTTGGCATTGGTATGGTGACAGGCAGGAAGATCAATGGAATAGAATTGAAGACCCAAATATAAACCCATACACGTATGGTCACTTGATATTTAACAAAGGAGGTGTTAACATCCTGTGGAAAAAAGACAGCATTTTTAACAAATGATGCTGGATCAACTGGCAGTCAGCACGCAGAAAAATGCAAATCAAACCATTCTTATCTCCTTGTACAAAACTCAAGTCCAAGTGGATCAAGGACCTACACATAAAACCAGAACCACTGAAGCTTATAGAGGAGAAAGTGGGGAAGAATCTTGAACATATGGGCACAGGGGAAAAGTTCCTGAACAGAACACCAATGGATTATGCCCTAAGAACAAGAATTGACAAATGGGACCTCATAAAACTGCAAAGCTCTGTAAGGCAAAGGTCACATTCAATAGAAAAAAACAGCAACCAACAAATTAGGAAAAGATCTTTACCAACCCTACATCTGAGAGAGGGCTAATATCCATTGTATACAAAGAATTCAAGAAGTTAGACTCCAGAGAGTCAAATAACCCTTTTAAAAAATGGTGTACAGAGCTAAGCAGAGAATTCTCAACTGAGGAAACTCGAATGGTTCTAAAGCACCTAATGAAATGTTCAGCATCCTTAGTTATCAGGGAAATGCAAATCAAAACAACACTGAGATTCCACCTCACACCAGTCAGAATGGCTAAGATGAAAAACTCAGGGGACAGCAGATGCTGGAGAGGATGTGGGGAAAGAGGAACACTTCTCCATTGTTGGTGGGATTGCAAGCTGGTTAAACCACTCTTGAAATCAATTTGACTATTCCACAGAAAATTAGACATAGTACTACCTGAGGACCCAGATATACCACTCCTGGGCATACACCCAGAAGATGCTCCTACATGTAATAAGGACACGTGCTCCACTATGTTCATAGCTGCCTTATTCATAACAGCCAGAAGCTGGAAAGAACCCAGATGTCCTTCAACAGAGGAATGGATACAGAAACTGTGTTATATATACACAATGGAGTACTATTCAGCTATTTAAAACAATGAATTCATGAAATTCTTAGGCCAATGGATGGAACTATAAAGTGTCCTCCTGAGCTAAGTAACTCAATCACAAAAGAACGAACATGGTTTGCACTCACTGATAAGTGGAAGTTAGCCTAAAAGCTTAAAATAAACAAGTTACCATTCACAGACCACAGGAATATCAAGAAGGTGGAGGACTGAAGTTGGGGTGCTTGGGTTCCTCTGAGAAAGGGAACAATCCACTTACAGGGGCAATAATGGAGGCAAAGTGTGGAGCAGAGACTGAAGTAAAGGCCACCCAGAGACTGCCCTACCTGGAGATTCACCCTATAAACAGTCACCAAACCCCAACACTACTATGGATGAAAAGAAGTGTATATCAAAAGGAGAATGCCATGGTTGTCTTTGGAGGGGCCCTGCCAATGCCTTATACATACAGAGACAGATGCTAGTAACCAACCATTGGTCTGGGAGTGGGGACCCCAATGGAGGAATTGGAGGGTGGTCCGGAGGAGCTGAATGAGTTTACAGCCCCATGGGAAGAACAACGATGTTGACCACCCAGATGCCCCAGGATTCCCAGGGACTAAACTAGCAACAAAGGAGTACACATGGTTCCAGCCAAAAATGTGGCAGAGGAATGCCTTGTCGGGCATCAGTGGGAGGAGTGGTCCTTGGTCAGGTGAAGTCTAAATAGATGCCCCAACAAGGGGAAATTGAGGGGGGGGAGGTGGGTGTGGGTCAGGTGGAAGGGCATATACTTGGAGGCAGGGAGTGGGAGGAGTGGTTAGGGGGCCTTGGGGAGGGGTGAAACTGGGAAAGTTTTTACCACTTGAAATGTGAATGACTATCATATTCAATAAAAAATATATAAAAAAATAATAAAGGTTGGTTGTAAATGAAAAAAATAATCATGAGGACCGGAAGATTTAATGTCATGCTCTGTTGAAAAAACCAGAATATTTACAATAACAAATGTGATTTAAGGAATTGTGCATTGAAAAAGCTTAGCAAAATGCCATCAGTGCAAATCCCCAAATGCAGGTGATTTCGCATGCTATGTTGACAGGGACAGGACAATTTCATGATCCTTCAATTCAGGCACAGGAATCCCCTGAAGAAATTCATGAACAATTAAGGAAAATTTCTGTGGAAGTGTGGGAAAGAATTCGACTTTCTGGGGAGCAACTATAAGTAGCTACCACTGTGCATCTTCTCCCTTCATCGGCAGAATTCCAAGAAGAAGAAGAAGAAGAAGAAGAAGAAGAAGAAGAGGAGGAGGAGGAGGAGGAGGAGGAGGAGGAGGAGGAGGAGGAAGAAAAAGAAGAAGAAGAAGAAGAAGAAGAAGAAGAAGAAGAAGAAGAAGAAGAAGAAGAAGAAGAAGAAGAAGAAGAAGAAGAAGACCTACACAGGGGCGGGAGCATACCAGCCTCCCTTTGGTGACCTCTGTTCCGGGGATCGACTGCACTGAGGATACAGGTATCCAGGGACCCCCCAATATAACATCGCTTGGTACAAAGTCTGTTGGGCTTCTATCTGAGCCAAAGAGCGGGGCAGCTCTGTGGTCATCTGGGCACCAGCTCTGCTGTGGGTCATCTGCCCTGCAGAGTTATCTGCTCCGAGAGAGTGCAAGAGTCCACTCTTCCATCTTTGCTCTGGCAACAGGGCAACTTGAACCTCCAGACAGAGGGACATTCAAGCATAATATCACTCGAGTCTCAGCCAGCTTCTGTGCGTCCTGCTCCCAAGAGCTGGGCAGGTCTGCGGTCACCTATGCGCCAGCTCTGCTGTGGGAAATCTGTCCTGCAGAGGGACCCCCACTCTGGGAAAGAGCGCACCCACACAGGGCGGGAGCATACCAGCCCCCCTTGGGGAACTCTGCTCCGGGAATCCACTACGCTGAGCCTTTGCATGTGCAGGGATTCCCCAATATAACATCACTTGGGGCAAGGCACATCTGGGCTCCAAAGTAACTCAGAAGCAGGGCAGGCCCCAGAAATCAGTGCCAGGGGAATCCCGGTAATCCAGGGAGGGGGACAGAAATAGCCTTGCAGGCTCACAGGAGGTCTAACCAACAGCCAGTGACAGCAGGACCAACTAACACCAGAGGTAACCAGATGGCAAAAGGCAAACATAGGAACGTTACTAACAGAAATCAAGGCAATATGTCACCATCTGAACCCAGCTCTCCAACAACAGCAAGTCCTGGATACCCCGTCACACCCGAAGACAAGATCTGGATTTAAAATCACTTCTCATGATGCTATTAGAGTATTTCAAGAAGGACACATATAAATCTCATAAAGAATTACAGGAGAACATGAATCAATGGGTAGAAGCCCTTACAAAGGAAACAAAAATTCGCTTAGAGAAATGCATGAGAACATGGGTCAACTGATGGAGGCTCATAAGGAGGCAACACAAAAATCGCTTAAAGAAATGAATCAGTGGGTAGATGCCCTTTCAAAGGAATCACAAAAATCGCATAAAGAAAGGCAGAAGAATATGGGTCAACAGATGGAGGCCCATAGGGAGGCAACAAAAAAATCACTTAAAGGAATGAATCAACGGGTAGATGCCCTTACAAAGGAAACACGAGAATTGCTTAAAGAAATGCAGGAGAATATGGATCAACAGATGAAAGCCCATGAGGAGGAAACAGAAAAATCACTTAGAGAAATACAGGAGAACTTGGGTCAACAGGCAGAAATCCTGAAAGAGGAAATGCAAAAATACTTTAAAGAAATACAGGAAAATACAAACAAACAAGTAAAGGATCTCAGCAAATCCATCCAGGATCTAAAAAAGGAAGTAGAAACAACTAAGAAATCACAAAGGGAGACAACTTTGGAGATAGAAAACCTTGGGAAGAAATCAGGAGTCATAGATGCAAATATCAACAATAGAACACAAGAGATGGAAGAAAGAATCTCAGGTGCTGAAGATACCACAGAAAGCATCGACTCAACAGTCAAAGAAAATGCAAAATGCAAAAAACGTGTAACCCAAAACATCCAGCAAATCCAGGACACAATGAGAAGACCAAACCTAAGGATTATAGGTATAGATGAGAGTGAAGATTTGCAACTTAAAGGGCCAGTAAATATCTTCAACAAAATTATGGAGGAAAAATTCCCTAACCTAAAGAGAGAGATGCCGATGAACGTACAAGAAGCCTACAGAACTTCAAGCAGACTGGACCAGAACAGAAATACCTCCCATCACATAATAATCAAAACATCAAATGTACTAAACAAAGAAAGAATATTAAAAGCAGTAAGAGAAAAAGGCCAAGTAACATACAAAGGAAGACCTATCTGAATCACATCAGACTACTCACCAGAGACTATGAAAGCCAGAAGATCCTGGGCAGATCTCATACAGACCCTAAGAGAACACAAATGCCAGCCCAAACTACTATACCCAGCAAAACTTCCAATTACCATAGATGGAGAGACCAAGATATTCCATGATAAAACCAAATTTTCACAATATCTTTCCACAAACCCAGCCCTGCAAAGGATAATAGGTGAAACCGCCAATACAAGGAGAGAATCAACACCCTGGAAAAAACGAAATAGTAACCTTCATGCATCAAACACAAAAGTAGATAACCACTCAAACATAAAGACAGCGTAAAGAATAGCAGGTGACAATAATCACTACTCCTTAATCTCTCTTTTTTATTATTATTATTTATTTTATTTTATTTTTTTTAATTTACATTCCAAATCATTTCCCCTTTCCCATTTCCTCCTTCCCGGAAAGGCCCATAAGCCCCCTTCCCTCCCTCTTTTCTCCATTCAACCCCCTCTCGTTTCTCTGTCCTGGCGTTCCCCTACATCCAGTCTTTCCAGGACCAGGGGTCTCTCCTTCCATCTTCTTAGAAATCTATTGATATGCGGATTGGGTCTAGGGTATTCCGAGATTCTGGGTCAATATCCCCTTATGAGTGACTGCATACAATGTGTGTTCTTTTGTGATTGGGTTACCTCACTAAGGATGATATTTTCAAGATCTGACCATTTGCCTAGGAATTTCGTGAATTCATTGTTTTTAATTGCAGAGTAGTATTCCATTGTGTAGATATACTACATCTCAAATAGACCATCTAAACCGTCCTATAACCCCTGAAGAAATAGAAGTTGTCATTGGAAGTCTTCCAACCAAAAGAAGCACAGGTCCAGATGGTTTTAGTGCAGAATTCTATCAGACCTTCAAAGAAGACCTAACACCAATACTCTTCAAACTGTTCCACAAAATAGAAACAGAAGGAACACTACCCAACTCGTTCTATGAAGCCACAATTACACTAATACCAAAAGCACACAAAGATCCGACAAAGAAAGAGAATCTCAGGCCAATCTCTCTTATGAATATCGATGCAAAAATACTCAATAAAATTCGTGCCAACCGAATCCAAGAACACATCAAAACGATCATTCACCACGATCAAGTAGGCTTCATCCCAGGGATGCAGGGATGGTTCAATATAAGGAAATCCATCAATGTAATCCACTACATAAACAATCTCAAAGAAAAAAACCACATGGTCATCTCATTAGATGCTGAGAAAGCATTTGACAAAATTCAGCATCCTTTCATGCTAAAGGTCTTGGAAAGATCAGGAATTCAAGGCCCATATCTAAACATAGTAAAAGCAATTTACAGCAAACCGGTAGCCAGCATCAATCTAAATGGAGAGAAACTTGAAGCAATCCCACTAAAATGAGGGACTAGACAAGGCTGCCCTCTCTCTCCATATCTTTTCAATATAGTACTTGAAGTTCTAGCTAGAGCAATTAGACAACAAAAGAGGTCAAAGGGATACAAATTGGAAAGGAAGAAGTCAAACTATCACTATTTGCAGACGATATGATAGTATACTTAAGCGACCCAAAGAGCTCCACCAGAGAACTCCTACAGCTGATAAACGACTTCAGCAAAGTGGCCGGATACAAAATCAACTCAAGCAAGTCAGAAGCCTTCCTATACTCAAAGGATAAGCAGGATGAGAAAGAAGTAAGAGAAATAATACCCTTCACAATAGCCACAAACCATGTTAAGTATCTTGGCGTGACTCTAACCAAACAAGTGAAAGATCTGTATGACAAGAACTTCAAGTCTCTGAAGAAAGAAATTGAAGAAGACCTCAGAAGATGGAAAAATCTGCCATGCTCATGGATTGGCAGGATTAATATAGTAAAAATGAGCATCCTTAATCTCTCTTAATATCAGTGATCTCAATTCCCCAATAAAAAGACATAGACTAACAGACTGGATACATAAACAGGACCCAGCATTTTGCTGCGTGCAGAAAACACACCTCAGTGTCAAAGACAGGCACTGCCTCAGAAAAAAGCCTGGAAAACAATTTTACAAGCAAATGGTCCCAGGAAACAAGCCGGAGTATCCATCCTAATATCAGATAAAATTGACTTTCAACCTAAAGTCATCAAAAAAGACACAGAAGGACACTACATACTGATCAATGGAAAAATCCACCAAGAAGAACTCTCAATTCTGAATATCTATGCTCCAAATGCAAGGGCACCCTCATTTGTAAAAGAAACCTTACTAAAGCTCAAAGCATACCTCGCACCTCACACAATAATAGTGGGTGACTTCAACACCCCACTCTCTGAAATGGATCGTTCAAGGAAAGCAGAAACTAAACAGGGACACAGTGAATCTAATTGAAGCCTTGAACCAAATGGAACTAACAGATATATATAGAACATTTCATCCAAAAGCAAAAGAATACACCTTCTTCTCAGCACCTCATGTTACCTTCTCCAAAATTGACCATATAATTGGTCACAAATCAGACCTCAACTGATATAAGAAGATAGAACTAATCCCATGCCTCCTATCAGATCACTATGGAATAAGGGTGGTCTTCAATGGCAACAAAAACAACAGAAAACCTACATACACATGGAGGCTGAACAATGCTCTACTCAATGTTAACTTGGTCAAGGAGGAAATAAAGAAAGAAATCAAAGACTTTTTTAAAATTTAATGAAAATGAAGGCACAATATACCCTAATTTATGGGACACAATGAAAGCAGTGCTAAGAGGAAAATTCAAAGCCCTGAGTGCCTACAAAAAGAAACAGGAGAAGGATACACTGACAGCTTAATGGCACACATGAATGCCCTGGAACAGAAAGAAACAAATACACCCAAAAGGAGTAGAAGGCAAGAAATCATCAAACTCAGGGCTGAAATCAATCAAGTAGAAACAAATAAAACCATACAAAGAGTCAACAAAACTAGGAGTTGGTTCTTTGAGAAAATCAACAAGATAGATAAGCCCTTAGCCAGACTACCCAGAGGGCACAGAGACAGTATCCAAATTAACAAAATCAGAAACAAAAAAGTAGAGATAACAACAGAAACTGAGGAAATTCAAAAAATCATCAGATCCCACTACAAAAGCCTATATTCAACACAACTAGAAAATCTGGAGGAAATGGACAATTTCCTAGACAGATACCAAATACCAAAATTGCATCAGGATCAAATAGACCATCAAAACCATCCTATAACACCTAAAGAAATAGAAGTGGTTATTGGAAGTGTTCCAACCAAAAAAAGCACAGATCCAGACGGTTTTAGTGCAGAATTCTATCAGACCTTCAAAGAAGACCTAAAACCAATCTATTCCACAAAATAGAAACAGAAGGAACACTACCCAACTCGTTCTATGAAACTACAATTACGCTAATACCAAAATCACACAAAGATCCGACAAAGAAAGAGAATCTCAGGCCAATCTCTCTGATGAATATCGATGCAAAATTACTCAATAAAATTCTTCCCAACCGAATCCAAGAACACATCAAAACGATCATTTACCACGATCAAGTAGGCTTCATCCCAGGGATGCAGGGGTGGTTCAATATAAGGAAGTCCATCAACGAAATCCACTACATAAACCATCTCAAAGAAAAAAACCACTTTGTCATTTCATTAGATGTTGAGAAAGCATTTGACAGAAGTCAGGATCCTTTCATGTTAAAGGTCTTGGAATCAGGAATTCGAAGTCCATATGTAAACATAATAAAAGCAATTTACAGCAAACCGGTAGCCAGCATCAATCTAAATGGAGAGAAACTTGAAGCAATCCCACTAAAAATCAGGGACTGGACAAGGCTGCCCTCTCTCTCCTTATCTTTTCAATATAGTACTTGAAGTTCTAGCTAGAGCAATTAGACAACAAAAGGAGGTCAAAGGGATACAAATTGGAAAGGAAGAAGTCAAACTATCACTATTTGCAGACGATATGATAGTATACTTAAGCGACCCAAAGAACTCCACCAGAGAACTCCTACAGCTGGTAAACAACTTCAGCAAAGTGGCTGGATATAAAATCAACTCAAGCAAGTCAGTAGCCTTCATTTACACAAAGGATAAGCAGGCTGAGAAAGAAATAAGAGAAATGATACCCTTCACGATAGCCACAAACAATATAAAGTATCTTGGTGTGACTCTAACCAAACAAGTGAAAGATCTGTATGACAAGAAATTCAAGTCTCTGAAGAAAGAAATTGAAGAAGACCTCAGAAGATGGAAAAATCTGTCATGCTCATGGATTGGCAGGAATAATATAGAAAAAATGACCATCTTGCCAAAAGCAATATACAGATTCAATGCAATCCCCATCAAAATCCCAACTCAATTCTTCATAGAGTTAGAAAGAGCAATTCAAAAATTCATCTGGAATAACAGAAAACCCAGGATCGCTAAAACTATTCTCAAGAGTAAAAGAACATCCCGGACCTCAAGCTGTACTACAGAGCAATAGTGTTAAAAACTGCATGGTATTGGTACAGTGACAGGCATGTAGATCAATGGAACAGAATTGAAGACCCAGAAATGAATCCACACTCCTATGGTCACTTGATTTTTGACAAAGGAACTAAAACCATCCAGTGTAAAAGAGATAGCATTTTCAACAAATGGTGCTGGTTCAACTGCAGGTCAACATGCAGAAGAATGCAAATTGACCCATTCTTATCTCCTTGCACTAAGCTCAATTACAAGTGGATCAAGGACCTTCATAGGGGAGGGAGGAAACAGGAAAGGGGAAATGATTTTGAATGTAAATAAAAATATAAAAAATTTAAAAAAAGGAAAAAAAAATAAAATAAAACCAGACACCCTGAAACTAATAGAAAGGAAACTAGGGAAGAACCTTATACATATGGGCACAGTTCCTGAACAGAACTCCAATAGCTTAAGCTCTCAGATCAAGAATTAACAAATTGGACCTCATAAAATTACAAAGATTCTGTAAGGCAAAAGACACTCTCAAAAGGACAAAGCAGTAACCAACTAACTGGGAAAAGATCTTTACCAACCCTACATCTGACAGAGGGCTAGTATCCAATATATACAAAGAACTCAAGAAGTTAGACTCCATAGAGTCAAATAACCCTATTTAAAAAATGGGATACAGAGCTAAACAAAGAGTTCTCACCTGAAGAATATCTAATGGCTGAGAAGCACCTAAAGAGATGGTCAACATCCTTAGTCATTAGGGAAATGCAAATCAAAACAACCCTGAGATTCCACCTCACACCAGTCAGAATGGCTAAGATCAAAAACACAGGAGACAGCACTTGTTGGCAAGGATGTGGAGAAAGAGGAACACTCCTTCATTGCTGGTGGGAGTGCAAGCTGGTACAACCACTCTGGAAAGCAGTTTGGAGGTTCCTCAGAAAACTGGGCATAACACTCCCGGAGGATCTGGCTATACCACTCCTGGGCATATACCCAGAGACTTTACCTGCATGCAATAAGGACACATGCTACATTATGTTCATAGAAGCCTTATTTATAATAGCCAGAAGCTGAAAAGAACCCAGATGTCCCTCAACGGAGGGATGGATTCAGAAGATGTGTTATATTTACACAATGGAATACTACTCTGCAATTAAAAACAACGAATTCACGAAATTCCTAAGCAAATGGTCAGAACTGGAAAATATCATCCTTAGTGAGGTAACCCGATCACAAAAGAACACATATGGTATGCAGTCACTGATAAGGGGCTATTAACCCAGAATCTCGGAATACCCTAGACACAATTCGCATATCAATAGATTTCCAAGAAGATGGAAGGAGAGACCCCTGGTCCTGGAAAGTCTGGATGTAGGGAAATGCCATGACAGAGAAGTGAGAGGGGGGGTTGAATGGGGAAAAGAGGGAGGGAAAGGGCATTATGGGTCTTTTGGGGAGGGAGGAAATGGGAAAGGGGAAATGATTTGGAATGTAAATAAAAAAACTTAGAAAATAAAAGAAGAAGAAGAAGGAGGAGGAGGAGGAGAAGAAAGAAAGAAAGAAAGAAAGAAAGAAAGAAAGAAAGAAAGAAAGAAAGAAAGAAAGAAAGAAAGAAAGAAAGAAAGAAAGAGAAAGGAAGGAAGGAAGGAAGGAAGGAAGGAAGGAAGGAAGGAAGGAAGGAAGGAAGGAAGGAGAAGAAGAGTTAGATCTTGAACGTGAGAGAGAGGGGGAGGGGAAGAGGAAGAGGGAAGGAGGGAGAGAGAGAGAATGGGTTTCAGAAAAGCAGTTGTTCCATTCCGTGTTCGGGTCAGTGTTCGGGACATTTTATCAAGAGAAGGAAAATGTATATAAGCTATTTGAGAGTTCTCCTGGGGACAAGAGGAAATTGGGAGACGTCCTGTTTCCTCTCTGGCTCCTACTAGAGGTATCCTCAGTTCTGGTTAGGATATCTGGGTCTCTTTGGAACATCAAGTTCTCTTTCCCTCTGTCTATTGTCTGTCTTTGATGCACCAATCTGTCCATATGTCCATCAATTTATGTTTGTTTTTGTTTTGTTGTTTGAATGATTGTTGTTCCCTGTTTCATGTTGAAAAAAAAAAATGGTGAGGACACTGTCAATAGGACAAAACGGCAATCAACAGATTGGGAAAAGATCTTTACCAATCCTACATCCGATAGAGGGCTAATATCCAATGTCTACAAAGAACTGAAGGAGTTAGACTCCAGAGTGTCAAATAACCCTATTAAAAAATGGGGTACAGAACTAAACAGGGAATTCTCAACTGAGGAAACTTGAATGACTCTGAAGCACCTAAAGAAATGTTCAGCATCCTTAGTTATTAGGGAAATGCAAATTAAAACAACCCTGAGATTCCACCTCACACCAGTCAGAATGGCTAAGATGAAAAGCTCAAGGGACAGCAGATGCTGGAGAGGATGTGGAGAAAGAGGAACACTTCTCCATATTGCTGGTAGGATTGCAAGCTAGTAAAATCACTCTGGAAATCAGTATGGCAGTTCCTCAGAAAACTGGACATAGTACTACCTGAGAATAAAACTTTATCCGCTGGCTGTTCATTCTTTGATTTAGTTTACCTCTTTTAAAAGACAGTCTCAATTTGCACAGCAGAAACTGTTAAGTTACCCTACACTGTGTCTAGAAATCAAGCACAGTTGGAGAAGTCCTGCTAAGAGCTGATTATCTCCAAAAGCTGCTCTTAAAGGGGCCAACAGCTTTTCAGCATCTTTGGTAAGGATGGCTGGTTTATTTTTTTTCTAGAAAAATCTCTGTGATTGTGTTTGTTGGGTTCAGCAGGTGACAGAGTACTTTTCTCTTGAAATTACAGTTCAAAAAAAATATAAGAAACTTTTATCTGGTTTAAATAAGTAAATGTGTGTAGCCATTTCACTTTTGTTTCTGACTGATTTTTAAGGTATAAAGATGTTCTACATGTCTTGGTTATAGAATATTGGCTTATGAGTTATTGGGTATGATTAAAAATTTGTAACATTAGTAACAGAAAGTTAGCTTAAAATTGGTAACTCAGGGTTGGAGTCAACCTTACATCCGACAGAGGGCTAATATCCAAGATATACAAAGAACTCAAGAAGTTAAACTCCAGAGAGGCAAGTAACCCTATTAAAAAATGGGGTACAGAGCTACACAAAGAGTTCTCACCTGAAGAATATCTAATGGCTGAGAAGCACCTAAAGAGATGTTCATCATCCTTAGTCATTAGGGAAATGCAAATCAAAACAACCCTGAGATTCCATCTCACACCAGTCAGGATGGCTAAGATCAAAAACACAGGAGACAGCAGTTGTTGCCAAGGATGTGGAGAAAGAGGAACACTCCTCCACTGCTGGTGGAATTGCAGGCTGGTACAACAACTCTGGAAAGCAGTCTGGCGGCTCCTCAGAAAACTGGGCATGACACTTCCGGAGGATCCGGCTATACCACTCCTGGGCATATACCCAGAGACTTTACCTGCATGCAATAAGGACACATGCTCCACTATATTCATAGCAGCCTTATTTATAATAGCCAGAAGCTGGAAAGAACCCAGATGTCCCTCAATGGAGGAATGGATTCAGAAGATGTGGTATATTTACACAATGGAATACTACTCTGCAATTAAAAACAATGAATTCACGAAATTCCTAGGCAAATGGTCAGAACTTGAAAATATCATCCTTAGTGAGGTAACCCAATCACAAAAGATCACACATGGTATGAAGTCACTGATAAGGGGATATTGACCCAGAATCTCAGAATACCCTAGACACAATCAGCATATCAATAGATTTCTAAAAAGATGGAAGGAGAGACCCCTGGTCCTGGAAAGACTGGATGTAGGGGAACGCCAGGACAGAGTAATGAGAGGGGGTTGAACGGAGAAAAGAGGGAGGGAAGGGGGCTTATGGGACTTTCGGGGAGGGAGGAAACGGGAAAGGGGAAGTGATTTGGAATGTAAATTAAAAAAATAAATAAAAAAAAAAAAAAAGAACATGTGACATGAGACAACCCAGGCAAAGAAGTCTCTAAAGATACTTTTAAATTGGGATAATAGTTTATGTAATTCTTATCCTAGAAACTAAACTTATAAAGGATAGAATTTAAAACAATGTCTTTTTAATGATGTATTAAAAGCTGCACTGTCATGCATTCATATATATGAACTGGTCGTCAGACTTTGTATGTGAAAGCAATGCTCTTGATATTGATTTTAAAGAGAATAGATTGTTTAAAACTGAGTTTTGTTTTTCAAAATTATGGGCATGCTCTAATATTACAAAAGAAACAAGTAGGTCAGTTATATCCTAAACAAATTGTGGCACAAAGAAAATTCAAATAAGAAAAGACAATTTACTTGATTTGAATGATTTTCAAAAGCTTTGAGGAAATGTTAATTGGTTAAGACCTCACCTTAGGCTTGCCACAGGAGGACTTAAAACTGCTTAATAGTCTCAAGGGGAATGCAAATCCTAATCCCCTGGACAATTAACTGATGAAGGATAAAGAGCTTTGCAGAAAAGTCAATTGTTGGCTGTTTCACAGCAGTCCTTTGGCAAAAGGGACCTTTAATGTGGATTCATCTTTCTTCATCTTCAAGTAAAGTTTGAACACCCTATTATGAGACTGTTGCTATTTTATACAGATAAAATCATGAAAATATTTTGTAAAAGAACTTGATGGAATATTTATTCCTTAATACGAACAGCAATTATATTTGTTATTGCAGAATACTGATATTTGACCTATTGCATGGCAAATTTTTTAGGCAAATTTGATAATCATTATTCAAAAGACAAGTTGTTAGAATTTGCCTCTATGCATACTTTTTTTCAAATTTATGCATGCAGCCGATAAAGAATACATTTACTGTATTTATAAACAGCTCATCTAATGAGAGAGAAATCTACATAATTGGATCACATGTTTATTCTTTTGAGTTTCCCTCCCGCTTCACAAATAATTAATTGAATTATGTACTTAAGTCACTATTTTTGAAACGTTGAATAATCAAGATTTTAACTTGTAGACTGATAATCAAAATATATAGCTCATGGTTTACAATTGCTTAAAATTGTATTTTTTTAGATATTGCTAATTCTCAAATTTTACAATAATTTATACAAATATAGCTTAATTTAAGAAGCATGTACTGTTTCTTACTTTTAGGACACTTAAAAGCTCATACTAGGTTGTACAGACCCCTTAATGAGGGCAATGCCACAGAAGGTTTGCATATCTGACAGATTATGGACTTTACACAGGAACAATTAGTCAAACAAGGAGACCTGAAAATGGGAGGAACAATTGGCTATCATTATCCAACAAGGAAGGCAAAGAGCCATGACTTTGTCCAGATATGATTGCGCTTCTATTATATTTCCAATGAATAAAGAAAAGGTTAATTATTTAATACAAATGTTGGAATCTATTGAAATAGCAATGGTTTCTTTTACTGGGGATATTGGATATCACTTTCCCCATAGTAAATTGTGGGATTGTTTTAGAAAAGAGAAATTGGTTATTAATTCTTTAATTTCTTTGGATCCTCTTTTTTCTCCTATAACAATTTTCAGTGATGGAGCACAGATCAAAAGTGCATACTGGACAAATGATAAATATTGGGTTGAAACTACAAAGTTCCATTCTGTACAAGAGAATGAAATATGGGCTTTCATAAATGTGTTAAAAGATTTTTCTCAAGATAAAATATATTTCTGATTCTGCTTATACTGTAGGAGTAGTACAAAATATTGCTAATGCTGTTATATCTACTGCTAAGTCTGTTTTAAACATGTTATTTTCCACCTTGAAAGAACTGATTTTAACCAGAAATGAAAGAATTAATATAACGCATATTAGATCTCATTCTAATTTGTCTGGATATCTATCCTACAGCAATAAAATGGTAGATAAATTAGTTGGGTTTGTTTCTGCATATGATGAGCATGAACATAATAATGTCAATGCAGGACATTTACATATTAAATGTAAAATACCTTCTGCTCACGCCAAAAAGATTATATCGAACTGTCCAATATGTAAACCTTTCCATGTTGGAGTTGCCCCATCTGGCATAAATTCTAGAGGCCTACAACCTAATGATCTTTAGAAAATGGATGCTACCCATGTATCTGAATTTGGAAAATCCTTATTTGTTCGTGTGTCAGTTGATATTTATTCGAAGTTTGTATGGGCTACATCTATGCCTGGTGAATGCACTCTTCATGTTATACAACATCTGATAGAGGGTTTTTTTCAGTTTTGGGGCTTCCTAGAATAAAGACTGATAATGGACTAGCCTACACATCACGACAATTTGGTTTTTTGCCAACAATACAATATAGATCATGTTACAGGGATTGAGTATAATCCTAAAAGACAAGCAATGGTGGAAAGAGTTCATCACACTTTGAAACAACAAATTAAAAAGTTAAAAAGGAGGAAGAAGGATATTGCACTACTTGAATGGAGATTACAGAGTAGTCCAAGAGTGATTATGTCACAAGTTTTATTTATTGTTAATTTCCTAAATTTACCACAAGGAGATATTCTTATTAGAGCAGATAAACATTTTATAGAACAGCCTTCTTTTATGTTCAATAAGCCAGTTTGGGTAAAAATTGCTAAAGATGCAGAATGGTAGGAAGGCATATTATTGTAGTTAGGTAGGGGTTACGGTTTTATTTCGTTACAGGATGGGAGAGAATACTGTTGCCCAGAAGATGGATCCAAGCACGATCCACTCAGAACAGTGCCTTAACCAAGGTGCAATCCAATTAAACCTCTAAAGTTCCTACCAACAGAAATGGCTGAAGAATTAAAGGATGTTACAGCAATGATGGAGGCCTTGTCTTCTTTACATGTGCAGAAAAGACAGAGAAGAATTCGTGCTGCTGTTACCCCTTCTTTGCCCACTTGGGGTCATGTGAAACAGTTAACAACAGAGGGGCAAAAATGCTGACCCAAACAGGTAAAGAATTTACCCCAGAAAATTTATTCTTAGCCGTGTGTGCTTTGCTTACTGTTTCTTCTGCTGAAGCAAGTGTGAGTTATTGGGCTTATATTCCAAATCCACTTTATTTGAACCATCTATTTGGAGGGACGCTGATATTGTTTTATATACTATTCTGTTATTTTATCCCTACCGAGGAATAACAATATATTTGAATAAACATGATGGGGCTTTGTACAATTTTTCATAGCCTGGATGTAAAGATCCAATTTGCCTAGGACAAAAACCATGTCTTGAAATGGGATACCAAACTGGATTTTACCAAGAGTTAATATTACCAGATCCAGAATTCGATTACAGAGATTAATGGCATGGTCTATAAAACAAACCTGGGGCAATATTACTGATGTGGAAGATTCTGTTTATCCTAGTTGCAATCAATTTTCTTGTTTCAGACTAAAATACCAACCATTTATTTGGAAAACATATTGGAAAAGTACTTTTGGAAAGATTATTCAAGATTATTGGTTAAATTGGGGCCCTTTTGGACAATTTATAAATACATGCTCACAATGGAATATTACTGTTTGTGATTTGTCTAATGTTACCTGGATGAATGGTGAGGAGAATAAACAAGTGAATGGGAATCGACTCATAGAATGGGGTGATGGGGAAATAGAAGATCATTGATTTGCTCCTATGACAAGCCCTATTGAGTTTCAGACTTACCTATGGAAATTTGCTGCCACTCTGAAGGAAGTAGTCCTTGCTAATGGAAGGTTTTCTGGAACTGCACAGTCTAATTCTCAATAAAATTTTACTACATTTAAAAAGGACAATCTTACAACGTGTATTCCCATGTCTTACTTATTTTTAATAGGGAATTTTACGTATGAGAAAGGAATTCAATGTTTTAATTGTAGGCTCTATTCTTGTATTAATGCATCTATTGAATTTAATTATACTACTGATTCTATCATGATTATTCAAGAAAGATTGTATATCTGGTTGCCTTTTAATCTTGGAAGACACTGATCTCCAGATCCATTAAATCATATTGTTGTAGAATTTTTAAATCACCTTTTAAAAACAAAGCAAACATATGATTGGGGTAATTATAGCTACTCATTTGAGTCTTATAGCAGTAGCAACTTTAGCAGCAGTTTCGGGTATTGCTTTGAAAACATCTTTACAAACAAAATACTTTGTTGAAGAATGGCATAAAGATTCCCATGAATTATGGATGGAGGAAGCTAAAATACATACCAGTTTACAACATCAAGTTGATGTTTTGAAACAAACAGTAGAATGGCTTGGCAGAAAAATGTTAGCAACAGAAAAGCATATAAATTTAAGATGTGATTGGAATTCAATCACTTATTGTATAACAGAATATACTTGTAATGAATCTCAATATGATTGACAGTTGATTCAAAATTATTTAGAAGACAACAATAGTGCTGCTGAAATCATCAATTCCCTGAGATAAGATATTCAGACATCATTTGGTAAACATTTCGAAGATAGCACAACTGAGGAGATCGCTAAATTGCTTGCTGATCAACTAACAGATTTGGATCATAAAGCATAGATTCAAAGCATTGGGCATAGTTTTGGAGGAGTTGGAGTTGCCATTATAATTAGATTATTGATTATTATTATTATTATATATTTTATACATTGAACCTCAGCAAAACCACATGGTCATCATATAGAGGGTTTTGCTTTAAAAAAAAAGGAATTGTGGAGAATTAGAGATCTATACAGGGTTAAGTAAGGGCTGGTGAAAGGCTCAAGGTAAGGGCTAGAACACCTCCCAGGAGAAGAAAATGTTTTTCTCAATTGGCCTAAAATATGTTCTGCTATGTCCTGTATTTTGGGAAGCAGTTCTCAAGGTTCTCCAGAACAGATGGTTAGATTCAAGATAAGAAGGAAGTTATGAAAATGTTTAGGTAAAGCTGTCTTTGTTTTAGTCTAGAAGTTGTTATCCTTCATTTGGTGGGAACCACAGTCTTAGAGATTTCTCTGTCAGAGGTAATCTGAAGTAATGTTTTCCTTATGTTATAAAAGCTTCAATAAACAGGCTAGAAGCATGCAGTTGCTTAAGTCTTGCTCTGCACCCCCTGTGTCCCAGTGTTTTTGCAACAGTCACTCAGGGACTCCAATGCACTAGACGTTGACACTCACCTAACTTGTTACACTTATGATCTGTTCCTGTAAAAACACCTAACGTTTCCTGCAAATATCCCACTTGGAAACTCCCTATCTGTGAAGTATAAAAAACCTTGTCTTCCTTGCATCCAATGCTGATCTCTCTAACTCCAATTTAGGAGGAGGCACCTGTTGTACATGAATGAAAACACTTTAATTGCTTGCTTTAAATAATTTGACCATGATTAGTTGGGTCAGTACATTTTCTCCTCCCATTTTTGGCATTAATACCTTCATTAGTTCTTTTATTATTCAGTAGCATTTTAGGTATCCTGGTCTTTTGTTTGTTGCTTGGTTTTGTTGAGAATTACTCTTTCAAGTTCTGTGAGGATAGTTTTAGAATTGCACTGAATTTGTAGATTACTTTTGATAGGATGGTGGTTTTTACTATACTAAACTTCCTGACCCATCAGAATGGGAAATCTGTCCATCCTCTGATATCTTCATTTTTTTCTTCAATACTTAAAAGTTTTTTACATACAATTCTTTCATTTACTTTGTTAGACTTTTCCCAAGATACTTAATATTTTTAGAATTGATCGTTAATGGTGTCACTTCCATGATTTATTAATCTAATTTTTATTATTTAGGAAAACTACTAATATTTCTGAGATAATTTTGTATCCAGTAAATTTGCTGAAAGTATTTACCAGATATAGTTTTCTGGTGGAAGTTTTAGAGCAGTGGAACTCAAGCTGTGGGTTGACTGAACCTTTCATGGAACTTGCATAAGACCATCAGAAATATTAGATATATAGATTTTCATTCACAACAGTAGAATAATTAGAGTTATGATGTAGGAACAAAACTAATTTTACAGCTGAGTGTCACCACAACAGGAGGAACTATATTAAAGGCTCATGGCATTAGGAAGGTCGAGAACCACTGTATTAGAGTTATACAGTATACTACTTGTATCAGTCAGGGCTCGCTAGAGGAATGAAACTTAGATAACAAATCTACATCTACATAGAAAGATTTATTAGAATGGCTCCAGCTAAATCAACATTGCCTATTTGCCAAAGGAAAGTCCAAGTATCCAGTAGATATTCAGCTTATGAGGATGGATGTCTTACCTGGTCTTCAGTATATGCTAGATTCTGAAGAAGTGGGCTCTACTGCCAGCTAAACAATGGACTTGCAAGCTAGAACAAGAGCAAGCAGGCAAAGAGAAGGAAAACTTCCCTTTTCTTTCCATGTTCCTTAAAAAAAATGCCAATAGAAGGTGTAGTCCAGACTTACAGTGGGTTTTCCTACCTCAAAGATTCATATCCAAAATGAAACTTTCCATTTCAAATGATGTAACTAAGAAAATATCTCACATAGGTGAGCCCAGTCATTTGGGTTTCAGTTAGTTAACTGCAGATAGCAGTTAAGCTGAAAACCAGAAATAGCCATCACTATCATAGCATGTGCAATACTGACACATTCATTATGTTCCTATTGTTGTCTCCACAGTCTCCTTCAGTGGTCTTAGAGCTCTACTAGCATTTCAAGTACAATATTCAATAAAGAGTTGCCATCATTGTTTTCCTTTTGATTTTAATGGAATTGCTATAAGCGTCCATTGTTGGCTATAAGCCAACAGTTGATTTTGGCTATGGACTTTCTATAAGTTGCCTTTGTTATGTTTAGATATGACCTACATTTCCCTAATCTTTCCAAGAATTTTCTAATGCAAGAATTTTGGTTTTTAGGTTTTTACAAAGGTCTTTTCTGTATATGATGAGATGATCATGTGGTATTTGTCTTTCTGTCTGTTGATATGGTAGAATATATTATCAGTTTATGTATGTTGAATTATCCCCATATCTCTAGGATGAAGCTGACTTGATCAGGTTGATGGTCTTTATGATGTATTCTTGGATTAGTTTTTCAGATAATTTCATTGAGAATATTTGCATTTATTTTATGAGGGAAATGGTATGAATCCTTTCTTTTGAATATTTTCCCAAATAATGTTTTTATTGATTGTTTGGGGATTTTATATTGAGAGTACTTATAGCAAGAGTTGGCTTGAATCAATGATGACTGATCTTTCTATCTTGTGACCATTCTGATTCCTGAACAGAGCAATGACTGAGGTAGCTGACAAGCTGTGAGATAGGCTCTGGGGTTCCCTAATTGAGTTTGTGGCTGGGTCCTTTGTAGTTCTAGAGCCTAGTGATTGGCAGGATGGCTAAAATGACCCAGTTGACCTATGAGTTCTTTTAAAATTCAGTTTTGAATGCTCTGTGCATGTAATGATATATTTGGATCATATCTTTCCATTTTCCCTCAGTTTTTTGTAGTAAAATCAATTGACTAAATTTTTGGCAATGTTTAAGGTTTTAATGTTTACCTCAACAATAGTATTTATGCTGAACTCTGAAAATGAATTACATTGTAACAACAGTTTAAACACTTTACCAATATTTTCTCTTCACTTTTTTCTCTCCTCTTAATCTCTGGTAAAGACCATTTTGTTTTTTGACATACATATTTAACCTTATTTAAAAGTTATCTATATGGCACTTGTCTTTCTGCATCTAAAGTATTTCTCCCAGATAATAGCAAGGCTTATCTATATTTCTACCAATGAAAATGTACTTATGTGTAATAATTTATATGGCATAAACTATCACATTATGTATATATAATATTGTCATACATAATACACCAATTGACATATTTGCTCATATCTCAGCTCTTATGGATAGTGCTGAAATAAAAAAACTAGGATGTAATTTTTTGTTTGGAATATCAATTTAATATCTTGTGTCATATTCACAAAACTGAGATTATAGTTTGAATTATACGACTCTACTGTTAATCTTTGTGTAATTAAAGCACTCTTTCACATAGTGCCTGCACCAATCAAACCTTTCACCAAAAATAAACAAATATTCCCTTTTTTTCTGCATCTTAACCCCTGTTATCTGTTGAGATTTTTGGTAAAAGTTGTTTTAATATAGGGGAGATAATATTCCATATTGTTTTGGTTTGCCTTTCCCTGATAACTAGAAATACTGCAGATGTTTTCACTAATTTGTTGAAAATCTATATTAATAGAAAAATCTCTATTCAGATTGTATTTTCAAATATGTGTATTTATTGAATTACATGAGTTCTTTGTGTACTTCATTGACCTGTTTGTTAATTGGGGTCTTGATTTCTTATTTAGTTTTATTTATTTAGTTAGGTTTTATTTAGTTCTTATTTATTTTAGATAATAATCCTCTGTCAGATGTACAGAGTTCAAGAATTTTGTCCCGTGCTGTGCACTGTCTTTTCTCTTTATTGACTGTTTACAAAGCTGTGTAATTTCATGAGGTCCAGTTTTCATCTGTTGGCCTTATTTCATCACTACCTGGAGTCTGGCCTGAGAAATTCCCTGCCTATATCTATATGTTGAATTGTTTACCCTACTTTTTCCTTTAATATTTTTAGAGAGTAGGGTCTTATATTAATGTCTTTAGGACAATTAGAATTAAATTCTGTTCAGAGTGAGAGACAGGGCTTTGGATTAATTATCTTACATGTGGATATAATTTTTTCTTGTACTATTTGGTGAAGAAACTGTTCTCCATTGTGTTTTTTGGCATCTTTATCAAAGATAAGTGGCTGCAGCTACATAACCTTCTGTGTAAGTGTCCTCTGTTCTGTCCCATTGTTCCATGTGTCAGATTTGGTGACAGTACTGTGCTGTTTTTCTTTCTGTGGATCTTTAATATTGTTTGAAATGAATTACTGGGCTACCTCCTGAAACACTCAGTGTGTTTAAAATAAATAACTACTTTTACCTCTATACTATAACTCTCAATATTCTTTTAACAAAATTGAAGTCAAACTAACTCTGCTGTGAAATAAGCTACATGCCAATCATTCCAAATCTCTATGACAAAGGGTATTCCAACATGTAAAGGTTTAATATCACAAACACAAGTACTTCTAAAATGGTTGCTACATATGCACATTTATGGTATCAGTTTTTAGGGTATTTCTACATTGTTTTCTAGTGTTTATTCATTTATTCTATGTTGATAATATAGATCCCAGATTTTTAGTAATTTGAATGTTATATAGACAGGATATGTAATGTTCATTTGCCACATTTTTTAGAGAGAATTTACTGTACTTTCATTAATCTACTGCTGCTACTTTCTTCTTACTTGATCCAAGCTAAATAATGTCATCAATGTAGAATAACCACATCTACATAGTGGATCAGCATGATATCTTGAGGAAAAGTCAGCAGATCAAGAGCCTTTTGAACCAATTTATAATATAGGGCTGGAGAATTAATATACTTTGACGTCAAAATGTAAAGATTTACTCATGACATTGCCAAACAAAAACAAATTACTTTTGTTGGGCCTTATGAACAAGTAATTTTTCAAAGCATTACTGAGGTTACTCTCTGTTTACAGCTGTCAAGAGATATGTTAATCTTCTCAAGAAAGAAATCACATCAGGTTTATCAAGTACAATTGGAGTAATTCCTCACAGATTCAACAGTCATTCTCTATCAATAAGTGTTCCATCATGAATTCTTCAGATGTTTTCTATACAGGCCAAATAATACATAATGTGATGTGAAGGTAACAATTACCTATGCAACTTTTTAATTCTTGAGCCCCACACTGATTTCTATAATCCCTCTGGACAAGTGAAATTGGTTTTGGTTCCCTATTTTCCATGGTAAAAGCAACTCCAATGGTCTCCATTTGTCTTTTCCTACCATAATAGCCCTTATACAACAGGTCAGGGAACAAATGTGGGGATTACTACTGTGAATGAGAATTCCTGAATAGAGGCTGTGTATGGCTGTGAACAAAAATCTCCTGGAAGGAGCTGGCATTTGCAGAGACAGATTGGAATTTCAGTTCTGTGGAGAGACTGGACTTTTGTATGATCAGATGCTCATGACATTTTCTTAGCCTCTCTATATCTATTTCTTAGCCACTCTATATCTCAATTACCACCTAATTATGCCAAATGCAAAACTATTTTAGAAGCTATTAATTTAAATTAACATGTTCTAATAATAAGAACTGAAACTGAATAGATGCTATTAGTTTAGCAGAATCCTAGTTCCCACCAATCCAAGAGCTAAGAATATTGTCAGATAATGTCTTGGTGCTATAACCAGCTTTCTCCTTTCTCAAAGTACCCACCTCTCTTGTATGTCCACCAATGCATTTTAAGTTTGTGTTGATTTATAATTGTCTTTGTTCTGTAAATGTATAAAACCTTTATAGGAATATGTTCATATTAGAACTTAGAATTGTAGTGTAGCCTCATTTCCTGGACTTTAGTCACCTTTGAGGTAAGATCTGTTTCTTTCATATACCCTACTGAGAGGCCAAATCTTTTAAATTCAGACTCCATTTTAGAGAATTTGACCTAAGTTTGAACTCAAGTAAGCAGGCCTGTACCTAACATTAGTTTCCAAGTTCTCCCCCCAACAAAACCTGAGCCTAGCTTCAGTTTCCAGATTATGCCCCAACAAGATCAGTGTCTCCAGGTTATTCTCCAGCAAACCTGCACTCCAGGGTACAAGCCCACCCCCTATCTACTGACCAACAATGCAGAAGGAAGTTGAAATTAATTTTATGATGTGACTCCCAGCACCAGCCAATTATGGTAAAGGTCATGTTAGCTTCCCAATTAGATGCTTGCACACTAACCCCACCCCCCACTGCTTGCTGCTTGCTCCTATTTGGGACTCCCCACCACCAAAAGTCTCCAGAGTGAAGGCAGTAAACTGAGGGGCCTGGGGTAGTTTGAATAGAATAAAGACACTGCTGTGAGTTGCATCAGATCAGCTCCTGTGGATTTTGGCCTGCAGGAGTGTGTGGTATGTGTGTGGTGGAGGGGAATCAAACACTTCCCTGGCACTACATTACCATCTTCTAAGACACATATCTCAATTACATCTCCTAGGATTGTTGAAATAAGCACAGATTGAATTTTGGGCCCCACTGTGTGTCAGACCTTAGCCACAATTCCATTAATCACCTGATATCCATCAGCCCATATTTCACCTGGAAAGCTACAATGTTTTTGACCTCTCCTAGAATCATTTTTAATTTAGAACCAATATCCACTAGGCCTGGAAAATCTAACAGTCCCTTTTTACTCAGTGTATTGTCATCCAAATAACAGCTTGGAGGTTCTTCTTCGAGTAATGGGAAAAGTGCTATCAGTAAAACTCTTGCTTCAAGGTGCTGAATCTGTGTGTTAAGTACTGAACCCGAGTTTTCTGAAAGAGAGCAAGGGCATTTAATAACTTAGACATTTCTCTCTTACCATGACAATTAGATTCTAAACAGTGAATCCACTGAATTATAACAAATACCCTGACATTAAAAGTACTTTCATCAACACTAAACAATGGGATCTCAGGCATCCCCTTATCTTTCTCAGTAGGCCATGTTTTGAGAAATATTTCAGCAAACTCTTGGTACCATGAAGTTACTTAGAATGCCATGTTGAGTATATAGATCCTTCAGTCTTTCCCACTCTGCTAAGACTACCCTTGCTTGTTAAGGGTATCTTGCTCTGCTAAGACTCCCTGTCAAGTAACTCTTCATCTGCCCAAGGCCCTGGGGAATATTTGGTCCAGAGATAATAGTTTACCCACCTAAGTTTCAATAAAGTGTTTCTAGGACGAAGCTGCTATCCATGATACCTTTCTACCTCCAAAACCAGCACTATCTCTGTGACTTTTACACTACCCAGTTCAGCTCTCAGTCTAGCTGTATTTAGAACACAGCTTCTGGATGGTAACTCTCAGAAGACACTTTTGAGAAGATTTTTAACTCAATGTTGATGGTCTCTTTCCAATCACCACTCATTTCTCAGTTCCCATGGGCAAGAATCAAGTATTCTCGCAACTCAAAGGTTTCATTTAGTAGTTCTGGCATCTTGTTAATAACAGTTGATGCTTCTTCTCCTACTAACCAGAACCATGGAACCTTAATTTAATAATGATTGGTAATTTTGAGCTGCTTTTTGTTTATTTGTTTGTTTTTTGTTTTATTGCTGCTCCCACACACTCCTTCCTCAGAATCACTATCTAAGCTGAGGCTGGTCCTTGGCATTCCTGCCTGACAGATTCAGATTAAAAGTGGGTCTTCCTATTTCAAATGATTTAATTAAGAAAAACTCTCACAAAGGTGTTACTAATCATTTGAGTTTTAGTTAATAGATGTTTTAGTTAGTTTAGCAGATGGAGTCAAGTTGACAACCAAGAAAAGCCATAGCATCTACACAGATACTTTGAATCTTGCCCTTTTTATGTAACCTCACTCCCCCTCACTTGTATAATTGCTCTATTCAGATTTCTATTATTGCTCTGAGCCAACTCAAGCTGTCTTGAGCAGCCTACTATACCAGGGGGATCTCCATTCTCCCACAAACTTTACTTAACTTTAATCAGACTTGAGACTCCTGAACCATACAGGTAAACTTCCCTTCCCCCACCCATCTTCCCTGCTCTCTGAGGCCTGTGTGCCAAGCCAACCTGCCTTGAGTGACCTCCTATCCCAGGAACATCCATTCTCCTGCCAGCTCTTCATTGGACCTGTGGGTTCTAAACAACACAGACCGGCAGGTCCAGAGCCATACAGCCCACAGATACCCATCAGAGGCTTGTCACACTAGGGCAATTGAGGTACACCTATGTCCCAGCACCTATTACAACAAGGACATCCAGGGACTAAAAACATCCAGATGGCTAAAGGCCTTTGAAAGAAAAAAAACAATAATAGCCAGGGCAAAATTACATCTCCAGAGAATAGCCACCCCACTACAGCAAACTCTGTATATCCTAACACTACCAAAATACAAGAAAATTACCTGAAACACAATCTTATAAGGATGATAGAGGCATTTAAAGAAGAAACAGATAAATCCCTTAAAGACATACAGGAAAATACAATTAAACAGGTGAAGGAAATAAATAAAATTGCACAAGACCTAAAAGTAGAAATAGAAGCAATGAAGAGAAAACAAACTGAGGAAATCCTGGAGATGGAAAACCTAGGGAAGAGAACAGAAACAATATATGCAAGCATCACCAACAGAATACAGGATATGGA
Source organism: Tokudaia tokunoshimensis (assembly GCA_036184795.1). NCBI lineage: Eukaryota > Metazoa > Chordata > Mammalia > Rodentia > Muridae > Tokudaia > Tokudaia tokunoshimensis. Next base: position 78,864,929 of record BTHU01000002.1, on the reverse strand, counting down.
AAAGAGGTTCTCAAGCATAGAAGATAAATCAGTCAAAAATATGTTAAAGCTAAAAAGTTCTTGACACAAAACGTCCAGGAAATCTGGAATACAATGAAAAATTCTAACCTAAGAATAATAGGAATAGAAGAAGGAATAGCCCAGGTCCAAGGCTCAGAAAATACATTCAGCAAAATCACAGAAGAAAACTTTCATAATTTAAAAGAAATAGATTCATACAAACATACAAGAAGCTTATAAAACACCAATTAGACTGGAACAGAAAAAAAAATCCTTCTGCCACAAAACAATAAAAACAGAAAACCTACAGAACAAAGCAAGAATATTAAAAGCAGCAAGGGAAAAAGGCCAGGAAACATACAAAGGCAGACCTATCAAAATTACATCTGATTTCTCAACAGAGACTCTAAATCTGAGAAGGGCCTGGACAGATAGCTTGTAACCAAAAACAAACAAAACAAAACAAAACAAAACAAAAAAACAGATGACAACCTTAACTACTGTACCCAGGAAAATTCTCAATCACTATAGATGGACAAAAAAAAGATATTTCAAGACAAATCTAAATTCAAACAATATATAAATATAAATTAAAACAATATGTAAGCATAAATCCTGCCCTACAGAAAATGCTAGAAGGAAAATTTCAACCCAAGGAGGATGACTATATCCAAGAAAAAACAAGAAATAAGTAATTCCATACCAGCAAAAACAAGGAAAGCACTCCCCACATTACCACCACCAACATCAAAATAACTGAAAATTTCAATCACTGGCCATTAATATCTCTCAATGACAATGGATTTAATTCCTCAATAAAAAGATACAGGCTAACAAAATGGATGAGAAAACAGAATCCACCCATCATTCTGATGCATATAAGAAACACACTTCAGCAATAAAGGTAGATATTACCTTTGAGTAAAGGACTGTAACACAGTTTTCTAAGTATACAGATCCAAGAAGCAAGCAAGAAGTAGCCATTGTAATATCTAATAAAATAGACTTTCAACCAAAATTAAACAAAAAAGACAGGGAAGGACACTTCATAATCATCAAAGGAAAAATCTACCAAGATGAACACTCAATTCTGAACATCTATGCCCCAAACATAAGGGCACCCACATTTGTAAAAGAAACATTACTAAAACGTAAACCACACAAAAACCCCATAAATTAATCAGGGGAGACTTCAACACCCTACTCTCATTAAGAAAAATTTCATCCAGACAAAACCTAACCAGGGAAATGAAACTAAGAGACATTATGAATTAAATGGACATAACGGACATCTACAGAACATTCCAAGCACAAAATAATATACCTGCTTCCCAGCACCTTGTGGATTCTCCAAAATTGACCATATAGTCAATCACAAAACAAGCCTCAACAGATACAAGAAGACTGAAATAATCTCATGCATCCTATCAGATCATCAAGGACTAAAGCTATACTTCAATAACAACAAAAACAACAGAAAACCAGCTACCCATGAAAACTGAATAACTCTCTACTCAATGATGATTTAGTCAGGGAACAAATAAAAGAAATTAAAGACTTTCTAGAATTCAACAAAAATGAAGGCACAACACATCCAATCTTCTGGGATACAATGAAAGCAGTGCTAAGAAGAAAATTCATAGCATTAAGGGCCCTCATAAAGAAATTAGAGAGATTCTACACTAACAATTTAACGGCACACCTGAAAGCTCTAGAAGAAAATGAAGCAAACATACAGAAGATGAGTAGAATGCAGGAAATATTCAAACTCGGGACTAAAATCAACCAATTAAAAACAAAGAGAATCATACAAAGAATCAAGAAAATGAAAAGCTGTTTCTTTGAGAAAATCAACTAGACAGATAAACCCCTAGTGAAACTAACTAAAGGTCACAGAGACAGTGTCCTAATGAACAAAATCAGAAGTGAAACAGGGGAGACATAAAAATAGAACCCAAGGAAATTCAAAAAATCATTAGATCCTACTACAAAAGCCTGTACTCAACAAATCTGGAAAATCTAGATGAGATGGATGATTTTCTAGACATACACCAGATACCAAATTTAAATTAAGATCAGATAAACCATCTGAACAGTCCCATCTAGAATCACCTTGTAGACTCTAGGGAACATGCTCTACCCTAGGTCTCTGGCATATTCTAGAGATGCCCCTGTACTCCTGCCAGCCACCTATTTCCATTCACCCTATCAGCTTTTGATCCCAGTCTTTCTCCACACCAGATTCTTCCAATTCCTCCTCTCACCTCCTCTCCCACCCAGTTCTTTCCTCATATGCCTCTGATAACTATTTGACTTCCCATTCTGAGTGAAATTCAAGCATCCTTCCTTGGCTCCTCCTTGTTATATAGCTTTTATGGGTCTATGGATTACAGCATGGATATCCTGTATTTTATGGTTAATATCTACTTATAAGTGAGTAGATATTATGAATGTACTTTTGGGACTGGATGACCTTACTCAGGATATTTCCTAGTTCCATTCATTTGTCTGCAAAATTGATGATGTCCTTGTTTTTAATGACTGAGTGGTATTACATTGTGTGAATTAACCACATTTTCTTTATCCATTTTTGGTTGAGGGAAATCTGGGTTGTTTTCAGTTTTTTGCTATTATGAATAAAACTGCTATGAACCTAGTGGAGCATGAATCCTTATTACATGTTGGAGCATCTTCTGGGTATATGCCCAGGAGTGGTATAGCTGGGTCCATTTTCTGAGGAACCGCTAAACTGATTTCCAGAGTGGTTGAACCAGCTTGCAATCCTACCAACAGTGAAGGAGTGTTGCTCTTTCTCCACATCCTTGCTAGCATCTGCTGTCCCCTGAGTTTTTTTTTTAATCTTAGCCATTCTGACTGGTGTTAGGTAGAATCTCGGGATGTTATGATTTGCATTTCCCTGATGACTAAGGATGTTGAATATTTCTTTTTTTAATTAATTAATTTTTATTAGATATTTGCTTTATTTACATTTCAAATGGTATCCCCTTTCCACATTATCTCTCTGAAAACCCGCTATCCCATCCCCTCTTCCCCTGCTTACTTCCCCCCAAATTCCCTGATTTGTATTACACTATTCTGGTGAACAGAGCCTTCACAGGACGAATGGCCTCTCATCTCACTGATGTCTTAAACAGTCATCTTCTACTACATATGTAGCTGGAACCTTGGGTCCCTCCATGTGTACTCTTTGGTTGGTGGTTTAGACCCTGGGATCTCTGGGGATACAGGTTGGTACATACTATTGTTCATCCTGAAGGGCTGCAAACCTCTTCAGCTCCTTGGGTCCTTTCTCTAGCAGCTACATTGGGGACCCTATGCTCATTCTATTGGTTGGCTGTGAGCCATGGATATTTTGATCCACTTTCCAATAAGGATCAAAGTATTCACATTTTGGTCTTCCTTCTTCTTGAACTTCATGTGGACATTCACAGGAGTTGTATCTTGGGTATTCTGAGCTTTTGTGCTAATATCCACTTATCGGCAGGAGCATACCATGTTTGTTCTTTTGTGATTGGGTTACCTCACTCAGGATGATATTTTCTAGCTCCATCCATTTGCCTAAGAATTTCATGAATTCACTGTTTATAATAGCTGAGTAGTACTACATTGTGTAAATGTACCACATTATCTGTATCCATTCCTCTGTTGAGGAACATATGGGTTCTTTCCAGCTTCTGGCTATTATAAATAAGGGTGATATGAACATAGTGGAGCATGTGTTCTTATTACATGTAGGAGCATCTTCTGGGTATATGCTCCGGAGTGGTATAGCTGGGTCTTCAGGTAGTGCTATGTCCAATTTTCCGAGAAACTGCCAAACTGATTTCCAGAGTGGTTGTACCAGCTTGCAATCCCACCAATAATGGAGGTGTATTCTTCTTTCTCCACATCTTCTCCAGCAATTACTGTGCCCTGAGTTTTTGATCATGGCCATTCTGACTGGTGTGAAGTATAATCTCAGTGTTGTTTTGATTTGCATTTCCCTGATGATTAAGGATGTTGAACATTTCTTTAGGTGTTTCTCAACCATCCAGTATTCCTCAGTTGAGATTTCTTTGTTTAGCACTGTAACCCATTTTTAATAGGGTTTTTTGGTTCTCTGGAGTATCACTTCTTGAGTTCTTTGTATCTATTGGATATTAGCCCTCTATAGGATGAAGGACTGGTAAAGATCTTTTCCCAATCTGTTGGTTGCTGTTTTGTCCTATTGACAGTATCATTTGCCTTACAGAAGCTTTGCAATTTTATGAGGTCCCACTTGTTCATTCTTGATCTCAGAGCATAAGCTATTGGTGTTCTATTCAGGAAAATTTCCCCTGTGCTCATGTGCTCAAGGATCTTCCCAACCTTGAGCAATCCCACCAACAATGGAGGTGTGTTCTTCTTTCTCCACATCCTCTCCAGCATTTGCTGTCCTCTGAGTTTTTGATCTTGGCCACTCTGACTGGTGTGAAGTGGAATCTCAGGGTTCTTTTGATTTCCATTTCCCTGATGATTAAAGATGTTGAACATTTTTTAGGTGTTTCTCAGCCATCCACAGGTCCTCAGTTGAGTATTCTTTGTATAGCACTGTTTCCAATTTTTAATAGGGTTATTTGGCTCTCTGGAGTCTAACTTCTTTTTTTTAAATAAGATATATTCTTCATTTACATTTCAAATGATTTCCCCTTTCCTGGTCCCCCCAACCCTGAAAGTCCCATAAGCCATCTCCCCTACCCCTGTTCCTCAATCAACCCCCTCCTGCTTCCCTGTCCTGGTATTCCCCTACACTGACTGCTACATCAAGTCATTCCAGGACCAGAGGCCTCTACTCACTTTGAAGTCCAACAAGGCCATCCTCTGCTGCCTATGGGTCTGGAGCCATGGGTAACACCATGTGTACTATCTGGTTCATGTTTTTGTCCCTGGGAGCTCTGAGAGTACTGGGTGATTCATATCGTTCTTCCTCCTATGGTGCTTCAAACCCCTCCAGCTCTTTGGGTCCTTTCTCTGGCTCTACCATTGGGGATGCTGTGCACAGTCAATGGCTGGCTGAGAGTGTGCCCCTCTGTATTTGTCATGCAGTAGCAGAACCTCCCTGGTGTCAGCTATATCTGGCCCCAATCAGCACATACATCGATAATAGTGTCTGGGTTTTGTAAATAACTGTATATGGGATGGATCAATAGGTGGGGTAATCAAACTTCTTGAGTTATTTGTATATATTGGATATTAGCCCTCTATCAGATGTAGGATTGGCAAAGATCTTTTCCCAATCTGTTGGTTGCTGTTTTTTCCTAATGACAGTGTCCTTTGCCTTACGGAATCTTGTAATTTTATGAGGTCCCATTTGTCAATTCTTGATCTTACAGCACAAGCTCTTGGTGTTCTATTCAGTAAATTTTCCCGTGTGCCCATTTGCTCCAGGTTCTTCCCCACTTTCTCTTCTATTAGATTCAGTATATCTGATTTTATGTGGAGGTCTTTGATCAACTTAAACTTGAGCTTTCTACAGGGACATAAGAAAGGATTAATTTGCATCCTTCTACTCGTTGACTGACAGTTGACCTAGCAACATTTGTTGAAAATGCTGCCTTTTTTCCAATGGATGGCTTTAGCTCTTTGTCAAAGATCAATTGACCATAGGTGTTAGGGTTCACTTCTGGGTTTCAATTCTATTCCATTGATCTACCTGCCTGTTACTGTACCAATACCATGCATTTTTATCACTACATCTCTGTAGTAAATCGTGAGGTCAGGGATGGTGATTCTGCCAGAAGATCTTTTATTATCGAGAATAGTTTTCACTATCCTGGGTTTTTTGTTATTTCAGATAAATTTGGAAATTGTTCTTTCTAACTTTATGAAGAATTGAGTAGGAATTTTGATGGGAATTGCATTGGATCTGTTAGATTGCTTTAGGTAGGATGGCCATTTTCACTATATTAACCCTGCCAATCCATGAGCATGGGAGATCTTTACATCTTCTGAGATCTTCTTCAATTTCTTTCTTCAGAGACTTGAAGTTCGTGTCATACAGATCTTTCACACCAAGGTATTTTATATTATTTGTGACTATTGTGAAGGGTGTCATTTCCTAATTTCTTTCTCAGCTTCTTTATTCTTTCATAATAGGAAGGCTACTGAACTGTTTGAATTAATTATATATCCAGCCACTTTGCTGAAGTTGTTTATCAGGTTTAGGAGTTCTCTGGTGGAATTTTTGGGGTCACTTAAGTATACTATCATATAATCAGCAAATAGTAATACTTTGACTTCTTCCTTTCCAACTTGAATCCCTTTGACGTCCATTTATTGTCTAATTGCTCTGGACAGGACTTCGAGAACTATATTGAACAGGTAGGGAGATAGTGGACAGCTTGTTTAGTCCCTGATTTCAGTGGGATTCTTTCAAGTTTCTCTCCATTTTGTTTGGTGATGGCTACTGGTTTGCTATATATTGATTTTACTGTGTTTAGGTATGGGCCTCAAATTCCTGATCTTTCCAAGAATTTTATCATGAATTGTTGGATTTTGTCAAATGCTTTCTCAGCATCTAATGAAATGATCATGTGGTTTTTTTCTTTGAGTTTGTTTATATAATGGATTACATTGATGGATTTCCTTTTATTGAACCATCCCTGTATCTCTGGGATGAAGCCTACTTGATCATGGACGATGATCTTTTTGATGGGTTCTTGGAGTTGGTTGGCAAGAATTTTATCGAGTATTTTTGTATCGATATCCATAAGAGAAATTGGTCTAAAGTTCTCTGTGTTTGTTGGGTCTTTGTGTGGTTTAGCTATCAGAGTAATTGTGGCTTCATAAAACGAATTGGGTAGTGTTACATCTGTTTCTATTTTGTGGAATAGTTTGAAGAGGATTAGAATTAGTTCTTCTTTGAAGGTTTGATAGTACTCTATATTGAACCCATCTGGTCCTGAGCTTTTTTTGGTTGGGAGATTATTAATGACTGCTTCTATTTCTTTAGGGGTTATCAGATTGTTTATATTATTTATCTGATCCTGATTTAACTTTGGTACCTGGTACTTGTCTAGAAAAATGTCCATTTCCTATAGATTTTCCACTTTTGTTGAGTATAGGATTTTGTAGTAGGATCTGATAATTTTTGGATTTCCTCAGTATCTGCTCTTATACCTCTCTTTTCATTTCAGATTTTACTGATTTGGGTACTGTCTCTGTGCCTTCTGGTTAGTTTGGCTAAGGGTTTATCTATCTTCTTGGGTTTTTTTTCAAAGAAGCAGCTACTGGTTTGGTTGAGACTTTCTATAGTTCTTTTTGTTTCTACTTGGTTGATGTCAGCCCTGAGTTTTATTATTTACTACCCTCTACTCCTCTTGCTTTATTTACTTCTTTTTGTTCTAGAGTCTTCAGCTGTGCCATTAAGCTGTTAGTATATACTCTTTCCAGTTTCTTTTTGGAGGCACTCAGAACTATGAGTTTTTCTTCTCAGTACTGCTTTCCTTGTATTCCATAAGTTTGTGTATGTTGCGACTTCATTTTCATTAAATTCTAAAAAGTCTTTAATTTCTTTCTTTATTTCTTCCCTGACCAAGTTATCATTGAGTAGAATGTTGTTAAGTTTCCATGTGTATGTGAGCTTTCTGTTGGTTTTGTTGTTATTGAAGACCAGACATAGTCTGTGCTGATCTGATAGGGTGCATGGAATTATTTCAATTTTCTTATATCTGCTGAGATCTGTTTCATGACTGAGTATATGGTCAATATTTGAGAAGGTACCCTGAGGTGCTGAGAAGAAGGTATATTCTTTTGTTTTAGGATAATTTGTTCTATAGATATCTGTCAAATCCATTTGGTTCATAACTTCCATTAGTTTCACTGTTTCTTTAGTTTGTGTTTCCCTGATCTATCCATTGATGGGAGTGGGGTGTTCAAGTCTTCCACTATCATTGTGTGGGGTGCAATGTGTGCTTTGAGCTTTAGTAAAGTTTCTTTTATGAATGTGGGTGCCCTTGTATTTGGAGTATATATGTTCAGAATTGAGAGTTCATCTTAGTAGATTTTTCCCTTAATGAGTATGAAGTGTCCTTCCTTATCTTTTTTTGATTACTTTAGGTTGAAAGTCAATTTTATTTGATATTAGAATGGCTATGCCAGCTTGTTTCTTGGGACCATCTGCTTGGAAAATTGTTTTCCAGCCCTTTACTCTGAGGTCTGTCTTTGTGCCTGAAGTGAGTTTCCTATATGCAGCAAAATGTTGGGTCCTGCTTATGTATCCAGTCTGTATGTCTTTTTATTGGAGAATTGAGTCCATTGATATTAAGAGACATTAAGGAGAAGTGATTGCTGCTTCCTGTTACTTTTCTTATTAGAGGTGCAGTTATGTTTGTGTCTCTCTTTTCCTTTTGCTAAAGACGATTAATTTCTTGCTTTTTCTAGTGTGTAGTTTCCCTCCTTTTGTTGGTATTTTTCATTCATTATCCTTTGGAGGCTCGATTTGTAGAAAGATATTGTGCAAATTTGTTTTTGTTGTGGAATACCTTGGTTTCTCAATCTATGGCAATTGAGAGTTTTGCTGGGTATTGTAGCCTGGGTTGGCATTTGTGTTCCCTTAGTGTCTATATGACATATCCCTAGGGTCTTCCGGCTTTCATAGTCTCTGATGAGAGGTCTGGTGTAATTCTGATAGGTCTACCTTTATATGTTACTTGACCTTTTCCCTTTACTGTGTTTAATATTCTTTCCTTGTTTAGTACATTTGGTGTTTTAATTAATATGTGATGGGAGGAATTTCTTTTCTGGTCAAAACTACTTGGTGTTCTGTAGGCTTCTTTTATGATCATGGGAATCTCTTTCTTTACGTTAGTGAAGTTTTCTTCTATAATTTTGTTTAAGACATTTACTGACTTTTTCAGTATGAAATCTTCACTCTCTTCTAGGCCTATAATCCTTAGGTTTGGTCTTCTAATTTCGTCCTGGATTTCCTGGATGTTATGGATTAGGTGCTTCTTGCATTTCTCATTTTCTTTGACTATTGTTTCAATGCTTTCTGTGGTATCTTCTGCATCTGAGATTCCATCTTCTATCTCTTGTATTCTGTTATTGCTACTTGTAGCCATGACTCCTGACTTCTTTCCTAGGTTTTCTTTTTTTTTTTAATTTTTTTTCCAAGTTTTTTTATATTTACATTCCAAATCATTTCCCCTTTCCTGTTTCCTCCCTCCCCGAAAGTCCCATAAGCCCCCTTCCCTCCGTCTTTTCCCCATTCAACCCCCTCTCTTTCTCTGTCCTGGCGTTCCACTACATCCAGTCTTTCCAGGACCAGGGGTCTCTCCTTCCATCTTCTTAGAAATCTATTGATATGCGAATTCTGTCTAGGGTATTCCGACATTCTGGGTTAATATCCCCTTATCAGTGACTGCCTATCATGTGTGTTTTTTGTGATTGGGTTACCCCACTAAGGATGATATTTTCAAGTTCTGACCATTTGCCTAGGAATTTCGTGAATTCATTGGTTTTAATTGCAGAGTAGTATTCCATTGTGTAAATATACCACATCTTCTGAATCCATTCCTCCGTTGAGGACAGCTGGGTTCTTTCCAGCTTCTGGCTATTATAAATAAGGCTGCTATGAACATAGTGGAGCATGTGTCCTTATTGCATGCAGGTAAAGCCTCTGGGTATATGCCCAGGAGTGGTATAGCCGGATCCTCCGGGAGTGTCATGCCCAGTTTTCTGAGGAACCACCAGACTGCTTTCCAGAGTGGTTGTACCAGCTTGCAATTCCACCAGAAGTGGAGGAGTGTTCCTCTTTCTCCACATCCTCGCCAACAATTGCTGTCTCCTGTGTTTTTGATCTTAGTCATTCTGACTGGTGTGAGATGGAATCTCAGGGTTGTTTTGATTTGCATTTCCCTAATGACTAAGGATGTTGAACATCTCTTTAGGTGCTTCTCAGCCATTAGATATTCTTCAGGTGGGAACTCTTTGTTTAGCTCTATATCCAATTTTTTAATAGGGTTACTTGCCTCTCTGGAGTTTAACTTCTTGAGTTCTTTGTATATATTGGATATTAGCCCTCTGTCGGATGTAGGGTTGGTTAAGATCATTTCCCAGTTAGTTGGTTGCTGCTTTGTCTTTTTGACAGTGTCTTTTGCCTTGCAAAAACTTTGTAATTTAATGAGGTCCCATTTGTCTATTCTTGATCTTAGAGCATAAGCTATTGGAGTTCTATTCAGGAAATTCTCCCCTGTGCCCATATGTTCAAGGTTCTTCCCTAGTTTCCCTTCTATTAGTTTCAGTGTGTCTGGTTTTATGTGGAGGTCCTTGATCCACTTGGAATTGAGCTTAGTGTAAGGAGATAAGAATAGGTCAATTTGCATTCTTCTGCATGTTGACCTACAGTTGAGCCAGCACCATTTGTTGAAAAGGCTATCTTTTTTCCACTGGATGGTTTTAGCTCCTTTGTCAAAGATGAAGTGACCATAGGAGTGTGGATTTATTTCTGGGTCTTCAATTCTGTTCCATTGATCTACATGCCTGTCACTGTACCAATACCATGGAGTTTTTAACACTATTGCTCTGTAGTACAGCTTGAGGTCCGGGATGGTCTTTTACTCTTGAGAATAGTTTTAGCTATCCTGGGTTTTCTGTTATTCCAGATGAATTTTTGAATTGCTCTTTCTAACTCTATGAAGAATAGAGTTGGGATTTTGATGGGGATTGCATTGAATATGTATATTGCTTTTTGGCAAGATGGTCATTTTTACTATATTATTCCTGCCAATCCATGAGCATGACAGATTTTTCCATCTTCTGAGGTCTTCTTCAATTTCTTTCTTCAGAGACTTGAAGTTCTTGTCATACAGATCTTTCACTTGTTTGGTTAGATTCACACCAAGATACTTTATATTGTTTGTGGCTATCGTGAAGGGTATCATTTCTCTTATTTCTTTCTCAGCCTGCTTATCCTTTGAGTAAATAAAGGCTACTGACTTCCTTGAGTTGATTTTATATCCGGCCACATTGCTGAAGTCGTTTATCAGCTGTAGGAGTTCTCTGGTGGAGTTCTTTGGGTCGCTTAAGTATACTATCATTTCGTCTGCAAATAGTGATAGTTTGACTTCTTCCTTTCCGATTTGTATCCCTCTGACCTCTTTTTGTTGTCTAATTGCTCTAGCTAGAACTTCAAGTACTATATTGAAAAGATATGGAGAGAGAGGGCAGCCTTGTCTAATCCCTGATTTTAGTGGGATTGCTTCAAGTTTCTCTCCATTTAGATTGATGCTGGCTACCGGTTTGCTGTAAATTGCTTTTACTATGTTTAGATTTGGGCCTCGAATTCCTGATCTTTCCAAGAACTTTAACATGAAAGGATGCTGAATTTTGTCAAATGCTTTCTCAGCATCTAATGAGATGACCATGTGGTTTTTTTCTTTGAGATTGTTTATATAGTTGATTACATTGATGGATTTCCTTATATTGAACCATCCCTGCATCCCTGGGATGAAGCCTACCTGATCGTAGTGAATGATCGTTTTGATGTGTTCTTGGATTCCGTGGCAAGAATTTTATTGAGTATTTTTGCATCGATATTCATAAGAGAAATTGGCCTGAGATTCTCTATTTTTGTCGGATCTTTGTGTGATTTTGGTATTAGTGTAATTTTGGCTTCATAGAACGAATTGGGTAGTGTTCCTTCTGTTTCTATTATGTGGAACAGCTTGAAGAGTATCGGTGTTAGGTCTTCCTTGAAGGTCTGATAGAATTCTGCACTAAAACCATCTGGACCTGTGCTTGTTTTGGTTGGAAGACTTCCAATGACAACTTCTATTTCTTCAGGGGTTATAGGATGGATTAGATGGTCTATTTGATCCTGATTTAATTTTGGTATTTGACATCTGTTAAGGAAATTGTCCATTTCCTCGAGATTTTCTAGTTGTGTTGAATACAGGTTTTTGTAGTAGGATCTGATGATTTTTTGAATTTCCTCAGTTTCTGTTGTTATCTCTCCCTTTTCGTTTCTGATTTTATTAATTTTGATACTGTCTCTGTGCCCTCTGGTTAGTCTGGCTAAGGGCTTATCTATCTTGTTGATTTTCTCAAAGAACCAACTCCTCGTTTTGTTGATTCTTTGTATGGTTTTATTTGTTTCTACTTGATTGATTTCAGCCCCAAGTTTGATGATTTCCTGCCTTCTACTCCTCTTTGGTGTATTTGCTTCTTTTTGTTCCAGGGCTTTCAGGTGTGCCATTAAGCTGTTAGTGTATGCTGTCTCCCGTATCTTTTTGGCGGCACTCAGGGCTATGAATTTTCCTCTTAGCACTGCTTTCATTGTGTCCCATAAATTAGGGTATGTTGTGCCTTCATTTTCATTAAATTTCAAAAAGTCTTTGATTTCTTTCTTTATTTCCTCCTTGACCAAGTTATCATTGAGTAGAGCATTGTTCAGCCTCCATGTGTACGTGGGTTTTCTTTTGTTTTTGTTGCCATTGAATACCACCCTTATTCCATAGTGATCTGATAGGAGGCATGGGATTAGTTCTATCTTCTTATATCAGTTGAGGTCTGATTTGTGACCAATTATATGGTCAATTTTGGAGAAGGTAACATGAGGTGCTGAGAAGAAGGTGGATTCTTTAGCTCTAGGATGAAATGTTCTATATATATCTGTTAGTTCCATTTGGTCCAAGGCTTCAATTAGATTCACTGTGTCCCTGTTTAGTTTCTGCTTTCCTGAACGATCCATTTCAGAGAGCGGGGTTTTGAAGTCACCCACTATTATTGTGTGAGGTGCGATGTGTGCTTTGAGCTTTAGTAAAGTTTCTTTTACGAATGAGGGTGCCCTTGCATTTGGAGCATAGATATTCAGAATTGAGAGTTCTTCTTGGTGGATTTTTCCCTTGATCAGTATGTAGTGTCCTTTGTGTCTTTTTTGATGACTTTAGGTTGAAAATCAATTTTATCTGATATTAGGATGGCTACTCTGGCTTGTTTCTTGGGGCCATTTGCTTGTAAAATTGTTTTCCAGCCTTTTACTCTGAGGTAGTGTTTGTCTTTGCCACTGAGATGCGTTTCCTGCATGCAGCAAAATGCTGGGTCCTGTTTACGTATCCAGTCTGCTAGTCTATGTCTTTTTATTGGGGAACTGAGACCATTGATATTAAGAGAGATTAAGGCATAGTGATTATTGCCACCTGCCATTCTTGATGCTATCTTTATGTTTGAGTGGTTATCTACTTTTGGGTTTGAAGCAAGAAGGTTACTATCTCATTTTTTCCAGGGTGTTGTTTCTCTCCCTGTATTGGTGGTTTCCACCTATTATCCTTTGCAGGGCTGGATTTGTGGAAAGATATTGTGAAAATTTGGTTTTATCATGGAATATCTTGTTCTCTCCATCTATGGTGATTGAGAGTTTTGCTGGGTAGAGTAGTCTAGGCTGGCATTTCTGCTGTCTTAGTGTCTGCATGAGATCTGCCCAGGATCTTCTGGCTTTCATAGTCTCTGGTGAGAAGTCTGATGTGATTCGGATAGGTCTTCCTTTGTATGTTACTTGGCCCTTTTATCTTACTGCTTTTAATATTCTTTCTTTGTTTAGTACATTTGGTGTTTTGATTATTATGTGACGGGAGGTATTTCTGTTCTGGTCCAGTCTGTTTGGAGTTCTGTAGGCTTCTTGTAAGTTCATCGGCATCTCTCTCTTTAGGTTAGGGAAGTTTTCCTCCATAATTTTGTTGAAGATGTTTACTGGCCCTTTAAGTTGCAAATCTTCACTCTCATCTATACCTATAATCCTTAAGTTTGGTCTTCTCATTGTGTCCTGGATTTCCTGGATGTTTTGGGTTACACGTTTTTTGCATTTTGCATTTTCTTTGACTGTTGAGTCGATGTTTTCTATGGAATCTTCAGCACCTGAGATTCTTTCTTCCATCTCTTGTATTCTATTGTTGATGTTTGCATCTATGACTCCTGATTTCTTCCCAAGGTTTTGTATCTCCAAAGTTGTCTCCCTTTGTGATTTCTTAGTTGTTTCTACTTCCTTTTTTAGTTCCTGGATGGATTTGCTGAGATCCTTCACTTGTTTGTTTGTATTTTCCTGTATTTCTTTAAGGTATTTTTGCATTACCTCTTTCAGGATTTCTGCCTGTTGACTCAAGTTCTCCTGCATTTCTCTGAGCGATTTTTGTGTTTCCTCCTCATGGGAATCCATCTGTTGATCCATCGTCTCCTGCATTTCTTTAAGCAGTTCTCGTGTTTCCTTTGTAAGGGCATCTATCCGTTGATTTATTTCTTTAAGCAATTTTTGTGTTGCCTCCTTATGGGCATCCGTCTGTTGACCCATAATCTTCTGCACTTCTTTACGCAATTTTTGTGATTCCATTATAAGTGCATCTACCCGTTGATTCATTTCTTTAAGCGATTTTTTTGTTGTCTCCTTTTGGGTCTCCATCTTTTGATCCATGTTCTCCTGCATTTCTCTAAACGATTTTTGTGTTTCCTTTGTAAGGGCTTCTAACCGTTGATTCATGGTCTCCTGTAATTCTTTATTAGATTTATTTGTGTCCTTCTTGTGATCCTCTAATAGCATCATGAGAAGTGATTTTAAATCCAGATCTTGTCTTTCGGGTGTGGTGGGGTCTCCAGGACTTGCTGCTGTTGGAGAGTTGGGTTCGGATGGTGCCATATTACTTTGATTTCTGTGAGTAACATTCCTACGTTTGCCTTTTGCCATCTGGTTACCTCTGATGTTAGTTGTTCCTGCTCTCACTGGCTGTTGGTTGGACCTCCTGTGAGCCTGCAAAGCTATTTCTGGCCTCCCTGGGTTACCAGGATTCCCCTGGCACCGATTTCTGGGGCCTGCCCTGCTCCTGAGTGACTTTGGAGCCCAGATGTGCCTTGCCCCAAGTGATGTTATATTGGGGAGTCCTTGCACATCCAAAGGCTCAGCGTAGTGGATTCCTGGAGCAGAGGTCTCCAAAGGGAGGCTGGTAGACTCCTGCCCTGTGCAGGGGTGTGTGATCTCTCCCAGAGTGGGGGGGAGGGGGCGTCCTTCTGCCAGGTAGAAGTCCCACAGCAGAGCTGGCGCGCTGGTTACTGCAGATCTGCCCAGCTCTTGGGAGCAGCGTACACACAAGGGCCCGAGCCCCAAGCGATATTATGTCTGTCTGTCTCCGAGCCTGGCAGTCCCAACTACCCGACCACTGGAGCAAAGATGGCGGAGTTTTCCTAGGTTTTCTTTGTCCAGAGTTGTTTCCCTTTGTGATTTCTTTATTGTTTCTACCTGCATTTTTAGATCCTGAATGGTTTTGTTCAATTCCTTCACCTGTTTTGTTGTGTTTTCCTGTAGTTCTTTAAGGGCTTCTCCCTGTATACTTGTGTTCTCCTGTATTTCCTTAAGGGAGTTATTTATGTCCTTCTTGAAGCCCTCTGTCAGCATCATGAGCTGTGATTTTAAATTTAAATCTTGCTTTTCTGTTGTGTTGGGGTATCTGGAACTTGCTGTTGTGGGAGAATTGGGTTCAGATGTTGCCATGTTGCCTTGATTTCTGTTGGAAACGTTCCTATGTTTGCCTTTTGCCATCTGTTTATCTTTGGTATTAGTTGGTCCTTCTGTTTCTGGCTGGTGCTTGTCCCTCCTGTGGGCCTGCAATCCTGTCTTTGCATCCATGGGAAACTGGCTCTCCCCTGGAACAGAGTACTACGGCACTGCCCAGTTCCTTGGTGCAGGTGGAGGTAAGGACTTGGTCCCAACTGCTCTGCCACTCCTGTGTTCCCTGTGCTCCTGGCTGAACCTGCTCACTCAGTCATCTGAGAGAAGATGGTGGTGGCCTGACCTCCAAAGCATGAAGTCAAATCACTCCCTGCAGAGTGGTTTGTCCCTGGGAGGATTGGTGCACAGAGGACCATGGAGCTGGCCAGCCCTTGGGTGCAGGCAGAGCCTGGATGAACCCAGCTGTTCTGCCACTTCTGGTCCCTGCCTCCTGGCTGTACCTTTCTGCTCGGTCACCAGAGAGAAGATAGCAGTGGCCTGACCTCCAAAGCCTGGAGTCAACTCACTCCCTACAGAGCAGTACTCCCCTAGCTTGTTGCTTCCTGTTATTTTTTGATGGTTTTTTTTTGTTTATTTATTTTTGTTTTCATGTTTGTGTGCTTATCTTCTTTTGTGTTTGTTGAAAGAAGATTACTTTCTTGCTTTTTCAAGGGTGTAGTTTCCCTCCATGTGTGGGAGCTTTCCATCTATTAACTTTGTATGGCTGGATTTGTGGAAAGATATTGTGTAAATTTGGTTTTGTCATGGAATATCTTGGTTTCTCCAAATATGGTAATTGAAAGCTTTGCTGGGTATATTAGTCTGGGCTGGCATTCATGTTTTCTGAGGGTAAGTATGAGATCTGCCCAGGATCTTCTAGCTTTCATCATCTCTGTTGAGAATTCTTGTGTAATTCTGATAAGTCTACCTTTAAAAGTTACTTGGCCCTTTTCCCTTACTGCTTTTAATATTCTTTTTTTCTTTTATGCATTTGATGTTTTGCCTATCGTGTGACTGGAGGAATTTCTTTTCTGGTCCAATCTATTTGGAGTTCTGTAGTCTTCTTTTATGTTTATGTGCTTCTCTTTCTTTAGGTTAGGGAAGTTTTCTTCTATAATTTTGTTGAACATATTTACTTGACCTTTGAGTTGGGAATCTTCACTCTCTTCTATCTCTATCATCCTTAGGTTTGGTCTTCTCATCTGTCTTGGATTTCCTGGATGTTTTGGGTTAGGAACTTTTTGTCTTTTGCATTTTCTTTGACTGTGGTGTCAATGTTTTCTATGGTATCTTCTGCACCTGATATTCTCTATTCTATCTCTTGTGTTCTGTTTGTGATACTTGTATCTCTGACTCCTGATCCCTTTCCTTGTTTTTCTAGTTTCAAGGTTGTCTCCCTTTGGGATTTCTTTATTGTTTCTATTTCCATTTTTAGATCCTGGATGGGTTAGTTCAATTCCTTCACCTATTTGGTTGTGTTTTCCTGTAAAATCCCCTTTAAGGGATTTTTATGTATCCTCTTTAAGGGTTTCCATCTGTTTACCTGTGTTTTCCTGTATTTTATTAAGGGAGCTATTTATATCCTTCTTAAATACTTCCATCATCATCATCATGAGATGTGAGTTTAAAGTAGAGTTTTTCTTTTCCAGTGTGTTGGGCTATCCAGGTCTTGCTGTGGTATGAGAACTGGATTCTGATGAGACCAGGTAGCCTTAGTTTCTGTTGCTTATGTTCTTGCCCTTACCCCTTGCTATCTAGGTAGTTATCTCTGGTGTTAGCTGGTTTTGCTGTCTCTGACTGGATCTTTTCCCTCCTGTGAGCCTGTGAGCCTGTGAGTGTGTGAGCTTGCGGTCTTAGGCCTGTCAGCTCTCCAGTGTCCTTCAGTGTGTTAACACTCCTGGGAGACCTACCTGCTCTCTCTGGTCAAGCTTTCATTCTTGCTTAGCTCCTTTCAGTCTTTGGAGTGTAACATAGTACCTGCATTTTATGACTAATATCCACTGATAAGTGAGTACATGTTCTTTTGGGACTGGGTTATTGCACTTAGGATGAGTGACAGTCTTAAATTCCATCCATTTGCCTGCAAAATTCATGATGTCTTTGTTAGAACTCCTATGCTCATATATAGGTAGGATTAACATTGTGAAATTGGCCATCTTACTATAAGCAATCTAAAGATTCAGTGCAATCCCTATCAAAATTCCAACACAATTTTCTATAGACCTTGAAAGAGCATTTCTCAACTTCATAAAGGAAAACAATAAACCCAGGATAGCCAAAACAATCCGCAATAATAAAGAAACATTTTGAGGAATCACCAACCTTTACCTCAAACTCTACTCCAGAACAATAGTGAGAACAACTGCAAATATTGACCAATGAAATAGAATTGAAGACCCAGAAATAAATGTACACACCTATAGATACTTGATTTTTGATAAAGAAGACAAAAACCATATGATGGAAAAATTAAATACTTTTCAACAAATGGTCTTATACTAAGTGACTGTCCACATGCAGAAGGATGAACACAGTTCCATACTTATCACTCCACACAAAATTCAAGTTCAAGTGGAACAAAAACCTAAACATAAAATCAGATACACTAAGTCTCATAGACAGGAAAGTGGGAATACCTTTGACAGATCTGTATGGGTCACAATTCCCTATCAATGTTTTTAAGAATTCACTTTAAAGGGTTTTGTTTTAGATTGCTACTTTTGGAGGTGGGCTGGAGGTAAGCATTGTTGCAGAAGCCTTCTATGTTCTTCTTTCTCAGCTCTTCATCAGTAGTCATCAACCTTTGCAAAAGTAACCTCCTTTTCCTTTATAGTCAGCATGAGGACATGTTCTGAGCTTTTACATGGATTCTGGCAACTTCAAGAACTATTCACATTCAGATGGTCTCCCACACCAGTAAGGGCTAAGGACCTCTGCTTTGTTTCTGGTGGCAGTATATCCAGGGAATAACAACACTTCCCTCTTCCATTCTATATTTCTGGTACACATGTTTAAACTTTTCTTAATTAGTTATGTTATTTACTTACATTATGCCTTCTGAGTCGGACCTCCCTCCCTGATAACCAGGTAGTATCATGCCCTACAGGTACTTGGGCACCTGCAGTCCCTATCGTATTGTGGTGCGCAGTCCTACCAGTGTTCCCCTATCCCCCATGAGGGCTTTGCCTGCCAGTGTTTCTCCTATTCGTGACCCACACAGCCCCCACCCCTGCCAACCCCACTCCCTTTTGTTCCCACAGCCAGCCATGGAACTTAGCAGGGGGACCCCAATGGAGGAGTTAGGGGAAGGGCTGAAGGAGAAGAAGGGGTTTGCAACCCCATAGGAAGAACAACAATATCAACCAACCAGAACCCCCAGAGCTCCCAGGGACTAAACCACCAAAAAAAAAAAAAAAGAATACACATGGAGGGACTTATAGCTCCAGCTTCATATGTAGTAGAGGATTGTTTTGTCTGGCATCAAAGGGAGGGGAGGCCCTTGGTCCTGTGAAGGCTTGATTCATCAGCAGAGGGGAATGACTGTGTGGTAAGACTAGAGTGGACAGAAGGGTGGGAGAGAACCCTATTGGAGTCAGGGCAAGGGGGAGTGGGATGGGAACATTTTAGAGAGGAAATCAGGAGGGGTAGCATTTGAAATGTAAATAATCAAAATAAAGAATGAAAAGATAAAAAAGAAAAAGAATGAAAGCCCAAGCAAGGAAGTTTGTATCTCACTTAGAAAGTAGAATTAAATAGTCATGAGGCAGATAGATGGATGGAACTGGGAGGGAAGAGGTGGGAAGGGGTATGAGGGACTTCAGGATAAGGTATGGGGAAGGACAGTAGAAATAGGTAGGTGACCATAAAAATGAATGGATATCTGCAACTAATGGAGAAAAGGAGGTAAGGGGTATCTCTAGGATGAGACTGAAACTTGGGATAAGGATGGCACCCAAGAATCAATGGAGTTGACCTTAGCTTGACTCATTACATTGAGAATATGGAACTTGAAGAGGCCACCACTTGTAGCCAGGCAGGAACCCCGGTGTAGGTGTAGAGGCACCAACCCACCCACAAATCTTTCAACCCCAAATTTATACTGGCTACAAGAATGCAGGCATGGAGGATGGGGCAGACTGAGGGAATGGCAAACCAATAACTAGCCCAACTATGACCCAACTCATAAGCAAGCACCAACCCCTAACACTATTAATGATACTCTGTTATGCTTATAGACAGGAGAAAGTTGTCCTCTGAGAGACTCCACAAAACAGCTAACTCAGATAGATATAGATAGATACCCACAGCCAAACAGTGGATGGAGTTTGGGGACTCTTATAGAAGAATATGAGGAAGAACTATGGGCTCCATAGGGGATAAGATCTCCTCCATAGGAAGACCAACAGAGTTAACTAACCTGAACCCTTCGGATTATCTGAGTCTGAACCACCAACCAATAAATAAATACATGTGGGCTAAACCTAGGCCTCTACAAACACATATAGCAGGTGAGCAGCTTGGTCTTCATGTGTGTCCTGAACAACTGGAACAGGGGCTATTGCAAAAGCTATTGCCTATATTGGGATATGTTATTCTATGCATGAATTCTCTTTGTCTGCTCGCTCTTGTCCTTCCTAGAAAGTCCATTCTTTCACTATTATCAGAGCCTAATTCTTTAGGAATCTGACATATACTGAAACCAGCTGAGACATCCATCCTCAAAAGCTAAACAACTACTGGGTTCATGGACACTCAATTGGTACAGGGCCACTGTTGATTTAGCTGGACCACAGTCTATAAGCCATTTTAATAATTCTCTGTTATGGGTAGATACATATTCATTCTATAGATTCTGTTCCTCTAGGACAACCCTGACTAATATAGGTAATGTACTATGTAACTCTAATACAGTGGTCCTCAATGTTCCTAATCCCATGACTCTTTAATACACTAAGTATCTCCTGTTGTTGTGATACCCAACTGGAAATTTCATTGTTACTTCATAATTGCAATTTTGCTACTGTTGTAAATGGCAATGTAAATATCTGATATTTCTGATGGTCTCATACAACAACTACCAAGGAGAGAGCACAGCACTGGTTGGACCTAGGCCCCCATCACATCATATAGCAGATGAGCAGCTTAGTCTTCATGTGGGTCGTCCAACAAGTGGAGTAGGGGCTATCCCTGAGCCTGTTGCCTGCCTGCCTGTGGATCCTGAGACTCTAAAGGGACAGCCTATTCTGGCCTCAGTGGGAAACAATATACATTGTTCGAGAGTGATCTGATATGCTTGGGGGAGGTGCAGGTTAATAAGGTGTAACACCCATAGTGGGGCTTTCTCTTCTGAAAAGAGAAAGGGGAGGTGGGATAGGAAGAGGACTTGTGTGAGATGTTGCTAAGAGAAGAGGGAGTGCTGATATTGGGCTGTAAAGGGAATAAATAAATTTTTAAAAATTAATTAACTAAAAACAATAGCCACAAAAGATATAAAGTGTTTGGAAAACCTCTAACAAAGCAAGCAAAACACCTGAGTAATAAATACTATAACATATTGAAGAAAGAAATTAAGGAAGATATCACAGGATGAAACAATCTCCCATGCTCATGGATCAAGAGAATTAATATACTAAAAACAGCCATCCTATCAAAAGCTATCTAGAGATTCAATGACATCCCCATCGAAACTCCAACACCATCTTCAGAGAACTTGAAAGAATAATTAATTCATGACTCCATATAAAACACACACACACACACACACACACACACACACACACACACAAAAGCACGATAGCTAAAACACTCCTGAATAATAAAAGAATTGTTGAAAGTATTGTTAAGGCCAAAGAGTGAAGGATAAAGACAACTGACCCAAATCATTATGGCCAAATTAATTAAAGCAAGCATTAATTACAGCAGGCATTTTTATCCATATACACCAGCTGCATCCCCCTGAATTGGGGTTCAAGATGTCAGCATTCACTGTGAGGAAGACAAGGTTTTTATAGCTCAGAGGTATGGTGTTTCCAATTGAGGAATTTGGTAGGAAGATTAGGTGGACTTACAGGAGCAGAACATAAGCATAACAAGTTAGGAAATCCTGAAACAAAAACAGGGTTGCAACTGGGCATGACAAGGTAGTCATAGGTTGTAACATCACTTTATGAAACAAAGGTTCTCTTGTAAGATGGATTCAACTTTTTGAAACAAAGACATGAATGCCATTCCTAGAATAAGCAGTACAGAGCTCTCTATACTTACAAATGGGGAATATAGCCGAATCCTTGAGAAACAAAAGTTGAATCACAAACAAGAATGAAATTACTTTTAAGTCCAAGATGGATGCAGGCTGGATATTCACTAAAAACATTACTGATTTCATTCGGATAGAGCTATATGAATAAAAACAGCATGGTATTGGCACAAAAACCAAAACACTGATGAATTTTAAGACCCAGACATAAGACCATTTACCAATGGACATCTGTTTTTGTTGTTGTTGTTGCTGTTTTGTTTGTTTGCTTGCTTTATAAAAGAGTCACAAATAAACAATGGAAAAAACATCTTCAACAGATTATATGGGTCAAACTTAATGTCTGCATATAGAATGCAATTGATCCATGGTTATAACACTCTACAAAACTCAACTACGAATGGATAAAACTCAACAGAAGGCCCGATACACTGAACCTGACAGACAAGAAAGGTGGGAATACGTTTGAACCCACTTTCACAAAAAGAAAAAAAAAACTTTAGAAAATAACACTGATTACCAGCCACTAAGAAAAACAATTTTTTGTTTGTTTTTTGTTTTTGTTTTTGTTTTTTGTTTTTGCTTTTTTTTGTTTTTGTTTTTGGTTGGGTTTTTTGGGGTTTTTTTGTTGTTGTTTTTGTTTGATTGTTTGTTTGTTTTTGGAGACAGGATTTCTCTGTGTAGCCCTGGCTGTCCTAGAACTCACTCTGTAGACCAGGTTGGCCTCGAACTCAGAAATCTGCCTGCCTCTGCCTCCCAAGTGCTGGGATTAAAGGCTTGTGCCACCACTGTCCAGCACTAAGAACAATAATTAATAAATAGGACCCCAGGAACTAAAAATTTTCTGCATGGCAAAAGACACCATTATTCAGACAAATTGGACAGCTACAGAATGGGAGATATTTTTTCCTACACATCCTCTAGAGGGCCTTTCTTAGGATTTCTATACCAGTGACAAAACACCATGAAGGAAAAGAGAAGTTGGGAATGAAAGTGTTTATTCAGCTTACACTTTCACAATGCTGTTTATAAAAGAAAAAGGGAAGGACA
This sequence comes from Tokudaia tokunoshimensis, assembly GCA_036184795.1. NCBI lineage: Eukaryota > Metazoa > Chordata > Mammalia > Rodentia > Muridae > Tokudaia > Tokudaia tokunoshimensis. The sequence goes on along the minus strand of BTHU01000002.1, from coordinate 78,842,112 downwards.
GGAACTCAGAGTAGGGTCCTAGAAACATGAGGTGATGCAGAGGTCCCAGAGGGGTACTGTTTACTGGCTTGCTTTTCCTAGTTTGCTTAGTCTGCTTTAAAAAAAAAAATTCAATTTATTTACATTTCAAGTGTCATCCCTTTACCCGGTCTCCCCCCTCTCCTGGAAACCCCCTTCTTCTGCTTCTATAAGGGTGTTCCTCTACCTAGTCGTCAGTGTAATGCAAGTTAAAGCTACAATATGATTTAACCTTTTACCAGACAGAATGGCCAAGATAAATAATGCAATTTATACTTAATGCTGCCAAGGATGTGGAGTAAGAAGAACATTCATGCATTGCTGTCAGGAGCATAAACATGTACATTCACAGTAAAAATCAGTGTAGCAGTTCCTCAGGAAGTTGTGGACAGATTTACTTCAAGATGTAGCTATGCCACTATTAAACATAGACATTTCATCCTACTACAGAGGCAATGAACATTCATAATATCTAGGAATTGGAAACAATCCAGATGTCCATCAACAGATGAATGAGCAAAGAAAATGTGATATATTTACATACAAGGACAGTACACAACCATTAAGTTAATGGCATTTCCAGTTAAAAGGATAGAATTGGCAAGCTTCATTCTGAATTATGTACCACTGACATACAAAAACAAACATAATATATGTTATATGCGTGTATGTACATTTTAACTATTAAGTCATTCATAGTCAAGCCGTAATCCACATAACCATAAGGGTTAGGTATAGAGTAAGAGAAGGAAGGAAAGAGGCTGAGAGACCAAACCTATTCCACTTTGGGGCCGGCCTCCATCTTTAAAAAAAAAAGTGTAAAATCTTGACCTACAGCTAAATCCAAGCTGTACTCAAGTACCAAGAAGGACCCCAGGACTTGTCCTTGGCCTATACCCTAGAGTTAGTTACTCACTAACTACTATCTAGCAACAGTGAATCAAAGATTAGTCTGATTGTTTCAGATGTACTTTCAGACCATTTGTGATTGTGTATGGTCTTGCTTCAGAACACCTACCTGTCTACTTACAACAGTCATTCTATTAGATACTCACTAGGCTAGACACCCTCACTTGCTCTCAATTCCTATAAAACCTTGCCATGCTAATAGTTTATGGGTTTCCCTGCCTTCTGTTCCTCCTATGTCACTTTGGGGTTAGAGAAGAACCCAAGCCCATGCTTGTAATAAAGAGATCTTAGTATGATTTCAACAAAAGTGGCTCCATGGTGGTCTCTTGGGGTTCACAAACACTTCCTGATGCAACACTACATCTCCATAAAAGGAAAAAAATGGAATACAAAGTTATGAATGGATGGGGTCAGGGCTGAGGCAAGTATATCAAACTGAGAGGAGTAGGAGAAGTAGAAACCCTAATTAGAATATATGAAAAAGCTTTTTTCACTAAAAGAAAAACATAATGCTGAAATGATGGATATGGTGTTAGACACTTGTGATCCCAGAGCTGGAGAGGTTGAGGCAGGAGAAACCCTGAGACTACCATCTTGGTCCAGATCACAGAGAGATGTCCTATCAAGATACCAGGTGAATGGCATATGAAGAACAAGAGCCAACATTGTCTCTTGACCTCCACCTGTACATATACACACATCCTTCAGTTATATACATACACATACATACATGCATACATATATACAATGAACACATTGTGCAATATGTATGTGTATATAAAACATTTTATTTACCATTAATATTTCAATAAGCAGATAAAATGAATTTTATCTGCACATGATATTTTCAAAAAAGACTCATTAAATGACTGTGGTAAAAATGGAAATTTAAAATTCACAATATTTATGGATCCAGATAAATTATGATTAGGGAGAAATAATGGTATGATAATATATTTAAACTATTTTTGATAAGTGAAAGTAAATTAAAATCAAAACAAAATTTAAAAGTCAATATCAATTAGGATCATCTTTCGAGGACCCTCAGCATCAAAGCAATATTTACTGTATAAAGTAAAAAGGATAAAGAGTATTCATGTGGAAATGTCAACTTATTGTGTACAGTTAACTAAAGAAGTCTCTACTACTTGAAAACAGAAAAGTCAAAAGAATTAATATATGTGTAACAGCACATATATTACTTAAAATCATATGAAGAATCTTGCTTTGCTGCTTGAACCATTAAAGTTTAAAAAAAAATCTGTATTTTGGAAACAAAATAACTGGGTCTGCACCCAGTGAATCTTTTTAACCAGTGCTAAGTCCAGTTCCAGGGAATCTCATGAAATTTTGTCAACTCTGTGGGGGCCAGATGAATGTACACATGGATGCATGCTAGCACAACACTTGTACACACAAATAAGAAATTAATTAATAGCTTTTTAAAGAAGAGAGAAAACATCTCTTAGAAAATATATGGTGGCATGTTGACTGTCTGTTTTTCAGCATAATAATTATTCTGTTATCAAAGCTGATTTGTACCAATGGAGTAATTGAGGGATAGATATTCATCACAAACTTCTGAACAGTCAGGATGATGGGGTCATACATCCATAACAGAACAGAGGTCGTTGAGATGATGAAGTCCACCCAGTACATGACCACAAATAAAATCACCAGCAGCAAGATGGTCTGGGTGGCCCTTTTCTCAGGGGATGCTCTCAGGTGACTGATGCTATGAAGATGCTTGCATCGTCTCTGATGTCTGAACAAGATAATTACTATGTATACACTTGTTGTTAGCATGATTCCTACAAGAAACACATCTCTGGAAGTTTCCACCATTAAAATCAGTCCTCTGATGGTATAGTTCATGGGTAAGAGTGAACAGTATTTAGTGACCTTCATCTGGTTGGATTCACTCATGTTGGTATAAGCACCAACATAGAAGATCCGGTTACTATTGAAGGACAAATTGAAAGACCACATACATAAGAAAGCATATATCATGTATTTTTTTAGTTTTTGTTTAAATTTTGCCAACAAAGAGGTACTGAGACTGATAGAGACAGCCTGGAACACACTCAGGAGGCAGGTGATGCAGATAGAAAGGCCTCTCATCACCCTGCTTATATAAAATGTTACCTTACACTTGAAGTCATTATCGATGTTCAGTGTCTCAAATAAGTCTGTAAGCCAAAAATCCCCTCCAGTGATGAACATCATGATGTGAACAAAGGTCAGTTGACAGGAGATCAGGTCCGTGGGCTTAGGTCTGTGACCTAGGATGATGAAAATATAGAAACAAAGAAGAAACATATTGGCTAGGACTCCAAGTCCAGCTTGGAAATAAAGGAAATTCTTGAGTGAGAACATAAGTGGAGAGTGTATTCATCTTAAGAGCATAGTGGAAGTTTATTTTATATATCTGAAAAAAAATAATGAGCATACATCAATTTTGTGATACACTGGTTGTATTATCATTCTTTTTTCTGTACTAATTATTGAATAACCTGTCTCTTTAACTCTTTATCTTCCATACTGTACATCATAGAAAACATTTCTGTCTTCCATGTTTCTGCTATATATAGAGAAAATTATAAATAACAAATACAATCACAATCATATCTGTAGAGAATGCTCACTGAGTAGGCATGTATTATACCTGAGTTTCATGCCTTAGAAATCTGGTCCTAATGATTTATTTGCCTCATTTCATAGTTAACACCTAAAAAGTAGTGATAAACACAGGATATTAATCCTATTTGTACAACTGAATAAAGGTTATATTAACTGGACATAATATCAGTGGAGTAGCTGGAACAGGAGCCTTCTAGTCACCATTTGTACCAGGGAGCCAGGTGGCTCCATACAGCCTTCTGTGCACAGCCCACAAGGAAAGAGTGATCTCTGAGCATGGAGGTAAGATCTCCACTTTCTCTCCAATATTTGTCTGGGGGAACAGCTAGGAGTTCACAGGGTATATGATCAGAGGAGCAGCTGGGACATGAGCCTTCCAGTTACCATCTGCACCCAGGAGCCAAGTGGCTCCAAAGTCTATGCCCAGACCCTGCCAGAAGAGAGTTGGTCTCCCAGGAGTATGGACACAGGATGACCGGCCCACAGGAGGGCCAAGCTCCAGCCAGAGACAATAAGACCAACTAACACCAAATGGCAGAAGTCAAGCACAAGAACCCTACCAACAGAAACCAAGGCTACTTGGCAGCATCAGAACCCAGTTCTCCCACCACAGCAAGACCTGGATACCCCAACACACTGGAAAAACAAGAATTGGATTTAAAATCGCATCTTATGATTATGATAGAGGACTTTAAGAAGAACATAAAGAAGTCCTTTAAAGAAATACAGGAGAACACAGATAAACAGGTAGAAGCCCTTAAAGAATTACAGGAAAATACAACCAAACAGGTGAAGAAACTGAACAAAACCATCCATGATATAAAAATGGAAGTTGAAGCAATAAAGAAGTCACAAAAGAAGACAACATTGGAGATAGAAAACCTAGGAAAAAATCAGGAGTCATAGATGCAAGCATCAACAACAGAATACAAGATATAGAAGAGATAATCTCAGGTGCAGAAGATACGATAGAAAACATTGAAACAATGGCAAAAGAAAATGCAAAATTAAAAAAGTTCCTGACCCAAAACATCCAGGAAATTCAGGACACAATGAGAAGACCAAACCTAAGGATAATAAGGATAGAAGAGAGCAAAGACTCCCAACTTCAAGGGCCAGTAAATATCTTCAACAAAATTATAAAAGAAAAGTTCCCAAACCTAAAAAAAGAGATACTCAAGGACATACAAGAAGCCTATAGAACTCCAAATAGATTGAACCAGAAAAAAAATTTCTTCTGTCACATAATAATCAAAACACCACATGCACCAAACAAAGAAAGAACACTAAAAACAGTAAGGAAAACAGGACAAGAAACATATAAAGGAAGACACATCAGAATTACACCAGACTTCTCACCAGAGACTATGAAAGCCTGGGCAGATGTCATACAGACCCCAAGAGAATACAAATGCCATCCCAGTCTGCTATACACAGCAAAACTCAATTACCATAGATGGAGAAACCAAGATATTCCATGACAAAACCAAATTTATACAATATCCTTACAGACAAAATGATGATCAAGAAGAAAGACTAAAGTATGGATACTTTGGTCCTTCTTAGAAGGGGTAACAAAATGCACATGGGAGGATATACAGAGACAAATTGTGGAGCAGACCATCCACCTGAGGTTCTACCAAATATACAGTCACAAAACCCAAACATTATTGTGGATACCAACAAGCACTTGCTGACATGAGCCTTATATAGCTGTCTCCTGAGAGGCTCTGCTAGTACCCAACAAATATAGAGGTGGGTGCTCTCAGCCAACCATTGGACTGAGCACAAGGTCCCCAATGGAGGAGCTAGAGAAAGGAACCAAGGAGCTGAAGTTTCTTGCAGCCCCATAGGAGGAACAAGAATATGAACCAACCAGTACCCCAGAGCTCCCAGGGAGTAAACTACCAACCAAAGAGTACACATGGAGGGACCCATGGCTCCAGTTGCATTTGTAGCAGAGGATGGCTTTGTTGATCATCAAAGGGGAGAGAGGCTCTTGGACCTGAGAGGGCTTGATGCCCCAGTATAGGGGAATACCAGGATAGGAAGCAAGAGTGTGTGGGTTGGTGAGCAGGGGGAGAAAGGATGAGATAGGGTGTTTTTGGAGGGGAAACCAGGAAAGGTGATAACATGAAATGTAAGTAAGGAAAATATCCAATAAAAAAAGCTGGAATGGAGAAAAGAGGGAGGGAAGGGGGCTTATGGGACTTTCGGGGAGGGAGGAAACGGGAAAGGGGAAATGATTTGGAATGTAAATTTAAAAAAAAAATAAATAAATAAATAAATAAAAATCTGGAAGAATGAAAGTTAAAGGGATGAGAGATAAAAGCTAAAACAAGAAAATGCAAGTTAAAACCAATACTTAGAAGCAGAGAAAAAACTTTTTTAAAGTCTGTTTAAAATTCATTTTCTTCTTAAAGTGGAATAGGGGAAAATGAGCTAGAGAGTAAAGACATGGGAAAATGAAGATCTTAAAGAATAAGTTGGAATGGGCTAAAATAGAAACATGAAAAAACACATGTGATCAACATACTCCATGGCAACAGGAAATTCTAAAATAATATCCAGATGCTGGTGTGAGGCACAGAATGTGTTCTTGATATGCCAAGTAAACCAAGGAATTGAGACAAGGAGGGCATGAGAAGTGGGTCCAGGAAACCACTCTGGGCTTAGGGATTCTGCCTTTCCAATCTCCATCAGGAGGTCTCTCTGACTTAGAACAGAAAAAAATAAAGCACCTTTTAAAAAGGGGGAGAAAGTTACATTAATCTAGAAAATATTCTCAAGAGAAATAAAATGTATCAGGTGATTCATTTCTACAGTTTTACTGTGCTCTAGTAGCAACTATCCATATTACTAGATTTATAGTCCTAATGCAATCACAGTGATAATTTATTGTAATACTCTTCATTTTAATCAACAAAATATCTTTCTCGACCCTCCTGTTTTTAGGTTCCTTTTTCCAAGTAATCTTACATCCACAGAATCTAGTTAAAGAGATAGAAACAGTTGGAGAACATTAGTTTACTTTCCACACCCTATGACCATTGTGATTCTAAATGTCCTATCCCATCTCCTTTTGTGAAACTTCAGGTTAAAGAACTGAACTCCAGCTATCAAGACAAATAATATTTTTCATTCCTCTCTGGAGTGTCATTAGGTAATAGAATATGAAGTTATGGCTTTTCAAAAATCCTTGTTGATATTTTACTTACCTACTTCTTTCTTCTGTATTTATTCCCCTCCACACTCTGAGAAGCCACACTTTTCCTAGTTCACTGAGATCATTTGTACTGATATTCTGCTCTCTATTGCTTCCATCCCACCCATCTATGGTCAATGCTCCTCCTTTGCTTTCCTGGTTTTTGCAGTTACTATAGATGACACACATCTCCTGAATAAGATAGAACGTGTGATACTAAGACAACACTATTATCAACACGTTCATACAAACATGAAATCACTGAATATGACTCAATAGTGATCCTGTTTGGATATTTCTGTTTTGCAATAGATTCCTTCCCATGTAGTAGAAAACAAGGTCGCCAGTATTACCACATATCATCAGAACCCCCACACTTTTCACAGTCTCACTCAACTGTCTTATATTTAGTGCAAATATTAGTTATTTGACCTGGTGACCAGGATCAATTTCTTATTGATTAATTTAATTCATTACTTTAAATCAGGTTGTGATAGAGACATTGAAAATGACTATACTGGATCAGATTCTTTTGAGAATTTATATTCCACATATATAGACACATGCATGTATGTATAGGAATAATTCAGAAGATAGTACATGAGAACATCCTATAAGTTTTCTATGAATATGACACAAGTCACACATTTAATATATACATTATTTTGCTCCTAAAATCTTAATCTTGTAAAGGAATGGATTCATTTGAATTACCAGAACAAAACATCTAATTCCCAAGAGATATTTATAGCAGCTACAGAGTGGTATTCTGATAATAAAAGCTCTAGGTTATGGAGTAGAGATGTAGCTCAATGGTCAAGAGCATGTTTTGCCTTTGGAAAGACCTGGGTTTGATTATCAATAATGACACGGTGGCTAGTGTCCATATGTGACTCTGGTTGAAGGGGATACAAACTCTCTCTGACCAGGCACACAAGAGGTGAGCAGATACTATACATAGGCAAAATATACACATGTATGAAATAAGATAAATAAAGCTCCAGGAAATTACTTAATCCATGTCTTAGTTTGCAAACTATAAGAAATATAGCCCAAATCTAATTTTAAAGAAACAAATAGACAAAACATACATATAATAATTTCTTACTAATTATACTTCAATAACTTATTAATATAAGCACAAGTATAATTAATATTAAAAGATGATACTGTAATAATGTAAAAGATAGTAATGTAAAATGTTTTTCTTATCCCAAAGATATGCACTTTAACCTCTCTATTTCATTTCTGTTGATTTGTAAATGTCTATCCCATACAGAAAATAATGCACCTTCTAATTCATAAATTGGAATCTGTACTTGAGGCTCACTGGAGCTGAAGGTTGTGAAAAAAGACCATAGCTACCATTGGTAAATACTGGTTTGTTAACAGGGATGTATACTGAGAAAGATCGTGTTTTATTTAAAAAGAAAGTTGCAGTTCTGGAGGCTTATACATTAGTTTAAGTTGCAGTATTTAATTGTAAGAACTAAAACCCAGGGTATATCCATAAACATTGATAACAGTGGCTAAGCCACCACTATTGAATTGACCCAGAACAAAGCCTAAGCATTTTGTAGCCATGTGTCTGAAGAAGCATGAATGGAGAGAGAGAGAGAGAGAGAGAGAGAGAGAGAGAGAGAGAGAGAGAGAGAGAGAGAGAGGTCTTTATATGCAGCTCTGCATTCTCTATGGAGTCACTTCACCTTTTCCTTATACTTTTTCCCAATATTTGATTATAGAACAGTCTTGTTTTATGCACATATAGTGATCTTTGTATTCTGTTTATGAAGATTTAATAATGTAGGGAACATACAAGTATAGTATATCAAAAGTATCATTTTCATTTCAAACTTCACCACATGTAGTGAGTAATGTCCTAAAAGTTGTATAACTGCTCAGAGAGAACATAAACTGAATATTGGACTTTCGGGTGACAAGTGAAATTGTTGGCTGATGTACTGTCCTCTGTCAGCAACATGAAGACATTTTTAGGAATCCCCAAAAGAGAAAGAACTTTGCCTCCAAATTAGTTCCATGAAATCTTTATAAAATATAGAATGCCAGCAAGAATACTTAATACCTTTTAATAAAGTAGTAATTAACAGCTCTTACTTGATACTCTAAAATAATTTAAATGCATGATTTCTTATTTGGAAATTAAATTTAGCACTGGTGTAACTCAAGGCACACAGATGCTGAGCAGAATATTATAATCTCACACTTATTAACCAATTCCCTTGAGATGAAGCAGCAGCCACAGGAATAGCACTGCAGAGACTGTGGAGAAGCAGTTATAAACAAAGCTTCATCAAAAGATGCATGGTGTGAGTTTGGGAAAGATATGAGTGTTCGCTGTAAATCTCTCTCTCTCTCTCTCTCTCTCTCTCTCTCTCTCTCTCTCTCTCTCTCTCTCTCTCTCTCTCTCTCTCTGTGTGTGTGTGTGTGTGTGTGTGTGTGTGTGTCTGTCTGTCTGTCTGTCTGTGTTTCTGCATGTGTGAATGTGTGTGTATTTTGTGCACAGATTGAAAGAGAGAGAGAGGAGGAGGAACTCTGAGAGGATCAGGGAGAGGGAGAGGAGACACAGAAACAGAGAGACAGAGAGGTTAGTGAACTATGAGGTCTATGAATTGATTACAAGCATAGTGTGTTCTGGTGCTGCTACTGTGAATACATTTACATCACTTGAGTGAATAATTGAGAGTCATATCAAATATGTTCATGAAATGAAATGAACATAAATTTAAATGGAGGTATCTCCTCTCATTCTGAGTGATCTGGTAGATCCACAATGATCTTGTCTAGTGTATGGGTGCAAACTTTTAAAGTAAATTATTTAAAATAAACAGAAAATTCAGGAATTCTTGCAAACATAAACTCATGTTTCTGACAACTGGTTTTTATGTCATTGACACTCTGGGCCAAGGAGTTCATAATGGTTACTGGCATTATTTTGTTCCATTTTATTGACAGTTTATAATTCTACATTCTTTTTTCCACTTTTAATTATCTTGTATTTGAGTTTGTGTGTATGAGAGAAAGAAAGAAAGACAGACAGACAGACAGACAGACAGACAGAGTGACAGAGATACGATCTTAACCTGTAGTTCAGACAGACTTCAATCAAACCCAAGACTTTGATCAAACCCATTATTCTCCTACCTTAGTCTTGAAAGTGCTGGGATCACAGGCATGTGCCACCACACATGGCTGCATTTTGCATTTTAATCTCTTGTATACATTCCAGAAAAATGAAAATGGACTTGTGATATTTGGCACCTAAACATTTACTCTACAGTGTGTGTGTATGTGTGTGTGTGTGTGTGTGTGTGTGTGTGCACGTGTGTGTGTGTGGTTAAGTCTAATTTATCAAGTAATTATATTTTGTAACTGTTAGAGGAAACCTTAGTGATTTTTACTTTAAATAATTTTATACAATTAAGGAATTGTAAATATATTCCTCCCTGCTAATGGAAGTTTTATTCAATATAATTTAGCTTCAATGCTACAAAGTTCTATTAAGAAATCCTGACATAAGAAAAGGAACTCATTTAAATAGAATGACTAAAACTCCTACTGAAAATTACACTTCTGCAATGATAACTTTACAAGCGTTTAATAAATGAAGTGAGATCTCCAAATATTTTTGAAGTATCTATAAAATATCTGCTTTATGAGAAATCATTGCAATAGATTAAACAAATCTATTTCAACACTTAAAACATATGAGACTAAGAGAATATTTTACTTTACTGTCATTAGTTGGAACTTTCCTAAGAATTCATCAATATGCCCAAATTTAACAGGCTAGGAAGTTACTGCTAAACGCTACATTAGTTAATCTATGTTGTTTATTCATGACTTAAGTTTCATAAAATAAATGCATACAGTCAGTAACTTAAGAAAAGAGTAAAATGGGAAAATAAAAAAACACAATTCACATGCATCAATATTATAAACTGACCTCTGCAAAACAATAAATGGTTGTCATTTGGTTTTTGCCCTCTAAGATAACTCAAGTGTTTTGTATTACAGGTATGGAAAACTAACACATTTGGGCATATCTAGAAGGAATCATGAATTCAAAAATCTTAGAGCACACAATCAGTACAACCATCAGTCTGATAGGCTCCTTAAAAGGTTGAAATGGAGTTACTTTTTAAATATATTTCAGTGCAGATTCATTATAAAAAGTAATATGTATCATTATATTTTCATTTAATATATAATATTCAATGATCATCTTCAGCCTATTAGCTTTTCCTGTCTCTATCCATGCTTTTGTAAGGCCCTATCTACTGACACACAAAGAAGATATCAAACTGAGTGTAATCGGTGTTTTTTTAATAAATACACTGATATTCATATGTCTGCAAGCATCTCTGGTTTATTTATGGTATAATATAGCTCAAAAGTAAAATTGAAAGCAGAAAATGCTCTAATCATTTATTATGGAATGCTGCTCGATTCTACCACCTACTGCTCTCAGTATAAGGAAGAGAATTTTAAAAAAGGACTCACCGTCTGAGTCTACCATAAACATCCCTGTAGAATGAGGCCCTAAGAAGTACTTATAAAGAAAAAATGTCATCAGCTCATCTCCCTTTAGACCCATAGGTATCATGTCATTCGGAGAAGGAAGTTCTGACCTTAACTTTGTTACAAACTTTTACCATCAAATGGAAAAGTGAACTTCCCTAATTCCAGGAAAATACACACCTGAACTCTGGGTTTCCCAGGTGTGAGACATTCTCTTCAGGCCATAATTGTGTGTATGGATTAACTGATCCCAATCCTCATGAACAAAAGTAACAATAATAATATCCCATTAAAAAGAAGTAGAATATCAATTTATATTCCCCAAGGTATCCATCCTGCTTTGAAAACATTCATGGTGCCCTCCATATTTATATGACACTGGCTTTAATGTCTCAGCTAGAAATTAACAGCTCTTTCAAGAAAGTTAGGAAAATGTCACCTCCTCCAAACACACTAAAGTTAAGAGATTTTTCTTTTTTTTTTCTGATAAATATTTTTTTTATTTTATTTTATTTTTTTTAATTTACATTCCAAATCACTTCCCCTTTCCCGTTTCCTCCCTCCCCGAAAGTCCCATAAACCCCCTTCCCTCCCTCTTTTCTCCATTCAACCCCCTCTCATTACTCTGTCCTGGCGTTCCCCTACATCCAATCTTTCCAGGACCAGGGGTCTCTCCTTCCATCTTTTTAGAAATCTATTGATATGCTGATTGTGTCTGGGGTATTCTGAGATTCTGGGTCAATATCCCCTTATCAGTGACTGCATACCATGTGTGATCTTTTGTGATTGGGTTACCTCACTAAGGATGATATTTTCAAGTTCTGACCATTTGCCTAGGAATTTCGTGAATTCATTGTTTTTAATTGCAGAGTAGTATTCCATTGTGTAAATATACCACATCTTCTGAATCCATTCCTCCGTTGAGGGACATCTGGGTTCTTTCCAGCTTCTGGCTATTATAAATAAGGCTGCTATGAATATAGTGGAGCATGTGTCCTTATTGCATGCAGGTAAAGTCTCTGGGTATATGCCCAGGAGTGGTATAGCCGGATCCTCCGGAAGTGTCATGCCCAGTTTTCTGAGGAACCGCCAGACTGCTTTCCAGAGTGGTTGTACCAGCCTGCAATTCCACCAGCAGTGGAGGAGTGTTCCTCTTTCTCCACATCCTCGCCAACAACTGCTGTCTCCTGTGTTTTTGATCTTAGCCATCCTGACTGGTGTGAGATGGAATCTCAGGGTTATTTTGATTTGCATTTCCCTAATGACTAAGGATGATGAACATCTCTTTAGGTGCTTCTCAGCCATTAGATATTCTTCAGGTGAGAACTCTTTGTGGAGCTCTGTACCCCATTTTTTAATAGGGTTACTTGCCTCTCTGGAATTTAACTTCTTGAGTTCTTTGTATATCTTGGATATTAGCCCTCTGTCGGATGTAAGGTTGGTAAAGATCATTTCCCAGTTAGTTGGTTGCCGCTTTGTCTTTTTGACGGTGTCTTTTGCCTTGCAAAAACTTTGTAATTTAATGAGGTCCCATTTGTCTATTCTTGATCTTAGAGCATAAGCTATTGGAGTTCTGTTCAGGAAATTCTCCCCTGTGCCCATATGTTCAAGGTTCTTCCCTAGTTTCCCTTCTATTAGTTTCAGTGTGTCTGGTTTTATGTGGAGATCTTTGATCCACTTAGAATTGAGCTTAGTGCAAGGAGATAAGGATGGGTCAATTTGCATTCTTCTGCATGTTGACCTCCAGCTGAGCCAGCACCATTTATTGAAAAGGCTATCTTTTTTCCACTGGATGGTTTTAGCTCCTTTGTCAAAGATCACATACACATACATTAAATGTATGGTCAGAAGAACACAGGCTGTGGGGATGTAAAGAAAGTTCAGTTAGCCAAGGGTAGGCCTAGAAAGTATCATGGATATGGGGAAACATAAAATGAATCAAATCTTCAAATAATGTGCACAAGTGACAGAGATGAATTCCAAGTCAAAGGTAAACAGAAGAACACTAATATGATCAAAGAAGATAACTGTGCCAAAGACACAACCTTTCAATATAGAAAGCCCTCAGGATGGGAAAAAAAGAAAACAGAAAAACTATGGACACAATCAAAATTTCCATGTGTCTTGCATTTTTTCTTTTTTTGAATTTTATTTAATCATTTTTTTAATTTTCTCTACTTTTTATTTACATTCCCAATGATTTCCCCTTTCCTGGTTCCCCTGTCCCCGAAAGTCCCATAAGCCCTCTTCCCTCCACCTGTTCACCAGTCAACCCCCTCCCACTTCTCTGTCCTGGTATTCCCCTACACTGCTACATCCAGTATTTCTGGGACCAGGGGTCTCGACTTCCTTCTTTTTGGAAATCAATTAATATGTGAATTGTGTCTTGGGTATTCTGAGATTCTGGGTCAATATCCCCTTATCAGTGACTGCATACCATGTGTGTTCTTTTGAGATTGGGTTACCTCACTAAGGATGATATTTTCAAGATCTGACCATTTGCCTAGGAATTTCGTGAATTCATTGTTTTTAATTGCAGAGTAGTATTCCATTGTGTAGATATACCACATCTTCTGAATCCATTCCTCCGTTGAGGGACATATGGGTTCTTTCCAGCTTCTGGCTAATATAAATAAGGCTGCTATGAACATAGTGGAGTATGTGTACTTATTGCATGCCAGGGAGGCCTCTGGGTATATGCCCAGGAGTGGTATAACAGGGTCCTCCGGGAGAGTCATGTCCAGTTTTCTGAGGAACCACCAGACTGATTTCCAGAGTGGTTGTACCAGCTTGCAATCCCACCAGCAGGACCTCTTTCTCTACATCCTCACCAACACTTGCTGTCTCCTGAGTTTTTGATCTTAGCCGGTCTGACTAGTGTGAGGTGAAATCTCAGGGTTGTTTTGATTTGCATTCTCAGCCACTCAATATTCCTCTGTACCCCATTTTTTAATAGGGTTATTTGTCTCTCTGGAGCCTAACCTCTTGAGTTCTTGGTATATATTGGATATTAGCCCTCTGTCAGATGTAGGGTTGGTCAAGATCTATTCCCAATTTGTTGGCTGCCATTTTGTCCTTTTGAGAGTGTCTCTTTCCTTCCAGAAACTTTGTAATTTTATGAGGTCCCATTTGTCAATTCTTGATCTTAGGGCATAAGCTATAGGTGTTCTGTTCAGGAAATGTTCCCCTGTACCCATGTGCTCAAGGCTCTTCCCTAGTTTCTTTTCTTATAGTTTCAGTGTTTTTGGTTTTATGTGGAGGTCCTTGATCCACTTGGAGCTCAGCTTACTACAAGGAGATAAGAATGGACCAATTTTCATTCTTCTGCATGCTGACCTCCAGTTGAATCAGCACCATTTGTTGAAAAGGCTATCTTTTTTCCACTGGATAGTTTTAGTTCCTTTATCAAAGATCAAGTGACCATAGGAGTGTGGGTTCATTTCTGGGTCTTCAATTCTATTCCATTGATCTACTTGCCTGTCACTGTACCAATACCATGCAGTTTTTTACACTATTACTCTGCAGTACAGCTTAAGGTCTGGGATACTGATTCCCCCAGAAGTTCTTTCACTGTTGAGAATAGTTTTAGCTATCCTGGAATTTCTGTTATTCTAGATGAATGTTTGAATTGCTCTTTCTAACTCTATGAAGAATTGAGTTGGGATTTCGATGGGGATTGCATTGAATCTGCATATTGCTTTTGGCAAGATGGTCATTTTTACTATATTAATCCTGCCAATCCATGAGCATGGAAGATTTTTCCATCTTCTGAGGTCTACTTCAATTTCCTTCTTCAGAGACTTGAAGATCTTGTCATACAGATATTTCACTTATTTGGTTAGAGTCACACCAAGATACTTTATATTATTTGTGACTAGCGTGAAGAGTTTCATATTCCTAATTTCTTTCTCAGTCTGTTTATCATTTGAGTATAGGAAGGTTACTGATTTGCTTGAATTGATTTTATATCCGGCAACTTTACTGAAGTTGTTTATCATCTGTAGGAGTTCTCTGGTGGAGTTCTTTGGGTCGCTTAAGTATACTATCATATCGTCTGCAAATAGTGATAGTTTGACTTCTTCCTTTACAATTTTTATCCAGTAGAGCTTAATTGTGGCTTCATAGAACAAGTAGTTCCTTCTGATTCTATTTTGTGGAATAGTTTGAAGAGTATTGGTGTTAGGTCTTCTTTGAATGTCTGATAGAATTCTGCACTAAAACCATCTGGTTCAGTGCTTTTTTTGGTTGAAAGACTTTCAATGACCACTTCTATTTCTTCAGGGGATATGAGACTGTTTAGATGGTCTATTTGATCCTGATTTAATTTTGGGATTTGGTATCAGTCTAGGAAATTGTCCATTTCCTTCAGATTTTCCAGTTTTGCTGAATATAGGCTTTAGTAGTACGAGCTGATGATTTTTTGAATTTCCTCAGTTTTTGTTGTTATATCTCCCTTTTTATTTCTGATATTGTTAATTTGGATACTGTCCCTGTGCTGTCTGGCTAGTCTGGCTAGGGACTTATTTATCTTGTTGATTTTCTCAAAGAACCAACTCCTCATTTTGTTCATTCTTTGGATGATTCTATTTGTTTCTACTTGATTGATTTCAGCACTGAATTCGATGATTTCCTGCCTTCTACTCCTCTTGAGTATATTTGCTTCTTTTTGTTCCAGGGCTTTCAGGTGTGCCATTAAGCTGCTAGTGTATGCTCTCTTTTTGTAGTCACACAGGGCTATGAGTTTTCCTCTTAGCACCACTTTCATTGTGTCCCATAAACTAGCGTATGTTGTGCCTTCATTTTCATTAAATTTTAAAAAGTCTTTGATTTCTATCTTTATTTCTTCCTTGACCAAGGTATCATTAAGTAGAGCATTGTTCAGCTTCAATGTGTATGTGGGTTTTCTGTTGTTTTTGTTGCTACTAAAGACCACCCTCATTGCATAGTGATCTGATAGGAGGCATGGGATTAGTTCAATCTTCTTATATCTGTTGAAGTCTGTTTTATGACCAATTATATGGTCAATTTTGGAGAAGGTACCATGAGGTGCTGAGAAGAAGGTATATTCTTTTACTTTAGGATGAAATGTTTTATATATATATATTTGGTTCAAAGCTTCAATTAGTTTTACTGTGTCCCTGTTTAGTTTCTGCTTTCCTGATCGGTCCATTGCAGATAGTGGGGTGTTGAAGTCATCCACAATTATTGTGTGAGTTACATGTGTGCTTTGAGCTTTAGTAAAGGTTTTTTTTTACGAATGAGAGTGCCCTTACATTTGGAGCATAGATGTTCAGAATTGATAGTTCTTCTTGGTGGATTTTTCCTTTGACCAGTATGTAGTGTCCTTCTGTGTCTTTTTTGATGACTTTGGATTGAAAGTCATATTTATCTGATATTAGGATGGCTACTCCAGCTTGTTTCCTGGGACCATTTGATTGTAGGAATGTTTTCCAACCTTTTACTATGAGGTAGTGTTTGTTTTTGACACTGAGGTGCATTTCCTGCATGCAACAAAATCCTGGGTCCTGTTTACATATCCAGTCTGTTAGTCTATGTCTTTTTATTGGGGAATTGAGACCATTGATGTTAAGAGATATTAAGGTATAATGATTTTTGCTTCCTGCTATTTTTGATGCTATCTTTATGTTTGAGTGGTTATCTACTTTTGGGCTTGATGAAAGAAGGTTACTTTCTCTTTTTTTCCAGGGTGTAGTTTCCCTCCTTGTACTGTCCATTTCCACCTATTATCCTTTGTAGGGCTGGGTTTCTGGAAAGATATTGTGTAAATTTGGTTTTATCATGGAATATCTTGGTCTCTCCATCTATGGTGATTGAGAGTTTTGCTGGGTATAGTAGTCTGGGCTGGCATTTGTGTTCTCTTAGAGTCTGTATGAGATCTGCCCAGGATCTTCTAGCTTTCATAGTCTCTGGTTAGCAGTCTGATGTAATTCTGATAGGTCTTTCTTTATATGCTACTTGGTCTTTTTCTCCTACTGCTTTTAATATTCTTTCTTTGTTTAGTACATTTGGTGTTTTGATTATTATGTGACAGGAGGTAGTTCTGTCCTGGTCCAGGCTGTTTGGAGCTCTGTAGGCTCCTTGAATGTACATCGGCATCTCTATCTTTAGGTTAGGGAAGTTTTCCTCCATAACTATGTTGAAGATATTTACTGGCCCTTTAAGTTGCAAATCTTCACTCTCATCTATACCTATAATCCCTAGGTTTGGTCTTCTCATTGTGTCCTGAATTTCTAGCATGTTTTGGGTTACAAGTTTTTTTGCATTTTGCAGTTTCTTTGTGTGTTGAGTCGATGCTTTCTATGGTATCTTTGGCATCTGAGATCCTTTCTTCCATCTCTTGTATTCTATTGTTGATGTTTGCATCTATGACCCCTGATTTCTTCCCAAGGTTTTCTATCTCCAAAGTTGTCTCCCTTTGTGATTTCTTACTTGTTTCTACTTCCTTTTTTATATCCTCGATGGATTTTCTCAGTTCCTTCACTTGTTTGTTTGTGTTTTCCTGTAATTCTTTAAGATATTTTTGTGTTTCCTCTTTCAAGACTTCTGCCTGTTGACCCAAGTTCTCCTGCATTTCTTTAAGCGATTTTTGTGTTTTCTTTGTAAGGGCTTCTAACTGTTGATTCATGTTCTCCTGTATTTCTTTATGAGATTTATTTACATCCTTCTTGAAATCCTCTAATAGCATCATGAGAAGTGATTTTAAATCCAGATCTTGGCTTTCGGGTGTGATGGAGTATCCAGTACTTGCTGCTGTCAGAGAGTTGGGTTCAGATAGTGCCATATTGCCTTGATTTCTGTTAGTAACATTCCTACATTTGCCTTTTGCCATCTGGTTATCTCTGGCGTTAGTTGATCCTACTGTCTCTGGCTGGTGCTTGAACCTCCTGTGAGCCTGCAAGGCTATTTCTGCATTCCTAGATGACTGGGTTTCCCCTGACACTGATTGCTGAAGGGCTGCCCTGCTCCTGGATGTCTTTGGAGTCCTGGTGTGCCTTGCCCCAAGTGATGTTATAATTGGGATATCTCTGTGTATCTGGAGTCTCTGTCTGGTTTATCACTGGAGCAAAGGTGGTGGAGGCTGCTGCACTCCCTCCAGGCTCAGGTCACTCTGCAGGGCAGATGTCCCACAGTAGAGTTGGCGCACAGATGACCACAGAGCTGCCCAGTTCATGGGCACAGGCGGCACCCTAGCTGGCTGTGTCCCAAGGGATGTTATGCTCAGTTATCTCTGTGCACCTGGAGGCCCTGTCTGCTCTGTCACCAGATCAAAGATGGCAGAGCACAATTTTACTTTTGAGCTATATTATATCATAAGTAAACCAGAGATGCTTGCAGACATATGAATATCAGTGTATTGATTTAAAAAAGAACACCGATTACACTCAGTTTGATCTCTTCTATATGTGACACTAGACAGGATCTAGTAAGAAGGATAGAGATAGGAAAAGAAATAGGCTGAAGATGATCATTGAGTATTATATATTAAATGAAACTATTATGACACTCATTACTTTTTATAATGAATCTACACTGACATATATTTAAAAATTAACTCTTTCAGCATTTTAGGGATCCTATCATACAGATGATTTTACTGATTGTGTGCTCTAAGTTCATGGTTTCTTCTAGGTATGGCCAAATGTGCTAGTTTTCCATCCCTGTAAAAAAAACTCTGGAGCTCTCTTAGTGAGTAAAAACCAAGTGACAACCAATTATTTTCTTGCAGGGGTCAGTTTATAATATCGATGCATTCAATTTGTGTTTTTTATTTTTCCATTTTACTTTTTTCTCAACTTTTAAACTTTTTACATAGATTCATTTAATCTATTGCAATGATTTCTCTTAACATAGATATTTTATAGGCAATTCAAAAATATTTGGAAATCTCTCCTCATTTATTATCCTTACTCAAATGAATTTTCCTTACTTAAATGTAATTTTCAGTAGGACTTTTAGTCATTTTATTAAAATGAATTTCTTTTTCTTAATTCAGGTTTTCTAAATTGAAACTTGCAGCATTAAAGCTGCATAATATTGAGTAAGATTTTCATCAGCAGTGAGAAATATATTTATTATTCTTGAGTAGTATAAAATTATTTAAAGTCAAAATCACTAAGTTTTCCTCTAACAGTTACAAATTATAATAGCTTGTTAAAAATCTACTTACACGCACACACACACACACACACACACACACACACTTCCAAGTAATTTAACTTTAGATGATAAATTTCACAAGTCAATTTTTATCTTTTTGGAATATCAGTTACTAATGTGTATCTAGGAGATTAAAATAGAAAATGAAGTCAGGTGTGGTGGCACACCTATATGATCCCAGCATTTTTTTATAGAAGGAAACATTAAATTTGGGACCTGTAGACTTACATTTTTTTTTTTTTTTTTTTGGTTTTTCGAGACAGGGTTTCTCTGTGTAGCTCTGGATGTCCTGGAACTCACTCCATAGACCAGGCTGGCCTCGAACTCAGAAATCCTCCTGCCTCTGCCTCCCAAGTGCTGGGATTAAAGGCGTGCGCCACCACTGCCCGGCGACTTACATTTTTCTAAATCTTCTTTAATAAGTGTTCTCTAATGCTTCGATCCCTCTTCTAGCCCACAGCCCAAAGGTAAGGAAGAAAATATGGTAAATAGGACAAGGAGCTAAGGACAAATTTAGAAGTAGTTCTTTGGGGATTGTTCCAATTTCTGTTGTCAGGATACCAGCGGTCTAGTTCAGTAGTGTCAGGATGATCCAAGCACTTTCAAAGCTAAGGAAGGAGAATCATAGGTTTGATTGAAATCAATCTGAACTTGGTTGAGATCTTATGTTTGTCTATCTGTCTGTCTCTATCTCATACACAATGAAATGGAACAAAATGATGCCAGTAACCATTATGAACATCCTGGCCAAATCCCATCAAAACCATTTCTTAGAAAAATGAGTTTATTTTTGTAAGCATTACAGAAATTTCAGTTTGTTTTGAATAATATACTTTAAAAATTTGCAACAGTGCACTAGGCAGGACCACTGTGGATCTGACCAGGTCAAACTGAGGAACTACTCTCAGTTTTCTTTATGCTTATTTTGTTTCATGAACATATTTGATACAGCTCTCAGTTTTTCACTCAAGTGTTGGAAATGTATTCACAGTCGCAGCACCAGAACACAATATGCTTGTGATCTATTCGTGGACCTGGTATCTCATCCTCTCCCTTTTCCTCTCCCTCCTTCTCTGCATCTTTGTCTTCTCTTTCTCCTTCTGTCTTGTGCACACAACACATTCAAACATGCAAACACGCAAACACACACACACACACACACACACACACGCACACACATTTTTAGTAAACATATCATATCTTTTCCAAACTTACATCATGCAACTTGTGATGAAGCTCTGGGTATGAATGCTCACTTATGCATCGTCTCTACAGTGACTTTCCTGCTGCTGTTGCTTCATTTCAAGGGGATGGGCTTGTAACTGTGAGATTATAATATTCTACTCATCATCTGTACATGAGTATGTCAGCCAACAATTTCACTTGTCTCCTGAAAGTCACATACTCACTTCTGTTCTCTCTGAGCAGTCATGAGTGCTTTTAGGTCATTACTCACAAAATGTGGTGAAGCTTAAAATAAAAATAATAATTTTGATATACTATACTTGTCTGTTCCCTGTATTATTAAGTCTTCACAAACAGAATACAAAGATCACTATATGTACATAAAACAAACTGTTCTGAAATCAAATATTGTGATAAGGAGGAGATGAAATGATTGTTCACGGGGGAATATAGAGTTGTACATGAAGACACTTTTATGTCTTTCTTTCTCTCTGTCTCTGTCTCTGTCTCTCTTCCTCTCTCTCTCTCCCTCTGTTATATACTTCTTCAGACACATGGCTGCATACTGCTTAGTCTTTTTATCTGGGTCAATTTAATAGTGATGGATTCTCTGCTATTGTAAATGTTTATGGATATACTCTGGGTTTCAATATTTAAAACTATATATTGCAACTTAAACTAATTTGGAAGCCACCAAGACTTCAATTTACTTTTTAAATAAAAGATGATTTTTCTCAGTATATATCCAGGGTAAGAAATCAGTTTTCACTCATGATAGCTATGGTCTTATTTTCACCAACCCTCAGCTCCAGTGAGCGTCAAATAAAAATGCAAATTTATGAATTAGAATGTGCATTATTTTCTGTATGGGATAAACATTTCCAAAGCAATGGACATGAAGTAGAGAGGTTGAAGTGCTTTTTTTTGTTATAAGAAAAACATTTTACATTACTATCTTTTACCTTATTATATTATCATCTTTTATGTTAATTATACTTGTGCTTATATTAATAAATTATTGAAGTTTAATGAATAGTAAATTATTATATGCATATGGCTTGTCTATTAGTAGGTTTAAAATTAGAATTGGACTGTAGTTCTTACAGTTTACAAACTAAGGTGGCAATTAAGTATTCTCCTGGAGGTTTATTTAGTTTTCTTATTTTATGTATATGTATATGTATATGTGTATGTGTATGTTTTATGTGTATGTGTATGTGTGTGTATGTGTATGTATTATGCGTATGTGTATGTGTATATGTATGCATATTTTGCCTACATATAGTATCTGTGTACCTCTTGTATGCATGGTCAGAAAGAGGTTGTAGCCCCTTCAACCCAAGTCACATATAGTCACAAGTCACCATGTCATTGCTGAGAATCAAACTTGGGTCTTTCCAAGAGAAAAACATGCTTTTGACCACTGAGGTAAATCTTTACCCCATATCCTGGAGCTTTAATAAATAGAACAACACTGTGCAGCTACTGTAAATGGCTGTTGGTGAGAAAATTAGATGTTCAGCTCTGGTAATTGGGATGAATCCATTCCTTTACTAGATTAAGCTTTTTAGGGGCAAAATAATGTAAATATTAAATGTGTGACTTATGATCTCATATTCATTTAAAAGTTATAGAATAACCTCAGGCACTAGCTTCTGAATTATTTTCATACATACATGCAAGTGCCTATATATGTAGAATATATGCATAAATTTGACAATACAAATGGACACTTTTTTGACAAGAACTGGATTCAGTGTAGTTGCTTTTATTTATCTATCACAAGCTGATTTAATGTAATGAATTAAATTAATTCAATAATAAGTTGATCCTGGTCACCAGGTCAAATAATTAACATCGGCATTAAATGTAAGACTGTTGAGTGAAACTGTGAAAAGTATGTGGGTTCTGATGATGTCTGGTAACACGGGAGACTTTGTTTTCCACTGCATGGGAAGGAATATGTTTTGAAACAGATATATACAAACAGGATCACTATCTGATCATCTTTAGTGAGTTCATGCTTGTCATAACATGTTGATAATAGTTTTTGTCTTAGCGTCCCAAGTTCTCTCTTACTGGGGAGATGTACGTAGTCTATAGTAATTACAGAAACTACAAAAGTATTAGAGAAGCATTGACCATATAGGGGTGGAATGGAAGCAATAGAGACCAGAATATCAGTACAGATGATCTCAGTGAACTAGGAAAAGGGTGACTTCTTAGAGTAGGAAGGGGGATAAGTACAGAAGAAAGAGATAGGTAGGTAAGTTATCAACATGAATTTCTGAAAAGCCTTAACTACTCGTTATATTAACTAATGACACTGCCCTTCAAAGAAAAGAAAAATACTATTTGTCTTGGTAGCTGGGAGTTAGTTCTTTAAATCTGAAGTTTCACAAAAGGTGATGGGATGAGACCTAAAATGGGAGAGGCCTAGGGCCATTTAGAACCACAATTAATGGTCATAGGGTGTGGAAAGTAAACTAATGGTCTCCAACTGTATCTAACACTATAATTCAGATTCTGGAGATATAAGATTTCTTGGAAAATGAAACATTTCAAAATTCAAAACATACAGATTGACAAAGACATTTTCTTGATATAACCACTGCGATTATCATCAATTATCAATGTGATTGCATTAGAATTATGAGTCAAAGCAGATAGTTGTAAAATAGAGCACAGTAAAATTATAGAATATGACTACAGCTAACCTGATATTTTCAATTTTTCTTCTGAATATTTTCCAGGTTGATGTAACTTTTTTCAGTTGTACAAATATGATTTATGTTCTGTGCTCATCACTACTGTTTTAGGAGTTAACAAGAAATTAGGCAATTAAATCAATAGGATTGGATTTCTAAGACATGAGACTTGGGTGTAATACAGGTCCACAAACTGGGCATTCTGTACAAATATGACTATGGTTATATTTATTATCTATAATTTTCTATATATACAGCAGTAACATGGAAGACATAGAAGTGTACTCTATGATGTACAGTCTGGAAAATCAAGAGTTAAATAGACAGGCTATTCAAGAATTAGTATGGAAAATAGAATGATAGTATAACCGGTGTACCACTAAATTGATGTATGCTCTATTATTTTTTTCAGATATATCAAATAAACTTCTACTGTGCTCTTAAGATGAATACACTCTCCACTTACATTTTCACTCAAGAGTGTCCTCCAAGCTGGACTTGGAATCCTAGCCAGCATGTTTTTTCTTTGTTTCTATATTTTCATCATTTTAGATCACAGACCTAAGTCCACAGACCTGATCACATGTCATCTGATCTTCATTCACATAATTATAGTCCTCACTTCAGGCGATATTTGGCTTAAAGACTTATTTGAGATACTAACCATTGAGAATGACTTCAAATGTAAGGCAACTTTTTACATAGGCAGGCTGAAGAGAGGCCTCTCTATCTCCATCACCTGCCTCCTGAATGTGTTCCAGGCTGTCACTATCAGTCCCAGTACCTCACTGTTGGCAAAATTTAAACAAAAACTAAAATGATACATGATATTTGCTTTCTTATGTATGTGATTCAATATATCCTGTAGTAGTTACCAGATCTGTGCTGCTGCTTATACCAACATGAGTGACACCAGCCAGATGAAGGTCAATAAATCTTGCTTACTCTTACCCATGAACTACATGATCAGAGGAGTGATTTTAACTCTGGATTGGTAACATCCAGAGATGTGTTTTTGTAGGAGTCATGCTGATTACAAGCACATACATGGCAACTATCTTGTTCAGACATCAGAGGCTATGCAAGCATCTTCATATCATCAGCCAGCTCAGAGCATCTCCTGAGAAAAGGGCCACTAAGATTATCTTGCTGCTGGTGGTTTTCTTTGTGGTCATGTATTAGGTAGATTTTATCATCTCAATGACCTCATTCCTGTTATGGAAACAGGCATCCTGACTTCGGAAGTTTGTGATGAATGCCTATCCCACAATTACTCCATTGGCACAAATCAGCACTGATAACAGAATAATCATTATGCTGAAAAACTTGCAGTCAAAATGCCACCATATATGTTTTCAAAAAGTTGGTTTCTCTCTTCTTTATAAAGCTATTAATTTACTTCACATTTATATGAACAAGTGTTGTGCCAGAGTGCATGCATGTCTGCACTTCTGGTGTCCACAGAGGTAAGAAGATTTCATGGCATCCCCTGGAGTTGAGCTTACCACTGGGTATAAAGAATCATCCTGTGTAACACTAGTCATTTTGTTTCCAAAATACAGATTCTTTAAACTTTAATGGTTCAAGTAGTAAAGCAAGATTCTTCATATGATTTAAATAAATTTTGTGTTATTACACGAATATTCTTATGACTTTTCTGTCTTCAAATAGAGAGTTCTTAAGTTAATTGTACACAATAAGTTGATACTTCCAAATGAATTCTCTTTCTCCTTTTTACTTTATATAATAAATATTGCTTTGATGCTGACGTTACTCAAAGGAATATCCTCACTGATATCCACTTTTACGTTTTCTTTTGTTTTTAATTTATGTTCACTCATCAAAAATAGTTTAAATACTTTGTTGTAGCTCTACTTTCCCCTAATCGTAATGTATGTGGATCCATAAAAACAATGTGAATTTTAAGTTTCCATTTTTACCACATTATTTAATGAGTCTTTTATGAAAATGTCATGTGCTTGTTTAATTTATCTATTGATTTTCTTCTACTCATTAAAATATTAATGGCAAATAAAATTTTTATATACACGTACATATTGTACGATGTGCTTATTGTGTATCTGTATGCATTTATGTATGTGTGTGTGCACAACTGAAGCATGTGTGTATATGTACACATAGAGGCCAGGAGATAATGTTGGCTGCTGTTCTTCATCTGCCATTCATCTGGTATCTTGATAGGGCATCTCTCTGTGTGACCTGGACCAAGATGGTAGTCTCAGGGATTCTCCTGTTTTCACCTTTCCAGCTCTGGGATCACAAGTGTTTACCACCACACTCCATCATTTAAACATTATAATATATTCTGATTAGAATTTCTACTTCCCCTACTCCTCTCAGATTGATACTTTTGCTTCAGCCCTCCTCATCCCTTCATTACAATCTATTCCATTTTCCCTTTTTAGGGAGATGTAATGTTATGCCAAGAAGCATTTTTGAACCACAAATGACCACCAGGGAGCAATTTTTGATGAAATTATACTAGGGTCTCCTTATTACAAGCTCAAGCTTGGATTTTTCTCTAATCTAATCCTGACACAGCAGGATTGGAACGTGGAACAGTCTAACAGGACAAGGTTTCATAGGAAATGGGAGCAAGTGAGTGGCTCTAGCCTGGGAACTAGCTAATAGAATGACTGTTGTAAGCAGACATGTGGGTGTTCCGAAGCAAGACTGGGAACAATCCCAAACAGTCTGAAAGTACATCTGAAACAATCAGACTAATCTTTGATTAACTGATTCTAGGCGGTATCTAGGGAGTACTTCTTGGGTATGGGCCAAGGACAAGCCCTGGGATCCTTCCTGGTACTTGTGTACGGATTGTGTATTTTTTATTAGATATTTTCTTTATTTACATTTCAAATGTTATCCCCTTTCCTTGTTTCCCCTCGAAAACCCCCCTTTCCCATCACCCATCCCCTTGTTCCCTAACCCACCCACTCCTGCTTCTCTGTCCTGGCATTCCCCTACACTGGGGAAATGAGCCTTCACAGGACTAAAGGCATCTCCTCCCATTGATATGTATATATATTTCTTAAAGATGGCAGCTGGTCCCAAGACAGAAAAGGTATGGTCTCTCAGCATTCTTCCCCTCCTCCTCTTATTCTATACCTAAACTTTATGTTTATGTGAATTATGGCTTGTTTATGAACAACTTAATAGCTAAATTTCACATATAAGTAACAACATGTACCATGATTCTTTTTGTGGATCAGTGTTACATAACTCAGAATGAGGTTTTTTAGTTCTATCCTTTTACTTGTAAATGTCATTGATTTAATGGCTGATTAATGTTCTATTACATAAATATATCTATTTTTCTTTCTCATTCATCTGATGATGGGCATCTAGGTTGTTTCTAATTTCTGGATATTGTGAATATTCAGTGCCTCTGTAATAGGATGAAGTGTCTATGTTTAATAGTGGCATAGCTGGATCTTGAAGTAAATCTGTTCCCAACTTCCTAAGGAACCACTACACTGATTTCCACTGTGAATGTTCATGTTTATGCTCCTGACAGCAATGCATGAGTGATCTTACTCCACATCCTTGGCAGCATTAAGTGTAAATTGCATTGTTCATCTTGGCCATTATGTCTGATAAAAGATTAAATCACATTGTAGCTTTAACTTGCATTACACTGATGACTAGGAATGTTAAACTGTTCTTTAAATGTCTCTCAGCCATTTGGCTTTTCTTTTTTGGAAATTATATATATTTTGGATACCAGTTCAGTACTGGCTGGTTTTCTGTCAACTTGACACAAGCTTGAGTCATCAGAGAGAAATGAACCTCAGTTGATGAAATGCCTCTATGAGAGCCTTCAGTAAGGCATTTTCTCAACTAGTTGCCAAAGGGCCAGTGCATTGTGGGTGATATGACCCCTAGGCTACTGGTCTTGGGTTCTGTAAGAAAGCAGGCTGAGCACACCAGGGAAAGCAATCCAGTAAGCCACACCTCTCGGGTCCTCTGCATCACCTCTTCTTTTCTATGATCCTCCCCTGATTGAGTTCCTTTCCTGACTTTTTTGTTTGTTTGTGAACAGCATTGTAAGCTGAAGAAACCCTTTCTGCCCCAACTTGCTGTTCGTTCGTGGTGTTTTGTCAAAGGTATAGAAATCATAAGAAAAGCCCCATACAGGATAGGTAGTTGGTAAAAATATTTTCCCATTCTGTAGCTAATTTTTCTGAAGGATTTTGTCTTTTGCCCTGCAGAAGATTCATGGAACCTATTTATTAATTGTTCTTCTTAGTGACTGGTAATCAGTTTTCTGTTCTGAAGGCTTTTTCCTATGAAAATATTTTCAAAATATTACCACCTTTCTTCTTTGTCATGTTCAGTATATATGTTCTTTATGTCGAGATTTTTGATTCATTTGCAGTTGAGTTTTGTGGAGCGTGATAACCATGAATCTAGTAATATTCTATATGCAGACATTAAGTTTGATCCATATCATCTGTTGAAGATATTGTACTTTTTCCATTATGTACTTCTTATTTCTTCACCAAAAATCAGGTGTGTACTAGTTTATGGTTTTATGTCTGGGCCTTCAATTCTATTCCATTCATCAACGTTTTGCTTTTTGTGTGAATGTTATGTTGTTTTCATTCCTGTAGCTGTATAGTACAATTTGAGATCAGGACTGGTTTTACTGAATATCCAGCCTGCTGCCCTCTTAGACTTAAAAGTCATCTTATAGTAAAAACAAAGCAGGTTCATTCTTATCTATGATTCAACTTTTGTTTTTCAAGAACTGGGCTATGCTCCACATTGTAAGAATAGACAGTTCTGTACTGTTTATTTAAGGAATGGCATTCATGATTTCATTTCAAAAAAGTGTTTGCAACTTTCAAAAAGCTGTTTTCAGCTATTTGTTTTCAAAAGCTGTTACAGCCCTACATTGTTTCAAAAGGTGATATTACAACCTATGGCTACCTATGCCCAGTTGCAACCTTGTCTTTGTTTCAGGATTTCCTAACTTATTATGCTTATGTTCTGCTCCTGTAAGCCCACCTAATTTTCCTTCCAAATCTCCCAGTTGGAAACACCATACCTTTGAGCTATAAAAGCCATGTGCATTCCTCACATTGAATGCTAACCTCTTGAACCCCAATTCAGGGGGAGGCAGCTGGTGTATATGAATAAAAATGCTTGCTTTAATTAATCTGGCCATGATGATTTGGTTTGATGAGTGGTTTTTCTCCTCCAATCTTTGGCATTAACAATACCTTCAACAATTCTTTTATTGTTCAGAAGTGTATATTAGCTATCCTGTGTGTGTGTGTGTGTGTGTGTGTGTGTGTGTGTGTGTGTGTGTGTGTGTGTTTATATGGTGTTGTGAATTATTCTTTCAAGTTCTTTGAAGATTGTATTGGAGTTTTGATGGGAATGTTATTGAATCTGTAGATACCTTTTGACAGGATGACTGCGTTTACTATATTAATCCTCCTGGTCTGTGAGCTTAGGAGATTTTTTCCATCCTCTAATATCTTCTACTTATTCTTCAGTATCTTTTACTTTTTTTTAACACATGTATTTCACTTATATTGTTAGAGTTTTCCCAAGATAGTTAATATTTTTTCATGGCTATTGTTTATGTAGTTAATTAATTTAAAAAATTTACTTATTTATTCCCTTTACAACTCAATATCAACCCTCCCTCTTCTCCCAGTACCACCTCACACAAGTCCTTCCCCATCCTACCTCCCCCTTCTCTTTTCAGGTGTTATAACTCATTAACTCACATCCCCCTGCTGTCCCCTCCTGCCCCACCTTCCACATCAAGTCTCTCTGTGGCAAGGCACATCCTCTCCTACTGAGGCCAAAAAGGCTGTCCATTTAGGGACTCAAGATCTATAGGAATGCAGGCAACAGGCTCAGGTAATTCACTACTGTGGGTGTTGGAGGACCTACATGAAGACTAAGCTGTTTATCTGCTTCATAATTTGCAGGGGGGCCTATATCCAGTCCCTGATTTCTCTTTAGTTGGTGTTGCATAAGACCATCAGAAATATCAGATGTTCACATTGTCAATCATAAAAGTAGCAAAATTACAGTTATGAAACAGCAATGAATAGAATTTTCCAGTTGGGTATCACCACAACAGCAGGAACTGTATTAAAGAGTCATGGCATCAGGAAAGTTGAGAACGACTGTACTAGATTCACATAGTATGCTACCTGTATTAGTCAGGGTTCTCTAGAGGAAGAGAACCAATAGAATGAATGTGCATCTACCTATAAAGGAGAATTATTAGACTGGTTTACAGGCTGTGGTCCAGCTAAATCAACAATGGTCCTGTACCAACTGAATGTCCAAGAATCCAGTAGTTGTTCAGTCTCTGAGGCTAGATGTCTCAGCTGGTTTCAGCATATGCCAGATTCCTAAAGACATAGGCTCTAATGCAAGTGAAAGAATGGACTTGATAGCAAAAGCAAGACAAGAGTGAGCAGGCAGAGAAAACTCAACCTTCTCTCTTCCTTACATGTTCTTTAAATTAGCTGCCAGTAGAAGGTGTTTTCCAGACAAATGGTGGATTCTATCGCCCTTCCTTTCCTCCTTTACATCTATGAGGGTGGTCCTTTACCACTCTCCCATTTCCACCTCACCACACTAGCATCACCCTACTCTGGGGGCATTAAACCTCAACAGGACCAAGGGCTTCACACCCACTGATGTCAGATAAGGCCATCCTCTACTATATATGTATCTAGAGTCATGGATCCCTCCATGTATACTTTCATTGGTGGTTTACTCTGCAAGCTCTGGGTGGTCAGGTTGGTTGATACTGTTCTTCCAATGGGGTTGCAATACCCTTCAGTTTCTTCAGTCCTTCCCCTAGCTCTACCACTGGGATCCCTGCTCTCTGTTCTATTGTTGGCTGTATCTGCATCTGTATTGGTCAGGTTGAACCTCTCAGGGGAAAGCTATACCAAGCTCCTGTCAGCAATCTCTTCTTGACATCAGCAATAGAGTCTGGGTTGGTGTCTGCAGAAGGGATGTCTCCGGATGGCCTTTCTTTCCGCCCCTGTTCCATTTTTGTTCCTTTCTTTCCTTTGGAAAGGAACATTTCTGGGTTAAAAATTTTGATAGGGGTGGGTGGCACCATCCCTCAACTGGAGGTGGTCTCTTCAGGTTCTTTCTCCCCTTTGTGGTATATTTCAGCTAAAGTAATTCCTGTTGAGTCCTGGGAGCTTCTTGCTTCCCTGGCATCTGGGATTTTCTAGTGGCTACTTGCAGTTCCTCATCCCTTACCTCTATATATTTCAGTTCTGTTTCCCCTCCTTGGCCTTTCTCCCTCTACTTCCTGTCATTATTTTGTTCCCCCCTTCTACCCCTTCTATGTAGGATTGAAACATCCACACTTTGGTATTCCTTCTTCTTAAGCTCCGTATGGTTCGTGGGCTGGATCACGAGTGTTCTGAGTTTTTGAGCTAGAATCCACTTACCAATGAGTACATACCATGTATATTCTTCTGTGTCTGGGCTAGGTCAGTCAGGATATTTTCTAGTTCCATTCTTTTACTTTTGTAGTAGAATCTGATGATTTATTTTTAATTTCCTCAATTTCTGTTGTTATGTCTCCCTTTTCATTTCTGATTGTGTTAAATTAGATACTATCTCTGTGCTCTCTAGTTAGTTTGGCTAAGGGTTTATCTATTTGTTTATTTTCTCAAAGAACCAGCTGCTTGTTTGTTGATTCTTTGTATAATTATCTTTGTTTCTTCTTGGTTGATTTCAGCCCTGAATTTGATTATTTCTTGCTATCTACTTCTCTTGGGTGAATTTGTTTCCTTTTGTTCTAGATCTTTCAAGTGTACTCTTAAGCTGCTAGTGTAGGATCTCTCCAATTTCTTTATGGAGGCACTCAGAGCTGTAAGTTTTTTCTCTTAGCACTGCTTTCATTGTGTCCCATAATTTTGGCTATATTGTGCCTTTTCATTAAATTCTAGAAAGTCTTTAATTTCTTCCTTTATTTCTTCCCTGACCAAGTTATAATTGAGTAGAGAGTTGTTCAGCTTCCATGTGTATGTGGGATTTCTGTTGTTTTTGTTGTTATTGGAGGCCAGTCTTCATCCCGTGGTGGTGATCTGATAGAATACATGGGATTAAATCAATATCCTTGTAACTGTTAAGACTTGCTTTATGTACAAATATATGATCAGTTTTTGAGAAGGTACTATAAGGTGCTGAGAAGAAGGTATATTCTCTTGTTTTAGGGTGAAATGTTCTATAGATGTCTGTTAAATACATGTGATTCATGACTTTCTTTAGTTTCACTGTGTCTCTTTTAAATTTCTGATTCTATGATCTGTTCATTGGTGAGAGTGGGTTGTTGAGGTCTCCCACTATTATTGTGTAACATGCAATGTGTGCTTTGACCTTCAGTAGCATTTCTATTACAAATGTGGGTACCCTTGTACTTGGAACATAAATGTTCAGAATTGAGAGGTCATCTTGGTGGATTTTGCCCTTGATGAGTATGTAGTGTCCTTTCTCATTTTTTTGGTAACTTTGGGTTGAAATTCTATTTTATTCAGTATTAGAATGGCAATTCCAGCTTGTTTCCTTCCATTATCCTCTGTAGGGATGGATTAGTGGAGAGATATTTATTAAACTTGGTTTTGTCATGGAATATCTTGGTTTCTCCATCTACAGTAATTGAGAGTTTTGCTGGATATAGTAGCCTTGGCTGGCATTTTTGTTCTCTTAGTGTCTGTATGACATCTGCCCGGGTTCTAAACACTTCTAGAGACTCTGTTGAGAAGTCTGGTGTAATCCTGATAGTGCTGCCTTTATATGTTACTTGACCTTTTTCCCTTATACTTTTCAGTATTCTTTGTTCTGTACATTTGGTAATTTGATTATTATGTAATGAGATGAACCAGTTGTTCTGTAGGCTTCTTATATATTTTTGGGCATCTCTTTCTTTAGGTTAGGGAAGTTTTCTTCTATAATTTTGTTGAAGATAGTTGCTGGCCCTTTGAGTTGGGAATATTCACTCTCTTCTATGCATATTATTGTTAGGTTTGGTCTTTTCATTGTGCTCTGCATTTCTTGAATGCTTGAGTTAGGAACTTTGCTTTTTGTATTTTCTTTCAGTATTGGCTGAGGCTTATTTTGTGAAAAATTATGTGGTCTGTTTTAGAGAGGGTACCATGAGGTGCTGAGAAGAACGTGTATTCTTTTGTATTAGTGTAAAATGTTCTATAGATATTTGTTAAATCCATTTGGTTCATAACCTCTGTTAGTTTCACTGTGTCTCCATTTAGTTTCTGTTTCAATGACCATTCCATTAGTGAGAATGGGTGTTGAAGTCTCCTTCAGTTACTGTGTGGGGTTCATTGCGTGTTTTGAACTTTAACAAAGTTTCTTTTGTGAATGTGGGTGCCCTTGTATTTGTGGCATAGATGCTCAGAATTCAGACTTTCTCTTGGTTGATTTTCCTCTGATGAATAGCAAGTGTACTTTCTCATCTCACAAGATAAGTTTTGGTTGAATGTATATTCGATTTGATATTAGGATGGCAGCTCCAGCTTGTTTCTTGGGACTATTTGCTTGGAGAGTTTTTTTTCATCTTTTACTCAGAGGTAGTGTCTGTTTTTGTAATTGTGGTGTGTTTCTTGTATGCTGAAAATTATTGGATTCTTGTTAAGAATCTAGTCTGCTAGCTTCTATCTTTTTATACGTGAGTTTAGTCCACTAATATTGAGAGATATTAAAGAAGGATGATTGGTAGTTCCTGTTATGTTTGTTTTTTGTTGGTGGCATTAAGCACATATAATTCTCTCCTTTGGCTTTGTTGTGAGATGATTACTATCTTACTTTTTCTTTGGCATAGATACCCTGCTTGTGTTGTAGTTTTCCTTGCAGAATCCTCTATAGGGCTTTATTGGTAGATAGATACTGGGATATTTTCATTTCTCCATCTAGGTTAAATGAGAGTTTTGCTGGGTAAAGTAGAATGAATGTACTAGCATATGTATTGTCTTAGATTTTGCATGACCTCTGTCCAGGCTCCTCTGGCTTTTAGAGTCTCCGTTGATAAGTCTGTTGCAATTCTGATAGGTCTGCCTGTATATACTACTTGGCCCCTTTCCCTTGCAGCTTTTAATATTCTT
Organism: Tokudaia tokunoshimensis; assembly: GCA_036184795.1. Lineage (NCBI taxonomy): Eukaryota > Metazoa > Chordata > Mammalia > Rodentia > Muridae > Tokudaia > Tokudaia tokunoshimensis. The sequence goes on along the minus strand of BTHU01000002.1, from coordinate 78,808,588 downwards.
TCTTTGTTCTGTGCATTTAGTGTCTTAATTATTATGTGACAAGATGATTTTCTTTTCTGGTCCCATTTGTTTTGTGTTCTATAGGCTTCTTGTACCTTAAAGGCCATTTCTCTCTTTAGGTTAGGGAAGTTTTCTTCTATGATTTTGTCGAAGAAGTTTTTAGATCCTCTGAGCTGGGAATCTTTGCTCTCATCTATTCCTGTTATTCATAGATTTGGTCTTTTCATTGTGTCATTTCATTATTTCCTGGATGTTTTGGGTTAGGAGAATTTTTTTAAGATATATTATTTATTTACATTTCAAATGATTTCTACTTTCCTGGTCCCCCCACCCCCCAAAAGTCCCATAAGCCATCTCCCCTCCTCCTGTTCCCCAATAAAACCCCTCCTGCTTACCATACTGCTTCATAAAGCCTTTCCAGGATCAGGGACATCTCCTCCTTTTGATGTCCAAGAAGGCTGTCCTCTGCTGCCTACGCATCTGGAGCCATGGGTAACACCATGTGGACTATCTGGTTGAGGTTTTTGTCTCTGAGAGGTCTGGGAGTGCTGGATGGCTCATATCTTTGTTTCTCTTATGGTGCTGCAAACCCCTTCAGCTCTTTGGGCCCTTTCTTTAGCTCCCCCATAGGGGACCCTGTACTCAGTACAATGGCTGGCTGGGAGTGTCCCCCTCTGTATTTGTCATGCATCATCAGAGCATCCCAGATGATATCTATATCAGGCTCCTATAGGCAAGCACTTGTTGGCATCCATAATGGTGTCTAGGATTTGTAACTGTATATGGGATGGAACCCTAGGAGGGGTGGTCTCTGGATGGTATTTCCCTCAGTCTCTGCTCTACATTTTGTCTCTGTATCTCTTTCTGTGAGTATTTTGTTCCCCCTTCTAAGAAGGACCGGAGTATCCATACTTTGTTCTTCCTTCTTCTTGGGCATTTGATATGTGAATTGTGTCTTGGGTATTCCAAGCTTTTGGGCTAATATCCACTTATCAGTGAGTACATACCATGTGTGTTCTTTTGTGATGGGGTTACCTCACTTAGGATGACATTTTCCAATTCCACCCATTTGCCTAAGAAGTTCATGAATTCATTATTTTTGATAGCTGAGTAGTATTCCAGTGTGTAAATATACTACATTTTCTGAAATCATTCCTCTGTTGAGGGACATCTGGGTTCTTTTGAGCTTCTAGCTATTATAAATAGGGCTAATATGAACATAGTGGAACATATGTCCTATTATAAGCTGGGGAATCCTCTGGGTATATGCCCGGGAGTGGTATAACAGGATCATCGGGTAGTATCATGCCCACGTTTCTGAGGAAATGCCAGACTGCTTTCCAGAGTGATTGTACCAGCTTGCAATACCACCAGAAGTGGAAGAGTGTTCCTTTTTCTCCACATCCTTTCCAGCAGCTGCTGTCTCCTGAGTTTTTGATCTTAGCAATTCTGACTGGTATGAGGTGAAATCTCAGGGTTGTTTTGATTTGCATTTCCCTGATGACTAAGGATGTTGAATGTTTTGTTAGGTGCCTCTAACCCATTCAATATTCCTCAGGTTAAAATTCTTTGTTTAGCTCTGTACCCCATTTTTAATAGGGTTATTTGGCTCTCTGGAGTCTAACTTCTTGAGATTTTGTATATATTGGATATTAGCCCTCTTTCAGATTTAGGGTTAGAAAACATCTTTTCCCAATTTGTGGCTTTCCATTTTATCCTATTGACAGTGTCCTTTGCCTGACAGAAACTTTGTAATTTTATGAGGTCCCATTTGTCAATTCTTGATCTTAGGGCATAAGCTATTTGTGTTCTGTTCAGGAAATTTTCCCCTGTGCCCATGTGCTCAATGCTCTTCCCCAGTTTCTTTTTTATTAGTTTCAGTGTGTCTGGTTTTATTTGGAGGTCCTTGATCCATTTGGACTTTAGCTAAGTACATGGAGATAATAATGGACGAATTTGCATTCTTCTGCATGCTGACCTCCTGTTGAACCAGCACCATTTGTTGAAAAGGCTGTCTTTTTTCCACTGGATGGCTTTAGCTCCTTTGTAAAAGATCAAGTGACCATAGATGTTTGGGTTTATTTCTGGCTCTATAATTCTGTTCCATTTATCTACCTGCCTGTCACTGTACCAATACCATGCAGTTTTTAACACTATTGCTCCGTGATACTGCTTGAGGTACAGGATACTGATTCCCCCAGAAGTTCTTTCACTGTTGAAAATAGTTTTAGCTATCCTGGGATTTTTGTTATTCCAGATGAATGTTTGAATTGCTCTTTCTAACTCTATGAAGAATTGAGTTGGTGTTTCGATGGGGATTGCATTGAATCTGCATATTGCTTTTGGCAAGATGGTCATTTTTACTATATTAATCCTGCCAATCTATGAGCATGGAAGATTTTTCCATCTTCTGAGGTCGTCTTCCATTTCTTTCTTCAGAGACTTGAAGTTCTTTTCATACAGATCTTTCACTTCTTTGGTTAGAGCCACACCAAGATACTTTATATTGTTTGTGACTATTTTGAAGGGTGTTGTTTCACTAATTTCTTTCTCAGCCTGTTTATCCTTTGAGTATGGGAAGGCTACTGATTTGAGTTAATTTTATATCAGACCACTTGCTGAAGTTGTTTGTCAGCAGTAGGAGTTCTCTGGTGGAGTTTTTTGGTTGCTTAAGTATACTATCATATCATCTGCAAATAGTAATAATTTGACTTCTTCCTATCCAATTTGTATCTTTTTGACATACTTTTGTTGGCTAATTGCTCTAACTAGTAAATCAAGTACTATGTTGAATAAATATGGAGAGAGAGGGCAGCTTTGTCTAGTCCCTGATTTTAGTGGATTGCTACAAGTTTCTCTCCATTTAGTTTGATGTTTGTTACTGGCTTGCTGTATATTGCTTTTACTATGTTTAGGTATGGGCCTTGAATTCCTGTTCTTTTCAAAACTTTTAACATGAAGGGATGCTGAATTTTGTCAAATGCTTTTTCAGCATCTGATGAAATTACCATGTGTTTTTTCTTTGAGTTTGTTTATGTAGTGGATTACATTGATTGATTTCCATCTATTGAAGCACCCCTGAATTCCTGGGATGAAGCCTACCTGATTGTGGTAAATGATCATTTTGATTTGTTCTTGAATTCAGTTGTCAAGAATTTTATTGAGTGTTTTTGCATCGATATTCATAAGGGGAAATGGTCTGAAGTTCTCTTTCTATATTGGATCTTTGTGTGATTTTGGTATCAGCAAAATTGTGGCTTCATAGAATGAATTGGGTAGTTTTGCTTCTGTTTCTATTTTGTGGAATAGTTTGAAGAGTATTACTATTAGGTCTTCTTTGAAGGTCTGATAGATTTTCTGTACTAAAACCTTCTGGTCCTATGCTTTTTTTTGGTTGAGAGACTTTCTATGACCACTTCTATTTCTTTAGGGTGTATGGGACCATTTAGATGGTCTATCTGATCCTGAATTAACTTTGGTATTTTGTATCTTTCTAGGAAATTGTCCATTTCATCCAGACTCTCCAGTTGTGTTGAGTATAGGTTTTTGTAGTAGGATCTGATGATTTTCGGAATTTCCTCAGTTTCTGTTGTTATCTCTCCCTTTTCGTATCTGATTTTATTAATTTGGATACTGTCTCTGTGCCCTCTGGTTAGTCTGGCTAAGACTTTATCTATCATATTGATTACTCAAAGAACTAGCTTCTGATTTTGTTGACTTTGTATAGTTCTTTTTGTTTCTACTTGGTTGATTTCAGACCTGAGTTTGATGATTTCCTGTCTTCTACTCCTCTTGGGTGTATTAGCTTCTATCTGTTCTAAAGCTTTCAGGTGTTCTGTTAAGCTGCTAGTGTATGCTCTCTCCAGCTTCTTTTTGGAGGCACTCAGTGCTATGAGTTTTCTTCTTAGCACTGCTTTCATTGTGTCCCAAAAGTTTGGGTATATTATGCCTTCATTTCCATTAAATTCTAAAATGTCTTTGATTTCTACCCTTATTTCTTCCTTGACCAAGGTATCATTGAGTTAGAGCATCGTTCAGCTTCCATGTGTATGTGGGCTTTCTGATGTTTTTGTTGCTATTGAAGACCACCCTTACTCCGTAGTGATCTGATAGGAGGCATGGAATTAGTTCAATCTTCTTATATCTGTTGAGGTCTATTCTGTGACCAATTATATGGTCAATTCTGGAGAAGGTTCCATGAGGTGCTGAGAAGGTGTATTCTTTTGATTTAGGATGAAATGTTCTATAGATATCTATCAAATCCATTTGGTCCAAAAGTTCTGTTAGTTTCACTATATCTCTGTTTAGTTTGTATTTCCCTGATCTGTCCACTAAGGAGAGTAGGGTGTTGAAGTCACCCACAACAATTTTATGAGGTGCAATATGTGCTTTAAGCTTTAGTATAGTTTCTTTTACAAATGAGGGTGCCCTTGTATTTGGAGCATAGATATGCAGAATTGAGAGTTAATCTTGTTAGATTTTACTTTCATGGGTATAAAGTATGCTTCTGTGTCTTTTTTGATGACTTTAGGTTGAAAGTCAATTTTATCTGATATTAGGATGGATACTCCAGCTTGTTTCCTGGGACCATTTTCTTGGAAAATTGTTTTCCAGCCTTATATTCTGAGGTAGTGTTTGTCTTTAACATTGAGATGTGTTTCCTGTATGCAGCAAAATGTTGGGTGCTGTTCACATATCCAGTCTGTTAGTCTATTTCTTTTTATTGAGGAATTGAGTCCATTGATGTTAAGAGATATTAAGGAAGAGTGATTGTTGATTCCTGTTATTTTTGATGCAATTTTTATGTTTGTGTGGTTATCTTCTTTTGTGTTTGTTGAAAGAAGATTAATTTCTTGCATTTTTCTAGCATCTAGTTTCCCTCCTTTTATTGGCATTTTCCATTAATTATCCTTTGAAGGGCTGGATTTGTGGAAATATATTGTGTAAATTTTTTTTCCTGGAATACTTTGATTTCTCCATCTATGCTAATCGAGATATATGCTGGGTATAGCAGGCTGGGTTGGAATTTGTTTTCCATTAGTGTCTGTATGACATCTGCCCAGGTTCTTCTGGGTTTCATAGTCTCTGGTGAGAAGTCCAGTGTAATTCTGATAGGTCTACCTTTATATGTTACTTGACCTTTTTCCCTTACTGCTTTTAGTATTCTTTCTTTATTTAGTACATTTGTCGTTTTAATTAATATGTGAGGAGAGGAATTTCTTTTCTGGACAAATCTATTTGGGGTTCTGTAGGCTTCTTGTATGTTCATGGGAATCTCTTTCTTTAGGCTAGGGAAGTTTTCTTCCATAATTTTGTTGAAGACATTTACTGACCCTTTAAGTTGGAAATCTCCACTCTCTTCTATGTCTATAATCCTTAGGTTTGGTCTTCTCATTTTGTCCTGGATTTCCTGGATGTTTTGGGTCAGGAGCTTTTTGCATTTTTTATTTTCTTTGACTGTTGTGTCAATGATTTCTATGGTATCGTCTGCATCTGAGATTCTCTCTTCTATCTCCTGTATTCTCTTGTTGATGCTTGCCCCCATGACTCCAAACTTCTTTCCTAGGTTTTCTATGTCCAGAGTTGTTTTCCTTTGTGATTTCTTTATTATTTCTACCCCATTTTTAGATCCTGGATAGTTTAGGTCAATTCCTTATCCTGTTTTGTTGTGTTTTCCTGTAGTCCTTTAAGGACTTTTCCCTATTTGCTTGTATTCTCCTGTATTTCTTTAATGGAGCTATTTATGTCCTTCTTGAAGCCCTCTATCAGCATCATAAGCTGTGATTTTAAATCCAAATATTGCTTTTCTGGTGTATTGGGGTGTCTAGGACTTGCTGCTGTGGGAGAATTGGATTCGGATGGTGCCATGTTGCCTTGATTTCTGTTAGTAACATTTTACATTTATCTTTTGCCATCTGGTTATCTCTGGTATTACTTGGTCCTGCTGTCTCTGCCTGGTGCTTGTCCCTCCTGTGTGCCTTCAAGCCTGAATCACCACCCCTGGGTGATTGGCTCTCCCCTGGCACTGAGTGCTGTGCTGCAGCCCAGCTCCTGGGTGCTGGTGGGGCCCTGGTGGACCAAGTCCCAAGAGATCTTACACTCGGGTTTTCCCTGTGTAATTGCCCACTTAGTGGCAGGAATGAATATGGTGCCCTCACCTCTAACTGTGTGACTCCATGCAGAACAGATGTTCCCTGGCAGGATAGGTGTACAGATGGCTATGGCACTACCCAGTTCCTGGGTGCATGTAAGTCCTGTGGACCCTGTCCCAAGTGATCTTAAACTCGGGTGTTTCCTGCTTCCCTGACTGCACCTGTCTGCTCAGTCACAAGACCCAAGATTGGGTTAGAAGTTTTAATGTTTTGAATATTCTGTGACAGTTATGTGAATCTTTTCCAACGTATCTTCTACACTTAAGATTCTTCTATCTCCTTTTCTGTTGATGGTGCTTAAATCCGAATTCCCGGCCTCTTTACTGGATATTTCATTTCCATGTTTGCCTCGACTTATATTTTCCTTACTGTTTGTACTTCCATTTTTAGGTCTTGGACAAATTTGTTCAATTCATTCACCTGTTTGATCATATTTTCCTGTATTTCTTTAAGTGATTTATTTGTTTCCTCTTCAAGGGCTTATACTTGTTTACCTCTGTTTTCCTGTATTTCTTTCAGTGAGTTATTTATATCTTCCTTAAAGGACTATATTATCTTCATGAGATAGGTTTATAGGTCAGCTTCATGATTTTCAGGTGTGTTGGTATATCTAGGGCTTGCTGTGGTGGGAGAACTGGGTTCTGATGATGCCACAGTATATTGACTTATATTGCTTATTGTCTTGTGCTTGCCTCTCACCATTTGGTTATCCCTGGGGTTTACTGATCTGAATGTCTCTGTTTGGAGCCTGCTTCTTTCATTCCTGGGTTGCTTCAGGTCTCCTGGTAGGCCTGTGGCTCTGGCAGATCTCCTATGTGGTCATCAGATAATGGGGTCTGTAGAGGGGCATGTACACTGCTGATCTTCTGGCCTGGCCATAGCATATCTCCTGGAAGGCCTTCAGACTGTTGGGTCCTCAGAGGAGTAATCAAGTTGTTGCCTTGTGTGTAGTTGTTCTGCAAGGAGGCCTTAGGACTGTGGGGTCTGTTTCCCTTTGTGCAGCAGAACTCCAAGGCAGCTTTCAGACTGTTGTGTCAGTTGCCCTGCATGCTGCAGAGCCCATGCGAGGTCTTTAGACTGTTGTGTCAGTTGCCCAGTTGACTTTCAGGCAGTGACCCGGGATGCCTTCAGGCTATAGTGTCGTTGCTCAGATGCAGTGGAACTCTTGGGATGCTTTCAGGCTATGGTGTCTTCATGGGGGCAGACAAGCTAGTATTCTGACCAAGCAGAAGGCACCAGCCAAAAGGGGAGTAGAATTTGGAGGGTGGGAGCTTTAGGGGGTAAGGTGAAGCTGTGGGTCTTTGGTAGGGTCCATTATCAATTGCCCTGTATACAGTGAAACTCCTGGGATTCCTTCAGGCTCTGTTATCTTCAGAGGAGCAAACTGGAGAACTGCCCTAGCAGAAGTCGCCAGCCAGAAGCCCTTTGTGTTTTCTTTAGTGTTTCTATTTCCATTTATAGATCCTGGACAGTTTGGCTCAATTCCTTCCTCTGTTTAATTGTGTTTTTCTGTATTTCTTTAGGAGATTTATGTGTTTCCTCTTTAAGAACTTCTACTTGTTTACCTGTGTTCTCCTTTATTTCTTTGAGTTATTTGTCTGTCTTAAAGTCCTCTATCATCCTCATGAGATGGGATTTTAGATCAGAATCTTGCTTTTCAGGTATGTTGGGGTATCCAGGGCTTGCTATGAGTATTGGGTTCTGATGTTGCCACGTAGTGTTGGTTTCTGTTGCTTATGTTCTTCTACTTATCTCTCATCATCTGGTTATCTCAAGTGTTAACTGGCATTGCTGTCTCTGACTGAAGCCTGTCCCTCCTGCGAGCTTGTGATCCTGTGTGTGTCAGAACCCCTGGGGAGGTAAACTATCTCTGGGTATGGGTGGGTTGGGGGGGACAGAGCACAGCCTATGTCTCTGAGCACAGGTGCAAACCAGAAGGAACCCTATGGCAGGTTTGGGGGGGGGCGGTTCCTGCATCCCCTGGGTGGTCTTCCTTAGGCCAGGGATTGGAACCAGAATTGGGGCCTCATTTTTTATTCTAGATATGTTACAACTCATGGTGGTCAAGCTACATCTGAGCATGGACTGAGTGTGTGGGGAAGCAGAGCACAGGCTCTGCTCCAGGTATAAACTGGAGTGAACCTGTGTCTCTGGCTGAGTGGGGTAACTGTCTCCCCAGGGACTTAGTTCGATCAATTATTAGGGCAAGAATTGGGGCCTCACCTCTGGTGCTTGTTGTGTCAGAATTCCTGAGGGTCACCCTACATATGGGCATGGGCTGAGTTTGTGAGGAAACAGAGCACAGGCTCTGCTCCTGGACACAGGTGGAAACCAGATGGAATGTGTGTCTCTCATTGGGCAGGGTTCCTCATGAGTGACACTCCTAAGTTTAGACCATTTGCCTTAAAAATTTGTGATGTCTTTGTTTAGATGGAAAGATCTCCCTTGCTCACGGATTGATAGGAATAATATAATGAAAATGACCATCATATCAAAAGAAATCTACAGATTCAATGCAATCCCCATCAAAATTCCAAAACAATTTTTTGTAGTTCTTAAAAAAGCAATTCTCCATTGAAGTTTTGTACATTTTGAAATCCTTAAAAATGAGTCTTCATTTTTAATTTTTTAATAGAAAAATATTGACATGTTCTTGTTTTCTATTGGTTTTAAGTATTTCACATAACCACAAAATTCTTTTTAACATTTTACTTGAAGAAAAATAATTTCATTAACTATAATTGTTTGCCTTATTGACCTTTACCTCTATAGTACTTACTGCGAATAGTAAGGACATTGTCTTTTGAATAAAAGATCATGCTTATCTGAAAAAAAAGCAATTCTCACCTTCATACAGAAAAATGAAAAAGCCAGGGTAGTCAAAACAATCCTGAACAATAAATGCACTTTGTGAAAAATTACCATTCCTGATCTCAAACTCTACTACAGAGCAATATTCATAAAAACAGCATGCTATTAGTACAGAAATAGACATGTTGATCAATGGAATAGAATCCAAGACCCCGAAATAAACCCACACAATTATGGGCACTTTAATTTTTTATTTTTTATTAAACTAGTAAAACTTATTTTAAAATGTACAACTCAGTATTGACTTTAAGTCGTTAAAAAATTATAATAGTTAAATGCCTCTTAAATATACATGATAGTTTCTGAAGCTAAAAGTAATATGCACTCAACCAGTTTTTAAAATCTCTTTGGAACATTAAACATGATAGAAGTAGAAAAACAAACTTATGAATTCCTCTATGAAAGGAAATTGTGAAAAGTTCCTTATTAGACAGAAACTGTTCCATTTCCAAGTGAGAATACTCAGCGTAACTGTGGCTTCATAGAATGAATTGAGTAGTGTTCCTTCTGTTCTTATTTTGTGGAATATTTTGAAGAGATGATACTTGATCTTAAATTCCAAGGGCTTCCATTGTGAGTCATATACAGCCTGTGAAGACTGCAAACAAGATCCCTGTCTACTACTGAGACCTCAGGTAAATTGGGTCTATTAGATTTTTGCCCCTCATGGAAAGCAGCTCCAACATAGTATGGATTTGGCGAAGAGTCTTTTATTTCAGTGCTATTCAAAGCTAACAATTTTCCAAATTCCTTAGTATAAAGGTAAGAGGAAAACATCCAAGTGACAATTGTTCTGTCCCCAGAATCTATACAGGCCCAGTAAGCATTCGGTTTCTCTCCTGTTATTAAGAGGAAGTAGATGAAGCCACTTACTTTTTACCTTAGAAAGGATATTTCTACATGAACTACACTGGATTCCTAAAAATTTCACTGAGGTAGGAAGTCCTTGAGCTTTGGGTGGAATTATTTTCTAGTTTTTTAATGTTCATGTGTTTTATCATTAAGATCCAGAATGTTGCTACTGTCTGCTTATCTGTTCCAAGAAGCATACAGTAATCAATGTAGAGAACGAGCATAATATCTTGAGGAAGATAAAAGGAATTATGATCTCTTTAAACTAATTTGTGGTATAGGGCTGGTAAATTAGTATACTTTGAGGTAGAAACATAAAGATTTACTCCTGGTGTGGTCAAATGTAAACACATTGCTTTTGTTGGGTCTTACAATCAAATATTTTTAAAAGTGTGAGGTCACTATCAACTTACAGGCATCAGGAAATATGTTAATTGCTTGGAGAAAATAAGTCATATCCTCTAGATCAAGTGAAATTGGAGAAACTTCTACACTAGGTTCATCATAGTTGACAGTCATTCTCCACTGAATTTGAGTGGAGAATTGAGGCCATTCATGCGTGAATTATTGAAATGTGTGTGTTAGTTTTGATCACCATGATGTTGATTTTTGGTGTTGTGATCTTACTGGTAATTTTTGTTTTGATAATTATGACTTCATATTTTTCACACAAGTCACTCTGCTGTGCTCATTCCCCTCTTTAGTCCCAAATAATACTTCCCATACTACTTTAGATTTAGTTCTTGGAATATAATTTTTAGGCTGTCTATATTGTGAAAAATTGTTCTTCATTCAGAGTAGTAGTACTGGTGGGCATATCATTTTAGATTGGTTGTCATTAAGGACTTGGTTTGTGTCGCTGCAGGCTCATCTGTCTTTGAAAGCTTACCTTGAGAAATCAGCTGTTCCTATTCCATTGTTTTCCTGCAATTAGGGAAATTCTCCTCTCTATTTGATTGGCTTCATTTATTTGTGACTTACATTTTCTCTTAGAGCTTTCAATTCTCCTTTTTTTGGGTTTGTTTTTTGATTTATATGCTTAGTGTTTTAACTATAAGATGCTTGAAAATTTTTCTTGTGCTCTTGGCTCTTTGTTGTATTTTGTGGGGTTCTTAAATTTATATGGTTGTGTCTTACGGGCACTTTTCTTTTATGATCTTAGTGAATTTCTTGTCTTTGCCATTGAAATTGAAATTCTTCTCCATTACCTGTGCCTATAATTTGAAGATTTTATTCATTTTATGATATCCCACCTACACAATACTTTCTAGGCATACACTGAGCTACATTTCCATCCCTACAGCCTGAGTTCGGGTGATGATTCAGTCATATTACCTCCTGTGTGTGTGTGTGTGCTCTGTAAGAAAAACCACTTAACCTTAGTGTGTTTGGAAGAGGTGACATTTTCCTAATTTTCTCAAAAGAGCTGTTAATTTCTATGTGCGACACTGAAGCCACTGTCAGGTAAGTATGGAGGGTATCACAAATGCTTTTGAAGTGGATTGGATACCTTAGAGGAATCTAAATTGTTTTTCTACTTTTAAATTAGACATTGTTACTCTTACTTTTACTTTTGTTTTCCTCACAAGGATTGGGAACAGTCAATCCACACACTCAGTTATGGCCTGCAGAGAGTATCTCACACTTGGGAAACACAGAGCTCAGCTGTCTCTACTCTACTGTTCTCCGGGAATTAGGGAAGTTCACGTTTCCTTTTGCTGGTACCACTTTGTAACAATGTCAAGGTCAAAAATGCCTTCTCCACATGACATGATAACTGCGGGTCTAGAGGGAGATGAGCGAATGGCATTCCTTCCATATAACTACTTCTTAGGGCCTCATTCTACAAGGATGTTTATGAGAGACCCAGATGGTGAGTAATTTTTTTTAATTCTCTTCATTATAATGAGAGCAGTAGGTGGTAGAATGAAGCAAGATTCCTTAATAAATGATTAGAGAATTTTCTGCTTACAATTTTGCTTTTGAGCTATATTATATCATAAGTAAACCAGAGATGCTTACAGACATAAGAATTTCAGTGTAATTATTAATAAAAGAATACAGATTTCAGTCAGTCTGATTTCTTCTCTATTACAGTAGACAAAGCCTAGCAAAAGGACGGATAGAGACAGAAAAAGATAATAGGCTCGAGCTGATCACTGAGTATTATATATTAAATGAAAATATCATGACACACATTACTTTTTATAATGAATCTGCACTGACATATATTTAAAAAGCAACTCCATCTCAACCTTTTAAGGAGCCTATCTGACAGAGGACTGTATTGACAGTGTGTTCTAAGAATTCTAATATCATGGTTCCACCTATGTATGGCTAACTGTGGTAGGTTTCCATCCCTGTAACAAAACACTTGAACTGTCTTAGTGAGTGAATATCAAATAACAACCATTTATTGTTTTGCACTGGTCAGTTTTTAATATTGGTACATTTGAATTGTGTTTTGTATTTTTCCCTTTTTCTCTTTCTCAAGTTACTGACTGCATGCATTTATTATATGAAGCTTAAGCCATGAACATACAACAAAGATTAACTAATGTGTTGTTTATCAGTAATTTTCTAGTGTGTTACATTTGTATATATTGATGTATTCTTAGGAAAGTTTTAATTAATGACATTTTAAGGCATAAAATTTTCTTAACCTCATATAAGTTTTAAATGTTTTACAAAGATTTATTTAATCTATTGCAATGATTTCTCATAAACTAGATATTTTATAGGCACTTCAAAAATATTTGGAAATCTCTCATTTGTTAAATGTTTATAGAGTTATCCATACACAAGTGTAATTTTCAGTAGGAGTTTTAGTCATTTTTATGTTCTTTTTATTTTATAAACATATTTGATATGAATCTCAGTTTTGCATTCAATTCTAAAAGTATTAGTCAGTAATAAACAGTAGCAACACCAGGACACATTATACTTGTGATCTATTCTAAGACATTGTAGTCCAATCATCTCTCTCTCCCTCTTTCTTTCTGTCTCTTTATTTTCTCTCCTCCCTCCTCCTCTTTGACTCCCTCCTCCTCTATTTCTCCTTCTGTCTTGTGCAGAGAACACACACACACACACACACACACACAGAGGTTTGCAGTGAACACTCCTATCTTTGCCAAACTCACGTCATGGAACTTGTGATGAAGTTCTGGGTATGACTGTTTCCCCACAGTCTCAGCAGTGACAATCCTGCTGCTGCTGTTTCATCTTAAGGGAACTGGCTTCTAACTGAGATTATAAAACTCAACATCTGTGCGTCTCCAGTTACACCTGTGCTAAATTTAATTTCCAAATAAGAATTCATGCATTGAAGTTATTTAAAAGTATCAGGTAATAGCTATGAATTCCTACTTTATTAACAAGTATTAAGTATTCTTGCTGACATTCTATATTTTATAAAAGATTTCATGGATCTAATTTTGAGGCCAAGTTCTTTCTCTTTGGAGATTTCAAAAAACTTCTTTGTGTTGCTGACAGATGACAGTACATCAGCCAACAATTTTATCCCTTACCTAAAAGTCACGTATCCACTTTATGTTCTCTCTGAGCATCCAACTTATAGGTCATTTCTCATCAAATGTGGTGAAGCTTAAAATGAAAATGATACTTTCAATTTACTGTACTTGTTTGTTCCCTCTGTTATTATTTACAAACAGAATACAAAGATCACTGTATGTGCATAAAACAAACTGTTCTAAAATCAAATATTGTGCTAAGGAAGAGGTGAGAGTGTATAGCTGTGCATGAAGACCTCTCTCTCTCTCTCTCTCTCTCTCTCTCTCTCTCTCTCTCTCTCTCTCTCTTTCTCTCCTCTCTCTCTCTCATGCTTCTATAGACACATGGCTGCAGACTGCTTAGTCTTTAGGTCTCAATTTAATAGTGATGGTTTCTACACTGTTATAAATGTGTATGGTTATACTCTGGGTCTCAGTACTTACAACTAAATATGGCAACTTAAACTATTGCAGAAGCTGCCCAAACTGAAATTTTCTGAGAAAACTGGGCATGACACTCCCAGAGGATCCAGCTATATCACTCCTGGGCATATACCCAGAGGCTTTACCTGCATGCAATAAGGACATATGTTCCACTATGGTCATAGCAGCCTTATTTATAATAGCCAGAAGCTGGAAAGAACCCAGATGTCCCTCAACGGAGGAATGGATTCAGAAGATGTGGTATATTTACACAATGGAATACTACTCTGCAATTAAAAACAATGAATTCACGAAATTCCTAGGCAAATGGTCAGAACTGGAAAATATCATCCTTAGTGAGGTAACCCGATCACAAAAGAACACATATGGTATGCAGTCACTGATAAGGGGCTATTAACCCAGAATCTCGGAATACCCTAGACACAATTCATATATCAATAGACTTCCAATAAGATGGAAGGAGAGACCCCTGGTCCTGGAAAGACTGGATGTAGGGGAATGCCAGGAAAGAGAAGCGAGAGGGGGTTGAATGGGGAAAAGAGGGAGGGAAGGGGGCTTATGGGACTTTCTGGGAGGGAGGAAAAGGGAAAGGGGAAAGGATTTGGAATGTAAATAAAAAAAATTAGAAAATTAAAAAAAACTGAAATTTTCATTTTAAATAAAAGATAGTTTTTTCTCAGTATATCCCTGTTAACAAACCAATTTTACTCATGACAGCTATGGTCTTTTTTCACCAGTCCTCAGTTCCAGTGAGCCTCAAATAAAAATGCCAATTTATGAACTAGATGGTGCATTATTTTTTGTATGGGATAAACATTTACAAAGCAATGGGATAAATACCTCAACCTGTTCCATATCAAATGGATATGGTTTTCCCATTAGTAGGATGAAAATTAATATTGGGTTATAAATCTTCCAGTTGCCAGATTAAGGCATGAATTACGTATTTTCCTGGAGCTTTATTTATTTATTTATCTTTTTTATATATGTACATTTTGCCTACATAAAGTATCTGTGTACCTCTTCCATGCCTGCTCAGACAGATTTTGTATCCCCTTCAACCCAAGTCACATAGGGTCACAAGCCACCATATCATTGCTGTGAATCAAACCCAGGTCTTTCCAAAAGCAAAATGTGCTCTTTACCATTGAGCTACATCTCCACCCTGTATCCTGAAGCTTTTATAAACAGAACACCAGAGTGCAGCTACTGTAAAGGTCTGCTGGTGAGAGAATTTGATGTTTTGCTCTGGTAAATTGGAGACTCTTTTCCTCACAAGAATCTGATTCATGTAGTTGTTTTTATTTCTTTACCACAAACCGATTTAAAGTAATGAATTAAATTAAGTCAATAACAAATTGATCCTGGTCACCAGGTCAAATAACTAGCGACGACTCTAAATGTGAGACTGTTGAGTGAAACTATGAAAAGTGTATGTGTTCTGATGATGTGTGGTAACACTGGGAACCTTGTTTGCCACTGCATGGGAAGGAATGTGTTTAGAAACAGAAATATACAAACAGGATCACTATCTGGTCATCTTCACTGAGTTCACACTTGACACACCGTGTTGATAATAGTGTTTGTTTTAGCATCCAAAGTTCTCTCTTATTGGCAAGAGATATGTATCCTATAGTAACTACAGAAACTAGGAATGTAATAGAGGAGCACTGACCATAAAGGGATAAGATGGAAGCAATAGAGAGCAGAATTATCAGTACAAATGATCTCTTCATTAAACTAGGAAAAGGGTGGCTTCTCAGAGTGTGGAGGGGGGATAAATACAGAAGAAAGAGTTGGGTAGGTAAGATATCAACATGGATTTCTGAAAAGTCATAACTACTCATTCTATTAACTAAAGACACTGTTCTTAAAAGAAAAGAAAAATACCATTTGTCTTGTTAGCTGGGAGTTAGTTCTTTAAATCTGAAGTTTCACAAAAGGTGATGGATTGGGACCTAATGTTGGAGAGGCCCAGGGCCATTTAGAACCACAATTAATGGTCATAAGGTGTGGAAAGTAAACTAATGTTCTCCAACTGTATCTATCTCTTTAATTAGGTTCTGGTGTGATGTAAGATTTCTGGGAAAAAGGAACATAAAAACAAATGGATTGAGAAAGATATTTGACCTAATACAGGGCCACTAAGTGAGCATTCTGTACATATAGGATTATGATTGCATTTATTATCTATAAATTTCTCTATATACAGATATTTGGAAGACATAGAAATGTAGGCTGTGATATACAGTCTGGAAGATCAAGAGTTAAAGAGTCATGTTATTCAAGAATTAGTTTGGAAAACAGAATTAAAATATAGTCAGTGTATTACAAACTTGATGTGTGCTCATTATTTTTTTCAGATATATGAAATAAACCTGAGCTCTTAAGATGAATACACTCTCCACTTATGTTCTCACTCAAGAATGTTCTTTATTTCCAAGCTGGACTTGGATTCTTAGCCAATACGTTTCTTCTTTTTTTCTATATTTACATAATCCTAGGTCACAGACCTAAGCCCACAGACCTGATCTCCTGTCAACTGACCTTTGTTCACATAATCATGTTCCTCACTGGAGGGGATATTTGGCTCACAGATTTATTTGAGTCACTGAACATTGATAATGACTTCAAATGTAAGGCAACTTTTTACATAAGTAGGGTGATGAGAGGCCTATCTATCTGCATCACCTGCCTCCTGAGTGTGTTCCAGGCTGTCACTATCAGTCCCAGTACCTCACTGTTGGCAAAATTTAAACAAAAATTAAAAAAATACATGATATATGCTTTCCTATGTATGTGGTCCTTCAATTTGTCCTTCAGTAGTAACCGGATCTTCTATGTTGGTGCTTATGCCAATGTGAGTGAGACCAACGAGATGAAGGTCTCTAAATACTGCTCACTCTTACCCAAGAACTACATCATCAGAGGACTGATTTTAACAGGAACAACTTCCAGAGATGTGTTTCTTGTAGGAATCATGCTAACCACAAGTACATACATGATGATTATCTTGTTCAGGCATCAGACACAGTGCAAGTATCTTCATAGTGTCAGCCACCTGAGAGCATCTCCTGAGAAAAAGGCCACTCAGACCATCTTGTTGCTGGTGGTTTGCTTTGTGGTTATGTATTGGGTAGACTTCACTATCTCAACGACCTCCATCCTGTTATGGATGTATGACCCAGTCATCCTGACTGTTCAGAAGTTTGTGATGAATGTCTATCCCACAATTACTCCTTTGGTACAAATCAGTTTTGATAGAAGAATATTTATACTGAAAAACCTGCAGTAAAAACATACAATTTTTAAAAGATGTTTTCTCTCTTTTTTAAAAACCTATGTTTTAATTTCATATTTAGATGTAGAAGTGATGTACTGGAGTGCATGCATGTGTGCATTTTTGATGTTCACAGAGGTGAGAAGATGTCATGTCATCCCCTGGAACTCAACATAGAGGTGGTTATGAAAACATCTTCCTATGCAGTCCCAGTTGCTTTGTTTCCAAAATGCAGATTCTTTTTAAACTTTAATGGCTCAAGAAGCAAGGCAAAAATCTTCATATGATTTTAGATAAAATGTGTGCTTTTATACATATACATTATTTTGACATTTCTGTTTTCAAGTAGTAGAGAGTTAAATTAACTGTACACAATAAGTGGATACTTCCAAATGAATTCTCTTTCACCTTTTTACTTTATGTAATAAATATTGTTTTGATGCTGAAGATACTCAAAAACAGATCCTCATTGTTATTGGCTTTTAACCTTTCTTTTGTTCTTAATTTATGTTCACTCATTGAAAAGAGTTTAAATATTTTGTTGTAGCTCTATTTTTCCCTAATCATAATTTATGTGGATCTATAAGAAGAATGTGAATTTTAAGTTTCCATTTTTACCACATTATTTAATACGTCTTTTATGAAAATGTCATGTGTCTGTTTGATTTTTATTTTATCTATCTATTGAAATTTTAATGTTAAATAAAATTTTTATATACACAAACTTGTTATACAATGTGTTTATTGTATATATGTATGCATATATGTATGTGCGTGTCTCAGCTGAAGCATGTGTGTATATGTACACATTGAGGCCAGGAAATAATATTGGATATTGTTCTTCATTTGGTATTCATCTGGTGTCTTGATAGTGTATCTCTCTCTGTAAACTGTACCAAGACAATAGCATCTGGCTTTCTCCTGTCTCTATCTCTCCTGTGTCTATCTCTCCAGTTCTGTGATCACAAGTGTTTACCATCATACTCTATCATTTCAACATTATTTTTCTTTTCTGAAAATGAGATTTTTTTCACATAATATATTTTGATTAGGGTTTCTACTTCCCCTACTCCTCTCAGTTTAATGCTCTTACCTCAGGCCCCACCTCCATCCCTTAACAATTATCTATTCCATTTTCCCTTTTTAGGGAGATGCAAGGTTGTGCCAGGAAGTTTTGTAAATGCCAAAAGACCACCAGGGAGCCCATTTTGTTGTAATCATTCTAGGGTCACTTTATTACAAGCTCGATCTTGGATTCTCCTCTAACCCAACCCTAACAAAGCAGGAATAGATGGCAGAGCAGCCTCAAACCCTCAGGAGGAAAGGTTTCATGAAGGCTGGCTTCAATATGGGATAGGTTTGTCAGCTCAGCATTCTTCTCCTCCTTCTCTTATTCTATACTCAACCTTATGGTTACACAGATTATGGCTTGATTATGAATGAGACTTAATAATTAAAATTCATATATAAATAATAACATATACCATGTTTGTTTTTGTAGTTCTGTGTTACATATGAAACACATATGGAACAAATGAAGTTTTCCTGTTCTATCATTTTACATGCAAATGCCATTAATTAAATGACTGAGTAATATTCAATTATGGAAATATATCACATCTTATTTCCTCATTCATCTGTTGATGAACATCTTGGTTGTTTCCAATTTCTGGACATTATGAATATTCAGTGCTCCTGTAGTAGGCTGAAATTTCCTCTGGGTATATGTTTTTTTAATTGGTTATTATATTTATTTAGAATTCAAATATTATTCTCCTTCCTACTTTCCCCTTCACAAACCCCCATCCCCTCCTCCTGCCCCATGGCCCTGTGAGGTTGCTCCCACCCCTGCCTCAGCACACTAGCATCCCCTAAGCTGGAGCATCAAGCCACAACAGGATCAAGGGCCTCCTTTCTCATTGATTCCAGATAAGGCAATTCTCTGCAACATATGCAGATTGTGCCATGGGTCCCTCCAGGTGTGTACTCTTTGTTTGGTGGTTTAGTCCTTGGAGCTCTGGGGGATCTCATTGGTTGATACTCTTATTCATCCTATGGGGTTGCAAACTCCTTCAGTTCCTTCAGTCCTTGCTCTAACTTCACCATTTTGGTGCCCGTGTTCAGTCCTATGTTTGGCTGCAGGCATCAGCATCTGTATTGGTCAGCCTCTGGCAAAGCCTCTTAGGGGACAGTTATACCAGGCTCCTAATGGAACTTGTTTCTTGGTATCAGCAATAGTGTCTATAGATGGGATGGATTCCTAGGTAGGGCAGATTCTGGATGGCCTTTCCTTCAGTCTGGGCTAATGTCCCTGCATTTCCTTTTGACAGGAGGAATTCCAGATTATTATGTTTGAGGTGGGTGGTAAAGGAAAAGGGAGACAGAACAACAGAAATTGAAAAAATTAAAAAAATTATCAGATCCCACTACAAAACCTTATACTCAACCCAGCTGAAAGATCTAGATAAATTTTCTAGACAGATATCAGGTACCAAAGTTAAATGCTGGGTCCTGTTTACCTATCCAATCTGTTTCCCTATGTCTTTTTATTGTGTAATTGATTCCATTGATGCTGAGAGATACAAAGGACCAATAATTGTTGCTTCCTGTTACGTTTGTTCTTAGAAATCAAGTTAAGTTTGTGTGGTTCTTATTTTTTGGGTTTCTCTGAGAAGACTAATTTCTTGTATTTTGCCGGGAGTAGTTTCCCTTCTTGTGTTAGACTTTCTTCTATTATCCTCTGTAGGGCTTGATTAGTGGAAAGGTATTGTTTAAATTTGGATTTGTCATGGAATATCTTGGTTTCTCCATCTATGGTTAATAAAAGTATGCTGAGGATAGTGGCCTGCGCTGGCATTTGTGTTCTCTTAGGGTCTGTATCACATCTGCCCAAGATCTTCTGTCATGTAGAGTCTCTGTTGGGAATTCTGGTTTAATTCTCATAGGACTGCCTTTAAATGTTACTTGACCTTTCCCCTTTACCACTTTCAATATTCTTTCTTTGTTCTGTGCATTTGCTGTCTTGATCATTATGTGACTAGAGGAATTTCATTTCTCATCTAATCTGTTCGGTGTTCTGTAGGCTTCTTCTATGTTTACGGGCATATCTTTATATGGCTAGGAAAGTTTTCTTCTATAATTTTGCTGAAGATGTTTCCTGGCCCTTTGAGTTGGGAATCTTCACTCTCTTTTTAATCTATCATCCTTAGGTTTGGTCTTCTCATTGTATCATGGATTTCCTGGATGTTTTGTGTTAGGAGCCTTTTGTGTTTTCTGTGACTATTGTGTCAGTGTCTTCTATGGTATCATCTCTGCCTGAGATTCTCTCTTCTATACCCTGTATTCTTTTTTATTTTATTTTTATTAGATATATTCTTTATTAACATTTTAAATGTTGTCCCCTTTCCTGGTCCCCCTGAAAATTCCTTAACCCTTCACCCCTCACACTGTTCACCAATCCACTCTCGTTGCTTCTCTGTCCTGGCATTCCCCTACACTGTGGAATCAAACCTTCTCAGGACCAAGTGCCTCTACTCTCTTTTATGTCCACCAAGGTTATCCTATGTTACATATGCATCTGGAGCCATGGGTCCTTTGATGTGTACTCTTTCATTGATGGTTTAGGCCCTGGGAGCTCTGGGGGTACTGGGTGTCTCATATTGCTGTTCCTCCTATGGCACTGCAAACCCCTTCAGCTCCTTGGTTCCCTTCTCTAACTCCCCCACTGGGGATCCTGTGCTCAGTTCAATGGCTGTCTGAGAGTGTTCCCCTCTGTATTTCTCATTCACTAGCTGAGCCTCCCAGGTGACAGCTATATCAGGTTCCAGTCAGCAAACACTATCCAAAATAGTGTCTGGGTTTTGTAACTGTATATGGGATGGATTCCATAGGTGGGGCAGTCTCTGGATGGTCTTTCCCTCAGTCTCTACTCCACTTTGTTTTTGTATCTCCTCCTGTGGGTATTTTGTTCCCCCTAGTAATAAGGACCAGAGTTTCCATACTTTGTTCATCCTTATTCTTGTGCTTCATTTGATCTGTGAACTGTATTTTGGGTATTCCAAGATTCTGGGCTAATATCCACTTATCAGTGACTGCATACCATGAGTGTTCTTTTGTGATTGTGTTACCTCACTCAGGATGATATTTTCTAGTTTCATCCATTTGCTTGCGAATTTTATGAATTCATTGTTTTAAGAGCTGTGTAGTAGTCCATTGTACAAATAAATGTACCACTTTTTCAGTATCCATTTGTCTGTTGAGGGACATCTGGGTTCTTCCCAGCTTCTGGCTATTATAAATAAGCCTGCTATGAAAATAGTAGAGCATATGTCCTTCTTACACGCTGGAGAATCCTCTGGGTATATGCCCAGAAGTGGTATAGCAGGGTTCTCTGATAGTATTATGCCCAATTTTCTGAGGAAACGCCAAACTGATTTGGTTGTACCAGCTTGCAATCCTACCAGCAGTGGAAGAGTGTTCCTCTTTCTCCACATCCTTGCCACCACCTGCTGTTTCCTGAGTTTTTGATCTTAGCCATTTTGACTGCTGTGAGGTTGAATCTCAGGGTTGTTTTGATTTGCATTTCCCTGGTAAGTAAGGATATTGAATATTTCTTTAGGTTCTTCTCAGCCATTAAATATTTCTCAATTGAAAATTCTTTGTTTAGCTCTGTACCTCATTTTTAACAGGGTTATTTGTTTTTCTTGAGTCTAACTTCTTGAGTTCTTTGTATATATTGAATATTAGCCCTCAGTCTGATGTAGGATTGGTAAAGAGTTTTTCCCAATTTGGTGGTTGTCATTTTGTCCTATTGGTAGTGTCCTTTGCCTTACAGAAACGTTACAATGTTTTGAGTTCCCATTTGTCAATTCTGCTTTTTTTTTATTTTATTTTCTATATTCTTTATTTACATTCCAAATGATTTCCCCTTTCCCGGTTAACCCCCTCCCTGAAAGTCCCATAACCCCTCTTCCCTCCCCCTGTTTTCCATTTACCTAAGAATTTCATGAATTCATTGTTTTTAATTGCTGAGTAGTATTCTATTGTATAAATATACATGGAAAATATCTCTGATAGACCTGAAGAAATATATAGAAAAACACGTTAAGATTGACTATTTCATGGAAAAATTATACACATAAAATGGTAGGCATAAAAATATTCCTAAGTTTTTTGAAAGTGGAATTATAAACACTTTCTAATAAAATTGAAGATCTACAAGGAAAATATTCCTGAAAAAATTCAAGAAATATATAGGAAAACATGTTAAAATTGACTATTAAATGGAAAATTATACAGATAAAATGGAAGGTATAAAAATGTTCCTAAGTTGATTGAAAGTAAAATTATAGACATTGTCTGATAAAACTGAAGATCCACATGGAAAATACTTCTGACAAAATTAAAGAAAAATACAGAAAAACGTTAAAATTGAAGATTATCATGGACAATTATACCGACAAAATGGTAGGCACAAAAACATTCCTAAATTGATTGAAAGTGGAACTACAAACACCCCCCCGCCTCGATGAAACCGAAGATCTACATGAGAAACACCTCCGACAAAAATCAAAGAAATACACAGAAAAAATGTTAAAATTAAAGATTATCATGGAAAATAAAAATGGTAGACACAAAAAGCATTACTAAATTAAAAGAGGAGTCACAAACATTTTCTGATAAAATCGAAGATCAACATGAAAAACATCTCTGTTAGACTATGCTTTTTGTTGGGGAATTGAGTCTATTGACATTATAAGATATTAAGGAATAGTGATTGTTGCTTCCTGTTATTTTTGATGTTCTTTTTATGTTTGTGTGGTTACTTTCTTTTGGGTTTGTTGGAAAAAGATTACTTTCTTGCTTTTTCTAGGGTGTAGTTTCCCTCCTCATGTTGGCGTTTTCCATCTATTATCCTTTGTAGGGCTGGATTTGTGGAAAGATATTACGCAAATTTGGTTTTATCATGGAATATCTTGGTTTCTCCATCTATGGTAATTGAGAGTTTTGCTGGGTATAGTAGTTTGGGCTGGCATTTGTGTTCTCTTAGGGTCTGTATGAGATCTGCCAATGATCTTCTGGCTTTCATTGTCTCAGGTGAGAAGTCTGGTGTAATTCTGATAGGCCTGCCTTTACAGGTTACTTGACTTTTTTCTCTTACTGCTTTTAATATTCTTTCTTTGTTGAGTTCATTTGGTGTTTTGATTATTATGTGCCAGGAGGATTTTGTGGTCTGGTCCAGTCTGTTTGGAGTTCTATAGGCTTCTTGTATGTTCATGGACATCTCTTTCTTTAGGTTAGGGAAGTTTTCTTCTATAATTTTGTTGAAGATATTTACTGGCCCTTTAAGTTGGAAATCTTCACTCTCTTCTATACCTATAATCCTTAGGTTTGGTCTTCTCATTGTGTCCTGCATTTCCTGGATGTTTTGGCTCAGGAGCTTTTGGCATTTTGCATTTTCTTTAACTGTTGAGTCAATGTTTTCTATGGTATCTTCAGTCCCTGAGATTCTTTCTTCTATCTCTTGTATTCTGTTGTTGATGCTTGCTGAATTCTTTCCAAGATTTTCTATCTCCAGAGATGTCTCACTTTGTGATTTCTTTATTGTCTCTACTTCCATTTTTAGGTCCTGGATGGTTTTGTTCAGTTCTTTCACTTGTTTGTTTGTGTTCTCCTGTAATTCTTTCAGGGATTTTTGTGCTTCCTCTTTAAGGGCCTCTACCTGTTCACCCATGCTCCCCTGTATTTCATTTCTTTCAGGGATTTTTGTGTTTCCTCTTTAAGGGCCTTTACCATTTGATCCATGTTCTCCTTTATCTCTTTAAGGGAGTAATTTATGTCCTTCTTGATGTCCTCTAACAGCATCGTGAGAAGAGACTTTAAATCCAACTCTTGCTTTTCCAGTGTGTTGGGGTATCCGGGATTTGCTGTGGTGGGAGAACTGGGCTCTGATGTTGCCAAGTAGCCTTGGTTTCTGTTGGTAGGATTCTTGTGCTTGCCTTTCGCCATCTGGTTATTTCTGGTGTTAGTTGGTCTTGTTGTCTCTGGCTGGAGCTTGCCCCTCTTATGGACCTGTAAACCTGTGCCTGTACTCCTGGGAGACCAACTCTCTTCTGGCAGGGTCTGTGCACAGAAGGCTGTGGAGCTGTCGGGTTCCCTGCTGCAAATGGCGGCCGGAAGGGAAGACTCCTGTCCCAGCTGCTCCAATGATCATATGCCTTGTGCACTCCTAGCTATACTCCTCCAGAGAAAAGGTGGAGATCTCACCTCAGCTCTGAGAAGTGAAATCGCTGCTGGGAGATCACTCTGTCCTTGTGGGCTAAGCTCCGAAGGCTTTGGAGCTGCCTGGTTCTCCGCTGCCGATGGTGGCTGGAAGGGAAAACTCCTGTCCCAGCTGCTCCACTGATCGTATGCCCTGTGCACTCCTAGCTGTACCCCTCCAGAGAGAAGGTGGAGATCTCACCTCTACACTCAGAAGTGAAATCACTGCTGGGAGATCATTCTCTTCTGGAGGGCTAAGCACAGAAGGCTGTAGAGCTGCCTGGTTCCCTGCTGCAAATGGCAGCCGAAAGGCCCTTTTGTCAGTTCTTGATCTTAGCTAAGCTACTGGTGTTCTGTTCAGGAAATTTTGCCCTGTGTCCATATGCTCGAGCCTTTTCC
Source organism: Tokudaia tokunoshimensis (assembly GCA_036184795.1). Classification (NCBI taxonomy): domain Eukaryota; kingdom Metazoa; phylum Chordata; class Mammalia; order Rodentia; family Muridae; genus Tokudaia; species Tokudaia tokunoshimensis. The sequence goes on along the minus strand of BTHU01000002.1, from coordinate 78,783,818 downwards.
CTACTTTCTTTTTTATTAGTTTCAGAGTGTCTGGTTGTAAGTAGAGGCCCTTGATCCACTTGAACCAGAGCTTTGTACAAGAAGATAAGAATGGATAGATTCTCCAACATGTAATAAAGACACATGATCCACTATGTTCATAGCAGCCTTTAAATAGCCAGAAGCTGGAAAGAACCCAGATGTCCCTTGACACAGGAATAGATACAGAAAACGAGGTATATTTACACAATGGAATACTACTCAGCTATTAAAAACAGTGAATTCGTGAAATTCTTAGGCAAATGGATTGAACTACAAAATATCATCCTGAGTGAGGTAACCCAATCACAAAAGAACACACAGGGTATGTACTCACTGATATGTGGATATTTGCACAGAAGCTTGGAATACCCAAGATACAATTTACAGACCAAAGGAAGCTCAAGCAGAGGATGTCCTTGTTGGTCATCAAAGGGAAGAGATGTCCTTGGTCCTGAGAAGGCTGGATGCTCCATTATAAGGGAATGCCAGGACAGGGTAGAGGGAGTGGAAATTTTGGTGAGTTGGGGGAGGGGGGAATGGTGTGTTTTTGGAGGGAAACCAGGAAACTGGATAACATTTGAAATATAAATAAACAAAATACCTAGTAAAAAAAGAAAAAAATCCCCAAATAAAAAAGTTTAAAAATTTAAAAAATTAAAAAAAAATCATAGATCATATTAAGTGAAATCTATGAGTTTTTTATTAATCATTATACTGATACTTCTATGTCTACAATCATCTGTTGTGTGCTTATTATATAGTATGGCTCAAAAGTAATATTCTAAGCAGAGAATTCTCTAATCATTTATTATAAGAAATACTGCTTCATTCCACTACCTAATTACTGTTCTCACTATTAATGAAGAGAAAAAGAAACATTTGTCCCACTGGGACTTTAATAAACATCCTTATAGAGTGAAGTCCTGAGAAGTAGTTATAAGGAAGAAATGCCATCAGCTCATCTCCCTCTAGACCCACAGTTATCATGTTATCTGGAGTAGGAACTTCTGACCATGCAGTTATTACAAAGTGGTTCCATCCAATGAAAAAGTGAACCTCCCTAATTCCATGAGAATAGTAGTGTAGGAACAACTGCGCCCTGAGTGTCGATGGGTGAGCCATTCTCCCCAGACTATACCTGTCTGTGTGGACTAACTTTTTCAAGTTCTTGTGAACAAAACAAAACTAACAATAGCAATATCGCATTTAAAAGACATGGAAAAATAATTTAGATTCCCAAGGTATCCTTCTTCCTTCTAAAACATTTGTGGTATCCTCCATACATGCATGACAGTAGCTTCAGAGACTCACCTTGAAATTAGTATCTCTTTTGCTAAAATTAAGATTTCACCTCCTCCAAACACACTTGAGGAGAGTTATCTTTCTTAAAGATCACACAGAAGTGAAGTAACATAATATCAGAAATCAAGCTATGGGCATAGTACATGCCTAGAGAGTACCATGTATGTGGGAGACAATGAAATAAATCAAACCTTCAAAGTATAGGCTCAGGTGAGGGAAATGAATCCCAGGTCAATGACTAACAGAAGACTTTCAATATATCATGAAATAAATCTTCTCCAAAACCACACTCATATAACACAAGAAGCACAGAAAATTCACACACATGCATGCACACACATACACACACACACACACACACACACACACACACACATGCACATATACTAAAAATAAGAGCCTGATCAAAAATTTCCATTCACACTATAGGTAAAACATGAAGCATAAAGAACTAAAAATCAAATTAAAAGTGTTAAAAGAAATACTGCAAGTCACAAATAAAGAAATCCCATCGCATGGAAAGGTGAACTTCCCTAATTCCAGGAAAATAGTTGACTAGGAGCAAGTAATTTCTCAAGGCAAACTTTCAAAGTCAGAAATATCTATAGCTATACATAAAGAAGAAGGATGCACCTCACTAGGAAGGGATTATAGAATAGAAATTTATGGATGGCTGGAAAGGATCTGACTTTGGAGTATCAACCTGGGAGGAGGAAGTGGCACAAGAAAAGAAATGCTAGGAGGGACAGTTTCAAATAAGGAACATTAAGGGTCATGTGGAAACTTAGCACAGTTGTAACATTCAAAACTGTAAACATATAAAGGCAAGCTAAATGAAATCACAAAATAATAGGGAAGATGGAGCCCGAGATGAAATTTCTCATTATTAAATGAACCTTCCAGTACTGTGAATTAATTACATCTAATGAAATTGTTAGTCAAACGAGCTCCATGGGAACTTTCAAATAATGCAAGGTATTGTTAAGGCTATTATGTGTTCTCTACAAACTGATGTTAAGACTCTATTACTGAAGAGAGCACTTGGACAACACTTTAAACATGGAGAAATGTGACAGTGGTACACACCTTTAATCCCAGTTCTTGGGAGGCAGAGGCAGGAGGATTTCTGAGTTCGAGGCCAGCCTGGTCTACAGAGTGAGTTCCAGGACAGTCAAGGAAAAACACACACACACACACACACACACACACACACACACACACACACACACACAAAAAACCTTGTCTCAAAAAAAATGAGAAATCAAACTGGTGACTATCTAAAGTCTACATCCCTGTGGATCAGAGAATATGGTACTGGAACATAACATGCACACTACCAAAGGAGAAAGGTAAATACCAAATCAGCTACAAAATCTTCAGTCTACAATGGTGACCTGTCTGTAAGATATGCCTATAAGATAGTGGCCCCAAAACTTATGGGAGTAACCAGCCAATCACTGATTTCATTTAAAGTATGGAATCCATAAGACCAAAACCATACTCACCAATGCTTGGGATGTGAAGAACATGAGATTAGATAGGCCCCGAGCCATGGAGAAAACCAAATACCAGTGTTCTTGTAACAAATAAAATGATACCTTATGACATATTGCTAAACTTGTAGATATGAGTCTTACTCAGCCATTATCAGAGAAGTTTCCTTTATCAGAAGATGGGAATAGATACAGTGACCCATGGCTAGAAAATATGCAAAGTGAGAGACATTAAGACAGGCAGCCCTATATGAGGAGTCTCCATAAAATTCTTCTGCTCAGAGCACAGGGAACTCTATGGAAGAAGTAATAGAAAGAAAATAGAAAAGCCAGAATGAATGACAGACATCAAGAAAATAAGGCCTTGTAACCACAGCACAATGGGACACACATATAAACTCAAAGACTGGGAACATACACACATCTGCATCTGATGAGGTCATAGAGCATAAGTGGATATGTGCCTCCTCCATAGCCAGAAACTATCTCCATTTATTACCCACTTATGTGATGGGAGGAGCTTCTGTTCTGGTCCAGTCTGTTCGGAGTTCTGAAGGCTCTTGTACATCTTGTATGTTCATGGGTATAACTTTCTTTAGGTTAGGGAGGTTTTCTTCTATAATTTTGTTGAAGATATTTACTTACCCTTTAAGTTGGAAATCTTCACTCTCTTCTATACATATAATCCTTAGGTTTGGTTTTCTCATTGTGTCCTGAATTTCCTAGATGTTTTGGGTTACAAGCTTTTTCTATTTTGCATTTTCTTTGACTGTTGAGTCAATGTTTTCTATGGTATATTCAGCACCTGAAATTTTTTCTTCTATCTCTTGTATTCTGTTTTTGATGCTTGCATCTTTAATTCCTGATTTTTCCCCAAGGTTTTCTATCTCGAGAGTCATCTCCCTTTGTGATTTCATTGTTGTTTCTCCTTCCATTTTTAGATCCTGGATGGTTTGTTCAGTTCCTTTACTTGTTTGTGCTTTCCTGTAATTCTTTAAGTGATTTTTGTGTTTCCTTTCTAAAGGCTACTACCTGTTTACCCATGTTCTCTTGTATTTCTTTAAGGGAGTTATTTATGTCCTTCTTGAAGTCCTCTATAAGCACCATGAGATGTGATTTTAAATCCAGATCTTATTTTCTGGTGTGTTTGGATATCCAGGACTTGTTGTTGTGGGAGAACTTGGCTCAGATGGTGCCATATTGCTTTGGTTTCTCTTGGTAATGTTCTTGCCTTTGCCTTTTGATATCTAGGTATCTCTGGTGTTAGCTGGTCTTGCTGTCTCTGACTGTGGCTTATCTTTCCTGAAAGTCTCAGTATCTGTGCTCTTGGGAGAACCTGTATACATAGATATGTAGGTATGCCTAGGAAACCAGCTCTCTTGTGGTGGTATTTGTGTATGTAGCTCTTTGGCCCAGGATCAGCTCTGGGTGTGGACAGAAATCAGAAGATTCCTGTCCCAGGATGTTCCTAGGCTCTTGTGTCCTCAGTGGTTCAGGCTGATTCTTCTGAGTGGCAGAGGTAGTCCTACTTGTGTTATCTGGCCTCTCAGTCTTTCTGGGTGATCAGCTATCTCCCTGTGTCACCTGAATGTGAAACTCTGTGGCAGAGGATGTTCCTTAGCCAGAGACAGAAACTGGAAGGCTCCCACCTGAGGGCTCTGGATGTTATACTCTAAGCAGCAGGGGTTGTCCTATCTGTGCTGTCAGGCCTCTCCCCACTCCCAGGTGGTTAACTACCTTGCTTGCCACCTAGATAGGGGGCACTGTGTCTAGGATATCTCCGGTATTCTGTTGGTGATGCTTGCATCTGTGACTCGTGTTCTTTTTCCTAGGTTTTCCATCTCCATGGTTGTCTCCCTTTGTGTTTTCTTTAGTATTTCTATTTCCATTTTTAGATCCTCAATGATTTTGTTCAATTCCTTCACCTCTTTGATTGTCTTTTCCTATATTTCTTTAAGAGATTTATGTGTTTCCTCTCTAAGGGCTTCTACTTGTTTACCTGTGTTTTCCTTTATTTCTTTAAGGGAGTTAATTTTGTCTTTCTTAAAGTCCTCTATCATTTTCATGAGATGAAATTTTAAATCTGAATCTTGATTTTTGTGTATGTTAGGAGTATCCAAGGATTGCATGATGGGAGTATTGGGTTCTGATGTTGCCAATTAGTGTTGGTTTCTGTTGCTTATGTTCTTCTGGACATCTGGTTATCTCTGATGTTAACTGTCATTGCAGTCTCTAACTGGAGCCTGTCCATCCTGTGAGCCTGTGATCATGTGTGTGTCAGAATTTCTGGGGGTCATGCTATCTGTGAGTCTGTGTAGGTTGGGGGAGGTTGGAGTACAACCTCTTCCTCCAGGCAGAGGTTAGGAGAAACCCTCTGAATGGGTGGGGTTTCCTGCATTCCCTGTGTTCAGTGGGGTCTCAGTTAAGCCAGGTCTCATAGTGAGGTTTGGTGCCTCATTATTGATCCTTTATGGTCAGAACTTGTGAAGTTCAAGCTTTGTCTAGATATCAGATGAGTGGGTCAAAACCAGAGCACAGGCTCTGCTTTTGGGAACAGGTGTAAACTGGAAAGGAATGTTTGTCTCTGGCGGGGTGGGTTTCCTCATGAGTGGTATTCTCAAGTTCCATTCATTTGTCTGCAAAATACATGATGGACCGATCTCCCATGCTCATGGATAGGTAGGATTAACATAGTAAAAATGTCCATCTCACCAAAAGCAATCTACAGATTTATTGCAATCTCCATCAAAATTCCAACACAATTTTATAGACCTTGAAAGAGCAACTTCATTTAAAAAAAAAATACAAGGCGAACCAAAACAATCCTGAATAATAAAAAAACTTTACTTCTCTTGTGACTGCCTTTGTGTTCAAGTATGCTGTTAATTTTGGAGAAAAGTGCATGAGTGTCTTAGAGGATATATTCTTTTCTGCTTAGGTAAAATTGCATGTAAATATCTGTTTGGTCCATTTGATTCATGATGTCGGTTAGCTTCAGCTAACTGGGTGACCTGTTAATTGTTGAGAGTGGGGTACTGAAGACATCCACTCTCACTATGAGAGGGTTGTTTATGTGGTTTAAAGTGTAGTAGTGTTTCTTCTATAAACTAGGGTGCCCTTGTGTTTGGAGCATAGAAGTAAGAATTTCTGTATCTTCTTGGTGAATTTTTTTGATGAGTAGTATAGTGTTCTTTCCCATCTCTTCTCATTAATCCTAGTTTGAAGTCTATTTCGTCAGATATGAAATTAGCTATAGCAGCTTGCTTTCTATGTTCATTTATTTTGAATATCTTCTTTTACCTTTGTACTTTGTGGTAACATTTCAAATTGACATTAACATGTGTGTATTGTTTGCAGCAGAAGGATGGATCTATTTTTAAGTATCCTTTTTTTTTAGTTTGTGTCTTTTTATTATGAAATTGAGAGCACTGATGTTAAGAGCTGGCTGGGATCAATAATGTTCAAATTTTCAGTGTTGGAACCATTCTGATTCCTTAGCCCAGCAATGAATTAGGTGTTTGACCAAGTGGCAGATAAGCTGATAAGTTCCCTAATTAGGGTCTTGATTGGTCCTTATATAGTTCTGAAAGCTTGTAGTGGTGGGTTAGCTGAAAGGTAGGCAGCCAGGTAGCCTCGTTGTTCTTTTTCAATTCAGTTTTTGCATACCTTGTATATGTAATGATCTACTCTCATCATATATCTTCTTTCTCCCTCAATTCTTTTTCTGGGAAAATCAATTGACCTAAACTCTTAACACTGTTTAAGGTTTTGATGTTTACCTCACCAATAGTATGCATCCTGAACTCCCATACCAAATTATCCTTGTAAACTACTTTATCAATGATTCCTTTTTCCTTCTTCTCTCTCCCCTTAATCACTGGTAGTAGTCAATCTATATTCCTTACATACATGCTTAATCTCACTTAAAAGTGAACTATATGGTACTTGTCTTTCTGTATCTACAGTATTTCTTATAGAGAATATCAAGGTGTATTTTATATTTCTAGCAAAGAAAATGTACTTATATATAATAATTTATATGTTGTAAACATTCCTATTATATATATACAATTTGTCCAGGTACAATATACCAACTGATATATTTTTTCATATCTTTGCTATTGTATATATAATGCTGAAATAAATTCTGTAATACAATCCTTTTTTGGAATATCAATTTAATGCCCTGTATTAAATTCACTATACTCTGATCATAGTTTGAGTTTTATTATTCAACTTTGAATCTTTGAGAGCAACTAAAATACTCTTTCACACAGTGCCTTTACCAATCTAACTTTTCACCAAAAATGAACAGATACTGCCCTTTCTTCACATGCTAACCCCTGCTATCTGTTGAAATTTTGATAAAAGTCATCCTAATATATGGGAGGTGATATACCATATTGTTTTTGTTTGCCTTTCCCTGTTGATGATAAATATTGTTGATGTATTCACACCTTTATTGGCAAATTGCATTACTAGAAAAATACCTGCTCATTTTCAAATTGAGTTATGTATGTATTTATTAAATTCTATGAGTTGTTTGTGTTTTTATACTATTGACAGTGTCCTTTGGCTTACAGAAGCTTTGCAATTTTATAAGGTCCTATTTATCAATTCTTGATCTTAGAGTATAATCTATTGGTGCTCTGTTCAGAAACTTTTCCCCTGTGCCCATGTGTTCGAGAATTTTCCCCACTTTGTCTTCTATTAGACTCAGTATATCTGGTTTTATGTGGAGGTCCTTGATCAACTTGGACTTAAGTTTTGTACAAGGAGATAAGAATGGATCACTCTGCATTCTTCTACATGTTGACTGCCAGATGAACCAGCATAATATGTTGAAAATGCTGTCTTATTTCCACTGAATGGTTTTAGCTCCTTTGTCAAAGATCAAGTGACCATAGGTGTGAGGGTTCATTTCTGGGTCTTCAATTCTATTCCATTGATCTACCTGCCTGTCACTGTACAAATACCATCCACTTTTTAACACTATTTATCTGTAACACGGCTTGAGGTCAGGGATGGTGATTCTCCCAGAAATTCTCTTATTGTTGAAAACAGTTTTCACTATCCTGGACTTTTTGTTATCCCAAATGAATTTGAGAATTGCTCTTTCTAACTCTCTGAAGAATTGGGTTGGAATTTTGATGGAGATTGCTGTAGATTGCTTTAGGCAAGATGTCCATTTTTACTATATTAATTATGCCAATCCAGGAGCATGGGAGATACTTCTGTCTTCTGAGGTCTTCTTTGATTTCTTTCTTCAGAGACTTGATGTCCTCGTTATACAGATCTTTTACTTGTTTGGTTGGATTAACACCAAGATACTTTCTATTGTTTATGGCTATTGTGAAGAGTGTTGTTTCACTAATTTCCTTCTCAACCTCTTTTTCCTTTGAGTATAGGAAGGCTACTGACTTGTTTGTGTTAATTTTATATCTGGCCACTTTGCTGAAGTCATTTATCAGCTATAGGAGTTCTCTGGTGGAGTCTTTGGGGTCACTTAACTATACTATCATATCATCTGCAAATAGTGACATTTTGACTTCTTCCTTTCCAATTTGCATCCCTTTGACCTCCTTTTGTTGTCTAATTGCTCTAGCTAGAGCATCAAGTACTATATTGAATAGATAGGGAGAGAGGGCAGCCTTGTCTAGTCCCTGATTTTTGTGGGATTGTTTCAAGTTTCTCTCCATTTAGTTTGATGTTGGCTACTGGTTTGCTGTATAGTGATTTTACTATGATTAGGTATGGGCCTTCAATTCCTGATTTCCAAGACTTTTATAACAGGAAGTTATGTTGAATATTGTCAAATGCTTTTTCAGCATCTAATGAAATGATCATGTGGTTTTTTTCTTTGACTTTGTTTATGTAGTTGATTACATTGATGGATTTCACTATATTGAACCATCCCTGCATGCCTGGGATGAAGCCTACTTGATCATGGTGAATGATCATTTTGATATGTTCTTGGATTCAATTTGTGAGAATTTTAGTGGGTATTATTGCATCAATATTCATAAGGGAAATTAGTCTGAAGTTCTTTCTTTGTTGGGTCTTTGTGAGGTTTTTGTACCAGAATAACTGTGGCCTCATAGAACTAATTGGGTAGTATTCCTTCTCTTTGAATTTTGTGAAATAGTTTGAAGAGTATTGGTATTAGTTCTTCATTGATGCTCTGATAGAATTCTGCACTAAACCCATCTTCTAGCCTTCTTTTGTTTTGGAGAATTTAATGCCTGCTTCTATTTCTTTAGGGGTTATGAGACTGTAAAGATGGTCTATCTGATCCTGATTTAACTTTGGTTTTTGGTATTTGTTTAGAAAATTGTCCTTTACACCCAGATTTTCCAGATGTGTGGAGGATAGGCTTTTGTAGTAGCATATGATGATATTTTGAATTTCCTCAGTTTCTGTTGTTATATCTCTCTTTTCATTTATCATTTTATTAATTTGGATGCTGTCTTTGTACCCTCTGGTCAGTTTGGTTAAGGGTTTATCTTTCTTGTTGATTTTCTCAAAGAACCAGCTCCTGGTTTTGTTGATTCTTTGTATAGTTCTTTTTGTTACTATTTGGTTGATTTCATCCCTTAGTTTGATTATTTCCTGCTCTCTACTTCCCTTGGGTGTATTTGCTTCTTTTCGTTCTAAAGCTTTCAGGTGTGCTGTCATGCAGGTAGTGTATGCTTTCTCTGGTTCCTTATTGGAGGTAAGTAGAGCTATGAGTTTTTCTCTTAGCACTGCTCTCATAGTATCCCATAAGTTTGGGTATGTTGTACCTTCATTTTCATTAAATTCTAAAAAGTCTAACTTTTTCTTTATTTGTTCTTTGATCAAGATTTAATTGAGTAGAGCATTATTCAGCTTCCATGTATATGTGGGCTTTCTGTTGTTTTTGTTGGTTTTGAAGACTTACCTTAATCCTTAGTGATCTGTTAGGAGGCATGAGATTATTTCAGTCTTCTGATATCTGTTGAAGCCTGATTTGTGAATGATTATATGGCCAGTTTTGGGCAAGGTACCATGAGGTGCTAAGAAGAAGACATATTCTTTTGAATTAGGATGAAATATTCTATAGATATGTGTTAAATCCATTTGGTCCATAACTTCTGTTAGTTTCACTGTGTCTCTGTTTAGTTTGTTTTACCATTTGTCCATTGGTGAGAGTGGGGTGTTGAAGTCTCCCACTATTATTGTGTGAGGTACAATGTGTGCTTTGAGCTTTAGTAAAGTTTCTTTTATGATTGTGGTTGCTCTTGTATTTGGAGCATAGATGTTCAGAACTGAGAGCTCTTCCTGGTAGATTTTTCCTTTGATGTGTATGAAGCGTCATTCCTTATCTTTTTTGGTGACTTTTGGTTGAAAGTTGATTTTATCCAATATTAGAGTGGCTACTCCAGCTTGTTTATTGGGACCATTTGCTTGTAAAATTGTTTTTCAGTCCTTTACTCTGAGTTAGTGTTTGTCTTTGACACTGAAGTGCTTTTCCTGTATGCAGCAAAATGCTGGGTCCTGTTTATGTATCCAGTCTGCTAGTCTATGTCTTTTCATTGGGGAATTGAGTCCATTGATGTTGAAATATTATGGAATAATAATTGTTGCTTTCTGCTATTTATTGATGTCATTTTTATTGTTGTGTGACTATCTTCTTTTGGGCTTGTTGAAAGCAGATTGCTTTCTTGCTTTTAAATAGGATGTAGTTTTCCTCCTTGTGTTGGCATTTTCCACCTAATATTCTTTGTAGTACTGGATTTGTTGAAAGATACTGTGTAAATTTGGTTTTGTCATGGAATATCTTGGTTTCTCCATCTATGGTAATTGATACTTTTTGATGGTTATAGTAGTCTGGGCTGGAATTTGTGTTCTCTGTGGGTCTGTCTGAGATATGCCCAGGATCTACTAGCTTTCATAATCTCTGGTAAGAAGTCTGGTGGTATAATTCTGATAAGTCTACCTTTATATGTTACTTGACCAATTTTCCTTACTGATTTTAATATTCTTTCTTTGTTTTGTGTGTTTGGTGATTTGACTATTAAGTGACAGGAGGAATTTCTTTTCTGGTCCAATCTATTTGGAGTTCTGTAGCCTTCTTTTATGTTTATGTGTATCTCTTTCTTTAGGATAGGGAAGCTTTCTTCTATAATTTTGTTGAAGATATTTATTGGTCCTTTAAGTTGGGAATCTTCAGTGTTTTCTATATTTATTATCCTTAGGTTTGGTCTTCTCATTGTGTCCTGGATTTCGTGGATATTTTGTGTAAAGAGCTTTTTGATTATTGCATTTTCTTTGGTCAATGTTTTCCATGGTATCTTCTACACCTGAGATTCTCTCTTCTATCTCTTATAATATGTTGATGCTTGCATCTATGACTACTGATCTCTTCCCTAGGTTTTCTATCTCCAGGGTTGTTGCCTTTGTGATTTCTTTATTGTTTCTATATCCATTTTTAGATCCTAGATTGCTTTGTTCAATTCCTTCACCTGTTTGGTTGTGTTTTCTTGTCAATCTTCAAGGGAATTTCATGTTTCCTCTTTAAAGGCTTCTAGCTGTTTATCTGTGTTCTTCTGTATTTTTTTAAGAGATTTATTTATGTCCTTCTTAAAGACCTCTTCCATCATCATGAGATGTGATTTTCAACTAGAGTCTTGCTTTTCTTTTGTGTTGGGGTATCCAGAGCTTGCTGTGGTGGGAGAACTGGGTTCTGATGATGCCAAGTAGCCTTGGTTTCTGTTGCTTATGTTCTTGTCCTTGCCTTTCACCATTTGGTTATCTCTGGTGTTAGCCGTTCTTGCTGTTTCTGACTGTGGCTTGTCTTTCCTTCAGGCCACTGTGTCAGTACTCCTGGGAGACCACTTCTTTTCAGGAGGAATTTGGGTATGAAGACCTGTGGTACAGGGTCAGCTCTGATGTGCAGACTAAAGATTTTACTTTTTTAATGATGTTCCACATACACAATACTTTCCTGTTATACACTTTGCCAACTTAAATATATTTCCATTCCCACAGCCTGCTATTTGCTGATAATATAGTTATATTACCTTCTGTCTGTGTGCTCTGTAAGAAAAATCCTTTACTGTTATTGTGTTTTGAGGAGGTGACAGTTTTTTTAATTTTAGCAATTGAGATGTTAATTTCTATGTGAGACACTGAAACCACTGTAAGGTAAGTATGGATTGCACCTCAAATGTGTTGGAAATAGCATGGATAGGTTGGAGAACTTCACTTGTTTTCTATTTCTTTTAAATGGGATATTATTATTCTTACTTTTGTTTTGTTCACAAGAACTGAAATCAGTTAATCCACACAGACATATATGGACTGGAGAGAATAGTTTACGCATGGGAATCCCAGAGCTCAGCTGTTCCTACACCACTGTTCTGGAATTAGAGAAATTCACTTTTCCACATGAACAACCTCAAGATCAGAAGTACCTTCTCCAGATGACATGATAGCTAGGTCTAGAGAGAGATGAGTTGATGACATTTCTTCCTTATAACTACTTCTTGGGGTCTCATTGTACAAGGATGTTTATGGGAGGCTCAGTCGGTTAGTTTTTTTTTTTCATTCTCTTCATTATAGTGAGAGCAATATGTAGGTGGTAGAATGAAACAGTATTTTGTAATAAGTGATTAGAGAATTTTCTGCTCATGTGTTCCCTTTTGAGCTATATTGTATTAATACTAAACCTGAGATGCTTGAAGACATAAGAATATCAGTGTAATGATCAATAAAATAACTCAGGTTTCACTAAGTTTGATAGCTTCTATATGTGACAGTAGACAGGGCCTAGCAACAGAATGGGTAGAGACAGGAAAATCAAATAGAATAAAGATGATCACTGAGTATTATACATTGCTTTTTATAATGAATCTTCACTCATATATATTTAAAAAGAAATTCTATCTTAACATTTTAAGAAACCTATCTGACAGAGGATTGTACTGCGTATGTACTTTAAGAATTATAAGATCCTGGTCCCACCTAGGTATGACAATCTATGTTAGCTTTCCATCTCTGTAACAAAACACCTGAGATATCTTAGGTGGTTAAAATGAAGTGACAACCATTTATGGTTTTGTAGGGGTCAATTTATAGTGTTGACACATTTGAATTTTGTTTTGTATTTTCCCATTTTACTCTACTCTCAAGTTAACTGACTGTATGCAATTATTATATGAAACTTAAGCTACAACAAAGATTAACTAATGTAGGGTTTATTACATATTTTCTAGAATGTTACATTTGCACATATTGATGAATTCTTAGGAAAGCTTCAATTAATGGCATAGTAAAGCATAAAAATCTCTTAGCATCATATAAGTTTTAAATATTTTGCATAGATTTGTTTAATCTATTGCAATGATTTCTCATATATTATACATTGTATAGGCAATTCAAAAATATTTGGAAATCTCACCTCATATATTAAATGTTTGTAAAGTTATCCTTACACAAATGTAATTTTCAGTAGGAGTTTTAGTCGTCTTATTAAAAAAACCAGTTTTTTTTATCAGCTCCATTGAACCACAAATAAAGATGACAATTTATGAATTTGAAGATGTTTCATTTTCTGTATGGCATAAACATTTAAAAAGCAATAAATATGAAGAAGAGAAGTTGAAGTGTGTATCTTTGGGATAAGAAAAATCATTTTACATTACTATCTTTTACTTTACTATATTATCACCTTTTATATTTATAAGTGGATGGATTGTTCATCTGTAGTTACAAAATAAGAATTTAGGAGCACTTCTTTTTTTTATTTCTTTCTCATTTTTTTTGGATTGGATATTTTCTTTATTTACATTTCAATTGTTTTCCCCTTTTCAGGTCTCCCCTTCAGAAAACCCTTATCTCATCCTCCCACATCTATGGGGATGCTCCCTCACTCACCCACTCCTGTCCTGGCATTCCCCTACACTGGAGCATCGAACACCCTCAGGTCCAAAGGCCTCTCCTCCCACTGAGGACCAACAAGACCATCATCTGTCACATATGCGGTCAGCTCTATGGGTTGCTTCATGTGTGTTCTTTGGTTGGTGGTCCAGTCCCTGAGCTCTGGGGGTTGGATGGTCTGGCATGTTGACACTGTTGCTCCCTCCATGAGCCTGCAATCCCCCTCAGCTCCTTCAGTCCTTTCTCCAATTTCTCCATTAGGGACCTGTGAGCTCTATCCAATGGTTGGCTACGAGATTCCTTTTCTGTCTTTGTCAGGCTCTAGCAGAGCCTCTCAGGAGACAGCCATATTAGGTTTCCATCAGCAAGGACTTCCAGCATCCACAATAATAGGTTTCAGAAGCTGTATATGGGGTGGATTCAAAGGAGGGGAAGTCTCTGGAAGGAAGCCTTTCCTTCAGTCTCTGCTCCACACTTTGTCACCATATTTCCTCCTGTGAGTATTTTGTACATCGTTCTAAAAAGCACTGAAGCATCTACAGTTTTGTTTTCCTTTTCTTTCGCTTCATATGGTCTTTGAATTGAATCTTGAGTATTCTGAACTTTTGGGCTACTATCCACTTATCAGTGAGTACAAACCGTGTTTGTTGCTTTGTGACTGAGTCACCTCACTCAGCATAATATTTTCAAGTTCCATCCATTTGCCTGAGAATTTCATGAAGTTGTTTTTAATAGCTGAGAAGTATTCCACTGTGTAAATGTACCACATTTTCTGTATCCATTCCTCTGTTGAGGGACATATGGATTATTTCCACCTTCTGGCTATTATAAATATTACTGCTATGAACATAGTGGAGCATGTGTCCTTACTATATGTTGGAGCATCTTCTGGGTATATACCTAGGAGTGGTATAGCAGGGTCCTCAGGTAGTACTATGTCCAATTTTCTGAGGAACGGCCAGACTGATTTCCAGAGTGGTTGTACAAGCTTGCAATCCCTGCAGCAATGAAGGAGTGTTTCTCTTTCTCTACAACTTCGACAGCCTCAGCAGTCCCCTGAGTCTTTGATCTTAGCCATTCTGACTGGTGTAAGGTGGAATCTCAGGGATGTTTTGATTTGCATTTCTCTGATGACTAAGGATGTTAAACTTTCTTTAAGTTCTTTTCACCCATATGGTATTCCTCGGTTGAGAATTCTTTCTTTGGTTCTGCACCCCATTTTTAATAGGATTATTTGGTTCTCTGTCCAACATTTTGAGTTCTTTGTATATATTGGATATTAGTCCTCTTTTGGATGTAGGATTGGTAAAGATCTTTTCCCAATCTGTTGGTTGCCATTTTGTCCTATTGAAAATGTCCCTTTGCCTTACAGAAATTTTATAATTTTATGAAATCCCATTTGTCGATTCTTGATCTTAGAAAATAAGTCATTGGTGTTTTGTTCACTAACTTCTCCTCTGTTCCCATGTGTTTGAGACTTTTCCCTACTTTCTCTTCTATTAGATTCAGTATATCTGGAGATCCTTGATCCACTTGAGCTTTGTAGGGAGATAAGAATAGATCAATTTGCATTCCTGTATGTGTTGAGCACCAGTTGAACCACCACCACTTGGTGACAATGCAGTCTCTTTTCCACTGGATGGTTTTAGCTCCTTTGTCAAAGATCAAGTGATCATTGCTGTGTGAGTTCATTTCTGGTTCTTCAATTCTATTCCATTGATCTACCTACCTGTCACTGTACCAATACCATCAGTTTTTATGTCGATTGGTCTATAGTACAGCTTGACATCAGGGATGGTGATTCCTTCAGAAATTCTTTTATTGTTGAGAATAGTTTTTGCTCTTCTAGACTTTTTGTTATTTCAAATGAATTTGAGAATTTCTCTTTCTGATTCTATGAAGAATTGAGTTGGAATCTGATGGTGATTGCACTAAATTCTGGAACAGTTCTTATAGTTTGCAGACTAAGGCTGAAAAATGTTTTATCCTGCATCTTTAATTATTTTGTGTGTGTGTTTGTGTGTGTGTGTGTGTGGGTGGGTGTTTTGCCTACATATATTATCTCCACACTCTTTTCATGCTTGGTCAGAGAAGGCAAATATGTTCTCTAGAGCAAGAGTAACAGAAGGCCACAAGAGACTATGCCATTGAGTAAAATCAAATCTACATCTCTCATAAGGCAAAAAGTGTTATTCTTCAGAGAGCTACATCTCCAAGTCATATCCTAGAACTTTTATAAACAGAAGATCATGGTGCAGCTACTGTAAATGTATATCAATGAGATAATCAGATGTGTGGCTCTGGCAATTGGAGTGAATCCATTACAAGATTAAACTTTTTTAGGAAAAAAACATCATGTAAATGTAAACTGTATGATTGTGGTGTCTTATTCATGAAAATCTTGTAGGATGTTATTAGGCACTAACTTTTGAATTATTTCTGTCCACAGATGCATGCATATATACTAGTGAACTAAAACATATAGTTAGGCACAATTTTTTTTACACAAATCTGGAGCACTTTAGGTGTTATCTCTTTCTATATCTCAAGCTGATTTTAAAATACTGAATTAAATTAATTCCATAATAAATTGATCCTGGAAACTGAGCCAAAATTCAAACATGAGCACCAAAATTAAGACTGTTGATTGAGCCGGGCAGTGGTGGTGCATTCCTTTAATCCCAGCACTTGGGAGGAAGAGACAGGCAATTTCTGTGTTCAAGGCCAGACTAGTCTACAGAGTGAGCTCCAGGCCAACTAGGGCTACACAGAGAAACCCTGTCTTGAACCACCCCTCCCAAATTCCCTCCCAAAAAAAAGACTGTTGATTGAAAATGTAAAGATTGTGTTCGTGCTGATGACATATCATAATACTGGGTGGGGACCTTCTTTTTCACTGCATGGGAAGGAATCTCTTTTAAAATAGAAATTCTCAAATAGCATCACTATGTGGTCATTTTCAGAAAGCCCATGTTTGTCCTAATGTATAGAAAATTGAGATTGTCTTAATTTCACATGTTTTTCTCTTATTGGAGGCTCTTAGCTCTACATCTTCAGTAGTGATTATGTAACTTGTAGTAACTACAGAAATCAGGAAAGGAAAATAGAACCTTTGGCAGGATAGGGTTGGTCACTGGAGCAATAGAGAGCAGAATTACAGGGTACAAGTATCTTATCATAAAAAGAGGGACCCTTTCTGCGACCTCTGCTCTGGTAGACTGCACTGAAGAGACAGGTACCCAGGTTCTACCCAATATAACATCGCTTGGGACACGGCCTGTTGGGGCTTCCGCCTGCTCCCAAGAACAGGACAGCGCTGTGGTCGTCTGGGTGCCAGATCTGCAGGCCATCGCCTCTGCAGGGTGACCAGTGCCACGGAGAGAGTGCAGAGTGCACTCCACCATCTTTGCTCCAGTGGCCGGGAAGTTGGGACTGCCAGGCTTGGAAACAGACAGGCATAATATCGCTTGGGTCTCGGGCGGCTTGTGTGTACGCAGCTCCCAAGTGCTGGGCAGATCTGCAGTAACCAGCACGCCAGCTCTGCTGTGGGACTTCTGCCTGGCAAAGGGACCCCGCACTGGGCGGGAGCCTACCAGCTTCCCTTCCACGACCTCTGTTCCAGTAGACTGCACTGAAGAGACAGGTACCCAGGTTCTCCCCAATATAACATCACTTGGGACACAGCCTGTTGGGGCTTCCGCCTGCGCCCAAGAACGGGACAGCGCTGTGGTCGTCTGGGTGCCAGATCTGCAGGCCATCACCTCTGCAGGCTGAGTAGTGTTACCGAGAGAGTGCAGAGTGCACTCCGCCATCTTTGCTCCAGTAGCCTGGAAGTTGGAACAGCCAGGCTCTGAGACAGACAGGCATAATATCGCTTGGGTCTCGGGCTGATTGTTTGTACGTGGCTCCCAAGAGCTGGGCAGATCTGCAGTAACCAGCGCGCCATCTGCCTGGCAGAGGGATGCCCCCTTCCCCCCCACTCTAGGAGAGATCACACACCCCTGCACAGGGCAGGAGCCTACTAGCCTCCCTTTGGCGACCTCTACTCCAGGAATCCACTACGCTGAGCCTTTGGATGTGCAAGGACTCCCCAATATAACATCACTTGGGGAAAGGCACATCAGGGATCCAAAGTCACTCAGGAGCAGGGCATCTGTGCCAGGGGAATCCTGGTAAACCAGGGGGGGCAGAAATAGCTTTGTAGGCTCACAGGAGGTCCAACCAACAGCCAGTGACAGCAGGACCAACTAACATCAGAGGTATCCAGATGGCCAAAGGCAAACGTAGGAATGTTACTAACAGAAATCAAAGTAATATGGGACCATCCGAACCCAACTCTCCAACAGCAGCAAGTCCTGGATACCCCACCACACCTGAAAGACAAGATCTGGATTTAAAATCACTTCTCATGATGCTATTAGAGTATCACAAGAAGGACACAAATAAATCTAATAAAGAATTACAGGAGACCATGAATCAACGGTTAGAAGCCCTTACAAAGGAAACACAAAAATCGCTTAGAGAAATGCAGGAGAACATGGATCAAAACATGGAGGCCCACAAGGAGACAACACAAAAATCGCTTAACGAGATGAATCAACGGGTAGATGCACTCACAAAGGAATCACAAAATTTGCATAAAGAAATGCAGAAGAATATGGGTCAACAGATGGATGCCCATAAGGAGGCAACACAAAAATTGCTTAAAGAAATGAATCAACGGTTAGATGCCCTTACAAAGGAAACATGAGAACTGCTTAAAGATATGCAGGAGACAATGGATCAACAGATGGATTCCCATGAGGAGGAAACACAAAAATCACTCAGAGAAATGCAGGAGAACGTGGGTCAACAGGCAGAAATCCTGAAAGAGGTAATGCAAAAATACTTTAAAGAAATACAGGAAAATACAAGCAAACAAGTGAAGGATCTCAGCAAATAAATCGATCCAGGAACTAAAAAAGGAAGTAGAAACAACTAAGAAATCACAAAGGGAGACAACTTTGGAAATAGAAAACCTTGGGAAGAAATCAGGAGTCATAGATGCAAACATCAACAATAGAATACAAGAGATGGAAGAAAGAATCTCAGGTGCTGAAGATTCCACAGAAAGCATCGATTCAACAGTCAAAGAAAATGCAAAATGCAAAAAATGTGTAACCCAAAACATCCAGGAAATCCAGGACACAATGAGAAGACCAAACCTAAGGATTATAGGTATAGATGAGAGTGAAGATTTGCAACTTAAAGGGCCAGTAAACATCTTCAACAAAATTATGGAGGAAAACTTCCCTAACTTAAAGAGAGAGATGCCGATGAACGTACAAGAAGCCTACAGAACTCCAAACAGAATGGACCAGAACAGAAATACCTCCTGTCACATAATAATCAAAACACCAAATGTTCTAAACAAAGAAAGAATACTAAAAGCAGTAAGAGAAAAGGGCCAAGTAACATACAAAGGAAGACCTATCCGAATCACATCAGACTTCTCACCAGAGACTATGAAAGCCAGAAGATCCTGGGCAGATCTCATGCAGACACTAAGACAGCACAAATGCCAGCCTAGACTACTATACCCAGCAAAACTCTCAATCACCATAGATGGAGAGACCAAGATATTCCATGATAAAACCAAATTTTCACAATATCTTTCCACAACTCCAGCCCTGCAACGGATAATAGGTGGAAACCTCCAATACAGGGAGAGAAACAACACCCAGGGAAAAAATGAGATAATAACCTTCTTGAATCAAACCCAAAAGTAGATAACCACTCAAACATAAAGATAGCGTCAAGAATGGCAGATGGCAATAATCACTATGCCTTAATCTCTCTTAATATCAATGGTCTCAATTCCCCAATTAAAAGACATAGACTAGCAGACTGGATACGTAAACAGGACCCAGCATTTTGCTGCATGCAGGAAACGCACCTCAGTGTCAAAGACAAACACTACCTCAGAGTAAAAGGCTGGAAAACAATTTTACAATCAAATGGACCCAAGAAACGAGCCAGAGTAGCCATCCTAATATCAGATAAAATTGATTTTCAACCTAAAGTCATCAAAAAAGACACAAAGGACACTACATACTGATCAAGGGAAAAATCCACCAAGAAGAACTCTCAATTCTGAATATCTATGCTCCAAATGCAAGGGCACCCTCATTCGTAAAAGAAACTTTACTAAAACTCAAAGCATACATCGCACCGCACACAAAATAGTGGGTGACTTCAACACCCCGCTCTCTGAAATGGATCGTTCAGGAAAGCAGAAACTAAACAGGGACACAGTGAATCTAATTGAAGCCTTGGACCAAATGGAACTAACATATATATATTGAACATTTCATCCTAGAGCTAAAGAATCCACCTTCTTCTCAGCACCTCATGGTACCTTCTCCAAAACTGATCATATAATTGGTCACAAATCAGACCTCAACAGATATAAGAAGATAGAACTAATCCCATGCCTCCTATCAGATCACTATGGAATAAAGGTGGTCTTCAATGGCAACAAAAACAAAAGAAAACCCATGTACACATGGAGGCTGAACAATGCTCTACTCAGTGATAACTTGGTCAAGGTGGAAATAAAGAAAGAAATCAAAGACTTTTTGAAAGTTAATGAAAATGAAGGCACAACATACTCTAATTTATGGGACACAATGAAAGCAGTGCTAAGAGGAAAATTCATAGCCCTGAGTGCCGCCAAAAAGAAACGGGAGACAGCATACACTAACAGCTTAATGACACACCTGAAAGCCCTGGAACAAAAAGAAGCAAATACACCAAAGAGGAGTAGAAGGCAGGAAATCATCAAACTTGGGGCTGAAATCAATCAAGTAGAAACAAATAAAACCATACAAAGAATCAACAAAACGAGGAGTTGGTTCTTTGAGAAAATCAACAAGATAGATAAGCCCTTAGCCAGACTAACCAGAGGGCACAGAGATAGTATCCAAATTAATAAAATCAGAAACGAAAAGGGAGAGATAACAACAGAAACTGAGGAAATTCAAAAAATCATCAGATCCTAGTACAAAAACCTGTATTCAACACAACTAGAAAATCTTGAGGAAATGGACAATTTCCTTGAGAGATACCAAATACTAAAATTAAATCAGAATAAAATAGATCATCTAAACCGTCCTATAACCCCTGAAGGAATAGAAGTTGTCATTGGAAGTCTTCCAACCAAAAAAAGCACAGGTCCAGATGGTTTTACTGCAGAATTCTATCAGAACTTCAAAGAAGACCTAACACCAATACTCTTCAAACTGTTCCACAAAATAGAAACAGAAGGAACACTACCCAACTCGTTCTATGAAGCCACAATTACACTAATACCAAAAGCACACAAAGATCCGACAAAGAAAGAGAATCTCAGGCCAATCTCTCTTACGACTATCGATGCAAAAATACTCAATAAAATTCTTCCCAACCGAATCCAAGAACACATCAAAACAATCATTCACCACGATCAAGTAGGCTTCATCCCAGGGATGCAGGGATGGTTCAATATAAGGAAATCCATCAATGTAATCCACTACATAAACAATCTCAAAGAAAAAACCACATGGTCATCTCATTAGATGCTGAGAAAGCATTTGACAAAATTCAGCATCCTTTCATGCTAAAGGTCTTGGAAAGATCAGGAATTCGAGGCCCATATCTAAACATAGTAAAAGCAATTTACAACAAACCGGTAGCCAGCATCAATCTAAATGGAGAGAAACTTGAAGCAATCCCACTAAAATCACGGACTAAACAAGGCTGCCCTCTCTCTCCATATCTTTTCAATATAGTACTTGAAGTTCTAGCTAGAGCAATTAGACAACAAAAAGAGGTCAAAGGGATACAAATTGGAAAGGAAGAAGTCAAACTATCACTATTTGCAGACGATATGATAGTATACTTAAGCGACCCAAAGAACTCCACCAGAGAACTCCTACAGCTGATAAACGACTTCAGCAAAGTGGCCGGATATAAAATCAACTCAAGCAAGGCAGAAGCCTTCCTATACTCAAAGGATAAGCAGGCTGAGAAAGAAGTAAGAGAAATAATACCCTTCACGATAGCCACAAACCATATTAAGTATCTTGGCGTGACTCTCACCAAACAAGTGAAAGATCTGTATGACAAGAACTTCAAGTCTCTGAAGAAAGAAATTGAAGAAGACCTCAGAAGATGGAAAAATCTGCCATGCTCATGGATTGGCAGGATTAATATAGTAAAAATGAGCATCTTACCAAAAGTAATACACAGATTCAGTGCAATCCCCATCAAAATCCCAACTCAATTCTTCATAGAGTTAGAAAGAGCAATTCAAAAATTCATCTGGAATAACAGAAAACCCAGAGTAGCTAAAACTATTCTCAAGAGTAAAAGAACCTCTGAGGGAATCAGTATCCCGGACCTCAAGCTGTACTACAGAGCAATAGTGTTAAAAACTGCATGGTATTGGTACAGTAACAGACATGTAGATCAATGGAACAGAATTGAAGACCCAGAAATGAATCCACACTCCTATGGTCACTTGATCTTTGACAAAGGAGCTAAAACCATCCAGTGGAAAAAAGATAGCCTTTTCAACAAATGGTGCTGGCTCAGCTGGAGATCAACATGCAGAAGAATGCAAATTGACCCATTCTTATCTCCTTGCACTAAGCTCAATTCCAAGTGGATCAAAGATCTCCACATAAAACCAGACACACTGAAACTAATAGAAGGGAAACTAGGGAAGAACCTTGAACATATGGGCACAGGGGAGAATTTCCTGAACAGAACTCCAATAGCTTATGCTCTAAGATCAAGAATAGACAAATGGGACCTCATTAAATTACAAAGTTTTTGCAAGGCAAAAGACACTGTCAAAAAGACAAAGCGGCAACCAACTAACTGGGAAATGATCTTTACCAACCTTACATCCGACAGAGGGCTAATATCCAATATATACAAAGAACTCAAGAAGTCAAACTCCAGAGAGGCAAGTAACCCTATTAAAAAAATGGGGGTACAGAGCTAAACAAAGAGTTCTCACCTGAAGAATATCTAAAGGCTGAGAAGCACCTAAAGAGATGTTCATCATCCTTAGTCATTAGGGAAATGCAAATCAAAACAACCCTGAGATTCCATCTCACACCAGTCGGGATGGCTAAGATCAAAAACACAGGAGACAGCAGTTGTTGCCAAGGATGTGGAGAAAGAGGAACACTCCTCCACTGCTGGTGGAATTGCAAGCTGGTACAACCACTCTGGAAAGCAGTCTGGCGGTTCCTCAGAAAACTGGGCATGACACTCCCGGAGGATCCGGCTATACCACTCCTGGGCATATACCCAGAGGCTTTACCTGCATGCAATAAGGACACATGCTCCACTATGTTCATAGCAGCCTTATTTATAATAGCCAGAAGCTGGAAAGAACCCAGATGTCCCTCAACGGAGGAATGGATTCAGAAGATGTGGTATATCTACACAATGGAATACTACTCTGCAATTAAAAACAATGAATTCACGAAATTCCTAGGCAAATGGTCAGATCTTGAAAATATCATCCTTAGTGAGGTAACCCAATCACAAAAGAACACACATGGTATGCAGTCACTGATAAGGGGATATTGACCCAGAATCTCGGAATACCCTAGACACAATCCGCATATCAATAGATTTCTAAGAAGATGGAAGGAGAGACCCCTGGTCTTGGAAAGACTGGATGTAGGGGAACGCCAGGCAGAGAAACGAGAGGGGGTTGAATGGAGAAAAGAGGGAGAGAAGGGGGCTTATGGGACTTTCGGGGTGAGAGGAAACAGGAAAGAGGAAATGATTTGGAATGTAAATTAAAAAATAAAAATAAAATAAATAATAATAAAAAAAAACAACCCTGAGATTCCATCTCACACCAATCAGAATGGCTAAGATCAAAAACACAGGAGACAGCAGTTGTTGGCGAAGATGTGGAGAAAGAGGAACACTCCTCCACTGCTGGTGGAATTGCAAGCTGGTACAACCACTCTGGAAAGCAGTCTGGCGGTTCCTCAGAAAACTGGGCATGACACTCCCAGAGGATCCGGCTATACCACTCCTAGGCATACACCCAGAGGCTTTACCTGCATGCAATAAGGACACATGCTCCACTATGTTCATAGCAGCCTTATTTATAATAGCCAGAAGCTGGAAAGAACCCAGATGTCCCTCAATGGAGGAATGGATTCAGAAGATGTGGTATATCTACACAATGGAATACTACTCTGCAATTTAAAACAATGAATTCACGAAATTCCTAGGCAAATGGTCAGAACTTGAAAATATCATCCTTAGTGAGGTAACCCAATCACAAAAGAACACACATGGTATGCAGTCACTGATAAGGGGATATTAACCCAGAATCTCGGAATACCCTAGACACAATTCGCATATCAATAGATTTCTAAGAAGATGGAAGGAGAGACCCCTGGTCTCTTGTACCCCAAGCCAACTTGAAGTTACTGAATAGCTGAAGGTGACCTTGAACCTCTAAACCACCTGCCTCCCCTGGGATTATAGGCAAGGTCCACCACAGGGAGGCCTGGCTACTCCAGAGTGTCACAAGGCACTCATTACCAGTGGCCCTTCAACTGCCAGGGTGAAGGTGCTGTAACTCTCCTCTCTCCCTTCTGATCTCTGCTGAGGAGCCCCCCCCCCCAGCATCCATACCACCCTCTTTGTTTATCTCATATTTCATCTTTCTGTCAAAGAAAGGGCCTTCTTCAAACTGTGCCAACACAGGCCCCATCCCCCTCAACTCAAAGCTTGTTTACCTGTGTGCAGTTCATTCCCCTCACACTGTACTCTTCCCCTCTCTGGATCCAGCTCCAGGGTGGTCCTCAGAAAGGCTTCCTACCTCCCTCTGCAATATAAATGCCCCCCCCCGCTGACCTAGGTGAAGAGCAGTGAGCATTTTAAACAGTTCATGCCTGTTCATCATCAGCAAGAATAATTTGCACTATTTCTGTGTGTATGAAAGTTTAAAAACATTTATATGCATTCATTCATGGGTTTATATACTTCTACATAAGAGTAAATGTTTTCAATTCAAAGAAAAAAACAAAACTCTGGACTGGTAGGTTATAAAAGGTACCAATTCAATCATATTGACTTATCCACATGCTATGCACACACAATGAAGGAATGATCCACCCTCAATCCATATGTAACCTCTATCAACACCTGGTGTATTTAAAGAAGAGGGCCAAGGAGTAGAAAAAGAAAGGAAAATCTCAATTTCAGTGTGTTCTAACTTCATTTTCCAGCCAATCAACTGACTCTAACCCATGAATCAGTAAAGAATTACACATCTATCCATTGCTCTATACATTTCAAGTATACAACTATATGTAATTCCTGAAATTCTATATATTTCCTTCAGTTATGTCTTCCATGATTTTCCCAGAAATAAGTCGTAATGCTGTAAGCTGTTTGTTTTTGATTTTGCATACTGTGCACAACTATCAGCAAACAAGGCTGTTGTGGTTTGAATATTCTTGGCCCAGAGAGTGGCACTATTAGGAAGTGTGTCCTTTATGGAGGAAGTGGGCCACTGTGGGAGTGGACTTTAAGACTTTCCTTGTAATCATGTGGGAGTCAGTCTTGTCCTAGCTGCCTTTGAGACAATAGGTATAACTCTCAATTCCTCCAACTCCAAGAAATATCTCTCCTATGATAAAAGGTAAATTGCTGCAACTGGTCCATCCTACTACTAGGAAAAAAGACCAAAATGCTTACTTTCAATTTAAAGAAAAAAAACACAACTCTGGACTGGTAGGTTATAAAAGGTACCAATTCAATCATGTTGACTCATCCACATGCTATGCACACACAATGAAGAAATGACCCACCCTCAATCCATATATAACCTCTATCAATTCTTTACATTTCTAGCTCAAAGAATTGAGCTAGAATTCTTACAAAATTCACATATAGGGTCTGCTAAGGTTTAAAACAGGATCCCAACTCCATAACTGCCTGGATGCTGCCATGGTTGTCCCCATAATAACAGACTGAACCTCTGAACCTGTAAGCTATCCCCAGTTAAATGTTGTTTCTTATAAGAGTTGCCTTAGTCATGGTGTCTTTTCAGAGCAATTGAAATCTAATTAAGACACAGGCCTTTACGTTATCTTTTTCGATCATCTGATCATAAGTCGCAACACATAATGCTATCAGTGAATGTTTGGAATAGAACCACATTACACATTATACATTATACATTATACATGATACATTATAACAGGAGTAGAACCACAGGCATTTTCCATTACTTGTTGTGCCTTCAGAACCTGCTGAGGCCTTATCACATATACAGTACTTCCATTTGATTATGGATGGCAACTGTGCACATCCACCTCCATAACTTAGTTGTTCAGATAATACCAACCTTATATGGGAAGTGAGAGCCACATGGTAATCTGGTGGCCCACTATCAAATGTTTGATTTCTTCTAAGGTCATATAACAGGCCAAAAGCTGTCTCTCAAAGGGAGACTACTGGCCTCCAGATGGTGGTAGATATTTGATTCCAAATTCTAAAGGCTTCCATTGTGATTCACATATAGGGTCTGCTAAGGTTTAAAACAGGATCCCTATCTGTAATGAAACCTCAAGTAAATTGGGTCTGTTAGATATTTGGCCCATGTGGAAACCAGACTACAACATAGTATGGACTTGTCGAAGAGCCTTATCTTATTGCAGTACTATTCAAAGCTAGTAGTTGTTCATCTTCCTTTGTACAAAGTCCAGAGTAAAGCATCCATGTGATGAATGTGCTGTCTCCAGAATCTATATAGGCCAAGTAAGCATTTTGGTCTTTTTTCCTAGTAGTAGGATGGACCAGTTGCAGCAATTTACCTTTTATCATAGGAGAGATATTTCTAGTTCACAACACAGGACTAGAAATTTCACTGAGGTAGAAAGTCCTTGAATTTTGGTTGCAATTATTTCTAGTTTTCTAATGTGTTTTATCCAAAAGACCCAAAAGTTTGCTACTGTCTGCTTATACAGTCCAAGCAGCACCCTGCCATCAATATAGAGGACCAGAATGATATCTTGAGGAAGATGCAGGGGATTACAATCCATTTAAAATAATATGTGATATAGGGCTGGAAATTAGTATATTTTGAGCTAGAAATGTATGTACTCCCAGCATTGCCAAATGAAGATACATTGCTTTTGTTCGGCCTTATGACAAAGTATTTTGAAAAGCATTTGTGAGGTTTCTATTGGCTCACAAACATCAGAAAATATAATAAATGGTCTGAGAAAAATTACATCATGTAGAACAAGTGCAACTGAAGAAACTTCCACTCTAAGTTCCTCACAGTCAATAGTCATTCTCTATGAATGAATGCTTCACAGTTGAGTTCCCCATCTGTTTTTTTATATAGGACAAATAATGTCTAGTGAGATGTAGGGATAACCATTACCTCTGCACCTCTTTCATCCTTGATACTGGCATTGATTTCTGAAATTACTCTGGGAATACGATCCATTTTGGCAGAGATTTGAATAACGATTCTGCGTTCGTCCTGGTTGCATTTGACTGGAGTACTCTTGCTAATCAGTTTACTCAAAGCCAGTGCCTGTCTTTTAAAACTGTGTTTCTTGTAGGCATCAGAGATCTGGATATTTTTTTTGATCCATTCATTCACTCTCTGCCTTTTGAGTGGAGTATTAAGGTCATTCATATGTGAATTATTTTTGAAATGTGTGTGTGTTAGTTCTTGGCACTATGTTGTTGATTTTTGATGTTGTGATCTTAGTGGTAATTTTTGTTTTGATAAATATGGCTTCATATTTCCCTTCAGTTTCTTTACTATGCTGACCCCTCTCTTCAGCCCCAAATAATGCTTCCAGTATTACATTGGGTTTAGGTTATGAAATATAATTTTTTAGGCTGTCTATATTGTAGATAACTGTTCTTCCTTCATTCATAGGAGTAGTATTGGTGGGCTTATCATTTTAGATTATTATCATTAAGGACTTTGTATGTATTGCTACAGGCACTTCTGGTTTTCAAAGTTTACCTTGAGAAATCAGCTGTTCCTATTCCAATTTTCCTGGAATTAAGGAAATTTACCTTTTTATTTGATGGGTTTCATTTATTTGTGCCTTGCATTTTTCCTTAGAGCTTTAAATTCACATTTTCTTGGTTTGTTTTTTTGTTTTTTATACTTAGTATTTTAAATATAAGTGCTCCACTATGTTCATAGCAGCCTTGTTTGTGATAGGCAGAAGCTAGAAACAACCCACATATCCCACAGCAAAAGAATGGATACAGAAAATGTACTTCATTTGCATAATGGGATACTACTCAGGACATCCTGAGTTTTGCAGGCAAATGGATGGAACTACAAAATATCATCCTGAGTGAGGTAACTCAGACCCAAAAATACATGCATGGAATGTACTCACTAATAAGTAATTATTAGCCAAAAAAAAAAAGTATGGAACACCACGATACAGTCCACAGAACACAAAAAGTTTAAAAAACTGAAGGTCCCAAGTGAAGATGCCTCCATCCCCCTTGGGAGAGAGAAGAAAGCAATCACAGGAGGAATGAGGGAGGGAGGGATCTGGTAGGAAAGAGGACAGGGAAAGGAAGAAGGGAACATAATCAGGTATTGGGTGGGGGAAAAGGACTGAAGCCCTGAGGGCCAGCAGAAAGAATGGAAACAGGCAACCTCAAGAAGTAGGAGGTGGGGGGGACCCTCCAAAATGTACCTTAGACCTGGAAGGTGAAAGAATCTGAGGACTCAAAGGCAAAGACCTTAGATGAAATGCCCAACAGTTGGGAGAGGGATCTTATAGAGCCCACCTCCAGCAGAAAGACAGGACATCAAGTGAGGGATGGAGTTGCCATCCCACAGTCAAAAATCCTGACCAATAATTGTTCCCATCTGAAAGAACTGCAGGGACAAAAATGGATAAGAGTATGAGGAAAAGGAGACCCAGTGACAGGCCCAAAATGGGATCCAGCTCAAGGGGAGACCCCAAGGCCTAACACTATTATTGAGGCTAAGGAGTACTCACAAAAAAGGAACCTATCATGACTGCCCTCCCAACCAATTTGCACCCAACCAATGGACAGAAGCTGCTGACCCTGTGGTTGAATTAGGGAAAAACTGAAAGAAGCTGAGAAGAGCAACTCTGTAGGAGGAACAGCAATCTCAATTAACCTGTACCCTCAAGATCTCTGACACTGGACCACCAAGCAGGCAGCATACACCAGCTGATATGAGGCCCCCAATACACATACATCAAAGGACTGCCGGGTCTGTGTTCATTCAGAGAAGATGCACCTAACCCTCAAGACACTGGAGGCCCCAGGGAGTGGAGAGGTCTGGTGGAGTGGGGTGGGAGGTTGGGAGTGGGGACATGCTTGGGGAGACATGTTGGGGAAGGTATGGGATGGGGAACATTCAGAGGGAGGACCGGGACGGGGATAAAATCTGAAGTGTAAAAAAAAAAAAACTTAAGTAAAATTTATAAAAAAAGAAAAATAAAAAATATAAGATGCATGAAAAATTATATTGTGCCCTTGGCTTTTCTTTTTTCTTTTTTCACTTTTTAATTTTATCCATTAAATTATATGGTTGTGTCTTTGGGACATTTTTCTTCTGTGATCTTACTGAAGTTCTTGTGTTTGTCATTGACTTGAATTTATCTCTGTCACCTGTGTGTATAATTTGAAGTTTTGATTTATTTTATGGTGTCCCATTTACACTATAATTTCTAGGCCCACACCTGGACAACTCAACTATATTTACAGTCCCATAGCCTGATTTCTTCTGACCGTACAGTTAATGTATGCATGTGTGCTCTGTAAGAAAAATCACTTAACTTTACTGTTTAGAGGAGGTGATATTTTCTTAATTTTCTCAAAAGAGCTGTTAATTTCTAGCTGAGACATTAAAGCCATTGTCATATAAGTATGGAGGGCACCATGAATGCATTCAAAACAGGATGGATACCTTGGTGAATATAAATTGTTATTCTATTTCTTTTTAAAGGGATATTGCTATTGTTACTTTTGTTCACAAGGACTGGGATCAGTAAATCTACACACACAGTTATGGCCTGAAGAGAATGTCTCACACATGGGAAACCGAGAGCTCAACTGTTTGTATTCAACTATTTTCCTGGAATTAAAGAAGTTCACCTTTCCATTCGATGGTACCACTTTGTAACAAAGTCAAGGTCAGAAGTTTCTTCTCTAGATGACATGATAGCTATGGGTCTAGAGGGAGATGAGCTGATGACATTTCTTCTTTATAAGTACTTCTTAGGGCCTCATTCTACAGGGATGTTTATGGCAGCCTCACATGGTGAGTCCTTTTTTAAAATTCTCTTCATTATACTGCTAGCAATAGGTGGTAGAATCAAGTAGTATTCTGTAATAAATGATTACAGCATTTTCTGCTTACAGTTTTACTTTTGAACTATATTGTATCATAGGTAAACTAGAGATGCTTGCAGACATATGAATATCAGTGTATTGATTAATAAAAGAACACAGGTTTCACTCAGTTTGATCTCTTCGTTGTGTGACAGTAGATAGGGTCTAACAAAAGGATTAATAGAGACAGGAAAAGATAATAGACTGAAGTTGATTATTATTATATATTAAATGAAAATATAATGACACTCATTACAATTTATAATGAATCTACACTGACATATATTTAAAAGGTAACTCCATCTCAACCTTTTAAGGAGCCTATCAGATTGTACTGAGTGTGTGCTTTAAGAATTCTAAGATCACAGTCCCACCTAAGTATGGCCACCTAGGTTTGTTACTTTTCCATCCCTATAATACAAAACACTTGAACTGTCTTAGAGGGTGAAAACCAAATGACAACCATTTATTGCTTTGCAGGGGTCAGTTTATAATATTGATGCATTTGAATTGTGTTTTGTGTTTTCCCATTTTACTCTTTTCTCAAGTTACTGAATGTATGCATTTATTTCATGAAACTTAAGTCATGAATACACAACAAAGATTAGCTAATGTAGTGTTTAGCAGTAATTTCCTAGCCTGTTAAATTTGCATACATTGATGAATAACTAGGAAAGTTTCAATTAATTACATAGTAAAGCAAAAAACTCTCTGTCTCATTTAAGTTCTAAATGTTTGAAATAGATTTGTTTAATCTATTGCAATGATTTCTCATAAAGCAGATATTTTATAGACACTTCAAAAATATTTGGAAATCTCACTTCATTTATTAAATGCTTGTAAAGTTATCATTGCAGAAGTGTAATTTTCAGTAGGTGTTTTAGTCATTTTATTTAAATGAATTCCTTTTCCTTATCTCAGGTTTTCTAAATTGAACTTTGTAGCACTGAAGCTAAATTTATTGAATAAAACTTTCATTAGCAGGGAGGAATATATTTACAATTCTTTAATAGTATAAAATTTTGTAAAGTAAAAATCACTAAGGTTTCCTCTAACAGTTACAAAATATAATTGTTTAATAAAATAGACTTAAACACACACAAACACTGCAGAGGAAAAGTTTAGGTAACTAATATCACAAGTCCATTTTAATTTTTCTGGAATATGAGTTGCTAATGTATATAAGAGATTAAAATGCAAAATGAAGGCATGTGTGGTGGCACATGCCTGTGATCCCAGCACTTTCAAGGCTGAGGTAGGAGAATAGCGGGTTTGATTGAAGTCCATCTGAACTATAGGTTGAGATCCTATCTCTGTCTGTCTGTCTGCCTGCCTGTCTGTCTGTCTGTCTTTCTCTCATACACACAAGCTCAAATACAAGATAATTAAAGTGGAAAACAGAATGTAGAATTACAAATTATTGCCAATAAAATGGAGCAATATAATGCCAGTAGCCATTATGAATTCCCTGGACCAGAGTATCAATGACATAAAAACCAGTTGTCAGAAACATGAGTTTATGATTGCAAGCATTCCAGAATTTTCTGTTTGTTTTTGAATAACTTACTTTAAAGGTTTGCACCAGTTCAAAAGGCAGGGACATCGTGGATCTGACCAGGTCTCTCAGAAAAGAGAGGACATTCCTCCATTTAACTTTATGTTCATTTTATTTCATGAACATATTTGATATGGCTCTCAATTCTTCACTTAAGTGATGTAAATGTACCCACAGTAGCAGCACCAGAATGTGATATGTTTGTAATAGACCTCATAGTCCACTAATCTCTCTGTCTTTCTGTCTCTGTCTCTCCTCTCCATTTCCCTGATCCTCTCAGTGTTCCTCCTCCTCTCTCTCTCCTTCAATCTTATGCACAAAATACACACACATACGTACACACAAACACACACACACAGAGAGAGAGAGAGAGAGAGAGAGAGAGAGAGAGAGAGAGAGAGAGAGAGAGAGAGAGAGAGAGAGAGAGAGATTTACAGTGAACACTCATATATTTCCCAAACTCACACCATGCAACTTTTGATGAAGCTTTGGTCATGACTGCTTCTCCACAGTCTCTGCAGTGACACTCCTGCTGCTGCTTCATCTCAAGGGAACTGGCTTGTACCTGTGAGATTATAATGTTCTACTCAGCCTCTGTATGCTTCCAGTTACACCTGTGCTAAATTTAATTTCCAAATAAGAATTCATGTACTTAAATTATTTAAGAGTATCAGGTAAGAGCAGTGAATTACTACTTTATTAAAAGGTATTAAGTATTCTTTCTAGCATTCTATATTTCATAAAGATTTCATAAAAACTAATTTGGAGGCCAAGTTCTTTCTCTTTTGTGGATTCCTAAAAATGTATTCATATTGTTGACAGAGGACAGTACATCAGCCAACAATTTCACTTGTCACCCGAAATCACGTATTCAATTTATGTTCTCTCTGAGCAGTCATTCAGCTTTTAGGTCATGACTCACCAAATGTGGTAAAGCTTAAAATGAAAATGATACATAAGATTTACCATACTTGTCTGTTCCCTACATTATTAAATCTTCACAAACAGAATAAAAAGATCACTATATGTGCATAAAACAAGACTGTTCTAAAATCAAATGTTGTGATAAGGAAAAAGTGAAGTGACTCCTCAGAAAATGCAGAGCTGTACATTAAGATCTCTCTCTCTCTCTCTCTCTCTCTCTCTCTCTCTCTCTCTCTCTCTCTCTCTCTCTCTCTCTCTCTCTCTCTCTCCCTCCCTCTCCCTCTCCCTCTCCCTCTCCCTCTCCCTCTCCCTCCCTCCCTCTCCCCCTCCCTCCCTCTCCCCCTCCCTCCCTCTCCCTCTCCCTCTCCCTCTCCCTCTCCCTCTCTCTCTCTCTCTCTCTCTCACTCTCTCTCTCTCTCTCTCTCTCTCTCTCTCTCTCTCTCTCACTCTCCCTCTCCCTCTCCCTCTCCCTCTCCCTCTCCCTCTCCCTCTCCCTCTCTCTCATTTCATGCTTCTTCAGACACATGGCTGCGGAGTGCTTAGGCTTTGGTCTGGATCAATTCAATAGTGGTGGCTTCTTCACTGTTATAAATGCTTATGGATATACTCTGGGTTTTAGTTCTTACAACTAAATACTGCAACTTAAACTAAAGTGTAAGCCTCCAAAACTGCAACTTTCTTTTTAAATAAAACATGATCTTTCACAGTATATATCCCTGTTGACAAACCAGTTTTGACCAATGATAGCTATAGTCTTTTTTTTACAATGCTCAGCTCCAGTGAGCCTCAAATACAGATGCAATTCATAAATACAATTTATGAATTAGAAGGTGCGTTATTTTCTATATGGGATAAACATTTACAAATCAATGGAAATGAAATAGAGAGGTTGAAGTGCATATCTTTGAGATAAGTAAAACATTTTACATTACTATCTTTTACATTATTACATTATCATATTTTTAATATTAATTAAACTTGTAATTATAGTAATAAAATATTGAAGTATTTAAGAATTTATTATGTAATTAATAATCAATTAAATAAGTAAGAATTTATTATGTTTATGTGTTTATTTGTTTCACTAAAATTAGAATTGGGCTATATTTCTTTTGTTTATGAAAAGCATGTTCTTTTACTGAAAAATGAAGTAAAAACATTTTATGATAAAATTGAAGATTTACATGGAAAATATTTCTGATAAAATAGAAGATATATATAGAAAAACACGTTAAAATTGACAATTTTCATGGAAACATTAAACAATAGAATGGTAGACATAAAAAACATTGCTAAATTAATTGAAAAAGGAAGTAGAAACATTTTATGATAAAATTGAAGATTTACTTGGAAAATATTTCTGATAAAATTGTAGAAAAATGTACAAAAATATGTTAAAATTGAAGATTATCATGGAAAATTTTATATAGATATAATAATGGTAGGCATAAAAGTATTCCTAAGTTGATTGAAAGTGGAATCATAAACATTTTCTGATAAAGCTGAAGATCTACATGGAAAATATTTCTGATAAAATTGAAGAAATAGAAAAACATGTTAAAATTGAAGATTATCATGGAAAATTATACAGATAAAATGGTAGGCCCAAAAATAATTCAAAGTTGATTGTAAGTAGGATTACAAATGCATTCAGAAAAAATTGAAGATTTACATAGAAAATATTTCTGATAAAATTCAAGGAATATATAGAAAAACATATTAAAATTGACTATTTCCTGGAAAATAATACAGATAAAATGATAGACATAAAATATCATTCTAAATTAATGGAAGGTGGAATTAAAACATTTTGTGATAAAATCAGAGATTAACATGAAAAAAATTTCTGATAAAATAGAAGAAATATAGAGAGAAATGTTAAAATTGAAGAATATCATAAAAAATAATGCAGATAAAGTGGTAGACATAAAAAACATTACTAAATTAATTGAAAGAGGAATTACAAACATTTTCTGATAAAATGGAAGATTCACATGAAAAATATTTCTGTTAGTCTATGTCTTTTTATTGGGGAATTGAATCCATTGATGTTAAGAGATACTAAGGAACAGTGATTGTTGCTTCCTGTTATTTTTGATGTTATTTTTATGTTTGTGTGGTTATCTTCTTTTGGATTTGTTGGAAGAAGATTACTTTCTTGCTTTTTCTAGGGTGTGGTTTCCCTCCTTGTGTTGGCGTTTTCCATCTATTATCCTTTATAGGGCTGGATTTATGGGAAGATATTGTGTAAATTTGGTTTTATCATGGAATATCTTGGTTTCTCTAATATGGTGATTGAGAGTTTTGCTGCGTATAATAGTCGGGGCTGGCAACTGTGTTCTCTTAGGGTCTGTAGGACATGTGCCCAGGATCTTCTGGCTTTCATCGACGTCTCTGTTGAGAAATCTTGTGTAATTCTGAAAGGTCTGCCTTTATAAGTTACTTGCCCTTTTTCCCTTACTGCTTTTAATTTTGTTCTTTGTTTAGTGCATTTGGTGTTTTGATTATAATGTACCGGGAGGACTTTCTGATCTGGTCCAGTCTGGTTGGAGTTCTGTAGGCTTCTTATATAATCATGGACATCACTCTCTTTAGGTTAGGGAAGTTTTCTTCTATAATTTTGTTGAAGATATTTACTGGCCCTTTAAGTTGTAAATCTTCACTTTTTTATATACCTATAATCCTCAGGTTTGGTCTTCTTATTGGGTCCTGAATTTCCCGGATGTTTTAGGATAAAATCTTTTAGCTTTTTGTATTTTCTTTGACTGTCTAGTAAATTTTTTTTTTTTAGTCTTTTTTTTTATTATAATCTTCTAAGTTTTTTTATTTACATTACAAATGATTTCCCCTTTCCCGTTTCCTCCCTGCCCGGAAGTCCCATAAGCCCCCTTCCCTCCCTCTGTTCCCCATTCAACCCCCTCTCGCTTCTCTGTCCTGGTATTCCCCTACATCCAGTCTTTCCAGGACCAGAGGTCTCTCCTTCCAACTTCTTGGAAAT
Organism: Tokudaia tokunoshimensis; assembly: GCA_036184795.1. Lineage (NCBI taxonomy): Eukaryota > Metazoa > Chordata > Mammalia > Rodentia > Muridae > Tokudaia > Tokudaia tokunoshimensis. Next base: position 78,748,195 of record BTHU01000002.1, on the reverse strand, counting down.
CTATTGATATGTGAATTGTGTCTTGGGTATTCCAAGACTCTGGGTTAATATCCCCTTATCAGTGAGTGCATACCATGTGTGTTATTTTGTGGTTGGGTTACCTCACTAAGGATGATATTTTCAAGTTCTGACCATTTGCCTAGGAATTTCGTGAATTCATTGTTTTTAATTGCAGAGTAGTAGTCCATTGTGTAAATATACCACATCTTCTGAATCCATTCCTCTGTTGAGGGACATCTGGGTTCTTTCCAGCTTCTGGCTATTATAAATAAGGCTGCTATGAACATAGTGGAGCATGTGTCCTTATTGCATGCAGGTAAAGCCTCTGGGTATATGCCCAGGAGTGGTATAGCCGGATCCTCCAGGAGTGTCATGCCCAGTTTTCTGAGGAACCTCCAGACTGCTTTCCAGAGTGGTTGAACGAGTTTGAAATCCCACCAGCAGTGGAGGAGTGTTCCTCTTTCTCCACATCCTCGCCAACAACTGCTGTCTTCTGTGTTTTCGATCTTAGCCATTCTGACTGATATGAGGTGAAATCTCAGGGTTGTTTTAATTTGCATTTCCCTAATGATTAAGGATGTTGAACATTTCTTTAGGTGATTCTCAGCCATTTGACATTCCTCAGGTGAAAATTCTTTGTTTAGCTCTGTACCCCATTTTTAATAGGGTTACTTGCCTCTCTGGAGTCTTAACTTCTTGAGTTCTTTGTATATATTGAATATTAGCCCTCTGTCGGATGTAGGGTTGGTAAAGATCATTTCCCAGTTAGCGGTTGCCGCTTTTTCTTTTTGACAGTGTCTTTTGCCTTACAGAAACTTTGTAATTTTATGAGGTCCCATTTATCAATTCTTAGAGCATAAGCTATTGGAGTTCTATTCAGGAAATTCTCCCCTGTGCCCATATGTTCAAGGTTCTTCCCTAGTTTCCTTTCTATTAGTTTCAGTGTGTCTGGTTTTATGTGGAGGTCTTGATCCACTTGAAATTGAGCTTAGTACAAGAAGATAAAAATGGGTCAATTTGCATTCTTCTGCATGTTGACCTACAGTTGAGCCAGCACCATTTGTTGAAAAGGCTATCTTTTTTCCACTGGATGGTTTTAGCTCCTTTGTCAAAGATCAAGTGACCATAGGAGTATGGATTCATTTCTGGGTCTTCAATTCTGTTCCATTGATCTACATGCCTATCACTGTACCAATACCATGCAGTTTTTAACACTATTGCTCTGTAGTACAACTTGAGGTCGGGATATTGATTCCCCCAAAGTTCTTTTACTGTTGAGAAAATTTTAGCTATCTTGGGTTTTTTGTTATGCCAGATGAATTTGAGAACTGCTCTTTCTAACTCTAAGTAGAATTAAGTTGGGATTTTGATGGGGATTGCACTGAATCTGTATATTGCTTTTGGCAAGATAGCCATGTTTACTATATTAATCCTGCCAATCCATGAGCATGGAAGATTTTTCCATCTTCTGAAGTCTTCTTCAATTTCCTTCTTCAGAGACTTGAAGTTCTTGTCATACAGATTTTTCATTTCTTTGGTTAGAGTCAGACCAAGATACTTTATATTGTTTGTGGCTATTGTGAATGGTGTAATTTCCCTAATTTCTTTCTCAGCCTGCTTATCCTTTGAGTATAGAAAGGCTACTGATTTGCTTGAGTTGATTATCAACTGTAGGAGTTCTCTGGTGGAGTTTTTTGGGTCACTTAAGTATACTATCATATCATCTGCAAATAGTGATAGTTTCACTTCTTCCTTTCCAATTTGTATCCCTTTGACCTCCTTTTGTTGTCTGATTGCTCTAGCTCGAACTTCAAGAAATATATTGAAAAGATATGGAGAAAGAGGGCAGCCTTGTCTAGTCCCTGATTTTAGTGAGATTGCTTCAAGTTTCTCTCCATTTAGTTTGATGTTGGCTAACAGTTTGCTGTAAATTGCTATTACTATGTTTAGATATGGACCTTGAATTCCTGATCTTTCAAAGACTTTTAGCATGAAATGATGCTGAATTTTGTCAAATGCTTTCTCCACATCTAATGAAATGACCATGCGGTTTTTTTTCTTTGAGATTTTTTTCTACAGTGGATTACATTGATGGATTTCCATATATTGAACCATTCCTGCATCCCTGGAATGAAGCCTACTTGATCATGGTGAAAGATCATTTTGATGTGTTCTTCGATTTGGTTGGCAAGAATTTTATTCAGTATTTTTCATTGATATTCATAAGAGAAATTGGTCTGAAATTCTCTTTCTTTGTTGAATCTTTGTGTGGTTTTGGTATCAGCACAATTGTGGCTTTATAGAATGAGTTGGGTAGTGTTCCTTCTGTTTCTAATTTGTGGAATAGTTTGAAGAGAATTGGTGTTAGGTTTTCTTTGAAGGTCTGATAGAATTCTGCACTAAAACCATCTGGGCCTGTGCTTTTTTGGTTGGAAGACTTTCAATAACCACTTCTATTTCTTTAGGGGCTATGGGACTGTTTAGATGGTCTATTCGATCCTAATTTAATTTTGGTATTTGGTATCTGTCTAGAAAATTGTTCATTTCCTCCAGATTTTCCAGTTGTGTTGAGTATAAGCTTTTGTAGTAGGATCTGATGATTTTTTTAATTTCTTCAGTTTCTGTTGTTATCTCTCCCTTTTCGTTTCTGATTTTGTTAATTTGGATACTGTCTCTGTGCCCTCTGGTTAGTCGGGCTAAGGGCTTATCTACCTTGTTGATTTTCTCAAAGAACCAACTCCTAGTTTTGTTGATTCTTTGTATGGTTTTATTTGTTTCTACTTGATTGATTTCAGCCCTGAGTTTGATGATTTCCTGCCTTCTACTCCTCTTGGGTGTATTTTCTTCTTTTTGTTCCAGGGCTTTCAGATGTGCCATTAAGCTGCTAGTGTATGCTCTCTCCCATTTCTTTTTGGAGGCACTCAGGGCTATGAATTTTCCTCTTAGCACCGCTTTCATTGTGTCCCATAAATTAGGGTATGTTTTGCCTTCATTTTCATTACATTTTAAAAAGTCTTTGATTTCTTTCTTTATTTCCTCCTTGATCAAGGTATCATTGAGTAGAGCATTGTTCAGCTTCCACGTGTATGTGGGCTTTCTGTTGTTTTTGTTGTTATTGAAGACCACCCTTATTGCATAGTGATCTGATAGGAGGCATGGGATTAGTTCGATCTTCTTATATCTGTTGAGGTCTGTTTTGTGACCAATTATATGGTCGATTTTGGAGAAGGTACCATGAAGTGCTGAGAATAAGGTATATTCTTTTGCTTTAGGATGAATGCTAGATATAGATGACATAGATATAGATATAATAGATATATAGATATAGATATAGATATATGTAATCTGTTAAATCCATTTGGTCCAAAGCTTCAATTAGTTTCACTGTGTCCCTGTTTAGTTTCTGTTTTCCTGATCTGTCCATTGTGGAGAGTGGAGTGTTGAAGTCACACACTATTATTGTTGTGAGGTGCAATGTGTGCTTTGAGGTTTAGTAATGTTTCTTTTATGAATCAGGGTGCCCTTGGATTTGGAGCATAGATAAGCAGAATTGAGAGCACTCCTTGCTGGATTTTTCCTTTGACCAGTATGTGGTGTCTTTCTGTGTCTTTTTTGATGACTTTAGGTTGAAAGTCAATTTTATCCGATATTAGAATGGCTACTTCAGTTTGTTTTCTGGGACCGTTTGCTTGTAAAATTGTTTTCCAGCCTTTTATTCTGATATAGTGTTTGCTTTTGACACTGAGGTGTGTTTCCTGTACACAGCAAAATGCTGGGTCCTTTTTACATATCCAGTTTGTTAGTCTATGTCTTTTTATTGGAGACTGAGTCCATTGATGTTAAGTGATATTAAAGAATGGTGATTATTGCTTCTTGTTATTTTTGATGTTATTTTTATGTTTCAGTGGTTATCTTCGGCATCTGAGATTCTTTCTTCTATGTCTTGTATTCTATTTTTGATGTTTGCATCTATGACCCCTGATTTCTATCTACAAAGTTGTTTCCCTTTGTGATTTCTTAATTGTTTCTACTTCATTTTTTAGATCCTGGATGGTTTTACTCAGTTCCTTCACTTGTTTGTTTGTGTTTTCTTGTTATTCTTTAAGATATTTTTGTGTTTCTTCTTTCAGGACTTCTGCCTGTTGACCCAAGTTCTCCTTTATTTCTTTAAGTGATTTTTGTGTTTCCTCTTTATGGGCTTCTATCTGTTGACCCATATTCTCCTAAATTTCTTTAAGCGATTTTTGTGTTTCCTTTGTAAGGGCTTCTACCTGTTGATTCATGTTCTCCTGTACTTTTTAAGACATTTATTTATGTCCTTCTTGAAATCTTCTAATAGCATCATGAGAAGTGATTTTAAATCCAAATCTTGCCCTTCTGGTGTGTTGGGGTATCCAGGACTTGCTGCTGCAGGAGAATTGGGTTCAGATGGTGCCATATTGCCTTGATTTCTGTTAGTAACGTTCCTGCATTTGCCTTTTGCCATCTGGTTATCTCTGGCGTTAGTTGGCCCTGCTGTCACTGGCTGGTGCTTGAACCTCCTGTGAGCCTGCAAGGCTATTTCTGCACCCCTGGATGACCGGGTTTCCACTGGCACAGATTACTGAGGGGCTGCCTTGCTCCTGGGTGCCATTGGAGCCCTGATGTGCCTTGCCCCAAGTGATGTTACACTCGGGATATCTCTGTGTACCTGATTGTCCCTGTCTGGTCCATTACCAGAGCAAAGATGGAAAAGGCTGTGGGACTCCCCTCCAAGCTCGGGTCACCCTGCATGGCAAACATCCCATGGCACGGCTGGCACACAGATGACCGCAGAGCTGCCCAGCTCGTGGGCGCAGGCGGAACCCTAGCTGTCTGTGTCCCAAGCAATGTTATACTCGGGATATCTCTGTGTACCTGGTATCAGTACAAATGATCTCAGTGAACTAGGAAAAGGGTGGCTTCTCAGAGTGTAGAGGAGAATAAATACAGAAGAAAGAAGTAGGTAGGTAAAATATCAACAAGGATTTCTGAAAAAACATAATTACTCAGTCTATTACCTAATTACACTCCAAAAAGGAATGAAAATTTGTCTTGATAGCTGGGGTTCAGTTCTTTAACCTGAAGTTTCACAAAAGGAGATGGGATGGGCCATTTAGAACCACAATGGTCATAGGGTGTGGAAAGTAAACTAATGTTCTCCAACTGTCTCTATCTCTTTAACCAGATTCTTTGGATGTCAGTTTACTTGGAAAAAGGAACATAAAAACAAGAGGATTGAGAAAGATATTTTACTGATTAAAATGATGGGATTACAATAAATTATCACCATGATTGCCTTAGGATAGTTGCTACTAGAGTACAGTAAAACTGTCAAAATGAATCACCTGATACATTTTATGTCTTTTGAGAATATTTTCCAGATTAATGTAACTTTTTCCCTGTTTAAAGGGTGCTTTATTTTTTTTCTGTTCTAAGTGAGAAGGACCTCCTGATGTTGATTGGAAGTGCAGAATCCCTGTGCCCACAGTGGCCACCTGCTCGGCTCGCGGGTACAGATAGCTACTGGAAGGCTCCTGTCCCAGCTGCTCCACTGATCATATACCCTGTGCACTCCTAGCTGTTCCCCTCCAGACAGATATTGGAGACAGAGTGGAGAGATCTCACCTCCATGCTCACAAGTGAAAGCACTGCTGGGAGATCACTCTCTCTTGGCAGACTATGCAAAGAAGGCTATGGAGCCACCTGGCTCACTGGTGCAAATGGTGATTGGAAGGTTCCTGTCTGGGTGCTCCACTGATCATATGCCCTGTTAATGTAACTTTTATTCAGTTGTACAAATAGGATTAACATTCTGTGCTTATCACTACTTTTTTAGGTGTTAACTATGAAATGAGGCAAATAAATCAATAGGATCAGATTTCTAAGGCATGAGACTCAGGTATAATATATGCCTACTAAGTGAGCATTCTGTACAGATCATTGTGATTGTATTTATTATTTATAATTTTCTATATGTACAGCAGATACATAGAAGACATAGAAATGTTTTCTATGATGTGCAGTTTGGAAGATCAAGAGTTAAAGAGACAGGCTATTCAAGGATTAGTACAAAAAGAATGATAATACAAGCAATATATCACAAACTTGATGCATGCTCATTATTTTTTCAGATATATGAAATAAACTTCTACTATGCTCTTAAGATGAGCACACTCTCACTTTTGCTCTCACTCAAGAATTTCCTTCATTTCCAAGCTGGACTTGGAGTCCTAGCCCATATGTTTCTTCTTTGTTTCTATATTTTCATCATCCTAGGTCACAGACCTAAGCCCACGGACTTAATCTCCTGCCAACTGACCTTTGTTCACATCATGATGTTCCTCACTGGAGGGGACATTTGGCTTACAGACTTATTTGAGACACTAAACATTGATAATGACTTCAAATGTAAGGTAACTTTTTATATAAGCAGGGTGATGAGAGGACTCTCTATCGGCATCACCTGCCTCCTGAGTGTGTTCCAGGCTGTCACTATCAGTCTCAGCACCTCTTTATTGGCAAAATTTAAACAAAAACTAAAAGAATACATGATATGTGCTTTCTTATGTAAGTGGTCTTTCAACTTGTCCTTCAATAGTAACCGGTTCTTCAATGTTGGTGCTTATATCAACATGAGTGAGACCAACCAGATGAAGGTCACTAAATACTGTTCACTCTTACCCATGAACTATACAATCAGCAGACTGATTTTAATGGTGGAAACTTCCAGAGATGTTTTTCTTGTAGGAATCATGCTGACCACAAGTGTATACATAGTGATTATCTTGTTCAGACATCAGAGGCAATGCAAGCATCTTCATAGGATCAGTCACCTGAGAGCAGCCCATGAGAAAAAGGCCACTCAGACTATCTTGCTGCTAGTGAGTTTTTTTGTGGTCATGTACTGGGTGGACTTCATCATCTCAATGACCTCCATTATGTTATGGATGTATGACCCATTTATCCTGACTGTTCAGAAGTTTGTGATGAATGCTTATCCCACAATTACTCCATTGGTACAAATCAGCTTTGATAACAGAATAATTATTATGCTGAAAAACATACAGTCAAAATGCCACCATATATTTTCTAAGAGATGTTTTCTGTCTTCTTTAAAAAGCTATTAATTAATTTCTTACTTGTATGTATGTTGTGCTAGCATGCATCCATGTGTACATTAATTTGGTCCCCCACTAAGTTGAGAAAATTTCATGGGATTTCCTGGAACTGGACTTACCACTAGCAAAAAAGATTCATTCTGTGTAACCTCAGTTATTTTGTTTCCAATATACAGATTCTTTTTAAACTTTAATGGTTCAAGTAGCAAAGCAAGATTCTTCATATGATTTTAAATAAAATGTGTGCTATTACACATATATTCATTCTTTTGACATTTCCATTGTCAAGTAGTAAAGACTTCTTAAGTTAATTATACACGATAAGTTGACATTTCCACATGAATACTCTTTGTCCTTTTTACTTTATATAGTAAATATTGCTTTGATGCTGAGGGTCCTCAAAAGAAGATCCTAATGATATTGACTTTTAAACTTTGTTTTGATTTTAATTTACTTTCACTTATCAAAAATAGTTTAAATATGTTATTGTATCTAGAAATCCTAAAAAAAAGCCCTCTAGAAGATATGTATTTGGAAAAAATATTTCCCATTCTGTAGCTGTCTAATTTGTCTGTATGTCTTTTGCCATATGGAAGATTTTTAGTTCCTGGGATCCTATGTATTAATGGTTGTTCATAGGGCTGGGCAGTGGTGACACAAGCCTTTAACCCCAGCATTTGGGATGCAGAGGCAGGCAGATTTCTGAGTTCTAGGCCAGCCTGGTCTATAGAGTGAGTTCCAAGACAGTCAGGACTACAGAGAGAAACCCTGTCTCAGAAACCAAAAAAAAAAAAAAAAAAAAAAAAAAAAAGTTGTTAGTGGCTGGTAATCAGTGTTCTGTTCTAAAGGTTTTTTTTTCTTTTTGTGAAAATGGGTTCAAATATATTCCCACCTTTCTTGTCTGTCAGGTTCAGTGTATCTGTTGTTATGTTGAGAGATTTATCCATTTGTAGTCTAGTTTTATGGAGTGCTATAACGAAGGATAAATTGCATTCTATATGCAGACATTAAGTTTGACCCATATAATCTGTCGAAGATATTTTTCCATTGTTTATTTGTGGCTGTTATATAAAAAATAAAAATAAAAAAACAGGTGTCCATTGGTATATGACCTTATATCTGGGTCTTCAAATCCATTAGTGTTTTGGGTTTTGTGCCATTGCCATGCTGTTTTTATTCATATAACTCTATCCAAATGAGATCAGGAATGTTTTTACTGAATATCCAGCCTGCCTCCATCTTAGACTTAAAAGGCATCATATAATAAAGTACAGCAAAGTAGACCAGCCTCCCCTGGTTGACCTCTGCCCCGGGGATTGACTGCGCTGAGCCTCTAGGTACACATGGATTCTCCAATATAGCATCGCTTGGGACAGGGCTTCCATCTGCGCCCAAGAGTGGGGGAGCTCTGTGGTCCTCTGGGCACCAGCTCTGCTGTGGGCCATCTGTCCTGCAGAGTGATCTGCGCAGAGAGGGTGCACAGTGCACTCCAGCATCTTTGCTCCAGCAACAGAGCAATTGGGACCTCCAGGCTCAGGGATAATCAAGCATAATATCGCTTGGGACTCAGCCAGCTTGGGTGCTCCCTGCTGCCAAGAGCTGGGCAGGTCTGCAGTAACCAACACGCCAGCTCTGCTGTGTGACATCTGCACTGCAGAGGGACGCACACTGGGAGAGAGCGCACCCACACAGGGAGGGAGCACACCAGCCACCCCTTAGGGACCTCTGCTCTGGGGATTGACTACGATGAGCATTCGGATGTGCAGGGATCCCCCAATATAACATCACTAGAGGCAAGGCACATCAAGGCTCCAAAGTCACTCAGGAGAAGGGCAGACCCTCAGCAATCGGTGTCAAGGGAAACCCGGTATGGGGGGGCAGAAATAGCCTTGCAGGCTCACAGGAGGTCCAACCAACAGTCAGTGACAGCAGGACCAACTAACACCAGAGGTAACCAGATGGCAAATGGCAAACATAGGAACGTTACTAAAAGAAATCAAGGCAATATGGGACCATCCGAACCCAATTCTCCAACAGCAGCAAGTCCTGGATACCCCATCACATCCGAAAGGCAAGATCTGGATTTAAAATCACTTCTCATGATGCTATTAGAGGATTTCAAGAAGGACACAAATAAATCTCATAAAGAAATACAGGAGAACATGAATCAACGGGTAGACGCCCTTACAAAGGAAAAACAAAAATCCCTTAGAGAAATGCAGGAGAATATGGGACAACTGATGGAGGCCCATAAGGAGGCAAAACAAAAATCACTTAAATAAATGAATCAACTGGTAGATGCCCTTACAAAGGAACCACAAAAATCACTTAAATAGATGCAGGAGAATATGGATCAACAGATGGAAGCCCATAAGGAGGAAACACAAAAATCACTTAGAGAAAAACAGGAAAATACAAATAAACAAGTGAAGGATCTGAGCAAATCCATCCAGGATCTAAAAAAGGAAGTAGAAACAACTAAGAAATCACAAAGGGAGACAACTTTAGAGATAGAAAAACTTGGGAAGAAATCAGGGGTCATAGATGCAAACATCAACAATAGAATACAAGAGATGAATGGTCATGTTATATATGACTATAAAAGTGTCCCATGTTTTAAAGATAAAAAAAACAAAATCAAATGTTCATTCAAAAAAAAAAGAATACAAGAGATGAAAGAAAGAATCTCAGGTGCTAAAGATACCATAGAAAGCATCGAATCAACAGTCAAAGAAAATGCAAAATGCAAAAAACATGTAACCCAAAACATCCAGGAAATCCAGGACACAATGAGAAGGCCAAACCTAAGGATTATAGGAATAGATGAGAATGAAGATTTGCAACTTAAAGGGCCAGTAAATATCTTCAACAAAATTATGGAGGAAAACTTCCCTAACCTAAAGAGAGAGATGCCAATGAACGTACAAGAAGACTACAGAACTCCAAACAGACTGGACCAGAACAGAAATACCTCCCGTCACATAATAATCAAAGCACCAAATGTACTAAACAAAAAAAGAATATTAAAAGCAGTAAGAGAAAAAGGCAAAGTAACATATAAAGGAAGACCTATCCGAATCACATCAGACATCTCACCAGAGATTATGAAAGCCAGAATATCCTGGGCAGATCTCATACAGACTGTAAGAGAACACAAATGCCAGCCTAGAATACTATACCCAGCAAAACTCTCAATCACCATAGATGGAGAGACCAAGACATTCCATGATAAAACCAAATTTACACAATATCTTTCCACAAACTGAGCCCTGCAAAGGATTATAGGTGAAAACTGCCTATACAAGGAGAGAAACAACACCCAGGAAAAAATGAGATAGTAACCTTCTTTCATCAAACCCAAAAGTAGATAACCACTCGAACATAAAGATAGCGCCAAGAATAGCAGGTGGCAATAATCACTATTCCTTAATCTCTCTTAATATCAATGGTCTCAACTCCCCAATAAAAAGGCATAAACTAACAGACTGGAAATGTAAACAGGACGCAGCATTTTGCTGCGTGCCGGAGACGCACCTCAGTGTCAAAGACAGACACTACCTCAGAGTAAAAGGCTGGAAAACAATTTTACAAGCAAATGGTCCCAGGAAACCAGCCGGAGTAGCCATCCTAATATCAGATAAAATTGACTTTCAACCTAAAGTCATCAAAAAAGAAACAGAAGGACACTACATACTAGTCAAAGGAAAAATCCACCAAGAAGAAATCTCAATTCTGAACATCTATGCTCCAAATGAAAGGGCACCCTCATTTGTAAAAGAAACTTTAATAGAGCTCAAAGCACACATCGCACCTCACACAATAATAGTGGGTGACTTCAACACTCCACTCTCCTCAATGGACAGATAAGGAAAACAGAAACTAAACAGGGACACAGTGAAACTAATTGAAGCCTTGGACCAAATGGATCTAACAGATACATATAGAACATTTCATCCTAAAGCAAAAGAATATACCTTATTCTCAGCACTTCATGGTACCTTCTCCAAAATAGACAATATAATTGGTTACAAAACAGACCTCAACAGATATAAGAAGATCGAACTAATCCCATGCCTCCTATCAGATCACTACGCAATAAGGGTGGTCTTCAATAACAACAAAAACAACAGAAAGTCCACATACACGTGGAAGCTGAACAATGCTCTACTCAATGATACCTTGATCAAGGAGGAAATAAAGAAAGAAATCAAAGACTTTTTAAAGTTTAATGAAAATGAGGGCACAACATACCCTAATTTATGGGACACAATGAAAACAGTGCTAAGAGGAAAATTCATAGCCCTGAGTGCCGCCAAAAAGAAACAGGAGACAGCATACACTAGCAGCTTAATGGCACACCTGAAAGCCCTGGAACAAAAAGAAGTAAATACACCCAAGAGGAGTAGAAGACAGGAAATCATCAAACTCGGGGCTGAAATCAATCAAGTAGAAACAAATAAAACCATACAAAGAATCAACAAAACTAGGAGTTGGTTCTTTGAGAAAATCAACTAGATAAGCCCTTAGCCAGACTAGCCAGAGGGCACAGAGACAGTATCCAAATTAACAAAATCAGAAACGAAAAGGGAGAGATAACAACAGAAACTGAGGAAATTCAAAAATTCATCAGATCCTACTACAAAAACCTGTATTCAACACAACTAGAAAATCTCGAAGAAATAGACAATTTCCTAGACAAATACCAAACACCAAAATTAAATCAGGATCAAATAGACCATCTAAACTGTCCTATAACCCCTGAAGAAATAGAAGCGGTCATTGGAAGTCTTCCAACCAAAAAAAGCACAGGTCCAGATGGTTTTAGTGCAGAATTCTATCAGACATTCAAAGAAGACCTAACACCAATACTCTTCAAACTATTCCACAAAATAGAAACAGAAGGATCACTACCCAACTTGTACTATGAAGCCACAATTACGCTAATACCAAAAGCACACAAAGATCCGACAAAGAAAGAGAATCTCAGGCCAATTTCTCTTATGAATATCGATGCAAAAATACTCAATAAAATTCTTGCCAACCGAATCCAAGAACACATCAAAATGATCATTCACCACGATCAAGTAGGCTTCATCCCAGGGATGCAGGGATGGTTCAATATAAGGAAATCCATCAATGTAATCCACTACATAAACAATCTCAAAGAAAAAAAACCACATGGTCATTTCATTAGATGCTGAGAAAGCATTTGACAAAATTCAGCATCCTTTCATGCTAAAGGTCTTGGAAAGATCAGGAATTCGAGGCCCATATCTAAACATAGTAAAAGCAATTTACAGCAAACCGGTAGCCAACATCAATCTAAATGGAGAGAAACTTGAAGCAATCCCACTAAAATCAGGGACTAGACAAGGCTGCCCTCTCTCTCCATATCTTTTCAATATAGTACTTGAAGTTCTAGCTAGAGCAATTAGAAAAGAAAAGGAGGTCAAAGGGATACAAATTGGAAAGGAAGAAGTCAAACTATCACTATTTGCAGACGATATGATAGTATTCTTAAGTGACCGAAAGAACTCCACCAGAGAACTCCTACAGCTGATAAACAACTTCAGCAAAGTGGCCAGATATAAAATCAACTCAAGCAAGTCAGTATCTTTCCTATACTCAAAGGATAAGCAGAGTGAAAAAGAAGTAAGAGAAATGATACCCTTCACGATAGCCACAAACAATATAAAGTATCTTGGCGTGACTCTAACCAAACAAGTGAAAGATCTGTATGACAAGAACTTCAAGTCTCTGAAGAAAGAAATTGAAGAAGACCACAGAAGATGGAAAAATCTGCCATGCTCATGGATTGGCAGGATTAATATAGTAAAAATGACCATCTTGCCAAAAGAAATATACAGATTCAATGCAATACCCATCAAAATCCCAATGTAACTCTTCATAGAGTTAGAAAGAGCAATTCAACAAATGGTGCTGGTTCAACTGTCAGTCAACATGCAGAAGAATGCAAATTGACCCATTCTTATCTCCTTGCACTAAGCTCAATTCCAAGTGGATCAAGGATCTCCACATAAAACCAGACACACTAAAACTAATAGAAAGGAAACTAGGGAAGAACCTTGAACATATGGGCACAGGGAAGAATTTCCTGAACAGAACTCCAATAGCTTATGCTCTAAGATCAAGAATTGACAAATGGGAACTCATTAAATTACAAAGTTTCTGCAAGGCAAAAGACACTGTCAAAAAGACAAAGCAGCAACCAACTAATTGGGAAATGATCTTTACCAACCCTACATCCAACAGAGGGCTAATATACAATATATACAAAGAACTCAAGAAGTTAAACTCCAGAGAGGCAAGTAACCCTATTAAAAATGGGGTACAGAGCTAAACAAAGAGTTCTCACCTGAAGAATATCTAATGGCTGAGAAGCACCTAAAGAGATGTTCATCATCCTTAGTCATTAGGGAAATGCAAATCAAAACAATCCTGAGATTCCATCTCACAACAGTTAGAATGGCTAAGATCAAAAACTCAGGAGACAGCAGTTATTGGCGAGGATGTGGAGAAAGAGGAACACTCCTCCACTGCTGGTGGGATTGCAAGCTGGTACAACCACTCTGGAAAGCAGTCTGGCGGTTCCTCAGAAAACTGGGCATGACACTCCCAGAGGATCCAGCTATACCACTCCTGGGCATATACCCAGAGGCTTTACCTGCATGCAATAAGGACACATGCTCCACTATGTTCATAGCAGTCTTATTTATGATAGCCAGAAGTTGGAAAGAAACCAGATGAGCCTCAACGGAGGAATGGATTCAGAAGATGTGTTATATTTACACAATGGAATACTACTCTGCAATTAAAAACAGTGAATTCACGAAATTCCTAGGCAAATGGTCAGAACTGGAAAATATCATCCTTAGTGAGGTAGCCCAATTACAAAAGAACACACATGGTATGCAGTCACTGATAAGGGGATATTAACCCAGAATCTCGGAATACCCCAGACACAATTTGCATATCAATAGATTTCCAAGAAGTTGGAAGGATAGACCTCCGGTCCTGGAAAGACTGGATGTAGGGGAATGCCAGGACAGAGAAGCAAGAAGGGGTTGAATGGGGAAAAGAGGGAGGGAAGGGGGTTTATGGGACCTTCGGGGAGGGATGAAACATGAAAGGGGAAATGATTTGGAATGTAAATAAAAAAACTTAGAAAATAAAAAAACAAAAAAAACAAAAACAAAACAAAACAGCAACAAAAACATAAAAACCAGCTGTCTGTTGCCTAAAAGATACACATCTTAGTTTTAAAAGATATGCACCAGCTTTGAGTACAATGACAGGCCAGAGTACTCCAATTAAATGGAACCAGGAAGAAAGCAGGAATAACTAACAACTGACAAACATCTAACAAAATAGACTTTGAAGTAAAACTAATTAGATGAGATACAGAGGGAGACTTCATTCTAATCAAGGGAACACTTAACCAAGAAAACACTTATATATTAAACATATATACAACAAACTCCAGGATACCCAATTCTATTTTTAAAAATCTACTATTCCAGGGTTTAAAGGCATAGATTAACATCAATCCATTAATAATATTTTAATTAATTTAATTAATTAATTAACTTAATTAATTAAATTAATTAATATTAATATTTTTGATGACTATTTTAATATCTAATTTTTTTACAGTACACAGGTCATCTGGCCAAAAGTGAACAGAAACACCAGAAAAAAAGGATGAACTTATACATCAAATGGACTTAAACAATTTCCTAGACAATAGTCTGACCAAGCACCAAAGAATACACATTTTACTCTGCAGCACACAGAAACTGCACATGTGCCAACACATATACAAAAGAGGACTGCCTTATCTGGCCTCAGTGACAGAAGATGTACCTAACCCTCAAGAGACTTGAGGCCCCAGGCAGTGGGGAAGTCTGGTTGGGGACTGGGGGGGGGGGGGAACATCTTCTTGGAGATGGGAGAAGAAGAATGGTTTGAGGAACTATTGGAGGGTGAACCAGGAGGGGGATTATGACTGGAATGTAAAAAGAAAATAAAGATTAAAGATAATTTAAAAATAAATACCCCATATCCTCAAATACAAGACAAATCATTACCAAAGAGGTTGACATCACTCTTTGTATCCAATCTGACCACAGTGCTGTAAAACTTAAGTTGACAATGAACAAATGTCTAGTAAATAAAAAAACCAAATGAGATTTAACAGCTCATTACAGAATGATGATGTGGTCAAAACAGAAATCAGTGGAGAAATAAAAAGTTCCTAGAACTATTTTACAATAAATATAAGACAAAACTGGGATAAATTGAAATCAATCCTATGAGTGAAATGTATTGCTCTAAACACCTACATTAAAAATTCAGAAACAAAATGTTCAAATAAATGTCATAATTACACAACTCAAAAAGTTGAAACAAACCAAATGTAACCAAACTTGACAGATAAAATTGCTAAAAACAGAAATCAACAAAATAGAAACAAAGAAAATACAGCAAAGAATCAACAAATGTAATTGACAAGCACTTGATCCATCTAACCAAAAGAAATAAGAGAGGACTCAACTTATCAGAATCAGAAATGACCAGGAAAACATTACAAGAGATGCTAAAGCAATTCAGAATATTATAAGAGGCTATGTTTAAAAATGTCCGCTAGCTTTTTGCAGTCGCCATTCGCATCAGGGAGCAAGGTGGCTCCACAGCACTGTGTGCACAGCACACCAGAAGAGAGCGATCTCCCAGCAGCACTTTCACTCCTGGGTGCGGAGGATAGATCTCCACTTTCTCTCCAATAACTATCTGGATAGCGAAAACTATTCTCAACAATAAAAGGACTTCTGGGGGAATCAGCATCCCGGACCTCAAGCAGTACTACAAAAACTGCATGGTATTGGTACAGTGACAGGCAGGTAGATCAATTGAATAGAATTGAAGACCCAGAAATGAATCCACACACCTATGGTCATTGATCTTTAACAAAGGAGCTACAACCATCCAGTGGAAAAAAGAGTATTTTCAATAAATGGTGCTGGTTCAACTGGCGGTTAACATGTAGAAGAATGCTAATCGATTGATTCTTATCCACTTGTACAAAACTCAAGTCCAAGTGGATCAAGGACCTCCACATAAAACCAAACACACTGAAACTAATAGAAAAGAAATCAGGGAAGACGCCCGAGAATATGGGCACCGGGGAAAAGTTTCTAAACAGAACAACAATAGCTTATGCTCTAAGATCAAGAGTTGACAAATGAGACCTCATACAATTGCAAAGCTTCTGTAAGGCAAAGGACACTATCAATAGTACAAAATGGCAACCAACAGATTGGGAAAAGATCTTTATCAATCCTACATCCAATAGAGGATTAATATCCAATATATAAAAAGAACTCAAGAAGTTAGACTCCAGAGAGCCAAATAACCCTATTAAAAATGGGGTACAGAGCTAAACAAAGAATTCTCAACTGAGGAATACTGAATGGCTGAGAAGCACCTAAAGAAATGTTCAACATCCTTAGTCATCAGGGAAACGCAAATCAAAACAACCTGAGATTCCACCTTACACCAGTCAGAATGGCTAAGATCAAAAACTCAGGTGACAGCAGATACTGCCAAGGATGTGGAGAAAGAGGAACACTCCTCCATTGCTAGTGGGATTACAAGCTGGTAAAAACCACTCTGGAAATCAGTTTGGTAGTACATCAGAAAATTGGACATAGTATTACCGGAGGACACAGCTATACCACTACTGGGCATATACCCAGAAGATGCTCCAACATGTAATAAGGACACGTGTTCCACTATGTTCATAGTAGTCTTATTTATAATAGCTAGAAGCTAGAAAAAAACTCAAATGTCCCTCAACAGAGAAATAGATACAGAAAATGTGGTATATTTATACAATGGAGTACTATTCAGCTATTAAAAACAATGAATTCATGAAATTCTTAGGCAAATGGATATAACTAGAAAATATCCTTAGTGAGGTAACCCAATCACAAAAGAACACACATGGTATGTACTCCCTGATAAGTGGATATTATCCCAGAAGCTTGAAATACCCAAGATATAATTCACAGACCACATGAAGCTTAAGAAGAAAGACCAAAGTGTGGATACTTTGGTCCTTCATAGATAGGGTACAGAATACCAATGGGAGGAAAGATAGAGACAAAGTGTGGAGTAGAGACTGAAGGAAAGACCATCCAGAAACTGCCTCACCTAGAGATCCCTCCCATATACAGTTACCAAACCCAGACACTATTGTGGGTGCCAACAAGTGCTTGCTGACAGGAGCCTCATATAGCTGTTTCCAGAGAGGCCCTGCCAGTTCAGTGCCTGACAAATACAGAGGGGGATGTTCTCATCCAACCATTGAACTGAGCACAGGGTCCCCAATGGAGGAGCTAGAGGAATAACCCAAGGAGCTGAAGGGGATTACAGCCCCATAGGAGAAACAATATGAACCAACCAGTACCCCCAGAGCTCCCAGGTACTTAACCACCAACCAAAGGGTATACATGGAGGAACCCCTGGCTCCAGCCACAGGGGTATCAGAGGATGGTTTGGTCGGACATCAATGAGAAGAGAGGCCCTTGGACCCATGAAGGCTCATTGCCCCAGGGTAGGGGAATGCCAGGTCAGGGAAGCAGAAGTGTAGGTTAGTAAGGGGGGATGGGATAGGAGGATTTCAGAGGGGAAACAAGAAAAGGGGATAGCATTTGAAATGTAAATAAAGAAAGTATCTAATAAAAATGTAAAAAGACAAAGTTTAAAAAAAAAACCAAAAGCTTAAAAAAAAATGTACTCCATTAAGTCGGAAAATCTAAAAGACCTGTATGCTTTTCGAGATTCTGCCAAATCACAAAATTAAACCAAGTAATCAACAACAATAAACAAATAACAGTCCAATAACAAATGAGAAAGAAAACTTAGTATAAAGACTTCCAACCAAGAAAACTACAGGAACTGATGGATTCATTTTAATAAAACGACTAAAACTCCTACTGAAAATTAGCCAATTTACTTATGTAATGTTAATGTTACAAGGATTTAATAAGTAGGGTGAGAGTTCCAGATATTTTGAAGTACTTATAAAAGATCTACTTTGTTAGAAATCATTGCAATAGATTAAACAAATCAACATAAGTTTTTTTTGATATTTTCTTTATTTACATTTCAAACATTATCCCCTTTCTCTGTTCCCCTCCCCCAAGTACGGTATCCCTTCCTCCCTCCCCCTACATCTATAACAGAGCTCACACACACACACACACACACACACACACACACACACACACACACACACTCACTGCTGCCTGCCTGCCCTGGCATTCCCCTACACTGGGGCATCAAGTCTTCACAAGACCAAGGGCCTCTCCCTCCACTGATGCCCACAAGGCCATCCTCTGCTACTTATGCAGCTGGAGTCATGGGTCGCTCAGTGTGTACTCTTTGGTTGGTGGTTTAGTTCCTGGGAGCATTGGGGGTTCTGGTTGGTTGATATTGTTGTTCTTCCTATGGGGTTGCAAATCCCTTCAGTTCCTTCAGTCTTGTCTCTAACTCCTCCATTGGAGTTCCCATGCACAGACCAATGATTGACTTCGAGCATCTGCCTCTATACTTGTCAGACTCTGGCAGAACATCTCCGGAAACATTTATATCAGGGTCCTGTCAGCAAGCACTTCTTGGAATCCACAATAGGGTCTGGGTTTGGTGACTGTATTTGGGATAGATCCCCAGGTGGGGCAGTCTCTTAATGGACTTTCCTTCAGTCTCTGCTCCACACTTTATCTCCTTATCCTTCCCTGAGTGTTTTGTTCCCCCTTCTAAGAAAGACCAAAGCATCTACACTGTGGATGTGGATCTTTCTCCACATCCTCGTCAGCATCTGCTGTCACCTGAGTTTTTGATCTAAGTCATTCTGACTGGTGTGAGGTGGAATCACATGGTTGTTTTGATTTGCATTTTCCTGCTGACTACAGATGTTGAATATTTCTTTTGGTGCTTCTCAGCCCTTCAAGTTTCCTCAGTTGGGAATTCTCTGTTTGACTCTTTATTTCCCATTTTTTAAGCTTTTTTTATTAGATATATTCTTTATTTATATTTCAAATGATTTCCCCTTTCCTGGTTCCCCCTCCCTGAAAGTCCAATAAGCCCTCTTCCCTCCCCCTGTTCCCCAATCAACCCTCTCCTGCTTCCTTGTCCTGGTATTCCCCTACACTTCTGCATTGAGCCTTTCCAGGGCCAGAGGCCATTCCTTAGCCCAGAAGTTCGGAATACCCAAGACACAATTCACATATTTCCCATTTTTAATAGTGTTATTAGGTTCTCTAGAATCTAACTTCTTAAGTTCTTTGTATTTATTGGATATTAGTCCTCTATCGGATGTGGAACTGGTAACAATCTTTTTCCAATCTGTTGGTTGTCTTTTTGTCTTATTGACAGTGTCCTATGCCCTATAGAATCTTTGAAGTTTTATGAGGTCCCGTTTCTCAATTCATGATCTTAGAGCATATGTCATTGGTATTCTGTACAGAAAATTTCCCCTGTGTCCATGTTGTCAAAGCACTTCCCACTTTCCTCTATTAGTTTCAGTGTATCTGGCTTTATGTGGAGGTCCTTGATCCACTTGGACTTGAGCTTTGTACAAGAGATGAGAATGGATTGATGTGCATTCTTCTACAAGTTGACCGCTAGTTAAAACTGCACCATTTGTAGAAAATGCTGTCTTTTTTTCCCTCATTGGATGGTTTTAGCTTCTTTGTCAAAGATCAAGTGACCATAGGTGTGTGTGTTCATTTCTGGGTCTTCCATTATATTCCATTGATCTACCTGCCTTCCACTGTGCCAATACCATGCAGTTTTTATCACTATTGCTCTGTAATACAGCTTGAGGTCAGGGATGGTGATTCCCCCAGAAGGTCTTTTACTCTTGAGAATAGTTTTTGCTATGAATTTGAAAATTCCTCTTTCTAACTCTATGAAGAATTGAGTTGGAATTTTGATGGGGATTGCATTGAATATGTAGATTGTTTTCGACAAGATGGCCATTTTTACTATATTAATCCTGCTGATCCAAGAGGATGGGAGATCTTTCCATCTTCTGAGGTCTTCTTTGATTTCTTTCTTCAGAGACTTGAAGTTCTTGTCCTACAGATCTTTTACTTGTTTGATTAGAGTCACACCAATATACTTTATATTGTTTGTTGCTATTGTGAAGGATGTCGTTTCCCTAATTTCTTTCTCAGCCCATTTATCCTTTGAGTATAGGAAGGCTACTGATTTGAGTTATTTTATATCTGGCCACTTTGCTGAAGTTGTTTATCAGCTGTAGGAGTTCTCTGGTGGAATTTTTGAGTCACTTAAGTGTACGATCATATCATCTGCAAAGAGTGATAGTTTGACTTCTTCCTTTCCAATTTTTATCCCTTTGACCGCTTATTGTTGTCTGAT
Organism: Tokudaia tokunoshimensis; assembly: GCA_036184795.1. NCBI lineage: Eukaryota > Metazoa > Chordata > Mammalia > Rodentia > Muridae > Tokudaia > Tokudaia tokunoshimensis. The sequence continues at coordinate 78,727,589 of BTHU01000002.1, read as the reverse complement.
TGCTCGCTCTAGGACTTCCAGTACTATATTGAATAAGTAGGGAGAGAGTGGGCAGCCTGGTCTATTCCCTAATTTTAGTGGGATTGCTTCAGGTTTCTCTCCATTAAGTTTGATGTTGGCTACTGGTTTTCTGTATCTTGCTTTCACTATGTTTAGGCATGGGCCTTGAATTCCCAATCTTTTCAACACTTTTAACATGAAGGGATGCTGAGTTTTGTCAAATTCTTTTTCAGCATCTAAAGAAAAGATCATGTGGGTTTTTTTTTTGAGTGTGTGTTTATGTAGTGGATTACACTGATGGATTTCTATATATTGAGCCATGCCTGCATCCCTAGGATAAAGCCTACTCGATCATGGTGAATGATCATTTTGATGTGTTCTTGGATTCGGTTTGTGTAAATTCAGATTTTTGCTTCCATATTCATAAGGGAAATTTGTCTGAAGTTCTCTTTCTCTGTTGGGTCTTTGTGTGGTTTGGTATCAGCATAACTGTGGCTTCACAGAAAAAAATGGGTAATGTTCCTTCTGTTATTATTTTGCAGAATAGTTTGAAGAGTATTGGCAGTAGGACTTCTTTGAAGGTCTGATAGAATTTTGCACTAAATCCATCTGGACCTGGGCTTCTTTTTGCTGGGAGACTTTTAATGACTGCTTCTGTTTCTTTAGATTTCATTAATTTGTATACTATCTCTGTGCACTCTGGTTACTCTGGCTATGGGTTTATCTTGTGGATTTCTCAAAGAACCAGCTCCTGGTGTTGATGATTCTTTCTATAGTTTTTTCTGTTTCTATTTTGTTGATTTCAGTCGTGAATTTGATTATTTCCTGCCATCTACTCCTCTTAGGTGTATTTGCTTCTTTTTGTTCTAGAGTTTTGAAGAGTGCTGTATGCTCTCTCCAATTTCTGTTTGGAGGCACTCAGAGTTATGAGTTTTCCTCTTGCCACTGCTTTTATGGTGTCTCATAAGTTTGGGTATGTTGTACCTTCATTTTCATTGAATTCTTTAATTTCTTTCCTCATTTCTTCCTTGACCAAGTTTTCACTGAGTAGAGCATTGTTCAGCTTCCATATGTTTGTGGGCTTTCTATTATTTTTGTTTTAATTGAAGACCAGCCTTAGTCCATGGTGATCTGATAGGATTCATGGGATTATTTCAATCTTCTTGTATCTGTTATGGCCTGTTTTGTAACCAATTATATGGTCAATTTTGGAGAAGCTACCATGAGGTGCTGAGAAGAAGGTATATTCTTTTGTTTTAGGATAAAATGTTCTATAGATATCTGTTAAATCCACTTGGTTCATAACTTCTGCTACTTTCACTGTGTCTCTGTTTAGTTTCTCTTTCCATAATCTGTCCGTATATTGCTGAGAGTGGGGTGTTGAAGTCTCCCACTATTATTGTGTGAGGTGCAATGTGTACTTTGAGCTTTAGTAAAGTCACTTTTATGAATGTGTGTGTCCTTGCATTTGGAGCATAGATGTTCAGAATTGAGAGTTCATCTTGGTAGATTTTTCCTTTGATGATTATGAAGTGTCCCTCCTTATCTTTTTTGATAACTTTTGGCTAAAAGTGGATTTTATTCAATATAAGAATGGCTACTCCAGCTTGTTTCTTGGGACCATTTACTTGGCAATATTTTTTTCATAACTTTATGCTGAGGTAGTGTCTGTGTTTGTCACTGAGGTGTGTTTCCTGTATGCAGCAAAATGCTGTGTCCTGTTTATGTATCCAGTATGTTAGTCTATGTCTTTTTATTGGGAAATTGAGTTCATTGATGTTAAGAGATATAAAGGCAAAGTGATTGCAGCTTTCTGTTATTTTTGTTGTTAGAGATGGAATTATGTTTGTGTGGCTATCTTCTTTTGGGTTTGTTGAAAGATTATTTTCTTATTTTTACTATGGTGTAATGTTTTTTCTTGTGTTGGAATTTTCCATCTATTATCCTTTGTAGGGCTGGATTTGTGAAAAGATATTGTGCTAATTTGTTTTTGTCATGGAATATCTTGGTTTCTCCATCTATAATAATTGAGATTTTTGTGGTGTATAGTAGCCTAGGCTGGCGTTTTTGTTCTCTTAGGTTCTGTATGACATCTGCCCAGGATCTTCTGGCTTTTATAGTCTCTAGTGAGAAGTCTGGTGTAATTCTGATAGGTTTGTCTTTATATGTTATTTGACCGTTTTCCCATACTGCTTTTAATATTCTTTCTTTGTTTTGTGCATTTGGTGTTTTGATTATTATGTAACAGAAAGAATTTCTTTTCTGGTCCAATCCATTTGGAGTTCTGTAGACTTCTTGTATGCTCATGGGCATATCTTTCTTTAGGTTAGGGAAGTTTTCTTCCATAATTTTGTTGAAGATCTTTACTGGCCCTTTGAGCTGGGAATCTTCGCTCTCTTCTATACCCATTATCCTTAGGCTTGGTCTTCTCATTGTGTCTTGGATTTCCTAGATGTTTGGTTAGTAGCGTTTTGTATTTTGCATTTTCTTTGATTGTTCTGTCAATGTTTTCTATGGTATCTTCTCCACCTGGAATTCTCTCTTCTATTCTCTTGTATTTTGTTGGTGATGCTTGAATCTCTGACTCCTGACCTCTTTCCTAGGTTTTCTAGCTCCAGGGCTGTTTCCCTTTGTCATTTCTTTATTGTTTCTATTTCCATTTTTAGATTCTGGATGGTTTTTTTCAATTCCTTTGCCTGTTTGGTGTGCGTTCCTGAAATTCTTTAAGGGATTTTTTTGTATTTCCTCTTTAAGGGCTTCTACTTGTTTAACTGTGCTCTCCTGTATTTCTTTTTTTTTTCTTTTTTTATAAAAGATCTTTTTTTTTATTTTATTTTTTAATTTACATTCCAAATCACTTCCCCTTTCCCGTTTCCTCCCTCCCCGAAAGTCCCATAAGCCCCCTTCCCTCCCTCTTTTCTCCATTCAACCCCCTCTCGTTACTCTGTCCTGGTGTTCCCCTACATCCAGTCTTTCCAGGACCAGGGGTCTCTCCTACCATCTTTTTAGAAATCTATTGATATGCGGATTGTGTCTAGGGTATTCCGAGATTCTGGGTCAATATCCCCTTATCAGTGACTGCATACCATGTGTGTTCTTTTGTGATTGGGTTACCTCACTAAGGATGATATTTTCAAGATCTGCCCATTTGCCTAGGAATTTCGTGAATTCATTGTTTTTAATTGCAGAGTAGTATTCCATTGTGTAGATATACCACATCTTCTGAATCCATTCCTCCATTGAGGGACATCTGGGTTCTTTCCAGCTTCTGGTTATTATAAATAAGGCTGCTATGAACATAGTGGAGCATGTGTCCTTATTGCATGCAGGTAAAGTCTCTGGGTATATGCCCAGGAGTGGTATAGCCGGATCCTCCGGGAGTGTCATGCCCAGTTTTCTGAGGAACCGCCAGACTGCTTTCCAGAGTGGTTGTACCAGCTTGCAATTCCACCAGCAGTGGAGGAGTGTTCCTCTTTCTCCACATCCTCACCAACAACTGCTGTCTCCTGTGTTTTTGATCTTAGCCATCCTGACTGGTGTGAGATGGAATCTCAGGGTTGTTTTGATTTGCATTTCCCTAATGACTAAGGATGATGAACATCTCTTTAGGTGCTTCTCAGCCATTAGATATTCTTCAGGTGAGAACTCTTTGTGTAGCTCTGTACCCCATTTTTTAATAGGGTTACTTGCCTCTCTGGAGTTTAACTTCTTGAGTTCTTTGTATATCTTGGATATTAGCCCTCTGTCGGATGTAAGGTTGGTAAAGATCATTTCCCAGTTAGTTGGTTGCCGCTTTGTCTTTTTGACAGTGTCTTTTGCCTTGCAAAAACTTTGTAATTTAATGAGGTCCCATTTGTCTATTCTTGATCTTAGAGCATAAGCTATTGGAGTTCTGTTCAGGAAATTCTCCCCTGTGCCCATATGTTCAAGGTTCTTCCCTAGTTTCCCTTCTATTAGTTTCAGTGTGTCTGGTTTTATGTGGAGATCTTTGATCCACTTAGAATTGAGCTTAGTGCAAGGAGATAAGGATGGGTCAATTTGCATTCTTCTGCATGTTGACCTCCAGCTGAGCCAGCACCATTTGTTGAAAAGGCTATCTTTTTTCCACTGGATGGTTTTAGCTCCTTTGTCAAAGATCAAGTGACCATAGGAGTGTGGATTCATTTCTGGGTCTTCAATTCTGTTCCATTGATCTACATGTCTGTTACTGTACCAATACCATGCAGTTTTTAACACTATTGCTCTGTAGTACAGCTTGAGGTCCGGGATACTGATTCCCCCAGAGGTTCTTTTACTCTTGAGAATAGTTTTAGCTATTCTGGGTTTTCTGTTATTCCAGATGAATTTTTGAATTGCTCTTTCTAACTCTATGAAGAATTGAGTTGGGATTTTGATGGGGATTGCATTGAATCTGTGTATTACTTTTGGTAAGATGCTCATTTTTACTATATTAATCCTGCCAATCCATGAGCATGGCAGATTTTTCCATCTTCTGAGGTCTTCTTCAATTTCTTTCTTCAGAGACTTGAAGTTCTTGTCATACAGATCTTTCACTTGTTTGGTTAGAGTCACGCCAAGATACTTAATATGGTTTGTGGCTATTGTGAAGGGTATTATTTCTCTTACTTCTTTCTCAGCCTGCTTATCCTTTGAGTATAGGAAGGCTTCTGACTTGCTTGAGTTGATTTTATATCCGGCCACTTTGCTGAAGTCGTTTATCAGCTGTAGGAGTTCTCTGGTGGAGTTCTTTGGGTCGCTTAAGTATACTATCATATCGTCTGCAAATAGTGATAGTTTGACTTCTTCCTTTCCAATTTGTATCCCTTTGACCTCTTTTTGTTGTCTAATTGCTCTAGCTAGAACTTCAAGTACTATATTGAAAAGATATGGAGAGAGAGGGCAGCCTTGTCTAGTCCCTGATTTTAGTGGGATTGCTTCAAGTTTCTCTCCATTTAGATTGATGCTGGCTACCGGTTTGCTGTAAATTGCTTTTACTATGTTTAGATATGGGCCTTGAATTCCTGATCTTTCCAAGACCTTTAGCATGAAAGGATGCTGAATTTTGTCAAATGCTTTCTCAGCATCTAATGAGATGACCATGTGGTTTTTTTCTTTGAGATTGTTTATGTAGTGGATTACATTGATGGATTTCCTTATATTGAACCATCCCTGCATCCCTGGGATGAAGCCTACTTGATCGTGGTGGATGATTGTTTTGATGTGTTCTTGGATTCGGTTGGCAAGAATTTTATTGAGTATTTTTGCATCGATATTCATCAGAGAGATTGGCCTGAGATTCTCTTTCTTTGTCGGATCTTTGTGTGCTTTTGGTATTAGTGTAATTGTGGCTTCATAGAACGAGTTGGGTAGTGTTCCTTCTGTTTCTATTTTGTGGAACAGTTTGAAGAGTATTGGTGTTAGGTCTTCTTTGAAGGTCTGATAGAATTCTGCACTAAAACCATCTGGACCTGTGCTTTTTTTGGTTGGAAGACTTCCAATGACAACTTCTATTTCTTCAGGGGTTATAGGACGGTTTAGATGGTCTATTTGATCCTGATTTAATTTTGGTACTTGGTATCTGTCAAGGAAATTGTCCATTTCCTCAAGATTTTCTAGTTGTGTTGAATACAGGTTTTTGTAGTAGGATCTGATGATTTTTTGAATTTCCTCAGTTTCTGTTGTTATCTCTCCCTTTTCGTTTCTGATTTTATTAATTTGGATACTATCTCTGTGCTTTCTGGATAGTCTGGCTAAGGGCTTATCTATCTTGTTGATTTTCTCAAAGAACCAACTCCTCGTTTTGTTGATTCTTTGTATGGTTTTATTTGTTTCTACTTGATTGATTTCAGCCCTGAGTTTGATGATTTCCTGCCTTCTACTCCTCTTTGGTGTATTTGCTTCTTTTTGTTCCAGGGCTTTCAGGTGTGCCATTAAGCTTTTAGTGTATGCTGTCTCCCGTTTCTTTTTGGCGGCACTCAGGGCTATGAATTTTCCTCTTAGCACTGCTTTCATTGTGTCCCATAAATTAGGGTATGTTGTGCCTTCATTTTCATTAACTTTCAAAAAGTCTTTGATTTCTTTCTTTATTTCCACCTTGACCAAGTTATCATTGAGTAGAGCATTGTTCAGCCTCCATGTGTACGTGGGTTTTCTTTTGTTTTTGTTGCCATTGAAGACCACCCTTATTCCATAGTGATCTGATAGGAGGCATGGGATTATTTCTATCTTCTTGTATCTGTTGAGGTCTGATTTGTGACCAATTATATGGTCAATTTTGGAGAAGGTACCTTGAGCAGCTGAGAAGAAGGTGTATTCTTTAGCTCTAGGATGAAATGTTCTATATATATCTGTTAGTTCCATTTGGTCCAAGCCTTCAATTAGATTCACTGTGTCCCTGTTTAGTTTCTGCTTTCCTGAACGATCCATTTCAGAGGGCGGGGTGTTGAAGTCACCCACTATTATTGTGTGCGGTGCGATGTGTGCTTTGAGTTTTAGTAAAGTTTCTTTTATGAATGAGGGTGCCCTTGCATTTGGAGCATAGATATTCAGAATTGAGAGTTCTTGATGGTGGATTTTTCCCTTGATCAGTATGTAGTGTCCTTCTGTGTCTTTTTTGATGACTTTAGGTTGAAAATCAATTTTATCCGATATTAGGATGGCTACTTCACCTCGTTTCTTGGGGCCATTTGATTGTAAAATTGTTTTCCAGCCTTTTACTCTGAGGTAGTGTTTGTCTTTGACACTGAGGTGCGTTTCCTGCATGCAGCAAAATGCTGGGTCCTGTTTACGTATCCAGTCTGCTAGTCTATGTCTTTTAATTGGGGAATTGAGACCATTGATATTAAGAGAGATTAAGGCATAGTGATTATTGCCATCTGCCATTCTTGATGCTATCTTTATATTTGAGTGGTTATCTACTTTTGGGTTTGATTCAAGAAGGTTATTATCTCATTTTTTCCAGGGTGTTGTTTCTCTCCCTGTATTGGAGGTTTCCACCTATTATCCGTTGCAGGGCTGGAGTTGTGGAAAGATATTGTGAAAATTTGGTTTTATCATGGAATATCTTGGTCTCTCCATCTATGGTGATTGAGAGTTTTGCTGGGTATAGTAGTCTAGGCTGGCATTTGTGCTGTCTTAGTGTCTGCATGAGATCTGCCCAGGATCTTCTGGCTTTCATAGTCTCTGGTGAGAAGTCTGATGTGATTCGGATAGGTCTTCCTTTGTATGTTACTTGGCCCTTTTCTCTTACTGCTTTTAGTATTCTTTCTTTGTTTAGAACATTCGGTGTTTTGATTATTATGTGACGGGAGGTATTTCTGTTCTGGTCCAGTCTGTTTGGAGTTCTGTAGGCTTCTTGTACGTTCATCGGCATCTCTCTCTTTAAGTTAGGGAAGTTTTCCTCCATAATTTTGTTGAAGATGTTTACTGGCCCTTTAAGTTGCAAATCTTCACTCTCATCTATACCTATAATCCTTAGGTTTGGTCTTCTCATTGTGTCCTGGATTTCCTGGATGTTTTGGGTTACACGTTTTTTGCATTTTGCATTTTCTTTGACTGTTGAGTCGATGCTTTCTATGGAGTCTTCAGCACCTGAGATTCTTTCTTCCATCTCTTGTATTCTATTGTTTATGTTTGCATCTATGACTCCTGATTTCTTCCCAAGGTTTTCTATCTCCAAAGTTGTCTCCCTTTGTGATTTCTTAGTTGTTTCTACTTCCTTTTTTAGTTCCTGGATGGATTTGCTGAGATCCTTCAATTGTTTGTTTATATTTTCCTGTATTTCTTTAAGGTATTTTTGCATTGCCTCTTTCAGGATTTCTTCCTGATGACCCACGTTCTCCTTCATTTCTCTGAGTGATTTTTGTGTTTCCTCCTCATGGGAATCCATCTGTTGATCCATCGTCTCCTGCATTTCTTTAAGCAGTTCTCGTGTTTCTTTTGTAAGGGCATCTAACCGTTGATTCATTTCTTTAAGCAATTTTTGTGTTGCCTCCTTATGGGCATCCATCTGTTGACCCATATTCTTCTGCATTTCTTTATGCAAATTTTGTGATTCCTTTGTGAGTGCATCTACCCGTTGATTCATCTCGTTAAGCGATTTTTGTGTTGTCTCCTTGTGCGCCTCCATCTTTTGATCCATGTTCTCCCGCATTTCTCTAAGCGATTTTTGTGTTTCCTTTGTAAGGGCTTCTAACCGTTGATTCATGGTCTCCTGTAACTATGAGATTTATTTGTGTCCTTCTTGTGATCCTCTAATAGCATCATGAGAAGTGATTTTAAATCCAGATCTTGTCTTTCGGGTGTGGTGGGGTATCCAGGACTTGCTGCTGTTGGAGAGTTGGGTTCGGATGGTCCCACATTACTTTGATTTCTGTTAGTAACATTCCTACGTTTGCCTTTTGCCATCTGGATACCTCTGGTGTTAGTTGGTCCTGCTGCCACTGGCTGTTGGTTGGACCTCCTGTGAGCCTGCAAAGCTATTTCTGCCCCCCCTGGGTTGCCAGGATTCCCCTGGCACCGATTTCTGGGGCCTGCCTGCTCCTGAGTGACTTTGGAGCCCTAATGTGCCTTGCCCCAAGTGATCTTATATTGGGGAGGCCTTGCACCTCCAAAGGTTCAGCCTAGTGGATTCCTGGAGCAGACGTCGCCAAAGGGAGGCTGGTAGGCTCCTGCCCTGTGCAGGGGTGAGTGATATCTCCTAGGGGGGGGGAAGGGGGTGTCCCTCTGCCAGGCAGAAGTCCCACAGCAGAGCTGGTGCGCTGGTTACTGCAGATCAGCCCAGCACTTGGGAGCCGCATACACAAAAGCCGCCCGAGACCCCAGCGATATTATGCCTGTCTGTCTCAGAACCTGGCTGTCCCAACTTCCCAGTCACTGGAGCAAAGATGGCGGAGTGCAATCTGCACTCTCTCCGTGGTGCCGCTCACCTGCAGACGTGATGGCCTGCCGATCTGGCACCCAGACGACCACAGCGCTGACCCGTTCTCGGGCACAGACGGAAGCCCCAACGGGCCGTGTCCCAGTGATGTTATATTGGGGATAGGGAACTTGGGGTACCTGTCACTTCAGCGCAGTCTGCGGGAACAGAGGTCGCGGAAGGAAAGCTGGTAGGCTCCCGCCCAGTGCGGGGTCCCTCTGCCAGGCTGAAGTCCCACGGTGGAGCTGGCGCGCTGGTTACTGCAGATCCGCCCTGCACTTGGGAGCCGCATACACACAAGCTGCCCGAGACCCAAGCGATATTATGCCTGTCTGTCTCAGAACCTGGCTGTCCCAACTTCCCAGTCACTGGAGCAAAGATCCTGTATTTCTTTAAGGATATTGTTTATGTCCTTCTTGATGTCCTCTATCATCCTCATGAGATGTGATTTTAAATGTGAATCTTGCTTTTCTGGTGTGATGGGGTATCCAGGACTACCTGTGGTGGGAGAACTGGGTTCTGATAATGCCAGGTAGCCTTGGTTTCTGTTGCTTAGGTTCTTATGCTTGCCTCTTGCCATATATTTATCTCTAGTACTCTCTGCCCTTGCTGTCTCTGACTGGAGCCTGTCCCTCCTGAGATCCTCGTTGTGTCAGAACTCCTCAGAGACCAGCTATCTCTGTGATCCTGTGATCCTGAGCTCCTGGGTGTCAGAGCTCCTGAGAGTCAAGCTTTCTGTGGATGTTGCAGGGGTGAATGGGGAGCCTGAGCCCTGAGTTTGCTTCCAGCACAGGTACAAGCTGGATGGAACCTGTGCCCCTGGCAGGGCTGGAATTTGTGTTTCCCTGGTTCCTATGGGGGTCCCAGTTATTCTGGGTGTTCGGAAAGATGCTATGGTCTCAGCTGTGATCTTGAGTGTGTCAGAGCTCCAGTGCTCCTGGGTGTGTCTGATCTCTGGGAGTCAAGCTTCCTCTGTGATCCTATGATCTGTTGTGATCCTATGATCCTCTGATCCTGTGATCCTGGACATTTCAGAGCACCTGTGATTTGGACTCCCTCTGGGTGTTTTAAGAGTGGGTGCACAGACAGCACCCCAGGTTTGCTCCAGGTACAGGTTCAGACCAGAAGGAACGCATGCTACTGGCTGGGCAGGGGTTCCTACATCCCTAGATCCTAGTGGACCAAATTACTCCGAGTGTTGGAACAGATGTTGTGGCCTCCTCTCCTGTGATCCTGGGCATGTTAGAGCACCTGTGAGTCGAGCTTCCTTTGGGTGTTGTGGGACTGGGTGTGGAGCCCAAGGTCTGCTTAGGGCACAGACTCTGACCAGAAAGAACCCAATGTAAATTTTTTTAAACTTATATGATAAGGATGTTTTAAGCTTTACTACACCATAAGTTGAAACATTCTAAGAACACCTAAGTATATGTAAATTTACCAGACTAGAAAATCACTGATAAATATTAAATTAGTTAATACTTGTTGGATAGTCCTATCTTACGTTTCATATAATTAAATGCATACATTCAGTTAACTTGAGAAAAGTAGTAAAATGAGAAAATTTAAATGTAACTTAATACTGTAAATGTACTCCTGCATACCAATAAATGTCTGATCTTTGATTTTTAACCCTCTAAGGTATTTCAAGTGTTTTGTTAGAGGGATGAAAAACCTAACAGTTGGCAATACCTAGGTAAAACCATGATCTTAGAATTATTAGAGTACACTCTCAGAAGAATCCTATGTCAGATAAGTTGCTTAAAATATTACATCTGGAGCTACTTTTTACATGTGCCTGAATGCACATTCATTGTAAAAAATGATAGTTTTCATGGCATGTGCATTCAATACATATTGCCCATTGATCCCCTTCACCCTATTGACCTTTTTTCTCTCTATCCTTCTGCCAGTCCCCTGTCCTCTTTCCAATAGCCCCCTTATATTGCAACATTTTTAATTCAGAGATCACATTAAGTGAAATCTATGTTCATTTATAAATTATTACACTGACATGCTTATGTCTACAAGCATCTGTTGTGTTGCTTATGATACAATATACCTCTAAAGCAAAATTTTAAGCAGAGAATTCTCTAATAATTTATTAGAGAAAATCCTGCTTTACTCTACCACCTATTTACAGCTCTCACTATTAATAAAGAGAAAATGAAACACTCATCCAGCTGGGCCTTTGATAAATATCCATACAGAATGAGGCCCTAAGAAGTAATTATAAGGAAGAAATGTCATCAGCTCATCTCCATCTAGACCCACATCTAGTTATCATATCATCTGGAGAAGGCACTTCTGAACAGTGGCTTAGAAACAGCTGAGCTCTGGGTTTCACACACGTGAGATACTTTCTAGACCATATCTGTCTGTGTGGATTAACTGATCCTGTGAACAAAATAAAAGTAACAATAATAATATCCTATTTAAAAGAATTATAAAACATTTGAGATTCCCTGAGATATTCATCCTGCTTCCAAAACTTCTGTGGTGACCTCAACACTTACTTGACAGTGGCTTCAGGGTCTCACCTAGAAATTGACAGCTCTTTTGCTAAGGAAATGTCACCTCCAAACACACTTGAGGAAAGTAATCTTTCTTACATAACGCAGAAGTGAGGTAATAATGTAACTGTATTGACAGTAAAAATTGGGTTGTAGGGCTGGGATGTAGCTCCATTGTCAGAGCAAATGCCTAGAAATTTTTGTGTATGTGGGACACCATAACTTCAAATTATGGGTACAGGTGCGAAAGAAAGTTAATGGCAAACACAAGACCTCAATAAGATCATAGAAGAAAACTGCCCCAGACTATATATTAAAAATACAGAACCCTGGGCATATACCCAGAGGCTTTACCTGCATGCAATAAGGACACATGCTCCACTATGTTCATAGCAGCCTTATTTATAATAGCCACAAGCTGGAAAGAACCCAGATGTCCCTCAACGGAGGAATGGATTCAGAAGATGTGGTATATCTACACAATGGAATACTACTCTGCAATTAAAAACAATGAATTCACGAAATTCCTAGGCAAATGGTCAGATCTTGAAAATATCATCCTTAGTGAGGTAACCCAATCACAAAAGAACACACATGGTATGCAGTCACTGATAAGGGGATATTGACCCAGAATCTCGGAATACCCTAGACACAATCCGCATATCAATAGATTTCTAAGAAGATGGAAGGAGAGACCCCTGGTCCTGGAAAGACTGGATGTAGGGGAACGCCAGGACAGAGTAACGAGAGGGGGTTGAATGGAGAAAAGAGGGAGGGAAGGGGGCTTATGGGACTTTCGGGGAGGGAGGAAACGGGAAAGGGGAAATGATTTGGAATTTAAATTAAAAAAAAATAATAAAAAAAAACAGAACAAGAAAGTGTATAAAAAGCTACAAGAGGAAACTGCAAATAACAAATAAGGGAAACCCATAAAAAGAATAGCTGATTTCTCAAGGGCAGCATTCAAAACCAGAAGGAGTATAAAAGTATTCCTAAATTGATTGAAAGTGGAATTATAAACATTTTCTGACAAAATTGAAGATTTACATGGAAAATATTTCTGATAAAATTGAAGAAATATATAGAAAAAATGATAAAATTAAAGATTATCAAGGAAAATACTACAGTTAAAATGGTAGACATAAAAAACATTACTAAATTGAAAGAGGAATCACAAACATTTTCTGGTATAATTGTTCATAATAATCTTCAATTTTAATATTTTTCTATATTTTTCTTCAATTTTCCATGTAAATCTTCAATTTTATCAGACGTCTATAATTTTACTTTCAATCAACTTAGGAACATTTCTATACCTTCCATTTTATCTGTATAATGTTCCATGAAAAAGTCAGTTTTAACATGTTTTTCTATATATTTCTTAAAATTTTTATTTTCTAACTTTTTTATTTACATTCCAAATTATTTCCTCTTTCCCGTTTCCTCCCTCCCCAAAAGTCCCATAAGCCCCCTTCCCTCCCTCTGTTCCCCATTCAACCCCCTCTCGCTTCTCTGTCCTGGTATTCCCCTTCATCCAGTCTTTCCAGGACCAGGGGTCTCTCCTTCCATCTTCTTGGAAATCTATTGATATGTGAATTGTGTCTTGGGTATTCCAAGATTCTGGGTTAATATCCCCTTATCAGTGACTGCATACCATGTGTGTTCTTTTGTGATTGGGTTACCTCACTAAGGATGATATTTTCCAGTTCTGACCATTTGCCTAAGAATTTCGTAAATTCATTGTTTTTAATTTATTTCTTGAATTTTATCAGAAATATTTTCCTTGTAGATCTTCAATTTTATCAGAAAATGTTTATAATTCCACTTTCAAAAAACTTAGGAATATTTTTATGCCTACCATTTTATCTGTATAATTTTTCCATGAAATACTCAATCTTAATGCATTTTTTATATATTTCTTCAATTTTATCAGAGATATTTTCCATGTAAATCTTCAATTTTATTAGAAAATGGTTATAATTTCACTTTCAACCAACTTAGAAATATTTTTATGCCTACCATTTTATCTGTACAATTTTCCATGATAATCTTCAATTTTAATGTGTTTCCATATTTTTTTTCAATTCTATCAAAAATATTTTCCATGTAAATCTTCAATTTTATCAGAAAATGGTTATAATTCTACTTTCAATCAACTTTGGAATATATTTATTCCTACCAATTTATCTGTATAAATTTCTTCAATTTTATCAGAGATAGTTTCCATGTAAATCTTCAGTTATATCAGAAAATGTTTTTACTTCTACTTTCAATCAATTTAGGAATATTTTTATGCCTACCATCTTATCTATATAATTTTCCATAAAAAAGTCAGTTTTAACGTGTTTTTCTATATATTTCTTGAGTTTTATCAGAAATATTTTCCTTGTAGATCTTCAATTTCATCAGAAAATGTTTATAATTCCACTTTCAATCAACTTAGGAATATTTTTATGCCTATCATTTTATCTGTATAATTTTTCCATGAAATAGTCAATCTTAATGGGTTTTTCTATATATTTCTTCAACTTTATCAGAGATATTTACACAATGGAATACTGCTCAGCAATTAAAAACAATGAATTCATGAAATTCTTAGGTAAATGGGGAACAGGGGGAGGGAAGAGGGCTTATGGGACTTTCAGGGAGGGGGAACCAGGAAAGGGGAAATCATTTGGAATGTAAATAAAGAATATAGAAAAAAAACAGATGGAGCCTGCAGCAATACATCCCATGCCCTAAATAACTGCCAACTGGGATTGATGGAGGAAGAACAATTTTCCCCATCATAGACAGTCTAAAAATATTGTATTCAACAAATCAAACCTAAAGTAATACAGGAAGTATTATTTGGGTCTGAAGAGAGTCATAAGCAAAGCAGAGAAACCATAGAAAGAAATATGAGCCATAATTATTAAAACACAAAGTATCACTGAAAACACAACACCAAAATTCAACAATATGATAACCAGAACTAAAACACACATTTCAATAATAATTTAAATATTAATGTCTTCCATTATCCACTCAAAAGTCCCCGTCTAACTGAATGGATAAAGAAACAAAAACTGTCTGCTGCCTCTAAGAAACACATCTTCAGTTGGGCCAGTTATTGATTGGCCATTCCCTCATTGTTGCTCCATCTTTATCCCTGCATATCTTGAATGGAGGGCAAATTTTGGGTCAAAGGTCATGTGGGTGGGTTGGTGTCCCCCTCCCTCCCCTGGAAGTTCTGACTGGCTACAGGAGATGGCAACTTCAGGTTTGATATCTTCCACTGCTAGAAGTCTCAGCTTGGGTCACCTCCATACCATCCCAGGAACCTTTTCCATCCCAGATCTTTAGCCTCTTTCAAAGATGCCCCCCCAAAACAATTTTCTTTCTCTCTCCCAGTCCTCTCATCTCCACCCCAACTCTCCCCTTGCCTGATTCCCATCCCAATTCACTTCCCCCACCTCCTCACCCACCCAGTTCTTTCTCTCCAACTATCTCTAATGTCTATTTTATTTCCCCATCGACCATCCTCCCTTGGACCCTCTTGTTAATTAATTTCATTGGGTCTGTAGATTGTAGTATGGTTATCCTGTACTTTATGGCTAATGTTCACTTATCAGTGAGTATCATGTATGTCTTTCACATCTCACTCAAGATGATATTTTCTAGTTCTATCCGTTTGCTTGCAAATTCATGATGTCCTTGGTTTTAATAGCTGAGTAAAATTCCATTGTGTAAATGTGCCACATTTTTTTAAAATCCATTCTTTGGTTGAAGGACATCTGGGTTGTTTCTAGTTCATGGCTACTATAAATACAAACTATGTTACGAGCATAGTTGGGCAAGTGTCCTTGTGGGATGGTAGAACGTCTTTTGGGTGTATTCCCAGGAGTAATATAGCTGGGTCTTGAGGTAGAACTACTACCAACTTTTTGAGAAACCATCAAATAGGTTTTCAGAATGATTGTTTGCACTTCCACTGGCAATGGATCAGTGTTCCCATTGCTCAAATTCTCACCAGGATTTGCTGTCACTTGAGTTCTTGATCTTAGCCATTCTGATAGGTGTAAGATGGAATCTTAGAGTCATTTTGATTTGCATTTCCCTGATGACTAAGGACAATGAATGTTTCTTTAAGTGCTTCTCAGCCATTACATATTCTGCTGTTGAGAATTCTCTGTTTAAATCTGTAGGCCATTTTTTAATTGGGTTATTTGGTTTGTTGGTGTTTAATTTCTTGAGTTCCTTATATATTTTAAATGTTAGCCCTCTTTTGAATGTAGGGTTGGCTAAGATTTTTTTTCCCATTCTGTAGGCTGCCACTTTGTCCTATTGACAGTGTTCTTTGCCTTACCAAAGCTTTTCAGTTTCAGGAGTTCCCATTTATTAATTGTTGATATTAGTACCTGAGCTGTTGTTTTTTTTTGCTCAGAAAGTTGTCTCCTGTACCAATATTTAAAGGGTATTCCCCAATTTCTCTTTTTTCAGATTTAGGGTATCTGGTTTTATGATGAGGTCTTGATCCACTTGTGCAGGGTGATAAATATGGATTTATTTGCAATTTTCTACAAGCAGACATCCAGCTAAATCAGCACTATTTGTTGAAGATGGTTTCCTTTTTTTTTCCATTCTATGGTTTTGGCTAATTTGTCAAAAATCAAATGTCCATTGGTGTGTGTGTGTGTGTGTGTGTGTGTGTGTGTGTGTGTGTGTGTGTTAGTCTTTAATTTGATTCCATTAATCAACCTGTCTGTTTTTATACAAATACCATGACATTTTTATTAATGTTGCTTTGTAGTGCAACTTGAAATTAGGGATGGTGATACCTCCAGAAGTTCTTGTATTGTTCAGGATTGTTTTAGCTATCCTTTTTGTTTTACCATATGAAATTGAGACTTGTTCTTTCAAGGTCTGTAAATAATTGTTTTGGAATTTTGATGGGAATTGTATTGAATATGGAGATTGCTTTTGGTAAGATGGCCAGTTTTACTATTTTGATCCTACCAATCCATGATAAGCATTACCTTAGAATAAAAGAATAGACAGGTTCTCCAATCAAATAGAACCAGAAAGAAAGTGAATGTCACTCTCCTAACATCTGACAAATTGGACTAAAAACTAATTAGATTAAAGAAAGAGGGACACTTCATCTAATATAATAATAGTGTCAATTTCATTTCTAAAAATCTATTACTGAATTAAAAGATACAGATTAACATCAATCTATTGAAGCAGGTGAATTCAATACTAACTTTCTCCAAAGGATAGGTCGTCTGGACAAAAAATAAACAGAGAAACATCAGAATTAATTAGCATCACACTTCAAAGAGATATAATAGATATCTATACAATGTTGTACCCAATACCAAGGAGCATACATTTTATTCTGCAATACACAGAAACTTCTCTATAATAGAAATGCAAAACAAATCATTACAAATCAAAAAGATTGAAATCATTCCTTGGATCCTAATTAACCACACTGAAATAAAACCTAAAATTGACAACAAACAAATCTTTGGTGAATACACAAACTTAAGGTGATTCAACATACAGAATGATAACTGGATCAAAGAAGAAAGAAAGAAAGAAAGAAAGAAAGAAAGAAAGAAAGAAAGAAAGAAAGAAAGAAAGAAAGAAAGAAAGAAAGAAAGAAAGAAATTCCCTGGAACTACATGAAAATGAAAACAATGTATCCAAAGTTCTAGGACATGTTGAAGGCAACCCTAAGAGGGAAGTGTATACCTCTAAGTGTATAAATATAAAATATCAAAACAAATAGCACAGATAAATACTTAGTGGCACAACTCAAATAGTTAGAATGAAACAAATACAACCCTATTGACAAGAAATAATAACCATAAAAGCAGAAATCAACAAACTGAAATAAAGAAAATAATACAAATAATCAACAAATGTAATTGACAAGCACCTGACCCAACTTACCAAGAGAAATACAAAGCTGATCCAAATTAACAAAATCAGAAATGAACAGGGAAACATCACAAGAGACACCAAAGCAATTCAGAATTTTTTTATTTTCTTTATTTACATTTCAAATATTATCCCCTTTCCTTGTTTCTCCCCTGGAAACCCCCTATCCCATCCCCCCTCCCCCTGCTTCTATGAGATTTATTAGGACAGTCATTAATGCCATAGACATACAGTAATATGGCAGAGGATCTGAGGAGAGTTTAGGCCCATGATGTAGTATAGGAATCCCCTGCTTATAGGTCTCAAAGAAAGGAGGAGGTTTCACTCAGTAAGGTTCCTAAAGGTACTAGGCCATAATACTTTGTAGCTAGGATGTTTCTGATTTCAGGGCAAGCGGAGGAGAGACATGAGTTTTCCACTGTGGGGAAGGAACAAAGTAATAAAGGAAAGAAGGAAATAAATCTTGTTAATGTGTGACTTGAAAAATGTTAAAGATTGAGGAGGAAAGATATATTTAGGTTAGGCATACCTATTACATGGGTCAGCGGTGTGTCCTATCCCTGTAAACTTCTGGGAGGAAGTGAGAAATGGGATGCTGACCCTTCTCTGGAACTTGGGCTCTTGGGAAGTCCTAGAAGTTTACTTGGTTCTCTCTTGTTCTTTCTTGTTCTCTCTTGTTCTCTCTTGTTGTTCTCTCTCTCTCTCTCTCTCTCTCTCTCTCTCTCTCTCTCTCTCTCTCTCTCTCTCTCTCTCTCTCTCTCTGTTCATCCATGCCTCTGTCCAACCCCCTGCAGTAGAGATACTAACTCTAAGAATGTAGACATTTACTTTCTGGAGTCTGGATAGCTGGAGAACCTATTAAAGAGTTACAGAGTCCTAGACAGGATCTCACTATCAACAGTCAATCAAGTGTAGAATGGAAGAAAATTTTGCATGCTATAAATCGGACAGACTAGAGTGACCCGTGCCTGGAGGGAGTGCAGCAGCCTCCACCATCTTTGCTTCGGTGACAGAAGAGACAGAAACTCCAGGTACACAGAGATAGCCCGAGTATAACATCTCGGGACTCAGCCAGTCAGGGTTCCACCTGCACCCAAGAGCGGGGCAGCTCTGTGGTCGTCTGGGTGCTAGCTTTGCTGTGGGACATCTGCCCTGCAGAGTGACCCGGTACCTGGAGGGAGTGCAGCAGCCTGCTCCATCTTTGCTCCAGCGACAGAGCGGACAGGGACTCCAGGTTCAGAGACATCCCGAGTATAACATTGCTTGGGACACAGCCAGCCAAGGTGCTTCCTGCACCCAAGAGCTGGGCAGATCTGTGGTGATCTGTGTGCTAGCTCTGCTGTGGGACATTTGCCCTGCAGAGTGATCAGCACCTGGAGGGAGCGCCGCAGCCTCTGCCATCTTTGCTCTGGTGATAGACCAGACAGGGACTCCAGCGCACCATCTCCAAGTGGCACAGGAAGCCAGCCATCTATCCAACTGCGGGGAGGAGTCAGGTAGCACAGGAGAGACCTGCATTGCAGAGCAGAGGAGCCATCTTCTACCACTGGGTACCATATCCAAGGGATACAAGGAGGTAACTAGCCACTCAGGAACGAAGAGAGGCACAGTGGTACAATAGGACTACACCTGCTGCTAAGAGGAATCAGCCTGAAACCCTGAGGACACAAGAGCCTAGGAACAGACTGGGACAGGAGTCTTCTGATTACCACCTGCACCCAGAGTTGATCTGGGCCACAGAGGTACATACCTATTACAACTATAAGAGAGTGGGTCTTGCAGAAGTACTTACATATCTGTGTACACAGAGAGAACAGATCTCCCAGGAGCACAGAGAAACCACAGTCAGAGACAGCAACACCAGCTAACACCAGAGATAAGCAGATGGCAAAAGGCAAACGCAAGAACACCACCAATAGAGACCAAGGCAACATGGCTCCATCGGAACCAAGTTCTCCAACAACAGCAAGTCCTGGATACCCCAACACACCAGAAAAGCAAGAACTGGATTTAAAAGCGCTGCTCATGATGCTGATGGAGAGCTTCAAGAAGGACATAAATAACTCCCTTAAAGAAATACAGGAGACCACAAGTAAACAGGGAGAAGCCCATGAAGAACTAATAGAAAACACAACAAAACAGGTGAAGGAATTGAACAAAGCCATCCAAGATCTAAAGATGGAGGTAGAAACAATAAAGAAATCACAAAGGGAAACAACTCTGGACATAGAAAACCTAGGAAAGAAGTCAGGAGTCATGGATCCAAGCATCAACAACAGAATACAAGAGATAGAAGAGAGAATCTCAGATGCAGAAGATACCTTGGAAAGCATTGATACAACAGTCAAAGAAAATGAAAAATGCAAAAAACTCCTGACCCAAAACACCCAGGAAATCCAGGACAAAATGAGAAGACCAAACCTAAGGATTATAGGTATAGAAGAGAGTGAAGATTTCCAACTTACGGTACCAGTAAATGTCTTCAACAAAATTATAGAAAAAAACTTCCCTAACCTAAAGAAAGAGATGCCCATGAACATACAGGAAGCCTACAGAACTCCAAAGAGATTGGACCAGAAAAGAAATTCTTTCTGTCACATAATAATCAAAACACCAAATGCACAAAACAAAGAAAAAATATTAAAAGCAGTAAGGGAAAAAGGTCGAATAACATATAAAGGTAGACCTATCAGAATTACACCAGACTTCTCACCAGAGACTATGAAAGCCAGAAGAGCCTGGGAAGATGTCATACAGACCCTAAGAGAACACAAATACCAACCCAGACTGCTATATCCAGCAAACCTCTCAATTACCATAGATGGAGAAACCAAGGTATTTCATGACAAAAACAAATTTACACAGTATCTTTCCACAAATCCAGCCGTTCAAATGATAATGAATGGAAAACACCAACAAAGGGAGAGAAACTATACACTAGAAAAAGCAAGAAATTAATCCTATTCCAACAAACCCAAAAAAAGATAACCACACAAACATACAAATTATATCAAAAATAGCAGGAAGTAACAATCTCTTTTCCTAAATATCTCTTAACATCAATGGGCTCAATTCCTCAATAAAAAGACATAGACTAACAGACTGGATACGTAAACAAGACCCAACATTTTGCTGCTTACAGGAAAGGATCTCAGTGTCAAAGAAAAACACTACCTCAGAGTAAAGGGCTGGAAAACAGTTTTCCAAGCAAATAGTCCCAGGAAACAAGCTGGAGTAGCCATTCTAATATCTGATAAAACTGACTTTCAACCAAAAGTCATCAAAAAAGACATGGAAGGACACTTTATACACATCAAAAGAAAAATCTACCAGGAAGAACTCTCAATTCTGAACATCTATGCTCCAAATACAAGGGCACCATCATTTGTAAAAGAAACCTTACTAAACCTGAAAGCACACATCACACCCCACACAATAATTGTGGGTGACTTCAACACCCCACTCTCCTTAATGGACAGACCAGGGAAACACAATCTAAACAGAGACACAGTAAGACTAACAGAAGTTTTGGACAAAATGGATTTAATAGATGTCTATAGAACATTTCATCCTAAATCAAAAGACTATACATTCTTCTCAGCACCTCATGGTACCTTCTCCAAAACTGACCATAAAATTGGTCACAAAACAGACCTCAACAGATACAAAAAAAATCGAACTAATTCCATGCCTCCTATCAGATCACGATGGAGTAAGGGTAGTCTTCAACAGCAACAAAAACAACAGAAAGCCTACATACACATGGAAGCTGAACAATGCTCTACTCAATGATACCTTGGTCAAGGAAGAAATAAGGAAAGAAATCAAAACCTTTTTAGAGTTTAATGAAAATGAAGGCACAACATACCCAAATTTATGGAACACATTGAAAGCAGTGCTAAGAGGAAAATTCTTAGCTCTGAGTGCCGCCAAAAAGAAGTTAGAGAGAGCATACACTAGCAGCTTAACAGCACACCTGAAAGCTTTAGAACAGAAAGAAGCTAATACACCAAAGAGGAGCAAAAGGCAAGAAATCATCAAACTCAGGGCTGAAATTAACCAAGTAGAAACAAAAACTATTCAAAGAATCAACAAAACCTGGAGTTGGTTCTTTGAGAAAATCAACAAGATAGATAAACCTTTAGCCAGACTAACCAAAGGGCACAGAGACAGTATCCAAATTAAGAAAATCAGAAATGAAAAGGGAGAAATAACAACAGAAACTGAGGAAATTCAAAAAAATCATCAGATCCTACTACAAAAGCCTATATTCAACACAACTGGAAAATCTGGAGGAAATGGACAATTTCCTAGACAGATACCAACTACCAAAGTTTAATCAGGATCAGATAGACTATCTAAACGGCCCCATAACCTCTGAAGAAATAGAAGTGGTCATTGAGAGTCTTCCAACCAAAAAAAGCACCAGATGGTTTTAGTGCAGAATTCTATCAGACCTTCAAAGAAGACCTAACACCAGTACTCTTCAAACTATTCCACAAAATAGAAACAGAAGGAACACTACCCAACTCGTTCTATGAAGCCACAATTTCGCTGATACCAAAACCACACAAAGATCCAACAAAGAAAGAGAACTTCAGACCAATTTCCCTTATGAATATAGATGCAAAAATGCTCGATAAAATTCTTGCCAACAGAATCCAGGAACACATCAAAACAATCATACATCATGATCAAGTTGGCTTCATCCCAGGAATGCAGGGATCGTTCAATATAAGGAAATCCATCAATGTAATCCACTACATAAACAAACTCAAAGAAAAAACCACATGGTCATTTCATTAGATGCTGAGAAAGCATTTGACAAAATTCAGCATCCTTTCATGTTAAAGGTCTTGGAAAGAACAGGAATGCAAGGCCCATACCTAAACATAGTAAAAGCAATATACAGCAAACTGGTAGCCAGCATCAATCTAAATGGAGAGAAACTTGAAGCAATCCCACTAAAATCAGGGACTAGACAAGGCTGCCCTCTCTCTCCATATCTTTTCAATATAGTACTTGAAGTTCTAGCTAGAGCAATTAGACAACAAAAGGAGGTCAAAGGGATACAAATTGGAAAGGAAGAAGTCAAAGTATCATTATTTGCAGACAATATGATAGTATACTTAACGGATACAAAGAACTCCACCAGAGAACTACTACAGCTCATAAACAACTTCAGCAAAGTGGCCAGATATAAAATTAACTCAAGCAAATCAGTAGCCTTCCTATACTCAAAGGATAAACAGGCTGAGAAAGAAATTAGGGAAATGACACCCTTCACAATAGCCACAAACAATATAAAGTATCTTGGTGTGACTCTAACCAAACAAGTGAAAGATTTGTATGACAAGAACTTCAAGTCTCTGAAGAAAGAAATTGAAGAAGACCTCAGAAGATGGAAAAATCTGCCATGCTCATGGATTGGCAGGATTAATATAGTAAAAATGAGCATCTTACCAAAAGTAATATACAGATTCAATGCAATCCCCATCAAAATCCCAACTCAGCCGGGCGGTGGTGGCGCACGCCTTTAATTCCAGCACTTGGGAGGCAGAGGCAGGAGGATTTCTGAGTTCGAGGCCAGCCTGGTCTACAAAGTGAGTTCCAGGACAGCCAGGGCTACACAGAGAAACCCTGTCTCGAAAAACCAAGAAAAAAAAAACAGTGTGCAAAATCCCAACTCAATTCTTCATAGAGTTAGAAAGAGCAATTATCAAATTCATCTGGAATAACAAAAAACCCAGGATAGCTAAAACTATTCTCAACAGTAAAAGAACTTCTGAGGGAATCAGTATCCCCGACCTCAAGCAGTACTACAGAGCGATAGTGTTAAAAACTGTGTGGTATTGGTACAGTGATAGGCAGGTAGATCAATGAAACAGAATTGAAGACCCAGAAATGAATCCACACACCTATGGTCACTTGATCTTTGACAAGGGAGCTACAACCATCCAGTGGAAAAAAAGATAGCCTTTTCAATAGATGGTGTTGGTTCAACTGGAGGTCAGCATGCAGAAGAATGCAAATTGATCCATTCTTATCTCCTTGTACTAATTTAAATTCCAAGTGGATCAAGGACCTCCACATAAAGCCAGAAACACTGAAACTAATAGAAAAGAAACTGGGGAAGTGCCTTGAGCACATGGGCACAGGGGAAAATTTCCTGAACAGAACACCAATAGCTTATGCTCTAATATCAAGAATCGACAAATGGGACCTCATGAAATTACAAAGTTTCTGTAAGGCAAAGGACACTGTCAAAAGGACAAAACAGCAACCAAGTAATTGGGAAAAGATGTTTACCAACCCTACATCCAACAGAGGGCTAATATCCAAGATATACAGAGAACTCAAGAAGGTAGATTCCAGAGAGCCAAATAACCCTATTAAAAAATGGGGTACAGAGCTAAACAAAGAATTTTCAACTGAGGAATATCGAATGGCTGAGAAACACCTAAAGAAATGTTCAACATCCTTAGTCATCAGGGAAATGCAAATCAAAACAACCCTGAGATTTCACCTCACACCAGTCAGAATGGCTAAGATCAAAAACTCAGGAGACAGCTGGTGCTGGCGAGGATGGGGAGAAAGAGGAACACTCCTCCACTGCTGGTGGGATTGCAAGCTGGTAAAACCACTCTGGAAATCAGTTTGGCAGTTCCTCAGAAAACTCAGCATAATACTACTGGGGGACCCAGCTATACCACTACTGGGCATATGCCCAGAGGACTCTCCAACATGCAATAAGGACACCTGCTCCACTATGTTCATAGCAGCCTTATTTATAATAGGCAGAAGCTGGAAAGAACCCAGATGTCCCTCAACGGAGGAATGGATACAGAAAATGTGGTATATTTACACTATGGAGTACTACTCAGCTATTAAAAACAATGAATTCATGAAATTATTAGGCAAGTGGGTGGAACTGGAGAATGTCATCCTGAGTGAGATGACCTGTTCACAAAAAATCACACATGATATGCACTCACTGATAAGTGGATATTAGCCCAGAAGCTTGGAATACCCAAGGAACAATTCACATATCAAATGTTACCAAGAAGAAGGAAGGAGAGGCATCTGGTCCTGGAAGGGCTCAATGTGGCAGTGTAGGGGAATACCAGGAAGGGGAGGTGGGAGTGGGTTGGTTGGGGAGCAGGGGAGGGAAGAGGGCGTATGGGACTTTTGGGGAGTGGGGGAACCAGTAAGAGAGAAATCATTTGAAATGTAAATAAAGAATATACCTAATTTTTAAAAAAGCTGCTATTAAATAAATAAATAAATAAATCTGACAGACTATTAATATCTAGGATATATGAAGAAGTCAAAAAGCTAAACAAAAAAATCAAACTCAATCAATAAATGTTCTAATAAAATGAAAGCAAGAGAGTTCTTAAAAGATGAACTATAAATGATCAGTAAACTCATGAAAAAATGTTCACCCTTACCAGCCATGAAAGAAATAAAAAATAAAGTGACATTGAGATTCTATCTTACCCTAGTTAGAATGGCAGTCATTAAGAAAACAAATAAGGGCCGGGCGGTGGTGGCGCACGCCTTTAATCCCAGCACTCGGGAGGCAGAGGCAGGTAGATTTCTGAGTTCAAGGCCAGCCAGGTCTACAGAGTGAGTTCCAGGACAGCTACACAGAGAAACCCTGTCTTAAAAAACAAATAAAAAAAAAGAAAGAAAAGAAAAAGGAAAAGAAAAAAAGAGAAAGAAAACAAATAAGGGTCTGCAGAGAGTTGTTCAGTGGTTAAGAACACTTGTTCCCTCAGAAGACCCAGGATTGATTCCTAGCACCCACATGGCATATTTTATTCAAGAGGAGTTAATACATTTTGATGCACACATAAACATGCAAACAAAACACTCATATATAGATAAAATTAAATATCCAAAAAGGAAAAGATTAAGGAAATAAAATAAATGTTATCAAATGCTCGTGAGGATGTGAACAAAAGAAAACCCTTGTTCAACTTGGTGGAACACAACCCAGTCTAGCACTATTTATCGTACAACAACAAAAAAATAATCTGGTGATACATCTTCTATATGACCTAGCTATACCACTCCTGTATGTCTATCCAAAAGACTCTAAATCAACATGTAAGGGTACCTGTGTACCCATATTTATTGCCGCACTATTTACAATAGCTAAATTATAGAACCAACTTATGTGTCCAACATCAGCAGGGTGTGTAAGAAAAAATATGAGGAATATGCACAGTGTCATTTTATTTAGCCAAGAAGAAAAATAAGGTTATTTGTCAGAAACTGAATGTGATAAATAATATTAAGTGAATTACACCAATTGCAGAAAGATGAAGTGAGTTTTCTTTCACTTCTGTTTTCAAGATTCTTTGTAAGTCTATAAAGTGTGTGTGTGTGAGTGTGTGTGCATGTGTAATATTGTATGTAATATTAAAGATACCAACAGGAGGGAAGGGTGCCAGAAGATAAGTAAAGACATAGAAAGAATATAATATGCTCAACATATAATATATACAAGTACAAAGTATTGGGGAAACTAAAATAAATATTTTAAAGAATATAACTATACACAAATTAAGGTGAGATTAAAAATTTGTCCTTTTAATACTAATATTTCTTTTTTTTTATATTGCCTTGTTAAAACTTAGTTTTTCTCTCAGTGGGTTCAAAAAATATTGTAAATTGTAATTTTAAAAAAATAAAAGGTCTTCTACAATGGCTTTACCATAGTAAATCTTTAACTGGAAGCCAGTTTACATTTGAAATCAAACCCTCCCTTTAAAAATAAAATAAAATATGTGCACTGCAAAGCAATTTCTAATCAAAGCCACTTTGAGTTATTTTAGAAGATAGAAAAATGATAGACTATGTGGAAGGTTCTAACCTAAGATTTTAAAGCACCAATCAACTTTCTATTCTTTGGTACTAACCATGCAACACAATTTAATCTTTTCCTTTCCTTTTTAATCTACATACACATAAATAGTTGATCATGGTAAAAAGAAAAATGCTTCTGAAGTACTCAGGGATCTGGTTTACTCTAGTCTTTGAATGAAAATAGAGGATCCTAAAATGTGATATGATCTAAGTGCTTGCATATTCCCATAAAATTCCAGGATGCTCTTATGAGCTAGTATTTAAAAAAGAACAAAACCAGAATAACTATTGCAAAGTTGTTGTGACTGATGAGACACCTTTCTCAGTCACTTCAGACAACTGAATGGCCATCTGGATAAACGGAAATCTTCAACACATCCTATCTCAGACAGAAATAGATATGCTTACACTGTGTCTGTTGTGCACCATGAGGAAGGGGAGAGAATACACCAGTTGGCAAACATTTATTATTCCCATCACATAAGCAGAGTCAATCTGGGCTACCAGTCAAAGACTCATGAGTCTTATTTCTTCTGGCAGCCCCAAATAGGGACTGAAGCAGGGTTTATAAGCATAAAAACTCCAAATACCTGGGCAGTTACAGTTATAATTTATAACAATGAGAACTTGGGAATTAGGAACTTTCCTAAGTGTTCCATCATTGTCAACTGATATTCAATGTATAAGTGTTTCTGTGCAACCAAACAAGTTCATTTCCTCTATTGGTTGTTAGGAACAGGCATTATGTTCAGTGAAACTATCATTGCTTAGAGAAGGAGTTGGTCAGGTTAAGTAAAATGGAGTTGTGAGGGTCCAAGAATCACTGAAGAATGATACCCACAACTCAAATAGCATGTAAGACAAAAAGTATTTATTTAGCTGAATTTCCTGCATGGAGGGCTCTCTGCAATTGGTAATGGAGACCTCTAGTAGACTTGCAGGCCCAGCTTTTATGGTCAGGGCAATTTCAGAAATGGGTATGTGTCCTTTTACTTTGATTGGTTAGCTCTCACTCTAGGGATCTGACTGATTATGCAATCGGTTTGGCTCTGGAGACATTCTACTCATTTTAGGTACTCTGTGTAGCCTAACAAATCACGAGTGAATCCAGATGTCCTACAGGGAGATTTTTTAGACCATTGGACTTGGTTTTTACTTTGGTTTGATTACAAGTGTGCCCTGATTATTCCCTCTTGGGATAAGAAAGTATTTAACTTAATTTGATTTGAAAGGAACCCACAGTTATGGGACCTTGGATATTTTAGAGAGGCCTTGGGTATTTTAGGGAGACTATGGATATTAGAAAGGTTTTAAGTACTGTTAGAGTGGCTTAAAACTTTGAATGAGATTTTGGATACTTAAGTTTTTTAATTTTCAAAAACTGGAAATTTTAAAAGTTGGAATGTTTTATATTGTGATATTAATATTCCTATCAGATCTTTAGGACAAGCAAAAAAGGAAATGTTATTCCTTAACAGTGATATGTTTGTGTGTCAAGCTGACAAGAGATTAGGTGTACTGACTAGATTAAACTAGAGGTTCATTGTTCCTTTGAACAATGGAACCTCAATTGAAAAAATAGCCCTTACTAGATGGTCCTGTAGAAAAGTCTGTGATGCACTTGTTTTTTCTTGGATTAGTAATTGTTGTGGGAGGGCCCCTACTCACTGTGAGTGTCACCTCTGGGTTGGTGGTCCTAGGTGCTGTAAGACACAAAGAAAGTTCCCTGGAGACTCTGCCTTTTGGTGAGGACCCAGCATAGCTCTTCCCCACCATCACTCTAATCTTCCTTGTCTAGCCTAGCTCCATTCCTTTGTGTCAGCCATCTATCCTCAGAAATATTTTCTAGCAGAAACCCCTATGGCCACACCAGGATGGGACTCTGTAGGCAGTTTTCTCTATCCTTCATGTCCTCCAATATGATGTCTCTAGATGTATTCTTTGTCATATAGCAGCTGCTTGCAGGAGCTCCTTCTCCCACTCTTCCTCTACTCCCTGGGGACTCTGCCTTTCAGTATAGACCTCAATCTGCCTAGCTCTTTTTAATAGCCCCTCTTGCTTTTTCCACATAAACAATCTCAGTTCCTTTCAGTCACCTGCCAACCCACAGAAGCACTCTCTACCAGGGATTCCAGAGCCACAACATATGCCTAGGACGTAGAGAGGGCAACAACAACCAAATAATGAAACACCCAACCAACAAAGATAAGACCAGCTACCCATACCAAGAAACACTTGAAACATCCTAACTCCACATGACTAGATCCCAGCACAAAAACCCAAGCATGAGCAGCCAAAACAGTATACATCCGTGAAAACCCAGTGGCTCCATTGCAGTAGGCCCTGAGAAATGTAATGAAGTTGAAGTTCAAGACAAAGGCTTTAAGACAGCTATTATGAATATGTTCAAGGACCTTTAAGAAGAGATGAATAAACAATTTAATAAAGAAAAATTCAAGATAGAAAAGTAGAATTTAACAAAGAAATGGAAGTGATAAGAAAGTAGAAACTGAAATAATGAAAATAAAAAATGAGATGTCAAAGAAAATAAACAAACCTCAGAGATAATCCTCACTAACAAACTACAAGTCATAGAAGAAAGAATCTCAGGTGTTGAAGACAAAGTAGAAAAAATGGATACCTCAGTCCAGCAAAAAAAAAAAAGTTAAATCTGAAAAATCCAGGCATCAAATCAAATACATGAATAATAAGATAGAGGAAGGAGAAGAAACAACTCAGGTCAAAGACACAGAAAATATTTTTAAGAAAACCGGGAAAGGGGAAATCATTGGGAATGTAAATAAAAAAATATAGAAAAGAAAAAAGAAAACCATAAAAGAAAATTTCCCGGTTGCCTTCTAATCAAGATGTATAAATCTCAACTCCTTCCAGCACCATGCCTTCCTGCACCCTGCCTTCCTGCACCCTGCCATGCTTCCTATGATGATAATAGACTAAATCTCTGAAAATCTGTGGAGATGTAATTTGCAAATGAGAACTGTCTCCTTGCAATGCAACCAGCCACTCACAGCACTCAGAAGAAAGGACACAGCACCCTCTTACCTGGCCAAAGACAAAGCAGTACAGCGTCACATCCATGGCCCAAACGTCCAAGGCCTGCAAGAAAACGAGAGCTCGCTGTGGTGGACAGTTATTTTTGCAGGTAAAATAACCCAGTCTCCAGCCTCCCTGGCTAAGCCACCGTCTCTTAATCTACACTCCTGGGGTGGAACAAAACATGCTTCCTAGCTCTGTTGGTTTGGACATGACACGCCTGCATGGCCAATGAAAGCCCAACTCCCACAGCCATAGTGGACGGTTAGAGTTTCTTTGCTGTTGCTGTTCAGTGAGCAAAGCTACTGCAGCTGATTACCTGATGGACAGTAGCCTGTAGGTACTGGTGCCTGGCCCACTTGCAGGGCAACCAGTTCAGGAGACAGGGCTGGGGAGATACCGACCCTTGTATGAGTTCCTGTGTCCAGCTGTTCCTGTTCACCAGCTACATGACCCAGTGGACTTGCTAAATGTGTATCTCTTGCATTGGATTTTTGCTACTTAGAACCAACCCAAGGACGCTGATACAGGCAGAACTCAGCAGACCCAAACCTACCTTTCTGGAGATCTTACGGGTCTCTGAGAGTGAAGTGCCATGAAGGCAGGTATGCCCACGGTGTTAGACAGCAAGGCGTCGCTACCCTTGAACTTATTGCTTACACTGAAGTCGGCTATCTTGATGTGCCTGCCTTCCCCCACCAGGAGGTTGGAAAGTGTGATGTCCCGATGGATGATCTTCTGGTAGTGTACTAGAAATAGAGAACAACAGTGGACAAAGGAGAAGGGACAAAGAAAGGCCATGAAAATCTCTACTTGGTCATGCAGCCCAGCATGTCCCTGATGCCTCATGTCTCAAGCCCCAGGTGCCCTCCCCAAACATGCTTGAAAAACAAGGGGAGAGTGTGTTTAAGGACCGTTATGCCACTCACAATACACCACCGCTCATGCACAGCAATTTTTAACCGCCTGTCACAGCCTATAGTCAAACACGACTTCCTTTACCGATGGCTAACACTCATCATGGCCAACAGGTCAACCGAAGCCAGAACAGGCTCATATGAAGGATGAACCACAACGTAGAACGGAGTACTTAGCTTCTCAGTGCATATAGGCACCAGACTATACTATGGTCTGGACGTCCCAAGCACCAAATCTAGGGTAATAATGAAGAACTTGGTGATGTAAAAAGAGCAAAAGTGAGGCCGGAGAAATGGCTCAGAGATTTAGAGCACTGACTGCTCTTCCAAAGGTCCTGAGTTCAATTCTCAGCAACCACATGGTGGCTCACAATGGTCTGTAATGAGATCTGATGCTCTCTTCTGGTGTGTCTGAAGATAGCTACGGTGCATTCATATACATAAAATAAATAAGTAAATTAAAAGAAAAAAAGAAAATTTCCCAATTCTAAAGACAGGGGTGCCTATTAAGGTACAAGAAGCAACAATACACCAAATAGTCAGTCCCAGAAAAGGTCCATAACACAATTATCAAAGCACTAACCATACATAACAAAGAAAGGATAGTAAAAGCTACAAGGGGGAAATACCAAGAAACTTAAAAGCAGGCCCAGTAGAGTGATATCTGACTTCTCAGTGGAGACTCTGAAAGCCAGAGGACCTGGATGTTTCTGAGGAAACCACACAATTGAGTCAAAAGTCGTGGGAGGAAAAGGAAAGAAAGCAAGTTAGTACTGATCTGGAAGCTTCATTCCTACTGGCTAGCTTTAAAGTACTAGAAGATTCCACACTCACACTGCCAACAGAGAAAAGTAAGGAATAGTCTTAAACAACTATGAACTTTTACATCTACAATATGGCTAACCTGGTGAGATATTCCACTGGTCCAACAGTGGCTGTGATGGTTGGAATTGGAAATCTCCCCCAGAGGTTCACGTATCTGAACAATTTTTCAATTAATGGCTCAGTTTGGGAAGGTTATGGAATTTTCTGGAGAAAGTACCTAATGGGGGCAGCATTTACAGTTTACAGTGTAATATGGGTGCACATGTGTGTGTGCCCATGTGCTATATAGCATGGGAGGTTGGAGAACAATTTGCTGCATTGTTTTTTTCTTTCCATCAGGTGAGTCCTGAGTATTGAATCCACATCATCAGGCTTGTCACCCTTACTTGATGACCCATTTTACAGGTCCCAGAGAAGCTTCTTTTTGAAGTAGATCATGGTTAAGGTAGAAATCCACAACTGGTCAATATGCAGAAAATAAGACTGTGGAGTTCTAAGCTCTAAGTGGGATCTACCGCATACCCATCCCCCAGTGACCCAGGGATCATAATGGAAATGGGGGAGGAAAGACTAAGAGCCAGAGGTAGTGGATATGAGCAGTAAAACAGGATTTACTAGACTCGAGAAGACTATGAACTCAGACGTATAAACTCAGATTGGTTGAGACTGCATGCACAAGACTTACAACAGACAAGGCCAGACAAATTCCCAGCATGGATGCATGGGGCGGGGGGGGGGGGGCTCATGAAGTACCTCTGACATTTGAGGAGCTATTGAAAATTTATGGCTGCTAGAGAGTTAGTTTTCTTCGAGATGTAGAAGCTCCTATGAGGTTACACATGGCCCAGTGAATGATCCTACAACCATGCACATACAGGGAGTGCATGGATCAGTGGGTATGAGTGTTGTGCTTTATAAAAAAGAAGTCAGGGATATGTTTGGTAGAGGCACAGTATGGTGCAGGGGAAGGGGGTGCCTCTGATGTGAGGCATTCCTTCCCCCTGAGGTACTAGCCATACAACAGATATAGTATGAGATAGAGTCTATTTAGGGCATGGGGAGGTGCTGGGGACAGCATACCATGACATTGATAGTGCCTGCAACACTGAGAAGCAGGAGACACATGCTTCCCGGAGACCTGCCATCAGAACTACCTGGATGGTGACATCTCAGAAGCCCTCAAGCAGCTGATTTGTAAAAAAAAAAAAAAAAAGTTGTTCCCATTTTACCTAACCTTATCCCTGGACAACTGCACAGATTTCATTTCTACGTAACTGATTTTCAATTGGCCTTGGTATGCATAATTATTCTATTATATCTGACTTGCTATTTCTTTCTCTTTCTGCTCTGGTGAATTCTGTGAAGCTAGATGTTTCTAGGTGTAATGATCCTTAATCAATCAAAAATTGAGGCATGGGGCACAGCACAGCACAGTCCTAATGAACTAGGTGCATACTGTGCACTCTCATTTTTGGAACAATGTAATAACTGCACAATGGTAGTTCTGGATTAATGTTTGACTTGTAAAGGGAGTTTGAAGAAATTATACTTAGAAATAAATTAAGAAAATTAAGTAGAACCAATATTGGGACCCTGAGTAAAGTTATGAAATGAGTTTTGCACAACATTTGAGAGTGGTTCCTGGTCTCCTTTGAATATGTATAGATATCAACCTGTATTACAGAGCAATAGTGATAAAAACCGCATGGTATTGGTACAGAAACAGGCAGGAAGATCAATGGAACAGAATTGAAGACCCAGAAATGAATCCACACACCTATGGTCACTTGATCTTTGATAAAGGACCTAAAACCATCCAGTGGAAAAAAAGACAGCATTTTCAACAAATGGTGCTGATTCAACTGGCAGTCAGCAAGTAGAAAAATGCAAATCAACTCATTCTTACCTACCTGTACAAAGCTCAAGTCCAAGTGGATCAAGAACCTCCATATAAAACTAGATATATTGAAACTTATACAGGAGAATGTGGGGAAGAGTCTCAAACACATGGGCACAAGGGAAATTTCCTGAATAGACCACCAATGGCTTATGCTCTAAGAACAAGAATCAACAAATGGGACCTCATAAAACTGCAAAGCTTCTTTAAAGCAAAGGACACTGTCAACAGGACAAAATAGCAACCCAAAGATTGGGAAAAGATCTTTACCAATCCTACATCTGATAGAGGGTTAATATCCAATATACACAAAGAACTCAAGAAGTTAGAGTCCAGAGAATCAAATAACCCTATTTAAATTGGGGTACAGAGCTAAACAAAGAATTTTCAACTGAGGAATATTGAATGGCTGAGAAGCATTAAAAGAAATGTTCAACATCCTTAGTTATCAGGGAAATGCAAATCAAAACAACCCTGAGATTTCACCTCACACCAGTCAGAATGGCAAAGATCAAAAACTCAGGTGACAGCAAATGCTGGCGAGAATGTGGAGAAAAAGGAACATTCCTCCACTGCTGGTGGGATTGCAAGCTGGTATAACCACTCTGGAAATCAGTATGGCAGGCAGATTTCTGAGTTCCAAGACAGCCTGGTCTATATATATACTATTAAAACTAAGTCAATACACTGAGACTCTTAGGAGAGTCATTGTGTGCAACGTCCAGAAGCAGAAGCTAGTGGAACTGCTGAGTTAAGGGTTAACCTGATTCTTTCTAACCACTGCCTGGCAGCTTTGCACATCATTTATTATTAAAGCTTCACAGGAAACCGCATGTAGCTGACCTTGGAGCTCTGAGCTCTGAAGTATAATAAGTCAAAAGTTAAAGTTTAAATAATGATGTTTGCAATTATTATTTTGGCCACGGGCCTGGTAATGGGAAGCTTGAAACTTTGGGAAGAATTGTAATTCTTAACTCTTAACTCTTTTTGAAAAGTGATCATTCTTTTGAACTTGACACATTTGGTAATGATTATACAATGTCTTTCTTTCTACCTGCTTTTTGGAGTAACAATAAAAAATAAAAATAAAAAAAAAACAAACAAAAAAAAAGACTGGGGCAAGTTAAACGTGAGTGAGGAAAGTGTGTACAAGTGAAACGAGAGTGCACAGAGGTGTGTGTGTGTGTGTGTGTGTGTGTGTGTGTGTGTGTGTGTGTGTGTTGTAGGTGTGAGAATGTGTGAGTTTGAGAAAGGGAGTGTACAAGAGAGCACAACCTCCAGCCTGAGAAGGGAGCTAAAGTTTGTGCAGTCTCAAGCTGGGGGTGGGGAGGAAGAGAGAGGGGGGCCAGCACATAGAGGGGGGAATGGGGAGAGAAGGGACAGTAGGAGAGGGTAAGAGAGCAAGAGAGAGGAGGGGGCACACAGCTTCCTTTTTAGTGAGTCAGGTAAACCTGGCTATTGCCAGGAAACTGTGGGGCAGAGTCTAGAAGAAATGTTAACATTCCCCCGTTTTGGTTTAATTTTAAAAAGGAAAAATTAGAAAGAGGTGATTGTGAAGCAGGAGTAGGATCATAGTGATCTTTGGCTACTTCCTGCTGACTTTAGGGCTAAGTGTCTCTGGGAAAGCTAAGAAAACTGGTATGGGGATGATGGTTCAGTCTTAGGAGAGTTGACTGTTTCCTTGATGTTCAGGATCTGGGAACCATCTGTGGATAGATAGGAAGGAGCAGGTCCAGCAGAAGCATCTGTGTCTGTGAGAGAAAATTGGAGCATCTGTGGGTTGCTTCTCTGGAGCTGTCCTGGATGTAGTAAAAGTCTAGACTTGACAGGATGCTGAAACACACATACACACACACACACACACACACACACACACACACACACACTACAGGTAGAGAATAAAGTTAAGTATGCTTGGGAGAAAAAAATTCTTAGGCGTACACTTGGTGGTTGGGAGTGAGGGAAATCCCAATCCCAGGAACTGGAGAGGAATCCCACCCTCTGAAATAGGTAGCAAGTGGGAATTTAGGCAATTGATTGGCAGGCGTACTTATCTGGATGGAGTCTACTTGGTCCATGAGAGGTAGATCTAAGTAGGATTCCTGTAGCTTATGAGTTTACAAAAGGAACAAATTTGT
Organism: Tokudaia tokunoshimensis; assembly: GCA_036184795.1. Classification (NCBI taxonomy): domain Eukaryota; kingdom Metazoa; phylum Chordata; class Mammalia; order Rodentia; family Muridae; genus Tokudaia; species Tokudaia tokunoshimensis. The sequence continues at coordinate 78,692,529 of BTHU01000002.1, read as the reverse complement.
TAACAACATCAACAGCCTTTAAGATGAGCTTAGGGAAGCAAATACTCCCAAAAGGAGTAGACGGCAGGAAATAATCAAACTCAGGGCCAAAATCAAGCAAATAGAAACAAAAAGAACCATAAGAGAATTAACAAAACCAGAAGCTGGTTCTTTGAGAAAATCAACAAGATAGATAAACCCTTAGCCAGTCTAACCAGAGGGCTCAGAGGCACTACCCAAATTAATAATATCAGAAATGAAAAGGGAGACATAACAACAGAAACTGTGGAAATTCAAAAAATCATCAGATCCTACTACAAGAGCTTATACTCAACAAAATTGGAAAATGTGGACAAAATGGACAATTTTCTAGATACATAACAGGTGCCAACATTAAAACAGGATCAGATAAACCATCTAAATAGTCCCATAAGTCCTGAGGAAAAAGGCCGGGACCAGAAGGGTTTAGTGGGGAATTCTATCAGATCTTCAAAGAAGAGCTAATACTGATACTCTTCAAACTATTTCACAAAATAGAAACTCAAGGAACACTACCCAATTCATTCTATGAAGCCACAATAACGCTTATACCTAAACCAAACAAAGACCAAACAAGGAAAGAGAACGTCAGACCAATTTCCCTTATGAACATTGATTAAAAAAAAAATTCTCAACAAAATTCTGGCCAACCGAATCCAAGAATACATCAAAACAATAATTCACCACTTTCAAGTAGGTTTCATCCCAGGGATGCAGAGATGGTTCAATATATGGAAATCCATCAATGTAATACACTACATAAACAAACTTAAAAAAAAACACATGGTCACTTCATTAGATGCTGAAAAAGCTTTTGACACAGTTCAGCATTCTGTCATGACAAAAGTCTTGGAGAGATCAGGAACTCAAGGCCCATACCTAAACATAGTGAAAGCAATATACTGTAAACCAGTAGCTAACATCAAACTAAATGGAGAGAAACTTGAAGCAATCCCACGAAAATCCAGGACCAGATAAGGCTGCCCACTCTCTCTCTTCTATTCAGTATAGTACTCAAAGTCCTAGCCAGAACAATTACACAACAAAAGGATGCCAAAGGTATACAAATTGGAAAGGAAGAAGTCAAACTATCACTATTTGCAGATGATATGATCGTATACTTAAGCAACCCCAAAAATTCCACCTGAGAACTCCTAAGGCTGATAAACAACTTCAGCAAAGTGGTGGATATAAAATTAACTCAAACAAATTAGTAGTTTTCCTCTACTCAAAGGATAAACAAGCTGAGTAAGAAATTAGGGAAATGACACCCTTCACAATAGTCACAAATTATATTACATACCTTGGTATAACTCTAACCAAGCAAGTGAAAGATCTGTATGACAAGAACTTCAAGCCTCTGAAGAAAGAAATCGTAGATCTCAGAAGATGGAAGAATCTCTCATGCTCATGGGTTGGAAGGGTTAATATAGTAAAAATGTCCATCTTGCCAAAAGCAATTTACAGATTCAATGCAATCCCCATCAAAATTCAGAATCAATTCTTAATAGAGCTAGAAACAGCAATCTGCAAATTCATTTAGAATAACAAAAAACCCAAGATATCGAAAAGTATTCTCCAAAACAAAAGATCTACTGGAGGACTCACCATCCTTGACCTCAAGCTCTACTACAGAACAATAGTGATAGTACAGAGACAGGAAGGAAGGTCAATGGAATAGAATTGAAGACCCAGATATGAACCCACACACCTACCGTCACTTGATATTTGACAAAGGAGCTAAAACCATCCAGTGGAAAAAAAAGACAGCATTTTTAACAAATGGTGATGGATAAACTGGAGGTCAGCATGCAGAAAAATGCAAATCAACCCATTCTTATCTCCTTGTAGAAAGCTCAAGTCCAAGTGGATCAAGGACCTACACATAAAACCAGATACACTGAAGCTTATAGAGGACAAAAGGGGGAAGAACCTTGAACATATAGGCACAGGGGAAATTTTCCTGAATAGAACACCAACGGCTTATGCTCTAAGAACAAGAGTCGACAAATGGTACCTCATAAAACTGCAAAGCTTCTATAAAGCAAAGGACACAGTCAATAGGACAAAACGGCAACCAACAGATTAGGAAAAGATCTTTACCAATCTTACATCCCAAAGAGGGCTAATATCCAGTATATACAAAGAACTCAAGAAGTTAGACTCCAGAGTGTCAAATAACCCTATTAAAAATGGGGTACAGAGCTAAACAGGGAATTTTCAACTGAGGAAACTCAAATGGCTTTGAAGCACCTAAAGAAATGTTCAGCATCCTTAGGTATCAGGGAAATGCAAATCAAAACAACCCTGAGATTCCACCTCACACCAGTCAGAATGGCTAAGATGAAAACTTCAGGGGACAGCAGATTCTGGATAGGATGTGGAGAAAGAGGAACACTTCTCCATTGCTGGTATGATTGCAAGCTGCTAAAACCACTCTGGAAATCAGTTTGGTGGTTCCTCAGAAAATTGGACATAGTACTACCTGAGGACCCAGCTATACCACTCCTGGGCATATACCCAGAAAATACTCCAACATGTAATAAGAACACATGCTTCACTATGTTCATAGCAGCCTTATTTATAATAGCCAGAAGCTCGAAAGAACCCAGATGTCCTTCAACAGAGGAATAGATACAGAAATTGTGGTATATATACACAATGGAGTACTATTCAGCTATCAAAAACGATGAATTCATGAAATTCTTAGACAAATGGGTGGAACTAGAAAATGTCATCCTGAGTGAGGTAACCCAATCACAAAACAACACACATGGTTTGCACTCGCTGATAAGAGGATATTAGCCCAAAAGCTCAAAATAAACATATTACAATTCACAGACCACAGGAAGCTCAAGAAGAAGGAAGACCAAAGTGAGGGTTCTTTGGTTCCTCAGAGAAAGGGAACAAAATATTAACAGGAACAACTATGGAGAAAAAGTGTGGAGCAGAGACTGAAGGAAAGGCCACCCAGAGACTGTCCTACCTGGGGATTCATCCTATAGACAGTCACCAAACCCCAAAACTACTAAGGATGACAAGAAGTACATACTGAAAAGAGCCTGTTATGGTTGTCTTTTGGAGGGGCCCTGCCAGAGCCTTACAGATACAGAGGTGAATACTAGCAGCCAATCATTGGACTGATCATGGGGTTCACAACGGAGGAGTTGGAGGGCAGAGAGGAGGAGTTTGGGGGGGAGGGGCTGCAGCCCCATGGAAAGAACGACAATGTCCACCAACCAGACGCCCCAGGGCTCCCAGGGTCTAAGCCATCAACCAAGGGGTACACATGGTTCCAGTCAATAGAGTGGCCGAGGAATGCCTTGTCAGGCATCAGTGGGACGAGAGGTCCTTGGTCCTGTGAAGGTTCAATAGAAGCCCCAGTGTGGGGAAATCGAGTGGGGGGGTGGGTCATGGAAGTGGGTTGGGTGGAGGAGCATATTCTTGGAGGCAGGAGGTGGGAGGATGGGTTGGGGGTTTTCAGGGAGGGGGAAACCTGGAAGGGGTATAACATTTGAAATGTAAATGAAGAATATATTCAATAAAATAAAATAAATGTAGGGGAGAAAAAAGGATGAGCTTAGGGAAGACAAAAACTTTTTGTGAAGCAGAAGGAACAAGAAGGGCTTTTTCCTTCTGTCTAAGGGACTGAATACACATAAATTTAGCATAACAAGAAGCAATTTTAAGCTTACATTTGAAAGACAAAGGAAACTCAGAACCTTGACTTTGTGAATATGATAGATGATCACATAGTTTAGCAAGAGAAACACCTTAAGTCTACAGTTATAAGACAACCAAAGGAAACTTATATTTGAGTATGATAGCTGATAGTGTAGATTCAGCATGAGAAACACTTCAAGTATATAATTAGAAGACAACCAAAGAAAACTTAAAATTTAAACTTGTGATTATATAGTTAGATCGTACAGTGGAATGTTTTATTAGAGTTAGGCTAAGTTATAAGAACTATACCAATTAATGTTAGGACAGTGGCATAGCAAGGAGAGGAAATATGAAGCATTTAGTCACTGGAAACTGAGTTTAGATAAGAAAGTAACAAGAGGTTACATCTGTGAAAGCTTACATCTGAACTTGTGTGTCTTTTATCATAAAGCCTGTGAGCAAGGCAAACCTGTCTATCTTTGATAAGAAACCTGGTAATCTTAACTAGTTAACAAATTTACTAATGAGCAAATAAGGTGGATTACCTTGGGGTATGAAGCTAGGCCTGTTTTCTAGCTGTCAAGCTACAGTTACATAAGTTGGAAGGGAAAGTTTTGGGGGAAATAGAAGATCAATTAGTAGGGAGAGAGTCCTATCTATAAGATCCAACTACATATTGTTTCCAAGAAACACACCTCCCTGGTAAAGACATGACAAACTAGAGTCAGAAGACTGACATCAGTCTTCTAAACAAATAGAAACCAAAAACAAGTGGTCTAGCTATATAGATATCTGATAAAGTATGCTTCAAAGCAAAATTAATAAGAGATAAAGGTGTTTTAGATACTTTATTTTTAATCCTGTGATAAAACACCATGACAAAGCAACTTAGAAGAAATAGTTTATTGGCCTTATTGTTTCAGAGGGAAAGTTTATGACATCATGACAGGGAACATGGCAATAGGCAGACAGACATGGCACTGGAGCAGTAGCTGAGAGCTCACATCCTGATCACAGGCAGGAGGCAGAGAGAACTAAATGGAGATGGAGCAAGTCATTTGAAACTTCAAAGCCTGACCCTAGTGACATACTTCCTCCAACAAGGCCACACTTCAGAATCTTTCCCAAGTAATTCAACAAACTGGGGGCCAAATATTAAAATACATGAGTCTATGGGAACCATTTTCATTCAAACATCTACAGAATATGTATCAGTTACTTTTCTACTGCTGTGAAAAAATGCCATGACCAAAAGCAACTAAAAGAATGAAGAGTTTATACTGGATTATGGTTCCAGTGGGATAATACTCATCATGGCAGGGAGACATGGCAGCAATCAGCAGGCCTGGTAGCCAGAACAGGAAACTGAGAGATCGTCTTCCCAACTGCAAACATGAAGCAGAGAACAGGAATGAAATTATGAGCAGTTACACACTTCCTTCAATAAGGCTAAACCTCCAAAAGGATCCACAACTTCCCCCAAACAGTACACCAACTGGAGACCAAAAGTTAAAATACATGTACCAATGGCAGATATCTTCTTCATTCAAACCACTTCACAAGGCTACTACATATTAATTTTAAAAAGCAGTTCATCAAGAATATATAACAGTTATAAATAAATATGGATCAACATGAAGACTTCTAATTTCATTTTAAAAGCAATGGATTTGAAGGTTCTGATAGGTCCTGATATCATAATACTGGGTGACTTCAATACCATATACTAATTCCTATATAGGTCATTCATCAAACACACGGGAGAATTTCCTGAACAGAACTCCAGTAGCTTATGCTCTAAGATCAAGAATAGACAAATGGGACCTCATTAAATTACAAAGTTTTTGCAAGGCAAAAGACACTGTCAAAAAGACAAAGCGGCAACCAACTAACTGGGAAATGATCTTTACCAACCTTACATCCGACAGAGGGCTAATATCCAATATATACAAAGAACTCAAGAAGTTAAACTCCAGAGAGGCAAGTAACCCTATTAAAAAATGGGGTACAGAGCTAAACAAAGTGTTCTCACCTGAAGAATATCTAATGGCTGAGAAGCACCTAAAGAGATGTTCATCATCCTTAGTCATTAGGGAAATGCAAATCAAAACAACCCTGAGATTCCATCTCACACCAGTCGGGATGGCTAAGATCAAAAACACAGGAGACAGCAGTTGTTGGCGAGGATGTGGAGAAAGAGGAACACTCCTCCACTGCTGGTGGAATTGCAAGCTGGTACAACCACTCTGGAAAGCAGTCTGGCGGTTCCTCAGAAAACTGGGCATGACACTCCCGGAGGATCCAGCTATACCACTCCTGGGCATATACCCAGAGGCTTTACCTGCATGCAATAAGGACACATGCTCCACTATGTTCATAGCAGCCTTATTTATAATAGCCACAAGCTGGAAAGAACCCAGATGTCCCTCAACGGAGGAATGGATTCAGAAGATGTGGTATATCTAAACAATGGAATACTACTCTGCAATTAAAAACAATGAATTCACGAAATTCCTAGGCAAATGGTCAGATCTTGAAAATATCATCCTTAGTGAGGTAACCCAATCACAAAAGAACACACATGGTATGCAGTCACTGATAAGGGGATATTGACCCAGAATCTCGGAATACCCTAGACACAATCCGCATATCAATAGATTTCTAAGAAGATGGAAGGAGAGACCCCTGGTCCTGGAAAGACTGGATGTAGGGGAACGCCAGGACAGAGTAACGAGAGGGGGTTGAATGGAGAAAAGAGGGAGGGAAAGGGGCTTATGGGACTTTCGGGGAGGGAGGAAACGGGAAAGGGGAAATGATTTGGAATGTAAATTAAAAAATAAAATAAAATAAAATAAATAATTAAAAAAAAATTAATGGAGAGAGCTGCCATTTGCAGCAGGGAAACAGGCAGCTCCACAGCTTTCTGTGCTTAGCCCACCAGGAGAGAGTGATCTCCCAGCAGTGATTTCACTTCTGAGTGCAGAGGCGAGATCTCCACCTTCTCTCTGGAGGGGTACAGCTAGGAGCGCACAAGGCAAATGATCATTGGAGCAGCTGGGACAGGAGTCTTTCCTTCTGGCCACCATTTGCAGCAGGGAACCAGACAGCTCCACAACCTTCAGTGCACAGACCCTGCCAGAAGAGAGTTGGTCTCCCAAGGAGTACAGACACAGGCTTACAGACCCACAGGAGAGGCAAGCTCCAGCCAGAGACAACAAGACCAACTAACACCAGAAATAACCAGATGGCAAAAGGCAAGCGCAAGAACCCTACCAACAGAAACCAAGGCTACTTGGCAACATCAGAGCCCAGTTCTCCCACCACAGCAAATCCTGGATACCCCAACACACTGGAAAAGCAAGAGTTGGATTTAAAGTCTCTTCTCACGATGCTGTTAGAGGACATCAAGAAGGACATAAATAACTCCCTTAAAGAAATACAGGAGAACATGGGTCAAATGATAATGGTCAAATGGTAAAGAGGAAACACAAAAATCCTTGTAAGAAATACAGGGGAGCATAGGTGAACAGGTAGAGGCCCTTAAAGAGGAAACACAAAAATTCCTGAAAGAAATACAGGGGAGCATGGGTGAACAGGTAGAGGCCCTTAAAGAGGAAACACAAAAATCCCTGAAAGAACTACAGGAGAACACAAACAAACAACTGAAGGAACTGAACAAAACCATCCAGGATCTAAAAATGGAAGTAGAAACAATAAAGAAATCACAAAGCAAGACATCTCTGGAGATAGAAAATCGTGTGGAAAGAATTCAGGAGTCATAGATGCAAGCATCAACAACAGAATACAAGAGATAGAAGAAAGAATCTCAGGGACTGAAGATACCATAGAAAACATTGACTCAACAGTTAAAGAAAATGCAAAATGCAAAAAGCTCCTGAGCCAAAACATCCAGGAAATCCAGGACACAATGAGAAGACCAAACCTAAGGATTATAGATATAGAAGAGAGTGAAGATTTCCAACTTAAAGGGCCAGTAAATATCTTCAACAAAATTATAGAAGAAAACTTCCCTAACCTAAAGAAAGAGATGTCCATGAACATAAAAGAAGACTACAGAACTCCAAACAGACTGGACCAGACCACAAAGTCCTCCTGGCACATAATAATCAAAACACCAAATGCACTAAACAAAGAAAGAATATTAAAAGCAGTAAGAGAAAAAGGTCAAGTAACCTCTAAAGGCAGGCCTATCAGAATTACACCAGACTTCTCATCTGAGATGATGAAAGCCAGAAGATCCTGGGCAGATCTCATACAGACCCTAAGAGAACACAAATGCCAGCCCAAACTACTATACCCAGCAAAACTCTCAATTACCATAGATGGAAGAACCAAGATATTCCATGATAAAACCAAATTTACACAATATCTTTCCACAAATCCAGCCCTACAAAGGATAATAGATGGAAAATGCCAACATGAGGAGAGAAACTACACCCTAGAAAAAGCAAGAAAATAATCTTTTTCCAATAAACCCAAAAGAAAGTAACCACACAAACAAAAAGAACATCAAAAATAACAGGAAGCAACAATCACTATCCCTTAATATCTTATAACGTCAATAGACTCAATTCCACAACAAAAAACATAGTCTAACAGAAATGTTTTTCATGTGGATCTTCGATTTTATCAGAAAATGTTTGTGACTCCTCTTTCAATTCAGTAATGCTTTTTGTGTCTACCATTTTGACTGTATTATTTTCTATGATAATCTTTAATTTTAACATTTTTTCTGTGTATTTCTTCAATTTTGTCGGAGGTGTTTTTCATGTAGATCTTCGGTTTCATTGGGGGTGGGGGGTGTTTGTAGTTCCACTTTCAATCAATTTAGGAATGTTTTTGTGTCTACCATTTTGTCGGTATAATTGTCCATGATAATCATCAATTTTAACGTTTCTCTGTATTTGTCTTCAATTTTGTCAGAAGTATTTTCCATGTGGATCTTCAGTTTTATCAGACAATGTCTATAATTTTACTTTCAATCAACTTAGGAACATTTTTATACCTTCCATTTTATCTGTATAATTTTCCATGTAATAGTCAGTTTTAACATGTTTTTCTATATATTTCTTGAATTTTTTCAAGAATATTTTCCTTGTAGATTTTCAATTTTATCAGAAAGTGTTTATAATTCCACTTTCAAAAAACATAGGAATATTTTTATGCCTACCATTTTATCTGTATAATTTTTCCATGAAATAGTCAATCTTAATGTGTTTTTATATATTTCTTCAATTTTGTCAGAGATATTTTCCATGTAAATCTTCAATTTTATCAGAAAATGATTATAATTTCACTTTCAATCAACTTAGAAATATTTTTATGCCTACCATTTTATCTGTACAATTTTCCATGATAATCTTCAATTTTAATGTTTTCCATATGATCAGATATGATCAGATATTGGAGGAACCAGAATGAAGCACTGAGGGTCAGCAGAATGAATGGAAACAGGCCACCTCGGGATCCAGGAGGTAGGGACACCCTCTAGAATGTACCAGAGACCTGGGAGGTGAGGGTCTCTCAGGACTCAAAGGGAGGGACCTTAGATGAAATGCCAAATAGTGGGGAAATGGAGGGATAGAAGGATGGGGTTGCTATCCCACAGTCAAAAACTCTGGCCCAGAATTGTTCCTACCTAAAAGAACTGCAGAGACAAAAATGGAGAAGAGACTGAGGGAAAGGAGGTCCAGTGACAGGCCCAAATTGGGATCCAGCTCAAGGGGGAGGCTCCAAGGCCTGACACTGTAACTGAGGCTATGGTGCGTTTACAGACAGGAGCCTAGCATGGTTGTCCTCTGAGAGTCTCAACCAGCAGCTGACCTAGACAGATGCAGATACTTACACCCAACCAATGGACAGAAGTTAGAGACCCTATGGTTAAATTAGGGAAAGGCTAGAAGAAGTTGAAGAGTTGCGTGACCCCATAGGAAGTCCAGAACTCTCAAGTAATCCAGAACCCTGAGATCTCTCAGAAACTAAGCCACCAACCAGGCAGCATACACTTACTGGTATGAGGCCACAAACACATATACAGCAGAGGACTGCCTGGTCTGGCCTCAGCAACAGAAGATGCACCTAACCACCATGGAGACTTGAGTCCCCCAGGGAGTGGGGAGGCCTGGACGGGGGAGTCAGAGGACACCCTCTTTAAGGGGGTGGGGAAATGGGATGAGGAACTGTTAGAGGGCAAACTAGAAGGGGGATAACGACTGGACTGTAAAAAAATATTAAAGATAAGAGAGAGAGAGAGAGAGAAGAAATTCATCAACTGTGAATGATTTGAAAGAGATTGTCCCCATAGGTGCATATATTTGAATATTTGGTCCCCAGTTGGTGGAACTGCTTGGGAGGGATTAGTGTCAAAACATTCTTATGATTTCCCATGTGTTCTCTCTCTCTCTCTCTCTATCTCTCTATCTATCTATCTCTCTGCCTCTGGTCGTAAATCAAGATGTAAGCTCTTGGCTGTTCCTTCACTCTTCCATCATGAACACTAACACTCTGAAAATACAATCCAGATTAAATGCTTTCATTTATAACTTCCCTTGGTTGTGGTATTTTATCATAGCAATAGAAAAGTAAATAAGATAGGCATGCATACAGTCAATGTTTAATTACAGACATAAGTATTCCAGGTTCCAAATCACCTTCCAGGAAAGATAGAGATATAGATATATAGATATATCTTTAAGAGTACTTTGCAAGGGACCCAGGGATAAAGCAGGGAAGAACATATGGCACATAGAAAAACAATCCTTAGCTTTAATTATGATGACATTCAAGTCATATCACCTCAAAACATAATTAAAGAAGATCAGACTGCCATAGGAAAACAGGCCACTTTACTACAATAATTATTTTGATTTGAAAGATACTGAGAACTGGTCTAAGCAGCGAAAGCCCTTTAGTTTCCGGTGAATTCTGTTGTTGTTTGAGTGAATGTTTCCCCTAGGCTCATATGTTTGAACATGTGGTCCCCAGTTGGTGGTGCTGTTTGGGGAGCTTTAGAGGTGCATCCTTGTTTAAGGAAGCATGTCTCTGAAGCCTTTCTTTGAGGGTTGAAAGACTGTACCACTTCCGGTTTGCTCTCTCTAGTTTGTGCTTATTATTGAAATGGAAGATGTGCCTGTCAGCTTTCTCCTCTAGTGCCATGCTGTCCCCACTGTTATGGATTCTAGTCCCTCTGGAACTAGTACATTCTTTCTTTAATAAGTTGTCTTGGTCATGGTGTTTTATCACAGCAACAGAAAAGTAATTAATACTTTAAAATTTTAACCTTTTTTGGTGTGGAAGAGAGGAGAGAGGAGAGAGAGAGAGAGAGAGAGAGAGAGAGAGAGAGAGAGAGAGAGAGAGAGTCAGAGTCATTAGTAAATGTATCAGGTCAAGAGCTTCTCCAAACAGAATTTTTTTTGTTTTGTTTTGTTTTTGTTTTTTTGAGACAGGGCTTCTTTCTCTGTGTAGCCCTGGCTGTCCTGGAACTCACTCTGTAGACCAGGTTGACCTCGAACTCAGAAATCCACCTGCCTCTGCCTCCCAAGTGCTGGGATTAAAGGCGTGTACCACCACTGCCCAGCCAAACAGGACTTTTGAACTCAGGGTTTGATAATATACACCCGATCCTGAACTCACACGTTTAGACCCTGGAAAGATTTTCATCTGCACAAGGCAACCTTTAGTCACCATACATTTCCCCTCCTGTTGATTCTACTCACTCTAGAATTGTCAAATATAATACATATTCCTTTCAGTAACTCAGATGGTATATTTTAGCCTCCATTTCTTGGCCACTTCTTTCAGGTTTTTCCTTTGTGAGCTAGGGTCATGTTCCATGGCCCTGGTTAATCAGCCATTGTACTCGCAGCAATCCTCCTGCCTTAGGATCCTACATGCAGCTATCGGAGGCGTGCTGCTGCTTCACGACCAGCTTGAGTCTCATATTTTTGTGGAACTGCTGTTTGCACAATAAATTGTTTTACTCAAGATAATGTTTCATAACAATTTGCTTTTAGACCAGCTAATAAAACCTTAAAAAAAGAAAAAGAATTCTTTCTCTTCCACGGCTTCTCATTCTTAACTTCCTTCGGTTGCATATATCAGGCAGACACCCTGGTCAAGCAGCAGCACAAAACTCATAGAATTGGAGGGAGGATCCTAAGACTCTCTCTTGCACCCCCGTCACACCCCACCCACTCCGAGAGAAGCAGAGTAAACTATATCAATCCCTTGAAATACACTAAGCAAGTGAGAGCAACTGCAAGTCTATCTGCTCAGACTCCTAAGGAAAGTTCGCTAAAGTTGTAGGTAGAACCTGTCTGAAAAGACCAACAGCTGATAGAGGTCCCGAAGAAGACTATAGGTAGGCCTTCCAAACCAGGATGCTACTGCGCAGGTCAGACACAGAGCCGCTGAGCCTCCTGGGTGTCGTAGTCCGTGGTGGCTAAGGCGGGGCATAGTTTCTGAGTGGGTGGCGGGTAGATTCTCTTTCACTGGGGCAAGACTTTGTTTTCTCGTGTGTTTCTGGGGAGGTCTTACTGTGTACTATAGACACAGCCTAGCATCTGGAGCACTAGGACTCTGGGTTACATATGCACTACTTGCTTTTAGTAGTGAATAAGTTGTTTTCTTCCGGGTCCTAGCAGCGGTTCCTGAAGTCAGAGTCAGAGGAAGTCCCACCCCCACGATAGAGGCGGGGTTCCGGACGCGGATCTCTTAGTCCCCGCCCCGTCGTTCCCGCCCCTCACCTCTTCTGGGCGGGGCCTCCTCGGTTTTCCTCCGCGCGGGGCGGGGCTCCGGGCTGGTGTGCGGCTTGCGGCCGCGCCCCTGGGCTCGTACCCGCGGCTCCTGGGCTTTCGCGCCGAGGGCACGCGGGCCTGTCAATGGACCGCGCGGCCGTGGCGCGAGTGGGCGCGGTGGCGAGCGCCAGTGTGTGCGCGGTGGTGGCGGGCGTGGTGCTGGCCCAGTACATATTCACCTTGAAGAGAAAAACGGGCCGCAAGACCAAGATCATCGAAATGGTGAGTGCGGGAGCCGCGACGCCGCGCGCGAGCCGCCGAAGAAGCGTGGGCCGGCCGCGGCCCTGCGAGGGCAGGCTGCACGCGTGCTGATGCTTGACGGTGTTTGTTTCAAAGAGTGGAGAGAATAGATGCTCGGAGATAACTACCTCTTGCTGCAAAACCCGTTTCTCCAGAGCTAATCTCCGGTTGGCACCCGCCTCGAAGAGGTGCAGCTAATCCGATTCAGTCTCCTGTCCAGAAGTCGGTTTTGGTTTTTTTGTTTGTTTGTTTTTTGTTTGTTCTTTTTTTTTTTTTTTTTTTTGCATCCTCGGGGCTGCCCTGGGTTACGTTATGAAAAGAGCATTTTCAGTGTTTTTTGAAATGTCAATCAACCAGTCGGATATTGAAATAGCTCGATTATTTGAATGTTCTTCCTTGTTTTATGTTCCAAGACTTATTCATGTCCCCAAAACTCTTTCGTAAATCTTAGAAATGTTCTTTTAAGAGTTATTTACAGCTTCATTAAAATTGTTTGTCTCAAAAGAGGGAGGGAAGGGGGCTTATGGGACTTTCGGGGAGGGAGGAAACGGGAAAGGGGAAGTGATTTGGAATGTAAATTAAAAAAATAAAATAAAATTAAATTAAAAAAAAAAAAAAAAAAAAAAAAAAAAAAAAAAAAAAATTGTTTGTCTCAAGAATTACATTTGAGGTTTATTTTAAAGTGATTTTCTGTTCCCAGGATGGATGTCTCATTTAGGGTTTTTGTTTTGATGTTACTGTTGTTCGGTCTGACTTGAGCATGGTGAGTGTGATTTATTTACTGGAGTACAAGCGAACATCCGGAACTAAAACATAAAGTTGAGAAGCTATTAGTGTTGTAAATAATATTTTAGGTTAATTCCTTTATTCCTGGGTTATTTTCTTTATATACCTCTGACTGCAAACATTGTGTGTGAGAAGTTTTGCCTCCCTCCCTGCCTAGCAAACTTGCATGGCTTTATTTGGTTACATACTCAAATTTTCTAGTTTTCCATCAATGAAAAAAAGCTGATTTCCCCGTCTTTCTGTATGTACTTAAAACAGTGGACTGATTTTCCACAAAATCTTAAGGAAGAGTTTTGCTTTCATTGTAAAAAGTAATAAGGGGCTACCAAGAACACCAACTTTTTTTGTTTGTACTGTACAAATCAGTCCTTATAGTGCATTGTTTTAAATTAGTTGTAATATGTGTTGGGCCCCCTAATAGCTTTTCAGTAGAAGAGTTAGTTTGTTTGTTTGTTTGTTTTTTACTTTTGTAATTTTAGTTGATTGTTCCTTTAGATGGGAGAAGTATTTGAATGACCTGAAATATATATTACAGCCCTCGTTCTTTCTCTTTATAATAGTCCTCTGTACCTGTCTCCACCCTCTTCCTTCATAGAATTTGTACAAACCCAGGGATACCCATTGAACATGGCTGTTCCGATCACAGATAAAATATAACTATCTAACCAAGGTCGGCTTGGGGAAAAAAAAATGACACCAGTTGTGGTCTTGGTCGTGGTGTGCCTCTTACCTCAGCCTCCTCGGTGCAGGATTACATTCCTGAGTCACCCTTACCATCAGGACATTTTGATTGAAAGACATTAGGGATTTACTGGTGAGCTATGCATGACATAGTGGAAATGTCCAGTAATGTGGCAAACTAGATACCCAGAGAAAACCAATCAAAAGGCACGCTAGAACTATTCAGAGACATAAGCCATTTAGTGAAGTTGTCTGGCGCTTTACAATTTAATTATCCTTGTGCATGCTCCCTGAATCTGTTTTAAAATCTATCTACCTGCACTTACACACACCTCTCAATACTGCTATAGCAGGGCTTTACACCTGCTAAACAAACATACCTACTTCACCAGTACACTCCTATCCCATCCTCTTTTGAGACAGAGTCTTTCTATGGTGAGAAATCTGGAGTTTTGGTTTCTTTTAAAAAAAAAAAGGATAGAAATACTATAAAAATATGTGTTCATTGTAATCCCAAGTGTGGCATTTGGGGCTGCTTCAGATTGTCCATGACAGCTGGCTATTATGATTTGTCTTGTGCTCTAGTAGGTGTGGTTTCTTCAGCTGCAGATTGTTTCTGTGATGAAGTGACATTTGGAATTCTGGGGATTTTCAGAGGGTATATAAACGTGAAGGCCCAGAGAGGCAGGGTGGGTTGTTGGTAGGTTGTTGTCTGGCTGTTGGTTGCCATTGGTCGCTGTTTGTTAAGTAGTTGGCACAAAGAAGAAACAAGAAGAAATTAGGTATCCTGATGGTGAAGATCAAACTTACCCCCAAGGAATACCTCTAATCAGCAGTCTAAGGATAACTTGCCACCCCTGACTTTATTCAGGGATCTCTTTCCTTTCCTCTCAGTCCTTTTTTCTTTCTTATCTAGTGTTAGGGAGTAAGGGTAGAAGAAAAAGGTTGGAGAAGAGTAAGAAAAAGAAGAACCCACCCAGTGTCCAGGAGCAGCTACATCTTTCTGAGTTGTTTATCCAGGCCTTGAATTGGCAATCCTGCCTCTGTTAGAATTACAGGCACGCACCACCGTGACCCCTTCAGATTTCTCTTTATCACATCTACAGCCTCTTACGATTACTGATTAATTTGTCATAATCAAACTCTTTCTCTTAAGCATTTTATTTTAGAACAACACGGATTTACCTTAGTATGAACAAGTGTTCTCATATTTCACGTACCAGTTTCTCTTGTTATTAACGCCTTATATGACTCATTTGTATTGACACATTATCAAATGCACCGCCACCCTTTTCAGATTTCCTTCACTTTTGCTAATGTCCCAGGAGTCTCTCTTGGGTATCACAATGCACTAAGTCATCCTGGCTCCTTATCTTACCCCACTGTGGTCCAGAGATTAAACCCAGGGCCTCTTCACACTTGATCTACCCCTGACTTACACCCCCACCCTCCTTATCTTGTCTTCACTGGGCACTTTTCAGACTTCCCTTGTTTGCATCGCTCAGTTTGAAGTTGTTGTAGTATTAGGTAGAATGGCCTTGGTTGGGTTTATCAGGAGCTTTTCTCATGATTGTCTGGGGTTGTGAGTTTCATGGAGAACGGCGAGTGAAGTGTTAATTTCATCACACAGCAGGGGTGCATGCTGTTATCCTAACCTCTAACTTGTAAGCCCTGCTTTAGGCATATTTGTCAGCATTCTCCACGGTCAGTTATTTTCTGTCTCCTCCTCCATCCTGGGCCCTTTGGAAGGAAGTTAGTACAAGAAGTTTGCCTGTACAGTACGGAGTTACAGTTCAGTGCCTGCGGGTAAAGTGACTACAAGGACTGCTTGGGATTATTTTGTACTGTCCTCCCTTGTTTGTGTATCAGTACAGGTCATAGCTATTTACCTTATATTTGGAGTTACAGTTCAGTACTACTTTGTCTGTTGCTAATATTGCTCCTGTCTGACCACCGAGAGCACTGTCCGTTGGGTTCTATGTCTTTGTCTCATTCTCCTTGAGTCAATAAATGTTTTCCAGCTGAAAATAAAATCCTGGCTGCCCAGGAAATGCTGTGGCAAGAGAGAGCAAGGCTAGACTCGGTGTTTGGATTGTTTTGTTTTAAGACAGGATCTTGTTTTATTGCTTATACCAGGCTCAGACCCCTGGACTGAACTGACCCTCCAATGCTGTCTTCTCAGTTAGCTAGGACTTAGTGTGTGCAGTATTACCTGGCCCTTAGGACAGAGGTTTTACAGATTACAACCCATATGCCACATCCCACCCAAAGCCTCTTTTAGAACTGTACTACTAGTGATCTAAAAGGGTTTGAGGGTTTTTGGTGGTGCTGGTAGTGGTGGGGTGTTGGGTTTTTGTTTTGTATTTTTTTAGCCAGGGGAGGTTGCTTGATTTTTAAAAATCAAATGAAAGGTCAGCAAGATATCCCAGTGGGTAGAGGGGCTTGGTGTGAGGCTGAAAACCTGGATTTGACATCCAGAGCACATGAAGGGGAGATAACACCAACTTGCAAGTTATCTGTGATCTCCACACGCTGGGATCCTCCTTCCCAAAACAAAATCAAATAGTAGATGTTATTTAA
The DNA here is from genome assembly GCA_036184795.1 of Tokudaia tokunoshimensis. Lineage (NCBI taxonomy): Eukaryota > Metazoa > Chordata > Mammalia > Rodentia > Muridae > Tokudaia > Tokudaia tokunoshimensis. The sequence goes on along the minus strand of BTHU01000002.1, from coordinate 78,675,742 downwards.
AATGTTTTAACAATTCAGTTTTGAGGCAGGTCAAAATTATGTCCATTTCAGTGGACCTTAGATTTGTTGACTTATTGAAACAGGGTCTTTCTCCTTGTGTAGCTCAGGCTGGCCAGGAACTCGAGCGTCCTCCAGCCTCAGCCTCCAGAATTGCAAGATTGCTCTATCATGCCCATATTTCCGGATTCGTTGTGAATTTCTGCATTATCAGGGTTGTTTCCTGCAACAGCATTGAGTCATTGAGATAGTGAATTATTTCCTGTTGCTTGACACACAAACAACTTGACAAGAGTTCAGGTACCACCACGTCACATATCTCTGTGAAAAAAAACATTTTCAAAGCAGTGTGTACAAATATTAATATGTGTTATCATTAGAAATGAGCATATATCATAGATTTTTAAATTTTCTATACTGGGGATTGAATCTACTGCATGCTAGATAACCCTGTACAAATTCATTTACATTTTTATTTGGAGATTGAGTCTCAACAAGTTACCAAGTCTGGCCTTGAATTTGCAATTCTCTTACCTTATCTCCAGATTATCCAGGATTACCTTAGTGTACCAAGCCTGTGACAGATTTTGGTGATAAGAAATGGTGGGATGGCTCAGTGGTTAAGAACACCTGTTCTTACAGAGGGCCTGGGTTTGGTTGCCCCCAGCCGTGGGGCAGCTCAACACCATCTATAACTTCAGAGTATCCAGTGCCTTCTTCCGACCTCTTCAGGCAACAAACACACAATGTGCACAGACATACGTAGAAGCATAAATATGAATAAAATAAATAAATCCAAAGAACTTTAAAGAGATGTGGTGATAACCACTTCTAAACACTGAGCGATCTTGTCACCCCAAGAATAAATCTTTCTTTTAAATTCTGGCATCTTCCCAGAGCTGGGCTGTATGTCTCTAGTTCTAGATGGCCATTCCTTGGACTACTGCTGCTCAGAATCGCCTGCTTATGGAGACTCTACTCCAGCAGCGGAGAAGACTGAGTCCAGTTGGTCAAAAGCATCCTGCAACCACATACACAGTTTCTGGGTCTGCTGCTTTAGCTTCAATGTTTGTTCGGAGTTATCAAACTCTATTTGTCTCTATAGTTTTTAAGATTTAAAAAAAAAAAAAGAAAGATTAGGAGCAAAGGGATATTCTAAGTGGGTATACAGTATCTTTTCCCTGTTTAGGCATGACTACTGGTTACCCTTGTGGAGCCCAGTAAGAGTGGGAACCCACAACCAAGACCCTTACTTTTCAGCTTGTAAGTGGTGTGGCCTTGTATAGATTACCTGCCCTCACTACACCTGAGCGGACTGTAACTTGGAAAGTTCCTCTCTCTCTAAGCCAAGGATTGTTTTCCAAGTCAGAAGAACGGTACTGTTACAGACTGAGTGGGTCCTTTGTAGCATTAGGCTAGAAATCCGATACAGACTAAATAAAGTTCTGTGTCTGAAGCAGAAGCCAGGTGAAGGCTAGAGAAAGAGATGCAGAGGCTGCAGAGAGTGCCCCAAATGTAGAACTATAACCTTCCTTCAGGGGGAGGCCTCTTCAGACCTTCCCGTCACCTGCACCACTTTCCACCTCCCCTGCAGCCCTCCATAGGTGCTTCCCTATGCTAACATTGTACCACAGATGTAATAAGGCCCTGGACTAGTTCTAGGTCAGACTTGTCGTTTTTTGAGGTCCTTGGATGGAACCTATGAGCCAGTGCCTCCTGGTTTATCTGTTGGAGATGACAACCAACTCAAATGTAGGAAAAACAAAAGAATGAAATTCATTATTTCAAAGAAAAAAGCTTTCCTGAGGCAGACTCCAGCTCCCTTCAGGTTGGGAGTTTGCTGGCAGTGAAGGGGAGGCCCTGGGTCCTCACTTTTCTTATCATCTTGCCCAAATGTTTGTCCTTGAGCAGTCTTCCCTTACGGTTTCTCCTTCCCATGAGAAAGGAAGTGGCCTCTTAGGAACCCTCTCCTCTCTATACCCTGTAGCCATCCCTCAGTATCATTTTTAATTCAATGATAAAGATATTAGCATGTTTTTCTAGATTAGAGTTTTGTTTTATGCTGGGTTTTTTTTTTTTTTTGCATTTTAAAAATGGGGGGCGGGGGGAGAGAGAGAGACAGAGAGAGAGAGAGACAGAGAGAGAGAGAGAGAGAGAGGGACAGAGACATGTTTACAGGTGCCACACAGGCCAGACATCAACCTTGGGAGTTTCCTTCTCTTGTGCTCCACTCCCTTATTTTTTGAGACAAGATCTCTCACTGAACCGAGAGCTGTGCTTTTAGGTGGACTGACTGAAGATTAAGTCCCGCAAAGCCCCTCTCCTCCTCAGCACCCTCTCTATGTCCCCCATGTGCCTCTACCCCCACCTCCTGAGTGCTAGGATTAAAGGCATATATCACAACACCTGGGGAAAAGTAAACACTTCTATAAACATTTGGTGTGCTAAGGCACTTGGATTCTGTGGTGTTAGTATATGGCTGTCCTTTACGAGCGTGTTATCTAATTGAGAGCTTGTTTAACACCCCTATCCTGTGGTGTGCCAGGGGTATTTTCTCTGCAGTTAACAGTTGCCAGTAGTAAGGTGTGGAAGAGAATATAATAGTCAGTTTTCTTTTCCTTCTCTGTTCTCTGCTTGCTAGCTATTGCTTTGGACTTTAAGTGGACATAGAAGAAAGCGGACAACATTGAGGACATTTTTAAAAGTTAGACCGTTCTTATCTGGCAAATCAATTACACTGTCTTGATGCAAGTTCATTAGTTAGGATTTGTTGTTCTTATGTACGGAGAATTGAACACATGGAAAGCACATACTCACCACTCAGCTCTATTCCCAGCTTCATGCAGGATATTTAAAGGTAGCAGTTCCTGGGGCTGGTAAGTACTTCCACAGATGAAAGTGCCTGTCACCAATGATGACCTCAGGTCTATCCTTGGGTTCCACATGGTAGAAAGAGAGGTCCAGCCTTTGCCAGTTGTCCTCTGACCTCCACACATATATGCAGAGCGGTTTTGGTTGGTTGGTTTTGATTTGGGGGTTTTGGTGGGATTTTTGTTTAATTTGTAGGGTGCAGAGGTACAGAAAAGATCTCATACATGGCTAGGTAGGTACTGTGCTCGGAGCTATGTATCTCCAGCCTGTAAACAGGTTGTGTCTTCTTCCCTGTGTCCTCTGTGTATGTAACTCAGTTCCTTTGATGTCCACTTACTCTCAGCCCTTGAGTTTTTTAACAGTGTATGGGGGAGTTAGGGGAGGGGAGATGAAGGGGTGAGTGTGTGTGTTATTGTTGCTGTTCTCAGCACTGGGGATTCAGTGTGCTAGGAAAGCATTGTACTTCTTATCTGTACTCCGAGTCCTAGTATTGAGCAAACACCCTTAGAACAAACCCTCACCTCCTCCTTACTCCACAGTTAGGAGGTTAGCTTTGGATTTTGTAATGAAAATGAAGGCTGTGTGACTGTATAGAACTTTCTGGCAGATATCTACTTACTTGTTTGCTCATATTGGAAAAGATAATGTCTCACCGCAGAACTCGGGCTGCCTTTGAACTCAAGCTATTCAATCCTCAGCCTCCACAGTGGTAGAAATACAGGAAATCCTTTGTCAGTAAATCTCAAAACAAGTGTGAAATCATATTAGAAGCTTGTCTTAAAATATGCATGCCAAATCCTCAAAGTACATTGAGTGCCTACTGAGAAGTTGACTTCTTGCCATGTGGTATGGATGTGAAGAGTGATAGACCCACTCTAGCCACTGCAGTAATTCATAAGAAAAGAACACGGGTATGGTTTGGTAATAGGGTGCATACCAAGCATGTATGAGGCTGAGTTCCATCCCTTGCCTCCTGGCAAGGAGGGCCAGGTGTTGTCCTAGAAACTAAGGTTTAGAGATTAACATTTTTAAATAGACCACATCTTCCCAGTAACTTGACACCTGATAAAGATGAAGGAGGTCCAACTGTAACTGGATAGACAAAAGATATCACCACAATCCCCCTTGCTTTCAGGACCTTAGTTTTCCAAGCTGCTTTTGAGGCAAGATCCCAGAAAGGAAGGGCAGGAAACCCAGTAGTAAGACAAGAGCCCAGCTGGGCTATGGGAACTCTGCCAGTAGAACAAGAGCCATGAGGGACCACCAGGACTCCCAACAATAGGGTAAAGACCCAGTCAGGAGAAGCGTCACTAAATGATAGAAGGGCACCCACAAAAAAGACCCATGTCAATTATGTGGTGGTTTAAATGACGATGGCCCCCATAGGCTCATATGTTTGAATGCTTGGTCTTTAGTTGGTGGAACTATGTAGAAAGGACTAGGAGGTGTGGCCTTGTTGGAGGAAGTGTTTCACTAGGGATGAGCTTCATGCCATTTCCTGTTAGCTCTTTCTTTCACTTGTGAAACAGATAAAAGCTCTCAGCTACTTCTCCAGCAAGCCATTCCCTGCCTGCCTGCCTGCTTGCTTTCTGCTGTCTTGTGTTCTTCAAACTGATGGTCATGGACTCAAACCTTTGGGAACCATGGGCCCTAAATTAAATTCTTTCTTTCTGTAAGTTGCCTTGGTCATGCTTTTTTGTCATACCAACAGAAAAGTAACTAAGACTGCTTACCTCTCAAGTACCAGGATTTTACACTGTATATGTTTTTAGTATGATTTCAGATTAGGTAGAGGGACTTAATGGAGATTCATGTGAAACAGTACTCTTACACAAAGAAAATAGTTTCAGGATGAGTCAGCAGGAAATAGGAGTTGGATTTATTAAGCAAAAGATAGTACATGCTTTAGATTTAAGTAGGAGTGTAGGGAGGAGATTTTGAGAGGTTTAAGTGTTTTAACAATAGCTGTCTATGACTTAGAACCAAGATCAAAGGTGAAACAAAGTTTGAAGCTTAAGAATTATGAACGTGTTTCCTTTTTCTTCTTATCGTGAAGAATTTACTTTGGCAAGTGGTTTACGAGTTACACTGTTGGAGTTTGAGGAAGAGGAGATTAAACCCAAAAGTCACAGACTGTAAGAAGAGCAAACAGATCTAATTTGTGACAAACCGTGTCTTCAAGGAAGTTGGAGATGACACTGGTGGCAGGCAGTATTTGAGGAATTAACAACCATAACTAGTCAAGTTTGAAGAAAATGTATTTCAAGATAAGAGATGTAAGCATATTAAACTGTTGATAGTGACCTTATCTTGATAGCCAGCTTTCTTTCTGTGGGATTGTCTGAGCATACTAGGCAAGTACTCTACCACTGAGCCACATCCCCAGCCTCTGATACTGTCTTGAATCCCCAAATTAGCAAATATTTCAGACATTGTTAGAGCAGGCTGTATGACTTTGTTCTTCTAAATCACATCTGTCATGCTTCCTTTGCTTTATCTTCATGCCACAGTCAGCCACATTTGCAACCCTAATGTCGGGTGCCATCTCCTATCTGGTGAGTTTCAAATTACTTCATGAAGCGGTTTTGTTCTTGTTTCTTTTGTAGTATGGTCATCTGTGTGGCACATGAGACCAGTTTCAAACCAGTTCCTAACGTTTTAAATTTGCTCAAAAACTCTTGACATCCTTTTACTTTCTCTGTGTTAGCAGCATAACCATTGACTGGGGGTTGAAAGGCAGGCCTGTGTTTCCTTAACAGAGCAATGTTTACCATCTGGCTAAGGCTCGCAGAAGCTGCTTGCATAAATTACGGCAACCAGAGAGCATGGAGCATCAATTTAAAATGCAGTTCTCCCACTTGCTAGTGATTTCAGGAATGTAAATTCTGTAGCCCTGTCTCATATACACAGTCCGAACCAGAAAATCTGCAAATAAGAAAGGACCAGGAATCTGAAGTTTCTATTTGGTTGGTTTTCATTTGGGTGTTGTTTTTTTGAATGGAATCTCATGACTGTAGTCTAAGCAGGTCTCTGCTGATCCTCTTGCCTTAGTCGCTAGTGTTCCGGACAGATATGCACCCTCAGGTGTAGCTAGTCCTGTACTTAAACAGAGTGAGAGAGAGAGAGAGAGAGAGAGTGTGTGTGTGTGTGTGTGTGTGTGTTTGTGTACGTTTGCAAACACACATAAGTGCAGTGCCTTCAAAGGCCAGAAGAGGGCATCAGATCCCCTGGATCTGGAGTTACAGACAGTTGTAAGCTGCCTGACATAGGTAATGGGTGCTGGGAACTGAGCCAGATCCTTTGCAAGAGCAGCCAGTGCTCTTGACTGCTGAACCATCTCTCCAGCTGCCAGTATTTCAGTATTTTATCTTTTGATGCAACTGCGAATGGGATTGTTTTCCTGATTTCTTAGCATGTTCGCTATTTGTGTATAGAAGGGCTGCTGATTTTTGTGTGTTAATTTTGTATACCCCTGTTTTACTGAAAGTGTTTATCTGTGCTAAGAGTGTTCTGATAGGGCCTTTGTAGTCTTTATACATAGAATCATATCACCTGCAACTAAAGATACTTTGACTTCTACCTTTCTTTTATTTCTTTCTTTTGTCCAAGCTAAAACTTAAAACAGTATATTTAATAAGAGTCGAGAAAGTAGACACCCTTGTCTTAGTCCTAATTGTGATGGAAATGCTTTGCGTTTTTCCTTCCTTTGGTATATGATTGGCCATAGATGTGTTCTATTTAGCCTTTATTTCGCTGAGTTGTTTATTCTGTTCCTAATCTCTTCATCAGGACAGGGTGACAATCATTCTTTTGAATTCCTTCTTTAAGGTTATGTTGTTTACTCTTGTTGGAGGATGTTACTTTGTGATTAGTAACTTTTGGCTAACTTGATTTTTTTTCCTTGTGTTTTTGAATTGGGACTTGTACCTCTGGAGTTTAGGTATTGTATTTCTTCTCTCTCTCTCTCTCTCTCTCTCTCTCTCTTTCTCTTGCTCTCGCTCTTTTGCTCTCTTGCTCTCGCTCTTCTCACTCTCTCTGCCTTCCTCCTACTCCCCCTCCCTTCTCTCTCTTATCACCTGTATTCTTCATTGAAAGTATTTGTACCATTCAAAGGGGACCAGGTTGTAATTGGGTTGTAGGGGGTTTTTTGTTTTTGTTTTTTTAACTCTTCATACTCATTTCCTTCGTGCTGGGCTAAGCACTTCCAGCAGAATGGACAAAGGCTATTCTCTTTGGTCCATGTCCTCACTAGCATTTATTGCTTTTGTAATGACTGCCATTCTGACTGGGGGGTCTTACTTCTATGAACAGACATCATGACCAAGGCAAGTCTTATAAAAGACAATATTTAATTGGGCTGGCTTACAGGTTCAGAGAGAGAGGTTTAGTCCATCTTCATCATGGTGGGAGCATGGCAGCATCTAGGCAGGCATGGTGCAGGCAGAGCTGAGAGTTCTACATCTTCATCTGAAGGCTGCTAATGGAAGACTGACTTCCAGGCAGCTGGGGTGAGGGTCCTAAAGCCCACTTGCACAATGACACACTTCCTCCAACAAGGCCACACCTCCTAATAGTGCCACTCCCTGGGCCAAGCATATACAAACCATCACACTGGGGTAAGATGGAATCTCAAATAGTTTTATTTTGTATTCTATGATGGCAAGTGTGATGGTTAATTTGCTGAAGAGTCTTTGTGTGTTTTTTTTAAAAAAAGAAAAAGGTAATTAATAAAATACAGAATGAACTTAGTATCATTAAATTGATGTTTTTTTCTGAGCACACGCCAAATTGGCACTACTAGAAGTAGTCTAGAAGAAGGGAGCAGAATTTAAAGTAAGTTGGGTATCTGAGGCTGTAGCTCGATTGGAGAGCATTTGCCTGGCATGCAGGAAGCCGTGGGTTCAGTTCCATTACCACATAAGCTAGGTGTTATGGCACACACTTGTAATCCTGTCAGCACTCAGTGACTCAGTAAGGTCAGAGGTGCAAACCCATCAATCATTATCTGTCTCAGAAACGGGGGGGGGGGGGGGGGGGGGGGCAGAGCTTCAACTTGTAGAACTGTGTAAATCTTCACAAGGGTTTTTTGGCTTGGCCTTAATTTTTATAGTAGTTGAAATGTTTCCTATATAATTTTGTGCAAAATTCTTTTCTTATTTAGCTTTTCTTGCTTTAAAAGTAGTTTAAGCATAAAAACCATTTAGAGATAATTAGGGTATATGAAAGAACTTTCATTTTAAATTTTGGTTGTGCTAGGAATTGAATTCCAGTCCTGGCATGTGCTAAGCAAGTAATCTACCATAGAACATTTGCCCCCATAATTATCTGATTTTAATCCTTATTAGTTATTCATTGTTTTATTTTGAGAGAAGTTCTTGCTATACAGCCACATGACCTCAAATTCATGATTCTCCTGCCTTAGTCTCCGAGGGCTGGTTTTGTTGCCAGCTGTGCAGCTTGGAAGGGATCCCTAAAAGCCTGAAAGCTCTCTGCTGCTGCCACAGGTGGCTCAGGAATGGCTCTACACTGTGATCTGGGATTTGGGGAGGCCGTTCTTTATTTTTCAGACAGGTTCTTGCAGTGTATCCCATACTATTCTAAAAATCACTGTATAGACAGGGCCAGCCTCAAACTTGCAGTCCTAGGAGATTGAGAATCATTTGGTGCCTTTAGAGCTGGTTAATCTGCAACTAAATTTGAATTGGGGTGAGCATATTTGTATGTGCTGTTATTTTTCCTATCCAAAGAATTCTGTCCTTGAAGAGGAGACTTAATAGACACACTGTACAAGCTTTCGAGTAGACAAGAGACATTTATCAAGATTGGGTCGGTGGCTCGTGCCTGTAATCCTAGTACTTAGGAGGCTGAAGCAGGATGATTTTTACAAATTCTAGGCTACTCTGGGATATATAATGACTTCCAGGCTAGCATCAGCTACTGCATGAGATACTGTCTCAATGTAAAAAGAAGAGGAGGGGAAAGAAGAACAAGAACCAAGGCAATAAAACCAAAACAGAAGGAAGGGTCGCAGATGACATGGGTAACAGGGAGCTGGGCTGTGTGTGATTCATGAAAGGGTCCTTACCTGTGCATGGGTGACAGGGAGCTGGGCTGTATGTGGTTCATGAAAGGGTCCTTACCTGTGCACGGTGACAGGGAGCTGGGCTGTGTGTGATTAATGAAAGGGTCCTTACCTGTGCATGGGTGACAGGGAGCTGGGCTGTGTGTGGTTCATGAAAGGGTCCTTACCTGTGCATGGGTGACAGGGAGCTGGGCTGTGTGTGATTCATGAAAGGGTCCTTACCTGTGCATGGGTGACAGGGAGCTGGGCTTTGTGTGGTTCATGAAAGGGTCCTTACCTGTGCATGGGTGACAGGGAGCTGGGCTGTGTGTGGTTCATGAAAGGGTCCTTACCTGTGCATGGGTGACAGAGAGCTGGCCTTTGTGTGGTTCATGAAAGGGTCCTTACCTGTGCATGGGTGACAGAGAGCTGGGCTTTGTGTGGTTCATGAAAGGGTCCTTACCTGTGCATGGGTGACAGGGAGCTGGGCTGTGTGTGATTCATGAAAGGGTCCTTACCTGTGCATGGGTGACAGAGAGCTGGGCTTTGTGTGGTTCATGAAAGGGTCCTTACCTGTACATAGGTGACAGGGAGCTGGGCTGTGTGTGGTTCATGAAAGGGTCCTTACCTGTGCATGGGTGACAGGGAGCTGGGCTGTGTGTGGTTCATGAAAGGGTCCTTACCTGTGCATGGGTGACAGGGAGCTGGGCTGTGTGTGGTTCATGAAAGGGTCCTTACCTGTACATGGGTGACAGGGAGCTGGGCTGTGTGTGGTTCATGAAAGGGTCCTTACCTGTGCATGGGTGACAGGGAGCTGGGCTGTGTGTGGTTCATGAAAGGGTCCTTACCTGTGCATGGGTGACAGGGAGCTGGGCTGTGTGTGGTTCATGAAAGGGTCCTTACCTGTGCATGGGTGACAGGGAGCTGGGCTGTGGTTCGTTAGCCATTTAACAATTTGTGATGCTTCTCAGAAAGGTGACTACTGTCCTTTTGCAGCTGGCATGGTCCATTATGGTGAAGTTTGTGGATGTGAGCCAGCAAGATATTTAAACAAGAACCAAGAGAGTGAGGCAGCCCTTCCATTTTTCTGTTTCCCCTCGCTCCTAACTACACATCGAGCCTCAAGCTGATAGTACCAGCACTTTCACCATGTATTTAAATGTAGTGTAAATACCTTACCTGAGAGGTTGTTTTGCCCCCATTAAAGTATCGGCCATGGCATGGCAGGTGGCACTTGGGAGACCAAGGCAAATGGAGGTTTGTGAGTTCCAGGCCAGCCAGGGTTACTTAGTGAGACTCTGTCTCTAAAATGAATATATTATTTAATTAAATAAGCAAACAAAAGTCATTAAATACAACAAACCAAACACCCTCTAATGGTGATTCCTGGTTGTCAGCTTGACTCTGTCTGGAATGAACCACAATCCAGAATTGGAAGACTCACCTGTGATCCTAATCTGGAGGCTGGATGACAGTTTCTGGCCTGGATCTTGACATGGAGATCTTGAGGCATAGGGGCCATGAAAAGCTTAGGCCCAGGAAAGCTAGTACATGCCTTTAGTCCCAGGAGACTTGAGGCAAGGAAATCTCTGAGTTCAGGGTCTGTCTGGGACAAAGCAAGTCCCAAATCCAGGCTTGGTGGTACATACCTTTAATCTGGCCACACCTTCTGCTGGCCACACCTTCTGCTGGAGGCCTACGTAAGGACATTGGAAGAAGGATGACTCACTCTTCTTCAACAGCTTGCACTTAATTGCCAGCACATTTTTTAGAACCTAAAGACCAGCTGGCACAACAAGCCTTGTGGGACTGAGCAACTACTAGATTCTTGGACTTCCCATCCTCAACTGCCCATTGTTGGGTTAGTTGGACTACAGACTCTAAGTCACCACAATAATTCTCCCAATGTAGTGAGACATTCCATAAGTTTTGTGACTCTAGAGAACCCTGACTAATACACAGCTCCATCAGTCAGGAACATCTGCATGATGCAGCCTTCTGTCAGCAGGTGGCAGGCTTCTCCTGCAGTAGATGCCGCTCTTCAGTGTTGCTGCACTATTACCATGTGTTGCTGGAGATGGATCCCAGAAGCTGAAGCATGCCTTCCAGGCAAGAGCTGGAAAGTTCCTAGTGATGGGTACTTAAAACAATACTTTCTTGGTGTACATTCATTGTCTGAACATTATATGTGCTTGCACTCGCTCGTGCTCTCTCTCTCTCTCTCTCTCTCTCTCTCTCTCTCTCTCTCTCTCCCTCTCCCCCTCCCCCCCCGCCCCCCACCCCCCACCCCCGCCTCTTTAAGACAGGATTTTACTATGTAGCTTTAGCCTTCTACTTGCAGAGATCTGGCTGCTCTTGCCTCCTGAGTTCTGGGGCTGAAGGTATGAGCTGCCATACCTGGCAGGTTATGTACTCTCACATAAACCCTCAGAGTTACTTTAACCATTAAGCTATAAATTTTAAATAAGTATGACAATACCCAGCTGTCGCAGACCTAGTTATGGTCTTGTCATTTTGTTTTATATGCTGTTCGCCTTCTCTTCCTCCCATTTTTTTTTAATCTACTAGAGTACAAAAGATCGAAAACTGTCTTGCAATTGATGAGGGGTTGCTTAATCTGTTGGCAAGTTCCTTCTTGTAAGTAGGTGGAAGTAGATACCACAGCTTGGAAGGTCCTCTGTACTCATGGTGGTCTTCGCCTTGTCGCATCATATTGTCTCATTTGTATTGTTCCACATTCTGTTTGGGAATTTAGGTTGGAGACAACATTAAGAATACCATAATCTAAGCAGTTGTGGCATGCCCGCCTGTAGTTCAAACTACTTGGAGCCTAAGATACAGGATTACTTGAGCCTGTTGAGAAAACAAGAAATGTCATATTATTTAAAATATCATATTTTTAAAGGTTTATTTATATGGATGAGTGTATACATATGAGTATTTTGTCTGCATGTGTGTGCCTGATGCCTAAAGAGGTCAGAGGAGGGTATCAGATCTTCTGGAACTGGGATTACAGATGGTTGTGAGCTGCCAAGTGGGTGCTGGGAACAGAATCCAAGTCCTCTGCAACAGTAGCCAGTGCGCTTAACCACTGAGCCATTGCTCCAGCCCTCAATTCACCATATTCTTATATGAAGCTTCCTCACAGCTATCAGTTAGCAGCACACCAGTCAAAGTCTATCTTGTCAAACTGTTAAAATTCTAAAAGAACAAATGATTCACTTGATGGATTCTTATAGAAGCAGATGGGAACCACTTGAGAACTCCTTAAGCCTTGTAGCATGCTGAAATTTAAAACTGAAACTCCCTGACAATAGTTCTCATAAGGAAAAAAAAAAAAAGACTAGAATCAGGTATGGTATAAGGCACACCATAATCCCAGCACTTGGGAAGCTAAGGAAAGAGGATAGTAAATTCGGAGCAGTCCTGGGGCTATGTAGTGAAACCCTGTCAGAAAGAAAGGGAGTGCAGGGGGCTGGGGGTGACGGGGGACACACTACAGTGGGACTGGAGCTGGCAAGCCCTAGAAGCTGAAACCAAATCTCTTTGGTTGACAGGACTTGGGACCAAGTACATACTGCATTATTTGCCTAACTCTTAAAACACTCTACTGTAATTATTAGCACAACTGTCTGTTAGCTTAAGCTGCTTCTAGCAGTCTAAAACTTTGCTAGTTACCGAGTCCGTGAAATGTTAGTGACGCTCACTACAAAAAAAGTGAAAGTCACCTGCAAAATCCTATCTTTCATCTCTGATCTTGAAACTGATTTGCTTGTATTGGCTATTGCAGCATACAGTCTAGTTTGTTACTAGTGTATTTTAGACTTTAGAATCTATAAGTGGAATTAGTCATGTTTCTTTTTCTATTTATAATCTCGTGACAGTCTCACTATGTAGCTCAAGCTAGCCTGTAAATTAAAAGGTTCTTCTGTCTCAGTCTTCTGTTACAGGCTTGAATTGTCTCTGTGCTAGGAATCATCCCAGGGCCTCCTGCATACAAACTGAAGCACGTGTTTTTCCACTGAGCAGTACTGTAGCCAATTAGTTATGTATTGTTGCACTTGGGAGGCCTGAAAAATCTTGCTGTGTGGTGAACTGTCTTTATGTTCTCTGTCGAGGTGTATCAGATAGGTTGAACCAATAGGAAAACCTTATTTTACCGCTTTTATTTAATGTGCCCTATACAAAATAGCAATCTGTAGTAACAGTGTTTCTTTTGAACAGAAAACAAACTGTATGTTCTGCAAAGCCCAAGATACAAAAACATCTTCATCCTGTTCTGTTTCAGACACAGAGATCCTGCTACAATAGAATGAAAGTAACAGTTGGAGTGATATAAATCTTGATGTACCAGGACATGTCACATTTAGCATGGAGCAGGCAAGGCTTTTTAACTAAGAGAAAAGATGTAGTCTGCTAAAGAATGTGTTTGAGTTTCTCAAAGGAAGTTTGAAATCTCAAGCCACTTAGTTGAGGTTGTGGAAAAGTTTTAATATCTGTTGGGATGTAGTCCATAGGCCCTCCCATAATCCACCAACCAGTTTACCAAGTAGGCTGGGCTGGCTGGACCAAACTCCAGGGATTACAAGCATGTGTCACACATACTCAGTTTTTAAATGGGAGTTCTAGGGACTGAACTCAGGCCCTTGTATTTTCAGGGCTGACCAAGTCCTAAGAAACGTTTTAGTGGCAAACTATGAAAAGTTCTGAATAGTTGCTCAAACATACAAGTGGATATCACTTCTCCGTTGATAAAGATAACTGTGCTTACTAGTAAAATAAACAGACATCTAGTTACAGTGTCAGAATGAGAGAAAATAACCTGGCGGATATCCTGTCCTGTGTAGTTCTGTCCTTTGGCATTGCAAGTCCTTGTCTAGTGCCTGCCATTAGGAGGAATGTGGGTGGTTTCAGCCAGACCAGTCACAGTGCAGAGATGAAAGTCCATTCCACTGCTGAAGACCCGCCTCTGTGACTTCCAGCTGCTTTCTAGCCCTTCTCAGAAAACAATGAAAAATCTATTTGAAACAAAACTGGGTTTGTGTTGCTTGTTTTGTGGTTGATTCTGAGATTCAAACTCAGGGCTTCATGAATGCAGGGCCACTGACTTAACATCCCTAGCCCCCAAAAGTATTTGTTATTAACTAATTTTTTTTATATACAATGTATTTTGATCACTTTTCTCCACCACCTCCTCCCAGGTTCTCTCTGCTTCCCTGCATACTAAACTGTTCTTATCCATTCTAATTCGGGTTCTCCCTCTTTCCCCCTTCCCAGTTCTCTCCATCTAAACAAAGAAGACCATTAAGACCAAAACCAAGAAAAAGTCCACAAAAATACCATTGATGTGTGTGGTGTGTGTGTGTGTGTTGTATGTGTATGGTGTATGGTGGGGGGGGAGGTGTATGTGTGGGTGTGTGTTGGCCAGCTGCTCCTAAGCACATACCCTGCCCTGAAGTGTCATGATATACCCAGTGACACACCACTGGAGAAAATTGATTTTTCCCTTGTCGTTGCAAATAGCTTCTTGGTTAGAGGCAGGAGGATTTCTGAGTTCGAGGCCAGCCTGGTCTACAGAGTGAGTTCCAGGACAGCCAGGGCTACACAGAGAAACCCTGTCTCAAAAAACCAAAAAAAAAAAAAAAGACTGACCGTGCAAAAGCCCTAAACAAATATTGCTCCGTCTTTGATCAACCTAAGTCCCTCAAGGAGGGATCTTTATTTTTATGTTTTAGACAAGATTTTGCTATGTAACCTTTGTGGTCTGGAACCTGCAACTCCTCTGCCTCCACTTTGAAGAACTGGATGTGCTGTGAAGCACCTGGCTCCCAGGTCAGGTCTTGGTATGTTACTGGCCAGGATACTCTTCAGCTTTTCTGATTAATTTCTGGACAAAATTAATGTCATTGCCGCTGGCTGCCACATTTAGACACACTTTATTTTCCCACTCAGGCTATGAAAGCAGATTGTTGTGCTGCCATAGATCCTATCATGTGTCCTACCCTAGGCTCCCTGTGCTTCTCACACTGAATCTATTGCTGCTACTTAGCAGCTATATGCCTGAACTCCCTTAGGAAATGTAAGAGCCGTGGCATATGATACACAGGGTGCGAGGGATAGAGGCTGAGGAAAGCCCACATACTTAGAATTTAGTAAAATTTCATTTCTTTCTTTCTTTCTTTCTTTACTTCTTGGGATTAAAGCAGGACATTGTGAATTCTATACAGTCCCTCTGTGTACTGAGCCACACCCACAGCAGAAGCAGTAAAGTTTAGCCACGTACAATATTTTGTCTTATTGTTTCTAAGACTGACTCTTACTGTTGCCTAGCCTGGGACAGTGGCCCTGCTACTCCTTCCTCCCAAGTCCTGGGAGTACAGGCTTGACCCACCCCATACAGCACCGTTCATTTCTAAGAGCTTCGTGTGTCTGTATCTCATGTGTATCACAGTGTGTTCACTGCTGACACTGTTTTGTTGTGTTTGTGGTACCTGGGGTAGAGCCCAGAGCTCTGTACATGCTAAATAGCCTGCCTGCCACTCAGCTTTATCCCCACCCCCGGCTGCCCTCTGTTTTGAAGTTTTATGTTTTGTTACTGTTCCTCATTCTGTTTGTTTGCTTTTGAGACAGTATCTCATTTAGCCTAGGCTTGCCTCCAACTCTTCCTAATCCCCTTGCCTCTACCTCCCAAGTGCTGGGTTACAGGCGTTCATCACAGCGGCCATCTCTCTCCTGTGTTAAAAATCACCTAGGTGTTGTCATTATGGATGCCCACTGTTCCTTAGTATTACAAGCAAATCTACAGTCTATATGTTTGCAACTATATCATTGTGTACAATCATATGCCCTTAAAGTAAGTTACTAGATACTAAGTGGTATTTCAAAGGAGTGTTTATATCTACAGCTTTTGGTAATATTTCTAAATATTCCTCTTTCAGAAGGTGTAGAAGTATACCTCCAAAACCACTTTGTTAAAAGAGGTAATTTTGGGCAGATTAGTATTTTTTGTTTGCTGTCCTTGAATTCCCATCAGTAATTAGATATAATAGGTCTTCCTCTTAAGGATATGTTTTGTTAATGAGCCTTATTAAATCTTATTATAATAAGATAGTGCCTGGGGCTGGAGAGATGGTTCAGTAGATAAAGCACTTGCCACATAAGACAGGCATGAGGATTCCTAGCACCCATGTGAATGCCAAGTAGGTGTGATGGCCTACCTGTAGCCCCAGTAACAAGGAGGCAGAGACCAGGGATGCCCAGGTCAAGCCAGATAGCTTGCCTAGCTGAATACGCAAACTGTGGGCTTAAATGAGAGACTATCTTAATATTATGGAGGAGAGCAATTGAGGAAGACACCTGAAGATGACCTGTGGCCTACACAAGCCCCCACCACTACCACCACACATGTAAATATGCACACCCAGCCAGCACAGGGAGAGGGGTGCTGGTGGTGGTAGTGATCAAGGTGGTTGAGGTGGTCGTGGTGGTGATGGTTGCAGCAGCAGCAGCAGCGGTGGCATCATGAATTTGAGAACAAACATAGCAAGTTTCAGTCCAGCCAGTGCTGTGTAGTGAGACCTCGTATTCTGTCACCGGCCTCTCCTGCTCAAGGCTGCCCTAGAGCTCTTATGGAAATGTGTACTTGAAGTTGACAGGTCTTGCTACAGGAGGCTGTGGAGGTTTGAAGATTACTTGAGCCCAGGAGCTTGAGCCCAGCCTGAGCAGTCTATTGAGATCCTTTCTCTGAAAAACAAGGACTTGCTACTTTACAAAGTGTAATTAGTAAAATATAGCCTGGCGTTAGATCTCTCTGAACACAGTAGAGGGAGCCAATAGAAAAATGTATTTACATGTAAACAGCTTAACCATGGTCCTGATGATAAAGTTTTCTGGAGCCCGAGTTCTACCTTATCTAGCAGGCCCTGGTGCTGTGTTAGCCTGCGGTCATCTTGCTGCTCAGTTTAAACACTGGACTGGTTCTGTTTTTAAATAAAAGCGTTTTATCCCATTACCTTCCTTTTTAATAACAACAGTAGAAACTTTCATATTGTGTTACCAAGACTGGCCCACATAGACTAAGTGATTCTTCTGCCTCAGATCCTTAGTGGCTGAGACTACAAATGGACACTGTTATACCTGCATATTCCAGTTTTATACTAGTCTTCAATTTTTGGCATGGTTTTATTAAAATTACCAAAAGCTGCTGGAAATTATAAAGAAAACGTAAAAGCCTCCTTCAATCCCTCTGGAGTAAAATATGCATAATACAGAGGTGCCATTTCATTCACGTTTAAGCTTACAGCTTGGTGACACTAAATACATGTACATTATTGTGCACCCATTACCACCACACACTACCCTTAGGACAGTTTTCATTTAAAAACTGGAGCTCTGCCAAACTGAGCAACAGCAGCCTCCTGTCCACCTTCCCAGGCTCCAGCAACCAAACTTCATCCTTTCACTTTGTCTTGAAGTAGAGCATCCACCATAGCAGTGCACACCTCACAAGTACAGTGCAGTTGGCAACAGGAAAGGCGTGGTCTGAGAGTTACGCTCAGAGTCCCCTAGCTTGCAGAGCAGTTGCTTGGCTGAGCTACCTGCTCTTAGCTGGCATGTTTTCCCAGCTGGTTAAGTTCTGTAAACTAAATGGTATCAAGCTGAGAGAGCCAGCAAGGCTCGCACCATAGCATAGTAGAGCACTGTTGCGCATGCCTCACAGGACTGTTTGCATAAGGCTCAGTCAAGGCTTTGGGCGCCGCCCTCCTTGCACCTTGTGCTATATTAGTGCTTCTCAGACAGGAAGAATTTTCTTTTGCTGGTGCTGCCGTGCGTATGTAGCTTGTCCGGTTACCTTCAGAGTAAGTGCTCACTGTTCCAGAAGCCATGAGTTTCTTGTATTTATTTAACTTGCCGTGCTTCTAATTTGGTTCTCTACCTTATTGAAACTTTAGCCATTTAAAAACATAGAGTAGGAAATATAAATAGACAAATCTAATATAGAGAAATGTAAAATTACTTGTAGTTTGCAAAGGTGTTAAGTGTGTAAAACTTTCAGATATCTTAGCTCAAGAACTACATTTTATGTAGTCTGATTTTAGAGATTTTCTTATTTAGACACTTGGGTGTTAGGCAAAAGCAAAGTACTCTCAGAAGAGCAACATACTAGGTTGCTGTGTGACTAAGTTCTGCAGAGAGCCACAGGAGTTTATTATTACTGGTAATAAAGATTAATATTCATGCCTGTGAACCTTACCCAGGATATTATAGATTGCATTTATACTGGTACATTTTATGGATTGATGAAAGCTAGGTTTCTAATGTAACAATTGGCATATTGAAAGTTAAGATTCAGACATGTGAGGACTGGGGATATAGTTTAGTGGTAGACTGTTTGTCTAATATGTATAATATTAGGTTGGATACCCAGAACCTCCAAACACATATCCTTAAAACACAGAACATATGTGTTACAGTAAAATCTAGAATACTGTGGCTATGTCAGGTTTTTTTTATTATTATTATTTTTTTTAGACAGGGTCTTATCGTGTGTGCTGACCTCTAACCTACTAAGTGCTTCCTACAGCTATCACCATGCCTGACTCTGCATCACATTTAAATTATTGAATTTTCATATAACTTCTTTTAAAACTTCAACCATACAACAAACTGTTGTGTAAGCAGTCTGCTTAGCTTTACTGGATACTGATGCTACCTGAACAAGAGAAAGTACAGGAGAGGAAGAACTCAGGGTATGTTCGGGGTCAGCAATGCAGTTTCTATGTGCCTTGGTTTAATGTCTTGAAAAATGTTATTGGTATTAGAATCAGTGTGGGTAGAAGGCTGGAGAATTACATTCTGGGCTTACAAACTATTTGTTTTCGCAATTATCCATAAAACCCAACTGTTGTTTTCCTGTTTAAGAAAATGGATATAAATCGCCCATCCTGAAATAGACAGCTCTTGAATTTGCTTTTTCCGTTTCCTCGTATACCTTCAGCTGTTCAGTTTCAGTTTTATTTATTCTCTGTATCGAGAATGTTTCACTTTCCAGTTTGTGTATATCTGTTTCTGTCTGGGAAGTATTTAAATGCAACACGAAAATTACTACAGTCCTCCATTAAAAGTGAATTTATAATTTTATTTCTATGTAATAATCACCCTAAGAAATTTGATATCTTAATAAACTGAACTTGAATACAAATAGTATTGGTTAGTTGAGAGAGGTAAAAATAAATACCAATGAATTTAACGGGGACAGTTAATGCTGTTGCCAGAGTCCTTCCCATATTAGAGTAAGATATATCTTTTCTCATGTAAGATACACAGTTCACCACATAAAGCTTTATTACCTAATCAATGTGATTTTCATGGTTCTGCAAGCATCAAAATTAAAGCTTAATTAACACAAACTTAAAAGCTGTGTTAATCAATTTATTTTTTCTACTTTCCTATAAGTCAGAGTGAAGCCAGTCTTTAAAAGTATTCAGTCTACACTCAGATACTTTCAGGTCTGTTTTAAAGCAAGTAAATTGCTTATGTAGACATTCCCATTTTATTGATTTTAAAAACTATAACCTCAAAGAACATACAGTGACTGAACTTCGCAGAGAACAGAGTTAAGTGAAGGTCTTACCTCTTGCTTCTTTCTTTAGCCTTGATATACACAGGCTCGGGTTAACCCATTAGAAACCTTAAGCTCATCCTCAAAGTATACAAAGTAATTGTTTTCTAGTTTTCAAATTTTTCTAGTTCATATTTCAAGAGTCCAGATTTAAGGGCTTTAAAACTTCGCAGAGAGTTTATAGTTCAAGGGTAGAGCTTTCTATTTTTGAATGTGTCTTCTGTACTTGATGTGTTGTCCAACAGCTCCTCTCCTGAAGCGTCTGCCACAGCTGACATTGGCAGAACAAGATAGAACTTTGTATACACTGGGTATAGGCTTACAAGACTGGTAGTTAAAAATACTCAGCTCTGATGTTCAGTATCTTCTTTCAGATAGTCCCAGAATGCTGGCATCTATGCCTCAGTGTGTGTGTGTGTGTGTGTGTGTGTGTGTGTGTGTGTGTGTGTGTGTGTGCGCGCACGCGCGCGCTTACACACTTTTGTGACAATACAGGTCTGAAAGAGAGGTTTAAGACTGCAGTTTCACAGTCACACAGATTAATTCTTGATAAGTGGATGTTAAATTCAGATCCGTTGTTGAGCACTGGGAGGAAGGAAAACTCTTGGGTTAATATTAGCATAGTGTATGTGAATTACTAAAAGCAAGCAGCTGCCAAATGTAGTAGTTGTTGACTTATAATCCCAGTAATTTGAACAATAGGTAGGAGGATTGCCACTAATTTGGAGGCAACCAGCACTATATATCATAACCCTGGCACAGAGGACAAGGTTAGAAGGAGAAAGCTGGCTATTGTCTAATCTTTATTGATCCTTCTTTTGTTTGTGGTAGTTCAAGAACCATCAATATTTGAAGAGGCCATAAAACCATTTTTTCCTAACACTGACGTTTTTTCTTTTATTATTTCAAACTGTGTATAGGTGCCCTAGGAGGGCATCATATCACCTGGAATTAAACTTATAGTCAGTTGTGAACTGCCTGATGTGGCTGCGGGAATGGAACTCGCTCCTCTACAGGAGTGATCAGTACACATTCTCCATGGCTGAGACATCTCTTCAGCCCCCACTGACTTTTTCTTAATATTTATTTATACTTTTTGTCCTGCTGAAGATCAAGTTCAGGACTACATTTTAGGCAAGTCCTCTACCACTGATCTACATCTCCATCTCCTGATCAGTACCTCTTTTAAAACAGAGTCTTTGGCTGGGTTGTGGTGCCTCACAACTTTAATCCCAGCACTGGGGAGGCAGAGGCAGGTGCATCTCTGTGAGTTTGAGGCCAACCTGGTCTATAGAGTGAATTCCAGGGTTTTGATTATTAACTTTTTACTTAGCTGGAGTAAATTAAAAACTAAAGTCATTATGGAAGAATTAGTAATTTCCTCTAAGATTTACACTACGGGAGAAAATCAGAACGATAAAGGGTTTTGTTTAATTTAATGGATATAAAATTCATCCAGTTGCCTCCTAAAAATGCTCATTTTATTTGACAAACGTGTTCTGTATTGCCTTTGTCCCAAACCCTTTGCCAAGTACAAACACAACACAGACTTACACATGAAGAAAGATTTTAACATAAGAAAATTTAGCATGGAGGAAGAAGGGCTCCCTCACCTAGCTGAGGAGCTGTTTACAGTTGCTAGCTGCTGAAGAAGGTCACTTGTCTTTATGCATTTAACCACTGGTAGGTTTCCATACTCCAGTGTATGACCCCATGCACGCATATACACACACTCACACACATGAGCAATACTAATTAGACACAGTAAGGTGAGTAAATAAATATTTTGGCAAAAAATTGAAAGAAAAATACTTTTGTATATTATGTCTTTTTATTTTAATTCTTATGTAGATTTGGCACAGCAACACACTTTTCTCACAGGCTTTACCTCTTGTGTAGAGGAAGTGTTGATAGAATATCCTTGCAGAGCCAAGTGGAGTGGCTCACACCCATAAGTCCAGAACAGGAGACTGAGGCAGGAGGATTCCCAGGAATTTAAGGCAAGCCTGGACTATGCAGTGAGACCCAAATGTGTAGTCCACTTCTCCTCTTTAGTCAAACTTATTAGTACTAATTTAGTTCTTAGAAGAAAATGTCCAACTCTTGATATAATAGTTTCATCCTAAAACTCTGCTTAGTAGAGGAAATCCTATGCTGAACATGAAGCCTGCAATTCCTTGGTATTTAAATCACACTAAAATACCATCTTCCTGTGTCATTAGCTACATTAAGAACCTCAAATGTAAGTGTGTCACATGTCCTTTTTTCCCCTCTCTCTTGCTGTGACATCACCTGGGGAAATCCAGAAGATTGGCTAACCACGAAATGACCAATCAGGAGTCTGCTGTGCATTTGGAAATGGTGGGTACGCAAGCAGGTCCAACTCCACCTGTAAATGTGAATCTTCTCCATTCTTCTCTCTTGAAATATAGAATAGCAGGACTGGAATTTTATGTAGGACTTTCTTCATGATTCGGCACACAGAGAATAAAATTTCAAGCACTTACTGAGTGACTTTGCTTGAAATGTAATACATGTTATAGTTCTTAACGTAAAATGGTGGCAAGGCTCTGGGAAGATTTTGTTGTTGTTGTTTTGCTTTTTGTTTACTTTGTTTGAAGGTAGTGCCTCACTATGTCTGTATCTCAGGATACATATCTCACTATCCTCCTGTATGAGTAACGCTGAGATGCTGAGATTACAAGGATGTGCCACCGTGCCTGGCATTACATACACCTTATTCCTTCGTTCTTTGTGAGTTTGGTTTTGGTTTGGGTTTTTGAGGCAGGATCACATGTAGCCCAGACTGGTTGAACTCACTTTGTAGCTGATGATACTTGAGCTCCTGATTCTGCTTCCATCTCCTGAGGGCATACTTGATCTCTGCCAGATTACCATTCTTTTCGGTATTCTTTGGAACTCTTATATTTAAGCCATTTAGAACAAAATATTTTAAGTCTATTTTAAAGGGACCGGCATTCAGGACCAATCAAAAGGTTCAGAGGATTAGGGCTTTTGCCACCAAACATGGTACTTTTTTATTTTTCTTTTTTTCTGTTTTCTTTGTCAAGAATTAACTTTTTTTCATATTTAGAAAATTAACAAGGTTATTATTTGCTCAGTAACAATATCCGTCAACCTTCTGAACCACAAACATGGTGCTTGAGTTCAATTCCTGGGACCTAAGTAATGGAAGGAAAGAACTGACTCTTAAAACTTGTCCTCTAACCATTACTTACACACACACACACACACACACACACACACACACACAAACACGAGGGAGGGAACGAAAGAGGGAGGAAGCGATGAGGGTCAGGAGGCAGGCAGGTCAGGCAAGCAGATATAAAGGAATTTAAGAAAAATAAGGGATATGTGCAAATGGCTGGGGCTGTCATTAGAGTGCTCATGTGACATGCAGGAAGCTCTCAGTTCAGTCCCCAGCAGTACATAAAACCCAAATGTGGTAGTTCCTGCTTCTAATCTCAGTGCTGGGGAGGTGGTGGAAACAGGTAAATCAGGAGTTTAGGGTCATCCTTGACTACATAAACTGGGCTACATGAGACTATTAACGTAAAAAATTATTATATGCTGGGCAGTGGTGGCGCACGCCTTTAATCCCAGCACTTGGGAGGCAGAGGCAGGAGGATTTCTGAGTTTGAGGCCAGCCTGGTCTACAAAGTGAGTTCCAGGACAGCCAGGGCTACACAGAGAAACCCTGTCTCGAAAAACCAAAAAAAAAAAATTATTATATAAAGAAACAGTGGAAACTACCAACTTTATTGTTACAAAAGCTATATGATGTTCCTGATAGCATCCTGAAAGCAGCTGTCTTCTCTATATAGAGGTACTGTAGCCATGGAAGGGGCATGTCTCCTCTAAACATCATGGCTGGGAGGTAGAGAGGAGGATACCATAACTTTGCCTACAGTAAAACTCCTTGGAGCCAGGCATGGTCACATATACCTGCAATCCCAGTGTTCCAAAGGCTGACACAGGAGAGTTCCTACAAGTTCAGAGTCAGCTTAAATTACACAGGGCATGCCAGACCAGCCAACTCTACACAGCAAAATTCTTGCCTTTAAAAGACAATAAATAACTCTTATTCTTTATTTAAGTAGTACATAAAACCATAGAAATACACATTTTAATGAATTCTATGATATTTAATCCATAGACATCAACTTAAAGTGTTTGTGTGTCTCAGCTGAGAAGTTTGGTCTATCTATAAGTCATTTTGTGTGTCTGTGTTTCCTCCTTTTTTACTGGGATTGAACCCAAGGTTTTATAGATGTTAGGCTGGGACTCTACCCATTTCTTCCACCCTTCTGTGCTCTCTGGAGGAAGCAAGTACCAGCTGTTTCCCTGTTGTAGCCGGTCTGTTCCCCCAGACCCACTTGAGTGATCCATGCTTATATCCTTGGAATGAATGGTTGTGTGGTCTCAGAGCACAGGCAATGATGATGTCCCAGCCGTTGGTTCCCTTTGATGTGTAATAATTACGAAAAGGATGATCTTACTATATTCTGTGAAACTTCTGAAGCAGTTTGAGTTCTCAGTTTGCTTGTTACTGAAAATAAATAAGAGGCTAACAATTTGTATAATTGATGATTTAAAAATAGAAAAATGTTTTATAAGATATTAAATATAAAAATGTAGATGAAGACCCAATTAGAATCAGGGCATTTGATGGGCGCCACCAAGTGGTCTTAGTTAATATTCGTTTGTTCAGGGTTTTTTTGGAACCAGGGTTTTTCTTATAGCCTTGACTGTCCTGGAATTTGGTCTGTAGACCAGGTTAACCTTGAACTCGGAGATCTGCCTGTCTCTCCTTCCCAAGTGTTATGGGATAAAGGTAGCACATGTGGTGCTATTTTTCTTGGGTGAACTTTGAGAGTATGGCTTGCTTAAGGAAAGGTATTTTATTCAATATGAAATAAATTGCTCCATTTTCTTGGTGAAAATATTATGGTGACATAATCCTTTGTTTACTTTATAATGAGTTCGTTTTTTAAAATTTTCTTTTAAATTATTTATGTCTATGTGGGAGAAGGAGTATTGCATGTGAGCATTGATACAGAGAGGTTTAAAGCCCTTGGAGTAGAAGTTAAAACAGTTGTGAGCCATCCAACATGGCTGCCGGAATCCAAACACAGTCCTCTGCAAGAGCCGCAAGTGTTCTTAACCGCTGGGCCAATTTCACCAACTCCAATGAGTTTAGTTACTGAATCAAGTCTCTGCTCTTCCCAGATAAACTTTTTGTTAGGGAACTACAGAATCGGCCCTCCAGAGCAGTGGTGATCCTTGACATCAGCACAGTATTGGTCCACATCTAGTCTCTAGCAGGAGTATTACAAAGTAGACACACAATATTTATTATGTAAATGTAAGGGTGAATGAAGAAAAAGAAATGTGCCAGTTAATTCTTGTTTTATCTACTGAAAAATATTGTTTAAGTAACCTTTAAACCCATTATAAAATTCTTAATCTATTGAGGCTTCGGGGTGTGGTCTTTGCATATGCATACATGTGGAGGCCAGAGGTCAGCATTGGGTACCATCCTCTATTGTTCCCACTCGTCTTTTTGGTCTAGGGTCTCTCACTGAATCCAAAGCTTACTGATTCTGCTAGGTTTGCTAAAGTGCAGCAAGTACTTCATGGGACGGAGCCATCTCCCCTTCCCCTTCTTGAGACTTTGAAAGTCTGGTTAAGTTAAAAGGATCACAGTGGCAGGGTTTAACCCATTGCAGGTGATCGTATTCTTCTTTTAAGATACAGCTTTTACCACCGTTACGCTGCATATTCTCCCTTGGAGATGGAATGGTTTCCTGTCTAATCAGGAACTTGTCATAATTTCCTTTCATAGAGGACTTCATAAGAGATTTTTTTTTCTACTTCTATCATGTTTAATGTTCCGAATAGATTTTAAAGGCTGGTTGAGTGCGTATTACTTTTAGCTTCAGAAGATAACATGTATCTTCTGAATACATGTTAGAGGCATTTAACTATTATAAATTATTTTGATGACTTAAAAAATGTCAAAACTGAATTGTATATTTTAAAATAAATTTTATTAGTTTAATAATAAAAAAAAGGTACAAAGATACAGCTTTTAAAACTAAGTGTGTAAGGGCTACACATACTTGGGACTTGATCCCAGCATCTCCCCACCACCACCACCAAAAAAGAGAAAACAAATAAATGCAGGTATTTCATGAACAGTGTTTGAATGTTTCGCCCTTTTCTATATACCTCTATTATCTTCCAGTCTTTGGGAAATGTTCTGGATTTTTGGTTTTAGGGTTTTGTTGTTGCCTTTTTAACTCTAGCATATATGTAGGAACAACATGGGGCCTGATAGAAGTAATCTGGTCAGATTCTCTTGAAGTAAAAACCTAAGTCTTCTGCTTTTGTGGACTGTGTTAGTATTGTCGGTAACACTAAGGAGAAGGCTGGGCTTCCACTATACACTATGTAAATCATAACTTGACATACTGCTTACTTGCTGTTGATCAAAACAGAATCTCGGAGAATACTGACCGTTATGGTAGAATTATTTCTTCTAATTACCTTTCTGCTATTGCTGAATATCATAATGTGAAATGACCGTGGTTTCCTGGGCCACTTGTCCAGGACATTGCTGCACAAGCAACATGTCTTCCTCTTTCAGTTTCCTTCAACTTGTGATAAAGTTAAACAAAAAATGGCTCCTGGTATAAAATTATTGAACAAACACTAAAATCTCTGTAAACACCAGATACTTTCTAGTAGTTCTGTTACCTTGAAAAAAAATCTGTTCTTATGCTAAGAACAATTAGTAAATTATTTGGGATGTAGTACACAGAAGAATCGATTATCTTAAAGTAACTTCAAATTTTAGAGGTATTTGAGTTATCTGTACAAAAGCCTAAAAGGAATATTTATGTAATATTTTTCTGCCTAGAGATATTTTAAAATGTGAATATGAATGCAAAGGAAATCTTTATTTTAATTCTCAATCCTTGTTTTAGTTGGGGTTACTATTGCTGTGATGAAATACCATGACCAAGAAAAGTGTGGCATGCTATTTGCATTAACCTATTTGCATTTTTGCATACTTTATTTTTAAGTTTTAATTTTTAAAACTGAGACTAATCTATATTGTCAAGGCTGGCTTCAAACATCTATGCTCAAGAGATCCTCCTACCTCCACGTGCTAAGTAGGTAGATGTGATTTTACATTTTGTTTTCCAAGACTGTCTAGGCTGAAACTGCTCTGTAGACCACACTGGCCTTGAACTCAAGAGATCTGCCTGCTTCTGCCTCCCAGGTGATGGGGATAAAGGCAAGCACCACCACAGACAAATGAAATCATAAACAAAATGTTCCTTAGAAGAAATAACTCTATCAATCAATTCAAATATTTTCTAGGATTCTAGAGAGTTTTGATTAATGATAAACAGGTTTTTTATGTTCTATAGATTTGGGGAAGCATATTACCTGTATATTTATAAGAAAATTATGCTTTCTAATAAAGTAACTGAACCATAAATGTAGAGGTTTGTTTTTTGTTTTTTTTGGGTTTTTTTGTTTTTTGGTTAGGTTTGCTTTGTGTAAGATGGCTCTTGCTGTGAGATCCTCCTGCCTTAGCATCAGGGTGCATTACAGATTTGGACTGCCATACTATGTAATTTTATGTTTATTTTCTAGTTAGAAACAAGTTATGTCATTTAAATTATCTTGCATATATAAATGTTAAGTTGATATGGTAATCGGCATTTTTAGAATAATGCCTCAGCGTTTTTATGCTTTCTAATACAAGCTTCTTGATGTGGAAGGAACTGGGGAAAGCAAGTAAAAGTAATTTATCTCTATTCACCTTTTTAGATGCCAGAATTTCAGAAAAGTTCAGTTCGTATCAAGAACCCTACAAGAGTAGAAGAAATTATCTGTGGTCTCATTAAAGGAGGCGCTGCCAAACTTCAGGTGACTTTAAGCTTGTTTAAACATTGAAGCTGATGAGTGACGCTGCTGGGAGAAGGAAAATCCATTGTCACCAGTGGAGGAGCGCTGGGGCTGTCAGCCACACTAAATCGACTCCATGGTTTGGGTTTGGTTGGGTTTGTTTTTGTTTTTTCTTTTTAGTTTCTTTGTTTTGTTTGTGTGGAGAGAAAGAAAGCAAACACATGGAGGTGGGGAGGATCTAGGCAGAGTTTTTACACAAAGACATTGTATTAAAAAATTTAATCCAATTGGAAAGTTGAAACAGACACATCTGTCTGGGGTTGTGATAGAGCACTCCAGGGTGCATGAATCTGGGTCCAGCACCTAGCAACTGCAGGGGAAAGCTCTTTCATTAGTCTCCTGTTCTGATAAAATCTTAGTAATGGAGGGGTTAGCTGGTTGGTTTGCTTGTATTAAGTTCTAAGGTAACTAGTACTTTAAACATGTTAAAGCATTTCAGGAGTCATAGTTAAAAGAGTACAGTTTCAAGTTATTCTATATTTTAATCAACTGAGTCATTGTCAAATTAAAGTGTAACTCTGTGAGGCATAGTTGAGTTTTACCTGTTTCTCTCACTGTTGGTCTGGGATTTTTCTGGTTTGCTTACAACTCCCAAGTGCTGGGGGTCATGGACAGACATCATCCCAGGTTCAAGCTTATTCTTTTTTAAGTATAGAATTACAAACTAAATGGTGTTTTAAGAATGAATTCCTTTGCTAGTTTAACTGCCTAAAAGCTAATTTAATATCTACTTCAGTCATATGCAGAGCAGAGTAACGAAAACAAGTGAGATCCTGCCTCAGTAAGGTGGAAGGCGAGAATCAACTCCTAGAAGTTGTCCTCTGCTCCACACATACCAGAAGACAGCGTACCCACATTGACACACACAGATATTTCGAGTTATTTTGTTTTTGTTGTTTTCAAAACAGGGTGTCTCTGTATAAACACCCCTGGCTGTCCTGGAACTCACTTTGTAGACCAAGCAGTCCTCGAACTTACAGAGATCCTCTTGCCTCTACCTCCCTAGTGCTGTGATTAAATGGAGTGCTCCTCAGGTGAAAGGCTCCAGGATCTGTATTTGCTAAACACAGTGAGCTTCTGATTGTGGTGGACTTGTTTACAATTTTGCCTTCTCCTTTTTCTTACAGATAATAACAGACTTTGATATGACTCTAAGTAGGTTTTCCTATAATGGGAAAAGATGCCCAACATGTCATAGTAAGTGTGATACTATACAAGTATATGGGTGCAATCATTAATATTTATCAATGAAGTGACTGGGGGTTTTGGTGTACTTTTCTCTTTTGATGTTGAAAGTGAAGAAATTTGATTCTTGTCTTTTCGGGGAATGATTTTTACTCATCCTGTGTGAATGGTTATTTTCTATGGTTTTGGAAGAAAAGGGAATGGATGAAGACTCCAAAATATTTCTCACTGTTTATAGTCTATTTATTACCCAAGAAATACTTGAAAGGTTTTACATTTGGGGATAACCCAAAAAATAATCAAATGTTGTTTATTAGTTAGATTTCTCTTGCTATTGTAAACACTGTGACCAAAAACAGTCTGGGGAGGAAAGGGTTTATTTTTCTTGCAGTTGCAGTCCATCATAGAGGGAAGCCAAGACAAGAGGTCAAGCAGGAACTGATGCAGAGACCACGCAGGAATGCTGCTTTCTAGCTTATTCCCCTAAGGCTTGCTCAACCTGCTTTCTTAATACAACCAAGGGTGGAACCACCCACAGTGAGCCAGCCCTTTCCACATCCGTCCTTAGTCAAGAAATGTCCCATCCGCATACCAGAAACTGTACAACCCTTGTGGATGGTATTTATGTGGTTTTAATTATATGAAAAATACAGAGGAAAATGGGAAATGAGAAGAACTAGATTTGACTTGAGCTCATTTTACCTAGTTCATAAATAAGACTTTAAGAAGAATTATACTAAAATACTAGTAGTTATAACTTTTCCATATTTTCACATGAAGTACCATTCTTCAGAAAATGGTATCTTTCATGGCTGGGGTACATGTAGTCCAGTTGAAGCCCTGGGTTCAGTCTCTAAGATGGCGTAAACTGGGTATAGTTGGCTCCTGCCTGTAATCCCAGCAGTGGAGCAGTGGAGGCAGAAGGATCCTAAATTCAAAATCAGCCTGGATTGCATGAGACCTTATG
The DNA here is from genome assembly GCA_036184795.1 of Tokudaia tokunoshimensis. Classification (NCBI taxonomy): domain Eukaryota; kingdom Metazoa; phylum Chordata; class Mammalia; order Rodentia; family Muridae; genus Tokudaia; species Tokudaia tokunoshimensis. The sequence continues at coordinate 78,646,036 of BTHU01000002.1, read as the reverse complement.
TCCAAGTTTGGTGTCTAATTGTTCTAAAAGAGAGATCAAAATCGACCTGGGGAAAGAACGGGTTTATGTGGCTTTCTGGTTACAGTCCATCATGGAGGGAAGCCACGGCAGGAACCGAAGCAGAGACAATGAAGGCTTTCTCGCCTTGCTTTCTTATACTACCCAGATCACCCACAGTGGGCAGGGCCTTCTCACATCAATTATTAATCAAGCAAAATGCCCCACAGACGTGGCCATGGGCCAATCTGTTGGATGCAATTCCTCAGTTGAGGTTCTCTGTTCCCAGATGACTGTAGTTTGTGTCATATTACCATAAACCACCCGACATGCCCTGTCTCAAAATAGAAAGAAAAAGAAAATTACAAACATCAAGATGTATTTGTTGCTTCTATTTACTAAAAGGGAAGATGAAAATAGAAATAGTATACAGTTGATTGTTTTAAGATACTGAACTATTTAGCTAGGTGGTATATGTGAAGAATTACTAAATCTCAGATTCTGAAACCATCACCTCCTGGAGCAATGCCATTTGAAGGACAGCACTGAGGACGAACGTTGCAATAACCACAGTAATTGACTTGGCTCTTAAAGACAAAAGAAGCAACTTATCTTTATTAGTGATAGCATCAACCAGAAGGTTTTTTTAATGCCTATATTGTTCTCTCTCTCTAGATATCATTGACAACTGTAAGCTTGTTACAGATGAATGTCGAAGAAAGGTAAATATCAAATCATTACAGATGTATAGTTAAGCCTTTCATTGACTCTGCTGATTTAGGATTTTTGTTTGGTTTGTTTTGTTTTCCCTCAGACAGGAATAAATGTCAGAAGCTAGACATACAATCCCAGACTAGAGTACTGAGGGAAGACAGTGTCAAGTTTAGGGCCAGCATTAGCTCCATGGTGATACTTGTCCTCCACTTACCCCCACCACCCACCTCAAAAGAAGTGGAATGAATGCTAAGCGCTTGCAGCCATATCTGGCACATAATAAGCACTCCATAAGTATCAAGTTCATTGTATGAATTCTATCTTAGCTTTTTTTTTTCCAAGATGGGGTCTCATTTAGCCCAGACTGGCTTTGAACTCACTGGCTAGCTGAGTAACACCTAGAGATCCTGTTCCCCTTTTCTCGACCTCCCAGGTGCTAGGATTACAGGGTGTGCATCCGTTGCTAGCACAACCAGCTTTAGAAGTTGTTATTAGAACACTCTGGGTCCTTACATTAACTGGGAGGGCAAAGGTCTTATGATGATTTGCCCTCTTAAGCTGATCAGGGTGTTCCTGGGGTGCCTGCCTCTGTCTTGACAGGGCAACTCATGGTGCCCATCAAACTAAATTACTTGATTTCAGGACTAAACTTTTCAGGCCCGGTGGTTCCAGCCTGTAATCCTACTATTTGGGCTGAGGCAGAAGGATTTGAACATTCAGGGCCACCTGGGTAACTTAGCAAAGACCCTGGCCCAAAATAGAAAGTAAAACTGGGCCAGGCAGGAGAGCATCACTTATCTAACATGTGCAGTGCCTCACATTCGATCTGCAATACCACAGCGCAGCAAAACAAAGCCTGAAAATAAGCCCATACTTGCTCTAAAGACGTTGGTAAGGAGTACTTGTCTCATTGAATTGCTGTCTTGGGAGTAAGGTGGCTTCTGCAGGTGAATCTAACTATATGTAAATGAAGATCAAACCTCCAATTTTAATTGTTACTGAAAAGTGGTTTATTGGCTGTTGTCTTTTATTGTTTGCATTGTTTTCTGTAATAGTCAGGTAAATGACAAAACTGTATAGCCTCACAACTAAGACACTCATTTCTTTCCAGTTACTGCAGTTAAAGGAGCGGTATTACTCTATTGAGGTTGATCCTGCTCTCACCATGGAAGAGAAGTTCCCTTACATGGTGGAGTGGTGAGTACCTCTGGGCAGTGGGGTGCCCTGAAGTGCTAGTGATACAGTGACCCAGTTAAAACTGGCATGTTTCCTCCATTACTGTACACAGATAGATACACAACACAGGTAACGAATACAGAAAAACTTAGTCACCGCAATGAATTAACAGCCTGCCATGTGCCTTAAGATGACGTGCAGTAAGAGTAAATAAAAAGTCTGGCACATAAGTCTTAAAAGCTACATCTTTATTTTAAAGCTTATTAAACAAGACGTGATCAATGTAAAAAGAAAAAACTAGGCTCCACGCTGCGTCTGTTCTAATGTGGAGGACAGGGCCTCTGGTGTTGGCTGTGTTCATTAAACTGCAACGTTCATGGAGACCACAGTGAAAGGTTTGTGTGGAAGTCCAGGACATGACAAACTTAGAGGCTCAGAGGAGACCACCAGGATGATACCGAAACCAGAGCCAGATCCGCTGAAAAGCACTCTAAGAAGCGGGAAGTGATTTGATTTGAGCAGCAACATCTGCTTTAAAATTGTAAGAGGCCAAGATGGACAGTTCGCCTGTGTGGGTATTAAATGTTGAAAAGAGATTTTTCTCTGAGACTGGAGCTAGCCTTGGAACACTTAAAAAGATTGATTTGGGTATGGAGAAAGGACAGCTTTGCAGTTACTTTTATCTGCAGATGGAATAAGCTCTGGCCACAGAGACAGTCTCTTTTATATACCTGTAATCCTTGAAATTGGAAAGCTGAGGCAGAGGGATTGTTTCTGGTTTGAGGATACCCTAGCTAGTGAGTACAGACCAGATAGGACTTTCTAACATTAAACTGTCCCACAAGAAGAAAGGAGAGGGAAAACATACGGGAAGAAAGGAGTATCACTTCGAAACACATAGGGATGTTCAGTTATTAAGTAAAGGTTCTGGTTCCTCCTGGGAGAAGGGAGTTTTTATAGTTGTCAAGAACTAGGTTCTAAGCAGGCCAGCGTATGTATAACACTTTCCTGCAAAGAATTTTTCTTTTACACTAGGCACTATTCTATTACTTTGTGATTTCGTGAAAATTTAAGTTGCTAGCTGATTAAAGAATTACTTAGCTTATTTCTGAAAGGAGGAAAAAGCTTAACAGCCCAGGTTAGACTGGATCCTACCTGTAGACTGGGGAAAGGAAGACTTACAGCTGTTTCCACGATTCCTTACTGACATTTATGCTAACCCCGAGTCCGGAACACTGGGGGAGAGCACCATCACAGATTATAAACTCCTCAGTCTCAAAGAGTTAAGTCCACCTGGAGAGGATCAGCACTCACTCAGGAAGGATTTGCAATAAGGACATCAGTTTTAATATTTTAACTGATCTCTCTCCCCTCCTTTGATCGTAAACTCCAGGTATACTAAATCGCATGGTTTGCTTGTTGAACAAGGCATTCCAAAAGCCAAACTTAAAGAGATTGTGGCTGACTCCGATGTCATGCTCAAGTAAGTCACCTGCATTTTGTTGTTTCTGTTGTCTACAGAATTAACTGCTGTTGTATATATTCAGTTATGTACTTTAATTAAAAATAAGCTATCTCATTATTCATTAACATATCAGTGTCACAAAACGAATAGTGCTGTGATAAGAAAACCATCTGAGGTTAGAGCTGCTGTGGTTGGGGTGTAGCTTGGTTAGTAGAGTGCTTGTCTAGCAATGCCCACAGCTCTTTGCTTGATCGGAGCACTGAATAAAACTGGCATTGTAGGGGGCTGGAGAGGTGGCTCAGCACTTAAGAGCACTTGTTGCTCTGGAAGAGGACCAGGGTTTGATTCCCAGCACCTACTTACCAGCTCACAGAACTCTGTAACTCCAGTTCCAGGAGACCCAACACTCTTTTCTGGCCTCCATGGGTACCAGGAATGCATATGATACACCAAGATACATGCAGGCAAAACACCCATACACATAAAGTAAAATAAAATTTAAAAACATTTTAGTAAAATCGCGGACATGGTGGTGCATGCCTAAAATCCCAGCATTTGGGAATAGAGGCAGAAAGATCCTGAATGAAACTGATGTCTGAGGCCAGCTTGGGATACATGAAACCCTATCTAAAAAGGTTTTTTCGCCGGGCAGTGGTGGCACATACCTTTAATCCCAGCACTTGGGAGGCAGAGGCAGGTGGATTTCTGAGTTCAAGGACAGCCTGGTCTACAGAGTGAGTTCCAGGACAGCCAGGGCTACACAGAGAAACCCTGTCTAGAAATACCAAAAAAGAAAAAGTTTTTTTTTCAGTTAGATTTGCTATGGGTGGTAAGTGCATTGGAAGATTTAAGTAATGATTTGTATTTCCTTTTTCCAATTTGTTTTAATTTTAAGAATAATGAACAGACTTGCAATGACCAATATGATTTTCAAATTCTTTAGGAAAACAGTTTTGAAAGATCTGAAATTTGAAGGAAATATGTATAAGCTATAAAGGTTTTAACTAAGAATTGTTTCTAAATTTACATGAATCTAGTTTTGAAATTCTCATACTTTGAAACTTTACGGGAACTTTTTTTTTAAGAATTTTTTTTTTTTATTTTGGTTTTCTGAGACAGGGTTTCTCTGTGTAGCCCTGGCTGTCCTGGAACTCACTCTGTAGACCAGGCTGTCCTCAAACTCAAAAATCCGCCTGCCTCTGCCTCCCAAGTGCTGGTATTAAAGGCGTGCGCCACCACTGCCTGGCAACAGGAACATATTTGGCATAGTGTAAAAACCTGTGATCACAGAATTCAGAGGTAGAGTGGGGGAAGTCACAGCCAGTTGAAGATCAACAGAGTCTACATAGCAAGTACTAAACCACATACACACACACACACACACACACACACAGAATATTTATAATATGGATTATTATTGTGTGACAATCCAGCTTACTTTCAGTACGTTTCACCAGCCTTAAATTTATCTCAACTTGTTTGGTAAATATGGCAAAGCTGTTTTTGCTTCCCTCTGTGCTGGGTATTGAACCTGGGGCCTCCCCATGTTGGGCAACTGCTCTACCACTAAACTACCCCCAACCAGGTTATCATGTTGCCCTGGGATGATAAAATTATAACTGAAAAAGAAAAGATTCAATTGTCAAAGAGTAAGGACAGTTGAATGTCCCACAGCTAAGCACCAAGAGCTTAATTTAACCTGTAGCTGCAAAGAGGGAAAAGGAAAGAACAGATTTTAAGGTTTTATGAACAAGAATGAGTTTATGTCATTTTTAGGAAAATGGGTGGATTTAAAGATAGTCAATCATGTTAAGAGAAATAAGTCAGAATTAGACAAGTATCACACATTTTCTCTCATATACAGGATAAGTAGCCTTAAGTATACATGTATTTATAGATATGCATACATTTGATGAGAACATAGAGGCACAGGGAAGAAGACGTACAAACAGGGAGGGGGGATGGGGGGGTTGGGGGAAAGAGCAGGAGATGGTAAGGGGGACAGGGATGAATACTGTAGATTTGCTTTCCTCTAAACCTGTCTTGTATGTGTGTAGTATGAAGGCGGATGAAGTGTTTGGTGAGAGGAAGGGGCCATCCAGAGAAGAAAGGATGTGGGGATGAGTGAACAGATAATGCTGTATATGTGTGGGAAGCCCATTAAAGTCCATAAGTAAACAGTCGTGAAAAGGAGCAGTGGCTGGTGAAGGAGAACATAGCTCGGGTTTGCTGCTCTCTCTCCTGGTGGAGGACCAGAACACCCTAGTGGCTTTTTAAGGTTTGACCTTACTTGTAAATGGTGTAAATTGTAGGCTTTTATCCATGCTCAGTGTAAGTCTAACTTGTACTGCTAGAATTAATAGCAAGGTAAAGAAAGAGTCAACTGTTGGCTTGGTCATTGTTTTGGAATGAGAATATGATTTGTAGAAACAGGTGGAAATATGTTGCTTTATACCTTCTAAGTGAAAAAGATAGAAATCTTTCACATAAGCACACTGTGTCTCCACTTACAGGGAAGGATATGAGAATTTCTTCGGTAAACTTCAACAGCACGGTATCCCTGTGTTCATATTTTCGGCTGGTATTGGTGACGTCCTTGAAGAAGTTATCCGGCAGGCTGGAGTTTATCACTCAAACGTCAAAGTAGTATCTAACTTCATGGATTTTGATGAAAATGTAAGAATGTGAGATCATTCCTCAGAGCTACTTTCTAATCTAAAATGTTCTAATCATGTGAACACACATGTTCTCTATTAATAACAGGTAGATATTGCTGATAGGCTCTTAATGGAACTCTTTTATTTCTCAGTGTTATATTTGTATTTTATGCCCTTAAAGGTTTTTTATAACAAGTTAATATTAAAATTCATAAAACTTGGCACATAGTGATGGCACACACATTTAATCCCAGCACTCGGGAAGCAGAAGCAGGCAAGAGTTGCCTGGTCTACAAACTAGTTCCAAGACAGCCAGGGCTACGCAGAGAAACTTTGTCTCAAAAAGAATACAAAAAAAGAAAAAAATTTCACAAACCTTACAATGGTGCAGCTCTGAAGACTACGTCATAAATGGGGGAAAGAAGTCAATAATGCTGGCATTTTTTGAACAAATATATCTTAAGTTTATCTGGGCAGGATAGAAAATAGATAGAAGCCCAGAATTCAGCTTAGGATAGAATTATGAGCTCAAAGTCTATACATTCTCAAATGAAAGAAGAACCCAAAACAGTAAAAGACATCAGGTGGGATCCTTTAGCTAGGAACAAAATGAACAGTGAAGCTGAATTCTTGACGAGCGGTGTTTTACCATTTAATGTGGCGAATGGAGCTTACATTGCCTTGGTGTCCTTCCTCCCTCTCGTGTGTGGGATGGACTTCAGTGTTGTGAGATCAAGTCGAAAACATGATAAATGGCAACATCTATTTAGAATAATAAAATATAAAAAACCCTAACAAGTACAATTTGTAAAACCTATTATATCAAGCCAGAGAGATGGCTCAGTACTTATAAGTGCTTCCCACCAAGCCTGACAGCTTGATTTTAATACCAGGTCCTCTGGGTTGAAGGAGAAAGCCTGATCCTGCAAGTGGTCCTCTTACCCTCCAAGTATCTCCTGCCACAGGCACCCACAGACATATACACACCATAAAGAAATATAATAAGGTTTTGCTTAAGCTATTATTTAAAATATTTTTAATAGGGAGTGCTGAAGGGATTCAAAGGAGAGCTAATTCACGTATTCAACAAGCATGATGGTGCCCTGAAGAATACAGACTACTTCAGCCAACTAAAAGACAACAGCAACATCATTCTGCTCGGGGACTCCCAAGGAGACTTAAGGATGGCGGACGGCGTAGCCAATGTTGAACACATTCTGAAAATTGGTTATCTGAATGACAGAGTAAGTGTTCAGAGCTGTAGTTTGATTTAAAAAAAAAAAAGATGAAACATTGCAATTAGTTGCCAAAGACAATATTTTAGCCTCCTGCTTCAATGGTGACTGGGGGAGATATGAAGCAGAGCCCTGTGTAATATACAGAGGTCACTTCTCAAAGTAGGCAGCACTCCCTAATCATGAGTGTCAATATATCTCCGTGCATGGTTAAGTGCTGCTTGTGCAAAGTCAGAACCATGGGGCTGGAAAGAAACCATTTAGTGAGAAAATCTCCATGTGGAAAACTTCCTGTCCATGATAAGACTGAGAGTAAGCTAGACATGATGATGCATGTCTGTCATCCAGCGATCAGGAGGTTGAGGCAGGGGGCTGGCCTCAAAAGTTGAAGGCCAACATAAGCTTATACAGCAAGACCCTATCTCAGAAAATTAAAATCTTTATCAGAAACAAGATAATTACTTAAAAACAATTTCAACCCTTGTATGAAATTAGATTTATATTCTACAAATCTAATATTAGGTGGTTAAAATTAAAATGTGTCCTTCTCTGCATGTTAATTGTATTTTTGTTCTTCTGTTGATTAGGTGGACGAGCTTTTAGAAAAATACATGGACTCTTACGACATTGTTTTAGTAAAAGAAGAATCATTGGAGGTCGTCAACTCTATTTTACAGAAGACATTATAAACAAGCCATTGTGAGAAGACTTCTCCCAGTGGTATACCCGAATCAGGCACTGTCCATCTTGAGGAAAGACTCTTATTTATAAAACAGTCTCGCTCCTGGCATTTTCCCGTTTCCCCAGCAGAGCATCCTCAGACGTGTGGAACCTGTGAACCGAAGCCCCTCTTCCCGCCTCCGTCACTATACTCAAAGTCATTAAAAGCCATCTTAAGGCCAAAATTAGAAAAATAGCTCCCTTTTCCAAAGTGAATTTTGTAGTTTGGTGTTCTGCAGTTTCTGGGGCATTCTCCCAGGTGGATGTATGGGGTGCAGAGGACGCTCTCTAGGTGGACAGTGTTCCTGATTTTAACCACTGCTAGCTTTATAATTGGGGTAGAATGTGATGATATCATCTCCTGAAATTGTGTTTTATTTGGTTTTTTTTTTTTTTTTTTGGTTTTTTTGAGGCAGGGTTTCTCTGTGTAGCCCTGGCTGTCCTGGAACTCATTCTGTAGACCGGGCTGGCCTCGAACTCAGAAATCCGCCTGCCTCTTTATTTGGTTATTTTGTCTGGAAAAAATACTTGCCAGGAAGTTGTACCTGAAAAACTGTTGGTGTCCACATCACTAACATTGAAAATACTCTGTGTAAAGCACTGAGAATAAACCTCAAATGGAAAGCTTTTCTAAAATTCTGTTGTCGAGATCATATTCAGCCTGTCACGGTGGCGACATATGTCTGTAATGCTAGCACATGAGAGAGAAATGCAGGAGAGTCAAGAATTTAAGGTCAGCCTCAAGTCAGACCAGCCTGGTCTACATGGGACCAAGAAGCAAAACCAAAAACCAGTTAGTGCATATTTTTACATTAATCCTACTTTCAAAATACATGTCTAGGCATTAAAAACATATTGCAGGAAGAATTTTATTTGTCCTTTATGAATACTAAGGACTATGAAAATCACTTTCTTTTATTGAACACAAAGAGTTCCTTGTAAAAAGTTTCAGAAACAAAGTATAGCTGGATACATCAGTTACTTTTCTGTTGCCTGGCCAAGCCTACTTATAGAGTGTTTATTTGGGCTTTTACAGATTTTGGGGAGTTAGGATTCATGATGGTGAAACAGAGGCAGCAGGAAGAAATACAGACTCAAAGCAGAGAGAACAAACTAGCAATGGTGGGAGTCTTCAGACTCTCAAAACCCACCCTGAATGCCATGCTTCCACTAAGGCCACACCTCCCCAGACAGTAGCACCAACTGGAGACCACGTATTCAGATACCCAAGACCATGGGAGATATCCCATTCAGACAAGTCAGAGTGGGTTCCTCGGTGACTAAGTAGCGCAAAGTTAGGGCCCTCCTCCAGGTTCTAATCCAGATCTCTTTGCTGCTTGGCTTTTGTGGGTTTAGTTTCTACTGTGATATATTTTGATCCTTATTGTAACATATAAACTTCAGATCCTCCGGGCAACTAAGTAGTTTGCCTTACAGACACCAAGTATGATCTGAGTGGTCTGGCCAGTCATTGTAAAGAGCAGTTTCTAGTCAAAACAGACGGGGTGGAAAGGCACTCTCCATTGGCGTTTTTGTTTTTTTTTTAATAAATAACATGAAAGAGCAAAAGTATTTAACGTGAAGTTTAGTGATCAAAGGACTGAAAACACACTTAACAGTATTATGATCAAGGGAAGAACAGCATCAACATACAAGTGAAACTGCAGGGCTTTATATACCAGAAGCTGGGGCTGGGTACAGAGGTACTTTGCTATAACCCCAGTACTCAGGACAAAGCACGAGAATCATGGGTTCAGAGCCAGACAACTACACAGCAAGGCCCTATCTCAGAAAACAAACAAAAACGTCCTCCAGGTCCAAAGCTGCAGGATCTCCATGACACAGGACAATAACAGGATGTCCAAGAGGAGTCCCTGTGAGGATCCAGTGTTGATAGCGTAACAGAAGCCGAGACCTCGTACCAGACCAATGACTCATTGAAATGAACATTTACAAGTAAAGATGTGTGGACAAAGGGATATACTGTGTGACACACTGTAGCTTCCACAACAAGATGTTCTCTATCCTTTTTGTTTGTTTGTTTGTGTTTTAATTTTTATTTTCTTTTTGGAGGTGGGAGAGGTTGCAAGGGCAGAGGGCCAATACAAAGAGACAGAAGGATTAGACTGCATGATGTGAAACTCACAAAGAATCTATTAATAAGTTAAGAAGAGGGGGAGGAGAAGGGAAGGAAGGAAAAGAAAATGGACTTCAAGAGCCCTAGTCACAATGCTGTCATATGGACAGTAGATTGGTAGGTGCAGATTAACCCAAGAAAACCTGTTAGGTGGTTTTGCAGCATCTAACACAAGTCTTGGTCGATTGTACAGTGAGGGCCATGGAGTTAAAGCTGTGACTTGTTCACAGTAATTAAATGTGCTGGATGAGCCAACTGTCCTGAGACCAAAGCAGACTCTTTGCATAGCCCTTCTGCACGCTCCTCCATCTAGGTTTACCAAGTCTTCAGCTGCTTGCCAGGGACCTTTTTCCCTTCCCAGCCTCTCTCCCACTCCCTTCAGGACTTAACCAAATCCTAGCCCACTCTCCACCAGCAACTCTCCAGCCACCAACTGTGGTCTTGAGGCCCAGTCTCCTCCCTCCCTTTGAGATTCGTCAGAGCCCTGCTCACTGCCTGATTGGGACCCTCCAGTTGTCCTGTTCAGACTTAAGATGCATGACCAGTCTATGCTACTAGGGAAAACTTGTTTTAACCACTGCAGGCACCAGACTAGCTGACCAGCAGAACTAGCCCTAAATAGAGACTATAGCCCTAAATACAAAACAGGAGAATTTTACACACATGATACACATTATCTCCAAAAACACAAGTCCTATAATAATAACCCCTAATGAAAATCACCTGGAACCCCCCAGACAAAGTTCAAAAGAATGGTTATATGCTATATGAAACAGGAAGTCAGTTGTATGACTTAAAGTTCAAACTGTTGAAAAACTGTTCTGGGTGAATGAATAAAGTACCCTGACATCTGCAAATGGGCATAAGGACCACTGGGAGTAGAATAGGGTCACAGAAGCATTTGAAGATGGACATGTACCTGAAACTCTCCATATAGTATCTCTGACTTATGTCAAATACCGACTAAGCTAAAAGCTGTTCCAGGAAAAACTATAAAGTTGGCTGTTGCTTATACTGTATAGTCAGCTTTTCCATCAATATAAAAAATTAGATAATAAAGAGAAAAAATTGAGGGGCTCAAATTTTTCGTCCTTTGAGCCTTGAAAAGGTAGGTCACAGAGGCAGGAAGGCATGACACAGCAAAATGTATACTTGTGCCCAGGAAATGAAAGAACACACCACCATTCTCATCTCCTTGAAAGGCAAGTTTCCAAGGGCCTATAGGCTTCCCACTAAATCAGCTGTGGTAGCGCAAGCCCGTAATCCAGCACTTGTGGAGTTGACGAGAGACTCTCAGTTCAATATGCAACACTGCATAAAGTGCGTGTGATGGCACACACCTGTGGATCCAGCCCTCAGCTACATGAGACAGTAAAGACCAGCCTAAGCTAAAGACTGATTAGAAAGAAAAAGAAAAGCTAATCTGGGTGTGACAGTGCGTGTCTATGGTCAAGCTTTTCTGGAGCTGTAGAAGGAGCATCACCTGAGTCCAAGAGTTTGATAATAAACTAGAAACGTTAAGACCCCAGTCTCAAAAAATATTTTTAAAATCCAGACTTCATCAGCATTTTAAATATAAACAATTAAGCTGGAAATGATTCTGTGACTAATCAAACTACTAATTTAAAGATGAAGCACCCACTGAGTAGTAAATGCTAATTTCCATAAAAGATAAAAGTGTCATATTGGCAAGTGGACCTAAATGATTGCCAGCACTCTCTTTATTAAATAAAGACTCCTGTTTCTCAGGAAAGCCAAGGGGAAAGGACTTTAAATAGCTGTTCCTGAAAACCTAACACAGTAAGTAGTGGATGGTACAAGAGCCAGTGAGTGCTTAGGGTTACAGTCCTGCAGACCGGCCAATTAATAAAATCTCCCCTACCCGCTCCCCACCATTTCTCTATGTCTCTCCCTTTCCCTCCCCCTCCCCTTCCCTCTCTCCTTTTCCCTCCTCCTCCCCCTCCATCTCCAGGTTAGAGAGGGTCCTGCTATGACCTCACTGGCCTGGTACTACCCACTCTGTGACACAGGATGGCTTCAAACTCCAGAGAGTTCCTTCTGCTTTACCTCCTCAGCACCAGGATTAGAAGCACTCAGCAGCACATCCACCTTTCTTATGTGGGCTCTAGGAATCAAACTCGGGTTCTCATGCTTGCATGGCAAGAACTTTGCCAACTGAGTCATCACCCCAAACTTCATTCTTCACAAATTACACATTTCATGAGGCTAACCTGGGAGGACCCCTGAGGTCCTTTCCGTCTGGCTTAGGTTGGGGTTCACCTGACGGGAGCCAATAGTAGGCAGCAGACAGGAGGGTGAGAAGAGATGGTATCTCTTATTCTTCACCTGGATGCAGTGCCAGCCATGATCTGTGTGTAGCTAGATGCCTCAGCACACACATTCCGGCAGCTCAGCTCCAGCTGATTCACCTTAAACCCCAGACCCAGGAGTGGCAAACAGCTTCCAGGTATTACTAAGCAACCCTATCTTCACAGTATCTCAGCATCTTCTGCTCCTCAGAGCCCTGCCCACACCTGTAAATAGCCCTTTCAATGAGCTTGTCTAGTGAGTTTCCTACCAGGACCTCCTCCCCACCCCCAACCCCACCCCACCCAGATACCCCACGGTCCTGCACAATGCTCTGCAATAAAGGCAATGCTGTCCTGCCAAGCTGTTGTCGAGGGGACTTCCACGGAACAGTGCATTCTCTTAAGATCCTCTCGACCTTCAAATGAAACACCATAAAGCCAGATAGGATTCAACATTTTATATCAGAAAAAAAAAAAGTTTTCCAACAATTCCACTGAAGGAGTGCACAGCATTTGCATGAACTATCTCAGGGCAACATCAGTACAAAACAGTTTAAATTTGTAAAAAAGCCATTTCAAAAGGAATCCTCCTGATTACTTCAGGGTGAGTGCCAACACCATCAGGAACAGAGGACATAACAGAGGCAGGAGCATGGCTACCACATGGTGTGGGAATGGGTTGACCTGAATAACATTATTGCTTTTCTACAGCAGGAGACCCCAGATTGCTCTCCAAGACACAAATGGGTGGCAGAAAATGTCACCTTCATTTGTTGGGATAACACATCCACTTTAGTCACAGTAAAATTTTCCATTGACTGACAGTAAGACCCAGCCATCAGCCCTACATGTATCTACCCAAAGAAATACAGAGTGGAGAGAGAGAGAGAGAGAGAGAAAGAAAGCCTTATGGGAGAGTGTCCCAATGATAAGGAAGAGCCAAACAGATAATCTTACGTAGCAAATGTAGGTCAAATCCTCTACTCGTGGGCTAAGACAGACTCCATTTGGTCTGTTTTTCCTGGCCAGGAGACTCCTGTTAACCTGTAAGTGACAGACCCTACCAACTGGAGGGCTGCCACTGCAGAGAGTGAACTGGAAAACATGAAATGGAGATTTGCAGGGAAGGTGACAGGGTGTGGTTGTCGCACAGGGCCTAGTATCACCCGAGTTTGTGCAGAACACTGAGAAGAGCAATGGCTGCTGTCAAGGAATCTTGCCCGTGTGTGCCCTTTATCTTTCTGCCTGTGCTGAACACTTTTTAAGACACCAGCAAGATTTAAAAACAAATCATTTCTTTAGGTAGACACCTGGGTTCTTCTTCTGTTTCCTCCATGACAGCTACATCTTCTATGAAGTAATTTTCCTTTATTAACACAACCTCCCAGAAGACTCATAAATACAATTGGTGCTGCAGACTTTCCCGTGCCAAGGCGCTCTGTACAGATTCTCTTTACTGTCACTGAAAATCCACCCAATTCCCACTGTGGGCATCAGCCAACCCCACTGTATGCACCAGGTACTACATGGCCCACCTACTACTGGCTACTCTCCAACCTTCCTAGAAATCTTCACACCTTGACAGCATGCTCTGCCATGACAGGTCACTTGGTGTCATGCGCTCCTTGGCACAAACCGGTCCGTGTCAGGCTTACAGTTCATCGTGTTTGGCTTCCTGATCCTTGAGTTTAAATTCCTCAGCCGTGACCTTCCCGTCTCCATTCCGGTCCTGGTTGGTGAACATATTCTTCACAATCATTTCAGCATTAAAACCAGGAGCCAGCTTCCCTTTGCCTGTTGCCACTTGGGCATGAATGTACTCGGAGAACTGGAAAGGGGACAGGACAGAGTGAGAACAGCAGAGCTGAGCATGCGAACCAAGCCTGAGAACAACATGACCTGGGTTCCTTTCCTTAGATGCAGATGAGAATTCCCCAGACTACGGACTGGAGAGATGGATAAGCAGTTAAGAGCACTTAGTTCCCAGGACTCGGGTCGGGTAGTTCAGAACCGCCTGTACCCCCAGCCCCGGGGATCTGATGCTCTCTTCTGGATTCCTCGGGTGCCTGTCGTGTACATGCACATACTCCCACACACATACACATACTTTTAAAAATAAAATATTATTTAAATGCTTTTAAATCCCTTGACTAGAGGACTTCAAGAGTCCTTGGGATCGAGGTATCCAGTATGCTTCAGTCACCAGAAGAGCTTTAGATTCCCCAAAAACAGTGTTACACCCACATATTCATTCACTGACAATAGAAACCCACCAGCATCCACCATGTGCCAAGCATCATTCTAAAGTCATGGGATATAGCATAAACAAAACTGTGTTTATGATATTGACATTCTACATGAATATGGCAAGTAGATTATACTTTAAGGGATAAAATAGAATGTTCCACCAAGAGAGAAGGAGGGGAGAGAAAGCAAGGTAATGTTAACTTGGGAAGGCGAGTTGAAACAATGAATTTGGTGGTCAGAGGAGAACCTCTGAGGTCACAGAGATTTTGTGCAAAGACTTGAAGATAGTTGGGGAATGAGCCAGACAGTTTTCTGAGTCTAAGCATAAAGAACAGTTGGTTCAGAGGGTGGAAGCCTGCCTCGTGGGTCCTCAGAACAAGTGCAATGGACCGAGAGAGCTAAGGGGGAGCTGGTGAGGAGGCGGCAGCAAGCAGATGGAGGGCCCTGACAGCCACAGGGGAGCTTTGGAGACGGGCCTCGGCAAGGAGCTATAACAGACTCATGGAGAAGCTCAGGGTGAGACAGCCTTAGGGTGGGGCAAGGACAAGGACCAAGGTTCAATGACTGACGAGGTAAAGCAGTTGATTAGAACGCAAGTATGGAAATAAGGCTGGTGCAGACATTTATACAGGCAAAGCATCCATACACATAAAGAATGGAGGGCTGGTCACAGTGGAAAGCTGAAGTTCCAGCTACTTGGAAGGAAGATGGTTTGAACTCAAATATTCAGGGCCAGCTTGGGCAAGAGAGGAAGAACCTATCTCACAAAAGCAAAATAAAGCCAGGCACAATGGTGCCTACCTGTATTTCTAGCAGTCAGGAGGCTGAGGCAGGAAGACAGTGAGTTCAAGACCAGCCTCAGCTACAGAGCAAAACCTCATCTCAACACAAAAGAACAAATTTAAAAAAAAAAAAAGAATGCATTTAAACATACACACACAAACAAAATCAGGAGCAGAAGAGGAACATAGAACACGTCTCAAGGTTTTGCTATAAAAGGAACAAAGAAGTGAAAATGCTGGGAAGACATACCAAGATGACATGAAATATCTGTACTGGGCATGATGGTGTGTGCTATCACCCCAACACATGGGGGGCTGAAACAAGAGGACCACACGTTCAAGGGCAACCTTGGCAACACACTGAACTAGGTCTCAAACACAAAGGAGAATAGAGAAAAGTAAACCAAAACCATGTGTGAACCCCAATGGAATGTTCCAAGTCTAGGAAAAGCCTATGGTGTAGGAAGACACAGGGGTGAGACCAGACATGTGCTTGAGTAAGCAGAAGGGAGTGAGCCTGAGCTCTAATTCCACGCAGTGACAGCTCAACAGACTGCTACTGCTCAACCCACTGAGAAGCTGTGGCCCCGGCTCAAACACTGCGAAGCTAAGACCTCTCTGCAGGTTCTTCTAAAACTTACGAATGCTATTCATGTGGCTGTTGTGAAGGTGGAGCTGGAAAATGGGGAGAAACAGCGAGCATCCAGTGACTGGGAACTGAATCCAGATCTGTGTATTTGAGACATTCCCTACACCTCTCAGGAGCTCTGTTCCTTCACATGAGGACGTGTGTAAAACACATGTGCTAGTTACCACCATTACAAGAGATCTGCATCGCCAGCTCTGTCCTCGGCACACTGACTGGACCCCTGCCCCCAGAAGGCCCCCGAACAACGGACCCTCCTACAAAGGCCACTTACCTCTTCCAGGAGGACTTCTCCATTGCCATCCTTGTCGATTTCTTCAAAGAGGTTGGGAGAGACTTCACCATTCCATATGAACATGTACCCCTCCGGAAGGCCAGACACAAGCTCCAGCAGTTCAATGTCAAACACTAGGACGGCACTACCAGGGACCTCTCCATCTATTCCACAAGGTAGAAGGAACACAGTGTTAATCGCAGGCCGGTGGTTGGGACCATCCTCCTGCGCTGACCTCCCAGCCTCCAGTCGCCATACCCAAGAAGCATTGTTAAAAATT
Organism: Tokudaia tokunoshimensis; assembly: GCA_036184795.1. NCBI lineage: Eukaryota > Metazoa > Chordata > Mammalia > Rodentia > Muridae > Tokudaia > Tokudaia tokunoshimensis. Next base: position 78,629,397 of record BTHU01000002.1, on the reverse strand, counting down.
ATAGGTTATATTTTGAAATTCACTTCTTTTATTTTTGGTGCTAGAGATTAAACCCAGGGCCTCAGACCTGCCAAGCACAAGCTTTTCTACTAAATTATATTTTATATTTACCATATGCTCTAAGAAAAGTTTTAAAGAATGCAGACATATTGTTTGAGACATTTTTCTGGGAATAAATGAGAGGAGATATATTTTTTAAAGGTTTTCTTAAAAAAAAAAATCTCCCCCCAGCATAGCAATCACTTTTACAAACTGGTGCCCTATGCTGCCAACTGTCAGCAGTGTGAAAACACCACGAAGGGGTATTCTGAAGTCACAAAATAATAAAGTAAAATATCACCACTGCAGGGATGCAGAGGCTGACTTTCCCAGAACTCAGAAGCAACCTGTGCCTTACAGCATCTCCTTGGCTGACTCACAGGCTCCAGAGCAATGGCCTGCGGCACCCGAGCTGGCCCAGGAAACAGTGCCAAAGAAGCAGGCAGCCTACCCCAAACCACCCAAAGCTCGCCCCTGGGGCCTGGCCAGACGAGCCTGCAGACCAGTGGTGTATTTTCTTGGAGCTGACTCTTTCTCAAGAAGTCAGGAACAGTGAGAAATTTACATGGTCTTCAACTTAAAAAAAGTGCTCAAAACTCCTTAAGTTTTCTTAATTAAAAAACAACCAAACAAAAAAAAACAAAACAAACAAAAAAAACAAAAACAAAACAAAAAAAAAAATCCCAGAACCCACAAACCCTTCAGTTCAACATGGAGGAAGCATACTGTGGCTTTACTTCTGACCCATGTGTTCAGACGGTGAATTCCCCAGCACTCCTGAACACCAACACTCACTCACCCACACCAGCTTCTCCGTAGCCCAGGTGGGGCGGGATGATCACCGTTCGCTTCTCTCCCACGCACATCTCTCTGAGACCCATGTCCATCCCCAGCACAACTTGTCCAGATCCCAGCACGATGTTATAAGTTTTGCCTAAATTCCACCTGGAAAAGAAAAAATGAGTAGCTATCAGTGGTGACAGAGGGAGTTCTATGAAAGATGCATAGTTCTGAAGAAACAGCTGACAAACTCACAGCAGGACAACCAGCCTGTCTGCTTCTAAACTGGCAAAGACATAAAAATCAAGACAAAAGAACAATCCCGCAGTACAGGGGCATGCTGGCATGCGACCTTACTGCCATAAGGGACCCTAAGGAAGCTCTGGAAAACATAAGTGGAACAGTGAACTCACTACATGGGTTCATTCCTGGTGACAACTGACTCTACAGTGTCTCCCAAGGAGAAAATTCTTTGTATGTAGAGAGGCATTTTATGAGGGTATATTACATATAATGGATGTACTCAGGAGCCTGAATTTTATTTTATATATTACTGATTTATTTTGGAACACTATGTAGCCCAGGATGGTCTTGAAATAATTTTATAGTCCAGGATGACCTCAAACTCCTGATCTTCCTCCCTCAGACTCCAAAGTGCTAGCACTGCAGGCAAGCACTAGGCTCAGATTTTAGACTAAAGGCCTGAGCTAGAATCCTGGTTCTGGCACTAGAGAGGTGGCCCAGCCATTAAGAGCACTTGAAAGCCTTCTGGTTCTGCTGCTTCATGTGACTTGGGAAACATAACTTTGGTTTCTTTGTCTAGAATGAAGAGATAATAATAGTCAATAATAAATATGTCTGACATGCTGGAAAGCAAAGAAAGAGTGGAGGTTCTGATCCTGCTGAGAATGTCATTAAGCACAAAGTTCAGGGATCCTGGGGACATAGGGAAAGAAGTTGTCCTCATAGCCTCAGCCATGACTAAAAATCTACCACTTCCCAAATGGCAATATGACAACTATTGTGTTCTTCATTCCCAAAGAAGAAACATCCTGCCATCCCTCGGTGCCCGTCACCAGGTGGTGACAAAGGAGCAGATGTCTCCTTTGGGTTACAGTCTCCAGAGACCACCCCCCCACACCAGCCTCCACAGGCCAGGACCCCCATTTCCTTCCCTCCTTCGCAAGGCCCTCTGATGTTCAGGGCTCAGCAAGTCCAAGATGACCATACGCGTATCCGACCTCGGGAGAAAATGACACAGAGCCAACACCAGCACAGGATGTCCTCAGGAGAGGCCTGGGGAGGAGCCACCTCTGACCTACTGGCTGTCAATCCTCTCAGCAACCAGGAGTCTCCACGCTGGCCCTCCAGGTCCCAGCTGGAGTAGTACAGGTCTCTTATAGAATAGTCTAGACCTTGCTTACGCGATAACAAACACTCAGTTGAAATACACACACATTAGTAGAATCCTCTAAGCAAACTATTCCATCGCTACTTTTCTCTGGAGTCTTTTGATTTTTGTTTATTTACTTATTTTGTGAGATGTTCAAACACTATGCTCATGCCTTGTGTTTTCCCAACACTGACCCCAGATTTCCTGAGTCCTGGGTCCTTGCTCAGTGACCCTTGGAAATTTCCAAGTCTCCTCAAAGCAGCATTGTACTAACACAATGCTGCTTGACACAACCTAGAATCACTGGAGAAGACGGAGCCTCAATTAAGAAAGGGTCTCAATATGATACAGTAGCAGACAAACCTGTAAGGCATTTTCTTAATTAGAGATTAACTGGAGTCAGTCAAGCCCATTGAGGGTCATACCATCCTGGGCAGGTGGTCCTGGGTTCTATAAGAAAGCAGGCTGAGTAAGCCATGGAGGGACCAAGCCAGTAAGCAGCACCCCTCCACCATGGCTGTTGGGACCATGAACATCCTTGCACCCACAGATCTCCAGGAAACCCAAGAATGTTAAGCACACAGATTGTTCTTTCAAAAGCAAGGACATAACCTGTTTTTCCAGAAAGCTGGAACCTGGAAGTGATTAATGGCCTGGTGACCTGTGTTATCTGTTGGGCCAGGCCATATCAAACTCCCACAACCAAGACCAGAGGCGGCTAATTATCTAAATGACCTTTATAGCCAGAGGTCCCCCCAAGTTCCCACAACCATGACCAGAAGTGGCCAATAGCCCAAATGACCAGTACATTATCTGGATGACTGAAAACAGGCTACAGCCTTCCCTAGTTCCATAAGCTAGTGCAGGGAGCATACCTCTAAAACCCATCTTCTTGGAAAAAATGACAAGTTTCTGAATCAAGTTATAATGTAGTTACATTTCCTTGTGCAGCAAGGATTATATGACACCAAGAAACTTTTCTCCAAATTATAACTGTGTTTAAATTTGTTGTGAATAAACCCTCTGATATTAGAGTCCCTGAAGTCTTGATCCAGGTTGATGAAGTCAATCTGAATCAAGGGTTCACTGTCATCTCTTCGTGGTTCACTCCCCTGCCTGAACACCTGCACGGCCGTCCTCAAATGGCCTCTGCATCAGCTCCTGCCTCCAGGTTCCTGCTGTTTGGGTTCCACTCCGGACTTCCTTCAATGATGAACAGTGATGTGGACATGTAAGCCAAATAAACCCTTTCCTCCCCAACTTGCTCTGGTTATGGTGTTTCGTCACAGCAATGGAAGCCCTAACTAAGAGAAGAAGCTACCCCTTGCCTTGGTAACAAGCACCCACACCAGTGAACTGGTTGTGTTGATTGTTCTCATGTAGGGTTGGAGGTGGCACCAGGAAGGTAGGTGCCTGCCTTCCTTCACATAATTCCTTTATTTGAAATCTTACACACACACACACACACACACACACACACACAAAGACCAGTAAGGATGTGTGGCCACTGCTCTTGCCTGTGGATTTACAGGTAACACAAATGACTCTCAAGGCATTTTTATTTTGTCTTAAAAAGAAGGTTCCCTGCATCCTGTGGCTCCTGCTCTTATAGGAATTCGGTGATTCCACCAAACACATAAGAGGACAGGAAGTCTGATCTCTGCCCCTCAGATGCATAGCCTATACAGACAAGATGGAATTTCTTTGTCTCCCAGCCCCACTTCCCCATTCTTGGTCTGAGCAGCAGAGCAGAGACCGGAGCACTGATTGCTGGGCCATTTTCATATGTGTGAGCTCTACCATCCTTCCTACTGCCTCTGAATACTTTCACAACCAGCCGCAAGGTCTGCTGTAAGCCAGATCTCTATGAATCAGGGCCACTGATGTTAAGGATATATTTTGTCAATTCTAAAATGTGCTATTTTTCCCTCCACATTCTAACATCTCTGTGATTATGACTGACTGACAGGGCAAAAGTTCTGTGTTTTTAGAGGTGCATAAAATAGTACTTATAATAAGAGAGTTTTAGATTTGATGAAATAACACTAAATGTGTTATTGCAGGACCTCAGAGTTTGAAGCCAGACTCTCAGAGCTAGAAGGCAAAGTGACAGGTAAGAGGGAGGCACCTCCACGCCCAGGACAAACAGCTTGCCAACTCTGGACTCACACACCTAAATCGGGCTCAGCATAAAAGTGGATGTTCTTAGACAAAAATATAAAGTCTGAAAATGATTCTTTTTCCCAGAGAAGACTGATTCAATTTCCAGACACGCTTGAGATTCAGAGTCACAGGAAGCAAACTTGTTTTTACATTATTTTTTTATGATTTTCAGGTTTATTTCTATCAACTAACATTTATTATATGATCCTTTAGTGCTACAGATACTCTGGGCAAACAAAGGAAAAACTATAAATTAGAAATCAGGTGTCTCTGAAGTATTCAAATCATAACAGACACAAAAATAACTTAAGAATGGGGGATTTAAAAACAGAAAGTGTTAGGAGACTTTAGAAGCAGGAGCAGTGTTCCTCCCAAGAATTCAGGGATGTGTTTGAAAACAGGAAGGAGATATAAGTGGGGAAAAAAGCCGAGAGGCCAAGCAACCCCTGTGCAGGGTGGGACACAGTGCTGAAACCATCTAGGACAAAGAAAGCCTCGTGCAGCAGACTCTGACACAGGCTCTTACTTAAGGGACTCACTATGTTTGCCTCTAACTTTCTGTCTCCCTTTGCAGCTTTGTAAGCACTGGAATTACGGGTGTTTGTCCCTGCATCTGACTCCAAGGGTTTAGTTATTAAATACAGATCCAACTGAGAGAGTTCCGCCAGGTAAGAAATAGTCTAGAACAGGGAAGATCTGTAGCAGGAAACTAAGGCTTACACTATACATACAATAAGGAGGGTTGGACCAAACAGCTCCTTCCCAGCATCTGATGGAGAGAGTTAGACAGTGGGAAGTATTACCAAAGGTTCCCTCCACATCTGGTTCCCAGTTACCCTTACGTGGAGTCCAGCAGAGTCCCATCCAGAAGTGAGGCATTGTAGTGGTATTTGAGGTAATCCCCCTTCTTACTCAGCACCGAGCAGTCTGGAGGTTTGTAGTGGGAAGTGATGCTGATGGAATCCGAAGGGTTGTGAAAGTCAATCACGTGGATGTCGAACACCAGCACAGCTGAGCCAGGAATGCTCCCTGAAGGCAAGACCCAGGGAATCAATGAACAAGCCCACCACAGCACACTCGCCTCCCCAGGACCAGCACGTGTGTCCTGGTAAGGACTACAGGGACCCAGGTCCCTTCAAACTCAGAGGTTCTTGAATGTTGGTACCGATAAGAATTACTTATAGCTTACAGAGGGTTGAGCAGCAGCAGGTCAGGTCTCTGCATTTTTACCTAAATCCAAACAAGACTGAGACTTTTGTTAAAGTCTCAGAAGGAGAATCAGGCACTGACACTTTACTTTTAGTCTTTCTGAGACGGTGTCTCTCTGTGTATATACCTTTGGAGGGTGGTTGGGGGTTGTTTTGGTTTTGTTTTGTCTTGATTTTTGTATTCTGCAAAGGTGACAAATTCCATTATTTGATTTTTTATTTTTTAACTCTCACGTGGTCAACATTTCTGCATTTTTTTTAAAGACAGGGTCTTATTATTGTATAGACGACAAACCTCCAGAACATGTCCTGTATAAATGACCCCTGAATCAGCCTTCCACCCAGAACGGCTCTTCAAGACTGATCCCTCATCAGCTACTGGTAAAGTTAATAATGATAAATAAATCCCCTTTAGGAGAGCCTGTAGCCAAGACAGTTATAAGTCTTTTGATGGGCAAAACCACACACCTTGACCAGGTCTGCTTAGTTACATACACCTCCTGCCCTTCAACCTCAGACAGAGTCACTAAAGATGGACCCATGGGAGGGAGCTCTCAGACTTCTTGATCTGTTTCTCTTCCCAATGTGACTACTGAGAATGAATCTCATTCCTCTGCTTTCCATCATTATCTTTCTGTGGTATATAGGGGATGAACTTAACATCTGAGGGTTTCCTGAGCCCAGGCTTTGACTCCAACAACTCCAGCAACATTGTAAATACATTTAATTCTTCTGAACTGTAAGCTTTCAATTGGTCAGAATAAGAAAGGTATGCACCACTATCCCTTTACTCCAGCACTTGAGAGGCAAAAGCAAGCAGATAAGTAAGTTTAAGGTCACCCTGATCTATATAACAAATCTCAAGTCAGCAAGTGTTACACAGTAAGACCCTGTCTAAAACAAGTAAAATTGTTGAGCATGTGATTTTTTTAAAAAATTCAAATAATGTAATTTTTCACTTTTGCAGAATGAAAACTGTATATCTCAAAAGAAAATCACATTTGCCTACAAAATTCATGATATCCTTGTTTTTAATGACTGAGTAGTATTCCATAGTGTAGATATACCACATTTTCTATAACCATTTTTCAGCTGAAGGACATCTAGGTTGTTTCCAGTTTCTGACTATTATGAACACAGTTGAGCAAGTATCCTTGTAGGATGGTAGTGCATCTTTTGGGCATATACCCAGGAGTGGTATAGCTAGGTCTTGAGGTAGAATTATTCCTGATCTTCTGAGAAACCAATAAATTGATGTCCAGAGTGATTGTACAAGTTTGTACTTCCACCAGCAGTGGAGGATTGGAACTAGAAAATATCATCCTGAGTGAAGTAACCAAGACCCAAAAGAACGTGCATGGTATGTATGCACTTATAAATGGATATTAGCTAGAAAGTACAGCATAACCACACTATCATCAACTGACCCAAAGAAGCTAAATAATAAGATGGGCGCAACGGAGGTTGGTTGAATCTTTCTCAGAAGGGGAAAAATAGATCCCAAATAGAGGTCGATGGAAGAGGAAAACTGGGAGGGGAGCAGGGGAGAGATAATATGTAGGGAGAGCAAGGGAGAGAGAAGGGAGATCATCTGGGAGGCAGGGGCAATCTCTAAGACATGCTAGAGATCTGGGATGGGGAGAGGCCCCAGAGTATCTAAGGGGGAACTCTAGCTGAGATTCCTAGCAGTGGAGGATATGGATCCAAAAGTGACAACTTCCTGTAGCCAGGCAGGACTCTCAGTGGAAGGATAAGGACAGCAAACTACCACAAAGCCTTCAACCAAAATTGTGTCCTGCCTACAAGATGTGCAAGAACAAAGAGAAGAGACTGAGGGAATGGCCAACCAATGACAACCTCAAATTGAGACCCATCCCATATGGCAAGAACCAGTCCCTTGACTCTATTGATGATATGCCATTATGCTTGTAGACAAGAACCTAACATAACTCTCTTCTGAAAGGCTCCACCCCACGGCCAATCGAAAGAGATGCAGAGACTCTTACAGAAGTAGATAAAGTTTGGGGACTCTTACGGAAGAATTGGGAGAAAGATTGAGGGACCCAAAGAGGACAGGAACTCCACAGGAAGACCAACAGAGTCAACTAACCTGGACCCTTGGGGGTTCCCAGAGACTGAATAATCAGCCAAACAGCAAGCCTGGGCAGGAAGTATGTTGGCACCCTGCACATATGATGAGCAGCTTGGACTTCATGCAGGTATCGAAAACGACTGGAGCAGGAGCTGTCCCTAAGCCTGTTGCCTACCTGCCTGCAGATCCCACACCCCTAAATGGACAGCTTTGTCTGGCCTCAGTGGAAGAGGATGTGCCTACTCCTGCACCGACTTAACATGCAGGGTGGGGAGGCTGGGGGGTAGCAAGGTGGGAAGTGTGGAATGGGGGATGGGAGGTAGAGGAGAGTGGGGGGTAAGGATGAGGGGTGGCATGGAGGGGAGGCTTCCCCTTGTAAGGGGAATGGGGAGAGGACTTGCATGAGGAGGTACTAAGAGGAGAGGAAGGGCTGATATTGGGTGAAAAGTGAGTAAATAAATAAATGTAATTTTAAAAAGAATACTCATTAAAACAAAAGAAAAAAGAGAGAAACACACACACACACACACACACACACACACACTTTAAAATAGTTTCAGCAGTGATAGGGAGACTGATGGTTGAGTTCCAGAGTCATCCTGGGATACATAGACACTGTCTCAAAAATTAAAATTAAAAATGTCAGTGCCTGACCCTCATTCTGAGACTTTAACAATGGTCTTAATCTTGTCTGGATTCAGGTGAAAATGCACAGACCTGGCCCACTGCCACAAACGCCCTGTAAGCTATAAGTAATTCTCATCTGCACCAATGTTCAAGAACCTCTGAGCTTGAGAAGGACCAGAATTATTTTTCCCTAGGTGACTACGTTTAAAAAAAAAACGTGGCTGGGCATGGTGGCTCATGTCTTTAACCCCAGAACTCAGGAGGCAGAGGCAGGTGGATCTCTGTAACTTCTAGATCAGGCTGGTCTACAAAGTGACTTCGAGCCAGTCAGAAATACACAGTGATACACTGTCTGGAAAAAACAAGAGAAAGAAAAGACTGTGTTAATGGCATGTGGTTAACTTAACTTTTCTCAGACATAGATGAATAAGTAGGCAGATACTAAACTTGATTAATATAAATAAAATGACCCCTTAATAACACAATGGGAAACAGGGCCTGCTACAGGAGAAAATGTAATTGGTTCCAGACCATATTGCTGGGATCTGCCACCAGCTCACCAAGCACTCTGCTGAAGACACGAACATCTTGATGAGCTGAGAAACAGATTCACACCCACTCAGTGAGTACCATATTAACTCCAGGCTTGCTTGTCAGCTTCTAGGAAGTTAATGTGGGTCAGTCTCCCAGGTGGCAAGCTTACTCAGAGACAAACATGCTAGTGTGGGCATCAGTGAGGATCCAGACTGTGCGTGGGCAGAGTTATTGTTTGTCTTGTTCTCTGATAGGATCCCAACACCTAAGCAGAATGTGGCCATGAGATTTTTCAATGCATCTTTGATGGACCAGCAAATGGAGTTTCTTAGCCTATAAATTCAGAGAACAGAGCTTGAACACAAGACAGAGTCTTGAGCCCCAAAAGGGCCAGCAAGGCAGACACAAAAGGCTGCTGGTGGCCTGGCCCTGAAGAAAACTCTCCCATTTCCTGGTCCTCACTAATTCCCCTCAAGATCTCTGGAATTTCTGGTTTGAGTTCTCAGTTCACTACATATGGGAACTGACAATTCATTGCATAATGGGGACTTGCCCTACAACACAGACTCATAATAAAGCTTTGGGTCTAATTGTAGCTCCATTCTGTGGCCTTAAGAAAATTGTTCCACTTTTGTGGGTCTTGCTATCTTATCTGAACAGTGATTATAGTAACCCTTTCTCTCTCTCTCTCTCTCTCTCTCTCTCTCTCTCTCTCTCTCTCTCTCTCTCTCTCTCTCTCTCTCTCTCTCTCTGTGTGTGTACATAAACACGTGTGCAGACCAGAAGGCAAACTCTGGTGCTGCTGTTCCATGAGCACCATCCACTTTTCCTTCCTTCCTTTCTTTCCTTCTATCTTTTTTAAAGACAGGGTCCTCAAGCCAACAGTGCACACACATATATAACACATGCATACACCCAACGTGCACATCCATGCACATGTGCACACACATATACAACACATGCAACATCCAGTAGGCACGCATATGTGCACATACACATACACAACAACACACACATACAGTTCCAGATACAAGTGGATAAAATAGCAATTATTTTCCTCACTCTCTTCTCTGAAGTACTGAAAAGACAGTTTGGGAGAACAGAAAACCACAGGGAAGCTCACTTCTAAAACAAGAAACCCACCCTTCAGAATGTAAACACACACACACACACACACACACGAGTCCAAATTCCTGGACTGTCCTCACAGAACATGCCAGGTGGCAGAGAAGGCCAGAACATCTGGAAGTCTTATTGTGCTTTTACTAACCCTAGAGGTGAAACAGCTTCAACAAAACAAAATGTCGGCAGAGACTGTGACCACCACAAGAGGGTCACTGCTGCCATAGATTTTACAGAGACCCTGTTAATGCCTGGCAGGCCAGTGTGCTGAAAGGAAGCCACAAGCTAAGCATAACTGCTTCCTCACCTGTTTCTGGGCCAGTGCTCCAGGGATCACCATCAAGTCCTATGTAACCCTCACATAAGCCACTGCGCGCGAGCCAGAACACCTGGGTCTTACACTTCAAGGCGCCCTCCCCTACTACAACGTGGGGTTCAGGATAGAGCAGTCTCTCTGGATATTTCCCAAAGCACCATTTAATTATGTGCTGAGCTCAGTCTCATACTTGATGGACAGCCAAAAGGAAAAAAAAATACTTTAAACAAATGATTTTCATCAGTGTGTTCTTTTTTTAAAAGGCAGGCCGGATTATTCTTCAAGTCATAATGAAATAAGAATGCTCAGAAACTATCCACTTCTGTGTATGGTTGACCAGAACTAAAACCTGGCACAGTATAAAACAATAGCATCAAAACTCTAAACAGGACACAAGCAAGGCCTATTTTATATATTTATTTATTTATTCATTTAATCATCCATCCATCCATTCTATTCATCCATTTCATTACTGAGATCGAAGCCAGGGCTTCATAGATGCTATGCAAGCATTTTACCACTGTGTAAATACCTCACCTTTTTTCTTTTCTTTTCTTCTTCCTCCTCCTCTTTCTTCCTCTCTCCCTCTACACTGGTTTCTCTTTCCTTTCTTTTTTAGGACAGGGTCTCATGTAGCCCAGGTTGGCCTCAAAATCACTACTTAGTCAAGGTTAATGGTTTAAATATTTGGTCCCCAGTGGATAAAAGTGTTTGAGATGGATTAGGAGGTGTGGCCTTGTTGGAGGAGGTGTACTGCAAGGAGCAGGTTTTAAGGTCTCAAAGGTCCATGCCATTCCTAGTTAGCCCCTTGTGCCTCCTGCCTACAGATCTAAGCTCTTAGCTGTTCACAGCATCATGCCTTTGCACTGCTATCATGGACTCAACCCTTTTCCATTAATAGCAGATTTTACATTGGCCAGAAAGAAAAGGAATGTGGGGATGGGAAGTTGTTGCAAACAAACAGCTCTAGAAATGAAAACCATCAGTGGGACGGAGTCTTCTGCTGGATTTACTCCTTGTTTTGTGTCTAGACGTATCAACAACGTGGAAGTAGCCAGTTAGTGAGGAGGGCAGGTAATACACACCTCTTCCTTCTTCTCCGTAGCCCAGGTGAGGAGGGATCACAATCCTTCGCCTCTCTCCAATGCAGACACCAAGTAAGCCTTCATCCATCCCAGGAATCACATAGCCCTGCCCAATGTATGTGTCAAAGGTGTGGTTCCGTGAATAGCTAAGAAAGAAGAAGTGAAAGATGAGGTCATTCATAAGGGACACACACAGGAGCTGGAAAAATTACTCAGAATCCCAATGCCAAAGGCCATGAGTAACTCCACACCCCAGAACAGCTAAACCATAGAATCTGAGAACACAACCCCTGGAATGAGGAACATGTGAGCATCTGCACACATTATATTGTGCTTACTATCTGTATGGTCACATTATAAAAGGAGTGTGGGTGTGAGAAGCAGCCACACAATGGAGCTGATGGGAGTTGCCGCACCTCCTTCCCAGTTAGTTCCCTATCTGCCCCTGATATTCATATATTTGTATTTCCTTCCTCACCTTTCCTTACCATCCCAATACTACTGGGCTTACTCTGATCCCTTCCCTCTCACACCCACAGCTCATGTGTACAAAGTACTATTCATGTTTGTTGCTTCCTAAAATAACTAATGCTTAAAAGATTCTGTTTTGGAGATCTCCACCTTTTCTCTGGAGGGGTACAGCTAGGAGCACACACGGCATATGATCAGTGGAACAGCTGGGACAGGAGTCTTCCCTTCCAGCTGCTATTTGCAGCAAGGAACCAGACAGCTCCATAGCCTTCTGTGCTTAGCCCACCAGAAAAGAATGATCTCCCAGCAGCGATTTCACTTCTGAGTGCAGAGGTGAGATCTCCACCTTCCCTCTGGAGGGGTACAGCTAGGGGCGCACAGGGTGTATGATCAGTGGAGCAGCTGGGACAGGAGTCTTCCCTTCCGGCCGCCATTTGCAGCAGGTAACAAGACAGCTCCACAGCCTTCTGTGCACAGACCCTGCCAGAAGAGAGTTGGTCTCCCAGGAGTACAGACACAGGTTTACAGGCCCATAGGAGGGGCAAGCTCCAGCCAGAGACAACAAGATCAACTAACACCAGAGATAATCAGATGGCAAAAGGCAAGCGCAAGAACCCTACCAACAGAAACCAAGGCTACTTGGCAACATCAGAGCCCAGTTCTCCCACCACAGCAAATCCCGGATACCCCAACACACTGGAAAAGCGAGAGTTGGATTTAAAGTCTCTTCTCACGATGCTGTTAGAGGACATCAAGAAGGACATAAATAACTCTCTTAAAGAAATACAGGAGAACATGGGTCAAATGGTAAAAGCCCTTAAAGAGGAAACACAAAAATCCTGAAAGAAATACAGGGGAGCATGGGTGAACAGGTAGAGTCCCTTAAAGAGGAAACACAAAAATCCCTGAAAGAATTACAGGAGAACACAAGCAAACAAGTGAAGGAATTGAACAAAACCATCCAGGATCTAAAAATAGAAGTAGAAACAATAAAGAAATCACAAAGTGAGACATCTCTGGAGATAGAAAATCTTGGAAAGAAGTCAGGAGTCATGGATCCAAGCATCAACAACAGAATACAAGAGATAGAAGAAAGAATCTCAGGGGCTGAAGATACCATAGAAAACATTGACTCAACAGTCAAAGAAAATGCAAAATGCAAAAAGCTCCTGAACCAAAACATCCAGGAAATCCAGGACACAATGAGAAGACCAAACCTAAGGATTATAGGTAGAGAAGAAAGTGAAGATTTCCAACTTAAAGGGCCAGTAAATAACTTCAACAAAATTATAGAAGAAAACTTCCCTAACCTAAAGAAAGAGATGTCCATGAACATACAAGAAAACTACAGAACTCCAAACAGACTGGACCAGACCAGAAAGTCCTCCTGGCACATAATAATCAAAACACCAAATGCACTAAACAAAGAAAGAATATTAAAAGCAGTAAGGGGAAAAGGGCAAGTAACCTATAGAGGCAGGCCTATGAGAATTACAACAGACTTCTCACCTGAGACAATGAAAGCCAGAAGATCCTGGGAAGATCTCATACAGATCCTAAGAGAACACAAATGCTAGCCCAAACTACTATACCCAGCAAAATTCTCAATTACAATAGATGGAGACACCAAGATATTCCATGAAAAAAACAAATTTACACAATATCTTTCCACAAATCCAGCCCTACAAAGGATAATAGATGGAAAACACCAACATGTGGAGGGAAACTACACCCTAGAAAAAGCAAGAAAATAATCTTTTTCCAACAAACTCAAAAGAAAGTAACCACACAAACATAAAAAGAACATCAAAAATAACAGGAAGCAATAATCACTGTTCCTTAATATCTTATAATGTCAGTAGACTTAATTCCCCAACAAAAAACAGTCTAACAGAGATGTTTCTCATGTGGATCTTCGATTTTATCAGAAAATATTTATAACTCCTCTTTCAGTTTAGTAATGCCTTTTGTGTCTACCATTTTGACTGTATTATTTTTCATGATAATCCTTAATTTTAACAGTTTTTCTGTGTATTTCTTCGATTTTGTCAGAGGAGTTTTTCATGTAGAACTTCGGTTTCATCTGGAGGGGGGAGGTGTTTGTAGTTCCACTTTCACATATCTTTTTTGTTTGTTTGTTTTGGGGTTTTTGGGGGTTTTTTGTTTTGTTTTGGTTTGGTTTTGGTTTTTCGAGACAGGGTTTCTCTGTGTGGCCCTGGCTGTCCTGGAACTCACTTTGTAGACCAGGCTGGCCTCGAACTCAGAAATCCTCCTGCCTCTGCCTCCCAAGTGCTGGGATTAAAGGTGTGCGCCACCACCGCCCGGCTCCATTTTCAATCAATTTAGGAATGTTTTTGTGCCTACCATTTAGTCAGTATAATTGTTCATGATAATCTTCAATTTTAATGTTTTTCTGTATTTTTCTTCAATTTTGTCAAAAGTATTTTCCATGTGGATCTTCAGTTTTATCAGACAATGTCTATAATTTTACTTTCAATCAACTTAGGAACATTCTTATACCTTCCATTTTATCTGTATAATTTTCCATGTAATAGTCAGTTTTAACATGTTTTTCTATATATTTCTTGAATTTTTTCAGGAATATTTTCCTTGTAGATCTTCAATTTTATCAAAAAGTGTTTATAATTCCACTTTCAAAAAACTTAGGAATATTTTTATGCCTACCATTTTATCTGTATAATTTTTCCATGAAATACTCAATGCATTTTTAATATATTTCTTCAATTTTATCAGAGATATTTTCCATGTAAATCTTCAATTTTATCAGAAAATGTTTATAATTCTACTTTCAATCAACTCAGGAATATTTGAACTCCTACCAATTTATCTGTATAAATTTCTTCAATTTTATCAGAGATACTTTCCATGTAAATCTTCAATTTTATCAGAAAATGTTTTTACTTCTACTTTCAATCAATTTAGGAATATTTTTATGCCTACCATCTTATCTGTATAATTTTTCATGAAATAGTCAGTTTTAAAGTGTTTTTCTATATATTTCTTGAGTTTTATCAGAACTATTTTCCCTGTAGATTTTTAATTTTATCATAAAATGTTTATAATTCCACTTTCGATCAACTTAGGAATATTTTTATGCCTACCATTTTATCTGTATAATTTTTCCATGAAATAGTCAATCTTAACATGTTTTTCTATATATTTCTTCAATTTTATCAGAGATATTTTCCATGTATATTTACACAATGGAATACTACTCAGCAATTACAAACAATGAATTCATGAAATTCTTAGGTAAATGGGGAACAGGGAGAGGGAAGAGGGCTTATGGGACTTTGGGGGGGGACCGGGAAAGGGGATATCATTTGGAATGTAAATAAAGAATATAGAAAATAATAATAATAATAATAATAATAATAATAATAATAATAAATCCCCAATGGCAGGTTTCTACACTGTTCACAAAAAAAAAAAAAAAAAAGATTGTGTTTTGTTACAATTTCACAGTGAGCCTTCCCTTTGACAGGAATTGGTTGGGGAGATAGTATTCTACTCTGTAAAAGTCTGGGATTGAACCTGGTGCTCTCAGTGCCACTCTAGCAGACAAAAGTGACACCTCAGTAGTAACACCTTGAGTGACTGAAGCCCAGCCCCTCCTCTTGAGCACAGCAGACACTTCCACTGGCAAGATAACAATACCTAGTGTAAAAAAAAAAACCAGCATAAAGACTTTGTAAAATAAATACAACCTGACTCCACCAAAAATTAGTAATTCCATAAGATGGCCTACAAAGTGAATTAGATGAAATCCCAGGAAAGAATTCAAAAGACTAATTACGAATATATTCAAGGAAATCAAACAGAACACAAACTCAGGAATTGACTGAGAGAGAATAGAAATAAATGAACAACATGAGGAAGTCAATACAGCATATAATAAATCAATATTATAATAATTTAATAAAGAGAAACCCTGAATAGCTAGAGATGGCTCAACAGTTAGTTCCCGGACTAGCAGCCTAAGCCTTCCTGTATGTACATCCAGCTCCAGTGGATTGTGGCCACTGTCGATAGCTGCACTTGTGTATACACAATGCACACACAAACATAAATACACACACATGGTTTTTAACATACTAGAAAAAAATCCAAACCAAGAAACTGGAAATGAACATTACAATATAAGTTGGAGAGACTCGACAACAGATAGCATCAGGAGGAGGACAGACTACTGAAGCCTGAAGACCAGGCAGAGGAATTGGAATATTCAAACAATATCAAAGATAGATCAGGTCAGAGAGCATGAATAGAACACTAGAGATTTGTGGAACATAACTTAAAAACCAAATCTAGGCACAGAAAAAGGAGAAGAGCTCCATGTTCAAGGCATGTGATTTTATTTTCAATAAAATCATAGCAGAAATTTTCCCAACCCTAAGGGGAAAGATATCCAGAAATAGGTTGCTCCTAAAATGCCAATCAGACAAGACCAGAGAACTTTCCCATGTTGTATTATAGTCAAAACACTAAATACATAGAACAAACTTAAAATGTAAGCAGAGAAAATATTTTCAACAATATCAACCATAAAAGGATTAATTTTGTCATATCAACAAGAAAAGGACAAATTACAATACCATTAATATAAAAATAGGGAAAATAATAATAAAGGATTTCCAAATAAATATGCAGAAACAATAACCATCAAAGAACTTCAGATTAAAACCTCAGGTATGATTTTTGTCTTGAAAGTTAACAAAGCTTTATTTGTTTTCTTGTATGATTTGAGACCAAGCTAGCATCAAACCATAAGACAATCCTCCTGCCTCAGCCTTTTAAGTGTTAGGACTGAAGACATAAGCAACCACCCTTCGGTCTTACTTCTAAATGATACCCAGAGAATGCTATCAAGAGATAATATATATGAGGGTGGAAAAGGGAAAGCATTTTAATTAAGAATACATTAAAATTACACATATATATACATATAGATGTACATTTTATGTATATATATGTAATTTTAATGTATTCTTAATTAAAGAATATATTATATAATTTATACATATATATATATATATATATATATATATAAAAGCTTTGACCCAAAGATTCTTCTCGTAAATAATCCTACACTTGAAGACCTAGGCATAAAAAAAAAATCACTACAACTCTTTTTAAATGTCAAAAGGTAGGAAAACCATAAATGGCCCCCAAAAAGGACTGACTGCATAAATTTAGGACAGAATCTATACAATGGAATATTATATTGCTTAGGATGGATGAGATCCCACTGCACTCCAGTGGAAAACTACTAAGAACCTGCAGAAACAATAGTTACATCATGTGGGCAGAAATCCAGTTGCCCAGAAATGATCGCTCCAGCTCCTTCCTTCCTTCCTTCCTTCCTTCCTTCCTTCCTTCCTTCCTTCCTTCCCTCCCTCCCTCCCTCCCTCCCTCCCTTCCTCCCTCCCTCCCTTCCTTCTACAGGGCCATCCCTATGTTGCCCAGGCTAGCCTCTAACACATGAGCTCCCAAGTAGCTGGGAACACAGGCACATATCACTCTGCCAGGATGAAATGGTCTTTAATTAGAAATGTAACTTCAAGGAAGAAAAGATAGAGGCAAGGTGAAATGTAAAAAGTAAAGACAAACATGCACTGAGAAGATTTTTCTTTGTAACAGAAAAGTATAAAGATAAGTCAAATGCAATAGGATGATGATTGCATAAACACTTTATACCTGCCCAGTGGGAAACTACACAGATGACTAAATGAGTTCTCTCAGTGCACCAATGTGGGAAAAATTCCTATCAGGGAACAGAATTATATGCAAAGTATATAATGTTTTATGACATGCTATATACACACATACATACATACATACATACACACATACACACAGAGACATACCATATCCATAAGCTATAAACCAAAAGGGAAGGAATTAAGGCAACATCTGCCTGCATTTATATTAAAACACACACACACACACACACACACACACACACACACACTCACACTGGATGATAACAAAAGTATTCAAGCTATATGGAGGGATATGCACCTGTAATCCTCTAATTTGGGAGACTGGAGCAGGAGGACCACTTTCAGTTCAGGAGTTCAAAACCAGTCTAAGCTACAAAGGAATACCTGATCTCAAAAAAAAAAAAAGAGAGAAGAGAAGAGAAGAGAAGAGAAGAGAAGAGAAGAGAAGAGAAGAGAGGGAAAAAAGAAAAATTCTAAAAGGCTTAGGTTGTAGCTCAATGTGAGACCCTGGGGTTCAATCCCGAACTAAAAAATTTTAAAAGGATGAAGTGAGGGAGGAGAGAAATGGAGGAGGAGAAGGAGGAGGAAGAGGAGGAGAAGGAGGAGAGGAGGAGGAGGAGGAGGAAAGGAAATGGAGAAGAGGAGGGGAGGAAAAGGACAAGTAAGAGAGAAACATAAAAATGGCTCAGCTGGGGCTAGAGAGCTGGCTCAGCAGTTAAGAGTAGTTGTTGCTCTTGCAGAGGACCAAGCTCAGTTCTCAGCACCCACAGTGTGGCTCACAACCATACATACCTCTAGTTCCAAGAGATCCAATACATTCTGTCCTCTGTGAGCATCAGATACACATGGGGTGCACATACATAAATGCAGACAAAACACTCATATACATAAAATAAATGAGTCTTAGTTAATTAAAATAAGTAGCTAACTCTAATGAGTAAATCAAGAGAGTCAAAGACAAGTATATTGAATATATTAATTTACTACTTATTTTTATTTTGAACCATGTGACTACTGCTTTTTGTAGGAAAAAAAATTAATTAAAAATGTAAAAGAGATCTTAAGAATAGGAAGAACATGTTATCCCAATTTAAAAGGTAGCATAGAAAACTCCCTCATTGCTGCTTTGGACAGGTAAACAAATTTGAAGTCTATTACCTGAGAGACACGGAGGCTCTGTCCCTACTTGTTTACAGGAAGCTAAAGGAGTGGTTCCCAAACTAACATGCCACCTGAATAAACAAGACATGCCAGAGCTTGCCACATGCCTTGTGCATGCCAGCTGTGTAATTGCTGACGAAGGGGCAGCATAATTAGCCTCTGGAGCATCCATTCACAAGGGAGCTGAATGCAGCCAGCCGGTTGTCCTCAACTTCTACACAGCACTCTCGATATCTTAACTCAACCATCATGGAGAATGTGTTGAAACAAGGAATAAACGGAAGCTGATGTCCAGAGAGTTCCAACGCCATCCAACATCAGGAAGCTACGGCAGCAGAGATAAGTCCTTTGTCCACTGTATCTCTTCACCTCACTTCTGACCACTCCACATCCTAGAGTCTACAATGGGGTTCAGAGTGGGAAAGAGAACAATGGACGTCTAGGAATATAAATCCCTCCTGTTTCCTAACCATCTAAACCAAGAGATCCTGGCAACCACCTTGGAACAAACTCAGAGTCTGAAAACAGAAATCTGTACTGGTGACTAAAATGAGTCAGGACTGATGGTATATTTTGACCACAGCCAACCACAGTTGGTTAGACATCATTTAGCCAGATGTTCTGGTGAGTGGAGTAGCTTCCTTACCTGGAGTCAAAGAGAGTGCCGTCCAGAAGTGTGCCATTGTAATGATACCTGAGGAAGTCCCCACTCTGACTTCTCCTCTCACAGTTCTCAGGGATGACCTTGTTCTCAATGGAAATGGTATCCTTGGGGTTATGGAGGTCCAATAATGCAACATCAAAGACTAGGGACGCCTGCCCAGGGATGTCTTTTCCTAGAATGAAATGGAAGGACAATTCCAGATACAAAATTTAGGAAGTGTTTTAACCACCACTCATGCTGTCTGTTGGTGTTCCTCATTCCTTGAAGTTTTCAAGCCAAGGAAACAAACACTCAGTTCTCCATGTTGTGTAACTACAGTGTCTCACCCTAGTGTCTAACCATGGGCATCGCATAATGCCTGAATGGCTCAGGAGGAGCAAACTGACAGGTGCCACATCATACCACCATGACCACACCTCAGATGCTCAGGCCGCAATGAGAAGCTCTGTGTGAATCCAAATCCATATCTCCTATGGGTTCTGTCTGAGCACAAATGCATTGTAAACATTCAAATGTGCAAACTCCAAACTTCTCTCTGGAAAATACTATACATTCATGTTCCTTAAAACCAAGAGCCACATTTTTTAAATGTTAACTTCTTTATCCAAAATGAGCTATGAATAAACAAATTAAATAGCAAATAAAAAATGAGACACATAACCCATAAGTAGTTTTTTTTACATATTTTCTATCTCATTTCTGCATGGTGCTATTTCTCTTGGATGTTTCTAGGATGGGACATACTGGATACAGCCTACCCTCTGTATTTGTGGGTTCAACATCTATGGATTCAACCAGTCTCATAGCAAAAATATTGAAGACAAAAAGTTTCATCTGTAAAATTAGGCATGGTGGCATACAAGTGTAATCCTAGCACTAGGGAAGTGGAAAGTGATGAGAATTCAAGGTCCTCCTCAGCTACATGAGTTCAAGCCCAGTCAGCACTTAAAAAAAAATAAATTAAATTAAAATTAAAAATTTTATCTGTACTAAACACATATACTTCTATTTTTTTCATCACTTCTAGTTTTTTCATTACTCTCTAAATAATACAGAATGACAATTTTTTTTTCTTCTGAGTATTTGAGACAGGGTTTCTCTTTGTAGCCTTGGCTGTCCTAGAATTCACTCTGTAGACCAGGCTGGCCTCAGAGATCTGACTGCCTCTGCCTCCAGAGTGCTGTGATTAAAGGCATGTGCCACCACTGCACATCGACAATTAGTTATGTATGTTGTACAGCAATTTCCCCCTGGAATTGAAACATTCCCTCGAGGCGTGGGAAGATTCAAGAGGGAAAACAAACAAACCTTACAAATTTAATGCTTTTGGATAAAGAGAATGAAAGGGAGTTTCTTTAGCATCTTCTAGACTGAGGCACAAATGAACTCTTAAACTGTGACAACATGAGCAAGACCTGCACAGTTCAAACCAGACAAAATCCTAGCACTGATTAGAGGAAGTGAATTCCAAGTCCACCTCTAATCAAGAAGCTATTTGCAATTGGTCCTACTAAGAAAGGAGAAACCAGTTTTCTCAAGCTCACTGTTGGTGGTAATATCGGCCACACTCTGGGGCTTGCTCCATTCCCAGGAGTAGCTGGCCCACACAAAATGCACTACATGTTTTTTGTTCACTACTTGTTTTGGTTTGATAGTGTGTGTGTGTGTGTGTGTGTGTGTGTGTGTCTAATTGGTTTTCCTTCTTTTTTTATAGTTTGTTTTGATTTTTCTTTTTTGGGAGAGAAAGAACATGAAGTTGGGTGAGTAGGAAGATGGGGAGGAGCTGGGGAAGGGAGAAAACATATGAACATATGTTGTATAAAAAAATGTTTTTAGAAAGGAAGTTTCTTTCATTCTGTTTACTTCCCATATACTGTTAAAGATTAGACTCAATCCTATAGGTCCATAGTGAGTGATCTACTACTGCCCCAGTCCCAAAAAGAAAGTCTCAAAATCAACTCCAGAGTTTAAATTTTCCTAGCATTAACATATACTCACTGAATATTTTTGCAGCTTTCCTAAGATATAATTTATATACCATGTAATTCAAATACCTAAGGTATATATTTTGATAGCTGCACATAGTGAAGTATTACATAAATACATAGTATTTTAAAATTGTTTTAAACGCATATGCACTAATTATCTACTTTAAAGAAATAAATGATTTTTTGTCATAGGCTGGGTATCTTATTTTGTTATTTTGTTATTTAGATGATACCCAAAATATTTTGCCAGCACTTAGGAAGCTGAGTCAGGAGGATCGGCAGTTCAGAGCCAGCTTTGGCTACAAAGCAAGATTTAGGAGCTGAAGTGAATGCTCTCCCATTGGCCAAGAATGAGACAATGTGAACATCAATAATTTATGGCTGGGGAAAGGACTGAGGGACCCAAAG
The DNA here is from genome assembly GCA_036184795.1 of Tokudaia tokunoshimensis. Taxonomy (NCBI): domain Eukaryota; kingdom Metazoa; phylum Chordata; class Mammalia; order Rodentia; family Muridae; genus Tokudaia; species Tokudaia tokunoshimensis. The sequence continues at coordinate 78,607,602 of BTHU01000002.1, read as the reverse complement.
AGGATAGGGACTCCACAGGAAGACTAACAGAGTCAACCAACTTGGACCCTTAGCTAAGACTGAACCACCAACCAAAAATTATACAAGGGCTGGACCTACCCACCCACCGGCCCCTGCACATACACAGCAAATGGGCAATTTGATCTTCTTGCAGGTCCCCCAGCAACTGGAGTGGGGGCTGACCCTGACTCTGCTGCCTGCCTACCTGCCTGTGGATCCTCCTCTCCTAACTGGTTTGTCTTGTGTAGGCTCAGTAGGAGAGGGTGTACCTAGTCCTGTAGTGATTTGAGGTGCCAGGGGAGGGTTGGTTCCCAGGGAGGGACCTCCTCCTTCTCCTTCTCAGAGGTGGAGGGAGGCCGGGGAGATGGGGGAAGGGCCATATTGGGGGGGGGGGACTGGGAGAAAGGGGGACTGCAATCAGAGTATGAAGTGAATAAATAAATCCATGGAATAGAAAATTAAAAAAGAATATTTTATATCTTCCAGAGACAAGAAGTAAGACACATTTGTGGTGGTTTTCAAACTATTTCTCTTTAGTAGGGTACTCCACTGCCCGACTCTTTGAAGAAACTGTATGCAAGACTGGGTTTGTAGTCAGTAGGATAGCACGTTTTGCATGCACAAGGCCCTAAGTTTGATCACAAGCACCAACAAATAAAAATAGTCCATTATAGAGGTTTGAATGAGAAAGCCCCTCCCCCATAGTCTGAGACACATTTGAACACAACCTCCCAATTTGGTAATACTCCCAAGTTGGTAATACTGTTCAGGAGGTTTAGGCGGTAAAGCCTTACTTTGCTAGAGTAGTCTGTCACTGGGGGCCGACTTTGAGATTAAAGGCCTCACACCTTCTAGCTGTCTTTATGGTCTTGTAAATGCATTTGAAGAGGTAAGCTCTCACCTCCCTCATGGTACCATGCCTGCTGCTTATTACCATGATGGACTCTTATTCCCTGGATCTGTAAGCCCAAATAAACCCTTTCTTCTATCAATTGCTTCTGGGCATAGTGTCTTAATGCAGCAACAGAAAAGTACAACCATAAGAGCTATTTGCTAGTCTCAATCATTGAAATATAAAACATGGAAAGGCTGAGCCTCATCCCCTCAGCCTCCCCTCTCCTTTGCTCTACAGACCACAAAGGCATAAAACAGTATGGGAAATATTACATTGCTTATTGTTAATTAGAATACCATTCAACTTCCTCAATAGCACCATGTTTTCAATTGTATTCTTTTTTATCCTGGTTCTTTAAAATAGGTTCTTATTTACCAGGCTAACCTTGAACTCATGACCCTATGACTCAAGTCTGTCAACTGCTATTACAGGTGTATGCCACCACACCCTGCTCTCATTTCTATTCTTTGTTCCATGTATACCTACTACTTAAATGCCTAGAGGTCTCTGTTGTATCCAACCATCAGTATGATTGAATGTGTGAAACTTAAAATGAATAACTAATAAACCTTATTTATCAGTCAACACTCTACCTCTCTTCAAAGGACACTAATTATTTTGCTTTCGAGACAAGGTCTTATGTGTCCCAGCTGGGCTCCAACTTACTGTGTTGCTGAAGATGACCTTGAACTCCTGATCTTCCTGCTCTCACCTCCCAGGTACTGAAATTAGAAGTGTGCACCCCCATGTGCTGGGGATCAAGCGTGGGGTTTCATGAATGCCAGGCAGGAACTCTACCAACTCCCCAATAGTCACAGCCAATGGTATGCCTTGAGTTTATCCAAGCAGAACACACACACACACGCACACACACACACAGACACACAAAGCAAACAAAGAGGAAAAGCTGGAATATATGTTAATTTAGACATCAGTGGCTAAACCTTTACTTTGATGTTCGTAAACTGTCTAGATCAAATCTTGCTTACAGATAAGAAAGTGAGAGAAGTTGGTGCCCAGGACTGCAGATGGCAAGGCATGGAGGGACACATCATCGCTTCCCATGAACACTGATGTCCATGAGCAAATGAAAGTTCTAGACAGAAGATCATCCTGCCTAGCACTGTCCAACAGACCTCTCTGTAACGACGGAAACGAAAAGTATTTATGGAGTAGCTCAGGACCCTTAGCAATGTGTGGCTCTCACATACCAGAGATGTGAGGCTGTGACCAGAACTGAATTTTAATATTAATTCATTTTTGCCTCAATGTAAACAACCACATTTGGTAGCCAGTGGCTACCATAGTTGTAGTGTTGGCCTAGAGCAAAAGGCATGGTATATTTCAGTGGACACAGATGAACTGATCACTACAGACAAAGGTAGGGACAAGTGAGGATAGAGAGGTACCTCAGAGATGGCCCAGGAGTTAAGGGCACTAGCTGCTCTGGCAGAAGACTCAGGTTGGGTTCCCAGCACCCACATACAGCAGCATTCAACAGCCTGTTTCTCCAGCTCCAGGAGATCTGAACCCCTCTCCTGGCCTCTATGCACAGTGCACTCATGTACATGTACATGTACATAGAGGCAGGCACACACACATACTCATCAATGAAAATAAACATGTAAGAATGAACCAGTGAAGCTCTGAGGAAGAGAAGGACTTACCATCTCCCTCCTCCCCATAGGCCAGAAAAGGGGGGACGATGATGATCCGCTTCTCCCCGACACACATGCCCAGCAGCCCTTTGTCCATTCCAGGAATCAGCCATCCAATCCCCACATATGTGTCATAGGTTTTCATTCGATTATGGCTGAAACACATCAAAGAGGAAGCAAGAAAGTTCCATACCATTCCTAACTCAGCCCTTGGGATTTTTGTTTCCCAAATCTCAGGTAAACACAAGGCCCACAGTCATCCCTAGAAACAGGCACAGATCCCATTTTTGCTCCCTTCATGTTAGGAAGAAATGAGAAGTTTCTATGGATACCAGCAGTCAGCAGCTCCCCTACTCACTGAGCACTCTGCCATTACAGAAAATCTCAGAGGGTTCCCTAGTTTTTATCCTAGCCTCAGGTCTCTCTATAGTTCTCCCCTTCCCTTTCCATAGACAAACCATATATATGAGTCAAACACCCATGAGCGTCCTTGGAAACATGTCCCTTCTCTTAAGTGCAGATCTCCAATTATGGTTTAATCACTTAAATGAAATTTTTAATGTCTTCTAAGGTGTTACAGTTTGACCTTGACACCACAGGGTATCAAACACTAACCAAAATTATATGAGGAGGGATTTGATACTAAGTATAGTTTGGTAGAATACATTTTCTGGTTTCCTAATGAGCACAGAAAGAAGACATGACAGAAGGAACCAAGGGCATTTCACACACTGACAACAACAGTGTCACTTACCTGGAATCAAACAGTGTCCCATCCAGGAACGTTCCGTTGTAGTGGTACCTCACAAAATCAGACACTTGGATAGTCCGAGGGCAACTGGGGGGCTTGAAATATGTCTGAATCTGAACCTGGTCTTCAGAATTCCAAATATCCACCAAGAGTACATCAAAATGAAGAACGGAGTTTGGAGGGATCACACCAGCTGGAAATTAAAGTACGATCACACTGAGAGACTGCCATCTTCTGGCGGCTCCGAGATTCCCTAGAAAGCAGCTGTTGAATAGCTATGTTCTCCTTGTTGAACCGCACCCCCCCCCCCCCCCCCGCCCCAGGAGGAAATGGATACAGCAGACTGGAGAAGCTAACAGAAAAAGATTTACTAGGTTTCTCCTCAAAGCTGTAAAAGCGTAAACAGTGGCTAATCAGAGGAACTGTGATCTAAGGACTACTGTGGGCTTTTTAGGGATACAGCTGCTGCCCAGAAGTAACCCCTCAGCCAAGCTCCTGTAAGTTACTCCAATGAACTCATTAGTTCACCAGGCTGGATTTAGTGGGACCTTTGGTCTACTATCAATGACCCAAGTGCCTAAGTGGGCTAAATAAACATTTGTTCACACTCCACAAGTAAGAAGTCAATTGTCTCCGCCAGGAGAACAGAAGCCAAAAGAATTCAAACGCATCACGGATGTACAATTGCAAAGGGCTGATTCTTCTTCCAAATAAAATAAAAGAGAGAGAAATACTCTCCTCTTCTCAAGAGTTCCATAGATACTCCTGTGTCGGCACTTTCTTCCATCTTTAAGAGATAAACCTATACTGGAAATGCTAGCCATGGCTGTTGGACCTTTCTTTTTCTCCTATTAAAGATCCCAAATTCTCCAGTCAAGTTGGCTGGAGGGCCTGCAAATGTGTCTATTACAGAATGAAGACTTACAAACTCCTTCACTTCCATAGGCAAGGTTTGGGGGGATCGTCACAAAACGCCTCTCGTTGACACACATCCCGACAAGAGCCTGGTCCATCCCTGCGATCAGCTGACCTTTTCCCACAAACACGTTGAAAGTGGAGTCCCTGTCATAGCTGAGGATCCAGAAGGAAGACAGAGAGAAAAGCATAGTTATTGCCATAGTGGAACAGTTTTGTGACGGTCACAGCAGCAAACAAAAAGGCCTCCCAAGGAGTTACTGACCCAGGATTTGTCATCACCAGACAGTATCTGCAGGGCTGAAGTTCTTATATGAACTTGAATATTGCCAACAAATTCGCTTAAAATTGCTTGCCACTGGGCTGATCATATCAGGCCCAGATCCAGGGCTTTGAAGTAGCTCTCCCCAACATCCCCCCCCATGGATGAACCGCTAGAGTGCATAAATGGGTCCAGTCCTACAGATCCAAAACTATAGGATCCCCATGACACAGGGTAACGACAGAATATTCAAATCCAAGAGGAATCCTAATGAGGTTCCAGTATTGATAGAGTAGCAGAAGTCAGAGGCGTCATACCAGACCAATGGCTCACTGCAGTGAGCATTTGCAAGCAAGGAAGTGAGGATAAAAGGGTATACTGTGGGACACACTGGGACACACCACATCTTCCACCATAAGATATTTTTTTTCTTTGTCGGGAATAAGGTTGCAAGTATGGATAGAGTGTATGGGGCAGAGGGTGAGTGGAATCGGGGTGCATGATGTGAAATTAACAAAGAATCAGCAAAAAGTTTTTTTTTAAAAAAATGCTTGCCACACAAGCTTGACACCTTGAGTTTGATCCTCCTGAGTCCACACTGGAAGCAGAAAGTCCTGAAATTGTCCTCTGATTTTCTAAGCACACTTAGGCACATGCAATAGAGAGGGGGTGAACATGATTAAATGCTGACACATCAGGCCATAAATAACAAATCATGGCTGGGACTTACACCCTTGTTCTTCAACATTAAATTGAGCAACAAAGTTTTGTCTTCCAGGAGATATATTGATTATATGCTCAGAAAGATATGTAAATGGAGGCCAAGACAAGGACTTTATCTATAACTACTTTATAAACTGGCAGAGAAACCCATAGTTTCAAACACCATATGTGGAAAAATGATATCACATCCAGGCCTGATAGCCCATGTGCAGTATCAGCTACAAAGGAAGTTAAGGAAAAAGAATCACAAGTTCAAAGGTAGCTTGGGCAACCTTGTGAGACTGCCTTGAAATTTAAAGGGAAAGAGATCTGGAGACACTACTCAGTGGTGGAATCTAGCATTGCAAGGCTCCGGATTTAATTCCCAGCCCTGCAGACTGAAGAAAAGAATCAGGGTGGGGAAGGGGAAATGAGTGCAAAACAGAGAAAAACGAGCAAAGGAGACCTTGCAGCAGATCTTGATTTACAATAAGCAATGGAAACAACTCAAGGGGATGGCCCTGCCTTCGTTTTAGTCAGATGTACAATAAATTTTCCTGTGGCCACTTATGGATTCCTACTCATTCATACTGAAGAATGCTCTCAGTGAGTGAGGGGTAGGCCAATGGGGTGACTGAAATGGTGAAGGCACCTGCTGACAAGCCTGAGAACCTGGGACCCTGGGGGTCACATGGTGGATAAAGAGAACCAACTGTCACAGGACATCCTGTGACCTCTTCATGTGTGTCGTGGCAAGCATATGAGCTGGCAGACACACACTCACACTCACACACACACACACACTCACACATATACTCACTCACACACACACTCACACATACACACTCACACTCACACATACACACTCACACACACACACACACACACACACACACATTACAGGTAACACAGCTACAGTGTCAAATGATACCACTTTCCATTTATACATATATAGGTACTATGGAAAGATCCATTTTTAAAAATCTAAGAGAGGAGGGGAGTTAATAACTGCTAGCATTTATGATTCTGTGCCACCCTTCCTTTTGATATATCTGCTTTTCCCTCATTTTTTCCTAAGAATCAATTTGATGAAACACTGGTGCCAGCTTCCTCAGATCTGCCCTCTGCCCTAGTTCCTACTAATCATTACACAGTAAGCATTGAATCCTATTAAAAAGTCCATTAAACTGAAATTAAATATTCAAAGAATCAGTTTGGCGATAGAGGAACATTGTAGGCACAGCTAACAGATCACAAATCATTCCTCTTAAAACAACATTAAAGGTTGGAGAGATGGCTCAGTGGTTAAGAGCACTGACTGCTCTTCCAAAGGTCCTGAGTTCAGATCCCAGCAACCACATGGTGGCTCACAACCATCTGTAACAAGATCTGATGCCCTCTTCTGGAGTGTCTAAACAAAGCTACAGTGTTAAATAAACAAATTTTAAAACACACACACACAACATTAAGCATAAAGAAATTGCAAATTAAATTGAAAGTGTTTCTGGGCTTTTATTTTATTTACTTGTTTTTATTTAATAATACATAATATAATAAGTTATTAATATATATTAATATATATTTTATATATATGAGCGTGTTACCTGCATGTATGTCTATACACCACATTCATGCCTGGAGTTATGGACAGTTGTAAGCCACTACATGGGTACTGGGAATCAAACCTGGGTCGTCTAGGACAGCTGTGCTCTTTAATACACAGCCGTCTGTCTCTCTGGTCCTATTCTATTTTGAGAACTTCATACATAAGCACTGTATCTACATCTCTCCTACCCCTTCCATCCCCACTCAAGTCCCTCCCACACCCTGCCTCCCAAATTCACACTCCCTTATTTAATCACTATTGTTATATGTTATACATATTGAGAGCGAGCCAGGGGAACTGAAGCTGAAGAGGAAACTGGGTGTGGGACCCTTTAAAGGGGGCTGCTTCTTGCTCCAAGGAGTTTGAAGGCCAGAGAAGGAAACCTACTCAGGTGAGGGACCCAGCCAGACAGATCAGGGAAAAGGAGAGAGAGTGAGAAGGGAGAGGGCTAGGGAGCCTATAAAAAGGGCAACCCAGACTTCCTGAGTGGCCTCTCACCTCTAGGGCCCCTTTAGACCACCTTGATGGGAACTATTTTTTCTTTTGTTCTTTCTGTAGCTCATGATTCTTTCCCTGCAAATGCAGCTCTGAAAACTCCACCTATCACTTTTACCTTCTGGGATCAAGCCAAGTTCTCCAGGGTTGGGACCCTCGGACTCCTGTCATCTTCTTGGCATCTGCCACTATTCCTCCTGCTTGTGATTCAGTTTTCTATCTTTCCCAGAGGTCCCGTTCTCTGTCTGTCCCTAGATGACTGTGCCTCACCCTAATACTTCTGTGGAATTGTGTGTTCATATGTGTGTGTGTACATGTGTACACGTGTATATGCACATTTACACATTTAGCATTTCTTATATAAACATGTTTCCAGGGCTGACCACTTAGGATTGGGCATCCTATATAAAAGCTCACCCATGGAAGAAACTGAATCTCTTAGCAGGCACTGACTATGTGTATCTCCTTCATCTAGGGGTGAAACCATGTGACATTTCCCCCAGTCAACACTAGCATGTCAGCTGGTATTGTCATTCAGGCAACCATTCTGCTGATACTTCATAGGTGTGTTTTCCATAAAAGGCATTATTTGATAGCAAGCGTCCTGGGTCTCTGGCTCTTACAATCTTCATGCTTTTCCCTGAGCTTTAGGTACAGGGGAGACATTGCAGATGTATCAGTCAGGGTTGGGCACCCACATTCATTATTCTCTGTACTATGGCCAGCTGTGGATCTCAGATAGTCTCCATCTGTTAGGGGGAAAACAATCTTTTTTTGGTAAGGTGTGAGAGCTACAGTCATCTGTGAGTATAAAGGTAATTGTCTAGAATGCAGTTAGAAATTACACTGGTTTAGGAACATGGTGGTTGTAGGTTCTTCTCTCATGTTTATGACCTCTCCAGCCCTGAGTAATTGACTAGCTTTACGTTACCAGGCATGATTCCCTCCTGTTGAACAGGTCTGAAGTCCAACTAGACAGCTGTTGGTCACCCCCAAAATAAAAGTGTCACTATTACACTACTAGACTTATCATGCCAGGCTGGTCATTATAGCTGTTTGTAAGCTTTACAACTGGATAGCACTACTGATAGCTTCCTTCCCTTGGCAGCCTGCACAGCACCTTCCTTCTACCCCACTGTGTCCTGATGTAGGTGGTGTCTTCAGCAATCGAGTCTTACCTTCAAGTTCTGCAAGGAAACCAAGGAAAATGGCAGTAGCCCATATTTTTCTAGGAGTATCGTGCATTGCTTTGACCTACTACTTGTTGGAGGTTTCCCATTCCGGCACTGGGATTCATGATCCATGAATGCATGACTCTTGAGGGAAGCATGTGCGTGCATACACACACACACATACACACACATATACATACATACACACACATACACACACATACACATACACACACACACATACATGCGCATATATACTATATATGTTTTAAGGAAGCTCATATACTAACTTATTGCTTTATGGCTTTTTCAAACACCGTTGGTGTTATTTATCTCTGCTTCTTCACTTCCCCCGGATTAACCTTTCTTCCTCTCCACAGCTGAAGTCCCTGAGCACATGTTTCCCATTATCCTTCTGTAGTGGCTACTCCTGGTTGTCAACTTGACTAAATCTGGAATGAACTAATCAAGAGTTGGAAGGCTCACCTATAATCCTAATCTGGAGGCTCAAAGATACAAGTTTCTGACCTGGATCTTGGCATAGAGATCTTGAAGCATAGTGACTATGAATTCCAGAAGATTAAGATTAGGAGATCTCTGAGTTCAAGGTCATCTGGGATCAAAGGCGCGGTGGCACACGCCTTTAATCTGGGCCACACCCTCTGCTGGAGACCTATATAAGGACATTGGGAGAAGGAAAATTCACTCTGGCTTTTCCTGGCCTGCCTAGTGTGACTGAGCAACTGCTAGATCCTTGGGCTTCCATCCACAAGTACTGCTAACTATTGTTGGGGAGTTGGACTACAAGCTGTAAGTCATCGACAAATTCCCTAACTATATAGAGACTACCCACACATTCTGTGACTCTAGGGAACCCTAATACACCTTCCTATCTCTCCCCACATGCTATGCCCCTTTCTACTATTTACCAAGCATTTCTTCTGTGTTAGGCCCAGTAGCAAAGTAAGCTCTTCACAAAGAGCTTGAATCCTCATAATTCTTACACAACACAGGTTGTGTTGTGTAATGCTTAAACATTCAGGCTCCCTGAAAGTTAATTTTTTTTTCCAAGCTCAAAAAGTTAGCCAAGTGGGAAAAAAAAAAAGATGTTAGAATCCATGACTATCTAAGTCTCAGCTCCTGGCACAGACTCAGGAAGCTCAGTAGTCTCACAGTGTTGTTAATTCCTTTGATGATCAGCCTCATGGTGTTAATTCCTTCCTTTGATGATCGCATTGCACTTTGAACAATGATGCAGAAATGTGTTATACACACTAAGGCACATAAGGCTCTAACAATGCAGGACCAGTGCTGTCTGTTGCTTAAAGGGCTGACCATTTGGAAAAATTGAAGTTGTCCTAGGTAGATTTATGCTGATCATGGCAACTGGCACAAACTCATGTGAAGCATCAAGCCCAGAACTGGCCATAAAAATCACTTCTGCAAATGCTGGAATAATGCTGCATAGATTGTATGCAGCCTGTCCCACTGTCCAGCTCATTCACACCTTTTATAGATGTCCCAATCAGGGTCCTACAGGAAACAGATGGCTTACCCAACCAAGCAGTTCCAGGAAGGCTTACTGAAGGGACTGTGCACAGCTGACATTATACTCAATGGTGAAAAAAACAGATGCTTTCTCCCTGTGCTCCGAAATAAAGTAATGATGCCTTCTTTTCTACTTCTATTCAACAAAGTCTTGGAAAAACTGGCGAGGCAAATTCAGCAAGACAAAGAAGTAGAAGCATCCACACTAGGGAGAGGCATAGTGTTCCTATGCTAACACAAGAAACTGTAGAAACCCCTAAAGAGCTTGCTCTCTCTCTGAATTAATAAATGACTTTGACAGTGTGGCATGATACAAAGCCAATAAGCAAAAATTAGCTGTGTTTCCCTTCTACTAGTAGATAATAAGAAGTTAATAAACAATTCTACCTACAAAGGCAAAAAAAAAATGTTTGCTAGAAATTAAACCAAGACCTAAAAGAACTACACACTGAAAACTAGACAAATATTGCTGAAAGAAATGTAAGTGGTCTGGCAAGGTGTCTTACCTGGTATGGACACTTAAAACCAAGACTGAGGACCTGAGTTTGATCCCCAGAACCCACATGGTAGAAGGAGAGAACCAACTCTTGCAGGTTGTCCTCTGACCTCCATACATGAATGTGTGAACTGCACACTCATGCACATATACACTCACGATAAAAAATATTAAAACAATTGTAAGCAAAAATAAAGAGGACAAAAATAAAGACACCCTACCTGTGTTCATGGATTGGAAGACTAATCTCATTAAAACACTTGCAGCACCCAAGTGACCTACGGAGCCAAGGCAATTCCTATCAATTTCCCACTGGCATCTTGCAGCAGGAGAAAAATATCCTAAAATTCACCTGGAAATATCTAATGATTCAAATAGCCACAATAATCCTAAGAAAGAGGAGCAGGAACGCTCTAGTTCCTGACCTTTAACTGTAGAAGACTACAGTAATGAGAACAATGTGCCCCAGATTTAAAGTACAGAGACAAATGAAACTGAACAGAGAGTCCGGAGAGAATACTTTCATACATCATTGAGGGATCATGAATAAGATCACATGGTGGTGACATTCTAAGTTCCAAAAAGTTGTGTCAGAAACTACAGATATCTAAATACAAAAGAACAAAATTGATTGGGTCTTTGCCATTAAACACAAATCATATTAAAGACATAAACTTAAGGTCCAAAGCTACAAAACCCCTAGAGGGAAAAAAACATGGAACCAGGCATGATAGTTCACACCTATTATCCCAGCAATGGGAGTATTGAGGCAGGAAGATCAAGGAATTAGAGGCCAGCTTAGGTTTCATCCTTAAACTCCATCTCAAAAAGCACAGGGAAAGCCTCTCAGCACTGACTTTACAATGATTTCTTGGATAGCACCAAAGGCACAGGCTGCCAAAGCAAAAACAGTCAAGTGGGATTGTGTCAGACTTAAAAAACCCTCACAGTGCAGGAAATAATTGGCAGGGTGGAAAGACAACCCGTAGAACAGCAGCAAAGATATGCAAACCACTGTCAGGTTTGACTCTGAAATGTCTCTCCCATAGGCTCATGCGCTTGGAGACTTAATCCTTAGCTAGTGATGCTACTTAAGAAAGTTACAGAACCCCTGGGATTCTGGGATTGAGAGGCCCAGCAAGTAGGCATAGACCACTAGAAGTGGCCCTTTGAAGGTTCCAGCCACTCCCAGTCCTGGCCGGTTCTCTCCTTCCTGATGTATGAGATGTAAACAGCTGCAAGCCCCACTATCCCAGACCAAGGTGCTCCAGCACCATGCCTTCCCACCATGATGGACCAAAGCCTCTATACTACCTGCAAATTAACCCTTTCCTTCCTAAAGTTCCTTCTGCCGGGCATTTTGTCACGGTGACAAGAAAGATAAGCAATACACATACAAGAGATTAATGTCTAGAATATCTAAGAAGTCTTGCAACTCGACAACCATAAACAACAATAAAATCACCCAAATTCAAAAAAAAAATGAGCAGACTAATTGAATAGACATTTCTTCAAAGAAGAAAAACAAATGACTAACAAGCACATGAAAAAGTGTTCAATATTACCAAGCACCAGGGAGATACTAATTAAAACCATAATATATTTCCAGGGCTCTTTCCACCTGCAAGCTCTCCTCTGGTGAATGTATGTGACTAACATACTCAACCCCAAATAGACAAGTCAGGCTGCAATGAGTAAGTGTCTACCAGGGACAAATCATTGGCCTTAATTCCCTTACCTATCATTCTGACTCAGAACAAGGGCTAAAAGTCAGTTTTGAATCCCGTGCTGTCCGTATGGTAGCCACTGAACAGGAACATGTAGCTGCTGAATAGGAATGTGCTATGGTGTTGCCAACCAGGATCTAACCCAGAGCCTAACATGGGTCTCAAGGACCTTGGGTTCCAGGTTCTGCTGTGATCTACACAGGTGGACCCTAGAACTCCTCTCTAGAATGCAAAGACTATCTCCATCACCCCAGAGAGATCAAGACCTGCTGGCACTTCTCAATGGTCTTGATTTTTGTAGGAGAAAGTTCCACAGACAGCACTGAATAAGTCCTTCCCCCACAAAGGGCTTAACGCAGTCGGGGTATGAAGCCACAGTAGCCCAAACCCTACCCTTTCCCAGCAGACTCTATAGCAGGTACTTACCTACACTGAGGGGGCAGAAACCAAACCATCTGGAAGCCAGGCCAGAGGACTTCAAATGAAATCTTCATAGGTAGCTCTCTCCTGCCTCTTACCTCAGGGCTATGCTGATATCACTACCCTCTTTCCCTCAACTCTACTTTGCCTTCTCTGTGGCTTTCTTTGAAAAGCTGCCCATTTCTGCCCCCTCTACTGACATTTTTACCCCCTCGGTCCTGAATCCTAGGCTGACTTCAGAGGCTCTGCAGCTGACAAGCCAGGCTTATGAGCCAGTCACTGCACTTCTCTCGGCCTCCTCAGCTTCCTCGTCTATAAGAGAATTAAGGCGGCTGGAGAGAGGGTTAAGAGTGTGCGCTGCTCTCCTAGGAAGACAGGGTTTAGATCCCAACACCCATGCTGGGCAGTGCAGAACTGCCTATAACTCCTGTCCCAGAGGCTCCAACACCCTCCTCTGACCTCCATGAACACCCACACATACTTGCTCATACACACAGAAATATAGATATTTTAAACAGAATAGGCTCAATGTACCTTTAAAAACAATCGTAGCAATACTAACTAACTACCTCAGGACAGGAGGAGAGGCCACCAAAAAACACAGAAAATAAATGCTGTACATGACCATGTAGAGAAAGACAAACCATCATTAGTGTGAATGTAAAACAAGCCAACTTCTATACAAAAGAGAATTTCATTTAAAAAAAAATAACTCAAAAGCCCACAAAGACCCAAGAATCCTAATTATCCAAAAGAATTAAGAACAGAGGCTAGCAGGGATGTCTGCATGAGCATGCTCCCTGCAGCATGACCCATAACAGCCAAAAAAGAGAAGCAAACTGAACATCCATCAGGCGAGAAACGGGAAACAAAGTGCACAAAATGAAGGAAATAAAGTAAAAGAACATGATATGCTATGTCACCTATGTATCTTGAGGGTACTTCATTAAGTAAAATGGACTAGCTGAGAGAAACACTATGTGCATGGTTCCACAAAGAGTTAGATATGGTAGTACATGACTTTATAATCCCAGTACCTGATTAGCTAAAGCAGGAAGACACCAAGTTTGAGGCCAGCCTGGGTTACATAGTGAACTCCAGCACTGCCTGAGCTATATTGTGAGACCTTGTCTTAAAAATAAAACAAACAAAAAAAAAAAGAAAACAATTTAAACTCATAGAAACAATAGTAAAGTGTGATTATCAGGAAACTGGGGTGCAGGGAAAATGAGGAGTTACTATCAGTACATCTAGGGTAAGAGTTTTTAAGAAGCAGGAAGCCCTAGAGATCTGTTGCATACCAACATGCATGTAATTCACACTACTACTACATAAATGTTTAAATAGTTACAATGGTAATTTTGTTTTTGAAAGAACAATAGCACAGGGGCTATGTGCACAGATGTGTGCAGATGCAGAACAGCACAGGAGCTATGTGCACAGATGTGTGCGGATGCAGAACAGCACAGGGGCTATGTGCACAGATGTGTGTGAATGCATGAAAGCACAGAGGCTATGTGCACAGATGTGTATGGACGCAGAACAGCACAGGGGCTAAGTGCACAGATGTGTGCGGATGCAGAACAGCACAGGGGCTAAGTGCACAGATGTGTGTGAATGCACGAAAGCACAGAGGCTATGTGCACAGATGTGTATGGATGCAGAACAGCACAGGGGCTATGTGCACAGATGTGTATGGATGCAGAACAGCATAGGGGCTATGTGCACAGATGTGTGCGGATGCAGAACAGCACAGGGGACAGTGTAGCAGCAAAGCTAAGAAGGGAGTGCCTTTATTATGCTGCAAACTGAAGTTAGCACTTAAGAAAGTGGGGGGTGGGGCAATCTACCTAGGGCTGGGGATGTAATTCAGCAGTGGAGTGCTTGCCTAGCTACAAGAAGCCCTGGACTCCATCCCCAACATCACAACAATCAGTTGATGGTTCATACCTGTGATCCCAATACTAAGGAGATGGAGGCAGGAGTATCAGAAGTAAGGCCAGCAAGTTCGAGTGAGACTCTGACTCAAAAAGGAAAAATACAAATAACAACAACAAAAAAGTAGATCCAGCCGTGACACTATTGCTGAAGATAAGCAAAACCCATCATACTCAACCCAGGAAATTGCCCGCAGAAGCACACGTTATTTCCAACATATTACTTAACATAAATAAGCACTTGGTGTCTCTCTTCTTACAGTGTTAATAATAGGATGCACCCTGAATATGGGATTAGGCAAGGTTATAGCAAGAAAGAATGTTTGATGAAACAAATGGCAAGCTGGTGGGCTGGTACATGCCTGAATCCAAGCAGTGGGAAAACTCAGGCAAGAAGACTGAAGCCATCCTGGGCTACATAACAAGACCATACCTCCAAAAAATGTAAGAAAAATAAATAAACAAGGGATGAAGAGGTGGCTCAGTGGTTAAGAGCTCATACTGCTGTTGCAGAGGACCCAGTTAGGTGGCTCACAACCATCTGTGATTCCAGTTCCAGGGAATCTGATACCTGGCCTCCTTGTGTACCTGTAAGTGCAAACCCATACCCAAACGCATACATATAATCTAAAATGAAACAAATAAATTTAAAAAATAAATAAGAATAAGTAGTGACAGGAAGCTGTAAAGTCACATATACCTCCCCTTCAAAAGGATGAAAGGAACAGTAAAGATGGCCTGAACAGCCCATGGATGGCAACTAAACTTGGGAAAATTGAAAGCAAATAGGAGAACAGAATGATCTTACTGAAAAGAGTCTATAACACAGGATGGCCAAAAACCCATCAGGCTGGCCTCCTAAAAATGCTGGAGCAGGACAGAAGGAAGTCCACTATATAACAAGGGACCACACCTGCCCACATGTCCCTTCTCAAATCTTAGAAGCTGGGCAGCTAGAATTTTAAGTTATAAAATTACCTAACCAAGATAGATATAGATATAGATAGATAGATAGATAGATAGATAGATAGATAGATAGATAGATGATAGATAGATCACTATTATATTATTTGTTATGCTTGGAATTAAATTCATGACTTCACATTCTAAAATGTTTTTAATATGTGTCTTAGTCAGGGTTTCTATTCCTGCACAAACATGACCAAGAGGGAGGAAAGCATTTATTCAGCTTGCACTTCCACATTGCTGTTCATCACCAACAGAAGTCAGGACAGGAACTCACACAAGGCAGGAACATGGAGGCAGGAACTGATGCAGAGGCCATGGAGGGGTACTACTTACTGGCTTCCTTCCTCTGGCTTGTTCAGCTTGCTTTCTTATAGAACCCAAGACTACCAGTCCAGGGATGGCGCCACCCACAATGGGCTAGGCCCTCCCCCACTTGATCACTAATTGAGAAAATGCCTTACAGCTGGATCTCATGGAGGCAGTTCCTCGAGGGAGGTTCCTATCTCTGTGATAACTCTAGCTTGTGTCAAGTTGACACACAAAACCAGTCAGTACAATATGTATGAGTGTTCTGCCTGCGTGTATATCTGTGTGCCACATGTGTGCCTGGTGTCTATGAATGCCAGAAGAGGGCATGAGACATCATGGAATTACAGAGCACTGTAAGGCAGCATGTGGGTTGTGGAAATAGAACCTGGGTCCTCTGGAAGAGCAGCAGTGTTCTTAACCATTGAGTCATATTTTTAGCCCGACTGCCTCACATCTCTATCAATGAGCTCTACCTCCAGCCTATATTATGTATTGCATTAATTTTTTTAAAATAAATTCATGGGGCTAGAGAGAAGAAGGCTCGGTGGTTAAGAGCATTTGCTACTCTAACAGAGTGGAGGATTTGGGTTTGGTTCCCACTACCCACATGGTTGCTCACAATTACCTTGTAACCCCAGTTCCAGGGGACCCAGCGCTCTCTGCTGACCTCCACTGGTTCTGGCATGCACACAGTGCACAAACTCTCATGCACATTCACATACACATAAAAATTAAAAATAAATGTTTTTTAAAACTAAAATTAAATGGCATATGTGTATACCATTCTTTGCTGAAATCATTCTTATTTCAGATCCAGAGACAAAAGAGAAATGGTCATCCCAGAGGATGCAGACAATTCACCTCTCAGTTCTATTATACACATCAACTAGGAGAAGAAAGTTAGCTTGCTTTAAATTCTAGTTTAGGATTCTGTTTGAACCATTAAAAGCTGAAAACAATGTTTTTGAACACTATAAGGACTACCGAGGCTGGTACAGCAGCCCCACCCACTCCAGTAGCTGAGGCAGGAAGATCTCTTGAACCCATGAACTTGAGGCAATCATGGGCGACACTGGGAGATCCCTGTCTCGAAAATAAACAGTCCAGGCATGGTGGCAAATACTTGCAATCCCCATACTTAAGAGGCTGTGGCAGGAAGATGTCATGTGTGAGTCCAACTGGGATGGTACAGGGAATCCTCTCAACCCTATGTCAAAACAACACACACAAAAAAGAATATCCAAGACTGCCTCACCTGGGATCTGTTTCACATAGCAATTGTGGTCCTGACATAGTAGCCCTTAGTGAACTAAAACTCTCTTTGCAGGGTGACTCGCCCCATCCCCTGGAGACATCCCTCCACTCAGAATGGATCCAGCTGCAGACCGAAGGAGGACCAGCAAGGTCTGACTTCCCCGCCTCCCACTCTCTGCACCATACACACCCAGAGATGGCTAGGCCTCCAAATGCATTGCGCAAGAGTGTTTCTCCCAAACAGCCACGTCTACCAGCAGCAAATGGGACCTGGCAGGATAAAGACACCAGTAAATGATCTGGCAAGCTACCTGTCTACTGCCCAGATGGAAAAATAAAGGAAGGTCGCAATGAAGGAAGAGAAGGCCGAAAAAGCAGGCAAGACATGGGATGACCTCCAGCGCATTAAAATACGGAAAGGAAATGCCTCAAAGCAGAGTCAAGCTGTCACATTCTGTTAAAGAGTATAACTGCTCCTAGGCGACTGCACGAATGAAAAAGTTACATTCCCATAGATAATTCTTAACAAGGGCCCAGTCAGAAAAATAGACCCAAAACAATCCATTCATATGAATGCAGAGTAACCTGCAATGCCCCACAGAATTAAAGTCCTGCCAATAAATCTTCTCAGGGTGGGGTGCCTTGTCAACCCGCGCAAGGCCTCCAGGGACCTTAAAAGGAAGAGTACTTTCCCCCTAACTCAAAAGCAGCCCCAAGGCTCATGCGGCAGCAGCACCCTAGCCCCATCTCTCTGTCACAGTATATTCACGCTTTAAATACTGCAAGCCTGTGTGAGCGTGCCCTGACTAGCCACTCATCATTTCTCCCAGTCCACCCCAGGTACTACCCAGCCCAGTGGCTCTTCTCAGAGGACCAGGCCTACTGAAGCAACGAGCCTGGGTCCTACCAAATACCTATACAGGAGGTACCTCACCCAAATGCAACCATCCACATTACCTCCCAGGAATCTGGACTTGAGATAGAGTCTGGTCAATCATTTGTACAGGATGGGCAGCTGGCTCTCTTTTGAGGAAAGCTCCTATGCAGTCCCTTGGGGATCTGGAGACAGTCATCTCAGCTCATGTTTCTGGAATTTCTCACAGCATCAGAGATGATTCCAATTAATTCCCTCTGCACTCTGCTCTAGTCAGTTGGAATTGGTTTGTGTTCTCTTCTCAGCCATAAGGAAGGCATAGCTTTCCTCTGTCTTTATTCTGTTATATCCCAACATTAGAAACGTAATTGAATAATTATGCAAAATAATTTTGCAACGAGACTAATCACTAGGGTTCCTTATTCATAATCCATCCACTGAAGACCTCCTGGATACTACTTCTTTTCACAAAAGCCTCTAATAGCTATCAGGACTTCTATGGAATGGTTCCTCCACACCTGACTAGCTCTAGGGCTCCTGCCTCCTGATCCAACTATCAAGGACTTTTTTTTTCTTTTTCTGTTCCTTGAGCATGATACTGTTCATGCCCAAGCTTCACACACACCTCTTTCTCTCTCAAGCATACTCGCCACATTGAAGAGATAAAATCCTATCAGTGCTCAGGATCTAGCTCAAGCATCTGGTTTCCCCCCGAAGGCTTCCCCAGCAGACAGAAAACTCCTTCTCACTGGAATTGGCAGAGGCATGGATGTCTGCCCCTCACTTGGCAGCCTTTGTATGCCAGCTGACTTACATGAGACACAGAGAGTCTACCACGGAGTTGAGAAGTTATTTATTATCCAGATGGCCAATGTAATCATACCAGTCTGAGCCTGGTGCTTCAGCACCCCCCCCCCAACCTCCCGCTGCTCTCTCTGCCTCTATAGCTCTCAACAACTTCTATTTTACGGTGTAACTTAGAGTATATGTGTTTTCCCAGTAGAAATGTAAGCTTCATAACATTCTGTTTCAATCACTACCACATCTCAAGAACCTAGAAGAGTAGGCACTCAATAAGTATCTGTTTAATGAATAAACAAATGGGTGACTGAGTGGAAATGTAGTGAACTGAGCTCCAACAAATCTAGAGTTCTTTTAGAGCAAAGGTTCTCAAAGTCCTATCGTCTAGACAGCTGGATCAGTAAGGAACTTGTCTCAAATGCAAATGTTTCTTGGACCCAAGCCCTCAGAGCTAGCAAACCAGAAACTGTGTAACAATCTCTGTAGGTGATTTAGATGCATTTAGTTTGAAAGCTTAGAGCAGCACAAGTTGGCCTACCTACCAACACATGCAGTGGACATCGATCAAATGTCTGCACCTTGGAGGTCTGCAGACAGACCTGAAGGCTGCCAATGACCCAGAGAGAGGACTTTTTGCCAGGGTAATAAAAATGGAAGCATATTTAGTCCCAGAAGGAAATCAGAGCACCTGAATGTGTTGTTGTTGTCCTTACTCTCGTGCCTAGAAATGCGATGGAACTCCTAAGATGACACTGGGGAGGCTGGCCAGGAGCCCCACAGCATCATCAGGCGCAGCTCCCATCCGCTTGCCTCTGCAACAGTGAACACAGGAACACATTCACAACCCACAGAGGTTAAACACAGCCACATCCAAAGCAGTGGCCAAGGGCTGACGGTCCTAGTCATCTTTGTAACTGTAATGTCCACATGCAGAAAAGGCCCATTGGCTTCAAATGTCTGACAGAGACACAGAAAAAGAAAACAACAACTACAACAACAACAACCCCTGGTACAAGGTTGTCTTGCTGTTTATGACTCT
Organism: Tokudaia tokunoshimensis; assembly: GCA_036184795.1. Taxonomy (NCBI): domain Eukaryota; kingdom Metazoa; phylum Chordata; class Mammalia; order Rodentia; family Muridae; genus Tokudaia; species Tokudaia tokunoshimensis. The sequence goes on along the minus strand of BTHU01000002.1, from coordinate 78,587,772 downwards.
ACTTAGAATACAAGTCTTCCTCAATAACAGTTATTGGGGGGCATATACGTCATCAGTAGAGACAGCAAGCATCTCTACCCACTGAGCCATCTCATCCACCTGACAGTTGCCATTTTCTTCTGGCAAAACCACCAAGGCAGCCAAAGTCCAAACTCCTAGATTTTTCCTCTCTATGCACACTTTGTGTAAGGCTACCAAAGTTTTGGGCTGGAGAGAGGATGGCTCAGTGGAAAATTTCATACAGCTCTTTAAGCAGGCATGGTTTTGGTTCCCAGCACTCACATGTCCGGCAGCACACAACTGCCTGTAACTCCATCTCTCGGGGATCCGACACCTCTGGCCTCTGAGGGAGTACTGGACAGGCATGCGCCCATATCCACACACAGACACATAATTTAAAAATAAGAAAAATCTTTTTTAAAATTGAAAAAAAAAGAGAGACTTTCACCTTCAGATCCTAACATTCCACAAATTCCAAAGGAATAGAGAGAGACCTGAGAGAGAACCAGTGAAAGAGCTCCTCTGTGTCCTGCCCTTCACATTTTGTCTCCCCTTGGCAGCTACTTCTGAAAGGGAAATCTGATCCCTGGAGCCCCAGGACTCCAAATCTTCATGGACTTTCTACTCAGACAAGGTGCAAACCTCAATAGTCAGAAAGCAAGATCTCACCAAAGTTGGCTGGCTCCTGGCCGTTACATTATTTTCTATAAATATGCACAATTCTACGTCAATTAAAAGTGTTAAAGTCTATTTAATGTTTTTAAACCTTTCCCTCCAGCTTTCTCCTACTTTTCCCACTTGTCCCTGCCCCACCCTCACTGAGACTTTGGGGACACCATGCACCACCCCCCTCCACACCCTGCTCTCAGCCTTACCACCTCCCCCATCAAATTCTCCTCCTCAGCTCCTCCCTAGTACACCTTGCTCCTCCTTAGGTCTCATTCCTGCAATCTGGGAACTCCATGCTGACCACCCACCTCTTGCACACACAGAACATATAGTTAAGCCTTCTGTGTGAGACCACTCCTTCTTACTTTTCTTCCATCATTTTTATGGTGGACTACAGAACACAGATTACGGTCATAAACTGCCTGCATTAAGATTCCCACGTGACCACCCAATTCTCGGGTGTCCTGGGCAAGTGACTTGGATATTCTCAGCCTTACTGTCTTAATCTGCAATGAGGTATCTTCCTCGCTGTCTTCTGAGGGTAGATGAATTCTTCTGAGCTGAAAATAATTTTACCCTGTGAAGGCACAGGGCAAAACTAGGTATGGCCTCTTGTGAGAGAGAAAGCAGGCTCGCTACTCTTCTTGTGCTTGTCTCAACATTTTGTAATTACTTGCCTGTGCTAATTGACAGTCTCAGAGAGAAGCGTGTGAGACTAGAACTCTTAAGGGTAGACAGTGCATAAACGCTATGGTTGTACCAAGGTGCTCTTTTCACTGTCCTCGTAGTCATTCCTAGAGAGTAGAACTTGTTCTAATGGGAATTGTTAGTTACCGTCAACTCAATCAAAAAAATTACTTTCTATGAAAGGAACAAATCGAAGTTATACAAATAACCAAGGAGCACATGAACAGATGATCAACCTCTTTATAGATATAAAGATCAAAGTCTTGATGAGGGGCCAGAGTCTTACTATGCAGCTCCGGCTATCCTGAAACATGTTATGTATACCAGACTGGCCTCAAACTCACAGAGACCTGCCTGCCTCTGCCTCTGCCTCTCAAATGCTGGGACTAAAGGTAGTGTACCACCACATCCAGAAAATATGATTTTTAAAAAGACAACTAAACTGTTAAAAGGGACATGAAGAACTAGGAACACTGACGGAGGGGTGAATGAATTACAGAAAACAACTGGTCCTATACATTCTAGGAGAACTGCATAGCAGGGGATTACTTCAACTAAGTGGGGTTGGTATAAAAACTACAACTGAAACAACGGTATGACTAGGTCTGGGGATATAACTCAGCAATACAGAGCTTGCCTAGAATGTACAACTCTGGGTTCAATCTCCCTGCGTGTCCCCAAAATTAATTAACACCATATATAAGCATTTGCTTTGTGCCACATAGTACTGACAACCTTTAATGTTTTTACATACTCACTACCTGGAATTTCAAAAAAAGGCAAGTATGGCTGCTTGTACTGTACATAAGTTCATTCAGGCACATAACAGAGGCTCAACAGTTCCCTGCCTAATGAAGGGGTTCACCACGAAGGCACGGCTCAGGGCTAGTAACAGCAGCCCAAAGAAAGGAGCAAGGCTGAAGTGAGCTGAAGACTTAAGACAAGTTACAGAAGCAAGCCCACAGGGCAGCTCCAGGCCATCTTTCCCGCAGTTTTTGTAAAACCGGAAGGGGGAGGGCACAGGAGTTACACACAGGCACTGCATTTGAATTCCCATAGCCTGAATCCAATATTTGCATAGGTCTCACTGGTCTTGGTTACTTCGTTGGTAAAACTACAAACACAAGGTTCTTCTTGTAACTCCCCAAAGATTTAAATGAGCTCATGCATATTTATATATACATATACATATATAAAACAGAATGGTGCATAACACCCCAACAGTTCAGTACAGTAGCTGCGATTATGGGACACCTACCTCCTCCTCCTCCTCCTCCCCCTCCTCTTCCCAGTCGTCAATGCTAAGGCTGGGTTGACTAGACAATCCAGGGATGAAACCCAGGGACCAGTCAAGAGGGACCACCAAGGAGGAGGGCGGGCATCACGCACTCTTGGAGGTCTCGCTGAGTGGCCATTTTACATGTCTGAAAAACATTGCGCCGCTGTGCAGGACAGAGAGGAAAGGAGGAATTGTCCGGTCCGCAACCTCAAGATCCCACCTACCGCTGTGGTCCAGGACGGAAGGCACAGCCCACCTCCAGAGGCGTGGGGAGGGCGGCAGAAGGGGGTGGGGGCGGGCTGGTGGAGGTCCTTAGGGAGTGTGGGGGCGCGGGGTACCTGGAGTCGAACTTCTGGCCGTCGAGGAAAGTTCCCACGTAGTGGTAGCGCACGAAGTCGCCGCTGCGCACCGTGCGCGGACACTCATCAGGCACGAAGCTCCGCTGGATCTGAAGTTCCGAGCTCACAGCCAGGCCCAACACGGGGGCCGCCTGCCCGGTCACCCAGAGCAGCAGTAAGAGCAGCGACCGGCGCCGCCAGCCCCGGGCCCCGAATGCCATCGCGCGGCCTGAACAGGGGAGGCGAGGGGCAAAGCTGGGCGCGCCGCGGAGATGCAAACGTGGAAAGGTCTCCCGGCGAGCCCCGGGCCGCAGCGCCCGCCCTCCGCCGCCCGCCCCCGCCCCCGCCCCCGCCCCCTGCCGGGCCGAGGGGAGGAGCCACGCCCAGCCCGAGGGGCGTTGACCCGCCGGGACTCCAAAGCTTGGGAATTCCTCTGCCATCCCCGTCTCCAGGAGCCCGGAGAAGATCTCTCCAACTGCCAGGCCTGGCGCCTGAGCACTGCGGGTCCCAAGAGACGATATGGAGACTCCTACGTGGCAGTGGATCCAGTTTCCCCTTGCTGCTCTTGAAAGGAAGGAAACTTAAAAGAATCTTTTTAAAAACTTAGTTACTGGGGGTGTACACAATAAACAGACTGGAACCATCCGTCAGGATGTTTTTGACTTGCTGTGAACTACTGTGGCTAGCGAATGTAAGTTCCTGAACATGTGACGGTTCCAACAAACGAGAAAAATAAGCAATTGGCCCCAAACAGGTTTAATTTAAAAAAAAAAAAAGCAAAGGTGCTAAATAAAACGTAAGCAAATGGAATACAACAGCTAGGTGAATGAGTTAACAAAGGTTCAGAGACATCTGCAAAGAGAAAACTAGATACTTAAAAAGTTAGTATAAAAAAATAGTATAGAGCTTATTATTAGAGCCCAGAGATCTAATAAGAAGCTATAGATAGCCCTCAAAAAAAAATGTTAGTGATCAGTTTTCCTAGTTGGAAAAAAAAAAAAACTTGGCATGTCCTTAGTTACAGAACAAAGGATAAAGGAAAAAAGAAATCCATACTAACTTAGCTTCAAGTTAAATCAACAAAGACAAAGAAGAGAAAAGAAAAGGCGTTCCACATTGCTTCCTTGGACCCTGAAGATCAAGATCACATTCTACTTCTAGAATCAAGCAACCTGAGAATCAATCAGAACCTTTCTTTACTCTCAGCTCTTAACTGCTGGGCCACCTTTCCAGGGCTCCCTAACTGCTGGGCCACCTTTCCAGGGCTCCCTTTCAGCTTTTTCCCAATAGTTTCATGGCTTATATTCAAGTCTTCAATCCATTTTGAATTAATCTTTGTATACAGAAAGAGATATGGTTCAGGCTTATCCAGCATGGAAGTGTGTTCAGTTCCCCAGCACCATTCATAGAAGAGAAGGTCCTTTATCCAGTGAGCATTCTTGCTGCCTTAGGAAAAAAATCAGATGGTTGTGGATACACGTGCGCGCTGGGGATTGAACGCTTGTCTTACCAATGCCTGGTAATGGATCCTAGGCAAAGGAAAGCTTTTTCAGAGTCTCAAGTAGGTAGGAGGACCTGGGTTAATACCCAGTACCCGTGTGGTAGCTCACAGCTGTCTGTAACTCCAGTTCCAGGGGATCTGACATTCTTTTCTGGCCTCTGTGGGCATTGCAGATCTGGTACAGAGATACACAGGCAGGCAAAACACGAATACACCTAAAGTAAATATAAATAAAGATTATTCTTAAAAAAGAAACCATAAAGAAACAATTCAGGACATTGGTCTAAATGATGATTTTTATAAGACTCCAAAAGTATGGCAAGCAAAAGTAAAAGACACATAGGATTATATTAAATCTAGAGTTGGCACTTAAAAAAAAATCATGTTCAAGCAAAGGAAACAACAAAGGTCCCAGCCTCCAGATGGGAGGATATACTTGTATCCTGTGCAACCCATGAGGGATTCATTTTTAAAATATAAGAATCTTGATTTGTCACCTCCCCCAAAATCAACACTAAATGTTCTAATTAAAAAATACCCGCCGGGCGGTGGTGGCGCACGCCTTTAATCCCAGCACTTGGGAGGCAGAAGCAGGAGGATTTCTGAGTTCGAGGCCAGCCTGGTCTACAGAGTGAGTTCCAGGACAGCCAGGGCTACACAGAGAAACCCTGTCTCAAAAAAAAAAAAAAATACTCAAGGGGCCTGGAAAATAATTCAGTCTGTGACAACATCAATCTGCCTTACATGTGTACAAGGTCCTGGATCCAAACCCCAGCTCACAATAAAATAAGTAAATGCATAAATAAATGAGTAAACAAATAGACATTTCTCAAGAGGATAAATGAATATGTGCATGTGCGTGTGTATGTGTGTGTGTGTGTGTGTGTGTGTGTGTTTCAAGGGTTTTTGTTTATGTTCAACAACACTAATCAAAGAAATACAAATCAAAACCATAATGAAGAGGCCAAAGACAAGGTTAAGAGTACTTGCTGCTCTTCCAGAGGACTTTTGCTCAGTTCCTACCACCTACATCGTAACTCACAACCATCTGGAACTTTCATTCCAGAGGATATGATGCCTTCTTATGGCCTCTGCAGGCACTATACACACATATGGTGCACAGACATGCATGCAGATCAAACAATCCTACACATAATTGTTTAAAATAAATAAGAATTTTAAAGACATATAATAAGGTATCATTTCAACTCAGAATGGCTGTCATCAAAAAGACAAAAGCATGCTGTGAGGATGTGGAGAGAGAAGCTTCTCACATTCTTAATAAAACTGTAAATTATCATTGCTATTTCTGGAAATAGGAGGTTATTCAAAACCAAGCCTATAATCAAACTACTTGGGAGCCTGAAGCAGTAAGACTGGAAGCCCAGGGCCTGCTTGTGCTGCAGAATGAATCCTAGTCAAGGAACCTAGCAAGATGCTGTCTCCTAACAAAGCATGAGAAAGAGGCTGGGAATATGGCTCAGTGGTACAGCACTTGATCCAATATCCAGAACTACAGAAAGAAAAACAGGAAGTGCTGGGACTATCATGTGATCCAGTCATTACACACTACGTCTATACCCCGAGAAACTGAAATCCCAATCTCAATAAGACACCTGCACTAGCAAGTTTGTTGCTACGTGCTTTAGAAGGATGAAATGGCATCGTTTGCAGAAACAAGGATGAGTCCTGGAAGCATTATATTAAGAAAAGCAAGTCAGTCAGAGAAGCATTGATATCACGTGTTAACACATAGTGATTGAAGAGTTCCTCTCAAAGTAGAAAATATAGGAGATATATACACATATCAGTGCATGCCTAACCTGTCCAAGGCTTTGGATCTAATTCCCAGCAGAAAGAGGAGGGACAGGAAAAGAAAAAGAGGAAGAGGAGAAGGAGAGGAAGTCACCATAACATGGGAAAGGTGTGGAAAAGGGGAGCATTGGAAAAGGGATATTCGTGTGCTGGGGGGTGGGTTTTGTGCACTGTGTAGTCTAATTTCTGTGCCCAGATATCTGGTTAAAGTCCAGAAGATTTCATGGTCAACCTTCTCCGGTTTCTAGGCCTCTATGTTACATAAAAGTTGTTTTTCCGATAAAAGTTGTTTTTCCGTCGCCTGGTTGGTTAATAAACTGATTTCCATTTCCATTTCCATTAACTGACAGGTTGATAAAAGAGCTAATCTGTCTACTAGCCGAGCGGAATAGAATAGAGTGGAACTTCCCATGCCAGGCAGGGGTCCCAGAAAGGTGAAAGAGAAGGACCACAGGGAGAAAAAAGTATGAAGACATCATGTGGCAGGAATAGGAAGAGTCGCCCTGAGGACACTTGTAGAGCAGATCGAGCCAGGACAAGACTCAGATTGAAGGCAAAGGACAATGTGGCTGGGAAACAGCCTGAGAGGGTGAGAATGGTTCAAAGCCTTCCCCAGCCTGGGCTTGTATCGTGTTAATAAAAGTACCAGGTCTCACTCTTAGGCATATATCCAAAAGATGCCCCTCTATACCACAGGGACACATGCTCCACGATGTTCATAGTGGCCTTATAGCCAGAAACTGGAAACAACCCAGATGTTCCACGACAGGAGAATGGATACAGAAACTGTGGCTCATTTACACAATGGAATACTATTTAGCTATTAAGAATTATGACATCGTCCTGTTCATTCCGACGTGGTAGACCTGTGCTAGGTCTACCACGGGGGAAGAGCCCATTTCCCCGTGCTTTCTAGAGACAGCAGCAGGGCACTCGGAAAGAAACAGTCCCACCTCTGGAAGCCCAGAGCCGAAGGCAGGGACCTACTACCCAGCAACTATCTAAATCCACCTTCCCTCTGAATCACCACGCCCCTTCGGTCTCCTCTACCCCTCCCTCCTTTTTTTTTTTTTTTTTTTGGCTTGCTTTTTATTTATTTTTTATTTTCTAAGTTTTTTTATTTACATTCCAAATCATTTCCCCTTTCCCAGTTCCTCCCTCCCCGAAAGTCCCATAAGCCCCCTTCCCTCCCTCTGTTCCCCATTCAACCCCCTCTCGTTACTCTGTCCTGGCGTTCCCCTACATCCAGTCTTTCCAGGACCAGGGGTCTCTCCTTCCATCTTCTTGGAAATCTATTGATATGCGAATTGTGTCTAGGGTATTCCGAGATTCTGGGTCAATATCCCCTTATCAGTGACTGCATACTATGTGTGTTCTTTTGTGATTGGGTTACCTCACTAAGGATGATATTTTCCAGTTCTGACCATTTGCCTAGGAATTTCGAGAATTCATTATTTTTAATTGCAGACTAGTATTCCATTGTGTAAATATACAACATCTTCTGAATCCAGTCCTCTGTTGAGGGACATCTGGGTTCTTTCCAGCTTCTGGCTATTATAAATAAGGCTGCTATGAACATAGTGGAGCATGTGTCCTTATTGCATGCAGGAGAAGCTGCTGCCTGTCCTGTTCATTCCGACTTTGTAGATCTGTGCTAGGTCTGCCACACGGGATGACCCCATTTCCCGGTAATTTCTAGAGATCCAGCAGCAGCGGGGCATTCGAAATCCAGCAGCAATAGGACATTCAATATCCAGCAGCCACGGGGCATTTGGCCTGTGCCAGGTCTGCATGGGGGAAGCCCGCATTTCCTGAGATCCAGCAGTAGCAGGGCATTCGAGAACCAACAGTTTGCAGGACATTCAACCCTTGCCAAGTCTGCCACAGGGAAGACCCCATTTCCTGATATTTGCTGGAAAACCAGCTGTATGCAGGACATTTGAGAGAAAGGGAATCTCAGGAGTACAGACACACAGGCCTGAAGGACAGAGAAGTCACAGTCAGAGGCAGCAACATCAGCTAACACTGGAGATAACTAGATGGCCAAAGGCAAAGGCAAGATCATTACCAACAGAAACCAAGGCAACACAGCACCATCAGAACCCAGTTCTCCCACAACAGCAAATCCAGGATACTCTATCACATCAGAAAAGCAAGAGCTGGATTTAAAATTACATCTCATGATGCTGTTAGAGGAATTCAAGAAGGATGTAAGTAACTCCCTTAAATAAATGAGAACATGGGTCAATGGGTAGAAGCCCTTAAAGAAGAATCACAAAAATCCCTTAAAGAAATGCAGGAGAATATGGGTAAACAGGTAGAAACACTTAAAGAGGCAGCACAAAAATCCCATAGGGAACTATGGGAGGACATGGGTCAACATGCAGAAGCCCTTAAAGAGGAATCACAAAAATCTCTAAAAGAAACACAGGAGAACATGGGTCAACAGGTGGAAACCCTTAAAGAGGAAACAAAAAACATCCCTTAAAGAATTTCAGGAAAACACAAACAAACAAGTGAAGGAACTGAAGATCTAAAAATGGAAGTAGAAACTATAAAGAAATCGCAAAGTGAGACGTCTCTGGAGATAGAAAACCTTGGAAAGAATTCAGGAGTCATAGATGCAAGCATCAACAATAAAATACAAGAGATAGAAGAAAGAATCTCGGATACAGAAGATTCCATAGAAAGCGTTGACTCAATAGTCAAAGAAAATACAAAATGCAAAAAGCTGGTAACCCGAAACATCCAGGAAATCCAGGACACAATGAGAAGACCCAACCTTAGGATTATAGATAGGGGAGAATGAGGATTTACATCCCTTTTTTTTTTTTTTTTTTTGCTTTCACCAGTCAGGCAGATTTTATTGAAAGTGAAAACACAGACAAGCACACACACATACACACATATAATTATGCAAGCATGAACAAATGCACACACGTATGCACAGGAAAACACATAAAGGACAGACTTTCCACACAGGGGAGGGGTGAACCCTAATATGGCATGCCTTTTTGAGAAGCAATTTTTGTCACAAGTTTTCTGAAACTTTCTAGATCCTGGTTTGCTCTTTGCTGTTTTTTTTTTTTTATTTTCTATATTTTTTTTCACTTACGTTCCGAATGATTTCCCCTTTCCCAGTTCCTCCCTCCCCAAAAGTCCCATAAGCCCTCTTCCCTCCCCCTTTCCCCATTCAACCCCCTCTTGCTTCTCTGCCCTGGTATTCCCCTACATCCAGTCTTTCCAGGACCAGGGGTCTCTCCTTCCATCTTCTTGGAAATCTATTGATATGCGAATTGTGTCTAGGGTATTCCGAGATTCTGGGTTAATATCCCCTTATCAATGACTGCATACCATGTGTGTTCTTTTGTGATTAGGTTACCTCATTAAGGATGATATTTTCCAGTTCTGACCAGTTGCCTAAGAATTTCATGAATTCATTATTTTTAATTGCAGACTAGTATTCCATTGTGTAAATATACCACATCTTCTGTATCCATTCCTCTGTTGAGGGACATCTGGGTTCCTTCCAGCTTCTGACTATTACAAATAAGGCTGCTATGAACATAGTGGAGCATGAGTCCTTATTGCATACAGGGGAAGCCTCTGGGTATATGCCCAGGAGTGGTATAGCCGGATCCTCCAGGAGTGTCATGCCCAGTTTTCTGAGGACCACCAGACTGCTTTCCAGAGTGGTTGTACCAACTTGCAGTTCCACAAGCAGTGGAGGAGTGTTTCTCTTTCTCCACATCCTTGCCAACACCTACTGTCTCCTGTGTTTTTGATTTTAGTCATTCTGACCTGTGTGAGGTGGAATCTCAGGGTTGTTTTGATGTGCATTTCCCTAATGATTAAAGATGTTGAACATCTCTTTAGGTGCTTCTCAGCCATTAGATATTCTTCAGGTGAGAACTTGTTGTTTAGCTCTGTACCTCATTTTTAATAGAGTTATTTGGCTCTCTGGAGTCCAACTTCTTGAGTTCTTTGTATATATTGGATATTAGCCCTCTGTCGGATGTAGGGTTGGTAAAGATCTTTTCGCAGTTTGTTGGCTGCTGCTTTGTCCTTTTGACAGTGTCCTTTGCCTTACAGAAGCTTTGCACTTTTATGAGGTCCCATTTGTCAATTCTTGATCTTAGAGCATAAGCTATTGGAGTTCTGTTCAGGAAATTTTCCCCTGTGCCCATGTGTTCAAGGTTCTTCTCTAGAGGTTTTACATCCTAAAGGGCCAGTAAACATCTTCAACAAAATTATGGAAGAAAATTTCCCTAACCTAAAGAAAGAGATGCCCATGAATATACTAGAAGCCTATAGAACTCCAAACAGACTGGACCAGAGCAGAAATTCCTCCTGTCACATAACAATCAAAACACCAAATGCACTAAACAAAGAAAGAATATTAAAAGCAGTAAGGGAAAAAGGTCAAGTAACATATAAAGGCAGACCTATCAGAATTACACCAGACTTCTCACCAGAAACTATGAAAGCTAGAAGATCTTAAGCAGATGTCATACAGATCCTAAGAAAACATAAATGTCAGCCCAGACTGCTATACCCAGCAAAACTTTCAATTACCGTAGATGGAGAAAACAGGATGTTCCATGACAAAAGCAGATTTAGACAATATCTTTCCACAAATCCAGCTCTACAAAGGATAATAAATGGAAAATACAAACACAAGGTGGGAAACCACACTGTAGAAAAAGCAATAAAGTAATCTTTCAACAAACCCAATAGAAGATAACTATAAAACCAGAATTTCACCTTTAACAAAGAAGATAACAGTAAGCAACAATCACTTTTCCTTAATATCTCTTAACATCAATGGTCTCAATTCTCCAATAAAAAGACATAGACTAACAGACTGGATACGTAAGCAGGACCCAACATTTTGGTGCATACAAGAAAACCACCTAAGTAACAAAGGCAGTCACTACTTCAGAGTCAAAGGTTGGAAAACAATTTTGCAAGCAAATGGTCCCAAGAAACAAGCTGGAATAGCCATTCTTATATTGGATAAAATTGACTTCCATCCAAAAGTTGTCAAAAAGGATAAGAGGGTCACTTCATTCTGGTCAAAGGAAAAGTCTACAAAGATGAGCTCTCAATTCTGAACATCTATGCTCCCAACGTAAGGGCACCCACATTCATAAAAGAAACTTTACTAAAGCTCAAAGCACACATTGCACCCCACACAATAATAGTGGGAGACTTCAACATCCCACTCTCAGCAACGACAAATCATGGAAACAGAAACTAAACAGAGACACAGTGAAACTAACTGAAGTTATGGACCAAATGGATCTAACAGATATTTATAGAACATTCTACCCTAAAGCAAAAGAATATACATTCTTCTCGGAACCTCATGGCACCTTCTCCAAAAGTGACCATATAATTGGTCACAAAGCAGGCCTCAACAGATACAGAAATATTGAAATTATTCCATGCAATTTATCAGATCACCACGGACTAAGGCTGGTCTTAAGCGCAAACAAAAACAATGGAAAACACATATACACGTGGACTTTGAACAATGCTCTTCTCAACGATAGCTTGGTCAAAGAAGAAATAAAGAAAGAAATTAAAGACTTTTTAGAATTCAGTGAAAATGAAGACACATCATACCAAAACTTATGGGACACAATGAAAGCAGTGCTAAGACGAAAACTCATCAAGAGTGCCTCCAAAAAGAAAATAGAGAGAGCCTACACTAACAGCTTGACAGAGCACTTGAAAGCTCTAGAACAAAAAGAAGCAATTACATCCAAGAGTAGTAGGCGGCAGGAAATAATCAAACTCAGGGCCAAAATCAACCAAATAGAAACAAAAAGAACTATACAAAGAATCAAAACAAAAAAAAACAAAAAACCAGGAGCTGGTTCTTTGAGAAAATCAAAAAGACAGATAAACCCTTAGCCACACTAACCAGAGGGCAAAGAAGCACCACCCAAATTAATAAAATCATTAATGAAAAAGGAGACATAACAAAGAAACTGTGGAAATTCAGAAAATCATCAGATCCTACTACAAGAATTTATACTCAACAAAGTTTGAAAATCAGGACGAAATGGACAACTTTCTTGATACATACCAGGTGCCAACATTAAAACAGGATCAGATAAACCATCTAAATAGTCCCATAAGTCCTGAGGAAATAGAAGCAGTCGTTAATAGTCTCCCATCAAAAATGAACTCAGGGCCAGATGGGTTTAGCGGGGAATTCTATCAGATCTTCAAAGAAGAGCTAATACCGATACTCTTCAAACTATTCCACGAAATAGAAACTCAAGGAACACTACCTAACTCATTCTATGAAACCACGATAACACTTATACCTAAATCAAACAAAGACCAAACAAGGAAGGAGAACTTCAGACCAATCTCTCTCATGAACATCGATGCAAAAATACTCAACAAAATTCTGGCCAATGGAATTCAAGAATGCATCAAAACTATAATTCACAACGATCAGGTAGGCTTCATCCCAGGGATGCAGGGATGGTTCAATATACAGAAATCCATCAACATAATCCACTATATAAACAAACTCAAGGGAAAAAAACGCATGGTCATTTCATTAGATGCGGAAAAAGCTTTTGACAAAATTTGGCATCCCTTTATGATAAAAGTCTTGGAGAGAGTGAGAATCCAAGGCCCATACCTAAACAGTGAAAGCAATATACTGCAAACCAGTAGCTAACATCAAACTAAATGGAGAGAAACTTGAACCAATCCCACTAAAATTGGGGACCAAAATTGGCTGCCCACTCTCTCCCTATCTATTTAATATAGTACTTGAAGTTCTAGCCAGAGCAATCAGACAACAAAAAAAGGTCAAAGGTATACAAATTGGAAAAGAAGACATAAAAATATCACTGTTTGCAGATGATATGATCGTATAATTAAGCGACCCCAAAACTTCCACCAGAGAACTCCTATGTGGCAAAAAAAAAAAAGAAAAAGAAAGCTGAGCCTGGCGCAGGACACAGGGGCACACGCCAGGCAGGGCTGGCAGCACACGGGCCTCGCTCTAGGGCCAAGGCAGCGTACGCTCTAGGGCCAAGGCAGCATACACATGCAAAGGACGCAGGCAGACACGGTTCCGCGTGGGGGGTGGGGGGGGGTTGGGGAAACAGGCAAGATGCACAAGTGCCTCGGCCTAACCGGGAGCGGGCGCTCACACCGCTGGTCCCGCACATGGCGCGGGGGGGGGGGGGGGGGGGGGGTTGGGGGGAGGGGAGAGGGGGAGGGGGTGGGGGGAGGGGGGAGGAGGTGGGGGGAGTGTGGCTGCAGGCAGGTGACTGCCTAGGCAGAGTCAGGCTAGAACCTGGGGTGTGGCCACACGTCTCATTAAGGTCCCACACTCCTAAAGCTGATAAACAACTCCAGCAAAGTGGCTGGATATAAAATTAACTCAAGCAAATCAGTAGCCTTCCTCTACTCAAAGGATAAACAAGAAAGAACTTAGGGAAATGACACTCTTTACAATAGTCACAAATAATATTTCATACCTTGGTATGACCCTAACGAAGCAAGTGAAAGATCTCTATGACAAAAACTTCAAGTCTCTGAAGAAAGAAATCAAGGAAGATCACCCATGTTCATGGATTGGCAGGATCAATATAGTAAAAATGGCCATCTTACCAAAAGCAATCTACAGATTCAATGCAATTCCCATCAAAATTCCAAATCACTTCTTCATAGATCTAGAAAGAGCTATTCTCAAATTCATCTGGAATGACAAGAAACCCAGGATAGCAAGAATTATTCTCCACAACAAAAGATCTCCTGGGAGAATCACCATACCTGACCTCAAGCTCTACTACAGAGCAATAGTATAAAAAACTGTTTGGTATTGGTATGGTGACAGGCAGGAAGATCAATGGAATAGGATTGAAGACACAGATATGAACCCACACACCTATGGTCACTTGATATTTGACAAAGGAACTAAAAACATCCAGTGGAAAAAAGACAGCATTTTTAACAAATGGTGCTGGATAAACTTGAGGTCAGCATGCAGAAAAATGCAAATCAACCCATTCTTATCTCCTTGTACAAAGCTCAAGTCCAAGTGGATCAAGGACCTACACATAAAACCAGATACATTGAAGCTTATAGAGGAGAAAGTGGGGAAGAATCTTAAACACATGGGCACAGGGGAAAAGTTCCTGAACAGAACACCAATGGCTTACGCTTTAAGAATAAGAATCGACAAATGGAACCTCATGAAGCTGCAAAGCTTCTGTAAGGCCAAGGACAAGGTCAGTAGGACAAAAAGGCAACCAACAAACTGGGAAAAGATCTTTACCAATCCAAATCTGATAGAGGGCTAATATCCAAGGTATACAAAGAACTCAAGAAGTTAGACTCAAGAGAGTCAAATAATCCTATTAAAAATGGGGTACAGAATCTCACACCAGTCAGGATGGCTAAGATCAAAAACACAGGAGACAGCAGTTGTTGGCGAGGATGTGGAGAAAGAGGAACACTCCTCCACTGCTGGTGGAATTGCAGGCTGGTACAACCACTCTGGAAAGCAGTCTGGCGGTTCCTCAGAAAACTGGGCATGACACTCCCAGAGGATCCGGCTATACCACTCCTGGGCATATACCCAGAGACTTTACCTGCATGCAATAAGGACACATGCTCCACTATGTTCATAGCAGCCTTATTTATAATAGCCAGAAGCTGGAAAGAACCCAGATGTCCCTCAACGGAGGAATGGATTCAGAAGATGTGGTATATCTACACAAAGGAATACTACTCTGCAATTAAAAACAATGAATTCACGAAATTCCTAGGCAAATGGTCAGAACTTGAAAATATCATCCTTAGTGAGGTAACCCAATCACAAAAGAACACACATGGTATGCAGTCACTGATAAGGGGATATTGACCCAGAATCTCGGAATACCCTAGACACAATCCGCATATCAATAGATTTCTAAAAAGATGGAAGGAGAGACCCCTGGTCCTGGAAAGACTGGATGTAGGGGAACGCCAGGACAGAGTAACGAGAGGGGGTTGAATGGAGAAAAGAGGGAGGGAAGGGGGCTTATGGGACTTTCGGGGAGGGAGGAAATGGGAAAGGGGAAGTGATTTGGAATGTAAATTAAAAAAATAAAATAAAAAAAAATGGGGTACAGAGCTAAACAGGGAATTCTCAAGTGAGGAAACTCAAATGGCTCTAAAGCACCTAAAGAAATGTTCAGCATCCTTAGTTATCAGGGAAATGCAAATCAAAACAACACTGAGAATCCACCTCACACTGATCAGAATGGCTAAGATGAAAAACTCAGGGAACAGTAGATGCTGGAGAGGATATGGGGAAAGAGGAACACTTCTCCATTGCTGGTGGAATTGCAAGCTGGTAAAACCACTCTGGAAATCAGTTTGGCAATTCCTCAGAAAATTAGACATAGGGAGGACCTATTAGACACCTGAGGACCCAGTTATACCACTCCTGACATATACCCAGAAGATGCTCCTACATGTAATAAGGACACAGGCTCCACTATGTTCATAGCTGCCTTATTCATAATAGCCAGAAGCTGGAAAGAACCCAGATGTCCTTCAACTGAGGAATGGATACACAAACTGTGGTATATATACACAGTGGAGTACTATTTAGCTATTTAAAACAATGAATTCATGAAATTCTTAGGCAAATGGATGGAACTAGAAAGTGTCATCCTGAGCAAGGTAACCCAATCACAAAAGAACAAACACGGTTTGCACTCAATGATAAGTGAACATTAGTCCAAAAGCTCAAAATAAACAAGTTACAATTCACAGACCACAGGAAGCTCAAGAAGGTGGAGGACTGAAGTGGGGGTGCTTGGGTTCCTTGGAGAAAGGGAACAATACACTTACTGGAGTAATAATGGAGGCAAACTGTGGAGCAGGGACTGAAGTAAAGGCAACCCAGAGACTGCTCTACCTGGGGATTCACCCTATAAACAGTCACCAAAACCCAACACTACTATGTACGACAAGAAGCACATATCAAAAGGAGCAAGCCATGGTTGTCTTCGGAGGGGCCCTGCCAGAGTCTTATACATACAGAGGCAGATGCTAGTAGCCAACCATTGGTCTGGGAGTGGAGTCCCCAATGGAGGAGTTGAAGGGCGGTCCGGAGGAGCTGAATGGGTTTACAGCCCCACGGGAAGAACCATGATGTAGACGATGTAGATGCTCCAGGACTCCCAGGGACTAAATCAGCAACCAAGGGGTACACATGGTTCCAGCCAAAAATGTGGCAGAGGAATGTCTTGTCAGGCATCAGTGGGAGGAGTGGTCCTTGGACAGATGAAGGCTAAATAGATGCCCCAACAAGGGGAAATTGAGGGGTGGGGGGAGGTCGGAGTGGGTCAGGTGGAGGGGCATATACTTGGAGGCAGGGAGTGGGAGGAAGGGTTGGGGGGTTTTGGGGAGGGGGAAACTGGGAAAGGTTTTACCACTTGAAATGTAAATGAAGATTATATTCAATAAAAAATTAAAAAATATAAAAGAATGAGGACATCCTGAATTTTGCAGGCAAATGGATGGAACTAGAAAGTATCATCCTGAGTGAGGTAACTCCGATCCAAAAGGACATGCATGGTATGTACTCACTACTAAGTGGATATTAACCAGAAAGTGCAGAATACCTAGGATACAACCCACAGAACTTAAGAAGTTTACCAAGCAGAAAGACCAAGTGAGGATTCTTAGCTTAGAAGGGGGAAGAAAATAATCACAGGAGGCCAAAGGAGGGAGGGATCTGGGTGGGAGAGGAGAGAGAGAGGGAAAAAAGGGAACAGGATCAGGTATGGGGTGGAGGGGGCAACAGGAGAGAAGTCCAGAAGACCAGGAGAATGAATGGAAATAAGCAGCCTCAGGGGTGGGAGGTGGGGGGACCTTCTAGAAAGTACCAGAGACCTGTGAGGTGAGAGACTCTTAGGACTCAATGGGAGTGACCTTAGATGAAATGCCCAGTGATGAGGAGAGGAAACCTGAGTCTACCTCCAATAGATAGGGCATCAAGTAGAGGGATGGGGTTGCCATCCCCAGTCAAAACTTCTGATACAATAGTGTTTCTGTCTAAAAGAACTGCAGGGACAAAAATGGAGAAGAGACTGAGGGAAAGGCAGTCTAGTGACCAGATCAGACCAACTGGGGATCCATCTCATGGGGAGATATCAAAGCCTGACACTATTACTGATGCTACGCTGTGCTTCCAGACAGGAGTCTAGCATGACTGTCCTCTGAGAGGCCCAACCAGCAGCTGACTGAGACAGAAGCAGATAATTACACCCAACCAATGGGAAATCAGGGACCCCTATATGATTGAATTAGGGGAAGGATGGAAGAAGCAGAAGAAGAGGGCAACCCCATTGGAAGATCAGCAGTCTCAACTAACCCAGATTCTGGGAACTCCCAGACACTGAGCCACCAACCAGGCTGCATACAAGAGCTGGTCCAAGGCCCCCACCACATATACAGCAGAAGGCTGCCTGGTCTGACCTCAGTGGGAGAAGATGCATCTAATCCTAGAGAGACTTGAGGCCCCAGGGAGCAGGGACGACTGGTGGTGGCAGAGCATCCTCTCAGAGACAGGGTGAGGAAGAATAGGATGAGGAACTGTGGGAGGGGGAACAGGGAGGAAGGGCAATGGCTGGATTGTAAATAAATTTCTTTTAAAAAGTACCAGGTCTCTGTATCTTTATTTGGGAGCTAAAACATGCTAGAACAGGTGCAGAAACAATTAGCAGTTATTTGAGAACAAGGGAGGGTGTAGAAAGCCCAAAAGAGAATTACATTTCCATTAATGGGCCAGGAGCTGTTGGAAGGACACATAGAATTTCTGATGTTTTATAGCAGAAATTCTTAAACTTTTCTACACATGATCTCTTTCACTATGGTACATAAACACATAAAATAAGCACATAAATCAGACATTTACTGATGACAAGTCATGAAGAGTTTTATTTTAGAAATGAAATGAAGTTAGAATGAATTGAAACCAAGTTTAGAAATAATGAGATGGATATACTCATTTATTTTTACACACAAAAATTACTCCTGGCTGAAAAGTTGATATTGCAGGACAAAGTGAAATATCAACATTTTTCAGAACTAATTGATATTTTAGTGTTTAATTCTTCAATGCTAAGAATACTATTTTGAATGAACACATACATACTATACAATATTATAGAAGCTTGCCTAGGATCATTTAGGAAATTCTGTTCTAATTAAAAGCCAAAATTCTTTAATGAACTTTTTATATAAAACTCAAGTCACCAACAGCAATGTTTGTGTGTGTGTGTGTGTGTGTGTGTGTGTGTGTGTGTGTGTGTGTGACACACAGGGTCTCATGTAGCCTACCCTGGCCTTGAATTACTGATCCTCCTGATTCCATCTTCCCAGTGTTGAGATTACAGACAAGCATCACCATGACTGCCTCAAAAGTCATGTCTTAAAATCAAGCCATTTTTAAAAATTCTGTGATTATTTAAATACATGTTTATAATGTGCTTGGACCATTTGGATCATCCCCTCCCATTATCCTCTCTGATTCCAATCCACTCAGCCAAACCTCTTCTCCAGTCTCCTCAGTGTGTGTGTGTGTGTGTGTGTGTGTGTACTTCACTGAAATTAATTAGGGTCTCCCTATGAGTATGAGCAACCTACCAGTAGCTCACAGCATTGAGGAATATGATTCCCCTTCTCCAGCAACCATGAACTGCCTGTAGCTCCTTAGGGAAGGGTAGGGGCTCAAGAGCCCCTCCCTGATCCATGACAGAAAGTTGATGACACAGACTTTGCAGGCAACACTCCATGCTAGAAGCCATGTATTCAGAGTTGTTGCCTACCCTAAGTGTGGACCAGGAGAGTGCTCTTAATTTGTGAAGATGAAGACTTGCCTGAGTATAAGAAAAGTAAATGATGATACTTAGAAAGTATCTTTTTTATCTACAATATCCATGAATCTTTTCATAGAACTTCCTGAGGTGACATAAAAAAGGAAGATTTTTTTTTTGAAGTAACAAATTTAACTTGAGTATTATTTTTTAAGACACTCCAATTATAGCCCAGGCTAATCTCAAACTCTACATGTAGAGGAGGATATGGATTGAACCCAGAGCCTCATGCATGCTAAGCAAGCACTTTACCAACTGAATTATGTGTCTAGCCCTAAGTTGAGGACATTCAAAGGTGAACTAATATTTTAAGCAAATGCACTCCTCCTCACTTGGGCCATTTTCTATACTTATAGCTCACATGTCCCTTTCCATAAAAAGTGACTTACCTTGCCCATCACTATTTCTTCTTCTTCCCCTTCTTCTTCTCCCTCTTCTTCTTCTTCATTGTCATTGTCAGTTTTCAGTTCCTTACATTAATTTTTATTATAATTTTCCATGTGTTTGTGAAGTGTATAGCAGCAAAGAAAGAGATCAATGACATGGTACTTCTGAATACAGGAAATTATGAACTCTTAGCAGATTACCAGAAGGCAGGACAACATTCAAGGAATGTTGTAGATAATGTCTATGGGGCCAATACTGGAGTCTTTCATTTAAAGCAGCATATTTAATGACTTGATTACAAAATAAAGAAGCGGCCCTCCGCCATCTTTGCTCCAGTGACCAGGTAGTTGGGACCGCCAGGCTCAGAGACAGACAGGCATAATATCGCTTAGGGTTCAGGCAGCTTGTGTGTAACCTGCTCCCAGGTGCTGGGCTGATCTGCAGTAACCAGCGCGCCAGTTCCGCGGTGGGACCTTCTGCCTGGTGGAGGGACCCCGCGCAGGGAGGGAGCCTGCCAGCTTCCCTTCCGCGACCTCTGTTCCCGCGGACTGCGCTGGAGAGACCGGTACCCAGGCTCTCCCCCCGATATAACATCACTTGGGACACGGCCTGTTGGGGCTTCCGTCTGTGCCCGAGGGCGGGTTGGCGCTGTGGTCGTCTGGGTGCCAGATCGGCGGGCCATCGTGACCACAGGGTGAGCGGCGCCACGGAGACTGCCCTCCGCCATCTTTGCTCCAGTGACCAGGTAGTTGGGACCGCCAGGCTCAGAGACAGACAGGCATAATATCGCTTCGGTTTCAGGCAGCTTGTGTGTAACCTGCTCCCAGGTGCTGGGCTGATCTGCAGTAACCAGCGCGCCAGTTCCGCGGTGGGACCTTCTGCCTGGTGGAGGGACCCCGCGCAGGGAGGGAGCCTGCCAGCTTCCCTTCCGCGACCTCTGTTCCCGCGGACTGCGCTGGAGAGACCGGTACCCAGGCTCTCCCCCCAATATAACATCACTTGGGACACGGCCTGTTGGGGCTTCCTTCTGTGCCCGAGGGCGGGTTGGCGCTGTGGTCGTCTGGGTGCCAGATCGGCGGGCCATCGTGACCACAGGGTGAGCAGCGCCACGGAGAGTGCCCTCCGCCATCTTTGCTCCAGTGACCAGGTAGTTGGGACCACCAGGCTCAGAGACAGACAGGCATAATATCGCTTCGGGTTCAGGCAGCTTGTGTGTAACCTGCTCCCAGGTGCTGGGCTGATCTGCAGTGACCAGCGCGCCAGATCTGCTGTGGGACTTCTGCCTGGCAGAGGGACGCCCCCTCCCCCCCCAGGAGAGATCACACACCCCTGCACAGGGCAGGAGCCTGCCAGCCTCCCTTTGGCGACCTCTGCTCCAGGAATCCACTAGGCTGAGCCTTTAGATGTGCAAGGCCTCCCCAATATAAGATCACTTGGGGCAAAGCACATTAGGGCTCCAAAGTCACTCAGGAGCAGGCAGGCCCCAGAAATCGGTGCCAGGGGAATCCTGGTAATCCAGGGGGGGCAGAAATAGCTTTGCAGGCTCACAGGAGGTCCAACCAACAGCCAGTGGCAGCAGGACCAACTAACACCAGAGGTATCCAGATGGCAAAAGGCAAACGTAGGAATGTTACTAACAGTAATCAAAGTAATGTGGGACCATCCGAACCCAACTCTCCAACAGCAGCAAGTCCTGGATACCCCACCACACCCGAAAGACAAGATCTGGATTTAAAATCACTTCTCATGATGCTATTAGAGGATCACAAGAAGGACACAAATAAATCTCATAAAGAGTTACAGGAGACCATGAATCAACGGTTAGAAGCCCTTACAAAGGAAACACAAAAATCGCTTAGAGAAATGCGGGAGAACATGGATCAAAAGATGGAGGCGCACAAGGAGACAACACAAAAATCGCTTAACGAGATGAATCAACGGGTAGATGCACTCACAAAGGAATCACAAAATTTGCATAAAGAAATGCAGAAGAATATGGGTCAACAGACGGATGCCCATAAGGAGGCAACACAAAAATTGCTTAAAGAAATGAATCAACGGTTAGATGCCCTTACAAAGGAAACACGAGAACTGCTTAAAGAAATGCAGGAGACGATGGATCAACAGATGGAATCCCATGAGGAGGAAACACAAAAATCGCTCAGAGAAATGCAGGAGAACGTGGGTCATCAGGAAGAAATCCTGAAAGAGGTAATGCAAAAATACCTTAAAGAAATACAGGAAAATACAAACAAACAAGTGAAGGATCTCAGCAAATCCATCCAGGAACTAAAAAAGGAAGTAGAAACAACTAAGAAATCACAAAGGGAGACAACTTTGGAGATAGAAAACCTTGGGAAGAAATCAGGAGTCATAGATGCAAACATCAACAATAGAATACAAGAGATGGAAGAAAGAATCTCAGGTGCTGAAGATTCCATAGAAAGCATCGACTCAACAGTCAAAGAAAATGCAAAATGCAAAAAACGCGTAACCCAAAACATCCAGGAAATCCAGGACACAATGAGAAGACCAAACCTAAGGATTATAGGTATAGATGAGAGTGAAGATTTGCAACTTAAAGGGCCAGTAAACATCTTCAACAAAATTATGGAGGAAAACTTCCCTAACTTAAAGAGAGAGATGCCGATGAACATACAAGAAGCCTACAGAACTCCAAACAGACTGGACCAGAACAGAAATACCTCCCGTCACATATTAATCAAAACACCGAATGTTCTAAACAAAGAAAGAATACTAAATGCAGTAAGAGAAAAGGGCCAAGTAACATACAAAGGAAGACCTATCCGAATCACATCAGACTTCTCACCAGAGACTATGAAAGCCAGAAGATCCTGGGCAGATCTCATGCAGACACTAAGACAGCACAAATGCCAGCCTAGACTACTATACCCAGCAAAACTCTCAATCACCATAGATGGAGAGACCAAGATATTCCATGATAAAACCAAATTTTCACAATATCTTTCCACAAATCCAGCCCTGCAACGGATAATAGGTGGAAACCTCCAATACAGGGAGAGAAACAACACCCTGGAAAAAATGAGATAATAACCTTCTTGAATCAAACCCAAAAGTAGATAACCACTCAAACATAAAGATAGCGTCAAGAATGGCAGATGGCAATAATCACTATGCCTTAATCTCTCTTAATATCAATGGTCTCAATTCCCCAATTAAAAGACATAGACTAGCAGACTGGATACGTAAACAGGACCCAGCATTTTGCTGCATGCAGGAAACGCACCTCAGTGTCAAAGACAAACACTACCTCAGAGTAAAAGGCTGGAAAACAATTTTACAAGCAAATGGCCCCAAGAAACGAGGTGGAGTAGCCATCCTAATATCGGATAAAATTGATTTTCAACCCAAAGTCATCAAAAAAGACACAGAAGGACACTACATACTGATCAAGGGAAAAATCCACCATCAAGAACTCTCAATCCTGAATATCTATGCTCCAAATGCAAGGGCACCCTCATTCGTAAAAGAAACTTTACTAAAACTCAAAGCACACATCGCACCGCACACAATAATAGTGGGTGACTTCAACACCCCGCTCTCTGAAATGGATCGTTCAGGAAAGCAGAAACTAAACAGGGACACAGTGAATCTAATTGAAGCCTTGGACCAAATGGAACTAACTGATATATATAGAACATTTCATCCTAGAGCTAAAGAATACACCTTCTTCTCAGCTCCTCATGGTACCTTCTCCAAAATTGACCATATAATTGGTCACAAATCAGACCTCAACAGATACAAGAAGATAGAAATAATCCCATGCCTCCTATCAGATCACTATGGAATAAGGGTGGTCTTCAATGGCAACAAAAACAAAAGAAAACCCACGTACACATGGAGGCTGAACAATGCTCTACTCAATGATAACTTGGTCAAGGTGGAAATAAAGAAAGAAATCAAAGACTTTTTGAAAGTTAATGAAAATGAAGGCACAACATACCCTAACTTATGGGACACAATGAAAGCAGTGCTAAGAGGAAAATTCATAGCCCTGAGTGCCGCCAAAAAGAAACGGGAGACAGCATACACTAACAGCTTAATGGCACACCTGAAAGCCCTGGAACAAAAAGAAGCAAATACACCAAAGAGGAGTAGAAGGCAGGAAATCATCAAACTCAGGGCTGAAATCAATCAAGTAGAAACAAATAAAACCATACAAAGAATCAACAAAACGAGGAGTTGGTTCTTTGAGAAAATCAACAAGATAGATAAGCCCTTAGCCAGACTAACCAGAGGGCACAGAGATAGTATCCAAATTAATAAAATCAGAAACGAAAAGGGAGAGATAACAACAGAAACTGAGGAAATTCAAAAAATCATCAGATCCTACTACAAAAACCTGTATTCAACACAACTAGAAAATCTTGAGGAAATGGACAATTTCCTTGACAGATACCAAGTACCAAAATTAAATCAGGATCAAATAGACCATCTAAACCGTCCTATAAGCCCTGAAGAAATAGAAGTTGTCATTGGAAGTCTTCCAACCAAAAAAAGCACAGGTCCAGATGGTTTTAGTGCAGAATTCTATCAGACCTTCAAAGAAGACCTAACACCAATACTCTTCAAACTGTTCCACAAAATAGAAACAGAAGGAACACTACCCAACTCGTTCTATGAAGCCACAATCACACTAATACCAAAAGCACACAAAGATCCTACAAAGAAAGAGAATCTCAGGCCAATCTCTCTTATGAATATCGATGCAAAAATACTCAATAAAATTCTTGCCAACCGAATCCAAGAACACATCAAAACGATCATTCACCACGATCAAGTAGGCTTCATCCCAGGGATGCAGGGATGGTTCAATATAAGGAAATCCATCAATGTAATCCACTACATAAACAATCTCAAAGAAAAAAACCACATGGTCATCTCATTAGATGCTGAGAAAGCATTTGACAAAATTCAGCATCCTTTCATGCTAAAGGTCTTGGAAAGATCAGGAATTCAAGGCCCATATCTAAACATAGTAAAAGCAATTTACAGCAAACCAGTAGCCAGCATCAATCTAAACGGAGAGAAACTTGAAGCAATCCCACTAAAATCAGGGACTAGACAAGGCTGCCCTCTCTCTCCATATCTTTTCAATATAGTACTTGAAGTTCTAGCTAGAGCAATTAGACAAGAAAAAGAGGTCAAAGGGATACAAATTGGAAAGGAAGAAGTCAAACTATCACTATTTGCAGACGATATGATAGTATACATAAGCGACCCAAAGAACTCCACCAGAGAACTCCTACAGCTGATAAACGACTTCAGCAAAGTGGCCGGATATAAAATCAACTCAAGCAAGTCAGAAGCCTTCCTATACTCAAAGGATAAGCAGGCTGAGAAAGAAGTAAGAGAAATAATACCCTTCACGATAGCCACAAACCATATTAAGTATCTTGGCGTGACGCTAACCAAACAAGTGAAAGATCTGTATGACAAGAACTTCAAGTCTCTGAAGAAAGAAATTGAAGAAGACCTCGGAAGATGGAAAAATCTGCCATGCTCATGGATTGGCAGGATTAATATAGTAAAAATGAGCATCTTACCAAAAGTAATACACAGATTCAATGCAATCCCCATCAAAATACCAACTCAATTCTTCATAGAGTTAGAAAGAGCAATTCAAAAATTCATCTGGAATAACAGAAAACCCAGAATAGCTAAAACTATTCTCAAGAGTAAAAGAACCTCTGGGGGAATCAGTATCCCGGACCTCAAGCTGTACTACAGAGCAATAGTGTTAAAAACTGCATGGTATTGGTACAGTAACAGACATGTAGATCAATGGAACAGAATTGAAGACCCAGAAATGAATCCACACTCCTATGGTCACTTGATCTTTGACAAAGGAGCTAAAACCATCCAGTGGAAAAAAGATAGCCTTTTCAACAAATGGTGCTGGCTCAGCTGGAGGTCAACATGCAGAAGAATGCAAATTGACCCATCCTTATCTCCTTGCACTAAGCTCAATTCTAAGTGGATCAAAGATCTCCACATAAAACCAGACACACTGAAACTAATAGAAGGGAAACTAGGGAAGAACCTTGAACATATGGGCACAGGGGAGAATTTCCTGAACAGAACTCCAATAGCTTATACTCTAAGATCAAGAATAGACAAATGGGACCTCATTAAATTACAAAGTTTTTGAAAGGCAAAAGACACCGTCAAAAAGACAAAGCGGCAACCAACTAACTGGGAAATGATCTTTACCAACCTTACATCCGACAGAGGGCTAATATCCAAGATATACAAAGAACTCAAGAAGTTAAACTCCAGAGAGGCAAGTAACCCTATTAAAAAATGGGGTACAGAGCTCCACAAAGAGTTCTCACCTGAAGAATATCTAATGGCTGAGAAGCACCTAAAGAGATGTTCATCATCCTTAGTCATTAGGGAAATGCAAATCAAAACAACCCTGAGATTCCATCTCACACCAGTCAGGATGGCTAAGATCAAAAACACAGGAGACAGCAGTTGTTGGCGAGGATGTGGAGAAAGAGGAACACTCCTCCACTGCTGGTGGAATTGCAGGCTGGTACAACCACTCTGGAAAGCAGTCTGGCGGCTCCTCAGAAAACTGGGCATGACACTTCCGGAGGATCCGGCTATACCACTCCTGGGCATATACCCAGAGACTTTACCTGCATGCAATAAGGACACATGCTCCACTATATTCATAGCAGCCTTATTTATAATAGCCAGAAGCTGGAAAGAACCCAGATGTCCCTCAACGGAGGAATGGATTCAGAAGATGTGGTATATTTACACAATGGAATACTACTCTGCAATTAAAAACAATGAATTCACGAAATTCCTAGGCAAATGGTCAGAACTTGAAAATATCATCCTTAGTGAGGTAACCCAATCACAAAAGATCACACATGGTATGAAGTCACTGATAAGGGGATATTGACCCAGAATCTCAGAATACCCTAGACACAATCAGCATATCAATAGATTTCTAAAAAGATGGAAGGAGAGACCCCTGGTCCTGGAAAGACTGGATGTAGGGGAACGCCAGGACAGAGTAATGAGAGGGGGTTGAACGGAGAAAAGAGGGAGGGAAGGGGGCTTATGGGACTTTCGGGGAGGGAGGAAACGGGAAAGGGGAAGTGATTTGGAATGTAAATTAAAAAAATAAAATTAAATTAAATTAAAAAAAAAACAAAATAAAGAAGCAGAATACTCTAACTTGCAAGTAATGATTTCAACATTTTTGGTTTGGTTGAGTTTGGTTTTGTTTGAGGTAGAGTTTCTCTGTGTAGCCCTGACTATCCTGGAAATCAGTCTGTAGACCAGGCTGGCCTCAAACTCAAGAGATCCACCTGGCTCTGCCTCACAAGTATTGGAATTAAAGGTGTGAACCATTGCTGGGCAATTTCTACTTTTTAAAAACTCTCTTTAAGATGTGCTTATTCTTATTTTATGTATTTGAGTGTTCTACTTGCTCATGCGTATGTGTGCTATATATGTGTCTAAAGCCGACAGAAGCCAGAGGAGGCATTGCATGCCTCAGAATTAGAGTTACAAATGGTTGTGAACCAACATGGAGTGCTGGGAACCAACTCAGATCCTTGAAAAGACAGTCAGTGCTCTTAACTGTTGAGCCATCACTCCAGCTCCAATTGCTAGTTTTATAAATAGAAGCATCTCCAAAATTGTTCATTTCTGTACTTTACGAATTCTTATTTATAAATTTCTAATGTTATTTTAAAAGATGAACTACTAATAAGTATATGTCATCTTTATGTTTTTAATTAAAATTTTAATTACCATTAAATGGCTTATTTATTTATTATTAAGTGTGTGGCACACACATATGACACGGAGAAGATGATAAATTGGAAGAAGGGAAATTGGTCTGAAATTCTCTTTCTTTGTTGGATCTTTGTGTGGTTTTTTGGTATCAGCGTAATTGTGGCTTCATAGAAACAGTTGGGTAGTGTTCCTTCTGTTTCTATTTTGTGGAAAAGTTTGAAGAGTATTGGTGTTAGGTCTTCTTTGAATGTCTGATAGAATTCTGCACTAAAACCATCTACTCCTGTGATTTTTTTTGGTTGGAAGACTTTCAATGACCACTTCTATTTCTTTAGGGGTTATGGGACTGTTTAGATGGTCTATTTGATCCTGATTTAATTTTGGTATTTGGTATCTGTCTAGGAAATTGTCCATTTTCCAGATTTTCCACTTGTGTTGAATATAGGCTTTTGAAGTAGGATCTGATGATTTTTTTGAATTTCCTCAGTTTCTGTTGTAATATCTCCCTTTTCATTTCTGATTTTGCTAATTTGGATAATGTCTCTGTGCCCTCTGGTTAGTCTGGCTAAGGGTTTATCTATCTTGTTGATTTTCTCAAAGAACCAACTCCTACTTTTGTTTATTATTCGTATGGTTCTATTGTTTCTACTTGATTGATTTCAGCCTTGAGTTTGATGATTTCCTGCCTTCTATTCCTCTTGGGTGTATTTACTTCTTTTTGTTCCAGGACTTTCAGGTGTGCCATTAAGCTGCTAGTGTATGCTTTCTCCAGTTTCTTTTTGGAGGCACTCAGGGCTATGAGTTTTCCTCTTAGCACCACTTTCATTGTGTCCTATAAGTTTGGTTATGTTGTGCCTTCATTTTAATTAAATTCTAAAAAGTCTTCAATTTCTTTTTTTCTTCCTTGACCAAGGTATCATTGAGTAGAGAATTATTCAGCTTCCATGTGTATGTGGGCTTTCTGTTGTTTTTGTTGCTATTGAAAACCACCCTTACTCCATAGTGATCTGAGAGGAGGCATGGGATTAGTTCGATCTTCTTATATCTGTTGAGGTCTGTTTTGTGACCAATTATATGGTTGATTTTGGAGACGGTACCATGAGGTGCTGAGAAGAAGGCATATTCTTTTGCTTTAGGATGAAATGTTTTAGATATATGTTAAATCCATTTGGTCCAAAGCTTCAATTAGTTTCACTGTGATCCTGCTTAGTTTCTGTTTCCCTGATGTGTCCATTGCGGAGAGCGGGGTGTTGAAGTCACCCACTATTATTGTGTGAGGTGCAATGTGTGCTTGAGCTTTAGTAAAGTTTCTTTTACGAATGAGGGTGCCCTTGCATTTGGAGCATAGATATTCAGAATTGAGAGTTCTTCTTGGTAGATTTTTCCATTGACCAGTATGTAGTGTCCTTCTGTGTCTTTTTTGATGACTTTTGGTTGAAAGTCAATTTTATCCGATATTAGGATGGCTACTCCAACTTGTTTCCTGGGACCATTTGCTTGTAAAATTGTTTTCCAGCCTTTTACTCTGAGGTAGTTGTTGTCTTTGACACTGAGGTGCATATCCTGTATGCAGCAAAATGCTGGGTCCTGTTTATGTATTCAGTCTATTAGTCTGTGTCTTTTTATTGGGGAATTGAGTCCATTGATGTTAAGAGGTATTAAGGAATAGTGATTGTTGATTCCAGTTATTTTTGATGTTATATTTATGTTTGAGTGGTTATCTTCTTTTGGGTTTGATGAAAGAAGGTTACTATCTTGCCTTTTCTAGGGTGTAGTTTCCCTCCTTGTTTTGGCGATTGCTACCTATTATCCTTTCCAGGGCTGGGTTTGTGGAAAGATATTGAGTAAATTTGGTTTTATCATGGAATATCATGGTTTCTCCATCTATGGTGATTGAGAGTAATAGTCTGGGCTGGCATTTGTGTTCTCTAAGAGTCTGTATGAGATCTGTCCAGGATCTTCTAGCTTTCATAGCCTCTGGTGAGAAGTCTGGTGTAATTCTGATAGGTCTTCCTTTATTTGTTACTTGGCTTTTTTCTCTTACTGCTTTTAATATTCTTTCTTTGTTTAGTACATTTGGTGTTTTGACTATTATGTTACAGGAGGTATTTCTGTTCTGGTCCAATCTTTTTGGAGTTCTGTAGGCTTCTTGAATGCTCATGGGCATCTCTCTCTTTAGGTTAGGGAAATTTTCTTCCATAATTTTGTTGAAGTTACTTATTGACCCTTTAAGTTGTAAATCTTCACTCACATCTATACCTATAATCCTTAGGTTTGGTCTTCTCTTTGTGTCCTGGATTTCCTGGATGTTTTGGGTTACACGTGTTTTGCATTTTGCATTTTCTTTGACTGTTCAGTCATTGCTTTCTATGGTATCTTCGGCATCTGAGATTCTGTCTTCTATCTCTTGTATTCTGTTGTTGATGTTTGCATCTATGACCCCTGATTTCTTCCCATGGTTTTCTATCTCCATAGTTGTCTCTCTTTGTGATTTCTTAGTTGTTTCTACTTCCTTTTTTAGATCCTGGATGGATTTGCCCAGTTCCTTCTCTTGTTTGTTAGTGTTTTCCTGTAATTCTTTAAGATATTTTTGTGTTTCCTCTTTCAGGACTTCTGCCTGTTGACCCAAGTTCTTCTGTATTTCTTTAAGTGATTTTTGTGTTTCCTCGTTATGGGCTTCTATCTGTTGACCCATATTCTCCTGAATTTCTTAAAGCGATTTTTGTGTTTCCTTTGTAAGGGCTTCTACCTGTTGATTCATGTTCTCCTATACTTCTTTAAGAGATTTATTTATGTCCTCCTTGAATCCTCTAATAGCATCATGAGATGTGATTTTAAATCCAAATCTTGCCTTTCTGGAGTGTTGGGGTATCCAGGACTTGCTGCTGTTGGAGAGTTGGGTTCAGATGGTACCATATTGCCTTGATTTCTGTTAGTAACGTTCCTACGTTTGCCTTTTACCATCTGCTTATCTCTGGCGTTAGTTGGTCCTGCTGCCACTGGCTGGTGCTTAAGCCTCCTGTGAGCCTACAAGGCTATTTCTCTACCCCTGGTTGACCAGGTTTCCCGTGGCACCGATTGCTGAGGGGCTGCCCTGCTCCTGGGTGCTTTTGGAGCCCTGGTGTGCCTTGCCCCAAGTGATGTTATACTCGGTATATCTCTTTGTACTTTGTTGTCCCTGTCAGGTCTGTCACTGGAGCAAAGATGGCTGAGACTGTAGGGCTCCCTCCTGGCACGGGTCAACTGTAGGGCAAATGTCCCATGGCAGGACTGGTACACAGACGACCACAGAGCTGCCCAGCTCTTGGGCTCAGGTGGAAACCTAACTAGCTGTGTCCCAAGCGATGTTATACTCAGGATATCTCTGTGTACCTGGGGTCTGTCACCAGAGCAAAGATCTCTTTCCTCTTTATCTTCCTTTTCACCACTAGCCCTTCACCAACTGACTGTTCCACCTTTTCTTGAATCTCACTTTTTTTTGGTAGGGGACTTGGAGCTGTCTCCTCTAGGGAGGTATTCCATAGCTCCATAGCTTCAATTTTGTTGTTGTTGTTGTTGCTTGTTTTGTTTTTGTTTTGTTTTTTGTTTGGTTGTTTTTTTGAGTCAGGGCCTCTCTATATAGCTCTGGCTATATAGCTCTGTAATTCACTATGTAGACCAATCTGGCCTCACAGTTATAGAGAACAGTTTCTACCTTCTGAATGCTGGAATTAAAAGCATGTACCACCACCCCTGGCTCATAGCTTCACTTTTGAGTTTAAAGAATTTATTTTTTTTTGTTTTGTTTTATTATTATTTTTTTATTTTCTATATTTTTATTTACATTCCAAATGATTTCCCCTTTCCTGGTTCCCCCCTCCCCAAAAGTCCCATAAGCCCTCTTCCCTCCCCCTGTTCCCCATTTGCCTAAGAATTTCATGAATTCATTGTTTTTAATTGCTGAGTAGTATTCCATTGTGTAAATATACATGGAAAATATCTCTGATAAAATTGAAGAAATATATAGAAAAA
The DNA here is from genome assembly GCA_036184795.1 of Tokudaia tokunoshimensis. Taxonomy (NCBI): domain Eukaryota; kingdom Metazoa; phylum Chordata; class Mammalia; order Rodentia; family Muridae; genus Tokudaia; species Tokudaia tokunoshimensis. The sequence continues at coordinate 78,556,371 of BTHU01000002.1, read as the reverse complement.
CACATTAAGATTGACTATTTCATGGAAAAATTATACAGATAAAATGGTAGACATAAAAATATTCCTAAGTTGATTGAAAGTGGAATTATAAACATTTTATGATAAAATTGAAGATTTACATGAAAAATATCTCTGATAAAATTGAAGAAATTTATACAGATAAATTGATAGGAATAAAAATATTCCTAAGTTGATTGAAAGTAGAATTATATACATTTTCTGATAAAATTGAAGATTTACATGGAAAATATTTCTGATAAAATTGAAAAAATATATGGAAAAATATTGAAATTGAAGATTTTCATGGAAAATTATACAGATAAAATGGTAGGTATAAAAATGTTCCTAAGCTGATTGAAAGTAAAATTATAGACATTTTCTGATAAAATTGAAGATTTGCATGGAAAATATTTCTGATAAAATTGAAGAAAAATATAGAAAAATGTTAAAATTGAAGATTATCATAGACAAGTATACCGATAAAATGGTAGGCATAAAATATTCCTAAATTGATTGAAAGTAGAATTATAAACATTTTCTGACAAAATTGAAGATTTACATGGAAATTATTTCTGATAAAATTGGAGAAATATATAGAAAAAATGTTAAAATTAAAGATTATCATGGAAAATAATACAGTTAAAATGGTAGACATAAAAAACATTACTAAATTGAAAGAGGAATCACAAACATTTTCTAATAAAATTGAAGGTTTACATGAAAAATATTTCTGTTCAACTATATTTTTTGTTGGGTAATTGAGTCCATTGATATTATAAGATATTAAGGAATAGTGGTTGTTGCTTCCTGTTATTTTTGATGTTCTTTTTATGTTTGTGTGGTTACTTTCTTTTGGGTTTGTTGGAAAAAGATTACTTTCTTGCTTTTTTCTAGGGTGTAGTTTCCCTCCTCATGTTGGCGTTTTCCATCTATTATCCTTTGTAGGGCTGGATTTGTGGAAAGATATTGTGTAAATTTGGTTTTATCATGTAATATCTTGTTTTCTCCATCTATGGTAATTGAGAGTTTTGCTGGGTATAGTAGTTTGGACTAGCATTTGTGTTCTCTTAGGGTCTGTATGAGATCTGCCCAGGATCTTTCTAGCTTTCATCATCTCAGGTGAGAAGTCTGGTGTAATTCTGATAGGTCTGCCTTTTATAAGTTACTTGACCTTTTTCCCTTACTGCTTTTAATATTCTTTCTTTGTTTAGTGCATTTGGTGTTTTGATTATTATGTGCTGGGAGGACTTTCTGGTCTGGTCCAGTCTGTTTGGAGTTCTGTAGACTTCTTGTATGTTCATGGACATCTTTTTCTTTAGGTTAGGGAAATTTTCTTCTATAATTTTGTTGAAGATATTTACTGGCCCTATAAGTTGGAAATCTTCACTCTCTTCTATACCTATAATCCTTAGGTTTGGTCTTCTCATTGTGTCCTGGATTTCCTGGATGTTTTGGCTCAGGAGCTTTTTGCATTTTGCATTTTCTTTAACTGTTGAGTCAATATTTTCTATGGTATCTTCAGCCCCTGAAATTCTTTCTTCTATCTCTTGTATTCTGTTGTTGATGCTTGCATCTATGACTCCTGAATTCTTTCCAAGATTTTCTATCTCCATAGTTATCTCACTTTGCGATTTCTTTAATGTTTCTACTTCCATTTTTAGATCCTGGATGGTTTTGTTCAATTCCTTCACTTGCTTGTTTGTGTTCTCCTGTAATTCTTTCAGGGATTTTTGTGTTTCCTCTTTAAAAGCCTCTACCTGTTCACCCATGCTTCCCTGTACTTCTTTCAGGGATTTTTGTGTTTCCTCTTTAAGGGCTTTTACATTTTGACCCATGTTCTCCTGTATTTCTTTAGGTGAGTTATTTATGTCCTTCTTGATGTCCTCTAACAGCATCATGAGATGAGACTTTAAATCCAACTCTTGCTTTTCCAGTGTGTTGGGGTATCCAGGACTTGCTGTGGTGGGAGAACTGGGCTCTGATATTGCCAAGTAGCCTTGGTTTCTGTTGGTAGGGTTCTTGCATTTGCCTTTCACCATCTGGTTATCTCTGGTGTTAGTTGTTCTTGTTGTCTCTGGCTGGAGCTTGCCCCTCCTATGGGCCTGTAAACCTGTGTCTGTACTCCTGGGAGACCAACTCTCTTCTGGCAGGGTCTGTGCACAGAAGGCTGTGGAGCTGTCTGGTTCCCTGCTGCAAATGGTGGCCAGAAGGGAAGACTCCTGTCCCAGTTGCTCCATTGATCTTATGCCTTCTGTGCTCCTAGCTGTACCCCTTCAGAGAGAAGGTGGAGATCTCACCTCTGCACTCAGAAGTGAAATCGCTGCTGGGAGATCACTCTCTCCTGGTGGGCTAAGCACAGAAGGTTTTAGAGCTGTCTGGTTCTCTGCTGCAGATGGCCTAAGGAATTTATTTTTAGGTCATAGTGCTGCAGAATGAATGTTTTTGCATGGTTTGGTATGAGACTCATAGTTCACTTTGGAATAGTCATGAGTTGTTCTATGTGACCCAGTCATAAAGCCTATTACTGTGATGGGTTATACTGACTGTCAATTTTACAGGGCTAGAAACACCTAGGAACAGAACCTCTGGGGGCATGTCATAGGGGACTGTCTAGAGTAGGTTAACTGAGGTGGGAAGGCTTGCCCACTGTGGGTTGTACCATTCCCTAGGTTGGAATCCCGGGCTGTCTGAAAATGAGCTTAATATAAACATTCATCACTTCTTACTTCTTGACTGTGGAGGAATGTTAACAGTTCTGCCATGATGGCTGAACTTAAAGCCAAAAGTTCCTTTTGTTGGGTAATTTTATCATAGCAACATGAAAGAACTAAGACCTATACTTGGTATTCCATTGTGATGTGTCACATTTCCATTTCTATGACAAAATGCCACCATGACCAAGAAGTATTTAATTGGTTTTATGGTTTCAGAGGGTTAAAGTTCATTTGGCAGAACAAAAGCATGGTAGCAGGAACAGTTGAGAGCTTACATCTTGATGTGCTAGTAAGAGGTAGTAAGCACATTGAGAATGATGGGAGTTCGTTTGAAGCTTCAAAGCCCTTCCTCAAAGACATAACTTGTGTCAGTCAGTATTCTGTAGCGTAACCAAACATATAGAATGAGTCTTTTTCTACATATATAGAAAAAGGAATTTATTAGAATGGCTCACAAGCTGTGGTCCAGCTAATTCCACAATGCCTGGAGATGAATGGAGAATCCAAGAAACCAATAGTTGCTCAGTCCATGAGGCTGGATGACTCAGATGGTCTTCAGTGTTGGAATCCCAAAGAAGTAGGCTCTGATGCTAGTGAAGGAATGGACTTGCTAGCAAGGGTACAGCAAGCAGGCAAAGAACAAAAACTTCTATTTTCATGTATTTATATAGATTTCTAGCAGGTGTGGCCCAGATTAAAGTCCTCCTCAAGATCCAGAGTAAAGGTTTGTTTTAAATCTGTTTTTAGATCTGTTAATTCCAGATATAGTCAGGTTGACAACCAACAACAGCTAGCACACACTTCCTCCAACAAGACCATACCTCTAACCCTTCCCAAACAATTCTACCAACTGAGGAACAAGTATTCAGACATATGAGTCTATTGGGGCTATTCTTATTCTACCTACCACATTGGAATGTGATCTCCATGGGCTCCTGGCCATATTATAATTCACATTTAGTCCAACTTCAAAAGTCCCCCATGGTCATCCATCTAAACATTGTTTAAAAGTCTAAAGTTCAAAATCTCCTCTCAGTCTCAGACAAATCTTTTAATTGTAAATCTTTGTAAAATCAAAAACCAAATTTCTATTCTTCCAACATACAATGACACAGAGTAAACATTACCATTTGTGATAAGCATAATAAAAAAAATGCCTTTTAGACATAGAGAAGTAGCAAACTCAGGAAGCCCAATATACCCAAGGCTGCACCTGATAACAGGAACCCAGCAGTATCACTTACTCAAGATAACCAGCCATGTGATGACGTAAGCAGAGAACTCCACAAGGCCCACTTGACAGTGTATAAGCAGAGGCCAAGAGTAATACATTGCTCTGTACCTCTTCAGAACCACTGGAAACATCAGAGAGGTGCCACCTTGATCTGCTAGAGAGTATCCCCAGGGATCCTGACCCTCTATCCATAGTCTACCATTAGACACTGGACCCAATCCTCACCTAAGGTCCATCATACAGGTGAGCAGCCTTGGGGAGATAGGAATAGGACCACAGTTAGGAACTTACAGTGTGAACCTTACGTGATGGACCTCCGGATAATCAAATATAACTTTTGTTATCCCAGCTTTGTTCACCTACCTTCCTGCTAAGATATCATTCCAAAAAGGATGAATCAGAGAATAGTAAGGAAATACTGAACCAAAGCAAGACTAAAACCCAGCAAGGCAAAGTCCAAGTCTTGTCGTTCCGTGTCTTATGCCAAAGGGTGTAGACGGCTTCTGCTTTCCAGCTTTGCTGTCTAGAACACACTTTCTCCCTTGGGCTGGTCCCACTCCCTGTGCGCAACTCTCCTTGGCAGATGTCCCATGGCCCTGACACCTCTAACATCTTGGTATCTCCACTGCAACCCAGGCTTCATTTCCATAATCTCACACAATGGTCTCTCAAGGCTTTCACACAGGGCCTTCCCTGCCAACATGCCTGGCCCCAGCGGTTCTTCTTAATTATGGAGGGAGATTCTACAACCCCTTAAATTATGTATCCTTCATGACTCTAAAACCAGAACCACTTGGCAGAACAACACTGCCAAGTGTGGTTGCCTACTTGATATGGAGCTGGGCCTCATTGAACCACCCTTTCAGCAGCTTTTGTTTGTTGTTGCTTTCAAGGAACAGAAAATTCCTTAGACTTTTGCTTTTTCTAAGTTAGAAACTTAGCTGGGGGAAGCCTTGTTCTTTTTATCCTAATGCAGATCAGGTTTTGCCGGATCTTCTCTCTTTTGGTACAAACCATGGCTTCAACATTTTATCCTCTGATGCTCCTTTTCTCTTTACACTGTACATTTTATATTAATTTTATCCTGCTTGCTCTTTTTTCATTTGAGACATGCGTGGTAGTGATTTCTAATAAGCATGTGACAGAGTCAATATTAGGCTGTCTTGTAATCTTCTCCACCACAGAATTAGTCAATTATGTTTACGTTTAGCTGCAAGCACCTTCTTGGAAAAAGGGCAAAAAGCAGCCACATTCTTCCTCAAAATTAGAGAGGTTGTGGAATCTTCCTTCATGGTTAAAGAGAACTGCTGAGGCCAGGCCTGTGACAAGGGAGTCACCACATGGGGGGGTCCTGAGAAGCCACTGTATGAAGCTCTGAAAACAAAGCCTGGGTTGCTGTGGCAACCTCACGATGTAAGAGGTACCAACATCGTCTCCAGCCCATTTCTAATATTGTTTCTCTCTGAATCTGCTTGCAGTTGTACTCCATAATCTACATAGTTCTCAGTTCAATTGTCATCCAGACTCCTACTAGGATGGCCCATTACAGTCTGTTTACAGTGTTCACTTGCTTTCCTAATCCAAAGTCTCAAAGCCTTCCACATACCTTGAAACAGCAGTAGAACAACTTCTGTCTTAGTTACTTTTCTATTGCTGTGATAAGACACTGTGACCAAGCCAACTTATTAAAAAAAAAAAAGTTTAATTGGGCTTATGGTTTTAAAGAGTTAGAGTTCATGATGGCAGATCAAAAATGTGGTGGCAGGAAAGGCTGAGAGCTTACTGTGAATGGCAGGAGACCTTTGAAATCTCAAAGCCCACCATAGTGGCACCTCCCTCAACAAGGCCACACTTCCTAATTCTTTCTTAACAGTATCACTAACTGGGAACTGATTGAAAATGGGCACAGTAAAGAAACCAAAATACCTTCTCCGTGGGTCAAAAGGGAAAAGTTTATTCCAAACTTCTCCGTGGGTCAAAAGGGAAAAGTTTATTCCAAACTACAAAGGTTGTCTCCTGCGAAAGCAAGGAGAAGCTGACAGGGAAAAGATTTTCAGGGATGAATGGGACCAGGAAAAACGAGGCTTCTGAGCTGGTTTGAGGCTTGTAAGCCCAGAGTGATTGAGTCTAGAGTGTAAGCATTGACCTTGACAAGTTAATGGACAGCACAGCCATAAGTTAATGAAAGGACCACAAGCTTCTCTTGCCAGAGATAAGGAGAATTACTCCTTTTTTAGCAAGCAAGAACTTTCTTCAAGCCCCTGAAGGAATGGGAGCTTTGGTCTAAATGCCACCAGCCTTGGGAAAAAGACTTTCTTGGGGGACCAGAGACCAAGTATTCAAACATATGTGTCTATGTAGCTGGTGTGGTGGGGGATTGGGGGGGAAAGGGAGTTGTTCTTATTCAGACCACCACAGAATACTATAATATTCCCAAGTTTAATTGATTTTTTTAATGTATACTAACAGCGTAATGATCTACATCTTGAAAGCACTGAAATAAACCCATTCCATAACCTCATACTCAAGGATTTTGTGTTCAGGCCTCATTGTCACACTCCTTGTCAGCCTCTCCATCAAGAACATCCCTGTAACTTTAAACAGGCTTGTCTAACCTATGGTCCATGGATATGTGTGACCAAAATAGAAGGAAGCTCAACACAAAATCGTAGACTCACTTAAAATATTAGGAGGGTAGTTTTTGTTATTGTAGTGGGTTGGCCTAATGTTGCTTGTATTCTAATGCTAATCTGGGGGCCCCAAGACTGGTGCTCCAGAGACAAGAGAGTCCACACATAAGATACTGAGTGACCCTGGTCCCAGTTAATTGTGACTGGTGAATAAAGATGCCAACAGCCCATAGCTGGGCAGAAGAGACATAGGTGGGGTTGAGATTTTGTGGGCTTCGAGAGGACCACAAGGAAGGAGAAGGAGGAAGCAACGACCATAGAAGAAGAATGTGTGGGAGAGAAGAGAGCCACCATGGGCTAAGGGCTGAGAGAACATGGCCATATGGGCTGCTCCCATTGGAGCTAAGAGCCGCTCAGACGGAACATAGTAAATAGTAAGTGATAATTTGGGATATTGATAGGAATGTGGATTCTAACAGCATGGAGGGTAGGCAGCTGCCCAGCTATTGTGCTGCCTAGGGCATATTCAAATATGAAGGCTGTGTGTGTCCTTGATTCAAGAACATAAACTGGTCAAAGACATGGAAGAAGCCCCATGCCGGAATTTATAATTATTTTCTGTTACAACTGTAACTCAATTGTGTGGTACTCAAGCATGAACTTTGTAGATGGCAGTGTTAATTTTTCACAATGTCAAAAGGTTGGACATGCCTGGAAGGGAGCCTACCCTAAAGACCAGAGTGTTCTTCCAACACCATCATCCTAAGCCTGTGAAAGATAACCTCCCCTGCCACAGCCCTCCCCTGCCACAGCCCTCCCCTGCCACAGCCCTCCCCCCGCCACAGCCCTCCCCCCCACCCCCGCCACAACCCTCCCCTGCCAGGAACCCTTTAGACACAGGAGAGCTGCTCCTGTGCTAGCTGCAGCTTCCTCTGTCATTACAAAGTCAGCGGTAGCCGACCTGTCTGACTGGCCTCAGCCTGTGGCACTGGTGCTGTCCTGCCGAGTAGATCGAGGCCTGCCACACTCTTCAATGCCACCACCATCATCTTTGCTGAGGAATGGCAGCCTGGAGCAGCTCCACTTCTCCCTCCTGGACAGTTTTTCATCAATGTGCCCTGCTTCCAAAGAACATAGCATGGCCTTCTCAGCTTGACTGTGTGGAGGTAAGCAGGTTATCATAGATTTTCTGAACTCAGAGCCGCCATTTCTTGAACCTGAAGCTGATGACACTTGGGGAGAATGTAAGAGATAAAGAGAACAAAGGCACATGGATGAAGGGCGATGAAGGGCAAAGGAGGTCTGAGGAGGAGTAAGATTCACAGAGCAGTTATCCTCAAAGCTTGCATAATGCTGAAGGTAATGCTGGGCATGGTGGGGACTCATGATTATGCGACTATTGGTTGGGAAAGGTGGTATAGAAGAAAGCTACAGAAACTGTGGGCAGATAAGCCGGCAGTTTGAAAGGAAAAGAAAGGGGTCAAAATTATCGTTCCCTTGCATGGGATAAAAAGACATAGGATAAGAAGACATAGGCACAAGACATTATGCCAACATAATGGCAGTTGTGTGTGTGTGTGTGTGTGTGTGTGTGTATCTGTGTGTGTGTATACTAGTGCAAGTCATATATGTCTTGCTTCTGTCTTATAGAAAAATGTATGTAAACTCTAGATGTTATTCATACAAGGAAATGGAGACTGAAATTTTTCTGTGCCACCACTTTAAGGATTTGAAAACAAAGGGAAAAAAACAAAGTTTTGGAAATGAAATTGCTTATTTTCTGAGTAATTAGTTCCTGTGGAAATCTATCAGTGATGGTTGTTATTTTCAAGTGGGAGGATACACTAATTTTAAAGAAATGTTTAGTTTTAATAATCTTTAATAAATAAATGTAAACACTTGGGGTGTTTTTATTTTATTTTTTTTTCTGGACTCAGGGAAAGACATATTACCCTAGGCTACCAGACTTCCATTTCCGTCAGCATCCCTTATGGTTGGTTGTAGCAGTCTTATGCCACAATCCAGCATCAGGCAGTCTATGACATTGTTGACCTTGATCTTATTCCAGTTGTGTGTAGATCAGGGTGGTAAATAGTGCATTGGCAGTCACAGACACAGAAAATATTCCTGGACTTGGTTTGTCCATAGTGATTTTGCCCAGCTCTGATTACTTTAAAAGCAGACCATCCCTTCCAGTCATTCCTCAGGCTCATTCTGAATAGTTATGCCAGTTTTAGACTAGGGGCATACATGGGATGGGATCGCCCTCTAGTGTTTAAACATTGGAAACAAATCAACTGCAAACATCAGAATGGAGAAACCATCTAATGCTGACAGCTCACAGGAAGTTAGTAGCCTGTTTGTAATTTCTGGGAAGATAAGCACAATGCCAGATTGGAAAGATTTGAACAAACACCCAATCCCTCAATGTCTAGATGACAGAACAAATCAGCAAGCATCCAGAACTTACCTAATGGCCAAAATAAAGAGCCAGAAAATGGCCAGATAGCAATTATTACTGGAGGGCTCCCAGGTAGAAAATTTTAAACAGCCATTTAAAATCCTTGAAGCTCAGCCTAGTGAGTTCCATCTATGGCTCTCTCTAATTTAGGGCTGAGCACTCAGTATCTTATCCTCAACACTGTGATCAGTTGTGAAGTCTTTCCATTGGCTGATGTCCACTGCAAAAAGAAGCTTCTCTGACCAAGGAAACAGCAGCTCAGGACTGTCTATGTATATAAGCACAAATATGTAGAAGACATGTTGGCAGCATGACCATTTTGCAACATACCAATAGTAGATTCTACCCTATGAGTCTGTGGAGACCATTTTTATTCAAACTACCACATAATCATACTAACTAGTGGGTTTTCTTAGGGCGCTTGTATACCCTCTTAATTTTGGCTGACCTACCCACTACACTTTCCTCCCTTCCATCCTCTACCTCTATCCCTGCATATTCCTCTAACCCCCAGTATCCCCTCCTCTTCTTATATTTCACATGTTTTCTACTATCCTTTAAACTTATTTTTAAATTGAATTGTGAGATAGTAGATTTCTGTATGGCATTTCATTCACCCTTCCTTTGGGTTAGCCCTTCCCTCCACACCATTGGTCTCTCCTTCCTTCTTAAGTCCTTCCATCCCCAACATTTCACCTCTACTTTTATTTTACTGACAATGGTCAATATGCACCCCCTTAGCATGTCCCCAAAAGCCCCTCTCTAGTTTCCTGTATTCCATTGTGATCCAAGTTAAACTCGCAAAAGATTTGAAGCTAGGATCGACATATGTGCTGGTCAGTTATTGCTAACTTCACACAAACTGAGTCACCCGGAAAGAGGAAACTGAAATTGAGGAATTACCTCTATGAAAGTACCTCATTGGCATGACTGTGGGGCATTTTCTTGGATAATGGTTGATGTGGAACCTACTTCAGGGTGAGGGTGCTCCTGAGATGATCAAGTCAGTGAGCAGTGTCAAAGATTTCTCCCCTCTGCGCCTGTATGAGTCCTGTCCTGACTTCTCTTAGTGATTGGCTGTAATTGAGACATGTAAGATAATAAAACTCCTTTCTCCTTAGGTTGCTTTTGGTCACAGTCTTATCACAGTAGTATAAAATAAACTAGGACAGCACGTGTGGGAAAACATGGTGTTTGTCTTGCTAGACCTGAGTTACCTCACTTCAGTACTTTTTCCGGTTCCTTCCATTTACCTGCAATTTTCACGTTCTTGTTTTTCTTTACAAGTGAATAATTTGTATTAATATATATCACATATTTCTTATCCATTCTTCAGCTGATTCTGTTTCCTGGGTGTTGTGAATAGAACAGCAATGAACAAGGATGTACAAGTACAGAGATCAGACAGTTTGTAGAAGTCTGTTCTCTCTTTTCACCATGTGAGTCCCAGGAATAAAACTCAGGTCTACAGACTTGTCAACAAATGACTTTATCCACTGAGCTATCTACCTGGCTCTTTTTTTTTAGTTTTGGTGAGCAGGGTCACACTTTATTGTCTAGGCTGGGGTTCTGTGGGATCAAGTGATCTTTTGTTTCAGTTTTCATATAGCCAAGACTACAGTGTGTTGCTATATTATCTGTTTTACTACACTTCTTTAGAGAGATAGTATTGAATAAGTCTCTCTGTGTGTGCGAGTCTGTGTGTGCGCATGTGTGAAGAATTGAATCCACAGCTTTGTGCTCTGGCCAGTACTCCACCAGTGACTGACATCTCCAGCCCTTTGGTTTTGGGGGCAAAGTCTTGCTCTTTACTTCACACTGGCTTTAAATGCTCAGTCCTCTTGTCTTAGCCTGCTGAAAGCTGAGACTCTAAGAATGCCCATGCCCAGACTAATTTTTAAGTTGTGTTTATATATTGACTTTCAAATTATGTTTTAAGATAAGAATAAGCTTCAAAACATTATTAATCATAATACTCTCTGTTGTCATGCTTTTTTAGAGATTTTATTGAGTTCTTCTACCTCTACCTTCCTTCCAACCCTTATTCTACCCTAATCCCTTCCAACACGCCCGCACCTCCCAACACTAGATAGGAGAGAAAGGTTAGAGGTAAATGGAGATGTAGACCTCTTTAGGCTACTTCCTCTTGGTTAGGGACATTGAATACCTGGGGACAAGTTGAATCTTCATTGTTAGAATATTCAGCAGTCCAGCAAACCAGCAATGCAGCAACAGCAAATGCAAGAGACTAGCAGTAGCTACCGCCATTGCCATTGCCGCCTCCTCCTTCTTCTTCTTCTTCTTCTTCTTCTTCTTCTTCTTCTTCTTCTTCTTCTTCTTCTTCCTCCTCCTCCTCCTCCTCCTCCTCCACTTCCTCCTCTTCCTCCTCCTCCACTTCCTCTTCCTCCTTTTCCTCTTCCTCCTCCTCCACTTCCTCTTCCTCCTTTTCCTCTTCCTCCTCCTCCACTTCCTCTTCCTCCTCCTTCTCCTCCTCTTCCTCCTCCTTCACTTACTCTTCCTCCTTTTCCTCTTCCTCCTCCTCCACTTCCTCTTCCTCCTCCTCCTCCACTTCCTCTTCCTCCTCCTCTTTCTCCTCCTCCTCCTCTTCCTCTTCCTCCTCCTTCTCCTACTCTTCCTCCTTTTTCATAGCACCTCCTGCCCCTCATTCTCTCTCCAGAGTCCCCAGAATGAAACTATTTGCACCTGGAAAAAATGCTCTTCCTAGAGCACTAGATAATAATAATTAATGGCTGTGGACAAGCTAAAACAGCCCCATATCCCACATGAGATCAAAACAAAACCATCCATATAACATAACTAGTTTTTTCCCAATAATTTACTTTTTTATTCACTTTACATCCCAATCACAGCCCCCTTCCTCCTCTCCTCCTAGTCCCACCCTTACAAATCTCTTCCCCCTTACCTCCCTCCCATTCTCTTCAGAGAAGGGGAGTTCTCCCTTGGGTACTACCTCACCCTGGGACATCTAGTCCCAACAGGACTAGGCCCATCCTCTCCACTGAAGTCCAATCAGGGTATGGGGAAGGGGATCCAATGGCAGAGACCTGCTCTGTCCCACTTGTTAGAGGACCCAGATGAAGACCAAGTTGCACATTTGCAACAAATGCATGCAGGGTCTAGGTCCAGCCCCTGAATGCTCCCTGGCTGGTAGCCCAGGCTCTCCCTGTGAGCCCCCATGGTCCCAGGTTAGTTGGCTCTGTAGGTCTTCTTTTAGTGTCCTTGAACACTCTGGCTTCTCACTTCTATACCTCACTCTTTCACAAGACTCCCCGAGCTCCTCCTGATGTTTGGCTGGAGGTCTCTGCATCTGCCTCCATCCACTACTGAATGAAGCCTCTAGGGAGACAGTTATGCTAGATTTCTGTCTGCAAGCATAGAAGAATGGGACACATTAATAGCGTTGGGTTGGCTCTCTCACTTGGGATGACTCATAACTGAGGTAGTCATTGGTTGACTGTTCCCTCTGTCTCTGCTTCATTTTATCTCTGCACATCAAGGCAAGACCGATTTTGGGTTGAAGGTTCTGTGTGTGGATTGATGTTCTTGTTCCTCCTCTGGAAGTCCTGCCTGGCTACAGGAGGTGATCACTTCAGTCTCTATATCCCCCTCTGGTAGGAATCTCACATAGAGTCGCCCCCATAGACTCCTCTTATCCTCCTTCCCATCCCAGTCATCAGAGATGCCCCTGCCAATTTCCATTCTCACACCCAGCCCTCTCCTACCTTCCCTCACTCCCCCTCCCCCTCCCATCTGATCACCATCCCCATTCTCCTCCTCTCCCCACCCATGTCCCTCTTTCCATCCACCTCGGATGGCTATTCAGTTTCATCTTCTGAGTGAGATTCATGTACCTTCCTCTAGGACCTCGGTATTACCCAATTTCTTTGGGTCTATGGATTATATCATGGTTATCCTGTGCTTTATGGCTAACGTACTTATAACTGAGTACATCCATATATGTTTTTCTGGCTCTGGTTACTTCACTCAGGATGATATTCTCAAGTTCCATCCATTTGCCTGCAAAATTCTTGTCTTTTTTTTTTTTTTTTTTTTTTTTGGTTTTTCGAGACAGGGTTTCTCTGTGTAGCCCTGGCTGTCCTGGAACTCACTTTGTAGACCAGGCTGGCCTCGAACTCAGAAATCCTCCTGCCTCTGCCTCCCAAGTGCTGGGATTAAAGGCGTGCGCCACCACCGCCCGGCTCTTGTCTTTGTTTTTAAATAGCTGAGTAGTATTCCATTGTGTAGACATACCACATTTTCTTTATCCATTCTTCAGTTGAGGAACATTTAATTGTTTCTAGTTTCTGGCTTTTATGAATAAAACTGCTATGAACATAATTGAGCAAGTGTCCCTGTGGTATAGTGGGGAATCTTTTGGAGTGGTATAGCTGGGTCTACAGGTAGAACTATTCCAAGTTTTCTAAGAAACCACCAAACTGATTTCCAAAGTAGTTGTGCAAGTTGTCACTCCCACCAGCAATGAAGGAGTGTTCCCCTTGCTGTACATCCTCACCAGCATGTGCGGTCACTTGAGTATTTGATCTTAGCCATTCTGATGGTGTAAGATGGGATGTCAGGATTGTTTTAATTTGCATTTTGATTAAGGACATTGAACAGTTTAAGTGCTTCTTGGCCATTCAAGATTACTCTATTGAGAACTGTATGTCTAGCTCTGTACTCCATTTTTAAAAATTGGAGGGCTAGAGAGATGGCTTAGCGATTAAGAGCACTGACTGCTCTTCCAAAGGTCCTGAGTTCAAAACCCAGCAACCACATGGTGGCTTTCAACCATCCGTAGTGAGATCTGACACCCTCTTCTGGTATATCTGAAGACAGCTACAGTGTACTTACATATAATAAATCTTTGGGCCAGAGCAAGTGGGGCCGGAGTGAGTGTGGCTGGAGTAAGCAGAGGTCCTGAGTTCAATTCCCAGCAACCACATGATGGCTCAAAAGTCTCTGTATAGCTACTTATATACATAAAATAAGTGAACAAATCTTTTTAAAAATGGATAATTGGTTTGTTTGGTGTCTAATTTCTTGAATTCTTTTTATATTTTGGCTATTAGTCCTCTGTTGGATATAGGGTTGATGAAGATCCTTTCCCAATCTATAGGCTGCTGTTTTGCCCTCTTGACAGTGCCCTTTGCCTTACAGAAGCTTTTCCGTGTCATCAGGTCCCACTTATCAACTGTTGAATCTTAGAACCTGAGCAGAGTTCCCCCACAGCCTCTGTGTCAGTTCCTCCAGGCTGCTGCCTTGAGCTTGTGCCCTCATTTTCCATGAGGATGGACTATAAACTGTAAGCTGAAGTAAACCTTTCCTTTCCAGGTTGTTTTTGGTCATGGTGTTTACACTGCAATAGAAAACAAACTAAAATATACCTCAAAATGCCTGGCACCTGAAGTATTCTGGATTTTTATTGTTTTGGTTTGCTTTGTTGTTTGTTGTTTGATTCTTTTTAGATCCTGTAATATATATATGAATATATATATGTATATATATGAAAATATCTTAGTGGTGGGACCCAAATACAGATTTGAAATTCACTTTGATTTAAAAATATCTTATATACATAACTTGAAGATATTTAACTATCAATATTCTTTTAGGCTAGCTCTCTCTCAGAATGCTTCCTAGACTGACCACCAGCTCAGAAGCCTCCTTGCCTCATCCTCCTGAGGGCTGAGATTATGGGTACATGCTGATAGACAACCAGAAAGTACCACATTGCATATAGTACTTTTAGTACACTTTATCTTGATTGCTGTCTGTTACATCAAGCCAACTGTACAATTTTTCTGCTTGTGGTATCATTTCTATGCTCAAGAAGTTTTGGATTTTGGAGTATTTTGCATTTGGATTTCCATATTAGAGATGCTTAACCTATACTACACTAGCCCTATCTTATAGCTGAAGAAATAGGCAGATAACCTGTAAATTCCCAAAGCTACTATGTATGGAGAGATTTCAGCTAGATCTTCATAAATCTGTGCTTGAGGACAGAAAAAAATAGTTTTGAGGTTGTAATCTAAATATAATCCACCAATTATAGGAAGATATAGTAATACTTATTGACTGAATTAGAGACTAGTGTTAACATATATTAGTGCCAACCATTAGTAAAGTTAGCAAAACTTGAACTGTGTTCAAACTTCATTAATATATTAGTTATCTGTAACAAATATAGATATAACAACAAACTATACCCAACTTCTTGTTGGGGATGTGCATAGAATTTAAAGCGAACGTTTAGTATGAAAGATTTTCATTTATTTATTGATTCATTCATTGGTTTTTTTCAAGACTGAGTCTCACTATGTAGGTCTGGCTATTCTGGAACTCACTCTGTACACCAGGCTGGGCTCGACCTCAGAGACCCACCAGCCTCTGCCTCTCCAATGTTGAGGTTAAAGGGGTGCACCATCATGCCTAGCCTCATTATGAAACATTTTTTAAGGGATAGAGTTTAAGGGACAGATGGACAGGGTGACTCTAGCTCTGAGTCTCCTGTAAGGTTTGTTTGTTTGTTTATCATGTCAGCTTCCGTGGGACAAAAGACTCTCCACACTCACTTGTATTTCTGGCCTTGGGTTATTACTGACTGCTGACCAGATGCTTTCGTTTCTAGCCAGATGGACCTCTCCAAAGACTGTGTGGGTGTCCGTATGCCAGGGTGGCTAGTTTCCTCAAGCACTAGTAATGAGGGGGTGTGCATAGCAAAATGCAGAGAGAGGAAAGAGAGAGAAGGACAGAGACAGAGTGTTCTCCAGCTGAAAGGCTACCATCCCTTCTACCCTACACATGGTGCAGGGATGGAACACACACCTTGTTTTATGTGTCAAGCACCCTGCCACACAGTTACTCACATCTCCTGAGTCTTGCTGTGTATGCTTCTTTCCTTTATGCCATTCAATGAATTGTGCACTGTCAGACCATGGGCTTTACAAGAAGTGGGACATTTATCATAAAACACAAATATTTACACAATCTAACTTAAGCATCAGCTGTGGTTAGACAGTGATCTGAGATGTAGATAGTGTTTGGCCCATTTACCTATTTGCACAGGTTGTGCAGGCCACATGACTCCTTTCCCTTTCTTGTTGGTTGGTGTGAGAGACTGATCAAGGGCACCATGTATACACACCACACACCCTCCTGCTGCACTGCACCTGCTGTCTCCCATTCCTTCTAGAACCCTGGAACATACATCCTTTTGGATTCCTGAGTTCAAGATTCTGGTTCAGTTGCATTACGTGTCTTTACCAGAGTCTTTCATTGTTAAGTAACAGTTTCTCCTTCTTTTAAAACAGATTGTTACTATTTTATGTGTGTGGGTGTTTTGCCTACATGTATGTCATGTGCCACGTGTGTTCAGTGCTCATGGAAGGATGCCAAAAGATTCTGTCAGATCCCCTGGAAATGGAGTTATAAATGGTTATGAGTTGCTACCTAAGTCCTAAGAATCAAATGTTTGTCCTCTGGAAAAGCAGCCAGTGCTCCTAACTGCTGACTCACTTCTCCAGTCCCTAAGCTTTCTCTTCTTACTCTCTGAAGTGGGCATTTTTCAATCACTACTCCCTTGAACACTGAATTAAAGGTGTGTTTTCAGGATTTTAATCATAGATTTTTGGCTGAGTCAGGATAGTATAAGAGAGTGTCTAGTTTTATGACTTTACTTTTTATTTCTTCTAATTCTTTTCTTCCCTTCTGTGCTTGCTTCCTTCCTTTTTCATCTTCTGGTGCTGGAGATTGAGTCCAGGGGCTCATGAATGCCAAGCAAGTGATGTGCTATACCCTAGCTGCAGAGCATTTGTATCACAGACAATTTAAAATGAGTCTTAGGGGAAAATGAAACCAGATTCTTAGCCAAAATCTCTCATGGCTTCTATCCTACTTTTTTTTTTTAAATTTATTTATTATATGTAAGTACACTGTAGCTGTCTTCAGACACACCAGAAGAGGGCGTCAGATCTCACTACGGATGGTTGTGAGCCACCATGTGGTTGCTGGGATTTGAACTCAGGACCTTCGGAAGAGGACTTAGCGCTCTTAACCGCTGAGCCATCTCTCTAACCTACTTCTTAATCAAGTCCTTTGTCCATGGTCCCCCGTTCCCCCACTGCTAAAGTCTCAGAGCTCGGCTTCCACTGTATTTCTCTCACCATTCTTGTCTTCTAAGTCTCTACCAAAATGCCACACTATGCTCTGTGTACAGCAGGGACTTTTCTAGCCCAAAGGATCAAAAATCTCCACATTTGATCCTCAAACCAGTTCCAGAGGCCTAAGAACCACATGTTCAGATTTATCATAGTAACATCCCTACACCTGGTACCAATGTTCTGTCTTAGTCACTTTTCCTGTTACTATGATAAAATATCCTGACAAAAACAACATTTAAGGAAACAAGTATTTATTTTGGCTTGGAGTCCAAGGGTGAAATGCATCATGGTAAGGGAGTCCTGGTAGCTGAGCTCCATTGAGCTGGTCACTTTGCATTCACAGTTGGGACACAGAGAATGATGCTGGTGCTCAGGACCCAAGCCCAGGGGATGGTGTTGCTCACTTTAAAAAAAAAAAAACAAACTATTTATTTTATTATTTTATTTTATGTGTATGAGTGTTTTGCCTGTATGTATTGTCTTAGTCAGTGTCCCAGTGCTATGAAAAGACAACATGATCATAACAACTCTGTAGTGGCTATTCCTGGTTGTCAATTTGACTATATCCGGAATGAACTACAATCCAGAATTGGAAGACTCACCTGTGATCCTAATCTGGAAGCTGGGAGATACAAGTTTCTGACCTGGATCTTGGCATGAAGATCCTGATCATTGTGGCTATGAATCCCAGAAGATTAAGACAGGGAGATCTCTGCGTTCAAGGTCATCTGGGACAAAGCAAATCACAGATCCAGGCATGGTGGCACACACCTTTAATCTGGGTCACACCTTCTGCTGGAGACCTACATAAGGACATTGGAAGAAGGAAGATTCACTCTCTTTCTTCGCCTGCTGGCCTTGTGGGACTGAACAACTGCTAGATCCTTGGACTTCCATTCACAGCTGCTTCTGACCATTGTTGGGAGTTGGACTACAGACTGTAAGTCATCAACAAATTCCCTTACTATATAGAGACTACCCATAAGTTCTGTGACTCTAGAGAACCCTGACTAATACAAACTCCTATAAAGGAAAACATTTCATTGGAGTTGGCTTACAGTTCAGTGGTTTAGTCTGTTATCATCATGGTAGAGAACATGGAGGTACACAGAAGACTTGGTGCTGGAGAATAGCTGAGAGAGTTCTACATTGCAACTGGCAGGCAGCAGGGGGTGGGAAAGGGAGGGGGAGGGGGGTGCAAAACCTACTCTATCTTGGGACCAGCCTCCAACTTAAAGAAAAGAAAAAAAGCCTGAGAACTTGACCTACAGCAGAACCCTTGCTGCACCTACGATCCAGGAAGGACCCCAAGGGCTTGTTCTTGGCCAGTTACTCTCTAACAACAGTTAATCAAAGATTAGTCTGATTGTTTCAGATATACTTTCAGACCATTTGTGATTGTATATGGTCTTGCTTCAGAGCACCCACCTGTTGGCTTATAGTCATTCTAATAGATGCTTCCCAGACTGGACACCCCTTCCCTTACCCCCTGCCTTGCTCCTATTTTCCTATAACAACTTGTCCTGCTGAGGGTTTGAGACTGCTCTGCTTTCCCTTTCTGTCCTGCTGTGTCAGAGTTTAGTTGGAGGAGAGCCCAAGCCTGAGCTTGTAACAAAGAAACTCTAGTGCTACTACATTGGAGACAGCTCCTTGTGGCCTTTGAGTTCACAAACCCTTCCTGGTGTGTGTGTGTGTGTGTGTGTGTGTGTGTGTGTGTGAGAGAGAGAGAGAGAGAGAGAGAGAGAGAGAGAGAGAGAGAGAGAGAAAGAGAGAGAGAGAGAGAGGGAGGGAGCCCGGCTTGAGCATTTGGAATCTCCAAGCCTACCTCAAGCGACACACTTCCTACTACAAGGCCATACCTCCTAATACTGCCACTCCCTGGTGTTCAAGCCATCAAATCTATGAGCCTATGAGTTTCACTCTTATTCAAACCACCATACATGTATACGTGTATTACATGTGTGTCTGGTACCACAGAAGTCAGAAGAAGGTGCCATATTCCAGGAACTAGAGTTAGGAATAACTGTGAACTACTGTGTGGTGCTAGGAACAAAACCCATGTGAGGGACTTTAACGAGACATGTGGCCACGCCCCAGGTTCTAACCTGCCTGCAGCCACACTGTCCCCGCCTTCTGGTTACCTGACCGCCCAACTCACTATAAATAACACCCCTCAGCGTGTTCTCTCTCTCTCTCTCTCTCTCTCTCTCTCTCTCTCTCTCTCTCTCTCTCTCTCTCTCTCTCTGCCTCTGTCTGTTCTCTCCATCTCTCTGTCTTCTCCCCTTTCCACGTGGTCATGGCTTTTCTTATCTATTTTCTCTTCTTTCTTTATCTTTCTATCTCTTTTCTCTTTCTATTTTCTTAATAATAAAACATCAAAGCTATGGGCCGCCTCTTATTAAACTCGCCACGCGGAGCTAGCTGGTACGCGCCGTCTGAGACTCTGGGATTCAGCTAAGCAGACAGTCTGAGCACAGGTAACACTCAGAGAGATCCGGGATCTCTCTGCGCCCCCACGCGCCGTGTGCGGGACCTGCCAACGGTGTGGCCGCCCGCTCCCCGTTAGGCCGAGGCCTGTTTCCCCAAAACCCCCCTGCAGAACTTCCGTGTCCGCCTGCATGTGTACACTACCTTGGCCCTAGAGCCTTGGCCCTAGAGCGAGCGAGGCCTGCGCGCTGCCAGCCCTGCCTGGCGTGTGCCCCTGTGTCCGTGCACGCCAGGCCCCGCACCCCCCTTTCTTTTTTTTCCCACAGATGGTGCCCAACATGGGGCACGAACCCGCCCACACAGGGACAGACCCAGAGTGCATGCGCCTAATCCCCACAGCCCTCCTTTTCCCTCCAGCCCAAATTGGGTCGGTGGCTCTTTTTACCCTTTTTGTTTTTGTTTTTTTAAAAGGGAGAGGGGTCACTGACCTGTGTTGGGGGGGCTGTAAACTGTGGCAGGAGCTAGGTTCTAGGGGGCGGTGACTGAACTCCTACCATCCCATGCAGGTGGAAGCTCCGCCCACAAGGTTGTAGGTAGAAGCCACCCCCTACCGGGTCCCGGGGTTCAAAGTCCTTTGCTCCACCTGAGAACCAGGCTGCCTGTTCACAGATTAGGACAATTTTGGGTGGGGTGGCGGTATCAGAAGAAAGTTAGAGTTGTAAAGAGGGTTGAGGCGAGAGAAGACAAGGTATGATTGAATCGATAGGTAGTACAATTTGAGGGTAAACAGCAAGTACCTTTAAACAGTACTCAATTAATAATCTAGATAGACATTGTTTTTCTGACTATCACGTAATTTCCCCCCAAGTTCAACAGTCATTTGGCTGTGGCAAGAGAGTTCGTCTATAGCTGGAAGGTCTCAAGCCTGTAGCGTGTCTGCAGATTTCAGCGCGTGTCTTGGAGTGTCTTCAGTCAGATGGGGTGAAGGCAGCCCTGTTGTTGTATGTGGGTCTCAGAAGGTGGCACTCTCTGTTGGATGTATGGCAGCAGGCAAGGTATAGAGATAAACCTGTAGCGAAAAAACAGAGGAGCAGAATCCCAGCCGGGGTCTGCTTTGGGTGGCTAAGGAAGAAAATATTATGTTAGACCTGTAAAGGAAGTTTGGTTGTTATTTAGTACAGTTAATTGGATCTGTGGAAGTATAAAAGAAATTTTAGAAAAGTTGAAAAAATTTTAGGCGTGTATAGGGAAAGAAAAGAGTCTTTAGAAAAGGAAATACGTATTTAGATAAAGGGGAACTAGAAAATCTTAGGTTGAGAAGCATTGTTTTGTTGTTCTGGAGCTGAGTCTCAGGTGGGGGGAGTGGCCTGGCTCACCACGAGGCAGCAGGCTCAGAGAGATGGTTTCCCCATTTGTTTTTTCTTGGAAAGGAGATGAAAAGTTAACTTTAAAAAAAAAAGTGTTAGTAAGGTAGCAGCAGTTTAGAGAGGCAAGAGGAACCCAGGGGAGGGAGTTGGCCAGAGCACGCGGGTTTGGAACAAAAGGTTAGGTCGGGGTCCCGTGTCCTGCCACCCATGTCTTCTTCAAAAGCAACAAGTGTGCTTAACCACTAAGCCATCTCTCTAGCCCTTATGCGCCTCTCTTTTAGGGTGGACATTCCCACTTCGATTCACCTGATCACAATAATTCCTCACAGGCATGGCCAGAGGCTAAAGCAATCTGAATAATCTCTCATAAGTATACCCAGAATTTGTCTCCTAGGTGACAATAGATCCTATCAAGTTAAAAAGAAGATAGGCCACCACAGTCACTGTGGCTTTGATTCCTCCAAGTGACTCACGTATGTGAAATCATGTGATGTTTGTCTTTTTGTATGTAGTTTATTTCACACAGCACAATGTCTTCTATAACAGACTTCAGTTTCCTTTTAAAAAACCCTGAATAAAATTTCACTCAGCTGCAGTAATATTCTGGTGTATGTAACTCCTTTTGTTCCCACCTCCACCTATTAGTTGACATTTGTATCCACCTTTCGGCTATTGTGACTAATGCTGTTATGAATACTGGTGCCCAAAAAAATGCTCAGGTCACTGCTCTAAGTGATTTTTGGTATGTGTTCCACAGTAGAACTGAGACAGATGAAATGACCTAACTTTCTCCAATGGTTTTTTTTCCCATTGTTAAACACTATTAAATACTATAAAATGTTTCAAGTTTTGGTTTTGACACTGAATCTTGATATGTAGCCCAGGTTGGCTTTGAACTGTCATTGGCTTTTGTAGTGGTTTGGATAGGTTTGGTCCACATAGTTTGAATATTCTTGGCCCAGGGAATGGCATTATTGGAATTGGTTCCGGCACTAGGGAGCCTAAGCCAATTGGATTCAAATTGAAGGCTAGCCTCGGTGCTTCGCACTACTCACAGCAAGCCCGTGTGCCATGATTCCTGCTCAATTCAGTTGATTCTCCTCTAGCTTCTATGTTGCCCAGCCAGGCTTCAAGCTCCTAGGCTCAAGCTATCTTCCTCCTACCCTCCAGAGGAGGCAGGAGAGAAGCAGGTCCCAATCTGCTTAAACCCCTCCCTGCTTTTTGAGAATAGTGCACTATAGCCCAGGGTTGCTTAGAACTCAACAGAACCTTGAATTTGTGACAATTTTCTTGCTGCAGCCTCCCAAAGACTGGGATTACAGGTATGAGCCAACATTCACATACTGTAAAGCCTTTCCTAACCCACTATTCTTCGGCATCTCCAGAGCACCCTGTGCATATTGCTTCTGTAGCGCTTGTCTCATAGTATTTGGATCTTTCCTCCCAACACATTCATCCCCTATGAGACGTTCTTTTCTGTTTACCAGGGTATTAAATATATTTTGACTGCATAATGTTCACTATTGAGAACTTGAAAAATGTAAATGTAACTTTTTTTCTTTTTTATTGAATATATTCTTCATTTACATTTCAAATGGTATACCCTTTCATGGTTTCCCCCCTCCCCAAAAACCCCCAACCCATCCTCCCACCTCCTGCCTCCAAGAATATGCTCCTCCACCCAAACCACTCCCATGACCCCCACTCAATTTCCCCACACTGGGGCCTCTATTGAGCCTTCACAGGACCAAAGACCTCTCCTCCCATTGATGCCCGACAAGGCATTCCTCTGGCAAACTTTTGGCTGGAACCACATGTACCCCTTGGTTGATGGCTTAGTCCCTGGGAGCCCTGGGGCATCTGATTGGCTGACATTGTCATTCTTCCCATGGGGCTGCAAACCCACCCCCCTCCCTCCAGCTCCTCCAGCTTGCCCTCCAACTCCTCTATAGTGAACCCCACGCTCAGACCAATGGTTGGCTGCTAGTATTCACCTCTGTATCTGTAAGGCTCTGGCAGGGCCCCTCCAAAAGACAACCATAAATGGCTCCTTTCGGTACACACTTCTTGTCATCCATAGTAGTTTCAGGGTTTGGTGACTGTTTATAGGATGAATCCACTAGTAGGATAGTCTCTGGGTGGCCTTTCCTTCAGTCTCTGCTCCACTCTTTTTCTCCATAGTTGTTCCTTTAATTATTTTGTTCCCTTTCTCAGAAGAACCAAATCACCCCCACTTTGGTCTACCTTCTTGATCTTCCTGTGGTCTGTGAATTGTAACATGTTTATTTTGAGCTTTTGGGCTAATATCCACTTATCAGTGAGTGCACATACCATGTGTGATCTTTTGTGATTGAGTTACTTCACTCAGGATGACACTTTCTAGTTCCATCCATTTGCCTAAGAATTTCATGAATTCATTATTTTTAATAGCTGAATAGTATTCCATTGTGTAAATATACCACAATTTCTGTATCCATTCCTCAGTTGAAGGACATCTGGGTTCTTTCCAGCTTCTGGCTATTATAAATAAGGCTGCTATGAACATAGTGGAGCATATGTCCTTATTGCATGTTGGAGCATCTTCTGGGTATATGCCCAGGAGTGGTATAGCTGGATTCTCAGGTAGTACTATGTCCAATTTTCTGAGGAACCACCAAACTGATTTCCAGAGTGGTTGTACCAGCTTGCAATCCCACCAGCAATGGAGAAGTGTTCCTCTTTCTCCACATCCTCTCCAGCATCTGCTGTCCCCTGAGCTTTTCATCTTAGCCATTCTGACTGGTGTGAAGTGGAATCTCAGGGTTGTTTTGGTTTGCATTTCCCTAATAACTAAGGATGCTGAACATTCTTTAGGTGCTTCAGAGCCATTCGAGTTTCCTCACTTGAGAATTCCCTGCTTAGCTTTGTTTCCCATTTTTAATAGGGTTATTTGACACTCTGGAGTCTAACTTCTTGAGTTCTTTGTATACATTGGATATTAGCCCTCTATCGGATGTAGGATTGGTAAAGATCTTTTCCCAATCTGTTGGTTGCCTTTTTGTCCCATTGACAGTGTCCTTTGCTTTATAGAAGCTTTGCAGTTTTATGAGGTCCCATTTGTCAATTCTTGTTCTTAAAGCATAAGCTATTGGTGTTCTATTCAGGAAATTTTCCCCTGTGTTCATGTGTTCAAAGTTCTTCCCCACTTTCTCCTCTATAAGCTACAGTGTATCTGGTTTTATGTGTAGGTCCTTGATCCACTTGGACTTGAGCTTTGTACAAAGAGGTAAGAATGGGTCGATTTGCATTCTTCTGCATGCTGACCCCCAGTTTATCCAGCACCATTTGTTAAAAATGCTGTCTTTTTTCCACTGGATGTTTTTAGCTCCTTTTTCAAATATCAAGTGACCATAGGTATGTGGGTTCATTTCTGGGTCTTCAATTCTATTCCATTGATCTTCCTGCCTGTCTTCGTACCAATACCATACAGTTTTATCACTATTGCTCTGTAGTAGAGCTTGAGGTCAGGGATGGTGATTCTGCCAGTAGATCTTTTGTTTTGGAGAATAGTTTTCGCTATCCTAGGTTTTTTTGTTATTCCAAATGAATTTGCAGAATGCTCTTTCTAGCTCCATGAAGAAGTGATTTAGAATTTTGATGGGGATAGCATTGAATCTGTAGATTGCTTTTGGCGAGATGGCCATTTTTACTATATTAATCCTTCCAATTCATGAGCATGGGAAATCCTTCCATCTTCTGAGATCTTCTATGATTTCTTTCTTCAGAGGCTTGAAGTTCTTGTCATACAGATCTGTGATGGTTTGTATATGCTTGTCCCAGGGAGTGGCACATTAGAAGGTGTGTGGCCTTGTTGGAGGAAGTGTGTCACTATAAGGTTGGGCTTAGAGATCTTCCTCTTAGATGCCTGAAGATGCCCAGTCTGTTCCTGGTTTCCTTTGGATAAAGGTGTAGAACCCTCAGCTCCTCCTGCACCTTGCCTGCCTGGATGTTGCCATGCTTCTGCCTTGATGACAATGGACTAAACCTCTGAACCTGTAAGTCAGCCCCAAGTAAATGTCTTTTATAAAACTTGCATAGGTCATTGGTGTCTGTTCACAGCAGTAAAACCCAAACTAATACAAGATCTTTCACTTGCTTGGTTAGAGTCACACCAAGGTATGTAATATTATTTGTGATTATTGTAAAGGGTGTCATTTCCTTAATTTCTTTCTCAGTTTGTTCATCCTTTGAGTAGAGGAAGGCTGCTGATTTGTTTGAGTTAATTTTATATCCAATCACTTTGCTGAAGTTGTTTATCAACTTTAGGAGTTCTCTGGTGGAATTTTTGGGGTCGCTTAAGTATACGATCATATCATCTGCAAATAGTGATACTTTGACTTCTTCCCTTCCAATTTGTATCCCTTTGACCTCCTTTTGTTGTCTAATTGCTCTGGATAGGACTTAGAGTATTATATTGAATAGATAGGGAGAGAGTGGGCAGCCTTGTCTGGTCCCCGATTTTCGTGGGATTGCTTCAAGTTTCTCTCCATTTAGTTTGATGTTAGCTGCTGGTTGTAAATGTAATTTTAAGTATATAGATGTTTTATATGCATGTGTGTGTGTGTGTGTGTGTGTGTGTGTGTGTGTGTGTGTGAGTGTGTGTGTACCACATGAAGAATATTTAAATACAATGCAATTTGGGGGAAAAGTTTTCTGGTATAATACAATCCTGGTGTCATCTCTGACCAAGATAGAATAGAGGTCAACAGGCTATCTCCCCTAATGATGGGTTCTATTAATTAGGAGCTAAAGATGAAAGGTTTATGGATGCAGAGTCTGGAATAATTATTCTGGGGTATTTGAATGAGGTCTCCCTCTACAGAGAGCAAAAGCTTACCATGTTGTTAGCATCCACTCTCAGGTTTTTGGGTGGGATGCAAGCATTTTATTTCCTCCATTGATAAAACACCCTCAATGTTTAACATTCCTGGTTTCCCCAGTGCTTATTTGTAAATAAATATAAGGACTTTTGCAGCCCCCAAAAATGTAGATGCTATGTATTGAACCCAAGTCCTAAGGTCAGTGGTCTTAACTGCAGAGTCTTGTCTCTAGCCCCACATTTGGAGAACTTTTTAATCTTGAGATGATTACAGACTCATAAAAAGTATCAAAAACATGAGCCCATGATGGCTCAGCCCGAAAAGAAGCCTGCTCTGCAAGCCTGGCAACCTTGAGTGACATCCCTGGAAGCCTCATAAAGGTGGAAGGAAAGACCTGGCTCTGCAAAGTGGTCCTCTGACCTCCATACAAGTGCTGTGGCATGAACACCGACCTCTCAAGAATCACACACACACACAGAAAGAGAGAGAGAGAGAGAGAGAGAGAGAGAGAGAGCATAAAAAGTAACAAAAGTAGAAATTCTTTGAAAACCCCTCAAATGACTTCCCATCTTTGATAACTATAACATATTATCAAAACTATGAAGCTAGTATTGGCAAAAGCAATTAAATGGACTACAAACCTTATTTGGGCTACATCATCTTTTATATAAACTCCATTTTCTTTTTTTCTTTTGTTTGTTTTATTTTTTTTTAGACAGGGCTCACTATGTATTCCTGACTGGCTTACAAGTAACTTGCTATTTAGAATTTACAGAAATCTGTTTACCTGACTCTGGCATGCTGAGATTACATGCCACTATGCCCAGATTAAACTTTGTAAATTTGATCGTTATAGAGCTGTGACCTAGGAATTCCATGTACACACAAGATGCAGAGCAGTCCCATAACTACAAAGAAGTCCCTTGTGCTTTGTGCTAGATGTTCATAATGACGTCGATCAACTAGATTTTCTTTGTATTATTACATTTACAAAAATGGCGGGGATAGATACATTGTATAGCAGCAGGGTTAACTATATTTTCTTTGTATCATTACAAGAAAACAAAATGGAGTGGATAGATACATTGTATTGGAGAGCAGACAAGCGTTTATTTGTATCCTTTCAGAGAAGCAAGATACATTGTATATAAGCTCTGTAACGCATTCTGAGGGCCTGTTAACCCCCTCTACCAAACTAGTACTTTTAAATGGTCTCATGTCGTTCATGTGCTCCTGTTAAAATTTGAACTATTTAGCGAAGGGCAGTTTGGAATTGCTGATATCCTTTCTCCAGCCTCCTGACAGCTGGGATTAGAGGTGTCTGACCTCCAGAATGGACTTGTTCTAACAGTGGAAGTTAGGAAGTAGGCAATTCTGAACGTTTGTTTTGGTTTGGTTTTGCTACATGTATCTTTAAAGGCATCTATAACTTTTTTGCTTGCTAACAAGCTACCGCAAGTTATAAAACAGGCGCAGACCACAAGCACTTGCTGCTTCAAGGCTTTGCTTTGAAATTTGGGGCACGGAAGGTGTCTGCTGCATTGCAGTAAAAACTGGATGGAGGCGTCACTTGTGGAGACCGTCCTCTGCACCCATTCGCTTTCAAACTGCGGGTTATCTCCGTGGTGCCAATACTTCCAAGGCCTTGGCAAACTGAACGTCCGAAGACGTTGGAGGCTAGAACTAAGGAACTGAGCCCATTCAGCAAACGGTCCAAAGTCCTCCTCCCCTAACTTCAACTTCCCTGGGTGTAGTACTGGCCCCCCCCTGGCCAAGCCTGCAAATGTCGGTATCTCCGGTAGACGAACAACGGCAACTGCCGCTGAACAGAACTTTGGGAACTGCTTTTCCCAGGTCACGCCTGAGGCAGGGTGGCCCTGGCGACCCCGCTCCGCGCACGCGCTCTGGCTGCCCGGCGGCAGCCCGGGAAGCCCCGACTCAGACGCCAGCGTCACCTCGCACCGCCTCCGCCCTTCCTGCTTTCCGTTTCCTTCCCGCGCCTGCGCGGCTCCGATTGTTTTGGCTTTCCGGTGGGGCAAAGGAAAAGGGCGCGGTGAGCCAGATGAAGGCGGGGTCCAGCCGCGGGCACCCGGGAGCCGGCAGAGCGGCTGCCGGAGCGGGCCAGAGCGCGGGCGCGGGCGGCAGGCCGTGACAGCCCAGCCCAGGAGGAGCGAGGAAGCGGAAGCGGGGGCGGAAGCGAGCGGCCAGCATCCCCGCAGCGCCACGCCCCCGCCGTGCGTGCGGCCGCGTGAGTGCAGCCCGGCGGAGCGGCGCGGTGAGCTGGGCGGCCGGGGCCGAGGTGAGCCCGGTCGGGCGCGAGGCGGGCGGCCTTTGTGGGCTGGGGCGGCGGCGGCTTTCAAACTGGGGCGCTTCCGCCGAGCGCGCGGTGTTTCCGGCGCGGCCTTGCGCGAGCCGCGGGACTCGGGGCGGCGTCCTTTCGAGGCAGAGCTGTTTTGCCCCTCTCGTGTCGCGGCAGCCGAAGAAGGACGACCGCGTCCTTGCCCTTTCTTTTTCTTGGCACTTCGGCAGTAGTCAAGAGTTCGCCAGGTTAGCCGGGGTCCTGTTGTCCTCGGCCTGCTTGTGCTCTACTGTGGGAAGGGGAAAGCTGCCCTTTGAAACCTGTTTGCTTTAGACGGAAATCATGAATTTGAACTGGACTCAAAGTGGGACGACTGTGCGCTGCTGTAGTGCAGTTGTTTTGAGTTAACGCGTGCTCTCCCCCACTTCCCGCCCCTCCAAGCTCCCGGCCTAGTAGTTTTAAGATTCCTTTTTATAGCTACTTAAAGGAAAAGGAATGCGTATTCTCTGGGCTGCAGATCGCTAGAATTTCCTTGGTGGCCCCTCTTAAGTTAAGCAAGAAATTAAAATAGTAAACTTGAAAGACTTTGCTTTGTGAACAGCTATATCAGCTTTGTAAAAACGGGGGGGAAAAAAAAAGACAGTGTTGGTCACGTGTTGTTTATACATGAATCTGTAAGTCTGGCTCACTGAGCAGACACTGAGGAACAGCCCTATTAGCAATGTTCTCTAACTGAAATTATATTTTCTTCCTGTGAGTTACTACATTTTATTTTCTTCGTTTCTTTTAAGTTGTCAATTCGTCCCCAAATTTGAGTAATATAGACCAAGTCTTTTGCAGTTGAGAATGCTTTCATTTAGTCAGCCTTTAGATAAAGCTCTTGTTTGTAATCTAGGGGCCATTTGGAAAGCCAAGTCAGTTGTTTTTCCCAGTCTCTGTGATGTGAAATGTTGCTGTTCTTTTCGTCTATCTGATAACGTTATGCCTTTCTTAGTTTAGCGCTTTTTCAGGTTTAGATCAGGGCCAGAAATCTTAAAGAGGGTATATAATTCTTGGCAACTATGGCTTTTCCGTTGAGCATGCTTTGTATGTAATCCGTGTGTGTCCACAGTTAAGTACTATTCAGATAAGTACTGTAATTATTGTCCATTTTATTTCCATAAGCACAGTGCTGTAAAATATGTTAACTTTATTTACAAATACTGTAAGGAGATGACAGAAATAAAAGGAGTCATAGTAATTAGTGAGGCCACTGTAGAGTTTTCTTTTTTAGCTAGCAGAAATAATGAGCATTTCTTAGTTTCTATGCCTTGAATATTGAACGTGTTTTAGATGTTTGTTAAATTCCTAGAAATCTGAGTTGCCTCTTGAGGTAGACTGTGTTAATAGTGTAACCCAGGCTTGCCTTAAAATCCTGCTTTCAACCTGAGGTTGCAGACTAGTACTAGCATGCCTTGCCCTATTGAATGCAGTCTTGAAAGCCAAAAAATACCTGGTTTTCCACAGATTTGCATGCTATTTAGAAAATAATTGACAACCACCCACCCCTTCCCAGCCACATTCCTAAGACAGTTGGGACTGAGAAAATGATGGGTTTTGCTATCCTGAAACGTGTGTCTTGTTTTACTCCAGTCTTTCTCTGTATTGTAGAGTTTGAATAAAACAAGATACTTATGTAACTGGAGACGTTGATTGGCAGGCTGGTTCAAGCACTTCGGGGTGTGAAGGGTGTTCTTGGTGCTTTGGCAGGATTGGAGTTCTTAGATCATTTTATGGAAAGGAGAGATTGCTATGTGAGATTGGAGACAATGTACTCGGACCATCTTTCTTTACTCCACTCGTGTAAATGACAGTAGTGACTTGTAGTGCCTTTCATTGCAAGCAGGGGCTTCCAAGAACTTTACCTTTGTGGTTTACTTATTTTTGTAACACTGGGGGTGCTAAGTTGTAGTCCCAGCCCTTGGTTTGTTTTTTAAGTGACACGATCTTGCTGGGTAGCCTAAGGTTGGCCTGGGCTACCAGGATTCATCTCCTTCCCTGCCTGCTGGGGAGAGGGGGCACACTCAGCATTAAGTTTTTAGTTTTGTGTTTCTATAAGGAAACACATTTTAGTGGTCATAATCAATGTGAAGGGGCTCTACCCTTTAGACCCCTATATAAGAATGTAGAGTATCCAAGATGATACTTACATAACTTGTGGGTATCAGCAATGACAAGTTAATTTAAACAAAATTAGGTGTATGAAAACAGTTCTTGGTTCTCTTGTCAGTAATTGTTTTCTGTTGTGGTTGGAGGAACTGACCCAAGAAAACAGTGTTAATGGAAAACTTTGGGTCAGTTTTGTCTCAGCCAGGCCCCTCCCACTTCTTGAGACTGAGTAAAATGGATGGGTAAAGGAGCGATAATCCAAAATGGCATCCTGAGCTCAATTATTCTGTCATAGGCTCTTGGTAACTTACTGATCATATGGTAGTGTAGGAGCTTGTCCTTGTGCTTCAATTTATGTAAGTATGAATCGTTAACCTGATTGAGAATAAAGCTTGGGAATAAAGGACATTTGGGAACAGACTTGAGCTCCATGTTTTATTAGAGTAGGGAAAATTACTGAAATATATCAGATTTGATAAATTTAAAGAACAAACAAAGCGCCAGCCTTTCTCAAAACTCCCAAAACTCATTTGTGTAGCATTTGTCACTTAAAGATCACATACTGAGCTGGGTGTACTGGTGCATTTCTGTAATCTCAGCACTTGGGAGGCTGTGACAGGCAGATCTCTTAGTTGGAGGCCAGCATGATCTTCATAGTGAGTTCATTTTTTTGAGAAAATTTTGGATGGTATCTTAGAATGTATGTGGCTCAGGCTAGGAACTTGCTGTCCTCATGCTTTATTGTACTGAGTAGCTTGTGCCCCAGAACGAGCTGTGTGTATGTGTGTGTGTACACTGCATGTGTTTTCCAGTTTGTGTTTCCAGTGCTGGGATTGAAGCCAGGACTTTACACAGCTTCTTGCAGGCTAGGCCAGTGCCCTATCTGTCACTCAGCTGCACTTACAGCCTTTGTTTTACTTTTGACTGGCAAATAATTGTATATTTTGTGGGATACAATATAATTTTTTAGAGATTTATTTTTTTAATTAAGTATGCATCGCTAAATATGGGTATGCCCAAGTATGTAGGAACTGGAGGTCAGAAATGTCAGTTAACAGGCTACCGTGAGATTGATGTGGATGTTGGAACTGCATCTAGATCCTTGCAAAAGCAACATATACCCTTAACCTCAGCCGTCTCTCCAACCCCAATTTAATGTTTTGGTGTGTATATTGTAGAATGATGAAATTATTTAATGCTCATCATCTCACCTACCTTGGGAGAGTTTGAGACAGGGTCTCACTATATAGCCCCGTATCTTGGTTCCTCTTGCTGTGATAAAATGCCCTGACCAAAGCAACATGAGGGAGAAAGGCTTCATAATGGCTTGAAGTTCCAGGTTCTAGTCCCTCATGGCTGAGAAGCCACAGCAGCAAGATTTTAAGTGAGCTAGTTAGTTTACATCCACGTTCAAGACAGAGATAATTGCTATCCTCGACTTCCTTTCTCTGTTGTACCCACTTAAGACCCCCTGCCCAGAAACTAGTCTCATTAACAATTAAGATAGGTCTTAATGGATCACACGAATGATGTAATCAAGATAGTTCTCACTCAGCAGACATGTCTAGAGGCCGGTCTCCCAGATGATTAGCAGTTTTTATACAATAACATTATTACTGTAAAATGCCTCACAGTGTAATAGATTTTAGTAAACTTATTTTTCTTGTCTAAAACTTTGTAATGTAGCAACTACAAGCCTTGTTCTCATTCTCTTTGACCATCACCTATCCTTTAAAGACATGGTCTCTTAACTCAAGCTGGCATGGAAGTCTCTCTGTAGCCCAAGTGGCTTCAAACTTGTGATAGTCTTCTTGCCTCAGCCTCCCATGTTCAGGGATTTCTGATAGTTGTCACCATGCCTGTCCTTCCTGCCTTTGACACTTCACTTTCATCCAGAACTCAGTTAATTGTTGATAGGTCTAGTTTTCACGTTCAGTTGTGTTTATTCTGAACTTTATCCTCTCTCTCCCCTGGTTAACTGGTTATCTGAAAGTTTGCTTTACTCTTGTTTATATTTCTATAGTTACAGGTTTTCTCACAAACCTGTAGGAATGAAAACTAAATTTTATGATAGAATTCGGTAGCACTCCCACTGCTATCATATTTCATACCTTTCTTTAATTTATATTGATTCTTTATCTAATATCAGTATTTTGAGCCCATAGAACAAATTCACTGTTGTTACTTTTTATGAGTGTGTCAGTAATAATTCATTTATGTGAATTGGCAGGTATCTTTCAGGCATAAATTGTATTTTGCCATCTGAAGACTTACACACTTGGAGAATGGGTACTTACACATGCTAGACAATCACTCTGTCACTGAACTGTCTACCAAAATAGACAATTCTAACAATAGACATAAACCTTCCAATCTAACCAGCAACTATGTATTGCATGTACAGTGGGTGATTTGCCAATCTCTTGCCCTGGCTTCATCTAATGAGTCCTTGTATTTGGTAAATGTTTTTGTTTGTTGTTTTTATTTGTTTGTTTTTTTTTTTTTTTTTTTTTTTTTTTTTTTTTTTTTTTCCAGTTAATACAATTTAATAATTTCTCTTGTTATGGTTTTTTTTTTTTTTTTTTTTTTTTTTTTTTTTTTTTTTTTTTTTAATTTAATTTTATTTTATTTTTTTAATTTACATTCCAAATCACTTCCCCTTTCCCGTTTCCTCCCTCCCCGAAAGTCCCATAAGCCCCCTTCCCTCCCTCTTTTCTCCGTTCAACCCCCTCTCATTACTCTGTCCTGGCGTTCCCCTACATCCAGTCTTTCCAGGACCAGGGGTCTCTCCTTCCATCTTTTTAGAAATCTATTGATATGCTGATTGTGTCTAGGGTATTCTGAGATTCTGGGTCAATATCCCCTTATCAGTGACTTCATACCATGTGTGATCTTTTGTGATTGGGTTACCTCACTAAGGATGATATTTTCAAGTTCTGACCATTTGCCTAGGAATTTCGTGAATTCATTGTTTTTAATTGCAGAGTAGTATTCCATTGTGTAAATATACCACATCTTCTGAATCCATTCCTCCGTTGAGGGACATCTGGGTTCTTTCCAGCTTCTGGCTATTATAAATAAGGCTGCTATGAATATAGTGGAGCATGTGTCCTTATTGCATGCAGGTAAAGTCTCTGGGTATATGCCCAGGAGTGGTATAGCCGGATCCTCCGGAAGTGTCATGCCCAGTTTTCTGAGGAGCCGCCAGACTGCTTTCCAGAGTGGTTGTACCAGCCTGCAATTCCACCAGCAGTGGAGGAGTGTTCCTCTTTCTCCACATCCTCGCCAACAACTGCTGTCTCCTGTGTTTTTGATCTTAGCCATCCTGACTGGTGTGAGATGGAATCTCAGGGTTGTTTTGATTTGCATTTCCCTAATGACTAAGGATGATGAACATCTCTTTAGGTGCTTCTCAGCCATTAGATATTCTTCAGGTGAGAACTCTTTGTGGAGCTCTGTACCCCATTTTTTAATAGGGTTACTTGCCTCTCTGGAGTTTAACTTCTTGAGTTCTTTGTATATCTTGGATATTAGCCCTCTGTCGGATGTAAGGTTGGTAAAGATCATTTCCCAGTTAGTTGGTTGCCGCTTTGTCTTTTTGACGGTGTCTTTTGCCTTGCAAAAACTTTGTAATTTAATGAGGTCCCATTTGTCTATTCTTGATCTTAGAGTATAAGCTATTGGAGTTCTGTTCAGGAAATTCTCCCCTGTGCCCATATGTTCAAGGTTCTTCCCTAGTTTCCCTTCTATTAGTTTCAGTGTGTCTGGTTTTATGTGGAGATCTTTGATCCACTTAGAATTGAGCTTAGTGCAAGGAGATAAGGATGGGTCAATTTGCATTCTTCTGCATGTTGACCTCCAGCTGAGCCAGCACCATTTGTTGAAAAGGCTATCTTTTTTCCACTGGATGGTTTTAGCTCCTTTGTCAAAGATCAAGTGACCATAGGAGTGTGGATTCATTTCTGGGTCTTCAATTCTGTTCCATTGATCTACATGTCTGTTACTGTACCAATACCATGCAGTTTTTAACACTATTGCTCTGTAGTACAGCTTGAGGTCCGGGATACTGATTCCCCCAGAGGTTCTTTTACTCTTGAGAATAGTTTTAGCTATTCTGGGTTTTCTGTTATTCCAGATGAATTTTTGAATTGCTCTTTCTAACTCTATGAAGAATTGAGTTGGGATTTTGATGGGGATTGCATTGAATCTGTGTATTACTTTTGGTAAGATGCTCATTTTTACTATATTAATCCTGCCAATCCATGAGCATGGCAGATTTTTCCATCTTCCGAGGTCTTCTTCAATTTCTTTCTTCAGAGACTTGAAGTTCTTGTCATACAGATCTTTCACTTGTTTGGTTAGCGTCACGCCAAGATACTTAATATGGTTTGTGGCTATCGTAAAGGGTATTATTTCTCTTACTTCTTTCTCAGCCTGCTTATCCTTTGAGTATAGGAAGGCTTCTGACTTGCTTGAGTTGATTTTATATCCGGCCACTTTGCTGAAGTCGTTTATCAGCTGTAGGAGTTCTCTGGTGGAGTTCTTTGGGTCGCTTATGTATACTATCATATCGTCTGCAAATAGTGATAGTTTGACTTCTTCCTTTCCAATTTGTATCCCTTTGACCTCTTTTTCTTGTCTAATTGCTCTAGCTAGAACTTCAAGTACTATATTGAAAAGATATGGAGAGAGAGGGCAGCCTTGTCTAGTCCCTGATTTTAGTGGGATTGCTTCAAGTTTCTCTCCGTTTAGATTGATGCTGGCTACTGGTTTGCTGTAAATTGCTTTTACTATGTTTAGATATGGGCCTTGAATTCCTGATCTTTCCAAGACCTTTAGCATGAAAGGATGCTGAATTTTGTCAAATGCTTTCTCAGCATCTAATGAGATGACCATGTGGTTTTTTTCTTTGAGATTGTTTATGTAGTGGATTACATTGATGGATTTCCTTATATTGAACCATCCCTGCATCCCTGGGATGAAGCCTACTTGATCGTGGTGAATGATCGTTTTGATGTGTTCTTGGATTCGGTTGGCAAGAATTTTATTGAGTATTTTTGCATCGATATTCATAAGAGAGATTGGCCTGAGATTCTCTTTCTTTGTCGGATCTTTGTGTGCTTTTGGTATTAGTGTAATTGTGGCTTCATAGAACGAGTTGGGTAGTGTTCCTTCTGTTTCTATTTTGTGGAACAGTTTGAAGAGTATTGGTGTTAGGTCTTCTTTGAAGGTCTGATAGAATTCTGCACTAAAACCATCTGGACCTGTGCTTTTTTTGGTTGGAAGACTTCCAATGACAACTTCTATTTCTTCAGGGGTTATAGGACGGTTTAGATGGTCTATTTGATCCTGATTTAATTTTGGTACTTGGTATCTGTCAAGGAAATTGTCCATTTCCTCAAGATTTTCTAGTTGTGTTGAATACAGGTTTTTGTAGTAGGATCTGATGATTTTTTGAATTTCCTCAGTTTCTGTTGTTATCTCTCCCTTTTCGTTTCTGATTTTATTAATTTGGATACTATCTCTGTGCCCTCTGGTTAGTCTGGCTAAGGGCTTATCTATCTTGTTGATTTTCTCAAAGAACCAACTCCTCGTTTTGTTGATTCTTTGTATGGTTTTATTTGTTTCTACTTGATTGATTTCAGCCCTGAGTTTGATGATTTCCTGCCTTCTACTCCTCTTTGGTGTATTTGCTTCTTTTTGTTCCAGGGCTTTCAGGTGTGCCATTAAGCTGTTAGTGTATGCTGTCTCCCGTTTCTTTTTGGCGGCACTCAGGGCTATGAATTTTCCTCTTAGCACTGCTTTCATTGTGTCCCATAAGTTAGGGTATGTTGTGCCTTCATTTTCATTAACTTTCAAAAAGTCTTTGATTTCTTTCTTTATTTCCACCTTGACCAAGTTATCATTGAGTAGAGCATTGTTCAGCCTCCATGTGTACGTGGGTTTTCTTTTGTTTTTGTTGCCATTGAAGACCACCCTTATTCCATAGTGATCTGATAGGAGGCATGGGATTATTTCTATCTTCTTGTATCTGTTGAGGTCTGATTTGTGACCAATTATATGGTCAATTTTGGAGAAGGTACCATGAGGAGCTGAGAAGAAGGTGTATTCTTTAGCTCTAGGATGAAATGTTCTATATATATCAGTTAGTTCCATTTGGTCCAAGGCTTCAATTAGATTCACTGTGTCCCTGTTTAGTTTCTGCTTTCCTGAACGATCCATTTCAGAGAGCGGGGTGTTGAAGTCACCCACTATTATTGTGTGCGGTGCGATGTGTGCTTTGAGTTTTAGTAAAGTTTCTTTTACGAATGAGGGTGCCCTTGCATTTGGAGCATAGATATTCAGGATTGAGAGTTCTTGATGGTGGATTTTTCCCTTGATCAGTATGTAGTGTCCTTCTGTGTCTTTTTTGATGACTTTGGGTTGAAAATCAATTTTATCCGATATTAGGATGGCTACTCCACCTCGTTTCTTGGGGCCATTTGCTTGTAAAATTGTTTTCCAGCCTTTTACTCTGAGGTAGTGTTTGTCTTTGACACTGAGGTGCGTTTCCTGCATGCAGCAAAAAGCTGGGTCCTGTTTACGTATCCAGTCTGCTAGTCTATGTCTTTTAATTGGGGAATTGAGACCATTGATATTAAGAGAGATTAAGGCATAGTGATTATTGCCATCTGCCATTCTTGACGCTATCTTTATGTTTGAGTGGTTATCTACTTTTGGGTTTGATTCAAGAAGGTTATTATCTCATTTTTTCCAGGGTGTTGTTTCTCTCCCTGTATTGGAGGTTTCCACCTATTATCCGTTGCAGGGCTGGATTTGTGGAAAGATATTGTGAAAATTTGGTTTTATCATGGAATATCTTGGTCTCTCCATCTATGGTGATTGAGAGTTTTGCTGGGTATAGTAGTCTAGGCTGGCATTTGTGCTGTCTTAGTGTCTGCATGAGATCTGCCCAGGATCTTCTGGCTTTCATAGTCTCTGGTGAGAAGTCTGATGTGATTCGGATAGGTCTTCCTTTGTATGTTACTTGGCCCTTTTCTCTTACTGCATTTAGTATTCTTTCTTTGTTTAGAACATTCGGTGTTTTGATTATTATGTGACGGGAGGTATTTCTGTTCTGGTCCAGTCTGTTTGGAGTTCTGTAGGCTTCTTGTATGTTCATCGGCATCTCTCTCTTTAAGTTAGGGAAGTTTTCCTCCATAATTTTGTTGAAGATGTTTACTGGCCCTTTAAGTTGCAAATCTTCACTCTCATCTATACCTATAATCCTTAGGTTTGGTCTTCTCATTGTGTCCTGGATTTCCTGGATGTTTTGGGTTACGCGTTTTTTGCATTTTGCATTTTCTTTGACTGTTGAGTCGATGCTTTCTATGGAATCTTCAGCACCTGAGATTCTTTCTTCCATCTCTTGTATTCTATTGTTGATGTTTGCATCTATGACTCCTGATTTCTTCCCAAGGTTTTCTATCTCCAAAGTTGTCTCCCTTTGTGATTTCTTAGTTGTTTCTACTTCCTTTTTTAGTTCCTGGATGGATTTGCTGAGATCCTTCACTTGTTTGTTTGTATTTTCCTGTATTTCTTTAAGGTAATTTTGCATTACCTCTTTCAGGATTTCTTCCTGATGACCCACGTTCTCCTGCATTTCTCTGAGCGATTTTTGTGTTTCCTCCTCATGGGATTCCATCTGTTGATCCATCGTCTCCTGCATTTCTTTAAGCAGTTCTCGTGTTTCCTTTGTAAGGGCATCTAACCGTTGATTCATTTCTTTAAGCAATTTTTGTGTTGCCTCCTTATGGGCATCCGTCTGTTGACCCATATTCTTCTGCATTTCTTTATGCAAATTTTGTGATTCCTTTGTGAGTGCATCTACCCGTTGATTCATCTCGTTAAGCGATTTTTGTGTTGTCTCCTTGTGCGCCTCCATCTTTTGATCCATGTTCTCCCGCATTTCTCTAAGCGATTTTTGTGTTTCCTTTGTAAGGGCTTCTAACCGTTGATTCATGGTCTCCTGTAACTCTTTATGAGATTTATTTGTGTCCTTCTTGTGATCCTCTAATAGCATCATGAGAAGTGATTTTAAATCCAGATCTTGTCTTTCGGGTGTGGTGGGGTATCCAGGACTTGCTGCTGTTGGAGAGTTGGGTTCGGATGGTCCTACATTACTTTGATTACTGTTAGTAACATTCCTACGTTTGCCTTTTGCCATCTGGATACCTCTGGTGTTAGTTGGTCCTGCTGCCACTGGCTGTTGGTTGGACCTCCTCTGAGCCTGCAAAGCTATTTCTGCCCCCCCCTGGATTACCAGGATTCCCCTGGCACCGATTTCTGGGGCCTGCCTGCTCCTGAGTGACTTTGGAGCCCTAATGTGCTTTGCCCCAAGTGATCTTATATTGGGGAGGCCTTGCACATCTAAAGGCTCAGCCTAGTGGATTCCTGGAGCAGAGGTCGCCAAAGGGAGGCTGGCAGGCTCCTGCCCTGTGCAGGGGTGTGTGATCTCTCCTGGGGGGGGGAGGGGGCGTCCCTCTGCCAGGCAGAAGTCCCACAGCAGATCTGGCGCGCTGGTCACTGCAGATCAGCCCAGCACCTGGGAGCAGGTTACACACAAGCTGCCTGAACCCGAAGCGATATTATGCCTGTCTGTCTCTGAGCCTGGTGGTCCCAACTACCTGGTCACTGGAGCAAAGATGGCGGAGGGCACTCTCCGTGGCGCAGCTCACCCTGTGGTCACGATGGCCCGCCGATCTGGCACCCAGACGACAACAGCGCCAACCCGCCCTCGGGCACAGACGGAAGCCCCAACAGGCCGTGTCCCAAGTGATGTTATATTGGGGGGAGAGCCTGGGTACCGGTCTCTCCAGCGCAGTCCGCGGGAACAGAGGTCGCGGAAGGGAAGCTGGCGGGCTCCCTCCCTGCGCAGGGTCCCTCCACCAGGCAGAAGGTCCCACCGCGGAACTGGCGCGCTGGTTACTGCAGATCAGCCCAGCACCTGGGAGCAGGTTACACCCAAGCTGCCTGAAACTGAAGCGATATTATGCCTGTCTGTCTCTGAGCCTGGCGGTCCCAACTACCTGGTCACTGGAGCAAAGATGGCGGAGGGCAGTCTCCGTGGCGCCGCTCACCCTGTGGTCACGATGGCCCGCCGATCTGGCGCCCAGACGACTACAGCGCCAACCCGCCCTCGGGCACAGACGGAAGCCCCAACAGGCCGTGTCCCAAGTGATGTTATATCGGGGGGGAGAGCCTGGGTACCGGTCTCTCCAGCGCAGTCCGCGGGAACAGAGGTCGCGGAAGGGAAGCTGGCGGGCTCCCTCCCTGCGCGGGGTCCCTCCAGCAGGCAGAAGGTCCCACCGCGGAACTGGCGCGCTGGTTACTGCAGATCAGCCCAGCACCTGGGAGCAGGTTACACCCAAGCTGCCTGAAACCGAAGCGATATTATGCCTGTCTGTCTCTGAGCCTGGCGGTCCCAACTACCTGGTCACTGGAGCCTATTTGTTTGTTTTTATCCTCCTGCCTGAGCCTTAAGATCTGGGATTGTGAGAATGTGTATTAATATTGTAGAAACTTGTCTTTTACACATCTTGTGTTTTTCAAGTGTTTGTGTAGTTGGTGTAGTTAAAACAGAAAGCAATTTTGAGTAGTTTTGGATCAGGTCATTATAAGCAATGGTTGTGTTCTTTTCTTTTTTGTTTTGTTTTTAGACAGAGTCTCACTATGTAGCCCTGGCTAGCCTGGAGTTCATTATGCAGACCAGGCTGGTCTCACACACAGAGATCCTCCTGCCTTTGCCTCTGGTGTGCTGAGATTTAAAATGTGCACTGCCACAGCTGGCCTTTGTGTTTCTGATTTTGAGATAAAATCTATCCCTATGTATCCTAGGCTGGCCTTAAATTAAGCTTAGGATCTCCTAGCCTCAGCCTCCTAAATGCTGCCTTTCATGTGAGCATCACCATAGTCAGGTAGTAGTGGGTTTGTTTGTTTGTTTTCTTCCTTGGACATGGAGTTTTGAGCTCATAGACTCAGGCATTCTTAATGCCTCAGATGTTGGCTGTGATAAAAGGTGCTTATGTGTGCCTAGCTAAGTATTTTTGAATCTGTAACAGCCTTTCTCACTGTGTGAATATATCTGGGGAGGGATTTCTTCCCTTCACTTTTGGGCTTGATTTTTGGAGCCTTAATGAAGGGTCCTCATATAAGTGCAAAAGTAATTCCAAAGCCCACTGAACCAGAATAGTGGTGTTTGAGTAGTAAGAGGTGTTAAATGAAATGCATGTGTCGTGACTCATGACAGAGATTTACTATGAGTTTGAGACCATTCTGGATTCAGTTCTAGACAACCTGGGCTACAGAAACCCTGTCTCAAAAAATACCACCAATACCAAAAAAAAAAAGAAAGAAAAAAATCAACTTTGATAAGTGTAGTATATACAATATGGACAGGTAGGGCTAACTAACAATCATATTTAGTTCAATTATCAATAATTTAAGTCTGTGCTACTCCTTGTCTTTATGATCTAAAGAGAAAATATTCTAACAAAACTACAGTATATATTTTAGTCAGTCGTAGTTATCCTGAAAAAATTGTAAAGACATAACATAGCACCCCAGGAAGCTGAGGCAAGAGTACCCTTAGGCTAACCTAAGCTACATAATGAGATCCAGCTCCCTTCACCCTACCCCCAGCTCCAGTGTTAGAGTGCTTGCCTAGTATGCAGGAAACCCTGGATCAACATGTGGCCCCAGCACTCTGGAAACAGAGGCAGAAAGATCAGAAGTCCAACCTGAGAATATGCCATGAGATACTGTCTCACACCACTACCAACAACAAAAGTTGGTCATTTTTTTGTGAATAGAGTTGTATTTAAAAAAAAAAAAAAGAAGTCCATTCAGTTGCATGCTGCTGTAGATGGAGATGTGAAGGCCAAAGCCAAAATATATTGTCTTTGTGTTGAAATCATACATGTTTTGAAGGTATGCTTTAAAATTAGGTAACTGAATTTTGTATGTTGACAAAACCCAGAATATTTAAGTAGATAGACACTAAATAAATTTTCCCTTCTCGTTGGGAGTAGCTCTCAGTGGTAGACAGTGCTTGCTGGGTCTGCACATTATACTCATTCTGCAATGTGTCTTAAGGAAAAGTGCCCCGTGCCTCTGCCAATAATGTGTACTTTGAGTAGGGCATAGAGGTATGGGCCTGTAGTCCCAGTACTAGGGAGGGCGAAGCAAGAGATTCAACGTAGTTGCCAGCCTTGGCTGCATATAGAGATCTCTCTTAAGAAGTCAGCCAACTAAAAACAAAACAAAACAAAAAACAAATAGCCCAAAAACCAGTGCCCAAGTTTGGAGCTTAAGCTGGCCCTATCTTGAAATAAAATAACCTTGGGCTGGAAGTGTCCTTGGTAGGTTATTTAGCAGTTTGTCCCCATTGCCCCTTAGAAAAGCACAACAGCTAAAGGAAAGCTGTATTTCCTGGAGAATGTTTCTCATGCCAGCTTCTTTCTTACAGTTACCCATTTCATTCTTTTGCCTGCCTCTGGTGTCTCTCACTGGTTTTTTTTTTTTTTTTTTTTTTGGTTTTTTTCGAGACAGGGTTTCTCTGTATAGCCCTGGCTGGCCTGGAACTCGCTCTGTAGACCAGGCTGGCCTCGAACTCAGAAATCCGCCTGCCTCTGCCTCCCAAGTGCTAGGATTAAAGGCGTGCGCCACCACCGCCCGGCCTCTCACTGGTTTTTAAGAGACATTTAAAAAGTCACTTGTAGTTTTAGCTGTGATTTGTAGTTAACAGTAAATGTGCATGGTGCTTGAGAGTGCCAGTGGTTGGTAACTCTCAGTACAAGTGTAAATACTCATAGTAAATTGTCAATAAACAATAGTTGAATTCATTTTAAGTAATATTAATTTATCTTTTAAAAACTAAACAGTTTCTTCAATACTATGCAATAAAGGATGTCAAGTTTTGTTGATAAGGCATATGTGATTTATTGTTATTGCTATGCTGGGACTTGAGCCTAGGGACTTGAATATGCCTAGTATGTGCCCTATGATTGTTCTATATCACTAGCCCTTGAATTTTAGATATAATATAGAAAAATATGTAAAAGAGGTGTTGAAAAGAAAAAAAAGTAAAATGCGTTGTTACATGGTAAATAATGAGAGTAGTGTTTGAGACTTGCTGTTGTGATTGGAGAGAACAGCTTATAGGAGGAGATGTTTGGTCTATCATGGCAGATGAGAAGCAGAACAATAACATGAAGGGACTATGGCAAGATAAATACCCGAAGGAACACCCCTTTCCCTGAGACCTATTCCTCCAGTCAGATCCCAATTCTTACAGTTTAACTGTCTCCCAGTAGTCTTCATAATTTGAGTCTACTAGTAGATTAAACCATCCTCTACACAAGAGATGACCTTGCCTCGGGAACTACCCTCACAGACATCTCTTCCCTTAGGCACTAAATTGAAGTGATTCTCACTCCAATCAAGGCAAAAGTTAAAATGGGCTCAGAGTATTAAGGATTTTTTTCCTATTTTTCTTAAAGAGCAAGGAATTTTGTTACAGAAAAACTTGGTGGTGTTGGGCATTGCAGTGTGCAGTTTGTTAATTGTCCTGAACTTTGTATATGCACAGCTCAGGTGTGGAAGTCACAGGATAACTATTCCATGTTGTTGCCATTGGTAACGATGATGTGTTCAATTATGGAATACTGCCCTAAATTTCTTGAGAGTTTTAATATATGATAATATGTATTATATTAGTTATATAAAATATGTAACTTCAGATTCTAGAACATATCTCATCCTAAGAATTTTGAATAAAGGGTTGTGGGTGTAAAGAATGCACATGTTTCTAAACCTTCACTAACATGGAGCATTGCGTTATATTTGGTAGCAGCAAGTGATCTTAGGTATTAACCTCAGAGACTGTAGGGTAAAACTTAGATTTATGATGTACCTTTCAGATCTAGAAGGAGGACAGAATCTCTAGGGTCCCAGTCTTGCTTTGGCTTTACTTCTTTTTAGTTACATCCACAGTTACTTTGCTGGAAACATGACCATCTGTATGAGATTAGCAGTTCTGGCAGTTGTGTAGGTCCAGCCGGAAGATACATTGTAATCTCTTTGTTACCCTGAATGATTGATACTTTGTAAGGAAAAAGCAGTGGTTCTAATTAAACTTAAAATTACATCCCTTTCTGATTTTGGAGCTCAGGATTAATTATCTAATTTAAAATTGCAGTAGTTTGGGGGGGGGTATTTTATAGGTAGCCACTTATTTGGATTTCCCTATTCATTTTCT
This sequence comes from Tokudaia tokunoshimensis, assembly GCA_036184795.1. Classification (NCBI taxonomy): domain Eukaryota; kingdom Metazoa; phylum Chordata; class Mammalia; order Rodentia; family Muridae; genus Tokudaia; species Tokudaia tokunoshimensis. The sequence goes on along the minus strand of BTHU01000002.1, from coordinate 78,512,752 downwards.
GACTTACAGTTCCTTTGACATCACATGTTACAAATCCTGAGTTCCAAATAATTTTTAAATTAAACTTTAATAAATTTGAATTTTGTTTTTGTTTTACTATTTCTTGTTTTACATGACTTTTTCCTGCATGTATATTGAACCATGTATATGCAATGCTGAAAAGGCCAGACAAGGGCTCCAATTCCCTGGAACTGGAGTTACAGAAAGTAGTGAACTGCCATGTGGGTGCTAAGAACTGAACCCTGATCCAGGAAGAGCAGCTCTTAACCACTGAGCCACTACCCTAGCTCCAGGTTTTTTGTTCTTTTACTAAGTGAATGTTAAGTAGTAGAATATAGCTCTGGGTTTTCCCCATTGAGTGGTGTTATATGATTAGCCAAGTATGGTGGCAGGTCTTAAATCACAGCACTCAGGAGGCAGAGGCAGGTGGATCTCTGTGAACTCTAGACCAGCCTGGTCTACAGAGCAAATCCAGGACAGCCAGGGCTGATTACACTGAGAAACCTTGTCTTTGAAAAACCACAATTAATTAAAAATTTTTAAAAAGCGTGATAAAAGCACTATAAGCAAGGGTTTGTTTTGGCTTACAGTTTGAGAGTATAGTCCATGGGGGCAAGGGTTGAGGCAGCTGTCACTTCATCCCAGTCAGGAAGCAGCAAATACTGAATGCCTCTTTCCACTGACATTTCTCCTTTCTATTCAGCCTGGGATCTACATTTATAGTAGGTCTTTTCACATTAATCTAACCTAGAAACTCCTTCACACACATGCTCAGAGATTTGTTTTCACAGTGATTCTAAATCTTGTGAGGTGACAGTCAAGATTAGCCAGCTAACTGTTCCAATTTTATTTGTTGAAATAAGCTAGTCTTCTTGATTTCAAGTTCCATTTGATCATGTCTAATTTCTTAAGGATACTTAGGTTTATTGGTGTTTTATAATGCATTTTAATGAGAGAGAGCCTCGAAGGGAACTTGTTCTTCAAACATTCTGACAACTTGAGTTCAACATTAATTTGGGTAGCTTAATTTATATGGTAAGGGTGTTTCTATGTAACATGTTATTCTTACTCATAAACATTTCTAAGAGAGAACACACTACAAAGAGATAAATTATACAGACTTCTCTTGTGTATAATTTAGAGAAGAGATGTGACTCAGTGGAAGAGTGATTGCCTGGTATGTTGCAAAGTTCTGAACTCTATCTCCATCTCCTCAACAAAATACATGTTTGATATCTACATATACAGTAGAATTTCTTCGAATTTAGAAATAACACAGTTTGAATCCAGTTGCAGTACAGTCTTTGTGAACATAGGAGTATATGTTCAAAGAGTGACACCCATTGCCAGAGAGGACTTTGTTTAGAGTTTTAGTTTTCCCTTTAGTTGCAGTCAGGTGTTGCTGTTAAATAACTAAAAGATCTTGCTTTTGCAATTTAAATTCTTTTAAAAACCTGAAAATTGCCTGCTTTTTCATTTGCTTCTTTTCTAGAATGCTTATATCTTGTATGGAAGGCAAAACGTTTAAAGTACATCTGTTAATTTTCTGCAGCCTAGTTATTTTAAGTGTTATAGACTTGAACAATTCATTTTTCTCCTGTCTAATTTTTGTACTAATATCTAAAGTTGATTGGGAGTTCACATAAATATAATACATATCAAATGTAGATTTAAATATTGTGTTCTAAAAGCTTGATCTACATATTCTAACTGAACTTTCTTTCTTTTCAGTTCTGCAGAAAACCTACTGAACATAACATGTTGCAACAAAGTCTACCTCCTGTATTTCCCCTTTATTCATGAGCTTCACAGTCGCAGATTTGAGCAGGACGTTTGGAGAATCTGTTGAAAAACTAGTGCAGGATGACCTAGCAAAGATTGTGAGCCTGTAACAAGATACTCATACTGGCTGTGTCAGTTCTGTTCTGAATGCTGCAGATAACAGCAAGTGAACTCCCTCCTTTACTTCCCAAGTATTCATTTGACCTTCCATCAAGACGGACTTTTCTAATCTGTTCTTGAAGATATTAATGGAATACAATCATGTCCACTCAAGAGGAAAGGCAGATCAATACGGAATATGCTGTGTCCTTGTTGGAACAGTTGAAACTGTTTTATGAACAGCAGTTATTTACTGACATAGTGTTAATTGTTGAGGGCACTGAATTCCCTTGTCATAAGATGGTTCTAGCAACATGTAGCTCCTATTTCAGGTAAGTAGTTTATCTTGTTTAGTTTGTAATAAAAGTGTTATTTAAATTTCTTTATTACTCTGTGTGTGTGTGTGTGTGTGTGTGTGTATGCTTGCATGTACACTCAGCTATCCTAGAACAAGAAGCAGAACCCACTGAGCATCTCACTGGAGATGCTGCAATGATGCTTCATCAATACCGATTCTTTAAATGTTTTAAAGCTTTTGGTTTTTGGGTTTGTTTTGTTTTGTTTTTTTAAAAAGAATCTTACTGGGTAGCCCTGGCCATCCTTGAACTAATTATGGGGACCAGGCTGGCCTCAACCTCGCAGAGATCTGCCTGCTTCTGCCTCCCTCGTGCTGGAATTAAAGGCTAAAATGTTAAGATATTAAAGTTTTTAAAACTCCCTCTCTGTATTTTACTTAAATCTTTATTTCAGAAGATGCAGTGTTTGTCAGAGCATTTCCTAATTTGATTAAAGGATAGATGACGTTTTTCCAAAGTATTAAATGCACAAAAATTGTTGAAATTGACCAAAGTTTTACTGTGGGATGGCGTAAAAATTCAAAATATTGTTTTTCTTGGAAAGAAAAAAAGGATAGATAATCTGCTCTTTTAGAAACTCACAGTCATTATAAACTGAAGAGTTATACAACAGACTCAATTTTTAGGGGATAATTGTTGCTGTTTAGATACTAGCTTTAACAACAACAACATAAATAGGCACCACCTTAATAGTAACTTGGTTACTATTGTGCTTGTGGTATCTCCTTAGCCTTACCAGACTGTGCATTGTTAGTGACAGTATTGGTACTCTCTGTGTCTCAGAACTTGGAAGTTTATTTAGTTATGCTCGTTAGAAGTAATAAAACTATTTTTCCTCTTTAGAGGACATAGATTTATTTTAGTTCACAGTTCCAAATTACAGACCATCTCAGACAAATAATAAAACTTTAAACTTTCAAGATGATTTTCATCTTTAAGGTTCTTGAGATTAGAAGCTAAGGTAGCGAGAAATTGCTTTTTTGTTCTCTGTCTTTAACGTCAGTTTTATTCAATATTTAAAAGAGACAGAATGAATATGAGAAAATAAATGTATACTAAGTGTATTCCTGTTACAAAAATTTGCTTCTGTTGCCTGTTCATGGCAGCTATAAGCAAGACGGACTAAATGACTTTGAACATTGATTTACCAAAAAGTGTGGAGATGGTACAGTCGTCAGTGCGTCACTGAGGCAGACCCCCTGTGCTAGTTCCCTGTGCAGTGCCTGTCGCTTTGATTTTAGTTTATGTTGTGGGTTTTCATGCCGTTTCAGACACGGATTTTCTTGTCTGTTACAAAGCCTGTTTGCAATAATCAAGTGTGTTTTACAAATGGTAGTTACTGGGTTTCAACACCATTTCTGCTTTGGTGGCTTTCCAGTGCAGACTTAGATGCTATATATTAAAGAACTTTGCACGTGACTGTGTTGTCATTTTTGTTTTTCAGACCCATTGTCTTAGCAAGTGGTAGGAATTCAGGATTATAAGTTCAGTGAATGGATATCTGAGTTTATAAGCTCTCTCTTCTTAAGGACTTAATTGTAAATCATAAGCCGTTAATTGGAAAAAGCTTTATGCTTTTGTTAGAGATTGACATCTTAGTCATGAAGTTGATTTTCCCCCCCTCAGGTTGGTCTTTATTTTGTGACCTTATATGATTAGCAATCATCTTGAATAATATTAAACTAGGCAAGAGAAATTCTATTACTATTTATTGTGTTGCCACTTCATTTTTTCTTAAGTTTGTGGTTGTAAAAATAACATTTTATGTTATATAAATTTTTAATCACAGTGTGTGTGTGTGTGTGTAACAATTCATGTGTGGAAGCAAGAATACAACCTGCAGGAGTTGGTTCTGTCCTTTCACTCTGTGGGTCCCAGGGATCAAACTGAGGTCATCTAGGCTCGGCAAGCAAGGGTCTTTACCTGCCAAGTCATCTTGCTGGTTTTTTTCAGTGTTATCAAGTTACTAACCTGAGTTAAGATTTTTGAAGACATTGCAACTTTAATCTTTCATTAATACTGTTTAATATTGCAATTTAAAGGCAGCAGTATTTTCAAGGCTGCCATTATTTATCAGTAGCCAGTTCCTTTTATTTATTGATTTACTTTTTGTCTACCAGAGGTTTGCCTGCATGTTAAGTCTGCACCATATGTGTTCTTGGTGCCCATAGAGGCCAGCAGAGGGTTTTAGGTCCCTTGGAACTGGAGTTGTAGATGGTTATGAGCCTTCATGGGGAATTGAACCCAGGTCCTGGCAGATCCTGTGCTGTGCTGTGTTGAGCTATCACTCAAGCCACCTTTTAAAAGTTGTGATTTGTGTGTGTGTGTGTGTGTGTGTGTGTGTGTGTGTGTGTGTGTGTGTCTGCAGTGCCCATGGAGGCCAGAAGAGGGTGTTGGAGCACCCAGAACTGGAGTTACACATGGTTGTGAACCATCATGTGGGTGCTAGGGACAGAACCCAGTCCTGGAAGAGCAGCCAGGACTCTTACCCACTGAGCCATCTCCCCACCCTGGAGTTTCCTTCTTTAGCTTCCATGATTTTTATGGGAAAACATGATTTCCCTAAAGCAACTGCATATATTTATTGAGAACATAGAATAGTTCAGTATATGTGTATAATTAAAGCTTCTATCATTAAGATCTTGTGATTGGACTAGTTTTATAGCCACAGAAGAAAACCTACTAATTATTTTTTCTTATGTGTCTCTTGTTTATACGAAGTAGATTATGGTATATGGCTTAGTAATACATCTGTTTTAAGTATTTTTAGCTGGATTCTGTCTTCAGAATTCAGGGTTGTTACATACACAGCTAATTCTGCTTTTTATTTTTTGTTTTGTTTTTGTGTGTGTTTATGGTGTGTTGCAGGGTGCACACAGCTCTTTATGTGTATAGGTCAGGGACAGACCTCAGGTGTCAGACTCAGCCTCCCGTTTTGTTGAGATTGTCCCCTTGTTTGCCGTCACATAACCAGACCTGCTGGGCATTCTCTGTCTCATTGTTGAAAACTGGGGTTGCAGTTGCTTCTGGGCCTGCCTTTAAGTGGGTTCTTAGAATTTGAACTGAAATCCTCAATATTTGTGCAACAAGCATTTTACCCACTGAGCCAGCTATTTCCCCAGTACCAAAATTCTGTCTTTAAGCTAGATGTGGGTTTTTTGATTTATTTTGGCAAAATTTACTGATTATTTTATACTCAAAATGACTGAGTTACTACTTGAGAATTACTCAGCAGTTTTGTGATACTTGTTACATCATTTTTTTCTTTTTTTTTTTGGGGGGGGGGGTGGGGGGAGGTTCGAGACAGGGTTTCTCTGTGTAGCCCTGGCTGTCCTGGAACTCACTTTGTAGACCAGGCTGGCCTCGAACTCAGAAATCCTCCCACCTCTGCCTCCCAGTGCTGGGATTAAAGGCGTGCGCCACCACCGCCCGGCTACTTGTTACATCATTATGTGATTCATTTTTTTTTGTTTTTGTTTTTAAAAGATTTATTTTATGTATATGAGTACACTGTAGCTATCTTCGGACCCACCAAAAGAGGGCATTGGATCCCATTACAGATGGTTGTGAGCCCCCATGTGGTTGCTGGGACCAACAAAGGAACACAGGCACCAATGCCAATCAGCCTAGCTCCTAAGTCCCACCTGAGGCTAAAGGATGGACACAAATTATCATGACTGAGTCAGGAGAGTGTTCTTACAAAAAACACCCAGAACATCTACGGCTACCAGCTTCATCTGTCTGGAGGGAGGGAGGAAGGGGGAGAAAATGTGGGGGGGAGGGTGAGAGAGAGAGAGATTGAACTCAGGACCTCTGGAAAAGCAGCTAGTGCTCTTTTCCAGAGGCCATCTCTCCAGCCCCTGTTTTTGTTTTTAAGCCAGTTTAGAACTTTGACAAAGGGTGATCAATGTGGCTCAGTGAGTGTGTTTGCCACTGAGTCCAACCCTGAGTAGTTTTTCCAGAACCCACATGGTGGAAGGAGAAAACTGGTTCCCACAAGCTGTCTTTTGACCTCCACATACTCAACATGGCACACATGGGCACAAACGCAATCAGTCAGTCAATAAAGGTACATTTTTAAAATGTCTGTGGTCACATTGGTTAGACTTGCGCCATTTTTAGTGTTCAGGAAGCAGTCACTTTACTGAAGTTGAGTTCTAGTGACAATATTCGATAACCATTCTCACTGTCATCCTTGCTTTATGCCCCTGTTCTACTGGGGTGAATGGAAACCCACTTATCTTGTGCTGCCTTTCAAGGGTTTCTGCAGCTCTTTTTCATTTTGAGGGTTTTGAGTGGGTGTGATTCATATTCATTTCTCTCTCCCTCTCCTTCCCTCCCTCCCTCCGTCTCTGTCTCTGTCTCTCTCTCTCTTTCTCTCTCTCTCTCAACCCCCTCCCCTTTCCTCTCAACCCCCCCCCCCCCCCAGACAGATGAAGCTGGTAGCCGTAGATGTTCTGGGTGTTTTTTGTAAGAACACTCTCCTGACTGAGTCATGATAATTTGTGTCCATCCTTTAGCCTCAGGTGGAACTTAGGAGCCAGGCTGATTGGCATTGGTGCCTGTGTTCCTTTGTTGGATTTTACCATATGTCCTTATTGCTCATTTTGTGTTGTATTCGGAATCACCTGTAACTTCAGTTCCTTCTACAAGTGCATTATTTTGGTGTGTGTGTGTTGGGGGTGGGAGTACTATTTCAGCTTCTAGGCTACAGTCCATCATGAAAAGGAGCTAAGGGGAAGGACCTGAGACAGAAGCTGAAACAAAGGGCAAATGCCGGGCTTTGCTCCACAGCACAGCTGTTGGCTGGTCCTTAGGACTGATGTAGGTCATCTTTGAACCCAAGTGAGCCTCTTGCTTTAGCCTCCCAGGCGCTGGCTTTACAGGTGCAAGTCACTATGTCTGACTACAGGTGTATTTATATTATTATTGTTGTGTTTTGTGTTTTATAGTTACTGGAGATTAAACCAGGGTATCATATGGGCAAGGCAAGAATTTTCCCATTGAGATATGCTGGCCCTTTTAAATTTTTGAAAATTTAAAAAATTTAGGCTGGCTTTGAACTTGTAGTTCTCTAGCTTTGGCCTCAGCCTTCCAGATAGCTGACTCCACAATTTGATAGCAACACTTCAGTTGTGCTGAGTGGTGTTGCGTGCATCTCACTGTTTTCTGTTTGTTTGATTTTTGTTGTCTTTGTTTTCAGGAATCTTTCAAATGTGCCCCCCTCAAAAAAAAAATAATCCCAACAACAACAAAACCAAAAAACTAAGTTCTACTACGATGTTGTCTACAGTGTTGTGTTTTTTAAATTGGAATTCTTAAGTATGATTTTCTTGAATTTTCTGGGATGGGGGGGAGGTAGGAGGAATCTTCTTTATATAACAGGCCGCTTTGTAGCTGAGTCATGGCTCCTGCATTAATGCCTAACCTCCAGTTCTCCTCTATTATTGCATTCTTTACTGGTAACTATACTATTTCCTTTTGACTCATCTGGTCTTCACGTATGCCCAGCCTGACTTGCCTTTTTCCAATGATGAAATTTCCTTCTTGGCCTTACAACTTGTTAATGGTTAACATTTTTTCCAGGTATTTTATTGGAAGTAAACAGATAGCTTTGACTTTTATCTACATTCCGAGTATCCTGTTCTGTGTTCAGAAAGCAGCTAGGCTTTATCAGCCTTGTGTACTCACGCCTGGCATAATCTGTCTCCAGTTAGATGCTTGCTCTGGTTTCATAGTCACCTTTCTAGTTGTCAACATTGGGCTCTTGAGCTCTGTTTGTGTATAGAGTATTCATCTTTGTTAGTTCATCATGGTTAATGTAAGCTCAAAACATTGTCTCCTTTCCTGTTTATAAGATTACTCAGAGGCAGCAGGGAGACTGGAACTGAGCCCAAGGCTCATGTATGTTACTGAACTGCCTTTCCAACCCTGCCCATTTAAAGGCCTGTGACCTTATACTCGTCTTTCCAGTTTTCTACTATACTGCCTGAACTTTATTCAGCTATGACCCTACCCACACTATGTTATCCAAATTAAATGCCTTCCTCATCTCTTTTCAGGATGTAAGTTAGTGACTGTTTTGGTACTCACTCTAAATTCACTGCATACAGGGGCTTTTTTTCTCTAGTGCATGCAGTAATATTTATTCTTCCATCTAAGTATTCCAGTAGGTGAGGTGGCAAATGGCTCAGCACTTGCCATCAAGCCTGACAACTGGAGTTAGATCGACCCTCCAGTTAGTTCCACACTATAAGAAGGACAGAGCTGACGCCCAGAAGCTGCTCTCTGACCTCCACACAAGCATTGAGGTCTGCACCCTATCTCACCCAGTGTAGACATGCACAGTAAATAAAAGTAACTTTTTCTTAAGTACACTTTTATAAGTCGTGGTCTAAGTCATACATGCCTTTAATTCAACAGGAAGCAGAGGTAGGTAGATCTCTTAATTCCACAGCCTATTCTACATAGCAAGTTCCAGGATAGCCAGAGGTGCACAAGTGAGATATCTGACTCAAAAGATTTAGAGTGTATATTCCCGCAGTGTAAACAGTCTTTCTAGCATAGTTTCCTGCATTCTTTTTGTAATGGAGATGCATGGTTTTTTTTAGGAAATTTAGTGATATGTAAGCTTTTTTTTTTTTGGTTTTTCGAGACAGGGTTTCTCTGTGTAGCCTTGGCTGTCCTGGAACTCACTTTGTAGACCAGGCTGGCCTCGAACTCAGAAATCCTCCTGCCTCTGCCTCCCAAGTGCTGGGATTAAAGGCGTGCGCCACCACCGCCCGGCGATATGTAAGCTTTTTAAAGGTGGAATTTATATACCATAAAATCCACCCATTTAAGTGTGCAGTCAGCTCTCAGCAGGCTTCTTACCACATATTCAAGTGCAAATAGAAAATGTTCTAAGAAAGAAAACTGTACAACCTAGCTACTTTTCCTGTATTCACATTGTATAAAGAGCTGGATGGCATTGAAATTGAGTGGGTATGCCTTCCATATATGCAGTGCCCTGAATTTGATTCCCAGCACCACATGAACCAGGTATGATAGTGCGTGTCTATAATCTCAGCACTGGAGGGACAGGCAGGAGAATCAGAATTCAAGGCCAGCTTAGACAGGCAGGTTGGTACATAATAGGTAAGTAAATAATTTAAAGGTGTGTGCCGATTTTATACAAATATGCCTCTTTTTTTAAAAAAGGACTTAGTATCTTTGTTTTTGTGTGCTGAGGGTATGTAACCAGGAACTGTCTCCTTGGACTCTGAGTATGAACGAACCCTGTTACCATTTGCACTGTCTAATTGAAAGCATTTCTGTTCCCTGTTTTCCTGTTGATAGTCATTTCTCATCCCTCCCACAGCGCTAGTTAATTGCCAGTCAGCTCTCTGTCTGTGACTATTTTGCAGTTTTTTGACATTTCATGTAAATGAACTCAAATAGTGAGTGGTCTTTGTATCTGGTTTCTTCACTGAGCTTGTTTTTGAGGTTCATTTATTTATCAATACTTGTTTTATTGCTGAATAATATTCCAATATGAGACTGAAGAATAAAGTAATTTTGATATCCTCCATCAGAATGGCTTAGAGGTTATTATATGGCTTGTCTTCAGCCCTGGATTGTATACAGTTTTCTCATTGTTTTTCAAAGTGTTCTCTCTAAGTAAATTGAATTAGCAGCTTATTAATTAAATTAGCACCCTGTGGTACCTAGTTTGTTTTCTTTTATTAAGCTTGTTTCCGGTGTCTCCTGTAGGGCCATGTTCATGAGTGGACTAAGTGAAAGCAAGCAGACACATGTACACCTGAGGAATGTGGATGCTGCCGCCTTGCAGATGATAATAACCTACGCATACACGGGAAACCTGGCGGTAAACGACAGCACTGTAGAGCAGCTCTATGAAACGGCGTGCTTCCTGCAGGTAAAACAGGCCTCCTTCTCCCCGATGCTGAGCTGTAGCTTATTTTTAAGTGGTGTGTGCCAGAGTAACAGCCATATTGGTGTAGAAACATTAAATTTGGGTTCCAGCCCTCATTTTCCAGAGATAACATCTGTGTGGGTTTGATTACAGAATTAAAATTAAAAATTAATAAACTGGGTATGATGGTACAAACCTAACAGTACTGGGGAGGCTGTGGCAGAAGGATCACAGATTGCTGGGTACCCCAAACTGTCTTGAAAGAGAAAATTAAGTTTCATACTTTTCATTTCAGAATTTAGATTTCAAGTTAAGTATTGTTTTAAGAGTGGTTAAAGCTTAAATTCATTCATGTTTGATGGAATTACCATAGACAGATTTAGATTCTTATGGAAGATTTAATATTTGTAATGGTTGTGGGATTATATTGAGTTATTAAGCAGTTAAGTAAAATTGATGATTAATGCATTTTAGTATGATTAACTGTTCTAGTCTATATTTCTAAGATTCTCCTTTCAGATTTTAATAGGAATGTGGGTATCTTCCCGTCTCTTTCCCTGTTTTGGAATAATACTTTGTACTTTGGAAACTGGTTTCAGCCAGGAATGGTAGCGCCATGCCTTAATCTCAGCAGTTGAGAGGGGGAAGTAAGTGGAGGATTGAGAGTTTAAGGCCAGCCTCAGCTACTGGTCACAAGACCCTGTCTACAAAAGCAAACAGGAGCCAGCCCCAAACAGGCATTTAGAGAATGTAAACAGCTCCTTAAATCTGAACTTACCAGTGTGTGCCACTCACCCAGCCTGAATAGAACAGGTAAATTAGGCCATTGGGCAAGAGGAAGAAATGGAAAACTGTTTAGCCTTGAAGTCTAATTTTGTTATTGCAGGAAACTGTCTCTCACCACAAACATATAAAATTTGATGATATGGGAGAGTGTGCTGGGGGAAACCTATAATATCTGAGATAAAAATAAACTGAAGGATGGGAGTGTGGATCTCCGTGCAGGGTCCTGGGTTCAGATTTTCAGCATCTTTTTACTTTTTAATTGTTTTTTTCTATTAATCATCCTTTTTTCCTTATTTTAGGTAGAAGATGTGTTACAGCGTTGCCGAGAATATTTAATTAAAAAAATTAATGCAGAGAACTGTGTGCGGCTGTTGAGTTTTGCTGACCTCTTCAGTTGTGAAGAGTTAAAGCAGAGTGCTAAGAGGATGGTGGAGCACAAGTTCACGGCTGTGTACCACCAGGAAGCCTTCCTGCAGCTGTCCCACGACCTCCTCATAGACATCCTCAGCAGCGACAACTTAAATGTAGAAAAGGAAGAAACTGTGCGAGAGGCTGCCATGCTCTGGCTAGAGTACAACACAGAATCACGATCCCAGTATTTGTCTTCGGTTCTTAGCCAGATCAGAATTGATGCACTTTCAGAAGTCACACAAAGAGCTTGGTTTCAAGGTCTCCCACCCAATGATAAGTCTGTTGTGGTTCAAGGTCTTTATAAGTCCATGCCCAAGTTCTTCAAACCCAGGCTTGGGATGACTAAGGAGGAGATGATGATTTTCATTGAAGCATCCTCAGAAAACCCTTGTAGTCTTTACTCTTCTGTCTGTTATAGCCCCCAGGCAGAAAAAGTTTACAAGTTATGCAGCCCACCAGCTGATTTGCATAAGGTTGGGACAGTTGTAACCCCCGATAATGATATTTACATAGCAGGGGGCCAAGTACCCCTGAAAAACACAAAAACAAATCACAGTAAAACAAGTAAACTGCAGACTGCCTTCCGAACTGTGAATTGCTTTTACTGGTTTGATGCACAACAAAATACCTGGTTTCCAAAGACACCAATGCTTTTTGTCCGTGTGAAGCCATCTTTGGTTTGCTGTGAAGGCTATATCTATGCAATCGGAGGAGATAGTGTTGGTGGGGAACTTAACCGGAGGACTGTAGAGAGATATGACACTGAGAAGGATGAGTGGACAATGGTGAGCCCTTTGCCTTGTGCTTGGCAGTGGAGTGCAGCAGTTGTAGTTCATGACTGCATCTATGTGATGACATTAAACCTCATGTACTGTTACTTTCCAAGATCTGACTCATGGGTAGAAATGGCTATGAGGCAGACTAGCAGATCTTTTGCTTCAGCTGCAGCTTTTGGTGATAAAATTTTCTATATTGGAGGGTTGCATATTGCTACCAATTCTGGCATAAGACTCCCCTCTGGCACTGTAGATGGGTCTTCAGTAACTGTGGAAATTTATGATGTGAATAAAAATGAGTGGAAAATGGCAGCCAACATCCCTGCTAAAAGGTATTCTGATCCCTGTGTTAGAGCTGTTGTGATCTCAAATTCTCTTTGTGTGTTTATGCGAGAAACCCACTTAAATGAACGAGCTAAGTATGTCACCTACCAGTATGATTTGGAACTTGACCGGTGGTCTCTGCGGCAGCATATATCTGAACGTGTACTGTGGGACCTAGGCAGAGATTTTCGATGCACTGTGGGGAAACTTTATCCATCCTGTCTTGAAGAATCTCCATGGAAGCCACCAACTTACCTTTTTTCTCCAGATGGAACAGAGGAGTTTGAACTGGATGGAGAAATGGTTGCACTTCCACCTGTATAGGGGAGTTGAGAGAGTGCACGTGCTGAACTTGTGATATCCTTTGCTAAACCAGAGGATAAAAAAAGGACAGAGTATGAGTACATAAAAATCTATCTTTGATACATTTTATTTTTATGCCCTATGTAATATTTGCATCAGTATAATATATATCAGTGTGTCATACAGAAAGATATGCTTCTGTAATATGAAATAGGTTATTTGATAACTGAGAAACTTAAGTGTATCATGTGAGCATAAGAGTCTGGATTATCTAACATTGTTAGCCCTGTGTATGTACAGTCCATAACTTCACTTTTAAAAGTAATCTCCTGTTCCCAGTGTGGTATCTCAAAATTGTGCCGAGATTATTTTAGTACATGTATTGAATTCCTGTACTTTCAAAGTCCTGGAATATAGGGTTTGTTTTTTTTTTTTACTATAATTCTGCTGCACTTAACACTAATGTTCATGTTGGTATAGAAATGTCTTTTAAATCCTATACTATTGTTGAGCAAGATCTGCTATCTGTCTACGGTATTACACAGGGAAAGCTGTGACTGCAGGATCAGTCTCACTATTCTAGGTGCATGTATTCCCTTCCCACTGACTTACACTTGTCTATCTAGAATACAGGTTGTCCAGTCAGCTGGTCACTTACCAGGTGTGGACTTATGTTGCTGGGCTTGCAAATGAATTGCTAGTCCCTCATTGTGCGGGTCTATGTGGAGCTTTAATCAGTAAATGTCTCCACTTCCTATATTACATTAATGTTGGCTCATGCATATAACCACCTGCTGCTGATGTAGATCTCCATCTTAAAGAGATTTAGAGTGGATTAACCAGGTCATTACATCTTAATTTAATAACGAGCATTACTGTAGAGTGATTGTGTGTAGGTATCTAATAGGTGTGGTTTTTTTTAACCTGATGTGTGTATGTTTGGGGGGCTAGGGTTAGGAAGGTGAACCGTGCAGGAATGGTCTGCACTGTGCAGAAGAGCAGATACTAGTGCTGCTCTGGCATTAATCCCAGGAACCACTAGCAGTAGTGGGGCGCCACCAATGTAACATGAGCACAGGTGCCTCATGACAAACATGGCTGGCATGTTCAACTGCATAATGCTCTGGCACTGTATTTTGAATGACATTAATTTATTAAATAAATTGTATATAATCAATATCTATTGTTTTTTTTTTTCTTTTGTGATGAGAGTGCTCTAGCTATGCTTTTATTTGAGGTTTTCCCGGGCCAGGTTAGGTACTTGTAGATGATTTCTCAAAAATCTGTTTGAGATACAGACACACAGACACACACGGTGGGGGGGGGAGAAACATCAGTATCAGTTTTGGTTTAAAAATACTAAATAGAGAATTGTAGAATAAACAGTTTATAGGTTTTAAATTGGTGAAAATTGTCCTTCTAAGCTGCACTTCAGGCTTGCTATGGCATAGAAGTACCACATTTAAGTAACTTACACCAATCATAATTGTTGAGCTCCTACTTTCTAACTTATGGAATAAGCTTTTATAATAAAGGCATGAAAATGGTATATGTAGAATTTGATGCTATGCCCAGCTTGAGGTATAGCAGTCTTAGGATATGCCTGCAGATAAAGAGAACTATTAGAATTCTCTGGGGGTGTTCTTTTAAAAGATTGATATAGTCAGGACAGGATTGCAGGTGCTAGGAATACCTCTTGAGAGAGTAAAGCATTGTACTTGAGTACTGTTACTGTTAGTTCAGGCCTTAAAGTGTTAGATTGAACCCAAGCATTCTGCATATGCTAGAAAAGCATCCAAACACTGAAATGCCACACCCCATTCCTTGACTTATTTAAAGCCTATCTTAGAGTTTCTATTGCTGAGGTAAAGCACCATGACCACAAGCAACTTCACTTTATATTTTACAAATCTATCATGTAGGTAAATCAGTGCAGGGACTGAAGCACAGGCCATGGAGAAGTGCTGCTTACTGGCTTGCTCATGCCTTGCCCAGCCTACTTTCTTACACAATTCAAGACCACCTACCCAAAGAAGGCAGAGCTCACGGTGAGCTGGTCCCTCCTGCATCAATCAAGAATATGCCCTACAGGCCAATCGGGGCCGGGCATTTTCTCAGGTGTGTTTCCTTCTTCCCAGATGAACTAGTTTGTATCAATTTGACAAAAAACTAACCAGCACACCATTATCTCTTGGAGAGTTTTTCTATCTGGGTGTGGTGGTGTCCGCCTTTAATCCCAGCAGCAGGTGAACCTCAGAGTTCTAAGCCAGTCTGGTTTACATAATAATGAGTTCTAGCACAGCCAGAGCTACATAAAGGGATCATGTCTAAAACAACAAAACAACTTTAAAAATTCTTGTCTGGTAAATAATTGGGGGGGCTATAATCTATACCATATCATCTATCCATTTAAAAGCACAAACAGTTGTGTGTTTTTTAAGAATACTTACAGTTGTACAACCATTACCACAGAGAGCTGGAAGATGTTTTTGTGGCCCTCATCCCAGCAGTCCCCCTCCAAAGGCCCCCTCATTGATCTTTCACCACACTGAACCAGATTATCTAAAAAAGAAGTCGTGCTTTTGCTCTGTATCTTGGTACCCCTGGAATAAAGCCAGGGTTTGTTTCCAATTTACAAGGCTTGTGAAGCATTTCCTCTGTTTGCTTTGCTAGCCTAGTTTCTTCTCTAAAGTATGTTGGCTCACATCAAATGCTTTGCTTATTGGCCTTATTTTTTTCATATAGTTGTTTTGTTCACTTGTTTTTTTGTCTTAAACTAATTTTGTATAATCAGATAGCCAAAGTAGTTTGTGCTTGCATTCACTTTCACTCCCCAAAATGCCCTGATTAGGTTGGCAAATTGTGTAACAACTCTGATTAAATTGTGTTTACAGTTGGGGTAACTCCTCAAGGAAGCATTAAAAAAAAAATGTATCTTAGCCTACCCCTATAAGTTCACAGGACTTGCAGGGCAGGAGGCATCTATTACCTTTAAATTTAAAATGCACCACAAATTATCTAACATTCATCAAGCTGTTATTACTTGTTTGAGTTTTCTTCACTACAATCAAGATGGATTTGTGTCTAGTTCTTTTCTGTTTTGAAATTAGAAATTAGTATTGAGATGTGTCTGACAGTATGAAAAGAGGACTCAAATTACCCTTAGATGAGCTGCCATTAAACAGAATGAAACATAGGAGCTAGAGAGGTGACTCAGCAGTTGGGAGCACTGACTGCTCTTCCAGAGGATGCAAGTTTGATTCCCAACACCCACATGGTGACTCACAACTTCTGTAAATCCAGGTCCGGTGGATCCATTACACACAGACTGTACAAACATACAGGGGCAGGAAAAAACAAAAAAAAACCCACATGAAATTACAAAAGAAAAAACATTTAACTCCATGTGGGTTAAAATGGTGGCCCACATCTGACCAGGGCTCAGGCCACTGGGCAAGGCGGACGTGGGAAGTTTGACTGTGCACACCCCACAACGCCCGATGTTGGGCTGTGGGAAGCTGCAGGACCCTGCTCCTGGGGTAGGGAAGCACCGGAGTCCGGCTCGGGAGTCCTGACCTGCACGGAGGCCAAGGACTACATCCTCTGCGGAGGGGCTTGGGGCGTTGTCCTATGTGACTTACGGCCACAGAATTATGGAGAGCTGAAGCCTCGAGTCAGGAGCCTAGTGTCTGAGATAGTGGCAAACGACCTTCTGTCCCTTGAAGGAACACTTGCTGGGTCACCAGGGTTTAAACCTTGCTCAACCAGAACACAGGCAGCCTTTCACGGTCCCACAACCCCCTAAGTTTCTCATATCCATATTAACAGTAAAAGAAAAAACACGTGATCATGCTAATTAGCACAGAAAAATAACTTGACAAATCCCAAGTCCATTTATGATAAAACTCAGCTTAATATGGACATGGTGGCACATGTCTATAATCCCAAGGCTCATGAATATCAGGCCAGCCTAGGCTACACAGTGAAACTTTGTTTCAGGAACAAAGAACAAAATCTAAAACAAGATTTCAGCAAAGTTACACAAATAGGAAATCTCTATAAAGCAGCAATGGTGGAAAAAGTATACTACCTAAATATATATATATATATATATATACATATATATGTATATGTATATACATATATATGTATATGTATATATATATATAAAAATCAGGAACTACACAGGTTGTCTACTTTGGCCTAACTGGGTCAATAAGCATACCCCAGTCTTGAGAAAAGAACAGCATTAACCTTTTGGGGATGGGACAACCCTTTCACAGAGGTCACCTAAGACCATCAGAAGACACAGATATTTACACTACAATTCATAACAGTAAAATTACAGTTATGATAGCAACAAAAATTATTTTATGGTTGGGGGTCACCAACATGAGGAACTGTATTAAAGGGTTATAGCACTAGGAAGGTAGAAAACCACTGGTTTAGAAAGAATCAGTTAAGACACAAGAAACAACTGTGTCCAATTTTACTAATTACAGACATCTCTGCCTCCCCACAAAAGCTACATGCTCTTTATTTCCAGACATTGTATAATAAACTGATACCTCAGGACACATCTAAGAAGACCACTTACCTAAAAGACCTTCCCAGGGCCAGCAGGTGAAAGTCACACCACTGACCAGTCTCAGCAACCCATAATGGAAGGCGAGAATTGATTCTTGAAAAGTTGTCCTTTGATTTCCACATGTAAGCTGTTGCATGTACACCCACACAAAAATAATAAAACAAGCAATTTTAAAAGTGAGACTGGAGAGATGGCTCAACAGTTAAGAAACACTTGTTACTTTTGCCAGGACCTGGCTTTGATTTCCAGCACCCAGGAGGTATTTTGTAACCATAGTAGCTCCAGGTCGAGGGGACCTGATATCCTCTGCTGGGCACCAGTCACAGGCCTGACACACTTACATATGTTCAAGAAAACACTCATGAGTAAAGTGACTTAATTTTTTTAAATAAAAAGCCTGTCCTATGTAGGAACACAAGGTAGTATGATACCCCCACAAGGATCATAGCTCCAGAGAAATTAAAGTGGATCAAAAATGTTAGAAAAAGAAAGCATTTTTTAACTAAAAGACAAACAAAACTATGAACATTCATGTACAAGAGAATTTTGAACTCCAAATACACATGACCAGAAAAGATGCTCACCAAGACAAGATAGTCAACCTACCTGAAGGTTAGTATAAAGAAGGAATTTTAAAATTTCAAATAGCACCAAATCACATTTAAAGGCAACACTGTTAGACTAACGAGATTTCTCAGCTGGAATCCTGCAGTCCTAGAGGGAATAGAGCATATTCAAGTCCAGAAATAATTACCCAGCAAGGTTAAAAGGTTAAGTGGTAAAAGAAAAAGAAGATCTTCTAAGATAAACAGGAACTGGGGGAATCATGACCATCAGACCACCCTTACAAACCATGATTAAGAAAGTTCTACATCCAGAAGTGAAAACTATAACCATCCTAACTGAAGCACATGAAGGTAAAAATTTCACTAGAAGAGTAGATACAAAAACAGAAATAGAAAAGAATCAAACATCAGCAACAGTAAACTATCAATCCATGGAGCTTAATAAACGAAGAAAAGAACAAAGAATATGCAAAGCAGCCAGAAGGAAACAAGCAAGTTTGGATGAGCATGCCTCCTATACTTACATATTTGAATGCTTGGTTGCAGCTAGTGGAACTGTTTGGGAAGGATTAGGAGGTGTGGCCTTGTTGGAGGAGGTGTGTTTACCAGGGGTGGGCTTTGCCGTTTCAAAAGCCCATGCCACAACCAGACTCTTTGCTCTTCCTTCCTCTCTCTCTCTCTCTCTCTCTCTCTCTCTCTCTCTCTCTCTCTCTCTCTCTCTCTCTCTCCCTCTCCCTCCCTCTCCCTCTCCCTCTCCCCCTCCCCCTCCCTCACCCCCTCTCTCTGCTTGCACCTTTAGGATCAGATGTGTGCTCTCAACTACTTACTGCTCCAGTACCATGCCTGCTTGCATACTGCTATTCCCCACAATGATGATAATACACTAATCCTCTGAAACTGTAAGCAAGCCCTCAATTAAATGCTTTCTTTTATAGAGTTGCCTTGGTCTTGGTGTCTCTTCATAGCAATAGAACAGTAACTAAGACATACCATTCAATAAGTGAATTAAATTCTCTACATAAAAGACTGATAGTTTGAGTGGATTAAAACAAACACAGAGTTGCAGGAAGCTCAGCTTTCCCTGAGAGCATGGGTTTACTCTCCAGTACCACAAAACCAAACACCTATAACCTCAGCACTTTCCAAGAGGGTTGCTGTGAGTTTAAGAGCAGCCTGAAATATCATCTCAAAGAAACTATAAACAAAAGGCTGCCAAGCCTCAACAGTATGTTTCCTATAAGGAACTCATTTCAGTAGTGAGAGCACACAACTAGAAACAATAGAAAATGATATTCTAGGAGCCTACAGAGCCTAAAGCCAACAGAGCAGCTGCACTTTCTATCTGACCAAACAGATCTTAATACAAAATAAGTGAGAGACAAGGGCCACCAAGGAGTAAATTAATCAAAGGTAACAGGAGCAGAGGATGGTGGTTCATACCTGTGATACCCATGCTCAGTAAGCAATGTAGAAAGATCACAAGATAGAAGCCAGTCTGGGCCAGATAATAGATAAAGATATAATGGTCATAAATCAATATGGACCAAATACCAAAACCATCACACTATTAAACCTGAGGACAGAGGTATTAAGATAGTGTGCGTGGCCTATGCCTGCCATGTGAATTGCACTATTTTCGTTGTTGTTGTTGTTGGTTTTTTTAATTTTATTTATTTTCTAAGTTTTTTTTATTTACACTCAAACTCATTTCCCCTTTCCTGTTTCCTCCCTCCCCGAAAGTCCCATAAGCCCCCTTCCCTCCCTCTTTTCCCCATTCAACCCCCTCTCGCTTCTCTGTCCTGGCGTTCCCCTACATCCAGTCTTTCCAGGACCAGGGGTCTCTCCTTCCAT
This sequence comes from Tokudaia tokunoshimensis, assembly GCA_036184795.1. NCBI lineage: Eukaryota > Metazoa > Chordata > Mammalia > Rodentia > Muridae > Tokudaia > Tokudaia tokunoshimensis. Next base: position 78,492,995 of record BTHU01000002.1, on the reverse strand, counting down.
CTTCTTAGAAATCTATTGATATGCGAAATGTGTCTAGGGTATTCCGAGATTCTGGGTCAATATCCCCTTATCAGTGACTGCATACCATGTGTGTTCTTTTGTGATTGGGTTACCTCACTAAGGATGATATTTTCAAGATCTGACCATTTGCCTAGGAATTTCGTGAATTCATTGTTTTTAATTGCAGAGTAGTATTCCATTGTGTAAATATACCACATCTTCTGAATCCATTCCTCCGTTGAGGGACATCTGGGTTCTTTCCAGCTTCTGGCTATTATAATAAGGCTGCTATGAACATAGTGGAGCATGTGTCCTTATTGCATGCAGGTAAAGCCTCTGGGTATATGCCCAGGAGTGGTATAGCTGGATCCTCTGGGAGTGTCATGCCCAGTTTTCTGAGGAACCGCCAGACTGCTTTCCAGAGTGGTTGTACCAGCTTGCAATCCCACCAGCAGAGGAGGAGTGTTCCTCTTTCTCCACATCCTCGCTAACAACTGCTGTCTCCTGTGTTTTTGATCTTAGCCATTCTGACTGATGTGAGATGGAATCTCAGGGTTGTTTTAATTTGCATTTCCCTAATGACTAAGGATGATGAACATCTCTTTAGGTGCTTCTCAGCCATTAGGTATTCTTCAGGTGAGAACTCTTTGTTTAGCTCTGTACCCCATTTTTAATAGGGTTACTTGCCTCTCTGGAGTTTAACTTCTTGAATTCTTTGTATATATTGGATATTAGCCCTCTGTCGGATATAGGGTTGGTAAAGACCATTTCCCAGTTAGTTGGTTGCCGCTTTGTCTTTTTGACAGTGTCTTTTGCCTTGCAAAAACTTTGTAATAGTTAAGATGCAACATCAGTCAGCCTAGGTACAAACAAATGAACAAGTAAATGTCTAAAGAAAACATTTCATATATACATAGTGGAGTATTATTCTTGACTTGCAGCAAAATGAATTGACTAGAAGATATTATATTGAGCAACAATCAAGACTCAGAAAGAACAACATTACATGTTCTCTCATATGTGAAAACAAATTTTGAAAATAAACCTGAAAGTAAATTGTAGTTACTGGGCCTGAGATATGGGGCAAGAATGGAGTAGGATCATTAGACATCATAAATTCCGTGGTAAATGACATATATGTGCAGGAATGTATACAATCCTAGGACATAAAATTAACATATGCCAAAAAATTTAAAAAGGAGGCCCCACCAAGATGGCTTTGCAGGTAGAGCATACAGGGATGATGACCTGAGTTAAGTTCCCGCATTCCACTCCCAGGAGTTGTCCTCTGACTTCCATCCACATGTGTACTGGGTCATATGTGAGTACCTCCCCACAAAGAGAAAACACCAGTGAAATTCTGTTTCTTACACTGATGGAGCATGTGTGGGACCATGGTTCCAACAGTGTATAATGTTGCTAAAATGACGGTGTGTACCTAAGGACCACTGAAGCCATAGTGGTACCAGAGTAAAGCGTGGCATGCTTGTGAGGATGCCAACGCAAACCCACTACAGTGCCAGCCATGAAAGCACAGCATGGAACCAGGTAAGTTCAGCACGCAGAAGGAAGCAGAAAGAGTCTAGGATTAAGCTAAAATGTTACAAACAAAACACAAACAGCATAGCATTGTAGTTACACAGCCTGGGAGTGTAGTGGGCTGTACCACGCAGGTTTATGTAAATGCTCCCTAGTGCTGGCATAGTAACAGAGTTATTCTTCAGAGAACATCTCCATCCCTAAGGAATATTGAATTGGCAAAACTTGAAAGTCTGGCATAGCATTGGGTATAGACACATAAGACAAACCTTTAAAAAGTAGTTAAACAGCTAAAAAGAAACTACCAGTAAATGTGTGGGTATTAGTTTATTATCTGCTCAATGTGGCCACAGGACCCAACAGATAAGAATCTCTGCCCCACACAGCAGCTGGACCCCATAATGGGCACTCCCTGTGCCCAGAGTGTGTCACAGGAACTGAGGCCAGGCCATGGTCATCAGAGGTCATCCATCACTAGGAATCCTCATCATCTAGACCCCATACCACCTGAAGTGGTATTCCTTTGGTCTTCCAAAATAGAAGTATCAGCTGGGAACAAGTATTCAAAACAAGAATCTGTGTGGGGAGTATTTCCTATTCAAACCTCAAAAGTGTAATTCCATTTAAAGGAAACGTTCAGAAAAGGCAATCCATGGACAGCACTGGCAGCTGGCAGGGGTTGCTGGGAGGGAATGACTGTTAGTAAACAGAGTTTCCTTTTGGAGTGGCAGAAGTAGACAGTAGTGATAGTTGTAGATCTTTCTGAATATCCGGGAAGCTATCTTAATTTTTTTATTATGCTTATTTATGGGTTGGGTGTGAAGGTCAACTTGGTGGCATAGGTACTCTTCTTCCAAATGGGTTCCAGAGATCCAACTTAAATGATCAGGTTTGGCCTCAAGCTGAGTGAGCACCTTCCTGCCAACTCATTTTACAAGCTCCCATAAACTGTTTTAAAAAGGTAAAAATTACATACCATAAACTTTATGGCATCTAAATTATATTGCAATAAGATAGAGCATTATATCTAGCAGCATGAAGACTAGCAAGAGTTTGCTATTTTGTTGCTTGATAATACTCAGAAATGTTTGTTTTGAAATGTAAAAACATTTCTAAAAAACCTTCATCTTGGGCTGGGTGTGGTGGTATATATCTTTAATCCCAGCACTGGGGAGGTAGAGGCAGGCAGATCTTGGTGAGTTTGAAACCAGCCTGGTCTACAAAGTGACTTCCAGGACAGCCAGGGCTGTTACACAGAAAAACCCTGTCTTGAAAAAAAGAAGGCAAAAAACAAAACAAACAAACAAAACCTTCATTTTTGGTGCTGGAGAGATGCTCTACCAGAGGATTTTGGTTCAAGTCCCATCCCGAGGCTTCACTGTATTTTGGTGTAGTGGAATACATCTGTAATCCTAGCACTTGGGACACAGAAGCTGGAGTAAATTTGAGGCCATGATGGACTATATAAAACCCTGTCTCAAAAAAAAAAAAAAAAACAACAAACAAACAAATCCCACCCAAATCCACCACATGAAACTGAGCTCAGAGTTCCAGAAACAGCTATTTGGGCAGAAGCAAAGCAGCTGTTCTCCATCCCAGATACCTGGTGGCTGCAGAAAAGACAATAGACTTTGCAGCCGACCAATTCTACCTGTACTGAATTCCCTTTTCCACCCTTAGCTACAAAAACCTCAGCTCAAAGCTGTGATCTAAATTCTGCTCATTGGGTGACTGGGTCCCGCATCCCCATCATGGCAAGGCCAGAACTAGAGACCTTACTTCTCTGACATTAAATAAAGCCTTCTCTAGCTGCTTGAAGTCATCTAAATCTCACCTTTTATTACTCATAAAACCTTTTTCTTATTTATCCTTACACTATCTAAAACACCTTGGTTTACTTGGGGACTACTGTGTGCTATAAATTTACGTACATGCAAACATTTTCTTTTTTGCTCATATAGAAACATGATCATTTTTCATTATAGAAGACAAAGATTCTTTTTTGTGGCTTTTTAAAAATATTTATTATGTGTACAATGTTCTGCCTGCCTGTATGCCTGCAGAATAGGGCACCAGATCTCATTTTGAACAGGTATGAACCACCATGTGGTTGCTGGGAATTGAACTCAGGACCTCCGGAAGTGCAGACAGTGCTCTTAACCTCTGAGCCATCTCTGCAGCCCAAAGACAAAGACTGTAAATATTTCTCACTTCATGCTTCAGCTTGTATCAGACTATCAGACTTTGGGCTGTGCTGGGTTAGAATGTAAGATATTTTATTGTTTTGAAAAATACTTTTTAAACTTTCATTTTAGGAGTGTAAATGTACACTCCTGTTCTCATGTCATGGCATATGGGAGTCAGTTCTCTACTTCCACCATGTGGGTTCTGAAGACTGAACTCTGGGCAACAGGCTTAGCTGTTTTGATGCTCTTGTTTTTTATTTTTTTGAAATAGGGTCTCATGTAGTCTATAATGGTCTTGAACTTCCTCCTGCTCCCATGTCCCAAGTGCTGAGATTACATCCCAATATTTTATGTGCCACTGAAAATCAAACCCAGGACTTCACTAGATCATACACACACACACACACACACACATATATAGATATAGATATAGATATAGATATAGATATATCCTCAGCCCAGAATGTTTAATTCCTAAAATAGTTATTTGATGTTGCCACCATGGGCCATATTGATATGAATAACCTGTGCTGCCATCTGAGACCATGGTGATATTCAGGTCCATGCTGCCACCGAGAACCATGTCTGGGTTCATGGTCCTACCGCAGCCTGAGTCTTTGTTGATGTCTGTGACCTGTGTTGCCACCAAAGGCCATGAGGATGTCCATGGTTTATACTGTAGCCTGAAGTCATGTTAATATCCATGGCCTGTGCTGCAAACTGAGACCTTGTTGATGTTCTTGGCCTGTGTTGCCACCGAGGGCTATGATGGTGTCTGCAGCCGGTGCAGTGACATAGGACTGTATTGATGTCTGTGGTCTGTACTGCCACCCGAGACCATGCTGAGGCCTGTGGCATGTGCTGATGCCGGACACCATGGTGATGTCTGTGGTCAGTGCTATTGCCAGAAATCATGTGTAAGTTCATAATCCATTATCCCACTGACTGTAAAGGACAAGGAAGCTACTTCTGCCATGGTATTGATGATTACAAACTCTCAGTCGAGAAAGAGGACATAGAAGGCTTCAGTGACAACCCCCCCCCCACAGACTGTAATAACCTAGACAGAAAGCTGTCAAAGAGAATTTCTGCAAGTTGTGATAAAGATGGTGAAATGTAGCTCTCCATGATTGATGGCTTCTGACTTGGGGGCAGATGGGAAGGACTCAAGTTTTCTTTAAGGAATCAGCCACCAGCAGTTTGACTATACCTCAGTGAGTATATGAGCAACAAATTGGACCTATATTTTTTGTTTGTTTTTGTTTTGTTTGTTTGGCAGAGAGGGAGATGGGGGGGGGGGCGGTCACAAGAATAGGGTTGAGGACCTGGGCGGACTGGGAAGTGAGAGTGCTCAGGGTATATGATGTGAAATCCCCAAATAATCAATGAAAACATGAAAAAGTTGTTATTTGAGGGCCAGATTCATGGCTCAGCAGATAAAAGAACTTGCTGCCAAGTCTGATGACATTCTGAATGTGATCAGACACATAGTGGAAGGAGAGAACTGACCCCTGCAAGTAATCCTCGGACCTCCACATGCATGCTCTGGGAAACACACACACACACACACACACACACACACACACACACAGAGAGAGAGAGAGAGAGAGAGAGAGAGAGAGAGAGAGAGAGAGAGAGAGAGAGATTGTTTTTTGGTATTGTGTTTTAAAACAAAAGTAGAGAGCTGACTCCCAAGAAGTTGACCTCTGACCTCCACATGTACCACACATAGAAACTCAAATACTCTGAGTGACAGTGCATTTTTTTTTATTTTATGTGAGTACATTATCACAGTCTTCAGACACACCAGAAGAGGGCATCAGATCCTATTACAGATGGTAACCAAACCCCTGACAGTACATCTTTAAAAAAGGATTTTATGGGCTAGAGAAATGGCTCACCTGTTAAGAGCACTGACTGTTCTTCCAGAGGTCCTGAGTTCAATTCCTAGCAACCTTATAGTGGTAGCTCACAACCATATGTAATGGGATCTGATGCCCTCTTCTGGTGTGTCTGAAGACAACAGTGTACTCACATACATAAAATAAATAAAATCTTTTTAAAAAATTAAAAATTTTGAGTCTGACTTTTAATTAATTAATAATAATAATAATATTATCATTAAATAAGGGGATGAAGAGGTAGATCAGTAGTTAAGAACATTTATAGAGAACCTGAGTTTGATTCCCAAGACCTAGATCAGGTTGTAGTGAACCACTTGTAACTCTAGCTTTAGATCTGATACCTTTCCCCTGGATTCTGAGGGGACCTGTACTCACATGTGCACATTCTTGTACACAGACACACACACACAGGTACACATAATTAAAACTAAAAATATATCTTTTAAATTATTCAATGGCCTGAGGTTAGGACAGAATTCCTAATAATTTACAAAATGGCCCTAAACACACTTGTGATATTTTGCACTCTGCATCTGTGCTAGGTGGTATTCTCATTAATCAGTTCTGAAGAAAATTAAGATTTTTCTATGTCTTGTAGTATCAAATATTTTGCCAAGATTTAATTCTTCATTTAAAAATAAGCATACCCAAGCTGGGTGATGGTGGTGCATGCCTTTAATCCCAGCCCTAAAGGCAGAGGCAGGTAAATCTTTTGAGTTTTTGGTCTTCAGAGCCAGTTTCAGGACAGCCAGGGCTACATTGAGAAACCCTGTCTTGAAAAACAAAATACCAAAACCAAAGACAACAAAAAGCATACCCTTCTCATTAGTATGCAAGTTCGTTTTCATATTTCATTAGTGGTACAAATACACTACTAATTATATACTGTGGTACAATTATATACTATGCTGATTAGGTTTTTTTCCCTCAACTTGAAACACACTAGGGTCATCTAGGAAGGGAAAACTTCAATTGAGAAAATGCCTCCATCAAATTGGCCCATAGATTGGTTTATGGAGGTATTTTCTTGATTAATGGTTGATGAGGGCCCAGCTCACTGAGGCTAGTACCACACTCCTGGGCAGGTGGTCCTGGGTAATATAAACTGAGCTAGTTATAGAGAGCAAAGCCAGTAAGCAGTATTCCTCCATGGCCTCCAGGTGGATGTCATCACAATGGCAGGTAAGGTCACTCTGCAGAGGGGCAAGGGTTGGGGGTACAGTGATCTTAGTAATCTAACATCCTCACCGGGTTTCACGTCTCATTCTTGCTATGCTGGGGACCAAGGTACACGAACCCTAGGCCACACTTAAATGATGCCCAAACCACAGCATCCCCAGTGCTGAATACTACAGAATGCTTACAGTCTTGTATATCCGCATATTTTCCACGTCTCAGTTGGAAAAAGAAAGCACTTTAAAGGTTGTTGAAGACACTCCTGTTCGTCCAATAGTTTTTCGAGAGGATGTGTGATTATGTAGCCCGGGTGTAGTGGTATGAAAGTTTGACCCCCCCATAGACTCATGTTTGAATGCTTAAACCACCGCAAGTGGCACTATTAGGAGTTGTGGCCTTATTGGAGTAGATGTGGCCTTGTTGGAAGTTGTCACTGTGGAGGTGGGCTTTGAGGTTTTAGATATACGCAGGGGCTCCTCCTCGCTGCCTGCAGATCGAGATGTAGAACTCTCAGCTCCTTCTCCAGCACGAAATCTGCCTGGATGCTGCCATGCTTCCTGCCATGATGATAGTTGACTAAACCTCTCAAACTGTAAGCCAGTCCCGATTAAATGTTTTCCTTTATATAAGTTGCCTTGGTCATGGTGTCTCTTCATAGCAATAAAACCCTAAAGCAACTAGCTGACCTTGAACTATTCTCTGGACTCTATTGTGCTGGGGTTATATGGCTATACACCTGGCTTTTAGCCTAGTGATTTTTATAACAAAAAGTACTGATTGAGCTGTCAAAAGTCTACCTGGCATGTGGTGTGAACAGATGATTTATCTAGGGCAGAGGTTTCAGTTTCTAAATGGATGGATGCTACTGAACAAAGAACCAATTCAAGCCATGGCAGCGGAGAATAGTGCAACAGAACTTGCCTCAGAGCTCTACAAAGTGCTCAGTGACTGCTTTCTGGGGCAGGGCTGACCCAGGCAGGTGGGAAGGCTACTGTTCCTCTTTGTTCACTCATCACTTTATTCCCCAGAGGAAGTACAAGTTCCTGCTTAAAACAGGCTCATGGATTAGGTTGACTAGAAGAATCTAGATGTTAGTTATAGATGAACTTTTCACATGCAAACTAACCCCAGTGTAAAGCATGCAGAGTAGGTTTCTTTGAGCAGTGATTGAACCATGTCTCTAGGGTCTCTGCTCTGCTGGAGACAGTAGCTGGAGCAGTTGCTTGGGCCCTCAGTATGATGCCCAAAGGCTTACAGTGCCTTTTCATTAAGTCACCTTATTATCTAACCTCTGGTGAAATTTAAGCCATGTTCTCACAGTGACTGAATTTTGACCAAGAACAATTGTGGGAGTTTTGTTTTGAGATTTATTATGTTTTGATTTGGTTAGTAGGAAGCTGAGATTGGGCCAGTAAAAAGGCTGGAGTAGTGGATGAATTACAGATGGCCAGCTGAGAAACACTGAGGTTCATAGTTCAGTTAAACATGGTGATCAGGCTCCTGAAGCAGCTCCCTAAGATGCTGCCTGCCCTTAGGAAGCCCTGTTACCTTCCAAATTGTTTACACTCATCAAGCTGAAGGGACTCTCCTTGTCCTGACCTGACCTTATTTTCTGGTTTTCCTTTCTGACCCTTGCTGCCACTCTGAACATTTGATTTCTCCAAGACATGCTGCTCCCTTGTCTTCATTTGTGCTGATTGCATCGCTCTGGGGACCTTGATGCCTTATAAGTTCATCTTCAACTCCCTCCATGCTAAAACTCATAACCTTTAAGTCTTGGCTTGGGCTCATAGGGACCTAACTGTCCCCAGTGAACAGTTGCCGCCCCCTAGGAAGGTACATTGGTTCAGTACCCTGGCTTGTAGGTCAGTATGCTCTACCCTCTAGCAACTGGCAACCTACAGCAGCAAGCTATATTCTGACAGAAATAGTGAGTGCTGTCCTGCGATATACACAACACAGAAGATACTCAAATACTCCACAAGGAAGGTGATGTTAACAGTAATTTCAAGTGGCCACAGACTGTAAACATCAGTTTCCTGGCGGAAAATTGAGTCTCTGGTACAGTTAAAAGGTTCTCAAAGTTTGTGGCTGCCCAGGACAGGTTTGGAAACACTTGGAACCACTGTGAGACGATTTGACTTTGAGGACATCAGCCAACCAGAATACCAAAACAAGGCCCCTTCAGCCATCTCTACAAAGTGGTGCTGAGGTATTATTTTGCCAAGACCTGAAACAAAATGAGACAAATATGGATAAGTTAAATGAGAATCTCAGTTAATATTTACTAATGTAAATTTACTGTTTTACTTAAAGGCTTCTCTTTAACTCTTACTCTGATCCTTATGCTCCTTTTATGTTTATGCATGAATGTACAATGATGAGAAGTTAGCTTCACAAGAGTTCTTCCTTGAAGAAATAAGCAGCAAGATATACTATCCTTGTATATCTTGATTTCACACGGCTCTAACGAAGAAATCCCAGGTAATCCTGAATGTGAAATATAAGACTAAATAACTTCAACACTGTGGAGTATCTTCATGATCTTTTAGGTAAAGGATTTCTTAAAGAGAATAGAGTCGCTAAATGTAGTTGGGTAAATGTAACTAGATTAAGAATTTTATTCATGTGTTGAAGAGAAGGGTCAGTGGTTAGAAGGGCATGCTATACTTGAAGAAGACAAGAGTTCAGTTCTCAGCATCCACTTTAGATAACCACCTGTGACTCCAGCTTTGGGGGACTGGATTCCCTCTTCTGGCTTTGATGGACATGGCATTGGGAAAACCTACCCCTCAATATGCACATGATTAAAAATAATTAAAAGAAAAAATAACTATTCTCAAGACATTGTGAAGAATGAATCATGGGAAATATTTGTAAAACACAAAATGATAAACAGTATGCAGAACACATACACCCATGTGTGCTATAGCTGAACAATCTTGTCCTGTTGTGATAGTGAGTTAATCCTCCAGCAGCTGTGCTAGTGCTTCTCACTACTGCCCCAGTGTTGTGGATTCCTGAATGAAAGACACACATGTAGTCTTATTTTTAATATGCCCCTAAGCAGATCAAATGTGGGCCATTCCCACACTTCCACGTTGCTAATGCCTCTCCTCCAATACCCCTGAATTATTACTTACTAAAATCCAAATTCTATCTTTGCTACCCTAGACCCAAAAGGGGGTAAGGGGATGGGGTCACTCTTACATGGCTGTACACTCTCGCTTCTCCAGTTCTCAAGCCCGATCTTCCTGATTCCCTGTCATGGCAATTCTAAAACCTTCTTCTTTCCATGGTTCCTTTGCCTGGGAGTCCTGCCTCTGTCTCCCTGCCCAGCCATTGGCCATAGGCAACTTTATTTACCAATTAGAGCCAACTGGGGGCAGGAACCCTCAGCATCTTTCAGGCAGAAGTTAGGTTTTCCTATGATTTGGGGAGCCGAATTAACACAAATAGCATTAGAACCAATCTACAACAATTTACTCTCTTCATCCATTAAAAAGGCCTTTTCTTTCAGATATACACTGAACATAGTTATAACAGTTATGTAAACTATAAGGTAAAATATACACTAATAACATCCAGTACATCAATCTTGTCAATTTAGTACATTACTATAATATCTATTCTATCTTAAGGAGTTTATAATTTTCTACCTGAATTCTGGTTTGATTTTTAACTTGTATTATCCTCTGAAAAACCATCCTTTTAGATCTAGATCACCTTCCTTAGTGCTAAACAATTTAAAGGCCACACTCATAGAACCCCAGAAAAGGGACATCTATCTTCTTATTCCATGAATAAGTTATAATGGAGCCACGATGCACAGCAAACATACTTGGAATCCTCAGTGTAAGATTTTGAACCTTACCAGTCCAAGTAGGGAAATGGACTGCAGCAGTGCAGTTTTTTCCTTCCCTGGCCTTGTCCATGAGGTGATTACATGACCAACCTCCTTAGAACTTGTGTAGCATTCCTTCAGAGTTCCCCAGATGCTATATAGGGTTCTTTCCGCAAAGGTCACAGCTAGAAAGCTGAGGTTCCACCATGAGTAGTATCAGGAAGAAGCTATATTGGGTGTGGAATCCTTCAGCTCACCTATGTGCTGCTTTCTTGACAAATGAAGAATGCACTGTTGCCCAGTTGTGAAGGCCAGAAATCACACAGACAACATGCAGTTAAGTCTAGGCGATCAACAGCACGTGTGCAAGAGAAACAGGATAATTTTATTATCAGATTTTCCTTAAAATAAAGGTACAATAGCTCTACAATTCAGCATAATTAGACATGATTTATAACTTGAATATGTTTTAAAAGACAAATAACAACAGAAATGAACAAGCACAAACTACAAAGCTACTAAAGGAAGGAGAAGTTATAGCTAAACTTCCTTAAAAACTATTTTTCAACCATTAAGTACCTTCACCAAGTCATTAATCAAATGCTTCCTAAATTTAGAAACGGATGATCAAGTGGACTAAAACATGTAATGCGTAATCTTGTTTCTCCAGCTATAAAATAACAGTATTTCAACAAAATAAACTATGCTTTAAGCAGTTTTCTGAAAACTTCAATGACCTTTTCTGGCTCAGTACCTGACTTGAAATGTTCAAATGTTTATATTGCACACAAAAGAAACTTTAGCAGCATACTATGTGCACAAGAAGCTGATGAAAAATAAGATTGGAAACCCCCTTAAATTGTGTTCCATTTACATGATTTAAATATATAGTTTTCTATATCTTTAATTAGTATAAGTAAAAAGGTAAATTTCTGAACAGCACAGAAATACAAATGTATTTAGAGTTTTACAAAATATACCCACCCCGTTAGACATGCACAATCTTTTAATTTTGGAGTGTTATACTATATAAGGGAGCCAGTTTCCTCCTAATGTAGGTAGGAAGTCACTTTTTATGAAGTTTTTGTATGAAAAAATAAAAACACATTCCTTTTTTCTCTAAAAAACGTTTTGTGGAATGTTGGAAATTATGGAAAAACAATTCCAAACTAATGAAGTCAGAAGACATGGAATGAGAACATCCTAGCGGCACATTGTTATGAGGAATGATGGTGATCTTCAAGTGACTCAAGGAGCATTCTGTCATAGTTAAAGGCTACAGGAGATGGTGTGGGAAGCCATGAATGCTGGGCCATTTCTCATTAAAGAACCACAGTGTGCAAATGTTTCCGGAATCTTAAGCAACACCCCAATACATTAAGGGGCTGGTGCAGCTCGCACCACATGCAGGAGCCAACTTCTGTTCTATCAGGCTGCCTTTTGTGGAGGCTGCAGCCGACACTGCCTATGAGTATAAATCAGGACAATGGCCTGCAGGACTTAGAAACTTATCAACATGGAAGGAAGAGAGGCCACTGGCTGTTAACTCCCACAAAATTTTCTCTATAAAATATATAGCTTCAATAATACCTGCCTACCAAGAAAAGAATGTTATAGCTTCACTTAGAAATGTAAATAGCAGATTACAATTCTAACTTCTCTCTAAACTCATGCCTTTAGTAGATTAAATACTGATGTCAAAATATTCTCCATCCAGACTTTAAATGCCCTGTTTTTGAGCCATGTAACAGCTTCTCGTTTTTGTTTTACTAATTTGCTTTTTCCTTGAATTTCTAAAGAAAGCTATTCTAAAAAACAGTTAACTGCTTAGTACAAAACTTGAAAAGCAGAAGGGCTAAGGAAGTCCTGTCATGCACTCTACTTTGCTGCCCAAGAAAGCCAACTGTTTCTTAACGCAAAGGAGAGAACTGTTTTCAGACTTATGAGCTAGTGAAGGATTTGGGGGTGGAAAATTCATATTGGTTATAAGTCAGGTATACACATACAATTGCTCTACATCTGTTACATGCAGTTTCAGAATTTCTACTCTACTCCAGACTCATAGCTTTAATTCTCTCCCTTATCTGGGTCATTGTGATTACATAATTATAATGGGCTTCCTCAAAACCACCTGAACAGCAATGCAGCTACCGCCAATTTCTGCTTGCTGAAAACCTGAAAAACATTGGTTGACTTTCACTCCCTCAGGTCTAGTTACAAACACTCAGTTCTTAGACACAAGAGCATTGGCAATCACTGGAGAAAGCGTGGTTCTCAATAGCCACATCTTCTGGCAATAGTTACAAGGCCTGGTGTTGGCTAAAGGGCTACCATGCCAGCACTGGAGGGAGACGACTCATCAGAGTTGTCTAGTTCACTGCAGCCTGCAGTACAGACGCCACATGTGTGGTTCACTGGCTGTATCTCCTATTCTCTATGGCACTGGCGGCTGCTTTAGGTGATCCCCCTGCCAGCAACAAAATGGCCTATGGTCCTTGAAAAGCGAACATTTCCAAGAACCTGAAGGAAGTAGGTGTATGGTCTTTCGACCATTCTAAGATGTTTTATATTCCCAGGTAAGTTATTTTATGCTGACCAGTTAAGTTTTTAACTATATTAAGAGAAAGTTCTATTAAAATATACACTTTTGCCTGGCACAGTAGTGTGCTCCTACAATCCCAGTTAAGACAAGAGGGAGGAAGTTGTCAATTTAGAGACCTCTGTGGTAAGACTGTGAGACCACACACAGGGGGACCCATACACACTCAAAATGGGGAGTGTGAAACAAAAGCAGTCACATTTTCCCCCCAAGTCTATTTCAAAGTGAATGTTGCATTGCTTTTGTTTAAGTGGTAGCATGCATTTCCCCAAGTCATACAAACCTGGTGCACACTCAAGAACAAATCATTGTCTTACTAGTTAACTCAGGGAGGGCTCCTAGCAATGTCAACTACCATGGGTATATCAGCATGCTGCAGCCACATAAAATGGGATCTAACAATGAATTCTCAATAGTCTCAGCACAACATTTCATGCCTTTCACAGTTTTTCTCTTCTTTTCAAATATTTACTGGCCAGAGAAAATGAATGGTGGTCCAATTAACCAATTAATTTGTTGTCATTGGATTCTCTCAAGTTATTATGGCCCAATTTGAAGTAGTTCATATTTTGTGTGAAAATCCAACTTGCAAAGTTTTAAAAACATTGAGTTATGCCCTATCTTCTTTTTATAGTCCTTAGGGAATCTCATAGAGGATAAATGAAATATAATCAATGTCCTTAGTTAGGCCCCTTACTTTCCCAATGCTTTTTAAATCACAGTAGATATAATGGTTATTCTACATTCGTTCTGTTATTGAAAAGGTAGACTGTTTCCCATAAGTACTCCCTGAGAACACCCATTCAGGATCCTGAAAGGCAAATGACAGTTAGACATGACAAACATGAATTAAATGAGAGACTGGCAAGTTCATGCCTGTGGTAACATGAAACCAGCTGTACTGATTTACCAAACAAGTGACTCCTGGCATGGGTGTGAATTCATTCTCTTCCTTCTTATTTTCTTTCATTTGAGGTGTGTGTCTTTGTGTGTGTGAATATAAGCATGTACACATTGCCCATGTGGAGGTCAGAGGACAATTTTCAAGAGTTGGTTCTTCCTTTCCACATTGCTTTGAAGCAGGGTCTCTCATTTTTGTCAATTCATTGTTCACTCTAGGCTAGGTGGCTTTCGATACTCTGTAAGATTCTCCTGACTCTGCCTCCCACCTCACTGTAGGAACACAGGGATTACAGATGTGGCTTTTTAAGTGGGTTCCAGGGATCTGGGCTCGGGTTGTCATGCTTGCACAGTAAGCACTTTTCCTCACTAAATCATTTCCTTGGCCCACTTCTTGTTTTCTAAATGTGAACTAAGTCATGGTTTATATTTAACCTTTACTGGTCACTCTGTTTTTCTTTAGAAGGTAGCAGACCTGACTAAAGAAGGATTTTTCGTCAGGGAAGTAGGAAGGCCAAGTGCCTTTGAAAAGCTCAATGCAGAACAAGACTAAGAGAAAGCCTGTGAATCTATCCAGATCCAATGGACAACTATTCACATGAAAAATCAAGGCACATATTTCCGATAACAAAGTGCTGATTAAGACAGCAACATAACTGGAGTCCATCGAGCTAGCATGTGGGTCGTCAAAATACTGCGCTCCAGACATGTGCCAACCCTTCAGTGCTGCCGAGTCACCACTGCTGCTTCCTTGCACTGCACTGCCAGTAGGAGAAGCTCAGGAGCATCTTTGCTGCTTCACACCAACTCTGACAGGAAGACATTTATAGAAAATGACATCTTATCCTCAGTTTTCCCCTCTTGACTTTCACAGCTCTGGGAAGTGAGCTGGTAAATATGTTTAGTGGGTAGAGGGTTTCCTCTAACCCCCCCCCCCCTAAAAGTCCACCCTAGAGAACTCAGACTGGAATGCATAGTCCCTATACTTTACAAATACATTTTAGGGCTAACTTCAGAGATAGTGAAATAGTAATATAACTTAATTTTAGTCAATATAAATTACAATAACCATCTAAATATTTAACCAGCAAAATAGAACAAAATATACATATGTAAAAATTCTTCTAAGTAAACAAATGTACAATCTCAGAACTTAAAATTCACTAGAAGTTTCATTGTGTACATTAATTAGGCTCAGAATGAAGTAAAAGTAGTCAATTTAACCCCCAACCTGGAAAGCTATTCTGCTATGGTTGTGATTTCATCCATTCAGCATCCTGCAACTTCCATTTAGATAGAGTGCAACGTCCATGTAAACAGTTTGTCATCTTGGTCCCTGGGTATGGACCTTTGGATAGAAGAAGGAACCCTGGGAGCAGCAGATGGGGAGGGAGCATTACACCTTAGAAAACAAAGCAGCCTCTGCTGCTGGACTCAGGGCTTCCCACTGGGTGGCTCAGGAAGACTCTGAGGGGTAGATGTGGTGAAAGTAGATAGCCATGAAGACATAGCTGTCTTTGCACTGGAAAAAGCTCCTCCAACTGATTGGCCTGTGTGAAAAAGAAAAACAAAAGGAAAAATGTATGAATAAAAGGTTTAAGTTTTTTGCATGCTGGGAAAAGAACATAGGCAGATCCTTTAATACTGAGTCACATCTCCAGCCTATAATCTAATATTTTGTTAGACGATGAAAACCCAATAAACATGAATAAGGTTAACTCATTGAGACACAGTAGAATATGTAGTTACTAAGACACTACTTACATTTTTAGTTCAAAATACTATCTTTCCATTTGAGTGACTTAAAGAAAACTGAGTAATGTTTCACCATAGGAGCCCACACTAGGTATTTTGTGGGGGTTGATAACATAATTTTATAGCCACAGCACTAGCAACTCTGACTATGATCAGAATTAGCTGGAGAACTTAAATAGCTAAATATACAACTGGAGAGACGCCTCAGGAATCAGGATTGTTTACTGTTCTTCCAGGGCCAAGTTCAGTTCCTAGCACACCTATCAGAAGACTCAAAATCGCCTTTAACTCCAGCTCCAGGGGATCCAATGCTTCTGGCCTCCATGGTTACCCACACATACATGCAGACAGAACACACACACATGTTCTCTGAACCTACTTATATTAGAAGAATAGTACTATACTGGAAGGGCCTTGTAGGTCTCATCATGTTGTTTTTAAATAATATTATCTTTGAAGTTGTTGACAATGTGAGATAATTTGAGTCACTGCTATTAGAGAAAGGTGGCACAGAAGAGACTTGTATTGCAATTTAATTAACAGCAGCTACACTGGAAACCAAATATAGCTGTCCTTACTGCCTGTGGTTTCAGTTCCTACACTTGAGTTCCCTGTTGTCTGAATGTTCAGACAATAATATTCAGGTGATAAATGTTCAATGGAATATTTTAGCAATAAAACATTTATAAATTATAAATTTCAGTCTGTTCTAAGTAGTGATGGCCTATCACACTATCCAGTTCTGTCCCTACTCATATCTCCTTTTGTCTAATGTACACATGCTTCTGTTCCTGCCTACCAGTCACTTGGTAAACTCCTGGTTATCAGACTCACTCCCATGGTGGTTTTCATGAACTTGACTCAAGTCTAGACAAATCTGGAAAGAGGGAATCTTAATTGGGAAAATGTTACTAACAGACTTGTCTGTTGGTAAATTTATAGGGCATTTTCTTAATGATTAGTGTAGGAGGATTCAGTCCACAGTGTTTGGTACCACTCTTGGGCAAGTGGTCGTGATGGTGTAAGAAAGTAGGCTGTGCAAGGCACTGAGCAAACCAGTAAGCAGTGTTCCTCCATGGTCTTCACATTAGTTCCTGCCTTGGCTTCTTTCAATGAACTGTGTCCTAGGACATGTAAGCCAAACAAACCCCTTCAACTCCAAGTTGCTTTTGTTCATAATTATCACAGCAATAGAGCCCTAACTGGTGTCGCAGTGTCTATGATCCAGTAACCCTAAAGGCAAGAGCAGTGGAGCTGGCAATTTGAACATGCCAAAGAAGAGCTGTAAAGTGATTTCTTTAAAAGAAAAAGTGAAAAAATTTGAGTGACAGAATATATTCATATAACTTTCACTAAAATATACTGTTATAACTGTCTCATTCTATTATTGCTGTTAATTTCTGTGGTTAATTTACATGTTAATGGTTTATCACAGGTTGGATGTACAAGAAAAAACATGGCATGTCTATAGTTTTGAGTATCCTCTGTGATTCTTTGAACAGATCTCTTTTGGATGTGGGGGATGCTACTATAGTGATGCATATGTCTTCACTGAAGCTAATTTTTTCTATTAAATATAAGAATCCAAAATAACTCAAATGTATAACCATACAGAAACATATATATCAAATTCCATTCCTCTGGCAATAAAATGTACCTAGCAGTAGGGTTATGTGTTCTGTGTCTTTTAAAAGGAGTCCAGAGCGTCCTTCACCAACTTTCTGTAGGTATAAGGAATGTTAGCTACCAAGACCATTATGAGGCATTCTTAAACTGAGGGTCCTGAGTTTTGCTCAATGAGAATTAGCAGTTATCTCTGTTATGGGTTAAACATACAATGTCCCGCGTGGGCTCATTTGTTGGAATATTTGTCTCTGCCTGGTGGTACTGCTCTGGGAGGTTGAGGTTTAGCAGAAGTGAAGTGTTACATGGGCGTCTGAAATTTTAACTATTTTCAGCTCCAACTCTCTGCTTCCTGATCTACTAGGATATAAGGAGCAGCAGCAACATGTTCACACTGTTATGAACTGCATCATGACTTGCTGACCTGATAAACTGTGCCCTTTAAAACCATAAGCCAAAGCAAAGTTTTCTCTTGAGTTGTTTCTGTCAGGTATGGTCCAAGTGGTAAGAAAAGTAACTAAAATGGTTTCTAGGTTTGAAACTAGATCAAAATAACAAGTTAAAAGTACAGAACAGAGGGTGTAGTGATATACACCTTTATTCCCAGTACTTGGCGGGTAGAGGCAGGCAGATTTTGAGTTCAAGGACAGCTTGGTCTACATAATAAGTTCCAGGTTACCTGGGGTTCCAACAACAAAAAAAAAGGGGGGGAGGGAGAGGAAATAGGGAATTTATTCAGACACAACACAGAATAATATTCAAAAAATTTTGGGTGAAAAAAATGCTAAGCATGGAATATATGTACCTAGCTTTGGGTATCTGGTTAATACCGGTCTCATAAAGCGAGTTGTAAAGTATTACCTCATTCACTACTCTATTGAAAGGTTTGTATTCAATTTGTGCTATTTCTTCCTTAAATTTCTAATAGAATTTCAATGAGAAGTTTGTAGTCTCCGCACTTGGGATGCTGAGTCAGGAGAATCTGGAGCTTGAGGCTAATCTGGACTACAAAGCAAGACCCTGTCTTGACAAACAAAAGTGGGGGGGGTTGAATAAGAGAAGAAAGGAAGAAAGAGAGACAGGGAAAGAGAAAAGAAGGAGGAAGAGGAGGAGGAAAGAACTCAAGAGCCAAGCCAACATAGATGTGCATTAAATTAGAAACCTTGCACCAGGTTTTAAGTTCTTTAGCAGATCTAGAGCTATTCTGATTTTACTGGTTATCTGTAGTGTCTCTTTTTATTCTTCTACTTACTTAGAAAATATAAATTCCTCTTTTTATTTTAAAATTGAAAACTTTAAAAGCCCCTTTGTATTGTTGTGTAATCCGGCAATCTCTATAACTTTACTGTAATGAAGTGCACACTGCAGACAGAACATGGATACACAGGACAAAAGCTCCTGCTGAGGGTGTGCCTTACCAACGGCTTTTCCTGTCTGTACCACATTCCGGCTGGTGGTGACCATGACACTGCCGATTTTTTTGCCACGTTCACTGTTCTGAACAGAACTAAGAAAAGAAATACAATTTTTAAAAATCTCAAACATTTGAGAATACCCATAACCAAACCACTCTATTATCATCCCAAATTAGTATTGAGAAAATAAAAAGCAAAATTATTATGAATAAATACCTGAACGTATTTGAAAGAACACAGAAATGAGCTGAGGTGAGGACAGAAAGAGTTATGGCTAAATCTCCTTGAAAGACATGATTTCTGAGAGGATATCATCAAAATAAGAATGGCAAGTCCTGTTATTATTTCATACTATTGTGTATGGACAGTTTTCATTTTGAAATACATGCTTTGAGCTACAGAATGTTATACACACTGGGTTACTATTTGGAACACTAATCTATCAAGTAAACAAAACATCCAATTGGCAACATGGCAAATTCTCAGACAGAATAATTTCCCCTTGTTTTCTCTAAGTACTCACTGAGAGAATCTGAGTTTCATGTCTGACACCGAGTACTGGCCTTGAAAAGGATGGCTGTAAAACAAAGCTTAAGTTTATATTATGAATACATCAATAACGGTGCAAAGAGCAGTCACATGAACTGTTAGTTAGCCTTTTGGGAGACACAAGTGGATGCAGTGCTTTGAAACTAACAGTGGGGTCCACACATCATTCCGAATATGAACTCTCTAAGTGACTCAACAGTTTTGAGTTCTATCTTCTCTCCTTGTTCAATGAATGAATGTGGCTAGAGGTGGACACATGCGTACTGGGGGACGAAAGTGCCAACACTACTCTGACATAGGAATTACTTCATCTGGGGTAGGAACCAAGCATCAGCCCAACTTTAAAATACATCAGGAAATTAGGTGAGTAGCTAATTTAGGCCACCGTCACAACTTTACCTTGATCCTGGTCACCCTGTAAATATGTGTCATTGGTCATAAAAACTTGCTAGTGAGTCAGCAAAATCTGTAGTTTATTATAAAAGTAACTCAAAATGCAGAACTTAAAATGGCACTGTAGTTCTGTGAGAATTTCTGCTACACCAAAGGAAAAACATTTTATAAAAATCAAAACCAAAACCAACCAAACACATGACTTAAGCATAGTTAAGAGTGGAAGAGAGAGGTCAACAAACAATTCTTGTCTTATACTCAGGGTCACTCTGTCCTGTGTTACAGAGAAAGAACTTCATAGCTACTTACAAAATGCTATAGTTTTGTCAAATGACAGTAAAGTGCTCTGGGTCAAAGTAAGCATATAAAACAGTTCTTCCTTTTACGGATCACAGGACTAACCTAACTAATTATACAAACATGCTGTGCTTGTAGCTGACTAACATGTTCAAAGCCCCAAGTTCAGTATCAAACACTGCAACATCACAAAAACATCCCTAATCAGTCATTTTTCCTATTCCCAATAAACTTGATTTCAGGAATAGGAAGTGTCTGATGCTTGGTAATTTAGAGGATTCCTCTTCAGGAGCTAAAAAAGTATCAGGTAGATTTCAAGGTAATTAGTTTGGAATGTTTCAAATTACACTTCCTGATAATTAATGAAGACATCATTTTTTTTTCATTTCTTATTTTTAATCTGTAAAGATGTTTAACATCTGATTATCGTGGCTCCCTAATTATTACTCTAATGGGCCTCTTCGTCCTTGATCTTCTCCCCTTTTTGTTTTAAAAATGTAAAAGCAAAATATCCTTTTTTTTTTTTTTTTTTGGTTTTTCGAGACAGGGTTTCTCTGTATAGCCCTGGCTGTCCTGGAACTCGCTCTGTAGACCAGGCTGGCCTCGAACTCAGAAATCCGCCTGCCTCTGCCTCCCAAGTGCTGGGATTAAAGGCGTGCGCCACCACCGCCCGGCTCAAAATATCCTTTTTTATATGTACTTTTATAAAAATATTTTTTATTTTTTGAAATTAAAATATAATTTCATTGCTTTTCCTTCTCCCTTTCTTCCCTCTAACCCTTACAATGTAACTCACCTTGCTCTCTCAAATTCATGCCTCTATTTTGTTAACTGTTACACACACATAGACACCCACACCTTACCAGTCTCTGTAATGTATAATGCTAACTATGTATATGACTTCAGGGCTGACCACAATTTGGGGGCTCTTCCCTGGAGAAACGTTTTCTCTTCTGCTTCCTCTGTGCTCCGCACTCCTCAGTTGTCTATAATTCTTGGTTTGAGTGTGACGTTCCATGAGATTTCCTTCTCCCATGTTAGTATATCTACTGGTGTCCTCTATTTTTGAAGTCTGGCCTTCAAACGTACAACTCTCCAACATTAGCCTCTTGAGTGTGGGATTACAGGCATGTGCTATCACACCTAGTTATGAGTGCTTTCCAGTCTGCTTTTCAACCCCCACAACTTTAGTTTCTTTATACATTTTTTGGTAGCTTCTTTTAAAGTCCAGCCTAGCTAAATCTATGTACCAGCATTAAGATCTGCAGAGTTGGTTCAGATTAATAGCATAAGGTGCAATGATTGAGACAGCTTCACATACTGGAAAGTTGACTAATTAGGGTGACCCAGCTTGTAAAAAAAGGCTACCTCACATGTCCCTGGCAAACCAGCTCACATACATTTCCCTTTGTATGCCTCAGCACCCAGAACTTGCAACTGGTGAGGTAGAATACTTTTGAACTCTTAGTTCTTTCATTTAATAACACTAAAACGTAGTCTACTTTTTGTTTTTAATATATTTAGATGGCAATATAGATTTCTGCTATAGCCAAAAGAATCACCAAAGTTAGAGTTGAACCCATTCATTTCCTTTGAGAGATAATATAAAGATAATAATAGACTTGTCCACAAAATGTTCTGAAGCCATGTTCCCTACCAAAGGCATCTAAAAGTTTATATTGTTTAATCTGTATGTCAGAAAGTGTGTGTTTATCTTTTCTAGCATCACTTTAATCACATTTCTACTTTAGCTAAAAACAATAAACAATAGCTTCCCATATAACATGGTGTTGAATACAAAGTTGACTTTGTCCATTTCCCACCAAAAAACAAAAGTTCAAAGTACACTGAAAATAGCCAATTTATGCTTATATCATTAAAAATAGTATTTAAGCCAGGAGTGCTAGTAAACAACCTTTAATCCAAGCACTGGGAAAGTGAGGCAGGTGGTCCTCAGTTTGAGGCCAGCCTGATCTACACAGTGAGTTCCAGGTTAGGCTCAATGATAGAAAGGCTTTCTTTGTAAAGGAACCATTTTCCATCCCATTGAGTCTAGGGGAATTGCTTACTTTGGATTTATCTCTGAAAGTGCTGGATGCTTATTGCTGTTCCATACCCTGTAGTTGTGAGTATTCTTCCAGGCAGCAACAAAAGTTGTTCCATAGTCTGATAACATCTTTTCATTATCTGCCAAGAAAATGGTCGAAGAAAAGTTAAGCTGGATTGCAGCCATCTGGGCATGAAGATTAATAACTGTAAAGGGTGAAAGTCGCTTTACGTTTTTAAGTCCCACACCCACATTGTGGGGACTTAGCCTACAGATGTAAGCAAATTTGGCTTTAGCTCCAGAAACCCTGTTAAGAAGCTACGAAGCCCTTGGCAAATCACTTAATCACTCAGAACTTCATTTTCTTAACTGGGAAATAAGTGGACTGAGCCAAACATTGCCAAAGGCTCTCTACAATGCCAAAATGTTTCCATGTTTTCCTTACTGTTACAAGGATCAGATCATTTATTAAACAGAAAGTACAGACATGGCAGTGAGCAGACATACTGGCTCAAGCATATGGTGAGGCAGTTAGAATCTCCTCCCAAATGTTAAAACAGTTTAAGCACAAGCAAGTAAACTACTTCTTTTACCCATGTTTTCTTTGTGGTCTTTGTCTCAGTATTTGGTGCTTTATTCTTCAATTATTGAAGCATTGTACTGTCAAAAATACTTAAAACAACACAGGATTTTCACATTAATGCTAAGTAGCTCTTGGTTATATTGATACCATGGGGAAATGTTAACAAACACTTCTTTTGCTTGGAAGGACAGAATAGATCTGGAGAACTGATTCAAGTAGCTATTGCCTCACATTTATCGCACATAAAGGCTTGCTATTTTGTTTTTGACACAAAGTCTTTCTGTGCACTTGGCTGGTTTTGAACTTGTGATTCTTCTGTCTTGGCTTCCTTCTGTCCAGACAGATGGTATCTGAGATGTGTGCCACCATGTCTGGCTATGTTGTATGCTTTTAAGGTGAAATGCCAGTAGCTTTTTGTTGCTAGGAAAGGACCAGAAGACACACAGTTCCATTTCCAGCATAAAGGTATGCTTCCCCAAGATATTCCTGCAGCTCAACCTCCTCTGCTGGTCATGCGTAAGAATGGGCTTTGGAACTAGACTGCTGAAGCCTCTCAACCAGGTGGATGACCAAGTTACAGAGTATTGTTTCCTGTCTTCTGTAAATTGTAATTTCTGGGATTATTAAGGCCAAAATTAATTACTAGCTATAAAGTGTTCAGAACACACCTTGCATGTATTAATTTGTTTTTTTATTTTAAAAAGTTGGGCTTTCTTAAGATGGCCGTGGCTGAGGACGGATGTGGCTTAAAAAGTGCTGCTGGAAACGGGCGGCAGCTCCACTCGGGGACTCCTGAAGCAGTGTTTGTGGAAAAGTAGATTCTTTCATGAAGCAGTCTGGGAATACAGATACAGTGTTAAAGAAGCTGGACGAACAATACCAGAAGTTTAAGTTTATGGGACTCAACCTTGCTCAAAAAAAAAAAAAAAAAAAAGGAGGCTGAAGGTCAGATTCCTGAAATCAAACAGACTTTGGAAACTCTGAAATACATGCAGAAGAAAAAGGAGTCCACCAATTCGATGGAGACCAGACTCTCACTGGCAGATAGCTGTACTGCAAAGCTTCTTCCTTCTGATAAAGTGTGCCTGTGGCTGGAGGCTGATGTAATGCTTGAATATGATGCTGAGGAAGCTCAGGCATTGCTGGAAAAGAATTTATCAACTTCCACAAAGAATCCTGATTCTCTTGAAGAAGGAAGACCTTGACTTTCCTCGACATCAGTCTACTACTACAGGAGTCAATATGGCCAGGGCTTTTAATTGGGATGTAAAACGAAGAAACAAAAATGATTCTACCAAGAATAAAGCATAACACTGGCAACTGAAAATGTGATTCAGGTTTCCAAACATGCTAAATAAGCCAATTAATTGACTGATTTTTTTCACAGCAATATTAAAATTTAAAAAGTTTTATTTATGAAAACAAAACTACTTTCAAATATTTTATGAAATTAACAGTATTTTTTCCATATTTCCCTAAAATATAATGCTGCTTTTGTTTTATTTTATCTGTTATAAGACAACTCATAACTGAAATGGCCGAAGACTACGAGGAATGCTATGGAAGCTGCTGCATGCTGGGCACCAGAGCAGTTTTCTTTTTCTTTATTGATTGATGTTACTCTCACTTGATGTGGTAAACCTTTTAGAGGAAGGGAAGACAGACAGTTCCAATATTTGTAAGCTTATTCTTCTTTAGTACTTAAAAGACATTATCATCTTTTGTTGCTGTTTTGTTCTGTAAATGGGGTTCCGTGCATTTCTGCCTAACTAGTAGCTTTTATGATACTTGGAACTTTTCAGAAAGTTATTTGCTTTCCTACACAGTATGAGGGTTACTGACATACATAAGACTTCGATCCCAAGTAAGTATACTGTGTTTGCAATGCCAGTATAAGGGAGACTTGATCAATATGAGAGAGTACTACCCATTAAAAACTTTAAGCTAAGGTAATTTTATATCATGTAACAGTTTTCCAAAGCACCTTGAACAAGAATAGTAACACAAATATAAATCTGCATTATTTGAAAAGAGTTGTAAGCTTTTTTATTCATGATAAAATTTACATAGGATGGATATAATCTCTGGAAAGCCATTAGTACTGACTATGGTAAAAGTACTTGGTGATACAGATTCTGGTAAAAAAACATGCATGTTATTCCATCTCTGTGTAGTAAAAAGTACACTTGTACAATGTTTTGTACTTGTATTTCATGTTATTAAAACAGTGATGTTCAAAAAAGAAAAAAAGTTGAATGCTGGACAATTATAGCATGTGCTTTTTAATCCCAGTACTTGGGAGGCAGAGGCAGGCAGATATCCGAGTTTGAGGCCAGCCTGGTCTATAGAGTAAGTTCCACTACAGCCAGGGCTACACAGAGAAACCCTGTCTTGAAAACAAAGAACTGATTATTCATGAGGCCAAATAACTATCTGGCCTTCTTTTTAAGATTAATAAGCAAATTTCGGTTACAAAGATTTAATTTTGATGCCTCTGTTAATATATTTGTAGAGATGATAGACATTTAAAAATATCCAACAAATAAGTGAGGACATGATCATTACTTTTTTTTTATAATAAAGAACATCGCTGAAATCTAGATTTAAGACTACCCTGGCAGGGGGAAATGATAATAATGATTTAAAAAATCAAAACCCGTTGACACAAAAATGCAAATAAGTTGCAGCATGGTACTGCAGGCACACACCTTTACAGACTGTTACAAGAAAGTAAACTGCATATTGTACATATTTCACTGCTGTTTTTAAAAAAGGCAGTATAATTTTTCAGTAATAACCAAAAAATATTCTGAAATCTATTTTTGCTACAAGCCTACAGTATATGCCAGAGTTCCAAGGTGAAAATGCTCACTGCAAAGCTCCACTTCTATTCATATTGTTTGCTAAGTAGAGTGAAGTAGGTTTATTTTTATTTTATTTTTTTATTAAATATAATCTTCATTTACATTTCAAGTGGTAAAACCTTTCCCAGTTTCCCCCAGAGTGAAGTAGTTTTAACCGGGAATGTATTTTCACCTGCCTCTTTTTAACCATTTAACAGGAAAAAGAATATTTTTTAGAATGGGATAAGACTCTGAAGGTCTAATGCCTCAGAATCTAATTTGCAATGTTTCCTTTAATTTTTTTTCTTTAAAAACTTGAAAGTATGTAAGCAGTATTTATAAAGTTACCAAATACTGACATTTCCTTTGATACAAAATAATCAGCAGCCAAGTTGAAGTGAAAACAATCAGTATTGTCTTAACATTTTTTTCATAAAGAAAAGAGTAATGGTCAGACAACATGCTCAAATAGACTCACTATTGTAAAGACTACCCCAAACCATAAAATAAAAATCCAAAACATATGGAAGGACATAAAGTAGTCAAAATGTCAAAGAGTCATTACGTCTGTATGGGTACTAGTGATTTTCTAACGCAACTCAAAACATCCATAAATATCAGAACATGAAGGTTTATAGGAAGAATTGTGGCTGAGTGCTCTTACCTAACTGCAGTGTAGCAGCCAGCAGAGCGTGGATGTAGACTGCGAACTGGGCCCGGATCCACTCATCACCTCCCTCCCAGCCTGTGCCATCCAGGAAGACATCATCCCGGTTCTCAGTCACGTGCCTCACCAGGTAATCTGCGAACCTTAGGTCTGCAGTGGTTGGGTTAAGCAGCTTCCTAAGTTCCGGATCATGGATCTGGATCAGTGCTTCTTCTACCTAGAAGAGCCCAGGTACAAGTCAGAGCTGGGACACAGATATTCATGTCACTAATGGGAAATTGGAACTGAAAACAAAAAATATGAGTAACAATATTCTCAAAGGATGAATCTAAGAAAGAGGCAGGTTTGTACACTGAGGTTTCTATATACTTTCTCTTTTTAAGAAAAAAAAATTGTCTTTTCTAATTTTAGAAATTATAGGTAGAGGAGGATAGCTGACGTAGTGGTTAAGAGCACTTGCTGCTCTTGGAGATGATCTAGGTTTGTTTCACAGCCTCATACGGTTGCGTATATCCACTCAGTTCCAGGGGATCTGGAACCCTCTTCTGATGTCCATGGTCACCGGGTGTGCACACAGTACACACACACATATATGCATATAAGCACACATATAAATAAGTCTTGACTTATAGAAAATATATGTGCAACTAAGATCATGACTTTGAACTATAAAAGTAATTTATGCTTTTAAAACCTTTGATAGTATAATTGCTTTGGAAAATATAGATACATACACAATAAAATTTATCCTTATATTAACATGAAAAAGAATAAGCTTAGTTATAATTCCTTCAAATTTTTCCATTTTGAGGGCCTGCACACTCAAAATATTTTTAATACTGTATACACACACACATACACACTGTATATTCTGTATATACTGTATACATAAATACATACATACACACCTAACTGGCAAGGTTAGTTCTGTTTTGCTCTTTAGCTACTGGTGATTAACCTTAGGCACTTAAACATACTTAACAACTGCTCTACAAGTCAACTCACCCCCAAAGGTTAGTTTTGGAGTGAATTAATAAAATATCTATCAATCAACTTCTGAATGTTAAAGTACTTTTTCTCTCCCACCTGTACCCTCCTATCTGGTATAAAGTTTTTCCCTTACTTATATTGGGGATAATAATAAATCTGTCAGTAATTATAAAAACCTTAGTGAAGTTAAAAAAAAAACGTTTTCCAATTGTGAAATTAAATGAATAATTAAAAAACATATATATTGATTTGATACTGTATTGAACAACTGCTATGATCTGGGACATATTAAGCAGGGTATGTGTTTAAATTATTTTGAAAAAAATCCCACATTTTAATAAGGCTTTGAGACCATGATAAGCTTGGTTTTCTCAGGCTGGCATCCTTGCTCAAGCATTTATCCATTGTTTGATAATGGGACAATCATTTAACTTATGTCCCTCAGCTTATGTATGTGCAAAATGTAGATAGTACCTATCTTATAGGGCTGTTAGGAAAATGAGATCAGTTAATATATATAAAGTGGTCATAGTGAGGTATGCCTTTAATCCCAATACTTGGGAGGAAGAGGCAGGTGGATCTCTGAGTTCAAGGCTAGCCTGGTCTACAGAGTAAGTTCCAGGACAGTCAGGGCTATGGAGACCCTGCTCAGAAACAAAACAAAACAAAGCACAACCAAAAACTCAAACAAACACATATATTTAATTATATATATTTACATATATGTAATTAAAATGACTAGAATATAGTAACCATTATTTAGGAAAGGAATAGTGAACCAGCGGGCCAAGTTCATATACTCAGACATAAACGTACTTCCACAACGGCATCACTGAGGTGCTTCTGTTGTCGAAAAAGGATGTTAGTAGCTCCAGCCACAAATCCCCGAACAGTGACATCAGAGAGAAGGTGATGCTGCTGCAATGCCATGTAAGGCAAACACAGATATCCCTAGGAATTACAAGAGCAATAGGAAATAACAGAGATGTGAAAAAAAAAAAAAACAATCAATCAACCAAAAGCAAGTCCAACCCAGCCCAATCCCCAGAGTTAAGGGCGTGGTCAGTGGTGATGATTTGTGTGCATAAAGGCAGGACAGAGCTGTTGAATCTCTGATCCTGTTTGTAGCCTCAGGTTGTACATAAACTATTTACACTTACTGAAAACCTATTCAGTTTCAGAATCTTTCAGCAACAGTTTCTATTTTCCTGTTAATATTTCAACTGGGCTACTTACAAAGAATCCCGTCTTGAAAACACACACACACCCTTTACCTAAATTTATCCGACAGACCTGCCTGCTCATCTATTAGTATATTTTTTAAATTATTTAATATAGCACTTTTTATCGTAAACAGGATTCATAACTTCATGAAAGCTAGAAACATTTCTAGCCACATAATGGAACATTCTAAAATATAAAAAGTGATGAAGTTCAATTCTCAGAAATGTAAATGTGATCAAGGGGTAGAAAAAGATGGGTACAGACTGCTATCATTTGTGTAAAAGGGGTAGGGGAAAATCTATGCATTTCCTTATGCTATAAAAAATACCACCAGAAGGAAATACAACATTGGCAATATTCACAGCTATCAGAGAAGGCAGATGGGTAGAAGAGACAGATTAGGAAACATTTCATTTTGGTTCTAGGGGTTGAATCCAGTGCTGTATGTATGCTAGGCATGCATTCTACATCCTCAGTCCACAGAAAATTATTACAGTGCTTTGGACTTTTTTACTACTGAACCATGTGGAAATACTACATATTGATACAACTGTTCAAATTAGTTTTAATATGGTGTTATTATTTTTCTTTTTATGACATTCAATTTAGCTAAAATCTTTGGAAGGTGGTGGAATATGATTACAGACGAATACAGGTCTTTTTCCAAAAAAGCAGATTTCATATTCAAACCTACTCTTGGCTTCCCACTTATCTAAGACAACTCAAGATCCATACTTGAAATGGTACCATATACAGATAGAACAAGACAAAAAACACAGAACAATTATCATGTATGATAAACACACTAATACACAAATTCATACAAAAATTACAAGCAAATATTATTGAGATATTTGGAGGTCGATATTCTTAAGTATTCATAATAGCCAAAAGTTGGAGGCAATGAATGATCAGTTGGTGAGTTAATATACCAAGTGGTGGGTAGAATATAATGGAAATATTATTCATCTCCCTTTTAAATATCTAAATACTAAAAAAATTACCTATATTCATTTACAAGTTGAGAAGTTATGTGACTTTTTATTTTCTGAGATATGATCCTGCTATGTATCTTGGGCTGGCTTTAAACTCAGGATCCTCATGCCTCAGCTACCAAAGTGCTGGGTCACAGTCATGTGCCACCATACATGACTGAAATAATTAAATTTCACTATTTAAAATGTCTTACTTTAAACTGGCATATAGAAATTAAAACAAAGTAACTTTTAGTCATAGTTTTTATGGTACATCAACTGATTTAACTAAATGACTTGTGACTGAAGAGGAAAGCTGACCCAGGAAATAAAACAGAAAAGGATCCCAGTTCTTTCTAGTCATCCCAACATTTAACTATGCCAGCATGTACCCAACTCCAGAACTAAATCAGGAGGAAACAGAAGGAAGGCCCTCGATA
The DNA here is from genome assembly GCA_036184795.1 of Tokudaia tokunoshimensis. NCBI lineage: Eukaryota > Metazoa > Chordata > Mammalia > Rodentia > Muridae > Tokudaia > Tokudaia tokunoshimensis. The sequence continues at coordinate 78,463,047 of BTHU01000002.1, read as the reverse complement.
TTGGACTTGAACACCCCAAATGCTAGTCTGACTCTCTTTTTCACTCTTTAATTTCACTCCATTCCCATTTCAGTGTTCCTCTGCTCATTCATTTGCATAGCAGCAGAGCATGAGTATACAGGCATGATTTGTTTCAAATTTTTTCTATTTCTCTTTTTTTGCTGAATAGATGCTTCTAGACTCATCATTTTCTTTGCCCTTCTGTTCTTTTTTTAAAAAAAGATTTATTTTATATATGTGAGTACACTGTTGCTGTCTTCAGACATACCAAAAGAGGGCACCAGATCCCATTACAGATGGTTGTGGTTGCTGGGAATTAAACTCAGGACCTCTGGAAGAGCAGTCGGTGCTCTTAACCATTGAGCTATCTCTCCAGCCCCTTCTGTGTATTTCTTAAATAAGCTCTCAGAAGAAGGTCATACAAATTATTTAACAATCTGGTGCTTACATAGTAAACCTGGTCTATAAGGCTGACATGACATCATTCTCACCCAAGTTCAAACCCTAAGAGCTGGGGAACTGGCTAAGAGTACAGGTTAAGAGTATAGAGTGATGCTGGGAGGTGGTGGCACATGCTTTTAATCTCACCACTCGGGAGGCAGAGGCAGGAGGACCTCTGAATTAGAGGCCAGCTTGGTCTATAAATAGAGTTCTAGGACAGTCTGGAACACACACACACACACACACACACACACACACACAAAACCTCAAAACAAAACAAAAGCAAAACCAAAACCAGAGCACAGGCTATTAGCTGCACCTACACGGCAGCTCACGACCTTCTGTCACCTGACCTCCAGGGGATCTGACACCCTCTTCTGACCTGAGCAGGCACTGTATGCACATATATACATACAGGCAAAACTTTATACATAAAGATAAAAATATTAAGTAAAAGAATCCCAAGAGAAAACAGCTTAAAGACAATTTGGTTTTTAGAATATCTCATCTTCCAAAGTTACTGACCCAAAAGATCATTATTTGTAGTTAAAAATGTGATTAAGCAACACACTGGGTTTTACTCAACACACAAAAGATGAAACCAAGAGGAAAAATGACTTATTTATCATAGTAACAGTGGTAAGTCTATCACATATTTAGTATTGGCATAAAGCACATAAATCTAACAACTAACATGGTTTATTGAAAAGATTCAGATCACTTTGAGTAACCTGACCCTCAAAACCAAAATTCTTCTTCAGTTCATTTGCCTCCTGGTAAGAAGTGGTCTTAGAATGCAGAAATAATGGCAGTTAAAGAAATTTTACAATTTGGGGTTGGTAGGATGGCTCAACCACTAATAGGACCTGATGCTTTAAAAAGGACCTGAGTCTAGTTGCACACTAATGGTAGGCCCCAACTGTCTGTCACTCCACTTTCCAGAGCGCTAGTACTCCTTGGGCACTAGATACACATGGCATATATATATATGTTTTCTTAGTTAGGGTTTCTATTGCTGTGATAATATACCATGGCTAAAAGCAAATTGGGAAAGAAGGGGTCTATTTCACTCTACAAGTCTCAGGTCACATCCACCACTGAGTGAAATTAGAGCAGAAATCATGGAGGAATATTACTACTGGCTTATTTCCCATGGATTGCTCAGCTTGCTCTCAAACAATACAAAACCACCTGCCTGGGGACGGCACCAACCATAGGGGGCTGGCTCTCCCTCATCAATATTTGATCAAGAAAATCAAATATTTCTATAGACTTGCCCACAGCCAATCTTATGGAGGCATTTTCTCAATTAAGATTTCCTCTTCCCAGGTATGTCAAGGTTCATTTAACCCCTTCTCAACTTCACACAAACACATCACTTATTAATCATAACCTTTCCTTTCTTGTTCATCCCCCAAGATCTCATATTAATAATCACAATATAAACACAATAATTTTAAAAGTTCTTATTTTTTTTTTTTTTTTTTTTTTGGTTTTTTGAGACAGGGTTTCTCTGTGTAGCCCTGGCTGTCCTGGAACTCACTCTGTAGACCAGGCTGGCCTCGAACTCAGAAATCCTCCTGCTTCTGCCTCCCAAGTGCTGGGATTAAAGGCGTGTGCCACCACCGCCCAGCTTTAAAAGTTCTTTAGTCTTTAAAATATTTCAATACTTTAAAAGTCCAGGTTTTCTTTAAAAGTCCAACATCTTTATCTAACAGCATTATTCATTATATATTTTCCACTTTTCAAGGAGAATTTTCAGACCTAAAAATGTGTCCAAACACATAAAGTTACAATTAATGTCCTCAATAAAGGATACTCCATTTTACCTTTGTAAAGATGGCCAGAGGCATGCCATATTGGTCTTCTTCCAAACCAGAAATGAGACCTGGTATCAGGACCACCTGCCTGGTATTAGCTTGAGGCTGCACAGTAATTGGAGGACTGTCTGAGGGCACAGAGTCCTTTTGGAATAAGTGTGTCTGCTCTGACCCCATCTGTTCCCTTTCTTTCAAGCTGGCATCCTCTAAGACACTAGGATCCAACGTTTCCCAGTCACTTTCTGAAGACTCTGGAGACGGACGAGGCGGAAGTTCCAAATATCGGCCAGCAGCACTGGGCTCTTGTCCTTTGTTGTTGTTACTTTCTACTTTGAAGTAAGGTTTCTCCGTCTGGGGAACAGCATCTTCTCCATGGTTTACTGCTATGATTCTCGTGACAGTTCCCAAGCTGGTATTTAAGATATCAGAAGAAGACTCAGAAATAAAATCATCAGCAGAGTGATTACTTTCTTGAAGTGCGGCATCTTCAGACATACTCTTTCGGGGTCTATACTGAGAACAGTCACTGAGGCCATGCTCAATCATGCCTAAAATATAAAATATTGAAGAACAGCTTGGCTTATAATAATATGGAAGGTATAGTTTCTGGTTTATATAGTGGAAATTTGTTATAAAATGTTTCCAAAAGCTACATTTGCATCTTTTTAAACGAAATTTCTATTAAAAAAAGAAAAAGCTGGGAAAATTGGGTGTGATAGCACACAAATTAATCCCAGCACTTGAGAGGCAGAGGCAGGCAGTTTTCTGAGTTTGAAGCTAGCCTTGTTGACAAAGTGAGTTATAATAGCCAGGGCTACGTGGAGAAACTGTATCTTAAAAAACAAACAAACAAAAAACCCAAACAAAAAACAAATAAAAAAAACAAAAAACAAAAAAAACAAAAACCTATTGCCAAAAGGGAAATTAAAATGGAAATATTAACCCTAATGAGTTTACTTTTTGTATACTTTTATTATTAAAAGTTCAAAATTCTAATAACATTAAGCAAAAGTAGCAATGGCTATCCTCTTACCTGGAAAAAGGGATAACACAGTCATTAGTGCACCCACCAATCTATTCACTGGAGAAATGTAAAACAGAACCTGAAATGGATTAAAATGAAATTAGAAAATTCACAAGGCCATAATAATATATAAGGGGAAGATTCTTTGCATAAGAATAATACTTTAAAAAGTCCATGAACAGATGTACAGCTTAGTCTTCGTGTGGAATTCCTAACAACTAGAGCAGGGCTGTCTCTGACTCTGTGGCCTGCCTTTGGATCCTTTTTACCTAACTAGACTGCCTTGTATAGCCTCAATAGAAGATGCACCTAGTCCTGCTGCAATCTGATATGCCATGGTGGGTTGATATCCATGGGAAAGACTGGAATAAGAGAAGGAGAAGAAGTTGCTATCAGGATACAAAGCAATAAACAAACAAACAAACAAACATTACATGAAAAATAACTAGTAGATTTGTAAATGACACCCCTAAAAATGACAGAGAAATATAACAATTTGGATGATTTGAGGACCCCCCCCAAAAAAAAACAAAAACAAAACCCCATGAGTCATGATTTAAAACAACTACAACAACAATGAAAATCAACCACCCACCACAATTCAGATAAAATTTGCCAATGAGTTCTGGTGATAATTCAAAGGATAAAAGTGCCACCAAGCTGAATGACCTTAGTTTAATCTGTGTGTCCTACATGATAGAAGAAGAAAAACTACCTGCAAAAGTTGTCCTGACTTATGTTTTGGTGACTGTGGTAATGCAAATGCAAATACACACACACACACACTGAGTTAACCAGACTTTGGTTAATTTCATGATTTTTTTTAAATTTCTTTATAATAAGGTTTTAATAAATAAAAAATATAACTTAAAAAATACTGCCAAGAGAGACCAATGACCATGGTAGATTGTTGGGCAGCAGAATAATAAAAACATGTTAGATTCAATGTCCCACAAATTATTTCTTAAGGTAGTTTGTCAACTTAACAAATGATCACAATTCTTATTACCAAGAACCACACAATTGTGTCACATTCTGAGGTCATATCATCATTGATCTATTATCTTGCTAAAAATGTTTAAAATGAAAGTAACCACAAGAAAACAATAACACATTTAATTCTGTAATATTCGACTAGATTCTCTTTAAAAGTGCCAATCGCACATGCTTCAACATCACAGATACTAAAATTGGAACTAAATAAATAGCCCCTTGCAAAGATGATGTGCAAATTCATGAAGCATTCCATAATTTAAAAAAGTGCCAACCATGAGGACTGAAGTTCAGGTTCCAATACCCCCACATAACAAGCTTGTAAATAGCAGCTCTGAGGTGGGCAGAGCCTAGCTGATTGCTGAGGCTTACTAGTTTCCTGTATATATGAAGAAATACAAGTCCCAGGTTAAAAAATATCCTGACTCAGAATGAATATAGGGTGATTGATAGACGAGGATACCCATTACCTCTGCTAGCCTCAGCATGCAGGCACAGGTGCTCAGACCTGCATATAAGTGTACATATACCCACACAGATAAAGATCAATTAAAAAGTCCCAATGTCATGAAATTCAAGAAGAAATGGGAAAAAGTGGCAGGACTGGGAAGACAGTCCAATGGTTAAAAAAGTGTACTACTTTAGCAGAAGACACGAGTTAGGTTCCCAGCACCCACATCAAGTGGTTCAAAAATGCTTGTAATTCCAGTTCCAGAGGATCCAAAGATCTCCTGGATTCTGGGCATAGCTGCACTCATATACACAAATAGACACGCAGTTAAACATAAGATAAATCTTTAAAAAAGGAATAAATAGAAGAGAATGAAGTGATGGTGGTACAATTTGACTTGGAGTTAGATATACTACCATTGTGCTATAGAGTAATTTGAGATTAGCAGGAACTAGAAATGTAATATAGGATTCTCTACTGGTTCCTAGATGAAAAAGAACAACTGTCTATACATTTTATCTATAAAGTTAATTAGAGACACCCTCATTTATTATCTTTCTATAAAAACATTGAAAACTCAAGTTCCTTACCATTCTTTAAGTCTGTAATTTTTATACAAGATAAAATACTAAGAGATTGATGGGATAGGCCAGAGATATTAGAGAAATAAATGCAAAGGCTAAAGTGGAACCTGCCAAAATTCTCTGGCTTTAGCCTTCTAAGGGCTGAGATTACAAGCCTGTAATACTATGCCTGGGTTTCTTTTCTCTTTTCTTTTTTTAATAGAGCACCAGAATTTTTACAAATTAAATTTTAGTTTACGTGTGTTTTGCCTGCATGAATAATGTGTGCTTCTGGGTGCTTGCAGAAAGGCAGAAGAGAACATCCGATACCCTGGTACTGGAATTATAAATGGTTATGAGCTACCATGTGGGTACTGGGAATCAAACCCCATGACTATGAAAGAATAGCTAGGGCTCTTAAATGCTGCATCATTTCCTATGCCTGGGTTTTTAATCTTTACGCTGTGTTCATGTTTATAGGTGTTCATGTACACATCTAAAGCTGTGTGGAAGCTGGAGTGAGACACATCAGGTTTCTTTTCCAATTGCTTCTCCAACTTATTACATTTTAAGACAAACTCTCTTATTTAAATCTGGAGCTCATGGCCTGGCCTGATGAGCTAGACAGCAGGAGACGGAGATCTTCAATCTCTATTTCTCCAGTGCAGAGATTACAGGAGCATGCTACTATGCCAGCTTTTCTCTTCACATGGGCACTGGGGATCTGAACTCAGGTGCTTACACTGCATCACAAGCCCTTCACTGGCTGGTCCACTTCCCCAATCCCTAATATCCTAAATTAGAGTAAAAATCCATTCTCTTAAGTTCCCACAATGATACATAACACTTGCATTGACAAAAAAATTCTCTACTTCACATGGTGTATTATAATTACATTATTTCTAGGCAAATCAAATTAACATAAGAAACTGAAAGAAAAAGAAATCAGCTATCAAGGACATTATTATAGCTACAAGTGGTAATGCTTGTAATCCCAGGATTCAGATGGTAGAGGTTACCAGGATTATAAATTTTCAAACAGCCTGGATCACTTTAGAGATCCTGTCCCACCACCACCCCCCAGTCCCCCCCAAATCCATAGGATTCTCTACTGATTAGTCTAAAGCATAACTTCAGCAAACTTTTCCTATGAAGAGTCAGACACATGTGCTCTGTGAGCCATATAGTCTCATAACTACTCAACTGCTCCTGAAGGGTGAAAACAGCTACAAACAATAAGCAGACAGTACATACACCTCTTTTCCAATAAAACTCTTATCATGGCTCAATAGTTAAGAACAGCTATTGCTCTTGCAAAAGACCTGAGTTCAATTCCTAGCACTCACATTAAGTACCCTGTATCCACAATTAGAGTATCTGATGTCCTATTTTCACCTTCTACAGCAACCTATAAGCAGATGCACATCCCTACACACATACACATGAATATAAGTAAGTCTTAAAACAACAAACTTCTATAAAAGAAAGTGGTAAGCTAGGATAGGCTATTAGACCTCGTTCATAGACCTGAGGTCCACAATGATCATGGCAATCTCATCTTTTTGTAGCACACAATGGTCTGGAACCCAAGTTTAAGCCAATTAGTATAAGCAAACTTTTGATAACAAATTGACGGGACAAATTCATATTCAATAGCTTGGGAAGTAGTATTATGTCTGGGGAAGCAAACAGCCAAATTATTGTTGGCAGTTTATTGTATACAAGGGAGATAAGCTCTGAGTAAAACTAGCTGGACTGTAGGACAAGGAGAAAACCCAACACTGTGATACTCTGGAAGCACCAAGTCAACCACCAACCCTACAGTTTCAGTGAACCAACACATTTCCTTTTCTATTTAAGTTAGTTTAAACTTCTTATGGTGACAGTACAATTGAATACACTATCAAACTGTCTCCAAAAAGAACACACAAATTTGTATGTGTATGATAGTAAAAAAAGAATTTTGTGTTTCATTTGATAAACAAAATGTCTTAATAGTTAATCTTTAATTCCTACATTACAATAGTATGTAAGAATGCCAATAAAAAATAAAAAACCCTGTTCCTCCTTTTATCCTTCTGTATCTCACCTTCTTTTCAAGAAGAATTAGCTTAAACAGGATCAAGACCTGCAAAAAGAGAAAGAAATACTATTTTAAAACAAGAATCCAGATCTATTAATCATTTGCTATTTCTTTTTTCAAATATTATGTATATAATATTAAATAATTATACTACTTAAGATACATGAGAAACTCTTAACTTGAACTGAAAAATTAAGCATTAGCTATGTCCTCTAAAATGTGGTCATTTAATCTTTAATTGAAATAATCATTTTTTTGGAAGGAACAGGAAGGAATCATTTTTTTGAACATCTCTGCTTCAAAGTTTTCAAGTTTCTGAAGAGGCAGAGATTAGAGGCTGGGAAACGGCTCAGTTGGTAATGTGCTTGCCTACCATGCATGAGAGGCTGGTGTTCAGAGTCCCAGAAATACGTAAGTTAGGCATGGTAGTGCACACTTGTAATCTCAGCACTGGGAGGTAGAGGCAGGAGTCACAAATTCAGGGCACATTCTTTTTTTTTTTTTTTTTTAAAGATTTATTTATTTTATGTAAGAACACTGTAGCTGTCTTCAGACACACCAGAAGAGGGCGTCAGATCACTTTACAGATGGTTGTAAGCCACCATGTGGGTGCTGGGATTTGAACTCAGGACCTTTGGAAGAGCAGTCAGGTGCTCTTACCCACTGAGCCATCTCTCCAGCCTTTTTTTTTTTTTTTTGAGACAGGGTTTCTCTGTGTAGCCCTGGCTGTCCTGGAACTCACTCTGTAGACCAGGCTGGCCTCGAACTCAGAAATCCTCCTGCCTCTGCCTCCCAAGTGCTGGGATTAAAGGCGTGCGCCACCACTGCCCGGCTTCAGGGCACATTCTTAGCTACACAGGGAGTTCAAGGCTAGTCTGGGATACATGCATTTACATGGACAGTCAATAAAAGTTCAGTAAATAAGTGACTATGTGTGTGTGTCCTTGGCAACTTATGCTTTGACAATAAGGACCATGATCTCTGACACCAAAACCACAACAAAAGAAAGAATAATTCATGTAGAAAAATATTCCACTTTTAGGGAAACACCTTTGTTTCTACCCATACCAAGTAAAATTGCAAAGACTGCAGAATAAAGAAATCAAAAGCCAACTCTATTGAGCAAGAGGTTCTCCCAGACTTTTACCACACAAATACTCCTGATGCCTCCAGCCTTGTATAGTTAAGAAGCTGTCTTAGAAGAGCAAAACCACAATTATGCCGCCTGCTGATTGTGATGCTGCCCACTGAGTTCGCAGGAAAAGGAACACAAGCACAGCCTCTCCCATTTCAGTACATCGCAACTTGAAGGATATCTATCACACCTTGTGTCGAAAATGAAGGACAAGATCTCGAGGAGACAGACCTACAATGTAAACAGGAGAGCTAAATGAAAGAGAATATCTAAAGAAGCAAAAGAGAATATGTAAATATTCAAACATGTAATATTTGGTGAAATACATATATACTCAGAAAGAGTAATGTCTAACAGAATCTTCCCCAAGGATGAAGATTTTTAAAATATTCCCTGTCATTAGTCATGTGGTCACTGAGCACTTCAAATGTGGCTTTTAAATTTTATGAACTGTAACATGATACAGTTATGTCTATACTATTAGTGGATACTGTTTTAGACACTGGGTCTATCTAACACTTCTATTCTACACACACAAACCACATAAATTTAAAAATCCTAAAGCTTATATGGCAGCCAGTCTTTTAAATATGAACTTTGGTCACTACATTACATATACTATTTCTGAATCACAATGTTTCCCAATCACATATCTCTAACACCACAGTAAAAAAGAAAATTTATAAATACAGTCTCAGAACAGGAATATCTAGCTGACCTTCTAAGACTGCACTAGTAAACCACAACTTGAAATGGAAACTGAGGAAACACAAATCACCATATCATTACAACTCTTTTAATCACAAAAGAGTATGTATTGACTACCTCAGCTGACAATGGATTTTTTTGTGCTGTCAATAGTGTACATTAACAAACCCCACAAGCTGAAGAATCTCAGTCAAGAGCCAAGCAGCACCTGTGCCCATTCTATTGGAATTGAGCTGATCAGCATTAACGGAAAGAAGCCTGGTACTAGTCTAAAAAGCTGAAACTTGTCTCTGCAATAAATGTTAATACCACCACCAGTATAAAATAATGATCCATCTCAGTATGAATGCTGGGTATTTAAGGAAGAAGCAAACTTAAGAACCTGGAGCCCATACAAAGATTGTGTGAATATTTATTTGTTGTGTAATATTCAATGGAATGCACATATGCTTAACAATTCTTATCATCAATAGTTACATACAACTCAGTTTGACAACATAAAACTTTGAGGATATAGCTTGACCTGCAAGTTACTTACCAAGATACACCTGTGATCCTTCTAATGAGGCCCCTCCCAAGGAACTGTTCATATGTTCATAGAGCTCCTGTGGAATGCAGACCGAGTTTAGAACTTTACACTGTCACTTTAGCCACTAAGCTCCTAGAAATACGACAACCAGGAAAGGTCTGTGTAGGTTATTCTGCCACCTACTAAATAAAATAAGCAACCACGGTCTCTGAAACCTGCTAGTTTTCAGCAGTCAACTCATTCCTTTTCTTGTAAACATGAACAATAACACGATAGTATCTGAGCAAAAAGCTCTCCCTTTTTTCCTCCTTTTCAGAGCTTTAACAGCAATATAAATTACCTTCCCTCTGTCTCCTCACTAACTTCCTAACTGCCCCAACTCTCACCAATGCCCAGGACAGACAGAGAACTGTATACTGATGCCAGTCTTGAGAAAGATGTTGTCTTTTTTCAATAAAATACCAGGAACTAGAAACTAGACTCAAATTTATAGACACATGCCATAGAAAAACAGTGTCTCCTAAGAGACACTGATAATAGTTTACAGTTACTGCCTCGTCAAAGACAGTTTGAATTTAGTACTTGGGTAAATCTACTAGCACTTCAATGTTTAATGCAGATATATTTTAAATAAAGATTTATTTTATTATATATTTAAAAAATGACTTATCTTAAAAATTTTTTATCAACATGCATGTGTGTGCTTGAAGAAGTCAGAGAAGAAGGAAAACATCAGATTAGGGATCTAGGAGATTGTAAGCAATCCAATGTGGACACTAGGAACCAAACTTGGGTCCTCTGTAAGAGCTCTTAAGCACTGAAACATATCAGGCCCAAGCAAATGGATTTTCGTGCAATGTTTTTCTTAAATTATCAGGACTATCCTTCATAGTACTGCCACAAGAGCTATTTGATTCATTAAGCTACCATTTGCCAAATACATCAGTATGAAAACTGGTTACCTTTAGAATGGAAATTTGGGAAAAATCTTTCTCTTCAAAATATGCATGTGTAATGAGTTGAAGTTTTGCTTGAAGTAAGCCATAAAGAGGCTAAAGAAAAAGAGAAACCACCATTAGGTTGATCATAGGAAACAACAGCAGCAAACAAATCCCTACAGCTTTTAATTTGAAGATATCAGGGAGGAAAGTTAGTAACTATCAACTGTAGGGCCCACATTCAGAACCAGAAGCTGTGATAGCACCTGGTCCCACGCTTTGGCAGCAGGTGAAAATGATCTTGGAAGGTTGCTCCATCTTCAGCTGCTTAATGAAATGTCCTTAACCTCTCCACACCTCCTCACCAAGCTGATCCTGTATACCAGAAGGTGCAGCTTCTACGGCTGTGTTAAGGATTAGGTAAAGCACTTGGCAGAGTCTTTGACACAGGAGGAATGTCAAGAGCTACTGCATTTCATCCTATTGTAGTAACATTTAATCATGCTTAAGCAGTCTGGTTCTTACACCAAGTTGAACACTCACGATTTGACTTAAGCTCACATCCTTTCCCATCATCTGTGGATGGTTGGGAGTACCTAGTCTAGGTCCTCTACCATATTATTTTGTATATTTGAATAAAGTTATTCCTCAATTCTTATTTTTCCTACCTAAGATAGATCATATACACTCTCTTATTTACATGAGACATTTTCTCATTTATTTCTCCCTTTTAGAATGCAAGTAATTAATACTGAACTAGTACCCATCCCTGTGAATATATGACTGTTATCATTAAGTACAATATCAATACATTTTCATATCCACTACAATGCACTAATGAACAAGTGAATCTTTCTAAATAAGCTGTTTTCATTCCTTAGTTTGTTTTAGATATGACAAAATTATATTTTTATCCTATTTTTATACTTCGTAGACTCATGAGAATTAGATATTGTTACTCTAAAATATGGGTATTTGTAAAATGAGACTAGCAAAGATATCTCAACATTGTTAGGAAAATAAAAACGACAATGTTATATAAAATGTCAGGTAAGACTTAATACCAGACACACAGAAAACTCAGTTTCTGTTATCAAAGTTGCCCTTTGAAGGGTGACTACTAAGGTAGCCTCTCAGCATGTATCTACTTACATATGTGATATTATTCCTATGTTTTGGATAACTGGCCTCATATACAAATTAACTAAGGAGTATTTTTCAGGCTATCCTTCTAAAAAAATCTGTTATTATTATAAATTATGATTAGAGTTATTATGATATGGCATGGCATGGTGATGCACACCTTTAATTCTGGTATTCATGAGGCAGAGGTAGAGACAGGTGGATAGATGTGAGTTCTAGGCTAGCTAGGGATACAATAGTGAGACTCTGTTTGCCCATGCCAAAAAAAAAATTATATATATATTGCTGTAAATTATTATTGTTTGAGGTTTCTTTCCATCCACTTCTCTATCCCTTTTCCCTCTTCTTTCTCCTCTTACTCTTTTTGGCTAGTGATAAAATCCCAAATAAATCATATCTTTCAAACCTTGATTGACATTATACAAAGCTTTTTGTTTGTTTTGAAATAGGGTCTCACTATGTAACTCTGGTTGCCTAAACCCACTATGTAGACCAAGAAGGTCTTAAACTCACAGAGATCTGCTTGCCTCTGCTTCAAGTACTGAGATTAAAAGTGTGTGCTATCACTTTGTATAGCTATACAAAGACTATTTAAACTGTCTGTGGATAAGGAAATTATATAACTACCCAAGAAATAATCAGATAAAATATACATATATCTTGTAATTGGACCAATAAAATATTCTTAATTGGGGGCTGGAGAGATGGCTCAGTGGTTAAGAGCACTAACTGCTCTTCCAAAGGTCCTGAGTTCAAATCCCAGCAACCACAGGGTGGTTTACAATTATCCATAATAAAATCTGATGCCCTCTTCTGGTGTGTCTAAAGACAGCTACAGTGTACTTACATATAATAATAAATAAATCTTTAAAAAAAATATTCTTAATTTTGGTTTGGAGCAACTACAGAATGGCTAAGATAGTACTCATAAAATATAGGTAATTAATATGATATAGAGTTAGACTATTCCTTACCATTTTTTTGGGGGGGGGGAACTAAATTTTACTGTAGAATTAGGCATTTGATGCAAAGGTGTCAATATTTCCTTCATTATCAAATATTGTAAATTATTCAACTGAGGGCTATGAAAACCAATATTATAACTGTATACAGTATTTCCTTCCTCTCTCTGACCCTCTCCCCAACTCTTCCATTGTGCTGCTGGGGATCAAAACTAGGACTTGCATATGATAGATTAATTCCCTAGTCATATGTTTCTTTTAAAAAATAAAAATAGCTGAATGTGATCATACACACATGTAATTCTAGAAGTGGAGGCGGAAGGATCAAGAGTTCAAGGTCTTAGCTATACAGAGAATTCCAGGACAACCTGGGCCATACAGGATCCTGTCATAAAAACAAAACGATGTTAAAATAGGGGCCATGGCACTGGCTCCACTGATAGAGGTACTTGCAACTTGTTCGAGCCATGATGAGACATGCAGAGGTCATAGGACAGCACTGGTGTGTTACTTCTCTCTCTCTGACTTTATCTATGTTCCAGGGACTCTGGCATGTAGTCCTTCCCCTTCTCTAGCAGTACAGATTAAAAAGATAACGTACATGTTTAAATGTGTAATTGTTAATGTCAGCTTGAAGACTATGCACTAAGAAGAAACACAACTCTGAAATTTTGTTTTAATACAGTTTTATCATGTAATTGACTTTTTTCAAACAGTCTAAAATTTAAAGTACACGTTAAGGCTAAATTTCTTCACTGCAATAGTCATGAACTTCTGTACTATCAATAAAATTGGAGCAGTAATGATTTTTTTTAAAGTTGTTAAAAGAACAGTTATCCAAAGTCTTAGGAACAAACAAAAGTAGAGAAATGACATATAACAGCTGTTTCATTTGGGTCAAATGTCAACTTGCTAATCTTAGAGTCTTTAGCAGAGTAGAAATGAGAGCACACTGCTAGATGCAGAGGCTACAAGAGCATATTCATAAGCACTTGACTAATTTCGCAATTCTCACACATCTCTTACTCAAAAACAGTTCTGCTTTGAATGTTAATAGGTAAGTAAGTTACTAGAGTTCTTACCAGCTTGCTTAAAACACAGACACTTTTCTGAACAGTCTCTCTGGTGATGTCGGCTTGCCTCACTTTTAATGCCTATTATAAGAAGACAGTTATGTATTAGAAATACTTTATAGAAACATTTACAAAACAGTTTTCAATAAGAACATAACAAAAATTGTGCATTTGGTTAATGAATTTCACAGTGAATCTCAGATATGCAGCTGAGTGAGTGCCTGCCAACCTTGTACTGAATGTCAGAAGCTAGGCCCTGGGTAGAATAGTGAAGGGACAATCCCTACTCTCCCAGAATTTACTGGCTGATAGAAACTGCTCTGTGTACAAGTCACATTCCAGACCAACCAACAAAATACTGACTGGATTAAAAAACAAGATTTGCTGTCTTCTAAAAGAACATACCTGTCAGACATCTAAAAACTGAGAGTTACAAGGATGGAAATCAACCTACCAAAAAAACGGGAGCCTTCAAAATAAAAACTAATGTTGCTAGATTCATAGCTGCTAAAGTAGTCTTCAAAACTAGTCAGGAGAGATAAGGAAGGCTATCATAAATGTGCTTTTAGGAACTGATGCTCAAATTTACTATGGATGTATTTCCTCTTTTCATTAGTAATGCTACTGAAATGCTGTAACATTTTGGTTTTGTACCTTTCTATACATTTAATGTAATTTTGATGCCTTCCATCTTTCACTAGTTCTCATTATGTAAATTTTAATTGCTAATAATGCATGACAAAAAAATTGTATCAAATGCTGGTACCTATGTGAAGAAAGAAAAACCCCTAATCACTGCTAGTAAGGGCACAAATTGTTACAGCCATTATAGAAGTCAGTATGGAGATTCCTCAAAAACCTAAAAATTAGTAGCTGGAACAATGGTTCAGAAGTTAGGAGTACACACTGTTCTGGCAGAGGACCCCAGTTCTGTTTCCAGAACCTGTGTCAGGTGAGTCACAACTACCTATCGCTCCAACTCTCTGGGACTGAACACCCTCTTCTTGCCTAGGCATACATATACTACATGAAAGTTAAAGACTGTGATTCCCCAAATGACCAACAGCCAAGAAAGGGTTGGAGGAGCTTTTTCCTGCTGCTGTTCATCATCAACCATCATACCTTGGCTTCAATTTGTCGATAACAAGAGATACCATATACTGTGGCTCCATTTCCATTTCTGGGTGGCAAGTGAAAAAACACAGTATCTAAGAGATACACAGAAAAATGTAAGTAGTGATAGTAGTTACTCATTGCTGAAGGATCAAATTATAATGCAGTTATTAGACTTTTTCCCAATCCTTATTGTCCATGTCTGCCACAAAACCTAAGAGTGTCAAAGATAACAGGTCAAATTGACTATACAATTACAGAAAATATATGCAGGAACTGTTCAGACTAAAGGAAAATCAAATCATAAAAACTGATGGCAATTCTTAAATTTTCTGAGTGAACTCAAGAAATTTTGGGAAAAACTGGGGAAATTTGAACATAGATTGTATGTGAGATATTATGAAATTACTGTTAAATTGTTTAGCTATGATAATACAACTGGATGCTGAGGAATGATTACATTCTTAGAGGGTGCATGTACTTAAATATTTAGAAGTTAAGTGTCTGTTGTTATTCCAAATGACTTTAGAATAAAAAGTAACAAAACTGAGAATAAACACAAAGAAAACTTGCAAAATATTCCCTATAATCTTAATTTAATTTTTCCACTAGGTTGAAAGCACCCATAATAAAAAAGTTAGGACGAAACATATTTCTGAGGTTACAAATTCTGTAATAAAACTTATTTAAACTGCATGGTAACATCTGATTTATTTTATAAGGGAAGTATTAAGTACTAAATAAAAACATTATTTTATAAGGGAAATATTAAGTATTAAGTAAGCATGAGGAAAACAAATACTCAAATGATGTTTAATTTGGTTTAACCAAGGTAGAATGGTCCTTCACCAGGTATGTCAAAACACTCCCACATGGTGGGAGAAGAGTCAGTGAAACTGTCAGAACACTGTTCTCTGAGGACACAAACATTCTCATGTAAGTAAGAAAGTACCAGGTGGGCATTAGAGGATGGTCTAGTATGTCTGAAACTAGAGTTTTCCAGATCATGTACAGCTAGTGCAGGCAACACTTCATTTCTGTCTAGTCTCAAACATGATATAATTGAAGGCACACCCCATCAGCAGCTGCCCTACTCTGGCTATACCTAAGAGCTCTGGGCAGGAGGGGAGCCAAGCGTTACTGACCAAGAAAATAGGTCCAGTACTCTCTGAAGCTTCTCTTGTGCATGTCTCACCTCCAACACATACACATTTTATAAATAATCACAACAAGGTCTAAATGCTTTCATTTATCTAATGTATTCAGGACCGCTATGAGAAAATTTCCAAAATTGCACTTAGTAATTGGTCTACTATTTAATGACATACCTTCCTGATAGTTATGTGCACCATCTGGTAAGGCAAGGAAAGGCAAATACTTCCATTCTTCAGGTAAAGTGTGGCTGTCATGTCCATCTTCTGGAATTAGTGGTGGGTAAGAGAACTCAACCTAAAATGAAAAAGAATGTTAGCCAAACAGTGATCAAAGATAGGGTCTTACACTGATGAACTGTAATGCTCTTAAACTCTGAACGATGCTATTGAAGATTATCAACAAACTCATGCACAGAAGTAGAGAAAGATGGGAAGATTTATAGACTATTCTTAGATGATTTAAAGGGTCTAGTTGTAACTCAAGTGCTACCTACTCATAAGTATGTTTAAATAGAGTTTAGATGCTAAACATACTCAAGGATTTTGTAAGTGAAATTAAGACTATGTTAGGGATAAACTGGGTTCAGTGTCTGTAACACAGTTTCTTTGGGAAAATGTGATCCAGACTTTAAATAGCCAACTTTGGAAACACAATTCATCCATAAATTGTAGACTGCCTACCTTATGTTGGCAGTTTTAGAATTCTAGTTTCCTGCTGGTAAAATTGCTACCATTAGAACTTGTACTTAAAAATTAAATGAGTTTGCTAATCGATTTCAAAACAGGTAATTTCCTTTCTACATGGATACTCACAATTTTAATAGCTACATAGTACTACCACTTATTTGTTTAGTCATTCCTCTTGTTATATTAGGTTTTTAAATAGCTTTATACACTAGTTGTTATTCAAAAGGGCATGATAAAAATACTACTGGTTCCTTCAACAAAGATGCTAAAAGCCTTGAAACTTCCTGAGTCATAAATTATTTGTAATCAGCCCCAATATAAGCTAGCTTTTACTTAAGCTATCTTTAGAATAAGGGGTAGTCACTAGAAAGTCCATCCCTTGATTAGAAAGATGGAACTTTCAAGCTTATCCTTTGACCCTAGAAGAGAGCCTGGAGATTGAATTCAATCAGCAAATAGCCAAAATGTTAATTAATCATGTCCATGTAATGAAACCTTTAAATCCCTTAACAGTGGAGTTCAGAGAGCTCCTGAGTTGCTAAATACATGAAGATGAAGGGAAGGAATGGATGCTCCTGATTTCTCCTTCATATCCTGCTTTATATACCACTCTCTTTATTTGACTATCCTTAAGCTGAAGGTTGTGGAAACCTTTGAACTTGGGGTTAAACAGTAGTTCAGGTGGGACCTTGACACCTGTAACTGGCTTTGTAATAAGTCTATGGACCCAAGCCTTAAATTATGGGGTTTAATGTTAACTCTGTGTAGTTAATAATAGTTCTGAAGAGTAGGTAAGAATCTGAGATCAAACATACACAATGAGCTTCCAAAGATTAAGAATCCTGGTTATGATCTACTAGCAAGTAGCTCATGAACCAAAATCTAGGTAAAATTCAAGGATCAAAAAAAATACAGTGAGGCATTAACACACATCAGTGTGAAGGAGATACCAATGTCCCCCAAAGGATAAAGCTAAAACCAAGAAAATTTCAAGTTATCTCTCTTTAAATAACCAATTCATGTGGGCAGATCTATCCTGATTCCAATTCTTTTACATATTTATTATGAAGTGATAACAGGAAGAAAGAAGACAATGGCTGACTTATAAAAAGTGGAAACAATAATGATGCTCTAAATAACAAGGAATAATTTTTTCTTTCTTATTTTATGTGTACAGGTGTCTTGCCTGAGTCTATGTAAGAACACCAGGTGGGTTCCTTTTTCTAGTGGTTACCAAAGAAATAGGAGGTGCAGTCCAAAGCTGAGCATGAGGTAGGGATCCATTCTCAGTAGCCTACAACCCTGTTAATTCCTATTTAGGAACATAATAGGAAACATCGAAACTGCCACTTAGAGTTTAAAATAATATATGAATAGGTGGAAGCTATGCTAAGGCCTGTTAAGGGAAAGCTACTGCCTTTGGGTCAAAATAATGGAATCTTAATCATGCCTTTTGTCTTAGGAGGAGACATGACATTCTGATATGTTCCAAAGATTAGAACATTTCATACTATTCTCTCTTAAGAATTAATCCTGGATGGAGCTGGAGAGATGGTTCAGTGGTTAAGAGAACTGACTGCTCTTCCAAAGGTCCTGAGTTCAAATCGCAGCAACCACATGGTAGCTCACAACCATCTTTAATGAGATCTGATGCCCTCTTCTGGGGTGTCTGAAGTCAGCTACAGTGTACTTACATATAATAAATAAATAAATCTTCAAAAAAAAAATTAATCCTGGGCCAGTAAAATAGCACAGATAGCACAGTGGGTAATGGTACTTGCAGTCAATCCTGAAAACTTTTTGTTTTTTGTTTTGTTTTTCTTTTTTTTGGTTTGACGAGACAGGGTTTCTCTGCATAGCCCTGGCTGTTCTGGAACTCACTCTGTAGACCAGGCTGGCCTTGAACTCAGAAATCCACCTGCCTCTGCCTCCCAAGTGCTGGGATTAAAGGCGTGCACCACCACTGCCTGGCTTTCAATCCTGAAAACTTAAAATTCAATCCCTGAAGTCCTCGTAGTGGAAGGAGAGAACTGCCTCCCCAACTGATCTTCTAACCTCCACTTGTGTGCCTTCTCTGTCAACCACCTGACCAGATGACTGCTCCTTAGGAAAGCTGGTTCACCTGAAGACATTATGGAGATGGGGAAAATGATCCCCTGAATGAGATCATGTACTTATCTCCCAGAAGCTCCACTTCAGAAAAGCTGCTTATAGCCTTTCCATCAAGCTGAACTACAAAGTTTGCCAACATTTCCTTTTCTATCTTTCTATTTCTTCCTTGGATATAATCCAAAACGCTAAGGAAACATGATCATGCCTTTTTACTTTCTATGAAGACTCCTCCACCTCCTCTTATAGTTGTTTACTTATTTCCAGGGCTGAACTCTCTTGGCTTACTGGACTCTAATTTGAAAGGCGTGACTTTCAGGGCCTATGAAATGGCTCAAAAGTTTGAAGTCATCAACCTTAATGTCTGCAGTTTTCTTTCTGGAACTGCCACAGTGCAAGGAGAGAACTGTTTCCAATTTGTTTCCTTTAAAATTTGCCTGAAATTAGACTATTTGACATGAAATAATTTATGTATATATTTCTATAGTAAGTTTGTTATAGATCCCAGATTTTTATTTGTTCCAGTATATAAAGTATAACTGTCAGATTGCCATTTAAAAAAAAAACTATGATTTATTTATGAGACACTGACTCCTATATAGTCTTGGCTAGAACTTACTACATAGATCAGACTGGCCTTGAAATCAGAGCTCTGCCTGCCTCTGCCTCCCAAGTGCTGGGATTAAAGTAATGTGCCACCACGCCCAGCTCTTGTTTTTTTTTAAATTCACGCATGAGCATTATATTTACATAATTTCCACCTTCTCTCTCCACTTCAACTCCATGGATCCTTCTCAGGATTTTGTCTTTATTATTGTTACACACACACACACACACACACACACAAATGTTCATATAAATATAACCTGCTGAGTCTATTTAGTGCTGCTAGTGTGTGCATATTCGCCTGTGTTTTGGGCTGAGCACTTGAAATGATTAACCCATCAGGGGCTTATCCCTGGAGAAGACTCAGTCTCCCTCTCTAAGCATCCATTAATTGGTTGTGCTTCTTCATAGTAAAAGAAAAGTAAAACTTCCATGTATATATAAAATAAAACTAAAATGTAGTTAAAAACAAGTGATTACTTCTTTTCTTACTCTGTCTCCCCAGCCTGGTGGATGCCAAATTTATAATTTGTTGATTCTGTTTTTTTATGTGTGTGGTTTTTTTTTTGTTTGTTTTTGATTTTTTTGTTTTGTTTTTTTGAGACTGGGTTTCTCTGTGTAGCCTTGCTGAAATTGCTCTGTAGACTAGGCTGTTCTGGAACTCAAGAGTTACACCTGCCTCTGTCTCCTGAGTGCTGGGACTATAGGTGTCACTACCACCATCTGGCTTTGGTTTTGTTTTTATTTGTTTTGTTTGATCAAATGACCCTTAAACTTCTTTCTGAGTCAGTTTCTAAATTGTTAGGAAATCCCAGTTTCCCTGGTAAAGTCCCAACTGTTTTACAATTCTGCTTTCTTTCCAGGAAATATAGAGTAAGGCTGGAGAGATAGCTCAGAGATTAGAGTATTTGTTGCTCTTGCAAAGAGTTCAATTTCAATTTCTAACATGTACTTTGAGGAGCTCACACTGCCTGTAACTACAATATCAGGAAATAAAAACACCCTCTTCTGTATTCTACAGGCACCTGCATACACATGGAGAACATCCACACTCAGGCACACACACATACACACAAAACAAACAAATAAATAAGCCTTGAAGGAAAAAAAAAGAAAAAAAATAGAGTTTGGATCTGAGATCCAGGTCAGCTTGGTCTACAGACTGAGTTCTAGGACACCAAGGGCTACACAGAGAAACACTGTCTCAAAAAAACAAACGAAACAAAAGAAAGAGAGAGAGAGAGTGTGGGTGTGTGTGTGGGGGGGGAAGAGTCATAAGGCCCCACCCACCTTTGAGGAACTATTAGCATTTATAGTTGTCAGGGGATAGGAGCCGATCCTTTTCCTTAGTGGTATAGCCATTAAGCTGCCCAAGTTCCAGTGACTAATTTCCCCATCCACGTTTGTGCAGTGGTCACACAACAACAACAACAACCAAAACAAAGAAACATGAAAATGGAAGACTTGTTGAGAAGAGTTCAGTAGGAGTGGAGGGCATGAAAAAGATTAATGAGAGATGAAAATGACCCAAAGACTTTACGTACTTAAATAAGCATAAAGACCCTAATTCATGTAAATGTTGAAGGAGAGAACCTACACCCCAAAATTGTCTTCTGACTTCTACACATGGGTCATACCCCATTCTAAGCACATCATACACTCAATAAATAATAATAATAATAATTGGTTTTATTATTATTATTATTGTTACTTTAAGGTTTGGAAAATAATTGTTCTCTATTAACATTTAAAAATTCAAAACTATGAACAAAATCAAAGAGCTTGCCTGATACATGCTTGATTATTTAACAAAAGGTTATGGCAATCTGATTTGTGTGCTGGCCCAGCCTAGTAAGTATTGCAGCTCTCATGCCTCAAAGAAGTTTTTTTTTCTTCATAGAAATCTACAGCTAGTCAAAATGCAGAGGACAACTGACCGAGAGGTACCCAACCCAAGCTGATGATATATCTATAACATAATCCCTACTCCTAATGCTCACGAAACATGGTAGAAGGCGGTTGGAAAGATTCTAGGAGTCAGAGGACAAGGACATCTGTAGGATAATATCTTCTAGATATAACAGGAAAGCTGTACACATGAACTCTCAGTAATCATCTAAACAAGACCTACACAATGACAATAGTAGATATGGCAAAGTAGATAGGGGAAGAAATCTCTCAAGGACCCCAAACCTAGATGAAGAGCTTAGGCAATTCACTGAGCTGAGATATGGAGAATCAGCCTTCTCCAGGGACATGTCTCTGATAGGTTATCTATTCCAAGTGGTCAACCCTAAACACATACACACCAGCAACACTAAATATACACAGCAGGTTAAATTTATGTGTGTATGCTTATGTGCATGCACACAAGCTTGCATGTGTGTAACAGTAACAAAGATGAAATGAAAAATTTGAGGAGAGGGACACAAGAGGGATTGGAAGAGGTGTAAAAATATGTAAATAAGCATTCATGTATGACCAAAAAAAGAGAGCAAGGCATGGTAGCAAATAAATCTTTGTTTTAAGATAGGATCTCTCTATTGTATAGCCCTTGTTGTCCTGGAACTCAATCTGTGGACCAGGCTGGCCTTGAACGCACAGAGATCTACCTTTTGTATTTATTAGGCAACCACTGAGCTACCGACATTCCCCAGGCTAGGATTAGGTTCTTAGTGCTTTGTTTCTACAATACCCTAGTAGGCATAATTTTAAAAAGATCAATAATTAATCAATCTACTTTAAGCATCAATTGGGGAAAAACTCAACTAGGATTTGTTTACTTCATTGTAATTATATTATCTGGCAAAAGAAACTGAGAAGAGCAAATTAGGAAGCTATTTGGATGTGCAGGTCTTAGAGTAATGTAATATAGAACTCCTGCTTCTGGCACAGAACTTAGTTTACAAAAGCAGTCAAAGGCAAAAAAATGAGATAGCATGCAGGCTGCTCTTGTATCTTTGCTTTTAAAAACAGTTCTCTGTTCTCTAATCTTTATGCAACACTATACAGTATCCCTTATTGAAATTTATATTATCAATAAAACCAGCAAGAGAGGCAGAAAACATAATAAATCTTGACTTTCAAATGACAGCAGGAATCAGAAGACTACCTTATCTTCTCCTATCAATTCTGATGTTTTCCTTCCTTTGCAGAGCTCCCTCCATTCAGTGTAGCTCTGAATCAAGCTTCCATAAAGACTATACTGCCACACACATGAACACATATGGCACAGGACACAAGGCTACTACTTCTGACTGACTCCAGGGCGGTTTTTCAAAACAGTATGATTGCAGCAATTTTTTTTTCAGTATGATTTTTGTCATCTTGTCGCTTTACTCCTAGCTTATAAAGCAACAAGTTAGTTCAAAGGCTGTAGTCATGAAGTACTAAAAAAGAAATCTTCTTAATATCATACACAATAATGTTACTTTCTCTTTAGTGTTATTCTACATCTTTCTGAGGATAAAAGAATATAACATCTTAAAATAATAGTCTCTTTTTTGAGGGAGGTCTAAGTACCCTGTCCAACTTAAGATAATCCTCTTGCCCCTGTCTCCCATTTGCTGGATGTATGTGCCACCACACCTATATTGAAGGTAACAGTCGACACACACCTCTACTTACACACACACACATACACACACACGCAGCTAGCTACCAGTTCTCCACTCCTTTCACCACTTTTGTTGTTTACTTCTAAGGAACTGAACTTCAGTCAATAAATCTTCTAATGTTACAATTCTCCGAAACCAAAATGCTTTGTTTTCTGCTAGAAGTACTCTGTTATTTCAACACCTTAAGTATTTGAGATATATATATCCACTAGCACATTATGACATCATTGCCTTCCAGTGTTTGTTCAGACTAAACAAACCCATTCTATTTTGCTCCTTTGCCTTCAACACAAAGCAAATGCTCTGTTGAGACGGTAGGTTGAAGAGTCTGCTAAGAAGCTGGCTCCATTTGCACTTGTCCATGCCCATTTGCACTGTTTGGCAAATTATATTTTTCCTTACTGCAACCGATTTGGAGGGTTAACCTAATCAAAATTAAAGCTCTGGGCAGGATCAAATCTTAAATGACACAAAGAGAAGGGGGCGGGGCCGGTCGCTAACCCTAAACTATAGATTCCAAGGCTTGCAAGAGATAAACAAAGGAAGCCGAGCGGAGCTTACAAGTGCGTCAGTCTACTTGAGCATTCGTGTGGAAACCCACAGCTCACTACGAGCCGACGTTCAAACGCCGAGTTTTTCCTCAAGATTTCCTTTATGGGTAAACACCCAGCAGTTGGTGGAGACTGACAGGGAGCACAAGGCTCGCCGGTCATTCTTTCTCTAAACGCGAACCCCCGCGGCTCGTCACGCAAGTCCCAGAGGCACACCGCGCGGAAGGCCGCGGGGCGCCGAGTACGCGCGGGCCGGTCCTCACCTGGCAGCCCTTCTTGTGGTGAAAGCCGACCACCACGATGTGCAGGACGGGCCCGCAGGGGGCGCCGTCATTCTCACGCCCAGCCTTCTCCATGGACGCCCGCCGGAGGCCCGCACCGCGACTCCAAACGCCGAGGCCCGGCCGCACGACCCAGAGCGGCGGCCTTCAGATGTCAGCCTGAACGCAGCATCCGCGCCGCGCCACGAGCTCGGGGGCCGCCGACCAGCTCCCTCACCTCCGCGAAGCCCCACCGGGCCTCCACCTCTCTGCTTCATCCGCTTCCGCAGCTTCCGGGCTGTCACCTGACGCTACAGCCGCCTCCGGCAGGGCGGGGCGGTACCCTGACCCTGTCCCGGCAGGGTCTGAGGCAGCATGGGCGGAGCCTGACCAGGGGGGCGGGTCTAAAGGAAAAGGAGGCGGAGAGGGGCGGGGCTGTATAACGGGAGAGGCGGGGCCTGCTTGAGAGCTGGTCTGGAGGAAGAGGGCGCCAGCTGAAGGCGCGGCTAGCACGACCGGTGGGGCGGGGCGGAGTCGGGCGGGGCGGGGCAAGGTAGGGCACACGCTGACCATCAGAGACTCTGCAATGGTGGAGAGAGAGGCATAGTGGTTGGTTTGGCTGCCTCTTAAGTCAGCTTCCTTCCCTCTACTATCTTTGTCAAGTCACTTCCTTATAAAATCTATTTTTCCTTCATGAAATATCCTTACTCCTCCTTTTTACCAGTTGTTCTTATTTATAAACGTATTTTTTTTCACTCTTTAAATCTTTCGTGGAATCTCTCAGTCTTGAGTTTTAAATGTTTAACAAGGAGGCATATTCATGACGTTTGGTATCGCATGTATTCATTGTTGAAATTAAGTTACTTGCTTACTCAAAAATTTTCTTTACTTCCGCTCTGGAATTTTTTTCAATTAACTTTTGTATGTACAGTCCCATATAATAGGCTGCAAATATGTAATGCCACAACTTGAGGGGATGAAGTAAGAGGATTTCAAATTTCAAGCTAACCCGGGCTACATAGTGCTCACAAGGTTAAAAAAAAAAAATCACTACTGCAAGTGTAATGATCCAGCAAAGCTTTATAACTTTCAAATCAGTCCAGGCTTGGTGGTGCATGTCTTTAATCTGAGCACTCCAGAGGCAGAGGCAGGCAGATTTCTGAGTTTGAGACCAGCCTGGTCGACAGAGCAAGTTCCAGGACAGCCAGGGCTACACAGAATCCCTGTCTCAAAAAATGAGGATAACGACAACAACAACAATAATAATGATGATAACGATAATCAGAAGGGTCATAATAATAATAATAATGATGATGATGATGATAATGACAATGATAATCAGAAGGGTCATAGTCCCAAAACCATAGGAACAAGCACACCTGTTGCGGATGGCCAGGTGGTGCTGGAAACGGTGATTGTTAGTTTTTCCATTTTGGCTGAGGTCCTATCTCATGCTTTTTACTCCTAATCAGCTGATTTAGAATGTGGCTGGAAAAGAACAAAGAGTGCAGAGTGGGCAATGTTTAAACTGTGTCCACCTAGATAAACTAATGAAGGACCCGAGACAGGGAGAGGAGACAAAGAGGGCACATGGTTATTTAAACTGTCAGAAAAGAAAATTTTCACATTTGAGAGTGTAATGGCTATTCCTGGTTGTCAACTTGACTACATCTGGAATGAACTACAATCCAGAAATGGAGGGTACATTTGTGAGTTTTTGAGACTGGAAGACACAGGCTTCTGACCTGGATCTTGACATGGAATGACACACACTTTTGATCCAGATCTTGAGGCATAGTGGCCATGAAAAGTTTAGACCCAGGCAAAGGTAGTCCACACCTTTAAACCCAACAGACTGAGGCAAGCAGATTTCTGAGCTCAAGGCCACCCTGGAACAGAGCAAGTTCCAAATCCATGTATGGCGGTGCACACCTTTAATCTGAGTTATACCTTCTGCTGGAGGCTTGCATAAGGACAATGAAAAAAGGAAGGCTTCCTTCTTCTCTACCTGCTTGCACTTACTTGCCAGCACATCTATTGGAAACTACATCTTCATGATTCCAGCTAATACAGAAGACCGACTGAAACACCTAGCCTCTTGGGACTGATCAACTACTAGAGTCTTGGACTTCCAAGAATCACAGCTGTGTGTTGTTGAGTTAGTTAGACTGCAGACTGTAAGTCGGTCCAATAATTTCTCCTAATCTATAGAGACATTCCATAAGTTCTGTGACTCTAGAGAACCCTGACTAATATAGAGAGTTTAAGGTCAGTTTAGGCAAACATAATCCTTCTCAAACATGCAAAAAAGATACATAGATTCTATACAAGAGTTTGGAAGCAATTTAAGCCTTGAATCATAATATCCTCACCAATAAAGACTTATATTGTACCTATCAAAAGATTATTCGAGTGCTGTGATTAAAATATACTTATATACAGTTTCAGAGCATCTTCTGGGGTTTACTATAGTTACCACAAAATAGGTTTGTTATTCCTAGAATTTTCAAATCCTTTACTGAATGTGCTACTCTTTCAAAAAGTAAATTGTTTAAAGGCTTCAAAAACTACTCAACATTTTTTATATGTTACTACTATATCTTTTCTTATATAACAGAATTCTTGGCAGTGTTCATGGCTTCATGAAAACTGTATGATCGATTTTCAGTATACACAGTACTTTAACATTTTTTCACATTATCCTTTTATGTTAACTACTTGATTTTTACTATTTTCTTGATGTAACCTGTGTTAATATTTTGCATAATTGGCATAGCTAAAATTAAGTCTAACTTCACACTTTTCCTTGAAATGTGTGGCTAGACTCTGTCTTCAGTAAACATTGATATTTAAGCCACTGTTTAGGAAACATGGCTCTGCTTTTAGAGGTATGTATTATTTTTGGATGTAAGAGCCATCATGTGAGATTAAATCATTTCTATTAAGCTTAAATGTTTTAAAAAAATGTATCATTTAAAGTCATGCTCTATTTAGTTTCTATTGGACAGGAAGTGACCTAAGGGAGAAAGGATTTATTGCAGTGTAGGGGTTAAGAAGACACAATGCACAAAAGAAGGGAGAGACGCAGACGACTTCATGGTCCTTAAACTGGTTCATTTAATAGCATCTCCCTTGTATTAATTTTTGTGTGTATATGAATGTGTTTATGTTTGTGTATGTGTGTTGAGGCCAGAGGTCAATGTTAAGATACCTTTCTTCAATTGCTTCTCTACTTTATTTAATTATTGACAGGGTCTTTCACTGAACCTGGAGATCACCAATTTGGCTAGAAGACCAGCCAGCCTTAGGAATCCTCCTCTCTCTGTCTTCCCAACACTGGGACTGTAGACATGTCATTATTCCCAACTTTTTTTAAAAGAAGATTTATTTATTTATTTTATGTATATGAATACACACCGTTGCTCTCTTCAGACACACCAGAAGAGGGTATCAGATCCCATTACAGATGGTTTTAGGTCACCATGTGGTTGCTGGGAATTGAACTCAGGACCTCTGGAAGAGCAGTTGGTGCTCTTAATTGCTGAGCCATCTCTCCAGCCCTCCAACTTTGTTTTTTAACATAGGTGCTAGGTAATGAGCTCAGGTATTCCTGCTTGGGTGCTAGACACTTTACCAACTAAGCCATTTTTTTTCCAGACTCTGCATTAATTTTTAAGTGAATTGCATCATTGTAGAATACATTCATTAACAGGATATTATTCACAAGGACAAATGTCTTACTGAAAAAAATCTCTTATTTTTCAAAGTATTGGGGATGGGAATTCCAAGACTGGGAGGAAAAACTAGTTTAGGATGACCAACCAAGTCCAAGTATGTTTCTGAACCTTGTCTTGAAAGGAAAGTTTGGTTGTGTTCATATAATAACATTTAACTTCAGGGGAAATTTAAAATGCTTTTCTGAATATATAACATCTTGAAAAGCTTTTTCTAGATACATATACTTTATAATGATTCATAAATTCCATTTATACTTGATCTGTAAGGAAGCTCCAAAGGGGGCAGGTACACTTTGAGACAAGAAGTTCTGGCATACTTTCCAACTCAGTGAAATTGTAGGTGGAATTGGCTGGTTGTTTCTGACTGGTTTTTGCCCCAGGAAAGAACATGATGGAATAGAACTGCTCCCATCTGGAAATCTTGTTCATTCTACTGTGTAAATACTAGGTTTGTTTTTTTTAGAGTATAAAAATATTTTATTCTTTTTTGTGTGGCATTAAAAATTGCTACTGCTGCTATGTCCAGTGGTACAGACCTTTAAGTCCAGCTACTTGGAAGACTGAGGCAGGAGAGGAGAAAGTTCAAGGACTGCCTGAGTTACAGACTGAGTTCAAGGCCAGCCTGAGTAGCTTAGTGACAGCCTTCTCAAAAAACAAACAAACAAAATGAAAACAATACAAGACTTTCCCAGTATGCATCAGGTCCCTGGTTTCAGGCCCAGCACTTCAAAAAGAAAGTTGTTAGCATTCATATTCATTCATGGGAGACTTAAAGCACTGACTGTATTATTCTTTTTCTGATGAAAATAAAGCAGGAATACAGATAGAAAAGAAAAGCCAGAAAAGAAGGGGACTTCATAAACAAAAACCTTACAAAGATGGTAATGCCAAATACAATCTTTTTAATTAATTAATTAATTATATTGGTGTTTTGTTTGCATGTTTGTCTGTCTTTGTGACTTTTCTATTGCTGTGAAGAGACACTTAAACATTAATTGGAGTGTGCCATGGGCATAAATGAGATATAAGAAATTCAAAGAGCATTGATTAGACCCTATAGTACATCTGGGAATGTGGTAGTTTTAGTGTGTCAAGGCAGATAAATTGTTGCTTTAATGTGGTTTATGGTTATAAAATAACCTTTCTTTTACATTTATTTTGCCTGTTGGAGTGCCTACATGGGAATGGGAGTACAGCTTTTGGGAATTGGTTTACTTCTTCTACCTTGTGAGTTCCAGAGGTTGAAATCAGCTCATCCAGCTTGGTAACATTCATCTTTACTGTCTCTGAGCCATCTCACCAGCCACCTCCAATAACATACATTTGCAAGCAAATTAATAATGCCACCTATATATATGCTGCCTCTACCCTAAGCCAAATATAATGTTCTTATTAGGAAACAAAGATCAGTAAGTAACAATACATCACATAGAATGCAGTTTGCTAGATCTTGTCCTAACCAATTTTTCTAGGTTATTTCATTTAATCATTAAAATAATATTTTAAGTGAGTGAGAGAGATGGTTCAATGGTTAAGAGCATCGACTCCTCTTCTAGAAGACCTGGGTTTGATTCCCATCATCTGCATGGGATTCATAGCTGCAACTTAAGTCCCAGGGGGTCTGGTGCCCTCTCTGGCCTCCGTGGATACCAGGCGCATATGTAGTACACAGACAATAGGCTGGTTTGAATAAAAATGAACTCCATAGACTCATATATTTGAATGCTTTATTACCAGGGGTTGGAAACTGTTTGAAAAGATTAGAAGGATTAGTACGTGTGGCCTTATTACAGTAGGTGTGACCTTAGAGGAAGTATGGCACTGGGGGTGGGGGTGGGGCTTTGAGGTTATTAAAAGCCATGCCAGTGCCAATCTTTTTCTCTTGGCCTGTGGATCAGGATGTAGGTTTCAGCTACCGCTCCAGAGTGTGGATGCTGCCATACACCCCCGCCCCCCAGAATGAGAATGAACTAACGTTCTGCAACTTCAAGCAAGTTCCCAGTTAATATTCAAGTGTTGCCTTGGTCGTGGTGCCTCTTCATAGCAATAGAAAGGTCACAAAGACAGACATGCAAATGAAACACCCATATGCATAATTAATTAATTAAATAGATAAAAATATTGTATTTGCCATTGCCATCAGTGCTTCTAATAGATAAACTGAGATTTAAAAAGCTTAAATAATGTACCCATAAGAAAAAATAATTAGTAGAAACCGTGTTGGGGCTAGTGAGATGGCTTTAGGTAAAGATGCTTTCTGCCAAGCTTGTTGACCAGAGTTTGAGTCCCAGAACCCACATGATGGAAGGAAAGAACACATTCCTTCAAATTGTCTTCTGTTACATACATATGTGTGCACTCATATGGTGCACACAATTAAATGTAATTTTAAAAACATTTTAAAAAGCTTTTAAAAACTGTGAAGTTTGGATTTGAATAAAAAGTCCCTAAATTCAGAACCAATGGATTTAATCACTATACTATGTCCCAATGTTCTTAGTCTTGAGGAACTCAGTTTTTTTTTTTTTTTTTTGGTTTTTCGAGACAGGGTTTCTCTGTGTAGCCCTGGCTGTCCTGGAACTCACTTTGTAGACCAGGCTGGACTCGAACTCAGAAATCCTCCTGCCTCTGCCTCCCAAGTGCTGGGATTAAAGGCGTGCGCCACCACCGCCCGGCGAACTCAGTTTTTAAGACGGTAGGTAGCTTTGATAAATAATTATGTTTAAAAAAACACATACAAATAACCCTGACAGCTATTGACACTGCTGCCAGTCAGCAACAGACTCCAACAAGACTATGCAAGTCAGGATAGGTGATCATCTCTGATCAGGGTCTTGAAAAATGAACATCTTTACCAGGACATTGAGGTAAATCATAAAGTTAAATAGGAAAAAACAATGGAGACTGGGGTTATTCAGAAAATATATAGGCAAGTGTTTTATGCTAAATGTGGGAGAAATGGGTATGGTTTAAAGACAAGATCAACAAGAGAAGCTTGGAAATGACATATACCCACTCCACACAATATCTCCCTTTCTCAGAATGCTACTTTTGCCCTTTCTCTGCTTATCCATCCTTAATCACTGTGTGAGACTGGACTCCAATAACTCCTCAGTTCTTCAAGCTGTTATGTGTGGCTGGGGGACAGTGTTTTAACTTGTTTTAAGCACAAGGAACTTAATCCTGATTCTTGCCTCAAAGGATGGCTGTAAATTGTGTTTGTATTTGCCGAGTAGATTCATAAGACTTAAGGATTGGGAGTGGAGGAAAAGCTACCACTGGCTTGGAATTGAGAATGGAGATGAGTTTTCTAGGATCCTTGGAGGCATTGTTTTCTATATTAAATTCCTTAGTGCTGTGCACAGGAAATGTATTAATTGTCCCTCTTCCGGCTCACTTGGTTGAAGACTTTTCTGAACGTTGTTTTATATATCCAGCAAGCTGCTAGACAAACAGTGTTCAAGACCGTTTGTTCAATGAAGGAATGAAGGGTGCTTACCCAACACTGCAAGAATGAATGCTGTTCATAATGATCTCTCATATTTAGACTGTCTGTTTTTAAGTCTGTCACATGAGATAGACAAAGGCAAAGTATTTATCTGCTTTAAAAACAACAAAACAAAAAAGCAAACAAACAAACAAAAACACTAGGATCCAAACTCAGGGCCTCATGAACACTAGGAAAGCACCCTGTGGCGAAGCTACAGGCTAGCCCTTGTTAGTTTAATTTCTTATTTTGTGTCAGGGTCTAAGATGGCCACGTTGGCACCTGATACCTCCTTCTGTCTCTCAAGTGCTGAGTTTACTGGCCACTCACATTAAAAGGGGCGGCTTTTAAATCTTTTCCGAAGCAGAAGTGTGGTAGCAAGGTTTCCAAACATGATGGAGTCAACATACAGAGTGACATCTTACAATTGCCTGTAAATCGAAAACTGATAGTGACGTAAACGCCTGTAATAAACTAGACTCCTAGAAACGACAAGAAGAAATTAAATAAGTAGTAAAAATTAAAAAAAAAAACTTGTGAAAAATAATGCTGCTTATAGATTTTCAGTTCTCTGGCCTTAATAAACGTACCAGATTCCTTAAGAAAATGAATGGTTGTTGAGGAACATGCAGAAGGAGTTAATGGTGGGAAATATAAATCGATTTTATTGCTCTGAAGAAAGATGCCGGCGTGAGATGCAATCTTTTAGAGGAAAATTAGCAGATTCGGAGGTCTCGTATGCTGTGGCCTTCCGAAGGCAAACTATCTCTGAAGTTTAGAAAAATTTCGGGTTACTATAGGTGCCAGTGGTTGGTGGCACGGATAGAGGTGCGAACCTCTCTACGGAATCTCTTTGCTATCCTTTTGGATTCGCCGGATCGCAAGATCGGCCTCCGATTAGTTTCGTCTGAACCAGCTGTGGAAAAGGGCGGAAGCGCGCTATTTTAAAGTCTGCGCCGGTGTCCTTATGCCACTTCCGGCGTGGCCATGGCGGCTAATGCAACCACGAACCCGTCCCAACTTCTGCCACTAGGTAAAAAAGTCTAGCTTGGGGAGCGGGCGGGTTGCGGCAATTCCACGCTCCGGGGCCGAGGCTGGGCCTCCGCCCCTCTGGGCCCGGCTGTCCGGTCTTTGGCGTCGCTGGGAAAACGGACAGACCGTTTTGCCTGTCGGTGGTCGGCGAAGGTCCCACTTAGTGAAGGGCATGCTCGGCCTTCTTTTTGAGCTCGCCTGTAAGATGTCATGGGTAGCAGTCCCAGTTCTCAGCTTGGCCTTTTCGGTTTCCAGATCGGGTAGACCCTGTATTCTATCTGCTTGGGTAAGGAGTGCGCCACGGCACACAATGAATATTACAATACAAATCCGGAAACTAGCCCCGTCATTCATCAATTCAATACGCAGTTCCCGCGCAGTGCCAGAGAACTGTTGAATAATGCACTTAAGTTACAGCCATTGCTTTCAAGATAGCACACCAGCACACATCGTGCTGAGCAATTCTAAGATGCTGAGATGCACTGGTTGGCCCCGGAGCACAGAGTGTAAAGGTTAAGTGAGAGAAAAAGTGACAGGAAAGCTCGTGTCTATAATAATGCTTCTCCCCTGTAATGTTTTGGGGCTGGTGAACTTAGTGAATGTGGCTGTGATAGGAAGTTTTTGCAGT
Source organism: Tokudaia tokunoshimensis (assembly GCA_036184795.1). Taxonomy (NCBI): domain Eukaryota; kingdom Metazoa; phylum Chordata; class Mammalia; order Rodentia; family Muridae; genus Tokudaia; species Tokudaia tokunoshimensis. The sequence goes on along the minus strand of BTHU01000002.1, from coordinate 78,430,203 downwards.
GTTAAGATATTGTTTATCGGTACAAACACTGATGAAGAAAAACAGTCATGGTCTCCATCCACCTCATGGTGTGTGTGTTTCATATGTTAATCAAATAAATCTAAATAAAATCTAATAAAAATCACAGTCCCATTAATTGCAAATAAAGTGTTGAGTGAAAGCTAAGGCAAACATTTGTGCTAATGATTAAACAGAGATTTGTATAAGATGTAAAATTATTGAATGGCTCCAAATTCATACAAAGCAGAGGATGGCCTTGTCTGACATCAGTGGGAGGGGAGGTCTTTGGTTCTGTGGAGTTTGATGCCCCAGCATAGGGGGATGCTGGAGTGGAGGGGCAGGAGTGGGTGGGTGGGTGGGTGGATGGTAGAGCACCCTCATAGAGGTAGTTGGAGGGGGGAGAAGGTGGATGTAGGAGGAGGGTTGTGGAGGGGTAACCGGGAAGGGGGATATCATTTGAAATGTAACAAATGGAATGATTAATAAAAATAAATAAAAAGCAAAAAAAGTTATTGAATGTTTTTGCTTATCTTTAATAAGAAAATAATAAGTAAAGTAGACATTCAAATGTTGGTTGATTTAATAAGTAGGTAAAACTACCTTTTTCCTTCCACAGAGCTTGTGGACAAGTGTATAGGATCAAGAATTCACATTGTGATGAAGAGTGATAAAGAAATTGTTGGTACACTTCTAGGATTTGATGACTTTGTCAGTATCCTTTATAAAAGTGGTAATGGTGTAGGTTTTTAAAGATGTATTAATATAAGTAAGAACTATAGACAGCTGATGTATTTCTGGTTATTACATTAAGAATGATTTTGTTTTCCAGGAACTTGGTAGCATTTTAAGATGGGTGTTTGCTGAGAGACAATAAGGTTCTTGCCAACAACAAACCTTTTGAATTTGCACTGCCATAGTGTTGAACATATTTGAAACCAAACAAAAACATACACCTAAAAAAATTAAACCTTGTTTATTTTCTTAACATCAAATTTCAGATATGGTGTTGGAAGATGTTACAGAATTGTGAGTAGTATTAAAAATTAAAGAATTGGGGGAGGAAATCTTTTTAATTAAAGATGGTGCCTTGGTTACTTTTCTATTACTGTGAAGAGACAGCATGACAAAGGCATCTTATAAAAGAAAATGTTTAACTGGGGGCTTGCTTACAGTTTCAGATGGTTAGAGTCTGTGACTGTCCTGGTGGGGATTGTGGCAGCAGGCAGGAAGGTGTGGAGCTGGAGTAGTAGCTAAGAGCTTATATGTTCAGAAAATAACCAGGAGAACAAGAGAGAGAGAGGGAGGGGGAGGGGGAGGAGGGGGGGAAGAAGGAGAGGGAGATGGAGGGAGAGGGAGAGGGGGAAGGGAGAGGGAGAGTATGAGAGAGTGCATGCACTCAAGTGAGCATTAACTGGGTATAATTTAGGCTTTTGAAACCTCAAAGCTTATAGGGTGACACACCTCCTCCAAAACAGGCCACACCTCCTAATCATTTTCAGTCTACCAATGAAACCAAGTGGAGGCCATTCTCCTTTAAACCTCCCTAGCAGCTTTAGTATGGTTAATTAAAAAAACATTACTTGTTGGAAAATTCTTTAATACTGATGAGCTAAAAGTCTACAAAGATTAATAAGCAAACTAATCTTAAGGACCAAAGCTCTTTCAACAGCTGCCTTGGGGCACAGATCACCAGTCAGCGTTAAAGTATTATTATCTTCATATTATTCCTGAATTTGTAAGAAATTAGTGTGAACAAGCTTTATGGTGAATTATATTGACATGAATATTTCCAGTGGGCAGTTTGTATTTCTGAAATTTACCATAATTATAAATGTTCACATTCATTCATATTTAAGAATAACAGCTTTGGCACTAGAGATGGAACCCAGGGGCCTTGTGTATTGCTCTGCCATCAAGCTATTCTCCTTACCCCAGTAATAACTTATAGGGAGGGAAGGTGTTTCCAAAATACTGCCTTTGATTACTTGTTTATCCTGACTCCCTTTTAATGCATTTATTTAGTGAAATTACACCAGAAGGAAGAAGAATTACAAAATTAGATCAAATTCTACTAAATGGAAATAATATAACAATGGTAAGACATTAAAACTTTTCTTTTGAAATTATTTTACTTTTGTAGTGTAGGGATTATGGAAGTGACTTAAACTTATACTTAGTTGACAATATTCAGGGCACTGAGATAGATGCACTGAGGATGGGAAGGGAGCCTTGGCGATCTGTGCCCCAAGGCAGCTGTTGAAAGAGCATTGGTCCTTAAGATTAGTTTGCTTATTAATCTTTGTAGACTTTTAGCTCATCAGGAATCATCAATAACTTAAGCAACAGCTAGTGATGTAGGGATTACTAACCGATACAGAGAACTTGGAGAAGATGGGATGTGAGGGATTGGAGAGAGACAAAGCTGGCTTTGGTCCATGAGGAACACTCAGGCTTTTTTAGAGGGTATGGTAGTGTTATTAATAAACTCTTTTTCTCCAATGCAGCTCGTTCCTGGAGGAGAAGGGCCTGAAGTATGAATGGATTTCCTTGACTTATGCTAGATTCTGACTTTTTTTTTTTCGTTTAGATTCTATAAAGTGAAGTTTCCGTTAAAGGGAAACTCTTTGAAGATATGCATCCATTTTTCTAAGCTAATCATGGTTATTTTGGGAAGAGTTTTGTTTTTTTTAAAGACTAAAAAAATAAAGATGTTTTTGGTTAACTGTGATTTGATTTATTATGTTGAAATAGCTAGTGGAACAAATATAATTATTTTGATACTTGGTTTCATATTGATTTCTGTTTATTTTCTCCCTCATTTATATTAATTTGATTGGGGCAGGGGTAAATTTCCTCAGGCTTGAGGGTAGGGTGGAGCAAAAGAGATTATTATCTTCATATGTGATGTGATTATATGTGTGTCTAATGTGACGTCTTCCAATGGCTGTTCGTCCTGGCCTCTTTGCTAAAAGTGAGCTTAGTTCTTGTTTTTTTCAAAGAGATTTTGTTTATTTTTATTTTATGTGTATGAGTATCTTCTCTGCATGTAGGTCTGCTTCATGTGCAGTGTCTGCAGAGACCGGAAGAGATTGTTGGATCCTTGGTACTAGACTTACTGTGGGTTGTTACCTGCAATGTGGGTCTGGGAATTAAACCTGGGTTCTCAGAAACCAGTGCTCTTAAACACTGAGCCATCTCTCCAGCTCCTCAACCTAATTCTTAAACAGCATTAATCCCAAAACAAGATGAACTTTGAGTTTGAATATATCATTTAAAAAAACCTTAATGATCCCTTAAGAAAATTCAGTTCAAACTCTGATATTTCATGATGCTTTTCACATTGAATTCAGTTTTTATTAATTCCTATTAAAAACACAAACCATATGTGCTGCATTGTACAAGTGCAGGTAAGTAAAAAGTAATCACATCTTATATTTTCCTAGCTTTAAAAAACAATAATTTTATTATTTTTTTAATGTGTATGAGTGCCTGCTTGTATGCCTGTGTACCACTCATCTGCTTTGTACCCTTGGAGGGCAGAAGATGTTGTTGGATCCCCTGGAACTGGCATTAGAAGGGGTCGAGAGCCTTATATGGATGCTGGGAATGAACTGGGGTCATGTTCTAGAGCAACAAGTGTTTTTAATTGCTGAGCCATCTCTATAACTCTTGTCTTTTCCTATACTTAAGCCAATAGCAACAACAATAAACATTTACTTACTGTGGGTGTGAGTGTTTCTTGTGGGTGTGTGAGTGCTATGGTGCACGTATGGAGGTCAGAGGACACCTTGCAGGAGTCATTCCTTTCTCTTCTATCATGAGTCCTGGATATTGAACTTAGGCTGTCAGGCTGAGGAGCAAGTGTCTTTCCCTGCCTAGCCATCTCACCCACTCCTGTCAAAGGCTTTTTGAGTGTATACATTTAAACAAAAATTTGCTTATCTTAAATTTTAGATTCCATGCTAAGTACAATTTTAAAGAAGGTTAAATGATGAGTATTTTTCTGTGTCAAATATTTCAGCAGTAATATCTATAAAATTTTATTGAATGATTTTACTATAAATTATTTCACCTATGCTTATTGGCTATAGTAATTGTAATAGATCTTTATAATTTTTGTTTTTCCTAGAGTAAATTCATAGAGCACATATTTATTGTATTGCTAGCAGAAAGTTTATTTCATGCTACTTTTGCCTGTTTTTTTCAGTCCCCTTACACCCTTATAACATTCAACTATGCTGTAATTTTTTTCTTCCATGTGCTAAGCAAAACCTGATTTAAAAACTTTTAAAAACTTACTTTGGTCTTACTTGTATTTTATGAGTTATTTGAGGCCTTCTCATCCCAGTCCTTTTTGGAGACAGAGTCTTGCCATACATTCCAGGCTGGCTTTGAACTTGCAATCCTGCCTCAGTGCCCCAGCACTAGGATTATAGGCAGGTTCTACCACTTTAGATTTATATAAAGCAGGGCTGGTGAGATGACCCAGTGGTTAAGAACACTGGCTGCTCACTCAGGCTCTGAGTTCAATTCTCAGCAACCACAGGGTGGCTCATGGCCATCTGTCAAAGGGGTCTCTTCTGGCAGGTAGGTGTACACTCAGATAGAGCACTCATGCATAAATAAATAAATCTAAAAAAAATTTAAAAAAAATGTTTATATCAAGCTTTGGCTTGTGTGTTTTAAAAAAATTTGCAAAAACTTGTGAGATTATTTTAATCTTCTTGTTGCTGCAACAAAATACTTGACAAAAGTGACTTAAGGAATGAAGGGGTTGCTTTCCCTTGTAGTTCCAGGGACAGGTAAGTCACCGTCACAAGGAAGACAAGGCAGCAGGAGTGTGGAGCAGCTGGTCACACAGTATCTACAACCAGGAAGCAGAGAGCAATGAATGCTGCTACTCAGCTCCCTCTGTCCCTTCTGTTCAACCTGGGACCTCAGCTGTGGGATGATTGCCACCTTAACTTTAAAAGAAGCCCTTACAGACATGTCCAGAGGTTTGTTTCCATGGTGATTCTAATTCCCATCACATTGAAAATTAGGATGAATAATCAAATTATTCTTTGTCATATATTTTGTAAATAATATCCCCAGCCTATAGTTTGGCTTATAGTGGTATTTTTGATATAATGTGCTTTTATATAATTATGTTTACCTAGACTGCATTTTCATCTGGCCCAAATTGATCAGGAAGATCATTGCTCACTTGCGCTCTCTCTCTCTCTCTCTCTCTCTCTCTCTCTCTCTCTCTCTCCCTCCCTCCCTCCCTCCCTCCCTCCCTCTCTGTGTTAAGGAAAAGAATATATATATATTATTTAATATATTAAATATTTTAGTGTTTCTGCTTTTAAAAACGATCTTTTAATTTCCAGAACAAAGTAACTTACTTGTAATAGTGTTTGACTTACATGGTATAAATATTACTACGTGTCTAATTTCAGGATAACTATGGTTTGGTTGGTTGCTTGCTTGCTTTTTCCTTTTGGAACAAGTTGAATGATGCAACACTGGCTTTTCCCACCTCTTAATTTTCCAGGGAAACATGGTAGTCATTGCAACTCTCTTTTTTTTCTCTAAAGACCTAGTACTCTGCAGGGAGCCCATGTTCTTAACTTCCGTGTGCTGTAAGTCTTATAGGAAGAGGCGTAGTTGCCCATGTGGCTGCATGGATGATGCCACTTGCCTGCAGTTAAACTAGGTCTCCTAGTCTGTTCTCAGAGCTGAGAAACAAATCCAGAGACCTGTACATACCAGGAAAGCACTCCTCACTGAGCTGCATTCTCAACTCTTCCAATCTATTCTGTAACAGTAATAAAAATGTTATAATTCCCTTCTGTTTACACTTTTATCCTCAATTTGTTTAGAATAGATACTATGCTGAAATGTTCAACCTTGGCAGTGTAAGGATCTCTAGCAATGAAATATGAGTAGACTACCCCCTTTATTCTCCATTATAACTGCCCAGATACTGCCAAATATCCTGAGTAAATAATCACTCTTTGAACCATCAGAATAAGTAGGTGTTATTTATTGGGCTCTCCCAAGTTATCTAATATTTATTTAGTCAAGGACCAGGAGCACTGGCATTAGATAACTAAAAATTGTGGGAGAAAATGCTGTGGTAAAGGGCCCAGTTGGGCGAGATGGGTGGGTTTAAGCTGGAAGGATGTTGAACTGGGTGCTAATCATACATGATCTTTCACTTTGGCAAGTTGGTAGCCCCTGGCAAGATGACACATTAAAGTTGTACTTGAGATTCCTGCCCACCTTGCAGGCAGTGTCCACTGGAATTGGTCACCTCCAGGGACTGTTTACTGCTTTCTAACCTTGAGGAGGAGCACCATGAGTCTTGTAACTTTCAGGAATTTTCTGAGCTTTTGGAATCTCAGGCACTTCCCTCCGTGAAGGAATACTTTAATTTGGAAGAAGTAGCTGTGCAACAGAAGCAGGAGTGTGACCACATCTTAATGAAAGAAGCAGGAGCACACACAGAAATGGGTTAGAATGATCTGGGACAAGGGCCACTGTTGCAGATGTAGCACAAAGAAAGGCTGCTTCAGGCCTGGGGCATCTGAAATAAGGTCTTGACAGATTCCAGTTCTCGGTGGGCCTTTAGGAACTCATCTTCAGAATTTACACTGCTCAGACCTGTATTTGCATCCATCACATTCAGAGTCTGTGCTGTGACTTTGACAGTGTTAGGTTTCAGGCTCTAGGACATTTTTACTTGATAGAATCGTGAACTGTGGTCTGGAATGAACTGTTTTCTAAATTGAGTGTTGTGGCTGGTGAAAATCTTCTGTATCTTGGTCCCATTAAAAAGTGAATCATGGGCCCGGAAAGATGGCTTAGCAGTTAAGAGCACTTGCTGCTTTTCCAGAAGGCCCTACGTTGGTTCCCAGCACCCACATCAAGTGACTCAAAACTGCCTGTAACTCTTAGAGGTACCAGATGCTCTCTTCTGGCCTCCACTAACCCACAAACACATGACTGACACATACTCATACATGTAAACAAAAATATAAAAATGAAAAGAAGTAAAGCATGAGTAACAAAAAATGAACTGGATCTCTAAAATGAAAAAAAATTCTGAAGTAATGGCATGTATCTATAATCTCAGTACCTGTACCAAAGTAGGAAGGTTGCTGCAAGTTTGAGGCCAACCTGGTATGTGTATTGAGTAAGGACAAGGCCAGGCAGGGCTACAAAACAATCCAAACAACTCTCACCTCAAGAAGTGAAAAGAAGAACCACAGGGAAGGAGGAAAGTATTTATCACTCAAATATGAAAAAAAAAAAAGTATTGGCTTAGGATCACCAAGGCCAAGTTCTTCTCAGCACAAAGATTTGCCCCAGAGGGACAGAGGGCAGGGATATGGGGCAAAGATAGATGGAGGAAGACAGGAAGATGGATGGAAGAGAGGAAGGGAGCAAAGGAGAGGGGAAAGTGGTATTTGTCCCCGAGGGAGGCAAAGGAGTGTCTCTCGATAGAGGAGACAGAAGTGGTATATAGAAAAATGGTGGTTTATAAAAACCAAGGAGAAACACTGTTCAGAGGAGGGGTTTTTAATTTTTTTTATTGGGCGTGTTAACCAGGTGACCCAAAGGGTGCTTCTGACTGCTGAACTTCAATCCGTTAATAGTTGGGCCTTGGTAGTCAGAAAACAAAAGCAAAAAATGTTGAGAAATGGTACAAATTGGACTCTAGTGATTGCTGGGGTAAAGATGAAGCCACTGTGGGAAACAGTTTGACAGAGCCACAGTTAAGCAGTGAGTGCATGCCATAGCAGTCCCACTGCTGGGCTACACCTTCAGCAGAACTAGCTGACAGTCCAGCTACATGACTGTTCATAGCAGCATTAATTATAACCGCCCCTCCCCACCGTGTGAACAACCTCCGTCCATACCATCACCAGCTGTAAAAAGGATGAAGTCCTAACAAGCAACAACTCATCTTGAGAAATTTATCTCATCTGTGTGAAGTTTACGGAGTAGGCAAATCTATAGAAAGCAAGAGTAGTTGGTTGCCAGGGCTGGGTAGAGAAAAGAAAAGTGACTGTTAAAAGGGTGCAGTGTTTCTTTTTGGGTGGTACAAACATGGAGTTAGTGGTGACAGTCTGCAAAACTTGGCGAATATGTGAAAATTCATTGTACTCTGGTGATTTTGATACCCAGATTTTATCTCAGTTTTAAAACTCAGGATGATGTGAGATCTGTAACTTAAAATGAGACAAAAGAAACATTTCTGTGAATGCCACTCAGCCTGTGACTGAAAAGAGCCTCTTTCTGGGCATTAAAATCTCTTGGCGAGATGGCTCAGTGAGCAGAGGCACTGACTGGTAAACCTGACCTGAATCTGATCCTTGGGACCCACCCACGTGGTAAGAAGGAAAGAACCAACTTTGTAAGTTGTCCTCTGTCCTTCACACTCAAACTCATGTATGTAATAACTGGTTAAATAAACAAATGAGTAGATAGACAGACAGAGAGACAGACAGACAGATAAAAGTGTTTTTGGTTAAGCTAAAACAAGAATTCAAGGAATATTATTTTGGGCCATACCCTAAGAATGTTGAACTCCTTTTTTTTTTTCTTTTTATGGAATCCGGATAGACAAGGATTCACTATTTGATCCTGTAACTTTCTATGTAGACAAGGTTGGCCTTGAACTCAAAGAGATCTATTTGCTTGCTTTTGCCTCCAGAGTGCTGAGATTAAAGGCACAAGCCACCACACCAGGCTTTTATCTCTCTGAGGAAAAATTGGACTTTTAACTCTCTGAGGAAAGGCAATCTCAGCTTTTTTTGTTTGTTTGTTTGTTTTTGGTTTTTCGAGACAGGGTTTCTCTGGGTAGCCCTAGCTATCCTGGAACTCACTCTGTAGACCAGGCTGGCCTCGAACTCAGAAATATTCAACTTTTAAATTTTCCTTATAAACTTGATAATGAGAGGCTTATTTAGGTTGGGGATATTATTATCATTATTAATGGTTCTAATGCCAGTTTAAATCAGGAGCTAACTGGGCATAACCCGGCATGGGAAATTGAATTTTTAGACTTGGAATTTGTCCAGCAGGTCAAAAGACAAAGAAAGGGAGGAATGCTGCTTTGCCACTTCTGGAGTTTTCTTTTGTGTGCAGGGAGATTAGTCAACACACCTGGGTGCTCTCTGCTCTCATGGACTGATTTGGTTTAATATGGAAAGGAGAAGAAATGTAGGTGTACTTACTCCATTTTCCTTTTGGGATTGAATTGCTTGGAGGGAGTATGCATTCTTTGTTGTTTTATGACTGTCTCCTTCTACACAAGAATCTGAGGTTGGGTAAATCTCAGAAATTCTAAACTTCATACAAAGAAGTTAACCATAGTTCATTAATTGAAACCACCAAGTCTATGTGTTCCTGTAAGACTCCAATAGCCCTTATCTGTGCTGCATTGGTGTGACAACCTTCTGTGGCTCTTGGCTGTCCCCTTACCTTATCATATATGTCTTCACAGCCCCAGCTACAGGGATGATTGCTCTAGCATGTGGAGCACAGTCATAGAACTTTGGCTTTAAATCCTTCAGTAACCCACCATCTAGAAATGAGCCCAAACTTTATAACAGGATTCTAGGACCTGTTGACCCACTAACAGAGGTTCCTGGCTCTTGCTTCCTGGTTTGGATTTTGGCTTAATACATATTAAGCCTCTGGGGGAATGGTCTTATTGTATTTATGACTGGCTGTAGTATTGCATCCTCTAGGAAGTTCTTCAAGATCTCTTACCAGCACCACTCACTGCTTACATAGATGCATCATAGCAACTTTAAAGGCTTTCCCAATCTTGTACAGCTGTTCACTTCTGGGAAAGTAGCATCTAGTGTGGATGACATGCAAAGTCCTGCTTTCAAAAGGGATGAATCTTATTTCCTGTTTGGGTTAGAATTCAGAATTTAAGTTGCTTTTAACTGCACCAGCATTGGCATAGTTTGCTGGCATGTGCTGGGAGCCTTCAGTGCAGGGAGGCATAATTATCAAGATTGTGCTACAGGGGTTTACTAAAGATCAGGAGGTCAGTTCTTGTGCTCTGTGGATCCCAGTTTAGAAAGACAGTATCTGACGTCTCCAAGTAGTGATCTCAGGGTAGTCTGATGCCCAGCCCATACCCTGTAGACCCAGTCTCAAGGACTGTGAGGTCAGGGCACATTTGCCAGAACAAGATGGATGGAAAGCAGATGAAATTTACTTATCCGAGGGTGACAGTGACAGTTTCTGGTTATCAAGTTTTCGTTTTCAACTTTAAGAAAAATCCACGCTGCCAAGCACAGTGATGGTGGCTCCTGCCTCTAATCCCAGCACTAGGGAGGATGAGACAAAACTGAATTTTACATAGTGAGTTCTGGGCTAGCCTGAGGTGAGCTATCTCAAAAAACAACAACAGCAGCAGCAACAACAACAAAAACTCAATACAAAACAAAAGCATTCTTGATATCAATCGACCACCAGAGGGCACTGTGGGACTAGCCTGTTAGTTGTTGGAGCCTGTGACTTTTCACTCCCAGAAGCCCTACCCGCGCCAACCCCGGGCAGGTGGGTGGAGGGACTTGGTTTCTGGTTACCTACTCTGTACTAGTTATTGCTGGATGACAAGATAAGGCCAGGGAGAGTTTTAACTCACGCTATTGTTTTATCTTTTTTTTTTTTTTTTTTTTTCTGTTCAAGGTTTCACTATGTAGGCCTGGCTGGCCTGAAACTCACTATGTAGACCAGGGTGGCCTTGGACTCAAAGAGTTCTATCTCCTGAGTTCTGGTAGTAAAGGCACTCACACCACCATGCCCTGCATATACTTTTTATAAGAAGGAAATCAATTTTGGGGACTAGAGAGATGGCTCAGTGGTCACATGCACTGGCTGTTCTTCCAGAGGAACTAGATTCAATTCCCAGCACCCACATGGCAGCTTACAACTGTCTGTAACTGCTGTTCCAGGAGATCTGACACTCTCATACAAACATATATAGTAAAAACACCTATGTAAATAAATTATTTTAAAAAGGAAACAAATTTTTATTATGCAGAATAATGTGTTTTACCTGGACTATGCCACATGCCATCTAGGGAAGTGCTCTACCACTGAACTGTATTCCATAGTTTTAAATTAAGGACAAGATATCCCTAAGTTATTCAGGTTGGTCTTGAATTCACTTTCTATCTCAAGCCGGTCCTGAACTCTGAATGACCCTGCTTCAGCCTGAATGTGGTGTTGCGAATACAAACATGAGCTGTAGGCTTAGATTCACGCAGGACTGTAATCTTAAACTTTGCCAGTTGTTCGACTTTGGACAGATTACACACTTAACCTTGTTGGCTTTGATTTTCTAACTTGTAAATTGGGGGAAAATAATTACCATTCAAGCTTGTGAAGATTAATAAAGACTATATATATATATATGTATATATATGTATATATCTAAACTATTACAGATATATATATCTGTAATACATGTATATATCTATAATATATCTAATAATATATATCTAATAATATGTATATATCTAAACTATTACAGATATATATATCTGTAATAGTTTAGATATATAGCAAACTCTCAGGAAATGGAGGCTTTTTACCATTGAAGAGCTTCTTTTAAATAAAATGTAGCCACCTTCTTTAGTTAGAGGAACATATACATCAGAGTAACAGCTGCCCTTATGGCATTTTCAAACACACTTAGTTTTGGTTGATCTCCCCCACACCTGCCTCTCTTGCTTTCCCCACTCTATCCACAATCACACAACACTGACATGGCTTAGGAGGTCAGGTTACCCTGATCCCACACCTCCTCCCTTACATACAGGAGCCATATCCTGTATGTAAACATGATTTCTCACTTCTGAAAAATGAGACGTTTTCCAGATCAGAGGTTTCCCCTTCCCACTGGGAGATAAAATATAGTTAAAAGACTCGCCACCTCCTTACCTGACCGAGTGCTGCAGCTGGTATAAGGTCTGTGAGCAGGTACTCCTCACACAAAGTGCCCCGCACCCACTGCCCAGCTTCTGTTGATTCCCTGCGGGCCTGGGCGCTTCACTCATTGGGTGCTGCAGTGCTCAGCAGCAGAGGCCGGCTTCTCTGCTGACGGTGTCCTGCGAGCTGCTGCTCTATAGAGTGGCTTTGGTTCAGCTCCAAGCACTGGGGCCACCCTCAGTGAATTTTCTTTCCAATAGTGGACAATCTTGCAGCTGATATGTCCACTGGCATATGTCCATATGGCTGGCCCATTGTCAGGAGTGGAGATGTCCACAATATGGTGAAGAGCAATAGGCTGAAACCCATACTACATAAATGTGGAAGAGTCCGTGGAAATCCTTATCTTATATCCTTGGAAGGGGACTTCTATGGAGAAATTTTCAATGTGGCAGAAAGAACCTTAATTTTTTTCATTTATTCATTTATTTATTTACTTTATATCCCAATCACAGCTTCTCTACCTTCATTTTCCCCTCCCCTCCCCCCATGCCTCCTTCTTTTTCTCCTCAGAGAAAGGGAGACCTCTCATGGATATCAACTGACCTGGACATATCAAGTCATAGTAGGACTGGGCACATTTTCTGCTATTGAGGTTAGACAAGGCCATCCAGTTAGGGGAAAGGGATCCAAAGTCAGGCAACAGAGACAGAGACAGTGACAGCCCTTGCTCCTGCTGTTAGAGATACCACATGAGGACTGAGCTGTATGTCTGTTACCTGTGTGTAGGGGGACTAGATATGTCCCTTGCATGCTCTCTGGTTGGTGATTCAGTCTCTGTGAGCCACTATGTGCCAGGTTAGTTGATTCTGTATATTTTCTTGTTGTGTCCTTGATCTCTCTGGCTCTCAATTCTTCCTCCTCCCCTTCCACAAGGTTCACCTAATGTTTGGCTGTGGGTCTCTGCATCTGTTTTCATGAGTTGCTGGGTGAAGCCAATTTGGCAGTGTCTCAGAAAATTGGGAATAGTTCTACCTCAAGACCCATCTATACCAATTCTGGGCATATACTTACAAGAAGTCCCACCATACCACAAGGACACTTGCTCAACTATGTTCATGGCAGTTTTATTTGTGACAGCCAGGAACTGGAAACAACCTAGATATCCCTCAACTGAAGAATAGATAAAGAAAATATGGTATATTTATACAATGGGATATTATTCAGCTATTAAAAACAATGACATCATGAAATTTGCAGGCAAATGGATAGAACTAGAAAAGATCATCCTGAGTGAGGTAACCCAGATCCAGAAAAACAAAAATGGTATGTGCTCACATATAAGTGGATGTTAGTCATAAGATACCGTGCTACAATCCACAGACCCAAAGAAACTAAATAACAAGTAGGGAGGGCCCAAGGGAGGATGCTTGACTCTCACTGAGAAGGGGGAATAAAATAGACATCTGGGGAGGGAGAGTTAGGGCAAAAGGGAACAGGAGGGATCTTGTGGGGAGGATATCGGGAAAGAGAACTGGAATCAGAGGGTATTCCTGGGACAAGCTAGAAATCTAGGACAATGAAAACTCCCAGGAATCTATGAGGTGACCCTAGCTATGACTCCTAGCAATAGGGGATATAGAACATGAAATGGTCACCTCCTGTAACCAGGCAAGACTCCCAATGGAGGGACAAGGATACCAACCCAGCCACAAAACCTTTGCCACACAATTTTCCCTGCCTATAAGAGCTTCAGAGATAAAGAGGGAGCAGAAAGTGAGGGAATGGCCAAACAATGACTGTTTTAACTTGAGTCCCATGCCATGAGAGAGAGAGCCCACCCTGACACTATTAATAATATTCTGCTATCTTTTCAGACAGGAGGCTAGCACATCAGTCATCTGAGGGGCTTCACCCAGCAGCTGAAAACAAGGACCTTGATTCTTTAGAGTCACTTATTACAGTGATTTGAGGTGATATGGCAGAAAGAAAAAAAAATCAAAACAACAAACACTAGGTTTAAAACCAGTTTCTGCCACATTTGTAAAGGCAAATTTGTGAATTGCCACTGATGAAAAGTACCTTATTTGCTTATCCACAGAAGTGTTTCACTGCTCATGATAAAGTCTCATCTCAGTTGTATTTTAGGTCAAACATTTTCCAGTAGCTGCGAATTAATTTGACATAACAACACAGTTATCCTGTTAAGCTTCAGCTACTAAATTCACCATATTACAGTACTAAAAAAAAAATCCACTAAAATTAAAAAAAATGCTAGAAAGATTCTTTTATGTAATGTTAATTAGAGTGAACCACTAGAAAGCCAGTGTCTTAAAATGGAAATGAAATCTGTGAGTGTAGGCAGAAGAGGAAGCCACTCAAGCAAAATAAGGATTTCAGTTCTGTCTTTAGAACCTTGCGTGCTGGTGAGCATGCGCTGCCGAACGGCGAGGGCTTTCCCAGGAAACCGTCACACGGAACTCATCCAAGGAGGAATAACCAGACCATAGTTATATTGTTTTGTGCATCAGGTATATTTTTATAGACATAAAAATATATGCGCTTTTTGTGAGTTCTGCCATCCTACTCATCGTTGTGTGAATGGAGGTGATGCGCAGATCTGCACTGCATTTTTAGGGAAAACAAACCAAGAAACTTGTATCAGCAGGCTTCTATGGGATTGAAGTGAACACAGTTACTCATTTGTATACATCCCTTCCTTCCTTCCTTCCTTCCTTCCTTCCTTCCTTCCTTCCTTCCTTCCTTCCTTCCTTCTTTTCTTCTTCCTTTCTTCCCTTCCTTCTTCTCCCTTTTTATACAGAGTTTCATTATGTAGCCCTAGATTTCCTCAAACTTCATAGAGATCCACCTGTCTCTTCTGGGATTAAAGGGGTGTACTGCTATGCTTGGTTATACAAGTTTGTTTGTTTTTAGAAAACCAACAAAATACTTGTTTTCCACTCCCACTTAGGAAAATTATTTAGTAACTAAATGCTGAAGTAGAAGGATTTGTTTTTTTGATGTGGTCCTTTGTTCTCAAAACAAATGAAGTCTGTTTAGCCCTTAAATATAACTTAATGCCCTTCTAAAGAGTCCTTGTAACTTTATAAACATTTTCCTGTTTAAAGAAAATGCAGGGAGAAAAAATGGAGCAGAGACTGCCCCACCTTGGGGTCCATCTCATGTGTAGACACATAACCCCAACACTATGGCTGATGCTAAGATGTGCTTGCAGATAGGAGCCTGGTATGGCTGTCCTCTGAGAGGCTCTGCCAGTAGCTGACTAAGACAGATGCGGATACTCACAGCCAACCATTGAACTGAGCCCGGGGACCCCAATGGAAGACTTAGGGGAAGTACTGAAAGAGCTGAAGGGGATCACAACCCTATAGGAAGAACAACAATATCTACCAACCAAACCCCTCAGAGCTACCAGGAACTAAACCACCAATCAAAGAGTATACGTGAGTAGGTCCAAGGCTCACTACTTGTGTAGCAGAGGATAGCCTTATCAGGCATCAGTGGGAAGAGAGGCACTTGGTTCTGTGAAGGCTTAATGCCCCAGTGAAGGAGGATGCTAAAAGGGTGAGGTGAGGGTGGGTGGGGGAGCATCTTCTTAGAGGCAAAGGGGAGAGAGGATGGGGTGAGAGGTTTACTGAGGGGAGACTGGGAAGTGGGACAACATTTGAAATGTAAATAAAATAATTTTTAAAATTACAGCGCTATTTTGATTAGATTGAATGTTTTCACATACCTTAAAATGAATTTTGACTATATGATTAAAAAACCAAAACAAAAAAAGACAAAACAAGAACAGCAACAAACCACCACCAACAAAATCACAGAGTCACTAGAGCCTGCTCCTGGTGTGACATGGTTATAGCCTTTTTGACCTTAAAGCCCCTCCCCTGCCTGGTTTTGTGGCAAGAGTTCTTTGTGACAGGAGACTGCTTGCTCATGCATTGGCTTTCTGAATAAAGGACTCTCTATATTCCTAATTGTCTTAATAAGCATGGTGGTCTCTGACTTTCTCAAGTGTTCTAAAACAACACCCACTCTATTGCCCTCCCCGCTGACTCCTTTAAGGCCTCTTTGTTACCCTCTTTCATGGGCCCCTTTCTAGTTTCCTGACCTCTACCTACACTCATTCTCACAAGAATACATGGATTCCATTATTTATTTGTGTGTGGGCATACATAGGCGTCAGTTCTCTCCGTCCTATCCAGCCCCTGGGATAGAACCCGGGAGCTCAGATTTAGCGGCATGTACTGTCACCTGCTGTGCCATCACATGTATACAATTAGAAACCCAGCTCTGCATCTGAGAGAAAACATGCAATCCTTGTTTTTCTGCACCTGTCTTAACTATTAATTTCCAAGTGCATCAATTTTCCTACAAATTTCATTTTTCCTTCTCAGTGAAGACAATTCTGTTGTATATACAGGCCTCATTTTCATTCCTTTACTCTACTGAGGATATGTAGGCTGACCCCTTCCTCTTGTTATTGTGTAGGACAGCAATAAACATGGTCAGGCATTTGTCTCTGGGAGGGCACAGAGTCCTTTATACATCTAGAAATGGCATAGCTGTGTAATATAGTAGTTCCACCTTTCTTTTTTTGAAAAAAAAATTCTCACTGATTTTCACAGTGGTTGCACAAGTTAATACTCTCGCCAACAGAGAATAGGTAAGGCTTCCTCGTAGCCCACATCCTCAGCAGCATTTGTCACCTTTATGATAGCCACTTTGACAGAAGGTGAATTTCAAAGTAATCTGTCTATTTATTATGTATGTGTTTGTATGTGAGTATGCACACGAGTGTGTGAGAAGGCAGAGGAGAGTGTCAGGTGTCCTGCTGTTTCACTGTTCACCCCACCCCTAGTTTTATGATAGGGTCTCTCATGGAGCCTGAGCTGGGCTGGTAGCCAGGAAGTCCCAGCAGTCCCTTTGTCTTTTCCCTACTTAGTTCTGGAGTAATAGCCCATGTGCCTGCGTTTGGCCTTTTATGTGGATGTTGGGGATTAGAGTTCAGGTCTTCATGTTTGCTCAATAAGTGTTCTTATCCACTGAGGCATCTCCCAGGCCCTCAAGGTAATTACATTTTTTTAATTGATTCTTTGTGAATTTCACATCATGTACCCCATCCCATCCACTCCCTATCCCATCATATCCACCCTCTTCTCTAGAAACCTCCCCCATAAAAGAAAAAAAAAAAACAAAGAAAAAAACCCAAAAATCTCTCCTTGGAAGCTGCAGCATGTCACAGTGTATACCCTTTGACCACATATCTTAGTCATTGGCCTGGTTGGAGGCCTCGGGCTTCTGCTACACTATCAATTACTTCTCGGATAGCTTGTTACCTGCATTTGGAGATCTTGCAGCTTCAGATCTGCTGGAACAGCCCCTTCATGAGCTCCAGCAGTTCATAGATGAGATAGATTTTGGGGTTGGCCAACTGAAGGCCCTGGATCTTGGACTGGGTGGCTGGTCAGTCCGACAGCTCTCTTGTACCTCCAACTCTGCCCTGGTAATTCATTCAAGTGCCCCAAACTGCAAGGGGCAGGGGCCAACTCTCTTGCCTGCCAGGTGAGGGTTGAAGGGTTGGGGAAGGTCATCTCTTCCTTTCCCACATCAACACAGGGCAGACAAGGGGTGGAGCCGACTCTCTTGCGGTCATCGTCCCCTCACCACCCAGGCTATAGTTGCTACTAAGGCAAGGTGTATGGCTGTTCTCCCAAGTGCTGCAGACAGTGAGGGGTGGGGGCAGCTTTGCACAGTCCTTTAATAGCAACATGGTTCCAGGCAGCAGCCCAGGCCAGAGACATCCACATGACTTTTGGTGGTAACACAGGCCCCACTTTGTCACAGAATCTTGTTGCTGTGTGTCCAAGGTTGAAACTTCATTATGACCTCAGATATTGTCGGGGCTCTTTGGTCTCCAGCTCCACCTCTTCATAGTCCTCAAACCATTCTGTTTCTCTTTCTGTCCCATTCTCCACCACACTCTTTTTTTTTTTTTTTTTTTTTGGTTTTTCGAGACAGGGTTTCTCTGTGTAGCCCTGGCTGTCCTGGAACTCACTCTGTAGACCAGGCTGGCCTCGAACTCAGAAATCCTCCTGCCTCTGCCTCCCAAGTGCTGGGATTAAAGGCGTGCACCACCACCACCCGGCTTTCTCCACCACACTCTTACACACTGCAGTGGCACCCACGAAGGGCAGGTTGTGCAGTGGTGGGAGGGCCTCTGGGTGTCCTCTGCCTGCCTATGCCTTGTGGTGGTGGGCAGGACTCTGGGTCCTCAAAGTAGTTTAAATTTACGTTTTTATGATAGTTACAGATATTAAACATTTAAAAAATATGTATTGGCCATATGTCTTTCTTTTCCTTTTAAAAACTGACTGTTCAGTTCATTGCCTCACTTATTTTTTTCCACTTTTTAATTAGATATTTTATTTATTTACATTTCAAATGTTATCCCCTTCAGAAACTCCCTATCCCATTCCCCATTCCCTATGCTTCTATGAGGGAGCTCTCCCACCCACCCACCCATTCCTGCCTCCCCACCCTGGCATTCTCCTACACTGCATTGCCCCACTTTTTAATTAGCAGTTTTGTGTATTCGATGTACAATTTTTGCATTATCTTTGTATTATCTAAATATTAACTCTTTATTTGAGGTATAGCTGGTGAAAACTTTCTGTAAATATAAGCTATCTGTTTACTCTGATGACAGTTTATCTTCTTTAAAGGAAGCATTTTTAAAAGATTTATTTATTTATGTATTTTTTGTATTAAATGTTTTGTCTGCTTGTCTGCAAACCAGAAGAGGGCATCAGATCCCACTATACATCAGATGGTTGTGAGCTGTCATGTGACTGCCGGGAATTGAACTTGGGTCCACTAAAAGAGCAATGTTACTCAACCTCTGAGTCATCTCTCCAGCCCCATGAAGATGCATTTTAATTTCATACAACTTCATTTACCAATTCTTGAAGCATGATCCTGTGCTACTGGGCTTCTATCTAGAAAGTTCTTGACTATAGTTTGAAACTGCTAGAGGAAACCTTTGTGATATAACTATAGGTCTTATAGGTGTTTCATATCTGAAGTGGTCTGATCCATTTTCAATGGACTTTTATGCGAAATCAAAGAGATGGTCATTTTTCTGTGGGTGGATATCTGATTTTGCCAGCATCAGTTATTTGAATAGACTTTTCCCAGTGTATATTTTTGGAATAGTTGTCAAAAATTAGGTGTCCATACTGTATTGGTTTATTTTTTATGACTTCTATTATCTTCCATTTGTCTATGTGTGTGCTTCTATATCACTGACTTGTCACTATGGCTCTGTGGTATAGTTTGAGGATAGGTAATGTGATCCAGCTACAGTGTTTTTTTTTCTGCTTAGCATTGTTTTGGCTAAATGCGACCTTTCCTGTTTCTGTATGAATTTTACAGTTTCCCCTAGATCTTTAAAGAATTTCACTGAAATGGATAAGATTCATACATAAATTGAAACTATTAAGAATGGATGTTTCCCCTAATTATTTAAAATGTTTTTATATACAATATATTTTGATCATATTTTTCCTTCTCTAAACTCTTTTCAAATCCTCCTTACTACTGTACCTGCCGAATTTTTCTCTCCCCACTCTCTAACTAGCCCCTTCAAAAGCCCCATAAATCACAAAACACAAAACAAATGTCAACAATCAAACAAAAATAATAAGTAAAAAACCAACTCCCCAAAAGTGTATGTACCTATACCTACACACACACACACACACACACACACACACACACACACACACGGAGGAAGGGAGGGAGGGAGGGAGAGAGAGAGAGAGAGAGAGAGAGAGAGAGAGAGAAAGAGAGAGAGAGAGAGAGAGAGAGAGAGAGTCTGCTTTGTGTTGGCCAACTGCTTGTTGGCATAGGGCTTGCCCTGGAGTCTAGTTGATATACCTAGTGATACTCTATTGGAGAAAGTTGATTTTTCCCTTTTCTGGCAGATATCAATTGCAAATAGGTTGTTGGTTAGGGTAGGACTTCATGTTCACCTTCCTTTCTAGGTGCTGGAATTTTGTCTAGTTTGAACTAGTTCAGGTCCTCTGAGTGCTGTCACAGTCTCTATGAGTTCACTGTCCCTTCTGTGTTTGGAAGGTGCTGTTTTCTTAGACTTGTCCACCTCCTCTGCCTCTTACAATCTTTCTACCTCCTCTTCAAAATAGATCCCTGAGCCTTGATGGGAGAGGGTTGATAAAGACATTCTTTTTAGTGCTGAGTGCTCCAAGATCTCTGATTGTCTGCAGATTTTCCAATTTGGGGTATCTATTTCATGTTAATTACTATCTACTGCAAGAAGAAGCTTTTGTAATGAGAGCTTGTCTAACAAGAAAGGGGAATTGCTCGAACAGATTTCACTGAAACCCAGATTATTAGTCAATATTTGAAAACATATTTCAATTGACTGGGCAATCTAGATGAATAAATTTCTAAACACATGATTTATCTAAATTAAATCCAGAAGATCTGGGTTTCACTGGAATGCATTGTAGCAATTCTCTGTTCATGTCTAATTTATTAATTTTAGTCTCTCTTTCTAGTTTTGCTAGGGTTTATCAATTTTATTGGTCTTTCCAAAGAACAAACTGTTTGTGTTGTTCTGTGTGTTCATATTTTAGTCTCTGATACTTTAGTTTTCTGTCTTAATCTTTATTATTCCTTACCACTTCATGAATTTGTGTTGGGTTTCTTCTTTTCTAGAGTCTTAGGGTATTTTAGATTACTGTCTTTTAATTCCTGCTTCAAGGTTCCTGCCTTGAGTTTTTGCCTTGGCTTCCTTCAATAGTGTATTGTAACTGCAATAAACATTTTCCCCATCCTGCTTTTGGTCATGGTGTTTATTAAAATAATAGAAACCTAACTAATATAGAGAGTTTTGGGGAGGAGACTGTATTGTTTTGGGACAATAAATGCTAGTTAGCTGGTGCTGAAAAGTCAGCTGTGAGTAAAAAAAACCAACAGCATCATTGAGGTAAAATCTTTTGGAAAATGTTTCCTTGTTGGTCAGCATCCAGAAGCTGTGGTCCAGAGTGGGTCAAGGCTGTACCTTGTGCTGGCAGCCGAACTTGGAAATGTTTGTAAGAGTCTCCCAGGTGGTACTGATTTTTAAGGCATGAGTGTGTCATGGAGAGAAGCTGTGGCTTTATATAAGAGGCCAAAAAAGACCAGTGGTGAATATTCAGCCTCAGTTGCAGTGAAAACCCCAGATCAAGGGATCATAAAAGCTGAGGCTTGTCACTATGTGGCGGGGTCAGAGTCCCTGAATAGAGGGCTAGAGGCTATTGGTGAGTGTGCAGTCTCATTCACAGCATAATGGAGATCCCAGTACCAAGGACTGACCACCAAGGACAGTGGAAGATATAGAGTCAGTCTGATCCTAAGAGGCAAGTTATGAATGCTGTGCATAGTAGAGTATGAGATGAGAAGCTTTCTAAGCCCTTTGGAACTCAGAAGATCCTCAGTGAGTCCCAGACTTCAGACATTGAGCTACAGGGGTTGATTTACACTGTTGGGTATTTATTTTGGTTTGATATAATTATAACTATACCTTGGTTTTTCCTTCTTGAAATAAGAAGTATGTAACTTGCTGAACATAGTAGTGTATACTTTAATTGAAGCACTCAGGAGGCAGAGGCAGGTGGATTCGAGGTTGGTTTATTCTACACAGTGAGTTCCAGGCCAGCCAGGGCTACATAGTGAGACTCTATCCCAAAAAAATTATGTAACTCGGTTTTAGTTTTTAGGGGCCCACAGCTGAAATACATTGAACTTTTAAAGAAATGCTGAATATTCTAAATAGACAGAAGTGTTTGCATTTTTAAAAAAGAGTATGGGAATTTAAAGTTGTATTGTTTTATATTGTGATATTAATACGAGCTTTTGGGGACAAATAAGAAACAAAAGGCTGTAGTTTAATAGCAATATGCTTGTGTACCAAATTGACAAGGAAAACTGGGATGGTTAGTTTTTTTTTCAACTTGACTCAAAATAGGACCATCTTGGAAGAGAAAACAGTACTGTTTACAGCAGAGTGTAGTCCAGGAAGATGGCTCAGGATGTAAAAAAGGTTGCTTGGAAAATCTAACAACCTGAGTTTGATCCCTAAAACCCATATAAAAATCCCAAGTGGGTGTGTTTGTAATTCAAGTACTCCTATAGGGAGAGGATGAGGCAGGAGTATCAGGAGTTAAAGGTCACCCTTGGCTACATAAATAGGGTTTGAGGCTAGCTTAAGCTACTTTAGATCCTGTTTCAAGTAGAGACAGTATATAGAGCTAAGCAAAATAGATAACTTAGATCTCAAAGATCCTGAAAGGCAGAAAAGTGAGAACATGAAGTGTGTTATTTGATTTGAGGCAATGACTTTTCCTGTTTAAGAAAGATAAACAGTAGAGGGAGGTCAGCAGAGATAACCTCAATTTTCCAAAGGCCTTCTTTAACTTGCTGAGAAATAGAGCAGAATTTATTTCCCTCACTTAAGTAACTTCTTTGATGCTACTATAGTTAACAGGTTTCTTCATACAGTTTTTCCATTTCTGATAAGTGGTTCTCTGCCATCAGCCTACATCTATGAGTTCCTGATGAGGAATTATAGTTCTAAGCAGTGCTCCAGATGGGCAGTCAATAGAATTTTGGAAAAAAATTAACTTCTAGTTTTTTCTAAGAGTCTTTGATTCTCCTTACAGGTGTAAGAAGTAGGACCAAGTATGAGCCCTTCCATCCATTGGCCAAATCTCTTTACATCTAGTCTATATTGGGGCCAGACCTCGTCACAGTAACATGTTCACTATTTTTAATTTGGGATCAGATTTATTCAAATTCTTGCTGCCTTGTAGGAGGGAGTCCCAGGGGAACTGAATTTCCTAGGGAAAAGACATGGAGGACCTCTGAAACAGGGCAGGTTTAACTCTTGTCCACATACAGAGTCCTCAAGAAGACCTTACAGTTGGGGAACTCCCCCAATTCTGTCATACTATCAAGTGTCCTTGGTGAACCAAGTGTCACCTATAGGAGAGTTAGAAACAGTGAAGGGTGATCTTAACCCCTTTAGGCTTACTTGTTTCTGAGTTTGAGCTAATTGCTTATATTATCTCTCTTGAAACTAAGTTGGACAGCACGGAGATGCAACACCCTACTATGGACGTCTATCATTTTTAGTCCAGTAGAAAGAGTTTATCTCTCCTTAGATACTCTAAAAAGGCCTGTTAGATTTTTTTAAAAGAGGCCTTCTACATAAACAGTTCTTGTCATTTTAAAGACTGTACTCTTCATTAAAAGTGTTAATGGGATGATTGTTGTGCCTTATTAGGTGGTAGGAAGAAATCCATACTCTTGGGGATGGAACTATCTTCAGTAAATAAAAAGAACATGAGCACAGAAAAGATATGATTCAGAAGTGAGCAGAATGGCAGAAGGTGGATATGGAACAAAGATATTAGGAGTGTGGAGAAGAAAGAAAATAAAGATAGGTGAACAAAGCCCTGGCCATGGGGAAGGAAGGCCTGGCTTCCTAAGGAAGTAGTGGGAAACAGTAGCTTGATATGCTTGAACCTAGGAGCCCGAATATAATGGCTAAAGGGCTAATGATCAAAAGCCCCAGGTGAGGAAAGTTGACACACCAATAACACCTGGAGGGAGTTAGGGTCTGGGATGATCTTGATAAAAAAGTCAACATACTTACCTGCAGGAAGTCAAGGAGTTGACCTGTTCTTGTTGTCTCTAGAAGCACGCATCATAGGTTTCTCAGGTTAGAGTCCATGGTTTGTAGAGCACTGTGTGCCTTTCAGTTCCTGGAAACCAAGGCACTCCCTCAGACAATGAAGCACTCAGGCCACCCGTGTATCTCTGTGTTCCCTAGAAATCAGTGAAGCGTATAGAACAATTGGCTGAACAATTAGTTTTAGACATTAGTTTTGTGTACCCTGTCTACCTTGCAACCACCATTATATTGTGGCAGCCACCACTGTATTCTGTTTTCATAAGTATATAACAAGTTTGATTGCTTGGAAGAAATTTAGCCTCATTTTTGGTCAGACTCCTCTCAACAGCCTGATTGACATTCCCTTTGTCCATAATCAGTAAGCCTCGCTTGGTAAGTAAGTACTGACTCTTACATCTATCTTTGTTGGTGTTTATAACTTTGAAACTGTAGGGGAAAATATCTACAGATGGAATTGGCCATCCCCAAAGTTCCCTTTTCTGTCTGGTAAAACCTCCCAAGTCCCTTGGGCTTCAGCACAATGTCTCCACCCCAACAGAGACATTGTTTGAATAAAAGACAATCTGCTTTAATAGATGTCTGTCTCCCTCAGCCTCAATCAATCCCAATAAAAAATGGCCACCAGTGCTGCTGCTATCACTGCCTGGAGCCAGCTAGCAAGATGGTTATCTATCTGCCTAAGTCTTCTAGCTACATGTCACCTTTGGAGAGGGCCACTATGGCCTGAACCCTTGGTGTCTGACCAACAAGAAACACCAGAGAAACCTTTCTCTCATCATGCATAAGCTTGCAATCCTGCACCCCAGTTCAATGTCTCTAAGGCCTATGAGGAGTGAAAGGAAGAGAGGGAGTCAGTGGCTGCTGATAAAGACAGAGAAGAAGAAGGCGAGAAGGAAAGTAATCCAGGCTCTTCCAAGATTATTAGTCCTCTCTGGGGAGCTGCTGAGAAGGACAGTGCATAACTTTTGTGTATCTTGATAAATGAACATTTCCTATATATGGCACTAGCTAATTTGTAACCTCAGTTCATGACCAGATTGTCCTGTCACACAAGTCTCAAGTAGCAGGCACCATCATGGTTCTTAAATGTCTGACCTATGACCTCCATTTGAGGTGGCTCCTTTCGGGCAATCCCAGAAGGATTTGGAATGTAAATAAAAAAAACTTAGAAAATAAAAAAAAAAATAAAAACATATCTAAAGATTCAAAAAAAAACATAAGTCCAGTCGGATCCTCTGGGAGTGTCATGCCCAGTTTTCTGAGGAACTGCCAGACTGCTTTCCAGAGTGGTTGTACCAGCTTGCAATTCCACCAGCAGTGGAGGAGTGCTCCTCTTTCTCCACACCCTCACCAACAACTGCTGTCTCCTGTGTTTTTGATCTTAGCCATTCTGACTGGTGTGAGATGGAATCTCAGGGTTGTTTTGATTTGCATTTCCCTAATGACTAAGGATGATGAACATCTCTTTAGGTGCTTCTCAGCCATTAGATATTCTTCAGGTGAGAACTCTCTGTTTAGCTCTGTACCCCATTTTTTTTTGTACCCCATTTTTTAATAGGGATACTTGGCTCTCTGGAGTCTGACTTCTTGAGTTCTTTGTACATATTGGATATTAGTCCTCTGTCGGATGTAGGGTTAGTAAAGATCATTTCCCAGTTAGTTGGTTGCCGCTTTGTCCTTTTGACAGTGTCTTTTGCCTTACAGAAACTTTGTAATTTTATGAGCTCCCATTTGTCAATTCTTGATCTTAGAGCATAAGCTATTGGAGTTCTGTTCAGGAAATTCTCTCCTGTGCCCATATGTTCAAGGTTCTTCCCTAGTATCCTTTCTATTAGTTTCAGTGTGTCTGGTTTTATGTGGAGGTCCTTGATCCACTTGGAATTGAGCTTAGTGCAAGGAGATAAGAATGGGTCAATTTGCAATCTTCTGTATGTTGACCTCCAGTTGAACCAGCACCATTTGTTGAAAAGGCTATCTTTTTTCCACTGGATGGATTTAGCTCCTTTGTCAACGATCAAGTGACCATAGGAGTGTGGATTCATTTCTGGGTCTTCAATTCTGTTCCATTGATCTACATGCCTGTCACTGTACCAATACCATGCGGTTTTTAACACTATTGCTCTGTAGTACAGCTTGAGGTCCGGGATACTGATTCCCCCAGAGATTCTTTTACTCTTGAGAATAGTTTTTAGCTATCCTGGGTTTTCTGTTATTCCAGATAAATTTTTGAATTGCTCTTTCTAACTCTATTAAGAATTGAATTGGAATTTTGATGGGGATTGCACTGAATCTGTATATTGCTTTTGGCAAGATGGCCATTTTTACTATATTAATCCTGCCAATCCATGAGCATGGCAGATTTTTCCATCTTCTGAGGTCTTCTTCAATTTCTTTCTTCAGAGACTTGAAGTTCTTGTCATACAGATCTTTCACTTGTTTAGTTAGAGTCACACCAAGATACTTTATATTGTTTGTGGCTATCATGAAGGGTATCATTTCTCTTCTTTCTTTCTCAGCCTGCTTATCCTTTGAGTATAGGAAGGCTACTGATTTGCTTGAGTTGATTTTATATCCGGCCACTTTGCTGAAGTTGTTTATCAGCTGTAGGAGTTCTCTGGTGGAGTTCTTTGGGTCGCTTAAGTATACGATCATATCGTCTGCAAATAGTGATAGTTTGACTTCTGGCTATACCACTCCTGGGCATATACCCAGAGGCTTTACCTGCATGCAATAAGGACACATGCTCCACTATATTCATAGCAGCCTTATTTATAATAGCCAGAAGCTGGAAAGAACCCAGATGTCCCTCAACGGAGGAATGGATTCAGAAGATGTGGTATATTTACACAATGGAATACTACTCTGCAATTAAAAACAATGAATTCACGAAATTCCTAGGCAAATGGTCAGAACTTGAAAATATCATCTTTAGTGAGGTAACCCAATCACAAAAGAACACACATGGTATGCAGTCACTGATAAGGGGATATTAACCCAGAATCTCGGAATACCCTAGACACAATTCGCATATCAATAGATTTCCAAGAAGATGGAAGGAGAGACCCCTGGTCCTGGAAAGACTGGATGTAGGGGAATTCCAGGACAGAGAAACGAGAGGGGGTTGAATGGAGAAAAGAGGGAGGGAAGGGGGCTTATGGGACTTTTGGGGAGTGAGGAAACGGGAAAGGGGAAATGATTTGGAATGTAAATAAAAAACTTAGAAAAAAAAGAAATATAAGTCCAACTGAACATGGCAGACACTTGGTTTGGTTGGGCAACAAGAAACAGACACATACTCAATACCCACAAAACACAGAAAAATAAAATATACACTATACAAACAAAATGCTAATAAAACAAAACATCCTAAACAAATGAAAATGAGACAAAATATCTACAAAAATATCAAATATCATTTTGTGTTGACCATCTATTCCTGGGCATAGGGCTCAAGAATGCCCTATGGATTATATTTTTGTGTCTTGGAACAAAGAACGGGACAGAGACATAGATAGTACTAGAAATAACAGGAAGTGGGCCAGAGCTGTGAGGAAAGTTAAAAGCTCAATTGTCCTTTACATAAAGTTTGGGACTTTCGTAGTTTATTTGCGTAGTGAGTTTTTTTCTTTCATATTTGCATAGCAGTTTTCTTCTACAAGTTCTATCTACTATTTGCTAGCCTTAATGAAAGCATTAGGTGGGGTTGAGAGAAGCCTAGTCTTTTGCATGTTTATTTTACATTTTTTGTATTAATCATTTTTTTCATACAATATATTCTGATCATGCTTTAACACTCCCCCAATTCCTCCTAAATCTTCCCCACCCACCTAACTCCATGCCTTTACTTACTCTATCTCTTTAAAAATTAAACAAAAAAAGCAAAAACAAGAAACATACGCAAACATAATACCCACAAAACACAGACATAAAATACACAATATACAAACAAAAAACTAATAATCCATCCTAAACAAATCAAAATGTGACAAAAACATCAAATATCATTTTGTGTTGACCATCTATTCCTGGGCATAGGGCTTGCCCTGTAATGTGGTAATATACCCAAGGAGATTCCATTGGAAACAACTGATTTTCCCTTTGCCAGTGAGTATCAACTACAGATAAGTTTCTTGGTTAGAGGTGAGAACCTGTGTCTGCTTCCCATCTTAGGACTGGGAACCCATCTGGCTTGAATGTGTACAGGTCACAATCTCTGTGAGTTCAATATGCATCAGTCCTGTGGTGTCTGGAAAATACTGTTTCCTTGGTGTCATCCATTTCCTCTGGCTCTTAAAATATTTCTGCTCCTTTTTATGTATAGATCCTTGAGCCCTGAAGGGTTTGATAATGACTGCCTATTTAGGACTGAGTGTTCCAAAATCTCTTACTCTCTGTACATTGTTCAGTGTGTATCTCTGTTAGCGCTTATCTACTGCAAGAAGAAGCCTTTCTGATATTGGCTAGGCAAAACACTGATCTGTGTTTTCATAAAACTTAAAAACATGATCAATACCAAGACTGTAAATGTCTACCTTTCATGTACTTAAAAAGGAATTGCAACAAAGTTATCTCTTAAAAAATGTAAGACAAATGATCATGCATGTGTTAATCTGCAGGCATTTGGGGATGCTAATGTCTGTGCTGGAGTGTAGTCTTTGGTTTCACTGGCAGCAAGGATGGGCAAGGTGCTACTTGGAAATGCAGATATGGGACCAGGGGTGCCAACATTTTCATCAGTGTCAGAATCTGGCGTTGTAACTTCACTGTCCTGAAGTCCCAGGATCTCAGTAGTTACTTCTACCAAATAGCCTTTCCGTTTTCAATAATATTCCTTAGTATTTTTATAGCTAAGTACATTTTATTTTGTGGCTGAAGACCCGGTATTAGATAAATATTACAAGTGGAAGCTTTGGAAATTACGCACTTTGAAAAGCACTCACTGTATTTACTCTTGAGAGGGCTTCAGACTTGATTAAATTAAATGTTGAGCCTTTATAAAGTGTTCTAAGCTGAGAAGTAGATTGTTACTCAGTGATAAAATTCAAAATACAAATTTTGTTTTTCTATTGTTTACAACAATATTCACCTTAACTATTTACGCTGGTTGACTATGATCTAAATCAGGCGTTCTTACCAACATGGCTAGTGTGTGCATAAAGAACCATTTCAACCTTAGCAACTGGATTGGTAGTAGTTTTTTTTTTTTTTTTTTACAAAGAACTTTTCTTCACTTGTATATGGGCTATAAATATGTACTATTTATGAGTTTAAGAAAGCATAGTCCTATTTTCTTTAACTGAATAAACTTGACTATTGATTTATATAAGCGGATTCAACAAAATTAATACATGGCTTCAATATAAGATCTTTTTCAAAACTATTTTCTTAACTGAACATTTATTTAATGAGACTACATTGAACCCTGTCTATATCTGGTATAAATCACTGTAACCTCTTTAATAATGTTTATTATCTTTCCAAATACTGCACTAATTGGTTAATCAGATCTTTACATTTTTTAAAATATTCTTTGCAAAAAGCTTATGTCAGAAAGTCGCAGGCACTGTCCTGAGGCTCAAGGGAATATTTGTATCTGAATGAAGCTGTTTTTACCATGCAGTGCAGCATGTTTTTAAGTTCTGTGGAATTACCATAACAAATTCCGTTTTAATTGTAATTTGTTAAACTCATGTACATATCATTAAAATAAAATCAAAGCTAAAAAACAAAGACAACAACAAAAACAAAAAAACACTGATCTGTGGATATCATTTTATTGCTATGTTTCTTTAGTAGAACAATAGTATTTGGTTTTCCCTTAGGCCTATAGCCTATCAATTCTCAGGTTATTGACAGTGGCAGGCATGAGTTCTATCTCATGGAGTGGGACCTAAATCCAGCCAAAGCATGGTTGATTACTCCTACAACATTTGTATCATGACTGCACCAACATATCTCAAAGGCAGGTAACTATTGAAGTTTGCAGGGTTTGTAGCTGGGTAGATGACTATCTTTTCTCTCTGGCAGCATACAGAATACTTTTTAGAACCATGAATGCTAGTCAGTAGGAGTGAAGCCTCTAGTTAGCCACCAGCTCCACTTCTGTATGTCTGATGAGATATGTAAGTGCTGTCTTCAGCAATAGGGTCTTATCACCAATTAGTGGAAAGCAACAATAACTTGTGTAAAACCTTTTAGACTTACTCTTAGCCTTGCTCTCCAGTCTCATCCAACTCTTTTTATGGTTGTCTGCACTTCGGTGGGGGATAAAATCAGCTAAGGTCCTGAGGTGTGAGAGGTAAAGAAGGGATGTTGATGATGGGGGCCAACTCCTATCCTCAAGGTCCATCACTCTATTCCTTCTACCCATTAGCTTTCCATTGCTAGCTATGCTGTGTTGGGAACCCACTGTTCACTAGGTGCCATTAGGCTCTTGAGAATATATTCATGTATCTATAGATTGCTACACACTAATGTTCTGTGGGAATATAGCTGACCTTGGGCTAATATTTTAAAATGGTGTTTTACTAGCTGTTTATCACCTTTTATGCTGTTTTAATAGGAAGAAACATGAAAACCGTCAGAGTAGAGACAATTTCAATAAGAATAATCGTTTAGTATATTGTTTGCAGACCCAGTGTGTCCAGACAAGCCATTAATCCTCTTTGGGTAGTGGTTTCCTCATTTTTAAAGCTAAAACAAGAATTTATGACTCTCCTACTCCACAGTTATTTACAGGACTCAGATTGTAACATTTTAACTTGAATTGCTCTTATACAAAGCAGTTATGGTGGCATTTTTTGTAATCTCCACACCAGAGAGGTAGAAGTAGTGTTCATGAACTTGTGCCTAAGTCAGAGCTGGCTACCCATCTTCAATAACTAATTAAAAGACCCAAGATTAAAAGTAGAAAGCAGATTTATTCAATGTGGTCACGTAGAGAAGAGGGATAAAGAGATCTAGAGAACCCCTAAGTCTATCCTGAGGCAAGATCAAAGTTTAAGTAGAAAATCAAAGATATGTATAGCTAATCAGTCTGGGTCAGGGTGTGATCCTCACACTATTGATCCACCATTCAGACTTATCCTATAAGTTAGTCTTCAAAGTTGCTAGAACTGTGTGAAATGTCTTTCAGAAAGACAAAATCCCTTTCTGGATATTGCCCTTTCCTTCTTCCAGCATGATATTCCTGGGGGGAAATTCCCATTTTGTGGGGGTCTATTGTTCAAATAGTCTGATTGAGATATGTGAGTATCTCTTTAGAATATCTTCATTTCTGCCATACTGGTTATAATAGGAGTATCATCAGAGTTCAAACCAGCCTGAGCTGCTTAATGAATCCAAGCCAATCTGTACTTCACAGGCTCATTAATGCTTCATTAAAAAACCCTGTGATTTGTCATTGGTTTTAACTAGCTTTACGGTCAGCATCTCATGAGGGTAGGAGAAATGAGAAGGGCCTTATTTATTCTTCTACAGAATTGTCTGGAGAGTTCTCTTGGTAATTGCAGTTGGAAGTGTGATATTTAATTAGTAGAGAACATTGAGTCAGACAAGAGACATATGTGTCATGAACAGAATGAGAAAGGGTTGGGGTTCAGGTGTGTTACAGACCCAGAATGACTTTGCACATCATCAAAGCAGTGACTGTAGAAGTGAAAAAAAGCCCCCCCCCGCAGATACATAATTTCTTCTGTACACTTGACATCTGGAAAAGTAAATGGTAAGACTGAGAGAGGAACACCTTACCCAAAGAAGCCTGCCTTCTGATATACCAGTGACTAGGACTTGGGGACTATACCATGTGTTCAGGGTTATCTAGAGGAACAAAACCAATAGAACATATGAACATATTATTAAAAGGTATTTATCATATTTGCTGGGTAATCTAACAATGGATGCACGTTGGTGAAACAGAGAATCAGACCACCTACTCCAAGAAGGTGGATTCCTCAGTAGTCCAACTACAGCATTTCTTGTATGACTGGGGATTCTCTGGAGAGTTGCCTATATTGAGCATATTCAGAAAGACTGAAGAAGGGAATGTTTAACATTACTGATTGATGGTGGCACAGGGACAGACACACTCACTGAGAAGAGGGAGTGACTTTCAGAGATGCTCATGGTAATTTTCCTCCAATTTCTTTTCAATATGTCATCCTGGTGAAAGAGACACCCACAGTCAGAGTTGGCCTCTACTCCCCTTTCACTGTCCAACAGATAAATCTTTCTTGCACTGTCCTCATGGACACACAGAAATGTGTCCCACCATTCTTAGAGTGTCCTTTAATCCAGCCAGGTTGACACCCAGGACCAAACAGCACATTGGACCTGTGGCTTCTGGAGCAGAGAGACAAGTATGATGTGTGGAAGGGAGCTCGTTACAACTTGATGTCAAGTTTCTTTATAGATGAGTGGCCAGAAAGGGGTTTTGAATTGCTGAAGGAATTCATGTTTTGCACTGGACCATTGCTGAGATCATTGGAACCTCCTATTCAAGTCTGTCTCTATGATTGAGTTGCCTGGAGAGTGTCGACTGGCAATGGCATTGTGGTTGTTAGTGACTAAGTTGCCCTAGAGAAGAGTATCTCTTCTTTTCCAGCAGCTGACTGAAGCCACTTGTGTCTGAGAGCAATTATGTTACTCTGTGGAATCCTAGAGATGCACTTACAGTTTATTTCCAAAGACCCGTCTCTTCCCCAAAGGTGCAGTTTTCTTTGGAGTGATGTCTCTTTTATTCTTGAGCTCTTGGCTCTCTGAGAAAAGTTGATGCTTGGAGCCAAAAGGTATTGGAGGAGGAGGAGGAGGAGGAGGAGGAGGAGGAGGAGGAGGAGGAGGAGGAGGAGGAGGAGGAGGAGGAGGAACAGATTAGCTTGAACAGATTTCCAGAAAAAAAAAGCAAAGGTCTAGACAGGAATTTAAATAGGTGGGTTGGGGCTCTGGCTTTGGATTCTTGCTCTTTTTCTTGTCAGTTTAAAGTTATTTAATGTTTCTAAGCTTTAATCTTTTCTCTCTACAGTGGCACTATGACATGTGCTTTAGGTCCACATGGGGATGAGGTGGGATAATGTACTTTCAGGGGTGCATACCCACATTCTGAGGTGGGATAATGTACTTTCAGGGGTGCATACCCACATTCTGAGGTGGGATTATGTACTTTCAGGGGTGCATACCCACATTC
Organism: Tokudaia tokunoshimensis; assembly: GCA_036184795.1. Lineage (NCBI taxonomy): Eukaryota > Metazoa > Chordata > Mammalia > Rodentia > Muridae > Tokudaia > Tokudaia tokunoshimensis. The sequence goes on along the minus strand of BTHU01000002.1, from coordinate 78,397,297 downwards.
TGAGGTGGGATAATGTACTTTCAGGGGTGCATACCCACATTCTGAGGTTTAGCAGTCTTGGTGAAGGAGCACCAGTAGAGACCAATAAATGCCACCAGTAAAGTGACATTAAAGTAGCACTTTATTTTTGTGCGAAGCCCTGAAAAATGAGTTTTACATTTGATCAATCAATTTATTCTAAGTGGTCCCAGGATGTGTGCATACACAGGAGATACCAAAGGTCCTTTATTGTTTGGGCATAGAGACAGTAGTGACTGATTGCCCCTGACTTTTACTCTCTTCTTGCACTATTGTTTATCTAAAGATTTCTTTATTTTTCATTTAATTTCTTTTATTTTTTCTTTCTTTGAGACAAGGTCACATGAAACCCAGTTTGGCCTTGAACTCACAATGTATTTAAGAACTATGCATCTAGTCACTGATAAGGGGATATTGACCCAGAATCTCGGAATACCCTAGACACAATCCGCATATCAATAGATTTCTAAGAAGATGGAAGGAGAGACCCCTGGTCCTGGAAAGACTGGATGTAGGGGAACGCCAGGACAGAATAACGAGAGGGGGTTGAATGGAGAAAAGAGGGAGGGAAGGGGGCTTATGGGACTTTCGGGGAGGGAGGAAACGGGAAAGGGGAAATGATTTGGAATGTAAATTAAAAAAAAAAAAAGAAAGAACTATGCATCTAAGAATGACCTTGAATTCCTAATCTTTCTGTTTCTAGGTTCTAATTATTAAATAATTGATTTTTTTTTACCTCTGTGCCTGGTTAAAATTAAGAATTAAGCCCAGGTCTAGAAAAGTACTCTACCAAATGAACTTCACCCCCTAATCTTTCCTCTTTCTCCGTCCACCATCCCTTCCTTCTTTTCTTTTCTTTTCTTTTCTTTTCTTTTCTTTTCTTTTCTTTTCTTTTCTTTTCTTTTCTTTTCTTTTCTTTTCTCCTCCTCCTCCTCCTCCTTCTTCTTCTTCTTCTCTCTCTCTCTCTCTCTCTCTCTCTCTCTCTCTCTCTCTCTGAGATAATTTGTTAAAAAGTTCTTCAGACTAGCCTTGATTTTCTGGGCTCAGATGATTTTCCTGCTTTCTTCCTGAGTAGCTACAACTGCAAGGTCATAACTGGGTACTACACCAGGTCTACGTTTCTAAGCCTCTGTGTTTTAGTTAGGGTTTCCATTGCTGTGAAGACACACCATGAACAAGGCAACTCTTATAAAGGACAACATTTAATAGGGACTGCCTTACTGGTTCCAAGGCTAAATCCATTATAATCCTGGCAGGAAGCATGGTAACATCCAGGAAAGTCTGGCACTGGAGAAGGAGCCTGAGAGTTCTACATCTTGCTCCGAAGGCAAACAGAAGACTGACTTCCAAGAAGCTAGGAGGAGGATCTCAAAGTCCACTCCCAAGTGACACATTTTCTCCAACAAGGCCACACCTAATCCAACAAGGTTGCATCTCCTAATAGTGCCACTCCCCAGGCCAAGCATCTTCAAATCACCACACTTTGTTTCAGCCAAATGTGATGTTTATAATATTACATCACAAGATTTTGGCCAATTCAGTTTCAAGTAATAGGTTACAGGTGGATGTTGCAGAGTAACAAGAAACTCTTGGAAATTATGGAGTGTTATTCTAGGCCTGGCCAATGCACAAATGAGGCTTGTATAAGCCTAACCAATACTGTGTCCTAACTGACCCAGCTAGGCTCTGTAGAGGAGATCTCTCTCTCTCTCTCTCTCTCTCTCTCTCTCTCTCTCTCTCTCTCTCTCTCTCTCTCTCTCCCTCCCTCCCTCCCTTTCTTTTCTTTTCTTTTTCAGGCTAGAAGCTGTCTTAGATCTAGACTCAGAACGAGTTGAAGACAGTCCAGGATTTTTCAAAGAAAGTGATGTTACCATAGCTGGACTGGAAATTCTTGACATAATTGGCTCTTGTCATATAGATCTTTAGCAGCTTGTTTATATGCATGAAATGAATCTGAAGATTGTTTAGTATTTATTTGGTCAAAACTCCTTTATATTTACTTTCCAAAAAGTCCTTGCAAAAGCCACTTTAATGAAACCATCGAACATTCAAAGAACTGGAGAGAATATCTTATTCTAACTCAGCAATTACTAACATGTTGTATGCTCCCTTCCCTTTCTTCCTCTTTCTCTCTGCCCTCTCTTTCTTTCTGTTATGGTTTATATATGAAATGTTTCCTACAGGCTCATGTGCTTGATCCCTTGGTCCTCAGCAGATGTTACTGTTTGGAAATGCATAAAACTTTGTGGACATGTGGTCTAGATAACAAATGTAGGGCCATAGCGGCAGTATTTTATGATTATAGGCTGGCTGCATGTCTAGTCTAATTATTTGCTTCCTAGCCTGCCAAGATTTAAGCAAGCAGACCCATATTTCTGTTTCTATAAACACAGCTGATGCTTTCCTCACCATGATGGACTATACCTTCTCAAAATTGTAAGACAAAAGTAAGTCTTCTTTACTTGAACTGTTTCAGATATTTGATTACATCAACTAGAAAAGTAATATAGAAAATTTTTACCAAGAAGTGTGGTTGTGACTTTAATAAAAGTGACCATGAAGAACTGGAAAATATCATCCTTAGTGAGGTAACCCAATCACAAAAGAACACACATGGTATGCAGTCACTGATAAGGGGATATTAACCCAGAATCTCAGAATACCCAAGACACAATTCACATATCAATAGATTTCCAAGAAGATGGAAGGAGAGACCCCTGGTCCTGGAAAGACTGGATGTAGGAGAATACCAGGACAGAGAAGCGAGAGGGGGTTGAATGGGGAACAGGGGGAGGGAAGAGGGCTTATGGGACTTTCGGGGAGGGAGGAAATGGGAAAGGGGAAATCATTTGGAATGTAAATAAAAAAATATAGAAAAAAAAGTGACCATGAAGTTCTTAGCTCTCAGAACTGACTTGTCAAAGGTCAATGGAAGAGTTAGGGGCAGCAGGCAAGATGAACCCCTGAGCAGTGTAAAAAGAGCTTAATGTACTATTCTTGGAGAAGTTCTCAAAGCAAGAATGGTGATAGAAATGTGGACAGTAAAGACTGTGCTCATGAAGTTTCAGAAGGAACTCTTAGAATTGGGGTACAGGCTATTTGCATTACATTCTGGCAAAGAAACTGGATACATTTGGCTCATGCTGTAAATATTTTCATGAGGCTGAATTGATGTGGTAGACTAATTTGGTTGAGGGAATTTCAAGACTGTGCAATGGTAAGGCTATAACATGGTTATTGCTCATTGCTTTCAGTCAGATTTACAATGAGAGAAAGATTAGAAGTAGAACAAAAAGATGTGAAAACATACAATTTAATTAGGCTAAAGTTGAGGATTGGTTGACCTGGGAATAGGTGCAGGTGCTAAAGAGCTCTTTATTAAAGGTAATCCAGGCACTGAGAGAATTGGAAGGGTGTTTAAGCTAAGACAAAGACCCCACCCATTGAAGGCTCTACCTTATCCAAGTACAAAGTAATTTGAAGTGACAGTGCCTGAAAAGGGAGTGCCAGAAGACAGACACTTCTGGGATTTTTTGCTTTAGCAGGTCTGCCTAGGAAAACGTTCTCTCAAATTTGACCAGATGCTCAGAGGCTACTACTGCACCAAGTTTGAAGGGGTACAGTCATCTTGAGTAGGAGTTGGTATTTTCTGCCTGGTGCTGGTTTTGCTGGTATGGAGGATAGCAATATGAGAAGGTCATGGAGGCTTATGTTAAGGCTCCAGAAAGCAGCAGAGGCTAGGCAATGTGTGGCAGGTTGACTTCCCAAAGGAAGATCTTGAGAGGCCATTGTGTTAAGCTGTGAAGGTGAAGCCTCTGTCGCAGTGGAGACTGGATGATATTGTACATGTTGGGACTGTGGGTGTCTGTCCAGGAAAGCTACAGGCACCAAGTGGATTTGGTCCAAGAGAGAGGCCACATATTTTGCAGGCCACAAAACTGGATGAGTGGAAATATTCAGTTATGTTAGAGCCTAAATGATGCCAGTGGATGCTAGACAAGGAGCTTTTGAATTTGATAATTAGCCGGTTAGGTTTTAATCATACTTTGGTCTGATCCCTTTTTCCTTACCTCTGCTTCGTCCTTCTGGGATATGGATGCTTATTTTATGCTGGAAATATATTTTTTTGAAGCTTAAGGATGTCCTTTATTCAATTCTTTTTTTTTAAATTTTCTATATTCTTTATTTACATTCCAAATGATTTCCCCTTTCCCAGTTCCACCCCTCTCCGAAAGTCCCATAAGCCCTCTTCCCTCCCCCCTGTTCCCCATTTACCTAAGAATTTCATGAATTCATTGTTTTTAATTGCTGAGTAGTATTGCATTGTGTAAATATACATGGAAAATATCTCTGATAAAATTGAAGAAATGTATAGAAAAACACATTAAGAGTGATTATTTCACGGAAAAATTATACAGATAAAATGGTAGGCATAAAAATATTCCTAAGTTGATTGAAAGTGGAATTATAAACATTTTATGATAAAATTGAAAATCTACAAGGAAAATATTTCTGATAAAACTCAAGAAATATATAGAAAAACACATTAAAACTATTTCATAAAAATTATACAGATAAAATGGAAGGTATAAAAATGTTCTTAAGTTGATTGAAGGTAGACTTATAAACATTCTCTGATAAAATTGAAGATTTACATGGAAAATACTTCTTTTTATTTTATTTTATTTTATTTTATTTTTTTAATTTACATTCCAAATCACTTCCCCTTTCCCGTTTCCTCCCTCCCCGAAAGTCCCATAAGCCCCCTTCCCTCCCTCTTTTCTCCATTCAACCCCCTCTTGTTATTCTGTCCTGGCGTTCCCCTACATCCAGTCTTTCCAGGACCAGGGGTCTCTCCTTCCATCTTTTTAGAAATCTATTGATATGCGGATTGTGTCTAGGGTATTCCGAGATTCTGGGTCAATATCCCCTTATCAGTGACTGCATACCATGTGTGTTCTTTTGTGATTGGGTTACCTCACTAAGGATGATATTTTCAAGTTCTGACCATTTGCCTAGGAATTTTGTGAATTCATTGTTTTTAATTGCACAGTAGTATTCCATTGTGTAGATATACCACATCTTCTGAATCCATTCCTCCGTTGAGGGACATCTGGGTTCTTTCCAGCTTCTGGCTATTATAAATAAGGCTGCTATGAACATAGTGGAGCATGTGTCCTTATTGCATGCAGGTAAAGTCTCTGGGTATATGCCCAGGAGTGGTATAGCCGGATCCTCCGGGAGTGTCATGCCCAGTTTTCTGAGGAACCGCCAGACTGCTTTCCAGAGTGGTTGTACCAGCCTGCAATTCCACCAGCAGTGGAGGAGTGTTCCTCTTTCTCCACATCCTCGCCAACAACTGCTGTCTCCTGTGTTTTTGATCTTAGCCATCCTGACTGGTGTGAGATGGAATCTCAGGGTTGTTTTGATTTGCATTTCCCTAATGACTAAGGATGATGAACATCTCTTTAGGTGCTTCTCAGCCATTAGATATTCTTCAGGTGAGAACTCTTTGTGTAGCTCTGTACTCCATTTTTTAATAGGGTTACTTGCCTCTCTGGAGTTTAACTTCTTGAGTTCTTTGTATATCTTGGATATTAGCCCTCTGTCGGATGTAAGGTTGGTAAAGATCATTTCCCAGTTAGTTGGTTGCTGCTTTGTCTTTTTGACAGTGTCTTTTGCCTTGCAAAAACTTTGTAATTTAATGAGGTCCCATTTGTCTATTCTTGATCTTAGAGCATAAGCTATTGGAGTTCTGTTCAGGAAATTCTCCCTTGTGCCCATATGTTCAAGGTTCTTCCCTAGTTTCCCTTCTATTAGTTTCAGTGTGTCTGGTTTTATGTGGAGATCTTTGATCCACTTAGAATTGAGCTTAGTGCAAGGAGATAAGGATGGGTCAATTTGCATTCTTCTGCATGTTGACCTCCAGCTGAGCCAGCACCATTTGTTGAAAAGGCTATCTTTTTTCCACTGGATGGTTTTAGCTCCTTTGTCAAAGATCAAGTGACCATAGGAGTGTGGATTCATTTCTGGGTCTTCAATTCTGTTCCATTGATCTACATGTCTGTTACTGTACCAATACCATGCAGTTTTTAACACTATTGCTCTGTAGTACAGCTTGAGGTCCGGGATACTGATTCCCCCAGAGGTTCTTTTACTCTTGAGAATAGTTTTAGCTATTCTGGGTTTTCTGTTATTCCAGATGAATTTTTGAATTGCTCTTTCTAACTCTATGAAGAATTGAGTTGGTATTTTGATGGGGATTGCATTGAATCTGTGTATTACTTTTGGTAAGATGCTCATTTTTACTATATTAATCCTGCCAATCCATGAGCATGGCAGATTTTTCCATCTTCTGAGGTCTTCTTCAATTTCTTTCTTCAGAGACTTGAAGTTCTTGTCATACAGATCTTTCACTTGTTTGGTTAGAGTCACGCCAAGATACTTAATATGGTTTGTGGCTATCGTGAAGGGTATTATTTCTCTTACTTCTTTCTCAGCCTGCTTATCCTTTGAGTATAGGAAGGCTTCTGACTTGCTTGAGTTGATTTTATATCCGGCCACTTTGCTGAAGTCGTTTATCAGCTGTAGGAGTTCTCTGGTGGAGTTCTTTGGGTCGTTTATGTATACTATCATATCGTCTGCAAATAGTGATAGTTTGACTTCTTCCTTTCCAATTTGTATCCCTTTGACCTCTTTTTGTTGTCTAATTGCTCTAGCTAGAACTTCAAGTACTATACTGAAAAGATATGGAGAGAGAGGGCAGCCTTGTCCAGTCCGTGATTTTAGTGGGATTGCTTCAAGTTTCTCTCCATTTAGATTGATGCTGGCTACCGGTTTGCTGTAAATTGCTTTTACTATGTTTAGATATGGGCCTTGAATTCCTGATCTTTCCAAGACCTTTAGCATGAAAGGATGCTGAATTTTGTCAAATGCTTTCTCAGCATCTAATGAGATGATCATGTGGTTTTTTTCTTTGAGATTGTTTATGTAGTGGATTACATTGATGGATTTCCTTATATTGAACCATCCCTGCATCCCTGGGATGAAGCCTACTTGATCGTGGTGAATGATCGTTTTGATGTGTTCTTGGATTCGGTTGGCAAGAATTTTATTGAGTATTTTTGCATCGATATTCATAAGAGAGATTGACCTGAGATTCTCTTTCTTTGTCGGATCTTTGTGTGCTTTTGGTATTAGTGTAATTGTGGCTTCATAGAACGAGTTGGGTAGTGTTCCTTCTGTTTCTATTTTGTGGAACAGTTTGAAGAGTATTGGTGTTAGGTCTTTTTTTTTTTTAATTTAATTTTATTTTATTTTTTTAATTTACATTCCAAATCACTTCCCCTTTCCCGTTTCCTCCCTCCCCGAAAGTCCCATAAGCCCCCTTCCCTCCCTCTTTTCTCTGTTCAACCCCCTCTCATTACTCTGTCCTGGCGTTCCCCTACATCCAGTCTTTCCAGGACCAGGGGTCTCTCCTTCCATCTTTTTAGAAATCTATTGATATGCTGATTGTGTCTAGGGTATTCTGAGATTCTGGGTCAATATCCCCTTATCAGTGACTTCATACCATGTGTGATCTTTTGTGATTGGGTTACCTCACTAAGGATGATATTTTCAAGTTCTGACCATTTGCCTAGGAATTTCGTGAATTCATTGTTTTTAATTGCAGAGTAGTATTCCATTGTGTAAATATACCACATCTTCTGAATCCATTCCTCCGTTGAGGGACATCTGGGTTCTTTCCAGCTTCTGGCTATTATAAATAAGGCTGCTATGAATATAGTGGAGCATGTGTCCTTATTGCATGCAGGTAAAGTCTCTGGGTATATGCCCAGGAGTGGTATAGCCGGATCCTCCGGAAGTGTCATGCCCAGTTTTCTGAGGAGCCGCCAGACTGCTTTCCAGAGTGGTTGTACCAGCCTGCAATTCCACCAGCAGTGGAGGAGTGTTCCTCTTTCTCCACATCCTCGCCAACAACTGCTGTCTCCTGTGTTTTTGATCTTAGCCATCCTGACTGGTGTGAGATGGAATCTCAGGGTTGTTTTGATTTGCATTTCCCTAATGACTAAGGATGATGAACATCTCTTTAGGTGCTTCTCAGCCATTAGATATTCTTCAGGTGAGAACTCTTTGTGGAGCTCTGTACCCCATTTTTTAATAGGGTTACTTGCCTCTCTGGAGTTTAACTTCTTGAGTTCTTTGTATATCTTGGATATTAGCCCTCTGTCGGATGTAAGGTTGGTAAAGATCATTTCCCAGTTAGTTGGTTGCCGCTTTGTCTTTTTGACGGTGTCTTTTGCCTTGCAAAAACTTTGTAATTTAATGAGGTCCCATTTGTCTATTCTTGATCTTAGAGTATAAGCTATTGGAGTTCTGTTCAGGAAATTCTCCCCTGTGCCCATATGTTCAAGGTTCTTCCCTAGTTTCCCTTCTATTAGTTTCAGTGTGTCTGGTTTTATGTGGAGATCTTTGATCCACTTAGAATTGAGCTTAGTGCAAGGAGATAAGGATGGGTCAATTTGCATTCTTCTGCATGTTGACCTCCAGCTGAGCCAGCACCATTTGTTGAAAAGGCTATCTTTTTTCCACTGGATGGTTTTAGCTCCTTTGTCAAAGATCAAGTGACCATAGGAGTGTGGATTCATTTCTGGGTCTTCAATTCTGTTCCATTGATCTACATGTCTGTTACTGTACCAATACCATGCAGTTTTTAACACTATTGCTCTGTAGTACAGCTTGAGGTCCGGGATACTGATTCCCCCAGAGGTTCTTTTACTCTTGAGAATAGTTTTAGTTATTCTGGGTTTTCTGTTATTCCAGATGAATTTTTGAATTGCTCTTTCTAACTCTATGAAGAATTGAGTTGGTATTTTGATGGGGATTGCATTGAATCTGTGTATTACTTTTGGTAAGATGCTCATTTTTACTATATTAATCCTGCCAATCCATGAGCATGGCAGATTTTTCCATCTTCTGAGGTCTTCTTCAATTTCTTTCTTCAGAGACTTGAAGTTCTTGTCATACAGATCTTTCACTTGTTTGGTTAGCGTCACGCCAAGATACTTAATATGGTTTGTGGCTATCGTAAAGGGTATTATTTCTCTTACTTCTTTCTCAGCCTGCTTATCCTTTGAGTATAGGAAGGCTTCTGACTTGCTTGAGTTGATTTTATATCCGGCCACTTTGCTGAAGTCGTTTATCAGCTGTAGGAGTTCTCTGGTGGAGTTCTTTGGGTCGCTTATGTATACTATCATATCGTCTGCAAATAGTGATAGTTTGACTTCTTCCTTTCCAATTTGTATCCCTTTGACCTCTTTTTGTTGTCTAATTGCTCTAGCTAGAACTTCAAGTACTATATTGAAAAGATATGGAGAGAGAGGGCAGCCTTGTCTAGTCCCTGATTTTAGTGGGATTGCTTCAAGTTTCTCTCCGTTTAGATTGATGCTGGCTACTGGTTTGCTGTAAATTGCTTTTACTATGTTTAGATATGGGCCTTGAATTCCTGATCTTTCCAAGACCTTTAGCATGAAAGGATGCTGAATTTTGTCAAATGCTTTCTCAGCATCTAATGAGATGACCATGTGGTTTTTTTCTTTGAGATTGTTTATGTAGTGGATTACATTGATGGATTTCCTTATATTGAACCATCCCTGCATCCCTGGGATGAAGCCTACTTGATCGTGGTGAATGATCGTTTTGATGTGTTCTTGGATTCGGTTGGCAAGAATTTTATTGAGTATTTTTGCATCGATATTCATAAGAGAGATTGGCCTGAGATTCTCTTTCTTTGTCGGATCTTTGTGTGCTTTTGGTATTAGTGTAATTGTGGCTTCATAGAACGAGTTGGGTAGTGTTCCTTCTGTTTCTATTTTGTGGAACAGTTTGAAGAGTATTGGTGTTAGGTCTTCTTTGAAGGTCTGATAGAATTCTGCACTAAAACCATCTGGACCTGTGCTTTTTTTGGTTGGAAGACTTCCAATGACAACTTCTATTTCTTCAGGGGTTATAGGACGGTTTAGATGGTCTATTTGATCCTGATTTAATTTTGGTACTTGGTATCTGTCAAGGAAATTGTCCATTTCCTCAAGATTTTCTAGTTGTGTTGAATACAGGTTTTTGTAGTAGGATCTGATGATTTTTTTGAATTTCCTCAGTTTCTGTTGTTATCTCTCCCTTTTCGTTTCTGATTTTATTAATTTGGATACTATCTCTGTGCTCTCTGGTTAGTCTGGCTAAGGGCTTATCTATCTTGTTAATTTTCTCAAAGAACCAACTCCTCATTTTGTTGATTCTTTGTATGGTTTTGTTTCTACTTGATTGATTTCAGCCCTGAGTTTGATGATTTCCTGCCTTCTACTTCTCTTTGGTGTATTTGCTTCTTTTTGTTCCAGGGCTTTCAGGTGTGCCATTAAGCTGTTAGTGTATGCTGTCTCCCGTTTCTTTTTGGCGGCACTCAGGGCTATGAATTTTCCTCTTAGCACTGCTTTCATTGTGTCCCATAAATTAGGGTATGTTGTGCCTTCATTTTCATTAACTTTCAAAAAGTCTTTGATTTCTTTCTTTATTTCCACCCTGACCAAGTTATCATTGAGTAGAGCATTGTTCAGCCTCCATGTGTACGTGGGTTTTCTTTTGTTTTTGTTGCCATTGAAGACCACCCTTATTCCATAGTGATCTGATAGGAGGCATGGGATTATTTCTATCTTCTTGTATCTGTTGAGGTCTGATTTGTGACCAATTATATGGTCAATTTTGGAGAAGGTACCATGAGGAGCTGAGAAGAAGGTGTATTCTTTAGCTCTAGGATGAAATGTTCTATATATATCAGTTAGTTCCATTTGGTCCAAGGCTTCAATTAGATTCACTGTGTCCCTGTTTAGTTTCTGCTTTCCTGAACGATCCATTTCAGAGAGCGGGGTGTTGAAGTCACCCACTATTATTGTGTGCGGTGCGATGTGTGCTTTGAGTTTTAGTAAAGTTTCTTTTACGAATGAGGGTGCCCTTGCATTTGGAGCATAGATATTCAGAATTGAGAGTTCTTGATGGTGGATTTTTCCCTTGATCAGTATGTAGTGTCCTTCTGTGTCTTTTTTGATGACTTTAGGTTGAAAATCAATTTTATCCGATATTAGGATGGCTACTCCACCTCGTTTCTTGGGGCCATTTGCTTGTAAAATTGTTTTCCAGCCTTTTACTCTGAGGTAGTGTTTGTCTTTGACACTGAGGTGCGTTTCCTGCATGCAGCAAAATGCTGGGTCCTGTTTACGTATCCAGTCTGCTAGTCTATGTCTTTTAATTGGGGAATTGAGACCATTGATATTAAGAGAGATTAAGGCATAGTGATTATTGCCATCTGCCATTCTTGACGCTATCTTTATGTTTGAGTGATTATCTACTTTTGGGTTTGATTCAAGAAGGTTATTATCTCATTTTTTCCAGGGTGTTGTTTCTCTCCCTGTATTGGAGGTTTCCACCTATTATCCGTTGCAGGGCTGGATTTGTGGAAAGATATTGTGAAAATTTGGTTTTATCATGGAATATCTTGGTCTCTCCATCTATGGTGATTGAGAGTTTTGCTGGGTATAGTAGTCTAGGCTGGCATTTGTGCTGTCTTAGTGTCTGCATGAGATCTGCCCAGGATCTTTGGACTTTCATAGTCTCTGGTGAGAAGTCTGATGTGATTCGGATAGGTCTTCCTTTGTATGTTACTTGGCCCTTTTTTCTTACTGCTTTTAGTATTTTTTCTTTGTTTAGAACATTCGGTGTTTTGATTATTATGTGACGGGAGGTATTTCTGTTCTGGTCCAGTCTGTTTGGAGTTCTGTAGGCTTCTTGTACGTTCATCGGCATCTCTCTCTTAAAGTTAGGGAAGTTTTCCTCCATAATTTTGTTGAAGATGTTTACTGGCCCTTTAAGTTGCAAATCTTCACTCTCATCTATACCTATAATCCTTAGGTTTGGTCTTCTCATTGTGTCCTGGATTTCCTGGATGTTTTGGGTTACGCGTTTTTTGCATTTTGCATTTTCTTTGACTGTTGAGTCGATGCTTTCTATGGAATCTTCAGCACCTGAGATTCTTTCTTCCATCTCTTGTATTCTATTGTTGATGTTTGCATCTATGACTCCTGATTTCTTCCCAAGGTTTTCTATCTCCAAAGTTGTCTCCCTTTGTGATTTCTTAGTTGTTTCTACTTCCTTTTTTAGTTCCTGGATGGATTTGCTGAGATCCTTCACTTGTTTGTTTGTATTTTCCTGTATTTCTTTAAGGTATTTTTGCATTACCTCTTTCAGGATTTCTTCCTGATGACCCACGTTCTCCTGCATTTCTCTGAGCGATTTTTGTGTTTCCTCCTCATGGGATTCCATCTGTTGATCCATCGTCTCCTGCATTTCTTTAAGCAGTTCTCGTGTTTCCTTTGTAAGGGCATCTAATCGTTGATTCATTTCTTTAAGCAATTTTTGTGTTGCCTCCTTATGGGCATCCATCTGTTGACCCATATTCTTCTGCATTTCTTTATGCAAATTTTGTGATTCCTTTGTGAGTGCATCTACCCATTGATTCATCTCGTTAAGCGATTTTTATGTTGTCTCCTTGTGCGCCTCCATCTTTTGATCCATGTTCTCCCGCATTTCTCTAAGCGATTTTTGTGTTTCCTTTGTAAGGGCTTCTAACCGTTGATTCATGGTCTCCTGTAACTCTTTATGAGATTTATTTGTGTCCTTCTTGTGATCCTCTAATAGGATCATGAGAAGTGATTTTAAATCCAGATCTTGTCTTTCGGGTGTGGTGGGGTATCCAGGACTTGCTGCTGTTGGAGAGTTGGGTTCGGATGGTCCCACATTACTTTGATTACTGTTAGTAACATTCCTACGTTTGCCTTTTGCCATCTGGATACCTCTGGTGTTAGTTGGTCCTGCTGCCACTGGCTGTTGGTTGGACCTCCTGTGAGCCTGCAAAGCTATTTCTGCCCCCCCTGGATTACCAGGATTCCCCTGGCACCGATTTCTGGGGCCTGCCTGCTCCTGAGTGACTTTGGAGCCCTAATGTGCCTTGCCCCAAGTGATCTTATATTGGGGAGGCCTTGCACATCTAAAGGCTCAGCCTAGTGGATTCCTGGAGCAGAGGTCACCAAAGGGAGGCTGGTAGGCTCCTGCCCTGTGCAGGGGTGTGTGGTCTCTCCTGGGGGGGGAGGGGGCGTCCCTCTGCCAGGCAGAAGTCCCACAGCAGAGCTGGCGCGCTGGTTACTGCAGATCAGCCCCGCACCTGGGAGCTGCATACACACAAGCCGCCCGAGACCCGAGCGACATTATGCCTGTCTGTCTCAGAACCTGGCTGTCCCAACTTCCCAGCCACTGGAGCAAAGATGGCGGAGTGCAATCTGCACACTCTCCGTGGCGCCGCTCACCCTGTAGACGCGATGGCCCGCCGATCTGGCACCCAGAGGACCACAGCGCTGACCCGTTCTCGGGCACAGACGGAAGCCCCAACAGGCCGTGTCCCAAGTGATGTTATATTGGGGATAGGGAGCTTGGGGTACCTGTCTCTTCAGCGCAGTCTGCGGGAACAGAGGTCGCAGAAGGAAAGCTGGTAGGCTCCCGCCCAGTGCGGGGTCCCTCTGCCAGGCAGAAGTCCCACAATAGAGCTGGCGCGCTGGTCACTGCAGATCAGCCCCGCACCTGGGAGCCGCACACACACAAGCCGCCCGAGACCCGAGCGACATTATGCCTGTCTGTCTCAGAACCTGGCTGTCCCTGGAAAATACTTCTGATAAAATTGAAAAAAATATATGAAAAACATTAAAATTGAAGATTATCATGAAAAATTGTACAGATAAAATGGTAGGCATAAAATATTTCTAAGTTGATTGAAAGTGAAATTATAAACATTTTCTGATAAAATTGAAGAATTACATGGAAAATATCTCAGATAAAATTGAAGAAATATATTAAGAACGTGTTAAGATTGAGCATTTCAGGGAGAAATTATACAGATAAAATGGTAGGCATAAAAATATTTCTAAGTTTTTTGAAAGTGGAATTATAAACACTTTCTGATAAAATTTTAGATCTACAAGGAAAATATTTCTTAAAAAATTCAAGAAATATATAGAAAAACATGTTAAAACTGACTATTACATGGAAAATTATACAGATAAAATGGAAGGTATAAAAATGTTCCTAAGTTGATTGAAAGTAAAATTATAGACATTGTTTGATAAAACTGAAGATCCACATGGAAAATACTTCTGACAAAATTGAAGAAAAATACAGAAAAACGTTAAAATTGAAGATTATCATGGACAATTATACCGACAAAATGGTAGGCACAAAAACATTCCTAAATTGATTGAAAGTGGAACTAACTACAAACACCCCCCCGAAACTGAAGATCTACATGAAATACAATGACATGACAAATACATGACAAAATCAAAGAAATACACAGAAAAAATGTTAAAATTAAAGATTATCATGGAAAATAATACAGTCAAAATGGTAGACACAAAAAACATTACTGAATTGAAAGAGGAGTCACAAACATTTTCTGATAAAATCGAAGATCCACATGAAAAACATCTCTGTTAGACTATGTTTTTTGTTGGGGAATTGAGTCTATTGACATTATAAGATATTAAGGAATAGTGATTGTTGCTTCCTGTTATTTTTTATGTTCTTTTTATGTTTGTGTGGTTACTTTCTTTTGGGTTTGTTGGAAAAGATTACTTTCTTGCTTTTTCTTTTTCTTTTTTTTTTTTTTTGGTTTTTCGAGACAGGGTTTCTCTGTGTAGCCCTGGCTGTCCTGATACTCACTTTGTAGACCAGGCTGGCCTCGAACTCAGAAATCTGCCTGCCTCTGCCTCCCAAGTACTGGGATTAAAGGCGTGCACCACCACCGCCCGGCACTTTCTTGCTTTTTCTAGGGTGTAGTTTCCCTCCTCATATTGGTGTTTTCCATCTATTATCCTTTGGAGGGCTGGATTTGTGGAAAGATATAGTGTAAATTTGGTTTTATCATGGAATATCTTGGTTTCTCCATCTATGGTATTTGGAAGTTTTGCTGGATATAGTAGTTTGGGCTGGCATTTGTGTTCTCTTAGGGTCTGTATGAGATCTGCCCAGGATCTTCTGGCTTTCATCGTCTCAGGTGAGAAGTCTGGTGTAATTCTAATAGGCCTGCCTTTAGAGGTTACTTGGCCTTTTTCTCTTACTGCATTTAATATTCTTTCTTTGCTTAGTGCATTTGGTGTTTTGATTGTTATGTGCTGGGAGGGCTTTCTGGTCTGGTCCAGTCTGTTTGGAGTTCTAGAGGCTCTTTGTATGTTCATGGACATCCCTTTCTTTAGGTTAGGGAAGTTTTCTTCTATAATTTTGTTGAAGATATTTACTGGCCCTTTAAGTTGGAAATCTTCACTCTCTTCTATACCTATAATCCTTAGGTTTGATCTTGTCATTGTGTCCTGGATTTCCTGGATGTTTTGGCTCAGGAGTTTTTGCATTTTGCATTTTCTTTAACTGTTGAGTCAATGTTTTCTATGGTATCTTCAGCCCCTGAGATTCTTTCTTCTATCTCTTGTATTCTGCTGTTGATGCTTGCATCTATGACTCCTGAATTCTTTCCAAGATTTTCTATCTCCAGAGATGTCTCACTTTGTGATTTCTTTATTGCTTCTACTTCAATTTTTAGATCCTGGATGGTTTTGTTCAGTTCCTTCACTTGTTTGTTTGTGTTCTCCTGTAATTCTTTCAGGAATTTTTGTGTTTCCTCCTTAAGGGCCTCTGCCTGTTCACCCATGCTCCTCTGTATTTCTTTCAGGGATTTTTGTGTTTCGTCTTTAAGGGCCTTTACCATTTGACCCATGTTCTCCTGTATTTCTTTAAGGGATGTCCTTCTTGATGTCCTCTAACAGTATTGTGAGAAGAGACTTTAAATCGAACTCTTGCTTTTCCAGTGTGTTGGGGTATCCAGGATTTGTTGTGGTGGGAGAACTGGGCTCTGATGTTGCCAAGTAGTCTTGGTTTCTGTTGGTAGGGTTCTTGAGCTTGCCTTTCACCATCTGGTTATCTCTGGGGTTAGCTGGCCTTGTTGTCTCTGGCTGGAGCTTGCCCCTCCTATGGGCCTGTAAACCTGTGTCTGTACTCCTGGGAGACCAACTCTTTTCTGGCAGGGTCTGTGCACAGAAGGCTGTGGAGCTGCCTGGTTCCCTGCTGCAAATGGCGGCCAGAAGGGAAGACTCCTGTCCCATTTGCTCCAATGATCATATGCCTTGTGCGCTCCTAGCTGTACCCCTCCAGAGAGAAGGTGGAGACTTCACCTCCACACTGAGAAATGGAATCCTTGCTGGGAGATCACTCTCTCCTCGTGGGCTAAGCACAGAAGGCTTTGGAGCTGCCTGGTTCCCTGCTGCAAATGGCGGCTGGAAGGGAAATACATTTTTTAAGGGATGCACACTCAAAAGATTATTTTGAATTTTAGAAGAGACTTTGAACTCTGAACTGTGATAGAACCTGCAAGACTATGAGAACTTTTGAAATCAGACTGAATGGATTTTGCATTTTGAAATGTCTGTAAGTCTATGGTAGCAGAAGGCAGAAGACTATGGCTTGAATGTAAAATGTCCCTGAAAGACTCACGTGTTTAGACACTTGGTTCCCAGATTGTGGTAAAAAGACTAATATAATCTTTGTTTCTTTTTGGCTATAGTCTTTTAAAACAAAGTTCTGCCAATATATGAGTTTATCTCTAAATAAGTCTATATTTTTCTTTAAAATAGACTTTTTCTTTTTAAACACAGCATAGGGTTAGGACCTAGTCGAAGAACCGAGGGGAAGCCTACCTATGAGGCATCTCCTTAGAAGTAGTTTGTAAGTGTTGTTTAATGCATAGTCTGTATTCATATTATTCATATTTACCCAGTAATCCCAGAAACTACCTTTGTTTAGGAATTTGTGTGAATTGGCATGTAAGCCAAGTCCATTCATTGCATTTTCTCGTGACGAGAACAAACTCTGGGCCTGGTTCTACTGGGGCAGGGTTGTTTAAAGCCTGGCTGTTCACAGAGAGAACAAACCTGGGAGAAAGAACAATGGGGCTGAGGATCACAGGTCTCTGATTGCTCAAAGGTGTATGACTTGAGTTTTGTGTTTGGAACCATTCACTCCTGGATTGGATCATGAGAAATGACCAATGCACACCTCTCGCTTCAGACTCAGCCCTTGGCTCCATTTATTTAAATGTAGATTACTCTGAAGCCCTTCCCAGTGTCCTCTCACCTCACCATTTCTGTGTTAGCACTGTGTTCTGGATAGGACAGCATCAGTAACTGAAATGAGTAGAAGACAGAGCAGGCCTTCTGTGGAGAAGGATCATGTGGTACACAATGGGAAGGGAAAGGTAGTTAGAGTCCCTGGGACTGATCAGGAATGGCCTTCCTCACAAAGAGATTATTTAGATGCTGGTATACATTTACCTGCTAAAGGAAAGGGATTCCAAGTAGTGGAAATAGAATTTTCTAAGGCAATAAAACTTTCTAAAATATAGTATTAACCTCAAATAACAGTGCTTTATAAACTAAATAGATGTTTGTCCCACAAAAATATTTCCATCTTGTTTATAAACTATGCATTTGAATTCTGAATAAGGATGAGTTTGACAATGACAACTTTTGTTTTTTTTTGTGATTATATTTTAATTAAAAACTTCAAATGTGCTTCAAATATGACAAGTAATGGAAAGAGAAGCTACTGTTTCTCACTATGATGAAAGATGCATTTATTAATAACCAAATATGATATTGAAGCTCTTTTATGGTATTCATTAACCTCAAGTTAAATATTATACATTATAATAAAGTAAAAACAAATGTTCTTGTAAAATAATCATACATTCTTATGATTTATTAAAATATGTTCTCTTATAAAAATTGATCATAGAAAACAAGAAGCCAATTACATGCTCTTAATGAATTCAAACTTTAGAAGAGGTTTGAAGGAAGCATACTTTGATGCCATTTGGAAAAGGGAAGATAATACAGAATAAAAGATGGATAAATAATATTAAAGATGACTGAAAAAGAAATAGGAAGACATTATTTTATATTTATGAAAAGTAACTAGTAATATACATGTGTGTGAATATATATATGCATACATATTTTTCCCTCTCTTAATGACTTTGTCATGAAATTCACAGCTTTTCTTTTGTATTAAATTATCTTTCTTTTGTTTTACTAGATATTTTCTTTATTTATATTTCTTTTTTTTATTTTCTAATTTTTTTATTTACCTTCCAAATCATTTCCCCTTTCCCATTTCCTCCCTCCCTGAAAGTCCCATAAACCCCCTTCCCTCCCTCTTTTCCCCATTCAACCCCCTCTCGCTTCTCT
The DNA here is from genome assembly GCA_036184795.1 of Tokudaia tokunoshimensis. Taxonomy (NCBI): domain Eukaryota; kingdom Metazoa; phylum Chordata; class Mammalia; order Rodentia; family Muridae; genus Tokudaia; species Tokudaia tokunoshimensis. Next base: position 78,378,893 of record BTHU01000002.1, on the reverse strand, counting down.
GTCCTGGCATTCCCCTACATCCAGTCTTTCCAGGACTAGGGGGACAATGACAACTTTTGAAAACTGTCCGGCTATATACCACTCATTCTTTCCCTACTTCAATCATTTCCCAGAAGAACACATTCTTTCTGACAAATCCAAAACTTTTATTTCTATCTCAATCTTAATCGCTTGATTAAGTTAAAAGCAAAGCTTAATGTTAAATATTCCCATTCTTATGCCCCCTCCCACCCAAGACAGGGTTTTTCTGGTAGTTCTGGCCATCCTGGAACTCACTATATAGATTAGGCTGACCTAAGACTCAGAGATTTACTTACCTCTGCCTCCTGAGTACTGAGATTAAAGGCATGTGCCAGCACTGCCTGGATTATCACATTCTTATGTAATTGGTTAGCTTAAGGTGGCACAACTTTTAGGGCAGGACACAAGCTAATTGGGCAGGATTTATTTGAGGGAGGGGCAAAACTATTGCCAGATGTTCCTTTGCAAATTTCTTAAAAAATGAAACTTCTTTTGTTTCATTTGTCTACTTGATAGAAAAAATAGCACTGTTTTTTACATTTTCCACATAACCAAGTGACCTCTAGTGATTTTTAGGATAACCATTTCTTTTTGACAGAAACTTTCTAAATATGTTATGTACAATAGATCAGTAGGGTGCTATGTTTTATCACTTTCCATGTCACTTGGAATATCCACGTACATTACCCATCAAAGAAAAATTATTTATGATACTTGTTAAAGAGTATTAAGGCAGACTATTGAAGGACATCACATTAGGGAATGAGGTTTTACAATATGGACAAAAATTTGGGCTCAATTCTGAGTATAAAAAGGAAAAAAAAAAGAAATTATCAGTAAGGTGCAGAGTCAGAGTTCTGCCCCAGATTTCAAAGCCCATTCTCCTTATAGCTGTGCTATCACATGGCCTAACTGGTTAAAAATTCTCAACTAAATACAAGGCTAGTAATAACTGCTTTTTTGTATTCACAGGATTAGCATGCTTAATTGCTTTTATCCTGTCTCATTCCAAGTCGGGTTTGGAGAAGATCTGAGAATTAAAACAGTCCCAAGAGAGTGAGTGTTTCAAAAGATATTAAGGGAAAGAAAACAGAAATTCATTTTGTACCCATATGTATCAGACACAATGGCAGAGACCTTCCTGTCAGATACAACACACACAGTAAATGCCAATCATCCATTTCTTGAAGTCCTTGGATGACTGGAGAAACTCTTGACCATTTTTGTTTCCTGATGCTTTTCACAGGGCTGGGAGGAGTGTGAATGGGTGTAAACTGAAACGGTAGTAACTGCTGATTCTAGAATCTTCTTAGGTAGGGAAGTGACTTTATGATATGAAGGTTTCTTTATTTTCTAGAAGCTGAAAGAATGTTGCTCAGGACAAGGACGCAGGAGTCTTCTCCAGAGAGTGGCTCATTGGGGAAATCACCTGAGGTGATTGTGCTAAAATTATCTAGCTCTTTAGTACAACACACTTTTCTTACTCTAGTTCACTGCCTCATATACCATAGCTTAGAACTTGCTCCTCTGATAGCTAAACACAACAAGTTCTGAGTTCTTAAATCCTCAGCCCTAGGGAAATGTTCCTGAGATGAGAGCTAACATGTACAGGCCTTTGCTGGTAGCTTGTTCCACACTTAGCACTCTTCAGATAAACTCAAAGCAGCAAAATTAGTTGGCCCATTGTGCAAAGGGCTTTGCGGTAGGCTATCTATCAAGGCATTAAGGAAACGGTTACACACAAACAGGTTTGTTTCTGTTGTTAGTAAAATATACCCTATCAAACTGTCAGATTTATCTCACTCTGCATGTGCAGGAGGACCTGGCCTGTCTGAATTCCTTATGAACTTCCTAACCTGTGTGTCTCTATGTAATGGAAATATTCTTCGAAGCTGGTGGAGATGCATTGCCTTCTCTTCATGTATTAAAAGAAAGAGTTTGGGGCTTTGAATTTAACTCTGCATTGTATCTAGGTCTTGGTGATGTTCCTAGCTGTCTGAGACAGCAGTGTGCTTCTCTCTTCAGCTCTCAGCTTCCATATGTCATAGAAGATGAGATCTGGCGAGGGCACTGATAGGTCCATTCGGGGTGAACTACTGGGGAGAAGGAAGAAAGCAGATTGCTGATCATCTCTGGAAGCCTCTGTCTTTTGTTTTTGTTTTGTTTTCTTCCCTTTGTAATCAGCACAACTGCTGGACACCTCAGAGATTTACACAGGGTAGCAGCATGCAGGCCACATAGCATTGAACTTGCTGTCTTGAGCTCAAAGAGTAATTTGGGGGCAGGTAGCTTTGCCAGTTGGGCATTGGTTGGGGTTTGATGGAGCCAAACTGAAGAGCCCTCAGCCTGGTGATGGGAAGGGAAGGGAACATACTTTTTTGGGGTCTGAGAACAGCACTTATTGAGAATACCTCTATTCCTGTCTCCCCAGAAACATCCAGATCTGCACCACCTAAATCACTCCAGCTGAAAGTAGATCTATAAGCAAGGCAATGGGCTTTAGAGCACCAGGAATAATGATAATGATAATAATAATAATAATAATAATAATAATAATAATAATAATACCAGAAGTTCTGAGGAGGCACCAGTGAAATAAAGCCGCTTCTCCGTTCACAGATTACACTTGGAATTTCTGTGTTCTTTTTTTTTTTTTTTTTTTTTTTAATTTAATTTTATTTTATTTTTTTAATTTACATTCCAAATCACTTCCCCTTTCCCGTTTCCTCCCTCCCCGAAGGTCCCATAAGCCCCCTTCCCTCCCTCTTTTCTCCGTTCAACCCCCTCTCATTACTCTGTCCTGGCGTTCCCCTACATCCAGTCTTTCCAGGACCAGGGGTCTCTCCTTCCATCTTTTTAGAAATCTATTGATATGCTGATTGTGTCTAGGGTATTCTGAGATTCTGGGTCAATATCCCCTTATCAGTGACTTCATACCATGTGTGATCTTTTGTGATTGGGTTACCTCACTAAGGATGATATTTTCAAGTTCTGACCATTTGCCTAGGAATTTCGTGAATTCATTGTTTTTAATTGCAGAGTAGTATTCCATTGTGTAAATATACCACATCTTCTGAATCCATTCCTCCGTTGAGGGACATCTGGGTTCTTTCCAGCTTCTGGCTATTATAAATAAGGCTGCTATGAATATAGTGGAGCATGTGTCCTTATTGCATGCAGGTAAAGTCTCTGGGTATATGCCCAGGAGTGGTATAGCCGGATCCTCCGGAAGTGTCATGCCCAGTTTTCTGAGGAGCCGCCAGACTGCTTTCCAGAGTGGTTGTACCAGCCTGCAATTCCACCAGCAGTGGAGGAGTGTTCCTCTTTCTCCACATCCTCGCCAACAACTGCTGTCTCCTGTGTTTTTGATCTTAGCCATCCTGACTGGTGTGAGATGGAATCTCAGGGTTGTTTTGATTTGCATTTCCCTAATGACTAAGGATGATGAACATCTCTTTAGGTGCTTCTCAGCCATTAGATATTCTTCAGGTGAGAACTCTTTGTGGAGCTCTGTACCCCATTTTTTAATAGGGTTACTTGCCTCTCTGGAGTTTAACTTCTTGAGTTCTTTGTATATCTTGGATATTAGCCCTCTGTCGGATGTAAGGTTGGTAAAGATCATTTCCCAGTTAGTTGGTTGCCGCTTTGTCTTTTTGACGGTGTCTTTTGCCTTGCAAAAACTTTGTAATTTAATGAGGTCCCATTTGTCTATTCTTGATCTTAGAGTATAAGCTATTGGAGTTCTGTTCAGGAAATTCTCCCCTGTGCCCATATGTTCAAGGTTCTTCCCTAGTTTCCCTTCTATTAGTTTCAGTGTGTCTAAAAATATGGAACGCTTCACGAATTTGCGTGTCATCCTTGCGCAGGGGCCATGCTAATCTTCTCTGTATCGTTCCAATTTTAGTATATGTGCTGCCGAAGCGAGCACAATTTCTGTGTTCTTACCAGCAGGAGAAGTTGTATCTGGGGTGTGTTCAAGGTTGACAGAGAAGACAAGGACCTTTCTCATCTTCTGTGGGAATAAGGATGGGAAATGGGTTCCTGCCTCCTGCCTTTCTGTCTCTGGGTAAAGACAATATAACCTGAACCAGGATGCAGCCCTTTGGCCTGAGTCTCTTGCTACCTCCCCTCATGAACACTGTAAGACTGCTTTGAGCGTGAAATAAGATATGTATACCATATGACTTGTGGTAGGTTATACATACATACATACAAGTCCCCTCCATTCCAAATGCTTTGCTGGGGGAAGCTCAGTGTATACCGTGGAGTAGCTGCTCCTCACCTGTTGGTGCTTGCATCGAGGTAGTATCTAGGTAAGGTAGACATCTGGGCACACAAAAAGTGAGGAGAATATGTTGAAGACATGGAAACTGAGAGGTCTGCCTGTGGAGTGGGTTCAGGGAAGGATAGTGGATGTTGTCATTGTTGCCTACAATATTCCCTGTAGGTCACTTGTGTCTTAGGTAGACTGCTTCCTTAAGTGTACTGTTCTGTTTAAAGCTTTCTTCTGGTCTTGTAAGCCTGTTATGCCTGAAATGCTATGGAATTAATATCCCTAGGAGCAATATCCAAGGGTCCAGGAGTTGATGGATAGGGAGTCTAACTTTGTTTCTTGATGAAGGTTGGCTCTAAGTTGCATATTGCCTAGTCTCATATACAAATTCTAGCCATACTGAGCCTCAGTTGTCCATAGCCCCAGTGCCCTTACTGCTTACTGCTGTTTTGGGGTGAGAGGTTCATTAGCAGAGTAAGTATTTCTTACTGTCATAGAAAGACAGCATGGTGGGACTCTGTGGAGAACTCCCACTCATAAGGCAACATGAAGGTTCCTCTCTTACAGGCTTTCGAGAAAGGGAAGAGAGTATATGTTATCTAGTTTATGAGAAGCCCATAATACATGTTTATAATGCATGCTTGCCCTATAGAACGTGCTTGTGTCATGACCAGCATTTTTATATGGGTTCTGGTGACTGAACTCAGATATTCACGCTTGCAAAGGCAGATGCTTCACTGACTAAGCCATTGTCCTAGCCCCTGGCACCCCCAGAACATCCAGAATAGAAAAGTCCATATTGAAAAAGCAGCTTAGAGGCTGTGAGGAGATAGGGTCAGGGGATGTGAGGGAAGGCTATTTAATGGGTGCAGCATGTTTTTATGGGGCTATGAAAAACGTTGAAACTGGGGAAGCATGAAGTGCCATAGAACTGTACCCACAGAAATGATTATGTGATTATTATCTCAGTGGAAGAAAAAACCATCACCACCACCAGCAAAACTAGGAATGTTTTTAAAACTGTGATTTCACGTCCACAGCTCCACATTCTGACTTGCCTGTTGGAGGATGCATTGCATTGCATGGTTCGTTACATAGATACGAGGTGACTACCTGACTTGGAGTAACTCATTACCATTTATTGAGCAACTCGTGGGCTTGAAAGCAGTGCATTTTGGGGATTTGCTGATTATTTCTTTAGTAGTCTTAATGGTGAACTTGTGAGTACCAAGAAACATCATTTGATTAGAGCAGAGCTATTACTCTTTAAAAGGCATCATTAATTTCAAAAACTTGTGTCCTGAGCTACATGGCAAAGTGGAGACAAATTAGGGCACTGTCTATAGGAAAGTGATGTAGTCTTGCCCTCCTCAGGATGGAAACCTGATGTCATCTGTTCTAAGCAGTTGATCTGGATGTGAGGGTGTGTATGCATGCGTGTGGCAGGCTTCGGAGAAGGCGGGGGCATAGGCAAGTTGGTGGCAGGGGGCCTGAGGTTTCTATCAATGCCACTTCAAGTAGCTTCAGGGATTTGCTGTTTTGTTTCTTCTGTGATAAAAGGACTTCATGTTTCCTGTTTGTCACAGAGCCCTTCTGGGGCCTAATTAATCCTGTGGAAAGAGCGAGGAACATTTCCAGCAGGCCTGGCTCCTAGAGTCTGCTCTGGGAACCAAGGTACCCAACCAGAGTGCACTTCTTCTGCTGGATCTTGTTTTCAGTAAATCAAAGCAAAGCAAGATCTTCTCTCAGATCTTTTGGATTCTGAAATGCAAATTCCATTTTATATTTAACTTTTTTGATCATTTAGGGCACATATATATATATAAAATTATGTAAACATAAAGTAATATGATTCTATATGATGTTTCCAAAAATCCTTATTTGTCCCCTTTCTCCTTTCCTTCTTTATTATCCTACCTCTTCGGCCTCAACTGAAGTCCCCTCCCCCCCCATCTTCTCCTTCATAGCGCCTGTGCCCTCCCCTCTCTAGGGCTTCTCCCTCACAGTCTGCTTTACTTTCCTGGTCCAGGTTGTGTGCTTACACCTAAAGATTTGGAGCTAGGATCCTCAAACAAAAGAGAATATTTGGTGTTTGTTTTTCTGGCACTGGGGTGTGTCGTAAGTTCAAAGTGCTTGGACAATATAATACAGGCTCTTATATAGCCCAGGCTACTGGTCTCCAACTTGTTATACAGCTGAAGATGACCTTGAATTCCTGATCTTGTTACATCTGCCTCCCAAGTGCTGGGATTACAGGACGCAACACCACATCTGGCTGGTGCTGTCCTTTTATTTTTCCATTCCTGAAATCTCACTAAGGTAGATACTAAAATAAAGGGCAACACAACTCCATCCCCTAAATAAATGAAGCAAGCAAACAAAAACCAATCAAACAAAAGAAAAACTCCCCACAAACCAAACTTTAATAGCTAATGGATACCAGTAGAACTATATCACGATGGTCTGTGTAATCTTCATTGTCCAGGCAAAGATTGTTGTGTCTTTTAAGCTTATCATGTGCATATTGAACACATAGTATGCAGTAGACTCTGTGCCATATTTTTTCACAAAGCTTATGTCACTGGGTAACACTCTGAGGTTTTCAGTGTTCATGCTCTCTGAATCAGAAAACTAAAGTCCAAAGAAATTGGCTAACCTGCTCTAATTTCACAGCCAGGATTTGGGTGCAAGTATCTTGTTCATTGTTTGAAATAGGTCCTCAAGTAGCCAAAACTGGCCTGGGACTTGTTATTAGAGCAGTATGGCCTATAATTCCCAGAGATCTATCCATCTCTGCTGTCTGAATGCTAGGTTTAAAGGTGTGCACCACCATGCCTGGCAGCTAATTAATTTAAGTGAATGTTCATAGTCAGTCTCAGACTTCTACTGGCTCAGAGAGTCTTTAGTCTGCAGGGTTCAATGTTTTGCTTCCTGGAAAAATAAGTAAAGCAATTAGTGCTTGAAGGCCATGATAGACAAGCATAGTGGGGACCTAGTGAGCCTCTTGTGAACTCCATATTGGCTACATGATCTTTTTTGGCTAAAGGGACATTAGCAGACAGGACATAAGCACAGAGTCCATAGTCATACAGTGGCTTGTCTACTATAACAGACTGGCTGGAGCCAAATCACCATGCTATCATGAAGTCTTGGTTATCCTACTGGGGAGAGATCATAGGAAAAAGCCAGATCTGGAGATAGAAGATAAAGAAAGACTGTGGTAAGGAAAATTTGAGGCTCTAGTTGAATTTCTTGTGGGATATAAATATCTTGATTGAAACAGTCAACATAGCATGGAGCAGAAGAACCCACAGGCAGGAGATATCACCAATAATTGAAGTTGCAACATTTTGGTTTGTGTGTGTGTGTGTGTGTTTCATACAGCAACAGAAAGCAGAAATACAGGATGGGGACACTTGGCCTGAGACAGGGGTGGGGAGGAGCAGGAGGAATACCTGTGAGAGCTTGCTTTCAAAACTTCCCTGTCAATGCTCCCAAAGATGCCATCCGCCCACACTTCTCAGCTCTGGGAGGGTATCCAGTGCTCCCTCTGTGTGAGTTGCCTCTGGTCCAGCTCGCAGGACACTGTGTTAGTGAGTCCTTGAGGGCTTCATTTATTTTATTCACTGCTTGTTCTAGCCAGATCTCACTGGAGATAAAGGCAGCACAGCAAGCCCCCAGAACAGCAAATCCTAGAATAATGCTAACACCTGGCTCTTTCTCAGACAGAAGCCCATACAATTGGTTTCACTTTAGCAAAATCTCACAAGGCTTAAGGTATTGGGTCTGTTCAGCCAACTAGCCTTGGTAGTTAATGCTCAAATCTGTATGTATAACCATATAGAAAAAAGTGGACACGAAATTAGAGCTGATGGAAATAGGATCTGCTGAGCCAAAATTATTTCATCCTTTCTTGCTTTAGGTGCATTTAAACATTAAAAATTTTTTCTCTCTCTCCCTCTCTCCCTCTCCTCCCTTTCCCTATACCTCTCCTTCTCTCTCCTCCTTCCTTCTCTCTCCCCCTTCCTTCTCTCTACCCCTTCCTTCTCTCTCCCTCTTCCTTCTCTCTCCCTCTTCCTTCTCTCTCTGCCTTCCTTCTCTCTTCCCCCTCTCAATACCAGAGAGACGAGGCTTTTATTTTTAAATGGTATTTACCTCTTGAGTAACCTCAAGACGGCTGCTCATCCAAAGGCATAGCATTCAACTGTGCCCTTGCAATATTCCCTATTGAAAACTACTACTTCAGTATCTATTTCCATCTTTGGCTTTCCGACTTATCTATGGTATCAGATGATAATTTTAGCTGCTTTTCTTGAGGGAATATTTGGCTACAGATCCACGAAATGCTCTCGGGCCTTTGCTTGGGTGAGTGGGCAGAGTAAGCTCATGGCAAGGGCAGATTAATCAGGACAGGTTTTTGTTTTTTTTTTTTTTTTTGTGAAGGATGTGTAAAGGAGGTGGTGAATTAGAAGAATAAATCTGAAGGGTTTTCTGGAGGGTCATTGCTGGAAGTTCCTACTTCTTTGTCTCCATGTCTATGGAATGTTCAGTAAAGGATCTATAACTGGTAACTTTGTTCCTTTTTTGAGATGTATTTATTTGTGAGGACTGGGTGTGAGTGGTAGGAGATGTTTCATGGAGAACCACATTTCCTGCGTTCTGTTGGTAGTGTTTGTGGCAAGTGTATATGATACATCAAGAACCAAGTTCATGGGGAGGGAGGCCCACTTAATCCTCTTAAGAGAAGAATTTGTTTGGTTGGAAATTACCAGCTCCCAGAGAGAAACTGGTACTGTCTTAAACTGCTCAGGGGATTCCATTGTCCTTTGCCAGTTTTCCTAACCAAGGATAGGGATATTCTTATCCAGAAACAGGGCCTATGATCTGGTTCTGGCCAGTAAGATGTGAAGACAGATTTTTTTTTTTGTGCTATATGAGTTCAAGAGAATAGTTGTATTTAGCAGAGAGATCTGTCCTAAGACATGTCCCTTCTTATCGGTTACTGGGAATCAAGCTCCCGCCTTACAGATTCAAATGGTGATTCCCCCCCCCCCCACCATCTCTCTTGATAGTTTGCTGTGGCCTAACTTCTATTTTGAATTAGTAGTTTTCAGACATATTAGGAAAAAAAGTTTTAAAAGGTTAAAAAGCAGACAAAACAAGAGGAATAAATGCACATGGATCTAAGATAATCCTGTCATTTTCAAAATGCTACAGACTTGATAAATGGTGGGAGGTGAGCTTAGCACTGTGAGTAAGAACATGCGTGGGTCTGAGTCAGAAAGACCTGGGTTTGAACCCATGTTAACTTGGACAGGCAGTAGAACTTTCTTCAATATGCTTTCTTATTTTGAGTGAGGTTAACACTGTGTTATGGTGGTAGTATATGTTCTGTCTAGTCAAATTCATGTCAGGTGTAGCCACAAAAGAGATGACAGTGGAGTTCCTGTAAGACACTACTCCAGACAATCTGAAGACAGGGACTCTTGGGATTCCAGTCAAAGAAACACTAAGCACCAGGGTGACCATTCCCAGCCACAAGTTATCAGAAGTTATTCACATAAAGCAGCTGTTTCCCACAGTGGGTGCTGAGACCCAGAATGCTCTGCTGAGGGTTGTCTACAGTGACAGGGTATGCTTGTAGAATTCACATTGGTGTTTCAAGTGTTTGGTTCAAAGCTGGGACTAATTTCCATCATTGATTAGGTCATAATATAAACATCCCAACTAGGATTTTGGAATGGTCAAAGGTCCCACTTTGGTTGAGACCCGTAGGAAAACCTGACACATGGATTGCTTCATTGAGGACCAAGAAAAAAACAGAAATTGGAGATCCTATAAGAGGAGATGAGCTGTGTATAACTTTAATTATTTTCAAATCCTACTTTTAATGATGGTTCTTAAATGCTTTTGCCTCCCTTTTATCCCACCATCCACCAGAGATAGTGGAAAAGAAAGGATACGGAGAAGTAAACCTGTTTAGAAATGGTTCTTTGGAGCAACTCCTGTCTGTGTTGTCAGGAAATCAGCAGTTCAGTTCACAGGTTTGTAGAGGCAGCTCGATCTACTTGCAAACACTTCACGGATACACCAGCAGTCCAGTTTGGTTGAGACAGGATTGACAAACACGAATCAGCAGGAATAGCACTACCTAGCAGAGACAGCTAGGCCTCAGCCTTGGCATGAGTCAGCAGAAAGAACCCAGAGGGACTCCAGGAGAAGTTCTCAGTTGTGTCTCTCTCAGCAAAGTGAAGACTGGAGAAGACCAACAAACTTTGCACAGCTACCCCTATAAGCAAGTCTAGCTCAGTCTCTGTCACGGTCTATCAAATTCTATTTATATCCCTCCAATCATCGAGTGTCCTCCATGAGTCTTGCCTTAGCAGGTGCATCTGTCTCAGCTGACATCACTCTGCCAATCAGCCCAAGTCTGTGAAAGCAGCGAGAAGCTGCTAACACACCACCAGAAGTTTTTTGGTGCGTTTCTCTCTACGGAGTCCTGACAAATGCAGCTCAACTACACAATGTAAGGTGGACAAGTACATGTGTGTCATTAGCAAAGGACATGTGTGTCTTTTTGTGTGCTTGCTTTAGCAGAACATCATCCAACACAACTGACAAACAAAGAACCCTTAAGTTTCTACTTCAGCAGTGTGTTAACATTTATGGATATTCATATGGACCAACCTTTTTGGAGTCCAGTGTAAAGCCTTAATTATTTTTGTCCATTTTACAGAATAAGAATCTGAATGGTAGAGAGGCAAGAAAAATCCCAGTATTATATAGGAAAAAAACAAAACAAATCCAAAAACCATGAAATAGACTTCAAATTCAGGGCATAGATCGCCAGAAGCCCTGCTCTAAACAATAAGCCAAGTGTTATATTTAACCTCAGTAATACTAGAAAAAGGTTATATATGATTATTGTTTGAAAATACATAATAAATTTGAAGTACCATTAGATACATATGTTAAAATTAAAAAAAATTCAAAGGTGACAGAGGAATGATTCAAGTTAGCAGATGCCAAGAAACTTAATAATATTAAATCAGTGATTTATAACGTATCCTGTTGTCACATTCTGTATCCCTTTTAATCACTGTGGCAATTACCTGCCATGATCAATGTGAAAGAAGAGATTTATTTTAGCTCACCACTTCAGAGGTTTCTGTACTTGGTCATTTGGTTCTGTACTGGATGGTTTTGTGTCAACTTTACACAAGCTGGGGTTATCACAGAGAAAGGAGCTTCAGGTGAGGAAGTGCCGCCATGAGATCCAGCTGTAAGGCATTTTCTCAATTAGTGATCAAGCGGGGAGAGTCCCTTGTGGTTGGTACCATCCCTGGGCTGGTGGTCTTCTGTTCTATAAGAAAGCAAGCTGAGCAAACCAGGGGAAGCAAGCCAGGAAGTAACATCCCTCCATGGCCTCTGCATCAGCTCCTGCTTCCAGACCTGCTTGAGTTCCAGTCCTGACTTCCTTTGGTGATGAACAGCAGTGTGGAAGTGTAAGCTGAACAAACCCTTTCCTCCCCAACTTGCTTCTTGGTCATGATGTTTGTGCAGGACTAGAAACCCTGTCTAAGACAGGTCTTATGTGCTTGGGTAGAACATCATAGTGGCAAGGAACAGCAGAAGGGGGAGGAGGAAGAAGAGGGAGAAGGGTAAAAAGGAAGGGGAGGAGGGGAGGGGAAGAAAAGATAGAGAAAGAAGAGGGAAACAAGAGAGTGCTGTTCACCTTGTGGCACAGGAAGCAGCACACCCTAAGTTGGCGTCTACTTCTCCAACTCAGTGCCACATCCTAAAGTTCTCAGTACTTTCTAAAATAGCACTACCAGGTGAGACCAAGTGTTCATCTCATGAACCTGTGGGAGATATTTCATATTCAAACCACAACATTCTGTCCTGGACCCCCCCCAAATGCTCATGGCCATCTCATAATGAAAACCATATTTAGTCAGTCTTTAAGTGTTCCCAACGTTGTAGGACTTGAGAGCAAGTTTAATGTAGTGTGAGTTCTTACTTGCTGCTTCTCTCTTTGTTTGGGTTACTATTGCTATGATTGTTAGCATTTTGGCTAAGCTCCACCCACAGTTACCTGGCAACAGCCAGGTATGCCTGACTCAGTATAAAAGGGGCTGCTTGCCCCCTCCACTCTCTTTTGCTCTTGCCTTCTTGCTCAGTCCTCTAACCCCTTACCTCCTCACTCCCCATTCCCTTTCCCATTCTCTCTCCATATGCTCATGGCTAGCCTCTACTTCTCTACTCTGTCTCTGTCTCTCTGTCTCTGTCTCTCTCTCTCTCTCTCCTTCTATTATGCTCTTAACTCCCCTCCCCATGCCCTGAATAGACTCTATTCTATACTATACTGTCATGGAGCTGGTCCCTCAGGGGGAGGAGATGCCTCAGCATGGGCCCACCAAGGCACCTCCTTCCTCACACCTCACCACACATCCACCAAAACATACTACTCCTATCTTTATCTTTTTATAAACACATCAATGATGATACACTATGACCAAAGCATATTGGGAAGGAAAGGATTTATTTGACTTATATTTTCTTATTGTTGTTCCTCATTAAAGGAAGTCAGAACAGGAACCTGGAGGCAGGAGCTGATGTGGAGGCCATGGAGGGGGTGCTGCTTACTGGCTTGCTCCTCATAGGATGCTCAGCCTGCTTTCCTATAGAACCTAGGGCTGCCAACTCAAGGATGCACCACCCACAATAGCCTAGGCTTCCCGAATCAATCATAAATTAAGAAAATGCCTTACAGATTTGCCTACAGACCAATATTATGAAGGCATTTTCTCAATTGAGGTTCTCTCTTCTAAGATGATTTTAGCTTGTGTCAAATTGAAATAAAACTATCCAGCACACTGCCAAACCATGAGTACATGATTTTGTGTATCAGCATCCACATGAGTCAGGTATGGTCTCACATACTATAACCACAGTACTGTGGAGGGCAGAGACAGGAGGATTTCTGGGGCTTCTTGCCTGCTTGTCTGGCTGAAGTTAGTATTTAAGAATGTTCATTACTTTGAATGAGGTTAATGTCATATGGACCCCACTATGAGCTCTGGTTTCAGGAAGAGACCCTGCTCCAAAAAATGAGGCAGAAGAGTAGCTGAGTGATTGATAGAAGACATCCTCTTGTTTTTTTTCATGCACTTGCATTCATGTGCACACCACACACACACACACACACACACACACACACACACACACACACACATACACATACACACACACACACGAGTCAACAAACTTCATAGAACTAATATTGTTCAAAAGTCTAAGTTCAAGATTCTCATGAGGTCCAAGGCAAATGCTTAACTGTGAGTTCCTGTACAATAAGAAACAAATTATATACTTCTAATATAAAATCATCAATAAAAACATTCTAAGCCCCCCAAAGGACATGGGAGTAGCAAGGGAGGTTGGATCCAGGCATGGCTGAGAAGTATTAAGGTGAAAATTTAATCTTGAAGCTTCCTATTCAGCACCTGGAGCATGTGGCACCATAATATAATCTCCCTCTATGTGCTTGCTGCCTGTGTTCCAGATGGTTTCATTGCCTGGGGTGTTCCTTCATAGGCAGTCTATGTTTTTGGCATCTCCAACATATCTGGGTCGCCATTACAGCTTAGGTTGAACCCTGACAGTTTCATATATCATTCTGTCAAGATCTGCCTGTAGGAACTGCAACCTTGCCATTCATTACCTGGATTTCTATACTTTCCTTTGAGCCTCCATGACCCACATATTCTTCCATTGTGCATGCCTGAAATGTCAACATCAAATGCATATAGTCAAGGTCTGGGGCTCAAGTAGTAACTGGATCTATTTAGACCATGGATGCTTTTGACCTCTGAGTGCCAGGCAGCTGAGACTTGTGAGAAGAGTACTGGGAAGCTCTTTTTGTCCTTCTTTTTCTGTTTTTAGTGAAAAACATAAAAAGGTTTACTTAGCATAGCCACAGAGGGGAGAGGAACAAAGAGGGTAAGTGCCGCCCCACCCACCCAAGTCCACCTGACATGAGGTGTAAGTTTTTTGAAGTTCCCTAATTAATTAAATTTTAAAACTTTTTATTGATTCTTTGTGAGTTTCACATCATGCACCCCAATCCCACTCATCTCTTGGTTCCTTCATATTCACCCTCTGTGCTTGCAACCTCTCCAAAATGAAAATAAAAAAAAACAAACAAAAGATAAAGAAAATAAAACAAAATGTTGAAGAAGAGGAAGAAGAAGAAAAAGAAGAAGAAGAAGAAGAAGAAGAAGAAGAAGAAGAAGAAGAAGAAGAAGAAGAAGAAGAAGAAGAAGAAGAAGAAGAAGAAGAAGACAACCCACCTTGGAAGCTGTGGTGTTTCACAATGTGTCCCACACTATACCCTTTTGTCTACACATCTTTACTTGCAAATGTTCTTTACAATGAGTCAGTCATTGGTGTGGTTCGAGGCCTCTGACTTCTGTTACCCTCTCAATACTGGATCTTCACTGGAACTCCTCTTAGATATCCTGTTGTTGCACTGTGTCAAGGAGATCCTGCAGCTTTGGATCTGCAAGACCACCCCCCTTCACATACTACAGCAGTTCACAGATGAGTTAAATGTTGAAGAGGGCCAACTCAAAGCCCTGGATCTGGACCTGACTTGTAGCTAAGTTGGACAACTCACTAGCTCTCCCATACCCACACTGCCAGGGCAGCTCCAGCTAGCTCATGAAATGCTGCAGCCAGCAAGGGGCCAGGCAAGCTTTCCCACTCTCACATACTCAGGGCTGACTCTACTGTGCTGCCCAGATGAGGTGCAGGGCCCACTCTCCAAGTGCTGCAGCTGGTGAGGGACAGGGCCAGCTCTCTCACCCTGTGCAGATGGCAAGGGGCAAGATGGGAAGTGAATCCCTTTCTCCTATGCCACCATATACAGAGTGGGTAGCTAGTTCTTTATTACTTATGCCTTGGGGTCTGCTCACTTGTATCCTGCTACCAGAGACAGTTATACCATGCTGCCTAGGCAAGGTACAAGGCCTGCTCTCCTGAGTGCTGCAACCAGCGAGGGGTGGGGCCAGCTCTGCACAGCCCTTGGACTTCAATATGGTCCCAGGTGGCAGCCCAGACTAGGGACATCCACAAGGTCTTTAGTGGTAATGTCTTACAATAACTACCTGTACTAACTGTAGTCCATGGACACAGTCCTTATTGTCTGTCTTGTCATCTGTCACAATGGCCATTAGTCTGTGGCACAGTTCTTACAGTCTGCCTTGTCAGCTGTCAGAAGAACAGCCTATACTTCATGGACACTATCCTCATTGTCTACCTCCTCAGCCTGGGAGAAGAACAGCCTGTAGGCCGTGGCACAGTCCTTACTCTCTGGCAGTGTTTAACTGTTGTGATCCTCACCAAAATTACCCATTAAGATTTGCTCATGAGAAGATCTAGAACAAAAAGAAGCAAATACACCCAAGAGGAGTAGATGGCAGGAAATAATCAAACTCAGGACTGAAATCAACCAAATAGAAACAAAAAGAACTATACAAAGAATCAACAAAACCAGGAGCTGGTTCTTTGAGAAAATCAACAAGATAGATAAACCCTTAGCCAGACTAACCGGAGGGCACCCAACTTAATAAAATCAGAAATGAAAAGGGAGACATAACAACAGAAACTGGAAATTCAAAAAATCATCAGATCCTACTACAAGAGCTTACACTCAAAAAAGTTTGAAAATCTGGATGAAATGGGCAACTTTCTAGATACATACAGGGGCCAACGTTAAAACAGGATCAGATAGACCATCTAAATAGTTCCATAATTCCTGAGGAAATAGAAGCAGTTGTTAATAGTCTCCCATCAAAAACAACAAACAAAACAAAAACAAAAACAAGAAAAAAGTCCAGGACCAGATGGGTTTAGTGGGGAATTCTACCAGATCTTCAAAGAAGAGCTAATACTGATACTCTTCAAACTATTCCATGAAATAGAAACTCAAGGAACACTACCCAACTCATTCTATGAAGCCACAATAACGCTTATACCTAAACCAAACAAAGACCAAACAAGGAAGGAGAACTTCAGACCAATCTCCCTCATGAACATCAATGCAAAAATACTCAACAAAATTCTGACTAACCGAATCCAAGAGTACATCAAAACTATAATTCACCACTATCAGGTAGGCTTCATCCCAGGGGTGCAGGGATGGTTCAATATATGGAAATCCATCAATGTAATCCACTACATAAACAAACTCAAGGAAAACCACATGGTCATTTCATTAGATGTGGAAAAAACTTTTGACAAAATCCAGCATCCCTTCATGATAAAAGTCTTGGAGAGAGCGGGAATCCAAGGCCCATACCTAAGCATAGTGAAAGCAATATACTGCAAACCAGTAGCCAACATCAAATGAAACAGAGCAAAATTTGAAGCAATCCCACTAAAATCAGGGACCAGACAAGGCTACCCTATCTCTCCCTATCTATTCAATATAGTACTTGAAGTCCTAGCCAGAGCAATCATACAACAAAAGGATGTCAAACGTATACAAATTGGAAAGGAAGAAGTCAAAATATCACTATTTGCAGATGATATGATTATATACTTAAGTGACCCCAAAACTTCCACCAGAGGACTAAAGCTGATAAACAACTTCAGCAAAATGGCTGGATATAAAATTAACTCAAACAAATCAGTAGACTTCCTCTACTCAAAGGATAAACTAGCTGAGAAAGAAATTAGGGAAATGACACCTTTCACAATAGTCACAAAAAACATTACATACATTGGTATGACTCTAAGGAAGCAAGTGAAAGATATGTATGACAAGAACTTCAAGCCTCTGAAGAAAGAAATCGAAGAAGATCTCAGAAGATGGAAAGATCTCCCATGCTTATGGATTGGCAAGATTAATATAGTAAAAATGACCATCTTGCCTAAAGCAATCCCCATCAAAATCCCAACTCAATTCTTCATAGATCTAGAAAGAGCAATTCTCAAATTCATCTGGAATAACAAAAAACCCAGGATAGCAAGAACTATTCTCCACAACAAAAGATCTTCTTGGGGAATCACCATCCCTGACCTCAAGCTCTACTACAGAGCAATAGTGATAAAAATTGTTTGGTATTGCTAAGGAGACAAGCAGGAAGATGAATGGAATAGAATTGAAGTCCCAGAAAAGAACCCACACCCTTACGGTCACTTGATATTTGACAAAGGAGCTAAAAACATCCAGCAGAAAAAAGACAGCATTTTTAACAAATGGTGCTGGATCAACTAGAGGTCAGCATGCAGAAAAATGCAAATCAACCCATTCTTATCTCCTTGTACAAAGCTCGAGTCCAAGTGGATCAAGAACCTACTCATAAAACCAGACACACTGAAACTTATAGAGGAGAAAGTGGGGAAGAATCTTGCACACATGGGTACAGGGGAAAATTTCCTGAATAGAACACCAATGGCTTATGCTCTAAGAACAAGAATTGCCAAATGAGACCTCATATAACTGCAAAGCTTCTGTAAGGCAAAGGACATGGTTAACAGGACAAAATGACAACCACCAAATTTGGAAAAGATCTTACCAATCCTACATCCGATAGAGGGCTAATATCCAATGTATACAAAGAACTCAAGAAGTTAGACTCCAGAGAGTCAAATAACCCTACTAGAAAATGGGGTACAGAGCTAAACAGGGAATTCTCAACTGAGGAAGCTCGAATGGCTCTGAAGCACCTAAAGAAATGTTCAGCATCCTTAGTTATCAGGGAAATGCAAATCAAAACAACACTGAGATTCCACTTCACACCGGTCAGAATGACTAAGATCAAAAACTCAGGGGACAGCAGATGCTGGAGCAGATGTGGGGAAAGGAGAACACTTCTCCATTGTTGGTGGGATTGCAAGCTGGTAAAGTCACTCTGGAAATTAGTTTGGCTGTTCCTCAGAAATTTAGACCCACTATACCACCTATACCACTCCTGAGCATACACCCAGAAGATGCTCCAACATATAATAAGGACACATGCTCCACTATGTTCCTAGCAGCCTCATTTATAATAGCCAGAAGCTGGAAAGAACCTAGATGTCCTTCAACAGAGGAATGTATACAGAAATTGTGGTATATAAACACCATGGAGTATTATTCAGCTATTAAAAACAATGAATTCATGAAATTCTTAGGCAAATGGATGGAACTCGAAAGTGTCATTCTGAGAGAGGTAACACAATCACAAAAGAACACACATGGTATGCACTTACTGATAAGTGGATGTTAGCCCAAAAGCTCAAAATAAACATGTTACAATTCACAGACCATAGGAAGCTCAAGAAGGAGGACTGAAGCATGAGTGCTTTTGTTCCTTTGAGAAAGGGAAAAAAATACTCACAGGAGCAATAAAGGAATCAAAGTGTAGAGCAGAGACTGAAGGAAAGGCCATGCAGAGACTGCCCTACCTGGGGATTTGGTGACTGTTTATAGGATCACTATAAACAGTCACCAAACCCCAACACTATTATGGAGGACAAGAAGTGCATACCAAAAGGAGCATGTCATGGTTGTCTCTGGAGGGACCCTGCCATAGCCTTACACATACAGAGGCAGATGCTAACAGCCAACCATTGGACTGGGCATGAGGCCCCCAATGGAGGGATTGGAGGGCATTCTGGAGGAGCTGAAGGGGTTTATAGCCTCATGGGAAGAACAATGATGTCGGCCACTCACATGCCCCAGGACTCCCAGGGACTAAACCATCAACCAAAGGGTACACATGGTTCCAGCCAAAAATGTGGCAGAGGAATGCCTTGTCGGGCATCAGTGGGAGGAGTGGTCCTTGTTCATGAGGATGTGGAGAAAGAGGAACACTCTTCCATTGCTGATGGGATTGCAAGCTGGTAAAACCAGTCTGGAAATCAGTCTTGCCGTTTACATCAGAAAATTGGACATAGTATTACCAGAGGACCCAGCTATACCCCTCCTGGGCATATACCCAGAAGATGCTCCAACATGAAATAAGGACACATGCTCTACTATGTTCATAGCAGCCAGAAGCTGGAAGAACCCAGATGTCCCTCAACAGAAGAATGGATACAGAAAATGTGGTACATTTACACAATGGAATACTACTCAGCTATTAAAAACAATTAATTCATGAAATTTCTAGGCAAATGGATAGAACTAGAAAATATCATTCTCAGTGAGGTAACCCAATCACAAAATAACACACATGGTATGCACTCAGTGATAAGTGGATATTATCCCAGAAGCTTGGAATATCCAAGATACAATTCACAGACCATACAAAGCTCAAGAAGAAGGAAGACCAAAGTATGGATACTTTGGCCCTTCTTAGAAGGGGGAACACAATACTCACGGGAGGAGATACAGAGACAAAGTGTGGAACACAGACTGAAGGAAAAACCATCCAGAGACTGCCCCACCTGGGGTTCTATCCCATATACAGTCACCAAGCCCAGATATTATTGTGGATGCCAACAAGCGCTTGCTAACAGGAGCCTGATATAGCTGTCTCCTGAGAGCCATTGCCAGTACTTGTCAAATGCGGAGGTGGGTGCTCTCAGCCAACCATTGGACTGAGCACAAGGTCCCCAATGGAGGAGCTAGAGAAAGGACCCAAGGAGCTGAAGGAGCTTGCAACCCCATAGGAGGAACAACAATATGAACCAACCAGTACCCCAGAGCTCCCAGGGACTAAACAATCAATTGGAGGAGAGGCCCTTGGTCCTGAGAAGGCTCGATGCCCCAGTATAGGATAATGCCAGGACAGGGAAATGGGAGTGAGTGGGTCGGGGATCAGGGGGAGAGGGGGATGGGATAGGGTGTTTTCAGAGGGGAAACTAGGAAAGGGGATAATATTTGAAATGTAAATCAAGAAAATATTCAATAAAAAAGATTTGTTCATAATATCCCCAACTTTTCCTAGCATGTTCTTTAAATTTTTCTAAATTCACCCCAAAAACCAATTCTAAACACAAACCATATAGTCACATTTAGTCACGGCAGCAAATCCACTTCTTTTATATTACTTTTCTGTGATTTAAAAAGTTTAGTGTCGGCCGGGCAGTGGTGGCACACGCCTTTAATCCCAGCACTTGGGAGGCAGAGGCAGGAGGATTTCTGAGTTTGAGGCCAGCCTGGTCTACAAAGTGAGTTCCAGGACAGCCAGGGCTACACAGAGAAACCCTGTCTCGAAAAACCAAAAAAAAAAAAAAGTTTAGTGTCATAGCTTATATGTAGCAATAGAGCACAACTCCTGGATTCTGGCTCTCTCCTTTGACCACATGGGGTCTGGGGATTAAACTCAGGTCATTAGCTTTGATGGCATGCACACTTAGCTGCTGAACCATCTTGCTAGCCCTTATGTTTGTTACTTTTACTCTGCTATGACCAAACAACTAAGGGATGAAGGGTTTCTTTTAATTCATAGTTTGAGAGGGTTTGACCCATGGTTTCTCAGCTCATGTACTTGGCAGAGCACCACAGTAGTGGGAACATGTGGAAGAGGAGGGAATTTACCCCATATTGGACAAGACGGGACCAGAGGCAAGATAGTAAGGACATGCCTTCATGACCTACTTTACCAGACCACCAACATATGGCCACCAGCTAAGGACTAAGTGCTGAACACTTGAACCTGTGGATATAGTTCATATTCAAATCATAACACATAAAGAAATTGTTTTGCGTTCATGGGGAAAAGTCTTTATTTCCTGTAGGAAGATAGGTCCTGCATGTGTCTTCTTCTGTATATCATCTTTTCATGGTTTCCTGTAACCATATTTGCTTACTTGTTGGGTCCCCACTCTTGCTAGAACCTTGAACAGGAGCCTCATGCTAAAGGCTGGCCTTTGTCTTCTCTCTCTCTCTCTCTCTCTCTCTCTCTCTCTCTCTCTCTCTCTCTCTCTCTCTCTCTCTCTCCCTCTCCCTCTCCCTCTCCCTCTCCCTCTCCCTCTCCCTCTCCCTCTTCCTCTCCCTCTTCCTTCCATCCCCCTCCCCTCCCTCCTCTCTCAGGCTGGCTGATGGGATTCTACTGTGCAATGGGATGGTTGAGGCTTTGACAACCATCTCTGAATAAATAAATGCATTTATATGTGTTATTCTTAATTACTTTCTCATGAACCAACCCATTTATTATTTACAATGATAGTGTTATCAATTCTAATCCTTACTCTTTTACTTTTAAATCTTTGCTTTAAAAGGATTCTAACGTGAGGTATGAAGTTTCTTTTAGCTGTGCAAATGGGAGCAGAGAGAAGTACTGTTATTTTTTTTCCTGACTTGAAGAATATTTACACCTTCTAGAAAGCAAAAGATGCAATTTCATTACCAGAGCAATGTGATTAAGAGGATCAAGTAAACTTAAAGACCTAAGAGGTGAGTTTATTTCATGCTTTGGGTGTCTTAGAAAGAAAATGATGTACTGGAGCAATTTCATGAACCCACTTGTGTGTAAGTAGAACTAGGTACCTTGAAGCCCAGTTATTGGTTCCATTCTTCAGTCTTCCTTGTGCCTGGGGCCTGCTTCTCTGAGGCTTGACTTGAGTTTTACTGTGAAACTTGTTTAGGGCAAAAGAATAAGGCAGAAGTGATGGCTGCCATTTATGTATCAGTGGACTGAGAGAACTATGAGATTCAGAGAAGAAAGATAAACAGGGGGAACCTGAAATATAGTGAGAACCAGAACCTGATCCGCAGAATGAATTCATACACACACACACACACACACACACACACACACACACACACACACACACATTTAAATTAATGGGCCTATGCAGTGGCTTAGCGTGTGGTAAAGGTACCTGTCATGGCCCCACATGTTAGAGGAAGACTCCCTCAAATTGTCTTTTGATTTCCACATGCATTATCTCCAAATAAAAATGTAATAATACTTTTTAAAAATCAACATACTAGCTATGGGAAAGTGCCTCATCTTGGTTTAATTTCACTTCTGTTGAATTTTTAAATTTTTTTCCCACTCAGAATCAGAAAAAACAACAGTAAACCAAAAAAAAAATTATTGCTTCGATGTTAAAAAAAAAATGTCAGTGTATGCTGGTGCATGCCTAAAATGATAACACTTTCAATCACACTGAATGGACAAGATCAGCTTGGGCCACATAGCAAGATCTGTCCAAAATAAAAGAAATTAGTTTATCGTTTTGCTTAGCAAGCTCTGAGAGCATTGCTTGACAAGACAGAAGGGGGCTAGAGAGATGACTGCTCTTGCAAAGGACATGGGTTTGGACCCTAGCACCCATGAGGTGACTCACACCATCTGAGAACTCAGTTACAGGTACCCAATACCCACTGCTGCTCTCAATGGGTACCGATAGTCTTAGTTAGGGCTATAGTGAAGCACCACGAGCAAAGACACTTGGGAAGGAAAGGGATCATTCAACTTATGCTTCTATATCACAGGTCATCATCAGAAGAAGTCAGGACAGAAACTCAAGCAAGGCAGGAACCTGGAGCAGGGACTGATGCAGAAGCCATTTGGAGTGCTGCTTATTGGCTTGTCTTTCATGGTTTGCTCCTTTCTTGTGGAACCCAGGACCACTAGCCCAGGGATGTCACAATGGACTGGGCCCTACTCCATTAATCAGTAATTAAGAAAATGCCCTATAACTAGCTAGTTCTTTTTTTTTTCTAAGTTTTTTTTATTTACATTCCAGATCATTTCCCCTTTCCCGTTTAACTAGCTAACTCTTATGTAAACACTTTCTCAGTTAACATTACCTTCTTTCAGACAACTCTAGCTTATGTCAAGGTACAGCTACAAAAATGACATAAAACTATCCAGACAGGCACCACATATGCATGTGGACATATATACATGTAGGGAAAATAGTCATACACATAAAATAAATAAATCTAAAATTAAATGAAAGCAAGATGGGTATAAAACTATTTCCTAAATATAAGGGCCTGGTGTTACCTTTGGAAAAGAGTAAAGTCACTTTTAGAGGCTACAGGATGATCAGTTCTTTCCACAGAAGCTTTGATACTATCTCTGCCAAGAAGTTTCCTTGTAGACTTTTTTTTTTGGTTTTTCGAGACAGGGTTTCTCTGTGTAGCCCTGGCTGTCCTGGAACTCACTTTGTAGACCAGGCTGGCCTCTAACTCAGAAATCCTCCTGCCTCTGCCTCCCAAGTGCTGGGATTAAAGGCGTGCGTCACCACTGCCTGCCTTGTAGACTTTTAAAATGTATTTATTTTTGTTCTTTGAGACTTTTATACATGCATACTGTATTCATATCACTTCCACCTCTTCTCCCTCCTCTAACTGCTCCCATGTGCCCTCCTCTGCCTCTTAATTCAATTTCATGACTTCTTATAGCATTATTACTGTTTCATTTATAACCCACTGAATCCAGTTAGCACTGGTCATATATGTATGTACTTAGGGCTGACCACTTGAGATTAGATAATCTATCAGGGATAATCTATCTTCCTGGAGAAAATTTATTCTCCCTCTTTTAGCAGCCATCAACTGTCTAAAGCTCCTCATCTGGTGGTGGAGCCTTGCAAATTACCCCATTGGATTGGCATGTCAACTGGAATTGTTATTATGATTGTCTAGTTTAGGCAACCATAATTGTTGAGATTTTATGACAGCAGCTTCCCTGTCATGTCTAGAAAACACTATCTTGCAGTAGGAATCTTGGTCCTACGATTTTTAAAATGTTTGCACCCCCTCTCTCACGGTATTTTTTGAGGCTTAGGTATCGGGGCTGGATTGTAGATGTGTCAGCTGAGTCTGGACAGTCTGCAGTCACTTACGTCTTACATTTTCATCAGTTGTGGATTTCTGTAATAATCTCCATCTATTTCAAGAAAATTCTTTGATGGAGCATGAGAGTTATACTTACTAGCGGGTATAAGGATATGTATTTAGAACACAGGAACGTGGCAGTAGTATGTTCTCGTCTCAGGCTGTGACTTCTCAAGCCATGGAGGGTTGGCTAGGTCTACAGTACCAAGCATGAATTCCATCCTGTTGAGTGGGTTCAAGTCCAGTTAGACAGCTGTTAGTTATCCCTAAGATAAAAGTGCCACTATTGTATCATCGAGTATCTTTCTAGGTTGGACATTGTTGTGGTTTATAGGCATTATGGCTACCTAAGACTGCCAGTTGCTTTTTTCCTTGGTAGTTTTCATAGAACCTTCAGATAATATAAGATTTAGCTTCTAGGGTGGAGGCTTCCAGGTCAGTTACAGCTCAATTCTTCCAAGTCTTGTGTCCAAAGTATTTGGTATTTTCAGCAATGGGGTCTTACCATTAAGTTCTGTGAGGCATCCAAGGGCAATGGCAATAGCCTATATTGTGTTGTAAGTCTCTTGGACTCCCCTGACTAACAGTTTAAGGGACTTCCCACGCCTATCACTGAGTTTTGTTAGGTAGTTGAGTATATGTCTTTTGAGAGGAGTGTTATCACCCTATGTGGTGTGTGTGTGTGTATGTGTGTGTGTGTGTGTGTGTGTGTGTGTATGTGTGTGTGTGTGTATATGTGTGTGTATGTGTGTGTGTGTATGTGTATGTGTGTGTGTGTGTATGTGTGTGTGTGTATATGTGTGTGTATGTGTATGTGTGTGTGTATGTGTGTGTGTATATGTGTGTGTGTATGTGTGTGTGTGTGTATGTGTGTGTGTATATATGTGTGTGTATGTGTGTGTGTGTATGTGTATGTGTGTGTGTATGTGTGTGTGTGTATATGTGTGTGTGTGTATGTGTGTGTGTGTATATGTGTGTGTATGTGTATGTGTGTGTGTATGTGTGTGTGTGTATATGTGTGTGTGTATGTGTGTGTGTGTGTGTGTGTGTGTGTGTGTGTGTTTTGAGGTATCAGGGAGGGTTCATACCCCTTGGGGACCTTCCCCTTCTCAGAGGTGAAGGGAAAGGCAGTATAAAGGGAGGGGCTACGTAAGGGACTGGGAGGAGTTGGGGGGGGCTGTGATCAGGATGTAAAGTGAATATGTTAATTAATTAGTGAAAACTAGCATTACTAACATTTCTTCTTTTGGTTTCCTTTAGGATTGTTCCCTGCCCCTCGTACAAACTCTTGCTCAAAAGCAGCTGGACAGGACCAGTGTGGCACGCCCAGCTGTTCTTTACGTTGTTGTGAATTATAGACATTAGGTTTCCTTTTCTGGCATTATTTCCTACTACGTGGTAGTGACAATTAAGAGCAATTAAACTAGTCTTTCTTATAGCCTTTAGGTTTCAAGCATAGGACTTTGGCAGAAAGCTAATCACAGTAAAACACATGGGGCCTTGTGGGCAGACAATGGCTAGGGCACACGTGGCCCCGTCTCCTTGACTACCATCTTTACTTCGTCGCCATACACTTTCTTGCTCTGCCTCGATGTATGTCAGGAAATTTGTTAAAAGGACGGTTCTGTGTGCCAGATGTAGTGGCCTCCTCTTGCAATCCCAGCTTTCAGGAGACAGGGCAGGAACATGGTGCGTTTGAGACCTACCTTGTTTATCTAGCGATTTTGAAGCCCATCTGACCTACATATCGATACTCTATTTCAAAACCCAAACAAGCAAAACCTCAAACATCTGCCATGAACAACCAGCCAAGCAAGGACACAACAGGTTATGGGAGAGTCAGGACTAGTCAGAGATGATGGCGCGCTGCAGGACATGATTTTGCCCTCTCTGTGGCATTTCATGCTAGAGGCGATGAAGGCTGCTGAGGCTTTCACATTCACTTCATGACCCAGGGCAAAGTCGAGCCTGGAGTTGGTCAACACTGCTCCAGAGATTAGAACGTGCCACGAAATTAAGTAAGAGCAATTGCAGCACGCTATCAAGAGTCACTTTTGTTACAGAAAACTGAAAGTACACATAAAAGCAGAGAAATGGGAGGGTTAACATCCCGAAACACATTGCTTCCCTTTACCAACTCATGACCCACCTTCCTTATTCCATTTCCCTCAGCCTTACCTGTTTATTCCAAAGCCATTTTCAATCTTATTGTATAATGTGTAAAAATTTTAATAAGCATCCTTAAGTATTATACAAAATATGTGTGTAGTACCTATTTTGTCTAAAATAAAGCAAATAATTCCTTACTATTACCAAATATCCAGTTAGTTTTTATATTTTCCCAATCACATCATTAATGTTTCTGGTAATTTTCTTGAATAGAGAGCTAAATAAAATTAATATAATTGGTTGATATGTTTCCCTGTCTTTCTCTGTCTCATCTCTCTCTGTTTTTTCTCAATCCCTCTCTCCCTCTCCCCCCTCTACCTATCTCTACCTCCCCAACCTCCCCCTCTGTGTGTGTTTGCGTGTGTGTATACATGCGCGTGTGCTCATGGATGGCAGAACAAGACATCTGGATCTTAATCACTCTTCGGGCTTATTGCTTTGAGTCTCTCACTGAACCGGATGATCACTATTTCAGCTAGGCTAGGAGGCTAGTGAACTCTCAGGATCCACCTCTCACTGTTCCCCAAGGCTGTGGTTACAGGAACACACAGCAATGCTGGGCTTTTTACATAGGTACTGGCATCTGGATTCAGTACTTCAGGCCCGCTGAGCAAGTGTTTATACCCACTAAGCCACACACCCAGCTACTGGTTGATTTTATGTAAATAGCTCATCTATGATTCTTATGGCCCCTTCCTCAGCATGCTTGCAATTTATTTATTGAAAAGATCCATTGCTCATCTTACAATTTCACAACCAACCCTGTACATCTAACCTGCTCAAAATAATTTCTCAAAGTCAAAAGATTGAACACAGTTGGTATATCTCACTTGAGGTCCCATTAGCTGGAACATAGCTTTACAAGCTGCATGTAGCCTCCATGTGTTCTCTGGTTGGCTTGTCTCTATGTTATTTTAGGGGTCATTGATAGTCATTGGCTAAAACAAGTAATAAGAACTAAAAGAAATATCCCCAAACCAGGGACGTAAAACAGGGCCGAGGCTTGAAAAATTCTCCTGCCTATGATAAGCCCCATCACACACTCTGGGCCCTGGCATAACAAAAATAGGCAATATAACTTGTCTCTCACCATTCAGTTAAAACAAAATGAAACAAGTTTATCCAGACAAGCAGTTTTTTAGGCCCTCCCCTTTCCTAGCTCCCCCACTCCTACTCTGTCCCCCTCTGCTCTCCATTCTCCATTACAAAAACTGCCAGACCTTGCACGTCGTATTCTATCGAGCCTCAAATACTGTGCTTCTTAGTTTGGGTTTGCCAAGCTCTTAGAACAATAAAGTCCACTCTTACCATTTTGAGGTTAAATTGAGTCTTTTCTTTTTTTTTTATTTTTTATTGAAAAAGGAAGTAAAAACATTTCATGATAAAATTAAAGATTTACATGGAAAATGTTTCTGACAAGATTGAAGAAGCATATAGAAAAACACATTAAGATTGACAATTTTCATGGAAAATTAAAGAGTAAAACGGCAGACATAAAAAACATTGCTAAATTAATTGAAAAAGGAAGTAGAAACATTTTATGACAGACTTGAAGATTTACATGGGAAATATTTCTAATAAAATTGTAGAAAAATATAAAATAACATTAAAATTGAAGATTATCATGGAAAATTACAGATAAAATGGTAGGCATAAAAATATTTCTAAGTTGATTGAAAGTGGAATTATAAACATTTTCTGATAAAATTAAAGGTCTACAAGGAAAATATTTCTGATAAAATTCAAGAAATATGTAGAAAAACATATTAAAATTGACTGTTCATGGAAAATTATACAGATAAAATGGTAGGAATAAAAATATTCCTAAGTTGAATGAAAGTGGAATTATAAACATTTTCTGACAAAAATTAAAGATTTACATAGAAAATATTTCTGATAAAATTGAAGAAATATATAGAAAAAAGTTAAAATTAAAGATTATCATGGAAAATAATGCGGTTAAATTGGTAGACATAAAAAACATTACTAAATTGATTGAAAAAGGAATCATAAACATTTTCTGATAAAACTGAAGATTTATATGAAAAATATTTCTGTTAGACTATGTTTTTGGTTGCAGAATTGAGTCCATTGATGTTATAAGCTATTAAGGAATAGTGATTGTTGCTTCCTGTTACTTTTTGATGTTCTTTTTATGTTTGTGTGGTTACTTTCTTTTGGGTTTGTTGGAAGATTACTTTCTTGCTTTTTCTAGGGTGTAGTTTCCCTCCTTGTGTTGGTGTTTTCTATCTATTATCCTTTGTAGGGCTGGATTTGTGGAAAGATATTGTGTAAATTTGGTTTTATCATGGAATATCTTGTTTTCTCCATCTATGGTAATTGAGAGTTTTGCTGGGTATAGTAGTTTGGGCTGGCATTTGTGTTCTCTTAGGGTCTGTATGAGATCTGCCCAGGATCTTCTGGCTTTCATCGTCTCAGGTGAGAAGTCTGGTGTAATTCTGATAGGCCTGCCTCTATAGGTTACTTGACTTTTCTCCTTACTGCTTTTAATATTCTTTCTTTGTTTAGTGCATTTGACGTTTTGATTATTATGTGCCGGGAGGATTTTCTGGTCTGGTCCAGTCTGTTTGGAGTTCTATAGGCTTCTTGTATGTTCATGGACATCTCTTTCTTTTTTTTTTTAATTTACATTCCAAATCATTTCCCCTTTCCCGTTTCCTCCTTCCCTGAAAGTCCCATAAACCCCATTCCCTCCCTCTTTTCTCCATTCAACCCCCTCTCGTTACTCTGTCCTGGCGTTCCCCTACATCCAGTCTTTCCAGGACCAGGGTTCTCTCCTTCCATCTTCTTAGAAATCTATTGATGTGCGGATTGTGTCTAGGGTATTCTGAGATTCTGGGTCAATATCCCCTTATCAGTGACTGCATACCATGTGTGTTCTTTTGTGATTGGGTTACCTCACTAAGGATGATATTTTCAAGATCTGACCATTTGCCTAGGAATTTCGTGAATTCATTGTTTTTAATTGCAGAGTAGTATTCCATTGTGTAGATATACCACATCTTCTGAATCCATTCCTCCGTTGAGGGACATCTGGGTTCTTTCCAGCTTCTGGCTATTATAAATAAGGCTGCTATGAACATAGTGGAGCATGTGTCCTTATTGCATGCAGGTAAAGCCTCTGGGTATATGCCCAGGAGTGGTATAGCTGGATCCTCCGGGAGTGTCATGCCCAGTTTTCTGAGGAACCGCCAGACTGCTTTCCAGAGTGGTTGTACCAGCTTGCAATCCCACCAGCAGTGGAGGAGTGTTCCTCTTTCTCCACATCCTCGCCAACAACTGCTGTCTCCTGTGTTTTTGATCTTAGCCATCCTGACTGGTGTGAGATGGAATCTCAGGGTTGTTTTGATTTGCATTTCCCTAATGACTAAGGATGATGAACATCTCTTTAGGTGCTTCTCAGTCATTAGATATTCTTCAGGTGAGAATACTTTGTTTAGCTCTGTACCCCATTTTTTAATAGGGTTACTTGCCTCTCTGGAGTTTAACTTCTTGAGTTCTTTGTATATATTGGATATTAGCCCTCTGTCAGATGTAAGGTTGGTAAAGATCATTTCCCAGTTAGTTGGTTGCCGCTTTGTCTTTTTGACAGTGTCTTTTGCCTTGCAAAAACTTTGTAATTTAATGAGGTCCCATTTGTCTATTCTTGATCTTAGAGCATAAGCTATTGGAGTTCTGTTCAGGAAATTCTCCCTTGTGCCCATATGTTCAAGGTTCTTCCCTAGTTTCCCTTCTATTAGTTTCAGTGTGTCTGGTTTTATGTGGAGATCTTTGATCCACTTAGAATTGAGCTTAGTGCAAGGAGATAAGAATGGGTCAATTTGCATTCTTCTGCATGTTGACCTCCAGCTGAGCCAGCACCATTTGTTGAAAAGGCTATCTTTTTTCCACTGGATGGTTTTAGCTCCTTTGTCAAAGATCAAGTGACCATAGGAGTGTGGATTCATTTCTGGGTCTTCAATTCTGTTCCATTGATCTACATGTCTGTCACTGTACCAATACCATGCGGTTTTTAACACTATTGCTCTGTAGTACAGCTTGAGGTCCGGGATACTGATTCCCCCAGAGGTTCTTTTACTCTTGAGAATAGTTTTAGCTATTCTGGGTTTTCTGTTATTCCAGATGAATTTTTGAATTGCTCTTTCTAACTCTATGAAGAATTGAGTTGGTATTTTGATGGGGATTGCATTGAATCTGTGTATTACTTTTGGTAAGATGCTCATTTTTACTATATTAATCCTGCCAATCCATGAGCATGGCAGATTTTTCCATCTTCTGAGGTCTTCTTCAATTTCTTTCTTCAGAGACTTGAAGTTCTTGTCATACAGATCTTTCACTTGTTCGGTTAGAGTCACGCCAAGATACTTAATATGGTTTGTGGCTATTGTGAAGGGTATTATTTCTCTTACTTCTTTCTCAGCCTGCTTATCCTTTGAGTATAGGAAGGCTTCTGACTTGCTTGAGTTGATTTTATATCCGGCCACTTTGCTGAAGTCGTTTATCAGCTGTAGGAAGTCTCTGGTGGAGTTCTTTGGGTCGCTTAAGTATACTATAATATCGTCTGCAAATAGTGATAGTTTGACTTCTTCCTTTCCAATTTGTATCCCTTTGACCTCTTTTTGTTGTCTAATTGCTCTAGCTAGAACTTCAAGTACTATATTGAAAAGATATGGAGAGAGAGGGCAGCCTTGTCTAGTCCGTGATTTTAGTGGGATTGCTTCAAGTTTCTCTCCATTTAGATTGATGCTGGCTACCGGTTTGCTGTAAATTGCTTTTACTATGTTTAGATATGGGCCTTGAATTCCTGATCTTTCCAAGACCTTTAGCATGAAAGGATGCTGAATTTTGTCAAATGCTTTCTCAGCATCTAATGAGATGACCATGTGGTTTTTTCCTTTGAGATTGTTTATGTAGAGGATTACATTGATGGATTTCCTTATATTGAACCATCCCTGCATCCCTGGGATGAAGCCTACTTGATCGTGGTGAATGATCATTTTGATGTGTTCTTGGATTTGGTTGGCAAGAATTTTATTGAGTATTTTTTGCATCGATATTCATAAGAGAGATTGGCCTGAGATTCTCTTTCTTTGTCAGATCTTTGTGTGCTTTTGGTATTAGTGTAATTGTGGCTTCATAGAACGAGTTGGGTAGTGTTCCTTCTGTTTCTATTTTGTGGAACAGTTTGAAGAGTATTGGTGTTAGGTCTTCTTTGAAGGTCTGATAGAATTCTGCACTAAAACCATCTGGACCTGTGCTTTTTTTGGTTGGAAGACTTCCAATGACAACTACTATTTCTTCAGGGGTTATAGGACGGTTTAGCTGGTCTATTTGATCCTGATTTAATTTTTGTACTTGGTATCTGTCAAGGAAATTGTCCATTTCCTCAAGATTTTCTAGTTGTGTTGAATACAGGTTTTTGTAGTAGGATCTGATGATTTTTTGAATTTCCTCAGTTTCTGTTGTTATCTCTCCCTTTTCGTTTCTGATTTTATTAATTTGGATACTATCTCTGTGCCCTCTGGTTAGTCTGGCTAAGGGCTTATCTATCTTGTTGATTTACTCAAAGAACCAACTCCTCGTTTTGTTGATTCTTTGTATGATTTTATTTGTTTCTACTTGATTGATTTCAGCCCTGAGTTTGATGATTTCCTGCCTTCTACTCCTCTTTGGTGTATTTGCTTCTTTTTGTTCCAGGGCTTTCAGGTGTGCCATTAAGCTGTTAGTGTATGCTGTCTCCCGTTTCTTTTTGGCGGCACTCAGGGCTATGAATTTTCCTCTTAGCACTGCTTTCATTGTGTCCCATAAATTAGGGTATGTTGTGCCTTCATTTTCATTAACTTTCAAAAAGTCTTTGATTTCTTTCTTTATTTCCACCTTGACCAAGTTATCATTGAGTAGAGCATTGTTCAGCCTCCATGTGTACGTGGGTTTTCTTTTGTTTTTGTTGCCATTGAAGACCACCCTTATTCCATAGAGATCTGATAGGAGGCATGGGATTATTTCTATCTTCTTGTATCTGTTGAGGTCTGATTTGTGACCAATTATATGGTCAATTTTGGAGAAGGTACCATGAGGAGCTGAGAAGAAGGTGTATTCTTTAGCTCTAGGATGAAATGTTCTATATATATCAGCTAGTTCCATTTGGTCCAAGGCTTCAATTAGATTCACTGTGTCCCTGTTTTGTTTCTGCTTTCCTGAACGGTCCATTTCAGAGAGCGGGGTGTTGAAGTCACCCACTATTATTGTGTGCGGTGCGATGTGTGCTTTGAGTTTTAGTAAAGTTTCTTTGACGAATGAGGGTGCCCTTGCATTTGGAGCATAGATATTCAGAATTGAGAGTTCTTGATGGTGGATTTTTCCCTTGATCAGTATGTAGTGTCCTTCTGTGTCTTTTTTGATGACTTTAGGTTGAAAATCAATTTTATCTGATATTAGGATGGCTACTCCACCTCGTTTCTTGGGGCCATTTGCTTGTAAAATTGTTTTCCAGCCTTTTACTCTGAGGTAGTGTTTGTCTTTGACACTGAGGTGCGTTTCCTGCATGCAGCAAAATGCTGGGTCCTGTTTACGTATCCAGTCTGCTAGTCTATGTCTTTTAATTGGGGAATTGAGACCATTGATATTAAGAGAGATTAAGGCATAGTGATTATTGCCATCTGCCATTCTTGACGCTATCTTTATGTTTGAGTGGTTATCTACTTTTGGGTTTGATTCAAGAAGGTTATTATCTCATTTTTTCCTGGGTGTTGTTTCTCTCCCTGTATTGGAGGTTTCCACCTATTATCCGTTGCAGGGCTGGATTTGTGGAAAGATATTGTGAAAATTTGGTTTTATCATGGAATATCTTGGTCTCTCCATCTATGGTGATTGAGAGTTTTGCTGGGTATAGTAGTCTAGGCTGGCATTTGTGCTGTCTTAGTGTCTGCATGAGATCTGCCCAGGATCTTCTGGCTTTCATAGTCTCTGGTGAGAAGTCTGATGTGATTTGGATAGGTCTTCCTTTGTATGTTACTTGGCCCTTTTCTCTTACTGCTTTTAGTATTCTTTCTTTGTTTAGAACATTCGGTGTTTTGATTATTATGTGACGGGAGGTATTTCTGTTCTGGTCCAGTCTGTTTGGAGTTCTGTAGGCTTCTTGTACGTTCATCGGCATCTCTCTCTTTAAGTTAGGGAAGTTTTCCTCCATAATTTTGTTGAAGATGTTTACTGGCCCTTTAAGTTGCAAATCTTCACTCTCATCTATACCTATAATCCTTAGGTTTGGTCTTCTCATTATGTCCTGGATTTCCTGGATGTTTTGGGTTACGCGTTTTTTGCATTTTGCATTTTCTTTGACTGTTGAGTCGATGCTTTCTATGGAATCTTCAGCACCTGAGATTCTTTCTTCCATCTCTTGTATTCTATTGTTGATGTTTGCATCTATGACTCCTGATTTCTTTCCAAGGTTTTGTATCTCCAAAGTTGTCTCCCTTTGTGATTTCTTAGTTGTTTCTACTTCCTTTTTTAGATCCTGGATGGATTTCCTGAGATCCTTCACTTGTTTGTTTGTATTTTCCTGTATTTCTTTAAGGTATTTTTGCATTACCTCTTTCAGGATTTCTTCCTGATGACCCACGTTCTCCTGCATTTCTCTGAGCGATTTTTGTGTTTCCTCCTCATGGGATTCCATCTGTTGATCCATCGTCTCCTGCATTTCTTTAAGCAGTTCTCGTGTTTCCTTTGTAAGGGCATCTAATCGTTGATTCATTTCTTTAAGCAATTTTTGTGTTGCCTCCTTATGGGCATCTATCTGTTGACCCATATTCTTCTGCATTTCTTTATGCAAATTTTGTGATTCCTTTGTGAGTGCATCTACCCGTTGATTCATCTCGTTAAGCGATTTTTATGTTGTCTCCTTGTGCGCCTCCATCTTTTGATCCATGTTCTCCCGCATTTCTCTAAGCGATTTTTGTGTTTCCTTTGTAAGGGCTTCTAACTGTTGATTCATGGTCTCCTGTAACTCTTTATGAGATTTATTTGTGTCCTTCTTGTGATCCTCTAATAGCATCATGAGAAGTGATTTTAAATCCAGATCTTGTCTTTCGGGTGTGGTGGGGTATCCAGGACTTGCTGCTGTTGGAGAGTTGGGTTCGGATGGTCCCACATTAGTTTGATTTCTGTTAGTAACATTCCTACGTTTGCCTTTTGCCATCTGGATACCTCTGGTGTTAGTTGGTCCTGCTGCCACTGGCTGTTGATTGGACCTCCTGTGAGCCTGCAAAGCTATTTCTGCCCCCCCTGGATTGCCAGGATTCCCCTGGCACCGATTTCTGGGGCCTGCCTGCTCCTGAGTGACTTTGGAGCCCTAATGTGCCTTGCCCCAAGTGATCTTATATTGGGGAGGCCTTGCACATTCAAAGGCTCAGCCTAGTGGATTCCTGGAGCAGAGGTCGCCAAAGGGAGGCTGGTAGGCTCCTGCCCTGTGCAGGGGTGCGTGATCTCTCCTGGGGGGGGAGGGGGCGTCCCTCTGTCAGGCAGAAGTCCCACAGCAGAGCTGGCACGCTGGTTACTGCAGATCAGCCCAGCACTTGGGAGTCGCATACACACAATCTGCCCGAGACCCAAGCGATATTATGCCTGTCTGTCTCAGAACCTGGCTGTCCCAACTTCCCAGTCACTGGAGCAAAGATGGCGGAGGGCACTCTCCGTGGCGCCGCTCACCCTGCAGACGCGATGGCCTGCCGATCTGGCACCCAGACGACCACAGAGCTGACCCGTTCTCGGGCACAGACGGAAGCCCCAACAGGCCGTGTCCCAAGTGATGTTATATTGGGGATAGAGCCTGGGTACCTGTTTCTTCAGTGCAGTCTGCGGGAACAGAGGTCGCGGAAGGAAAGCTGGTAGGCTCCCGCCCAGTGCAGGGTCCCTCTGCCAGGCAGAAGTCCCACAGCAGAGCTGGCGCGCTGGTTACTGCAGATCAGCCCAGCACTTGGGAGCCGCATACACACAAGCCGCCCGAGACCCAAGCGATATTATGCTTGTCTGTCTTAGAATCTGGCTGTCCCAACCTCCCAGTCACTGGAGCAAAGATGGCGGAGGGTACTCTCCGTGGTGCCGCTCACCCTGCAGACACGATGGCCTGCCGATCTGGCACCCAGACGACCACAGCGCTGGACATCTCTTTCTTTAGGCTAGGGAAGTTTTCTTTTATAATTTTGTTGAAGATATTTACTGGCCCTTTAAGTTGGAAATCTTCGCTCTCTTCTATACCTATGATCCTTAGGTTTGGTCTTCTCATTGTGTCCTGGATTTCCTGGATGTTTTGACTCAGAAGCTTTTTGTATTTTGCATTTTCTTTAACTGTTGAGTCAATGTTTTCTATGGTATCTTCAGCACCTGAGATACTTTCTTCCATCTCTTGTATTCTGTTGTTGATGCTTGCATCTATGACTCCTGAATTCTTTCCAAGATTTTCTATCTCCAGAGATGTCTCACTTTGTGATTTCTTTATTGCTTCTACTTCCATTTTTAGATCCTGGATGGTTTTGTCCAGTTCCTTCACTTGTTTGTTTGTGTTCTCCTGTAATTCTTTCAGGGATTTTTGTGTTTCCTCTTTAAGGGCCTCAACCTCTTTACCCATGCTCTCCTGTATTTCTTTAAGAGATTTTTGTGTTTCCTCTTTAAGGGCTTTTACCTTTTGACCCATGGTCTCCTATATTTCTTTAAGGGAGTTATTTATGTCCTTCTTGATGTCCTCTAACAGCATCATGGGATGAGACTTTAAATCCAACTCTTGCTTTTCCAGTGTGTTGGGGTATCCGGGATGTGCTGTGGTGGGAGAACTGGGCTCTGATGTTGGCAAGTAGCCTTGGTTTCTGTTGGTAGGGTTCTTGTGCTTGCCTTTTGCCATCTGATTATCTCTGGTGTTATTTGGTCTTGCTGTCTCTGGTTGGAGCTTGTCCCTCCTATGTTAAGGTAAGTAAGCCTGTGTCTGTACTGCTGGGAGACCAACTCTCTTCTGGCAGGGTCTGTGCACAGAAGGCTGTGAAGCTGTCTGGTTCTCTGCTGCAAATGGCAGCTGGAAGAGAATACTCCTGTCTTAGCAACTCCACTTATCATATGCCCTGTGCCCTCCTAGCTGTACCCATCCAGAGAGAATGTGGAGATCTCACCTCCGCGCTGCGAAGTGAAATCAATCGCTGCTGGTATATCACTCTCTTCTTCCGGGCTAAGCACAGAAGGCTTTGGAACTGCCTGTTTCCCTGCTGCAGATGGTGGCCGGAGGCAAACTGAGTCTTTTCTAGTTTCCTCTGCTGACTTTTTTTTTTCACAAGAACACCTTTAAAAAGCATTTCTCCTAATTTGTAAGTGACTACTGTGAATATAATAAGAAGAATCAACTCTTTTATTTCCTTTAGATTATTTGGTGAAACAGAATATATTTCAAATACGATCTCAGTTCTTTGAGGGATATGGTCAGATCTGGGGGCTGAGAATATAGCTCCATCAGTAAAATACTTGCATGAACAGAGTTTGATCCCCAGAACCCATGTGAAAAAGGTGGGTGTAGCAGTGTTTACTTGTAGTCCCAGTTTTGGGGAGATAGAGACAGGTTCATTTTGGGGGCTCTATGGCTAGTCAATTTAGTCTACTTTGGGAAGTTCCAGGTTAGGGAGAGACCCAGTTTCAAGAAAACAAAGCAAAAAATCCAATAAATATAAACAGCACAGAGATTGTTTCCTGGTCTCCATTCTCATGTATCTGCATACGTGCACACACACAGGCACATGCACATTTAGAAAGTTGTGCACATAGGAAGAGTGAGAAGCCCCAGTCCTGGGATCTAATTTTTTGCTTTCTGCTGTCTGAGAGTCAAGAAATCTCTACAGAAGTGATAAAACCAAAGTGGGCTGTAGAGTCAGAGCTTTCCTTCCTCAGGACAGCCAAAGAAGAATGTTAGAAACAAACCATACTTCCTTTAGATAGGAGCCCTTCTGGGTTAAAAAACCCAGACGCTATTATGGATGCTAAAAAGTGCTTGTTGACTGGAGCCTGTTATAGCTGTCTCCTGAGAGGCTGTGTCAGAGCATGACAAATACAGAGGTCATACTCACAGCCAACCATTGGACTGAGCATGAGGACCCCAATGGAGGAGCTAGAGAAAGGACTGAAGGAGCTGAAGGGGTTTGCAACCCCATAGGAAGAACAACAATGTCAACCAACCAGAGCTCCCAGGGACTAAACCACCAACCAAAGAGTACACATAGAGGGACACACGGCTCCAGCCGAATATGTAACAGAGGATGGCATTGTCTGGCATCAGTAGAAGAAGAGGTCCTTGGTCCTGTAAAGGATAGATTCCTCAGTATAGGGGAAGGCCAGGACAGTGAGATGGGAGTGGGTGGGTGGGAGGTGGAGCACCCTCATAGAAGCAGGGGGAGGAGAGATGGGACAAGGGGGCTCTGGAGGGCAAACCAGGAATGGGGATAACATTTGAAATGTAAATGCATAAAATATGCAGTAAAAAAAAGAAAGGAACAAACGGTGCTCAGAGTCAACGTTTGCAACTTTGAATTTGTCTCCTTTTGTTCCTGAATCTAAACAATGTACTCCATAGTACCACTTTATAATTACAAAAGGAAATTCTTTCAGTTAAGAAACACACACACATACAAAAACCAGCTCAGATTTTTTTTACTTAAATTTAATACTGCTTAACCTGTTAACCTTTTGGAAATTACATCTTTTAAATAATGTAACTTAAACACACACACACACACACACACACACACACACACACACACACACTATAAAATACCAAAGTCTGTCTCTCCTTCCCCCTCTCTGTCTGTCACATTTAAATTTGAGACACCCACAATCCCCTATTTCAACTTGATAAACTAGACTTTGTTCAGATTCTGACGCTCCCGAAATTCCTTTCTCCAGTGTAGTCTAGGACCTGACTTTACCTGAGTGAAGGTCCCTAGGTAGGTGGGGCACTCCTCCAGTTACTTCAGCTGCACAGGGCTGATTCTCTCTAATGTAATGCGCTGCTTGTGACAGCTATCCTCTCACAGATACTGACATTGCAGATAGGATTTCTCACTCAGGAAGTTAGCACCATGGCGTATTGATTTTCAGGTGCCAGGCTCATCTCACTCCCCACCTGATTCTCTGCCTGGGAATCAGAGAGCCTGACACTGGCTTGTGGTGTGAAACCCTGCCCCCATCCCCAGAAAAGTATAATACCAGACCCCAGTTCTACCACAGAGGCTCTGATTCTCTTTAGAGGCTCACCATGCGGGGTTTCTCTGGTGCTGGGTTATGAACTCTGCTTGCTGTGCTGCTGTCCCTCTGTCGGTCTGCCCATGTAGTTAATTACTCTTTAATAAGCCCAGTATTTCTCAGCAATCCATTTCAGACCTCTTGAAATACCCACTCTACATCTAAAACCTAGCACCATTGACAGTTAACTTTGTTTATGTTTTTCTGTAGTTATTAAATTTGTACCCAATAGTTTTTATTTTATTTTAATATATTTTATTTAATAAAAAGATAATAAAAATTGAAATAGAATTTATTTTTAAAAAATGGTGAACTTGTCCTAGACATTGATTATAGGTTATAAATGTCAATTTTACTAGTTTTTGTTAGAGATTTAGCAGACGTCCTATACTGGATAGAAAATTGTATTATATAGCCTAGTCCATTTTTTCGGTGTGTATGTATGTGTGTATTACACTTGAAAATAATGTTTTTATAATAGTTTGAGCAGTGGTTAGCTCAGAACTTTACAGTTCATTACTTAAGCTGAGACAATCTATTTTAGTCTTAATTTTGTTAGACTAAGAAACAAGAAAGACTGACACATTTAACCTTTCTAATCCACAAGGATACCACAAAGAAAAATTAAACAATGGAGCATTTAGCAGAAAAGTATCCTGTGTGCCATTATTTTCAAGAGCAACACCTGTGATGCTTATCCTTGGTGTATCCTGGAAGATTACAGTAATGCCCCTTGGTGCAAATCCCCTCTCCCTCCCAGGCTATGTTCTGTACATTTCTCCTGCTCACCAGTGCCCCTGCTGACTCTCCAAGCACTGTGGTTCTTCTCATATATTTTCCACTGGGTAGGAGCCACCTCTTCTTCTGCATTCAGCCAATCATAAAGAGGCTTTGGTGGTCAATCAATGCTTCATGATCCCTGTGGCGGCTGAGTCTTTGCTCCTGTGTTTTGGTGTAGTCAGCAAGCTATAGCAAAGACATAGACAGGAAGTTTGTGTCATCCCCAATGTCAGAATTTATTGAATAGCAATAAATTCACAATGTCTGGCAGTGACTCTGGCAGTGATTGAGCAGACATGTCTGCTTTTCTCAATAGTCCTGTTGGAGGCGTTTGAAGCTCCTCTTATTCCACACTTTCAGATTGTACATCATCTATTACACAGTAAATTTATCTATGTATAGTATGTATGTGTAAATGTAGGTTAAGAATGATATAAGATCATTCTTAATAAGAAGTTAATGAGGAAAAGAGTTTCAAAAAGACCCAAGAAGCCAGAGCTGGGAAATGGATGAAAATGTAAAGTAGTTTCCCTGGGAGTGAAATAATTCACCAGCTGAGGGGCAGAAAACACTGAGAAGCTACTGCTGCTGTTGGCAGTCGAGGCAGGCCACAAGATCAGAGTTCAATGATTAGAGTGAGGCAGAAAGACAGGACTGGATCATGACAGACAGATGTATGGAAAGTCCAGACAGATGGACAAATGGCAACTGGAGTAGGCTACATCATCAGTGGGGACTGAGTTGAGCTGAACAGTTGGGAACAGTTGGGAGTTCTCTGTCTTCTGGTCCTCTGACACACATATGTGTTGGTTAGGTGACCCGGTACTGGGAACTGTTTCCATTGCAGCACTGAATGTCTACCTTTTACACAGGGCACAGGTGAGGGGGATGCACTCTTTCCTTAATCTGCTGTTTGATAAGTCATTGTGCCTGCTTTTCCTGATATTATCTTAGTATGTTAATGTGCTTACAGACCCAGTTCACCATTTCTACTTTCCACAGGAATGGGTCATTTATCAGTTTGTTCTATGTGAAAATGCTAGACAGATGACATCGATTATGTGTGAAGTCAAGTACAGAGTCATCCTTAAAATGGAGTCTCTCAGGGCAAGGCAATCAGGAAAGACACTATTTTATACAAATGGAGTAACTTAGGGCAGACTACAACTTTAATCTTAACATTTGACATGACTCAAAAGATTTCATTACCTGGGTTGGGCCTTTCCAGGAGTTCTCAGAGCTGCCCTAGGAATCATGCCTCAGCAGAAGATATCTGACAAGACAAGGATGAGGAGCTGGGGCAGGGGAGTGCTAGCTGTGGTTATGTCCGAGATGAATCCTGGAGTGAGAGCTGGGCTCCGTTCTGAACTCTGCTGCTGTCACTAGCATGCTGGTCAGCTCCGGTTTCTCCAGCTGCTATTGTTTGTATTGAACCTGTTGATGCAAAAACACAGTTGTCATCTCAAAAGAAATAAGAGAGTTTATTTTGGAGCTACATATGAATGGCTATGGCCCAAGAACATAGATTCATGTCACCTTACATTCCAGGTTTCAATGCAATAATAGCTATAGAATGAAAGTCATAATCAAGGCAGCTTTCAAATCTATTGATGGGAAAATCAGGTAGGTGGGTTTTGGCAAAACACTAGACATCTCTGCTGTAGGTCTCAGACATTATGACATTTTATTTTATTTTATTTTATTTTTTTTAATTTACATTCCAAATCACTTCCCCTTTCCCGTTTCCTCCCTCCCCGAAAGTCCCATAAGCCCCCTTCCCTCCCTCTTTTCTCCATTCAACCCCCTCTCGTTACTCTGTCCTGGCGTTCCCCTACATCCAGTCTTTCCAGGACCAGGGGTCTCTCCTTCCATCTTTTTAGAAATCTATTGATATGCGGATTGTGTCTAGGGTATTCCGAGATTCTGGGTCAATATCCCCTTATCAGTGACTGCATACCATGTGTGTTCTTTTGTGATTGGGTTACCTCACTAAGGATGATATTTTCAAGTTCTGACCATTTGCCTAGGAATTTCGTGAATTCATTGTTTTTAATTGCAGAGTAGTATTCCATTGTGTAGATATACCACATCTTCTGAATCCATTCCTCCGTTGAGGGACATCTGGGTTCTTTCCAGCTTCTGGCTATTATAAATAAGGCTGCTATGAACATAGTGGAGCATGTGTCCTTATTGCATGCAGGTAAAGCCTCTGGGTATATGCCCAGGAGTGGTATAGCTGGATCCTCCGGGAGTGTCATGCCCAGTTTTCTGAGGAACCGCCAGACTGCTTTCCAGAGTGGTTGTACCAGCCTGCAATTCCACCAGCAGTGGAGGAGTGTTCCTCTTGCTCCACATCCTCGCCAACAACTGCTGTCTCCTGTGTTTTTGATCTTAGCCATCCTGACTGGTGTAAGATGGAATCTCAGGGTTGTTTTGATTTGCATTTCCCTAATGACTAAGGATGATGAACATCTCTTTAGGTGCTTCTCAGCCATTAGGTATTCTTCAGGTGAGAACTCTTTGTGTAGCTCTGTACCCCATTTTTTAATAGGGTTACTTGCCTCTCTGGAGTTTAACTTCTTGAGTTCTTTGTATATCTTGGATATTAGCCCTCTGTCGGATGTAAGGTTGGTAAAGATCATTTCCCAGTTAGTTGGTTGCCGCTTTGTCTTTTTGACAGTGTCTTTTGCTTGCAAAAACTTTGTAATTTAATGAGGTCCCATTTGTCTATTCTTGATCTTAGAGCATAAGCTATTGGAGTTCTGTTCAGGAAATTCTCCCCTGTGCCCATATGTTTTGGGCTGGTGGAAGATCGTCCCCTGTTGATACATTCCAAATGGAATTACCCAGTAGTCATAAGGATATTAGGTCAGACACAGAGGTGGGCAATGAATGACTATTAATGGGCTAAAGAAAGCCCAAGATAACTTGGCTCTGTATTTACAATACTTGACCTCTCCACAGGTCAGTGTTGATGAAAGATTCAGTAATTCATCTACAATTAATGAATAGAGAGGAGGGTCTATGTCTAGCCTTGTTATATACAAACAAGGAGGTAAAGTGACATTCATACTGACTCTTCTCTAAGTAAGAAAGGGGAGGTATTATTTTCCTCTGGTAAGTGGTTTCCTAGAATATGACTGTGTAGAATGCTATATACTGACTACCTTGCCCCCCACAAATTCATTTGTTGAAGTTCTAATCCTCAGTGTAATGATATCTCGAGATATCATAGAGAGCTAAAGGGCTGGATTAGCCTGTGAAGCTAGAATCCCATTAATGAGATTATTGCTTTTTATGAAAAGAGAAGATGACATTGTCAAAAGAAGGTTAGGTGAAGACATAGGAGGAGAAAGGTCCTCACTCAACCCACAACTATGCTGACCTCCTAGTTTTAGATCCCCAGCCTCTGAACTATGAGTTACAAACATTACATAAATCACCGAGTCTATAGTGTTTCTTGTTTCAGAACAGCCTGGATTGACTAAGAATAATGGAGGAGGTATTAAGCGCCATCATTTTCCAGAAGCACAGAGCTCAGGTAAAGTTCAACACTGTCATTTAAAAAAAGTCAGTATCCCAAAAAAATTTGTTCTGTATTGATGACGTTCAGTTTCTAGTGGGATGTTGGCAGGTGAGTCAGATCTTTACCGTCTTTCTCAGTGCAGAACTCTGCTGAGCTGGTGCAACGCTTCCTGCCCTTGCTGGATGAAGTCACAAGTATAGGAGGGAGAAACTGTAGGTCCAGAAAAATGAAATCACCTATAGCCAGTATGTTCCCTGATAGCTTCTATAACCAAGCTCTAGCTGCCCATATACACACTTGTGTCTAAAATGCAAGTGGAAAACAAGGATGAGGACAGTTGTCTCAGTTTACCAACTTGCTGTTCTTCCCAAGCATGGAGTGGGAGATGATGATGATGATGATGATGATGATGATGATGATGATCTGTGTGTGTACAAACACACAGACACATAGTTTTGTATTTTGCATTTGATTTTGATTTTGCATATGAAAAAAAATGTGATATTTTCTGGGCCTCACTTATTTTATGTAACATAATGATCTCCAGTTCCACCCATTTCCCTGAAAATGTCACAATTTCATTCTTTACTATAGTGGAATAAATTCTGTTGTTCATATGTACCACATTTTCTACATCCACTCATTTGTTAATGGACATCTGGGAGAGATCTGCTTCCTAGGTATTCTGAATAGTGCGTCAATAAACATGGGTGTACAAATATCTCATAGCCATTCAGAGAATAGTTAGCTACTCTCATAACAGGCATCTCTCTACTGCATCAGTGGGAAAACTTTGCCTGGCAAATTGGTATTGTAACCTGAAAGGTCTACTGTTAGGTAAGGTTGCTGAGGACTTCGGTAATCTCCTATATTATTTTAGGAATCTCTGGGGATTTCTAGACCAAAAGACTAATAGTAAGGTAATCCACATCTGGCACCGAGATTTTTGTTTAATAACTGGTAGTTGAAATGAAAGTGTCCCACATACTCTTGGGCATCTGAATACTTAGTCTCCAGTTGGTGGCATTGTTTGGGGAGGCTTAGAAGGTGTGGCTTACTGGAGGAAGTATAACACTGGGGGCATACTTTAAGATCATAAAGACTTGTGCTCTTTGAGTTTGTTCTCTGTTTCCTATTTGTGGTGTGAGATACGAGCTCTTTGCTGCTGCTCCAGCACCATGTCTTCTACCTGCTGCTATTCTGTCCCTAACATTGTGAATCTTAACTTTCTGTAACCATAAGCCTTCCTCAAACCCTTCCTTCTATAAATTGTCTTGGCCATAGTGTTTGATGATAATGAGAGAAAAGTAACTAATCCAGTAACTTATGGATTCTGGGAGCAATATTATTCACTCATGCAGGGTACCTCCATTCAAACCCATAAATTGTAACATAGAGGGTTTTCAATTTGGTTGTTGTTGTTTGTTTTTGTGGAATAGGTTCTTACTAAGTAGCCCTGGTGGGCCTGGAGCCAGCCTCAAACTCACAAACATCTGCTTGCCTCTGCCTCTCAAGTGCTGGGATTAAAGGCATGTACCAC
This sequence comes from Tokudaia tokunoshimensis, assembly GCA_036184795.1. Classification (NCBI taxonomy): domain Eukaryota; kingdom Metazoa; phylum Chordata; class Mammalia; order Rodentia; family Muridae; genus Tokudaia; species Tokudaia tokunoshimensis. The sequence goes on along the minus strand of BTHU01000002.1, from coordinate 78,334,504 downwards.
CATGCCCAGGCCATAGGACTTTTTCATCTTATGCATATTTTTTTCTGAACCAAAACATTGTTTTTCTAAGAGAGAGAGGGAAGCTCCCTAGACCCAGGAGATAACTAAAGGTCACATGTTTGGGAAAGTGGAAAACTAGGAGATTCTTGAAAGCCCCTCCCCAGATTTACAAAAGTATCACAAAGTTGGTGAAGGGTAAGACTGAGCAGCTAAGCTACTGGGAGCAGAGACGTCTCAGACATGCTGAGCTGCCCGTAAGCTGCTCAGTGAGCCCTAAGATTGCAGATATTTTGAGTCATCATGCTCGTGGGTAGGAGTGAGTAGGATTCCTGGACACCCAGCTCCCTTTCTGAGTCATTACCACTCTTATAACTAATCCTGCACCCATATTCCTCTTGGTACTGCAACAAAAACTCTTTGGTTTACCAAGTTGAACTTTAGCTCAAAGTTCCAAAGGGATAATATTCACAGCAGAGAAACAAGCCAGCAAGTGGCAGGCGCGGCACCAGGAACCGGATACTGAGAGCTCACATCTTGAACTTCAAGCACTAAATGGAGAGAACAAACTCAAACTAGACAGGTTTTTTTTAAATTTCAAAGTCCACCTCCAGTGATATACTTCCTTCGGAAAGGCTTCAGTGTCTATGCCTCACCACCATGCAAATGCTTAAGACTGCGAGGGAATATTCTTCATTAAAAACACTACATTCCTTTGCCTTGCCCAGATAGACTTGTGGCCATATCATAATACAAAATGCATCTTATACAACAGTATACATCCCCATAGTCTTTCACAGTTTCCCCACTGTTTAAAAGCCTGAATTCTAAAGATCTTCTCAGACTCAAAGAGATCACTTAATTGTAAGCCCCTGCTTTTTTTTTTTTTAAAAGCAGATCATATACTTCTGACATGAAATGCCACAGGATATACATCACCATTCCAAAAAGGGAGAATGGGGGCATAGTGGGGAAATAATGGACCAGAGAAAGTCCCTTCCTAGTGGGACTTCCCATGCATCCCCCTTAGATTCCTCCCTGTTACTTAGCTCTTCTGGGTCTGTGAATTGTATGTTTATCATTTACTCGACAGTCAATATCCACTTATAAGAGAGTATATACCAAAAACAAATGTTTGGTGGTTAAACTATGTCTGAACCAGGCCAATCAAGTTGCCCATGTGTGGTTCACGGGAAAACCAGGTCAAGTGCCAGAATAAGATGTGCATACCTAGAAACTCTGCTTCCCGTAGGTGCCTCCCAGAGTGAGGATTTACAACAGGGCTATAGATCTATGGTTAGCAAGGAAAGGATAAAAAGGGACCAAAGAATTAAAAAGCAATTCATGTGGCTTCAATGGCAGGGTTACTCTTATATGTTGACTGGTGGAGCCATGGAAGGCCCAGATATTTGGTTAAATGTTATTCTAGTAATGTCTGTGAGGATAAGATTATGGTTGAACTGGTGGACTGATTAGAGCAGACTACCCCTGCCATGGGGGCTGGGGCTTATTCAAGCCATTGGCTTGACTAGAACACAAAGGTGGAGTAAGGAGAAGGTGTTTGTGTATCCAAGCAGGGATACTGGATTTTCCTGCTTCTGACTCAAACTCAGGCTTTCAGAGTTGATCCCATAAACTCTGCAATTCTTATACCTTGGAACTGAACTGGAACTACGTGTAACCTCTTCCGATCTTCAATTTGCTAACTGCAGGCCATGAGGCATTTCACCCTCCATAGTCCCCTTTATCTGAGCCAGTTGCCTATGTTCATCACAGTTACTCTGTCTATATCTACACATTTCTCTCTCCTGGAGTTGGACACTGTAACATTCCTTCGGCTTGCACTATGAAGGTGGGTCCCTGAGGTTGGCTGAGTAAAAAGACACTGCCCTAGCTCTTGCAAGGTAAAAGTAGTCGGGTTACAGCCTGTGTGGCTCAATTAGCTGGAGTCTCATGAGTAACATTGTGGCTCAAGCACTATGATTTTGGCTTTTTCCCACATACGTGAAGCAAGTCGAAAGAGAGAAAGCTATGTGTCCTGTGCTGGCTGATCCTCTGATTTGCCTCTAAATTCCAAATGAAGATTCTAAAACCCTTTCCTCCTGCCATTTATCGATCTGATTGTTTTTGGACTCCACTGCTGTGATGTTACTATTTTACATTTACTAGCAAGCATGGCAACTTAAAGATGAGTGCCAAGAGCTGTAAAGAGTGCTGGACTCTGAAGATGGGAGGTCTGCCTCCCTTTACACAGTGTAACCTCAAATATACTGTATATAAACAAGTAATTGTCTTGCTTCACAGTCCAGTGCCTAAAAAATCTTTAGAACAGGCACAGAATGGATAGGAAACTGGATTTAGAAAGGAGTCCCATACAGTCCACTTCCCTAACTACTTGGTTGTGTGACCTTGGGTGGTACCTAAAACCCCTTTGGGCAACATCTTTTAGCTAGAACATCATCCCACGTTCCCTTTCCACTCCTGCATCCCACATCACTATCTTCTTACTCCTGGCAGAGCAGGATGGAGTCAAAGGCCTCATCCTAGGCAGAAAAGCAGGCTATTAACAGAGCTCAGGCTGCTCCGGTGTAATGCCTTGGGAGTTCTCAGGGCTGGCGCCTCCTCGCTGGCTCTCAAGAACAGAACTTGCTGAGATGACTCTTTCTCTACTTCCACTTTCCTTCCTGGGCTCAACCTCTGAAAAGAAGAATAGGCAGTCTTGACAGTCACAAAGGGGGCAATGCCCAGGCTGAGAGGCACAGAGCAAACACATGAGGGAGGGTGGTTGACAAGCTAGGCTGTGGGACAGAACTGAACAGGGTTTCATCGACGAATCACAGCCTAGAGACGCGACATTAACATTAAGAGGTTATTGGTGAGATTCTCACGCTCTACTGGTCAGCCCCGCATCCATGCACATATGGACAGCACTGAACTTAGTGGATTATTTAAAGGAAGACACGAAATTGGGAGCTCAAAGTGTGTATGCAGGATTTGGAAGAAGTTGGGGGGTGGGAGAAAAATGTAGAATAGATGTGATCATATTTCATTGTAGTACTTGCACGAAACTACAAAGAATATGGGTTTGTGTGTGTGAAAACAATGCTGGCTTCTTCTCTGCCTTTGGTAGAGGTTTCATCCTCTCTGGGGGCTGTACTGGAGAGGAAGGATGTGCCATACCTTTGGCCCCAGGTGAACCAAGTGCAGAGTGGAGGAAAAAGTACTCCTCGCTCACTGCCACGCCCTTTCTTCCAGTAACGCCTCAGAACATCTCCTGTATCCAAACATCCGTCCTCTTGCGCCCCTTTCCACTCTGGACAGCCAGACAGGCAGACATCAACCAGATTACTTTCAGTCCACCTCGGGTGGGAGCATTTAGCCCTCCCCGAACCCTGCTCAGCTGCCTTTGTGTGGCTGTCAGAGGAGGCGCAGTCCGCCAGGGGCGCCCCGGGGTGGGAAGGTAGCCAGCCTTTGGCTGCCAAGGGGTGCGGATCCCCGAGGATCTCAGCCTGGCCCGCTGGGATGGGCTCTGTCTCCTCCGTGCTGGCGCGGTCCCGCAACACCGTCGTGCAGCCGGGATCGTCGCCGCCTCAGCCAGAAGTTGCGCTCGCTGCTCCCGCGTCTCTCAAAGACTCCAGAACCCAGCGTCGGGCACTTGGGCATCAAGGCTCTTTCAGACCTTTCCCAGCCTGGGAACCGCCGCTGACCAAGCACAGCCAACGGGAGCTTCCAAAGTTGGAGAGAGCGGAGCTGTCCCCGGTGCTGAGGCGTTTGCCGACTATGTCCCAGTTCTCCCCCAGCGACAGCCTAGGAGGTGAGTTTTGTGGACTGCTCCTTCCTGGAGAAGTACGCGCTGGTTCTTGCCTTTAGGGAGAAGGGGCATGAGGAGAGGCTCTGTCTTCCAACATTATTTCACTTTTCTTGTCTTCTTTCTTACCCATGGCCTTTTTAGAGTTAAAATGCATTTGTGGTTCAGTAAGGGTTATTTCTGGCCTCTCATTCATTCATAGGGGTTTAAGTGCCGAGAGAAAATATACAGATATACCCTAAAGACCCCCTTTTCTAACTTTGCACCTGTATCAGCACTATGAGGAGAGATCAAAAGAAGAATCAAGCATTCCTTCCTGTCTCCTTCCAAGGGAGTCAGGAAGTGATAAGGAAATTTCTGCAGGTCTAAGACCGTGTTCCCCAGGTAAAGAATGCAAGTGTGCTGGTGGGAGAGGATTTTTCTTGGATAGGAATTATGCTAGAAATGAAAAGCTCACACGAAATCTGAACTAAGGTGTGAATCTAAGCTTCCTCCCATGGATTTTCTTGTGATTTTGATTCAGACACATGCCTGAGCGTCAGTTTATTCATCTGTGGTATGGGGATGACAGCAGTACTTATTTCACTAGTCTGTTGGAATGCAGTGCAAATAGAACTTTGTAAATGGTAGAATACTATGCAAATATTGAGTGTTATACAGGCACTAAATATATCCACCTTCTCAAGGCAGAAAAGAGGAAAACCTACTTTGACATTTTTAGTTTTAGATATTCATAGGATCCATTGAATCAGATCAGGTCTTTTTGTTTTGTGGAATTGAAAGTAAATTGCTTAGTTTATCATTAAAAACAGTAACTCACGAAGTTTTCATCAGCCTGCCCTTTGGTTATGAATAATCAATAGGGTTGCTTGTCATATTTTGAAGGACTCAGTAGATTGGGTGTGTAATATCGGTTTTGTTAACAAACAAGAGACCAAGGCGAGTGTACAGGAACCTGGCTTACATTTCAACCTACTGAGAGCTAAGGATACATCAATGTTCATGTGCTTAAGCATTGTCTTATAAAATATCGTTAACGCCCACGTCAGCGTTTGCTTTTTTTAAACAGTTTTTACATTGAAAGAGGACACATACAGAATATCCTGAAGGGAGGATTTACCACTGTAAAATGTTATTTTTATGGACATTTTCTCCATGTAGAGGATATGTATCAGTGTACTCCTGGAAAGAAGACTAGAATAGGAATCATGTGTTCTGCTAAGATCAGCGTTCTAGGATAGGCACTTGTTCTTTAAGCTTATAGGATGCTGCTTTAAAGTGAGTTTAGATTTGTTTGCATTGCCTCATATGCAGTGAAAACTCAAAGGAAGTATTAGAGGTAAAATGGTCAGAAAAGTATCTGTATTGTGCAAAAGTGAGGCACTACTAAGGTATTTCGAGGTAATTTTTAACATATGAACATATACTTAGCTTTTATACAGTGTGCCCCGGTGTGTGCCCTAATTACATAAGATGAAGCTAGGATTTCCTTGTGGAACTCTTCAGTACTAGCTTTTGGTGGTTTCAGTTGAATTACAAACATCCCTGATGTGGAATAATTGCTTGGATGTTATAATTAATTTGTATAATTTATAACTCCATAAAGCAAATTTCTAGGAGCTTGCATTGAATTAATTTCTGTTCTAGAGGTCATGAGTACACCCTGAAAGTACTTTTCACCTTAACTTTTTTATTGCTTATGAATAGTTTTGCCAATCCTTCCATTTGTATTTCATGTTTTTATGTCCATTTGAAATTATGTTTTGAGTTTTAGATCACTTAAGATTCTTAAGCAGAACCAAAAACTATTAGATTTCTGTATTTTGTTCTTTTTAAAGAAAGATACAGACCAGACATGTCATGTCTTGTATATCAGTCCTTCCTTCCTTCCTTCCTTCCTTCCTTCCTTCCTTCCTTCCTTCCTTCCTTCCCTTCTCTTCCCTGCCCCTCTCTTTCTTTCTCTCATCTTTCTATCTTTTTTCTTTTTGAAATAGGTTCTCACTGTACAGAGTAGGCTGTTATGAAACTCACAGATATCTGCCTGCCTCTATCTCTGAATGCTGGGATCATAGACATGTACCACTAAGCCTAGCAGCATATGCCTTTAATTGCAGATCACAGGAAGCAGAGACATGCAGATCTCGGTGAGTTCTAGGACAGCCTGGTATACATAGCAATGTAGCAAGTTCCAGGCTTACAAGGCCAACATAGTAAGGCCTTGACTAAAAAGGAATAAAAAGAATGAAAGAAGAAGAGAAAGAGGAGGAGGAAGAGGAAGAAGAAGAAGAGGTCACATCTTAGAACTGCAGTTGGTTTAGATAATTAGGCTTGTGAGCCAGGTTCATTTTTACCTTCTGTAAGAATAGGGTGAATTGCTCCCATAATGTTAGGTTGCCTTTGGCTGAACTGCATTGGGTTTTATTATAAATTTATGATATCAGACAAAATAGCACAGAATTTGTGAACTCCAGAAGCACATTAGCTTGGTATGCTGAATCCTAAGTATTTATTGTGTGAGCCACACTGACAAGTACTGAGTGAGATTACCACATGGAAATTTGTATCACCATTTTACAGGGGAAGACAGTAAGGCACAGGGAGCTGGCTAACTCTTCATGTAGCAAACTCAGGAATCTAGTCTCAGGAAGTCTCTAGAGATGCATACTCATTTCTCCATGCTTATGTATTAGATTCTATGTGTTTAGCTCTCATTTATAACTCCTGTAGTTTCTTGCTTAGTGGCATGCTTTGAAAGTTTGACTCAGCTGTGGGAAAGGGAGGCAATGGAAAGTTCTGCAAGGAGAGTGTCAGACCTTTATGGGAGAAAGGATCACCTTGGGTATTACTGAAGTGATAATTAAAGCCAAGGACCTTAGGGGAACACCAAACTCAGGGTCCACAGTCAGCTGTATCTCCTCATGAAAATTTAAATTCTTTGAGCCTCAGATTTATTTTATTGAGGATAGTGATGGTCCCCTACTCTTCTTTTATTTTGTAGTAAAAACTCAATGTGATAAGATGTCAAAGGTCAAATGGTGTTTTAGTCAGGGTTTCTATTCCTGCACAAATAGCATGTCCAAGAAGCAAGTTGGGGAGGAATGGGTTTATTCAGGTTACACTTCCCACATTGGTGTTCATCATCAAAAGAAGTCAGGACTGGAACTCAAGCAGGTCAGGAAGCAGGAGCTGATGTAGAGGTCATGGAAGGATGTTACTTACTGGCTTGCTTCCCCTGGCTTGCTCAGTTTACTCTCTTATAGAACCTAAGACTACCAGCCCAGGAATGGCACCACCCACAAGGGGCCCTTCACCCTTGATCACCAGTTGAGAAAATGCCCCACAGCTGAATGTCATGGAGGCACTTCCCCAACTGAAGCTCCTTTCTCTGTGATAACTCCAGCCTGTGTCAAGTTGACACACAAAACCAGCCAGTACAAATGGGGACCTGGCATACAGTAAAGATAGGTGCTTACCTTATTTGCTTGTTTATTTATTTATTTATTCATTTATTTACTGTATGTATGTATGTACGTTGTATGTGGTGTGTGTGGTCATTTGTGTCCTTGAAGAGAGCAAAGAAGGATTCTGGAGTCTTCCTCTATCGCTCTTTTTTTTTTCCCTCTATCGCTCTTGACCTATGGCCTTGAGAAAAGATCTCTGGGTGAAGTAGAAGCTCACTCTTTGATCTAGGCTGGTTGCCAGTGAGCACTTGGTATACAACTGCCTCTGTCTCCTCCAGTGTTGGGGATACAGGAAGCTATTAGCATGTCTAACTTTGTATATGGGTTCATGGGGATTTGAACTCAGTGCCTCATGCTTGTAGAACATTTCTTTTACCCGCTGAGCCCCAAACGCAGGTGTTTTATATATTTATTTGTTTTCATAGTTTTGAGGTCAAATCTCAATCAATTTTCAACGAAAATCTATCTCATAGTAAACAACAAGCAAGATAAAAAAAAACCCTTCCCACAGCTGTCTGTGTATAGTTCAACTATCTATGGCAGTTTACCAGTGGCTCTTAGCTTTTATTAGAGACCTCTCTGAATGAGTAGGTATTTATTTGATACTGTTGGTGAAAGTCACTTTATTAAGGTCAACAGTCTATATATTAGCCATTTTGAGGCCTTTTAAAGTTTTATTATTTCTACCTGACTTTTTTTGGTCTTGTTTTAACATTTGCATGTACTATAAGTGCTCAATCTCTCATTCCCTCCTTCCTTCCCTTGGCTCCTTTCTGGGATAGAACATAGGGTCTTCCATGTCTGACAAGTGCTCTACCGCTAAGTTATATCTTCAAGGGATTGGGGAAACGACTCAATGGATAAGAGTACCTTCTTTGCAAGCATTAGGACCTGAATTTGAATCCCAGCAGCCATAAATTGGGCATGGCTGTATATGACTGTAACCTCAATATTGAGGTGGAGACAGATGAGTCTGAAGAGTTATTTGGCCAACTCGCCTAGCTGAGAAGTTGAACTTTCTGTTTGTTAAAAGACCAGTGGTCTTTTGTGAAGGCAATAAGGCAGAGAATGATAGAGGAAAGCACTCAGGTCCTGTTCTGATTGTGTATGCACGTATGCACACATACCTGTGTGTGCACTCATTAGTAACACATGCATGCACAGGGATACATACATACATACATACATACACACACAGACACATACACAGTGTACAATCAATATTTTTTAAACTGCAGTCTTGAAGCATTGTGCTGTAGAGGTGTTGATTGCTTCCTGGCTTCCATGCCTGTCTTTTATGACAACTAAAAAAAATTACTGATATATGCCTCTTTGTAGGTTCTCTCAAGCATTAGGATCAGTGGCTCTTACCTGGAAAGACAATTCCAGAAGCCCAGACTGGTGTTTATGGGACATTGACTGGGGTCCTAGTATGTGAATCAACCCTCTCAGGTGATTGTGTTCCCATCTAAGGGTGTATTACAGTCACTTGATAACATTTGAGGGCCACTCTCAGATTTCTTGTTTGTAAACCAGATGGGCAATGAAGAATCTGTATGTCTGACAAGTTGTTCCTTCTCAAATGGCCACTACTCAAATGGTCACACTTTAAAGAAAAGCCGTTGAAATGACCTGAAGGACAGCATTAGCCAGGAAAGTGCTGTTAGAAACATGGGTCCCCTCTCTTAGGTCTGGGTAGATGCTCTGGAGTCAGGGAAGCCATTTTCATTCTTTCACCTCCCCAGTCCCTTAGCAACCACTCTCATGCCAGTTTCTAATATGTCAAAGTAATTATGAACCTTTACCAGTCATGCTTTTAACTTGGGCTTAAATTTTTTTGGTAATTTTCATCTGAATTAAAAAGACTGACTAGTGTGAAAATAGAACAGGACGCCCATTATCCTAAAATAGTGGGTGAATGGGTAGGTGGCTGCATCCAAGCACTTTCATCTTCAACACTCAGGGCATCTCTTGATGTATGTCCCTATTCTGAGCTAATTTAAACAGACAGGAGCGAACTTAGGCTAGTGACCGGCAATACTGATGAGGCCTGGGGAGAACAAGGACATGTGATGAGCAAGTGCTAGGTTCTTGAACCCAGCAGTCACCTCCAGGGGCTGCCTCCCAACTTTCTTCCTTCACCCGAGGAGCGGGGGCTGTCCTTGACTCGGAGTCCTATCTCAGCTGAGAAGTCACATAACCATTTTCCTTTGATTCCCTTCTGTGGTAATTACAAGTCATTTTTCTTTTCTAGAGTCAGATTTAACTTATAACAGAGGGCACCAAGCTCCTTGGCCAAATGCATCTCTAGGCACAAGAGATGTATTTGTTCTTGCTGGAGAACAACTTGAGGGAAGGAAAGCTTGTGATCGCCACTGTACTAACAGTGTAAGAGACACAGAGAGGTCTCTTTATCATCCCATCTTCATAGTTTTCTTAATGAATGAAGCCAATGGCTGTTGCCCTGGGTACATTTTGTTAGTTTGACACAAACTAGTGCTGTCTAGGAAGAAAAACTTCAGTCAATTAAATGCTGTCATCAATTAGGTGACCTGTAGGCAAATCTGTAGGGCACTTTTTTTTTTTTTCTCGAGACAGGGTTTTTCTGTGTAGCCCTGGCTGTCCTGGAACTCACTTTGTAGACCAGGCTGGCCTCGAACTCAGAAATCCTCCTGCCTCTGCCTCCCAAGTGCTGGGATTAAAGGTGTGCACCACCGCCGCCCAGCCTGTTGGGCACTTTCTTAATTAATGATTGATGTGGAAGGCCCCAGCTCATGGTGGGTGGTACCAACCCTGGGCAGGTGGTCTTGGGTTGTATAAGAAAGCAGACTGAGCAAGCCACAAGGAACAATTCAGTAAGCAGAATTCCTCAATGGCTCCACCTTCCCGCCACCCACTTCCTGCTTTGAGTTCCTGCCCTAACTTCCTTTCCTGATGGACTATAAACCAAAATAAACGTTTTCTTCTCCAACTTGCTTTTGATCAGTGCTTTATCACAGGAACAGAAGCTAAGGCATCTGTAGTTTCTCCTTCAATACAGGGGATATAAGTAATTAATTTTTGGAGATTATTCATTACATACTCCTAGACCACTTGTAGCTAGTTAGACTTTCAGGAGTCTTATTACTAATTCTTTTTCACAGTGTGGTTCCAGGGACGAAAGCTCTGGAAGCTTGCCTGGAATCATGGAGGCTTGGATATTCCCTGATTCTAAGGACCAAATGCTTTGGGTCTTTATCTGGGAAATGAAAATGGTATGTAGGGACCTCACCTAAACAAGTTATATGTTTGTGCTTGGCCCATACCATTGGCATGGCCATCCTTTCATATAATTATGATATGAGGACTCTTTAGTGGGAATCAAGCAGTAAGCAGAGCAAGGAAACCAGCAGAGGTCATAGAGAAACCGAAGGCAGAGATAGACAAGGAACAAACAAGAAGCTATGTAGGTGGTTAGGGAGTGTAGTCTAGATTACTTACTTCTGAGGTCAAGACCTACAGTTCCACATATGTATGTCATCCTTGAAAATTTGTCTATTATATATCTAAATTAGTCAACTTAGATTGAAATGTGTGTTGATTTAAACTGCCTTCTGGGGAGAGGAGTTAATTAATGGAAATAGCCAAATAAAATACTCAATATATAGTGAATTATTATACTTGCGGCTATTCTCCAACTATATTTGGTCATATTAAAAGTTTTTAAAATCAATAAATGAAAATTAGAAATACTTTTCAGTGGTGAAGTAAGTGATGCTAAAATACGTCAGTTGTTCAGAAATCTTATCAGGCCATTCTGCCCTACAATATCTGGGATGTAAGAATTTGATGTGCCAAGCCACCTGTGCTGGCTCCTGTGGTCCCATTTCCATCCATGCCTACCCAGTGGTCCTTGTTCCATCCATGCCTGCCCACAAATACTTATTCCATGTGTGCCTTCCCCAGTGCTTCCTACTCTGCAATCCCTGATTGAATGCTATTGGCAGAGGATTTTAAGACTTACTCTTGATCACATGTTGAACCAACTCTCTTAGCATGGAATAGATAGTCTTAACTTGACACAAGATATTGAGAATGTGCACTCAGGAAGAGAGACAGAACGATAAATATTTTGAACATTGGCCATTAGCACATTTTAGATTCTATTTTTTATATTTCATGGGTGAAAGACAGGCTCATAAATGTCAAACAATTTGCTTGAACCTACAGACCTACTAAACAGCAAAGCTAGGATTCATTTTGGTAATTTGGGTAGAGAGATGATAAATTTAAGTTAAATAAAGATAAATAGTGCAAGGTGAAGTCTGGTTCTAAAATTGCAAGCACTATCTTCTTTCAAAGGGTGCTGGAAAACTCCTGCCCCAGAATTACTTGGATTCTTGTTAAAATGCATCCTTTTAGGACTCCTCAGATAGAGTGAATCAGAGTCACTAGAGGTGAATTCCAGAGATCTACATTGTAAAACCACAAAGTGAGGTGAATTGTATTTATGTTCACAGCATCCATTGAGAATATAAATGATTTGTTCGTGGACAGAACGAGTCACAACTGGGTCAAGTGAGATTACATATGCTGGAGGGCTTTGAGGCAGTATGCACATATCAGATAGAAACTTGATTTTCATGGGATGGTGGAAGCCAGGAAATTGAACATCCGGAGTAGTATTGGGAGGAATTGAAACTAATGAACAAGTATTCTAGGAAACCAATGTGTGCTCTGCTTAAATAAACACTTCTTAGACATCATCTCCATTTTCTACAACCTGAACCTAAGTGAAATTTTAAAAAAAATTGATAACACATTCCTAATTTTAGTTTAATTCTTTACAAAAATACTAATTTAGATTTACAGTTAATTTTCTTATGATTTGAACAATTGCAATTTGCTTGAACTTCACACCAAACCATTGAGATGGTACTGTTCTGATCCCACTTTATCAATGAGGAAGTTAAAGTGGGAACTAGCTGAGATTGCACATCAGTCAGTATGAGCTAGGATTAGCATCCACCCACATTCCTTATGTGTGTTCTGCCTACAGCTCTGCACTGGCTGTCAATAGAAGCATCCTGCTAGGATGTGAGTTTTCAGATTGAAGGATGCATATTGTAGGCATGTGTATAAGCGGTAAAGGCCTAGGTTCACTGTTTGTTTTGTTTTATTTTGGTTTATTTTTCAGTAAAGAAACACTGGTGGTTTGAATAAGAATGGCCTTCATAGGCCCATATATTTAAATGCTTAGTTACTAGGTAGTGCAATCATTTGCAAGAATTAGAAGGATTTGGAAGTATGGTCTTTTTGGAGTAGGTGTGGCATTGTTGGAGGAAGTGTGTCATTGGGGGTGGGATTTGAGGTTTCAAAAGCCCAAGTCAGGCAGAACTCTCTCTGCCTGCTGCCTATGAATCAGTTTGTAGAACTCTCAGCTCCTTCTCCAGCACCATGTCTGCCTGTGTCCTGCCATGCTTCCCACCATGATATAGTGGACAAACCCTCTGAAACTGTAATCAAGCCTTAAATTAAATGCTTTCTTTCATAAGAGTTGCTTTGGTCAGGGTGTCTTTTCACAGCCATAGAGCAAGGACTAAGATACCAAATTACTAAATATTTTTCCAGATGGAAGGAGCCGAATCCCGGCACTGCTGTTGTCAGAAAGGTTGGGGATAGTCTCTGGTATTGGCTATACTGGTGGAGGGTCTAGAATGGCATTTGAAAATGATAGTCTAGAAGGCCACACCTCCTAATCCTAATTCTTGCAAATAGTTGCAGCTTCTGGTGAGTAAGCATTCAAACATATGAGCCTATGGGGCCATTCTTATTCAAGCCACCATACTTGGCCACATTTTTTTCTTTACTAAAAAGAAAATACAGTCAAACCTCTTCGTAACTCCAGTGTACATGCATGTCTCCTCAGATGGCTGGATCTGTGTGAAGCTGTCAATGTTCATCCCCTCACGTTCAGAGTGCTTACTCTCCTGATGGATCTAGGATGATCCTGGGAGGATCAGCTCTGTAGCTGGAAGGGCTGCTCTTTGGATCTTCTCTAACAATTTTTCTGCATTTACTGCTTTTCAGAAGTCCTTCTTAGTTACATCTATATTAATTAAATGCTCTAGAATGTACTAGAAAGATGTTAATTTAGACATGAATTTTCAGGGTGAATGAAAAGTCCTCCACTATGTAAATGTTCATTGAGCTGAACTGACAATAGGCAGATCAATAGAAGAAACAATTTTATTTCACATGAGAGGGAACAGTCACAGAAATGTGATTACCCAGTAGCCCAGTGAGAACTAGGCACTTCTATACACCTCCTCGTAGGATAGAGGCACACGGGCCTATGACAATTTTGAGGGGGTAGCAAATGATCTTAGGTGAATGAATGGGTCCTCTGCTCTGACTGATAAATGATTATCTTTGGGAAATGAGTGATGCTTAGCAGAGGGAAAATAGTTTGTGACCAATTTACCCAGATAAAGTTCCTTATACAGTGAGTGCTTCAGGTACTAGAAAAGGCATCTGATATCTCCCTCTTTGTCTAAAGACCCACCTAAGAAACAGTTGAAGTTAGCCTTGGTCCCTTGTCTGAGTTTTCATGAACTAAATTTGTATCTATTTGAAGGAATATTAAAACATGTAAGTGTGTAACTGCCCACAGTTACAAACGAACAGGTTACCTGGAAGGGAAGCTGGGAATGTATGGGAAGGTGGCGAAAAGAGATGGAGATCAAGAGAACACCTGCTATTCAAGGTCTCAAAGTTTAATGGAGAACTCCAAATATATAGGCAGGGAAAACCCTTCCCCCAAAGGCTGGAAGCTTCTCCACAGGTGGCTAGTGTTTTTCAGGAAACTGCAGGTGCTTGAAAAACCACGGGCTTCACCTTGGTCTGAGGCTCCACCCCAGGTGGAGGGGGTTATGGCTAACACAGGAGTCCCTGCTCAAAGGCTGGGAGAGGAACTTCACATTGGTCGATATCAAATTCCTGCCAGGTGGCATGGCACCCCAATAAGGCACTCTACATAAGTGCCCTTAATTAAAAATATATTCCAGGGTACAATATTTTAGGGTATTTTCTGAGCCCCAATAAATTGTATTAGAAGTTCTGATTCAGTGTCAAGTTCTTTTCTCCATGGTTGTTCTCAACACCCCCCAATTGGAGATTCCGGGGATATTCTATCACATTGTCATTTGCCCTGCCGATTGACTAGACAACCTCACTGACCTCAGAGATTCTTAATAAACTCCAAGAAACTAAAACAGGAAACAGTTGGATCAGCCAGGTATGGTTCATTAAGTCCTTGTTGGGATCTCAGTAGGGTTTGGCTTGTAGCCCAGTTACTTCAAGAGTTGAGCAACCCTTATTTTCATGCTCTAAAAAAAAATTACACATCAGGGATCTTGAGAGTTGTTCCAGCTCTGTCTGGTAGTTGTTTGTGACTTTATTCTTCTTCTTCTTGCCTGTCAACATCCTAATAACTGGGCATCTTCTTCCAGCCCAGGAGACAAAGAATATTGTACCAGACTCCCAAGTTAGTTACCTTTCTAATTCCTGTGACAAATATATCTGACAAAATGCAACTGAAAGATGCCTTTAAAGCGGCTAATAGTCTGCAGGGACACCATGTAGCATGTGGGGAAGGCAGGCATGCAGCAAGCCTAAGAGAAGACTGTTTGAAGTCATCCTCAGTCAAGAGGCAAAGAGAGAGGGATTCTGGTGCTCAGCTTGCTTACTTGTTTTATTTTTTTCTTTTATTTATTTATTTTCTACATTCTTTATTTACATTCCAGATTATTTCCCCTTTCCCGGTTCCCCCGTCCCTGAAAGTCCCATAAACCCTCTTCCCTCCCCCTGTTCCCCATTTGCCGAAGAATTTCATGAATTCATTGTTTTTAATTGCTGAGTAGTATTCTATTGTGTAAATATACATGGAAAATATCTCTGATAGCGTTGAAGAAATATATAGAAAAACATGTTAAGATTGACTATTTCCTGGAAAAATTATACAGATAAATTGGTAGGAATAAAAATATTCCTAAGTTGATTGAAATTAGAATTATAACCATTTTCTGATAAAATTGAAGATTTACATGGAAAATATTTCTGATAAGATTGAAAAAAATACATGGAAAAACATTAAAATTGAAGATTATCATGGAAAATTGTACAGATAAGGTGGTAGGCATAAAAATATTTCTAAGTTGGTTGAAAGTGAAATTATAACCATTTTCTGATAAAACTGAAGATTTACATGGAAAATATCTCTGATAAAATTGAAGAAATATATAAAAAACACATTAAGATTGAGTATTTCGGGAGACTGCCCTCCGCCATCTTTGCTCCAGTGACCAGGTAGTTGGGACCGCCAGGCTCAGAGACAGACAGGCATAATATCGCTTCGGTTTCAGGCAGCTTGGGTGTAACCTGCTCCCAGGTGCTGGGCTGATCTGCAGTAACCAGCGCGCCAGTTCCGCGGTGGGACCTTCTGCCTGGTGGAGGGACCCAGCGCAGGGAGGGAGCCTGCCAGCTTCCCTTCCTCGACCTCTGTTCCCGCGGACTGCGCTGGAGAGACCGGTACCCAGGCTCTCCCCCCGATATAACATCACTTGGGACACGGCCTGTTGGGGCTTCCGTCTGTGCCCGAGGGCGGGTTGGCGCTGTAGTCGTCTGGGCGCCAGATCGGCGGGCCATCGTGACCACAGGGTGAGCGGCGCCACGGAGACTGCCCTCCGCCATCTTTGCTCCAGTGACCAGGTAGTTGGGACCGCCAGGCTCAGAGACAGACAGGCATAATATCGCTTCGGTTTCAGGCAGCTTGGGTGTAACCTGCTCCCAGGTGCTGGGCTGATCTGCAGTAACCAGCGCGCCAGTTCCGCGGTGGGACCTTCTGCCTGGTGGAGGGACCCTGCGCAGGGAGGGAGCCCGCCAGCTTCCCTTCCGCGACCTCTGTTCCCGCGGACTGCGCTGGAGAGACCGGTACCCAGGCTCTCCCCCCAATATAACATCACTTGGGACACGGCCTGTTGGGGCTTCCTTCTGTGCCCGAGGGCGGGTTGGCGCTGTGGTCGTCTGGGTGCCAGATCGGCAGGCCATCGCGTCTGCAGGGTGAGCAGCGCCACGGAGAGTGCCCTCCGCCATCTTTGCTCCAGTGACCAGGTAGTTGGGACCACCAGGCTCAGAGACAGACAGGCATAATATCGCTTCGGGTTCAGGCAGCTTGTGTGTAACCTGCTCCCAGGTGCTGGGCTGATCTGCAGTGACCAGCGCGCCAGATCTGCTGTGGGACTTCTGCCTGGCAGAGGGACGCCCCCTCCCCCCCCCAGGAGAGATCACACACCCCTGCACAGGGCAGGAGCCTGCCAGCCTCCCTTTGGCGACCTCTGCTCCAGGAATCCACTAGGCTGAGCCTTTAGATGTGCAAGGCCTCCCCAATATAAGATCACTTGGGGCAAAGCACATTAGGGCTCCAAAGTCACTCAGGAGCAGGCAGGCCCCAGAAATCGGTGCCAGGGGAATCCTGGTAATCCAGGGGGGGGCAGAAATAGCTTTGCAGGCTCACAGGAGGTCCAACCAACAGCCAGTGGCAGCAGGACCAACTAACACCAGAGGTATCCAGATGGCAAAAGGCAAACGTAGGAATGTTACTAACAGTAATCAAAGTAATGTAGGACCATCCGAACCCAACTCTCCAACAGCAGCAAGTCCTGGATACCCCACCACACCCGAAAGACAAGATCTGGATTTAAAATCACTTCTCATGATGCTATTAGAGGATCACAAGAAGGACACAAATAAATCTCATAAAGAGTTACAGGAGACCATGAATCAACGGTTAGAAGCCCTTACAAAGGAAACACAAAAATCGCTTAGAGAAATGCGGGAGAACATGGATCAAAAGATGGAGGCGCACAAGGAGACAACACAAAAATCGCTTAACGAGATGAATCAACGGGTAGATGCACTCACAAAGGAATCACAAAATTTGCATAAAGAAATGCAGAAGAATATGGGTCAACAGACGGATGCCCATAAGGAGGCAACACAAAAATTGCTTAAAGAAATGAATCAACGGTTAGATGCCCTTACAAAGGAAACACGAGAACTGCTTAAAGAAATGCAGGAGACGATGGATCAACAGATGGAATCCCATGAGGAGGAAACACAAAAATCGCTCAGAGAAATGCAGGAGAACGTGGGTCATCAGGAAGAAATCCTGAAAGAGGTAATGCAAAATTACCTTAAAGAAATACAGGAAAATACAAACAAACAAGTGAAGGATCTCAGCAAATCCATCCAGGAACTAAAAAAGGAAGTAGAAACCACTAAGAAATCACAAAGGGAGACAACTTTGGAGATAGAAAACCTTGGGAAGAAATCAGGAGTCATAGATGCAAACATCAACAATAGAATACAAGAGATGGAAGAAAGAATCTCAGGTGCTGAAGATTCCATAGAAAGCATCGACTCAACAGTCAAAGAAAATGCAAAATGCAAAAAACGCGTAACCCAAAACATCCAGGAAATCCAGGACACAATGAGAAGACCAAACCTAAGGATTATAGGTATAGATGAGAGTGAAGATTTGCAACTTAAAGGGCCAGTAAACATCTTCAACAAAATTATGGAGGAAAACTTCCCTAACTTAAAGAGAGAGATGCCGATGAACATACAAGAAGCCTACAGAACTCCAAACAGACTGGACCAGAACAGAAATACCTCCCGTCACATAATAATCAAAACACCGAATGTTCTAAACAAAGAAAGAATACTAAATGCAGTAAGAGAAAAGGGCCAAGTAACATACAAAGGAAGACCTATCCGAATCACATCAGACTTCTCACCAGAGACTATGAAAGCCAGAAGATCCTGGGCAGATCTCATGCAGACACTAAGACAGCACAAATGCCAGCCTAGACTACTATACCCAGCAAAACTCTCAATCACCATAGATGGAGAGACCAAGATATTCCATGATAAAACCAAATTTTCACAATATCTTTCCACAAATCCAGCCCTGCAACGGATAATAGGTGGAAACCTCCAATACAGGGAGAGAAACAACACCCTGGAAAAAATGAGATAATAACCTTCTTGAATCAAACCCAAAAGTAGATAACCACTCAAACATAAAGATAGCGTCAAGAATGGCAGATGGCAATAATCACTATGCCTTAATCTCTCTTAATATCAATGGTCTCAATTCCCCAATTAAAAGACATAGACTAGCAGACTGGATACGTAAACAGGACCCAGCTTTTTGCTGCATGCAGGAAACGCACCTCAGTGTCAAAGACAAACACTACCTCAGAGTAAAAGGCTGGAAAACAATTTTACAAGCAAATGGCCCCAAGAAACGAGGTGGAGTAGCCATCCTAATATCGGATAAAATTGATTTTCAACCCAAAGTCATCAAAAAAGACACAGAAGGACACTACATACTGATCAAGGGAAAAATCCACCATCAAGAACTCTCAATCCTGAATATCTATGCTCCAAATGCAAGGGCACCCTCATTCGTAAAAGAAACTTTACTAAAACTCAAAGCACACATCGCACCGCACACAATAATAGTGGGTGACTTCAACACCCCGCTCTCTGAAATGGATCGTTCAGGAAAGCAGAAACTAAACAGGGACACAGTGAATCTAATTGAAGCCTTGGACCAAATGGAACTAACTGATATATATAGAACATTTCATCCTAGAGCTAAAGAATACACCTTCTTCTCAGCTCCTCATGGTACCTTCTCCAAAATTGACCATATAATTGGTCACAAATCAGACCTCAACAGATACAAGAAGATAGAAATAATCCCATGCCTCCTATCAGATCACTATGGAATAAGGGTGGTCTTCAATGGCAACAAAAACAAAAGAAAACCCACGTACACATGGAGGCTGAACAATGCTCTACTCAATGATAACTTGGTCAAGATGGAAATAAAGAAAGAAATCAAAGACTTTTTGAAAGTTAATGAAAATGAAGGCACAACATACCCTAACTTATGGGACACAATGAAAGCAGTGCTAAGAGGAAAATTCATAGCCCTGAGTGCCGCCAAAAAGAAACGGGAGACAGCATACACTAACAGCTTAATGGCACACCTGAAAGCCCTGGAACAAAAAGAAGCAAATACACCAAAGAGGAGTAGAAGGCAGGAAATCATCAAACTCAGGGCTGAAATCAATCAAGTAGAAACAAATAAAACCATACAAAGAATCAACAAAACGAGGAGTTGGTTCTTTGAGAAAATCAACAAGATAGATAAGCCCTTAGCCAGACTAACCAGAGGGCACAGAGATAGTATCCAAATTAATAAAATCAGAAACGAAAAGGGAGAGATAACAACAGAAACTGAGGAAATTCAAAAAATCATCAGATCCTACTACAAAAACCTGTATTCAACACAACTAGAAAATCTTGAGGAAATGGACAATTTCCTTGACAGATACCAAGTACCAAAATTAAATCAGGATCAAATAGACCATCTAAACCGTCCTATAAGCCCTGAAGAAATAGAAGTTGTCATTGGAAGTCTTCCAACCAAAAAAAGCACAGGTCCAGATGGTTTTAGTGCAGAATTCTATCAGACCTTCAAAGAAGACCTAACACCAATACTCTTCAAACTGTTCCACAAAATAGAAACAGAAGGAACACTACCCAACTCGTTCTATGAAGCCACAATTACACTAATACCAAAAGCACACAAAGATCCGACAAAGAAAGAGAATCTCAGGCCAATCTCTCTTATGAATATCGATGCAAAAATACTCAATAAAATTCTTGCCAACCGAATCCAAGAACACATCAAAACGATCATTCACCACGATCAAGTAGGCTTCATCCCAGGGATGCAGGGATGGTTCAATATAAGGAAATCCATCAATGTAATCCACTACATAAACAATCTCAAAGAAAAAAACCACATGGTCATCTCATTAGATGCTGAGAAAGCATTTGACAAAATTCAGCATCCTTTCATGCTAAAGGTCTTGGAAAGATCAGGAATTCAAGGCCCATATCTAAACATAGTAAAAGCAATTTACAGCAAACCAGTAGCCAGCATCAATCTAAACGGAGAGAAACTTGAAGCAATCCCACTAAAATCAGGGACTAGACAAGGCTGCCCTCTCTCTCCATATCTTTTCAATATAGTACTTGAAGTTCTAGCTAGAGCAATTAGACAAGAAAAAGAGGTCAAAGGGATACAAATTGGAAAGGAAGAAGTCAAACTATCACTATTTGCAGACGATATGATAGTATACATAAGCGACCCAAAGAACTCCACCAGAGAACTCCTACAGCTGATAAACGACTTCAGCAAAGTGGCCGGATATAAAATCAACTCAAGCAAGTCAGAAGCCTTCCTATACTCAAAGGATAAGCAGGCTGAGAAAGAAGTAAGAGAAATAATACCCTTTACGATAGCCACAAACCATATTAAGTATCTTGGCGTGACGCTAACCAAACAAGTGAAAGATCTGTATGACAAGAACTTCAAGTCTCTGAAGAAAGAAATTGAAGAAGACCTCGGAAGATGGAAAAATCTGCCATGCTCATGGATTGGCAGGATTAATATAGTAAAAATGAGCATCTTACCAAAAGTAATACACAGATTCAATGCAATCCCCATCAAAATCCCAACTCAATTCTTCATAGAGTTAGAAAGAGCAATTCAAAAATTCATCTGGAATAACAGAAAACCCAGAATAGCTAAAACTATTCTCAAGAGTAAAAGAACCTCTGGGGGAATCAGTATCCCGGACCTCAAGCTGTACTACAGAGCAATAGTGTTAAAAACTGCATGGTATTGGTACAGTAACAGACATGTAGATCAATGGAACAGAATTGAAGACCCAGAAATGAATCCACACTCCTATGGTCACTTGATCTTTGACAAAGGAGCTAAAACCATCCAGTGGAAAAAAGATAGCCTTTTCAACAAATGGTGCTGGCTCAGCTGGAGGTCAACATGCAGAAGAATGCAAATTGACCCATCCTTATCTCCTTGCACTAAGCTCAATTCTAAGTGGATCAAAGATCTCCACATAAAACCAGACACACTGAAACTAATAGAAGGGAAACTAGGGAAGAACCTTGAACATATGGGCACAGGGGAGAATTTCCTGAACAGAACTCCAATAGCTTATACTCTAAGATCAAGAATAGACAAATGGGACCTCATTAAATTACAAAGTTTTTGCAAGGCAAAAGACACCGTCAAAAAGACAAAGCGGCAACCAACTAACTGGGAAATGATCTTTACCAACCTTACATCCGACAGAGGGCTAATATCCAAGATATACAAAGAACTCAAGAAGTTAAACTCCAGAGAGGCAAGTAACCCTATTAAAAAATGGGGTACAGAGCTCCACAAAGAGTTCTCACCTGAAGAATATCTAATGGCTGAGAAGCACCTAAAGAGATGTTCATCATCCTTAGTCATTAGGGAAATGCAAATCAAAACAACCCTGAGATTCCATCTCACACCAGTCAGGATGGCTAAGATCAAAAACACAGGAGACAGCAGTTGTTGGCGAGGATGTGGAGAAAGAGGAACACTCCTCCACTGCTGGTGGAATTGCAGGCTGGTACAACCACTCTGGAAAGCAGTCTGGCGGCTCCTCAGAAAACTGGGCATGACACTTCCGGAGGATCCGGCTATACCACTCCTGGGCATATACCCAGAGACTTTACCTGCATGCAATAAGGACACATGCTCCACTATATTCATAGCAGCCTTATTTATAATAGCCAGAAGCTGGAAAGAACCCAGATGTCCCTCAACGGAGGAATGGATTCAGAAGATGTGGTATATTTACACAATGGAATACTACTCTGCAATTAAAAACAATGAATTCACGAAATTCCTAGGCAAATGGTCAGAACTTGAAAATATCATCCTTAGTGAGGTAACCCAATCACAAAAGATCACACATGGTATGAAGTCACTGATAAGGGGATATTGACCCAGAATCTCAGAATACCCTAGACACAATCAGCATATCAATAGATTTCTAAAAAGATGGAAGGAGAGACCCCTGGTCCTGGAAAGACTGGATGTAGGGGAACGCCAGGACAGAGTAATGAGAGGGGGTTGAACGGAGAAAAGAGGGAGGGAAGGGGGCTTATGGGACTTTCGGGGAGGGAGGAAACGGGAAAGGGGAAGTGATTTGGAATGTAAATTAAAAAAATAAAATAAAATTAAATTAAAAAAAAAAAAATAAAATAAAAAAAAAAAAAAAAAAAAAAAAGATTGAGTATTTCATGGCAAAATTATACAGATAAAATGGTAGGCATAAAAATATTCTGAAGTTTTTAGAAAGTGGAATTATAAATATTTTCTGATAAAATTGAAGATGTACAAGGAAAATATTTCTGATAAAATTCAAGAAATATATAGAAAAACATGTTAAAACTGACTATTTCTTGGAAAATTATACAGACAAAAAGGAAGGTATAAAAGTGTTCCTAAGTTGATTGAGAGTAAAATTATAGACATTGTCTGATAAAATTGAAGATTTACATGGAAAATATTTCTGATAAAAATGAAGAGAAATGTAGAAAAACATTAAAATTGAAGATTATCATGAACAATTATACCGATAGATTGGTAGGCATAAAAGTATTCCTAAATTGATTGAAAGTGGAATTATAAACATTTTCTGACAAATTTGAAGATTTGCATGGAAAATATTTCTGATAAAATTGAAGAAATATATAGATAAAATGTTAAAATTAAAGATTATCATGGAAAATAATACAGTTAAAATGGTAGACATAAAAAACATTACTAAATTGAAAGAGGAATCACAAACTTTTTCTGATAAAATTGAAGATTTACATGAAAAATATTCCTGTTAGACTATGTTTTTGGTTGGGGAATTGAGTCCATTGATGTTATAAGATATTAAGGAATAGTGATTGTTGCTTCCTGTTATTTTTGATGTTCTTTTTATGTTTGTGTGGTTACTTTCTTTTGGGTTTGTTGGAAGATAACTTTCTTGCTTTTTCTAGGGTGTAGTTTCCCTCCTCGTGTTGGCGTTTTCCATCTATTATCTTTTGTAGGGCTGGATTTGTGGAAAGATATTGTGTAAATTTGGTTTTATCATGGAATATCTTGTTTTCTCCATCTATGGTAAGTGAGATATTGCTGGGTATAGTAGTTTGGGCTGGCATTTGTGTTCTCTTAGGGTCTGTATGAGATCTGCCCAGGATCTTCTAGCTTTCATCTTCTCAGGTGAGAAGTCTGGTGTAATTCTTATAGGCCTGCCTTTATAGGTTACTTGACCTTTTTCTCTTACTGCATTTAATATTCTTTCTTTGTTTAGTGCATTTGGTGTTTTGATTATTATGTGCCGGGAGGACTTTCTGGTCTGGTCCAGTCTGTTTGGAGTTCTGTAGGCTTCTTGTATGTTCATGGATATCTCTTTCTTTCTTTAGGTTAGGGAAGTTTTCATCTTTAATTTTGTTGAAGATATTTACTGGCCCTTTAAGTTGGAAATCTTCACTCTCTTCTATACCTATAATCCTTAGGTTTGATCTTGTCATTGTGTCCTGGATTTCCTGGATGTTTTGGCTCAGGAGCTTTTTGCATTTTGCATTTTCTTTAACTGTTGAGTCAATGTTTTCTATGGTATCTTCAGCCCCCGAGATTCTTTCTTCTATCTCTTGTATTCTGTTGTTGATGCTTGCATCTATGACTCCTGAATTCTTTCCAAGATTTTCTATCTCCAGAGATGTCTCACTTTGTGATTTCTTTATTGTTTCTACTTCCATTTTTAGATCCTGGATGGTTTTGTTCAGTTCCTTCACTTGTTTGTTTGTGTTCTCCTATAATTCTTTAAGGGATTTTTGTGTATCCTCTTTAAGGGCCTCTACCTGTTCACCCATGCTCCCCTGTATTTCTTTAAGGGATTTTTGTGTTTCTTCTTTAAGGGCTTTTACCATTTGACCCATGTTCTCCTGTATTTCCTTAAGGGAATTATGTCTTTCTTGATGTCCTCTAACAGCATCATGGGATGAGACTTTAAATCCACCTCTTGCTTTTCCGGTGTGTTGGGGTATCCGGGACTTGCTGTGGTGGGAGAACTGGGCTCTGATGTTGCCAAGTTGCCTTGGTTACTCTTGGTAGGGTTCTTGCGCTTGCCTTTCACCATCTGGTTATATCTGGTGTTAGTTGGTCTTGTTGTCTCTGGCTGGAGCTTGCCCCTCCTGTGGGCCTGTAAGCCTGTGTCTGTACTCCTGGGAGACCAACTCTCTTCTGGCAGGGTCTGTGCACAGAAGGCTGTGGAGCTGTCTGGTTCCCTGAAGCAAATGGCGGCGGGAAGGGAAGTCTCCTGTGCCAGCTGCTCCACTGATCTTATGCCTAGTGCGCTCCTAGCTGTTGCCCTCCAGAGAGAAGGTGGAGATCTCACCTCTGCACTCAGAAGTGAAATTGCTGCTGGTATATCACTCTCTTCTGCTGGGCTAAGCACAGAAGGCTTTGGAGCTGCCTGGTTCCCTGCTGCAAATGGAGGCTGGGAGGGAAGACTCGCTTACTTGTTTTAATTTAGCCCAGGACCAAAGCCCATGGGGTGGTCCCCACATTCAGGGTGTGTCTTACTCCATTAAACTTTTCTGAAAGCACTCTCACCAATAAACTCAGAAGTGAGTTACCATGGTGATTATAAATCTTGTAAAGTGGATAGGGAAGCTGTTGCAGCCCTGGTCCCCACACAGACCCCAGGGTAGAAACCTTTGATGACTCTTACTTCTGGAATGTGTGTGCTGTTTTATCTTTTTCTGTTAACATTACTGTATAATGGTAGTATTTGGAGGTCACATTTATCTTTTATTTTTTATTTTTGAGATAGAGCCTATGTAATCTAGGCTGGTCTTGTCTTTGAAATCCTCCTGCTTTAGCCTTCTGAGGTATTTACTACCATGACTAAAAAATATATATTAATTAATTGGCTAATTTAATGTGTGTGTGCTAATATATGTGGATGTGCATGCACAGCACACATATGTGTGGAGGTCAGAGAACAACTTTGTAGAGTCAGTTCTCTCCTACCATATGGATTCTGGACATAGCATTCAGGTGTCAGGTTCCCAAGGGTGCTTTTGTCCAGAGAACCATCTCACCAGTCCTTGATTTCCTTTCAATTATTAGAAAAGTGTAACTAATCAAATAACCATATTTGTAGGAACAATACATTAGCTTTTATCAACAAGCACTAATAATAGGCCAGGCACTGAATGCAGTAACACATTCTATCAGGTGGGTGCCATTGTTACCATTGTTATCTGTTTTTTTTTTTTTTTTTGTTTTTCGAGACAGGGTTTCTCTGTATAGCCCTGGCTGTCCTGGAACTCGCTCTGTAGACCAGGCTGGCCTCGAACTCAGAAATCCGCCTGCCTCTGCCTCCCAAGTGCTAGGATTAAAGGCGTGCGCCACCACCGCCCGGCTGTTATCTGTTTCTCATAGACAGAGATACAGAGGCAAGGAACATCATCTGATGTCACATGCCTGTCGAGTGGCAAGATATAAACCCAGGGCTTAAGCACTGTACTGAATTACTTGAGGCATTAGAGCCCAAATCTGATTAAAGGAATTTCATCTACTTAGTCAGAAAGACAAGTATTGGATGTTTCTCTCCTTTGTGGAATATATAAATTCATTCTATATAGGTACATAAGATCATATCACACATATACACACATATTATGAAAGTAGAAAAGATGGTTATCTATGATCAGGGAGGGCAGAGAAGACAAATAGGAAGAGAGAAGGAAGAGAAAAATAGGGAAGAAACATGGTCAAATTACAGCATATTCCTTGTGAAAATGTTCCTATAGAGCTATAAAATGGTTAGCAGGAGAAGGTGACTGAAGCACAAGCCTTGAGACTCAAGTTCAAACCCAGAGCCCTTGCCAATGTGGAAGGCGAGAACTAACTTTACAAAGTTTTCCTCTGATTTGCACATGTATGTGTACTATGATAGTCACACCTTCGCCTACCCACACATCATGTATGTGTGGTACAGACACACTGATACATTTTGAAACAAGAAAGTGTCCCTATGAAAACTGTTATGTGTAAAATATATATGCCAATAAAAATCGGCTAGTTGAAAAAAATCCCTAAAGCACAATCTCTCTAATAGGACAGGGGTTTTTCCATCTATGTATAATCCTCTCACTTTTTGTCTAGGTACACAATAGGGTCTTTACCTAGTGGAAATTATGGCATAAAAATGTCAAGATTTTCTCTGGGAATTCATACTAAGAACTAGGAGGCAAGCTCTGGAGTGAGACATGAAGAATCTGGGTTTTGTCTTCATTCACTGCTCAGGCTTCCCTGTATTAGTCAAACCATTCTTAGAGCCAGATCTCTCACCTGTTTAATGGGGATTTTTATCAATAGTGAAATTAAACTGTTGTATATGGGTTTAGTGTGATTTTCTTAGCATAGGGTTAGATACAGACATCCTGCTCAAGTTAATATTTTTGGTACCAGATGTATAATTTTTTTTAAACAGTAGTAATGTCTATTTTAATATGGATTTCTGACACCTAAAAAGGATGAACAATGGTGGCTCAATGGGTAAAGGTGATTCAGTGGGTATAAGGGTGACTGCCACCAAACCTGACAACATGAGTTCAATCCCTAGTACAGACATGGTAGAAGGAGGGACCCAACTTCCATAAGTTGTCCTCTACTCTCTCTCTCTCTCTCTCTCTCTCTCTCATTCTCTCTCTCTCTCTGTATGTTTGTGTGTCTTTGTGTGTGTGTGTGTGCAAAATAAATAATTTTTTTTTGAAAATGCAATTGCACTGCTTTTAAAAAAATTACCACTACCACTTTCTAAAAGGGTCTAGTCAGAACTAAGATTTAACTGCCTGGGTTTTAGCTGTGCACAGATTTGCTAGTCACCTTTGAGTCTTCCTGATTTGATGCTTGTGCCACAAAACTGGCAGTGCCCACCTAAAGCCCCTGTTTTGAGACTGGCTGGAACCAAGAAAAGCCCAGATGTGCATGGTGCTTTGTTCCTGGTGGCATTTGCAGTTCATTAGATGCAGAGCCTTGTGCTTTTCCACATACCGGCAGACTCAGTCTACAACATTTACAAATTCTCTTGTTTCACTGAACATTGCTATTATGTTGGTTGTGGAACACTGCTAGTGTGTTGGTTGTGATAGCCAGGCATGAGGTGAGATGGGGGAGGTATTGAGGCTAGCTCTCTCCTGTGTTTTCTTTATCACATTGGCCACTTGACCCTTGGTCTCTTCCAGGGGCACCCTCTGTGGTTCTTCTTCTCTCTTCCTCTTCCACTCTCAAGAACTACTCTTATGTAGAGAAGTGATTTCTGAGTGGCTATTTTAACATGTCCCTTCTCTAAGCGGTTTGTGTCCAGACACCTCTAAGCCAAACTGCCCTGTCTTGTATCTTCCCAGTTTCCCATTGGTCACACTGACTTTCCCAGCCTGTCTCTCATCTCAGGTCACCTATTGATACACTAGAAAGAAAATGTAGCTTGGGTGAGGACCAGGAATGGGTGAGCAGCCACAGATGAGGCTAGTTGAAGAAAAGAGATGAATTGTTTAAAATATTGTAAGTGCCGGGTCGCATCAAACAACCACGTCAATAGCTGTTGGAATATTCACAATTTCTAAGGTACACACAGGGAAGGAGGTATCTAGAAGCCCTTAACTTTCCTGAGTATAAATACTTAGGTTATTCTAGAGTACACGGTGAAATCCTCATCCCGTAAAGATCCTGAAAGGTGGTTTCTGGGAGAGCCCCCTACCTCAGATCAAAAATATTCAATGTAACCCTCTGGCAAGGAAACTGGCTCCTATCACATCACAGTGCCTGGCTACATATATATTTATATACTCCTGACCAACTCTCAGGCTCTGCTTGAAGGTATGGTCAAACAATACAGCATCTGGAATCTCCTGGAGGGGAGAGTAAAGAGCGTTCTGGCCCGTCCACCCTGGGGCTGGGCACACAGTTCCTCTGCACTGCTCCCCTAAGCACTAGCTGCCCACATTAGAGTGGAAGAATTTTATCTGTGGTAGGGATTTATACCCATCTCATGACCTTGGCGATGCCTGGGCTGAAAGTTGGCTGATTCGAGTTCTTGCTTTTTCCACTCTGTCACATTTTCCACAGCCATACATACTAATTGTGAGTTCTCCTGGGAGAAGGGAAGCCGGCAGCTGTGTTCCCAGCTCTGTTCTGGCCTACAGGCCTTGCTTTGTTGTTATCAATAGTGGGCATGAGGCAAAGGGGAAAGCATAGGAGAGACAGGGAGCCTCTGGACTGACCCGTACTCAATGCTGCTTCCAAACATGTCTCCCAATGAAAGGAACCACATACAACATGGGTCTCATTTTTCCCCTTTGAGAAAATTCTCCAAAACTATAAATATTTTAAAGATATAGTCTTTCTATGTAACCCAAGTTGTCATTGTACCCATCACGTTTGCCCCTCAGGTTCTGATTGCTGGATTGATCTCAAACCGTGTGGTTTTTGTTTTTTTGTTTTTTTAAGTTGTTGTTGTTGTTTTGCCTACTTGATTATATAAATCTTGAGGAGACTAAAAAATATACATGGATATTCTTTATTCTTATTTTATTTCTTTTCTTACAAGTATTTAGTGACCAAGCCAGCTCAGTCAGTCAGCAGGTTCTCCAGGGCAGGAGCGAGGATTAAAAAAAAAAAAAAAGACGATTAGACAACACTGTAGCATGACCTCAGCCAGTTCTGAGGCTGAAGCAGGTTTATTTTTTTTTCCCAGTCTACTTTTATACCACTTTAAGTACTTGCAAAATAATAAGATCAGTTCTGGGCCAAGGAACAAGCAAAGCAATAAACAAAATCTCATAAACATCTTTCCAGGGGCTAATCAGGATGACCAAGACAAAAGGGATGCCACACATGCCTCGGCTGAGCCTGCTCTGAGCTTTGCATTAACTCAAATATAAATGGTTTTTTTTTTTAGGTTAATTATGTTTTTTAATCATTCTTATAAAAAGCAATCACATTCCTCTCCACATCAAGTAAAAATTTTAAATATACCAGAAACATATTTCCAGTCTTACACATTACAATAAGGAATCACATGCCCCCCAAGGACCTCAATTATTCCATTATGCATTAGTCTGAAGATGTGTCTTCAAATTCAAGCTCTACAGCTAAAACCTTATTAAACCTATTCCAACCGATGCTCACAGATTCAATGTTTCTTAAAAAGAAATGCAAGAATAACATCTTACCCATTCTTTTTTTTTCCTGTTTGTTTGTTTTGTTTTTAGCAAAGATAAAAATCTTGACTTTTAGTGTGGTACAAACCCCAAATAAGAACAATTTTTAGGCATTGGAGTTCATTGTAATAAGGCTGTACTTCAATGTCCCTCACATCACCAAAAGATTTTTACCTCCATAGTAGCTAAGCTAAGAGTTGACAGTTCTCCTGCATCAAGGAATGAATTGTAAGCACAATTATTTGGATACAGATTTCCTGCTATGATCAAAGCTATTTGACTTGAGTGATTATCATCATTCTCAGCCCACAAGGAACAGGTTACATTCATTTAAGAAATGGTATGTGTGTATTAAAATGGTTCTGCTTGGAGGGTGGCACAGACATTAGGTGGGGGTAAGATTCTGGTTCATTCATTGGCTGTGATGATTTTGAAAAGCATTTATCTCAGAGAAAGAGTAACTTGTAAGGTCATCTTCTTCAAAGTTGATACAATAATTATAAAAAAATCAAGCAAGACATGCGATCTCACTCTTTGTTTTCTATTACAAGACACCTCCCAAATTAATTGTCTACATTTCTTTTGGCAGTATAAATAATTTTGAAATATGTAAGCTGTACTGAAAACCATTGTATAATGAAAAACATCAAATAAACAATCCTACTAATAGAGAGGCTGAGATAGGAGAAGCATAATTTCAAGACCATTATGTGGTACACAGCAAGACACTCACATACAAATAAGCAAAAAGTGTATATGGATTGTACAATATTGGACCTATTTCTCCAATTACCAAATTAGACCACTGGGTGACAGCCAACAAATTTCCAATTCCTCATATTTTTGAATTTCAATCGATTAGGATATGTTGGTAATATTAATTTTCCTACTAAGAGATATTAAGGAAAAGTGATTGTTACTTCCTATTATTTTTGTTGTTAGAGGTGGAATTATGTCTGTGTGGATGTTATGTTGTATGTTGTGTTATGTTATGTTGAAAGATTACTTTCTTGCTTTTTCTAGGGTGTACTTTCCCTCCTTGTGTTGACATTTTCCATCTATTATCCTTTGTAGGGCTGGATTTGTGGAAAGATATTGTGTAAATTTGGTTTTGTCATGAAATATCTTGGTTTCTCCATCTATGGTAATTGAGAGTTTTGCTGGGTATAGTAGCCTAGGCTGGCATTTGTGTGTTCTCTTAGGGTCTGTATGACATCTGCCCAGGATCTTCTAGCTTTCATGGTCTCTGGTGAGAAGTCTGATGTGATTCGGATAGGCCTGCCTTTATATGTTACTTGACCTTTTTCCCTTAATGCTTTTAATATTCTTCCTTTGTTTAATTCATTTGGTGTTTTGATTATTATGTGACGGGAGGAATTTCTTTTCTGGTCCAATCTTTTTGGAGTTCTGTAGGCTTCTTGTATGTTCATGGGCATCTCTTTCTTTAGGTTATGGAAGTTTTCATCTTTAATTTTGTCGAAGATATTTACTGGCCCTTAAAGTTGGGAATCTTCACTCTCTTCTATACCTATAATTCTAAGGTTTGGTCTTCTCATTGTGTCCTGGATCTTCTGGATTTTTTGGGTTAGAAGTTTTTTGTTTTTTGCATTTTCTTTGACTCTTGTGTCAATGTTTTCTATGGCATCTTCTACATATGATATTCTCTCTTCTGTCTCTTGTATTCTATTGTTGATGCTTGCATCTATGACTCCTGATCTCTTTTCTTTGTTTTCTAACTCCAGGGTTGTCTCCCTTTGTGATTTCTTTATTGTTTCTATTTCCGTTTTTAGATCCTGGATGGTTTTGTTCATTTCCTTCATTTGTTTAATTGTGTTTTCCTGTAATTCTTTAAGGGATTTTTGTGTTTCCTCTTTAAGGGCTTCTACCTGTTTCCCTGTGTTCTCCTGTATTTCTTTAAGGGAGTTATTTTTGACCTTCTTTACGTCCTCTGTCATCATCAGGAGTAGTGATTTTAGATTTGTATCTTGCTTTTCCTGTGTGATGGTGTATTCAGGACTTGCTATCGTGGATGAATTGGATTCTGATGATGCCAAGTAACCTTGGTTTCTGTTGCTTATGTTCTTATGCTTGTCTCCTACCATATGGTTATCTCTAGTGAAACCTGCCCTCACTATATCTAACTGGAGCCTGTCCTTCCTGTGATCCCGGTTGTGTCAGATCTCCTCAGAGTCAAGCTGTATCTGTGATCCTGCAATTCTGGGATCTGGTGATCCTGAGATCCTAGGTGTGTTTGAGCTCCTAGGAGTCAAGCTGCCTCTTCGACCCTGAGATCCTGATGACCAAGCTCTTGGGATCCTGGGATCCCAGGATCACGGAATCCTGTGATCCTGTGATCCTGGGCATGTTAGAGTGCCTGGGAGTGGAGCTTCCTCTGGGTGATGTGGGACTGGCTGAGGAGTTTGCACCCGAGGTCCATAAATGTTCTTAATCTGAACCTATTTTCTGATTCCTAGCCCAAAGTCATATTCCTGCCTTGAATTTACTTTTTCCTGGCATGCTTTCAAATTCCTGCCAAATTTCTAGAAGCAGCGCCCCAAAAAGCTCTCCACAATTTAGAAGTCTTGAAGAGAATATATTCATTTAAGATATTACTTTTCAATTTTTACATTCTGTGACCTGTGAATCTATTCATGTATTTTAATTGCTAGCATCACCATCTTTATTTTTTCTATTTTTTTATTTTCTAAGTGTTTTATTTACATTCCAAATCATTTCCCCTTTCCTGTTTTCTCCCTCCCCGAAAGTCCCATAAGCCCCCTTCCCTCCCTCTTTTCCCCATCCAACCCCCTCTCGCTTCTCTGTCCTGGCATTCCCCTACATCCAGTCTTTCCAGGATCAGGGGTCTCTCCTTCCATCTTCTTGGAAATCTATTGATATGTGAATTGTGTCTAGGGTATTCCGAGATTCTGGGTTAATATCCCCTTATCAGTGACTGCATACCATGTGTGTTCTTTTGTGATTGGGTTACCTCACTAAGGATGATATTTTCAAGTTCTGACCATTTGCCTAGGAATTTCGTGAATTCATTGTTTTTAATTGCAGAGTAGTATTCCATTGTGTAAATATACAACATCTTCTGAATCCATTCCTCCACTATGTTCATAGCAGCCTTATTTATAATAGCCAGAAGCTGGAAAGAACCCAGATGTTCATCACCATCTTTATTAACGCCATTTGCAATAACCTTCCCTAGTGCCCAAGCTGTCTGTACTATAGCACCTTTGGAATCTGTGTATAATCCAGTCACTGGGGACTTTACAAGGCAAGTACTGATGGCTGTAGAGGTGTCAAGTTTGGAGTTTATTGTGACATTTGGATTTCTATTCTATTGGGAAGCAGTGACTTGATGAGAATGCAAATATAAGGTGAGAGTCCCTCTTTTCTGAGGAATGTTTTTGCTCTAAATCCACAGTGTGGTTACAATTAGTATTCTAGCATAAATTGAAAATGTATTTAAAAATAATAGTTACATTACATGTAATGAATATAAAATGCAAAATATACTATTAAAATATTTAATGTATTATTACTTATATACAACATATTAAGTATGTTATAGATTACCAGGCAATTATATATGTTACATACTATATTAAGAATATTAAGATTTTATGTAGTAATTAAGTACTATACAAATGTACTAAAATAATATCATGCAGGTTCCTGGCAAAATGTCAAACAGCCAGTGGTAGTGACTTATACCTGTGGGATATACTAATGAAGCAGTTGGAAATTTTGGGAGTTGCTTCCAGTTTTCTTTCCCCAAAAAATTGTATAATATTCTCAGTTGTAGTTTTAAAAACTTTCTCTAATCTTATCCAAGATTAAAAAGCCTTTATTTCTTTTGTATTTTTCCACTCTTAAACATTTTATTTTTGTTAAGTGTGTTAAAAAGAAGTATCAGTGTCACCATTGTAATATAGATATTATATATGTTTATATAAACATACATATATGTTTATCATATACACATGTAAATATAACTTGTTTCTTTCCTCTTTCCTCCCCTCCCCTTCCTCCCCTCCCCTCCCTTCTCCTTTCCTTTCCTTGCCAAGACAGGCTGGTCTTGAACTGGCTGTGTAGTGGAGGACATCTTTGAACTTCGAATCCTGCCTCTGCCTCCTGAATGCTGGAGTTACTAGTGTGCACCACCACACCCGCATCCTCTGTTCCACTTTATTTTTTTTCATACTAACAAATTTTAATATTATTAACATTTTTAAAACTTTTTTTCTATATTCTTTATTTACATTCCAAATGATTTCCCCTTTCCCAGTTCCCCCCTCCCCAAAAGTCCCATAAGCCCTCTTCCCTCCTCCTGTTCCCCATTTACCTAAGAATTTCATGAATTCTTTGTTTTTAATTGCTGAGTAGTATTACATTGTGTAAATATACATGGAAAATATCTCTGATAAAATTGAAGAAATATATAGAAAAACATGTTAAGATTGACTATTTCATGGAAAAATTATACAGATAAAATGGTAGGCATAAAAACATTCCTAAGTTGATTGAAAGAGCAATTATAAATATTTTCTGATAAAATTGAAAATCTACAAGAAAAATATTTCTGATAAAACTCAAGAAATATATAGAAAAACATGTTAAAGCTGACTATTTCATGAAAAATTATACAGATAAGATGGTAGGCATAAAAATATTCCTAAATTGATTGAAAGTAGAAGTAAAAACATTTTCTGATAAAATTGAAGATTTACATGGAAAATAACTCTGATAAAATTGAAGAAATTTATACAGATAAATTGGTAGGAATTAAAATATTCCTAAGTTGATTGAAAGTAGAATTATAAACATTTTCTGATAAAATTAAAGGTTTACATGGAAAATATCTCTGATAAAATTGAAAAAATATATGGAAAAACATTAAAATTGAAGATTATCTTGGAAAATTATACAGATAAAATGGTAGGCATAAAAATATTTCTAAGTCGATTGAGAGTGAAATTATAAACATTTTCTGGTAAAATTGAAGATTTACATAGAAAAATCTCTGATAAAATTGAAGAAATATTTTAAAAATGCCTTAAGATTGAGTATTTCATGGAAAAATTATACAGATAAAATGGTAGGCATAAAAATATTCCTAAGTTTTTTGAAAGTGGAATTATAAACACTTTCTGATTAAATTGAAGGTCTACAAGGAAAATATTCCTGAAAAAATTCCAGAAATATATAGAAAAACATGTTAAAACTGACTATTACATGGAAAATTATACAGATAAAATGGAAGGTATAAAAATGTTCCTAAGTTGATTGAAAGTAAGATTATAGACATTGTCTGATAAAACTGAAGATCCACATGGAAAATACTTCTGACAAAATTGAAGAAAAATACAGAAAAATGTTAAA
Organism: Tokudaia tokunoshimensis; assembly: GCA_036184795.1. Classification (NCBI taxonomy): domain Eukaryota; kingdom Metazoa; phylum Chordata; class Mammalia; order Rodentia; family Muridae; genus Tokudaia; species Tokudaia tokunoshimensis. Next base: position 78,299,599 of record BTHU01000002.1, on the reverse strand, counting down.
ATTGAAGATTATCATGGACAATTATACCGACAAAATGGTAGGCACAAAAAATTCCTAAATTGATTAAAAGTGGAACTACAAACACCTCCTCCCCCTTAACGAAACCGAAGATCTACATGAAAAACACCTCCGGCAAAATCGAAGAAATACACAGAAAAAAATGTTAAAATTAAAGATTATCATGGAAAATAATACAGTCAAAATAGTAGACACAAAAAGCATTACTAAATTGAAAGAGGAGTCACAAACATTTTCTGATAAAATTGGAGATCCACATGAAAAACATCTGTGTTAGACTATGTTTTTTGTTGAGGAATTGAGTCTATTGACGTTATAGAATATTGAGGAATAGTGATTGTTGCTTCCTGTTATTTTTGATATTCTTTTTATGTTTGTGTGGTTACTTTCTTTTGGGTTTGTTGGAAAAAGATAACTTTCTTGCTTTTTCTAGGGTGTAGTTTCCCTCCTCATGTTGGCATTTTCCATCTATTATCCTTTGTAGGGCTGGATTTGTAGAACGATATTGTGTAAATTTGGTTTTATCATTGAATATCTTGTTTTCTCCATCTATGGTAATTGAGAATTTTGCTGGGTATAGGAGTTTGGGCTGGCATTTGTGTTCTCTTAGGGTCTGTATGACATCTGCCCAGGATCTTCTAGCTTTCATCTTCTCAGGTGAGAAGTCTGATGTAATTCTGACAGGCCTGCCTTTATAGGTTACTTGACCTTTTTCTCTTACTGCATTTAATATTCTTTCTTTGTTTAGTGCATTTGGTGTTTTGATTATTATGTGCCGGGAGGACTTTCTGGTCTGGTCCAGTCTGTTTGGAGTTCTGTAGGCTTCTTGTATGTTCATGGATATCTCTTTCTTTCTTTAGGTTAGGGAAGTTTTCATCTTTAATTTTGTTGAAGATATTTACTGGCCCTTTAAGTAGGAAATCTTCGCTCTCTTCTATACCTATAATCCTTAGGTTTGGTCTTGTCATTGTGTCCTGGATTTCCTGGATGTTTTGGTTCAGGAGCTTTTTGCATTTTGTATTTTCTGTTGAGTCAATGTTTTCTATGGTAACTTCAGCCCCTGAGATTCTTTCTTCTATCTCTTGTATTCTGCTGTTGATGCTTGCATCTATGACTCCTGAATTCTTTCCAAGATTTTCTATCTCCAGAGATGTCTCACTTTGTGATTTCTTTATTGTTTCTACTTCCATTTTTAGATCCTGGATGGTTTTGTTCAGTTCCTTCACTTGTTTATTTGTGTTCTCCTGTAATTCTTTCAGGGATTTTTGTGTTTTCTCTTTAAAGGCCTCTACCTGTTCACCCATGTTCCCCTGTATTTCTTTCAGGGATTTTTGTGTTTCTTCTTTAAGGGCTTTTACCATTTGACCCATGTTCTCCTGTATTTCTTTAAGGGAGTTATGTCCTTCTTGATTTCCTCTAACAGCATCGTGAGAAGAGACTTTAAATCCACCTCTTGCTTTTCCAGTGTGTTGGGGTATCCAGGATTTGCTCTGGTGGGAGAACTGGGCTCTGATGTTGCCAAGTAGCCTTCGTTTCTGTTGGTAAGGTTCTTGCGCTTGCCTTTCGCCATCTGATTATCTCTGGTGTTAGTTGGTCTTGTTGTCTCTGGCTGGAGCTTGCCCCTCCTATGGGCCTGTAAACCTGTGTCTGTACTCCTGGGAGACCAACTCTCTTCTGGCAGGGTCTGTGCACAGAAGGCTGTGGAGCTGTCTGGTTCCCTGCTGCAAATGGAGGCTGGAAGGGAAGACTCCTGTCCCAGATGCTCCAATGATCATATGCCTTGAGCACTCCTAGCTGTACCCCTCCAGAGAGAAGGTGGAGATCTCACCTCAGTGCTCAGAATTGAAATCGCTGCTGGGAGATCACCCTCTCCTGGTGGGCTAAGCAGGGAAGGTTTTAGAGCTGCCTGGTTCCCTGCTGCAGATGGCCTCTATAATACAGATGGAAGGGCCTCTGTTCCACTTTAAATGCACAGTGCAGGGGCCCTGAGCACATGCACCTGGTTGTGAAGCTGTCACCACTACCCACCACAGAGCTCACATCTTCTGCACTGAAACTTTCTATTTCCATTAATTCTTTCATTGTAAGTTTGACAACACTAAGTCCTGTTAATGAACAGTATGCCTATAAGGTTTATCCATATAATATGTGTTAAAAATTTTCTGTTCTTAACTTTTCATCACTAAAAGTTAAAATTGGGGCAAAATTGAAAGAATTTCCTAGCAAGCACTCCACTGCCTGCCACCTAGCTATTACCATTAACATCTTACTGTGTGTTATTTACATTATGATTATATTTATTTATCCATTCTTCTTCACTCACCTTATTTTGGCATCATTAAAATCAAATTCCAGCAGCATAAATGTCCTTCAAAGAGCCCACATTGTTGTGTTTATAAAAAGATAAAGGGAGAGTATATTCTATGGAGGTGTAGTCAGGTATGTGGGAAGGGGGGGGGTCCCTCGGTGGGCCCATTCTAAGCCATCCCTTCCCTCAGAGAGACCAGTCATATGTTGGTATAATATAGAATAGAGTTTATTAAGGGCATGGGTGAGGGGAGTTAAAAGGGTAGTGGAGGCAGAGAAAGGCAGAGAGAAAGAGAGAGAGAGAGAGAGAGAGAGAGAGAGAGAGAGAGAGAGAGAGAGAGAGAGAGAGAGAGGTTTTCTCTTATAGGCAGTGTTTTTTTACAAGGAGGGCAAGGTAACTTACCCGAGAAAACACAAGAAATAGATAATTCCATACCAGCAACAGCAAAAGAAGAGAAGCGCGTGCACGCGCGCGCGCGCGCACACACACACACACAGACACATCTGTACACATGTTGAGGCCTGACCTGGAAGTCAGATGCCATCCTTGATTGCTTTCCATTTTCTTTCTTAGGAGGGTCTCCTGCTGAAACCAGAGCTTGCCAATTAGATCTAGTCTAGCTAGCCTGCATGCCCTAGGACCCCCTGTCTCTGCCTCTCAGATGTGGGATTGCAGGTGGGTCCTGGGGACCTGAACTCTAATTCTTATGCTTGGGTATAAGCAAGTCGTCTCCCCAGTTATACAAAATTCACCAAGCCACCCCCTTTGATAATAAATATACATGAACAATTAGAACTCTTAACATTTCAATATCTCTGATTCCAGAAAGAGCTTTAGTCACATGATGTATTATTGTTTTAATGCACTCTTGTCATCTGCTAGTCAATGTTTTATTTAGGAGTTTTGTATTGACTTTCTTAAGTGAGATTTGCCTATAGAGTTTACTGTGCATAAAATACTTATCAGATGTTATTATTAATGTAATACCACCAAAATAAATTAGACATTCTTTTTTCTTTCCATAGTCTAGAAAAGTAAAACTTATTGAGCTATCTAATCTTTGAACATTTGTGCAAATATTCTAGGAAACTGTGGGACTTAATGATTTTTTTTGTTGTAGTTGTGTTGGTTTTTTTTTTTTTTGTTTGCTTGTTTTGCTTTTGTTTTTAAATTTTTACCTCTCTAAGCAGTAGGAATATTTATATTTTGTTTTTTTTCTTAAGGACTGTTAGGGAAATTCTGTTTTCCTAGAAAATTGTCTATTCCATTCTGATTGTAAAACTGGTCTTACAGAATTCAGTAATTTCTGAGGCCTCTTTTAATTTTGTTTAATGTCTGGCCAGATTGAAATCAAGTTGCCTTCCCTAGTGTGAGCCTGAGAACTAATTAAATTATTTCTCCTTGTCACCTCATGGTTCTGGTGTTAGACTGTGACTCCTTTTCTTGTTGTATAATGCTTTAGTTATGTGATTTCTGAGGGTGCCATTGGCTCCTCCTGGCAAGTGTAGTAGTGACTCACAAAAGTTTTAGAGATGTAGGGGGGAGGTGCCATGGAGTTCTGAGCAACCATAAATGGTCTTTTTCTGGGGTTACCGTATGGAGAGGGTCAGGGTCTTATCATGTAGCCTGTTCTGGCCTGGGAATTGTGTTCTCCTGCTTCAGCTTCTTTCATGCTGGGGTTACAAGCCAGTGTCAGCATGCCAGTTTAATAGCCTAAAATATCATGTTAAACCTTGTTTTTTACTTCATCTAGTCTTTGTGCACAGCTTGAGACTACTCTTTTTCTTGTCTAGTATCCTCTTCCCCACTCTTCAAACTGCCTATGAGGAGTTGCCTATGAGGTGTTCTGTTACTCAGACTGCTTTAATTCCAGTTGATACTCTTCCACAATTAAATATAAGACCCACACATAATGGTGTTCTGGGATGTTGAAATTCAAATTCAGCATATCTGACAACATTTGCCTGCCTTTGTCCAGTTGTTTTTAAATTCCAGCAATTTGTGTAGTCGTGAAAGAACAAAGAGGTAAGAAAGGAACTCTGTTGCCTTTATCTGGAACATTCTCAGTCTCGCATAAAGCATGGCCACCTCTCATTAGATCACTGTCTGTTTTCCTAGGGGAGGAGACCACAGTGCTCTCAACTCACTATGTATGGAGGAAGCTGCACTCTGCCATCCTGGCCCTTCTCACTGTCTTCCCACCCAGGTGTCCCCTCTCCCCACCCCACAGACTGTACCTCCTTGCTTCCCTGGCTCAGCTAAGAAAAGTCAAATGGCTCTAAGGAGCATCCCACACATGTATATGTTATACAGTAACTGGAAACCCTTCTGAAAAATACCACCTTTTATTAACTTTCCAATAAACAACATCAGCATTTTATGTCATTGGATTATTTTTTTTACTTCTACTTTTCTATGATAGTTTTTTAAAAATCATTATAGGCATCAGTATATTTTGCTGAGCAAAAGGGAGTTTGTAGCCAGATTTAAGCAGTATTGATCACCCCTATAATATATTATATATAAAGGTTGTCAGTGGCACCTAGGCTAATTAACCACCCCTTTCCCCCATTTTCTACATTTTGGTTTGTTCCTGGACATTCTTACATTGAAAGATTTTACCTTTTTGCCCCCTCATTTCTTCCCACAAACCTGAACCATTTAGCAGGAACCTTGTTTTCTTGATGTTTTTGGGTGCTCGTCACTAGGTCTGACTCAATGTAGAAACTTAAGTATGGAGAACTGTAGAAGGATCATGATGATGTAGGAAGTCAAAGTACAGAAAAACCCAAGAAGCTAGTCCTGATTCCACTTCTACTTTGTTTTTAGCCTCTGTAGATAAGGCACTAATATATCTAGGCATCTATTCCTTCCCTATAACATGATGATATTAATATTTATCCTTATTACCTTTGAGTTCATACAAAATGGTGATGGGCACAAAAGCACTTTTGAAAGTACTCCGAACTAGATAGGGTGAAGACTTATCTTCTAGTGCACAAAGGACAAGGGAGGGTCTAATGGATGGCCAGCTATACAAATAGACCTCTAACCTCCTTCAGATATTAAAAAAAGATTTATTTATGTTTATTTTATGTGTATGAGTGTCATCTGCATGTATTTATATGTTCTCTGTGTGCGCCTGGTTCTCCCAGAGCCAGAAATAAATGTCACATCTGCTGGTACTGGGAACTGAATCTCAGTCCTCTACAAAGGCAGCAAGTGCTCCTAATTGCTGAGCTATCTCTTCAGCTTCTTTCAGATCTTTACAGTAGACTAGACATCATAGGGAAAAACATCTTATAGGCTCCTAGAATCCTAAACATTTTTCTAAATGTAGAGTTGAATTTTCAAGAAATTGGAGTTGGGGATTTAGCTCAGTGGTAGAGCGCTTGCCTAGCAAGCTCAAGGCCCTGGGTTTGGTCCTCAGCTCTGGAAAAAAAAATCATGAAATTAAACTTCTCTTGGGGATCAAAAATTGTGTGTGTGTGTGTGTGTGTGTATGTGTGTGTTTGTATGTGTGTGCACACACATGTGCATGTGTATTTGTAGGAGTATATGTTTCTGTATGAATATATCTGTGTATTTGTGTGCATCTTTATGTACATCTCCATGTGCCTGTGTCTGTGTATATACACTGCTTATCTGCATGACCAAGTTTTAACTGTTCTGGAGGACAGTAGGCAATACTTTGGACGTGAGTTTACTGGGAAGATAGGATTGAAGCTCTGAGTTGGTTTAAATATGGTCAGTGTATAGGGAGTGGTACTCATAGGAGGTGTGGTCTTGTTGGAAGAAGTGTGTCACTGTGAGGATGGGCTTTGAAGGTCTCCTCCTATCCTCAGGCTGCACCTATTTCAGAAGAGAGCTTCTTCCTAGCTGACTGAGGGTGCCAGTATATTCTGATTGCTTTTGAATCAGGATGCAGAACTTTCAGCTCCATCTCCAGCACCATGTTTGCCTGTACTGCCGTGCTTCCTGCTATGGTGATAGTGGACTAAACCTCTGAATCAGTAAGCCTGCCCCAATTTAATGTTTGCCTTTATAAGAGTTGCCTTGGTCATGGTATCTTTTCATAGCAGTGGTAACCTTTACTAAGACAAGCCCCTACATGAAAGTGAGATTTCCCCCCATAAAGGAAAGTAGTGTCTGTCACTTGGGAGGCATAGTTGAGAAGTGTTAAATTTTTTACTTATCAGCTTTAGAACTAAAAGCAATGATTACTTACCTTTTTTTCTGGGTTTAGGTGGTTGAAATAAAGTTTTTTTAAAGACTTTGTTTGCTTGCTTAGTTGTGTCTTGGGCTCCAAGCAGAGGAAATGGGAATGTCTCTGGAGAGCTGAAGCCTCCACCTAGTTCACACCATTCTCAGATAAAGCCTTAATGAAATGAAGCTCCATATAAACTATAAAGCTCTGTGAAAACAAATTGTCTTTGGTGATTTTAAGTGAGAAAAGCAATAGATACAGAAATGTATATAATATACTCCTATTTTAAAGCAGAAACTTGTGATTCCTTAGGCATGTGAGCTCATTCCTCAGCGTCTTCAGGTTGCTTGGATATAGAGCCCCTCTTAGATAATTTTATAGTTTCATTTCTGTTACGATGATTAAAATACTGACAAAAGAACAACTTAGAAGAGAAAAGGGTTTATTTTAGTTCATAATTACAGGTTAAAGACCATCATAGTCAGGAAATCATAGCAGCAAGAGGTTGAAAGAGCTCATTATGTTATATTCATGTTGAAAGAAGAAATGAATGCATGCATGTTCACTCACTTTCTTGAGCTCATTTGGATTTTGCTACTCACACAGTTCAGAATTAGCCTAGGGAATGGTGTTGCCTTTAGTGAGCTGGGTCTTTCCAATCAGTTAACTTAGTTAAGACAATCCCTAACACACATGCTTATAGGCCAACCCAATGTGGAAGACCATCACTGAAACCCTCTTCCAGGTGATTCTAGCTTGTGTCAAGTCAACAATTAAAGCTAACTATCACAGACACAAAATTACATATGTTCAACTCCCTTATACAAAAATCACAGTGCATGTTCTTATATACTCTAAGTCACTTCTGGACAACTTATCATAGCCAATAAAATACAAATGTTCTGTGATTAGTGGCTCTACTATGTTGTTTAGAGAATAATGTCAGGAAAATATTCTGTGCATGTTTATGGCAGGAACAATTCTTTTTTTTTTTTTTAATATTCCAACCCATCATTCATTAAATCTACTGGTGTGGAACTCATGGGCATGGAGGACCAACTGGACTTCTTTTCTCTCTCTTTGAATCTGGTACATCATCAAATGACATTATGTTTACATGGCTTATCTAACAGGGATTATTGCAAGAAGAAGTGGCAAAGAGCATACAAAGGTGACGATGTTTATGTAGTGTAAATCTGCTTTTCCTCTTAACCAAGTTACACACCTCATTCATGGGAGAATGCTTTCGTTTCCTTATCTTACTTGTCTTAGTCAAGGTTCTAGTCCTGTGAAGAGACACTACAACAAAGGTAACTCTTATAAAAACAAGCATTCAATTGGGACTTGTTTAAAGTTTCAGAGGTTAGTCCTTTATCATCATACTGGGGAGCATGGCAGTTTGCAGGCAGACATGCTGGAGATCTAGCTTGAGAATTCTACATCTGAATCCACAGGCAGCAGGCAGAGAGGAAGAACATTGGGGCTATCTTGGGTTTTTGAAACCTCAAAGCTCGCCCTAAGTGACATACTTCCTCTAATAAGGCCACACCTACCCCATAAGGCCATACCCACTCCAGAAAGTCCAGAAAATCCATACCTCCTATTGCTTCTCCCTAAGCATTCAAATATATGAGCCTATGGGGGCCATTCTTATTCAAATCACCACATTACTCAAGAATTAAGCTATTTCAAGGAGTCCTCTGGACCCCACGGGCATATGAAACACACAAGCACAAAAGATTTGAAGAGTCTTCCATTTCACAAAATAAATAACAGCTGTAGAAAATCAATCACTAGCATGCCATAATTAATAGTGCTCCTTTATTTGTTGCTCATGTGTGACAGGCATTTTCTAAACGCTTTTTCATCCTTTAGCCCTTATGATGACCCTTTGATGAAGGAGATCTTATCAAAATCTCCACAAGAAAGGACAGACACAGAAAGCATGAACTCAGGCCCAGCTGCTTTTCTAGGGAATCTAATACACAAACTCAGAACTCTATTTCTTAGCACAGGCAAGAGGCACATAGAGGAGTTGATGAATAGTGAAGTCTTGTGCTGGGAGTGGTAGCCCAGACAACCTTTAAATCATTGCTCATGTTACTGTTTGTTTATTTATTTATTTATTTATATCTTGTTATATTTTCGGAAAGGAAATAAAAAAAAATGGGAATCCTTTATTTTTTTGCCACCCCAATTCTCCTCACTTTATTATCTAACACTGAGTGGTCCTAATATTACTGCTTGCATGTTAAAATAAAGAAAGTATGATTAGTAAGATTTAGGTAGCTCCATGCTCTAGTGTCAGGGTGTAAAATGTTCTCAGTAAATTGAATCTCACTGAGACCTGGAGTAGGTTCTAGTTCATTGGTGAAGGACAGATTGAAGCAATGCTTTTTTAAATTTAGAGGAGAGTGTGCTTGGTACAACCTTTATATTTCCATCTTTAGGTCCTGTTTAGTGATTACAGTGACAGTGATTTTAGTGTTGTGATTATTCTACAATTATGATTGGCTTCTCCTTTCTCACTGTCTTAACATACCTCAGCTGACTCTCACTGCTCAGGAGTCAGTATTGATTATTTCTTTTGAGAAAAAGTGGTGGGTAGACTTATTTGCCATAGACTTATTTTACCTTTGTTTGAAAAGACCTGGGGATTTTAGAAACTTTATGAAATAGAAGTCCACAGAGGAGAAGGGTGGGAATAAATACTTTAAGGTCACAGAGACAGCCAGGAAGCATGGTTTGTAATACATCTTCCAAACTTCAGCTTGTAAAACTAAGTCTATGTACTAGTTTAGTAGTCTGTAATAATAGTAAGTGAATTCTGTCTTACATGGATAAAATAAAATATTGTCAGAAACTGGAGTGATCACTATGGGGTGTACTTGATGACTTCACATCAGAAGTTAGGAGACTGGGATGCTCCCAAACTTGTGCCTCTGGGGAGAAGGGGGTGGGCATTCACAATAGTCTTAGATGCTTCTCTGAGCTTGGGTATAGGCTAGGGCTAGACAATGTGTGCCTCCTTGGGAGTTCCTTAAAGTCTTTATCTTAACTTCTTCGTGTGTGTTGTTTGTGTTCATGTGCATATGTTAACAGTAGGTGATTTCAATACCCCACTTTCTCCAATGGACAGGTCATTCAGGAAAAAATAAGAAGAGAAACATTAGAATTAATTAACATCATATACCAAATCTAGTTAACATGTATCTACCGACTATTCCACCCAAACACCAAAGAATATACATTCTGTTCAGCAGCTCATGGAAGTATCTCTAAAACAGACCACATCCTGGGACACAAAACAAATCTTAAGAAATTTAGAAACATTGAAATAACTAAGTGTATCCTGATTATAATATAATAAAACTTAAAATCCATAGTAAACACATCTTCTAATAAGTACACAAAATAATAGAGATTAAGTAAGTAGTAAAAGAAGAAATCAAGAAAAAAGTAAAAATATCTTAGAATGAAGCAAAATGAAAGGACAATGCAACCAAATCTCTGAGATACATCAAATGTAAATCAAATGCAGCCCCACAGGGAAGTATCCAGCTTTAAGCGACTACATTAAAAAATCAGAAAGAGCACAAATAAACTACTTAATGATGTACAGTTGGTTTTGAATGCATTAATAATAAACACTGAGTCACCAATAATATGTCAGTATTGCATTAAGGAAAGAAATCAAAGCACTCCCCCTTGGTGTCTTTAACCAAAAGTGGGCTCCATTATGAATCTTCTGTATATATCTTGTCGATAGCCTCCACTCTCCTTTAGTACCTTTTTGTATTCCTTTTCCTCCTCCCTTCCAATCTGTAATAGTCTAAAGGCTTTTATTCTGCCCCCCCCCCACTGATGAGATTGTTTGCATTGGAAGTCTTTGATTTAATAAGGCCTTGAATACAGCCTTTTATCCATTCTAGTTTTAGGCTTTTATTTTTCCTTTCTTCTTTTCTTTCTTTTCTTTTCTTTTCTTTTCTTTTCTTTTCTTTTCTTTTCTTTTCTTTTCTCTTCTTCTTCTTCTTCTTCTTCTTCTTCTTCTTCTTCTTCTTCTTCTTCTTCTTCTTCTTCTTCCTCTCTCTCTCTCTCTCTCTCTCTCTCTCTCTCTCTGTTTCTTTTTTTGTATGTGCACACGTGGCCCATCAAAGTTATTTCCAGGCCACCAGGGATTGCCAGAAATCTCTTGAGAAATGCCAGCTTGTGTTTGCTTATCTTTCTGGTGTGGTCATTTCTCATCAATCCTTATCTCTAAGCAGTTGTTTTTCTTCTCATGCCAACTCTAATAAGTCTAAGGGATTTAAAGAATGCCTTATTGACATTTTTGGTGTTCTGTACCAGAACTCATTTTCAACTACAGAGTCTGTCAACTGCTGCACACCTAATTGCAGCACAATTTGGCCCAGACTCATTGATGTTGTCTCCTATTACTCTAGTACAGTAGACATGTGGAACTTATAGCCAATTGTAGGATGTAGACATACACCAATATATATATGATGTATATATATATCAAATTGATACAGGTAAACTTCAGAGCAAAATTTCTCAGAAATTTAAGTGGGAGGGCCAAAGAAGTCTAACTACTTGTTTTGGGATTTGGAAGGGAAAAGAAGAGGGAGGTGATCTAACAAAAGCATTAAGGTGTGTAACATGGCCCTGAAAACTCCATGCTCAAAGTCACTTGGGTATCCCACTGTCTAGCACAAATCCCAGTCTTGTCTTGGAGTTCTCAGGAACCCAGGTCAACAGCTTGGTCTATTAGCCAACAGCAATCCTGTGCTTAGTTCTACAGACCTTGCACCTCTTGGCCCAGACATAGCCAGTCTATACAAGGCCAGCTCTTGCCTGTATTCCCTCCAGTTCATGTGCCTTACTGGTGCTTACCCATTTTCTGGGCTTTCAGTTCTGCCAAGTCCTTACCTTTACTACCTTTACTATCCTCTCTTCATTATCTACCAGACATTTTGCTAGGCATTTTTTCATAGTCTTCTCTCATTTTTTGCTCTCAAATACTCTGTGAAGGAGACTGGGCTTTTTCTTCAATATGAAGGTATGAAGATTCAGGTAAGCGCTCTTTCCATCATTCCTCATGAAGGAGAGTTGGATTCTTAGTAGGTTCCAGTGATGCTAGTTGTGAGGAGCCTGAGAGTGGTCAGACTCTAGAGAGGAACTGATATAGAGTTCTCAGCTCACTTCCCATCACACTGAAACCCCAGGAGTTTCAAAAATGAAGGAGATTGTAGTTCTAGTCTTTTTGGCAAACAAAGAAAGAAAAACAAAAATCTTGAGATGGCTCCCAGATGTGTGCCTCCTGAAACTCTCTTTTGAGCTTTGGATCTATATATTCATCCTTTTGTTTACTGTTTATATTTAATAATTTCAGGAGAATCTCAGGAGTGCAGTTTTCATTGTCTCTCTCAATATCAGTTGCTCTTTCTCTGTCCTTTCTCAATATCAGTTGCTCTTTCTCTGTCCTTTGTCCTGGAGAAGGTCACCATGATTTATTTTGATACCCAAGCTAGGAACCAGAATAGTAGTCTGCTCTTCTTGCTTCTCCTAAAGCTCTACTATATCCATCCTTACTTCTGCTCCACTGGCCACTCCCTTAGCCTACTTTCTCACCATCAATCATTCAGCTGATGCTTCTGCCTCTTTGGTCATGCTCTCTAATCCATTTTCTGGAACAAGTCAGAGTAAGCATTTAAAAACCCCAGAGCTCAGAATGTCATCTGTGGGCCAGCACAATTGGTACCTTGTGAGAATTCATTAAAAATGCAGGCTCTAGGCTCCATTCCAATTCTATGAGGAAGAGAGTCTGCTATGACACAATTCCCAGGTGATGCCTTAGTACATTAATTTTTGAGACACATAGTTCTAAGAATAAATACCTACTTATAATTTTCTACATTAAAGGGCCATTAGGATCCATGTTGTACTCAGTAAAATCTGCCATCTTTTCAAAAAGCTTACTGTGAGATTGTGTCTCCTAAAAATGTCAACAGCTACACCCATAAAGTTTCACCAACATGACTACCTAAACATGATAGGAACATGGAGAACAACAATAGACATGCTCAAGTGAATAGGGGACAACCCAGGATGCTTCAACTCTACACAAAGAACTGGAGGTAATTAAGGAATGCTGACACTGAGAGAAATAGTCTTCCCCAGGGAAGAGCACACCAATTTATTATCCAACACCCTGAAAATATATACATAGAATAACATTACACAGATCAAACAGGTTCGCAAGTATGTATTTAGCTGTGTGTGTGTGTGTGTGTGTGTGTGTGTGTGTGTGTGTGTGTGTGTATGCATGTGTATGGAAAAAGGAGGCCATGAATTTTAAAGAAAGAAAGGAGAAGTATATGAGAGGGTTTGGAGAGAAGAAAGGGAAGGGGGAAATGATGTAATCAAATTATAGCCTCAAAAATGAAAAGAAAAAACCCATTATCCTTGAATGATTTCACAGAGCTCTTTAACATCTAGTACCTGTACAGCTCATCTCACACTTTCCGTGTCTAGCCCTGAGCAATGCTCACACTGGAATGTTCTCTGTTCTGAGAGACTGAGCTTTGTGTCTTCACCTTAGGCCTTTGCACAGGATTCTTTTTTACCTAAAATATTCATTCTCTGAGACATTTCTTAAAGGAAACCAGTGTCTATAATGCCTAATTTATATTTTTTCTTTGTGTTTCGATAGGTTTCTATATGTCATTTATCTTGTGAGTGACAAAATCATTTGTTGTCAGTATTTTTTACTTTCTTAAAATATATTTCTTACAATACCTGTCTGATTGTATTGGGGTTCAAGTTGCTTGGAAGATCCTGGAAGCCAGATGCTTGTTTAAAATTGATCTTCTAGAATGAACTAAAGCCTAATGTCGACCAAAACCATGCTTATTTCTTCACTCATAATTCCTTAGAACCTAAAATTATATTGATACCAAATAATATATAATGAAGTGCATAGGAAGAATAATATTGGTGAGTCAAAGAGTCTTTTTGGCTTTTGAGAAGTCCCACATAAGTGTATAAGTATATAAGCTTCTCAGATCAGAGGAGGAAAACTTTGACTTTCTTTTGATATGAGGGTGTCCAAACATGTCTAGTGTTAACCTTCTGGAGACTGGAGAGTGGAGGCAATAAGAACTATTTTAAAGGTGTGGAAACTGAACTCCAGAGACAATAACAAGTCAAAGGTTACACTCATTATTAGAGGCGAAGCTGGGATTTCAACCCAGTAGTGACCGACTTCAAAGCTAGGGCTTGTATTTTAGTCAGTGATTAAGAAGAGGATGTGTTGGCCTTTGATGTCATGATTGAATGAATTGGTAAATCCACCCACCCATTCCATCCATCCATATCTATTCATTTATCATTCAACCACTAAACTATCCATCCATCTATCATCCATCCATCCATTCATCTATCCACCCACACATCCAGGTAAGGATCTATTCTCAGAGCAGGATAGAGGCATTGTAAGCAGAACTAGAACTCTGGTCAGGGCCAAGGGCCAAGATGATGATGGTAAAGGCAGAAAAGCCAGGCAAGATGGTATTTCATATATTTCTTCAAACTAGAAGATGAACTCCTTAAGGAAGATGCACTACTGTGGTTAAGAGAGCTGGTACTGAGGCTGGCTACTGGTCCAAATCCTGCTTTTGCCATCTACTAGAGCTGTGAGCAAGAGCAAAATATTCAGCTATTGTGTGTTGACTTTCATGAAATGAGGTTGATAATCCCATCACAAGTGAGAGGAAATGCCATGTTGTTGGGCAGATTTTCTAACAGAGCTGTGAGATGTCACAGCCTGGCTACTGAGTGAATAGACAGATGAGATGGGACAAAGAGAGAAGGGGAAACCTTCCATGCTACCGCAGTAGAAGAACAGGCCAGAGAGTATAGTGGCTTAGAGTTGAGAAGAGCTTGTGGGGATAAGAAGTCTTTATCCACTTATGTTTTGATGGTGGATTAGAAATGAAGTAAGAATGAAAGGGAAAATCATGAGAGCAGGTGAGTTGGTCCTGCCTCTTACCCACTGCTGCACTCTGGAGAACAGGCTCTACACCTCACCTGGGCCCCAGAGTAGAGCTGGTCCTTGTGGAGGGGGCACAGGTGAGCCAGCCCCAGTTGGAAGAGGGAAGAAGAGGTGGTCCTGCCATTCATCTCCCAAGAGGTGGTGGGAGTATGAGAGTTATGCCATCCCCCTTGCTGCCTGTGGTATTCAGGAGTGCTGGCCCCAAGAAGACAAGAGTGGGAGATAGTCCTGCTCCCTCACTGGCCATAGCACTTGGGAGAGTGGGCCCTGCGCTTCATCTGGGCAACACAGTGGAGCTGGTCCTGATCATAAAGGAATGGCTGAGTCAGTCCCAAGGGTTTGAGAGCAGGAGAGCTGACCCAACCACTCACAAGCTACAGCACTTGGGAGTATGGGCCCTGCATATTGACTGGGCAGTACAGTGGAGCTGACTCTGGAGGCATGAATGCAGTGAACTGGCCCCAAGGGTCTGAGAGCAGGAAAGCTGACTCTGCCTCCTGCAGATGTGTGGCCTTTCCAGAGCAGTGCTGGAGAGCTTGCCCTGGCGGAGCAGATAAGGGAGACCTGGTGGGCTGACCAGCTCAGCTGTCACCCAGGCCCAGATCAGGGGCTCTGAATTAGCTCATACCCCAAAAATCTATATTATCTGCAAATGGTTGGGACACATGAAAGGAGCAGACCTGCTGATCAAAATCTGCAGGATCTCCATGACACAGGGCAACAACAGGATAACCAGAGGTTTGGGGAGTCCTGGTGAAGATCCAATATTGATAGTATCACAGAAGCCAGAGAGACCTTGAACCAGACCAATGACTCATTGCAATGAACATTTGCAAGTGAAGATGTGTGAACAGAGGGGTACACTGTAGAACTCATTGGGACATACTATAACTTCCACACTGAGATGTTTTTCTATGCTTTTGGGTCTTCTGTGTTTTGTTTTGTTGTTTTGGTTTATTTTGTTTGTATGTATGTGTTATTTTTATTTTGGGGGCAGATAGCAAAAGGCAGATATGAGTTGATGGGGAGATGAGCAGGACTGGGGTACATGATGTGAAACTCACAAAGAATCAATTAAAAAGGAATGAAACGGGAGCCCAAACTGGTTCCAGAGCATTTGGTGTGAGCAGCTTGACATGTGGAGTTGTTACTTTGATATGAAGGAGATTGAAGTAGAGGGTCCTGTGGGCTTGTTTTAGCCTCTGCTGAGGATGTGTCACACTTGAGATACCTAGGGGATTTCTAATTGCATTTGTCAGGAAGCTGTTCAGCAGAGACTCAGTGTAACACAGAGCCATCAGAGTGAGAATATTGTGATGTGGTGACATTGTACCTGGGCAAGGTCACCTGGGAGGACTCTGGGTCAGAAGTCACAGAGATGTGACAAATGTCCCAATCCTTACAGGAGGCTGGGAAGGGGTGACCAGGAAACTGGGGAGGGGTGGAGTCTAGGAGCTGGAGTGTGTGCTTCCCAAGAAGACAGTGATCTCGTGCCTGCAGACAGGGCCGCTGACCTGAAAAAGAGCAGCACCCTCTGTCCTGGGATGAAATGCAGACTAGGTCAGATTGAAGAAGGATGGAAAGAGAGAAGGAAAAGCAGAAGTCATTTTTGTAAGAGGACATGCAGTCGAATGAGAGTAGATTTTTTTTTGAAGAAAGAAATAAAAACTTTGTGTGCTAATGGGAATAATCCACTAGAGAGGGGACACTCATATGTATGAGGTGAGAGGCAACAGCAGACCATTGGAAAACACAGCAGAGATGGCTCTGCAGGACCCAGAGAGGGCAGGCTCAGCACAGGGGTCCTTGGCACTCCTGTGTCTTCCTTGGGAAAAGGACAGAGTTGGCACAGAGCCTTCTGCACCATTTGTTGAAAGGCCCACTCCAAGAAGGAAAGCTGAGTCCTTCTGACTTTAGATTTCTGGACTTGGAATTAACTGTGTTTAAGTTTGATGAACTTAAACACGGAAGCCAGACAGGGTAGTCACTAATAGCAGCTGGGGGAAATTCTTGGCCTCCAAATTATGCAGCTGTCCATCAAGGGCTCAATTAAAGCCACAGCAGTGCCTCAGCTGTGTTTGTTATTTCAGCAGTGACTCAGAGAGAAACCACAGGAAAATGAATGAGAGGAGACTCTCAGCTGCTAGGAGCCGGAACTGAGGGACTCAGAGGATGGCCTCTCTACTAACCATACTCTCCCACTATTCTTAGGCTACTGGCCCCCTTTTAACCCCATGGTATGAGGGTTTTATTTTTTATTTGTTTTGATTTGTTTTTTTTCTTCTAATTTTCTTTTCTTCTGGTTTTGATTTTTGGCAGTCATCTGGCTGCCATCTCTCTGTCTGATTGGCAGGATAATCATGGGTGGATTCTATTTAACCCCTAAGGAACTTTCACTGCTTCTCTGGATTAGCCTCCAACTGGTCCAGAGACTTGTACTCTTGGCCAGGCCTTTGCTAGGGAGTAGGACTCAGATGAACTTTGGGGCATGTCTGGGGGAGTCTGGGCATCCCTTTGGGCATCAAGGTACAGTGTGTGGGGAGATCAGTCAGAATAGAGATGTGAAGGGCATCGGATCCTATTACAGATGGTTGAGTGCTGGGAATTGAACTCAGGACCACTGGAAGAGCAGTCAGTGCTCTTAACTGCTGAGCCATCTCTCTAGCCCGCCATAATCTTTACTTACGGAACTTCACTTGAGCTGGTCTGGGAAGTAGGAAATCACAGGAGCCATTGCTAAGGCACTTTAAGTAGTTTAGGCTTTATACCAAGGGCCACAGGGAGTCAAAGAAAGTTTAAGATGTTAGTTACAGGCCTAACAAACCAAACCAAAGCATCTCAAGTGATCTCTGTGCCTTCCTGAGCCAGATAAAGGCAGAGGGTCATGGGGTGGGACAGACATCAGAGTAAACACTCTCAGCAGGCAACACTCCCATTTCTGCAGTTGAACACAGTGTCCCATAAAGCCACATTCTCTCTGTTCTCATGCAGACCCCTTGCTCCCTCAAGTGTGTGGGCCAGCACAGTTCAACTTCCAGTGCTGTGATTCTCTTCTCTTCTCCTCCAGACAGGGCAAAAGGCTTTTCTTTCTTATTGTGTCGTGAGCCAGAAATCACAATTCTTGTCTATGGGCTACTGAGAAGCAGCAGAAGCTGTTTCTGATTTTTTCTTCTGCTGCTGCTTTGGTTGGTGACAGGTTGTAGAATTCAGTGGCGGAGAGCATGAATTATACAACTAAACTTGCCTGGACTTGAATTCCGGCTTCAACATTATCAAGTATTTAACTTCTTTTCCATCCTCAATTTCCCAATTTCTAAAATGGGGCTGGTATAGCATCCCATTATGGCTGCCATAACTTCAAATAGGGTTTGGTCATGTTAAGACTTATGATATCACAGCCATTGGAGATTGGTGACTAAACATGTGGGGATGGCAAGGCAGAAAAGCAATGCTTCTTATGAACACAATAAAGTTGGTATAGATTTACTAAAAGTTCCTTCCAAATTGGGATGCAAAATAGGCAGTGATGAGGCCGTGTGCTGCTTTAATGTAGCTACTGCGAATAGTGAGCACTAATCTAAGACAAGAGCTGTAGGTCAGCTCATGCAATGCGTTGTGGCTTTTGTTGTGACATGAACAAAGTGTTTCCAGGAACAGACAGAGCTCCACCTTTGCTTTTGGAGGAGTGTGGGGGAAGGGAGGGGAGTGGAGGGGAGGGAGGATGATAACTATTGGAACCCCTCTAGGCATCTGTTACTCAGCTATGGACTGTTCTGGGGTCACAGCCCAATCCTTTACATTTCATTCTCTGCAGATCAACCAAGGGCAGCAACTGTCCTTTCTGGGATTATGAGGCTCTGTGACTGAAGACCACAAACTAATTCACTCAATTACCCTATGGAGCAGGCCAGGAGAATTTAAAAAAGGATGATTAACAAAATCTTGGCTATATACATGAAATTAATGTGGTTCTCACAAATCCACCAGGAGTCATATAATTTCAAAGCTGTCACACAGATGGAGCTACAAATGGTATTTATGTCTATGCCATAAGGCAGCATGGGGCCAGCTAGAGGCAGAACTTCTTGCTATTGTTTGTTGGGATTGACTTTGAATTATTCAAGGATTAAATGGTCAGATCGTCAAGAATGCATTTTTGCACATAGAATAATGGTTTTGTGTCATTTTAGGCCTAAAATAATGGATAGATGAGAGGCTCAGGAAAAGCAGTATCACTAGCCTAGGTACAAGCTTTTAACATGTGAGCAAAAACCAAGGCCAAATTGTAGTACCAGGGTTTTCTAAGAGCATCCTATAGTAGGATTTTTCAACCTGGGGACTACGGGCATTTGAGATAGAGTCTTGGATGTTGCAGCTATTGTTAGCACTGTTGAATATGTAGAAACGTGTCTTTTTCTCTGCCCATTAGGTTCTGGAGCAAACCTCCCTGCTTCCTGATAGAACTAAGAGATGCAAACATCTGGGAGACTTGCCTCCCGAGAACTCAGTGCCTCTTGTTTAGCATCAGGGGCACTGTGCATGGGGTACTCACCATTTTGCCTGCTTTTGTGAGTGGGGGGGGCATGAGATCAACTGAGGACCTGTAGGAAACTTGAGTTCCTGTGATATCAGGGATTCAGAACAATTTTAATTTTGAACAAGATTTTTAAGCTTCCCTTCTCACTGTTTTGTTAGATAAGAAAGTACCTCAAATAGCTTAAAACAGCGACCACTCTCTGATTCGGTGGATGTGAAATTGGGCAGGCAGAGCAGGCATAAGTTATCTTTTTCTGTGATGTCCAGGGTCTCTGCTGTGGTATGAGATTTGGGTGACTTCTGTTTTGGAACTGGGGCCCACTACTGCACATACACTTCCATGCTGGCTGCCTGGATGTGAGGACTGGGAGTTAAGCTCACTTTCCCTGTGGGCTGAGCTTCTTCTGGGTACAAGCCTTCATCTAGTCAGACTTCTAGCATAGCACATGAAAGTGTTCCAACAGACATCCCATTGCCTTTTATGTAGCCTTGGAAGTCACATTCTTACACTCTCTTGCTTGAGTGAATCACAGATTCACCCAGATTCAAGCAGAAAGAACACAGGTATTTTTGAGGCAAGGAATGCCAAGGAGTTTTGTCTAGAGGTTAGTGTTTCTGTACATTCAAGAAGGTCTCAGCCATCACCACAATCAGGATCAGGACATTTCTAGCACCACACAGAGGATCAAGACATTTCCAGCACCCCAAAAGGAAATTCCTCAAGTAGGTACTCACCTTTCAACATTTTTCTTGCCCCGTTCTAGTCAAGCAACAATTGACTTTCTATCCTTTTAGATTTCTTTGTTGTGGAATTTATTTTAGCATGAAGTAAGTTATCTTTAACCCATCCTTTGTGTAATGTTTTCAAGTCTTCATTTCATTTCAATACTTCATTCTTTTGTTTGGCTAAATATGACTCCATTGAATGGCTATACCATATTACATTATCTAGTCAACAGTTTACCCACACTGGGTAGGTTTTTGCTTTAGATTCTTTTGAATTATGCTGTTGTTATCATTGTAATAAGATATGTGTGTGTGTGTGTGTGTGTGTATTAGTTTGGGTTTTACTGCTGTGAACATACACCAATGACCAATGCAAGTTTTATAAAAGACATTTACTTGGGGCTGGCTTAGAGGTTCAGAGGTTTAGTCCATTGTCATCAAGGCAGAAGCATGGCAGCACCCAGGCAGGCATGGTGCAGGAGGAGCTGAGAGTTCGATGACTTTATCCAAAGGAAGCCAGGAACAGACTGGACATCTTCAGGCATCTAAGAGGAAGATCTCTAAGCCCAACCCTAGAGTGACACACTTCCTCCAACAAGGCCACACCTTCTAATAGTGCCACTCCCTGGGACGAACATATACAAACCACCACATTCCACTCCCTAGCCCCCATGGGCTTGTTCAAACATGAGTCTATGGGGGCTATACCTAAACATAGCATAATGCAAAATACATTTAGCCCAACTTCAAAAGTCCCCACAGTCTATAGTATTCTCAACAGTGTTAAAAGTCCAAAGTTCAAAGTCTCTTCTGAGATTCTTCCAATCACTTAACTGTAATCCCAAAAGCAAGACAGGAAACCAGCTGGGCAGTCTCCAAACTCTGCATCTCCATGTCTGATGGAAAAGCAGTCTTCAGATCTTCAACTCCCTTTTCATCTTTGTTGACTGCAACAAGGTTCTTTCTCCTGGGCTGGTTCCACTCCCTGTTAGCAGCTTTCCTGGCAGGCATCCTGTGTCTCTGGCATCTTTAACATCTTGCGGTCCCCAAGTCAACTTCAGCTTCACAGCTTCTTGTTCCAGTGTCTGAATTCCACACATGATCTTCTGTGCATCTCCAAAGGGTTGGTGTCACTTCTCCAGCTGTGCCCTCTGTAGCACTCTAAGTTCAAGTTGATCCATTCCACTGCCACTGCTGTTCTTGGTGGTCATCCCATGGTACTGGCATCTCTAATATGCTAGGGTCTTCTACTGCAACTATGCTTCACCAAAACCTCTCATAGGCTGTCTTCATGGTTTCAAACCTCAACTCCTTTGCATGACCCCTTCAGTCCTTGGCTGTCAACTACAACTGAGGCTGCACTTTCACCAATGACATTCCATGGCCTTTCACAGTGCCAAACCTCAGCTATTCTTCATGATGCCTTCATGCCTTCAAAACCAGTACCACCTGGATTATTCTTACACATTAGAAGAACAGCTGAAGCATGAGGTACAACCTTGGCTATCTCTGGAACACAGCTTCTTTGTGCTCTCAGGAAACACTTCCCAGAAGATATCACCTAAGTGATGCTGGTCTTTTCTTAATCACCACGAATTTCTTAGCTCCAGCTAATCAGCATCAATTGCCCCAGTAGTCTCCTTCTCCTCTTGAATATAAAGCCAGAGACACATGGCCTAAGCTGCTGAGTTCTGCTGTTTGCAGGAGCTGGGACATTGGCCCCTTGTTCTATTTCATTATCACTAGTTTCCTTTATTCCAACTCCTTCACTGCCTAACCTTGGCTGTCCTGGATCTTGCCCTATAGACTGACTTTGAATTCAGAGATCTGTGTGCCTGTCTTCTAAGCACTGGGATTAAAGGAGTGGTCCACCAAGTGTGGATTTAAATTTTTCTTCACCTAGAATTTGCTCTGTTCTAGGCTGGCCTTGAACTCAGAGATCTGCTTATCTTTGTCTCCTGTGATTAAAGGCTTGTACTACCATGCCTGAACCTAAATTTAGCTGGGAGGAATCTTGCCTCAAAGTCACTACTTCCTTAATTCAGTTTAATTTCCTTGAATTCAACTCCATTTCACTTCCTGGTGTCCCTTTAATGCTCAAAAAACATATTTTGTATGTTTCCTTTCTCAGCTTGCTATGTTTGTTCAAAATGCTCTTCATCAGACTTAACCATAGAACAAAATCTCTGTTGGGCTTTCTTGAGACTTCCTTTGTCAATGCAATTAATGTATATCTCTTTTCCTTACCCTTAGGCAGTCTCTTCAGACAATGGCAAAAAGAAACCATGTTCTTCACCAAAACATCACAAAAACAGTCTCTCAACCACATATGAAAGTTCTTCTCCACTGAAACCTTTTGGGCCATCAGGCCTACACAGTTCAAATGACCCTCAATACCACTGTTTTCCATATTCCTACTAGGCTGGCCCATTAAGCCCCACTTAAAACATTCCATGACTTTCCAAATCCAAAGTTCGAAAACCCACATTCTTCCAAACAAAAGCATGGTCAGGCCTATCACAGCAATACCCCACTCCCAGTACCAACTTCTGTATTAGTTTGGGTTTTACTGCTGTGAACATATACCAATGACCAATGCAAGTTTTATAAAAGACATTTACTTGGGGCTGGCTTAGAGGTTCAGAGGTTTAGTCCTTTGTCATCAAGGCAGAAGCATGGCAGCACCCAGGCAGGCATGGTGCAGGAGGAGCTGAGAGTTCTATGACTTTATCCAAAGGAAGCCAGAAACAGACTGGGCATCTTCAGGCATCTAAAAGGAAGATCTCTAAGCCCAACCCTAGAGTGACACACTTCCTCCAACAAGGCCACACCTTCTAATAGTGCCACTCCCTGGGACGAACATATACAAACCACCAATGTGTGTGTGTGTGTGTGAAAGAGAGAGAGAGAGAGAGAGCAAGAGAGAGAGAGAGAGAGAGAGAGAGACAGAGAGAGAGAGAGAGCAAGAGAGAGAGAGAAAGCAAGAGAGAGAGAAAGAATTTTTAATTTGTCTTGAATGTATCAAGGAATGGGATTGATGAGTCACATGGTAACTGTGTTTAAAGTTTGAAAAGCTCCCAGACTGAGTTCTAAGCTGGCTGTGGCAGTTTATATTCTTCTTAGCAGGGTTTGAACACTTTGGTATTCCACACTTTCTCCTGTACTCAGAATGGTTATTCTTGTTAACTTTATATACCCTAACTGATGTGGCATTGTCTCATATTATTGTTTTGATTTGTATTTCCCTAACGACTAACAGTGTTGAACATATTTTCATATTTTTTACAATTAAAACTACTTCAAACTTTCATGGTGTGTGTGTGTGTGTGTGTGTGTGTGTGTATGCATAAAATCTAGGTTCACATGTAAGGGGAAACTGGTAACATTTTTGTCTTAGGGTTTATATTGCTGTGATAAGATGCAATGGTCAAAAGCAGCTTGAGGAGAAAGGTGTTTATTTGTCTTACATACACTAGAACACAGTCAATTGAGGAAAGTTAGTACAGGAACTCAAACAGAGAGAGAACCTGGAGGCCGAAGCTGATGCAGAAGCCATGGATGAGTGCTACTTACCGGATTCTTATAGTACCCAGGGCCACCATCCCAGCTGTGACACAATGGGGAAGTACTGGGCCTTCATACATTAATCACTAAGAAAATACCATACCAGCCTGCATATAGCCCTTCTTATGTAGGCATTTTCTTAATTGAGGTTCCCTTCTCTCAGATGACTCTAGTTTGTGTCAAGTTCACATAAAACTAACCAGCACAGCTTTTCTTTGTGAATCAGGCTTATTTTGCTCAATATGATAATATCAGATTCTATCCATTATTTTGAGAATGACATAACTTTATTATTTCTTATACCCTAGTATATTATTTACTTTTCTATTGCTTCAATAAAACACACGATCAATACAACATATAAAGAAAATGTATAATTAGGCCTATCATTTCAGAGTTATATTCCATGATGGCAGAGCAAAGGCTGAGAGCTCACAGTTTCATCTGTAAGGAGGGAAAAGAGAGAACACAGGGAATGGTGTAAGTCATTTGAAGACTCAATGTTACACATCTCTTCTAATTAGGCGACACCTACCAATCCTTTCCAAACAGTTCCACCAACTAAGGATCAGTTATTCAAACATATGAGCCTATGAAGGTCATTCCCATTTAAACTAACACATTCTACTCCCTAGCTCCCATTGGTTTGTGGCCATATTGTAATGTAAAATACACTTAATCTAACTTCAAAATTCTCCATAATTTTTCAGACTTAACACTGTTTAAAAGTCAAAATTCTTTTTGGCGGCACTCAGGGCTATGAATTTTCCTCTTAGCACTGCTTTCATTGTGTCCCATAAATTAGGGTATGTTGTGCCTTCATTTTCATTAACTTTCAAAAAGTCTTTGATTTCTTTCTTTATTTCCACCTTGACCAAGTTATCATTGAGTAGAGCATTGTTCAGCCTCCATGTGTACGTGGGTTTTCTTTTGTTTTTGTTGCCATTGAAGACCACCCTTATTCCATAGTCATCTGATAGGAGGCATGGGATTATTTCTATCTTCTTGTATCTGTTGAGGTCTGATTTGTGACCAATTATATGGTCAATTTTGGAGAAGGTACCATGAGGAGCTGAGAAGAAGGTGTATTCTTTAGCTCTAGGATGAAATGTTCTATATATATCTGTTAGTTCCATTTTGTCCAAGGCTTCAATTAGATTCACTGTGTCCCTGTTTAGTTTCTGCTTTCCTGAATGATCCATTTCAGAGAGCGGGGTGTTGAAGTCACCCACTATTATTGTGTGCGGTGCGATGTGTGCTTTGAGTTTTAGTAAAGTTTCTTTTACGAATGAGGGTGCCCTTGCATTTGGAGCATAGCAGAGAGGCAAGTAACCCTATTAAAAAATGGGGTACAGAGCTAAACAAAGTGTTCTCACCTGAAGAATATCTAATGGCTGAGAAGCACCTAAAGAGATGTTCATCATCCTTAGTCATTAGGGAAATGCAAATCAAAACAACCCTGAGATTCCATCTCACACCAGTCAGGATGGCTAAGATCAAAAACACAGGAGACAGCAGTTGTTGGCGAGGATGTGGAGAAAGAGGAACACTCCTCCACTGCTGGTGGAATTGCAAGCTGGTACAACCACTCTGGAAAGCAGTCTGGCGGTTCCTCAGAAAACTGGGCATGACACTCCCGGAGGATCCGGCTATACCACTCCTGGGCATATACCCAGAGGCTTTACCTGCATGCAATAAGGACACATGCTCCACTATGTTCATAGTAGCCTTATTTATAATAGCCAGAAGCTGGAAAGAACCCAGATGTCCCTCAACGGAGGAATGGATTCAGAAGATGTGGTATATCTACACAATGGAATACTACTCTGCAATTAAAAACAATGAATTCACGAAATTCCTAGGCAAATGGTCAGATCTTGAAAATATCATCCTTAGTGAGGTAACCCAATCACAAAAGAACACACATGGTATGCAGTCACTGATAAGGGGATATTGACCCAGAATCTTGGAATACCCTAGACACAATCCGCATATCAATAGATTTCTAAGATGGAAGGAGAGACCCCTGGTCCTGGAAAGACTGGATGTAGGGGAACGCCAGGACAGAGAAACGAGAGGGGGTTGAATGGAGAAAAGAGGGAGGGAAGGGGGCTTATGGGACTTTCGGGGAGGGTGGAAA
This sequence comes from Tokudaia tokunoshimensis, assembly GCA_036184795.1. Taxonomy (NCBI): domain Eukaryota; kingdom Metazoa; phylum Chordata; class Mammalia; order Rodentia; family Muridae; genus Tokudaia; species Tokudaia tokunoshimensis. The sequence goes on along the minus strand of BTHU01000002.1, from coordinate 78,274,047 downwards.
CGGGAAAGGGGAAATGGTTTGTAATGTAAATTAAAAAAAATAAAATAAAAAAATAAAAAAATAAAAAAAATTAAAAAAATAAAATAAAATAAATAATAATAAAAAAAAATCTTCTGTGCACCATTAACACCTACAAATGAATTAAGTCCATGATGAAGGAGCACTCCAGCCCATGACTACTGTGGTTGGTGGGCACTTTATAAGCAAAAGGCATTCATTTGAGCATGAGGTGGCTGCCTGTCACAAGCTTGACCCCACAAACACAAATCTGCCACCAGAGGAGTGTGACCATGACCACCGAATCAGGGAAGAAGTACGGAGGGTCACTATTTGATTTTACCATTAGAGAAGGGTTTCAAACAGACTTAGAAATGGGAGTGTCAGAGAAGTAGGGTCACAAGTCTAGCCCCTCAGAATTGACTTTTCCCTAGTTTATTAGCTCTACAAAGAAATCATAAATTCACCCTCCCAGAGTCTAAATTCTACAGGGCTTTGAAAATTCATTATTTGCACCACAGTCACTCTTGGAGCATAATCTACCTTTTGTAGTATAAAGCATGGTTCCACACAGAGTTGGGCACTTCATGACCCTAAGATGGCCACCAGACCTGAGAACAGACAGTGCTCACTTCTGGCCACTTACTAAGATGCTAATAACGCTCCCAGGGAGAGGATGGAAAAGGAGTTTTCAAATGCTCTACTGAAACAGGGAATTAACTTTTGCCTCTAGAGCAACAAAAATCGGTTGGGCAAAGGGGACAGAACAAGAGGGACTGAAGAAAAAGATGTATGAACGTAGTGAATAAATTTGGAATCCTGGGTTCTCCAAGTGCTTTGCAAAGTCCACCAAATGTGAGCTCTCAGGAGACAGTGTATTTCCTGAACTCATAAGACAGACTTAAAATTCGCCACTTAGGGTATGCGTAGGAAGATGGAAACTACCCTGATAGACACTTCTGAAGGGCCACAGAAATTAGCTGTCAACTCTGGTAGAACCATTACCCACAATGCTGTGACCAAGTTCCTGTTCCAGCACCTAAAGTGATTCTCTACTTCATGCCCAGAGTCACATCTGTGTGTTCAACAGTAGGAGCCATGAGAGGACAGCTCAATGTGCACAATCACCATCCGAGCACAGCTCTGTAAGGAGCACCCCTGACCAAGGTGGCCAAGGTCCACACCCGTCTTTCTGGCAGAAGATATAAATATGCATTAAGAATGAAGGCCCCGTGGCTCATCACTCTCTGAGTAAAACAGGCATTCATAAAAAAAAAAAAAAAATTAAAATAAAAAAAAAAATAAAAAAAATAAAAAGAAAGGAAGGAAGGCATATGACCACCAGATGGCAGTGTTGATACAGAAAAGCCTGCATCAACTCTCCAAAGGACTAGGCACTAGGAGTTTGAAGGAAGGGCAGATGTCAAAGCTTCACCTTAAACTGGGCACCCAGTCTAGTCCACCAATTCTATGTGAATATCTCTTTTCTAAACCTTCCCTGACAATTTAACCCCCATATAGCTGCTCTTTGCTATTTTGTGGGTTCTTCTTTTTCCTGCCCTTTATCTCCCTGGTTTTATCCCCTAACACTAAATAGGAGAGAAACAAGGATAGATGGGAGCGAGGAATTAGGGGGAAAAAAATCCTGAATCTAATTTCTTTCTTTTGGTTTCTCCTTTGACCACAGCTACTAACAAACCACAACCAACCTTTCTAAATGACAAACAACCACTCCTACCCTTCGGGGCTCTAGCATTTAAATAGCCTCTGAAAAGTTTCCAGAATTACAATCATCACATAATTGCAGAAACTGTCTGCAAAACCATGTCAGCTAGTTACATCTGGTTAGCCTCAGATGCCATCTGATGGGATTCTTAGTCCTTTGATGAGAAGGCAACAGGATTTTTATTAAGTTAATACATTCCAAAGGTTTTAATCTATCAGATATTATGTCAGTCAAAGAAGCGGACAAGCAAGGACTTTTTAGGGGGCTAAAGATAGCACAAAAGAAATTGTCATCAGACTCCAGACCTGCTATATTCCAAACTCTTACAGTCAGTGAAGTTTTAATTAGCCTTCTTCAACACTGTTTCTTTTTAGGAATTCTTCACACCAAGCAGACCAATTGTCATAATATATTGTATAAAATAAAAAATCAGGCTAGATTGGCTTAGAAATTGCTTGAAATTCTGTTCTAATTCCAAGTCAAAATTCACTTAATAATTGTTTTAGAGGAAATTTAAGCCAGCAACTCAAATAGCATTCTGAAAAAAAGCCCACACTTTTTTTTTTTTTTTTTTTTTTTTTTTTAATTTAATTTTATTTTATTTTTTTAATTTACATTCCAAATCACTTCCCCTTTCCCGTTTCCTCCCTCCCCGAAAGTCCCATAAGCCCCCTTCCCTCCCTCTTTTCTCCGTTCAACCCCCTCTCATTACTCTGTCCTGGCGTTCCCCTACATCCAGTCTTTCCAGGACCAGGGGTCCCTCCTTCCATCTTTTTAGAAATCTATTGATATGCTGATTGTGTCTAGGGTATTCTGAGATTCTGGGTCAATATCCCCTTATCAGTGACTTCATACCATGTGTGATCTTTTGTGATTGGGTTACCTCACTAAGGATGATATTTTCAAGTTCTGACCATTTGCCTAGGAATTTCGTGAATTCATTGTTTTTAATTGCAGAGTAGTATTCCATTGTGTAAATATACCACATCTTCTGAATCCATTCCTCCGTTGAGGGACATCTGGGTTCTTTCCAGCTTCTGGCTATTATAAATAAGGCTGCTATGAATATAGTGGAGCATGTGTCCTTATTGCATGCAGGTAAAGTCTCTGGGTATATGCCCAGGAGTGGTATAGCCGGATCCTCCGGAAGTGTCATGCCCAGTTTTCTGAGGAGCCGCCAGACTGCTTTCCAGAGTGGTTGTACCAGCCTGCAATTCCACCAGCAGTGGAGGAGTGTTCCTCTTTCTCCACATCCTCGCCAACAACTGCTGTCTCCTGTGTTTTTGATCTTAGCCATCCTGACTGGTGTGAGATGGAATCTCAGGGTTGTTTTGATTTGCATTTCCCTAATGACTAAGGATGATGAACATCTCTTTAGGTGCTTCTCAGCCATTAGATATTCTTCAGGTGAGAACTCTTTGTGGAGCTCTGTACCCCATTTTTTAATAGGGTTACTTGCCTCTCTGGAGTTTAACTTCTTGAGTTCTTTGTATATCTTGGATATTAGCCCTCTGTCGGATGTAAGGTTGGTAAAGATCATTTCCCAGTTAGTTGGTTGCCGCTTTGTCTTTTTGACGGTGTCTTTTGCCTTGCAAAAACTTTGTAATTTAATGAGGTCCCATTTGTCTATTCTTGATCTTAGAGTATAAGCTATTGGAGTTCTGTTCAGGAAATTCTCCCCTGTGCCCATATGTTCAAGGTTCTTCCCTAGTTTCCCTTCTATTAGTTTCAGTGTGTCTGGTTTTATGTGGAGATCTTTGATCCACTTAGAATTGAGCTTAGTGCAAGGAGATAAGGATGGGTCAATTTGCATTCTTCTGCATGTTGACCTCCAGCTGAGCCAGCACCATTTGTTGAAAAGGCTATCTTTTTTCCACTGGATGGTTTTAGCTCCTTTGTCAAAGATCAAGTGACCATAGGAGTGTGGATTCATTTCTGGGTCTTCAATTCTGTTCCATTGATCTACATGTCTGTTACTGTACCAATACCATGCAGTTTTTAACACTATTGCTCTGTAGTACAGCTTGAGGTCCGGGATACTGATTCCCCCAGAGGTTCTTTTACTCTTGAGAATAGTTTTAGCTATTCTGGGTTTTCTGTTATTCCAGATGAATTTTTGAATTGCTCTTTCTAACTCTATGAAGAATTGAGTTGGGATTTTGATGGGGATTGCATTGAATCTGTGTATTACTTTTGGTAAGATGCTCATTTTTACTATATTAATCCTGCCAATCCATGAGCATGGCAGATTTTTCCATCTTCCGAGGTCTTCTTCAATTTCTTTCTTCAGAGACTTGAAGTTCTTGTCATACAGATCTTTCACTTGTTTGGTTAGCGTCACGCCAAGATACTTAATATGGTTTGTGGCTATCGTAAAGGGTATTATTTCTCTTACTTCTTTCTCAGCCTGCTTATCCTTTGAGTATAGGAAGGCTTCTGACTTGCTTGAGTTGATTTTATATCCGGCCACTTTGCTGAAGTCGTTTATCAGCTGTAGGAGTTCTCTGGTGGAGTTCTTTGGGTCGCTTATGTATACTATCATATCGTCTGCAAATAGTGATAGTTTGACTTCTTCCTTTCCAATTTGTATCCCTTTGACCTCTTTTTCTTGTCTAATTGCTCTAGCTAGAACTTCAAGTACTATATTGAAAAGATATGGAGAGAGAGGGCAGCCTTGTCTAGTCCCTGATTTTAGTGGGATTGCTTCAAGTTTCTCTCCGTTTAGATTGATGCTGGCTACTGGTTTGCTGTAAATTGCTTTTACTATGTTTAGATATGGGCCTTGAATTCCTGATCTTTCCAAGACCTTTAGCATGAAAGGATGCTGAATTTTGTCAAATGCTTTCTCAGCATCTAATGAGATGACCATGTGGTTTTTTTCTTTGAGATTGTTTATGTAGTGGATTACATTGATGGATTTCCTTATATTGAACCATCCCTGCATCCCTGGGATGAAGCCTACTTGATCGTGGTGAATGATCGTTTTGATGTGTTCTTGGATTCGGTTGGCAAGAATTTTATTGAGTATTTTTGCATCGATATTCATAAGAGAGATTGGCCTGAGATTCTCTTTCTTTGTCGGATCTTTGTGTGCTTTTGGTATTAGTGTAATTGTGGCTTCATAGAACGAGTTGGGTAGTGTTCCTTCTGTTTCTATTTTGTGGAACAGTTTGAAGAGTATTGGTGTTAGGTCTTCTTTGAAGGTCTGATAGAATTCTGCACTAAAACCATCTGGACCTGTGCTTTTTTTGGTTGGAAGACTTCCAATGACAACTTCTATTTCTTCAGGGGTTATAGGACGGTTTAGATGGTCTATTTGATCCTGATTTAATTTTGGTACTTGGTATCTGTCAAGGAAATTGTCCATTTCCTCAAGATTTTCTAGTTGTGTTGAATACAGGTTTTTGTAGTAGGATCTGATGATTTTTTGAATTTCCTCAGTTTCTGTTGTTATCTCTCCCTTTTCGTTTCTGATTTTATTAATTTGGATACTATCTCTGTGCCCTCTGGTTAGTCTGGCTAAGGGCTTATCTATCTTGTTGATTTTCTCAAAGAACCAACTCCTCGTTTTGTTGATTCTTTGTATGGTTTTATTTGTTTCTACTTGATTGATTTCAGCCCTGAGTTTGATGATTTCCTGCCTTCTACTCCTCTTTGGTGTATTTGCTTCTTTTTGTTCCAGGGCTTTCAGGTGTGCCATTAAGCTGTTAGTGTATGCTGTCTCCCGTTTCTTTTTGGCGGCACTCAGGGCTATGAATTTTCCTCTTAGCACTGCTTTCATTGTGTCCCATAAGTTAGGGTATGTTGTGCCTTCATTTTCATTAACTTTCAAAAAGTCTTTGATTTCTTTCTTTATTTCCACCTTGACCAAGTTATCATTGAGTAGAGCATTGTTCAGCCTCCATGTGTACGTGGGTTTTCTTTTGTTTTTGTTGCCATTGAAGACCACCCTTATTCCATAGTGATCTGATAGGAGGCATGGGATTATTTCTATCTTCTTGTATCTGTTGAGGTCTGATTTGTGACCAATTATATGGTCAATTTTGGAGAAGGTACCATGAGGAGCTGAGAAGAAGGTGTATTCTTTAGCTCTAGGATGAAATGTTCTATATATATCAGTTAGTTCCATTTGGTCCAAGGCTTCAATTAGATTCACTGTGTCCCTGTTTAGTTTCTGCTTTCCTGAACGATCCATTTCAGAGAGCGGGGTGTTGAAGTCACCCACTATTATTGTGTGCGGTGCGATGTGTGCTTTGAGTTTTAGTAAAGTTTCTTTTACGAATGAGGGTGCCCTTGCATTTGGAGCATAGATATTCAGGATTGAGAGTTCTTGATGGTGGATTTTTCCCTTGATCAGTATGTAGTGTCCTTCTGTGTCTTTTTTGATGACTTTGGGTTGAAAATCAATTTTATCCGATATTAGGATGGCTACTCCACCTCGTTTCTTGGGGCCATTTGCTTGTAAAATTGTTTTCCAGCCTTTTACTCTGAGGTAGTGTTTGTCTTTGACACTGAGGTGCGTTTCCTGCATGCAGCAAAAAGCTGGGTCCTGTTTACGTATCCAGTCTGCTAGTCTATGTCTTTTAATTGGGGAATTGAGACCATTGATATTAAGAGAGATTAAGGCATAGTGATTATTGCCATCTGCCATTCTTGACGCTATCTTTATGTTTGAGTGGTTATCTACTTTTGGGTTTGATTCAAGAAGGTTATTATCTCATTTTTTCCAGGGTGTTGTTTCTCTCCCTGTATTGGAGGTTTCCACCTATTATCCGTTGCAGGGCTGGATTTGTGGAAAGATATTGTGAAAATTTGGTTTTATCATGGAATATCTTGGTCTCTCCATCTATGGTGATTGAGAGTTTTGCTGGGTATAGTAGTCTAGGCTGGCATTTGTGCTGTCTTAGTGTCTGCATGAGATCTGCCCAGGATCTTCTGGCTTTCATAGTCTCTGGTGAGAAGTCTGATGTGATTCGGATAGGTCTTCCTTTGTATGTTACTTGGCCCTTTTCTCTTACTGCATTTAGTATTCTTTCTTTGTTTAGAACATTCGGTGTTTTGATTATTATGTGACGGGAGGTATTTCTGTTCTGGTCCAGTCTGTTTGGAGTTCTGTAGGCTTCTTGTATGTTCATCGGCATCTCTCTCTTTAAGTTAGGGAAGTTTTCCTCCATAATTTTGTTGAAGATGTTTACTGGCCCTTTAAGTTGCAAATCTTCACTCTCATCTATACCTATAATCCTTAGGTTTGGTCTTCTCATTGTGTCCTGGATTTCCTGGATGTTTTGGGTTACGCGTTTTTTGCATTTTGCATTTTCTTTGACTGTTGAGTCGATGCTTTCTATGGAATCTTCAGCACCTGAGATTCTTTCTTCCATCTCTTGTATTCTATTGTTGATGTTTGCATCTATGACTCCTGATTTCTTCCCAAGGTTTTCTATCTCCAAAGTTGTCTCCCTTTGTGATTTCTTAGTTGTTTCTACTTCCTTTTTTAGTTCCTGGATGGATTTGCTGAGATCCTTCACTTGTTTGTTTGTATTTTCCTGTATTTCTTTAAGGTAATTTTGCATTACCTCTTTCAGGATTTCTTCCTGATGACCCACGTTCTCCTGCATTTCTCTGAGCGATTTTTGTGTTTCTTCCTCATGGGATTCCCTCTGTTGATCCATCGTCTCCTGCATTTCTTTAAGCAGTTCTCGTGTTTCCTTTGTAAGGGCATCTAACCGTTGATTCATTTCTTTAAGCAATTTTTGTGTTGCCTCCTTATGGGCATCCGTCTGTTGACCCATATTCTTCTGCATTTCTTTATGCAAATTTTGTGATTCCTTTGTGAGTGCATCTACCCGTTGATTCATCTCATTAAGCGATTTTTGTGTTGTCTCCTTGTGCGCCTCCATCTTTTGATCCATGTTCTCCCGCATTTCTCTAAGCGATTTTTGTGTTTCCTTTGTAAGGGCTTCTAACCGTTGATTCATGGTCTCCTGTAACTCTTTATGAGATTTATTTGTGTCCTTCTTGTGATCCTCTAATAGCATCATGAGAAGTGATTTTAAATCCAGATCTTGTCTTTCGGGTGTGGTGGGGTATCCAGGACTTGCTGCTGTTGGAGAGTTGGGTTCGGATGGTCCCACATTACTTTGATTACTGTTAGTAACATTCCTACGTTTGCCTTTTGCCATCTGGATACCTCTGGTGTTAGTTGGTCCTGCTGCCACTGGCTGTTGGTTGGACCTCCTGTGAGCCTGCAAAGCTATTTCTGCCCCCCCCTGGATTACCAGGATTCCCCTGGCACCGATTTCTGGGGCCTGCCTGCTCCTGAGTGACTTTGGAGCCCTAATGTGCTTTGCCCCAAGTGATCTTATATTGGGGAGGCCTTGCACATCTAAAGGCTCAGCCTAGTGGATTCCTGGAGCAGAGGTCGCCAAAGGGAGGCTGGCAGGCTCCTGCCCTGTGCAGGGGTGTGTGATCTCTCCTGGGGGGGGGAGGGGGCGTCCCTCTGCCAGGCAGAAGTCCCACAGCAGATCTGGCGCGCTGGTCACTGCAGATCAGCCCAGCACCTGGGAGCAGGTTACACACAAGCTGCCTGAACCCGAAGCGATATTATGCCTGTCTGTCTCTGAGCCTGGTGGTCCCAACTACCTGGTCACTGGAGCAAAGATGGCGGAGGGCACTCTCCGTGGCGCTGCTCACCCTGTGGTCACGATGGCCCGCCGATCTGGCACCCAGACGACCACAGCGCCAACCCGCCCTCGGGCACAGAAGGAAGCCCCAACAGGCCGTGTCCCAAGTGATGTTATATTGGGGGGAGAGCCTGGGTACCGGTCTCTCCAGCGCAGTCCGCGGGAACAGAGGTCGCGGAAGGGAAGCTGGCGGGCTCCCTCCCTGCGCAGGGTCCCTCCACCAGGCAGAAGGTCCCACCGCGGAACTGGCGCGCTGGTTACTGCAGATCAGCCCAGCACCTGGGAGCAGGTTACACCCAAGCTGCCTGAAACTGAAGCGATATTATGCCTGTCTGTCTCTGAGCCTGGCGGTCCCAACTACCTGGTCACTGGAGCAAAGATGGCGGAGGGCAGTCTCCGTGGCGCCGCTCACCCTGTGGTCACGATGGCCCGCCGATCTGGCGCCCAGACGACTACAGCGCCAACCCGCCCTCGGGCACAGACGGAAGCCCCAACAGGCCGTGTCCCAAGTGATGTTATATCGGGGGGAGAGCCTGGGTACCGGTCTCTCCAGCGCAGTCCGCGGGAACAGAGGTCGCGGAAGGGAAGCTGGCGGGCTCCCTCCCTGCGCGGGGTCCCTCCAGCAGGCAGAAGGTCCCACCGCGGAACTGGCGCGCTGGTTACTGCAGATCAGCCCAGCACCTGGGAGCAGGTTACACCCAAGCTGCCTGAAACCGAAGCGATATTATGCCTGTCTGTCTCTGAGCCTGGCGGTCCCAACTACCTGGTCACTGGAGCAAAGATGGCGGAGGGCAGTCTCCGTGGCGCCGCTCACCCTGTGGTCACGATGGCCCGCCGATCTGGCGCCCAGACGACTACAGCGCCAACCCGCCCTCGGGCACAGACGGAAGCCCCAACAGGCCGTGTCCCAAGTGATGTTATATCGGGGGGAGAGCCTGGGTACCGGTCTCTCCAGCGCAGTCCGCGGGAACAGAGGTCGCCCGCCTCCATCTTTTGATCCATGTTCTCCCGCATTTCTCTAAGCGATTTTTGTGTTTCCTTTGTAAGGGCTTCTAACCGTTGATTCATGGTCTCCTGTAACTCTTTATGAGATTTATTTGTGTCCTTCTTGTGATCCTCTAATAGCATCATGAGAAGTGATTTTAAATCCAGATCTTGTCTTTCGGGTGTGGTGGGGTATCCAGGACTTGCTGCTGTTGGAGAGTTGGGTTCGGATGGTCCTACATTACTTTGATTACTGTTAGTAACATTCCTACGTTTGCCTTTTGCCATCTGGATACCTCTGGTGTTAGTTGGTCCTGCTGCCACTGGCTGTTGGTTGGACCTCCTGTGAGCCTGCAAAGCTATTTCTGCCCCCCCCTGGATTACCAGGATTCCCCTGGCACCGATTTCTGGGGCCTGCCTGCTCCTGAGTGACTTTGGAGCCCTAATGTGCTTTGCCCCAAGTGATCTTATATTGGGGAGGCCTTGCACATCTAAAGGCTCAGCCTAGTGGATTCCTGGAGCAGAGGTCGCCAAAGGGAGGCTGGCAGGCTCCTGCCCTGTGCAGGGGTGTGTGATCTCTCCTGGGGGGGGGAGGGGGCGTCCCTCTGCCAGGCAGAAGTCCCACAGCAGATCTGGCGCGCTGGTCACTGCAGATCAGCCCAGCACCTGGGAGCAGGTTACACACAAGCTGCCTGAACCCGAAGCGATATTATGCCTGTCTGTCTCTGAGCCTGGTGGTCCCAACTACCTGGTCACTGGAGCAAAGATGGCGGAGGGCACTCTCCGTGGCGCTGCTCACCCTGTGGTCACGATGGCCCGCCGATCTGGCACCCAGACGACCACAGCGCCAACCCGCCCTCGGGCACAGAAGGAAGCCCCAACAGGCCGTGTCCCAAGTGATGTTATATTGGGGGGAGAGCCTGGGTACCGGTCTCTCCAGCGCAGTCCGCGGGAACAGAGGTCGCGGAAGGGAAGCTGGCGGGCTCCCTCCCTGCGCAGGGTCCCTCCACCAGGCAGAAGGTCCCACCGCGGAACTGGCGCGCTGGTTACTGCAGATCAGCCCAGCACCTGGGAGCAGGTTACACCCAAGCTGCCTGAAACTGAAGCGATATTATGCCTGTCTGTCTCTGAGCCTGGCGGTCCCAACTACCTGGTCACTGGAGCAAAGATGGCGGAGGGCAGTCTCCGTGGCGCCGCTCACCCTGTGGTCACGATGGCCCGCCGATCTGGCGCCCAGACGACTACAGCGCCAACCCGCCCTCGGGCACAGACGGAAGCCCCAACAGGCCGTGTCCCAAGTGATGTTATATCGGGGGGAGAGCCTGGGTACCGGTCTCTCCAGCGCAGTCCGCGGGAACAGAGGTCGCGGAAGGGAAGCTGGCGGGCTCCCTCCCTGCGCGGGGTCCCTCCAGCAGGCAGAAGGTCCCACCGCGGAACTGGCGCGCTGGTTACTGCAGATCAGCCCAGCACCTGGGAGCAGGTTACACCCAAGCTGCCTGAAACCGAAGCGATATTATGCCTGTCTGTCTCTGAGCCTGGCGGTCCCAACTACCTGGTCACTGGAGCAAAGATGGCGGAGGGCAGTCTCTGTGGCGCCGCTCACCCTGTGGTCACGATGGCCCGCCGATCTGGCGCCCAGACGACTACAGCGCCAACCCGCCCTCCCCCACACTTTTTTTTAATGCTTAATTATACATATTTTTATTTTAAAATAAGTGAACAAGAAAAATACTGATATATTCATCAATCCATATTGTATTTTGATTAATACATAAAAATACCAAGGTACACAAACACTAAAAGTTTCACAGTTAAGTCCAGTATAGAACATCATCTCTGTATATTGAATGGGCCCGGGGTCCCCAATGGAGGAGCCAGAGAAAGGACTGAAGGAGCCGAAGGAGCTTGCAACCCCGTAGGAGGACAATTAAAGTTTACAAATGGAGTGACTCATGGCTCCAGCCGCTCATGTAGCAGAGGATAGCATTGTCAGGCATCAAAGGGAGGAGAGGCCCTTGTTCCTACAAAGGCTGGATGCCCCAGTGTAGGGAAAGGCCAGGGTGAGGAGGCAGGAGTGGGTGGGTGGGTAGGTGGGGGGAGTACCCTCTTTAAAGCAGAGGAAAGCCCACACTTTCTAATGATATAACGCAAAGTATACTAATTAGATACACGCTGAGGAATGACAGAAGGAAAAAAAAATAAAGTCTTTGTTTTCTGCAATTAAACCATTATGTCTCTATAAGAGCAGACAAGTTTGTGTGTACAGTGAGGACACGGTAGCTTATAACTTATAATAACCCTCAACTCTGAACTGAGGTGTTTAAGGTAGTATTGTTGGTGCTGTATGGCGCATGGTGTGTGCAGTGCCCAGTGCACATCTGTGTATTCAGAACCAAGGCTGTAGTGAATGATACACCATGATACATCATGGGCAAACTGCCAGAAACCCCCAGGATTCATTATGGTTTTAATTTTGAATTAGTGTTTGATTTTGAATTAGTGTTTGGCAAGAGCCAAAAATTTTTTTTTTGATCATACATTCAGTTATGCAACCCACATGAGGCCATGGTTCACAGTTTAAGAATTTGCTGTCGGCTCCAGTGACCAGGTAGTTGGGACCGCCAGGCTCAGAGACAGACAGGCATAATAGCGCTTCGGTTTCAGGCAGCTTGTGTGTAACCTGCTCCCAGGTGCTGGGCTGATCTGCAGTAACCAGCGCGCCAGTTCCGCGGTGGGACCTTCTGCCTGGTGGAGGGACCCCGCGCAGGGAGGGAGCCCGCCAGCTTCCCTTCCGCGACCTCTGTTCCCGCGGACTGCGCTGGAGAGACCGGTACCCAGGCTCTCCCCCCGATATAACATCACTTGGGACATGGCCTGTTGGGGCTTCCGTCTGTGCCCGAGGGCGGGTTGGCGCTGTAGTTGTCTGGGTGCCAGATCGGCGGGCCATCGTGACCACAGGGTGAGCGGCGCCACGGAGACTGCCCTCCGCCATCTTTGCTCCAGTGACTAGGTAGTTGGGACCGCCAGGCTCAGAGACAGACAGGCATAATATCGCTTCGGGTTCAGGCAGCTTGTGTGTAACCTGCTCCCAGGTGCTGGGCTGATCTGCAGTGACCAGCGCGCCAGATCTGCTGTGGGACTTCTGCCTGGCAGAGGGACGCCCCCTCCCCCCCCCAGGAGAGATCACACACCCCTGCACAGGGCAGGAGCCTGCCAGCCTCCCTTTGGCGACCTCTGCTCCAGGAATCCACTAGGCTGAGCCTTTAGATGTGCAAGGCCTCCCCAATATAAGATCACTTGGGGCAAAGCACATTAGGGCTCCAAAGTCACTCAGGAGCAGGCAGGCCCCAGAAATCGGTGCCAGGGGAATCCTGGTAATCCAGGGGGGGCAGAAATAGCTTTGCAGGCTCACAGGAGGTCCAACCAACAGCCAGTGGCAGCAGGACCAACTAACACCAGAGGTATCCAGATGGCAAAAGGCAAACGTAGGAATGTTACTAACAGTAATCAAAGTAATGTGGGACCATCCGAACCCAACTCTCCAACAGCAGCAAGTCCTGGATACCCCACCACACCCGAAAGACAAGATCTGGATTTAAAATCACTTCTCATGATGCTATTAGAGGATCACAAGAAGGACACAAATAAATCTCATAAAGAGTTACAGGAGACCATGAATCAACGGTTAGAAGCCCTTACAAAGGAAACACAAAAATCGCTTAGAGAAATGCGGGAGAACATGGATCAAAAGATGGAGGCGCACAAGGAGACAACACAAAAATCGCTTAACGAGATGAATCAACGGGTAGATGCACTCACAAAGGAATCACAAAATTTGCATAAAGAAATGCAGAAGAATATGGGTCAACAGACGGATGCCCATAAGGAGGCAACACAAAAATTGCTTAAAGAAATGAATCAACGGTTAGATGCCCTTACAAAGGAAACACGAGAACTGCTTAAAGAAATGCAGGAGACGATGGATCAACAGATGGAATCCCATGAGGAGGAAACACAAAAATCGCTCAGAGAAATGCAGGAGAACGTGGGTCATCAGGAAGAAATCCTGAAAGAGGTAATGCAAAAATACCTTAAAGAAATACAGGAAAATACAAACAAACAAGTGAAGGATCTCAGCAAATCCATCCAGGAACTAAAAAAGGAAGTAGAAACAACTAAGAAATCACAAAGGGAGACAACTTTGGAGATAGAAAACCTTGGGAAGAAATCAGGAGTCATAGATGCAAACATCAACAATAGAATACAAGAGATGGAAGAAAGAATCTCAGGTGCTGAAGATTCCATAGAAAGCATCGACTCAACAGTCAAAGAAAATGCAAAATGCAAAAAACGCGTAACCCAAAACATCCAGGAAATCCAGGACACAATGAGAAGACCAAACCTAAGGATTATAGGTATAGATGAGAGTGAAGATTTGCAACTTAAAGGGCCAGTAAACATCTTCAACAAAATTATGGAGGAAAACTTCCCTAACTTAAAGAGAGAGATGCCGATGAACATACAAGAAGCCTACAGAACTCCAAACAGACTGGACCAGAACAGAAATACCTCCCGTCACATAATAATCAAAACACCGAATGTTCTAAACAAAGAAAGAATACTAAATGCAGTAAGAGAAAAGGGCCAAGTAACATACAAAGGAAGACCTATCCGAATCACATCAGACTTCTCACCAGAGACTATGAAAGCCAGAAGATCCTGGGCAGATCTCATGCAGACACTAAGACAGCACAAATGCCAGCCTAGACTACTATACCCAGCAAAACTCTCAATCACCATAGATGGAGAGACCAAGATATTCCATGATAAAACCAAATTTTCACAATATCTTTCCACAAATCCAGCCCTGCAACGGATAATAGGTGGAAACCTCCAATACAGGGAGAGAAACAACACCCTGGAAAAAATGAGATAATAACCTTCTTGAATCAAACCCAAAAGTAGATAACCACTCAAACATAAAGATAGCGTCAAGAATGGCAGATGGCAATAATCACTATGCCTTAATCTCTCTTAATATCAATGGTCTCAATTCCCCAATTAAAAGACATAGACTAGCAGACTGGATACGTAAACAGGACCCAGCTTTTTGCTGCATGCAGGAAACGTACCTCAGTGTCAAAGACAAACACTACCTCAGAGTAAAAGGCTGGAAAACAATTTTACAAGCAAATGGCCCCAAGAAACGAGGTGGAGTAGCCATCCTAATATCGGATAAAATTGATTTTCAACCCAAAGTCATCAAAAAAGACACAGAAGGACACTACATACTGATCAAGGGAAAAATCCACCATCAAGAACTCTCAATCCTGAATATCTATGCTCCAAATGCAAGGGCACCCTCATTCGTAAAAGAAACTTTACTAAAACTCAAAGCACACATCGCACCGCACACAATAATAGTGGGTGACTTCAACACCCCGCTCTCTGAAATGGATCGTTCAGGAAAGCAGAAACTAAACAGGGACACAGTGAATCTAATTGAAGCCTTGGACCAAATGGAACTAACTGATATATATAGAACATTTCATCCTAGAGCTAAAGAATACACCTTCTTCTCAGCTCCTCATGGTACCTTCTCCAAAATTGACCATATAATTGGTCACAAATCAGACCTCAACAGATACAAGAAGATAGAAATAATCCCATGCCTCCTATCAGATCACTATGGAATAAGGGTGGTCTTCAATGGCAACAAAAACAAAAGAAAACCCACGTACACATGGAGGCTGAACAATGCTCTACTCAATGATAACTTGGTCAAGGTGGAAATAAAGAAAGAAATCAAAGACTTTTTGAAAGTTAATGAAAATGAAGGCACAACATACCCTAACTTATGGGACACAATGAAAGCAGTGCTAAGAGGAAAATTCATAGCCCTGAGTGCCGCCAAAAAGAAACGGGAGACAGCATACACTAACAGCTTAATGGCACACCTGAAAGCCCTGGAACAAAAAGAAGCAAATACACCAAAGAGGAGTAGAAGGCAGGAAATCATCAAACTCAGGGCTGAAATCAATCAAGTAGAAACAAATAAAACCATACAAAGAATCAACAAAACGAGGAGTTGGTTCTTCGAGAAAATCAACAAGATAGATAAGCCCTTAGCCAGACTAACCAGAGGGCACAGAGATAGTATCCAAATTAATAAAATCAGAAACGAAAAGGGAGAGATAACAACAGAAACTGAGGAAATTCAAAAAATCATCAGATCCTACTACAAAAACCTGTATTCAACACAACTAGAAAATCTTGAGGAAATGGACAATTTCCTTGACAGATACCAAGTACCAAAATTAAATCAGGATCAAATAGACCATCTAAACCGTCCTATAACCCCTGAAGAAATAGAAGTTGTCATTGGAAGTCTTCCAACCAAAAAAAGCACAGGTCCAGATGGTTTTAGTGCAGAATTCTATCAGACCTTCAAAGAAGACCTAACACCAATACTCTTCAAACTGTTCCACAAAATAGAAACAGAAGGAACACTACCCAACTCGTTCTATGAAGCCACAATTACACTAATACCAAAAGCACACAAAGATCCGACAAAGAAAGAGAATCTCAGGCCAATCTCTCTTATGAATATCGATGCAAAAATACTCAATAAAATTCTTGCCAACCGAATCCAAGAACACATCAAAACGATCATTCACCACGATCAAGTAGGCTTCATCCCAGGGATGCAGGGATGGTTCAATATAAGGAAATCCATCAATGTAATCCTCTACATAAACAATCTCAAAGGAAAAAACCACATGGTCATCTCATTAGATGCTGAGAAAGCATTTGACAAAATTCAGCATCCTTTCATGCTAAAGGTCTTGGAACGATCAGGAATTCAAGGCCCATATCTAAACATAGTAAAAGCAATTTACAGCAAACCAGTAGCCAGCATCAATCTAAACGGAGAGAAACTTGAAGCAATCCCACTAAAATCAGGGACTAGACAAGGCTGCCCTCTCTCTCCATATCTTTTCAATATAGTACTTGAAGTTCTAGCTAGAGCAATTAGACAAGAAAAAGAGGTCAAAGGGATACAAATTGGAAAGGAAGAAGTCAAACTATCACTATTTGCAGACGATATGATAGTATACATAAGCGACCCAAAGAACTCCACCAGAGAACTCCTACAGCTGATAAACGACTTCAGCAAAGTGGCCGGATATAAAATCAACTCAAGCAAGTCAGAAGCCTTCCTATACTCAAAGGATAAGCAGGCTGAGAAAGAAGTAAGAGAAATAATACCCTTTACGATAGCCACAAACCATATTAAGTATCTTGGCGTGACGCTAACCAAACAAGTGAAAGATCTGTATGACAAGAACTTCAAGTCTCTGAAGAAAGAAATTGAAGAAGACCTCGGAAGATGGAAAAATCTGCCATGCTCATGGATTGGCAGGATTAATATAGTAAAAATGAGCATCTTACCAAAAGTAATACACAGATTCAATGCAATCCCCATCAAAATCCCAACTCAATTCTTCATAGAGTTAGAAAGAGCAATTCAAAAATTCATCTGGAATAACAGAAAACCCAGAATAGCTAAAACTATTCTCAAGAGTAAAAGAACCTCTGGGGGAATCAGTATCCCGGACCTCAAGCTGTACTACAGAGCAATAGTGTTAAAAACTGCATGGTATTGGTACAGTAACAGACATGTAGATCAATGGAACAGAATTGAAGACCCAGAAATGAATCCACACTCCTATGGTCACTTGATCTTTGACAAAGGAGCTAAAACCATCCAGTGGAAAAAAGATAGCCTTTTCAACAAATGGTGCTGGCTCAGCTGGAGGTCAACATGCAGAAGAATGCAAATTGACCCATCCTTATCTCCTTGCACTAAGCTCAATTCTAAGTGGATCAAAGATCTCCACATAAAACCAGACACACTGAAACTAATAGAAGGGAAACTAGGGAAGAACCTTGAACATATGGGCACAGGGGAGAATTTCCTGAACAGAACTCCAATAGCTTATACTCTAAGATCAAGAATAGACAAATGGGACCTCATTAAATTACAAAGTTTTTGCAAGGCAAAAGACACCGTCAAAAAGACAAAGCGGCAACCAACTAACTGGGAAATGATCTTTACCAACCTTACATCCGACAGAGGGCTAATATCCAAGATATACAAAGAACTCAAGAAGTTAAACTCCAGAGAGGCAAGTAACCCTATTAAAAAATGGGGTACAGAGCTCCACAAAGAGTTCTCACCTGAAGAATATCTAATGGCTGAGAAGCACCTAAAGAGATGTTCATCATCCTTAGTCATTAGGGAAATGCAAATCAAAACAACCCTGAGATTCCATCTCACACCAGTCAGGATGGCTAAGATCAAAAACACAGGAGACAGCAGTTGTTGGCGAGGATGTGGAGAAAGAGGAACACTCCTCCACTGCTGGTGGAATTGCAGGCTGGTACAACCACTCTGGAAAGCAGTCTGGCGGCTCCTCAGAAAACTGGGCATGACACTTCCGGAGGATCCGGCTATACCACTCCTGGGCATATACCCAGAGACTTTACCTGCATGCAATAAGGACACATGCTCCACTATATTCATAGCAGCCTTATTTATAATAGCCAGAAGCTGGAAAGAACCCAGATGTCCCTCAACGGAGGAATGGATTCAGAAGATGTGGTATATTTACACAATGGAATACTACTCTGCAATTAAAAACAATGAATTCACGAAATTCCTAGGCAAATGGTCAGAACTTGAAAATATCATCCTTAGTGAGGTAACCCAATCACAAAAGATCACACATGGTATGAAGTCACTGATAAGGGGATATTGACCCAGAATCTCAGAATACCCTAGACACAATCAGCATATCAATAGATTTCTAAAAAGATGGAAGGAGAGACCCCTGGTCCTGGAAAGACTGGATGTAGGGGAACGCCAGGACAGAGTAATGAGAGGGGGTTGAACGGAGAAAAGAGGGAGGGAAGGGGGCTTATGGGACTTTCGGGGAGGGAGGAAACGGGAAAGGGGAAGTGATTTGGAATGTAAATTAAAAAAATAAAATAAAATTAAATTAAAAAAAAAAAGAATTTGCTGTCCATCTGATCATGAACAAATACACCCAACACAAGCCCAAGGGAGTGCAGATGAGGGAAGCTGGTGCCTAGTAACCACCTAGATCATGAAACACAGGGAGAACCTGATTCAAATGGTGAAGAGGGAGTGGAAGAGAGGTTTAGGAAAGCTGTGGTACTTTAAGGAGTGAGTGCCAACATCCCGATCATTTGGTCCCAGTCAATGTCCTCTCAACTCCTGAGGGAGGAGCTAACTTGTGTTCTCTCAGAAGCCATCTACTGTCCATAGCTCCCCAGCTAGATGTTGAACCATTTCTGCTTCATGCTGGAATGCTGACAGACCTGATTATGTGCAGGCAACTATAGCTGCTATCAGTCCTTGAGTACAGCAGGCCTACATGTCAAGAAACACTTCCCTGGTCCTGAGTTAGAAACACAACATAGTGGAGGGTGTGGGTGTTAACCCTTGTTGTTGGATGGATTTCTGGGAGTTACAGCTGACTGTGTGAACCAGTATTTAGAGGTTTATTTAAAAATAAACGTGTGCATGCTCCTGGAAGCATTGCAAGTGTGGCTACTGTTTCACATGTGTATCAGTAGGTGACCGAGAGGAGAGAAGATATGTCTATGCCCAGTGCCCTGATCTGTGAACATCTAAATGATTAGTAGCTTGAGATTCCTTGAAAAAAAAAACTGAGCCTAAGACCACCACCAGTTCAGCACCATGCAAAACAGGCCAGGCTCCCAGGCTGGGAATTGAGCTGGAGTCTAGAGGAACCCCAACCCCATGAGGAAGTGAGCCTGAGACAGATGACCCTTGCATGGGGCCACTTGTGCAGGCCTGGACAAGGACTAAGCCCAAGATGAACCACCACCAGACTTGCGCCATGGGGTCCTGGACAGGAAATTAGCCTGAGATGACCACCAGTCCAGCACCATGCAGGCCTAGGGAGGGGGATAGCAAACAATGCCCTAGATAATCCCTGCCCAGTGCCATAACGCACAAGTGGGGCATAGCACTCCTGAGATCACTCCTGAGACAATCCCAGACACTCTGAGACCCCAGGCACCACTAAGAGGAGTAAATAAGTGGTGGAGAAATGGAAGAGAAAGAGAAACAGAAGGATGTGGACAATATGAAGGGGGCAGAACTGGAGATTCAGGGTAGTAAGAAACAGCCTGATGTGCGCAGCTGGGACCTTGGTGTGGTCCTGGTCTATGCTTCCACTGGGGGCCATGCCTAGGTCCACGGCTCTGCAGCAGTTGGGTTCTGTTACCACCAAAGGCCAGGTAAACATCCTTGGTCTGGGTTGCCACTGGGGACATGTTGATTTCTAAGGACTGTGCAGAACTGACCCTATCCCTCACCTGGGCATCATGGAATAGTTAGGTCTGGGGTTGTGAGAGCAGGAGAGCTGACCTTGCCCCTAGTCAGCTGCAGTACTTGGGAGAGTGGACCTTGTACCTCATTTGGGCATTGTAGCAGAGCTGACCCTGGTGGCAGGTATGGGTGGTGAGTGTGTGCTAATTTAGAGGGTATGAGTATGGGAGAGCTAGCCCTGCCACTTGTCTGCCATTTTGTCACATGGGCTAGGGAGAGATGAACCCCCTTGTCCCTTGCCACCTATGGCAGGCAGGAAAGCTGGCCCTAAGATCATCAGAGCAGAAGAGCTGTCCCTAACCCTCACTTGCTACAGCCCTTGTGAAAGTTGGCCCTGCACCTTACTTGGGCAGCAGGGTAGATCTGCCCCTAGTTAGTGAGCCAATCCTGAGGGCACAAAAGTGGAAGAGCTTTATTCGATCAGCTCTGATACCTCTTAGGCCTAGATCCAGGGCTTTGAATTGGTCCACCCCAACATCTACCCCATCAGTGAACTGCTGTAGTCCATGAAGCAGCCAGTCCTACATATCCAAAATTACAGGATATTCATGACACAGGGCAGCAACAGGATATTCAAGAGGAGTTCCAGTGAAATCCCAATACTGAGCAGCAGAACCCAGAGGCCTCATACCAGACCAAGGAGTCATTGCAATGAATATTTGCAAGCAAAGAAGAGCAGACCAAAGGGTATACTATGGGACACGCCATGACACACTACAGCTTCCACAGTGATTTTTTTCTCTGTTTGAGGGGGAGGTTCCAAGGGTGAAGGATGAGTATGAGGGGAGAGGGAGATAAATAGGATTGGGGTACAAGATGTAAAATTCACAAAGAACCAATAAAAAGTTTTAAAAAATGTGTGTGTAATGTGTGTGTGTGTGTGTGTGTGTGAGTATGTGTGACATATACATATAAAGGGAACTATTTAGGGGAAGTAAGAGAACTAAAGTAAGGAGAGAACAAGAGAAGGTAATTGTGGCAATGAAGTCAAATATCCAGTGTGTTTCTCATACGTAGAATTTAGATTTAATATCTTTATCTTCTACCTATCTATCTATCTATCTATCTATCTATCTATCTATCTATCTATCTATCTATCTATCTATCTATCTATCTATCTCCTATCCAATCAGGTGTGGTTGCTCACATTTGTAATTCCAGTACTCAGGATTTCAGTGGAAGGATCAAGAGTTTAAGACTGGCTTGGATGACTTAGTGAATCTGAGACCAATTTGACTAATATAGTGAATTTGATGCCAGCATGGAATTCGTGAGGCTTTGTGGTGGTTTGAGTGAAAATGACCTCCATAGGCTCACATACTTGAATACTTGGTTTCCAGTTGCTGGAACTGTTTGCGAAATATTAGGAGGTATGGTTCTGTTTGAGAAGGCACAGCCTTGTTGAAGGAGGTGTGTCCTTGACAGAGAAAGTATTGTTGGAAGCAGTGTATTATGAGAGTGTGCTTTGAGGTTTCAAAAGACTCCTGCTGATCTCAGTTCTCTCTCTCTCTCTCTCTCTCTCTCTCTCTCTCTCTCTCTGCTTCAATGTTGTAGATCAAGATGTCAGTCCTCAGCTGCTCTTTCACTCCACCATTATAGAATCTAACTCTCTGAAGCCATAAGCCCAATTAAATGCCATTTTTAATAAACGGTCTTAGTCATGGTGTTTTATCACAGAAATAGAAAAGTAACTAAGACACATCTTGTTTCAAAAAGGAAAAACACCACAACAGTTGGGTTGGATGCTTTGCCATGCTGCCGTGTTTGAGAAACTCAAGAATTCAAACAATGCCAAAGCAAAATGAGACTAAAGATGAGTGAGTCAGGGAATGAGATCAGAGAGGAGACGGCACCGTCAAATGCTATAGCTCTTCAGCAGAGTGAACAAGAACAGATTTGGCTCAACAATATCTGTATTCTAAAAGGCTTTCAACTGAAATAGAATTACACCACTTTTCCTTAATCTCTCCCAGTTCCCTCCCTCAGCCCCTACCCCTTTCAAACTGACGGTCTCTTTTTCTTCATTATTGTTACACATGCACACACAACTTGCTGGTGTGTTTTTTTGGTTTTTTTTTTGGTTTTTTTGAGACAGGGTTTCTCTGTGTAGCCCTGGCTGTCCTGGAACTCACTTTGTAGACCAGGCTGGCCTCGAACTCAGAAATCCTCCTTCCTCTGTCTCCCAAGTGCTGGGATTAAAGGCGTGCGCCACCACCGCCCGGCTGCTGGTGTGTTTTTGTTGTGTGTGTATGTATGGTTTCAGGATGATCACTCTGCATTGGTCAGTCAGTGAGGGAGGGTCCCATCATGGCATCTTTATACATGTGCATCATTTTAACTTGTTCTCCTCATGCTATCTTATCTCCCATGATTCTCTCTTCCTCTAGCTGATTCCTTTTCTCCCTTTTTTTACTCCAAACTTTTGCTGTTTTTTTTTTAGTATCTGTTACACTCTGATTTATTTGTGCTTCATATTTGAAAGTTAAAAGTTTAAAGAAAAAATATCTCCCAGGAGCCTATCATTCAAAATAACTTGTTTGAATTGCTGGCCTTCTGAGATTTTATTTCATATATATGTGAACAAAAACATTGTGATTTAAAAATTTAAATACATGAGATTGGGGACTTAGTTCACAGGCAGAGTGCCTACCTAGCAAGCAGAAGTTCCTCAGCTCCCCTGCCACAAAACAAAAACAAAAACAAACAATAACAACAACTAAAAGCAGACCAAAAACATGTAAGGTAATAAGTTTTAACTATATATTACAAAACTTAAATTGCACTGTACATGTGTTACTTCATAGAAGGTGCCATTTTAAAGCAATAATCATTTTCTAAAATCATTAACACAAGTTTTATGTTTATACTTTAATGCCCTTTATATAACCATGGCATACTTTATTTAATAAATGTTCTAACAATCAGGTAAAAATAAATTCATGTTCTTTTCAGCCATCTGTAAACTATTAGTAAAATAATGTTGAAATATTTTTAAGGTAAATACAACATATTCAGTTATTGGAAGTTTGCTCATTTTTATTTTAGTTGATTACAACAGAATTTATTCTTTCTTAGTAATTATGTATTGCTACTGGAAGTGGGTTAACCTTACTGATTAAAGCATGGAATTAAATAGAATGTACTCTTGTTGGTCCTTTTTGGGAACTTTCTTTCTTTCTTTCTTTCTTTCTTTCTTTCTTTCTTTCTTTCTTTCTTTCTTTCTTTCTTTCTTTCTTTCTTTCTTTCTTTCCTTCCTTCCTTCCTTCCTTCCTTCTTTCTTTCTTTTCTTTTTTTTGTCTTTTTTTGCAATCATAGTTTCTTTATGGGGTACAGGGGCCACAAGACTGAGCTAGGTGGCCAAGGTCACCAGTGACCTGGTCACGGGTACAGGTAGTCAGCCTGGATGTTGGTTGCCATCTCGAGCTCCCACTTGTTTCTGTTGGTGAGTAGCTTCTCCTTATTGTACAGCAACTCCTTGTGCATCTCAGTAGAGAACTCAAAGTTGGGGGCCCTCCACAATGGCATCAACAGGACAGGCTTCCTGGTAGAAACCACAGTAGATATACTTGGTCATGTCAAGGTCATAGCATGTTGTCTGGCGGTTGCCATAGGGTCTTGGCTCAGCCTCAAATGGTGATGGCCTGTGCAGGACAGATGGCCTCACAGAGCTTGCAGGTGGTTCAGATGGGTAGTGACACAGTGCATGCTCCCCACGAAGCATGGACTCAGTGGGCCCTTCTCAAAGGGGTAGTTGATGGTGGCAAGGCTCCCGAAAGAGGTAACTTAGGGTCTTGCCCAGTCCTCCGAAGAGTTCTGTCTATATCAGAATCCAAGCTGCAATGTCAGTCGTGGACTACATGTCCATCTCAGATTCCTGTTCCTTCTTCACATTCACATACTTGTACGGTGTCACCACTGAACTGATGTGAAGGCTTTGGCCATTAAGATGTCCCATGCACAAGTCCTGGACCAAGGCCCGTGGCAGCATTGATGAGCTCAGGAGATATATCTTGAAGTTTGGGGGCTCCTTCCCTGGTCCTGGGAACATTCTTTTTATACAAGCATGAACTAAAGGCTATTTGTACTTTTACATGTAGTATGTATTTGTACTTTTGCATGTAGCGTGTGTGTGGAAATGCTGTTTTTCTATGATTCAAAATGTTAGATTCCCACACCCTATTTTTTTTTTTTTCTGAAATGACAGGATCTGAGACTCGCCTCCACCTTGGTGTTTTCTAAAGATCCCAGTCTATGAAACAAATTCTGAAGAACTGGCCTTTTCTCCTGCTTAAGGTGTGAAGCCAACAGAAAATGTTGACATGTTCACAGAGGCTAAAACGGCAGGACCAGCGGCTCCCACGCTGCCACAGCTCTCTGGTACTTGTTAAGCGCTTCCTGCACACCAGGCTCTTTTTTTTATAAAGTTGTTTTAATTCTAACTCTAGTCCCACAATTTAGGCACCATTTCTTCCATTCCACATCAGCAGAAGAGGCTGAAACAACTCTCCAGGGCACACAGAGCTGCAGAGTGTGTGGATTTTTCATTATACAATATTGTTTTCTCTTTGATCAAGACTTTGGGGGCTTTTAAAATGGGCATTAAGTGTCAAAGAACACTTACACATAGACTAGGTGTGATGACTCAATGCCCAGCCTCATTCTGCAGTGGCTGTGGGTCAGACTCACTGTTCTTCGGTTGTATACTTAAATTATGGACAGCACATTTCTTCAGTGCACACAGAACATGCACATGTACAAAAGACTCCCCTGAAAGTGTTAGAGCATGACCTATATCAGTCTTGAGGTATGGTCATGTTCTACAGATAAAAATAAACTTTGGAACTGGAATTATGATAATAGTCTATTGAGGCCAAACATGTGAAAATGCTCAAAAATTAATAATTAAAAATAATGATTTTGTTATTATTTTTCATCTTTATTGCTTTAAATTGATGCTTGACTCCAAAGGTGTGTGTGTGTGTGTGTGTGTGTGTGTGTATGCTCATATGTGTTTGTGCATGTGCTACGTATATGCATGCATGTGGACACTGGAGGATACCTTGGATACTTATTCCTCAGGTACATCACTATTTTCTTTGTTTGGCTTGGTTTCTCACTAGCCTGGAGCTCACCAATTAGGGTAAGTTGGCTGACTCACTAGCAAACCCCAGGACTGGTCCTCTGGCCTCAATTTCCCTCTCATCTATATTATTTCTAGGGAACCCCATGTCTATCGTGGAGACCAAACCAAGCCTGGAGATCAATCCTGCCCCTATGGCCTATTTCAGCCTGTGTTCCTATATCTGAAGTTCTGAGTAGGGTGTGACTCATGACCTGGCGCAGCTTCTTACCCAAGTGTAGAATATTTCACTCAGTTTATCAAAGGTACTGTCAAGGAGTTAGATATCTAAATGTATCTGAAAAAGGGACCAGACAATTGTATTGAGGCCATGTCTCCAGGGCTTCACTCATCTATTAAGTAGTAATCTAACCCTGTGATGATCTCAATTAATTGGACGTTTTCCCCAGTTCCCTTTAATCTGAGCTAAGCACCATGAGCCCATGAGCAATTTTAAAAGTAGCACAGGAAAGGGCTCTGTTCTCCCTCCTTTGAGTCTTGTAGTTCACAGCCAAGGCAGAAATCTGTACTTATAATGGGGCAAGGCCTTAGAGCCAGAGTGATCTGGGGACAAGCTTGAATATCAGCCATTTATTAGGTGGAATCTTGGATTGTTCACTTGCTCTTTAAGCCACAAGTCATCAACAACTTATTAGGGTCTCTGGGTATGAGAGAGAGAGAGAGAGAGAAAGAGAGAGAGAGAGAGAGAGAGAGGGAGGGAGGGAGGGAGGGAGGGAAGGAGGGAGAGGGAGGGAGGGAGGGAGGGAGGGAGAGAGAGAGAGAGAGAGAGAGAGAGAGAGAGAGAGAGAGAGAGAGAGAGAGAGAGAGAGAGAATTTTATAAAGAGTCAATAAGTCATGAAAGGTGTTTTTCAGGTCCCAGGAGGAAAGGATGCCCATGTAATGGCTTTCATTTCAGGGAAAGGAGGCCAAGTGTGGCTTTTGAATCTCTATGGTTATTCCTGGGGACTTATTACCCTCTTGATTTAGAGGCAATTTTGTCAAGTTCTAATACTGTCAGGCTCTTCCATATCCCCGATAGGATGACAAAGGCCAGTTATGGAAGATGATTTGAGCTAATGAGCTGGAGCAAGTCTCTAAACTGAAGCTTTTTCTAATTTATTCCCAGTACATCTTTACTGGTTTTTGACAAACGAGATGAGTTTGAATAATTAGACTCTCCAGAACATCCTACTTTCTCTGGTAGTTTTAGTCAAGTCTTCTCCTGAGTCTTTCAATGACAAAGGAGAAAAGAAAAAAAAAAGCCTGGAAGGAGATAACACCATTTTCCCTGAGTTAAGGAAATATGAGGAATCATTTTCTTCCTCTTATTAATTTTGCATTTAAAAAATTTTCTTAATATTCATATATGTGTATGCTGTATTGGTATCAAATCCACCTTGACTCCATGCAGTTTCTAACCTAGCCCCTCCCAACTTCATGTGTGTTTTTCCTTACTCATATGTACATTCTCTCTCTCCATTGAGTTGATTTAGTACAGCCTCTTTGTGAATAGGTATAGAAGCACCTAGTGGAGTATGGGTAGCCTCACAGGGCCTGTATCTTTTAAGAATAATGACTCTCCCAGGAGCCACAATTTGCCAATAGTTTCTCAGATAGGGATGGGACTTCGTGAACTTCTCCCCACATCCCTGTTGGGATCTTGGCTGGATTGATCTTGTGTTGGTCTCGTGAATGAAGTCCCATCTTGGTGAGTTATGTGCAATACTGCTTTGCTACAGATATCTATTCTCTACGGTGCCTATAATCATTCTGACTGTTCTTCCATGATTATGTGTGAGTCTTGTGTGTGTGTATGTGTGATATAGCTGTCCCATTTATTGCTGAGCATTCTACAGTCTCTTATTCTTGAATGTTGTCTGATTGTATGTTTCTGTTTAAATGCCATTTATAGCAAAAGAAGTGTCTGTGACGAAGCTGAGAATGGACTGCTCTATGGGTATAATGATAAGAACTGGCCAGGTGTGGTAACACACACCTTTAATCCCAGCATGTGGGAGACAGAATCAGGAGGATCTCTGTGATTCAAGGCCAGAATGGTTTACACAGTGAGTTCCAGGCCAGAGCTACACAGTGAGCCCTGTCTCACAAAATATAAGAACTTAGGGGCCAGTTTATTACTATGTCCATTTTGCATGGTGGTAGAAACCCAGCACCTAGCCTTGGAGTGGTTGTGAGGGACTAAGGGAGGGGTTCTGGGGGCCTCCTGATCTGAGTGGTGGTTAGACATGAGCTGAGCATGGTTTGAGTTGTGAAAATTAATTAAACAGTGTACTTAGGATTCAGAGACTTCTACATATGTTTGATGTGCTTCAACAAGCAGTTTCTTTGAAAGAGACAAAGCAAAGAGTGAGAGACTGGCAGTAGTCCATAGAGAAATAAATTTGTCTTGGGCAAAGCCAGTAGCAGTGGGAGCAGCCAGAACCTGCCAGCCAGCCAAATCTATGGGTTCTCTGTGTGAAGACTGAGTCAACCACACGTGGGAAGTACCTTTAAAAAAAATTGCATTACTTATTATTGAATGTGTGCAGACTTTTTCCTCATCATCATTCTCTAAATAATATGATATTATTTGCATGATATTTACATTACCTTAGCTATTTTTCCAGCACCTTGGATTTAACTCAGAGCTTCATGCACTCTTGGAATGTGCTGTTTCATTGAGGCACATCACAGCCTTGTTTTCACCCACTTTGTAACTCAGCAATATTACTTAATCATATGATCCTCCTGTCTCAGTCTCCTCAGGAGCTGAGATAGCAGGCCAGTATCATCAGGCATTATAAGTAGTCTAGAGCTGATTTAAAGCACAGAGAAGATGGACATATGTAGGTTATATGTAAACTCCTGTATGACATTTTATTCAAGGGACTTGAATATCTTTTCCTGGTGTCATTCTTCCTGCAGAGGGAAGGCTGATTGATGAGTCATGTATGTGCATGTGTGTCTCATGACTGGGTGAGGTTATGTAAGTGGGACTGAAGATGGCTCTTAGGTATTTTTACCATAACATTAAGGTACAGGTGTGAGATAGCTAAGGTTCTAATAGATCTCATTAGTGCATGGGACATTATCTATGTTTGTACTAGATATGTTACCCAATTGAGACAATCCCTTGGGCAACTGTCCCTTTCTTTTCCTTGTATCTTTCACTTCACATCTGTGGCAGGATTTCCCTGTCCAATTACATTAAAATATTAGTGTAGACTGTTATTCTGTGTTCCCCATGTGTGTCAGGTCATGTGGCAAGCCTTTTTCTGTGAGGGGGCAGATAGTGAGCAGTGTTTCGTTCGCAGGCCTTAGGATCTAGTGAAAGTAGCCTGTGTTCTAGGCTAATGAGTAGGCAATGCTTCAACCCAGCTTTATGGACTCTGAAATATTGCTCTTTTTTAAAATTCATTTTTTTGACCATTTAGAAAAGCATTTTTAGCTCTCCCACTGTATACAAGCAGGCAGTAGGGCAGATTGGTCCATGGGCTGATGATGTTTGTGAATTCTTACCTATGCTCAGCTCCCAATGGAGCTCACAACCTGCCCGGGGAACAGGTGCCTGGATAGCTGCAGTGTGGCCTGCCAGAGATCACTATAGGTGCTTCGGGATGTTGTCCTGGGACAAGGATTTGGGTGGGTTATAAGGGAGAGCTGGCATAAAGGCTCCCACAAGGCAAGGGCAGATATAGACCTCCAACCAACTAGTAAGTCAGTGATGTTTTTAACTGATAGCTTGAAACTCTCTGTTAGACAACGTTCACTTTAGAATTACTTCTTATCTTTCCGAATATAGAGCAGTCTTTGTGAGGAGCAAGAGTGTAGGCTAGGCAGCAAGCAGCACTCCTCTATGGCCTCTGCATCAGTTCCTGACCTGAATTCCCTCAGTGATAGAGTGTGACTGTAAGTTGTAAGCTGAAATAAACACACTCTTAAATTGCTTTAGTTGTGTTTATCACAACAATAGAAAGAAAATTAAGACAGTAGACAGTTCAGTTTACTGCTGAGGAATGGGGCTAATCTTAAGCAAGTTCACCATAGAAAGTAAGGATTAAGTAGGTTAATATACACAAAAGCACCTGCCTTTAACAAACACTCAGTGAATTTGGCCATCATCACTGATATTTCTACCTTCCTTTTCTTCATATCGTCAGGTGTATGTCATAGATAATACATTTAATATACACACAAAAGTAATGATGGAGGCGGAGGGGGAGCAGTCCTTGTGGGCTACACTAAAGGTATTTTAACAACTGTTGGGATTTAAAATGGGCCTTGTAGAGTTAGCATATGGATAGCTGGGGTGGGTACTTTAGCAAGCATTCATAGAGAGAACTTTGTTCTCTGAAAGTTAGACCATTTGCTAAATATAGAAGCCGAATGTTAAAAGTAATTAGCATTAAGCTGATTCCCTCTCAAGTTAGTAACAGGCATGCTATCAAAATTCCATTTCTCTCCTTCCTAGTACCTGCCGAAGTGTTACTAAGTGTTTTGCTTTAGGACTTTAATAGATTTTAATTATTGAAAGGCACACTTGAAGAGAAAGCAGGAAGAAGAGAAAAATGCGCAGTGGCTCTCATGCATCTGCTCTGGGCTTCTTGGAGAAACCAGCACCCTCCTGACAACATCCCAGCAGCAGCAGCAGCAGCAGCAAGGATTTGGTGATTGTGACCCCAAGTCCTCATCCCCATCCAGGGTCACTTATCTCTCTCTGAGTCATTCTTCCTTTTGGAATGAACCTGCATTGTCCTTTGGCAAATCAAAGGTAACACTGCTTGACTCTGCCTTGTGATTTTTTTTTTAAAGATAAATGCAATTTATTAAAGGGATGTGGTCTATAAGGGATCAGATATATGTTTTTTTATTTACATTCAAAAATCATTTCCCCTTTCCTGTTTCCTCCCTCCCCGAAAGTCCCATAAGCCCTCTTCCCTCCCCCTGTTCCCCATTCAACCCCCTCTCGCTTCTCTGTCCTGGCGTTCCCCTACATCCAGTCTTACCAGAACCAGGGGTCTCTCCTTCCATCTTCTTGGAAATCTATTGATATGTGAATTGTGTCGTGGGTATTCCGAGATTCTGGGTTAATATCCCCTTATCAGTGACTGCATACCATGTGTGTTCTTTTGTGATTGGGTTACCTCACTAAGGATGATATTTTCAAGTTCTGACCATTTGCCTAAGAATTTCGTGAATTCATTGTTTTTAATTGCAGAGTAGTATTCCATTGTGTAGATATACCACATCTTCTGAATCCATTCCTCCGTTGAGGGACATCTGGGTTCTTTCCAGCTTCTGGCTATTATAAATAAGGCTGCTATGAACATAGTGGAGCATGTGTCCTTACTGCATGCAGGTAAAGTCTCTGGGTATATGCCCAGGAGTGGTATAGCCGGATCCTCCGGGAGTGTCATGCCCAGTTTTCTGAGGAACCGCCAGACTGCTTTCCAGAGTGGTTGTACCAGCTTGCAATCCTACCAGCAGTGGAGGAGTGTTCCTCTTTCTCCACATCCTCGCCAACAACTGCTGTCTCCTGTGTTTTTGATCTTAGCCATTCTGACTGGTGTGAGATGGAATCTCAGGGTTGTTTTGATTTGCATTTCCCTAATGACTAAGGATGATGAACATCTCTTTAGGTGCTTCTCAGCCATTAGATATTCTTCAGGTGAGGACTCTTTGTTTAGCTCTGTACCCCATTTTTAATAGGGTTACTTGCCTCTCTGGAGTTTAACTTCTTGAGTTCTTTGTATATATTGGATATTAACCCTCTGTCGGATGTAGGGTTGGTAAAGATCATTTCCCATTTAGTTGGTTGCCGCTTTGTCTTTTTGACAGTGTCTATTGCCTTGCAAAAACTTTGTAATTTAATGAGGTCCCATTTGTCAATTCTTGATCTTAGAGCATGAGCTATTGGAGTTCTATTCAGGAAATTCTTCCCTGTGCCCATATGTTCAAGGTTCTTCCCTAGTTTCCTTTTTATTAGTTTCAGTGTGTCTGGTTTTATGTGGAGGTCCTTGATCCACTTGGAATTGAGCTTAGTGCAAGGAGATAAGAATGGGTCAATTTGCATTCTTCTGCATGTTGACCTCCAGTTGAGCCAGCACCATTTGTTGAAAAGGCTATCTTTTTTCCACTGGATGGTTTTAGCTCCTTTGTCAAAGATCAAGTGACCATAGGAGTGTGGATTCATTTCTGGGACTTCAATTCTGTTCCATTGATCTACGTGCCTGTCACTGTACAAATACCATGCGGTTTTTAATACTATTGCTCTGTAGAACAGCTTGAGGTCTGGGATACTGATTCCCCCAGAGGTTCTTTTACACTTGAGAATAGTTTTAGCTATCCTGGGTTTTCTGTTATTCCAGATGAATTTTTGAATTGCTCTTTCTAACTCTGAAAAATTGAGTTGGGATTTTGATGGGGATTGCATTGAATCTGTATATTGCTTTTGGCAAGATGGTCATTTTTACTATATTAATCCTGCCAATCCATGAGCATGGCAGATTTTTCCATCTTATGAGGTCTTCTTCAATTTCTTTCTTCAGAGATTTGAAGTTCTTGTCATACAGATCTTTCACTTGTTTGGTTAGAGTCACACCAAGATACTTTATATGGTTTGTGGCTATCGTGAAGGGTATCATTTCTCTTACTTCTTTCTCAGCCTGCTTATCCTTTGAGTATAGGAAGGCTACTGACTTGCTTGAGTTGATTTTATATCCGGCCACTTTGCTGAATTTGTTTATCAGCTGTAGGAGTTCTCTGGTGGAGTTCTTTGTGTCGCTTAAGTATACTATCATATCGTCTGCAAATAGTGATAGTTTGAATTCTTCCTTTCCAATTTGTATCCTTTTGACCTCCTTTTGTTGTCTAATTGCTCTAGCTAGAACTTCAAGTACTATATTGAAAAGATATGGAGAGAGAGCAGCCTTGTCTAGTCCCTGATTTTAGTGGGATTGCTTCAAGTTTCTCTCCATTCAGATTGATGTTGGTTACTGGTTTGCTGTAAATTGCTTTTACTATGTTTAGATATGGGCCTCAAATTCCTGATCTTTCCAAGACCTTTAACATGAAAGGATGCTGAATTTTGTCAAATGCTTTCTCAGCATCTAATGAGATGACCATTTGGTTTTTTTCTTTGAGATTGTTTATATAGTGGATTACATTGATGGATTTCCTTATATTGAACCATCCCTGCATCCCTGGGATGAAGCCTACTTGATCGTGGTGAATGATCGTTTTGATGTGTTCTTGGATTCGGTTGGCAAGAATTTTATTGAGTATTTTTGCATCGATATTCATAAGAGAGATTGGCCTGAGATTCTCTTTCTTTGTCGGATCTTTGTGTGCTTTTGGTATTAGTGTAATTGTGGCTTCATAGAACGAGTTGGGTAGTGTTCCTTCTGTTTCTATTTTGTGGAACAGTTTGAAGAGTATTGGTGTTAGTTCTTCTTTGAAGGTCTGATAGAATTCTGCACTAAACCCATCTGGACCTGTGCTTTTTTTGGTTGGAAGACTTCCAATAACGACTTCTATTTCTTCAGGGGTTATAGGACGGTTTAGATGGTCTATTTGATCCTGATTTAATTTTGGTACTTGGTATCTGTCAAGGAAATTGTCCATTTCCTCAAGATTTTCTAGTTGTGTTGAATACAGGTTTTTGTAGTAGGATCTGATGATTTTTTTGAATTTCCTCAGTTTCTGTTGTTATCTCTCCCTTTTCGTTTCTGATTTTATTAATTTGGATACTATCTCTGTGCTCTCTGGTTAGTCTGGCTAAGGGCTTATCTATCTTGTTAATTTTCTCAAAGAACCAACTCCTCGTTTTGTTGATTCTTTGTATGGTTTTATTTGTTTCTACTTGATTGATTTCAGCCCTGAGTTTGATGATTTCCTGCCTTCTACTCCTCTTTGGTGTATTTGCTTCTTTTTGTTCCAGGGCTTTCAGGTGTGCCATTAAGCTGTTAGTGTATGCTGTCTCCCGTTTCTTTTTGGCGGCACTCAGGGCTATGAATTTTCCTCTTAGCACTGCTTTCATTGTGTCCCATAAATTAGGGTATGTTGTGCCTTCATTTTCATTAACTTTCAAAAAGTCTTTGATTTCTTTATTTCCACCTTGACCAAGTTATCATTGAGTAGAGCATTGTTCAGCCTCCATGTGTATGTGGGTTTTCTGTTGCTTTTGTTGCCATTGAAGACCACCCTTATTCCATAGTGATCTGATAGGAGGCGTGGGATTAGTTCTATCTTCTTATAACTGTTGAGGTCTGATTTGTGACCAATTATATGGTCGATTTTGGAGAAGGTACCATGAGGTGCTGAGAAGAAGGTGTATTCTTTAGCTCTAGGATGAAATGTTCTATACATATCTGTTAGTTCCATTTGGTCCAAGGCTTCAATTAAATTCACTGTGTCCCTTTTTAGTTTCTGCTTTCCTGAACGATCCATTTCAGAGAGTGGGGTGTTGAAGTCACCCACTATTGTTGTGTGTGGTGCGATGTGTGATTTGAACTTTAGTAAAGTTTCTTTTATGAGTGAGGGTGCCCTTGCATTTGGAGCATAGATATTCAGAATTGAGAGTTCTTGTTGGTGGATTTTTCCCTTGATCAGTATGTAGTGTCTTTCTGTGTCTTTTTTGATGACTTTAGGTTGGAAGTCAATTTTATCTGATATTAGGATGACTACTCTGGCTCGTTTCTTGGGACCATTTGCTTGTAAAATTGTTTTCCAGCCTTTTACTCTGAGGTAGTGTTTGTCTTTGACACTGAGGTGCGTTTCCTGCATGCAGCAAAATGCTGGGTCCTGTTTATGTATCCAGTCTGTTAGTCTATGTCTTTTTATTGGGGAATTGAGACCATTGATATTAAGAGAGATTAAGGAATAGTGATTATTGCCACCTGCCATTCTTGATGCTATCTTTATGTTTGAGTGGTTATGTACTTTCGGGTTTGATGCACGAAGGTTATTATCTTATTTTTTCCAGGGTGTTGTTTCTTTCCTTGTATTGGCGGTTTCTACCTATTATCCTTTGCAGGGCTGGGTTTGTGGAAAGATATTGTGAAAATTTGGTTTTATCATGGAATATCTTGGTCTCTCCATCTATGGGGACTGAGAGTTTTGCTGGGTAGAGTAGTCTAGGCTGGCATTTGTGCTCTCTTAGTGTTTGCATGAGATCTGCCCAGGATCTTCTGGCTTTCATAGTCTCTGGACAGAAGTCTGATGTGATTGGGATAGGTCTTCCTTTGTATGTTACTTGGCCCTTTTCTCTTACTGCTTTTAATATTCTTTCTTTGTTTAGTACATTTGGTGTTTTGATTATTATGTGACGGGAGGTATTTCTGTTCTGGTCCAGTCTGTTTGGAGTTCTGTAGGCTTCTTGTACGTTCATCGGCATCTCTCTCTTTAGGTTAGGGAAGTTTTCCTCCATAATTTTGTTGAAGATGTTTACTGGCCCTTTAAGTTGCAAATCTTCACTCTCATCTATACCTATAATCCTTAGGTTTGGTCTTCTCATTGTGTCCTGGATTTCCTGGATGTTTTGGGTTACACATTTTTTGCATTTTCTTTGATTGTTGAGTTGATGCTTTCTATGGAATCTTCAGCACCTGAGATTCTTTCTTCCATCTCTTGTATTCTACTGTTGATGTTTGCATCTATGACTCCTGATTTCTTCCCAAGGTTTTCTATCTCCAAAGTTGTTTCTCTTTGTGATTTCTTAGTTGTTTCTACTTCCTTTTTTAGTTCCTGGATGGATTTGCTGAGATCCTTCACTTGTTTGTTTGTATTTTCCTGTATTTCTTTAAGGTATTTTTGCATTTCCTCTTTCAGGATTTCTGAATGTTGACCCAAGTTCTCCTGTATTTCTCTAAGCGATTTTTGTGTTTCCTCCTCATGGGCTTCTATCTGTTGATCCATCGCCTCCTGCATTTCTTTAAGCAGTTCTCATGTTTCCTTTGTATGGGCCTTTATCTGTTGATTCATTTCTTTAAGCACTTTTTGTGTTGCCTCCCTATGGGCATCCATCTGTTGACCCATATCCTTTTGCATTTCTTTATGCAATTTTTGTGATTCCTTTGAAAGTGCATCTAACCGTTGATTCATTTCTTTAAGCGATTTTTGTGTTATCTCCTTGTGGGCCTCCATCTGTTGATCCATGTTCTCCTGCATTTCTCTAAGTGATTTTTGTGTTTCCTTTGTAAGGGCTTCTAACCCTTGATTCATGGTCTCCTGTAATTCTTTTTTTTTTTTTTTTAATTTTATTTTATTTTATTTTTTTAATTTACATTCCAAATCACTTCCCCTTTCCCGTTTCCTCCCTCCCCGAAAGTCCCATAAGCCCCCTTCCCTCCCTCTTTTCTCCGTTCAACCCCCTCTCATTACTCTGTCCTGGCGTTCCCCTACATCCAGTCTTTCCAGGACCAGGGGTCTCTCCTTCCATCTTTTTAGAAATCTATTGATATGCTGATTGTGTCTAGGGTATTCTGAGATTCTGGGTCAATATCCCCTTATCAGTGACTTCATACCATGTGTGATCTTTTGTGATTGGGTTACCTCACTAAGGATGATATTTTCAAGTTCTGACCATTTGCCTAGGAATTTCGTGAATTCATTGTTTTTAATTGCAGAGTAGTATTCCATTGTGTAAATATACCACATCTTCTGAATCCATTCCTCCGTTGAGGGACATCTGGGTTCTTTCCAGCTTCTGGCTATTATAAATAAGGCTGCTATGAATATAGTGGAGCATGTGTCCTTATTGCATGCAGGTAAAGTCTCTGGGTATATGCCCAGGAGTGGTATAGCCGGATCCTCCGGAAGTGTCATGCCCAGTTTTCTGAGGAGCCGCCAGACTGCTTTCCAGAGTGGTTGTACCAGCCTGCAATTCCACCAGCAGTGGAGGAGTGTTCCTCTTTCTCCACATCCTCGCCAACAACTGCTGTCTCCTGTGTTTTTGATCTTAGCCATCCTGACTGGTGTGAGATGGAATCTCAGGGTTGTTTTGATTTGCATTTCCCTAATGACTAAGGATGATGAACATCTCTTTAGGTGCTTCTCAGCCATTAGATATTCTTCAGGTGAGAACTCTTTGTTTAGCTCTGTACCCCATTTTTTAATAGGGTTACTTGCCTCTCTGGAGTTTAACTTCTTGAGTTCTTTGTATATCTTGGATATTAGCCCTCTGTCGGATGTAAGGTTGGTAAAGATCATTTCCCAGTTAGTTGGTTGCCGCTTTGTCTTTTTGACAGTGTCTTTTGCCTTGCAAAAACTTTGTAATTTAATGAGGTCCCATTTGTCTATTCTTGATCTTAGAGTATAAGCTATTGGAGTTCTGTTCAGGAAATTCTCCCCTGTGCCCATATGTTCAAGGTTCTTCCCTAGTTTCCCTTCTATTAGTTTCAGTGTGTCTGGTTTTATGTGGAGATCTTTGATCCACTTAGAATTGAGCTTAGTGCAAGGAGATAAGGATGGGTCAATTTGCATTCTTCTGCATGTTGACCTCCAGCTGAGCCAGCACCATTTGTTGAAAAGGCTATCTTTTTTCCACTGGATGGTTTTAGCTCCTTTGTCAAAGATCAAGTGACCATAGGAGTGTGGATTCATTTCTGGGTCTTCAATTCTGTTCCATTGATCTACATGTCTGTTACTGTACCAATACCATGCAGTTTTTAACACTATTGCTCTGTAGTACAGCTTGAGGTCCGGGATACTGATTCCCCCAGAGGTTCTTTTACTCTTGAGAATAGTTTTAGCTATTCTGGGTTTTCTGTTATTCCAGATGAATTTTTGAATTGCTCTTTCTAACTCTATGAAGAATTGAGTTGGGATTTTGATGGGGATTGCATTGAATCTGTGTATTACTTTTGGTAAGATGCTCATTTTTACTATATTAATCCTGCCAATCCATGAGCATGGCAGATTTTTCCATCTTCCGAGGTCTTCTTCAATTTCTTTCTTCAGAGACTTGAAGTTCTTGTCATACAGATCTTTCACTTGTTTGGTTAGCGTCACGCCAAGATACTTAATATGGTTTGTGGCTATCGTAAAGGGTATTATTTCTCTTACTTCTTTCTCAGCCTGCTTATCCTTTGAGTATAGGAAGGCTTCTGACTTGCTTGAGTTGATTTTATATCCGGCCACTTTGCTGAAGTCGTTTATCAGCTGTAGGAGTTCTCTGGTGGAGTTCTTTGGGTCGCTTATGTATACTATCATATCGTCTGCAAATAGTGATAGTTTGACTTCTTCCTTTCCAATTTGTATCCCTTTGACCTCTTTTTCTTGTCTAATTGCTCTAGCTAGAACTTCAAGTACTATATTGAAAAGATATGGAGAGAGAGGGCAGCCTTGTCTAGTCCCTGATTTTAGTGGGATTGCTTCAAGTTTCTCTCCGTTTAGATTGATGCTGGCTACTGGTTTGCTGTAAATTGCTTTTACTATGTTTAGATATGGGCCTTGAATTCCTGATCTTTCCAAGACCTTTAGCATGAAAGGATGCTGAATTTTGTCAAATGCTTTCTCAGCATCTAATGAGATGACCATGTGGTTTTTTTCTTTGAGATTGTTTATGTAGTGGATTACATTGATGGATTTCCTTATATTGAACCATCCCTGCATCCCTGGGATGAAGCCTACTTGATCGTGGTGAATGATCGTTTTGATGTGTTCTTGGATTCGGTTGGCAAGAATTTTATTGAGTATTTTTGCATCGATATTCATAAGAGAGATTGGCCTGAGATTCTCTTTCTTTGTCGGATCTTTGTGTGCTTTTGGTATTAGTGTAATTGTGGCTTCATAGAACGAGTTGGGTAGTGTTCCTTCTGTTTCTATTTTGTGGAACAGTTTGAAGAGTATTGGTGTTAGGTCTTCTTTGAAGGTCTGATAGAATTCTGCACTAAAACCATCTGGACCTGTGCTTTTTTTTGGTTGGAAGACTTCCAATGACAACTTCTATTTCTTCAGGGGTTATAGGACGGTTTAGATGGTCTATTTGATCCTGATTTAATTTTGGTACTTGGTATCTGTCAAGGAAATTGTCCATTTCCTCAAGATTTTCTAGTTGTGTTGAATACAGGTTTTTGTAGTAGGATCTGATGATTTTTTGAATTTCCTCAGTTTCTGTTGTTATCTCTCCCTTTTCGTTTCTGATTTTATTAATTTGGATACTATCTCTGTGCCCTCTGGTTAGTCTGGCTAAGGGCTTATCTATCTTGTTGATTTTCTCAAAGAACCAACTCCTCGTTTTGTTGATTCTTTGTATGGTTTTATTTGTTTCTACTTGATTGATTTCAGCCCTGAGTTTGATGATTTCCTGCCTTCTACTCCTCTTTGGTGTATTTGCTTCTTTTTGTTCCAGGGCTTTCAGGTGTGCCATTAAGCTGTTAGTGTATGCTGTCTCCCGTTTCTTTTTGGCGGCACTCAGGGCTATGAATTTTCCTCTTAGCACTGCTTTCATTGTGTCCCATAAGTTAGGGTATGTTGTGCCTTCATTTTCATTAACTTTCAAAAAGTCTTTGATTTCTTTCTTTATTTCCACCTTGACCAAGTTATCATTGAGTAGAGCATTGTTCAGCCTCCATGTGTACGTGGGTTTTCTTTTGTTTTTGTTGCCATTGAAGACCACCCTTATTCCATAGTGATCTGATAGGAGGCATGGGATTATTTCTATCTTCTTGTATCTGTTGAGGTCTGATTTGTGACCAATTATATGGTCAATTTTGGAGAAGGTACCATGAGGAGCTGAGAAGAAGGTGTATTCTTTAGCTCTAGGATGAAATGTTCTATATATATCAGTTAGTTCCATTTGGTCCAAGGCTTCAATTAGATTCACTGTGTCCCTGTTTAGTTTCTGCTTTCCTGAACGATCCATTTCAGAGAGCGGGGTGTTGAAGTCACCCACTATTATTGTGTGCGGTGCGATGTGTGCTTTGAGTTTTAGTAAAGTTTCTTTTACGAATGAGGGTGCCCTTGCGTTTGGAGCATAGATATTCAGGATTGAGAGTTCTTGATGGTGGATTTTTCCCTTGATCAGTATGTAGTGTCCTTCTGTGTCTTTTTTGATGACTTTGGGTTGAAAATCAATTTTATCCGATATTAGGATGGCTACTCCACCTCGTTTCTTGGGGCCATTTGCTTGTAAAATTGTTTTCCAGCCTTTTACTCTGAGGTAGTGTTTGTCTTTGACACTGAGGTGCGTTTCCTGCATGCAGCAAAAAGCTGGGTCCTGTTTACGTATCCAGTCTGCTAGTCTATGTCTTTTTTTTTTTTTTTTTTTTTAATTTAATTTTATTTTATTTTTTTAATTTACATTCCAAATCACTTCCCCTTTCCCGTTTCCTCCCTCCCCGAAAGTCCCATAAGCCCCCTTCCCTCCCTCTTTTCTCCGTTCAACCCCCTCTCATTACTCTGTCCTGGCGTTCCCCTACATCCAGTCTTTCCAGGACCAGGGGTCTCTCCTTCCATCTTTTTAGAAATCTATTGATATGCTGATTGTGTCTAGGGTATTCTGAGATTCTGGGTCAATATCCCCTTATCAGTGACTTCATACCATGTGTGATCTTTTGTGATTGGGTTACCTCACTAAGGATGATATTTTCAAGTTCTGACCATTTGCCTAGGAATTTCGTGAATTCATTGTTTTTAATTGCAGAGTAGTATTCCATTGTGTAAATATACCACATCTTCTGAATCCATTCCTCCGTTGAGGGACA
This sequence comes from Tokudaia tokunoshimensis, assembly GCA_036184795.1. Classification (NCBI taxonomy): domain Eukaryota; kingdom Metazoa; phylum Chordata; class Mammalia; order Rodentia; family Muridae; genus Tokudaia; species Tokudaia tokunoshimensis. The sequence continues at coordinate 78,234,391 of BTHU01000002.1, read as the reverse complement.
TCTGGGTTCTTTCCAGCTTCTGGCTATTATAAATAAGGCTGCTATGAATATAGTGGAGCATGTGTCCTTATTGCATGCAGGTAAAGTCTCTGGGTATATGCCCAGGAGTGGTATAGCCGGATCCTCCGGAAGTGTCATGCCCAGTTTTCTGAGGAGCCGCCAGACTGCTTTCCAGAGTGGTTGTACCAGCCTGCAATTCCACCAGCAGTGGAGGAGTGTTCCTCTTTCTCCACATCCTCGCCAACAACTGCTGTCTCCTGTGTTTTTGATCTTAGCCATCCTGACTGGTGTGAGATGGAATCTCAGGGTTGTTTTGATTTGCATTTCCCTAATGACTAAGGATGATGAACATCTCTTTAGGTGCTTCTCAGCCATTAGATATTCTTCAGGTGAGAACTCTTTGTTTAGCTCTGTACCCCATTTTTTAATAGGGTTACTTGCCTCTCTGGAGTTTAACTTCTTGAGTTCTTTGTATATCTTGGATATTAGCCCTCTGTCGGATGTAAGGTTGGTAAAGATCATTTCCCAGTTAGTTGGTTGCCGCTTTGTCTTTTTGACGGTGTCTTTTGCCTTGCAAAAACTTTGTAATTTAATGAGGTCCCATTTGTCTATTCTTGATCTTAGAGTATAAGCTATTGGAGTTCTGTTCAGGAAATTCTCCCCTGTGCCCATATGTTCAAGGTTCTTCCCTAGTTTCCCTTCTATTAGTTTCAGTGTGTCTGGTTTTATGTGGAGATCTTTGATCCACTTAGAATTGAGCTTAGTGCAAGGAGATAAGGATGGGTCAATTTGCATTCTTCTGCATGTTGACCTCCAGCTGAGCCAGCACCATTTGTTGAAAAGGCTATCTTTTTTCCACTGGATGGTTTTAGCTCCTTTGTCAAAGATCAAGTGACCATAGGAGTGTGGATTCATTTCTGGGTCTTCAATTCTGTTCCATTGATCTACATGTCTGTTACTGTACCAATACCATGCAGTTTTTAACACTATTGCTCTGTAGTACAGCTTGAGGTCCGGGATACTGATTCCCCCAGAGGTTCTTTTACTCTTGAGAATAGTTTTAGCTATTCTGGGTTTTCTGTTATTCCAGATGAATTTTTGAATTGCTCTTTCTAACTCTATGAAGAATTGAGTTGGGATTTTGATGGGGATTGCATTGAATCTGTGTATTACTTTTGGTAAGATGCTCATTTTTACTATATTAATCCTGCCAATCCATGAGCATGGCAGATTTTTCCATCTTCCGAGGTCTTCTTCAATTTCTTTCTTCAGAGACTTGAAGTTCTTGTCATACAGATCTTTCACTTGTTTGGTTAGCGTCACGCCAAGATACTTAATATGGTTTGTGGCTATCGTAAAGGGTATTATTTCTCTTACTTCTTTCTCAGCCTGCTTATCCTTTGAGTATAGGAAGGCTTCTGACTTGCTTGAGTTGATTTTATATCCGGCCACTTTGCTGAAGTCGTTTATCAGCTGTAGGAGTTCTCTGGTGGAGTTCTTTGGGTCGCTTATGTATACTATCATATCGTCTGCAAATAGTGATAGTTTGACTTCTTCCTTTCCAATTTGTATCCCTTTGACCTCTTTTTCTTGTCTAATTGCTCTAGCTAGAACTTCAAGTACTATATTGAAAAGATATGGAGAGAGAGGGCAGCCTTGTCTAGTCCCTGATTTTAGTGGGATTGCTTCAAGTTTCTCTCCGTTTAGATTGATGCTGGCTACTGGTTTGCTGTAAATTGCTTTTACTATGTTTAGATATGGGCCTTGAATTCCTGATCTTTCCAAGACCTTTAGCATGAAAGGATGCTGAATTTTGTCAAATGCTTTCTCAGCATCTAATGAGATGACCATGTGGTTTTTTTCTTTGAGATTGTTTATGTAGTGGATTACATTGATGGATTTCCTTATATTGAACCATCCCTGCATCCCTGGGATGAAGCCTACTTGATCGTGGTGAATGATCGTTTTGATGTGTTCTTGGATTCGGTTGGCAAGAATTTTATTGAGTATTTTTGCATCGATATTCATAAGAGAGATTGGCCTGAGATTCTCTTTCTTTGTCGGATCTTTGTGTGCTTTTGGTATTAGTGTAATTGTGGCTTCATAGAACGAGTTGGGTAGTGTTCCTTCTGTTTCTATTTTGTGGAACAGTTTGAAGAGTATTGGTGTTAGGTCTTCTTTGAAGGTCTGATAGAATTCTGCACTAAAACCATCTGGACCTGTGCTTTTTTTGGTTGGAAGACTTCCAATGACAACTTCTATTTCTTCAGGGGTTATAGGACGGTTTAGATGGTCTATTTGATCCTGATTTAATTTTGGTACTTGGTATCTGTCAAGGAAATTGTCCATTTCCTCAAGATTTTCTAGTTGTGTTGAATACAGGTTTTTGTAGTAGGATCTGATGATTTTTTTGAATTTCCTCAGTTTCTGTTGTTATCTCTCCCTTTTCGTTTCTGATTTTATTAATTTGGATACTATCTCTGTGCTCTCTGGTTAGTCTGGCTAAGGGCTTATCTATCTTGTTAATTTTCTCAAAGAACCAACTCCTCATTTTGTTGATTCTTTGTATGGTTTTATTTGTTTCTACTTGATTGATTTCAGCCCTGAGTTTGATGATTTCCTGCCTTCTACTTCTCTTTGGTGTATTTGCTTCTTTTTGTTCCAGGGCTTTCAGGTGTGCCATTAAGCTGTTAGTGTATGCTGTCTCCCGTTTCTTTTTGGCGGCACTCAGGGCTATGAATTTTCCTCTTAGCACTGCTTTCATTGTGTCCCATAAATTAGGGTATGTTGTGCCTTCATTTTCATTAACTTTCAAAAAGTCTTTGATTTCTTTCTTTATTTCCACCCTGACCAAGTTATCATTGAGTAGAGCATTGTTCAGCCTCCATGTGTACGTGGGTTTTCTTTTGTTTTTGTTGCCATTGAAGACCACCCTTATTCCATAGTGATCTGATAGGAGGCATGGGATTATTTCTATCTTCTTGTATCTGTTGAGGTCTGATTTGTGACCAATTATATGGTCAATTTTGGAGAAGGTACCATGAGGAGCTGAGAAGAAGGTGTATTCTTTAGCTCTAGGATGAAATGTTCTATATATATCAGTTAGTTCCATTTGGTCCAAGGCTTCAATTAGATTCACTGTGTCCCTGTTTAGTTTCTGCTTTCCTGAACGATCCATTTCAGAGAGCGGGGTGTTGAAGTCACCCACTATTATTGTGTGCGGTGCGATGTGTGCTTTGAGTTTTAGTAAAGTTTCTTTTACGAATGAGGGTGCCCTTGCATTTGGAGCATAGATATTCAGGATTGAGAGTTCTTGATGGTGGATTTTTCCCTTGATCAGTATGTAGTGTCCTTCTGTGTCTTTTTTGATGACTTTGGGTTGAAAATCAATTTTATCCGATATTAGGATGGCTACTCCACCTCGTTTCTTGGGGCCATTTGCTTGTAAAATTGTTTTCCAGCCTTTTACTCTGAGGTAGTGTTTGTCTTTGACACTGAGGTACGTTTCCTGCATGCAGCAAAAAGCTGGGTCCTGTTTACGTATCCAGTCTGCTAGTCTATGTCTTTTAATTGGGGAATTGAGACCATTGATATTAAGAGAGATTAAGGCATAGTGATTATTGCCATCTGCCATTCTTGACGCTATCTTTATGTTTGAGTGGTTATCTACTTTTGGGTTTGATTCAAGAAGGTTATTATCTCATTTTTTCCAGGGTGTTGTTTCTCTCCCTGTATTGGAGGTTTCCACCTATTATCCGTTGCAGGGCTGGATTTGTGGAAAGATATTGTGAAAATTTGGTTTTATCATGGAATATCTTGGTCTCTCCATCTATGGTGATTGAGAGTTTTGCTGGGTATAGTAGTCTAGGCTGGCATTTGTGCTGTCTTAGTGTCTGCATGAGATCTGCCCAGGATCTTCTGGCTTTCATAGTCTCTGGTGAGAAGTCTGATGTGATTCGGATAGGTCTTCCTTTGTATGTTACTTGGCCCTTTTCTCTTACTGCATTTAGTATTCTTTCTTTGTTTAGAACATTCGGTGTTTTGATTATTATGTGACGGGAGGTATTTCTGTTCTGGTCCAGTCTGTTTGGAGTTCTGTAGGCTTCTTGTATGTTCATCGGCATCTCTCTCTTTAAGTTAGGGAAGTTTTCCTCCATAATTTTGTTGAAGATGTTTACTGGCCCTTTAAGTTGCAAATCTTCACTCTCATCTATACCTATAATCCTTAGGTTTGGTCTTCTCATTGTGTCCTGGATTTCCTGGATGTTTTGGGTTACGCGTTTTTTGCATTTTGCATTTTCTTTGACTGTTGAGTCGATGCTTTCTATGGAATCTTCAGCACCTGAGATTCTTTCTTCCATCTCTTGTATTCTATTGTTGATGTTTGCATCTATGACTCCTGATTTCTTCCCAAGGTTTTCTATCTCCAAAGTTGTCTCCCTTTGTGATTTCTTAGTTGTTTCTACTTCCTTTTTTAGTTCCTGGATGGATTTGCTGAGATCCTTCACTTGTTTGTTTGTATTTTCCTGTATTTCTTTAAGGTATTTTTGCATTACCTCTTTCAGGATTTCTTCCTGATGACCCACGTTCTCCTGCATTTCTCTGAGCGATTTTTGTGTTTCCTCCTCATGGGATTCCATCTGTTGATCCATCGTCTCCTGCATTTCTTTAAGCAGTTCTCGTGTTTCCTTTGTAAGGGCATCTAACCGTTGATTCATTTCTTTAAGCAATTTTTGTGTTGCCTCCTTATGGGCATCCGTCTGTTGACCCATATTCTTCTGCATTTCTTTATGCAAATTTTGTGATTCCTTTGTGAGTGCATCTACCCGTTGATTCATCTCGTTAAGTGATTTTTGTGTTGTCTCCTTGTGCGCCTCCATCTTTTGATCCATGTTCTCCCGCATTTCTCTAAGCGATTTTTGTGTTTCCTTTGTAAGGGCTTCTAACCGTTGATTCATGGTCTCCTGTAACTCTTTATTAGATTTATTTGTGTCCTTCTTGTGATCCTCTAATAGCATCATGAGAAGTGATTTTAAATCCAGATCTTGTCTTTCGGGTGTGGTGGGGTATCCAGGACTTGCTGCTGTTGGAGAGTTGGGTTCAGATGGTGCCATATTACTTTGATTTCTGTTAGTAACGTTCCTACGTTTGCCTTTTGCCATCTGGTTACCTCTGGTGTTAGTTGGTCCTGCTGTCACTGGCTGTTGGTTGGATCTCCTGTGAGACTGCAAAGCTATTTCTGGCCCCCCTGGATTACCGGGATTCCCCTGGCACCGATTTCTGGGGCCTGCCCTGCTCCTGAGTGACTTTGGATCCCTGATGTGCCTTGCCCCAAGTGATCTTATATTGGGGAGTCCCTGCACATCCAAAGACTCAGAGTAGTGGATTCCCGCAGCAGAAGTCACCAAAGGGAGGCAGGTAGGCTCCCGCCCTGTGCAGGGGTGTGTGATCTCTCTTGAGGGGGGGGCGAGGGGGCCTCCCTCTGCAGGGCAGAAGTCCCACAGCAGGGCTGGCACGTCGATTACTGCAGACCTGCCCAGCTCTTGGAGCAGGTTACACACAAGCTGCCTGAGGCCCAATCGATATTATGCCTGTCTGTCTCAGAGCCTGGCAGTCCCAAGGACCTGGACACTGGAGCAAAGAAGGCGGAGTGCACTTGGCACTCTCTCGGCGGTGCAGGTCACCCTCCAGGTGTGATGGCCCACAGCAGAGCTGGCGCCCAGAAGACCACAGCACTATCCAGTTCTTGGGAGCAGATGGAAGCCCCAACAGGCCGTGTCCCAAGCGATGTTATATTGGGGTGAACCTGGGTACCTGTCTCCTCAGTGCGGTAGATCCGGGAACAGAGGTCGCCAAAGGGAAGCTGGTAGGCTCCCGCCCAGTGTGGGGGGAGGGGTCCTTCTGCAAGGCAGAAGTCCCACAGCAGAGCTGGCTTGCTGTTTACTGCAGATCTGCCCAGCTCTTGGAGCAGGTTACACACAAGCTGCCTGAGACTGAAGCGATATTATCGTGATTTTGTTAAAACAATGTATTGGTATTAGTTTTTTCCTCATTAATTACTTAATTTATTTATTTTAAATCCTGACCACAGCTTCCTTTCCCTCCCCTCTTTCCAGTCTCTCCTCACCTCCCTTCCCCCACTTCCCTTCCCTTTTCCTCGGAGTAGGGGAAGATAGATTTCCAAGGATTTCAACCAGCCTTGGCTTAACAAGTTGATATAGGACTAGGCATATCTTCTATTGAGCCTAGACAAGGCAACCCAGTTACGTAAAAGGAATTCAAAAGCAGTCAACAGAGTCAGAGACACTCCCTGCTCCTGCTGTTAGGGATCCCACATGAAGACTAAGCTGCATATCTGTTACATACATGCAGAGTCAGGGTTCATCCCATGCAAGCTCTCTGGTTGGTAGTTCAGTCTCTGTGAACCCCAGTGGGCCCAGGTTAGTTGATCCTGTAGGTTTTCTTGATCTCTTTAGCTTCTTCAATCCATCCTCCCCCTCTCCCACAACATTCATGGAGCTCCACCCAGTGTTTGACTGTGGGTCTCTGGATCTGTTTCCATTAGTTTCTTGGTGAAGTCTCTCAGAGGACAGTTATGCTAGGCTCTTGTCTGCAAGCATAGCAGCATATCTTTAATGTTGTCAGGGGTGGGCTCTCTCTTATGGTGTGAGTCTCAAGTTGGTCCAGTCATTGACTGGCCAGTCCCTCATTTTCTGCTCCATCTTTATCTCTGCACATTTTGTGGGCAGGACAAATTGTGGGTTGAAGGTTTTGTAGCGTCTCCATTCCTCCATTAAAAAGTCTTGCCTGGTTACAGAAAGTAGCCATTTCAGGTTCTATATTCCCTCATTGCTAGGAGTCTTAGCTAGGGTCACCCTCATATATTTCTGGGAGTTACTATTGTCCTAGGTTTCTAGCTCATCCCAGAGATGCCATCCCCATTCCAGTCCTCTCTCCCATTTCTCTCTCCCTCCATCCTCCCCACACTTGACCCCTCCGTTTCCCTCCCTACCCCTTTGCTATCCTGTTCCCTCCCTTCCTCCACCTCTGTTGTCTATTCTATTTCCCCATTCTCAGTGAGATTCAAGAATCCTGTTGGACTCTCCTGCTTACACAGCTTCTTTGGGTCTGTGGGCTGTAGCATGGTTATCCTGTACTTTATGGCTAATATTCACTTATAAGTGAGCACATACCATGTTTGACTTTCTAGGTCTGGCTTACCTCACTCAGGATGATATTTTCTAGTTCATCCATTTGCCTGCAAATTTTATGATGCCATCGTTTCAGCTGAGTATAATTCCATTGTGTAAATGTATCACACTTTCTTTATGAATTCTTTAGTAAGGGACATCTAGGTTGTTTCTAGCTTCTGGCTATAAAGAATAAAACTGCTATGAGCACAATTGAGCAAACATTCTTGTGGTAAGTTAGAAGCATCTTTTGGGTATATGCCCAGGAGTAGTATAAGTTGGGTCTTAGAGTAGAACTAGTTTCAATTTTCTGAGACACTGCCCGATTGGTTTCAAAAGTGGTATAAATTTGCACTCCCACCAGCAATGAAGGAGAGTTTCCCTTGCTCCACATTTTTGACAGTATGAACTGTCACTTAAGGTTTTGATCTTAGCCTCTTTGAAGGGTGTGTGATAGAAACTCACAGACATTTCGATAACTAACAATGTTGAACATATTTTAGGTGCTTTTTAGCCATTAAAGATTCTTCTGTTGAGAATTCTCTGTTTAGATCTGCACTCCATTTTTATTTGTGTTCTTTGATTTGGTGAGGTCTAATTTCTTGAATTCTTTTTATATCTTGGATATCATCCCTTTGTTAGATATAGGGTTGGTAAAGATTTTTTTCCCATTCTGTAGGCTGCCATTTTGTTCTTTTAATGGTGTTCTGTGCCTTAGAGAGGCTTTTCAGTTTCATGAAATCCCATTTATTGTTGATCTTAGTGCCTTAGCTTTTGGAGTTTGGTTCAGAAAGTTGTCTCTTGTGGCAATACATTCAATGCTATTTCCCACTTTCTCTTCTATCAAATTTTTCTTTATAGACTTCAAAACAACAATATTAAACTTATTATGGAAAAATAAAAAAATCCAGAATAGCAAAAACAATCCTGTACAATAAAAGAACTTCTGGAGGTATCACCATCCCTGATTTCAAGCTGTACTACAGAGAAATAGTAATAAAAACTGTAAGGTATTGGTAAAAATGAAGTTGATCAATGGAATCAAATTGAATGCCCAGAAATAAAATCACATATCTATAGACATTTGATTTTTGACAAAGAAGTCAAAACTATAGAATAAAGGAAAGCATCTTTTTTTCTTTTTCAATTTTTATTATTTTATTTATTCACATTCCTGTCATTGTTCCTCATCTTGGTCCGTCCTCCCACAGTCCCTCATCCCATTCCTACTCCCCCTTGCCTCCAAGAGGGTGCTCTTCCTCCAACAAACCTCCCCCTTCCCTGGAGCCTCAAGTCTTTCAAGGATTAAGGGCATCTTCTTCCACTAAGGTCTGACCAGGCAGACCTCTGCTACATTTGTGGCAGGGGCCTTGGACTGGCCCATGTATGCTCCTGGTTTGTGACACAGTCTCTGGGAGTTTGCTGGAGATTGGAGAAGTTGAGACTGCTGGTCTTCTTATGGGGTTGCTCTCCCCTTCAGCTTCTTCAGTCCTTTCCCTAATTCAACCACAGGGGTCCCTGCCTTCAGTCCAACAGTTGGGTGTAAGTATCTGCTTCTGTCTCAGTCAGCTGCTGGTAGGGCCTCTCAGGGGACAGCCATGCCAGGCTCCCATCTGTAAACACATCATAGCATCAGTAATAGTGTCAGACCTTGGATGCTCTCCCTTGAGATGGATCCCATGTTGGGCTGGATATTGGTCCACAGGAAAGCATCTTTAACAAGTGTTGCTGGTCTAACTGGATGTAGAAGAATGCAAATTGATCCATAGCTATTATCCTGCCCCAAACTCAAGTCTAGGTGGATCATGACTTCTCCCTCTCCTTTTCCTCTCCTGCCCCCATCCACTCCAACTCAGTTTCTCTTCAGAGAAGGGCAGGTAGGCTTTGCATGGATATCAACCAGTCATGAGTATTAGTTTTATTCATTTGTTTTTAAAAGTAAAAATATGCACTGTGATTGAAATTGACATACTTATCTTTGAAACTTTTATTCTTCTGTCATAGAAGAGGAATCAGAATTAGACTGAGAGACTTTCCTTTAGTTCTTTCCTCACTGTAAAATGTGACCTCTGGGTCAAGACAAAGCTGGCTTGAGTTAATACTGGCTCTTTGCAGTTTGAGGCCTAAGCCGTTGCACATTTTTCTTTTGACTTTCATGTTTCTCTGTTGTAAACATAGATTGTGACTCTGACTTCACTTGTGGTTCTGACTCCATGGGGGACAGAGCTCCGAGGCCCACTCAGAAGACCTCTGTTCTTAGTATGTGCTCTAAAAATGCTTCCTTCTCCAAGTCTATGGGGGACAGAGCTCTGAGGCCCACTCAGCAGACCTCTGTTCTTAGTATGTGCTCTGAAAATGCTTCCTTCTCCACCCTGGTTATTCAAAGTGTTTGTCCGAGATGCTCAGTGTGTTACATGTAGGGTGAGATGTTCCTTAAATTTACTTAATTGAGATGGATATGTGAAAGTTAGAGTATAGCTATGGCTTTTTTTTATGCATGTGTGTAAGAATAAGACTGAATGTTCGTTGTGGGGAGGGTTGTGCAAGTCAAGTAACTATATACAAATTAAGCAAGAAAACACCTTGTTTAATAAAACCTCTGATGTTTGTGATAGGTGCAATATTTGAAACTCAAAATATATACACAATTTAAGTACACAAAAAATATAGATTGGGTGGTTTCAATGAGACACAAACTTTTGCGAATGTTAGAGAATGTTACTACGATAAGAATTTGGCAAGCCAAAAGAAAAAAAAAAAGTCAGCTGATAGGCTGGTGAAGTGATACTCAGCAAATTCATGTTCATCCAATTGGTCTCAAATCAGCTTTTCTGGTCCCTTTCTATTGTGGCCAGTGATGAGTAGGACGTGTGCTGTATGCCAGAGCCAAGATGTGCGGGGAGTCACTATCCATCCCATTTATTTTTGGACTTTGGGGCTACTAGAGTGCGTGATTTATTTCCATGTATCCATGTCACAGTTACATAAAATCTCTAAAAGATGGTGAGAGAATGGCTTTGTCTTAGTTACTTTTCTAGTGCTGTAAAGTGGCACCGTGACCAATGCAGATTGTGAAACAGGCTTGCTTACTGCTGCAGAAAGTGAGTCCGTGATGGCAAGGAACATGGCAGCAGGCAGACAGGCATGGCACTGGGGCAGTCACTGAGAGCTTACATCTGAGTCACAATTAGGAAGCAGGGGGAAGGGGAGGTGGGCTTTTGAAACCACAAAGCCCACCCCATAGTGACACACCTCTTCCAGCAAGGCCACACTTTACAATCCTTCCTAAAAAAAAATCCACTAACTAGAAAAAAATGAACATTAAATATAAGAACATTTGAGGTCTATTCTCGTTCAAATCACCACGACTTTTTGTTATTGTTTTCATTTTGTTTTTTCAAGAAGGGCTTGTCTATGGAGTCCTGGCTGTCCTTGAACTTGCTATGTAGATCAGGTTGGCTTCCAAATCATAGAGCCTCCTGCCTCTACCTCCTGAGGGCTGGGATTAAAGGCATGTGCTAGCACCAACCAGCTGCTTTAAATCAAATAAAATTTATATATTACATACTAACTTCAGAAACATGTTTGTTGGAACATATTCACTTTAGAATTCCTTTCTTAACTTTTCGGATTTCCCTGTAAAAAGGTTGTTGTGGGAAGGAAGACCATGTGCTAGGTCTGCTGAAATCCATGTTCAATTTCAATTGCTTATGACCTCGTGATCTTGGTTGGAAGCTTAATCATGTTACTTATCCCCCTTAAGCTTGTCCCTTGCCTCTAGATGCATTGTAGGTGTGGCTGCTGTGTCACATGGGCATCAGTAGGTGGCAGAGAGGAGAGAGGCTATGTCTGTGCTGTGTGAACATGTGAATGATTAGTAGCCTAACATATCCTGAAAGAAGCGAGCCTGAGATGACCAGCAGTCCAGCACCAGGGGGCTCAATCAGGAAGCGAGCCTGAGATGACCACCAGTTCAGCACCAGGCAGGTCTGCATGGACTCCCAGGATGGGAGAACAAGCTGAAGATTAGAAGAATCCCTTCTAGGACCACTTGCCCCAGGCTGGAGTGAACCCAAGACAGACAACCTTCAAAAGGGGCCACTTGGTTGGGCCAAGTGAGGATCTAGCTGGAGATGACCACTAGACTATCTCCATGGGGCCCAGACAGGGAATTCACCATTGACAGCCATCAGTCCAGTGCTGCACAGGCCTGAGGGAGCAGACCATGCCTCCTATGACCCTTGTCTGGTACCATAATGCACAAGAGGGCATAGCACTCCAGAGACTACACTTGAGATATCCTTAGACACTCAGAGACCCCACATGCCACTAAGAGAAGCAAGTAAGTGGTGGAGAAATAGCAGTGAAAGAGAAGCAGAAGGATGTGGGAAGAATGAGGAGAGGCAGAACTGAGACTCCAGGGTGGTGAGGGACAGCCAGATATGAGAAACCAGCAAGGCCACCGAGGATCATGGTGGGTTCTTGGCCTGTGCCGTGACTGGGACCGTGTCAGGGTCCATGGCTCTACAGCAGCAGGGATCTGTTACCACCAAAGGCCAGGCAGCTGTCTCTGGTCTAAACTGTTGCCCAGGGACACGTTCATGTCTGAGAGCTGTGTAAATCTGGTCTCATCCCTCACTTGGGCATTGTGGGAGAACTGACCTTGGAGACATGAGTGCAGGAGATAAGACCTTGTTCCTAGCCAGCTATGGGACTTGAGAGAGTGACCTCATGTATTTTGGGAGTTGTAGGTGAGCTGGCAACGAAGACAATCATGGGAGGGCTGGCCATACCACTTGTCTCCTATGCAGTAGCATGGGTGAGGAAGAGATACCTTCCTCCTCCCACTGCTCCTCACCATCTGTAACATCTGGGACACCTGACCCTGGGGTCATAAGAGCAGGAGAACTAGTCCTGCCCCTCACCAGCTGCAGCCCTCAAGGAGAGTGGGCCCTGCACCTTGCCTGGCAACACAGTAGCTGACCCTGGTGGCTGAGGTGCAGGCAAGCCAGTCCCAAGTGTGAGTGTGGGAGAACTGGTTCCAAACTTGTCTGGCGTGGGGTGACGTGGGTGAGGAGATGCCCCCCACCACTTACTCCTTGCCACCTATGGCAGGCAGGAGAGCAGAGCTGGCCAGATGTTAGCAGAACAGGAAAGCTATCCCTGCTCCTCACCAGCTACAGCACTCTGGGGAGCAGGTCCTGTACCTCACCTGAGCAGCACAATAGAGCTGACTTGTTATTGGGGTTGTGGGTGAGCCAGTCCCAAGGATGTGAACATGGGAGAGCCTCTTGTCTGCTGTGTGGTGGACAGAGGTTCCCCTCTCCTACTTTTTTGCACTCACCACTGGCAGCAGGCAGGAGAGCTAACAGGGATGCATTCATGAGAGCAAGAGTGAGGTCCCTGCCCCTCACCTGCTGTGCCACTCAGAAGAACAGGGCCATGCACCTTACAGTAGCCAGATAGAGCTGGCCCTGATTGTGGGAGATACTGGTGGGTCAGCCCTGAGGCTTCAAGAGCAGGAAAGCCATCAGGTCACCAACTCAGATACATGTCAGGCCCAGATACAGCACTTTGAATTGACTCAACCCAACATCTACTCCATTGAGTACATGAAGCAGCCAGTCCTACAGATCTAAAACTACAGGATCTCCATGACACAAGGCAATAACAGGATATCCAGGAGGAGTCCCAGTGAGGATTCAGTACTGATAGAGTAGCAGAAGCCAGAAGCCTCATACCAGACCAAGGAGTCATTCCAATGAACATAAACAAGAAAAAGGCATGGGTACAAGGGTGTACTGTGGGACACACTGTAGCACACTATAGCTTCCACAATGACATTCTTTTCCTCTGTTGTGGGGAGGTTGCAAGGGTGGGTATGTGGGGCGGGTAAGATGAGTAAGAATGAGGTACGTGAGGTACAAGTTGTGAGGGAACCTGGTGACTCCATTTGGAGCTTGGAGAGAAGGGATTTGGTTCCCTGATGAATACACTAGTCACAAAGAGCCCAATAAAAAGTAAAAAACAAACAAACAAAAAAAGATTGTCTACTTGAAAAACTGTAATCCTTCTATCCACTTACCAGGTTGTGGCAAAGGAGTTTATATGCAGAGTGTGGCCTGCACTTCCACTCTTCCTCCATATCAGTGCCCTTGTGATGTAGAAATCTGTGTCATGTGCGAGCATTTCAGAACTTTGGAGAAGGCTCCCTTGACTTTCCTAGCCTGTTCCCTTTTCAGGGATGGCTTGCCCACCACCCACTTGTCGACAGTCCTTTTACATATTATGCAGGCAGACAAGAGTCTGTAACACCAAGGGGACAGATGCCACAGCTGTGGGCACACTGGGTACAAGGGAAAAGAGACCGTAGAGGTTCAGCTGTGAGGGGCCTGGGAAAGGCAAGAGTTTGGTGGAGACTAGTCAGCTGTATTGGACATCTTAGAAAGACCACCACGGGGAGTGATCTGACTACCACAGATGCCCACCGACCCTGTATCTTTTCCTTGCCATAGAGACTGGAACTGGGAAGACAGAAGAGTTGAACATCCAGACAGAAGCCACAGAGGAACAGCCAGCTGCAGGAGAACAAGGTAAGTAAGCTATGTTTCCAAATTCTGCAGAAGGACTTCCTAACTCTGAACTTGAAGCAGCCTAACAGTAATGAAAACCAGAGACACATGTCCTGCTGGCAGGTGCAGATGCTGCAGAGCAAGGTCTGGAGTCCTTGTTCCAGAGCCTTAGTCTCAGTTCCTTGATGCTGGACAAGCAGGATCCTAAGGAAGCTCCCTGTCATCTGGTTCCCAAGCTCCTAGAATCGAGCAGCGTTGCTTTCCCTGAAGGTGTTTGAACCACACATCAAGGAGGTTTTTGAGATCTCTTTTTAAGAGATGGTATCTATACATGGTGGGACATCTCAATGTTCTCACGAGCAATTGCTTCCTGTTTTTTGGCTGTATCTATTCTCATGCCTCCCTCTCTCCTGGTGAGAAGTGATAACAGTACCTCCAGCTTGAGAAGATCAACTGTTTACATCAACGTCCATATGCTCCTTATCCCTGATATGCCCTTCTGTGTGTTTCTGCTGCCTTTCTGGGAAGTCATTGTCATGTGTTGTGTACTGTGGAGTCTTGCTGTCCTGTGCCTGTCACTCACCACCCACTTCTGTGGTACTGTTGTAAGCTCAACTGTGTGTGCTCTGGCCAATGAGCTACAAGTGAGTGGGAGATTACAGGGAAGAGTCTTTGTTTTCCAAAATGTGGTCCTTGATGCTGTGGGCAGAGATGGTTCAGGGAATGCTTGTAGAGGGAACTTGCTGGCACCATTAGGAGCTTGGAGAGAAGGGATTTGATTCCCTGATGAGTACACTATGCACAAATTAGTCCTACCTATGATGGCTCTGGTGAATGCTGTTACAGACTCACTAACTAGCTGTAATCACTAGGGTTATCTATTTCTCTTCTGACCCTATCTTTTTTTTTTTTTCTGTAAAACTTTCCACTCTTACAGGCTACTCTGTCAAATGACCTGCATGAATCCTTACTGCAATGAGTATTATTTAAAAACAGCATAGCTGGGTCTGGCATAGTTATACTGACTTTTATTGAGCATTTACCAGGTGCCAAGCACTGTCCTAAGCACTATTCACACTGACTTCATTTAGAGCTAAAAACACCACATGAAGGATGGTTGATTTCCCTGAGGAAACAGGCAGAGGTCAATGTCATGAATTTCAGGATGCTTGAAAAATATTTGTTATCTTTTGATGGCATCCACACATTAATAGGATGAAAATAATGTGATCTTGGTTGAGGTGGAACTGACATTATTTAACCAAAGAGATCACACACACACACACACACACACACACACACACAGAGAGAGAGAGAGAGAGAGAGAGAGAGAGAGAGAGCCAGCCAGCCACCACTTTCTCTTGCCTCTTCCTACAACTCTTATCTGCAAAGGAGAAAAATGCAAATGTTATCTTTGTGTCAGGAAATGGCCTGCTGGACGGACCAGCAGCCCTCAGGCCTGGCTCCAGCCACATCCTGAGCTTCCCTTTGTCTTATGAGAACTGTATTATCTGTTTGGTTGTGGGTTAGTCCATCAGGATTGTGAACTATCAAAGGCAGGGAAGAAAGAATCCCCTTTGGCTCTGAGCCTGCCTGACCCAGCAGGTTGTCTTGTAGTTTTCACTCTGGGCCTCTGGGTACCCTTGGCCTTTTCTCCCTTTCTTTCTTCTCAATTCCTCCAGACAGCTGTATCTCTATTCCATTTCCTTAGAAGAAATCCTTTTGAGAGGTCTAAGAGCCCCACATGGCTACTAGGGGGAGGTGTCTTTCATGGCTGCTGGCTGCTGGGTGAGTCTGCTAATGCTTTAGGTTTCCTTATTTCCATTTGTGTAGCAGGGCACTGAGAGGGGCCATTTCCAGGGTTCCATATCATGCTGGAAATGTGACCAAGTCCACCCGATGAGATGAGTAGTGAAGAGGCTTGGTAGTACCTCAGGTTTCTCTCAATAGAAAGGCAGCAAAGTTCCAAGGTGCATTTTTGTCTTCTGGGTAGGAGTGGGTGGGAAAGGAATGGGAACTAGCTTCTGGTCTCCAACTAGGAACTGTCTCTCTCCTGCTTATTTACCTCTCTGGCCTTTATTTCAAAAGGAAGAAGTTGAAAAAAATAAGACTGTGTGGAAGGGCTGTTTGATGAGGGTATTTGAAACCTTATGCTATTTCAGAAGACAGCAATGAAACCAGAGAGGATGTGGACCTGGCTGTATGCAGAATTCAATGCCTGCTTAGGGAAGCTGGCCTAGCGTTCCTTATATAGTAGTGTTGTAAGGACTAAATGAGGCTTTATAGGTAGAAGAGTCTAGCATAGTGGCTAATGAAGATAGTCCAGGTAGTCTGAAATAAATATATTTGCTCTGCTGAGATAAAATGACAACAGAAAGATCAACAGGGGAAAACACATGATAAATGGTTTAGATAAACACAAGAGGCTTTAGCTCAAAGACCCAAAGATACACGGTCAGTAATCCAGTTTTTATGTATTGGTTGGATGAAGCATAGAAAGTCATGTAAAAATATGACTGACCTGTAATCTGACAGTAGACTGAGGGGATGGACTGTGCTCAAACTGTTCATTTAGATGCTTCTACATCTTTCTGTGCAGCCTTTCTTCCTTCCTTTCTTCTTTCTTCCTTCTTTACTTCCTTCCTTTCTTCCTTCTTTACTTCCTTCCTTCCTTCCTTCCTTCTTTCCTTCCTTCTTGGTATAAGCAGAATTATTCTGAAATCAGAGTCATATGACACTATCAGACAAGAAATTTAGAGAATTTTTGGTCAACTCTTGTACAGAAAATCCAGGGAAGGTTGAGGTGCTGACTCTTAGGTTGTATTAGTATCCCTGAGGAAAAGGGCTCCTGGTTTCTATAATCAATTCTGAGGAAGAGGAATCTTAGTTCTTATGACTTGATCAGAGAATGCATAGTGAGAGACAGGAGACTGGGAGGCAGAGAACTGCTTCTGGTACCTTGAATCAAGGAGAACACATGGTGAGAGATAAACCAGGAAGATGACAGAAATTGCTTCAGTCAACAGCATCAATTTCTGAGCCCCAAACAGAACCACAGGATAGACTTCAACAGGCAGCAACTGACAATGAAGAAAATCTCAGAGGAAACTAACTCTTCTCACATCATTTAATTCTAATCGAATCAGTGCCCCTTTCACTCTTTTTTGATTTGTATTCTTTCCAGAAACGTGTCTTACATCTCTGTATTCTGCACAGGTCTATTTACCTGTGATTTACTTGAGTTGCCAAGTGTTTGGATCAATTCCATACGTTCATGATCATTGTGGTGTGTATTTTAGTCTGTTCCACAAGTGTGTGTGGAGTGCTGACTATATGTAAACCTTATTGCTTTGAGGGATGGCCCTTCATAAGGAAGGCAAAGATCACAAGGAAGACAAAGGGAACCAACTCAAATTCTACTTTCACAGATTGTTTCTGCTGGCTTGAGAGGCATTGTGGAAGAAAGTTGGTTCCCAAATGTATGTGCAAGCACGTATTACAAGAGAAGTACATTCTGGTAACTTACATACCTGACAAACGAATCTCAGTGCTAAACCTTTGAGACTCCCACCTGCTGCCAACTATAACTACTTTCTTTTATCATGATAATACACTCCCTGATTCTCTGGCAAAGTTTTTGGGCAAAAGTGTAATCAACATCTGGAGAAATTTGCTTGTGACTCTGAGATTTCAGTCATCTTGTCAGTATAGACACTCTGATTTCCCCACACAGTAAGAATTTGTAATTCATGATCGTAATTTCAAACTTCAATCACATAAGTCTGCAGTCTGTTGCTTTTAGTACTAGCTTACCTTGTATGGTGAACACGCACACCTAATATTTTGTTAGTCACTGACACATAGTGTCACATGGTGTTGATGCAGCAGCCGAATGTTTCCATTAGGTAGTGATGTAATGGGGAAGAATGAGAGACACTGCCCCCCTCAAACAAAAGCAAAAACAAAAACGGGAGTCTGATGTGTCCATATGACAAATGTACTAACCATGGACAGATTTATCCTGAGGCGTGGAGGATGGTTAGAACATGTCTGACATGGAACACTTACACACGCATTTCTGTATGTCTTCGTTGTTTTCTTTCTCACAATGCTGGGGATTTAATCTGGGGTCTTGTAAATGCTAGGCAAGCATTCACCACTTAGTTACATTCTTAGCCCCTAAATGTGTCTTTAAACCAAATGCCAGGGACAGAATATTCATGTATCCATTCATTCAGCAAGTATTTATTTACCACCTACATAGGGCTATGGATTTTTCTACATATTCAATATACATCAATGGACAAAATAATTATAAACTCAGAGAAACTTACTCTAGTGAGAGCACACGGTTATCTGGCTTAGGATGGATTAGCTCAATATTTAGTTTACATTATAAAATGTTTAAAGACAAAAGCCACTCATATGGAATGGAAATAGAGTAGAGAAAGTGCTGCTGTGGTAAGGTTTAAGTGGAGAAGCTGATGGGTAGACAAAAGAAGGAAAGAGGTTTGGGGTGAGGAACAAAAACTAAGGATATAAAAAGAAAATATATACCACTACTCTATAAGCTAACTAAGAATAATATTTAAGGGCTGGTGAGATTGTTGAGCAGGTAAACTTGCCACACAGATATGTGCAGGCCTTATAACAATCTGAGTTCAATTCCTAGATCCCACCATGGTGGAGGGAGAGACCTGAGTCCTCAAAGTTGTCCTCTGATCTGGTACTCTGCCCTTCTATTTATTAATAAACAAATATGTTTTATTTACTTATTAATAAAATATTGAAAAGAGTGTGTTACAAAACTGTGTACATGGGTGGATAATGACAATCTCAGAAGCCATGGTCGATCAAATGAACATGTTGGTGTCAGAGGTGAGATATTTCCCTCCCTAAGATTTGTTGGTTAGAAAGACCCCAGAAGGCCTTTCACATTGACTATTGCTATTGACTCAATGGTAAGATCCTATTGCAGAAGACACAATATATACTGGTTCCAGGACCTAGAGAAATCAAGCCAGAGATGAACTATCAGCTCCCTCCCTCCTGGCTATCATACATAGTAGCAGAGGTTCTTTGTAGGCTGTGGGTCTAGAAAAGTCATCAATAATCTTCTGTATCTGTGACCCCTGAAAGCTACATTCCAATGTGCTAGGCAAGATAACGCAACAGTGTCATAAATGTTATGGAGCAACCAATCACTCTCTGATAGGATCTGAAGAGGAAATTCATGCCTGGCACTTCAAACAAACCTGCTCAAAAGTTCATTGCCTGAGCCACCATAGATGCTAGAATGAAGCTTATCACTTATGTAATCAAAATGCCTTTGAAATACTTATGTTTATACCTATAGACAAATCTTCCCTCAGTCTTGATTAGAGAAGTCTCTCTTGGCAATGAATGATAGTGAATGGACAGAACTCAAGCTTAAGGGTCTGAGAATAAGAGAGTGTGCTTAAGCACTAAACAGGAAAGTTAGGTCACTAAGGCTCAGGGGACATGGAAGAAGATGCTCCATGATGAATGGGAAGAAGATGGTCCAGAAATGGAAGGAATATAAAAGATACATGGTAGTGTGTGAGGCTGGGAAGCGCTGTCTTCCAGACATCACAAACTCATGGCAACTGTAGCTGCCTTTGCTGGGAGTGCACATGACTGAGCCTGTGAATGAGTCTTGAGGATGGAAGAGGGGCTAGTGACGGATGCTGGGGAGGTGTACTTATGGTCTTTAATTGTGTGCCCACTGCTAAGGCCAAGATTTATATAATCCAGGATAAACTCAGTAGGACATAACACAAAGCAAAAAGATGTGATCATGGGAAAGGGACTTGTAGAGAGAAGAGAGGAGTGAGAATTTATGGGGTGGAAGGGAGATAGGAGAGGGTATGGAGCAAGAGTGATCAGAATACATTATCTACATGTATACAATTGTGAAAGAATAAATTTTACTTAAAGAAAAACTAATAGAATAAGTAATTTAGGTCTCTCTTTAAGTGGATAACCAACTTTCAAGATTTTTTTCTTTTTTGAGTATGGTAGGACATGTGTGTTAGTTACTTTTCTGCTACCCTTTTTGCACAGTGACCACAGTGTTCCACAGGAACAACTTCAGGGAGAAAGGGTTTATTTTGACCTATAGTTTTCAGAGCATTTCAGTTTATCATGGTATCAGAAGTGTGGCCGAGTCTCATCAGGATAGGTCCAGAAGCAGGGAAAACAGGCTGGAGTCAGAGGTGAGTTTAACCTTCAAGGGCTCCTACTGGAACCAGCGAAGCCAGTTAGGTGCCACCTCCAAAATAGAGCCACAAGCTGGGAACTAATTGTTCAAAACCCAAAACAGAAGCCTGTGGAGGATATTTGAGAATCAAGCCAAAACAATCCATCAAAAAAGAAATCAAACTATAGTTAATGTTTCTGTGCGGGAAGCCACTGGAGCACAGCCTATTGGTGTTTATAGGAATTAGGACAAGCTTGAACTCTCTGACTCTCAGAATCCAAGTTAGCTAAAGTTCAGGCACCAGACTGACGATACCAATACCACCCTGATTTCATTCCTCCCCACTTCCCTCCTCTTTCCTTTTCCTTTTTAAACTTTGCAATCTAAATATTTTTAAAGCACTAAGCAGGTAAACACACACACACACAGTGGGAGGGAGGCGGGGGGGGAGAGAGAGAGAGAGAGAGAGAGAGAGAGAGAGAGAGAGAGAGAGAGAGAGAGAGAGGAGAGAGACATTTGATCCAGGGGAAGCTGGACTAAAACTACAAAGTTTTTCTCCCTGGCTTACTTTCCCACTTACCAGGTAACTTTTTCTCGTCTTTCTGTTTTCCTTAAATGCATTTTAAAAAATAGTTGAAATTACTGCAATGTATTTCATAGTTTGTTCTTTTCCCTTCACTTTTTGTTCTGACATTTTCTTCTAAATACCAGCATTCCTATTATTGCCGTCATCATCAGAAACCACACCCAGTGTAGAAAAGTGTGCTGGTAATTAAGGAATACATTTGCTATCCTGTTTAAGATGAATCACTAACTTGGAAGAAAGTTCTAGATCAATTTAGTTGCCAGTGAACAGCTGATACAAGAGAATGTATCTGTTAGAAGGCATTTTGGCAAGTACCAAGGTTTACTCTGTGTCAGCAATCCCCCTTTGACTGCCTGTTCACCTTTGCTCTTTGGTTTCCAGCCTCCTGGTACCCTTGATAATTCTGTTGCCAAGGTTGCCACTGAAGTGAGTTACCCTCTCCAGAGAGTTCTGCACCACACTGAGAAAATCTCACTGGAAAATCCCCTTTCTTTGTAACTGGAGGCTTGAAATGAGATCCAGGTGTTGTTAAGCACAGAGCTTGGTGCAAGGGGTTGGACAAAGGCTGGACATCTGAGAAATTGAGCTCCCTCCCCTGGGACTGAGGGCAAGTGTTTACAGGCTTTATCCACAAGGGACCACACAGGTTGCAACCTCGGATGCTCCAATTCCCTACTCTCCAGATTTTTGACAAGCATCTTTGGAGACTTACCCTGATTTATGAAAGTTTATATACTGACCCGCTCTCTGCTGATTTCTTTGCCCTTTCACATCCTGGCACTTTTGTACACACACACATACACACACACACACACACACACACACACACACACACTCACACACACTCACAAACACATGCACACACATGTTTTCTAGTTATAAAAGGTAAACCGTGGGTCATAAGATGATGCACTATACAGACACTAAATTAATTGCATCTCCGGCTTTCCTTCTAAGGTCAAGGCTATAACTCAGCATTAAAGCTCTTTATATGATTCTCCAGTAAGAGGCCACATGGAAAAGACTTTGTTTTTTAATTAAACAAGAAAAAGTAGAGCTCAATTTATATTAAGATGCACATCAGGTGCTTTGGTTCTGAGAGTCTGGTCTTAAAATTCAAAGTCTAAACTCTGGCTTGGGGTGAGATCAGCCCACAACTCCACCTGGTGAATTAAAAGTCAAATTCAGTCAACAGGGTGGAAAGGCTAGGGTTTCAAAGGGTGTGTTTACAAAACACTTTCCTCCAACCTTAGTTTCCCAGAACAACTTGTGGTTTCCTGGGAGTGATATGACTAATTTCTGGTTATTGGAATGTGGTGGTAGGGGATATGATTCTTTCATACCTACACCTTAAAATTCTGCCACATGGCCCATCACCTCTTTTGGCTTCCTTTTCTGCCAGCTAGCTGCAGGGGACCCAGGGAAGGATTCCCAGGCCCTTTTAACTGCTTGGTATAGAGGTTATAGAGGTTAGCTGAGCAGAGTAGCAAAGGAGTTGAAACTGGAGGTCTTCAATAGATGCTAGAACTTTTTCTTCTGCTACCCAGGAAATACAGTGTCTGAATCCTCTCCAGGAGGTTGGCAGTAGGAAGAGTTTATGGAGTTTGTCTACTCTAAGCCCTTGAACAAGCCAGGAATCAGTTGGGGAAACCCTTTGCATTAGGTCAGGAGAGGAAGTGACAGGTACCCATAACAACAGCTTTGCCTTCTCTGGCATCCATCTACTTTCACGATAGCTTCCACTTCCCATTGAAAGCATCTTCTGCCTCCCACTCCTGAGAGAGAGCATAAGTTGCAATATTCTTCAGCTTTTCCTAAGGTGTTGTAGGGCCTCATGGAACAATGGAAAGAGCTTTTTGTTTATTCTAAGGATTCACTCTGAATGATGAAAGGTCATTGCTGTATTTTAGGCAGAGAAAGGACATTACTAACATTTTTTATTTAAAAGATTTCCCTGCACGCTGGGGTGATTAATGACTTGGAATACGATGGCCAGCTGACTGGGTAGATACAAGTTATTGTCACAGTTTCTGAAAGAGACAGTGGTAGCCTGGACGTAAGGAATTGCACAGGAAGGGTACTGAGAGATGTCAGGTGCCCTTAGACTGAGGTTCTGACAGAACTTCATGGATGCTCTGTGAGAACAACATCTGATGTGGACAGCAGGGTGGATGGGAATACCACTATTGGAGGTCAGAATATGGCTTTGATGCTGTTCTGAGAATAATATAAACAGGGACCCAGAGCAGGCTCATTATAAAGAGCCATTGTGTGGGATCCTTAAGCTGGAGTCCAATCACTGAGCTCTGAGTTTGTCCCAAAGTTGGGCTGCTTTCCCAGGGAAGAAGGGCCCCCTTTCTAGCTTTCACAGAGATGCCAGACTGGCCCAGCAGAGGCTTTTGCCATGCTGCGTTTGGCTCCAAGAACGCCCTGGAACTCCAGCCAATCAGGTGTAAGATTCTCCTCTGAGGACAGCTTGGAAAAGGGTGGTAAAGAAAGTATATGAAAGCTTTCCCCTTACCTTGTATTCCAGATGAGCTCTGGAGGAGGAATGGGAAGTAAGAGAGTTCTAGCTGCAGGAGTGGGTTCAAGGTATCTGCTGCTCAGGAAGGTGGTCTAGGCTGAGGATAGGTGAGTGAGAGTCAGCAGGGCACTGCTCAAAGCACAGGGAATGGGGTGGAAGATACTGATTCCCTGGCCAATGCCAGCAGCAAAGGCATTGCCGGCGGGGGTAGAAGAAACCCCCATTTAGAATAGGTTCTAAATGCTCTGTAGTGCTTTGTCTTTTCCTAGAAATGTAAAAATTAAGAACCAACAAGCAACCTAGGCATGATAGTGCATATTTGTAAATCCCAGCATTTAGGAAGGTAAGGCAGGAGCACTATTATGATTTCAAGATAAGCTTGGTCTTTTTTCTTTTCTTTTTAACGTTAATCTTAAACTTACAATCCTCCTGCCTCAGCTTTCCAAAGGCTGAGGTTACAGTGTTCGCCACCACTTCCAACTTTTGAGTTCTTTATATGTTTCTTAATTAACGTATTTACTTTACGCCCAGATGACAGTTTCCCCTCCCTCTTTTCCTCCCAGTCTCTACTACTCCCCTCCCCTCTCCTCCACCCGCTTTGTCCTCACAGAAGGGGAGGCCTCCTATGGATCTTAGTCAGCCTTAGCATAGCAAGATGCTGTAGAAGTTGCATATTCTCTTGTTGAGCCTAGACAAGGCAGCTCTGTTAGAGAAAAGGATCTAAAACCAGGCTACAGAGCCTGTGAGAGAATTGAGAGAGAAGTGAGTTCTTTATATTTTTTAATGTGCCAAACCATTTAAAAATGTAATATCCACCTTTAGCTTGCAGGGTTTATAGAAACAGAGCAGGGTGGGCCTGGCTTTCAGATGTCATCTGATGACACCTGCTCCAACTATAGGAAGAGAGGACCACTGTGTTTGCTTGGTTGCCTTGACTTGGTTTCCTTGCTATAATGCATTTCTCGACGGAGCACTTGTGATAGAGCATGTACAAGCTGTGCTTCTTTTGCTCTCAGACCCAAACTCATTCTTTCCTGAATTATGTAACGCTAGCATTGAGCTCTGTCTGGTTTAGTTGGTGTGAGAGCCCTGCACAGAGAAGGCTGCTTTAGGATTGAGACAATGAATTTAGTAATCCTGTAGGTGTGCCATATCTAAAACCAGGGAGAGAGAGAGAACAATTCTGGGGAGAAAGAGTTTTTAAACAGTTCTAATTGTTCAGGTAAGTTATTTTTACCACACTTAGATAGATAAATGATCACATTGTTATTATTTTTGATAGATTATATTTCAAGAAGCTTTTCTGTTAAGTATGATTAAATATAATTTTAATTTCACTCACTCAGGGAAAAAATTTCCATCACATTAGGCTTTTTTTTTTTCTAGATAATTTACTATGGGAGATGCTAACTCAGGTGTCCAGGCTCTTCACCTCAGCACCTTCCCTGGCAGAAAAGATGACAAATGTTTCACTTACAAGTTTGAAGTGCGGAAAATAAGAGTGACTAGAAACTTTAAGTGGTTGCTATGTAAAATACACATACACTATATATTATATATATGTATATATATTGTGTATATATATGTGTGTGTATATTTGTATATAACTACATATACTATATATAATGTCATATATAAAATCCTCTTATGAAATTAGTGGCTGCAATAATAAGCAGGCATGTTATTGTCCTGCATCAGAATTTTTCTGTGTTTGCTGAGCGCACAGGCCCATGCCGTTCCAGGTCTTACTTGCTTCTTCATTTGATTCTCACTGAAAGAACCAGACAAGGGGTCTGGAAGTTCTGAACATCTTCATTTCACTTGTGATAGAGCTAGGTCACACATTCAGGTCAGTCTGTGAGCTTTTTCCACATTTCCATCTTCTAAACATGACTGCTACACGTAAAGGATTACAGCTTGGGTGCACCAGCAAGGCTTGGATGCAGCCCTGGCTCTGGTGAAGAGATGGACAATTTTAAGAGAAATGAGGTTTGTGGTACCCATTGTCTTTATGATTAATTTATCTTGCCATCAAACTATCACAGTGAGTGTGGTTCTAGTACTTCACTAAGAGAACTTGCCATTCAAGACCCAGCTGTGCCTCTGACACAACAAACTGATTTCTCTACATGGACATGGTGAATGAAGAAAGACTAAATTTCCAAGGTGTAATTAACCTGGGCTCAAGGGGCTTATTGAATCCCAGATCTATTGTCTTCTGAAGTCAACTGAAGCTACCTAGCAACACACTTGCCCCACTCTTAATGTTGTTGAGAATGTGTTAATTGTGACAAATTCCTGCTCAGCAAATGAGGTGAACTTATCTTACTTCTGTGATACCCTGGGTGTGGGAAAGAGTCCCCGTGTGGCACTCATCTCTGGTCTTTGTGGATCTCTAGCAAGTGTCTGGCTAAACAGGATCATTTTTAGATGTTTGGAAAGCCCAAGGACACTTGGTGGTGTGGGGACATAAAGTGAGACTTCTGGGTCCCAAGTCCTCCTGTGTCCCGGTTTCCTTTTCAGTCAGTTGAGGCATAGCTATAGGGTCCTTGAGATTTCTTCCACCTTCACAAACACTGGAGTCCAATGCACTTGACAAACTCAAAATTAAAGGAGCTGGGCCAGTGACTGGATATAGATTGTTTAAATTAGGTTGTAAACTGCACATCGTAAGTGCTTTCGTCCAGAAATGCTCACCCCCAAATGAGTTACTTTGGTAATTATCTTCTGGCCAGGAATTGCTGAGAAGTACTATTATCAGGGCTTGGGGCTAGTTCTGGGGACAAATGTGGGAGGAAGTGGGCGTGGCAATTGCTCTACTTCCTTGTTTGGAGTAAACTTAGGCATCTCAGGGCTGAGGTATTGGCTTCTCCATCTCTTGATGTGCTTTGGGGGAGCTCTCCACTCTGTCAGAGAAAACATACCTAGAAGAAGCACGACTTTAGTCCCCGCCGTTCCCTCGACCTCCCCCAGCCTCCAGAGAGCGGAGCGCGAAGGGGCGCGGCAGCCCGGGCCAGCCCACAGCCACACGCAGCTTCGCCAGTCCCCCTGCGGTCTCAGCTACAGCGGGCTCGGGATGGGGCAGTGGCAGGGGTGCAGGGGCTTCACTAGGAGCCTTGGTTGTTAGCTCCCAGGTCTGGGTGCCTGCAGCCAGCGTGAGCAGCTTGAACCTAGTGCGGGTCTGCAGAGACAGTGCAGCGGAGGGAGGCTGAGCACCGGCTCAAGCCAGGACCCGGGACGCAGGAGTCATGACGGACACCAGCCACAAGAAGGAGGGCTTCAAGAAATGTAGGAGCGCCACTTTCAGCATCGACGGCTACAGCTTCACTATCGGTGAGAACTTTGCACCCGGGGCCGTTTCTGGCGTCCTCACACACGGTGGCGACGATGGCAGATTCTAAACGGGGAGGGGGTGGGCACAGAAATCTGGCTTGGAGGGTGGTGGCTGGAGGGAGCCCCTGGAAACCTGCCGGTGGAGAAGCAGGGATGTGGCTTGTCCCTGCTACTCTATTGCTTTAGCTGGCATCCCGCTGAAATCGATTTTCAATTACACCGATTTCTTCGCTGAGGTTTTGTTAACAAGTCTAGAAGAGGACTGATGGATAGAGACGGATGAAGTCAGATGGAGGAGATAAGAACGAGGAGCAAGAGGAGTCAGAAAGGATCGAAGGAAGTGAACAGACACAGAAACAAAGAGTAACTGGTATCTAGGCACAGACCACCAAGTCAGAAGTTCAGGGACTGAGATAGGAAGCCAAAAGCTGAGGGGAGAGGAGAGCGCTCCAGGGAGACCTAAGGCAAGGTCCATTTAGAGTCCATAGCTCCCAGAGGCAGGATTCAGGCAGGCATGAAGGGAATATATATCTTGCCACTGGAAAGTTTAAAAAACAAAACAAAAAACCCAACAACAACAAAAACCCCAGAGTATGTTGTTATTTCTGCTCTTCTGCTCCAAACTGCTCACCAGGAGGTGAGGAGCGAAGGGAGGGACAGAAGTGCCTGCCTGGTAGTGGCCTCAGATTTCTGACCACAGAGTTAACTCCCATTTGAAGAGGTCTGTCCTCTACAGTTTTACAGTTTCTGCTGTTTTGAAATGACTTGTCAAGGCCTGGGATCTTCATACTCTTGGGAAATGAGCCCACCTGGGAAATGGAGACAGGTACAGGGCAGCTTGGTTTTAATTTCAGCTTTGGCTAGCAGCAGGCCTGAAGTAGTTACACAGGTGCTCTTCCCAAGTTCTTATTTGAGGGAACACTCAAGCAACAGACAGTAGCATTCAATCTTAACCCCACGATGTCCTTGAGAATGAGGGTCTACCCTGTTCTGCTTTTGGCTACACCTGCCTGGAAGTACAGCAGGAAAGTGCCTGAGCTATGGAGGGACCAGTGACGAGGAGCTAGTCTCTGGGTTACTTGTGCTCCTGATGAAGTGATCCAGGCTTTGTAGAACAAAGCACATATGTTCCAGATACACTGTATCACACCGATCAGACACTTTCCCCAGGTTGTTCCTGAAGCCAGGAATGCCATTCCCCTAAGTGAGCATGGAGAAACCATGCCTGACCTTCATTAGCTTGCTTTCTTCCTCCACTCTCCATCCCCCTGGAAAGACATCCCCACTTGCAGACGCAGGAGTTCACCCCCAGAGCTGGCCAGCCTAGACTCAGCTGGTGGTAGCCTGTGGGTAGTCCTCAGGGGACAAGGCTTCTTTACTTTTCCCTCTCTTGATGCAATTGTCTGTGCTCAGAGAAGGTGCTTAGAAATGAACTAAAAGCTCCAAGGTCAAAATGGTCCATTTAAAGGTCATGCGAAATTTTAATTTTCTTGACTTCAGTAGAAAAACTTTCAAAAGTAAGTTTTAAAATTTACTTGGTAGTTCCCATCAGACCTTATCCTCCAAAAAAAAAAAAGTTTGTCTCCCTATGATGTAGGATCTTAGTGTGGTCTTCTTCCACCCCAACTCCTTCCCTTCCCATTAGGGGGGATGGACTGGCGGAGCCCAGTCGGAGCCCAGTCATCTAGTGGTCAGAAGGTCCTTAGCGTGCACGGGCCTCTGAGATGAGAGCTGCGAACGCGGCTTCTGTTGCTGAGCTTTCCCACCCTTCCCATCTTCCCATCTGTCGTCCTCCCCTGTCAACAATGCTTATTGAATTTCACTCTATTAAATGATATGATTTAGCACAGTGTCTGCCACATGACAAAAATTCAATAAACAGTAATCGTCGTACTCATCAAGACATTAAACTAATTTATGAAGAGTTTCTGAAGACTTGTAGACTCAGGGATTTTGCACACTTGGGATTACATGGCATTGTCCACAAGAATATGTTATAAGCAATAAAAAATTAAAAAATAGAAATAAATAAAAATAAAATAAATAGTAAAATTTTTTTTTTAGATTTTTTAGGCCAATACATTTTAGAAAATACAGATATTTAAAAAGGATAAAAGAAATTCACTTGTTTTATCATTTGCTGCTAAATGTTAATATTCCCAGTTTATACTTTCTAATATATTTTACATAAGCACAGTTTTATCATAGCATTTGGAAATTTCATATTTAATAATATATTAGTTTTTCTTCCTGCTCTATGAGAAGAATTCCCTTAACCAATCTCCTGTTGTGGGCTACTTAAGCTCTCACTTTTCACTGTTAGGGGCAATGATAAAAAGAAAATCCTTGAGGATACTTTCCCCCATTATAAGGTGATCTATTTAAATATGAGGGCTTTCTATGTGATAATTATAGTGTGCAAAATACTGAAGGAATAAATAATCTCATCTTCCATTTGAATGTTAATCACAACAAGTCCAGTTTTCTTTAGGAATACTTTTTAAGATTAAATTTCTAGCAGTGCAATCGCTTGGTTCAATTGCTTGCATAATTTTAGGGACTTTGAAATGTTTTGCTCAACCACTGTCAGATCCTCAGATGCTGCCATGAATGCTGGACACCATAACTAAAGAAGCCTCTCATCTGAGAGTGGAATGTGGCACCTCAATTCAGCAAGTTTTAGTATTTTGTAAAATCACTTTCTCATTTTCCTTGACTGTTTCACCTTGGAGAAGTCATCACTTATTAATTTCTAAAAACTATGTATTTATGTGGTATACATTAATTATACCCATCATAAAGTTGCTGTTGTATGTTAATTACTTCAATATACCATATGCTAATAATATAATAATGGTATAATTGATATGAAGCAGTATATCATGTATGTGTGCATTTTCATACATGCTTGAAAGCCTTTCAAGTACATTTCGTCAGATACGTTACATGTATTTCTTTCCAAGCAAGCTCCTTTTCCTTACAGCATCATTGTACAGCAGTCAGGACAGACACTGAAGTGCTGCTGGTTCACCTTGTGCTCCAGCAGGGTGGGTCAGAACCCCACCATCAATACCATGTAGGAGAGATTCCTGAACAAGTCCTGATGGTCCCAGATGCCTTTTCTTAGGCATCTGACCTTCTATTATGGGCACTACTTCTTATTCTAGTCTATTAATTAGTAAAACTTTTGGATCAAAATTTCTTGCTTAAGTAGTTGTTTATAAGGCTCTAAAGATGCAAAAGACTCTTCTAGGAAAGCCTATGGTGATATTTTGGAGTCACTATAGATGGGAGACATGAACCATCCCTGTGACAATGTTGTGAACACCCCCTGCTCCTGGAAGATCCTTGCCCTCTCTTTGGGGAAGGAATACTTCACTTCTGGCACTCACTGGGTCTATGGCTCTCTTAGGAAATACCTCAGGGGAATCTGGACAGACATAGCCCTTTTAGAAGTGGGTTGCCTGGGGACTGAATCTGTGGATGGTGTGCTGGTTAGATTTTTGGCAACTTAATACGAGCTATGGTTCTCTGAGAAGAGGAGAACCACTATTGAGAAAATGTCCCATAGGCCAATCTGTAAAATATTTTCTTTATTAACTCTTGATGTAGAAGTTCAGCTCAGTAGGGGTGGTGCCACTCCTGGGCGGGTGGTCCTCAGTGATATAATGGAGCAGGTTGAGCAAGAAACAAATCAGCAATCAACAATCCTTTATGGCTTCTGCTTCAGTTTCTGCCTCTAGTTTCCTGCTCTATTTATTTGACTTCATGCCTTGACAGTCTTCCGTGATGGGCTGTTACTTGGAAGTGTAAGATGAAACACCCACATCTCCAGTTGCTTTTGGTCGTGGTCTTTTATTATAGCAATAGGAACCCTAAGGAAGACTGTGAAGAGAGGCCAGAAGAGTTGAATATTCTGTGGCAAAGGACAGTCCTGCAAAGTAAAAACTGGTCTTAAAACACCAGTAACATTGTAACACTCCGGTGGAACAAGCTTCAGAGGGCTGGATTCCTAGGGTTCCTGACCTCAGAACTGGTGCCAAAACTGACTGAAAATGGTCTGTGTAGACAGAGTAGTTGTGGGGTGTAGTCAAAGCTCTCCGGTGGTACTTCACTCTCCACTGATACTTCATTTGAAACACTCCACTACTTTTCACAATTCTGAAAGGTAGCTTGTATGGTCCCAGTTCTAAAAGAAGAAGAAGAAGGAAAAAAGAGAGGTGATTTTCTAGAAGTTACACAGGAAGGAACAAGGTTGACCACTCCCACCAGGCTCTCCTCCCCACACCATGCCACCTCCGACAAGTGGCTATGTCTCAGGGAAATGTGTTCTCTTCTATGATTTACTATGATGGTATGGGTGTGTGATTAAGAGGTCTGGACAAGTCAACAATGGCATGTGTAGAAAGCACTACCAACCCTCCTTCTACCTGAAGGGCACAATTTGGCCTGTGACTGAAGCCAGTGATGGACTTGATTAACCATAACCAAAGGCCACGTGCAGAAGTCCATGTATGATTGGCTCTGGTACAGCACTTGGGAGTGAGCATTTGAGTGTGAAATGAATGGGAATGTGTGTGGTGGAACAGGATCATATTTATTTGGACAGATTTTTCTTGTCTTCTGTTGTTTGGGGGGTTTTTTGGAGTTGGTGTTAAGTGGATTTATTGATCCTTACACAATCCTGCAATGCAAATAGATCCTTATTCCTGCAAGAGAGCTTTGTCTTCAGAAATACAGAGGAACTAGTTTTGTTAAACCACCCAGTGCAGCCTACTTGATCCCTACCCACATCTCATTCTTCAGAAGAGAAAATGGTGGTTTCTCCTATAGTGTTAGAAGGAACTGGCTGAAGTGGAGGTAGGTGGATGTGAAGTTGGAGGGTATGTAGCAAAGCAGCTGCTTCCATCAAAGATAGTGACAGGAAAATTATAATTGAGAACTGAAGTGTAGTCAAGAGAGGGATGTTTCCTACAGCAGCTGCTGCTGGACCCCAAGCCCTTTATTTCTTTCCTTGTGTTGTTCTTTAGAGAAAAAAGCAAAAGGAGTTCTTAGATCCCAATCTGTGGCCAAGAGGCAGGACATGAGGGACCCTGTTCCACCTTCTGTCCCACCAGAGCAGAGGGTGTGAGGTTTGTTGGTAGATTCCCCTCTCAAGAGGGACAAAGGGCAGCAGGATACCAGGGTGACTTGCCTGCCAAAACTGAGAGTGGGCATTTCACTCCTGTGTGGGTGGAGAGGCTCTTCCCCCTCATATGTGCACGTCTCTGCCCTGTATATTGCATGTGGTTCAGGTCTTTCTCAGCTCAGATTGATCTCTGTACACTCTCTGCCGTGTGTGTGTGTGTGTGTGTGTCTGTCTGTCTGTCTGTCTGTCTAATTTATCCCAAGACCTTTGGGCTGGTCTTGTAAGCATTATTGGGGGAAAAAACTCCAGGAAAGATAGAAAGTAAAATACGGAAGCAATTCATCCACAAGGTATGCATTCTAAGATTCCCAAGGGAAGCTTGAACTTGGGTCGACTCCCAGATCCTATGTATACATTTCCTTTAAAAAATTCCTTTTCATTTGTTCATGTCCAGTTTCTTGAGTTCTTCATATATTTTAGATGCTAGGTATAGTATGAATCCCATTCCTGACTAAAGGAGAATTCTTTAAGCTTTTCTCCATTTGGGATGATGTTCACTGTGGGTTTATCACAAATACCTCCCCATTTGACACGGGAGAAAACTGAGGCTCAGAAAGGTGAAGAGACTTGTCTAGAGCTTTACCTCTTTGCTGAATATTTTGGTTGCTCTGAGGCTTTGGACCAGACAAAAGTCAGCCTGCCCTCCCTGTTTCCCTCCATCTCTCACTTACTCCCTTTCTCCCTCACAGACAGGTGATTCTGTGAAAAAAGAAATAATTTCTTCCTGGCCCAGAGTGATTCATGGAGCAGGCTACCTTCAGGAGACTAGAGGGATAGACAGCCACATGGAGGAAGAAAAGTTCTCTTAAAAATGAACAAACATCTAAGGAGAGTGTAATGGTTTATACTGATGGCCAACCTGAGTGAATGGAGAGTCTCCTCTGGTCCTGGCTGTGATGGATTGTCTAGATTGGCTTAACTGTGGTGGGAAGACCCACTCTGAGTATGGGTAGCACTGTCCCCTGGGCTCTCGCACTAAATAAAAAGCAAAATGGGAGTTGAGCAGAGAATTCACCTCTATCTGCTTCCTGGCTGCAGATGCGTAGTGAGCAGCTGCTTCAAGTACCAGCCGCTGTGCTTCCCCATCAGGATGGACTGTATCTTTAAACTATGAGCCAAAATGAACCCTGCTTCCCTTTAGAGCCTTGTGTCAGGCATTTTGTTACAGCAATGAAAAAAGGTAACGAATGCAGAGAGAGGTAACCAGGGCTGGCGGGGCACAGGTGAGGGTGGGACCATTTAATTTTTAAGCTGGAAGGTTTTTTTTTATTATTATTTTGATCTGTGCACTACATTTATGTAGTGCCTGTGGAAGCCTGAAGAGGGTGTTGGATCCCCTAGAATGGGAGTTATAAGACTGTGGGCCTCCATGTGGGTGCTGGGGATCTGAATTGTGTCCTCTGGAAGAGCAGACAGGACTCTTGACTGATGAGCCATCTCTCCAGCCCTAGAAAAACAGACTGATAAAGTATCTTAATTTCTAAAGCTTCAATCAAACAAGAAGAATACGTTCTGGAGACCTGCTATTCAATACTGTACATATTGTAGCTCATCAGGTTTTCCCAGTGTTGAGGATTGAACACAGGGCCTTGTACAAGTCACGTGGACACCATGCCACTGAGATTAACCTCAGCTCCCAACTGTTTCTTATTCATAACATGAAAATACTCTGGGTCAGCTCTGGGTCCTCTTTGATCAGACATACATGTAAAACGTTTCTTGAAAAGTTTCCTTGGTATTGATATTGGCATTTTCCTCCAAAAGGCATTCAACTTGGTGCAAATGGGTATTGATACCCTCCCCCTATTCTCCATCTGCTGGATTCCTGGAGGGTGTCCAAGAACTCCCATCTCCTCAACCAGTTAACGACCCTTGAAGATATGTCCCTTGTGATAGTTTTGCAAAGTGAGACCTTAATTGCCAGGCCAGCAGTGGTGATCTTGCCTATTTTGGGATACCAGGTGGAGCAGGACGTGATGAAGACCTGTGCTCTAGATGTAGCCCTGGCACCTTTGCTCTTGGCCTCATGCTCATCATTGGTAATGAGGATAATGGCCACTTCTCTGTTTTGCTGTTGGGAGGATAACACAGGGTTAGCCATGAGGGAACCAAGTTCAGTCCCAGTGTCTGGTTATGGAAGATTGTTGGTTCTGATGATGGAGAAACTCTGAAGGAGGAAGGAGGCAAGACTCTCAGACTCACATGTGACTCCTTCGTTCCCCGAATAGTGCTCCCCACAGCTGCCTCCCAGGCCCCAAGGCAGCCACTTATGTCAAGTGCTAGTAAGGCTGTGAGGCAGATTTCCACTCAGGCCAGGGATCCGCAGGCCTGGCTCTCCCCAGCCAAATGCTTCCAGCTGGTTCTAGGTAATTGGTGCCAGCTGCTCTGGGGAGGGCTCCTTGGCACTTCCTGGGCTGTTGGCAGGTGGGCTCTGGATTGTAGCCGGAGCTTGGCCCGAGAGCCAGTTCTTCCCCCAAGGGACCCAGGTGGCTTAGAGGCAGAACTGCTAGGAGATGGTTTTCACTTGGTGGAGGGCAGTAGCTGTTGGATGAAGGCCCAAACCACTCAAGGCTCTGTCCATGAGAATCAGGCCACACATGTTGCTACTGAATTTCTTGAGAGCAAATTATGTTGACACTCTGACTCCTGTTTTTGCCTCTCCAACTGGCAATGCTTTTTCTCCTTGGTACATGGCAGACTGACACAGGAAGGACTCCAGAGATGCTATTCAAGAAAGAGATGGAGTGATCTCCTGTTCTGACCTAGTGACCACAGCACAGGAGAGGGCTCTTTAGAGGTAGTCCTATTTAGTTCCCCAAGATAAAAACAGACAGCTGGAGGTGTGACCTATCCAAAGTCAAACTAGGAAGTTGGGGTTCAGTACAGCTTGCATTCTGGGTTGGAATGCTGTAATGGACCTGCTGAGTTATTCAAATATCTTGGCCATTAAAGATCATTTGAAAATTATTATATCATAAAAGGATTGAAAAACTATTCCTTCTACATTTTTAGAGAAACTCAAAGTTGAACTACTCAGCTCTTATAGTCAACACTTTTGAAAGTCAGTTTTTCTTTTGTTTGTTTTAAATTTCTCAGTCTTGTTTGCTTGTTAAGGAGGAATGATGCTATCTACATATCCCAGTAAGATGACCACTGTAACTGCTTCAGAGCCTAGCTCCTTTTCCCTCCTGTCTTCTCTCCTTAGTTCATTCCAAATTTGGAGGGATTTCTGTGGGCTTAGGTGTTTGCTCTGTCATCATTGAGAGTGGGGCCATCTAGCACTTTGAAGCTTTTGCTCTCAGCATGGCCCCTAGAGAAAGCTAATGTCTTACTTGCACTTTGGAACTAGATAACCCAAATTAAATGGTAGGTTTTAGGCAGTGGTGAAAAAGGGAATGGATTTCTATTTTAAAGTCATTAGTTTAGAATTTCCCAGAGAGCCCCACTGTATCTAGTGACTCGTGATTCTTTAATAATGGTTGGAAGCTACTTTACATTTTAAATTTTTTATCAAGCCATTAGTATTGGAGGGGACTCCAGCATCCAGTGGGAAACAGAGCCTGTGGTGTTCAGAGCTAAGCATGCTCCTAACCATCTGCAGGCCCCCAGAGAAACCCACCTTTCTAAAATGGGCATTTTCTTTCTCATTCAGATTATTTATGAAGCCAATTGTTTGAGAGTGTGAAAAAGTGTGAAAGATTCGTATCTTAGTTCAACTGTATAGGACCATAAGCCTGGACTTAGTGACTATTTAGCCTGTTTGGGGGTGACTGTACAGTTGTTATGCAAGATTCCATCCTGTGAGGTCCTGTAAAAGCATAACTCCATTTTAAAGGTGTGTGTGTGTGTGTGTGTGTGTGTGTGTGTGTGTGTTGGCTGGTTAAGGAAATCTGTATCATTGTTGTCTCCTGAAGTAGGTGAGCCCTGAGTCCTCCCCAGGAAGAGGATGATTAGGGGGATGGCCAAGTGAATCTTGTCCTCACAGTGCTGAACATTAGACTGTTTGGACCAGAGACCTAGCTTTCTTTTTCTGTCTCTTATGATCCACTTCATCCAGTTACATTCGGGTACTGTAGATTTTATGATTTGCTAGTCTCAAAACTCTAATGGCTTCCCCTTTGCTTGCCAGAGGGATCAAGTCTACCCTCCTAGGTAGAGTTTGCCAGCTTTCCAAGATCCTTGCTTGTGTCCAGGCCCACACTTTATAGTGTCCCTCCCTGACCATGGTTTGTAATTGCTCACTGAGCCAGTCTTTATGGAGGTCCTACCACATACCAGCTCTCCTGGTAGGTGTCAGGGATATAATGTGATAAAAAAAAGATCAAAATAGGTGCCAGGGAGACAATATGATAAAAGAATTAGCTCTGACTTGGCATTTACTGTCCAGTGTGGTTTATGGATACCTGTGTGCTTCTGTGTGATGGACAGGCCTGGGTACCATGTGGGATATAGCACTGTGTGATGAACATATCTGTGGATCGCAGTAGACTTACAGTCTGTGTAGGGGCCTTGGGGCTGGAGGGTAGGGATGACCTGTTGGGTTGGTAATAGAAGCACATGGGTCAGGAAGAGATTGGAGAGATTAGCAGAAGTCTGACTAAAGGCCTTGTTGGTAAATATTTTTTCAAAAGCAATGAAAGTCAATGAACCATTTAAAGTGGGAAGTGATTAAGACCAGATTTTTGTTTCTAAACATGTACTTTCTCCGTGTTCCATAGAGAAGCAGTGTGTGTTTGTTGAACAGTGTTGCTATCACATAACATCCAGCTATTCCCACGTGTTAAACCTTCCACCGTTATATCTGGGCTTTCCTGTATTCTTCTGGACATTAATTCCTTTTTTGGAATAATGCTGAAGTCTTTTAGGCTCTCAGTTCAGTAGGTGGCCCACTTTCCTAACTACTTAGTTCATTTTTTAAAATAAAATAAAGATAGCATTATACATTTCATTTGCTGTAAAAATGATCCATATTAATTTTATGAGCTCAGAAAAAAGAAAACCTCATTATCCAGAGATAACCTCTGCTAATATTCTATTCTAGATTCTAGTGGTCATAGGACTTAGCCAGTTGGCCCAGTTATTTCCAGTTTGGAGCTTTTAAGAATAATACTGCTGTACTCATTTATGTTTAAGATATGTGGACATCTGTATCTAGTTTCTTGGGTTAATCTATAGGAGTAGAGTTTCTGGGCTTTACAGTAAATTCACACATAACTTTTGGGAGCTGCTAAAGGGACTGCATCATTTTGCAACACTGCCAGCAATATCAGAGTTCTCAAACTGAGTTTTGTAGAACTAGGAATCAGCTACATCTCAAGTGCACGTGGGGATGGTGCTGTGGGGTAGCAGCCATCAGCTCCACGTTACAGTTGAACAGTGGGGCCAGGTCTTTCAGGATCTTGGGAATGACTTTGGTGTGAAGCATTGTTTAGGAATCACTGAGCTAAGAGGTTGGGAATAGGGTGGGCAAGGAGAAATATTGGGAACATTCTGGGCTGGTGAGGGTTATACTAATAATAATATCATAGCATCATAATAGTAGTATGGAGAAAGATGAAGACACTCACAGTAGTGGGTAGGGGGAGAGGGAAAGGAAGAGAGAGTATGTCAGAGAGAGAATGAATATATGAAACCTAAAAATATAGCTCTACAAGGGTTTTGGGTTTCACTTGTGTTTGGTTCATATTTATGTCTGCTTCTTTAACTCTTTCTAGATCCATCCCCCTTTTCATACCCATTCACCTATTTTTAATACCCTTCAAGTCCAATTTATGATACTCAAACATTCTTGAATATGTGCCTTTCCACTGCAACATGGTCAGCTGACTAGGTCCTATACTCTTAGAGGAAGCAGTCTCTCCCTCTCCTAGCAGCTAACGTTGCTGTTCACTCCTAGGAGTGAATGTTGCTGCTAGGGTAGGATTGTGTGCCCAAATCCCTTCTCCATGCTAAAATTTGGAGTTCACATGTGAAGTTGTCCTCCTGTGTCTGAATATTTTCTTGTACTTGTCCACTGCCTTTGGATCATTCTCTTTCTGCCTCTTCTTCTGCTACGATCCCTGATCCTTGAGAGGATTGTGAGACATGTGTTTCCTTTAGGGATGAGCATTATTGAGTCCCTTATCTTAGGCACTTTGGCCGGTTTTGGGTCTTTGTGTTAGTCACTGTCTATTGCAAATAGATGAGAGCTGAGTAATGCATTGATTCATTGGTCTAGTTACTTAATCCTAAGTGGTTAGGATTTAATTTAACATTGCCTATTCGACACCATAATAGTAGCAGTTTCTCCTGTAGGGCCTATGTCCTGTTTATCCTCAGGTTTGTGGTCTAATATTGGTGACAAAGATGTGGGTTCATCTTGTGGAGCAGGGCTGAAATCCAGTCAGAAATGGTTATTACTATGATATTTGTGTTACTATTCCACCAATGGGCATGTCTTGCCACATCTGTCATTGCTATAGCTTGAAGGTCTCATTGATGATTGTTTTTCTCCTCTGGTAGCTGCATAGCTCCTTCTAGCATTATGAAAGCTACCCAACAGGGGAGGAAGCATCCAGTTCAGCACCACTTATATTTCTCCATGTTCTATGCCTTAAGTATGTGGCATCTTCAACAATAGGGTCTAACCATCATGTTCTGAGAGGCAACCAAGTGCAGTGTCAATAGCCTGTAATAATTGGGGGTTTATGGGACCTCACTGGACAATAATGAGGTCACTCATCCCTGGTACTGGGGTTTTTATTTGCAAGAAAAATTTGAGAGTTCAAATTTCATAAAGTATCAAATAATTCACTGAAATATCCATCTACATTTTCCATAAGGGTTTTCTGAGAGAGCCTTTTGTTTGAGTCCTAGGCACAAGTTTTCAACAAACCTCATTATTATTCTCAGTTTACAGGTATGGGAGTTTAGGCTCATGAGATTCAGTAATAGGGCTGAGACTTGAAACCCTTTCTGTCTGTTCACCTCCCCTGTAACATTTTGCCCGTCTCTGTGTAGGGCTCTGTGCTGGTCCTGTGTGACTAGGGTCTTGGGAT
The DNA here is from genome assembly GCA_036184795.1 of Tokudaia tokunoshimensis. Lineage (NCBI taxonomy): Eukaryota > Metazoa > Chordata > Mammalia > Rodentia > Muridae > Tokudaia > Tokudaia tokunoshimensis. The sequence goes on along the minus strand of BTHU01000002.1, from coordinate 78,195,741 downwards.
TTTTGCACTCCTTGCAGGAGAATTCATTATACATTCCGATGTTGCAGCAGGTTCTCTGCTGGGTTGTACAGTGATTGTCATTTGCCATTCTCTCCAGTATATTAGAGACATATTAGATTTTCTTTAATGGAAACACTATCTAAATGTGCTGTAGACATGCAATGTAAGATGTCTTAGTTAAATACTCTGAGGCTTCAGCGTATTGCGGATTCAGTAAATGCCCTATGCTTCTTGCCTTCTTGTCTCTGTTGATTAAAGTGTATTTAATGATGGCTGGAACTTGACATCTCTTGCTGTCAGTCTGAGCTTTATAGAGTGCAAGGTTGGGGGCCCCTTTGAATCAGGCCTTGGAGTTCCTTGGCAGGGCTGTTTTCTGAGCTGGATGTGTGATGAGGGGAAACTTGTGGTAATTACTGAGCAGATGCCCTTAATGAGGTCTCTGCTGGATTTCCAGCTGGCATCAAGAGCCTTGCACTGGGACAGGAATACCGAAGTCACTGGATGATTCTGTGACGTCACATCCTTCCCTGTTGTCATAGCAGCTATAATCATCCTACCGAAAGAGTCCCTCAGGGTGCTGGCAAGCCACATCTTTTTTCCACTTATGGGAACCACGGTGCTTCCATGCACAGAGAGGAGAGAGCTAGCATACCAGAGCTTTTTAAAAGAAAGAAAGCTTATTTTCATTGCATCATTATAACCACTGTTATTGTTCTAACAATGATTATGCTGCTGCACTTGATTACAGGAAAAAAATTATAAAGACTGGCAGGGAAGATACAAGATCAGACCCACAACATCAAAATGTGACCATTTTCTTAAACATCTTCCTGAACAAAGATGTTCTTAAATGAACATGCACATTGATTATTATTTTTTTCAAATGTGCTATAATTACTATGTTATTGTTTACTTTTGTCTCCACAAACAATTTGCATATGAATGTTCTGAGAGTTGCTAAGGCATGGTGGTTCCTGTAGATTCTGTACCATTTGGTGCTTAAATCCTTCTGCTTTCCAAGAGTCACCAACAACGTTGCAGGACATATCATGGTCTCATGGTCTCCACATCCTTATGAATTCCCTTTTTTCTTCAGATAAAAATTCCTAAAGTTGCTGGGTGGTGAGAGTTGAATTAATGCTATCAAGTTATATTATAGGGGCATATTTCCTTTGAATTACACATTTTATGCCATCTTCCTCTCCAGTGTTGTACCTCTTGGTAATTCTCTATAGAAGACACGTTTTCCTATTTATGTCATGAATGTTGGATTTTAGCTTTTAAAAAGTTAACACTTAGTTAATTTTGTGACATAAACCTATTTCTCCAATGTAGCAATTGATGATTTGTATTTCTTTTTATAAATAGCACATTTCTTTTCATAGAGTTTTTTAATTTTATTAATATTTTATTTTTTTCTTTGAGAATTTTATATTTTGATCATGTTCATTTCCTTCCTTCTCCTCTTCCCAGATCCTCTCTCATCTTTCTACCTACCCAGCTTAATGTTCTCTCTTTCAAAAACAAACAAAACAAAACAAAAAAAAAACCCAAAAGCCCAATCCTAAACCTCAAAACACAGAGTCCAGTTTGTGTTGCCCTGGTGTGTGGTTGACAGGTACAGTGACATTCATTGAGGGAAGCTGACTTCTCCTCTCCCAGTAGGTATCAATTTTGAATCCCTCTTGGCTAGGGGTGGAACTTTGTGCTTTCTCTTCCATCCTGGGAATTTTTTTTTTCTGTCTTGAGCTTGTTCAGGTCTGTGCATGCTGTCACAGTCTCTGTAAGTCAATATGTGTGTCTGCCCTCTTGTGCATGGTAAATGCTGTGTCTTTGAAGTTGCAATCTTTTTTCTTCTGCATCGATCCCTGAGCCTTGACTGGTTCAATTTATATAATATATAAATAATGATATATTAGTTGTTTGAAAATTTGGTACATGTTTTGATCCTTTTTAACCTTCCCTGAACTCCTCCTAGACCTAGATTCTCTTCCTTCCTCACCCTGCTTTGTGTCTTTTAAAAAAGTTTTATTTTAAAAAGTTATCAACTATAATTGTGCTGTCCAAATATTTTCTTGGATGTGTGGCTTTCCTCTGGAGAGTGGTTGACTTCACCAAAGATTATATTCTAAAAGAAAACTTTCTTCTCCTCCCAGCAGCTATCAGTTACCAATGGCTCCATGGCTAGGACTGAAATCTCAAGTCAATTCCCCTCCCTATGCTCGGATTTGGTCTGGCTAGGATTGCCTAGGCAGTGTGAATGCTTTTACAAGCTCTATGAGCTCACATGTGCAGCTGCCCTGCTCTGTCCAGACCACACTGTTTCCTTGGAGTCATCCACCACCTCTGGCTCTTACAATCATTCTAACCCATCTTCCCCAACGATCTCTGAGCTATGAGAAGAGTAAGTGTGGTAGATATGTTCCCTATAGGGCTGAGCTTTCTTCAGCCTTTTGTTTCCGGTACCATAGCCAGTCATAGGTCTCTGTGTTAACCACCATCTACCACAAACAGAAGCTTCTCTGATGAGGGTTGAGATGCACTTATCTACAGGTATAACAATGAGTCATTAGGAGTTGGCTACTTGAGAGTTAACACATAGCATATAACTGTTCTGTTAATTTTGTAAAGTTGAACCTGTTTTCCCATGTGTTGATTTATATTTTGAATTTTTTTTTTTTTTTTAGAAATAGTACATGTCTTTTTACTTTGGTTCTTTTCTTCTTTTGAGATGGGGGTTTTCTGTGAGCCCCAGTCTGTCCTCAGTCTCATAATGTGCTGCTTTAGTGTCCTGAATGCTGGCATTGCAGGCCTATTCCACCATATCTAACATTTTGCTCACAGCAGTTTTTCAATTGGGGTATTTTTTCTGATTTACATAAATATCTTGGTGTGTGTGTGTGTGTGTGTCTGTGTGTTAGAATCTGGTTCTAGAGCCCAGGTTGGCATTGAATTTGTGACTCTCTTAGCTCAACCTCCTAAATTCTAGTGTTTCAGGTAAGTGTCACCATGTCAGGTTACAACATGACATTTGTATGTATTAGGACTATTAAACTGGTGATAGATTGTAGGATGTCATTTAGCTTTGCTTTATGTTCAGATGTTCAGGTTCACGTATTTTAAAAATTCATGATAATTGCCTAGAAACCTATATTGACAAGATGATGATAAGATTCATCATTGGCCAGAGAAATGACTAAGTAAAAAGTCATGGCTATCATGGGACTATGAGAACTTGACTTTGTATCCCCAGAACCCACATAAAAGCTGGGCATGGTGAAGTAAGTATAAATCAAGGGCTGGAATGGCAGGTCCCTGGAGCATGTTAGCTGACTGGTAAGCTCTAGGGTTAGCGGAAGACCATGTCTCAAAAATTAAGGTAAATAATGATAGAGGATGATGCCTGATGTTAGTATCTGGTTACCACCACATACATATGAACACACATCTACACTTACAAGCACATATACAGACATGTTATACACACAAAATGAAAAATAAAAATATAAAATAAAATACACATGAGCATTTTTCAAGTACTTTATTTTTTTAATGTTGAAATCTTTGAGATAAATTTAGCTTGTAATGAGATAGAGATTTAAATTGTTCCTCCCAATTTATTTCTTTTTTCTGCAGTGCTTTAAAGCACTGACATGATAATAAAGTTGAACTCATTCACACAGATGCCAGTTCTGCTTATGTATAAGAAAGTCTTTTCTTATGCTACTGTGTGTAATGCTCTAGGAAGGAAAGCAAGAAAAGGGAGGAGTGGGAGGACTTGTGGAGAGGATCAAATATGTGATGCGGTGAAAGAAATTAACGTTGTGAAAGTCAAAACTGTATATAATGAATATATGCCAAAAAAAGTTCATATACCCCTAAAGAGCAAGAGTTTACAACTTCCTAGTTTCTTTAATTCTAAATATTTTATTCCTAACCATTCTAGGGCTAGTAAAAAATTCTATTTAAAAAATTTTAAAATTCTAATGTAAACATATTCTAATCTAGGTTAATTACACAGAGCACAGAGTAGTGATTATATAGCACCACCATCCACGTCATTCTCTACCATGTTGGCTGTTTGAGCTCATGGAAATTACTTGCTTACTGGAGATTTCTGTTGTATTTTTTTTCTAAAAATTTTTCTTCGTATTTCAGTTTTTAGTTTTATGTCTAGTTTGGTACACTATAATTTACTTTATAAGAATTCATATAAATTATATATTTATTAGTAACATTACTTTTTCAGTATAAGATGATTTTCTGGCTAAACACCACTAAATGGTATTTACCATTTTATTTCTACAATAGGCTCATTACTAAGCAAAACCAAATAGACTCATTACCAAAACACTAAAATTTTCCCAATTTTGACAAACATCCTTTCTTTTGGACACCCAGTTCTATTGGGTGTCTACATGTGGATATACATACTCTTCATCTGGTGTGGATTATCTGTGGAAACTGCTGTGTGATCAATGTGTTTCCCACTAAATGTGATGGTCACTCTTTCTTTCTTTCTTTCTTTCTTTCTTTCTTTCTTTCTTTCTTTCTTTCTTTCCTTCCTTCCTTCCTTCCTTTCTTCCTTCCTTCCTTCCTTCTTTCTTTCTTTCTTTCTTTCTTTCTTTCTTTCTTTCTTTCTTTCTTTCTTTCTTTCTTTCTTTCTTTCTTTCCTTCTCTCTCTCTCTCTCTCTCTCTCTCTCTCTCTCTCTCTTGATTTTTCTTGTCACAATGCATGAGAGCCATTTAAAATGAACTTCTTGGGTGGAAATATTTAGTTTCTTTATTAAACTAAGGACCTATGTTCCTGTCCTGTTTGTTTCAGAAACACTAGTATTTTAAAAGTTTATTTATAATGTTAATTAAAATATAGTAAGATCACTACTCCTTCCCTTTCCTCCCTCCTAATTTTCCTATGTGCCCTGTCTCTAACCCCTTCCATCCACTCTACCTCCTCTCAAATTTTCTCTTTTTCTTATTATTGTTACATATCTATATATTTATTCATGTAAATATATCAACTTAGTGAGTCTGTTTAGCATTGTGTTTATATATGATTTCTAGGCTGACCACTTTGTATTTCATAACTAATTAGGAGGCTCATCTTTGGGGGAGACTAATTCTCTCTCCCCAACAATATTAGTTGCCTGCAGTTCTTTGTCTAGGGGTAGAACTCCATGGGATTTCTCTCTTTCTCGTTAGTGTGTCTATTGGTATTATCATTATTCAGGTTTTGTTTAGGCAGCCATGCTGTTGAACTATCAAGGTTGAAGTTTTCCTGCAGAGAGAAATCTCCCAGCAGGCTTCCTGATCCAATGGTTTTTACAGTTTTCTTCTCTCTCTTTCATGTTTCCTGAGTCCTAGGGGAGGGAGTTATATTGTAGATGTATCTGGGCTCCCCAAGATCATTCCACTGAGGCTGGGTTCCCCGAGATCATTTGATTTCTGCATTATGACGAGTTGTGTTCTTCTGTAATCATCTCCATTTTTCTGCAAAGAGAAGCCTCTTTGATGTAGGGTGAAAGCTATACTTTATCTGTGGGTATAATGGTAAGTTTTATCCACCATAATCAAGTTGGCTTATCCTGGATATGCAGGAATAGATCATCATATTTAAGCTATTAAATATAGTAAACGATAAATGAACTTAAAAATCACACAATCATCTCAAGAGATGCAGGAAATGCCTTTGACAAATCTAACATGCATTCTAGAGGTATGTAGAGGGAACATACCTCAACATATAATAAAGGCGGTGTATAACAAATGCATAGTCAATGTTACCCTTAATGGAGAAAAACTTGAAGCAATCTTATCAAAATAGGAATAGGCTATCCACTAACTCCACTCTTTTTTTTAATTTTATTTATTTATTTATTTATTTTTTATTTATTTAATTTTTTTACTATATTGCTGGAAATAATAGTTGGAGCAATAGGACAAAGTAACAAAACTAAAGTGATACGAATAGGAAAAGAAGAAGCCAAATTATCTCCATTTGCAGATGATATGATATCATACACAAACAAATTCCAAAATTTTACTAGAAGGGTTTAGAAACTTCTAAAAGCAATCAACAATTCAGCAAAGTTGGAGGATATAGAATCATCTTTTTTTGTACACTGCCTTAGTCAGGGTTCTAGTCCTGTGAAAAGACACCAAGATGATGGCAACTATCATGAAAGAAACCATTTAATTGGGGGGTAGCTTACAGTTTCATTTAGTCATCATGGTGACTAGCATCATGGTGAGAAGCATGGCAGTGTGCAGGTAGACATGGTGCTGGAGAAGTAGTTAAGAGTTCTACATTCAGACCTGCAGGCAATAGGAAAAGAAAACCACTAGCCCTGACTTGGGCTTTTCAAACATTAAAGCCCACCCCAAGTTACATACTCCCCCTAATAAGGTCACACCTATTCCAACAAGGGCATACCTCCAAATCCTCCTCAAGTAGTGCTACTCCCTGATGACTTAAACATTCAAACACATGAGTCTATGGGGGCCATTTTTATTCAAACTGCCATATACACTGTACTGGCTGGTTTTGTGTGTCAACTTGACGCAGGTTGGAGTTATCACTGAGCAAGGAGCTTCAGTTGGGGAAGTGCCTCCATGAGATCCAGCTGTGGGGCATTTTCTCAATTAGTGATCAAAGCGGGGGGTGGGGGGGAGGGCCCCTTATGGGTGGTACCACCTCTCGGTTTTTAGTCTTGGGTTCTATAAGAGAGCAGGCTGAGCAAGCAAGCCAGTAAGAAACATCCCTCCATGGCCTCTGCATCAGCTCCTGCTTCCTGACCTGCTTGAGTTCCAGTTCTGACTTCCTTTAGTGATGAACAGCAGCATGGAAGTGTAAGCTCAATAAACCCTTTCCTCCCATCTTGCTTCTTGGTCATGATGTTTGTGCAGGAATAGAAACCCTGACTAAGACATATACTAACAGCAAATATGCTGGAAAGAAATCACAAACACACTCCCATTTACAATGGTTTCAAAAAAGCCAATATCTAGGAATAAACCTAACCAAGTAGGTGAAAGACATCTACAATAGAAACTTCATTTCTAGAAATGAAGTTCTCTAGAATTAGAGAAAATCTCTGAAGAAAATAATTAAGACATCAGAAAATTAAAAAACAAAAAACAAAACAAAAATAACTCCCATGTTTAGGGTTCTGAAAAAATAAATATTGTGAAAATGGCCATTTTACCAAAAGCAATTTCTAGGTTTAATGCAATCTTAATTTTAAAAAAATCCACATTTTTCATAGAAATTTAAAAAAATCTTATACATTAAGATATCTCTATCTATCTCTATCTCTATCTCTATATGAAGCTAGAAAAGATCCTGACTAGCCAAAGTTATCAGCAAAAAGGACAATATAGGAGAGATTATAATTCTGGACTTCAAGGCATATTCCAGACTATAGTAATAAAAAATGATACTGGTACAAAAACAGACAGGTAGCCCAATGGAGCAAAGTGGCAGATTAAACTTGAGTATATGTCACTATAGGCATCTCATATTTAACAAAGATCAAAGAATACACAGGAGAAAAGACAGCATTTTCAATAAATGTTGCAGGTAAGTTCTTATTACTGAAGGTACTGCATGCTTTGGAAATAAGACCTAGGGGCAGTGGTGTTGCACACCTTTAATCCCAGCACTTGTGAGGCAGAGGCAGGTAAATCTCCAGGTTTGAGGCCAGCCTGGTCTGCAGAGTGAATTCCAGGACTGCAGAGCTATACAGAGAAACACTTGTCTTTAGGTGAAAAGGGAAACAAGACTTTGAAGATTCTAGCTGGATCTAATCTGAAAGCTCCCATGAGCTTTTATAGAATAGAAATTGCTATGTGAGGTGTCAAGGGAAGGAATCAATCGGTCCTCTCTAGTTCTGGTGCCCTTGGACCACAACAATAACCAGCATGGCAAGATACCCCTAAAGGTGTGCAATAGTGGCACTTTAAGTCTTGTCAGCAACCAGCAGCTGTATAGAAGGCCAGATGAGCTGGGCTTAAGGTCTACTCATCAGGAAGGAAATCATGCCTGGCACCAGACTAGCCATCCTGGGCTAGTGAGGTGACTGATTTTAGAGGAGAACTTGCTATTGATGCCTTAACTAGACTGCTATAATTCCCAACTCATTCTAAAACTTACCCTTATACTCTTTTGACACAACCTGGCAGTTTTAAGTTTCTTAAATTGAAAATATTAATATAATTTCGTTATAATATATTTTGTTGTTTTTTTTTCTGGCATACTAGTATTTTTTTAGTGAGAAAGAATCTTTTACAGGATGAGGCTTTTGATAGCTGGATTGTATTTGTTTACCTCTTATCTTCTTTAGTGTTTATAAAACATTTATTCTCTGATTGTTTCTTTTCATTAAAATGTTCTTTAATTAGTCTTGGCAGTTGTCAGAATCAAGCATTAAAACCCTTGCGCTCCTTCTTTGTTTTCTTTAGTGTTAATGCAATTATAGCTGTTTTACCATTCTACAGTCAAGCTAGCATATTTGATTTTCTTTCTCTATATCTGCTTTTGTTATTTTATGAACACCTTTGTCTAAGTGTAATTTATTACAAAACTAGGCCGTGTGAAGGACATACTCCAATGGCTTTGAATAAATATACAGAGTAGTGTAGGGTTAACACTCCCCAAGTTTAGATGCACCTGATACTGCAGAAGAACCTTCACACTTGTTTCCATTAAATCTAATTTTAAATACAACTTTCTGCCAATTGTCCACTTAAACATTTACTTATTTATTTGTTTTGTTTTTGAAACAGGACCTTACTGTGTAGCCTGGGCTGGCTTATAACTCACTATGTAGTCTAGACAGTTATTGACTTGTAGCCATCCTCCTACCTTAGAGTCCAGAGCACTGAGATTTCAGGTGTGAGCTACCACACCCAATACATTAATCTTATTTCTTATTGCCAATTACTTTTGTGCTATTCTGGAACTCTTTTCTTATTCCTCATGTCCATGGCTCTAGGAACACCTGAGCCCAGAGTTAGGCAAGCACTGGTACTGTACCTAGTAGCCAAGCACTCTGCCACTGAGCTATATCCACAGCCATCTTTTTAGCTTTTATTTTGAAGCAGGATCTTAGTAAGTCATCCAGGCTGATTTTTCTTGAACTTTTACCTCCTTGACTTCTGCAAAATTGTTGAGTTTGAGGAAAGGGTTTTAGAACCCCAATCTATAGCTAGACATAAGAGCAGATTTTAAAAAATGTGGGATATGCAATTCTCAGCGTCAGGGACTGAGCTCTCAACTCTTGGCATAGGAAAATAGTGTCAGAACTACACTGGATTAGAGGTCAACCAGTTGGTGTCCTCTTCTGAGAACTGCTGACTTGCTGGCTGGTAGGAAATTCTCATACTTTATGGGATCACAGAAATCTTCTGTGTTAATGTGAAAACAAAGGAAAATGGTTCATTTTTTCTCAACACAGTTGGCTTTAAATTTAGTGTGGTAAATTTATTGAGGAAGTACAAAGTATAGGCTATGTAGATAAAGGCTCTGACTATGCCAGTATTGTGTGACAAAACTTTTCCTGGAGAGATGTAACACACATGTCTATTCACCCCAGATAAAGAACACAGGACAGATTGAAGTATGGATTCTAACAAAGTCCAACTTGGGGAACCAATGGGTGTTACTGGGGTTACTGGATGTTACTTATGAGAGTAAAAAAAGACTCGGAGATAGCTGCATCTTCAGAGCCTACCCCAGCATGGGTGACAGCTCACCAAAGCTGGAAACCTGAATTATATTGGACAGTTTTCAGGCAGCTCAACAGGTTGTAAAGTGTCCTTTCCAGGTGACTTTGGTTTAAACCTCTTTTCAGGCAGCTCTGTTGATTTCTGCTTCTTCCAGGCAGCTGTCCGGTCTCAGAGTCTTCTTTGCAGCCTGGCTTCCGAGTCTTTTTTGTAGCTTATCTTGTCTGAGTCTTCTTTGCAGCTTGATTTATCCAAGAGGGACTCGACTTTTATTTCTTACCCTTGCAGGGTAGGACCTGGTGAACCTGATCAGTTTTAGGGACTTCTTGAAGTTATTTTGTGTTGTTTACTTTCCTGTTTAAGGAGTCTCCTATAGGATGTAATATTTTGATCTTGGAAGAAGCTGTTAGACAAATAGACTGGCTGTAGCTGATGGGCTTGTGTGTGAGAACTGGCACCAGAAACACCAGGACTGGGATGTTGCCAGGATGGGAACTGAGCACCTTGTAAAGAGTTTTATTTAGAGTTTTTTTTTTTTTATTTTAACTTCAAATATCCAAGTCACAATACCTGGCCTCCTCTGGTGAAATGTCTGCATTTACATTTTTGGCCTATGTGGAAGGAAACTCTTCACTTACTACTGTAGTGATACTTACTACTGTACTCAGTGATAGCACCTTTGCACTTGGGCACAAAATTCTGGCTTTTATCTGTATATCTGCATTTCAAAATGTGTGACAGAAATAACAGTGTCCTGCTTGGGGGTCTGAATTCCTCATCCATAAATGGAAGGGGTGTGATTTGAGAATTAATTTGTAAGTGATTCTATAGAATATTAGGGCCTTATCAAGATGCTTGAAGAATTATGAAACAGTGGGGCCAGTGAGATGACTCAGAGGGATACTTGCTGCTAAGCCTGATGACCTGAATTCAAATCCCCAGAACCCATGGTGGAACTGAATTCTGCAAGTTGTTCTTTGACTTTCCCACATTCACCATGGCATACACAATGTGCCCCCTTAAATAAAAGTAACTAAAAAAAATAAAAAAATAATTGAGATGTAAACATAAGATATAAAGTATAACTGTTTAAACACTATAATATGTGTATATTAGCTCCTGGACATACTTTAAAAAAAACATAGACAATTGTAACCATCAATTTATGTTTAAAGGTGAACTACAGTAGATGTTGGAATAATGCTATTATTTCAATTTTTTTTTGCTTTTGTCTTTGGGACAGGATTTTACTGTGTAGCTCAGGCTGGCCTCAGCTTTGTGATTCTCTTGCTTTGACCTCCTTCGTGCTGAGCTGATAGATGTGAGCCACTGTTTCCTGCTATTATTTCAATTTTTGAAAAGTGTCCTGAGATCACAGGGTGAGCAGCAATGCCAATTTCCTACTTATAAATTCCTCCCTTCTTAGAATCACCAACTGGCATTTTTCTCAATTATATGTAACCAATACAGAACAGGAATACAGTGGCAGTTTTTTTCTCATAAGACACAGCACTAATCCTTACCCATAACTGAACGTTTTTATGCTCGGTAGAGGAGTTTCTAATTCACTTTACTTTACAATAAATATGAAAGGTTTCACTTCAAAAATAAACTATGCTAATATATTCATTTTAGGGTTCTGCATAAAATTTCCTTTGAATAAAACGGTCCACAGCTGAAAATCTGTATAGCATGGTAGGTGTTGCTGGGGCAGCTAGTCCTTGAAGTCCACTGGGATTTAACTGCATACCACACCATCCTGCTCCTCTTAGCTGTATATCCACTTCTGTTCAGTGACTCAACCATCTTCTGAAATGATAGTGGCCTTCACATCTTTTTTGGGGAAATGAGGCAGTAGCAGGCATTAAATGGGGACACTGAGGATCAGTGATTTTAGATTTGAGACATTTTACTTTTGACATCTCTGAACTAGACTGCCATCACAGTTATGAAATCAATGCAATGATTGTTAATGAATCAGATGGCTTCTTGCCTTATACATATATGCGTGTGTGTGTGTGTGTGTGTATGTGCATGTGTAATATATGTGTGTGTGTTCATATATATATATGTACATATATATTCATGTATATACACGTATATATGTATCATGTATATATGTATATATACATATGTACACACACACACACACACACACACACACACACCAACCAAAGGATCTCTTTGGTATGGTACTATCATATTTTCGCTTAAGAAGGCTTATAATTACAGGAAGTTCTTGGTCAGGTTTTTACATGGGTACTGGGGATCCAATTCAGTACTTTATGTTTGCATGGTAGGTGCTTTATCAACTGACCTGGTTTTCCAGCCACAGCTGGCACACTCTTATTGATTAGATGATTGTAGAAATAGGTTTCATTATCACAGTTTCATATACATATCCCATTACAACTTGCTCGTATATACTGCACCCTTCCACCATTTCTTATCTGAACCATTACACAGAACACTCCCTCCCCCAAATAGTACCTGCTCTCTTCTCATATCATATCTATGTATGCATTTGATGATATGTAGTTCAATCCTATGCCAAATGAGAATAAGCCCATCATATTTCTCTCTCATTTCCTTACATAATCTTCTCTTAACTCCACTTTCCCCACACTTTTAGACCTCTACCTTCCACATGGTTTCTACTCTACTTCGTTGGTGGAGTCTGTAGTTCTTTTAAATATAGGAGCACACCATCTGCAAGTAGGAATAATTTGACTTCCTTCTTTCTTATTTGCATGCCCTTCATTTCTTACTCTTGTCTTACTGCCATGGCTAAGACTTTAAACATGATACCAAAGAAGAGGAGACATTCCTGATTTAGAATAAACACTAACAGTTTTCCCCAATTTGGAATAATGTTAGTTATAGCTTTTATTATATTAATGTAGGGGTTTTTTGTTACTAGTTTCTTCAGTACCAGAAAGAGATATTGAATTTTGTCTGAGGGCTTTTTTTTCCTATTAAGATCATCATGTAATTCTGCCTCTGTATCTATTTATCTGTATCTGTTTAATTAATTGATTTGCATGTGGTTAATCTGTCTCTGCATCTCTGGAGTGAAAACAGGTCAATCATAATAGATGAACTTTTAAAAATGCTGTTTGAATTTGGTCTGCATATATTTTGTTGAGAATTTTTGTTGTGCACTTGTGTGGTTTGGAAGAAAATGGCTCCCATAAGGTCACCATTTGAACGCTTGATCTTCCGTTGGTGGAACAGTTTGGGAAGGACTAGGGGTGACAGCCTTTGTTGGCGGTATGCCACTCTGGGTGGGCTTTAATGTTTCAAAAGCCCACGCAAGGCCCCGTTGGCTCTGCTTCTTTCTCTGCTTAGTGCCTATGGACCAGGTGCAAACTCAGCTACTGCTCTATTGTTATGCCTGCCTGCTTGCTCCCACATTCCCCGACATGATGGCCATGGATTTACCCTCTAAACTATAAGCAGGTCCCTAACTAAATGTTTTCTTTTATGTCACTTCATAGCAATAAGACCAAATCAAACCAAACCAAACCAACCAACCAACCAACCAACCAACCAACCACCCAACCAAAACAAAACACTCTCTCCCCCCAAAAAACAAAATGAAACTAAGGTAGTACATGACGAATTGATTAGATTGTTCCAAGAGTTTTCCCAATGAAGCTGCCTTTGTAGAACAAATGTTGTGCTTGCTCCCTATCACTTTCTTTGCCTGCTTTTTTATAACTATCAGGATCACCTGCCAAGGGGTGGCACATCCACTATGGACTGGGCCCTTCCAGATCAATTATTAATCAAAAAAATGCCCTACAGGCTTGCACACAGGTCAATATGGTGGGGGCATCTTCTCTTCCCCAGTGTCCTGAGATTGTGTCATGTTGATAAAGCACTAGCCAGCAGTTAGCCTTAGGTGTTCCAGCTGTTCTTGGGTCCTCTTACCCCTGCCTCCAGCCAGCACTTAGACCGTTTCATGCATGGGTTTGTGAGGGGGAAAAAGAGAAAGGATAAAGGTGACTGTTTCAGTGCTACTCATTACTGAGACACAACCATAATTCTAACTACATTTTCAAAGTCCTTCTTCCAAGAAAAGGTTGAAGCTCAAACTCAAATTATTGATTTGAAAAACAAGCTAATGAATTTCACTATAGGCAGTTTTCCCTCATGTCTTTTTTAAAGCTTCTCCATGGGAGCTCAATACACGATTCTGCATTTTGAGGCTCCAGTCAAAATATTTACTGTGCTCCCTTGAATAATTTCTTTGGGACAAAGAAAGGAAGGAATAAAAATAAAGGAACATCTTTTGTTTTGTTTTTGTTTTGAGATAGTTTTACCATATAGCCAACACTTTGCTGGTATTTGGTAACTAGCACAGCAGAACTCAAATTTAGTGTCCTTCTGTCTTAGTACCTTCCATGCTGGGATTATAGGTATGCAACATGTTCATTAACAGCTCCAATTTTATCTTCACTGTAACATTTCTTATGTCTGCTACATACTTTACATGTGCTTTAGTTTCTTCTGTCACTACAGAGAAAAGCATCCTATCTCTCCATTTCTCGGAAAGTTACTGAGGCTAGGGACAAGGTTCTCAGTGAATGGCAGAGCCAGGATTTAAATGCAGGCTTATCTCCAAACCCACCCTAGCCCTGACCCTGCAGTTGCATGCCTGGATAAACAAGACATATTTCCAATTTTCTTTTGTCTCTTCTCTTCTCTTCTCTTCTCTTCTCTTCTCTTCTCTTCTCTTCTCTTCTCTTCTCTTCTCTTCTCTTTCTCTCTCTCTCTCTCTCTCTCTCTCTCTCTCTCTTATTTTTATTTTTCTGAGAATGGTTTAGGAACATTTAGAAACTTCGAGACTGAACTCAGCTTAAATTCTGACTCAGGACTAGTACAAGGAAGAGGCCTTCACAGCTTTTAAATCTGACCTGGTGAATCTCACGTGGTTAGGAGACACCCACTCAGGGGCCTGTCGTCTCACCCAGTCATTCTAGAAGCACTTCCAGTCTGACATTTCAATTCCTGGGCTTATTTTCTGTTAATTTTTAGTATTTTCATCACCGTTGAGCCTTTCTGGGCATCACTTTGCCTAAGATTGACCAAAAGAAAGGGATGTGTGCGAAGCACCACACACATGCTTGCTGTCTTGCCATTTGTAAATCCATGCTTACCTCTTTCCGCATGGGTTGTAATTTCTTCACAGCAAATATGGATTCTTTTCACTTGCTAAGAATATGCTTTGCTGCTTAATCTCATTACCCATCACTTCGCCAGGTCCTTTGCTCTCTTGTTCTCTGCTGCTTTGGTGAGCAGAACACTGTTCCTGGTAGATGGCAGGTTCTTAGACATTCTTAGCAAAGTGATTATTTTTTGTTTTTCTCTAATTCTCTTTTCTTGTTTCCCTTAGTATTTGTGTATATGATGTGTGTATATGCTGTTGGAGTGTGTACACTCTGTGTGTATGATGTGTATGTAACATGTGAGTATGTATGTGCCATGGCATGCATGTGGAGGACAGAGGACAACCTTAGGTCTTAGTTCTTGCTTTCAACTTCATTTGTGATGGAGTTGCCTGGATGTTGTAGACTACAAGCTAGCTGGTGCACAAGCTTCTACTCTTGCCCAACTCCCTGTAAGAGCACTTGATTTATAGATATATGCTATCAAGTCTAGGCTTACATGTGTTCTAGGGATTGAAACTCAGGTCTTTGTGTGTATGTAAAAACTACATAACTTACCAGCCATCTCCCCAACTCCAAAGTCTCTTTTCTGTTTTTGCTAGTGGAATCACCTCAGTCTTTTCCTCACCGAGGTCTGACTCTGAGTTGTCTTTCTTGGCTCTCCCCTTGGAATGTTATGTCCTTCACAGTTTCAATACTACTCTCCCTCTGTCTCCATAGCTGCCCACTACCTGTTTTTTTTTTTAATTTTATTTTTAATTTATTTTTTTTTTTTTAGCAAGGTACACCTTTTAACCTCTTAACTTGTCTATCTTTTGCAAGTCCTAATCTGACTATTCATATTCCTCAGTGCTGGCTTGATCCTGATTTTACTGAAAAAATGTAAAACGACACCAGGATGACATTGGGAAATCCAACAGTGCCAAGGACCAAACAAAGGACTTGAAGTCAAATCATGGGCCCAGGCTGTCTGCCTACATTCTGCTTGAGACAGCTTTTCAGATTGTTTTCTCTCCCCTCCCCCACCACCACTCTAGACAGCTTGTCAGACTATTCTCTGTGTTCTGCTTTGCTCGAGACAATTCTCTCACACTATTATAAAAAACTCTCTGGATAGCTCATCTCTTGCACATCAAAAGCCAAGCTTTTAAATTACATATCAATTCAGTCAGGTTTCCTTTTGATTATCTATCCCATGGATCAGCATCCCATGACCCCAGCCCCTTGATTCTTAGAAAGAGACAGCAAGCACAAGCATAGACAATAAGATAACTGGGTGGGACCCTGCCGTGAAATTATCATTCCTACTCTGACCTGCCCCAAACTCCCTCAGTCCCAGGTTGACCTTGAACTCAGGAATCTATCTACCTGTGCTTTTTCATAAGCATAAACAAAAGCACTTAGTTGGGCGGGATCTTGACTGGCAATCACCATTCCCTAAATCTCTTTATCTCCTTCCTTAGTATCTTTCTGACAAGTTGGCTCATAGTACAGGTACCTCTGATCTGTGAAGTTCCTTATATTTTGCATAGCTGAGAAATTATATATTTTTGAACTTATGTTTTCAGAATTCTTTCCCACAGCCTTAAGGGCTGTCCTGAAGGTCACAGTGGTCTAATATTTTTCTGAGACATTAGCTACATTCTCAACTCCTTGACTCCTGCTGTCTCTGATCATCATGGACTCATTAACCTTGGCAGAGAGGACTTTCCTTGAAGGAGGAATGTGTAGTAATATATGTATATATATATTAGTAATATATGTATATATGCTATTTGTTTATATATATTTATATAAACAAGCCTCATGCCCAGAAATCATCAACTTTCATGGAAGCCCACACCCTGCTGTCTTTGTTCCCTTACACATGGCCAAGCAAGAGTCAAAAACAGACTGGAGATCAGTTTTATTGAGGTACTATTTTGGGGACTATAATGATAGTCACTTGGTTATGTCTTTACCTATTGGAGATAAGTACTGCAAGTCTATCTGCAAAACATTATCAGCAGTTTGGATTGAAATGCTATGTGTCTTTACAGCTTTTGTTCTTTTAGATTGCTTTTTTTCCTCCTATCCTAACACCATCCTACCCTTCTGTGGGTAGAGAGGTCTTCCAGATGTTTCTATACATTTATTAGGAATTTCTGGCAATGTTTTCTCTGTTCTTTTGAAAGTGATGTCTTTTTCCTCTGAATACATTTTATACCATGAGTTCTGCATTTCTGAGTGCTACCAGTCTGTATTCATTTTAAAGTTTTGCAGATATTTCTCTCTTTTTTTCCAGTTAGGATTTCTCAGGTTGCATGTGGCAAAGATACAGCTCAGCTGATTCCAGCATAAAATCTAATTTTGAGAGTCACAAGACAGGAAGACCCAAAGGGTAACCTTGATGTAGCCACAGCTGGAATAAATGAACCAGTCATATCTTCAGGTTGCCTAGATCTCTCCGCAGCCCCTGTCTCTTGGCTCTGTTTGAACTTGTCTTCGGTTCATTCTTAGGTAAACCCTGTCTATGTGGTGGCTTCTGTTACACTGTCCTTTAGAGAAATAAAAAGAACTCACTTATTTTTGCATAACGTCTTTGATTAAATCTTGTTTGCCTGGATTAGATTATATGCTTGATGCTGAGCCAAACACGGTGGCTGGGGGCCAGTTGGATGCATTGACTAGCCAAGTTGAAGGCAGGTGTCTACTCCTTGAGCTGAAGAGTGCAGTCAGCTTCACTCAGACCTTATCAGCTGAGAGAGGTTACATGTAAAGATCTGTTCTTAACAAGCTAAGGGGAGTAAGACAGCACAAGGTTCCAAGAGATGAATTCACTTATTTCTTTCCAGCCAGCCTTGCTCCACAAATGGTTTACTCTTATTTGCTTTATTAACGGCCTCAAAAACCACTGCTAGTGTTAATTTTGTATGTTTGAGTAAGGTCTTCTTTAACTTGGACCATTGTCACTGCTTCTTGATACAACCACTCCTGATTCCAAAGGAACTGTAATTTGGTTTAAAGAATAATAGGGAACACTGCAGAGTGGAATCATGGGATCAGACAAGCATCTGCTGACTACTTTGGAAAATCAAGAGAGGTGTGCGGAAGGAGCCTAAGTAAACATTTTTTGTTGCCACAATTTGGCTGCTTGATGGCTTTATAGTAGGCTCTGGGATGTAGGTTACATAACACAAAGATTCAACAACTACAGGATGGCAAGGACAAATGTTAACATGCACACTGAAACCACTGGATACATTTGGTTAGTTGCCAGGCCGTTCTCTGCCATTCCTCGAGCACTTTGCATAGGCTACACTGCATCAAAATTCTGTGAACAGATACTTGCATGAGGTATCTGAGCTCAGTGGACACTCGGAATGGTCAGTAAGCTTAACAGATTGAATCCATATTGGGGTGAATTGAAAGCTACTCACTAGAGTAGAGAAGGTAATGTATTTTTGAGTCGGGCGAAACTAGGTTCAGATCTCTGTGTAGTCTTTAACTGTATGCCTGTTAGGGAATCACTCAGTATATTAATCTGATAAAGTCAGTGAAAATTCTTACCTTACAGATAAAATTAGGGCAATATATGTAAAGGGTATGCATATAGTAGCACTTGATAAAATATGACATTTTCCCCCATTTGATAAACAATAATATCTCCTTCCATGACTGCTGTATAGAAACTAATGTCTTTTTGGTTTTTTTTTTTCTTAGCAATTCTCAATTTTGGTATATAGAGGTATGGTAGGAGGGTGTCCATCACAGTAAAGATAGGATCAGGCAGGAATCATCTGTATACACAAGGATTAGCATGTGTATGATATTGATGAAGAGCAGAATATTTGTGTGGCTCTACTGGTTTCATCCTTCAAGGGAAAAACAAAATGATACTGATATTGAGGAATTATTCAGCAGCCACTTGATCACAAGATTAAAATTATGATAATTTATGATGGACAGATGGACATTGTGTTTATAGATGTGAGATTTTGAGAAGAACACAACAGTGTCCATGTAGAGAACTTGCTGGGGACACAAAACCACAAGGACATACCAGACATCCACAAAAATGAGAAACATTCATATTTACATATAGGTGAAAAGTGTTGGTAGACCTAGTATGGAAAATAAAAAGTGTTATAAAAAAACAAGGGAAGATTTGGAAATGTTCCATTTCTAGACTTGCCTGACCATTAAATTCAATGCCCGAGTATTGAATGGGTTTTGCTCAGAGGGGAAAAGGATATAAAGGTCATTATAGATCAGCTAGCCAAATGGGAATGTGGAAGGTAAATTAGATATAGGCACTGTGTCAGTGTGAATAGCTAGCTATAATGTGATTGATTCATTTCTTAGGAAGAGAAGCCATAGGCATTTAAGGTTAAAAATGTCTTAAAATGGTACACACACACACACACACACACACACACACACCCCTAAAATATATAGAGGCACACACACATAAACACAGGCATGCAGGCACACAGGCATGCAGGCACACATGCACACAGACACAGACACACACACAGACACACAAACACACACACACACACACACATACCTGAAGAGACGCAGAAAGAGGATGGGTGAGGGGGTGGGATGGAGATAGAGGGGGAAGAGAGCGACGTGGGAGGAAAGTGAAACAAAATGTTAAATGAATCTGGGTAATGTGTATACAAATTTCTCTACATTACTTTTATAGCTTTGTAAAGGTAAATTTGAAAATCTTTGAAAAATGTTAAATAGAGTATCAATTCTGTGAGTCTCATATGAAGTTATGTGAGTCCTCATGTTCCCAGAGTGTTAAGGTGGTGATGGTGAACAGGAGGTGTATGCTAACAAAAGTTCCATCTCCAGCCTCAGGTGTGTTATCTTTAACAGGTCTTGAGAGGTATAACCACAGCTGGTGTGAGTTCATGCGTGTAGCAGCCTTGTCATGTCAATCTCCTTGATTTTCCAAAACTTAGTCTAAGCCTTATTCTAAATTCCTGTCCTGGTGGTTGTCAGCAAATCAAAAAGGAGCCTTTCTTCTTGTGCTAGCAACCAGAGAAGTACAAAGTGGGTGAGAGAGGCAAGGAGTGTGGCTCATAGAATATGAAGTTGCCTGCTTCCCTGGGGCTCTAGTTAAAGTCCCTGCTTCTTCCCATATTAAGTACTCAGAGACTCTGTGTGTCAGAGGCTGATACCAGGGACTTCTTGAAGCCACCTGTGAATATATAACTATCTATCTAGCATGGCATGGGCATGAGCTACTTAAGGTAGCTTCACCCCTTCTTCCCTAACCCAACCTCTGTCAGCATAATTTTTCAGAGTATAAGATTTTTCAAAAGATCAGGGTACATACAGATTCTTTTCATCTGGTGTCTTGTTTAGAATTGAGTAAAGCAGGATAATAGGAAGCAAAAAAACAAAACAAAAAAAAACAAAAACAAAAACAAGAACAAAAAACCCAAAATACAAATTAATGTCAAAAATTAACCTGGCACTTCACGTCCCATGTATAGTTCAATTTAGAATTTAAAATCTAATTTTCATCCAGGTTGGGAGCCCCTGGTGTATGGTAGACATTTCCTCAATAACCAGTAGCTGTCACATCTAGAAATCCCCAGTTTAGGTGAATCATGTGTCTCAGGGTCATCAAAAAATGTTTGTAAATATCTTGTTTTCTAGGCTCAAGATAACATCAAAACAACTGTGTTTCTAAAATTTTCCACCTAAAGGCAATACTTTACATCCAGTAGCATGTTAAAAGAGAAACCTACAAATATATAAAATTGCTTTCCAGGGAATGAATACTGTCTCGATGTTCCTTGTCAGGGGAGTGTCAGTCTAGCTGTTTCATTCCTATCATTCCAGCTGCAACACTGACAGACTTCTGGGAAAGGCGAGTGGAAAATCAAAGTTATTCCTTACCTCTGAGCAAAGAGGCCAATACTGAACAGTTCTGAGCATCTTTCAGTCTCTGAGGTGTGCGGAAGATGAAATCAGAGAGAGCCCACCCAAGACTTCTCTCCATGGCTATCGCCATAGGAAACAAAGAACTGGGTGAATCATGTGGAAGGGAGTGAAGTAGGTCATGCTCCTCGGCTCTGCATACTACCTGGGCATGTGCATGGTCCCATTCTTTGCCATAGTCCTGAAAATAGATGATTGCATAGGATCATTTTGCAGATTGGGAAACTGAGACCCTGAGAGGTTTCCCAAGGTCACAGGACAGTGAGCAATGGGGTTAGATTTCCTTGTTGGTGAATTTGTTCCTTTGCTTCCAGTTGGATTTGGCTCTGTGATTATTCCTTCCTTTCTGTCATCCTCCCCAAGTTTGACTCTTATTTACACAGATTTCCTGCTTGGATCCTAAATACCCAAGTCTTCTTTGGTGAGACAATTCGTCAGTCAGTGGGACACAAATGACAGGCAGTATTCGGCACATTGTGTTTCTGGTGACTGGTTTTGACCCAATCCTTAGCGGCTGGCAGCACTTTTTGGGGAAACAACCCAGTAGTCAGGTGGAAAGGAGATTTTCTGGGCTTCTGTCCATGGCTGGGCAGAAGAAAACACACTGTGGATTTGTTGTATGTTGATCTACTGACACTACTGAGAAGAAAGAGTGCAGACCTGGGACCTGAGGGCTTCAAGGCAGGAGAAGCTATCTGGTTAGGATGGTTCTCTCTCTCTCTCTCTCTCTCTCTCTCTCTCTCTCTCTCTCTCTCTCTCTCTCACACACACACACACACACACACACACACACACTCACTCAACTGGTCCATTTTGGTGGTTGTATATTATAGTGAAGTGTTGTGGAAGTGTTTGCTCAAAGGATTTCCATGGAAGGAGGGGGAGGACAAATAAAGGCCTCCTTAGCACTTAAGAGAAGTGGTTTCATTTGATTTAGCTTTTGAAACTTTCAATACAGGGCAGTGAGCACATCATGAGGTCTTACGTGAGACCAGGAATGAGTGTGGAAAGCCTCCTTATCCTGGAGTTCAGAGCTGTCAGTGGTTTGGGGATTCCTGAGGGACCCCAGATGGCGGGAGGTAGAGTCTACATTGAAACTAGTTGTACAATGGTTTCAAATCAGTGTCTTTCCTACAGTAAAGACTTACAAGACCTTAACCACCACAAGCCCTGTGTCCAGTGGTGCTGGCACAGGAGTAAGATTTAACAACGTGCTGGTGAAGGAAGAGAGAGAAGGTAGGGAGGGCAGAGAAGATCCTGAGTTTAGGTGGCAGTGTGGTCCCCCACCAGCCTTGGTCCTCTGTTTATCCAGAATACTAGATAACTGTGTTAAGACTTATCTTTGAGGCTGGGACTATGGCTAGGTTGGTAGAATGTTTGCCTACCTCACACAGCTTTAGGTTTGATCCCCATTATAACATGATAGGTATAGTGGTATATACCTGTAATCTCAGTACTTGAGAGGTGCAGGTAGGAGGATCAGGGGTTCAAGGCCACCCTCGACATTCCATCATGTGCATAACTCACTGAAGTCCAGACCATGAAGTGAGACAGTAGGGTATAGTGGGGCATATACCAAAGTCCCCTCTCCTGTCCTGTGCAGGACAGATTAAAGATGCATTTTCCTTGGTTCACTTAGCTCCTCTGAGGTTTGGTTCCAATTTTTTTCTATTTAGGGATGAAAAGACTAAGACTTGAGAGGGTTAATGAGGGGGTCTGGTAGTACTGGAAGAGCATTGGCTTGTACAGGATTCTTTGAGGGCATGCTGCCCTTTAGTGAAACATACTTGGCATGAGGAATAAATAATCATAGCTGCAAGCTTGTCCACAATAGCTTCAGGAAACTGGCAGCTATCGGATTTCCTGAGCTTCCACAAGCATGTAAGGCAGTTCTCAAATCAAGGGATGTTCATGCCATGCCCTGACTTTAAAAAAACATTATGGTTCCTTAGGGACCATAAAGTCTTGAACTCTCCTGGCTAGCACAGGCTTTGCTGGGCATGAATACAGCTTGTTTACTGAGAACCCACCAGGGGCATACCCTTTCCCTTGTCCCTCTGCACACCATCAAGCCCCAGGTTATGCAGGAGCCCAGCTCTCATGGGCAAGGAAGGAAGCACATGGAAAATGTACTGGTGAGTCAATCATTATACGACTCCATAGTTCTGATGTTGCAGGTTAATAGAGGATAGCTTATCGGGCCCAGGCTGGTCTGGTTCAGTTCAGGTTTGCATGTCTAGCATAGGCTTGGTCTTGTGTTAGGATATGACTTAATCTTGAAGAGTAGGTTTCAATTTCATTGAATAGACACATGGTCTCTAAGGCGATTTGTCCATGTTCCTCCACCTGGTGTGAGACAGAAACCAAATTTGAAACAAGTTATCTGGAATTGAAGCTATTGTTCTCTCTAAAGGTTTACTTGGCTAGTACATCAAGGCATGGGGGCATTTTGTCTCCCTCTTTAGGCTATTGCTCCATTCATCTGCTACCCCTGAAACTCCACATAGGACTCAGTATTTTTGAGTTTGCCCAAGCAAGTAGATGGGATACATAGTGTGTAGCCTGCTGGACCCATGTCCTTGACTACAGAGAAAACTTCCTGGAGGCCTGTTCTCTGCCTCTCCCTGGTCTTATTGTAAGGTTGTAATTAGGATATTCCTGTCTGCTTCCAGAGATCTAATTTTGGTTGTGCAGAGTCAGAGCCCTGGCTAGGGTCTAGTGGGCTTGAAACAGTCCCATCCGTTGGGCCCCCAGAACCACCCAGAACCCATGCTAGGTTTTATTCTTTCAGCAGGATGTAAACTTGGATGGCTCTGCCTTCTTGCTGCCCAACCATAGTAGCCACCCCTCTCCAACTGTTTGATATTAACAGCAGCGAGAATTACAATAATAATAAATACACATGGCATGATCAGAGGTTTGCCTTTAAGCATTTTACAAATACTCATCCATTTAAATTTTCACAGTGTCTATTAATAGCTACCCATGTTACAGACAAAGAAACTGAGGCACAAAGAAGTCACACTATTTTCCCACTGTCACACAGGAAGTGGGGAGCTGGGACTTGAATGTGTGGAGTTGGTATATGGAATAAATCATTCTTCCATGAGTCCCCACTCTCCTCTGTGCACATGCTCAGTCCTGGAATAGATTTGACCAGACTCAGCCAGCCATAACCATTTTGGGGCACTATCCAAAAAGTTACCATTTCTTACTCTTATTTCCTCTTTATTTCTTGCCTTTCTCTAACTTATCCAGAATCTTTTATTTACTTTGTTATCTCCCTTCCTCTTTGTTTATTTCTTATGTTTGTGCACAGTAGCTGGTTATCAGACAGTATCTGAGAAGCTAGTCTGTGAGCTCGTGAGGTGAGGGACTGTGTGTGTCTGTGAACCACAGCAGCCATACAAAGCCGGTGCACATACTATACTGTACATGCTTGTGGGTCAGAACATGGATATACAGATAGATCAATGCATTTCAGCTTTAGTGATGAACCTCTAAATGACCTTTCCTGAGGGAGCTCAGGCCTGGCTGCTTTAAAAACTAAGGACTACAAGAAGCTGGAGTCACGAGTCTGGACTGGAAGTAGGAACAATGGCATCATACATTGATTTGCAGTTCACAGAACATTTTAATTTTTAATTATGCCTATGCCCATCAGTGTGTGTGTATATGCACACATGAGTGCAGGTGCCTGCCAAGTGCAGAGACAGTGGTTTTAAGTAGCCAGTCATAGATTCTGGTACCTAAATCAGGTCCTCTGCAAGAACAGCATGTGCTTTAAACTGCTGAGTGTCTCTCCAGCCCTGTTCCAGAGCATTTTTATGTACTTTGCTATTTTTAATCCTCTTGATAGGATGTTATAGGCATCCAGATGAATTCTCTATTTTATAGATGAGGAAGAAACTGAGAAGAGACTTGTCCAAGATCACTTCTCTCTATACCCAATACTCCTCCCATTACCCTACAGGATTTGGACTTATCGGGGTGAGGGAGCAAGATGAATCACAGAGTAGCCTGTAGCTCAGAGTGGCTAAGTAAGCAATAGGAGCCATGGGCAGGACATGACAGGACATCAGCTGGCTGATGATAGCAGGACTCAGGCCTCTTAGTGAATTGCTGACATCAATCCCCAAGGTCCTGAATTGGATGAAAAACATGGGTGTGGATACTCAAGCTTTGTCACTGGACAGAGGCACAGATGGCTCTTCTGGGACAACCAGACCCAGAATGCTGCAGGGATGCTCATTATCTCAGTGCCAAGGAAGTTGTCTAGTCTTAGCTTTTAGAGAATATCACCAAACAACCTGCCTGTATCTTCCATCCACATCAGCAAAATCTTCTGGGGGACATCTGATTGTGTAAGTTCATGTATACAGGCCCTCAGACACTAGCTCCTGTAAACTCTGCCTTGTGAGGTGGTAAAATATGATGAAACTACTGGAGGGGACTCTTGTGAAATGCCCTTTGGTTTCTGTCTCATCCCCTTTTCTATGTCTTTACTCTGGGTCAAGCTTTTCCCAGCTCTTGACCCCTGCTGGATTTTTCTAACCTTAGTTCTCTGACTCTGACATGCAGTCACCACAGTGCCTAACCCAAAACAGAAGTGGTTATGTGTAAACATACCATGTCTCCCTTTTTTACTCATGAGGAATTTCTCACCACCATCTATCTGGCCCTTCCCATCTCTGAACCAGCCTCACCCAGTCTTGCACATGCATGCCTAATTCTGCACAGGACAGGAGGCTTTCACTACCTCTTCTCTGCTTCCCTGCTCTTGTTTCTGTTTATGGTCCTTTCTCCTCAACCTATATATCCTTCAAGGCCCATCACAAACATACAGTTGTCAGTGTTTTTAAGCCTAGTGCTTCCTTGAAAACATAACTGATATTTTCTCCCCCATGTTTGATACAGTTTCTAGTGTGGTGCTTGGAACAATGAATACTAGTCACCAGCTTGTGTCTGACTTCCAGGCTGTGCTCAGGGACAGGAGTGGGGTCTTTTTATCTCAGTTCCTGGTACTCAAGACAGAACTGTGGCTCTATCTTATGAAAGTTTGTGACTACATAATAGTGGCACTAGAGACCAGCAGGACAGGGACAGAGACCCCCATAGCTGCAGCTTCTCCTTTGTTCCTTAGAACAAGTAAACTTCAAGACATTCAGAGAATAGAGTTCTGATAAGATTTTTAATAAATGAAGTGTGTATTTGCATGTGTGGGTGTGATATAATCCTTTCTCCAGGGCCCGTGGAATCAACTGTGTCACTGTTCCCCCCCATCCCAAGGAACAGTTGTAGATTCCATTGATCAAATGCCTCTTTTATGTAAGATCCTGAAAAACAGGTCCTCTCCTGCAGTGTTCAAAGGATTTAAGGTAGCAGGTGTTATGCCTATTTAAAAGGTGAGGGAGGCACTCAGGGCTATGAATTTTCCTCTTAGCACTGCTTTCATTGTGTCCCATAAATTAGGGTATGTTGTGCCTTCATTTTCATTAACTTTCAAAAAGTCTTTGATTTCTTTCTTTTTTTCCACCTTGACCAAGTTATCATTGAGTAGAGCATTGTTCAGCCTCCATGTGTATGTGGGTTTTCTTTTGTTTTTGTTGCCATTGAAGACCACCCTTATTCCATAGTGATCTGATAGGAGGCATGGGATTATTTCTATCTTCTTGTATCTGTTGAGGTCTGATTTGTGACCAATTATATGGTCAATTTTGGAGAAGGTACCATGAGGAGCTGAGAAGAAGGTGTATTCTTTAGCTCTAGGATGAAATGTTCTATATATATCAGTTAGTTCCATTTGGTCCAAGGCTTCAATTAGATTCACTGTGTCCCTGTTTAGTTTCTGCTTTCCTGAACGATCCATTTCAGAGAGCAGGGTGTTGAAGTCACCCACTATTATTGTGTGCGGTGCGATGTGTGCTTTGAGTTTTAGTAAAGTTTCTTTTACGAATGAGGGTGCCCTTGCATTTGGAGCATAGATATTCAGAATTGAGAGTTCTTGATGGTGGATTTTTCCCTTGATCAGTATGTAGTGTCCTTCTGTGTCTTTTTTGATGACTTTAGGTTGAAAATCAATTTTATCCGATATTAGGATGGCTACACCACCTCGTTTCTTGGGGCCATTTGCTTGTAAAATTGTTTTCCAGCCTTTTACTCTGAGGTAGTGTTTGTCTTTGACACTGAGGTGCGTTTAACAGCTTAATGGCACACCTGAAAGCCCTGGAACATAAAGAAGCAAATACACCAAAGAGGAGTAGAAGGCAGGAAATCGTCAAACTCAGGGCTGAAATCAATCAAGTAGAAACAAATAAAACCATACAAAGAATCAACAAAACGAGGAGTTGGTTCTTTGAGAAAATCAACAAGATAGATAAGCCCTTAGCCAGACTAACCAGAGGGCACAGAGATAGTATCAAAATTAATAAAATCAGAAACGAAAAGGGAGAGATAACAACAGAAACTGAGGAAATTCAAAAAATCATCAGATCCTACTACAAAAACCTGTATTCAACACAACTAGAAAATCTTGAGGAAATGGACAATTTCCTTGACAGATACCAAGTACCAAAATTAAATCAGGATCAAATAGACCATCTAAACTGTCCTATAACCCCTGAAGAAATAGAAGTTGTCATTGGAAGTCTTCCAACCAAAAAAAGCACAGGTCCAGATGGTTTTAGTGCAGAATTCTATCAGACCTTCAAAGAAGACCTAACACCAATACTCTTGAAACTGTTCCACAAAATAGAAACAGAAGGAACACTACCCAACTCGTTCTATGAAGCCACAATTACACTAATACCAAAAGCACACAAAGATCCACCAAAGAAAGAGAATCTCAGGCCAATCTCTCTTATGAATATCGATGCAAAAATACTCAAGAAAATTCTTGCCAACCGAATCCAAGAACACATCAAAACGATCATTCACCACGATCAAGTAGGCTTCATCCCAAGGATGCAGGGATGGTTCAATATAAGGAAATCCATCAATGTAATCCACTACATAAACAATCTCAAAGAAAAAACCACATGGTCATCTCATTAGATGCTGAGAAAGCATTTGACAAAATTCAGCATCCTTTCATGCTAAAGGTCTTGGAAAGATCAGGAATTCAAGGCCCATATATAAACATAGTAAAAGCAATTTATAGCAAACCAGTAGCCAGCATCAATCTAAATGGAGAGAAACTTGAAGCAATCCCACTAAAATCAGGGACTAGACAAGGCTGCCCTCTCTCTCCATATCTTTTCAATATAGTACTTGAAGTTCTAGCTAGAGCAATTAGACAACAAAAAGAGGTCAAAGGGATACAAATTGGAAAGGAAGAAGTCAAACTATCACTATTTGCAGATGATATGATAGTATACTTAAGCGACCCAAAGAACTCCACCAGAGAACTCCTACAGCTGATAAACGACTTCAGCAAAGTGGCCGGATATAAAATCAACTCAAGCAAGTCAGAAGCCTTCCTATACTCAAAGGATAAGCAGGCTGAGAAAGAAATAAGAGAAATAATACCCTTTACGATAGCCACAAACCATATTAAGTATCTTGGCGTGACTCTAACCAAACAAGTGAAAGATCTGTATGACAAGAACTTCAAGTCTCTGAAGAGAGAAATTGAAGAAGACCTCAGAAGATGGAAAAATCTGCCATGCTCATGGATTGGCAGGATTAATATAGTAAAAATGAGCATCTTACCAAAAGTAATACACAGATTCAATGCAATCCCCATCAAAATCCCAACTCAATTCTTCATAGAGTTAGAAAGGGCAATTCAAAAATTCATCTGGAATAACAGAAAACCCAGAATAGCTAAAACTATTCTCAAGAGTAAAAGAACCTCTGGGGGAATCAGTATCCCGGACCTCAAGCTGTACTACAGAGCAATAGTGTTAAAAACTGCATGGTATTGGTACAGTAACAGACATGTAGATCAATGGAACAGAATTGAAGACCCAGAAATGAATCCACACTCCTATGGTCACTTGATCTTTGACAAAGGAGCTAAAACCATCCAGTGGAAAAAAGATAGCCTTTTCAACAAATGGTGCTGGCTCAGCTGGAGGTCAACATGCAGAAGAATGCAAATTGACCCATCCTTATCTCCTTGCACTAAGCTCAATTCTAAGTGGATCAAAGATCTCCACATAAAACCAGACACATTGAAACTAATAGAAGGGAAACTAGGGAAGAACCTTGAACATATGGGCACAGGGGAGAATTTCCTGAACAGAACTCCAATAGCTTCTGCTCTAAGATCAAGAATAGACAAATGGGACCTCATTAAATTACAAAGTTTTTGCAAGGCAAAAGACACCGTCAAAAAGACAAAGCGGCAACCAACTAACTGGGAAATGATCTTTACCAACCTTACATCTGACAGAGGGCTAATATCCAAGATATACAAAGAACTCAAGAAGTTAAACTCCAGAGAGGCAAGTAACCCTATTAAAAAATGGGGTACAGAGCTACACAAAGAGTTCTCACCTGAAGAATATCTAATGGCTGAGAAGCACCTAAAGAGATGTTCATCATCCTTAGTCATTAGGGAAATGCAAATCAAAACAACCCTGAGATTCCATCTCACACCAGTCAGAATGGCTAAGATCAAAAACACAGGAGACAGCAGTTGTTGGCGAGGATGTGGAGAAAGAGGAACACTCCTCCACTGCTGGTGGAATTGCAGGCTGGTACAACCACTCTGGAAAGCAGTCTGGCGGTTCCTCAGAAAACTGGGCATGACACTCCCGGAGGATCCAGCTATACCACTCCTGGGCATATACCCAGAGACTTTACCTGCATGCAATAAGGACACATGCTCCACTATATTCATAGCAGCCTTATTTATAATAGCCAGAAGCTGGAAAGAACCCAGATGTCCCTCAACGGAGGAATGGATTCAGAAGATGTGGTATATTTACACAATGGAATACTACTCTGCAATTAAAAACAATGAATTCACGAAATTCCTAGGCAAATGGTCAGAACTTGAAAATATCATCCTTAGTGAGGTAACCCAATCACAAAAAAACACACATGGTATGCAGTCACTGATAAGGGGATATTGACCCAGAATCTCAGAATACCCTAGACACAATCAGCACATCAATAGATTTCTAAAAAGATGGAAGGAGAGACCCCTGGTCCTGGAAAGACTGGATGTAGGGGAACGCCAGGACAGAGTAACGAGAGGGGGTTGAATGGAGAAAAGAGGGAGGGAAGGGGGCTTATGGGACTTTTGGGGAGGGAGGAAACGGGAAAGGGGAAGTGATTTGGAATGTAAATTAAAAAAATAAAAAAAAAAAGGTGAGGGAGATCATCTTTGATCTGGCAACAGAAGAGTTGGGACCTCCAGGTGCAGGGATAACCGAGCATAACATCGCTTGGGACACATCCAGCTGGTGTGCTCCCTGCACCCAAGAGCTGGGCAGTTCTGTGGTCATCTACGAGCCAGCTCTGCTGTGGAACATCAGCCCTGCAGAGGGACCCGCGCCAGGAGAGAGCACAGCAACCTCCCCTTAGCCACCTCTGCTCTGGGGACTGACTACACTGAGTCTCCAGGTACACAGGGATTTCCCAAGTATAACATCACTTGGGGCAAGGCATATCAGGGCTCCAAAGATGCTCAGGAGAAGGGCAGCCCCTCAGCAATCTGTGCCAGGGGAAACCCGGTCATGGGGGGGCAGAAATAGCCTTGCAGGCTCACAGGAGTTTCAAGCAACAGCCAGCAACAGCAGGACCAACTAACACCAGAGATAATAACCAGATGGCAAAAGGCAAATGTAGGAACGTTACTAACAGAAGTCAAGGCAATATGGCATCATCCGAACCCAACTCTCTGACAGCAGCAAGTCCTGGATACCCCATCACACCCGAAAGGCAAGATCTGGATTTAAAATCACTTCTCATGATGCTATTAGAGGATTTCAAGAAGGACGTAAATAAATCTCATAAAGAAATACAGGAGATCATGAATCAATGGGTAGAAGCCCTTACAAAGGAAAAACAAATATCACTTAAAGAAATGCATGAGAATATGGGTCTACAGATGGAAGCCCATAAGGGGGAAACACAAAAATCACTTAAAGAAATACAGGAGAACTTGGGTCAACAGGCAGAAGTCCTGAAAGAGGAAACACAAAAATATCTTAAAGAAATACAGGAAAACACAAACAAACAAGTGAAGGATCTGAGCAAATCCATCCAGGATCTAAAAATGGAAGTAGAAACAACTAAGAAATCACAAAGGGAGACAACTTTGGAGATAGAAAACCTTGGGAAGAAATCAGGGGTCATAGATGCAAACATCAACAATAGAATACAAGAGATGGAAGAAAGAATCTCAGGGACTGAAGATACTATAGAAAGCATCGACTCAACAGTCAAAGAAAATGCAAAATGCAAAAAACATGTAACCCAAAACATCCAGGAAATCCAGGACACAATGAGAAGACCAAACCTAAGGATTATAGGTATAGATGAGAGTGAAGATTTGCAACTTAAATGGCCAGAAAATATCTTCAACAAAATTATGAAGGAAAACTTCCCTAACCCAAAGAGAGAGATGCCAATGAATGTACAAGAAGCCTACAGAACTCCAAACGGACTGGACCAGAACAGAAATACCTCCCGTCACATAATAATCAAAACACCGAATGTACTAAACAAAGAAAGAATATTAAAAGCAGTAAGAGAAAAAGTCCAAGTAACATATAAAGGAAGACCTATCCAAATTACAACAGACTTCTCACCAGAAACTATGAAAGCTAGAAGATCCTGGGAAGATCTCATACAGACTCTAAGAGAACACAAATACCATCCCAGACTACTATACCCAGCAAAATTCTCAATCACCATAGATGGGGAGACCAAGATATTCCATGATAAAACCAAATTTACACAATATCTTTCCACAAACACAGCCCTGCAAAGGATAATAGGTAGAAATCACCAATACAAGGAGAGAAACTACACCCTGGAAAAAACGAGATAGTAACCTTCTTTCATCAAACCCCAAAGTAGATAACCACTCAAACATAAAGATAGCATCAAGAATAGCAGGTTGGAATAATCACTATTCCTTAATCTCTCTTAATATCAATGGACTCAACTCCCCAATAAAAAGACATAGACTAACAGACTGGATACGTAAACAGGACCCAGCATTTTGCTGTGTGCAGGAAATGCACCTCAGTGTCAAAGACAAGCACTACCTCAGAGTAAAAGGCTGGAAAACAATCTTACAAGCAAATGGTTCCAGGAAATGAGCTGGAGTAGCCATCCTAATATTAGATAAAATTGACTTTCAACATAAAGTCATCAAAAAAGACACGGAAGGACACTACATACTGGTCAAAGGAAAAATCCACCAAGAAGAACTCTCAATTCTGAACATCTATGCTCCAAATGCACGGGCAACCTCATTCGTAAAAGAAACTTTACTAAAGCTCAAAGCACACATCACACCTCACACAATAATAGTGGGTGACTTCAACACCTCACTCTCTGAAATGGACCAATCAGGAAAACTGAAACTAAACAAGGACACAGTGAAAGTAATTGAAGCCTTGGACCAAATGGATCTAACAGATATATATAGAACATTTCATCCTAAAGCAAAAGAATATACCTTCTTCTCAGCACCTCATGGTACCTTCTCCAAAATCGACCATAAAATTGGTCACAAAACAGACCCCAAAAGATATAAGAAGACCGAAATAATCCCATGCCTCCTATCAGATCACTATTGAATAAGGGTGGTCTTCAAAAGCAACAAAAACAACAGAAAGCCCACATACATGTGGAAGCTAAACAATGCTCTGCTCAATGATACCTTGGTCAAGGAAGAAATAAAGACAGAAATCAAAGCCTTTTTAAAATTTAATGAAAATGAAGGCACAACATACCCTAATTCATGGGACACAATGAAAGCGGTGCTAAGAGGAAAACTCATAGCCCTGAGTGCCTCCAAAAGGAAACGGGAGAGAGTATACACTAGCAGCTTAATGGCACACCTGAAAGCCCTGAAACAAAAAAGAAGCAAATACACCCAAGAGGAGTAGAAGGCAGGAAATTATCAAACTCAGGACTGAAATCAATCAAGTAGAAACAAAACCATACAAAGAATCAACAAAACAAGGAGTTGGTTCTTTGAGACAATCAACAAGATAGATAAGTCCTTAGCCAGACTAGCCAGAGAACACAGAGACAGTATGAAAATTAACAAAATCAGAAACGAAAAGGGAGAGATAACAACAGAAATTTAGGAAATTCAAAAAATCATCAGATCCTACTACAAAAGCCTGTATTCAACACCAGTAGAAAATCTGGAGGAAATGGACAATTTCCTAGACAGATACCAAATACCAAAATTAAATCAGGATCAAATAGGTCATCTAAACCGTCCTATAACCCCTGAAGAAATAGAAGTCGTCATTGGAAGTCTTCCAACTAAAAGAAAAGCACAGGTCCAGATGGTTTTAGTGCAGAATTCTATCAGACCTTCAAAGAAGACCTAACACCAATACTCTTCAAACTATTCCACAAAATAGAAACAGAAGGAACACTGCCAAACTTGTTCTATGAAGCCACAATTACGCTAATACCAAAAGCACACAAAGATCCGACAAAGAAAGAGAATCTCAGAACAATTTCTCTTATGAATATTGATGCAAAAATACTCAATAAAATTCTTGCCAACTGAATCCAAGAACACATCAAAGATCATTCACCATGATCAAGTAGGCTTCATCACATGGATGCAGGGATGGTTCAATGTAAGGAAGTCCATCAATGTAATCCACTACATAAACAAACTCAAAAAAAAAAAAAAACCACCACATGGTCATTTCATTAGATGCTGAGAAAGCATTTGACAAAATTCAGTATCCTTTCATGCTAAAGGTCTTGGAAAGATCAGGAATTCGAGGCCCATATCTAAACATAGTAAAAGCAATTTACAGCAAACTGGTAGCCAACATCAATCTAAATAGAGAGAAATTTGAAACAATCCCACTATAATCAGAGACTAGACAAGGCTGCCCTCTATCTCCATATCTTTTCAATATAGTACTTGAAGTTCTAGCTAGAGCAACTAGACAGCAAAAGGAGGTCAAAGGGATACAAATTGGAAAGGTAGAATTCAAACTATCACTATTTGCAGACGATATGATAGTATACTTAAGTGACCCAAAGAACTCCACCAGAGAACTCCTACAGCTGATAAACAACTTCAGCAAAGTGGTCGGATATAAAATCAACTCAAGCAAATCAGTAGCCTTGCTATACTCAAAGGATAAGCAGGCTGAGAAAGAAATAAGAGAAATGATACCCTTCACGATAGCCACAAACCATATAAAGTATCTTGGTGTGACTCTAACCAAACAAGTGAAAGATCTGTATGACAAGAACTTCAAGTCTCTGAAGAAAGAAATCAAAGGAGACCACAGAAGATGGACAGATCTTCCATGCTCATGGATTGGCAGGATTAATATAGTAAAAATGGCTATCCTGCCAAAAGCAGTATAAAGATTCAATGCATTCCTGATCAAAATCCCAACTCCATTCTTCATAGAGTTAGAAAGAGCAATTATCAAATTCATCTGGAATAACAAAAAACCAAGGATAGCTAAAACTATTCTCAACAGTAAAAAACTTCTGTGGGAATCAGTATCCTGGACCTCAAGCTGTACTATATAGTAATAGTGTTAAAACTGCATGGTGTTAGTACAGTGACAGGCATGTAGATCAATGGAACATAATTGAAGACCCAGAAATGAATCCACACTCCTATGGTCACTTGATCTTTGACAAAGGAGCTAAAACCATCCAGTGGAAAAAAGATAGCCTTTTCAACAAATGGTGCTGGCTCAACTGGAGGTCAGCATGCAGAAGAATGCAAATTGACCCATTCTTATCTCCTTGCACTAAGCTCAATTCTAAGTGGATCAAGGACCTCCACATAAAACCAGACACACTGAAACTAATAGAAAGGAAACTAGGGAAGAACCTTGAACATATGGGCACAGGGGAGAATTTCCTGAATAGACCTCCAATAGCTCATGCTCTAAGATCAAGAATTGACAAATGGGACCTCATTAAATTACAAAGTTTTTGCAAGGCAAAAGACACTGTCAAAAAGACAAAGCAGCAACCAATTAAATGGGAAATGATCTTTACCAACCCTACATCCGACAGAGGGTTAATATCCAATATATACAAAGAACTCAAGAAATTAAACTCCAGAGAGGCAAGTAACCCTATTAAAAAATGGGGTACAGAGCTAAACAAAGAGTCCTCACCTGAAGAATATCTAATGGCTGAGAAGCACCTAAAGAGATGTTCATCATCCTTAGTCATTAGGGAAATGCAAATCAAAACAACCCTGAGATTCCATCTCACACCAGTCAGAATGGCTAAGATCAAAAACACAGGAGACAGCAGTTGTTGGCAAGGATGTGGAGAAAGAGGAACACTCCTCCACTGCTGGTGGGATTACAAGCTGGTACAACCACTCTGGAAAGCAGTCTGGCGGTTCCTCAGAAAACTGGGCATGACACTCCCGGAGGATCCGGCTATACCACTCCTGGGCATATACCCAGAGACTTTACCTGCATGCAATAAGGACACATGCTCCACTATGTTCATAGCAGCCTTATTTATAATAGTCAGAAGCTGGAAAGAACCCAGATGTTCCTCAATGGAGGAATGGATTCAGAAGATGTGGTATATTTACACAAAGGAATACTACTCTGTAATTAAAAACAATGAATTCACGAAATTCTGAGGCAAATGGTCAGAACTGGAAAATATCATCCTTAGTGAGGTAACCCAATCACAAAAGAACACACTTGGTATGCAGTCACTGATAAGGGGATATTAACCCAGGATCTCGGAATACCCAAGACACAATTCACATATAAATTGATTTCCAAGAAGATGGAAGGAGAGATCCCTGGTCCTGGAAAGACTGGTTGTAGGGAAATAGTAGGACAGAGAAGTGAGAGAGGATTGAATGAGGAACAGGGGGAGGGAAGATGGCTTATGGGACTTTCGGGCAGGGAGGAACCCGGAAAGGGGAAATCATTGCGAATGTAAATAAAAAAAATATTGGGAAAAAAAAAAGGTGAGGGAACCGGCGTCCAGAGAGATGCTCAGGTTAGGAGAACTTGTTGCTTTTACATAGAACCTACCTAGGTCTGAGCTTTCACATGGTGGTGTACAACCTTCTGCAACTTCAATTTTAGAGGCTCTAACATACTCTTCTGGTCTCCATGAGCATTATGTGCTTGCAAACATGTAGGCAAAAATTTATGACTAGGAGCATCATGTGAGGGGGAGGAGAAAAGTTTACCAGAAATCATGATGTGAATACTAGGAAATCTGCTGTGATACATCTTTCTTACAAATGGCTCTACAAACAAGACTGGAACTATGCCGATATTAATGAACATGTTAATATGAAAGCAGAAAAATTTTATATAATCCCACTCTTAGAGAAACAGCTAATGACTACTTGGAGAAGTTGCTTCTCTCAGGGATGAACCTTCAGTAAGAGTTTTGGTTTCCTTAAAAATCCAGTTATATAAATATATATAATATATTATGTGGAAAAAGAGGCTGCTTCACAGCAGGTGATTATAATTTTCCTCATGCACAAGCATGGGCATGATCTTTGCCAGCTACAGACAGTTTGATTCTGGAGATTTTTCAGAGAGTATAAATGCCAGAACCCTGAGAGGAGTGTTGGGGGGAGTGGGGTGCTCCTGGAAGGCTGTTGCTTCTCCATGCTGCTCCTGTTTGCTGTTATAGTGGTTTGAAAAGAAGAAAAAGTTGGAGATATCCTGATGATAAAGATTGAACTGGCCCCTAATCAACAGGAAGTAACCTATAGGTCTTCATCCCCTTTACGCCTCTAACCTTTCTCTTCTAACTAGTGTTGGGGGCTTGGAAGAGATTAGGGTTGAATAAATGTTGGAAGGGAGGTAGATATATATGAATCCAATGAAATAGCTAAAAAAAAAAATACACTAACAATCCCCCTTGTTGGTTGTCTGGTATAGTATGGTCAAACTTAAAACTTTACATTACCAAACAACAAAAATAGAGTCAGCAGGTTATATCTGTACATATATGTACATATGTGTATGTATACATGTACTCAAAGAAAAAGAGGCTATCAATTTGAGGCCCGGGGGTTAGTAGGGGGTTAGAAGGGAGGGTACCTGGGAGGGGCTACAGGGCAGGGGAGAAAGTAATATAATTCTATTTAAATTAGAAACATATTCAAAGTAAAAATAAAATTCTCTCTTAAAGATGATGAACTAGAATTCTAGGGCCTTCCAGGAACTCAGCAGAGGTCTTAGAAGTAGCAAGTAGCAGTACCTCAAAAAGTAGTCCATGAAGGGTGGCTTCAGCCTCACCTAAAGCTTGGGGAAAAAGCAAATCCTCAGGGCCAAACACATCTAATGAGAAACTTTCAAACAGACTCTCTGGGAGGTTCTGCTGTTGAAAAACCCTGAGTACAACCCAACCATATTCAGACAGAGGTCTGTGCACTCTCAAGGCTGTGGTTATTTGCACCTCCTGTGTGCACTGCTGTCTCACTGAAGACAAAGAAGGAGTGGGGCAGGACCTCTTTGGCTTAGGTGGTTTATCCTAGTATCTTCTATCCCAGTGGCCTTGACCCTGTGAACTCATTAATGCTCTTAACAGCTTGCAAGGTGACATCAGCAGTCATACCCTGGTGTTTGTGGTAACCTCTGGGACATTTTGTTATCAATGGGTTTTGGAGCCTTTTGGGAGATAATTGGCAGTGGGGAGGGCTAGATGTTTCCATTGTCTGCTTTGGGCAGATTCCTAAGAACAACAATAACAGAAACAACATTTTGAGTTCCTAAATCAGACACAATGGTGTGCATTTGGTTTTCTGGGAGGATACACAAGCCTTCCGTGGTGAGGAGCCTTGTGGGAAGCCTGAGGCTGCCTCTAGAACTGTGAAGTGGTTGTTGGACATGACAATTCTTCTGCAGAGGCCTTTCCCTCTCTTACTTGCATATATGTACCTGAGTGTGTGCATGAGTTCATGTGTTCACGGACACGGATGCTTATATATTCCACACTCACTCTGGATGAACTTCTTCAACTGCTGTTGTTACTAGCAAATAGAGAAAATATTTTCTTCACTATCTGCCTAGAAAATAACGATGTTTTCGGTTTGTTTCTGACTCCAATGAAGGGTGCTATTGAGTTTTCTGGTTACATTTTAAAGTGGAGAGTGAATGGGGGAGGGTTTTCTTTTCCTCAGAAAGTGTAGAAGATTGTGCTGTCCCCTGTCCCTGTCACTGCTTCCTCCCTTTCCTCTGCAATGTCTGTCTGTTGTATCCAGTGTACCATATTGCTCCTTCTCCCTGGCATGGAGTTCTTAGGTTGGTCTGCTTGGAACATGTTTCCTTCTCATGCTCATCCAAGAAACTTTCTCTGACCTTTCTTGCCATCCCTCAGGGTAGACACTCCTGAGCTGTCCTCTGTGTGTCCCCAAGTGTCACCGCATGATGCTGCCTTTGCCTCTCATGCCTGGGACTCCGGTGCTTGCTCAATGCCCAGCACATTGCTTGTACCACTGAAATATTTGCTTGAACTAAACTGAAACCATTTTTTAAACTTCAGTGCTCAGGTTGACCTTGAGCAGATATTATTGGCTCAATTCTATAGATGAGGAAACTGTGTTCAGAGGCTGTGTAGCAGGCACTGAGGGTTGGTAGGTCTGAGTGAGGTAGGTCACACTTTTCTGGAAATAGGAATTCTTTCTGGAGCTGATCTTACTACTACCCTCAGCGCAGGGGTTATACATTTTTAAGTTTATTCTCCCCAAGATACATCATCTCTCTTCAATACACCAGTGATACTTCCAACTTTTCCCATTCCCCCAGAGGCATTTTCCACTCAAAATTTGTCACTGAAATGCTGAATGGCCATTGATAGTTTTCAGTCCACTGTGCTATGTAAGTTGTGATTCAAGAAGCTGGAAGAGAAAGAGAATAGAGACAGCTCTTTAGAAGCTAATACTAACTGCCATACTGTTTGCTAACATACATAAAGTTTATTTATTTAATTGCTTGTTTGTCTCTATTTATTTATGTATTCTCTTAATTTTGTGCCTTGGGGAGTTGTGGGTCTTTATATTAATCATCATCTAGTTGTTGGCCAGTAAGGTCCCATAGTGACCCCAAACACTGTAGGCTATTGCTATTGCTCATGGTTATACTCCAGAACATGATGGTAAGACACTACTGCTAAAGACATTATATTTTTGAGTCATAGAACATGTTGAAATCAGACTGGTACCAACCTGATGCTATCATTGTTCCAAGAACATATGGCTAGGTAGCTCATAAGCCTTAGGGCTTATTATATGCTATTATATATTAGGGCTTATTATATGCTTAGGGCTATTGTATGCTGTTAAATGGGCACAGTATCAAACCAAATCCTAATGGCTTCCTGGTATATCTATAGGTCAATGCATTTCTCAGCCTCCATTTGAGAAGCTTCTGTCTGCTAAAACTAATGATGAAAAATATAACTTGTATCTAATATGATGTTTAATTTAAATCTCCTAATAAGTTCTTTTTAAATTATATTTTCTGAATGCTTTGGTTATATTCTTACACTGGCTATTAATTTTGAAAGCAGACAATAATTGGACCCTGGGTCCAATAACCAATATTGAAAAAAAAACTGAGCTGCTCCACATACAATACCAAATGGCAGATAACTAGAGCTATTTTTACTCAACTGAAGTTTAGAAATTAAGATAGTTTATCTTAAATCCTATTTTCTAGATCTGGAGAGATATCTCAGCAGTTAACAGCACTGTTGCTCTTTCAGAGGATTGAGTTTGATTCCTAGCACCCAACATGGCAGCGCACAACAGTATATACCTCCAGTATTATGGTATCTTATGTTCTCTTTGGGCTTCTGTTGGCAATGGATACACATGTGGTACATAGACATACATGGAGGCAAAACATTACATAAAATAAAGATTAAAAACAAACAAACAAGAAACAAAAAGGCAAAAGTTGACTAAGAGAAGGCAAAACACAAAAAAAGGGGAATCAAATGACCTGTGCAGCAGCATTCAGTTAGATCATCACTTCCTGAAAATCTAAGTGCTGTGGGCACACATAAGAGTCCAAGGCCAGACTCAGATACACAGTGAGCTTCAAGCCAGTGTGGGCTTCAGGAGGCACTATCTCAAAAACACAAATAAAACCCAAAAATCAAGTGAACCAACCAACCAACCAATCAACCAACGAATCTACCGACAAACCAAACCTCTTAGAATTTGCCTAAAATATTCATAACTGTTATGTGCCCTGGCTCTGGAGGGAAAGGTGTGATGGTATTCTTTCTGGAGGCACCCCATCAGTTGTACTGCCTTTACATTATGGTATAAAATATCAGAACAACAACAACAAAGAATCAGAACAGTCTCAACTGCAAGGACTTTACATTGGCTGAGTTGGAATGAAGGTCACAATGAAGGATATAGCTTGTGACATACCTTGCTCAATGCCAAGAGCAATCTTTGTAAGAACTTCTAAGGAATATGAGCTTTGTTTTAATAATAAGGAGTAGCCACCAGGTATATAAGCAGTCAGGCTGAAAATGGAAAGCAAAGAAAGGGCAAGGAATTTTCATAGACTGGTGGTCAGTATGCTTTTAACTCTCCTGAGCTAGGCTTTGGGTGAGTGCAAGGACACAGGACTGGGGAAGGCAGCTGAACAGACATGGAACAATATTGGGGCAAGATTCTGTTAGGGCATTGCTCTAGCCATTTGGAAGAGATATATACTGGCCAGGATGGAGACTAGAGTTGCCCTGATAATGAGTCTAGAAGGGCGCTTGTGGGCTAGATGTCAAATTGACAGAACTTCATGATGGGTTAAGTATAGGAGGGGAGATCTAAGGAGTGAAGGATGATGGGTGCCCTGGTAGCTGGCTAGGGAAATTGAGTAGATGATGGTGCCCTATATTTTTATCTAAAACTATAGCCTGCTCGTACCATATTGAAAAAGGCTAATCCAGACTTTTCAGTCATTTACTTATATTTAGAAACAAATAGCTTTAATATGGTAAAGTTTCCTGGGAAAATGTCACAATAAATTTTTGAGATAATTAACACATATATGAAGTAACATGACAACAATTTCTTGAGCTAATTGGGAAATTCCTGAGAGGATATAACTGAACACCAGAGATAGATAGCAACGAGCAGAGAGACAAAGTTTATTTTGACTCACAGCCTTAGTGTTTTTAGTCCATATATTGTGGCTCTTTAGCTTTCGGCCTGTGGTGTTACTTAATGGTAGGAGTTCATGAGGGAGGAAAGTAGCTCTTTTTGTGGTTGGGAAGCAAAGAGAGTAAGAGGCTAGGGTCTATCCTCTTCAAAGTCATCTTTTCAAAGACCTGAAAACCTTTCTCTGGGCTCTCCAACTTCCAATAGCACTTTGTTGAAGTCCAAGCCTTTACCATATGGACCTGTGAGAGATGCTTAAGATCTGAACCATGGCATCAGCTTCAATAGTACAGTGTAGAAAGTGGGATGAGAAAAGGAGGAAGGGGTTTAGTTCTAGGTTGTCTGATTTAGGCCACATATGGTCTGCTGTATGTGGGCAAGGTTGGGAGCCTACCCAGAGGTGAGAGGTGAGGTTCCAAAGCTGGGAACAAGGACAGCCTGAGAATCCACTGCCTCAGTTTAAAATATTCAGCATTTGCTCTCTCTCTCTCTCTCATCTGCTATCTTCATCTTTATCTGCATCATGCTTCACTAAAGCTCTTGACTTAATCCAGCTTGATTTGTACTCATGTTGCCATCTGGCACTGGGTCATGTGCCTTTTCAATCAGAGGGAGGAGAATGAGTCTATTCAGAAATGTGAACCTGTGACTGGATGCCTTCATGGTGTGTTACAGCCAAATCTGCACTGTGCCCAGCCTTTAGGTACATTTAGGTAAAAGGCTTTGGGGGATTAACTAGGAAACAGAATTCTTTCAGGAAAGTGTCCTGCAATTTCAAGGGTTTTGCTCTGTCTGTAATCATTAAAATCAACCTAAGTCATCTGGGCATGCTTACAGAGGCTCTGTGGGCATGTTGCCTCTGAGCTGTGTGTAAGAGGATGTGACTATGCTATTATCAGTGACCAATACTGGGTGTATTTATAGCCTCACAGCATTGGGCAGACAGTAGTGAGGATAGGAGAAAGTGTATGATGGCAGGTATTAGAGCTGACCATAGGGTTTCTCAAAGTGTGGTCTGAGGACCTTTTGCTGCATCAGAGTCACCTGGGAAAGGAAGGTGATTTTGATTCACCATATGCTCAAGAGACTCCACTTTTAACAGCCTTTCTTCATGCCATTCTGGTGCATGTCATTGCTTCCTAAAGGCCATCATTTTAAAGAAGACCAACCTCTGTCCTCAGCTCAGGCATTTGGCTTACTGGTCTTGAGTGTCTCAGTCCTCATTCAGAATGCAGTGCTGAGCTCACTGGGCTGTGTTGGGGCAGTACTACATGTACATTTGACTCACAGGTCTTTAACTCTATTTCCCCATTTTCTATCTTGTGAATAATTCAGAAGGCTGAAAATTTGTATTAAGCATTTAAATCCTTTATTATATGTTTGGTTATAAGCATTTATCTTAGGATTGTATAAGTGGTGCTAAGGCACCTATTCTTTACATTTGAGTTAAAGGATTTTCAAAGACAACTCTGAAACACATGCAGTATTTGCCTTTAAAGCTATCTTTAGAAGCTCCTCCTCACCCCCACAGAAGGTGTGACTCCACTATACTTAAGACATGATGATTGACTTATTTTTGTGCCTTGGGTTTTTTTTTTAATCTTCAAAACTGAAGTAATGACATTTTATGGGCTGTTCATAAGTACATGAGCTCACAGTTGTAAAAGAAAGTTTAAATATAAAGAGTTTGAATTTAGGCTAAAGTAGAAGCTACAATGATAGTTACTCCTCTGGTAGGATAGCCTTTCTGGGTCCATGTCCAGGAACT
The DNA here is from genome assembly GCA_036184795.1 of Tokudaia tokunoshimensis. NCBI lineage: Eukaryota > Metazoa > Chordata > Mammalia > Rodentia > Muridae > Tokudaia > Tokudaia tokunoshimensis. The sequence continues at coordinate 78,152,822 of BTHU01000002.1, read as the reverse complement.
GATCAGGGATGTCTCGTCCTCCTGCTCTAGCCACAGATAACCTATTTCTTGAGTCAGTCTGGTGTTTAAAAGGGTGTCACTTTCCTTAGTTGCCACATTCCCCCTTTGAGGAGATGGCCCTGGTTATAGTACAGATATTCTCCATATCACCTTTGCTGTCTGAAGTCCTTCATTTAGCAAGCATGTCTGTCTCTCCCTTCTTGGGTGTGCAGCATTTTTGTTTGGGGATTATTTCCTGTCACGATAGTCTTTTAAAAATCTCCATTCTCCTTGTTTTGTGGGTTAAAATGAATGCCAATCCCCTTACATTCTCAAGGCCTAGGCTATATTATCTCAGGGTCTCCCCTATGGGGGCTGGGCACACACGCTAGCTAGTGACACCTACTCAACCCTATTGTTAAGGATTATATCCATGATAGAATGTGCCAGAATATCCCTTCCAGCACAATGCTACATGGCTAGGTGGGAGAAAGGAGTATCTAGTCACATGTACTCTGTATTTATTATACTATCAGATTTGCGTAGGACAGAGTACCATGAGTTTCAATCAGCTATGGCACCTTTCCCCGTGGGTTATCTTATACTGATATCCCATATACAGAAAACATATTTTATACTGATATCCCTTATACAGAACACTCATTGAGAAACGGTGTCCAAGTAGAAGGATTTGCAGATTAGGAGGAAAGAGTAAGTACTCACAGAGATGGGGAGCGAAATGCTTTCAATTTCCACATCTACTGTTAGGGGTAGATGCTGCTTCAGTGCAAGACCCGCCAGGGTAAAGTGGCTGGTTCTAGAATCTTGAGAGCTTTCATGTGTGGTTTCTGTTACAAGTTCCTTGGCTCTGCAAAACGTTTTGGGACCCAGTCAAGATCTTGCCTTTTTTCTTCTCATTTTGTGTCCACTGTTGTCTTGGGCTCAACACTGCATTCCCAGTGGCCTATATGTTCCCTGGTTGGGTCCCATGTGCCATTTTTTCCATGGTTCCCCATCACCAAGAAGCAAAGTACTACATTTGTTTGCTTGTTCATGTCTTCATTCATTCCACATGTTGTGTGAGGGGACTGCCTTCATACCCAAATTTTGGGCCTTTTCCCCTCCTACATTTTCATCACTTGTCAGGATGTAGAAGGAACTTGCTGACAGCCGGAGCAGGTTAGATTTTCTTTGTGTCTCGTAGTAGCTTTTGTAAAAATGGTTTCCTTGGAAACCTACTTACACATAAATCCTCATCTCAAAAGGCTTTTGAGACTGAGACGTGCTTCATTCTCCCTAGAGCCACTTCAGAAACTGTGATACATAAGCATCCTTCCAGAGCAGGAATCCTAGTATTCCCCTCTCTTTCTCAGGTCTCTGTGACCGAGATTTCAGTTATCTTTTGTAGAAGAGAAGGTGTGTTATTCAGCTATTATGATACAAATATCCAAGATAACATATAAGAAGGGAAATTTTCTTTTGGAGGCAAGGGGACTCATAGTTATATATATATATATATATATATATATGTATATATATATATATATATATATATATATATATATATATATATAATTTACATTCCCAATGATTTCCCCTTTCCTGGTTCCTCCCTCCCCAAAAGTCCCATAAGCCATCTTCCCTCCCTCTGTTCCCCATTCAACCCCCTCTCGCTTCTTTGTTCTGGTATTCCCCTACACCCAGTCTTTCCAGGACCAGGGGTCTCTCCTTCCATCTTCTTGGAAATCTATTGATATGTGAATTGTGTCTTGGGTATTCTGAGATCCTGGGTTAATATCCCCTTATCAGTGACTGCATACCATGTGTGTTCTTTTGTAATTGGGTTACCTCACTAAGGATGATATTTTCCAGTTCTGACCATTTGCCTAAGAGTTTCGTGAATTCATTTTTTTAATTGCAGAGTAGTATTCCATTGTGTAAATATATCACATATTCTGTATCCATTCCTCTGTTGAGGGACATCTGGGTTCTTTCCAGCTTCTGGCTATTATAATTAAGGCTGCTATGAACATAGTGGAGCATGTGTCCTTATTGCATGCTGGGGAAGCCTCTGGGTATATGCCCAGGAGTGGTATAACATGTTCCTCATGGAGTGTCATGCCCAGTTTTCTGAGGAACCGCCAGACTGCTTTCCAGAGTGGTTGTATCAGCTTGCAATTCCACCAGCAGTGAAGGAGTGTTCCTCTTTCTCCACATCCTCGGGGCTCATAGTTTTAAAGGTTCCACTCCATAATCAAGTGAACCAATTGCTTTTCAGTTTCTATTTTGGAGTGTGTGGTGAAGCAAAATCATGATTTTGGTGTTTCACTCCAAAAGTGAGGACTGGGCACAAGGCCCCAGTAGGTATATCTACATCATAGTTTCTGCATTGCAGAAGAAGGATCTGAATGGGTGTAAGAGAAAGAATACCAGAGCATCTATTGTAAAACAGCCTCTCCTATCAATGGACACGGGAATGTGGAAGGGGAAAAGTTTCATGGGATCCTACTCCTAGACAGTGAACTATAAGCAACTAATGATTGCTGGGGAAAAGAGAATTGATCTCTTCCAGGGATGGCATTCCTTATTGGGTGTGCAGTGCAGAATGGTCAACGTTAAAACAATATATAAAAATAACAAGAATAAACTCAGCACTTTGTACTTATATATATTTGTGTATTCACAATAGTGTGTATGTAACAGTAATAATTGAGGAAAAAGTGGCTATCAATTTGAGAGTGAATGGGGACATGTGAGGGACATGGATGAGGGGACATGGGAAGGGCTAGAAGGAGAAAAGTGAAGGGGAAACTGGAATAATTCTGTTTTAGTTTAAAATGTATTAAAAATTAAAGTAAATTAAAAAGTGAAATCAAAGAATGTATCAGTGTCCTGCAGTCTCTTTATGGCATACCTCCACTGACTTGAAGATTTCCTACTAGGTTTTATGTGTTACAGATGCCACCACCACTTAGGGCTCTACTCTGGGAATCAAGCCTTCATCACACGGGCCATTAGGGGATGTTCTAGATTCAAGCTATGGTTAAGGATGATAAAAGTAGCACCAATTGCATACTAAGGGCTTAACAGACCACTTTGAATAGTGACTCTTTCATATTTTCTCATTATTTGCTGTGAAACTGGGGAAAGAAATGTTTTTAAGAATAAGCAGGATTTAAACATAGGCTTGTCTGACTTGTCTTTAGGTGTCTATCAGATTCTTCTGGGTCCTGCCTAGTTGTGATCTGGCGTTCTCTGTGATGTAGAAGGAAACTTACACTCCCATGACTGATGTGCAATGTGAACCATTCTGAATCTAGCCAGATATGGTCACCGAGGGTGAGGAATTTGTGATTCACTGGAAACTATAGATATTTTTTAGCCATTTTCATTGGTTTCCCTTTCTGATCTTAAAGGAACCAAAGGACTAATTTGAGTACTCTTCTTTCTCTCTGCCTTACAAACTGCATGTGCCAATGCAGGAAGACCATCACTAGTTGTGTGTTGAGCTATCTTATAGGTACTCATTTGTAGGATGTTCTTTATTTCAGAAGCATTTTCTCAAAAAAAAATGACCCTATTTAGATGTTCATAGTGCATGATGGTACGGTACCTGTGTGGTTCAAGAAAACTATGCCCTCCCACTTCCTAACTGTTGGGGTTCCCTGCCTTAAAATGCGTATGAGAACATTTCCTCCTGTATTCCACTAGAAATAACTTATTGCTTCAGGTATCCCAGTGTCTTAGTTACTTCTCTAATGCTGTGACAAAACATCATGACCAAGATAACTGATAAAAGAAACATTTAATTTGGACTCATGTTTTAGAGGATTAGAATCTATTACCATCATGACAGTAGTTAAGAGAGAGAAAGAGAGAGGAGGGAAGATGGAGACAGAGAGGGAGAGGGAGTTAGAGGAGGAGGGGGAGGGAGAACTAATGGAATGGCATGAACTTGTGAAACTTCAAAGCCTACATCTAGTGACATATCTCCTTCAAAAATGCCAAACCTTCTTCCTTCCCAAATATTTACACCAACTGGGGACCAAGTATTGAAATATTTGAGCCTATGAGGATCATTCTTATTCAAGCTACCAAGTCCTACAAGCCCAAATCTATCAGTCTCCATCTTCTGGACACTCATGCATAGATGGTCTTGTACCTTTAAATCTGTCTGGCCCAACATTTCTTTTTTACTACAAACCATTTTCTTGGCTCATCAGCCAAACATCTCTTGCCTTCAGTTCTTTTTCTGAATAACCAGTCATTTACCTTTTTGCTCCAATTAAACATGGCTATCTCTCTGTGTCTACCCAGTAGCTTTTAAAGATTCTTCTTATGTCAGTGTCTTAGTTACTTTCCAATGGCTGTGAAGAGACACCATAGCCAGGCATCTTATAAAGAAAGAATTTAATTTGGGGAATGTTTACAGTTGCAGAGAGTAAATCCATGACAATTATGGTGGGGAGCATGATAGCAGGAAGCCAGGCAGACATGGCACTGGAACACAGGCTTGTATCTTGCCTATAGGTAGCAGACAGGGCCATACCTTCTAATCCTTTCCAAATAGTTCTGGTAACTGGGGCAGAATAGTCAAACATATGAACCTTTTAGAACCATGCTCATTCAGAGCACTACATTATATTCCCTGGCCACCATAGATAGACTTTTAGCTATATCATAATACAAAATACATTTAATCCAACTTCAAGAGCACCCATAGTCTTTCACAATCTCAACACTGTTTCAAGTCCAAAGTTTCTTCTGAGTCTTAAGGCAATCCATGTGAAATTGAAAAGCAAATTATATACTTTCAACATATAATGGTGTATGTCTTAGTTAGGGTTACTATTAGTTTTATGAAATACCATGACCAAAATCAAGTTAGAGAGGACAGGATTTATTCAGCTTACTCTTCCACATTGTAGTCCATCACTAAAGGAAGTCAGGAGTGAAACTCAAGAAGGGAAGTATCCTTGAGGCAGGAGCTGATGCAGAAGCCATGGAGGAGTGCTGCTTAGTGGCTCCCCATGGTTGATTCAGTCTGTTTTCTTACAGAAGCCAGGCTCAGGGACAGCACCACACACTACAGTCTGGGCCCTTCTCTATCAATCACTAATTAAGAAAATACCTTACAGCCAGATCTTATAGAGACATTTTCTCAATGGAAGTTTCCTCCTTTTAGATAACTTTTGCTTGTGTCAAGTTAATATAAGACTAGCCAGAACAATGCAAGATATATATTAGCTCCCCCAAAGGAAGGAATGGGGGAAACAGTGAAGAACTACTGGACCAAAGCAAGACCTAAAGCCAGTCAGGGAAACTCCAAATCCTATATCATTATATCTAATGTTAAACGACCTAGTTGGCTTTTGAGATATCTTACTTCTTCCAGCTTTGTTGATCTCAATGCGTTTCTCTCCATGGTTCCATTCCATGTATGATGATTTCACTAGCAGACAGCCCATGGATCTCACATCTCCAACATCTTGGGGTCTCTAATGCAATACAGGCTTCACTTTCACAGCTTTATGCCATGGTCTCTCCTGGTCTCCATGAAGGGACTCCCCTGCCTCATGCCCAATTTCAGCAGTTTTTCTTAACTACAAAGGAAATTACCATTACTCTTGTATCCTTCTATCCTTCTTGACTCTAAAGCCAGAAGAACCACATGGCCAAAGCTGCCAAATTCAACCTGATTGTCTGGAACCTGGCCCCTCCTCAAATTACATTGCATAAGATTTCCTTTATTGTTGCCTTTAGGAAGTGCTAATCCCTTAGGCCTTTTCACAGCTTACAGGACTACCTGAGTGAGGTCTTACCCTGAGAGTACCATTTCCTTTTTTCTGTCTTGTATCAGCCCTTTCTTTAAACTTCTCATCTCATTGAACATAGTAGTTGGCTCTAGTACTACATTTCCTGGTATTTTTTTCTCCTCAAATTGTGCATTTTGTATGTCTTTTTGCCCTGCTATCTCATTTTCAGAGTGATTTCTAATAGCCACATGACACAGTTAATCCTCATTTGTCTTGAAATCACCTTTGCCTGTGAGACTAGTTCAGAAATTCTTCAACTTAACCTCTGGCAGATTTTTTGAACAAGGGCAGAAAGCAGCCACGTTATTTGCTAAAATATTACAAGAATAGCCTCTAGCCCAGTAGCTAATATTGTTCCTCTCTGAAACCTCTTGATCTGGGTCCATAGTGTATATTTCTCTCAGTGTGACTGCCTTCCATATTCCTACTTTGAATGATCTATTAAGCTCTGAATATACCATTCATCCCTTCTCATAATCCACAGTTTCACAGTCCACATTCCTCCAATAAGCAGCATGGTCAGGCCTGTCACAGCAATACCTCAGTCCCTGGTACCAGCTACTGTCTTGGTTACATTTCTATTGTTGTGAAGAGACAGCATGACCAAAGCAACTTATAAAATAAAGCACTTAATTGGGAGTTTGCTTATAATTTCAGAGGGTGAATCCATGACCAGCGTGACAACAGGTAGGCAGGCATAGCCTGGAGCAGTAGCTGAGAACTTGCATCCGATTCACAGGCAGCAGGTGGAGAGAGAGAGACTGGTTCTGGTGTGGACTTTTGAAACCTCCAAGGCTATCATCAGTGACATGCCTCCACCAACAAGACCACACCCCCAATCCTCACTAAAATAGTTCTACCAACTAAAAACTAAGCGTTCAAACACATAAGCCTATGGGAGCCATGCTTGTTCAAACCACTAAAGTCAGCCAGAAATGTATGGAAATGTATGTATGTATGTATGTATGTATGTATGTATGTGTGTATGTATATGTAAATATATATATATATATATATATATATATACAGTTAAATATCTTTTTTTTATAATATGGCAAATCTCTGCTCAATATCTTATGAGGCCTTTGAGGTCAACTACACATTTAATGTGACACATTAAACTTGTTTGCTTTCTACCACAAAAGCTTCCTTTCACTTTTGGTTTTCAGTACTAGAGAGTGAAACATTTAGGCAAGCACTATAATCATAACCTGCAACTTGTCTTTTAATTTACTGCCTGAAACACAGGAAGTCATTGATATTAGAAGAATGAAGGCATATACATTGTATACCTAACCTGTGTAACCACTAATTTTTTCATAATCTAGTTTTAAAATCTGATGAAACAATTTTTAGAAAAAGAACAGCCAGTGATAAAATGAGCATTCACATGTCCACTATCCAGTTATAGGGCTACAATGTAACTTATCTGTAGGGGCCAGTTTATACAGGTATAAGAAAAATATAAAAAATAAAATAAAACTGAAATAAAGACTTCCAAATTAAGTGGCTACAAGCAAACAATGAAGAATGTTTAACCTCTCACTCATACTACGTCATACGTGCTGACCCGCCATCCTCTTCTGCAGGCTGTTAGAAGAGGTCAACAGAATCTAAGTACCACTGTCAGGTGTTCACAGAATGACAAAGGGAAAGATGGATGATGAATTGCATTCTAGTTTCTCAAGTTCTTCACTTACAAAGGATACTTCGGCAACTATTTCCTTGGCAGAGGCAAATCACATGTACCAGCCTGGCCTCAAGGGGTTGGCAAATCGAAATTCTCCCATTTCCCGGGAGGAGAAAATATTTAAGCATGTGTGAATGCTCAAAGTTCTCTTACAACTGTGGTGTTATTTTCTTGTAGCTTTCTTTTGCCATTTCTCTGATTCTTAGCAGTGTTGAACATCTAACTACTAATTTTGCAGACTGTGTTATCTGATTTGGAATGGATTATATTAGGTATGGTTTGCATTGAGTCCTTTATATATTTTGGCTATTGATGTTGCATTGGCTATTTGAGTCAAAACTGGTCTGTGGCTCACATCGTACTCTATTAGGTTTCAAATTATTTTAATTACTTTGTTGTCTCCCAGTGTTTTTGTTGACCCTCCCTCCTCATTGTATCTTGCTTGCTAAAGAAGTCCTATTCTACCCTGAGAAAATAGCATTTTCTTTTTCAGGTCTTACTTTCTCACAGTTTGTCTTTATTTTACCTTAAATCATAAGCTGCGAATTAGTCTTCTTTTTCCTAAATGCAGATAATGAGCAGTTTCATCACTCAGTGATCTCTTTCTTGTCTTTTCTGTTGTGTAGCAAACATTCCAGGGTGCCTTATTCCTTTTCATTACTCTGTGTGTCTATTCCTGGCCCAACAAAAACATCATCTTAATGGTTTCATAATTAAATACTAATATCAGATGAAATCAGCATGCTTCCTCCTACCTCTGTTCTTCAAGATGGCTTTAGCTATTTTGGGATCATTGTTCCACCTCGCAGATTCTTTCCAAACAGGCTCATCAAGTTCTATGAAAACTTTCACTGGAATTTTGATTTGTTTATTCAACAATATTTGTATGTCACTTATGGTGATCCAGACACTGTTTTTGGTATGAAGGAGTTTGCAGTGCCATAGGAGGAACAACTATATGAGCCACCCAGTACCCCCAGAGCTCCCAGGGACAAAACGATCAAGCAAAGAGTACACATGGAGGGACCCATGGCTCCAGATGCATATGCAGCAGATGATGGCCTTGTTGGACATCAAAGGGAGGAGAGACCCTTGGTCCTGAGAAGGCTAGATGCCCCAGTATAGGGGAATGTCAGGACAGGGAGGAGGGAGTGGGTGGATTGGTGAGCAGGGGGAGGGAGGATGGGTTATGGGATTTTTGTGGGGGAAAGCAGGAAAGGGGACAACATTTGAAATGTAAATAAAGAATATATCTAATAAAAACAGTTACAGAAAAAATACTTATTTGGTTACAATATATCATTATTTAATAAGGACTGCCATTGGAATGTCTTGACTTCTAGTGCAGGAGCATAGTACAGAGCAAACCTTCTTTAGGACTTCTGATGATTCTTCTATGATTTTTTTTAATGCTGATCTTGATGCTTTAGCTAAATTTATTTCATGGGACACTAAAGTTTTCATATTTGTTGGAAAGTCTATACATTCTTTTTTTATTGTCTATATTTTTTTTATTTACATTCCAAATGATTTCCCCTTTCCTGTTTCCTCCCTCCCCGAAAGTCCCATAAGCCCTCTTCCCTCCCCCTGTCCCCCATTCAACGCCCTTTCGCTTCTTTGTCCTGGTATTCCCCTACATCCAGTCTTTCCAGAACCAGGGGTCTCTCCTTCCATCTTCTTGGAAATCTATTGATATGTGAATTGTGTCATGGGTATTCCGAGTTTCCGGGTTAATATCCCCTTATCAGTGACTGCATACCATGTGTGTTCTTTTGTGATTGGGTTACCTCACTAAGGATGATATTTTCCAGTTCTGACCATTTGCCTACGAATTTCGTGAATTCATTGTTTTTAATTGCAGAGTAGTATTCCTTTGTGTAAATATACCACATCTTCTGAATCCATTCTTCCGTTGAGGGACATCTGGGTTCTTTCCAGCTTCTGGCTATTATAAATAAGGCTGCTATGAACATAGTGGAGCATGTGTCCTTATTGCATGCTGGGGAAGTCTCTGGGTATATGCCCAGGAGTGGTATAAGAGGATCCTCTGGGAGTGTCATGCCCAGTTTTCTGAGGAACCGCCAGACTGCTTTCCAGAGTGGTTGTACCAGCTTGCAATTCCACCAGCAGTGGAGGAGTGTTCCTCTTTCTCCACATCGTCACCAACAACTGCTGTCTCCTGTGTTTTTGATCTTAGCCATTCTGACTGGTGTGAGATAGAATTTCAGGGTTGTTTTGATTTGCATTTCTCTAATGACTAAGGATGTTGAACATTTCTTTAGGTGCTTTTCAGCCATTAGATATTCTTCAGGTGAGGACTCTTTGTTTAGCTCTGTACCTCATTTTTTTAAATTGGGTTATTTGGCTCTCTGGGGTCTAACTTCTTGAGTTCTTTGTATATATTGGATATTAGGCCTCTGATGTAGAGTTGGTAAAGATCTTTTCCCAGTTTGTTGGCTGCCGCTTTGTCCTTTTGACAGTGTCTTTTGCCTTACAGAAACTTTGTAATTTTATGAGGTCCCATTTGTCAATTCTTGACCTTAGAGTATAAGCTATTGGTGTTCTGTTCAGGAAATTTTACCCTGTGCCCATATGTTCAAGGTTCTTCCCTAGTTTCCTTTCTATTAGTTTTAGTGTGTTTGGTTTTATGTGGAGGTCCTTGATCCACTTGGAATTGAGCTTAGTGCAAGGAGATAAGAATGGATTGATTTGCATTCTTCTGCATGTTGACCTCCAGTTGAACCAGCACCATTTGTTGAAAGGCTATCTTTTTTCCACTGGATGGTTTTAGCTCCTTTGTCAAAGATCAAGTGACCATAGGAGTGTGGATTCATTTCTGGGTCTTCAATTCTGTTCCATTGATCTATGTACCTGTCACTGTACCAATACCATGCAGTTTTTAACACTATTTCTCTGTAGTACAGCTTGAGGTCCGGGATACTGATTCCCCCAGAAGTTCTTTTACTCTTGAGAATAGTTTTAGCTATCCTGGATATTCTGTTATTCCAGATGAGTTTTTGAATTGAGTCTACCCATTGATTCATGTTCTCCTGTATTTCTTTAAGAAATTTTTGTGTTGCCTCCTTATGGGCCTCCATCTGTTGACCCATATTCTCCTGCATTTCTTTAAGCGATTTTTGTGTTTCCTTTGTAAGGGCTTCTACCTGTTGATTCATGTTCTCCTGTATTTCTTTATGAGATTTATTTACATCCTTCTTGAAATCCTCTGATAGCATCATTAGAAGTGATTTTAAATCCAGATCTTGCCTTTTGGGTGTGATGGGGTATCCAAGACTTGCTGTTGTTGGAGAGTTTGGTTTGGATGGTGCCATATTGCCTTGATTTTTGTTAGTAACGTTCCTACGTTTGCCTTTTGCCATCTGGTTATCTCTGGTGTTAGTTGGTTTTGCTGTCACTGGCTGTTGCTTGGACCTCCTGTGAGCTTGCAAAGCTATTTCTGCCCCCCACCCCCATGACCGGGATTCCCCTGGCACCAATTGCTGAGGTGCTGCCCTGCTCCTGAGTGACTTTGGAGTCCTGATGTGCCTTGCCCCAAGTGATGTTATACTTGGGGAATCCCTGCCTACCTGGAGACTCAGAGTAGTCAATTCCTGGAGCAGAGGTGGCTAAGGGGAGGCTGGTGCACTCTCTCCCGGTGCGCTCTCTCCAGGTGCAGGTCCCTCTGCAGGGCAGATGTCCTACAGCAGAGCTGTCATGTAGGTGACCACAGAACTGCCCAGTTCTTTGGTGCAGGGAGCACACAAGCTGGCCGAGTCCCAAGCGATGTTATGCTCGGTTATCCCTGTACCTGGAGGTCCCAACTGCTCTGTTGCCAGAACGAAGATGGCAAAGTGCACTGTGTACCCTCCCTGCGCAGATCACTGTGCAGGGCAGATGTCCCACAGCAGAGCTGGCGCCCAGACGACCACAGAGCTGCCCAGCTCTTGGGCCCAGATGGAAACCCAGCAGGCTGTGTCCCAAGCAATGTTATATTGGGGAATCCCTGCGTACCTGAAGGCTCAGCATAGTCAATCCCCAGAGCAGAGGTCGCCAAGGGGAGGCTGGTATGCTCAAGTTTATTCTTATTATGGATTTTTCCTTTCTTAACCTCTGTATTAATTCCAGTGATTTCATACTGGATTCTCTTGGGTTTCCTAGGGGTGAGTCCTCTTGACCAGGGCTGCTGCTGTTTCAATACTAGTGATGATGGCCTTCTTCTTCTCCTCCTTCTTCTTCTTCTTCTTCTTCTTCTTCTTCTTCTTCTTCTTCTTCTTCTTCTTCTTCTTCTTCTTCGTCCTCCTCCTCCTCCTCCTCCTCTTCTTCCTATATTATTATTATTAGACTTTGAAGGGCGTTTTTCAGGTTTCTTCAGGTGTCTAGTAAGTTTTCACTCTCAGGCTGAGGAAACAGCCATCAATTCTGTGTCCCTTAATACATCTTCATGTTTACTTTCAGTTTTATTTCCTAAATTAACATAGAGTATTTGATGTGTGTGTCTGTTCATGTAGAGATTTATATACATTCCACCCCAGGCTAGGATGTGGAGTGCTCTCCTTCAAGACGCCTTTGCACTGTCCAGTGACAGCCAGACTCTCTATATCTAACCTTGGAAAGACATTAATTTGTTTTCTGACAGTGTAATTTTGTTTTAAAATTTTTTTTAGGAATGCTGTGTGAATGGTCCCATATCATATATAGCTATTTGAGACCAGCTTAAACAAAACAAAACAAAACACCCAAAACTTTCTCACTGTATTATCTGTAAATTCAGTTCTGTTTTATCAGCTTGCTCGAGTCATATTCTATTGTAGAAATACAGGAGTTTTTCTTTGTTTATTTTGTTTTGTCTTCTGTTTACCCATGGAAGGCAATTTAGATTGTTCCCAGTTTTTGGTGACTGTGATTAGAGGTGCTGTAAACATTTTGCGCACCTTTGTGTGAGCAAGCGTTCCACTTCCTTCGGACAAACTCCGGTGATGCAGGTGTGTTTAACTTCGTAAGAAGCTACTAAGCTTTTCCAGAGTGGCTGCCCCATTTTCTGTTCTCAGGAGTGGACTGAGAATTGCAGGAGCTCCTTTTCCACCAGTTTTTGTGTTGCCCATTTTAAAGCCTCTTTGTGTTCCCTAGGGGCACACAGTAGATGGAGCTCATGGCAGTTTTAACTTGCAGTTTCTTAATGGTGAATGATGCATATAGTTTGATGTTTTCTTTAAAAAAAATTTTTTTTTTACTATGTACAATCTCCTGGTAAAGTGTATAAATCTTTTGCATGTTTTTAAATTGTGTTGTTTTTCCTATTTCCAAGTTTTGGGAATTAAAGATGAATGTATTCTGAATACTAATACTTTGTAAGAGGTGTCATTTGAGAAGCCTTCTTCCCAGCCTGTAGCTTGCCTTTTCTTTCTCTTATTTTTTTTATTCTTTTTTTTTATTTTCTAAGTTTTTTTATTTACATTCCAAATCATTTCCCCTTTCCTGTTTCCTCCCTCCCCGAAAGTCCCATAAGCCCCCTTCCCTCCCTCTTTTCCCCATTCAACCCCCTCTCGCTTCTCTGTCCTGGCATTCCCCTACATCCAGTCTTTCCAGGACCAGGGGTCTCTCCTTCTATCTTCTTGGAAATCTATTGATATGTGAATTGTGTCTAGGGTATTCCGAGATTGAGGGTTAATATCCCCTTATCAGTGACTGCATACCATGTGTGTTCTTTTGTGATTGGGTTACCTCACTAAGGATGATATTTTCCAGTTCTGACCATTTGCCTAGGAATTTCGTGAGTTCATTGTTTTTAATTGCAGAGTAGTATTCCATTGTGTAAATATACCACATCTTCTGAATCCATTCCTCTTTCTCCACATCCTCGCCAACAACTACTGTCTACTGTGTTTTTGATCTTAGTCATTCTGACTGGTGTGAGATGGAATCTCAGTGTTGCCTTTTCTTTCTCTTAACTAGTGTCTACCACAGAGCAGCATCCTCGACTTTGAAAAAGTCCAATTTATTATTCTCCTTTATAGACCACCTTTTCAGTATCATGTGTGCAGATACCAAAGAACTGAGACTTTCAATACCTGAACATGACTTTTCTCTCTTATTTAAGCCGGCTTAAAATTTTAGATAGATTTTATACCTTATTTTAGATCTATGATATATTTCAAATTTGTTTTAAACTATCTGATGTATAAATCTATAGTATTTTTTCTGTATATGGCTGTATGACAGTTTTCATACTTTTTGTGGAATATCTTTTTTTCAACTCATTGAATGTTGTTTTCTGTTTTTTTCTCTTTGTTATTATTTTTGTGATGTGATGGTGGTGGTGGTGTGTGTGTGTGTGTGTGTGTGTGTGTTTGTGTTTGTGTATACATGTGAGCATGTATGTGTAAGGTAAGGAGACTCTTTTGCTTTGTAGCTCAGGTAGGCCTTGAACTCTTGATCTTTGCTGTAGTTCCTGGTCTCCAGAGCAGCTGGGATGATAGGGATGTGCCAGCATGCTCAGTTGAAATGAGGTTTAACTTGTTAATAATCAAATGTACCACATTTCTGTTCCATTCCTCTGTTGAGGGACATCTGGGTTCTTTCCAGCTTCTGGCTATTATAAATAAGACTGCTATGAACATAGTGGAGCATGTGTCCTTATCACATGTTGGAGCATCTTCTGGGTATATGCCCAGGAGTGGTATAGCTGGGTCCTCAGGTAGTACTATGTCCAATTTTTTGAGGAGCTGCCATACTGATTTCTAGAGTGGTTTTACCAACTTGCAATCCCACCAGCATGGAGTAATACTCAGCTATTAAAAACAATGAATTCATAAAATTCTTAGGCAAATGGATGGAACTAGAAAATATCATCCTGAGTGAGGTAACCCAATCACAAAAGAACACACATGATATGCACTCGCTAATAAGTGGATATAAGCCCCAAACCTCGGAATACCCAAGATACAATTCACAGATCATGTGAAGCTCAAGAAGAAGGAAGACCAAAGTGTGGATACTTTGGTCCTTCTTAGAAGGAGGATCAAAATACCCATGGCTCACAGAAAACCAATGAATTGAGCATAGGGTCCCCAATGGAGGAGCTAGAGAAAGGACCCAAGGAGCTGAAGAGGTTTGCAGCCCCATAGGAGGAACAATAAGTACCAACCAGTACCCCCAGAGCTCCCAGGGACTAAACCACCAACCAAAGAGTACACATGCAGGAACCCATGTCTCCAGCTACATATGTAGCAGAGGGTGGTCTTTTCAGACATCAGTGAGAGGAGAGGCCATTCATTGGTCCTGTGAATGCTTGATGCTCCAGAGTAGGTGAATGCCAGGTTAGGAAAGTAGGGGGAGGGTGTTGGTAAGCAGGGGGAGGGGGAGGGGATAGGAATATTTTCGAGGGGTAATGAGGAAAGGGGATAACATTTGAAATATAAATAAAGCAAATATCTAGTAAAAATAAAATAAATTAAAAAAAAATTTAAAAAAGAATCGATTGTGCCTTTTTTGTATGGTTCTTTTTCTAGTCCCTGTGTTCATCTCTGTGACTTTCTTTAATAATAACAGCACAGTATGTCTTAAGTCTTTTTTTTTTATTTTTTTTTTATTTTTTTTTTTAATTTACATTCCAAATCACTTCCCCTTTCCCGTTTCCTCCCTCCCCGAAAGTCCCATAAGCCCCCTTCCCTCCCTCTTTTCTCCATTCAACCCCCTCTCGTTACTCTGTCCTGGTGTTCCCCTACATCCAGTCTTTCCAGGACCAGGGGTCTCTCCTACCATCTTTTTAGAAATCTATTGATATGCGGATTGTGTCTAGGGTATTCCGAGATTCTGGGTCAATATCCCCTTATCAGTGACTGCATACCATGTGTGTTCTTTTGTGATTGGGTTACCTCACTAAGGATGATATTTTCAAGATCTGACCATTTGCCTAGGAATTTCGTGAATTCATTGTTTTTAATTGCAGAGTAGTATTCCATTGTGTAGATATACCACATCTTCTGAATCCATTCCTCCGTTGAGGGACATCTGGGTTCTTTCCAGCTTCTGGCTATTATAAATAAGGCTGCTATGAACATAGTGGAGCATGTGTCTTTATTGCATGCAGGTAAAGTCTCTGGGTATATGCCCAGGAGTGGTATAGCCGGATCCTCCGGGAGTGTCATGCCCAGTTTTAAAGACAGGTTGTGCAATTACTTACAGTGTCTTTTTCCACATTGTTTTGGATACTCTGGTTTGTTCATTTCTCTATGAGTTTTTAAACCAGCTTGCATTCATTTACTGACATTGGTCCTGGAATTCAACCTGATTTGTGTTACACCAGTAGGGCACTGTACAGTGGTCAAGTATGCTTAATAAGTCTGGAGACTTGTTGATTTGATGTCAGTATTTTCATTTTGACACTCAGATTTTACATGCTTTGGTGGGCGTGTAACTGAGTAATTCAGGAAAGGGCGGTTGTGAGTAGAATCTGTTTGGTAATTTGTCTTCCAGCTGTTCATTATTATTATTTAGAAAATGACCAGTTTTGTGTTTTTAGGTTTTTTACATTTGCTAACATTGCTTATCAGTTTCAGGAAGATGTCAAAACAGCACCCAGACAATTGTTCTCTATGAATAGGGACAGTTTGAGCTTGTCTTTTCTAAGACAGCCACTCTCTTCCTTTCCTCTTCCCTCCCTTTACCTTTCTTTCTTTCCTTACTTCTATTTTTTTGCCTTATTAAATTGACTAAAACTAAAAAAAAAAGTATCAATTCTATTTCTATAGATTTGTCTTTATGTATTTGTATGTGTGTGCCAGTTCCAGGGAACCCAGAGAAAGTTTCAGATTCCCTGGAGTGGAGGTCAGATGGTCGTGGGCTTCCTGACTTAGCTGCTAGGGTTTCAACTTGAGTTGAGTACAAGCAATCACCTTTAACCATTGAGACATTTCTCCAGCTCCTGGTTAACACTTGTAAGATGATGGCAGTTTTACCTCACTTCCAATCTTAGGGGAAAATGTTCAGTCTCAGACTTGTTAAGAATTTAGTTGTTGTGGACATTCATTGATGCCTTTGTCACAGAATGTACCTTTTCATTCCCAGTTTACTGAGAATTATAAAGTTGATTTTTATTAACATTTTATTTCTACCTTTATGTGAATATGTGGTGTTTCTATGTGTGCCTGTGGCATGTGTGTAGGTGCTGGTGGATCCTTTGGGGCTGAGAATTGAGTCCATTTCATCAAGATTTTGAATCTTATTTGTGTTGAATGTGTCACAAGTAGTAGCCTATTATCTTGAATGTGTGCAGGGTCTATGCTGATAGTCCCTTATTTTGTTCCTGATAGTTGCAAATCCTATCTTACTTGTCATAACACATGAGCTTTTATTGTATGTTTATTAGTTTTTTGATCTTCAATAATCCAGTTTTAGTGTAATTAATTTTATCTTGTATTTCTGTTTGCAATTCTATTGGGTTTTGCTCTTTATTACTTCTCTTTTTTTCTTTTTTTTTCACAACTGGCTTTATTTTGTTTTTCACTTTCCTAGCTTATTATGCTTTTTTTTTTTTGCCTAATTAGACATTTGTTGCTATTTTTTTTTTCCTGCCTCATACAGGTTGTTCAAAGATTTCAAAACATTGTTTTATTTAGTTTGCCTTTTTTTTTGTAGTGGTTTAGTGAGATTTGTTTCCCTCCAGTTCAAGAGTGGTTGCTCTTCATTTGCAATCGTTGCTTTAAGGTCTTTGTCAGATAATTCTGTCAATTTTGTCAGCTCAGCATCAATGCTAATTATCCGTTCCAATGCATCTCAAGATCGATCTTTTTTTGTAAGCAAAAATTTAAATTTTAGTTTGAATACTTAAAATATTCAATGAGAGTCTTATTTAAATCCTATGGAAAATACTGATTTTTGTTGTTGATTGTGAGCCTGAGTATACACAAAAAGGCTTGAGTCAAGTGTTAGTTTCATTTGCAGAAGTTTTGTAGGAGCTCTGCCACATACACACCTCTCGGTAGCACTGGGATGAGCCCTGTTTATCTGTTAGCTCAGGTCCTGAAGTCTTGGTATGTTATTCAAAGTCATGTCACTCATGTGCTGCTACTAGCATAAGATTTTGCTTCTCCAAGTTTCTCTCTTTCCTTTAACACCAGTCCTACAGTTTAGCTTCCCCCAGGGCTTCCATGTAGTTCACTTAGCAGAGAGATGGAGCTTTATGTGCCTGTGCCAACCCTTCTTAAGATGACATGAATGCCAGGCCAAGAGGCAGGAAGACACACACAGAGAAAATGCAGTTTTGGGACCGTAGCTCCTTTCTCAGAGTCTTAGGGCCCTGAGGCTGTAAGATGGTTGCATCAAAGGAAATGAATATATCCCATGTTTTCCTGGACTGAGCATTAAGTGACCCACTTCCCATTCTTGTGCCAGAACTGAGAGTATTAGTGTAGAACTTTATCTGTTCATGCTGATGTGTTTTATAGCCGCCTGAGGTAAGGCCAGATTACACTACACAAGGTATATAATGGCCACCACCGACTTTCTGGTACTTTTAATTCGTGTCTTTACCCATGCATTCTACCTGCTACTGTTAGCTGCAGCCTTCTCGAGTACGTACTCCATGTTTTCCTTCTAGATTTTATAGCTGCTCTCAGTGGGAGAGACAAAACCAATATACTTACTTCATCCCACCTCCAACCAGAACTTTTCTCTTACATTTTGTCTTGTTTATTTCTTCTCCTTATGAGTAGGTCTTAAATGTCTTCAAAAATGCTTCCTAGGTCTGTTGAAATGATCCTTTTTGTCTAACAAATTAACATCCAAATTAAATTTTTTTGGTTGTAATATTGTTGTCTATGACCATTAATGATGCATTAATTAATTTTTGTGTTAGCATACAAAGCAATGAGTGTCACTGTGATATTTCCATCCATCTATATCACTGTGTTTTGTTATTATTGTCCCACGACCTCTTATGCCTTTACCTGGCCTTGCCAGTCTCTTTCCTTTCCCCATACAGTCCTGCATGAATACATTCCCTCCCTCATTCCCCTCCCATCCGGCCTCTCCCTTCCTCTTTTCCTTGTACCTTCTCTACTTCTGCTTTTGTGTCACTCCTCCCCATGACACACATTCTAAGTTCTGGATATGAGGGAAATGTCATATTTGTCCCTTTGAGTCTGGTTTGTTTAACATAGCATACCAATCTCCAGTTCCCTCCATTTCCCTGCAAGAGTCATAATCTTATTCTTCTTTGCAGCTGACTATAGTTCTGTTCAGTATTTGTTCTGTCTTTGTTGTTCATGCATTGACAGTCACTTTGGCACATTTCACACACACTCTGGCTATTGCAGACAGTGCCATGGGAACCAAGGTGCACAGGTATCTCAGCCCTGGTTTAGAATCCTTTGGCTATAGACCCAGAAGAGGGATTCCCATGTTGTACAGTGGTCCTGCTTTTGTTATTCTGAGGCTCTTCCATGCTGGCTTCTATAGTGGCTGCCTCAGTTTGCACTCCCATGGGCTCCCATAGAGCTCTGTTTTCCCTTGTGCCAGAATTTGTTGTTATTTGAAAAACAACTTTTAAACATTTTCAAATATTTTACTAAATATTATTTTACTTATAGTTAAGATTAATATGTCATTCTTATTTCTTGTGTTGTCCTTTCCAGTTTTGGAGGATAATTCTGTTCTAGTATTGTTTGAATTGATTGATTGATCTGTTCCTTGAATACTTTACAGAAGTTAACTACAATATCATAGTATTACATGCTTTCTTCTGTTGTATGTGTGTGTGTGTGTGTGTGTGTGTGTGTATGTGTGTGTATCATTGTTTTGCTACAAAGTTAATTCCTTTATAGGGTACAGGTCTATTAGATATTGTTCCTTTTATCTATTTTTGAACATACTTTTTCTTTCTTTTTTTTTTTTTTTTAGGGCCATAGAAATCTTTTTTTTTTTAATTTTATTTTCTAAGTTTTTTTTTTATTTACATTCCAAATCATTTCCCCTTTCCTGTTTCCTCCCTTCCCGAAAGTCCCATAAGCCCCCTTCCCTCCCTCTTTTCCCCATTCAACCCCTTCTCGTTTCTCTGTCCTGGCGTTCCCCTACATCCAGTCTTTCCAGGACCAGGGGTCTCTCCTTCCATCTTTTTAGAAATCTATTGATATGCGAAATGTATCTAGGGAATTCAGAGATTCTGGATTAATATCCCCTTATCAGTGACTGCATACCATGTGTGTTCTTTTGTGATTGGGTTACCTCACTAAGCTTGATATTTTCAAGTTCTGACCATTTGCCTAGGAATTTCGTGAATTCATTGTTTTTAATTGCAGAATAGTATTCCATTGTGTAAATATACCACATCTTCTGAATCAATTCCTCCATTGAGGAACATCTGGGTTCTTTCCAGCTTCTGGCTATTATAAATAAGGCTTCTATGAACATAGTGGAGCATGTGTCCTTATTGCATGCAGGTAAAGCCTCTGGGTATATGCCCAGGAGTGGTATAGCCAGATCCTCTGGGAGTGTCATGCCCAGTTTTCTGAGGAACCGCCAGACTGCTTTCCAGAGTGGTTGTACCAGCTTGTAATTCCACCAGCAGTGGAGGAGTGCTCCTCTTTTTCCACATCCTTGCCAACAACTGCTGTCTCCTGAGTTAGAAAGAGCAATTCAAAAATTCATCTGGAATAACAGAAAGCCCAGAATAGCTAAAACTATTCTCAAGAGTAAAAGAACCTCTGGGGGAATCAGTATCCTGGACCTCAAGCTGTACTACAAAGCAATAGTGTTAAAAACCACATGGTATTGGTACAGTGACAGGCATGTAGATCAATGGAACAGAATTGAAGACCCAGAAATGAATCCACACTCCTATGGTCACTTGATCTTTGACAAAGGAGCTAAAACCATCCAGTGGAAAAAAATAGCCTTTTCAACAAATGGTGCTGGCTCAACTGGAGGTCAACATGCAGAAGAATGCAAATTGACCCATTCTTATCTCCTTGCACTAAGCTCAATTCCAAGTGGATCAAGGACCTCCACATAAAACCAGACACACTGAAACTAATAGAAAGGAAACTAGGGAAGAACCTTGAACATATGGGCACAGGGGAGAATTTCCTGAACAGAACTCCAATAGCTTATGCTCTAAGATCAAGAATAGACAAATGGGACCTCATTAAATTACAAAGTTTTTGCAAGGCAAAAGACACTGTCAAAAAGACAAAGCGGCAACCAACTAACTGGGAAATGATCTTTGCCAACCCTACATCCAACAGAGGGCTAATATCCAATATATACAAAGAACTCAAGAAGTTAAACTCCAGAGAGGCAAGTAACCCTATTAAAAAATGGGGTACAGAGCTAAACAAAGAGTTCTCACCTGAAGAATATCTAATGGCTGAGAAGCACCTAAAGAGATGTTCATCATCCTTAGTCATTAGGGAAATGCAAATCAAAACAACCCTGAGATTCCATCTCACACCAGTCAGAATGGCTAAGATCAAAAACACAGGAACATACTTTTTCAAATTAAAAAATGATTGATGTACATATTTGTCTGTTTGTGTGGGTGGTGGTAGTGATGCATACACTTATGTGTACAACTCGGATGACCACTTTGTGAAGTTGATTCTCTTCTTCTACTGATACCTGAGTTCTGGGATCAAACTCAGCTCACCAGGTTTTTATGGTAAATGCCTTTACCTACTGAACCATCTTGCTGACCCTTCTAGAGTTTATTTTGATATTATATTGTCCCCCCTAGGAACTTGTTTATTTTAACCATTTTTAACTAGACATGAAGTTGCCTATAGATTACAATAAATATAGGTAAAGGTGCTCGTGTGTGTGTGTGTTTGTGTGTGTTGTATTCGTTTTAAGTCCTTAGTCACTCTCAGTTGGTGACCATCTTGCAGATGCTCTGAGAACATTTTGTGCTAGTTCACCTTGCCCTTATAAAAGCTCGTACTTCAGAAAATTGTCAGCTGGGGGACATTGTCCATGAGGAGCCTTTATTTGCTGCTTCTTTGCACAGTTGAAAGGGGGCTATCTGTTGTGTGGTTCTGGGTTCAGTAGAAAGCCTGCAATGTCTGTTGTGTTCTGGAGACTATTTTGAATGATAATGACTTCTCTGTTATGACCAAAATGTTGTGTATCCATTCCTATTCCCTTGCAAAATAGGGCCAAAATTATCCTTAAATCATGGAAAGATTAAGTACAATGAGTTTCTTTTTTAAATAATCTTCCTTATGTGCCCCTACACACTGGCTTTTAGGGTTTCTCTGTACCTGTGCAGTGGTAAGCCAATTCACTTTATAAGAACTTGACACCCAGTGTAAAGGAGTGATGTCTTGGAAGACAGCCACACAGAGATTAATCGGCATTAGATGACTCTTCCAAGAGTTACCTGAAAGACCTTCCCATCATTAATTTCCAGATGAGCTGTGTGTTGTGGAGAGCTCAGTGTTCTGGATCTGTTTCTTGCCTGATTCCTAATGAACTATGTGCAGGGTCCCTGTCAAGGCCTTGGGCAGGAAGTGGTTGAACTGAGTTCATGCAAGGCTGGTGATGTCTAAAATGTCTACTCACCCATGTTATTGGCCCAAAAAGAACCTCCTGAGGGATTTGAAGGAAGTCACTGACTTCCTAAAACTGAGGGGAGGGCATCTGTGACTTTAGAGTCTTAAAGTATAACTTGGGTATGGTGAGGTTCCAGTGTCCAGAAGAGAAGCTGGACCTTGCAAGGCCCAGAAGGGGTGGTCAAGGGAGCACCAAGACATGAGCAGGGCTGATGGGCAGCCTCAGAAAATCAACACATTTTAGGAGGCATCTTCAATGGAACAGTAAGTGAAGTGCTCGAATTTCCTCCCTGTATTCCCTCCCTTGGCTCCTGTAACCTGGCTGGAGCCTAGAAGACTGGCGGGCTGTTACCATGTATGTTGATTCCCAGGGAGTCTGAATCTTCTCAAAGGTCAACACTGGTTGCTCTGAGCACCCAGAGGAGTGCTCAGAAACTCTCACATAGCAACCAGTTTCCTCCTAGGACCTGGGATGCTGAGTAATGTTCTTCACTACTGGAAATTCTTCTGAGTACTTCTAACTCTTCTTTTCTGCCAGCCTCCCTTGCCTTCATAAAATCCTGGGCTTCTGGAAGTTGTCAATGGAGGGACATTGTTCCTAAGAACCATTCCTTCACTCTCCCCATTCATAACTGAAAAGGGGGTTGTCCTGGAGAACATGCACCTTGGTAATCTATCATAGCTCTGTGTGTCTGCGGTTATGTTCCAGACAATCTCCTGTCAGGGCCAAACTGGCCTGCAGTCCCACAGGATGCAAGTTGCTGCTTTGCCATGCTTGCTGTGTGAATGGCTTACTCCTGGTTTCTAGGCCTTGTAGTGGTCCAATGCAAAGGGAATTTTGTGAGAGATGTTAGTGAATGCCAAGATGCATCCTGGTGGGAATGGCCCTTAGCTCTATGCTTCTGTCTTTCTTGACTGAACTGTGAAGAATTTGATCCACCTAGGCTGAGAGTTTGTCTAGGAGCTAAGGTCTGATTGAAGGAGTAAAGACTTTGGAGTCAGACAGTTGTAGGCTCAAATCAAGCTGCTTAAGAAGGTTCTTTCTGGATTATGTGAAGGTAGATGCTCTTGTGGAGTCCCTTTTTATTGGGAGGTTTTAATGACCCCTATACACACTCTGGCTAGGGTGACATCACAGCTGCTGGAAAGAGCCTGCTTAGTTGTACATAGTAACTGTCTGTACCCCTCAGGACTTTGCTTGACCTTTTTAGGTTTCTATACTACTCATCAGGATAGGGATGCCTGTCTCACTGGGTGCTACAGGGTGGTAGTAAGAATGAAGATTTGGCCAAGGCATAGTAGTAACCATGGAAATGGGCACTTCTACCCTTTTTCCAGAACCTCTCTTCCTGCGATATAGGATGAGGGGCAGAGTCCCAGATTGTGCCTGAGTGCTTCTGTGGTGGTTGAGAGCCCATCCTATAGCCCTCTCCAGCATCTTCTGCTAATCCAGTAGTTCTTTCCAAGCTGCCTTGGAATGTGGCCTCTGCTTGCCCTGTAGAGTGGAAAGGAGAGCCCTAGGGACATAGACAATCATTTGTGCCTCAGAGAGGCATCATGGTTGCCAGGCAGCAGGAAGGCCCAGGAGTTTGGGGACCAGAAAGGAAGAGTCACACAGGCTGAATGAAATTCTTGTTTGGAATAGGTGACCTGAGGAGATTTCCATGGAGTGTCCATGCCTAACCCTGCTCCACATAGAAATAAGACCAATGCACCTGGTTATTCCATGGCCTGACTTTGAGGGGGGAGGTTTCTTTAGATTGAGGTGAAGGTCCATAGGCCTTTGAGACATCAGTACTGGAATAGGCACTAATTCTCCTATTACTTCATCCTGTACTGGAACTTCATGACTGCTTTTTGCTAGCTGGGTACCATGGACAAAACCATCTGAGTTTTAGTTGTCTTACTTTGGAATAATCATACCCATCTCTGGAAGCTTCTGATCCTTGTAATAATTGTTCTTTGGATAGCATATACTCCAGTCATCTGAGATGTATTCATCCACCATGAGCATTCCTTATGCCCCCAGCCTCTAAAGAGAACATAACGTCTGTCTCTCTGGGTCTGGAGAAGCCCTTGCTCTTCACAACCCTATTAGTGAAGGCCTATGGTTTGTTCCTTTTTGTTTTCTCCTGTTAAGGTGTAAAGGTTTAGAACAAAGTTCTGTATACTCACTGTGGGGCAGAAATCTGAGAGCAGCTTACCTAGAAGGTTTTGTCTTAGGGTCTGTCTGAGGCCACTTTGAGGATATCACAAGGACAGCATTCAACGGGTTACATTAGGCTAGATGGGGTTGGAGGACCTGATTCCTAAGTGGCTCGCTCTCATAGTTGGATACTTTTTGAAAGGTCTTAGTTCTTCACCCTGTGGACAGTCCACAGAGCTGTTCCAGTAGTTGCTATGGTGATTGTTAGCATTGCTTCCTGAGCTTGAGAGCAAGTGATCAGGAAGAGTGAGGTGGGAACAGAAATGGTTTATAATGAGCTTTGGGAGTTGTGCATTGATTATTTCCTATTGTTTGGTCAATCATGCAAGGCTGTCTGGGTTTGGGAAAGGAGTTTTACAAGCTGGGTCATGTTTCCTGGGGGCAATCTTGGAGGTTGATGTCACATATCTTTAACCCCACAAAGTCCTGCCTAAAGTATCTGTTTAGTGACAGATACACAGTTGTTTATGGTGTCTTCCTATCACCTTCTTATCTGCCAGCTTTGTGTTAGGATCTAGGAATGTGGGTGTGATGAGGACAGACACATCCCTTTATTGCAGAGTCTGTATTAAAAAGATATACAGTAAACTGCCTATCCCATAAGTCCTTATTCATTTACAGTTTTCATGAGAATAATTAAAGGGATGGGTGGAGAAGGGGGAAGAATGAGAACATGTAAGGAGACCAGGTATAGTCTGGGTGTAGCTTCCAGAGGAGATTTGATTCTCTGATCCATTGGATTCTTTTGATCCATTGTAATGGTCATTTTTAAATGTCAACTTGCCACAACCTAGAATTGCTGGAAGAATGAAGAGAGACTCAGTTGAGGAATTAGCTAGATGAGGGCCTGTGGGCGTGTCTGTGGGGGATTGTGTTGATTGTTAATTAATTTCAGAAGACATTGTGTGATGTACCACTCTCTAGGAAGAGGATGCTGAACTATGTAGGACAGGAGAATGCTGGAAGCAGTAAGCAGGTGGCATCATGGGTACATTGGCTTCTCTCTGCTTCTGAGATTTGATACTTAAGTTCCTGACTTGACTTCCCTGCCATAATGAATTGTAATCTGGAACTGTGAGCCAATGAGCCTTTGTTCCCTAAGTTGCTTTTCGTTAGGACATTTATTGTAGGAACAGAGTTGAAACTAGAATGACCATCTTTTCCTTCATACATATACCGTCCTCAGACTACAAAACCCTCTGGAGAGAGGCCTGACATAGCTACAAAGTCAGTGTTGTAACCCAGAGTGAGCTGAATGACTGGGTGAGCTGTCACTGGTGGAGACCTGCTTTCCTCATGTATACATGGGAAGAGAGAGAAAGGGCAAACAAGGAGGAGGCATAATGAAGTGAACAGTGAGAAAGGGATTTCTCTGCCTTCCTCCTCCTGTTCCTAGAGGCCTTTACCCACTGTGGATGGATTTCCAAAGCAGTATTGAAGAAACTCCACCCCCAACCCTGGGACAAAGGCATGATTTGGAAGAGTCTCGGCTCTCATTCTGTGTGAGAGACTGGGGTTCCCTTTGCCTGGGATTGGCCATGCCTGTAACAGTGCGGATGATAGCATCTGTCACCTCGGTTTCTGCTGGCTGTCATTTATCCTTCATGAGGCACAGCAATTCATGTTATCCTTCTTCCCTCCCTCTGTCGTATTCTACCTCAGGCTTTTCATACTGACCATTCCCTCAGCTTTTCTCTCTCACAAATGCATACTAATGCATTTTGATAGAATTTGGAAAAATAATGAAGTTGGGGCCAGGAAGATGGATTACTCATTGGTTAAAGCACTTGCCCTGAAAGTGTTAGGACTGGATTTTGGATCCCCAGAACTCATGTGACTGCCAGGTGGATGTGAAGGCCTAGCCTATCTATACTTTCAGGTTGGAAAGGAGGGCATGGAAGACCTCACACAGGATGCTTACACAGGACAAGGTGGCTAACCAGGCTAGCCACAGCACAGTCTCTGCTTTGATTGAGAGACCCTGTCTCCATGCATCAAGTGGAGGAGTGCTAGAAGACAGTTTCTGCCATCCTCCTCAGGACTCCATTTACTCACGCATGTGCCTGCACACATGTCAAACATGCATGCACACCACACATACACACATGAAAATAAAAAAAAAGGTTTAAAGAACAAAGTTGATTCCAATGTTTCAATTAGAGCAGTAGTTCTCAACCTGTGGATTGTGTTCCCTTTGCAGGTCAAATGACCCTTTCACAAGGGCTATCTAAGACCATCAGAAAACACAGATATTTATGTTATAATTCATAACAGTAGCAAAATACAGCTATGAAGGTTGGAGTCAGCACAGCATGAGGAACTATATATTAAAGTGTCACAGCATTAGGAAGATTGAGAATCACTGGATTAGAGCCTCTGGAGGACCCTGTACCCAGGTTGCTTTCCTTGACAAGAGTGACTTTTTCCCTAGTCTTTTTCATTCTAAGTTAACTTTTTATGACATAAAGTTATAGGTGCCAGCCATACAGATTGTCTTTGCCTTATTTTATGGCTAAGCCTATGTGTGGATGACAAAGCTCTCTGGCTTAGTTAGGGTTCCTATTGCTGTGATAGAGCATAACCAAAAGTAACCTGAGGAGGAAAGGGTTTATTTCAGATTCCAATTCTATATCATAATCTGTCAGTGAAGAAAGAGTAGGAACTCCAAACGGGGAAGATACCTGGAGGCAGGAGAAGAGGCAGAGGCCAGGGAGGAATGCTACTTATTGGCTTGTTCTTCTTGATTTGCTGTCTGATTTCCTATACCATCCATGGCCTGGCTGTGCTGCCATACTCTCTAGGATGGACCTACCTATATGAATCATCAATTTTAAAATGTACCACTGGCATGCCCATAGGGCAGTCTGGTGCACATTTTCTCAACTGGACCTCCCTCTTCCAAAATGACGTTAGCCTGTGCCAAATTCACACAAATATGATCCAGCCAACCCTCCATTTTCCCTTTGTTAATAATAAGACAAAAATAACAGAGCTGAACTTGCTGGGTCCTAGATGCCCCTAGAACTAGAATCTAGGGCATTTTGTATCTACTGTCGTGCATGATCACTGAGGTTTTTGTGTGTGTGTGTGTGTGTGTGTGTGTGTGTGGTGTGTCATACGTGTGATTCATGGTGAAGTTAAGTGAGTGCTCTGAAAGGGTTCCTACGTTCATGAAACACATGTGACACTCATCTTTTCCTGAATGACCCATCAAAATGAATGCTGTAGTGATGCCAAGAGTTCCCATGTTTTTTTCCATCTGTGCTGCACCTCCCTGATAGGGAATATCATGATTTAATTTCATATGCAAAGGAGGAGACCCATAGAGGACCAGAAATATAGTAGAGGAATCTGGATTCTAAGACCAGCTATCTGACTTTGAAGTGCAGTCTTTCCACTACTGTGGTAGAAAATGGCTTCAGAGGATAGGACAACATTCACAGAAGTATTTTTCTCTTCTAATGCAACCACATTTGGACTCTGATTCCAGCACTTGTTAGATAGGGAAGTGGAAGACAGCAGGAAGGTGAAAGGAAAGGCTTAAACAAGACATAGGCAGCCAAGGTAGCTAGCTGCTCAGCATGTTTCAGGGAAGAACAGCTCAGGACAGCATGCAGGCATGTGAGGACAAGGTCAAGGACTTCGGGACAAAGTTGGGAGGTGGGGTGAGGTTTCCTTTAGCAGGGATTTATCACCTAGGCTTTGGTTTACCCATAAAATAGGCCATGAGGAGGCTTCAGTCCACAGGATAGGACCTACCGGAGGACTGCAAACTCAGATGCAGCAGCCAGGCAGTAATACAACTTAGGCAGCAGGTGGCTTAATAGTTGTTGAGTGGGGCTTTATGCCAGGCACTCTTGTGAATTCTTGGGATGTAGAGAGCTAGACTGCAGGAAGCTGCCTCCAGGGAGCATATATCCTCAGGTTGAATGATTGGAATAGAAAAATACATATGCAAATAAGCAAAACTGCTAATTCTAGACCTGGTGGTGGCTGAGACAGAGGGTGGTCAGAGCAGTCCTTCTGGAGGCAGGCAGTTTGAGTTGAGTCCTTGAAAGTAAGAAGGAGGCTTCTGTTCAAGGCAGTAACTGTAAGAGGCAGCAGCTTGACAGAGTCAGAATCAGACTCTGGGTTACGCTATCTACATTGTGATCCAGCTCAGCTACTTAACCAGCTCTGTGGCTTTGAGCAGGTCATCTAGCGTCCCTGTTCCTGAGCTCATTGGAAAAGTGGCACTGTTAATAGCCATATGCTTAGGGTTGTTGGTAAAAGTGTCAGACTTGGCACATGCTTAGACGGATGCCTGGCAAAGGGAAGGGCTAATGAGAGGCCAGTGCTCCTGAAACACTTTACACCAGTGCTGTAGGAAATACTGGGAGATGTATTTGGCAAATGTGAGAGACAGAATGTTGACCAGTGTGGCTAGAGTCTAGAGAAGTAATGGATGAATGGAAGATGGAAGATAAGTGCCACTGAGCAAGAAGGGGTCCAGAGGCATCACCCACCTAGTGAGACGTGTTGGAAGTTGTTATGGTTTGTATATTCTTGGTCCAGGGAGTGGCACTATTAGAAGGCATGGCCTTGTTGGAGTAGGTATGTCACTGCAGGTATGGGCCTTAAAACCTTCATCCTACCTTCCTGGAAGTTAGTATTCTGCTAGTAGCCTTCAGATGAAGATGTAGAACTCTCAGTTCCTCCCGCACCATGCCTGCCTTGATGCTGTCATTCTCCCATTTTTATGATAATAGAAAGTTAGCCAGCCCTAACTAAATGTTGTCCTTTATAAGACTTGCTTTGGTCATGGTGTCTGTTCATAGCAGTAAAACCCTAACTAAAACAGAAGTCTATACTAGGGAGACATGTATTCCGTGTAACCTCTGAACTGGAATTCTTGGACAGGGACCAGGAGACAAGCCAGGAGAAGGGCTAAGAGATAGAGTCTATTTAGCATGTGAAGCCATTATGATAGAGTAGACTTGCGATAGCATAAGAAAGAAAAGAGGCAAGAGTAGCATCCTATTGTTTCCAGGCTGCTCCTCTAGGCAGGAATGGGAGGAGAAGATGGGGTCACTTTCTGAGATGGAAAACCTGGGGACAATAGGCTTGTGTGAAAAGTGGCCTGCTTGTTTTAAGAGCCCTAATACTCATTCCTGGGATCTATAGCAGGTAGCTGCAATGGAGCGGGTGTGAACAATAGGGATTCATGATACCCTGGGGAAGTCTTTCCAAGCAAATTTATGTCCTTTGTTTTTAAGTGTTCTGCCTGCAAACCAAATGCCTGCTTCTAGTTTATGACTCCCAGGTGGTCCCTAATCTTCCAGGTATCCAGAAGATAAAGTGACAAGCTGAGGAGAGTAAGCCTTAAATTGTCCCCTAGGAAAGCTTTGACTTGTGAACAGAGAAGGAAAGTCCCAGTAACATGGGGCATCTTTGTCCAGGGCTCTGAGTCTTTATGCCTGGGCCCGGCTTTTTCTTCCTATTCAGCAGCCCTTTACTTAGTGACTCATGTGTGTCAAGCCTGTGCTAGACTGGTGGGAGAATATGAAAAGATATGGCTGTGCCAAGGAAGGCTCTGTCTAGTGGGCATCTGAGTTCCTGCCCAAGGGGCGTGATGTTCTGTGCCCAGCTTCGTTTGTTTGATGGAGTTTGATCTGCTCAGCCCACGGCCAGTTGGTAATGATGCCGTGATTTATGTTTCTGGACATAACATTGCTGGCAGCGCATGTCTGAGCTGATGTCTGGGAGACGTGTGTGTGTGTGTGTGTGTGTGTGTGTGTGTGTGTGTGTGTGTGTGTGTTACACATGTACTAGTTCTCACAAATTCAGGGTTTTGTAAGAACCTGGAATCAAAATGGAGCCACATAAGGTTAGTCCTAGCATGTGAAATTGAGTTCTAATCTTAGATCTAAGGGTCTCCTCGTGCACATGAAACTTTGCATCTTGCTGGTGGCCTACCTAGGTGGGCAGCGATCTTGCAGCCTAGCTTTTTTCTATTGTATGTGTGAAGTGTGAGAATGTCACCATTCATCTCGTCCTCTACTTTGGGTGATTTTTCCAGCTTACACACATCAGTATCTGTGCTTAGGTGGTTCTGAACATTGTGCAGATAACAATTCTTTTTCTCATGAGATTGCTGGAGTAGACAGCTGTTCGCAGAGCAGTAGCCACACAGATAAGTGCCCGCTTTTCTCAAATGCACAAAAAGCATGCCCCATTCTTCCTATCACTTTCCTAGGCATGCTTTAGTCTCTCAAGCCTCCCCACCATGTGACTGCCTGTCCGTTTGTGGCTGCCCTCCATGTTGGCTTAGCCAAAGAGCATGTTTTTCTCTTTCTTTTTCTTTTGTTCATCTTCCTCCTCCGTACTGATGCTGATTTTATTTTCTTTTCCTTTTGGCTTCCCACTCTAGGAGTTTTCTTTAATAATTTTCTAATAAAATTGCTCCCCCAGCTTCAAAATATTGCTGAAGTAAACTGACAGGATTGAATATTGAATTCTATAGCATGTATTTTCAAAGTTCAGGGGTTTCTAGTGGGTTCTTTGGATGTACACTCGATTTTTTTCCTTCTTGAAGTTGGTTATGTCCTTCAGCTCTTCGGGACTTGGAATGAGGTTTCTAGGGCGTGTCACAGGAGCTTATTAGAAATAAAGACCCTCACACCTGGACCTGCATTTTAAAAAGTTTCACAGACGGTCCTTTGTTGGTCAAGCTTGCCTGTTTTAGAGGCTTATTGCCATATGATGTAGAAGATGAACCCTGTGCCCTGAAAGACTGGCTAATGTGGAACTTGAATTAGCCTAACGTAAAGGTCATGGCAGAGAAATGAGTGGTGTTTATAGCACATGCTCATTGAAAATAAAACATTCTCCTTTGATTAGATGACTTGACTTTCACTGGAAAAGAAGTGGGATATTTTTTGTCTCGTGACAGACAGCTGGGTTTGCTTGTTGGAAAAGAAACAGCTCAGAGACTTGAGCACATGACAGTTGCCATCCAGTCTGAGAAGGGCTGTCAGAAGGAAAGAGGGTCAGAGACTGAGTGAGGGACAACGGGACAGCCCTTGAGAAGATTTCACCATGGAAGAGAAGGGCTTCCTGAGGTTGGAAAGACTGCTTTATGGGACAGAGGATTAACTCAGAGTAGCTTTAAAGGCCGTTCAGGAGGAGCTGGAGGCCCAATTGTTTGAGATCTTATAGGGAATCCAAGCATGTGATTCTTAGTTTTACCAACCCACTCTTCATGTGGTTTGTAATGAAGCCCACTGCAGAGAAAAGAGAGGGCAGGGATTTGCAGAGCCACATTCCAGTCCCAGCCTACCCATTCACTAATCCTGGTTAGATCAAATCATTTAGCGCTTTCTCAACTATTAACCTCAAGAGATAGTGTAAAAAATTAAATAGAAATTTCGGGAGTAAAGCTGTTATCAGTGCTTGCATGGAATATGAAATTAATAAATGCCAGTGTTTCTCTTTGTTTTCTTTAGACTTTTTTTTTTTTGATTTGTCAGGGTGGAGTGTAATGAGCTATTAGTTTGAACAGCCAGATTGGCATGTTTTAATCTCCCTCAAATTTTGTGTTCTTGTTAACTGCAAATGGCTGGCTATTCCCTGGATTGGTAACTAGGGTGTTTTAATGAAAGCAGGTGTATAGAATCCTTGCATTCTTCTATCTATGGTGGCCGTTAGAGACCCCGACAGGAGACCAGGATGGGGTTCCCATGACTGTCACCACACGAAGCTGTATCTATGTTGGATAGCAGTGTTTTACAGAGATGGCTGACTGGACTGATGCACCAGTGTGATCAAATATGGCTGCTTGCAGATGAATTTACACTGCCATTAGCATATACAATATGCATGTGAGAAGACGAACAAAGACCTTAGTGATAAGAGAAATCTTTGTGTTCTCTCTCCATTATACTGGTCCAGTTTTTGTTGTCATTACAAAATGCTGTGCACTGAAGTGATTTACAATGAAACAACATTTACTTCAGTCCTAATTCTGAAGGCTGGATGTGGAAGAGCCCAGCATCTGGCGAGAACCTTCTAAGATTACTGAAGGGCCAGCAAACACAAGTGAGTTCCTAACAACTCTTAGGCAATTATATCAATCATACCATGAGGGTTCTGACCCATCTGCTTTCTCTCCCAGAATGTATATACTCCCCTTATCTCCCAGGGCACACTCCATCTTCATCCCTACTTCTTTAAATCTCATGCAGTCTTTATGGAAGCCTCCTAGCACAACTCACTGGAGGCCACAGGGACCCTTAGTACTCGATCATTTGGATAACATCTAGCACAATTCAGGCGAAGGGGATTCAGGAAGATGAAACAGAGGGTAACTAATTGCTGGATGGGAGTGTCAGAGCCGTGCATGTCTATGTAAGACAACTTATAGGAGCCAAGGAAAAAGATCAAAGAAGTGGTCAAACTAGATCAGTTTTTACTTTTCATTAACATTTCACCTTGTTCTCTAAAGGACTGGTACATAGAGCAAAGCAAACAAAATTCAATTTGTAGAATATTGCAGGGCATAAATAAATAAGCAAACCTGAAACAGGACTAGTGAAGAAAAAAAAAGTTCACACAGTTCTTTCCATATGACTCAGTTTCCCTCAAGTTGTCTTCTTAGCTTGGCAAGGTATGCTTGGATATTTCCTTGTCCATGCTTCATTTCAACCCAAGCTGAGCAGGTAGGAAAGCCATCCTAACATCTGAGAGACTTTGCCACTGCTCCCAGAAAGAAGCATCTAGAAGGTGC
This sequence comes from Tokudaia tokunoshimensis, assembly GCA_036184795.1. Lineage (NCBI taxonomy): Eukaryota > Metazoa > Chordata > Mammalia > Rodentia > Muridae > Tokudaia > Tokudaia tokunoshimensis. Next base: position 78,119,824 of record BTHU01000002.1, on the reverse strand, counting down.
ATCATCTCAGTCACTCTCAAATGATGAGTCCTAATGAGTCATCAGTACAGATTGGTTTTCTTTTACAAGAGGCTGATTCAGAGTTTCCTTGATAGGCAAATTGGCCTGGGAAATATAATGAGGCAATACCCAGAACTCCTGAATACAGCAGTGTGAAGAATCTCATGGAGGGTAGTGATATCTTTGTGTCTTTGGGCAGAGACTGCAGTAGACTGCCTAAGGTCTTCTGTAGGGGACAGGTGAACATAGGGCCCTCCTCTGCTATGCTTCTAACTTGAGGTAGAGTAGAAGGAGGTATTCCTGTCAGCCTGCGAGAACCATGGATCACTAGATGTTGAACATTGATGGGTATTGCGGCTCATGGCTCTAGCATAAAATGATGCTGAATTCATTTTTCAGATCTGCATTAATAGTTATTTTGCCTTAGGCAGTCTTGGTCTCGAAGACTCACTTTCCATATTTGAAAAGCGGGAAAATAATAGCAAAAATTGCAGAAGGCTTTGAAGAGAAAAAAAATGAGATAAACTGAATTGTCCCATTGTTACATTACATAGCATATCCTACTTTAAACAACTATGAAAATGTACTTTATAAAGGCACTGGCCCACTTATGGTCATATTCTTTATGCTACGTTTAACGTGGCAGGAACTTTTCTGCTTACCTGACTTCTATTCCCTGATCACCTTCCACACCCCAGCAATGGCAGGCTTCGGTGTCATAGATGTGCCTCACCAAACTCTGTCTGTGCATCAGAAATCTATACCCAGCACTATGTTCAGCTATCATTTGTCAGAGTGAACAGACTCCAGGTTTTCCAAGCATCAGTATTATTTAAATCAGGTGGGGTGAAAGGAGCCAAAACAAACTTTCTGTTTGCATCTGAGAAATGATAGTATCGGGTCTAGGGTCTATGAGGGATGAGCGCATTCCTTTCTCCGAGAATGCTAGACAGGAGTTGGAGCAGGAGACATGAGTATTATATCTGATTCTCAGCATTGCTTGATCTGGTTTTGGACAAGGCATATGATCTCTTGCACTTTCTTCACCCATGAAATGGAATGAACTCACTTTGGCAAGCTCTACTGGTTCAAGCTCAGATGGGTCTAATTCTTGCTTCTTTTCTCAGTTGTTATTTTCTACTACGGAAGGATTATTCTAGTGTTCTGGAGATATCTGGGAGTTGGGGATTTTGTAGGAAGCTTCTCCTGGTTCTCAATCCTGTTGGAATGAGTCCTGGTCACCCTGTTCATCTCAGTGAAGATGCTGCGCCTACTGATAATCTCCTGGGCATATCCCAGGTATCAGGTACTAGGCAAGTGACCTTCACTCTTCTTACTCTTTTGTCTCTACTTACTTGCCTTTCTGTGGGGCTAGGGACAATAGAGGAGAAGGTCAGTTTGTAGCCTGGCTCTTCTATGAGTGCACCCTTTCCTAGGTCCTTTGTTTTCTCTCTCTCCTTTACATTGTTAGTAATAGACAGTCAGCCTAAGATTTTGTGCATGGTAGGCAAGTGCTTAAGGCCTTAAACTTGTGATCCTCTTGCCTCACACTCCAAGTTGCTAGGATTACAGACCTGTGGCTACCAGATCAGGGTCCTCTGTTTCCTTCTTGAAGGCAAAGAGGCAATGTGGACAGACATGATGTGTGACTCCAGACAAATTTGGATGGAGGTTGTGCTGCACAACTGTGTGATCGTGGAAAAACTACTCACCCTTTCTGAATAGTAGTGCTATTTAATGTGAAAACAGGGACCGTGGGCTCAGTGTACACATTTATCTGGAGACTGCCATTCATTCAATGCTTGATAAATAGTTTTGAAACGATGAATGGGTCCTTAGAGCACTTACATGTACTTAAGGATACTGATGTCTTTGTATCTTTCTGCCCTCCTGTGCTTTCCCAATACTCTTGGCTTCAGACACACTGCATAGAGTGCAGGCACTGTTGGAGTCTAACCACTGATAATTAAATAAATATTGTTCACAGGCCATAGGCACTGAGTAGAATAGGTTTTTTTTTTCTCCTTATTCAGCGGAGAATCTCTGTTTATGTGGGTCTTGGCTTAAAATGGAAGGAGGAAGACACTAAGCCTTACATGTAAGTAATTAATGCTTCTGGAGGGAATAGAGCTCAAAAGATTGGAGGGGCAGGGAAAGAGGCTGCCATGGAAGCCTTTACATAGAAAGCACTATCAAAGAAAGGCAGTTAGCAGTGATTTTGAAGGATTCTCTCCCAACATGCCATCCTGTTTTTCTGATGCTGTTTGGATCTTTCCAAGTTAAAGAGGAGGCAAAATCAAGTCTTCGTTGGCAGTTCTTAGCTTTCATTTATCTGGTACTTACGGAAGGTACCTAGACATTCATTTGAATCTCCTTTCTGGAGGTCCACTAGGTCTGGCATTTCATCTATGAGGCTTCCCTAGGGAGCTCACCTGGAAAGGGTCCCCAGGCATGACCTAGAGCTTAAGGCAAACAGCAGACCTGGGCAAATGCCCCCGCCAGAAGCCAGGCTCTACCTTTGACTGCGACTCACTGTGTGTTAGCCTCTGTAGCCAGCATTTCAGCTGCATTTACACTTACCCAGGTGTCCAGCCTTTCAAAACAAGGGTGGCAGTGTTTTCGGTTCTAGTTTTGGTTACAAAGCAGTGTGCACCTGCCTGGTTTACGGCCACAACTGTTAGGGTTCCCCAAGCTTTCTTTGTATTCACTGCTGTCCTTCTGAATGGCCTGGATTGTTTGTGGCTTAGCTGAGACATCAAAGTCGCCTTTGGTGTTTGGAGTTGAGATCCTTATGGCTCTGAGTTAATTTTCCCACCGTCTCACTAACCTTCATCTCCAGGGAAAGTACTTATTTTGAAATTTGTTTTTAGGTAATTTTACTGACTTATTTATTTTAGAGGAACCATGTAGGAAGCATTCCAAAGACAAAAGTGAATGCAATTTTAGAATGCTGCCTCTGAGGTATATTAGCACACCCAAGTGCTTTCTAATGCACTTGTTTAAAACCTGGAGTCCTATCCCTGTTTTGTGGGACTCTGCTTCAGTCTATCTGGAATGCAACCTGGGATGATCCAAGGTCAGTGTGTTTATCAAGTTGGTTTCCCACTGACTATCCTTGTATAGATATAGATGGAGAGACCTACCCAACTGGCCTGTCTGTCAAGGCTGGTGTGTCTCTCTTAGAGGCAAGTTCTGTGACCCAGCCTCCAGGCAATGCTCAGGATATGTGATATGCTTAACTGACTTGGCAGCCGTGTGATCCAGATCCTCTTTTCAATAGTCTTACACTATGAGAAGACTCTGATACTACTATGAGAAGATGCCAGTTGATTCTCACAGTTATATCTGCAGCCGTAGCCACTGAATTTTACTTAAGCAGATACATTTCGGCTTATAATATAACACCAATACAATAGCATCTTTAGAAGAACAGAATGGGATGCTAGTTTTGAAGACTCTGAGATACATGCTATGCAAACTCTACTTCAATAAAGATGTAGGGAGTGGTAGCTTCTCTCCCCAAAACACTGTTTAGTTGATCTAAGAGGTTGTCTGGGCACAGGAATTTGTAAAATTCCCCAAATGATTCTAATATTCTACCTGGGTGCCATTCACTGATGTCTAATGGAGAGTGCTCTTAAGGTACAGGAGGAAGGTCTAATATGTGATCACCAAACACACACACACACACACACACACACACACACACACACACACACACACACCCACACCCACACAATATATATATATATATATATGTTTGTTCTCTTTATAATATGCAAAAACAATAGCTATCTCTTCTCTCTCTGCTAAAATATTTTTAGTGGTTATAAACATATGATGCATGCTTACCCCGAATTATTGACCTTATGCAGAAATATAAAAAAGGTAAAAAAAATCTAAGTTATTGTCCTTATTTAGACAAGGTAACAAATTTTCTCAAATGTGACACAAAAAACCCCAATCATTTCTACATCCAGAAGCATATATTTAATATTTGTCTCTTTGCACTTGTACACACATGTATGCTAGTCAGGCAGCTCCACATTAGAAGAAACCATTGCATATACATAACTAGAATCTGTTTTAACAGTATATATGTTAACAATATAGTATGGATACCTTTCCATACATATGTAGATATCTGTACATACTTGCCAAATTCAAGCTCTAATTAACCTGATAAATGGAATTACTATTAAAGCTTAGTATGTATGTGTGTGTGTGTGTGCATGTGTGTGTGAGTGTGTGTGTGTGCATGCGCACACATGCGTGCATGCATGCATGTGGTAAGTATATGTATATGTATGTGACTTGTGTGTTTATTGTGTGTATATATTGCATATTGTGTCAGTATTGTATCTGGTGTGTGTATGTGTATGGTTTGTGTGTATTGCATGTATGAGTGTGTGGTTTGTGTGTGGGTATTGTGAATGTGCGTATATGGTATATGCATGTATATGTATGTGTGTGTATTGTGTGTATGTGGTTTGTGTGTATTATGTATGTGAGTGTATGTATATGATATATACATATGGATGTATGTGGTTTGTGCATGTGTATGTATTGTGTGTGTGTGTGGTTGGTGTGTATATGTGTGTGTATGGTATGTGTATATGTGTGTATGTGTGTATGCGTGTGTGGTATGTGTGAGTATGTGTGTATATGTGTATGTATATGTAATGGAAAATAAATAATGTGTGAAGGTTTTTCTGCTGGTGGAGGAAGTTGATAGTGTCCAAGCTGGTAGACAGTGGCTCTCAAACCCATCTGAAAGTGTATGGTGTTGAAATAGAAGGGCGTAGTCAAGCTGGGTGTGGTCACCCTTTATAGTACTCTTCTCTGTTGTAGGGTTCTTCCTTTAAGCCCTTGACAAAGTCCTATTAACACCAGTCTCTGGACCATGTAAATCGGAAGGTCAGCAAGAAGAGAACTGCATCTCAGACAGAGGCAGAGCATCTATTGTTGGGGCAGTGTGTCCATTTGTGTCTGGTGTGTCTGGGATCTTGTATCCCTAAAGAAACTGGTAGCATATATTTAAATTTGGAATAATATAACTTCTTATCATTGCTGGCAACTAATTCTTTAAAAACTGCCAGCATGTAGGCCGAAATTAATCAGACTTTTATATAGACGGTCTGGAAGTCAGTCTGAGACGACTGGTCCAGATGCCATCTGTGGCATCTACTCACTATACTTTAGTTCTAGAAGCGCCAACTGATCACATTATTCAGAGTGACTATCACTGGTCAAATAAACAGAAATCCAAAAATTAAAAGTTCTTGCATTGGGTAGGAGCAGGTTACGACTTGTGCCAGCTGTTCTGAAAATTTAAAACTTGACCAGTAGCCACAATGGCACTTGGGAGTTTCTCAGCAATATATTTTCTTGGACGTATACCATACTTACTGTATTTGAACTCTGCATTTGTAATCTGCATTTCAGCAAACCTTCTAGACTGTTTTGATGTCTGCTGAACTTGGAGAGCTGGGTCTGGAAGGGGAATGAATTGAAACACAGGCAGTCACTTATGGGGCGTACAGGGAAATGCAAAGCTATACCTCAATTTGAAAGATGAGTAGGAGTCGGTCTGGGGAAGACCTGGGAGAGATGTCACATGAGAGTGTGTGGAGGGTATGAAGCTGAAAGATACTGCGGGAACTGGGATCACTGAAATTTGGAAACAAACTCCAAAGGCCAATGTGCCTAAGGCTTTGTGCTAAAGGTGGCACTCCTGGGGAGGGTGAGACCTTAAGGTAGACCCTACTGGCTAGCCTGTGGTCTTTGGAGGCTTGCTCTTGAAGGGACTGTAGGTTCCCAAACCCTTCCACGTCTCCCTTGCTTCTTGGTAATGAGGTGACTTAATTGTGCTTTACTAAGACCTCCTACCAATACCATCTGGTACTAAAGACCTAAAAGCAATGGCTCCACTGGACTGTGGGCTGGAAGCTGTAGAATGAACAAAACATATCTTTACTTTGTAAATGAATACCTCAGGCAGTTGTTAGAGAAATCTGACTAACACTGTAGTGGAGGATTAAGGCAGTGCCAGGGCTTTGATTCCAGGCCAAGTGAGTTGGATCATACCTTGTAGGCTACCACTGGAAACCATTCAGAAGGGGAGCATGCACTTCAGGGAGGGCAGTCATTCTGGGCTATCATACTACTTCTGGGTAGAATCTACTCTCCTGGTACTCCAATGGCCTAGATTTTGATGCCTGACTCTCTTGGTTTAACTTGGATCTGGGTCAGCAATTCCCATTCTTGTCTAGGGTAGTTGGGAGGGGAGTCCCAAGACTTGATCTGAAATAGTAACCCTGGGAGAATGTGCCTTTCCAAGGCTAGCAGTTAGGTAGATGCTCATTTTTACAGCCATTGCAGTGGTTTTTGTAATCCTGCTCTAAATGTAGCCTGTAAGTTTCGGCAGTGAAGGATTTTATTTTAAAAAAAACAAAAAACAAAAACTCTGTTCCATTTTTTTTTCATAGTGTCTAAAGAGGAAACAATTTGAACTCGAGACCTGTGAAGCACATAACTAGCTAGCTCCTCCTTCCTTCTCCCTCCAGCTCCTTTTCTTGATATAACGTGAATATTCTTCTAGAAAGTCATAGAAAATTGGCTAAGTTTCTCAGGTGCTCCCAAAGCCAATGCTCTTCAGGTCAAGCTCCAATCAGGTTCATGTAAGGGGATGAAGTGTGGGGAGGAGTCCTCCAGTGTTAGGCAGCTGCACGGCCCTGCCTCAGGTCTGCTTTGCCTGGAGAAAGAAAGGGGAGTATGTTCAGTAGTGGGTTTACCAGAAGAAATATAGAATGCTAATAGAACCCCAGGCCCTTTTCTGAGGTGAGAATCCTTTTCCTTTAAAGTGTCCTTGGTATGGATGCAGTGATTCAGCTTCTATTGTTGAAATGCTGTGATATGTGTGCAATAGCAGCGCCTCCTGCTGGTCATTTTGTATAATGATGGAAGCATGGATAATTCCAGGGGATGATTCCAAAGCCAGACTGAGGTTCAATGTACAAATATTGTCAACTTTAAATGGTTTACCTTTGTAAACCTAGAGAAAGCTGTGACTCCTTTCATCATTTGCAAACTGATGCTTGGGTTCAGGAAGCTGGTATTCCCATGTCCTGCTGTGTCAATTTCATTCACAGCAATGGTTACATTAGCAATCGCTTCTATTCTGCTTGCTGTTGGTCTTCATTTCTTTCTTAATCTAAAATGAACAGGATTTTATTGTTGGTTAGCCTGTGTGTCATTCAAACAGGTCACAAATAGTTATGTCCATTTTTCATGGATATACAGAACAACACATATTAATCTTAAAGGGGAATAAAAAGGATGTTTAAATTCCACAATGGCTGGAAGATGTACAGTGTGTAAAAGTACCTGCAAGGCCACCAAGAATGAGCACCTGAGATCAAATCCCCAGAACTTATAAAAGCTAGATGCCTAGCAGGAGCCTCCAAAATCCTAGGGTCTCTATGAAAAGATGGACAAAAGACACAGGGGAATCCCAGGAGCTCAGGGGCCAGCTATCTTGGCAAATACAGTGGGAAAACAACAGAGATCCTCTCCCAAACAAGGAGGAAGGGGAGGAATGCTACCTGAGGTTATCCTCTGACCTCTGCATGTGCTGTGGCATGTGTGCAGCTGCATTCACACACACACACACACACACACACACACACACACACACACACACGCACGCACACACACAAATGCTTCTTGCTTAGGGGAGGGAATTTGTGTCCAGTTTTACTTCTCTGGGCTGGGGTTTTTATCTGACTAGAATTTGTGCAGGTCTTATGCATGTTGTCACAGTCTTTGTGTGTTCATATGTGTAGTAGTGCTGTTGGTGTCTGGAAGATGCTGTTTTCTTGGAGTCATTCATCACCTCCGGCTCTTAAAAACCTTTCTGTCTCCTTTTCCATTTAGATCCGTTGTGGGAGGGGTTTGATGAAGACATTCCATTTGGGGCTGAATGCTCCAAGGTCTCTCACTGTCTTCACATTGTCCTGTTTTGGATCTCTTTGCTAATGGCCATCTACTGCAAGAACTAGCTTCTCTGATGAGAGTTGATCTGTGCACTGATCTACGATTATAACATATGGTATTAGGAGTCATTTTGTCACTGCGTTCATTTAGTAGAATAATACTAGTAGGCTTTCCCATAGGGTCCATCTAGTCTCCAGTTCTTGGCTTCATTAGTAATGTCAGGTGTGGATTATATCTCATGGAGTGGGCTTTTGGTGGTTGGTTGTTCCTGTAACATTTGCACCCCTGTTGTAGCAGTGTATCTCTCAGGCAGTTTGCTGCTGTAGGTTTCAGGGTTTGTAGCTGGGTGATATTACAGATTACCTTTTTCTTCTAGTAGTGCACAGAACACCTTCAAGCACCATGAATGGTAGTCAGTGAGGGAATAGCTTCTAGTTGGGCACCAGATAGATTTCTCCAGGGCTTTACCTTCAGATTGTGGAGGGTAATCAATAAATAACGCTGACAATAGGCCTGTGAGTTTTTTGGGTGAGATGTTTATGGGTACTCTTTGCTATGCCTTATTCTTAACCATGTCCTCTGTTTTCTCCCTAGTTGCAAATGAAGCAGGAGACAAGAATGCCAGACCACTTGCCCGCTTCTCCCGTAAGTAAACCTTGCTTCACTTTTCCTGGGCTCCAGTAGAGCATGGTCGCCAGAGGCCTTTGCTCATGTGCTTCACCCGTACGATTCTGTTAGGTGTTATTCAAACAGTAATACAGAATGTGTCTCCTGCTGGTTAATATTGCTCTTCTAACCCATCCCACTTGAGGTGCCCCTGGCCATGGGCTTTTGAGTCCCGAGACCTCTGCTCTCCAAGCTGAACTCTAGGGCTTTGCTCTTAGAAGCCTGATTTCCAGAGCAGTAGACAAGTCTCACCCTTGCTTTTGAGAGACAGAGGTTCCGGACTCCTACTCCAAACCTCGTGAACCAGGCCCTGCATTTTTAAAAAATCCCCAGGTGACTCTTGTTACACGACTCACTGTGTGAGGAGTATCCCCAGAGTACAGTGCAGGGAGGGAGGAGGTGTAGTGGTGCTGAGGAGAGGAAGCTTGGAGCTGCTATGCCTATCCACAGTCAAAGCATCATTGTACCCCACTGTGGATCTGTGCACTTACACCACTGTCCTAGTGACACTTTACAGTGGAGTGATGACTTTCCTTGGGCTGAGGAATATTCCCAAGTCAGGCTACTGATTCCTATAAGATTTGTCCAGATCTTGATCTTGATAAGAAACTAGCCATCAAAACCTTCTCAAAGGCTTCCATACCAATGTGATCAGTAAATCACATAGAAAGTTTGTGGATGTCCTGAATGAGTGGGTACTAGTGAAGACAGTGGGGATGCTGGAGCCAGAACAAGGGTGGTAGAAATGCTCTACAGACTTCTTCTTCTTCAAGTTGAGAAATGGTTGTGTCTTAAATAAAAATAGCTGGGGTTCCCTTACTCCAACACTATTTTTGCTTTACTTGCTTTTCTTTAATTTTATGGCCCTGGATATCCAACCTGAAAAATGAAAGCGATAACTTTTACAAAAATGATGACATCCCATCCCATCATTACTTTACACTGAGTGTGGTTGACAAGATCCAAGTGTGACATGACCAGAGTGATCTTAATGCATGAAGTTAAAACTGTGATTTCTCTATTTATAGAAATTCCTCTAAACTCTGCCTTCTCACACTTTTCAGAAAGTTTCAAATTTTACGATTGATTTCCCAGAGATGGTTTTTAGTGAACTGTAATGATGTATGCTAACTGTAATGATGTATGCTAATGGCAGAGAACTAAGTGCTCACATTGTAGACACTGCAGTGAGCACTCACTTCTCATGGACCCCATTTTTCATTGTCCTCCTACCTGGAACCATTATTTCCAAAATAAGTATATCAATGAGCATGATGGATATGCCTTTATCTCTTTTATTTTTACTTTTTCTCTCTTGAGCAATAGACAGAAAGATGGATTATCTGGAGATGGTGTGCAAGATTTCCCTTAATGAGAGTTCCTGAAACTTGCCATGGTGTAGAAAGAGAAGAGGGTCCTTGAACCATGTAGCCAGGAGTTCTGGAGTAGGAAGTCCTTTTATGGACAGAAAGGGTGATTTCTCTTGTAGGTAACTTCTATAACTTCTAAGCTATGTGCCTGATTTGAAAGGGTGGCATGTCACATGACAGCTTATTAGCTAGACATAAATGAGGATGCCGGGGAGGGGGGGGAAAGTCTATATAGGAAAAATGGTTCACAGTACTCTTGTGAGATGAGCCCAACACAGAGAAGGAAAGGAAAGTGTCTTGACAGAGTGCTGTATCTCAAGAGAAAGTCAGAGGGCATGTTGTGTGCTGCCTTTTCTTGTAGTAAGTAGTAGAGAGAATGGAAGTTGGATGGCATTAGAAAGGGAAGAATATTCTCCTCATACCACTGTTGAATTCCCAACTCTTCATGTACCACACCGGAAGAGTGGTGGGATGAAACAATCAGTGTGGGAGGAGGGGAAAGACCTGGATGGTACTGTGGAGCTGGGAGGATAAAGGACTGGACTTCTCTCCAAATGTTCTTTAACAAGACAAAGCCAGGTGGAAAGCCCATCTTTCAACAAGCTAGGGTATATTACCCAATGAAATGCCAAACTGGAGTCTTTGCTGTGAGGTCTAGACCTAGATAGAGGGTCAGAGAAGCACAGGGACTAGGGATGGGTCATGGGAGACCTCAGATCCCATAAGTCCCTTCATTTCAAGTTCTAGCTTTGACTTTTAATCATCCTGGTTTCAATCAAAGCAACTAACCTGATAACTGGTTTATTATAAATAGTAGTGCAAAGGTGTCTGAAGACGGCACCTGTCATCCTGAGACTGAAGCTATAGCATCATTATCCTGGATCTTCCCTCTTGTATATGGAGGGATCATAAAGTTTGATGTGTTAGAGTAAGCTATTTCTAATCTTAAAAAATAAAATCTCTTTTCCCATCAGGGAGTAATGGCCATGTGTAGTGTTCAGGTCCAGCCACAGAGTGGCAGAAGAAGCATGGGCTGCGATGTGCTTCTGCACTACAGGAACTAAGAAGCTGCATGTTCCTTTGGACTAGCACTGTGAAGGAGTTCCAGGGAACTGCAGAAACATTCAGAAGATGCAGTGGTCTCAAAGTGTACATAACCAGACAGTTTAACTCTGAAATTTCCATTGCTTTCCTAGAAGATTGGAGAAAAATTTCTCCCTGAGATGAGTAATCATTGAAAAAATACTAATTTTTAGACCAGAGAGATGGCTTAGTGGTTAAAAAGCACTAGTTGTCCTTCCTGAGGACCTGGGTTACTCCCAGAACCCATGCAGTGGCTCAGACCTGTCTGCAACTCCAGTTCTATGGAAAATTATGCCATCTTCTGACCTTAAACAGACATACACACAGGCAAAACACCTTCACACATAAAATAAAAATAAAACAAAATAATGGTTTCAGAAGCAGCTGGAGGGATTGAAGCTAATTAGTAATGTCTATAGATTTGTCACGTCTTATTTTGGAGAGAAAAGTATAGATGTTGATAGAGATAGATCTTCTGTTGAAGTCTTCAGGCAACTAGGCCTGATGGAGCTAAAGGCAGCCCTGAGGCTCTTTGCCGTGGATGAATAATCCCCTTCCCTGGCAGCAGTGTGGGAGAAGCAGCAATGTGCACTGGGAGATGAGCACTAGGGCAGGGTTGAGACACAGATGAAGATAGTCCTCTATATGCTGATGCTCAAATTGTGACAGAGAATGCTTGGGTATAGAGAAATTTTCTATATTTCCAAAGCATATTAAAGAACAACTTGTACTGCATTTTCAAACCACAAGTCTCAAGAAACCAAACCAAACAAACAAAAAAAAAAATCCAGATGGACCAAAGGCCACTTTGGAGGTGATGGGCATGCTCAGAGTATCTCAATGGTGGTAATGGTATCACAGTGTATGCTTATGACCAAAATCTCACAAGATACACTTTATTTTTTTTTAATGTACCACATTTTTTATTTAAAAAGAAAGTAAAAACATTTTTTTTTTAATTTAATTTTATTTTATTTTTTTAATTTACATTCCAAATCACTTCCCCTTTCCCGTTTCCTCCCTCCCCGAAAGTCCCATAAGCCCCCTTCCCTCCCTCTTTTCTCCGTTCAACCCCCTCTCATTACTCTGTCCTGGCGTTCCCCTACATCCAGTCTTTCCAGGACCAGGGGTCTCTCCTTCCATCTTTTTAGAAATCTATTGATATGCTGATTGTGTCTAGGGTATTCTGAGATTCTGGGTCAATATCCCCTTATCAGTGACTTCATACCATGTGTGATCTTTTGTGATTGGGTTACCTCACTAAGGATGATATTTTCAAGTTCTGACCATTTGCCTAGGAATTTCGTGAATTCATTGTTTTTAATTGCAGAGTAGTATTCCATTGTGTAAATATACCACATCTTCTGAATCCATTCCTCCGTTGAGGGACATCTGGGTTCTTTCCAGCTTCTGGCTATTATAAATAAGGCTGCTATGAATATAGTGGAGCATGTGTCCTTATTGCATGCAGGTAAAGTCTCTGGGTATATGCCCAGGAGTGGTATAGCCGGATCCTCCGGAAGTGTCATGCCCAGTTTTCTGAGGAGCCGCCAGACTGCTTTCCAGAGTGGTTGTACCAGCCTGCAATTCCACCAGCAGTGGAGGAGTGTTCCTCTTTCTCCACATCCTCGCCAACAACTGCTGTCTCCTGTGTTTTTGATCTTAGCCATCCTGACTGGTGTGAGATGGAATCTCAGGGTTGTTTTGATTTGCATTTCCCTAATGACTAAGGATGATGAACATCTCTTTAGGTACTTCTCAGCCATTAGATATTCTTCAGGTGAGAACTCTTTGTGGAGCTCTGTACCCCATTTTTTAATAGGGTTACTTGCCTCTCTGGAGTTTAACTTCTTGAGTTCTTTGTATATCTTGGATATTAGCCCTCTGTCGGATGTAAGGTTGGTAAAGATCATTTCCCAGTTAGTTGGTTGCCGCTTTGTCTTTTTGACGGTGTCTTTTGCCTTGCAAAAACTTTGTAATTTAATGAGGTCCCATTTGTCTATTCTTGATCTTAGAGTATAAGCTATTGGAGTTCTGTTCAGGAAATTCTCCCCTGTGCCCATATGTTCAAGGTTCTTCCCTAGTTTCCCTTCTATTAGTTTCAGTGTGTCTGGTTTTATGTGGAGATCTTTGATCCACTTAGAATTGAGCTTAGTGCAAGGAGATAAGGATGGGTCAATTTGCATTCTTCTGCATGTTGACCTCCAGCTGAGCCAGCACCATTTGTTGAAAAGGCTATCTTTTTTCCACTGGATGGTTTTAGCTCCTTTGTCAAAGATCAAGTGACCATAGGAGTGTGGATTCATTTCTGGGTCTTCAATTCTGTTCCATTGATCTACATGTCTGTTACTGTACCAATACCATGCAGTTTTTAACACTATTGCTCTGTAGTACAGCTTGAGGTCCGGGATACTGATTCCCCCAGAGGTTCTTTTACTCTTGAGAATAGTTTTAGCTATTCTGGGTTTTCTGTTATTCCAGATGAATTTTTGAATTGCTCTTTCTAACTCTATGAAGAATTGAGTTGGGATTTTGATGGGGATTGCATTGAATCTGTGTATTACTTTTGGTAAGATGCTCATTTTTACTATATTAATCCTGCCAATCCATGAGCATGGCAGATTTTTCCATCTTCCGAGGTCTTCTTCAATTTCTTTCTTCAGAGACTTGAAGTTCTTGTCATACAGATCTTTCACTTGTTTGGTTAGCGTCACGCCAAGATACTTAATATGGTTTGTGGCTATCGTAAAGGGTATTATTTCTCTTACTTCTTTCTCAGCCTGCTTATCCTTTGAGTATAGGAAGGCTTCTGACTTGCTTGAGTTGATTTTATATCCGGCCACTTTGCTGAAGTCGTTTATCAGCTGTAGGAGTTCTCTGGTGGAGTTCTTTGGGTCGCTTATGTATACTATCATATCGTCTGCAAATAGTGATAGTTTGACTTCTTCCTTTCCAATTTGTATCCCTTTGACCTCTTTTTCTTGTCTAATTGCTCTAGCTAGAACTTCAAGTACTATATTGAAAAGATATGGAGAGAGAGGGCAGCCTTGTCTAGTCCCTGATTTTAGTGGGATTGCTTCAAGTTTCTCTCCGTTTAGATTGATGCTGGCTACTGGTTTGCTGTAAATTGCTTTTACTATGTTTAGATATGGGCCTTGAATTCCTGATCTTTCCAAGACCTTTAGCATGAAAGGATGCTGAATTTTGTCAAATGCTTTCTCAGCATCTAATGAGATGACCATGTGGTTTTTTTCTTTGAGATTGTTTATGTAGTGGATTACATTGATGGATTTCCTTATATTGAACCATCCCTGCATCCCTGGGATGAAGCCTACTTGATCGTGGTGAATGATCGTTTTGATGTGTTCTTGGATTCGGTTGGCAAGAATTTTATTGAGTATTTTTGCATCGATATTCATAAGAGAGATTGGCCTGAGATTCTCTTTCTTTGTCGGATCTTTGTGTGCTTTTGGTATTAGTGTAATTGTGGCTTCATAGAACGAGTTGGGTAGTGTTCCTTCTGTTTCTATTTTGTGGAACAGTTTGAAGAGTATTGGTGTTAGGTCTTCTTTGAAGGTCTGATAGAATTCTGCACTAAAACCATCTGGACCTGTGCTTTTTTTGGTTGGAAGACTTCCAATGACAACTTCTATTTCTTCAGGGGTTATAGGACGGTTTAGATGGTCTATTTGATCCTGATTTAATTTTGGTACTTGGTATCTGTCAAGGAAATTGTCCATTTCCTCAAGATTTTCTAGTTGTGTTGAATACAGGTTTTTGTAGTAGGATCTGATGATTTTTTGAATTTCCTCCGTTTCTGTTGTTATCTCTCCCTTTTCGTTTCTGATTTTATTAATTTGGATACTATCTCTGTGCCCTCTGGTTAGTCTGGCTAAGGGCTTATCTATCTTGTTGATTTTCTCAAAGAACCAACTCCTCGTTTTGTTGATTCTTTGTATGGTTTTATTTGTTTCTACTTGATTGATTTCAGCCCTGAGTTTGATGATTTCCTGCCTTCTACTCCTCTTTGGTGTATTTGCTTCTTTTTGTTCCAGGGCTTTCAGGTGTGCCATTAAGCTGTTAGTGTATGCTGTCTCCCGTTTCTTTTTGGCGGCACTCAGGGCTATGAATTTTCCTCTTAGCACTGCTTTCATTGTGTCCCATAAGTTAGGGTATGTTGTGCCTTCATTTTCATTAACTTTCAAAAAGTCTTTGATTTCTTTCTTTATTTCCACTTTGACCAAGTTATCATTGAGTAGAGCATTGTTCAGCCTCCATGTGTACGTGGGTTTTCTTTTGTTTTTGTTGCCATTGAAGACCACCCTTATTCCATAGTGATCTGATAGGAGGCATGGGATTATTTCTATCTTCTTGTATCTGTTGAGGTCTGATTTGTGACCAATTATATGGTCAATTTTGGAGAAGGTACCATGAGGAGCTGAGAAGAAGGTGTATTCTTTAGCTCTAGGATGAAATGTTCTATATATATCAGTTAGTTCCATTTGGTCCAAGGCTTCAATTAGATTCACTGTGTCCCTGTTTAGTTTCTGCTTTCCTGAACGATCCATTTCAGAGAGCGGGGTGTTGAAGTCACCCACTATTATTGTGTGCGGTGCGATGTGTGCTTTGAGTTTTAGTAAAGTTTCTTTTACGAATGAGGGTGCCCTTGCATTTGGAGCATAGATATTCAGGATTGAGAGTTCTTGATGGTGGATTTTTCCCTTGATCAGTATGTAGTGTCCTTCTGTGTCTTTTTTGATGACTTTGGGTTGAAAATCAATTTTATCCGATATTAGGATGGCTACTCCACCTCGTTTCTTGGGGCCATTTGCTTGTAAAATTGTTTTCCAGCCTTTTACTCTGAGGTAGTGTTTGTCTTTGACACTGAGGTGCGTTTCCTGCATGCAGCAAAATGCTGGGTCCTGTTTACGTATCCAGTCTGCTAGTCTATGTCTTTTAATTGGGGAATTGAGACCATTGATATTAAGAGAGATTAAGGCATAGTGATTATTGCCATCTGCCATTCTTGACGCTATCTTTATGTTTGAGTGGTTATCTACTTTTGGGTTTGATTCAAGAAGGTTATTATCTCATTTTTTCCAGGGTGTTGTTTCTCTCCCTGTATTGGAGGTTTCCACCTATTATCCGTTGCAGGGCTGGATTTGTGGAAAGATATTGTGAAAATTTGGTTTTATCATGGAATATCTTGGTCTCTCCATCTATGGTGATTGAGAGTTTTGCTGGGTATAGTAGTCTAGGCTGGCATTTGTGCTGTCTTAGTGTCTGCATGAGATCTGCCCAGGATCTTCTGGCTTTCATAGTCTCTGGTGAGAAGTCTGATGTGATTCGGATAGGTCTTCCTTTGTATGTTACTTGGCCCTTTTCTCTTACTGCATTTAGTATTCTTTCTTTGTTTAGAACATTCGGTGTTTTGATTATTATGTGACGGGAGGTATTTCTGTTCTGGTCCAGTCTGTTTGGAGTTCTGTAGGCTTCTTGTATGTTCATCGGCATCTCTCTCTTTAAGTTAGGGAAGTTTTCCTCCATAATTTTGTTGAAGATGTTTACTGGCCCTTTAAGTTGCAAATCTTCACTCTCGTCTATACCTATAATCCTTAGGTTTGGTCTTCTCATTGTGTCCTGGATTTCCTGGATGTTTTGGGTTACGCGTTTTTTGCATTTTGCATTTTCTTTGACTGTTGAGTCGATGCTTTCTATGGAATCTTCAGCACCTGAGATTCTTTCTTCCATCTCTTGTATTCTATTGTTGATGTTTGCATCTATGACTCCTGATTTCTTCCCAAGGTTTTCTATCTCCAAAGTTGTCTCCCTTTGTGATTTCTTAGTTGTTTCTACTTCCTTTTTTAGTTCCTGGATGGATTTGCTGAGATCCTTCACTTGTTTGTTTGTATTTTCCTGTATTTCTTTAAGGTATTTTTGCATTACCTCTTTCAGGATTTCTTCCTGATGACCCACGTTCTCCTGCATTTCTCTGAGCGATTTCTGTGTTTCCTCCTCATGGGATTCCATCTGTTGATCCATCGTCTCCTGCATTTCTTTAAGCAGTTCTCGTGTTTCCTTTGTAAGGGCATCTAACCGTTGATTCATTTCTTTAAGCAATTTTTGTGTTGCCTCCTTATGGGCATCCGTCTGTTGACCCATATTCTTCTGCATTTCTTTATGCAAATTTTGTGATTCCTTTGTGAGTGCATCTACCCGTTGATTCATCTCGTTAAGCGATTTTTGTGTTGTCTCCTTGTGCGCCTCCATCTTTTGATCCATGTTCTCCCGCATTTCTCTAAGCGATTTTTGTGTTTCCTTTGTAAGGGCTTCTAACCGTTGATTCATGGTCTCCTGTAACTCTTTATGAGATTTATTTGTGTCCTTCTTGTGATCCTCTAATAGCATCATGAGAAGTGATTTTAAATCCAGATCTTGTCTTTCGGGTGTGGTGGGGTATCCAGGGCTTGCTGCTGTTGGAGAGTTGGGTTCGGATGGTCCCACATTACTTTGATTACTGTTAGTAACATTCCTACGTTTGCCTTTTGCCATCTGGTTACCTCTGGTGTTAGTTGGTCCTGCTGCCACTGGCTGTTGGTTGGACCTCCTGTGAGCCTGCAAAGCTATTTCTGCCCCCCCTGGATTACCAGGATTCCCCTGGCACCGATTTCTGGGGCCTGCCTGCTCCTGAGTGACTTTGGAGCCCTAATGTGCTTTGCCCCAAGTGATCTTATATTGGGGAGGCCTTGCACATCTAAAGGCTCAGCCTAGTGGATTCCTGGAGCAGAGGTCGCCAAAGGGAGCCTGGCAGGCTCCTGCCCTGTGCAGGGGTGTGTGATCTCTCCTGGGGGGGGAGGGGGCGTCCCTCTGCCAGGCAGAAGTCCCACAGCAGATCTGGCGCGCTGGTCACTGCAGATCAGCCCAGCACCTGGGAGCAGGTTACACACAAGCTGCCTGAGACCGAAGCGATATTATGCCTGTCTGTCTCTGAGCCTGGTGGTCCCAACTACCTGGTCACTGGAGCAAAGATGGCGGAGGGCACTCTCCGTGGCGCCGCTCACGCAGCTCTCCCTGTGGTCACGATGGCCCACCGATCTGGCACCCAGACGACCACAGCGCCAACCCGCCCTCGGGCACAGACGGAAGCCCCAACAGGCCGTGTCCCAAGTGATGTTATACCGGGGGGAGAGCCTGGGTACCGGTCTCTCCAGCGCAGTCCGCGGGAACAGAGGTCGCGGAAGGGAAGCTGGCAGGCTCCCTCCCTGCGCGGGGTCCCTCCACCAGGCAGAAGGTCCCACCGCGGAACTGGCGCGCTGGTTACTGCAGATCAGCCCAGCACCTGGGAGCAGGTTACACACAAGCTGCCTGAAACCGAAGCGATATTATGCCTGTCTGTCTCTGAGCCTGGCGGTCCCAACTACCTGGTCACTGGAGCAAAGATGGCGGAGGGCAGTCTCCGTGGCGCCGCTCACCCTGTGGTCACGATGGCCCGCCGATCTGGCACCCAGACGACCACAGCGCCAACCCGCCCTCGGGCACAGACGGAAGCCCCAACAGGCCGTGTCCCAAGTGATGTTATATCGGGGGGAGAGCCTGGGTACCGGTCTCTCCAGCGCAGTCCGCGGGAACAGAGGTCGCAGAAGGGAAGCTGGCAGGCTCCCTCCCTGCGCGGGGTCCCTCCACCAGGCAGCCACCGTAAAAACATTTTATAATAAAATTGAAGATTTATGTGGAAAATATTTCTGATAAAATAGAAGAAATACATAGAAAAACACGTTAAAATTGACAATTTTCATGGAAAATTAAAGAACAAAGTGGTAGACATAAAAAACATTGTTAAATTAACTGAAAAATGAAATAGAAACAATTTATTATAGAATTGAAGATTTACATGGAAAATATTTCTGATAAAATTGTAGAAAAATGTAGAAAAACATGTTAAAATTGAAGATTATCATGGAAAATTTTATATAGATATAATAATGGTAGGTAAAAAAAATATTCCTAAGTTGATTGAAAGTGGAATTATAAACATTTTTTGATAAAGTTGAAGATTTACATGGAAAATATTTCTGATAAAATTGAAGAAATATATAGCAAAACAAGTTAAAATTGAAGATTATCATGGAAAATTTTATATAGATATAATAATGGTAGGTATAAAAATATTCCTAAGTTGATTGAAAGTGGAATTATAAACATTTTCTGATAAAGTTGAAGATTTACATGGAAAATATTTCTGATAAAATTGAAGAAATATATAGCAAAACAAGTTAAAATTGAAGATTATCATGGAAAATTTTATATAGATATAATAATGGTAGGTATAAAAATATTCCTAAGTTGATTGAAAGTGGAATTATAAACATTTTCAGGTAAAATTGAAGATTTACATGGAAAATATTTCTGATAAAATTCAAGAAATATATAGACAAACACATTAAAATTGACTATTTCATGGAAAATTATACAGATAAAATGGTAGACATAATAAAACTTTCTAAATTAATTGAAGGTAGAATTAAAAACATTTTGTGATAAAATCAGAGATTTACATGAAAAATATTTCTGTTATTCTATGTCTTTTTATTGGGGAATTGAGTCCATTGATGTCAAGAGATATTAAGGAATAGTGATTGTTGCTTCCTGTTATTTTTGATGTTATTTTTATGTTTGTGTGGGTATCTTCTTTTGGGTCTGTTGGAAGATTACTTTCTTGCTTTTTCTAGGGTGTAGTTTCCCTCCTTGTGTTGGCATTTTCTATCTATTATCCTTTGTAGGGCTGTATTTGTGGACAGATATTGTACAAATTTGGTTTTATCATGGAATATCTTGGTTTCTCCATCTATGGTGATTGAGAGTTTTCCTGGGTATAGTAGTCTGGGCTGGCATTTGTGTTCTCTTAGGGTCTGTATGAGATCTGCCCAGGATCTTCTGGCTTTCGTCGTCTCAGGTGAGAAGTCTGGTGTAATTCTGATAGGCCTGCCTTTAGAGGTTACTTGACCTTTTTCTCTTACTGCTTTTAATATTCGTTCTTTGTTTAGTGCATTTGGTGTTTTGATTATTATGTGCTGGGAGGACTTTCTGGTCTGGTCCAGTCTGTGTGAAGTTCTGTAGGCTTCTTGTATGTTCATGGACATCTCTTTCTTTAGGTTAGGGAAGTTTTCTTCTATAATTTTGTTGAAGATATTTACTGGCCCTTTAAGTTGGAAATCTTCACTCTCTTCTATACCTATCATCCTTAGGTTTGGTCTTTTCTCATTGTGTCCTGGATTTCCTGGATGTTTTGGTTCAGGAGCTTTTTGTGTTTTGCATTTTCTTTAACTGTTGAGTCAATGTTTTCTATGGTATCTTCAGCCCCTGAGATTCTTTCTTCTATCTCTTGTATTATGTTGTTGATGCTTGCATCTATGACTCCTGAATTCTTTCCAAGATTTTCTATCTCCAGAGTTGTCTCACTTTGTGATTTCTTTATTGTTTCTACTTCCATTTTTAGATCCTGGATGGTTTTTTTCAGTTCCTTCACTTGTTTGTGTTCTCCTGTAATTCTTTAAGGGACTTTTGTGTTTCCTCTTTAAGGGCCTCTACCTGTTCACCCATGCTCCCTTGTATTTCTTTCAGGGAGTTATTTATGTCCTTCTTGATGTCCTCTAACAGCATCATGAGAAGAGACTTTAAATCCAACTCTTGCTTTTCCAGTGTGTTGGGGTATCTGGAACTCGCTGTGGTGGGAGAACTGGGTTCTGATGTTGCCAAGTAACTTGGTTTCTGTTGGTACGGTTTTTGTGCTTGCCTTTTGCCATCTGGTTATCTCTGATGCTCGTTGGTCTTGCTGTCTCTGGCTGGAGTTTGTCCCTCCTGTGGCTCTGTAAGCCTGTGTCCGTACACCTGGTTGATCAACTCTCTTCTGGCAGGGTCTGTGCACAGAAGGCTGTAGAGCTGTCTGGTTCCCTGGTGCAGATGGAGGCGGGAAGACTTCCGTCCCAGCTGCTCCACTGATCATATGCCCTGTGTGCTCCTAGCTGTTCCCCTCCAGAGAGAAAGTGGAGATCTCACCTCTGCTCTCAGAAGCGAAAGCACTTCTGGGAGATCACTCTCTCCTGGCAGGCCATGCACAGAAGGCTGTGGAGTTGCCTGGCTCCCTGGTGTAAATGGCAGTGGGCACAAGATACACTGTTTAAAGTATAAAAAAACACTGTTTAAAGTATTTGAAAAACAAATGTATTTCATATCTTGATTGTCCACCAGTAAGGGTCAAAACAGATGTATGGGAGGAGGATCTGGATTTAAGGTTTTTTGATTTCTCCTATACACTCCATAGTATTTCTAAATACTTTAGCTCTTGTACTGGGCTCAAGGTACCTCAACACTCTTCAAGATCTGAGCTTCTGTTTCCCACTCACCCAATGGTGTCTCTAGAATGTCTACTGATGAAGGGATGGAAGTTCTATGATTTTTACGTGGGATCTAAGAACTTTCTAGAAATGCAAATTCTAGGATTCATTCTACATTTGCTAATTCAGGCTCTTGGGTTGCGTCCTCATAGAACCTTAGAACCATAGAACTATTTGTAATAGTCCATTCAGTGGTCCTACCACCTGGCACACTTTAAAGTTCCACTTCCACCAGCCACCTTCTGGGTACCACCTCTTTATATCCTCTCTCCCTCTTCCATGTCTTACCATTTATTTCCACCTTCCTCTAGTAAACTCCTCCAGTGTCCCACACAGAGTAACTTTCTCTCCTTCTTTATTGTGTTGGTGTCTGAAGACCCCTTGCCCTTAGCATCTTACCTCCTGTTTTTTTTTTTTAGCTTACATTTTGCCTAAATGTGGACACTCTAAGGGAAATAGCAGTATTTGCTTCTACATACATGTGTGAAGTTCATATAATAATAATTTTTTAAAAAAGGTCAGAATCTTTTGAGTATGCTTATGACTTCAGGGGGGCAAGAAAGACGTGATTTGACTATTTCACTCCTCATTTGTCTTTTACCCTGTTGGTGTGAAAAAAATTAGGGCTATATCTTAGATTCCAGCAAAAGATAGTTTTAAATAACTTGAAAACTCCTTCGTTTTTACATGTGTAAAGAAAAACTGAATAAAATATTTAAAAGTACTTTATAATAGAAAGCACTTCATGGGTTCTAGCAATGGAGGAACAATTTAATATCAGTAGAGCTCACTGATTCCACATCATTTCGATAGCCCCTGATATTATGTTCTAATGCCCATGTAATGAAAGAATTTGGGTTATGCAGTATAGTGAACTATCTGAAACTTCCTAAATTGGACTTTTAAAAGACAGATTTGTTTTCCAAAAGTGTTTGCATGTTTCCCATCCCACTTATTCTTGTTAGAGTGTGAGACAGATAAACCTCACATGAGTAAGTAAATGTAAGGCTGCATTTTCTCCTTTTGAATTGGGTGGCCTATAAATGTATCAGAAACAATATGATGTGCCATCAGTAGACAATGTATGTGGAAAAAAGAATTTTACTTTTTTTTGGGGGGGGTATTAGTGGAACAGTAGCAGCCCAGTGGGGACCTTGGATTTTTACATTCACTTTGCAGTACTGAGGCAGTATCTCGTATTTTTCTGCTTGTGTGTCAGAGAGTAAGACCAATGAAATCCATGTCTAGAAAATTTAATCAAACTTCTAAATTCAGGAGGAATTTTGAAAGCAGCCAGAGCAAACAGACAACTGACTAGAAGAAGGAAAGCAAATTGAATTATGACAGATTCCTCCTCAGAAGCCACAGACACACAATGTCTTCAAGTGTTAACAGGAAAGGACTTCAAATGCAGAAACCTGCAACCAGTAGGATGTTCCCCAGAACAAAGGAACGATCTACATGTTATAAGTTGAAGAAGAAAATCAGGCTGAAGGAAGGCTAAAGGAAGTTCCTAAACAAAAGGAAACTTTAAAGAGCCATGGGAGACCAGGAAGGGAAGGACAGAAAATACCAAGGCCAAGTAGATAAGGGCTTATCTCAGATTTTCTAAATTACTTGTGGTATTTGAAGAAAAATCACAATTACCTGATGTGTTTCTAAGTGTACATAAAGCAAATATAATCATTATGAATACTATTAAATATTCATAATTGTATTTTAAATTGGGGAACCAAAGGGATATAAGTGGATATAAGAGATCTATACTTGAATTGGCAAAATAATCACTCTAGAAGACATTTTTTTTACTTATTTTTACCTTATATATGCAATGTATGATGCAATGTCTAGTATACCTACTTATATGCAAAGGTACCCTGTACAAAAAATGGAATTCTAAAAACATCCTAGAAAGTCACAAGAGGAATAGAGGGATGAAAGAAATAAACAAACCAAATATAAGTCTGTATAAATAATACCTTACATGCAAATGATCTAAGTTCAGCAATTAACAGAAAGATTGTCATAGTAGATTAGGAAACATGACCAACTATGTATTACCTATAAGAAACAAATAAAACCATTTAAGCAAGTTGAAGGTCAAGGCATGGGAAAAGAGAGCCACATTAGCATCAATCAAATAGAATCTCTAGTGTATCATCAAATAAAAGAAACATTAGGAACATTGTATCATGGTAGTGGTCATTGTACCAAGAAGACAGCAATCTCATATGTCTGTGTACCAGTAACTGAGATGTAAAATATGTGAAGCAGAATCCGACATAGGTAAAACAAGAAACAGATAGCTAGCTACACAATTATAGTTGGAGACTTTAACACACCTCCTTCAATCATAGATAATACAGAAGAAAGGTTATAGAACTTTCCACCACCAGCAATTAGCAGTATTTAATTGTTATGTGCATAGTTCATTCAGTAACTGCCAAACACATTTCTT
Organism: Tokudaia tokunoshimensis; assembly: GCA_036184795.1. Classification (NCBI taxonomy): domain Eukaryota; kingdom Metazoa; phylum Chordata; class Mammalia; order Rodentia; family Muridae; genus Tokudaia; species Tokudaia tokunoshimensis. Next base: position 78,095,858 of record BTHU01000002.1, on the reverse strand, counting down.
TCTAAAGTATGCAAAGAATATATCCCAAGATAGTCTAACCTTAGATCATAAAACAATCTTAAGAAATTTAAAAGAACAGAAATTATGCAGAATGTGATCTCTAACTGTAATGGAACCAATTAGAGAAACCTAAGAAGCATATCTTCAAACAACTGTAAGTAAACATCACATTTCTATCATGAAGATGAAGTCTTAAGAGGAATAAAGTCATGCTTTATTGAGTTGAGATAAAGATGCAGTTTATCAAAGCTTATGGTACTTCAAAGTTACACTTTGTTCAAACAGGGTTAAGAGGAAAGTTTGTTGAACCCAAATGTATGCATGTATTTAAAAAAAACATAGCAGCCTTATTTATAATAGCCAGAAGCTGGAAAGAACCCAGATGTCCCTCAACAGAGGAATGGATTCAGAAGATGTGGTATATTTACATAATGGAATACTACTCTGCAATTAAAAACAATGAATTCACGAAATTCCTAGGCAAATGGTCAGAACTTGAAAATATCATCCTTAGTGAGGTAACCCAATCACAAAAGAACACATATGGTATGCAGTCACTGATAAGGGGATATTAACCCAGAATCTCGGAATACCCTAGACACATTTCGCATATCAATAGATTTCCAAGAAGATGGAAGGAGAGACCCCTGGTCCTGGAAAGACTGGATGTAGGGGAATGCCAGGACAGAGAAGCGAGAGGGGGTTGAATGGGGAAAAGAGGGAGGGAAGGGGGCTTATGGGACTTTCGGGGAGGGAGGAAACGGGAAAGGGGAAATGATTTGGAATGTAAATAAAAAAAACTTAGAAAATAAAATTAAAAAAAAAGTTCTATCTGATGCTTCAATGGATAAAGAATAAATTTTAAAAGCCTATCAGAAGGGAAGAAATACAAATTTACCATTTAAAAATGACAATCTCAAAGAATCTATTCAAAGTTCAACAGTAAGTTGAATAAGTGAGTTGGGTTATACTGTACAAGATTAACACACAAAACCGATTGTATTGCTGTAAGCTAGACAGAAAAATAGGGTAATGATGTTTACAAGTACTCTAACCAGGTGGAATGCAAAGATGTAGATTCAAGACTTGTGCTGACACTGCAATACTAATCAAAGAAACCCTAGAACTTCAAAGTGCAAGATATCTCAAAGTGCAAGACATCAGATGATGCACCCTTTAACTCTGAGGGCATGTTCTAAAAGCACACTGTTTAGGTGATTTGTCATTGTGTGAATACATACCTGGAAGATGCGTACACAATGATGCCATTACGATTTGACCTTCTAGGACTGCCATTGTGTATGTAGTCTGTTATTAACCAAATTGTTACATGGCATAATACCATGCTGTGCTCATACATTGAAAGAGACAACATATAAAAAACACAAGTTGTTGCGGTATTGATAGCCTGATTTAACACAATTCACACTAAAATACTATCAAGATTTCATATAGATATAAATTAGAATTTTATATTTTCTGAAATTAATCTCAGAAATTCAACAAAACTAGAAAGTCTAACAATTTTGAAAAAGACTCAAGAACTAGCCTATTTGATTTCAAGGGTTAATAATAAAGACCTAGTAGTGTTAGTGAGAGGACAAATCCACAAGTCAGCCAAATCGAATGGCAAACCCAGAAATGGACTTACAGGAACACACCTAACTTGTTTTTGACAACATTACAAGAACAATTCAGTGAAGGAAATATGGCTTTTTCAATAAGCTGTGCTGGAATATTGTCTATCTGTAGGCAAACTACATGGGCATAGCAATAAAACAACTCCAATGACTTATTGCTATACCTATCAATCAGAACATTACTCAACCCCAATCAGAGAAGCTGCTTCTTGTGTTAGATGGCAAGTAACAATTGGCCAACCTGCAGAGAACAAGAGACTTCACAGAGCTCACCCCTAAATGGGAAATCTATATTCCTGGTGTCAAGGCTCAAACTTTTATGTGGAAGAGGGTGTAGAAAGACTGTATGAACCACAGGTGGTGTATGAGAAGAAGGAAACTCATTTCCAACATGGTAGATGCACGTATAAACATGAAGCAGTTGAGACAGCATGTATAATAACTGAACACGCTCATGACAGACAAAATCTCAGCATGCAGACGGGGAGGTAGGTATGGAGTAACATCTGGAGCTGAGGGGATATTGGCATTTTATTACTACAGAGATAGGGAAAGACAGTGTTCTTCCCTGGTGTGACACCTAGACTGCTGACCACACTCCAGGGCAGGCACTATGGCCAGGAATAATCAGCCTATATAAACAGGACTCCGTATATTTTATTTTGTTTTCTTAAAATGATAGGGGAAGAGGGCTAGGAGAAAGGGAAAAGGGAGAGAAAGAAGGGGGGCACATGAAATTGAGTGGTTAGAGGTGGGGCAGGGTCTGGGAAGAGTTAAGGGAGTAGGTTAAATATGATCAAAATACATTTATGAAATTCTCTAAGAAGTAATTAAAATATTAAAAGAATTTGGAATGGACCATAGGCTTAAATGTTAACCATTATAGTTTAAAAAAATAGAAAATCAGGCCCCGTTTTAAGAGTTTCTATACATACCAAAAGCATGTGTAGAAAAGAGTCTTGATAATTTGAGCCTTGTCAACACTAAAGATCTTTGCTCTACGAAAGAATCTACAAGAATAAATATCCTGTAAGTAAAAAAAAATATTTTAAAATCACATCCATCAAAGGATTAGTATCTAGAGTACAGGAAGAAATTCAAAACTCAAGAGTGTAAAAGTATACAATTGATTTAAATGTGTTCAAAGGACTTTAATAAACATGTCACCAAAGAAAATATACAAATGGCAATAAACAGGCAAAATATCCTGGGTATTGGCAATCAGGCAAGCATATTTGAAATGATAATGAGAATCTGTCCAGTTAGCTAAAGGAAGATCTATGCCACCACTCAAATGCTGAGGACGCAGAGACATGCCTACTTAAACAGTGTGGATTGTTATAGACACCAAGGAAAAACTTCACAATCTCATGGTGCTCTTGGACATTTACTCCAGAGAAAATGAAGACATATTAATACAAAAACTTGTATATGACTGTTTTATTGACTTTATTAAAAACGGCCAAAATTTGAAAGCAACTCAGATGTATTTCAATGGCTGAGTGGTTAAACAAACTGGCAACTCATACCATGGTCTGTTTATTAGCAATAAAGAGGAACAAGCTACTGAACCTGCGACAACTTAGATGAACTACCAGAAAATTATGGTGACTCCAATAAACTGACCCACAATGGTTACACACTGCACAATTTCATTTGTAGAACAGTCTAGAAGTATTAGATGACAGAAACAGAGAACTGAGCCATGAATTTAGGGGGGACATGAGGGATGTTGGTAACAAGGGAGATGCTTTGTGTTTCAGATGCATAGGCCTTATCTTCCCAAGTAGCTGTGATTTCAGGCCTATGCCACTGGGTGATAGCAGTTCTGCACTGATCTCCAACAAAAGGAGACGTCCACTCATCCCGTCCTCAATAGTTTTTTGAAGATTACACTTAGTTATTTTATAAAAATGAACATTTTGACATTTCTATGACTTGTTAGTAACATATTCTTGTAGTGTGTGTGTGTGTGTGTGTGTGTGTGTGTGTGTGTGTGTGTGTGTATTTAATCACATTTCTATGGAGCACCTACTGTGTCCCAAGCACTCTGACCAGCTCCTTCCCATAGAAGAAGGGAAATCAAGATGATTGTCCAGCTCCTGATATGCCACTCACTAGGTCTTGGCCAAGCTGGAGTTGAAGCCCAGTTTGCAGAGAAGCCCCATCCCACTTTGGCTGAGCTATGAACAGTTTCCTAACTATCTCATGGGATCGAGGGCTCTGTTGAAATTCTTATATTTGCAGGTACAGTTCTTGGGGTCCTCAAAGAACAGTCTTCCAAGTCAATAAATCTTGTGAAATTCAGTTTCCTAAACTTCACAGTAATAAGGCAGGACAAGGAGTGAGCTGATTGAGTCAGACATTGGGAGCACATCCAGCATAATGGAAGCTCCTGGGGAGGAAGACAAGGCTAATGAGATGTTCATACAAGGTTTTCATTTGACACCTACAGTCTGAGATACCTGAAGCTTAGAAACAGTTAAAAAAACTTAACCTTGGGCACAGATATATAAAGATGAGTAAGTCACAATTCTTTTCCTTAAGTAGCTTATTTTCAGCATATGACCCACTGTATTCATTTTGTTATCAGCAATGCATATTGATCTCAGTTTTACTGTATTTCCAAGCAATTGGTTTCTAACACTTTTATTTTTGATCACAGAATATATGCCGTTTAAGGTCTGAGGTTAGTGTGTCAAATTCTTCTGAGTACTCATAACACTTTTGTATGTACTCTATCTCTGAATTCATTCCCACCAAGTTTTTATAATGAACTGAAAAATAAGCCCTGAACCTTCCCAAAGGAATAGTAGACAGATTTACAAATGAGTCATCTAGCAGACGGTGAGACTTAGATATTTGCATGCTTTGCAGACATTAACATGTTTCAAGGTAGTTATGCACTAAAAGTTTTTCAGTAAATGCTGGAGGTGGGGTGTCAGTGTCTGAGTTAGTGAAGATTCAAGTAAAAATATAAATTGTAGAAAACTTTAAACATGATGTTAAGTAACCCAACTCTTTATCTAATCAACTCACTCAAACAAAACACTATCATTAGCAGATGTCTGGCAAGAAGAGTTCTAGAATGCTATTGGACACAATGACCCTTTAATCTCATCTACATCACTACTCTGTTGAACTCACTCTTCTTATATGGATAAAGAACAATCAAGAGTTTTCCTTCTAGAATTGATGACCTCATTGTTTAATGATCTGCTGCCTCGGATTCATTTTTAGTTAAGCTTTGATGACAATGTAAGAGCTCTACATTCTAAGAACGGCCATGAGGCTGTGCTTTGACACACTTCATCTCTGCACTGCCTGCTCACAGTTTGGGCCTGGGCTGTCCACTTTTTTTGTACCTGATTACATGTTTATTCTGAAGTAAGCACAACCACCTTCCAGAAACTAGTGATTGTCAGCAAATAAAATGCTCTGTAAGTACTTATCTTTAGAGACTTTACATTAAACAATATATTCAATGAGATTAGCAAACAGTAAGCAGAAGCAATGGAGGAAAATGTCCAGAAATTCTTAGGAAGGTATGTTTTTCCACTCTCTATACCTATATCTAAATACCATCTGCTCCTGGTATCACAGAGAACCTGTCAATCAACTCCTTTGCTGGAGTGAAGGAATGGATGGTGTAGTTTAATTTTATTATGGAAATTGATTTTCATCTTTTATATTTCTTGATTGAAATCTTTCCAGATAATGGCATTGAAGAATGTTCATAAAACTGCCATGACAAGGGTAATAACTATTTGTTTTTATTTTATTTTAATTAATTCTTTTTACTTATTTACTTTGTAACCTGATCACTGCCCTCTCCCAGTCACCCCCTCCCACAATCCTTCCCCTTCCCCTCCCCTTCTCCTCTGAGCAGGTGGGGTCCCACCCTGGATATGTATTGACACTGGCACATCAAGTCTCTGTGAAGCTAGGCTTATTCTCTCCCACTTAGGCCAGCAACCAAAGAACATACATGGGCTGGACTTAGGCCTTCTCACACATATGTAGTATCAGTGCAACTTGGTCTTCATGTGGATCCAGAACATCTGGAGTGAGGGCTATCCCAAACACTACTGCCTGTATGTGGGATATGTTCTTCTAGCTGGACTGTCTGGACTGTCTGCTCCTGCTTATGATTCTTCCTGCTGGTTTTATCTGGCAGGTCGGGTAGTGATTAAAATCCAGAGCAATTTTGTTTTGTGGAAAACAAGTATTATGGCATGAAAGGGTGGGGTGTAGGACTGTGATAAATTCGAAATGAAACAAAAAGATAAAGGAATAGGGGAGTTAAATACCATCCTAATGACCATGATGGAAAAGGTAGACTTATGCAGAAATGGTTTAATACAGAAGCCCAAAAGGAAACACATAGATATTATTCATACTCTTCATTAGAATCAGGAAGATATAGCCCTGTGGCCAGAAGCAAAAGTCTGTAGAGAAGAGAAGCAAGTGGTTTTAAATATAATGTAACAAAATATAAAGCAAACAAAATAATGCAGAGAAAACAAGCACCCAGTGTAGGGATTAAAGTTCACGTTGAAATACAGAATGACTCTGAGAAGATGAACTGGAAGACAGTGTGTCAACCTGAGGGAAAAAATGATGAATCAAAAAGGTCAAGAAAAGGGAGATGGAAACTGTAGCGGAGAACTAATGTAAGTAAACAAATCCCAGGTAAAGACAACTGACTGCAAAGAAAATCCTACCAGAGCCAGCTCCTCACTCCTCTCTACAGTACACAGTACATAAATATTAGGACATAATTAAAATTTAATACATCTGTGATTATGTTCTTATTTGTACATATCTCATTAGCTAACAGGCATTCTTGGAATTGTTTTGGATATGTTTTGGTAAATCAAAACATGTATCAAAATAAATTCTATAAGCTGTAATTTTCTGTACACTGTGGCCATTTAGAATATGCAATTTGGCTAGTTGAGAAGTTTTCTAGATTTAAAAACTTCAGGATTGTCTAAGTTTAGGTATAATGTAAAATGCCATTAATGATTTTTTATTTTATGAGTATATGTTAGCATGATGATATTATAGATTATGTCTCCAAGAAAGTGTACCATTAAAATTAGTTTCATTTGTTTGTCTTTAATAAATGTAGCGGGTAGAAAATCAAAATGACACACAGAGCTTTCATCTACTGGGTTGCACAGTATTGCTATAGAGCCTACATTATGATGCTAAAGAGCCACTGAACACAAAAACCAGGTAAACAGGTATAATGCAAAATGTAGTACTTAGCGGTGAAACGTCTCAGTGTTCAGACAACTCAACAATAATGAGCTAGACGTTCATAAAGTAATAGTGAACAGAGAGGGAAAGAATTCCATTATTTCATATCAAGAGGTATCCATGTGTATTAATAAGTTACTGATGCTAATATGGAGATAAAAGTGGAATATACAATTTTGAATTTAAAGGTAACATAATTATTCAGATCAGAATAAAGCGCATCACCATTATATATGGTTTCAAGAAACAAAGGAGATAAACATATGCTTCAGCAGTTAAGAGGTTCCTCAGAAAACTGGGCATGACACTCCCGGAGGATCCGGCTATACCACTCCTGGGCATATACCCAGAGGCTTTACCTGCATGCAATAAGGACACATGCTCCACTATGTTCATAGCAGCCTTATTTATAATAGCCAGAAGCTGGAAAGAACCCAGATGTCCTTCAACGGAGGAATGGATTCAGAAGATGTGGTATATCTACACAATAGAATACTACTCTGCAATTAAAAACAATGAATTCACGAAATTCCTAGGCAAATGGTCAGATCTTGAAAATATCATCCTTAGTAAGGTAACCCAATCACAAAAGAACACACATGGTATGCAGTCACTGATAAGGGGATATTGACCCAGAATCTCGGAATACCCTAGACACAATCCGCATATCAATAGATTTCTAAGAAGATGGAAGGAGAGACCCCTGGTCCTGGAAAGACTGGATGTAGGGGAACGCCAGGACAGAGAAGTGAGAGGGGGTTGAATGGAGAAAAGAGGGAGGGAAGGGGGCTTATGGGACTTTCGGGGAGGGAGGAAACGGGAAAGGGGAAATGATTTGGAATGTAAATTAAAAAAAAATAAAAAAAAAAAAGAACACTGGCTGCGTTTTCAGAGGACCCAGGTTTCATTCTCAGCATCTATTTGGCTGCTCACAACTACCAATTCTAGGGGATCCAACACCCTCTTCTGGCCTCCATGAGAATTGCATGCATGCAGTTATACATGGAGGTAAAACTGTCATAACATAAAAGTAAAATAAAATTTAGAAAGAAACAAAACATATAAAATGAGATGAAATGTCTTAGGAAGCTATGAAGAAGGACAAGATCATTCTGGTGATGTCATCTTTATAAAAACACTGAATTCAAAAGCAAAACGAGAAATTTTCTAGTATCATGGGAGCATGACCCACGATTACCATGTGATAGTCCTATAATGTGTCTGTATAAATAGAGATGTTCCTTAGCTTTATGTGAACAAATGAAATATTTTTAAAAATTACAAGTATTGGAGGACAGAGACTAATGAAGAATAAAGATTAAATAGAACATGAACTCTTAAGTAGTTTGTATGTTTTAATTTGTGTGCATGGGTGTTTTGCCTGCATGTATGTTTGTGCACCATAAGAGTGCCTGGTGCCAGAGGATGTTAAAAAAGGCTGTCAGATCACATGCAACTGGAGTTACAGTTATGAGCCGGCATATGTGTGCTGGGAACTGAACCTAGGTCCTCTGGAAGGTGAGGCCGAGCTCTTAACCGGTGAGCCATCTCTCCAACACCTTTTAACTAGTCTTTAAAAATATTGTTAACATAGTATGGAAGCATAATATTAGTGATCATTTATGTAAACACATTGTTGCCTAGAAAATAAAATCTATAAAGAAAATGAAAAAAGACTAAATGATGACAGCAACTCCCACATGAAAAGAAAGGAAGCATTTGAAATTTCTTTTAAAAATGAAACAAATTTTAGGGGCTGGAGAAGACTGCTTAGTGGGTAAAGGAACTGCCCACCAAGCCTGAGTACTTGAGTTTAATCACCACAACCCCTCTAATGCAGGGAAGGAATAAATTCCCACAAGTTGTCTTCTGATTCCATACTTACACCTCTACTATAATAAATGTAATATAAAAATAGATGGCTTTTGAGCAGATGAGAAAGGAAATTTTCATTAATGTCTTCTTAGAAAGCAGATTTAGTGTGAATCTGGCATGCCTAGATGGTGGCACACAGCCATGTTCTTTGATTAAAAATTAGTGCAAAGAGAGAAATGCTAACCTACTGAAAGCAGAGAATTCAAATACCAATTCAGCAAACAAAAAGAAAAATTAGTGATGAGAAAAGAGCAGTTTGTCAGTTCCAGAGTGAGCTCATTAAAAAGGCAGTGAGACTCACCAGTCTTCAAGAGAGCAGTTGTCCATGCACACAGTGTTTTGATGATAGAGTGTTGCATGCTGGTCCTCTCCCACATACTACCTCTAGTCCCATAGTGACTGGACCACTTTACCATTCAAAAAACAAATGCTGGTGAGGATTCTCCTAATTGGAGTGTAAACCAGTTCAATAGTACATAATAGTTCCCGTTAGTCCATATCCTCAAGAGACTTTGCTATTTGTTTGTTTCTTTCTTTACTATTTATTTATTTGAGTGAGATATCCTGCCTTGCTAAGTTGGACTCTCACTGTGGTTTTAATTTGCACTTCTCGGATGGTCAGTGAAGTTCATCTTGTATGTTTACTGGCTGTTTCTATCTCAAAACTGGCTGTTTTGAGAATTGTCACCTTCCTTAGTCTATTCTTCCTTAGTCTATTCTTGGGGTGCTTGAATCCTTGTTCTTTGGTTTTTTGAGTCCCATGTGAAATGATATTAGTCATGTCAAAGAGGGATGTAGTTCGTAAAAGTTTTTTTTTCCTATTCAGTAGGCTGTCTCTTCTCCCATTTTATAGCTTGCTTTGCATATATACACCTTTTAATTTTATGAAGTCCCACTCATCTTGTGCTGGAATAGTGCTTGCCTATCCCAGTATCTTAAAGTTTTCCTTTTTCCCTACTGTTTCCTCTAATGGTTTCAGTGCTAGGACTTATACATTTGGTGCGAGTGGGGGATCTGCTTTCATTCTTCTACATGTGACTGCAGAGCTGTAGTGCTGCCATAAAGACCTGACTCAGAGACTTTTGTTCAGAAATAAATACATACACAGCTGCCCATTTAAATTTCTCTATTAATATTATAATATAATTAGATCTTCCCTCCATTCTCTTTCCTGCCTTCAACCTCCCTGTATACTCTTCCTTGCTCTCTTTCAAATTCATGGCCTCACCTTTTATTAATTTATGTTATATGCATACATATGCAAGTATACATATTCTATATATATGTTACATTCAAGTAATATATACAGACTATATATATATGTATTCAAGTAACATATACAGACTATATATACAGACTAAATACTTTAATTTTATATAATTTTTTTAATTTAAATTTAATTTAAATTTAAATTTTTTAATAAATTATATATATACACATATATGTATATGTATATATAGTCTGTGTATGTTACTTGAATGTAGATTTTCAAGGCTGGTCATTTGGTTTTGAATATAATAGGTATGTTCTTCCCTGGAGAAGACTATTTCAGCCACTCTCAGCATTTCTTAGTTGCCAGTAGTTCTTTGTATAGGATTAAAACCTCATGGTCATATTGGGGAGACTTCATAGGCATAACTTCTGACATACTAGGAGACACATTCTTACAGAAAATTATGACTCTTTGGCTCTTACAATCTTCACACTTCATCTTCCTCAATGTTCTTGGAAGCTTAGGTGAGGGAGTTGTTTTGTAGATATATCCATTGAGACTGGGCTTCACAACTCTGTATTTTGATTGGTATGGTTTTCTATAATGGCTTCTCTGTGGCAAAAAGAAATGTCCTTGATGAACGGTTTATACTACAATTATCTGTGGGTATAAGGACAAATATTTAGAGTATCATTAGAGGTTATGCTGTTTAGTACACTGGTTGTTGTAGACTCTCCTCCAAGATCCACAACTTTATTAGCACTGGTAGTTAGCTAAATTTTTAGTACTAGGCACAGTTTCCCTCTTGTTGAGTGGATCTTAAGTCCAATTAGAGAACAGCTGGTTTCCACTAAGGTATGTATGCCACTACTGCACCCTTAGGATGACCCTACCATGCAGATTATTGTGGTTTACAGGTACCATAACTGGGTAGGAAGTTGCTTGCATCCCTCCTTTGGAAGCTTGCATGATTCCTTCCGTACCATGAAAACTTCAGGGAGTAGACATTCAGGTCAGTTCCAGCTCAGGGTCCTCTGAGTCCTGTGTCTGAAGAACGTAACATATTCTTGCTGTCTATTTTTTGACAAAGGTGTCAGAAACATAGTTTAGTAAATGGCAGATTCTTTAAAACATAGTGTTGGTAAAGCTGGATAGACTTCTCATTTCACCAAAAATCTGTTCCAAATGATTCAAAGGCCTTGATATAAACCTTAAAGTTTGAAATTAGCAGAGAAAATATAAAACAAACAAATAAATAAACAAACAAAGCTTCAAGATATAGAACCAGGCAAGGACTTTCTATAAAAGATGCCAATAGCATAGGAAGTAATTTCGGGAAATGTAGTGACAATTTTGGAATTTTAGTTCCTTTAAAAACCTCAGATATATTATAAGAAAATGTTTTGATTTTAATCCAAGATGTGGGATATGAAGCTACTCCCAATTGTCCACAGCAGCTATGATTTGCCTCATGCTCTAGAGGGGGCATGATTTTTGCTACCTACAGATTGTTTCTGAGATTATGTGATGTTTGGAATCCTGGGGACTTTTCAGAGGGTATATAAATGCTAGGGCCCCAAGAAGTGGTGGGGGTTGTTGTTGATTGTTGGTGGTCATGGTTTGTCAAGTAGACACAGGCAAAAAAGAAACAACAAATAGAAATTAGATATCCTGTTGGTGAAGATCAAACTTGCCCCCAAGGAACTCAACACCCTTAACCAGCAGGAAGTAGTCTAAGGATAACATCTGACCCTGACTTTAGTTAGGGTTCTCTTTCCTTTCCTCTCTATCTGTTTTGCTCTCTTATCTAGTGTTAGGGGGTTGGAAGAGTAGACAAAAAAAGGTAGACAAGGGTGGGAGAAAGAAGAACCCACAAAGTAGCTAAAAGCCAGCTACAATGAATTGACAAATGGAATTAAGTGAAATTAAAATGATTTTGTACAGAAAAAAAAACTGCCATGAAGAACAGCCTACAAAATATTTGTCCACTAAATGTCAGACAGTGGGTTAATATCTAAGGTATACAAAGAAGTGCTTAAATTAAATACCAAGGGAGGAGGGGAAATCTTCCAGTAAGTAAATGAGATACTGAGCTGGATAGACAGTTTTCAAAAGAGAAGATACAACTGGCCAACAAATACCTAAAAAAGTTTTCAACATCCCTAGCTGTTAGGGAGACACAGTCAAACTGCTTTGAGATCCCACATCACCTCCATAAGAACTGTTGATATTAGGGAAACAAGTGACAGAAGATGCTGGCAAGAATGTGAGAAAAGAGGAGACATATGTACTAGGAGGAAAGTAAATTTCTGCAGGCCATAGAAATTAATATAGATGCTACATAAGAAATGAAGAGTAGCCCTTCCGCGACCTCTGTTCCCGCGGACTGCGCTGGAGAGACCGGTACCCAGGCTCTCCCCCCCGATATAACATCACTTGGGACACGGCCTGTTGGGGCTTCCGTCTGTGCCCGAGGGCGGGTTGGCGCTGTGGTCGTCTGGGTGCCAGATCGGCGGGCCATCGTGACCACAGGGTGAGCGGCGCCACGGAGACTGCCCTCCGCCATCTTTGCTCCAGTGACCAGGTAGTTGGGACCGCCAGGCTCAGAGACAGACAGGCATAATATCGCTTCGGTCTCAGGCAGCTTGTGTGTAACCTGCTCCCAGGTGCTGGGCTGATCTGCAGTAACCAGCACGCCAGTTCCGCGGTGGGACCTTCTGCCTGGTGGAGGGACCCCGCGCAGGGAGGGAGCCTGCCAGCTTCCCTTCCGCGACCTCTGTTCCCGCGGACTGCGCTGGAGAGACCGGTACCCAGGCTCTCCCCCCAATATAACATCACTTGGGACACGGCCTGTTGGGGCTTCCTTCTGTGCCCGAGGGCGGGTTGGCGCTGTGGTCGTCTGGGTGCCAGATCGGCGGGCCATCGTGACCACAGGGTGAGCAGCGCCACGGAGAGTGCCCTCCGCCATCTTTGCTCCAGTGACCAGGTAGTTGGGACCACCAGGCTCAGAGACAGACAGGCATAATATCGCTTCGGGTTCAGGCAGCTTGTGTGTAACCTGCTCCCAGGTGCTGGGCTGATCTGCAGTGACCAGCGCGCCAGATCTGCTGTGGGACTTCTGCCTGGCAGAGGGACGCCCCCTCCCCCCCCCAGGAGAGATCACACACCCCTGCACAGGGCAGGAGCCTGCCAGCCTCCCTTTGGCGACCTCTGCTCCAGGAATCCACTAGGCTGAGCCTTTAGATGTGCAAGGCCTCCCCAATATAAGATCACTTGGGGCAAAGCACATTAGGGCTCCAAAGTCACTCAGGAGCAGGCAGGCCCCAGAAATCGGTGCCAGGGGAATCCTGGTAATCCGGGGGGGCAGAAATAGCTTTGCAGGCTCACAGGAGGTCCAACCAACAGCCAGTGGCAGCAGGACCAACTAACACCAGAGGTATCCAGATGGCAAAAGGCAAACGTAGGAATGTTACTAACAGTAATCAAAGTAATGTGGGACCATCCGAACCCAACTCTCCAACAGCAGCAAGTCCTGGATACCCCACCACACCCGAAAGACAAGATCTGGATTTAAAATCACTTCTCATGATGCTATTAGAGGATCACAAGAAGGACACAAATAAATCTCATAAAGAGTTACAGGAGACCATGAATCAACGGTTAGAAGCCCTTACAAAGGAAACACAAAAATCGCTTAGAGAAATGCGGGAGAACATGGATCAAAAGATGGAGGCGCACAAGGAGACAACACAAAAATCGCTTAACGAGATGAATCAACGGGTAGATGCACTCACAAAGGAATCACAAAATTTGCATAAAGAAATGCAGAAGAATATGGGTCAACAGACGGATGCCCATAAGGAGGCAACACAAAAATTGCTTAAAGAAATGAATCAACGGTTAGATGCCCTTACAAAGGAAACACGAGAACTGCTTAAAGAAATGCAGGAGACGATGGATCAACAGATGGAATCCCATGAGGAGGAAACACAAAAATCGCTCAGAGAAATGCAGGAGAACGTGGGTCATCAGGAAGAAATCCTGAAAGAGGTAATGCAAAAATACCTTAAAGAAATACAGGAAAATACAAACAAACAAGTGAAGGATCTCAGCAAATCCATCCAGGAACTAAAAAAGGAAGTAGAAACAACTAAGAAATCACAAAGGGAGACAACTTTGGAGATAGAAAACCTTGGGAAGAAATCAGGAGTCATAGATGCAAACATCAACAATAGAATACAAGAGATGGAAGAAAGAATCTCAGGTGCTGAAGATTCCATAGAAAGCATCGACTCAACAGTCAAAGAAAATGCAAAATGCAAAAAACGCGTAACCCAAAACATCCAGGAAATCCAGGACACAATGAGAAGACCAAACCTAAGGATTATAGGTATAGATGAGAGTGAAGATTTGCAACTTAAAGGGCCAGTAAACATCTTCAACAAAATTATGGAGGAAAACTTCCCTAACTTAAAGAGAGAGATGCCGATGAACATACAAGAAGCCTACAGAACTCCAAACAGACTGGACCAGAACAGAAATACCTCCCGTCACATAATAATCAAAACACCGAATGTTCTAAACAAAGAAAGAATACTAAATGCAGTAAGAGAAAAGGGCCAAGTAACATACAAAGGAAGACCTATCCGAATCACATCAGACTTCTCACCAGAGACTATGAAAGCCAGAAGATCCTGGGCAGATCTCATGCAGACACTAAGACAGCACAAATGCCAGCCTAGACTACTATACCCAGCAAAACTCTCAATCACCATAGATGGAGAGACCAAGATATTCCATGATAAAACCAAATTTTCACAATATCTTTCCACAAATCCAGCCCTGCAACGGATAATAGGTGGAAACCTCCAATACAGGGAGAGAAACAACACCCTGGAAAAAATGAGATAATAACCTTCTTGAATCAAACCCAAAAGTAGATAACCACTCAAACATAAAGATAGCGTCAAGAATGGCAGATGGCAATAATCACTATGCCTTAATCTCTCTTAATATCAATGGTCTCAATTCCCCAATTAAAAGACATAGACTAGCAGACTGGATACGTAAACAGGACCCAGCATTTTGCTGCATGCAGGAAACGCACCTCAGTGTCAAAGACAAACACTACCTCAGAGTAAAAGGCTGGAAAACAATTTTACAAGCAAATGGCCCCAAGAAACGAGGTGGAGTAGCCATCCTAATATCGGATAAAATTGATTTTCAACCCAAAGTCATCAAAAAAGACACAGAAGGACACTACATACTGATCAAGGGAAAAATCCACCATCAAGAACTCTCAATCCTGAATATCTATGCTCCAAATGCAAGGGCACCCTCATTCGTAAAAGAAACTTTACTAAAACTCAAAGCACACATCGCACCGCACACAATAATAGTGGGTGACTTCAACACCCCGCTCTCTGAAATGGATCGTTCAGGAAAGCAGAAACTAAACAGGGACACAATGAATCTAATTGAAGCCTTGGACCAAATGGAACTAACTGATATATATAGAACATTTCATCCTAGAGCTAAAGAATACACCTTCTTCTCAGCTCCTCATGGTACCTTCTCCAAAATTGACCATATAATTGGTCACAAATCAGACCTCAACAGATACAAGAAGATAGAAATAATCTCATGCCTCCTATCAGATCACTATGGAATAAGGGTGGTCTTCAATGGCAACAAAAACAAAAGAAAACCCACGTACACATGGAGGCTGAACAATGCTCTACTCAATGATAACTTGGTCAAGGTGGAAATAAAGAAAGAAATCAAAGACTTTTTGAAAGTTAATGAAAATGAAGGCACAACATACCCTAACTTATGGGACACAATGAAAGCAGTGCTAAGAGGAAAATTCATAGCCCTGAGTGCCGCCAAAAAGAAACGGGAGACAGCATACACTAACAGCTTAATGGCACACCTGAAAGCCCTGGAACAAAAAGAAGCAAATACACCAAAGAGGAGTAGAAGGCAGGAAATCATCAAACTCAGGGCTGAAATCAATCAAGTAGAAACAAATAAAACCATACAAAGAATCAACAAAACGAGGAGTTGGTTCTTTGAGAAAATCAACAAGATAGATAAGCCCTTAGCCAGACTAACCAGAGGGCACAGAGATAGTATCCAAATTAATAAAATCAGAAACGAAAAGGGAGAGATAACAACAGAAACTGAGGAAATTCAAAAAATCATCAGATCCTACTACAAAAACCTGTATTCAACACAACTAGAAAATCTTGAGGAAATGGACAATTTCCTTGACAGATACCAAGTACCAAAATTAAATCAGGATCAAATAGACCATCTAAACCGTCCTATAACCCCTGAAGAAATAGAAGTTGTCATTGGAAGTCTTCCAACCAAAAAAAGCACAGGTCCAGATGGTTTTAGTGCAGAATTCTATCAGACCTTCAAAGAAGACCTAACACCAATACTCTTCAAACTGTTCCACAAAATAGAAACAGAAGGAACACTACCCAACTCGTTCTATGAAGCCACAATTACACTAATACCAAAAGCACACAAAGATCCGACAAAGAAAGAGAATCTCAGGCCAATCTCTCTTATGAATATCGATGCAAAAATACTCAATAAAATTCTTGCCAACCGAATCCAAGAACACATCAAAACGATCATTCACCACGATCAAGTAGGCTTCATCCCAGGGATGCAGGGATGGTTCAATATAAGGAAATCCATCAATGTAATCCACTACATAAACAATCTCAAAGAAAAAAACCACATGGTCATCTCATTAGATGCTGAGAAAGCATTTGACAAAATTCAGCATCCTTTCATGCTAAAGGTCTTGGAAAGATCAGGAATTCAAGGCCCATATCTAAACATAGTAAAAGCAATTTACAGCAAACCAGTAGCCAGCATCAATCTAAACGGAGAGAAACTTGAAGCAATCCCACTAAAATCAGGGACTAGACAAGGCTGCCCTCTCTCTCCATATCTTTTCAATATAGTACTTGAAGTTCTAGCTAGAGCAATTAGACAAGAAAAAGAGGTCAAAGGGATACAAATTGGAAAGGAAGAAGTCAAACTATCACTATTTGCAGACGATATGATAGTATACATAAGCGACCCAAAGAACTCCACCAGAGAACTCCTACAGCTGATAAACGACTTCAGCAAAGTGGCTGGATATAAAATCAACTCAAGCAAGTCAGAAGCCTTCCTATACTCAAAGGATAAGCAGGCTGAGAAAGAAGTAAGAGAAATAATACCCTTTACGATAGCCACAAACCATATTAAGTATCTTGGCGTGACGCTAACCAAACAAGTGAAAGATCTGTATGACAAGAACTTCAAGTCTCTGAAGAAAGAAATTGAAGAAGACCTCGGAAGATGGAAAAATCTGCCATGCTCATGGATTGGCAGGATTAATAT
Organism: Tokudaia tokunoshimensis; assembly: GCA_036184795.1. NCBI lineage: Eukaryota > Metazoa > Chordata > Mammalia > Rodentia > Muridae > Tokudaia > Tokudaia tokunoshimensis. The sequence continues at coordinate 78,078,458 of BTHU01000002.1, read as the reverse complement.
AGTAAAAATGAGCATCTTACCAAAAGTAATACACAGATTCAATGCAATCCCCATCAAAATCCCAACTCAATTCTTCATAGAGTTAGAAAGAGCAATTCAAAAATTCATCTGGAATAACAGAAAACCCAGAATAGCTAAAACTATTCTCAAGAGTAAAAGAACCTCTGGGGGAATCAGTATCCCGGACCTCAAGCTGTACTACAGAGCAATAGTGTTAAAAACTGCATGGTATTGGTACAGTAACAGACATGTAGATCAATGGAACAGAATTGAAGACCCAGAAATGAATCCACACTCCTATGGTCACTTGATCTTTGACAAAGGAGCTAAAACCATCCAGTGGAAAAAAGATAGCCTTTTCAACAAATGGTGCTGGCTCAGCTGGAGGTCAACATGCAGAAGAATGCAAATTGACCCATCCTTATCTCCTTGCACTAAGCTCAATTCTAAGTGGATCAAAGATCTCCACATAAAACCAGACACACTGAAACTAATAGAAGGGAAACTAGGGAAGAACCTTGAACATATGGGCACAGGGGAGAATTTCCTGAACAGAACTCCAATAGCTTATACTCTAAGATCAAGAATAGACAAATGGGACCTCATTAAATTACAAAGTTTTTGCAAGGCAAAAGACACCGTCAAAAAGACAAAGCGGCAACCAACTAACTGGGAAATGATCTTTACCAACCTTACATCCGACAGAGGGCTAATATCCAAGATATACAAAGAACTCAAGAAGTTAAACTCCAGAGAGGCAAGTAACCCTATTAAAAAATGGGGTACAGAGCTCCACAAAGAGTTCTCACCTGAAGAATATCTAATGGCTGAGAAGCACCTAAAGAGATGTTCATCATCCTTAGTCATTAGGGAAATGCAAATCAAAACAACCCTGAGATTCCATCTCACACCAGTCAGAATGGCTAAGATCAAAAACACAGGAGTCAGCAGTTGTTGGCGAGGATGTGGAGAAAGAGGAACACTCCTCCACTGCTGGTGGAATTGCAGGCTGGTACAACCACTCTGGAAAGCAGTCTGGCGGCTCCTCAGAAAACTGGGCATGACACTTCCGGAGGATCCGGCTATACCACTCCTGGGCATATACCCAGAGACTTTACCTGCATGCAATAAGGACACATGCTCCACTATATTCATAGCAGCCTTATTTATAATAGCCAGAAGCTGGAAAGAACCCAGATGTCCCTCAACGGAGGAATGGATTCAGAAGATGTGGTATATTTACACAATGGAATACTACTCTGCAATTAAAAACAATGAATTCACGAAATTCCTAGGCAAATGGTCAGAACTTGAAAATATCATCCTTAGTGAGGTAACCCAATCACAAAAGATCACACATGGTATGAAGTCACTGATAAGGGGATATTGACCCAGAATCTCAGAATACCCTAGACACAATCAGCATATCAATAGATTTCTAAAAAGATGGAAGGAGAGACCCCTGGTCCTGGAAAGACTGGATGTAGGGGAACGCCAGGACAGAGTAATGAGAGGGGGTTGAACGGAGAAAAGAGGGAGGGAAGGGGGCTTATGGGACTTTCGGGGAGGGAGGAAACGGGAAAGGGGAAGTGATTTGGAATGTAAATTAAAAAAATAAAATAAAATTAAATTAAAAAAAAAAAAAAGAAATGAAAAGTAGCCCTATATATGATCATTCCTGGTTATATACCTAAAGGACTACAGCCTGCCACTGTTGTGTCTTGATTGTAAAAACCCCAAAGAGACCATCAGGAATCACAACCCAATGTAATCACACGAGGGTCTTTATTTAAGCTTGAGCTTGAGCCACCAACCTTCCTGATGGAATGGGAAGGAGAGTGAACCCCCAGGTCTAAGTGAAGGGGGTTTATAAAGGAAAAAACTGCAAGTGGGATTTTTAAGCCTTGGCATTACATGAGAGGGTAAAGGAATATTGTCCTTTAAACCTGATAACTTTTGTTTAGACATCGGGGCAGAACCGCATAGCTGGAAAGGAACCTTTTTGACCTGGGAAAATTGTCTTGTGTTATCAGAAGCTGGTGTATTTTTGCAAACTGGTCACAGTTGTTTGGGAACACTTAATTGTCTCTTTTCTGTAGCCTAAGAGTGGGCTTTTATCATTTTAAAGATACTAACTTCTGTTTCTTTTAGAGGTAGGAGCCGTCTGTACTAGAAAAATGTTGGTTGTTAATCAAAAGGGTGTAAGTTTCAGTGACTTAAAGGCTAAGGTATGTTACTTATTGTCTTTTCCCAAGGCTGACATTTATCCCCCACCCCCACCCCTGCCCCGGGCGGGTGGGGGTCGTCAGGGGGAGGGAGTACTAACTGCTCTGACTCCACACAGGGTCAAGAGAGTAGAAGATCTGATGCACAGGTTTTCTGTGTCTCTTCACCACAGAGTCGTTTCTTTTTAATTTTTACTTTTTAAAGAATTTCATATTTGAGTCCTGTTCATGTCCTTCCTCACTTTTCCCAATCCCCAGTTAAAGTTCCTTCACCCATTTCCCCAATTTCCCCTTCACCACACCTGTCTCCCCTACAGAGATATTTGTATATCCCTGTTGATTGCCCCAGGATTCACAGTAGCTGAAAAATAGAACCACCTTAGATGTCTATCAATAGAGAAATGTATACTGTGGAACAGATACACACTGGGATTTTATGCCAATGTAAAAAAAATGAAATCTTCACATTTTCAGAAGATGGGGGAAACCATAAGTCATTGTGAGAAACAAAAGTAATTCGGACTCAAAGACAAAAATCTACACGTTGCTATCATATGTGGATCCTAGATTTTAGTATGTGTGTATTTGTGTGTGTGGCAGGGAGGAGTCATGAAAGAAGGTCATAGGAGGGGATGAAGAGGTCCTAAGGGAGAGAGCAGGGTGTGCAGGGAGGGTAATGGAATGCTGGAATATGCATCAGAGAAAGGTGATCAGTGAGTGGGAGGCAGGCTCAGGGAGGCCAGCAGTGAGGAGGACCAATGAGAACAAAATAGGCATATGCTATAATGACATACCTTTCTTTGTAAACAGCAGCGATTTCACTTCTGAGTGCGGAGGTGAGATCTTCACCTTCTCTCTGGAGGGGTACAGCTAGAAGCACACAGGGCATATGATCACTGGAGTAGCTGGGACAGGAGTCTTCCCTTCTAGCCGCCATTTACAGCAGGGAACCAGACAGCTCCACAGCCTTCTGTGCACAGACCCTACCAGAAGAGAGTTGGTCTCCCAGGAGTACAGACACAGGCTTACAGGCCCATAGGAGGGGCAAGCTCCAGTCAGAGACAACAAGACCAACTAACACCAGAGATAACCAGATGGAGAAAGGCAAGCGCAAGAACACTACCAACAGAAACCAAGGCAACTTGGCAACATCAGAGCCCAGTTCTCCCACCACAGCAAGTCCTGGATACCCCAGCACACTGAAAAAGCAAGAGTTGGATTTAAAGTCTCATCCCATGATGCTGTTAGAGGACATCAAGAAGGACATAAATAACTCCCTTAAAGAAATACAGGAGAATATGGGTCAAATGGTAAAAGCCCTTAAAGAGGAAACACAAAAATCCCTGAAAGAAATACAGGGGAGCATGGGTGAACAGGTAGAGGCCCTTAAAGAGGAAGCACAAAAATCCCTGAAAGTATTACAGGACAACACAAACAAACAAGTGAAGGAACTGAACAAAACCATCCAGGATCTAAAAATGGAATTAGAAACAATAAAGAAATCACAAAGTGAGACAACTCTGGAGATAGAAAATCTTGGAAAGAATTCAGGAGTCATAGATGCAAGCATCAACAACAGAACACAAGAGATAGAAGAAAGAATCTCAGGGGCTGAAGATACCATAGAAAACATTGACTCAACAGTTAAAGAAAATGCAAAATGCAAAAAGTTCCTGAGCCAAAACATCCAGGAAATCCAGGACACAATGAGAAGACCAAACCTAAGGATGATAGGTATAGAAGAGAGTGAAGATTTCCAACTTAAAGGGCCAGTAAATATCTCCAACAAAATTATAGAAGAAAACTTCCCTAACCTAAAGAAAGAGATGTCTATGAACATACAAGAAGCCTACAGAACTCCAAACAGACTGGACCAGACCAGAAAGTCCTCCCGGCACATAATAATCAAAACACCAAATGCACTAAACAAAGAAAGAATATTAAAAGCAGTAAGAGAAAAAGGTCAAGTAACCTCTAAAGGCAGGCCTATCAGAATTACACCAGACTTCTCACCTGAGACGATGAAAGCCAGAAGATCCTGGACAGATCTCATATAGACCCTAAGAGAACACAATGCCAGTCCAAACTACTATACCCAGCAAAACTCTCACTTACCATAGATGGAGAAAACAAGATATTCCATGATGATACCAAATTTACACAATATCTTTTCACAAATCCAGCCCTACAAAGGATAATAGATGGAAAAACGCCAACATGTGGAGGGAAACTAACTACACCCTAGAAAAAGCAAGAAAGTCATCTTTTTCCAACAAACCCAAAAGAAAGTAACCACCCAAACATAAAAATAACATCAAAAATAACAGGAAGCAACAATCACTAGTCCTTAATATCTTATAATGTCAATAGACTCAATTCTCCAACAAAAAGCATAGTCTAACAGAGAAGTTTTTCATGTGGATCTTCAATTTTATCAGAAAATGTTTGTGACTCCTCTTTCAATTCAGTAATGCTTTTTGTGTCTACCATTTTGACTGTATTATTATCTTTAATTTTAACATTTTTTCTGTGTATTTCTTTGATTTTGTCGGTGGTGTTTTTCATGTAGATCTTTGGTTTTGTCGGGGCTGGGGGGGTGTTTGTAGTTTCACTTTCAATCAATTTAGGAATGTTTCTGTGCCTACCATTTTGTCATTATAATCGTCAATGATAATCTTCAGTTTTAACGTTTCTCTGTATTTTTCTTCAATATTGTCAGAAGTATTTTCCATGTGGATCTTCTGTTTTATCAGACAATGTCTATAATTTTACTTTCAATTAACTTAGGAATATTTTTTATACCTTCCATTTTATCTGTATAATTTTCCATGTAATAGTCAGTTTTAACATGTTTCTCTATATATTTCTTGAATTTTTTTCAGGAATATTTTCCTTGTGGACCTTCAATTTTATCATAAAGTGTTTATAATTCCACTTTACATCAACTTAGGAATATTTTATGCCTACCATTTTATCTGTATAATTTTTCCATGAAATACTCAATCTTAATACGGTTTTTATATATTTCTTCAATTTTATCAGAGATATTTTCCAGGTAAATCTTCAATTTTATCAGAAAATGTTTATAATTTAACTTTCAATCAACTTAGAAATATTTTATGCCTACCATTTTTTCTGTATAATTTTCAATGATGATCTTCAGTTTTAATGTTTTTCCATATATTTTTTCCAATTTTATCAGAAAATGTTTATAATTCCACTTTCAATCAACTTAGGAATATTTTAATTCCTACCAATTTATCTGTATAAATTTTTTCATTTTATCAGAGATATTTTCCATGTAAATCTTCAATTTTATCAGAAAATGTTTTTACTTCTACTTTCAATCTAGGAATATTTTTATGCCTACCATCTTATCTGTATAATTTTTCATGAAATAGTCAGTTTTAACATTTTTTCTATATATTTCTTGAGTTTTATCAGAAATATTTTCCTTATAGCTTTTCAATTTTATCAGAAAATGTTTATAATTTCACTTTCAATCAACTTAGGAATATTTTTATGCCTACCATTTTTATCTGTATAATTTTTCCATGAAATAGTCAATCTTAGCGTGTTTTTCTATATATTTCTTCAATTTTATCAGAGATATTTTCCATGTATATTTACACAATGGAATACTACTCAGCAATTAAAAAGAATGAATTCATGAAATTCTTAGGTAAATGGGGAACAGGGGGAGGGAAGAGGGCTTATGGGTCTTTCGGGGAGGGGGAACTGGGAAAGGGGAAATCATTTGGAATGTAAATAAAGAATGTAGAAAATAAAATAAAAAATTAAAAAAAGATAAATAAATATATAGAATTTGTACCCTAAAAAAAAGCTCAAAAGTGGATTTTCTGGGGTTGGGGGGATATTACAGGTGTTACAGGCTTCAAGAGAGCTGTAGGATTTGGTGGAGTTGGGGGCTTAGGTCTTTCAGTTTGCTCTCTCTTTTTTTTTCCTGCTTTCTGTACCATCCCTTCAGTTTTAGGGAGTAAAGTCCCACAGAGGAACTTCATCCTGGGGGAGGATGGATACAAAGTTGTATGCTTTGGGAACCACCTAGGCACTTTCCCTTTTCTTTCTGTAGAATTACTTTTCCTCCATACTTTGTGCTTTTGCAAGACTCTAAATTCTCAGCATGTGGCAACAGAGTAAACATTCTTTACTCAGACCCAAGCTGTTAAGTCACTGGTCAGAGTGAAATAGAATCACCATATTACCCAGGGCTCCTCCTGCAGACAGTGTATTAGGATGCCTATGTTAGGCACACTAGAAAGTGAATCTGTGGCTACCCCTGATTTATATCCTTCTCATTTGCTTGTGCCTTTTCTCAATCCATTAAACTTACCCTGCATGGTCCCTTCTCCCTGTAGCCGAGCTCCCTTCTCTAAAGCTACAAACTGCTTCCTTGAGGCCTGAGATCTCTCCAGTGAATCTTGTTCTCCTTGTAAAAGACTTTCTGAAGCATGGACCACTGTTCTTGATCTACATTGTGAATCTGTATTTTCTTTTATGTGAAAGTGTAAACAGTGTAATGTATCTCACAGAAACCACGATGAGGAAAGTGAAAATATTGGGTTAAAATGATTAGGTTTCTTCCTCCCCTCCCCCACTCTATGATCCAGGTTATTCAGTCTTTGGAGACATAATCTGCTGATGTTCAACAGCATTTTGAAGAAACATTGGTTCTATGGTCCTTAAGGCAGTTCCCATCCGATATCATAGTGAGTACTGGATAGTGACACATTGGAACCTGACTGCTCCTTCTCCTGCTGTGCTTAAGGCTACAGATAACCACTAACAGCTTAAGAGTCAAGTGAATTTACAGACTGTCTGGAAGGGTTCTGGGATACATGAAAAGATATCATTGTGACGTAAGGGAAAGGAGGTATGGCAGGGACACAGAGGAGAGAGCCGGAGATTGGGTGGGTACTGAATTGGGAAGAAGGCAGAGGAGCACACAGTTGGGTTTGGGAGCAGGAGGAGTAGGAGGAGCAGATGGAGTGGGCACAGTGGAGCTGCTTGCCTCCTGCACCTGAGCCACACTATTTTTGGTATCCTGAAGGCTTAGTTTACCTGTGATCTCCCTCACGAGGCTTTTGATATTATTGGAAGAGACTCACGTGATTTTGTTTCTGTATTTTTGTCTCTATTTAGTCAGGAGCATTTCATGCTTTCAAATCAGCCTGAAATAAATTGGAGTGGGGGAAGTTTTAGCTTTTATTTGGTCAGAGGACTTTCCAGCCAGTGCCCCCTGGAGACTCTTCTGCCCACACGCATGACAGGGGCAGAGGAGCTGTTCGATTCCACTTTGTCAGAGTTGTCCAAATGGTTCTCAGCAGACGGAGCTGGGCTAAAGCAGTGCAGAGACCAAGCCACTGTGCTCCTTCTAGGGAAGGGCAGAGTAACAGGGGGTTCTGACTACATTCTACGATGCAAAACTGCAGACACTCTGTGTACTAGGCCCGACTTTGCTTCTAGTGGGTCCTGTTTTGAACCTCTGCTGATACTTTTCTTCCAGCTTCCCGCTAGGGATTCTTGGCCTATAGAGGAACTATCTGGTGCCCATGCATGGAAAGCCCTCAGAAAACATTTCTGAGGGTTAATTCTGAAAATTAACAACTCCTCTGAAGAACTTTCTAAAATCTAGCCCTACTTGCCCTATTTTTGATACATTTATTTATATTATTGTTTTTCTCACGAGATCATCAGAGGAAGGACCCTGAAAACACAATTAGGTACACAGATCCCATTAGAAGAGAGGAGGATGTCTCACACTCTGGGGCCACAAGGGAAGTACTGGGTTGGTCATGTGGCAGAGGAAGACACAAGTCTATGTGGACAAGAGCCTCATTGTGGCTTTCCTAGGAAGGAACAGGTGAGGCAGGGTCAGCAGGATTAGACTGGCCTGTCTGAAATGGATTCTGGAGTATCAGAGATGCTTCTAGTTGTTCAGTATCCGACCTTTGACCGGTCTAGATAACAATCACCCTGATTGTGTGAGACAAAGATGGGGAATGTCTGAGTGTCTTGGCTTTTAAAAGTACCTCTCAGGTTTAGGTGACAAGTGAGGCAGGAGACTAAGAAAGGGCAACCCAGGGATATTATTGAATTGTCTGGAAGAGACATGTATAATACATGCATGTAGGGTAGAGGTTCAAATACTGTTTTTGAAAAATACAAACCTGTTGACAATGATGGCAACTCCCTGATGCATCCATGCCTTTGCTTCATCCTGAGTCCATGATTTAGTCTCACTGCCCGCGGCTGCTTCTTGAAAGTGCTTCCCAATAAACTGCTCCTGTCCCACCCCATTTCTAAATGGAAACTGGACCTAAGATACACGGTGAAGCAATTAAAGATTTGGATGCTGCCCCAAGGCTAGGGCTTCTCTGGATCTGTGGAAAACACTCCGTAGGCATATGTGAGTGGACCCAAAAGGGCCTTATTCTTTGTATGAGGTGAAATTCTGCCCTGGAGTCCTACTGCATTTGGTATGCTAGGTTCTCCTCCTACTGTGTCTCCTGTGATGTACTTGGCCATGCTCGGTCCTCCTCTTACTGTATTTCTTGTGATTCTTCACCATGTTGCCTGTGATACGAAGCCCATTTTACTTTAAAAATTGAAAGTAATTTTGCCCGTGTTTTAATTTTGTGTTTCCTTTCCTTTCTGAATAATAGTTAATTCTTTACTAATCAAACTGGTCATCAAACATGTTCTCAGTGTCTACTGAATATGATCATGTGTTCATACTGAGAGAGCCACATGCCTCTTCTCTTTCTTGACCATCTTTTTCCATGTGATTTTTCCTTCTGAAATAAAAGCTCTTATTTCCAACATTTCACATAATTTTTGTAGCCTATATATGATGCAATTTAGGATTACTGTCTCAAGACTCCCACCAAGTGTAAGAATTCTTCGTAATGTGTGTCTGCATGGATTCATAGACTTGATCTCTTAGAGAAGGTGGAATGACTTGGTAGTAGGCTTCTTGCCTAGCAGGTATAAAATCCTGGGTTTAATTCCCAGTGCCACAAGGAGTTTAAAATTTCTCTAAGCATGCACTGTGCTATAATTGTCAGAAGATATTGGTTCACTTTTATGTTCAATTATAGCTTTCACTAATTTTATATATAATTAGATTCGAATGTTTATGTCTGTATACAACTTTAGATTTTCATTTATTTTTAATATTAAAAATTTACAAAGTTTAACAATATAAAATATTTATTAATGTAAAGTAATTCTTTCATATCTACCCTAATCTCTCTATTACTATTTCATCCACTATACTATTTTCGTAGATTTTGATCCTTTTTAAATTTCTTTTTGTTTCTTATTGGAGAGAGAATAAAATACAAATTTTATGCATACCACCCCCAATTAAATATATCCTTATCAGCATATAGAGTTATTTCCATTAGGAATATTGTTCAGTGACATAGATGCTTAGAATATGAATACACTTCTGGTAATTTAAATGGCCGTTAAGTGGTAGTAGCCTAATTATAACAGAATTCTTCAAGTGAGGGCAGCAAATTTTAGCCATGGGTAACTTGGTGCCTTTGGCATTGCTAAAGGCTAATTTCTTTAAAAGCACACAAATGTAAAGTAAACATGTTTTGTTGAGTTGATTTATTTATTTATTTATTTATTTTGGTTTTTCAAGACAGGGTTTCTCTGTGTAACCCTGGCTGTCCTGGAACTCACTCTGTAGACCAGGCTGGCCTTGAACTCAGAAATCCACCTGCCTCTGCCTCCCAAGTGCTGGGATTAAAGGCATGCACCACCACTGCCTGGCTTAGGTGAGTTGATTTAATTGTTAAAGAAACCAGGAAAATGCTCCAGTTATTTGGAAGACATGATGCTTCATCTTGATTGTCAAATTGATCAGGTTGATGGATGCCTGGGACATGAGTCAACTACACTCTGGGCGTGACTGTTGGGTGCTTCCAGAAACAATTAAATCATAGGGACTCATTGTATCTCTTGATAGATAATTCGGTGACATTATGGGGCATATGAAGGAAGGTGGGCCCTTGTTGGAGGAATTGGTCACTAGGGCTATGTAACTGGGAGCTATATCTTGCCCTGGTCTCTTCCTATATTTCATTTTCTCTTCTTCCTGTTGCCGTGATGTAAGTTCTTTTTTCATGCCTTCTCTGCTGTTATGGATGAATGCTACAAAAACCATGAGCCAAAATAAATCTTTTCTACCTTAAGTCTTTTATATCAGGCATCCTGTCATAGTGATAGGGTAGGTATCCAGCACAGCAAATCCTAAGACTGACAGATAATTAAGAACAGCAGGAGAACAGAAATGAATTTGCTTAATAGTCATAAAACTGTCAAGACTTGTCAGTATCTGCAAGAAAGTAATTAGTTGTATTTCATTTGATAAGGTTCTTGTTTTTCTGTAGGCAAAAATCATGTTGCCCATCTGTTTTCTTTAATTTCAGGGTATAAATTAGGTTCAAGATAATGAAAGTGGTGATAACCTGGGTTGGGAGCGCTGCACAGGATATCCACAAAACTCTATTCATTTCAAAGGCTAGCGTTTTTCCTTAATAGTGTTTCTTTATCACCTAAACTTATTCAACTACCGTTTCCTATTGTTTCTACTTGATTTTTTTTTCCAAACTACCTTTGCCAGATGTAGGTTTTTGTCGTAATGCTTATCACCCCGTGCTAACAAGATTGCTGCTGCAGCCCAAATACTATTGTCACCTTCCAGCAGGAAGAAGAAATGAAGAGGAGAAAAGAGGGAAAGGTGAAGTTTAAAGGGATAAAAGTGGTCTCAGGATAGCCTCAGGAATTTCCAACTATAATTAATTGGGTCAGAATTACAACACAAAGCTAGTTACAGCATCAAGGAAAGCTGGGGAATTGCATGTATTTTTTGTTTGCTTTTTGTTTTTTGTTTTCCTTTAAAGGAGGAAGGCACTTGAACTGGGAGTTGCTAATGAAAGTTAAGTGAGTCCTATTTATCGACTTATCTGTTTCTGTCCTTAAGCGTGTCATTGTGTCTTTATTTGCTGGTGCGGTTTTTAGAAACACCATTTGCATATCCCCTTGGGACCTGTACAGAGGGTGGCTTGGATTTTATGATTCTTTTGATTTGCCAAAATGATAGAAATATATTATGAATTCCCTGATGCCTGCAAATGAATTTGTGTTTTATAAGTTTGTTTATACTTAAGATTAGTCATCTGTATATATAAAGCCTTGCTATTTGCTTAAAAATAATATGCCTCACTTTATATGATTTCATGGGGACCTTCCTCTAGTACTGCCCTACAGTGTGCCAGTCTGCTCCTGAAGAGTAGATAGATTACAATGGTTTTGACCATTTTATTCAAGGCCCTAGAAAGCCTTTGGATTTTCATCTAGACAGCAATCCTCTGTCTCTGCTCCAGTCTCAGTGGGTGGCTCTGTTGTGTCTTTGAACTGCTACAGTGCCCTTTCCTATTGGCTACAGTGCTGCTCTGACCTTAGATTCATGTCCTTTGTCATGTTTCCTAGTTGCTCTTCCAAGTCCTCAAAGCTGAGTAGGTGAGCCGTCTTTGGTTTCCTATCATACCTTGTTACTCCCTAGCTATGGTGTATTGCTGTGTATAGTTAGTGGTCAGAGCTACAAAGACAAACCAATAAATTTAAAAGAAAACTGGTAGGAGCTATAACTTGGATCCACTGAAGATTTCCAACACTTCCTTTCATATCCCTAACTCCTCATTCAACTCTCTATGTTGGGGTCTGGAATGGGACCTGGGTCACTGATGAATTTTAATGCGTGTTTATTAAACGAGAAAATGAAGGAATGGAGGAAAATGCCCAGGAAGTTGATTCTAAGACCTTTACGTAGCAGCTGCTATTCTTGTTCTTTCTCCTGGAACCAGAACTTCATTAACATATAATTAACATAGAACCAGACTTCATTAATAAAACCAGATCATATTAAGCTATATGGTTAGGGCTTCAAAACTGTCCTGCATTTCGGGGGCTTATGAATCTGTTTCCTGTTCCTAATGTGCTCTTGACTGATGTAAAAGTAGTTTGAATGGACACTTCAAGGGGATTATCATGGATGGCGATGGTTATTAATAGAACTTTTCACTGTTATGGGTGTCCTTGATAAAGGTTCAGGGAGGTTGCTTTCCCTCAGATGTATGACATTCTTCTGCTCTTCATAACAGAGCCATTCTTCAGGCATAGCAAGCCAGCATTTCTTCTATGGTAGGATGCAGGGGGCTGGTTAAGATCTTCAAGAAGCTAAGTGTCTCCATGTGCACACACACCTATTCTCTACCTTCCTTTTGCAGCGTGGTCAAAGCTGGTGTTGTCTCAGACTCCTCCCTGTACATTACTCATGTTCCACCAATAATAGGCTTTGTTGAATTAGACTAGTATTTCTTCTGTGTGGATGGAGTGTTAAAACCCAAGCCAGATGAATGCAATTCTATGGAAGCAACGCCATCTCACAGTGTCTTGGTGCAAATATAAAACCATTACTCCATGACTAGCTGTGTTTCAACTGTTTTAATTTATTTCTTCAGAATGATGAAATCAACAGATTAGGAGAGAACTGACATTGTATAGATAATTGTTTTTATACTCATTAATCCTATGCGGCCATATGGAGAAGCAATAGATCATGGAACAGACGCAGAAGGAGGGATACTGTGAGTAGGAGCCATGATTTGAGTTTCTGTGGGAAGAATAAGTGAGTTCAGGGAAGAAGGCACAGGGTTGGGGAAAATGAGTGATGTCTGTGATCTCTGGAGCAGAAGGGTTGCTTAGATTTAACTCCACATGACCTGTTCCCTGGGTGATTAGGGAGTTAGGGTTATTAGGGCAGTGAATAGAGATCAGGAGCATGAAAGCCCAATAAAGAGGAAGTTGGGTGACCCTGAGTGCTAATAGATGATCAGGGGCAGAAGACCAAGGAAAGTGATAAAGTCGGCTGTGTTAGGCACATACAAATGGGCAGATGTCAAAGTACAGAGTTTCCAGAAGATACAACCATGCTTAATAGGCAGGGATCTATGTTGTTATGGAAGAGCTAGAAGAAGTAAAGGCTTGATGCCCCAGTATAGGGGAATGCCTGGGTGTGAAGGCAGGAATGGGGGGGGCACCCTCATAGAAGCAGGGGGAGGGGGGATGGGATAGGGGATTCCAGAGGGGAGACCTGGAAATGGGATAACATTTGAAATGCAAATAAAGAAAATATCCAATAGAAGAGGTAAAAGGACATTTTGTCACATCCTACCAAGGCTGTGTTCTTTTAGTGCTTTGGTTTGAATGCATTAATAATAAACTTAGGACTGCCCTCCGCCATCTTTGCTCCAGTGACCAGGTAGTTGGGACCGCCAGGCTCAGAGACAGACAGGCATAATATCGCTTCGGTTTCAGGCAGCTTGGGTGTAACCTGCTCCCAGGTGCTGGGCTGATCTGCAGTAACCAGCGCGCCAGTTCCGCGGTGGGACCTTCTGCCTGCTGGAGGGACCCCGCGCAGGGAGGGAGCCCGCCAGCTTCCCTTCCGCGACCTCTGTTCCCGCGGACTGCGCTGGAGAGACCGGTACCCAGGCTCTCCCCCCCGATATAACATCACTTGGGACACGGCCTGTTGGGGCTTCCGTCTGTGCCCGAGGGCGGGTTGGCGCTGTAGTCGTCTGGGCGCCAGATCGGCGGGCCATCGTGACCACAGGGTGAGCGGCGCCACGGAGACTGCCCTCCGCCATCTTTGCTCCAGTGACCAGGTAGTTGGGACCGCCAGGCTCAGAGACAGACAGGCATAATATCGCTTCAGTTTCAGGCAGCTTGGGTGTAACCTGCTCCCAGGTGCTGGGCTGATCTGCAGTAACCAGCGCGCCAGTTCCGCGGTGGGACCTTCTGCCTGGTGGAGGGACCCTGCGCAGGGAGGGAGCCCGCCAGCTTCCCTTCCGCGACCTCTGTTCCCGCGGACTGCGCTGGAGAGACCGGTACCCAGGCTCTACCCCCAATATAACATCACTTGGGACACGGCCTGTTGGGGCTTCCTTCTGTGCCCGAGGGCGGGTTGGCGCTGTGGTCGTCTGGGTGCTAGATCGGCGGGCCATCGTGACCACAGGGTGAGCAGCGCCACGGAGAGTGCCCTCGGCCATCTTTGCTCCAGTGACCAGGTAGTTGGGACCACCAGGCTCAGAGACAGACAGGCATAATATCGCTTCGGGTTCAGGCAGCTTGTGTGTAACCTGCTCCCAGGTGCTGGGCTGATCTGCAGTGACCAGCGCGCCAGATCTGCTGTGGGACTTCTGCCTGGCAGAGGGACGCCCCCCTCCCCCCCCCAGGAGAGATCACACACCCCTGCACAGGGCAGGAGCCTGCCAGCCTCCCTTTGGCGACCTCTGCTCCAGGAATCCACTAGGCTGAGCCTTTAGATGTGCAAGGCCTCCCCAATATAAGATCACTTGGGGCAAAGCACATTAGGGCTCCAAAGTCACTCAGGAGCAGGCAGGCCCCAGAAATCGGTGCCAGGGGAATCCTGGTAATCCAGGGGGGGGCAGAAATAGCTTTGCAGGCTCACAGGAGGTCCAACCAACAGCCAGTGGCAGCAGGACCAACTAACACCAGAGGTATCCAGATGGCAAAAGGCAAACGTAGGAATGTTACTAACAGTAATCAAAGTAATGTAGGACCATCCGAACCCAACTCTCCAACAGCAGCAAGTCCTGGATACCCCACCACACCCGAAAGACAAGATCTGGATTTAAAATCACTTCTCATGATGCTATTAGAGGATCACAAGAAGGACACAAATAAATCTCATAAAGAGTTACAGGAGACCATGAATCAACGGTTAGAAGCCCTTACAAAGGAAACACAAAAATCGCTTAGAGAAATGCGGGAGAACATGGATCAAAAGATGGAGGCGCACAAGGAGACAACACAAAAATCGCTTAACGAGATGAATCAACGGGTAGATGCACTCACAAAGGAATCACAAAATTTGCATAAAGAAATGCAGAAGAATATGGGTCAACAGACGGATGCCCATAAGGAGGCAACACAAAAATTGCTTAAAGAAATGAATCAACGGTTAGATGCCCTTACAAAGGAAACACGAGAACTGCTTAAAGAAATGCAGGAGACGATGGATCAACAGATGGAATCCCATGAGGAGGAAACACAAAAATCGCTCAGAGAAATGCAGGAGAACGTGGGTCATCAGGAAGAAATCCTGAAAGAGGTAATGCAAAATTACCTTAAAGAAATACAGGAAAATACAAACAAACAAGTGAAGGATCTCAGCAAATCCATCCAGGAACTAAAAAAGGAAGTAGAAACAACTAAGAAATCACAAAGGGAGACAACTTTGGAGATAGAAAACCTTGGGAAGAAATCAGGAGTCATAGATGCAAACATCAACAATAGAATACAAGAGATGGAAGAAAGAATCTCAGGTGCTGAAGATTCCATAGAAAGCATCGACTCAACAGTCAAAGAAAATGCAAAATGCAAAAAACGCGTAACCCAAAACATCCAGGAAATCCAGGACACAATGAGAAGACCAAACCTAAGGATTATAGGTATAGATGAGAGTGAAGATTTGCAACTTAAAGGGCCAGTAAACATCTTCAACAAAATTATGGAGGAAAACTTCCCTAACTTAAAGAGAGAGATGCCGATGAACATACAAGAAGCCTACAGAACTCCAAACAGACTGGACCAGAACAGAAATACCTCCCGTCACATAATAATCAAAACACCGAATGTTCTAAACAAAGAAAGAATACTAAATGCAGTAAGAGAAAAGGGCCAAGTAACATACAAAGGAAGACCTATCCGAATCACATCAGACTTCTCACCAGAGACTATGAAAGCCAGAAGATCCTGGGCAGATCTCATGCAGACACTAAGACAGCACAAATGCCAGCCTAGACTACTATACCCAGCAAAACTCTCAATCACCATAGATGGAGAGACCAAGATATTCCATGATAAAACCAAATTTTCACAATATCTTTCCACAAATCCAGCCCTGCAACGGATAATAGGTGGAAACCTCCAATACAGGGAGAGAAACAACACCCTGGAAAAAATGAGATAATAACCTTCTTGAATCAAACCCAAAAGTAGATAACCACTCAAACATAAAGATAGCGTCAAGAATGGCAGATGGCAATAATCACTATGCCTTAATCTCTCTTAATATCAATGGTCTCAATTCCCCAATTAAAAGACATAGACTAGCAGACTGGATACGTAAACAGGACCCAGCTTTTTGCTGCATGCAGGAAACGCACCTCAGTGTCAAAGACAAACACTACCTCAGAGTAAAAGGCTGGAAAACAATTTTACAAGCAAATGGCCCCAAGAAACGAGGTGGAGTAGCCATCCTAATATCGGATAAAATTGATTTTCAACCCAAAGTCATCAAAAAAGACACAGAAGGACACTACATACTGATCAAGGGAAAAATCCACCATCAAGAACTCTCAATCCTGAATATCTATGCTCCAAATGCAAGGGCACCCTCATTCGTAAAAGAAACTTTACTAAAACTCAAAGCACACATCGCACCGCACACAATAATAGTGGGTGACTTCAACACCCCGCTCTCTGAAATGGATCGTTCAGGAAAGCAGAAACTAAACAGGGACACAGTGAATCTAATTGAAGCCTTGGACCAAATGGAACTAACTGATATATATAGAACATTTCATCCTAGAGCTAAAGAATACACCTTCTTCTCAGCTCCTCATGGTACCTTCTCCAAAATTGACCATATAATTGGTCACAAATCAGACCTCAACAGATACAAGAAGATAGAAATAATCCCATGCCTCCTATCAGATCACTATGGAATAAGGGTGGTCTTCAATGGCAACAAAAACAAAAGAAAACCCACGTACACATGGAGGCTGAACAATGCTCTACTCAATGATAACTTGGTCAAGGTGGAAATAAAGAAAGAAATCAAAGACTTTTTGAAAGTTAATGAAAATGAAGGCACAACATACCCTAACTTATGGGACACAATGAAAGCAGTGCTAAGAGGAAAATTCATAGCCCTGAGTGCCGCCAAAAAGAAACGGGAGACAGCATACACTAACAGCTTAATGGCACACCTGAAAGCCCTGGAACAAAAAGAAGCAAATACACCAAAGAGGAGTAGAAGGCAGGAAATCATCAAACTCAGGGCTGAAATCAATCAAGTAGAAACAAATAAAACCATACAAAGAATCAACAAAACGAGGAGTTGGTTCTTTGAGAAAATCAACAAGATAGATAAGCCCTTAGCCAGACTAACCAGAGGGCACAGAGATAGTATCCAAATTAATAAAATCAGAAACGAAAAGGGAGAGATAACAACAGAAACTGAGGAAATTCAAAAAATCATCAGATCCTACTACAAAAACCTGTATTCAACACAACTAGAAAATCTTGAGGAAATGGACAATTTCCTTGACAGATACCAAGTACCAAAATTAAATCAGGATCAAGTAGACCATCTAAACCGTCCTATAACCCCTGAAGAAATAGAAGTTGTCATTGGAAGTCTTCCAACCAAAAAAAGCACAGGTCCAGATGGTTTTAGTGCAGAATTC
Organism: Tokudaia tokunoshimensis; assembly: GCA_036184795.1. Classification (NCBI taxonomy): domain Eukaryota; kingdom Metazoa; phylum Chordata; class Mammalia; order Rodentia; family Muridae; genus Tokudaia; species Tokudaia tokunoshimensis. The sequence goes on along the minus strand of BTHU01000002.1, from coordinate 78,060,640 downwards.
TATCAGACCTTCAAAGAAGACCTAACACCAATACTCTTCAAACTGTTCCACAAAATAGAAACAGAAGGAACACTACCCAACTCGTTCTATGAAGCCACAATTACACTAATACCAAAAGCACACAAAGATCCGACAAAGAAAGAGAATCTCAGGCCAATCTCTCTTATGAATATCGATGCAAAAATACTCAATAAAATTCTTGCCAACCGAATCCAAGAACACATCAAAACGATCATTCACCACGATCAAGTAGGCTTCATCCCAGGGATGCAGGGATGGTTCAATATAAGGAAATCCATCAATGTAATCCACTACATAAACAATCTCAAAGAAAAAAACCACATGGTCATCTCATTAGATGCTGAGAAAGCATTTGACAAAATTCAGCATCCTTTCATGCTAAAGGTCTTGGAAAGATCAGGAATTCAAGGCCCATATCTAAACATAGTAAAAGCAATTTACAGCAAACCAGTAGCCAGCATCAATCTAAACGGAGAGAAACTTGAAGCAATCCCACTAAAATCAGGGACTAGACAAGGCTGCCCTCTCTCTCCATATCTTTTCAATATAGTACTTGAAGTTCTAGCTAGAGCAATTAGACAAGAAAAAGAGGTCAAAGGGATACAAATTGGAAAGGAAGAAGTCAAACTATCACTATTTGCAGACGATATGATAGTATACATAAGCGACCCAAAGAACTCCACCAGAGAACTCCTACAGCTGATAAACGACTTCAGCAAAGTGGCCGGATATAAAATCAACTCAAGCAAGTCAGAAGCCTTCCTATACTCAAAGGATAAGCAGGCTGAGAAAGAAGTAAGAGAAATAATACCCTTTACGATAGCCACAAACCATATTAAGTATCTTGGCGTGACGCTAACCAAACAAGTGAAAGATCTGTATGACAAGAACTTCAAGTCTCTGAAGAAAGAAATTGAAGAAGACCTCGGAAGATGGAAAAATCTGCCATGCTCATGGATTGGCAGGATTAATATAGTAAAAATGAGCATCTTACCAAAAGTAATACACAGATTCAATGCAATCCCCATCAAAATCCCAACTCAATTCTTCATAGAGTTAGAAAGAGCAATTCAAAAATTCATCTGGAATAACAGAAAACCCAGAATAGCTAAAACTATTCTCAAGAGTAAAAGAACCTCTGGGGGAATCAGTATCCCGGACCTCAAGCTGTACTACAGAGCAATAGTGTTAAAAACTGCATGGTATTGGTACAGTAACAGACATGTAGATCAATGGAACAGAATTGAAGACCCAGAAATGAATCCACACTCCTATGGTCACTTGATCTTTGACAAAGGAGCTAAAACCATCCAGTGGAAAAAAGATAGCCTTTTCAACAAATGGTGCTGGCTCAGCTGGAGGTCAACATGCAGAAGAATGCAAATTGACCCATCCTTATCTCCTTGCACTAAGCTCAATTCTAAGTGGATCAAAGATCTCCACATAAAACCAGACACACTGAAACTAATAGAAGGGAAACTAGGGAAGAACCTTGAACATATGGGCACAGGGGAGAATTTCCTGAACAGAACTCCAATAGCTTATACTCTAAGATCAAGAATAGACAAATGGGACCTCATTAAATTACAAAGTTTTTGCAAGGCAAAAGACACCGTCAAAAAGACAAAGCGGCAACCAACTAACTGGGAAATGATCTTTACCAACCTTACATCCGACAGAGGGCTAATATCCAAGATATACAAAGAACTCAAGAAGTTAAACTCCAGAGAGGCAAGTAACCCTATTAAAAAATGGGGTACAGAGCTCCACAAAGAGTTCTCACCTGAAGAATATCTAATGGCTGAGAAGCACCTAAAGAGATGTTCATCATCCTTAGTCATTAGGGAAATGCAAATCAAAACAACCCTGAGATTCCATCTCACACCAGTCAGGATGGCTAAGATCAAAAACACAGGAGACAGCAGTTGTTGGCGAGGATGTGGAGAAAGAGGAACACTCCTCCACTGCTGGTGGAATTGCAGGCTGGTACAACCACTCTGGAAAGCAGTCTGGCGGCTCCTCAGAAAACTGGGCATGACACTTCCGGAGGATCCGGCTATACCACTCCTGGGCATATACCCAGAGACTTTACCTGCATGCAATAAGGACACATGCTCCACTATATTCATAGCAGCCTTATTTATAATAGCCAGAAGCTGGAAAGAACCCAGATGTCCCTCAACGGAGGAATGGATTCAGAAGATGTGGTATATTTACACAATGGAATACTACTCTGCAATTAAAAACAATGAATTCACGAAATTCCTAGGCAAATGGTCAGAACTTGAAAATATCATCCTTAGTGAGGTAACCCAATCACAAAAGATCACACATGGTATGAAGTCACTGATAAGGGGATATTGACCCAGAATCTCAGAATACCCTAGACACAATCAGCATATCAATAGATTTCTAAAAAGATGGAAGGAGAGACCCCTGGTCCTGGAAAGACTGGATGTAGGGGAACGCCAGGACAGAGTAATGAGAGGGGGTTGAACGGAGAAAAGAGGGAGGGAAGGGGGCTTATGGGACTTTCGGGGAGGGAGGAAACGGGAAAGGGGAAGTGATTTGGAATGTAAATTAAAAAAATAAAATAAAATTAAATTAAAAAAAAAAAAAAAAAAAAAAAAAAAAATAATAAACTTAGGTGCACTTATAATGTGTCAGTGTTGCATTACTGAAAAGAAATTATTAAGCACTTCTACTTGGTGTAATTTATCCAAGAGCGAACCCAGATTTGGTGCCTCCCCCCATCTTCTGTTGTTACCTGTCCGTTGTATAAGTCTGAATCTATGTCTGCCTGAATGCTGTCTTGTGGATCTATTTGTTCCTGTCTCTCTGTCTTTGTGCATATGAATGTGCCTATGGGTGTGTCTGTAACAAAGGGCTTTGCTCTCTCTTTAATTGAGCAGCACAGAAAGTATCATGCCAGAGAAAGAATAAGGAATAGTTTATAAAATTTTATAATAAATTAAGTCCCTAATTCTAACTGACCCAAACAGACCGAGATAATAAATACTCTTATAATCATCATTGTTTATCAAGCAATATACCTATGTTGCAGCCAACATTTATGATGGATATTAATGGTAGAAGACTGCTTTCATTTTATTTTCTGTTTTCAGCAAATGATTATCATGAATCCAGGCACATATGAATCACTCTCTGAGGTATACAAGAGTACCAAACTTAGATCACAGCCATGCTTTAGCTTAGATTGGAAAAGTTGATTACATGGGAAATCCAAGGCAACTAAGGTTGGTTATTATATTTTTTCTCTCAAAAACACCTTAAACAACAGTTTGAGTATATAGTAAGCCAGTCTTAAGTCTTAAATAACCTCAAGATGTATTGCTAATTCTGGTTGTGAGGTCCAGCAAAAACTTCCAGTCTCTTTGAATGTAAGAGATATTTTTATTATATTATCACACATTATTATGTTGATATTGATATCTTTTGGTGTGGTGGTTTTAAGAGAGCCACTCCTTGGGCCAAGTATAATCAAACCACCACATTTGTCTAATTCAACTCTACACTTATAGCATCATTTCCACCTGATGTTTACCTTTCACACTTAGCTGATATGCCTGATGTGTTTTCAGATTGGACTGTCAATACATAAATACTGCAAAATAGCCTTCCCAAAATCTTAATATTGCAGAAGAATCAGACAGTTTGATAGTGACTTGTAATTCCTAGAGGAGGGTACTCTTTGGATGGGTATCTTTTTAGAATGACATGTTAAAACCTGGTTTCTGCCAAGCTCAACTCATAGGGGAGACTTGTGTCTGGAAATCCCTGAATAAACATCTTCATGGACACAAGAGGTACTACACAACACGTGGAGCTGATCCCTCTGCACTAAAACAGGATGTCTGTGATGCTCAACTGTAATTCTGTATATCTAATGCTAGCCTGTCTTCTGCATATAAATAAAAAGATCCCTTATTTATCCACAAACTGCCTGCTGAGTATCTACTCATGGAGCCCTGTGATGTAGGTGGTGATGAGAGATGTCTAAATTTTCTGCTCTGCCTCTGCATATCCTGGGTGGGGATGAAGGGTACAGCTGTGACTCATTTGTACATTTCCCTTTTATCCTTAGGGTCTAAGTCACAGAACTGCCTGTGGAACTCCCTCATTGATGGGCTCACTGGGAATGTTAAGGAGAAGCCACGGCCAACAATTGTCCAGGACACCCGACCCCCAGAAGAAATTCTGGCAGATGAATTGCCACAACTGGATAGTCCAGAAGCTTTGGTGAAAACATCCTTCAGGTTTGGTGGATAAGAATCCAGTTTGTTCCTTCTTAATGGTTTTGAGAGCTGTCTCAGTCCATTTGGATGCCTACTGGTGGGTGGGGGGGGCAGCAAATGACTGTTTCTCTGTATAGTTTGAATTAGCAATGATGATTTGGTGAAGGATTTTAATACTAACTGGACTTCCATGTCCATGTAGCTTTCACGAATGTAGTGAATATCAAGTCTATGGTTTATTTCTCTTGGTAGTTCATTGGTATTGGCATTTCAGTGCTGAGGTTTAGGACTCAGTGATGTCAGCAGCTTGAATTGTGTTAATGATGCTTTTGCTTCAAAGGATAATAGTGCATTTGGATAAAAGCACAGAGATAAAGCATGTGGTGGGATTCCTTCAGCAATGTGTCTTTGTTGCCACTTGCTTGGGGGGAGGTTTCTACTTGTGAGAGACATAAGCTCTATCACTAAGGCAAATGAAATGCAATCTTGTGTTGTTCTTCAGATGGCTGGCTACTCTGTTCCTGGTCACTTAGTCTGGCATCTCCCTGGAAAGGACTTTTTCATTTTCTTTTAACTGTATGCTCCATATTTATTACATCTCTATCTATTATTTTCTTATCCATTATAATAACAGTTAATCTGGGTGTAAATGTGTTATGAAAATGAGATTTATGTTTTTATGAATGGGCCTTGCAACATCCAGTGCCATTGTTTCAGAAATTGAGATTTCATAATTCTTCCAATTTCTTTTCCTCCCTTCCTTTCTGCTACAGTAACTTTACTGGTCCTACTTTTCTGGTCGCTATAAACTGTTCTATTCTCCAAATGGCAAGTGGAACATATGAACGTCACTCTAGGCAACTCTTAGACTCCAGGAAATGTTTTTTAAATGAGCTATATTTTGCATAGATGTAGTGTGTGTAATGGCTTAGTTAGAGTCATTTCATTGTGTGCAGGTTCTTATGTAGACTGAATTATAGATGAGTCTGAACAGAAGTGTGAATAGGAGTTTTGTTTGGATTTCTTTATGCAACATGATGGCTACATTAGGGAGACAAGAACTGTAGGCAAAAATTTTCTTATTCTCATAAAGGGGTTAGTTATTACATTCTGAGGTTTTTGAAATAAAGATAAGCTCTTTCTGTGAACCTGCATTTTTCTGCAAATGACAGCAGTAAAGTGTGGATGTTGACTAGCTTTCTTAGTTTGTGTAATCTTGCCCTGGAGCCTGACTCCTCATATACAGTGTATCCATAACCAGTTCCTCCATCTGAAAAGAAGCTCATTGTCCTTTATCATTGTCAATTGAAGAGTTACTCTCACAGGACCATCTGATTTGTGTGTCATCTTCATTACCATTACCCATTCTTCTTATAGTTTCTTGAGCCTTTAAAAAGAAAGTGTATAATTTTAGTACCTTGTATAACTTGGCATAGTAGCAAGGGAAGAGGAGACATGTATCAGTTGAGGTTAGAAATTCATTGACATTAGTCAATCATTTTTTGGTGTTCTGAGTGCTATTATGCAATCATCCTTCCAAGGATGGTTGACTGCTATGGCAATATGAACGAACAACTTGTGCAGTTCTTACTTGTGAATATCAGGATCAGTTGTGAGATTTTTCTTTTTTATATATAAATTGTCAAGCATCCTCAAAATACTCAGTTTATTTATCAATAGAAATTAATCAGTATCAGGTTACCCTGTTGATAATGCTAGTTTTTTTAAAAAAAAAAACACAGTTTGCATTTCAAAGAAAGGAAGAAATTATAGATGAATTTAAATAATGCTTGCTGGAGCGTATGTACCCTGGAAACCTGAGACTTGTTGATTCACAATGTCTGTGACTTAGGAGAAAATCTACCATATATATATTCATATAGTTTTGAACTTCAGGGAAACAGGTACAGTTGGGAGTTTTCACCTGAGGTCCTGTGGGTCTTGTATGCTGAGAAGAAGCTCATGATGCCCAGGAACTGTCAACACCTATCCTCCCGACAACTTTGTAATGCCATTACTGTTGAATGCTTCGGAATGAGTGATAGCTTTGATTGTTAGCTTCCTTTTCTCCTTTTTGGAATTTACAGCCATGAAATATGGTTACCAACCCTCATTATCAAACAAGATCCAAACTACAATGGCAATAATGTGCCAAGTTCTCAAGAAGACCTCCATGCTCTTTGACTCCTCATAGATGATCCATGTTGCTGACAGTTTGAGTATCAGATATAATCCTGCTCTGTTTTCCATCACCTGCCAGGAAGATGGGTTGTTATGTATGATCTCAGAAACTTATTAGATGATTCCACCGAATCCACATGTCTTCTTCACAGTGTTTTTATTGTCCCTTGCTGTCACCTAAACTCATATGGCAATACACACTTTTTCTCAGGCATGCTCAAATAAAGTGGATACTCAAAAGGAAGGGGCCAGTTGCTCACTTCCACCTTCCCCTAAGCTTTTCTACATCTTTTCAAGTAGGTAGAGGCAAATACACACAAGATAACTTCAGGAAAAAGTGAGCATCTGTTTGATAGTGGAACAATTTAATTCAAATAGTTTTTTTTTCCCTAGACCAAAAGGATGGTGTGCTGTAAAGTCAGATTCTATTTTTCATTTCAAAAGATAGGAAGAGTTCATACATCTATGAATTGTATGGATTTTTTGGAAAAGTTTCACAAGTTTGTATGTTTTGATCTTTCCCAGGCTCATTAATACAATAACAAATATCCTCATACTGTCAGACATGGCTCTGGTGAAGAAACTTAAAATATAGAATTGATGTTATAGAGGATTTGCTAATAGACTTGCTTAGAAGACATTAAGTCATACCAAATAGATGTTAGCTAAGGGAGCACTAAATACAGCAAAGATAATTAGTCTGCTCCCAAGCATGCTAGAGATAAGCAATATTTAGGTTGCTGTAATGCAAATTTTCATCAGGATTGATCAGCCATTAGGTTTCATTCTCCTAACAGGAGACACATATGACTTACAACCAGCCATTAGACCCATTTATCTATCAGAGAACATGCCTGTAATGGACAACTCACAGGGGGCAATGCAAGGTGGCAACCATCATTAAATTCTGGCCTGCCAGAAAGCCCCTGGTGCTCTTCTTAAGAAAAGCATAGTTGAGGTGTGCTGGTACACACCTTTAATCCTAGCACTCAGGATGCAGAGGCAGGCTGATCCTTGTGAGTTTGAGGCCAGTCTGTTTTACAAAGTGAGTTCAGGAAAGCCATGGCTATTACAAAGAGAAACCCAGTCTCAAAAAACCAAAAAAAGAAAGAAAAAGAAAAGAAAAGCAGAAGCAGAAGGAAGGAAGGAAGTAAGGAAGGAAGGAAAGAAGGAAGGAAGGAAGGAAAAGGAAAAAAGAGAAAAGCATAATTCTGCCAAGTGGGCAAGATGACCCTGGATAATTACTATGTGAAAAAGAACAATACTGGCATACTTAAAAACAATTATGGTAATATATTTGCTGTGTAAATCTCTTATATGCCTAAGTGGTCAGACTTGCATATGGAATCATAAACCCAAGGTGAGATCTTTGAAGTCAGTTCTACTTTGGACATTAGCCAGAGCCAGATGGTGATATTATTGAAGAGCTTTTCACTCTTTTTCTTAAGTGTATGGAGTGAATTCTCACTAGTGAGGGGATGTTCTCCTTTAAGCTTACAACCAACCCAAAAGATGGGATCCATTTGCGGTAGTTTGAAAGAAAGTGGACCCAATGGGCTCATTTACTCCAATACTTGTTCCTTATTTGGTGGAACTGTTTAGGAACAATTAGAAGATGTGGCCTTGATGGCCTTGATGGAGGAGGTGTGGGTGGATTTTGAGGCTCTAAAAGACTTATACTATTCCTGTGGTCTCATGGTTGAGAATCAATATGTGAGCTCTCAACTCTCCCTTCACTCCACCATCATGGACTCCAACCCTCTAAAACCATAAGTCAAATTAAACACTGTCTTTTATTAGTTGCCTTCATCATGGTGTTTTATCATAGCAATTGAAAAATAACAATGACACTATAGCAGAGAAGAAGAAACTTTCTCAGAGAGGTGGAGCCTATGATTTGGGCTGAATTCAAATATACGCTAGTAGGAATGCTTACTTGGGAGTTGGCTGTTACTAATGGCAATAGCCAGGGGGAAGTTAGTATCCTACTTCAGGTCTTATTGGAATCTCACCTTAAATAACAAGATCCTTGAAAGCACCCAATTTGGATTCAAGACAAATTCCTGGATCTACTACCTCAAGCTTGTCCTGCAAACAGCTTGGAACTGCCACTAAAGGTCAACATGATTTACGTCAGTTAGTACTAATGGCAGAATGTGACACTTAAAGTGAGACTTTGACATTTAGAATTAGAAAGTAAGATTTTGGAAAATGAATGGACCACCCTTCCTCCCTCTGGGCTACACATGGTCAGAGGAGGTATGCAAATGCCATCTCAGGCCTAAGTACCCTCATCTTGTCCTTCTCTGCTGGATGCTGAAGGACAGAAGATACTCAGTGTCTTGGGGCAGACAGTTCAGTGTAGTCTATGAAGAAAGTGTCAGGGCTTGAAGAGAAACAATGTTCCTTCCTGTCCAAATCCATGTCCCAGCTGTCTCTGGAAAGGGGCATGGTTTAGCTCTTGTGCTAAGGGCTGTGATCTTCATCATTTCAGAATGGACAGTGTTGGGTGCCTAGCCAGACAGGTTCAGTGTTTGGTGTATCTGTATTGAATTTTAGTTCCAATGTACTTACCACTGAGAGTTTGTTTCATGTCTTACAGCTTCTGTTTTCTGTCTTTTGGTTTATTTCCCTTTTCCTTCAATTTTATGTGAAGACATACTTGGAAAACAAAAGACAAAATAGATTTTGATACATAACTTTGAAAATGATTAAGTCAAATCACTTAACACACCCATTGCATATGTATTTTTTTTTGTGTGTGTGATAATCCTCATTGTCCTAACCATAACAACTGATGTTTGCTATTGTAGCTGTTCTGACAGGTGAAGCTTGGCTGTGCATTGCAAACATCTGCAGGGCTTGTTAGATGGGACAGTGAGCTTAGCCCATGGTGGAATGAAATGGGAACCAGCATGCACTTAAAGAAAAAAACACATGCTTCAAGGATGGTGATACTGGTAGTTGTGGCATCCTCTTCAAAACTATGGGACAAGATGGGAGTTTGTAGCCTTTGAACTTCAAAATAGCTCACTGTTATTGAGTAGGTCACTTAAATAATTTAGTTGTAATTTTTAATTTTTGCACTGAGGATAGAGAAATTCATTTTCCAGGGTTGTTGTGAGAACTCAAGTAAGCATACACAACGGAGACAATCTGTGCAGCAACCAACATGTGTTCGGTAGGCACAATTCCTATTTTTGCTCAGTATTTCCTGGATCCCTTGCATGCCCTTAGGTGTACAACATGCATGGTAATGGATCAAAGGCGAGGCTGTGGCTTCAGCTTTAGATTACTGTGGACCCTGAAAATTCAGTGAGTATTTAATAGTAGAGTTCTGCTTTCAAAACCCAAGTCTCTTGAGAGGGAGAAAGTAGGAACAGGAAAGGCAACACTACCTGGGAAGTCTGCCTGAGACCTCTGTCTTTGAGTCTGATATTTGTGAAGGAGAATGGAGAAGAGATATGACCTGGGACTAATAAGCTAGATCTAGGTAGCCTGGACATGAGTAAACTTTTCAGTACTGTCCAGTAGAGTTCCCAAAAGAACAGGAAAAATTCCCTGATGAGCACCTGATCTGTAATTTGCCTGCTGCTAGACAATAAACCTTAGCAAAGTAAATATTATTGTCTAGGCTGCACATGTCAAGAAACTGAGAGACCAAAGCACATGTCCAAAGTTATCATCAGGTAACAGAGCTAAAGAACTGAAATAACAGCCCCTCAAACACCCCCACCCCTGGCTCAGGCCAACACCTCTCTACCATTTCCACCCACTACATCACCATGACATTCACATCCCTGGAACTGTAATGAATTAAGACAATGTGATTAGTGGTATTAATCTGAGTATGATCTGTGAATATACTCTTTGATGTCCAAAATGTAATGCAGACCCTACCCTTCTCCACGACTTGAAGTACTTTTCTAGTATAGATTTATGCTTTCAACTCACCTTCTTCTGGATAGAATTCTTTTCAGGCACTTTCCCTTAAACTTTATGTCTGAAAGGATTCTTTGAAGAATTCTGTTAAATGAACATCTCGATTTAGCTTGTGAGTCTGTTTCCAACAATCTCCAGGAGATGGGGTGGTCTGAGAACCATCTTTTCAGTGGTAAAAGCTGGACTATCACAAGCATGAATTTGTAATGTGTGGTTCTTAACCTATGTGGAGCCCTTTTACCCAGTTTCCCCATTTTCTGAACAGAAACACAAGCTTCAGAGATTACTGCTAGGATTAAGTGGGTTAAAGAGGCTAGCAACCTCAAATTCCTTCTTTTCCAAAAATTCCAAACACATTTCCAGGTTATATTGGCCCTTTATACCGAAGCTCTTTCTTCTATTCCTGGGTCCTAAGAATGTGTTCCCTGTAGGTGCTTTGAGTAAAGCTAGACACTGAGCCAACATTGTGAGCAGGAGTAGAAGACCTGAAGCTCCCCTGTGTACTAGTCATCTCAGTTGCTCATCTTGAACTGTGTGACTCCTAGGGTGGGTAGAGTCCTCAGGTTTGGATAGCTTTGCTTTTGGAAGAGGAAGACATTACTCCCCAGAGTCACCACAGGCTTGATGACCTTCTTCTCGCATTTAGAATGTCTGTATTTGGGTTCTGGCATTTATTTCCTAGATTCTATCCATAGGGAATTAAGCATACGCTCTCAAGAGGAGAGCTCCATGGAGCTGTCACTTCAATGTGGGAGGAGCTTAAGGCCTTGTCAGGTGCCATTGGATGGTTGTGTTTTCCATTCCATATTAAATCATCGAACCCCTCATTTTGGCATCTGGCAGCCATTTTTCCACCTGGGCCTCCTGCCAAGAAGTCAGTTTCTGACTTGATTACTTTCAGGAAGTGTGCAGTGTAGTTGATGGTGGGCATGGCATGTGACTGAGTCCCTAGGGGTTCCAACCCCACCCCTGATGAGTCATGGGTTAGTGTATCCAGCTAGTTCATGGGAAGTCTGGCTGCACAGATTTCTCTTATCATATGTGGCTATCTATAGGGGCTTCCAGATACATTTACTTTCCTGATTTAGTGTGGCCTCCAGGGAATTTCTATGTTTCTCTATGGTCTTCGATAACCCAAAGGGTCTTTCTCAAGTTTACCAAGAGGAAATGTGAAGGAAGGAATTTGAGGATTCTAAAACATTTTTATTCATCTACAACATTTTCTTGGGTCAGAGTAATGAGTTTCATTATGATTTTTTTGCATATGCATCATTTCTTTATTCTCATTTTGCTTTCCCACCTCTATTCTCCCTCCTCCAACTGATTCCCTTTTTCCACTGATTAGTTCCTCCTTCTGCTTTTAGCTTGTGTATTATACTGCCCTCTCCTCCTCTAAGAGCCACCTTTTTACACCTGTAACCTGCACATGCACACATACATATAAATATGTGCATATGTGCACATACATCTGCACACACACAATTTTAAATCTAAGTTCCTCATGGGAGAGACTTGAAGGACAGAGAAGTGTTTATAGTGATGTTGGTTTTCTGGGAAGGCATTATTTAGGTCTCTTTCTCTAATGACATCTTTAGAAACTGATGTTTCTCGTTAAAGTGGAAAAATGTGGATATAGCAATCACTGTTGCCATGACATTCTTCTTGGTCCTTGCACTGGGAGTTTTGGAAAGAAGGACCTTGTTTATTATGGCCATGGATTTAGCTGTCAAATCTCTTACTACAGGAACATGCTTAAACCATGACCCTGTTATTCTGTGGGGGATCACTGGCCTGGTAATGGCTAAGGCAATTGTTCCAAGGGTACTGAGCATGGCAGAGATGTTTACTCTATCTGCAGATGCTAACCTTTATGATGAGGGCTTCGCTTAAGGTCTCCTTAGTTGTCTTGGGGAGGTCCCTTTGGTACAGCACAGAAGCTAAGTCATCTCCATCCATCCTTCCTTCTCTCCTTTGCTGGGAGTCAAATCCCTTTCCTGGTTTTACTCATATTCTTCAGCTCCTTTCACATTGTCTCCCCTGATACATTTCTTGTGTGTTTAATTCTGAATTTATAAAATATTCAGCCATGCCGGTATCCTCTCCTGGGCCATTCTGTCACTTACAGCTCAGTGCTTTGGGCACAGCTCCAAGGCCATGGTCCTAGGAATTCTGGCCCAGACTGTATATTTACTTTATATTTCATATGAGGTGCTATTGTTTCCTACTGACTGTAGTATTATTACTAGACTGAAACTTTCCTCAATTTCTTATACTTTTATTGCTTACAGGAGACTCTAGAAACATTGGATTAAAACAACAAGAACAACAACAAAATAACATAAAAGAGGAGAATTTAAAATTATACTGAAAGAATGACTATTACCATTACCCAAGGCATGCATACATGTATGTACATGCCTTGATTCCAGCCAGGGGACCTGTCTCTAACCCTGTCTTGCCTAGAGTGTGGGTTCTTATTCAAACTAGGGCACATTCTCTTTGAGCTGCAGAAACAGAGCTAGCTAATGGGGTAGTCTTCTCTTTTTGATTTTATCGTCCTTTTCTAATATAAGAGCTGTAGAGTTTTAGGCTCTGGGAGTATAATTTCATTAGTTCCTTGACATCAGGGGATTTCCTAGTTGAGAGAGAGGACTTTGGTACAAATGCTATTGGAAATATCCTGTGGACTGCAGAAGACCCCAACACAGAGGTGCTTCTTAGAACTCAGCTTGCCAAGGCTCATACCCAGATTCCTTTCTTGCTAAACATGTTTGATGTCATCTATTAAAAGATAGAACATTTATTCTTGCTTGTTAGTAGGGAATGAGAGCTACTTTACAGAAATTATACTTTATAGATTGACATCACAGTGTGAGAGAGACCTGTGTAGCAAGATTACAGCTTTCTTAGCACTGTAGAATGTGAAGAAAATGTTGCTTTCAAGGTTTCTTTTTAATTGACCAGAACTTCCTCTAGAGTTTCTTACTTTACTGGAAACCAAGATGGGTGCATTTGAAGCTTCTGTGAGCTTCACATTTGGATAGTGCCCCTCCATGATTTAGGTCCCTGCCCCATTCTCTTCCTCCACTCCCATACTTTGAGATGAGGTCTTGCTAAGTTTGCTAAGTCTGTCTTGGGACTCAGTATGTTGGCCTCAAGTTTCTGATGTCTTGCTTCAACTTTCTGAGTGTGCTGGGATTATAGGTATGCATCATCACATCTGATTAACATTGGGTTCCTGAAGTAAGATGCTCAAGTGTTTGAACTTGACTAGTGGGTCTGGTTGTGATTCTCCTATGGTTCTTGACCAAATGGTCCAGTCTTGAGCCCTGGATACAGCTGTTTCCATGGTAGCAGCACTAGCTGACTCCCCATTCAGGAGCCTAGGTGATGCCTCAGGTTTGGCTGATGATGTCAGGCAATTCTGGGACCTGTTCAAAGTACACCAAGCATAAGGGACAATGTAAGAAAGCTAAATTTTGCTCTTTTTGGTCACTTACCAGCTGCTGCAATTCTGTTGGCATGGGGCCTCCAGACAAGGTATCTCTGGAGAGATACCTGCAAGAAAGAAGAGCACAACTGTCACTTTCTTTTTCAGTCAGGTTGCCAGTGTCTCTGCAGCATCTCAGAAAGAAGCTGACTCTGGCTTCCCACTTCTTCTGTGTTACTTACTGCCTTTCCCTTTCCAGCACCAGACCTGGGGCTAAGTCACAATGGTGGGTGCATGGCTAAACAAACAGATTGGTTTGATGATTTGGGACCCTGCTCCTGGAAAAAATCTCAAAATTACCATATGTTAGTGCTAATAGCTTTCTGTATCTTTTTTTGTATGTATATGTGTGCTGAAATTGAGGGTATTTTTTTTTAATGAAGAAAATAAACCCCTTTAAATCTGTGTCCCGTGAAATGGAAATGTGGCTATCACTTGACTATGAAATGAAAATGTGGCTATCACTTGACTGGCTGTTGAAGACTGTCCTCTGCATCAGGAGATCTAGTCAGGTTGTTAACCTTGTAATAGTGTAACCAAATGCTTTATGTAATAGAAAGGTTAGTTCGAACAGCATTTTGGCAAGCTGTTCGACTAACTAGAAATAAAAAGCAGGATCCCCCTTAGGACCTTTCTATACCAACTGTGATTTTCCCCTCCTCCACAGTGGCTTCCTTGGTATAGGAGATATAGCCAGTGAACTGGACTAGTGTCAGTGTGTGCCCTACTCTCCCAGCCTCATGTGGATTTGTGAAGACATCTATGAATTGCCCTTAGTTGATCCATGGATGAATCCACTCTGGATTGTCATAAAAGGTAGAGCAAGATGAATAGTTTGGGACAGAGTCAGTAAAATGGTAGAGGTTAAAGGAGCTGTTTGACTTGTGTCTAAGGTATAGAAAAGGGAGGCTGAGATAAAGTCTAGGGACAGCCAAAGAGAAGGTAAAGTAAGCAAGGGTAGCAGAGTCTTGTGTTACCAGGGAAGGAGTGTAGAGAACAGAGGAAGCCTTATTGAGGGAAATCTTGAATGTATATTGCTGATACAGCTGTGTCAAAGGCCCCCATGTCCTCAGCTATATAGGAATAGGAAAGTCTTCCTGGGTGAAGCTCAGCAGATGGCGAAGCCTTCCTTGAAGTTCTGAGTGGGAACAAGTGAGCGCTGTATAAAAAAACTAGCAATGGTAGCTCCTCCCAGATGGTTCTAGTATGATTCTGTTCACCTATAGAAACTTCCTATCAAAGCCAGCTAACCCTGTCCACAGTGCTGTATATAATAACATGTGGAGTTTCCAGTGTGTTGTATTAGGTGGTGTGTCTCCATCAGAGTAGGCATAGCCCACCTGACTCTGTCTTTTCTGCATCCATGTGTCCATTGTTTCTTTAGTGTCAATAGTCCTTTTATTCATTCCTTGCCATCCCTGGTCAGGGTTTCAGGATTAAGTTTTGAGGAACTGGTACAGCAAAGGAATTCCAGTTTTATTCCATTGGTAAACATCTTTGTTGTTTTTGAGATCCTTTGGGAGGCAGAAAGGAGACTGTGTAATTCTTCCCAGTAGGCTACAGACTTAGGAATTAAATTTATCCTATACATGTAGCCTCAAAATAAAGGTTTTCTAGGTAGCAATGGAGATATAGAATGATGGAGGATCTGGTCACCTGTAGGTTACGTGGTACCTAGAGGAGCTGCAGAGATGGATTTAGGTAGAAGCCAGTGGTATCCCTCCATAGATGGGAGCAGAGTTCATAGTTTGAATTTCTTCTAAATGAAGTGGTAGTTAATAGTCATCGACTAGACCTTCCCATCCCAGTTAGCCCGCTATGTTTTCCTGATTATTGATTACTGTTAAATGTGGCAAAAAGTGGACTTGGAAGGCTGAATAGTCTTTAGGCTTCAGGAATGCTAGGTTGGAGCTCTGCTGCTTGTGGTAGACCTGCAGACTCACATGTCTGTTTAGACAGTGCTCATAACCTAAGTTCAGGTAGGAAGGAACAAGTATTTGAAGGCAGACATACAAAAACATCTCCAAGGAGCGAGTTGTGTACTTTCCGAAGGAGCAAAGAAGAAGCTGTGACTCAGATAGCCACCTTGGCCTGGGGAACCAAGACTGTAAGTGTAGATTTAGCCCATTGTTCTCATTTAATAGAAACAGCTCAGGTTTTGAATAAGAACCGTATGTGCGGGGTAGTGAGTTATAATTGTTTATTATGTATTTGTATAATGATTTCCTATTTTTCTTTAAAAATTGAATTTGTTTTTTAAAAACTTTTGCACATGTCTGCAGCATAGACGGGCCACTCTCAACCCCACCCATACACTTACTTTGCTCCTCTCCCCTTCCACATTTATGACTATCCCTTTAAGACATACTTCCTGGTCCCCCTTCTGCAATGTTCTCTGAGCCTTAGAGAGGTTTATATGCATGTTCTGTGCAGGGCTGGGCCCACAGTCACTACTTATTTTTTGTTTCGTGTGGCTGTGAATTGCTTCATTCACCACCAGAAGGTGGTTAGTCAAGGCTTCTCTGACTAACACTGGAGCAGTTTTTGTCTATGGGCATAAACATAGATATTTGTAGGGCAGTTTGCAGCTTTGTCCATTTTGTTCAGCATCAGTAACAAACTCTCTGCTGGAGCCAATAACCGCTCCAGACTTCAACTGGTGGTCTGCCCAACATTGCCAAGCATGAGTCACCCCCACCTTCCCCACAGAGTAGCTCTCAGATCCAGTTAGAGAATAGTTGGTTACCCCTACCACAATCAAGCCACTATTGTGCAGGTATCTTGCCTAGAAGATTGGATTTCTCATTCATAGAGTTCACTGCTTGAATGGATACGACTGATAGTATCTCTTCTCCTTAAACAGCCCACTCAGCACCCTCTGGTCCTTTACTAACAGCCAGCTTGGAAGGAATGTCCAGCTCAGTGCCAGTTTCTTTTCTCTATAACTTACAATCAAGAAATGATAGGCCTTCTGTAATATGATCTCGTTCTCTAGTGATGGTAGGCAGCCAAGAAGATTGACAGGTACTTGCATTGTCTGTGCCCCATTCTGGGTTGTGTTCCATGTGTTGCTGAATCTCCTAGGGCAGTGTGTCATCTAGTGATAAAATTTAACCCTGGGTTAACCTGAATATAAGAAATTCTTCTGTGTTTGTTTTTCAAAAAAATGTTTTGGCAATATTTAAAATTCTGTGAACACTGCAAGACTGATGAAATCAACTGTTGTCTATGTTCCTCTTGGTCCTGCCTTTTGTCATCTGGTGTTTGTCTTAGATATATCATCTTTGTCCATCTGTCTCTGTCTCCTGAACTACATGACCCTAGGATGTAGAGAGTATGACCTTTCAGTTTTAACTTTATCTCTTCAGAAAAAAAAACCTAATATCTTAGAGGAAACTTGCATAATCAGGAGCCTCACTATTGTTATAGTTTTAGATCCTCATATTCAGTCCATGTGTATTTCACCAGATGCCCCAGCGATATAAATCAATCCTGATTTTCTTTGATCTCAGCTTCCTTCTAGATGTGTCCATCACCTTAGTTGTGTCTCTTTAGAATCCTTCAATCCTGTAAACAGGTGTTCATCTTTTTTTTGTCTCTCATGATGCTAACATTATAATAGTTTATTTATTGTAATTATCTGTATGTGCGTATCTGTATGTGAGTAGGCGCAGCTGAGTTTAGATAGTTGTGAGCCACCTTGATGCGGTGCTGGTAACTAAATTCAGGTCCTCTGAAAAGAGCAAAAAGTGTTCTTAACTGCTGAGGCATTGCTCCAGCGCCATGACACTGTTATTTTGAGGCAACCTACCTATATGTTTCTTGTCTATGCTCCTTGTATGGGATATTCCTCAGGTGGGGTTTGCCTGGTTATGGTCATCCCTTTTGTCAAGAATCCTACATATATAATACTGTGTGTTTGTTAGCATAGTACAAGGGGGGAAGTGGTTGTTTGTCCTGTTACTCATGATAAGGACTTTAACTACTTGATTAAGGCATCTTCACTATTTGTTCATGACCTTCTCTCATTCATAACTAAATCATCTTTGAGGAGTACTTTGATACTCTAGCACTTTTTCTCAATAAAAGTACACAAGGGTTCTAGCGCTAACTGATGAAATCTCAATCAATGTCAATGTCTACCTTTTTGTCTGTTCACTCTCTATTTACTAAAGGACATTTCCCTTCTTCTTCTCTTCATTTTAGTATCAATATAGACTTTGGATTTTTCTTTTCTCACTTTTTTTGTTCATTTAGTCTTCTTGGAGGTTATTTTTAAAGTATATATACTTTATATAAAGAATGACCGAAAAGAGGAAGGCAAGTGTCTTTGATGAGTGTGGTATAACATATGACTTGGGTGAATGTGAGTATCACATGTGGCTTTGGTGAGTGTGGGTACCACATGTGGCTTGGGTGAGTGTGGGTTCTATGTATGGCTTTGGTAAGTGTAGGTACCGTTAGTAGCTTGGGTGAGTATGGGTAACATTATTGGCTTTGGTGAGTGTGGGTACCACATGTGGCTTGGATGAAGTATGGGTACCATGTATAGCTTTGGCAGGTGCTGTATAATTCATAGGCCATGTGATTTAGCACCAGCATCCTACTTCATTTTCTTGGAAGATGCAGATGCACATCTGGAATCTGTGTTGCATGAGAAAGTTAGCTTTATTCTGACTGGATATCTATATTTATATATTCCTCAACAATGAGCAAATCCCAGTACCATTGACCTATCCTTTGTATCTCTCTCCTATCCTTTTCATCTTAACTCATGACCTATACATTACATAGGATGGTAGTACCAGCTGACTTCTATTAGGTGATGAAGCACAAAGACATATGTTTCTCTAGGATCATGATACTCACTGATCTTGGATTCAGAGTCAGGTAGTTTTGGCTCTAGAACCATGCTTAGCCATGGGATCACATTGCCTCCCTGATGGCACATTAAGGCAGTTGTTTGGTGTTATAGTTTTGTTTTTGTTATGGTCCAGATCTTCATTTGGGGATCTTGCTTCCTACCTTCTTTCTTACAACCCCATCTAATGTTGAGTGCCAGGATAAATCTGCTTGCTTTGTTTCCTATCATTTCTGGAAACCCAGGGTCACTGTAGCAATGGTGACAGGATGCATTGGGCCTGAGCACCTTATGCCCAGCATCCACAGGCTATTAGCTTAGGGATACAGATTCAGCTGTGGGGACATAGAGTTAGGGAGTCAAGGTGTATTGCCACCAGCGGTGATCTCCTATCTTCTGCTTGTGGACCTTCTGTACACACCTGTTTGGCAAAAGATGTTTCTCTGCAATGCTGAGACTCTACTGGTCACAGTGTGAAATATGGGGACACAATAGAAAGTGATTACAGTCACTTCATTAAAAGATGAACAAAAAGTTAGTGTAGTGCCTCATCTCCATTAATTGAAATTTTTGCCACTAATTGATTAAGTTTGGCTTTGTAAAGGTAGAGAGAGAGAGAGAGAGAGAGAGAGAGAGAGAGAGAGAGAGAGAGAGAGAGAGAGAGAGAGAACACACTTAAGGAACAGTACAGCATATAAATTGCTAACACAATGGATTATACTTCTCATACAATCAGTAGTGAATGTAATTTGTCTTTCCCCACTTAGAAACCTTGCCTTTGACTATGCCTTGTGGTATCTGTCCATTCAGTTCATTATTGTCCTTCTGTTTCAGTGGTTCTAAACTGGGGCTGTGCAACAAACTCATGAGCACTTCAACCAATATCCTGCTGAAACTCAGCTTGTGTGTATTGCAAGATTCTTTGACCCAGTTACTAGGTGGCAGGACTGAGGCCTGTACCAGGTTCTCCTTTGGCCTTCTCTGGCTTTCCTTTCTCCTTTATCCACATCACCATAATGTGCCCTGCTGTTACTAGGTGCCATTCTTTAAAGGACTCCAAAAGCCTTTTCTAACCATGATCACCAGATTCAGAACCCACTGCCCACTCCTCAAAGAGCACAGTATATCTAGGGCAGGTGTCTGGAGTTTTCAAAAGGTCACACACGGATGACTCTCCCACCTCTTGAGATGCCATATGTCCATACAGTTTTAGATATCTGAAGTGTTACCAAATGTCCCTTATGTCACTTTTCTCCAAAAGCCAATTCAACAGAATGTGGGCAAATTACGTTTTCTTTTGAGAATGTGCTATGTGGATACTTCCAAAAGCCTGTGAGGCAATGACTATTTTTACTTACTATTTAATGGCTGCCACATCTTGTTACTCTGTGGGTTGGCTGAAGCATTGCTTCATAAGTCTTTTTGTTTATCTTTTTCAAAATAGTATTTTGCTATAAAACAATATTATTACAGTTGTAGAACACTTAGTAAATGGAGAAAACGTCCCACATACGACCTCTGCTGTCATTCCAGCTTCATTCCTGGAGTTTTACCATCTATACCTATTCTTTAATTTTGGTATGAAGACATTGAACCCAAACATTTTTACTGAAGATTAAAATCTTCAGTGAGGAGGGTCCCAGACACCAGAGGAACGTGAGGCTCCCAAGGCCCAATGGGATTGATTTTAGCTGTAATGTGCAGATACGGGGGAGGTAGAACCTGTGGAGACCACCTCCAGTAGCTAGGCACGGCCCCTGGTTGAGGGATGGGGTCACCCACCCATCTCAAAGGTTTTTAACCCAGAAATGTTCCTGTCCAAAGGATGAACAGGGGCAAAAATATGGAACAGAGACTGAAGGAAGGGCTAACCAGGGACTGCCCCACCTGGGGATCCATCATGTCTGCACACACGAACCCCAACACTGTTGTGGTCAAGAAATGCTAGCAGTCAGGAACCAAGTGTGGCAGTTCCTGGGGCGGTCTGGCCAGCAACTGACCAATGAAGTTGTGGATGCTTGGAGCCAATCATCATGTTGAATTCAGGGAAACTGGTAGGGGAGCTGGCAGAAGGACTAGAGGAACAGAGGGGGATTGAAACTACATTGGAAGAACAACAAAGGCTGGCCTGACCACCCAGTTCTCCTAGAGAGTTGACCACCCATCAAGGAGTGTTCATAGAAGGATCCATGGCTCCAGATACATAGTAGCAGAGGATGCCCTTGCCCAACAACAACAGGAGGCGAGGTCCTTGGTCCCAGGGAGGTTTGATGTCCCAGAGTAGGGGGATGCTGGAACGGTGGGGCAGGAGAGTGTGGGTAGGTGGGGGAGTACTCTCATATAGACAAAAGAGAGTAGGGAGAACAGATGTGGGATGGGGGTGTTGGAGGAGTAACCAGGAAGTGATACATCATGGGATGGGGTTTGGTGGAGGGGGTAAACAGGAAGTGGGATATCATTTGAAATGTAAATGAATGGAATGATTAATAATAATAAAAATTAAAAATGCAAAATACAAAATAAAAAAAATCATCAGTGAACCTTGAATATTTTCCATGTTACCACATTTTGTGTGTGTGTATGTGTGTGTGTGTGTGTTACTTTTTGTCTTTATTTTTTTAATTTTTATTTTTTCTTAAATATATTCTCTATTTACATTTCAAATGATTTCCCCTTTCCAGGTTCCCCCCTCCCCAAAAGTCCCATAAGCCATTCCCCTCCCCCTGTTTCCCAATCAACCCCCTCCTACTCCCCTGTCCTGGTATCCCCTACACTGCTGCATCAAGCCTTTCCAGAATCAGGGGCCTCTCCTTCCTTCTTCTGGGGCATCATTTAATATGTGAATTATGTCTTGGGTATTCCGAACTTCTGGGCTAATATCCACTTACCAGTGAGTGCATACCATGTATGTTCTTTTGTGATTGGGTTACCTCACTAAGGATGATATTTTCCAGTTCTGACCATTTGCCTAAGAATTTCATGAATTTGTTGTTTTTATTTGCTGAGTAGTATACCATTGTGTAAATATACCACATCTTCTGAATCCATTCCTCCATTGAGGGACATCTGGGTTTTTTCCAGTTTCTGGCTATTATAAATAGGGCTGCTATGACCATAGTGGAGCATGTGTCCTTATTACATGCTGGGGAATCCTCTGGGTATAGGCCCAGGAGTGGTATAACAGGTACTCCTGTAGTATCATGCCCAGTTTTCTAAGGAATTGCCAGACTGATTTCCAGAGTGGTTATACCAGCTTGCAATCCCACCAGCAGTGGAGGAGTGTTCCTCTTTCTCCATATCCTAGCCAGCACCTGCTGTCTCCTGAGTTTTTGATCTTAGCCATTCTGGCTGGTGTGAGGTGAAATCTCAGGGTTGTTTTGATTTGCATTTCCCTGATGACTAAGGATGTTGAACATTTCTTTAGGTGCTTCTCAGCCATTCGATATTCCTCCTGTGAAAATTCTTTGTTTAACTCTGTACCCCATTTTTTAATAGGGTTATTTGACTCTCTGGAGTCTATCTTCTTGAGTTCTTTGTATATATTGGATATTAGCTCTCTGTCGGATGTAGGGTTGGTAAAGATCTTTTCCCAATTTGTTGGTTGCCATTTTGTCCTATTGACAGTGTCCTTTGCCTTACAGAAACTTTGCAATTTTATGAGGTCCCGTTTGTTAATTCTTGATCTTAGAGCATAAGCTATTGGTGTTCTGTTCAGGAAATTTTCCCCTTTGCCCATGTGTTCAAGGCTCTTCCCCAGTTTCTTTTCTATTAGTTTCAGTGTGTCTGGTTTCATGTGGAGGTCCTTGATCCACTTGGACTTGAGCTTAGTACAAGGAGATAAGAATGGATTGATTTGCATTCTTCTGCATGCTGACCTCCAGTTGAACCAGCACCATTTGTTGAAAAGGCTTTTTTTCTACTGGATGGTTTTAGCTCCTTTGTCAAGGATTAAGTGACCATAGGTGTGGGTTCATTTCTGAGTCTTCAGTTCTATTCCATTGATCTACCTGCCTGTCACTGTACCAATATCATGCACTTCTTAATCACTATTGCTCTGTAGTACTGCTTGAGGTCCAGGATACTGATTCCCACAGAAGTTCTTTTACTGTTGAGAATAGTTTTACCTATCCTGGGTTTTTTGTTATTCCAGATGAATTTGAGAATTGCTCTTTCTAACTCTGTGAAGAATTGAGTTGGGATTTTGATGGGAATTGCATTGAATCTGTATATTGCTTTAGACAAGATAGCCATTTTTACTATATTAATCCTGCCAATCCACGAGCATGAAAGATTTTTCTATCTTCTGAGATCTTCGATTCCTTTCTTCAGAGACTTGAAGTTCTGCTCATACAGATATTTCACTTATTTGGTTAGAGTCACACCAAGATACTTTATATTGTTTGTGGCTATTGTGAAGGGTGTCATTTCCCTAATTTATTTCTCAGCCTGTTTATGGTTTGAATATAGGAAGGCTACAGATTTGCTTTCTCAGCCTGTTTATGCTTTGAGTATAGGAAGGCTACTGATTTGCATGAGTTAATTTTATATCCAGCCACTTTGCTGAAGTTGTTTATCAGCTGTCGGAGTTCTCTGTTAGAGTTTTTTGGGTCGCTTAAGTATATTATCATATCATCTGCAAATAGTAATAATTTGATTTCTTCCTTTCCAATTTGTATCCCTTTAACCTCCTTTTGTTGTGTAATTGCTTTAGCTAGAACTTCCAGTACTATATTGAATACATATGGAGAGAGAGGGCAGCCTTGTCTAGTCCCTGATTTTAGTGGGATTGCTTCAAGTTTCTCTCCATTTAGTTTGCTGTTGGCTACTGGTTTGCTGTATATTGCTTTTACTATGTTTAGGTATGAGCCTTGAATTCCTGTTCTTTTCAAGACCTTTAACCTGAAAGGATGCTGAATTTTGTCAAATGCTTTTTCAGCATCTAATGAAATGACCATGTATTTTTTTTCTTTGAGATTGTTTACGTAGTGGATTACATTCATGGATTTCTGTACATTGAACCATCCCTGTATCCCTGGGATGACGCTTATTTGATCTTGATGAATGATCATTTTGATGTGTTCTTGGATTTGGTTGGCAAGAATTTTATTGAGTATTTTTACTTTGATATTCATAAGGGAAACTGGTCTGAAGTTCTCTTTCCTTGTTGGATCTTTTGTGTAGTTTTGGTATCAGCGATATTGTGGCTTCATGGAATGAGTTGAGTAGTGTTACTTCTGTTTCTATTTTGTGGAATAGTTTGAAGAGTGTTGGTGTTAGGTCTTCTTTCAAGGTCTGATGGAATTCTGCACTAAAACCATCTGGTCCTGTGCTTTCTTTGGTTGGAAGACTCTCAATAACCACTTCTATTTCTTTAGGTATTATGGGACAGTTTAGATGGTCTATCTGATCCTGATTAAACTTTGGTAGTTGGAATCTGTCTAGGAAATTGTCCATTTCATCCAGATTTTCTAGTTGTGTTGAGTATAGGCTTTTGTAGTGGGATCTGATGATTTTTTGAGTTTCCTCAGTTTCTGTTTTTATATCTCCCTTTTAATTTCTGATTTGTTAATTTGGATACTGTCTCTGTGCCCTATGGTTAGTCTGTCTAAAGGTTTTTCTATCTTGTTGATTTTCTCAAAGAACCAGCTCCTGGTTTTGTTGATTCTTTGTCTGTTTTTTTTTTTTGTTTGTTTGTTTGTTTTTGTTTGTTTGTTTGTTTTTTTGTTTGTTTGTTTGTACTTGGTTGATTTCAGTCATGAGTTTGATGATTTCCTGCCTTCTACTCCTCTTGGGTATATTAGCTTCTTTCTGTTCTAAAACTTTCAGGTGTGCTGTTAAACTGCTAGTGTATGCTCTCTCCAGCTTCTTTGTGGAGTCACTCAGAACCTTGAGTTTTCCTCTTAGCACTGCTTTCATTGTGTCCCATAAATTTGGGTATGTTATGCCTTCATTTTCATTAAATTCTAAAAAGTCTTTCATTTCTTTCCTTATTTCTTCCTTTACCAAGGAATCATTGAGTAGAGCATTATTCAGCTTCCATGTGTATGTGGGCTTTCTGTTGTTTTTGTTGCTGTTGAAGACCACCCTTCCTCCATAGTGATCTGATAGGAGGCATGGAATTGTTTCGATCTTCTTGTATCTGTTGAGGTCTGTTTTGTGATATATTATATGGTCAATTTTGGAGAAGGTACCATGAGGTGCTGAGAAGAAGGTATATTCTCTTGATTTAGGATGAAATGTTCTATAGATATCTATTAAATCATTTGGTCCAAAACTTCTGTTAGTTTCACTGTGTCTCTGTTTAGTTTGTGTTTCCCTTAACTGTCCATTGAGGAGAGTGGGATTTAAAGTCACCTAAAATTATTGTGTGAGGTGCAATGTGTGCTTTAAACTTTAGTAAAGTTTCTTTTACGAATGAGGATGCCCTTGTATTTGGAGCATAGATGTTCAGAATTAAGAGTTCTTCTTGGTAGATTTTTCCTTTGATGAGTATAAAGTATCCTTCCATGTCATTTTGATGCCTTTTGGTTGAAAGTCAATTTTATCTGATATTAGGATGGCTACTCCGGCTCGTTTCCTGGGACCATTTGCTTGGAAAACTGTTTTCAAGCCTTTTACTCTGAGGTAGTCTTTGACACTGAGATGCATTTCCTGTATGCAGCAAAATGTTGGGTCCTGTTTACATATCCAGTCTGTTAGCCTATGTCTTTTTTTATTAGGTAATTGAGTCCATTAATGTTAAGAGATATTAAGGAATAGTGATTGTTCCTCCCTGCTATTTTTGATGTAATTTTTATGTTTGTATGGTTATCTTCTTTTGAATTTGTTGAAAGATTAATTTCTTGCTTTTTCTAGTGTATAGATTCCCTCCTTTTGTTGATGTTTTCCATTCATTATCCTTTGAAGGACTGGATTTGTGGAAAGATACTGTATAAATTTGTGTTTGTTGTGAAATACCTTGGTTTCTCCATCTATGGTAATTGAGAGATTTGCTGGATATGGCGGTCTCGGTTGGCATTTGTGTTCCCTTAGGGTCTGTATGACATCTGCCCAGGTTCTTCTGGCTTTCATAGCCTCTGGTGAGAAGTCTGGTGTAATTCTGATAGGTTTATCTTTATATGTTACTTGACCTTTTTCTCTTACTGCTTTTAATATTCTTTCTTTGTTTAGTACATTTGGCATTTTAATTATTATGTGACAGGAGGAATTCTTTTTCTGGAAAATCTATTTGGAGTTCTGTAGGCTTCCTATATGTTCATGAGCATCTCTCTCTTTAGGTTAGGGAAGTTTTCTTTTATAATTTTGCTGAAGACATTTACTGGCCCTTTAAGTTGGAAATCTTCACTCTCTTCTATACCTATAATCCTTAGGTTTGGTCTTCTCATTTTGTCCTGGATTTCCTGGATGTTTTAGCTCAGGAGCTTTTTGCATTTTGCATTTTCTTTGACTGTTCTGCCAATGCTTTCTATGGTATCTTCTGCTTCTGAGATTCTGTCTTCTATCTCTTGTATTCTGTTGTTGATTCTTGGATCCATGACTCCTGACTTCTTTCCTAGGTTTTCTATGTCCAGACTTGTTTCCCTTTGTTATTTCTTTATTGTTACTACCTCCATTTTTAGATTCTGGATGGTTTTGTTCAATTCCTTCACCTGTTTTGTTGTGTTTTCCTGTAGTTCTTTAAGGGCTTCTCCCTGTTTACTTGTGTTCTCCTGTATTCCTTTAAGGGAGTTATTTATGTCCTTCTTGAAACCTTCTATTAGCATCATGAGCTGTGATTTTAAATCCAAATCTTGCTTTTCTGGTGTGTTTGGGTATCCAGGACTTGCTGTTGTGGGAGAATTGTGTTCGAATGGTGCCATGTTGCCTTGATTTCTGTTGGTAACTTTCCTAGGTTGGCCTTTTGCCGTCTGGTTATCTCTGGTGTTGGTTGGTTTTGTAGTCACTGACTGGTGCTTGTCCCTCCTGTGTGCCTGCAAGCCTATCTTAGCACCCCTGGGTGACCAACTTTCCCCTGACCCAGAGTGCTGTGGCACTGCCCAGCTCCTGGTTGCAGTGAGGTCCTGGCGGACCATGTCCCATGGGATCTTATACTTGGGTGTTCCCTGTGTACCTGGCTGCACTTGTCTGCTCAGTCACTGTAGCAAAGATGGTGGCTGTGTTTGTGACTTTAATTTCACCTATCACTGTTGTTGGACATTTAGCTTGTTCTGAGTTTTTCCTGCTTATCCATTATGCTATGATAAAACTCTCTGTGCATATAGATAATTTAACATAGCATTAAATTGTTAGTCTAAGGGTAGACAATAGGAACTTTGGCTCAAAGGACACCTAGCTTCCAGAAAACTGTGCTACAGAAAAGAATAGTGATTCATAAACAACCTCATGATCCCAACAAAACCTACCTGTTTGCTATCAAAATGTCAGAGGGAAATTCCTCTCAGGGTCACCTGACTTGCACTCCTTGAATTTTGAATGTTAAAACTTATCTCCTTGTGCTGGAGTGGACTGCTAGGATTTGGGGGAGGGAGGGCGCATGTGGCTATTTCATTAAATCAGACAGTTTATGCTGATCTTGTGTATATCTGTTGCTGACTGGCATCCTACTCGGGGAAGTGGTATGAATACTTTTTTTTCTTTGTTCCTCATAAAAATCAGTATAATTTTTCTTCTATGTTCCAGCAAAACAAGGCTCAGTATCATTACATGACCTGCTCAAGGACACCTTGTTAAGAACCTGCAGAGGCTGGGTATGGCAGCACATGCCTTTAATCCCAGCAGTTAAGAGGCAGAGGCAGGTGGATCTCTTTGAGGTCCTCCTTGGAGGCTATCAAGGATTACACAGTGAGACCCTGCCTCTAAGCAAGCAAGCAAGCAAACAAACAAGTTGTAGAGACAAGAATGAAATCTCCATCATGTGCTTTCAAACTTCTGTCATTTGTGCTTCAATCTACTCCCTACTAAGAAGCAGACCAAGAATCAAGCCCCTGATATATGTGACCAAGCACACAGCTTACTTGCTCCAAGCATGAGTTATTATGTATAAGCTGGATGACAAACCAGTTCTTACACCAAAGACCTGGATGTCTTTCATTGCAAATAGAGGTCATTAAAACAAAAATGGAAACACTGTGGTTCTAGTGGTCAGAAGCCTACAGTTTCAATCCAGCCTCTGCTATGCATGTTGTATAAACTGGGACAGTTCAGTTTTTTTAACTATTTATTTATTTTTTACACTCCATATTTTATCCCCCCATCCACCCTCTGACTATTCCACATTCCATACCTCTTCCCTACCCCTTGTCTGCACATGGATATCTCCACCCCCTACTCTACCTGACCTCTAAACCCCTTGAGGCGTCCAGTCACTTGAGGGTTAGGTGCATCATCTCTGAATGAACAGAGACCCAGCAGTCCTCTACTGTATATGTGTTGGGAGCCTCATATCAGCTGGTATATGCTGCCTGTTTGGTGGTTCAGTGTTTGAGAGATCTCAGGGGTCCAGATTAATTGAGACTGCTGGTCATCCTACAGGATTGCCTTTCTCAGCTTCTTTCAGCCTTCCCTAATTCAAAACAGATGTCAGCTGCTTCTGTCCATTGGTTAGATGCAAATATCTGTATCTGACTCCTTCAGCTGCTTGTTGTATCTTCCAGAGTGTAATCATGCTAGGTCCCTTTTTGTGAGTGCTCCATAGCCTCAGTAATAGTGTCAGGCCTTAGGACCTCCCCTTGAGCTGGATCCCACTTTGAGACTGTCACTGGACCTTCTTTCCCTCAGGCTTCTCTCCATTTCCATCCCTGTAACTCTTTCAGACAGGAACAAGTATGGGTCAGAGTTGTGACTGTGGGATGGCCCCCCTCCCTCTTTTGATGCCCTGTCTTCCTGCTGGAGGTGGGCTCTTTAAGTTCCCTCTCCCAACTGTAGGACATTTCATCTAAGGTCCCTCCCTTTGAGTCTCTCACTTCCCAGGTCTCTGGTATATTCTGGAGGGTTGTCTCCAACCTCCTATCTCCCGAGGTTGCCTGTTTCCATTCTTTCTGCTGGCCCTTAGGGCTTCTGTCCTTTTCTTCACCCAATTCCAGATCAGGTGCCCCTCTCCCTCCTGCTCCCCTCCAACAAGTTCACTTTCCCACCCAGGTCCCTCCCTTCCTCCCCACTTGTGATTGCTTTTTTTCTCACTCCCAAGTGGAACTGAGGCATCCTCACTTGGGCACTTCAGTTTGTTGAAATTTTGAGTTCTGTGGTCTGTATCTTGGGTACTCTATACTTATTTTTTTTTTTTTTTTGGCTAGCATCCACTTATTAGTGAGTACATGTCATGCATATCCTTTTGGGTCAGAGTTACCTCACCCAGAGTGATATTTTCTAGTTCTATCCATTTGCCTGCAAAACTCAGGATGTCCTCATTTTTTTATAGATATTTTCTTTATTTACATTTCAAATGTTATTCTCTTTCCTGGTTTCCCCTCTGAAAGCAGCCTGTCCCATCTCCCCATCCCCCTGCTCACCAACCCACCCACTCCCGTTTCCCTGTGTAAATGAACCACGTTTTCTGTATCCATTCTTCTGTTGTGGGACATCTGGGTTGTTTCCAGCTTCTGGCTATCACAATTAAGGCCTCTATGAACATAGTAGAACATGTGACCCTGTGGCATGGTGGGACATCTTTTGGGTATATTCCCAAGAGTGGTATAGCTGGATCTTCAGGTAGATCTATTTCCAATTTTCTGAAGAACCTCCAGATTAATTTCCAGAGTGGTTGCACCAGTTTACAATTCCCCCAGCAATGGAGGAGTGTTCCTCTTTCTCCACATCCTTTCCAACATGTGTTGTCACCTATAATTTTGATCTTAGCCATTCTGATTGGTGTAAGGTGGAATCTCAGGGTCATTTTGATTTGCATTTCTGTGATCACTAAGGACTTTGAACATTTCTTTAGGTGCTTCTCAGCCATTTGAGATTCCTCAGTTGTGAAATCTTGGTTTAGTTCTATATCCCATTCTTTGATTAGGTTGTTTGGATTTTTGGTGATTAGTTTCTTGAGTTCTTTATACATTTTGGATATTAGCCCTCTATCATATGTGGGGGTTAGTGAAGATTTTTTTCCCAATCTGTATGTTGTTGATTTGTCTTACTATGTCCTTTGCCTTACAGAAGCTTTCCAGTTTCATGAAGTCCCATTTATCAATTCTTGATCTTAGAACCATTGGAGTTCTGTTTAGGAAATTCACTGTGCCAATGAGTTCAAGGGTCTTCCCCACTTTCTCTTCTATGAGATTCAGTGTATCTGGTTCTATGTTGAGGTCCTTGATCCACTTGGACTTGAGTTTTATGCATGGTGAGAAATATGGGTCTATTTTCAGTTTTCTACATACAAACAGTCAATTAGACCAGCACCATTTATTGAAGATACTTTCTTTTGTCCACTGTATATTTTTGGCTTCTTTGTCAGAGATCAAGCATCCATAAGTGTGTGATTTTGTTTCTGGGTCTTTGATTCTATTCCATTGTTCAACATGTCTGTCTCTGTACCAATACCATGCAGTTTTTATCACTATTGCTCTGTGGTAAAGCTTGAGATCAGGGATGGTGATTTCCCCTGAAATTCTTTTATTGTTAAGAATTGTTTTGGATATTCTGGGGTTTTTTGTTTGTTTGTTTTGCCTTTCCAGATGAATTTGAGAATTGGTCTTGTGTTGGGATTTTAATGGTGATTGCATTGAATCTATAGATTGCCTTTGGTCAAATGGCTATTTTTACTATGTTAATTTTCCCAATCCATGAGCATGGGAGATTGCTCTATTTTCTGAGATCTTCGATTTCTTTCTTGAGAGACTTGAAGTTATTGTCATACATGTCTTTCACTTGTTTGGTTAGAGTTACCCCAAGATATTTTATATGATTTGTGGCCATTGTGAAGGTAGTTGTTTCCCTAATTTCTTTCTCAGCCTGTTTATCATTTGTATAAAGGAAGGCTGCTGATTTATTTGAGTTAATTTTGTATCAGGCTACTTTACTGAAGTTGTTTATCAGCTAGAAAAGTTCTCTGGTAGAATTTTAGGGATCACTTATGTATACTATAATATCATCTGCAAATAGTGATACCTTTATTTCTTCTTTGCCAATTTGTATTCCTTTGATCTCTTTTTGTTGTCTTCTTGTTCTAGCTAGTACTTCGAGTATTATATTGAATAGATATGGGAAGAGTGGGCATCCTTGTCCTGTCCCCGATTTCAGTGGGACTGCTTCAAGTATGTTCCATTTAACTTGATATTGGCTGTTGGTTTGCAATAAACTGCTTTTATTATGGGTATAGGTATGGGTCTTGGATTCCTGATCTCTCCAATACTTTTAACATGAGGGGGTGTTGTATCTTGTCAAATGCCTTTTCTGCATCTAAGGAGATGATCATGTGATTTTTTTCTTTGAGTTTTTTATATAGTGGATTACGTTAATGAATTTTCATATATTAAACCAACCTTGCATCCCTGGGATGAAGCCTACTTGATCATGGTGAATGATGGTTTTGATGTGTTCTTAGATTCAGTTTGCAAGAATTTTATTGAGTATTTTTGTATCTATATTCATAGGCAAGATTGGTCTAAAGTTCTCTTTTTTGGTTGGGTCCTTGTGTGGTTTAGGTATCAGAGTAATTGTGTCTTCATAGACTGAGTTAGCTAGTGTTCCTTCTCTTTCTATTTTATGGAAGGAATTGTTTGAGGAAAATTGGTATCAGGACTTCTTTGAAGGTCTGTTAGAATTCTGCACTAAATCCATCTGACCCTGGGTTTTTTTGTTTCTTTGTTTGTTTTTGGTTGGGAGGTTTTTAATGACTTCTTCTATTTCCTTGTGTGATATGGGCCTGTTCAGATAGTTTACCTGCTCTTGATTTAACTTTGGTATGTGGTTTCTGTCTAGAAAACCAACCATTTCATGTATATTTTCCAGTTTTATTGCTTATAGGCTTTCATAGTAGGATCTGATGATTTTTTGAATTTCCTCAGTTTCTGTTATGTTTTTCTTTTCATTTTTGATTTTGTTAATTTAGATACTGCTTCTCTGCCCTTTAGTTAGTTTGGCTATGGGTTTATCTATCTTGTTGATTCTCTCAAAGAACCAGCTTCTGGTTTTGTTGATTCTTTGTATTGTTTTCTTTGTTTCTATTTGGTTGATTTCAGTCCTGAGTTTGACTATTTCCTGCCTTCTACTCCTCTTGGGTAAGTTTGCTTCTTTTTGTTCTAGGACTCTCAGGTGTGCTGTTAACTTGTTAGTATAAGATCTCTCTAGTTTCTTTACCAGGGCCCTTAGTGCTATGAACTTTCCTCAGCATTGCTTTCATTGTGTCCCATAAGTTTGAATATGATATGTCAACATTTTCATGAAATTCTAGGAAGTCTTTAATTTCTTTCTTTATTTCTTCCCAGACCAAGTTATCATTGAGTAGAAAATTGTTCAGTTTCTATGTGTATGTGGGATTTTTGTAGTTTTTGCTGTTATTAAAGATCAGTCTTTGGCCATGGTGATCTGATAGGATGCATGGTATTATTACAATCTTCTTGTATCAGTTGAGGGTTGTTTTGTGACCAATTATATGGTTGATTGTGGAGAAGGTACCATGTAGCACTGAGAAGAAGGTGTATTCTTTTGTTTTAGGGTGAAATGTTCTGTAGATATCTGTTAAATTCCTTTGGTTCATAACCTCTCTTAGTTTCACCATTTCTCTATTTAGTTCCTGTTTCAATGACCTGTCTATTGTTGAGGGTAGGGTGTTGAAGTCTTCCACTATTATTGTGTGAGATGTGATGTGTGTTTTGAGCTTTAGTAAAGTTTCTTTTATGAATGTGGGTGCTCTTGCATTTGGGGCATAGATGTTCAGAACTGAGATTTTCTCTTTGTGGGTTTTCCCCTTGATGAATATGAAGTGTCCTTCTTCATCACACTTGATAACTTTTGGTTGAAAGTCTATTTTATTGGATATTAGGATGGCAACTCCTGCTTGTTTACTGGGACCATTTGCTTGGAAGACCTTTTTTTCCATCCTTTTAAGATATTGTCTGTCTTTGTTATTGAGGTGTGTTTCTTGGATGCAGCAAAATGCTGGATCTTGTTTGTGTATCCAGTCTGTTAGCTTATGTCTTTTTATAGGTGAGTTGAGTCCATTAATATTGAGGGATTCTAAAGAGAGATGACTGTTGTTTCCTGATATGTTTGTTTTTGTAGGTGGCTTTATGTGTTTGTGGTTTTCTCATTCTGGCTTTGTTGTGAGATGCTTAATATCTTGTCCTTTCTTTGGTGAAGGTACCTTCCTTGTGTTGGAGTTTTCCTTCTAGGATCCTCTGTGGGGCTGGATTGGTATATACATACTGTTTGAATTTGGTTTTGTCCTGGAATATTTTGGTTTCTCCATCTATGTCAATTGAGAGTTTTGCTGGGTATAGTAGCCTGGGTTGGCATTGGTGTTCTCTTAGAGTCTGTATAACCTCCGACAAGGCTCTTCTGGCTTTCATAGTCTCTGTTGAGAAGTCTGGTATAATTCTGATAGGTCTACCTTTTATGCTATTTGGCCTTTTTACCTTGCAGCTTTTAATCTTTCTTTGTTCTGTGCATTTAGTGTTTTGATTATTATGTAATGAGAGGATTTTCTTTTCTGGTCCCATTTGTTTGGTGTTCTATAGGCTTCTTGTACCTTTATGGTCATTTCTTTCTTTAGGTTGAGGAGTTTTATTCTATGATTTTGTTGAAGACATTTTCAGGTCCTTTGAGCTGAGAATTTTTGTTCTCCTCTATTCTGATTATTCTTAGATTTGGTCTTTTCATTGTGTCCTGAATTTTTTGGATCCTTTGGGTTAGGAGGTTCTCATGCTTTGAATTTTCTTTGACAGTTGTGTCAATCTCTTCTATGGTATCTTCTATACCTGAGATTCTCTCTTCTGTCTCTTGTATTCTGTTGGTGATACTTACATCTGTAATTCCTGACCTCTTTCCTAGGTTTTCCATTTCCAGGTTTGCCTCCATTTGTGTTTTCTTTATTGATTCTACTTCCACTTTTAGGTCTTGGATTGCTTTATTCAATTCTGTCACCTGTTTATCTGTGTTTTCCTGTATTTCTTTCAGTGCGTTATTGAAATATTCCTGAAAGGACTCTACTATATTCATGAGATAGGATTTTAGATCAGCTTCCTGATTTTCAGGTGTGTTGTTGTATTCAGGGCTTGCTGTGGTGGGAGAACTGGGTTCTGATTACGCCCAACTATATTGGCTTCTGTTGCTTATGGTCTTGTGCTTGCCTTTTGCCATCTGGATATCCCTGGTGTTTGTTGGTCTGGGTGACTGTCTGGAGTCTGCCTCTTTTGTCCCTGGGTTGCTTCAGGTCTCCTGATAGGCCTGCAGCCCTGGCTGTAGCAGACCACCTGTGGGGCCTTCCAACTGGGGGCTCTTCACAGGTGCAGAAAAGCTGCTAATCTGTTTCCCTGGATGCAGTAGATCTCCTGGGAGGCCTTCAGACTATTGGGTCTTCAGTGGAGCAGTCAAGCTGCTGTCCAACTGTTCTGCAGCTGATCCTCAACTGCTCTGAGTGCAGCGGGTCCAGCAGGTCTTCTAGGATGGGTCAGGATATGGTGTCTTCACTGGAACAGACCAGACAAGAGTCTGCTCCAGCAGGACGGTGGAAGGGGTGGAAGGGACGACAATTCAGTCTTGATGTAGTTTGCAAATGGGGCAGTGATACTGATATCAGAATTATTGTGAAAATAAAATGAAAGGAGCTAGAAGAAAGTGCTATTAAATCGAAGTCTCTAGTGTGAAGCTATTAACAATAGTATAATAATTCGGTTATAATTGTACTGATAAGTGTTCTGATAATGTCCTCAAACATAAATGATTGATAATTATCATCATAAACTATTTGATATATATTTTCATAAACTACTTTGAAATGTACTTTCAAGTACAATCAATATACAGATATGAAAAACTCCTTTGAGTTTACAGAAACTGCTTAGATAGAGCCCTCATTTCTGATTCTCTCATCTTCTTCTTGGAGTGTGTAGGGAATATAAACAGTTGAGTTGGGAGAGGGGCTGAGAATGGATGTTTTGGAAGCTGTTGACAAAACCTAAGCACCACTGTTGTTGTAACTCAGTAAGCAGTCCCTGCCCATGTGATGCCTCTGTAATTATCTCCCTATATCCAATCTCTCCAGCTATCATTTAGGTCCTTGGCATCCTCTGCAGCAGCCTCCTCACTGACCTTTCTGCCTCTAGAATGCCCTTGTCCATTTCAGCTACACATCATTGTCATGAGTTATCTTCATCTTTAAAAAACAGATTCTACTATTTAAAAACTGTCAGTGGCTCCCCATTGCCTGTAACATCTGTTACGAACAGAGACATTGAGAGGCAGTGTGGAATTGAAATAATTTGTTACTCCTAATAATTAGAGAGCAGGAGTCTGTGAATAATTTATTCTTGTTTTGTTTTTACTCTTTAAAACCCAATTAGAGTGATGTTCACTGTGCTTATTGCTGTCTAGTGTGGGAGGTAAGGACAGATAGTGGTGAATAACACTGTGTATGCCCATGCACACTGTCATTCATCATTTACAATGTAGGGAAAACCTTGAAATCCAGGAATCAGAAGAAGGAAATCCTTTGTGCTCTTTGAGCAGCTTTTAAAGAGATTAAGAAGCTAGTATCTAGCTCCTCCCATCATTATATTCTATCCTTCATTTGTTCTTCCAATCCCACCCAATGCTTTTTCTCCAGTCATTTATTTCTTACATTCTTCTTTTATATGTTAACAAAAGCTTGGTTTCTCTTTGGAGAAGTGAGGTTCACTTCTACCCCGTAGGACTTGGGCGAGGTTGACCTCAGTCCCATCCCTCCGGTCTTATCCTGCATCCAATAAAAGTTTGGAATTCTTCAAGCCATGGTGACTGGTTGCAGATGGGCAGACACTTCTGATTGCAGAAGCAGCCCATAGTTTTATAGCAGTGACTGAGAAAGAAGTGCTAGGTTCCCAGTAAGGTTGCCAAGTAGGTAGGATGCACATCTGGTGTCACTGGGGTCCTGTTACATGCTGGGAAAAACCTACCAAGTGTAAAGTTAAGTGGGGAGTGCTGGGAGACAGACAGACACAGTCTCGATGTTATTACTTGACTTCCTGGATTCACTTGGAGCTGAAGCTTGGCTTTATGAGGCAGTGTATATATTTCTGTCTCTCTTATTTAAGGCAATGTTGATTCATATTTGTCACTTTGAACCAAGACCTCTGACTAGTAATGGACTTCTTATCATCCCCCAATTATTGTTAGTTCTTCATGTTTATGTGTTTATATTTGCAGTGTAGAACATACATTTCTGCCTCTCAACCCAGACATGTTTCATCTATTGTCCCAAGCCTCTCCATCCTACTTGGACAGAATACTGCTCCTCTCTGTTCCTGTAGTTCAGAGTCACAAACTTCATCATGCTGTGCCTTACAGTTTGAAAGACTATTACAAGTCCCCCCTCCTTTTCTTCTCATTTCTTTTAGACAGGGTCTTACATGTAGGTCTCGCTAGACTGGAACTCCCTATAGAAACCACGGTGTCTTTGAACTCACAGATCTGCCTGCCTCTGCCTCCCAAGTATACACCATCATGGTCAGCTACTTTCTTATTTAAGGTCTAACTTACTTCATTTAGGTCTAACATGTTGCACAGTCTCTGTGATAGACAATAAATATTTATTGTCTCAATTGGGCAGAAAAAGAGAAGTAATAAAGTAAATAAGGGGATTAAGAAAGAAATGAAAAATGTATGTTTCACTTTAAATGTGTCATAATCTTGGACAGTAAATGAAGGATGGGACCAATTCACTGAACAACCCATTAAACCTATTTATATTTTCCTAGAAACAGTTTGCGCTTTCACTGCTGCAAAATGTATGCAGTCCCTAGATAGAAGAACTTAGAACATCACAGGGGAATGATAGGAAAAAGCCTCCCGCTGTGATTTCTTTTGAGTCCCACCAAGTCATCAGTAACAGTGCATCTCTTGGAGTAGATAGCATGTCAGCCCTGTGGCCACTCCCTAGGACAGGACAGCTGCTAGATTGCCATCGATCTTCTAGGTTTCCTACACTTATCCTTCATGTCGGGTTAGAAGAATTCTAAAGTTCAGCTCTGACCTGTCATCCTTCCCTACAAACCACAGGTACTCAAGGCATGTCAGCTTTTTTATTTTTTACACTTAAATTTTTTATTAATTAAATTTGTAGTTTGACAATTTCATACATGCATATAATACATTCTTACTGCTGTCACCCCATATTCTCTTATCTCCCCTTCCACTTCCCTACTAATCTCTTCCCTGTCTTATCTCCTAGAGTCTGTCAATATACAACTGAAGACAGGGGCTCCCCATCTCCCAGAGTCTGTCAGAAACCAACAGTTCAGAAATAAGTAAGACACTATGAACCCTTCCCCATTCACAACTGACTTAACAGGGCCAGTTGTTGTAGTCTTTGTGTAAGTAGTCAAAGTTGCTATGAATTTGTGACTGCTATATCTCTGTCACCTCTAAAGGATAGGCTTTCTCTGTCCTTTATCTTGTTTTCCTGGTCTTACATCTCTTCCCATACCCTCTTCTACAATGTTCCCCTAACTTTAGAGTGAGCAGAATAATTAGCACATGCAGGGCTGAATCCTCAATTATCTCTTGCTCTCAGCATCTTGCACAGCCATGCATCCCTGCATTGACCACTATTCACTGCAAAGACAGATTTTTTTTGAGTTGGGGCTGAATACTTTGTCTAGGAATATGCAAACAGGTATTTAGAGGACAATTTGATGCTATACATCCCAAGATATGTTTTGAAAGCCTCACTTAAGAGAGGTTAGAGAGATGGCTCATCAAGTAAGAGAATTTACTAATTTCCCAGAACCTGCATTTGGTTCCCACTAGCACACATGTTGAACAGCTTTTAACTACTAGTATGTCCAGTCCCAGTCTAAAGTCCTCTTCTGGACTCTGAGGGCACCCAGACAGACAGACAGACAGGCAGGCAGACAGGTACATGCACACATGCACATGCACATGGACATGTGTGAACACACAGAAATAAAGTAAGTCTTTAAAACTGTCTTCCTCAGGACGCTCTCTGCTCTCACTTGTACCCTCTCTGTTTTCAGCACTTGTACTCCTTTTTTGTATGTAGGAGTGTAGGATCAGGTGCTGATCCTGCTGTTGACTATATTCCACAATCTGGATCGTTCTCTTAGGGAGATGGCTTATACTGGGAACATTCACTTCCTATCTGTGAAGGTATAGAAGCTGTCATCTTTTAAAACCAAATACTAACGTTATCTGCTTTCTGAGAACGTCACTTAAACTGACCTTGCAGCTCTCACTACCTAGAGTGTGTTGATCATATGAGTATCTGTCTGTCTCTGTGTCTGTCTATCTATCTATCTATCTATCTATCTATCTATCTATCTATCTATCTATCTATCTATCTATCTATCTATCTATCATCTCTATCTATCTATCTATCTATCTATCTATCTATCTATCTATCTATCTATCTATCTATCTATCTATCTATCTATCTATCTATCTATCATCTCTATCTATCTATCTATCTATCTATCTATCTATCTATCTATCTATCTATCTATCCATCCATCTATCTATCTATCTATCTATCTATCCATCTATCTATCTATCTATCTATCTATCTATCTTTCTATTTATCCATCCATCTATTTATCTTCCTCCTCCTACATCATCATCATCGTCGTTGTCACCATCAACATCATCATCATCATCATCATCGTCTTCATTGTCAATCTATCCATCCACTCGCCATTCCTGTAGCTGTAGCTTCTTTTCTCCATGGCTATTTGTAAGCAGGGACTCAGGAATCTGAGGGTCTTTTGAAATTGACTTTGCCATCTTGGAGGCCTTTGCTGCCTCTTGAGAATATGAGAAGAGAGATTATAGAAGGTATGAAATATTTTAGAGATTAGACCAAGAAGTGGTGTGTGTTCTTTCTACTTGTTCAGGTGTCAGTTTAGAAGATGGGTGGGCATTTCAGTTTTCTTGTGTGCCCTGGGTGAATATCTGGCCTCCTCTCTCTGTCTCTGTCTCTCTCTGTCTCTGTCTCTCTCTCTGTCTCTCTCTCTCTCTCTCTCTCTCTCTCTCTCTCTCTCTCTCTCTCTCTCTCTCTCTCTCTCTCTCTCTCTCTCTCTCTCCCCGTGCTCTTACTGGAGAATTTTGTTCAGTCATTATTGAAGTTCTGACCAAAGTAGTCTAATTTCTGGCAACAGTAAAAGTGACATCCTGAGGACCTGCACAGGGAACACTGAGCTTACTACCATTTCCATTTTAATATCACTTAGTTGCTCTTAAGAAGGGACAAACTTCTTGAGTGCCTTTGACCATAATTATTCCTCCTGTGCCTTCTTAACCTCTTCTTCCTCATCTGCCTGCTTCTGCAGGTCTCTTTTTCTTCTTCTATGTTCCCTGCTACTCTATTTTTCTATCCCCTTTGTCTTCTCTTAACTTAGCTTTCATTTGCATCTGAATCCCAACTGGCAAACTCTCAAGTGAGGGGTTAAGCAGGGATGAGGGATAAAGATGTGAAAGGTCACAGACTGGCAGAAACATTTGCTTATGACCTACTTCCTCCTGCTCACATGTGTGGTGATGAGCATGTTAAATATTTATTTTTGGATGTACAGAAATGTTGAGGAGATTGCATGTAGTGTATTCAGATTCCCTTCTTCTAATATTAGTATTTCACATGTCTTGGTATCCTTAAGATTAACCTTTCAGTATGAGGTGGTATCTATAATACTCAATAATATTTGGAATATTTTGGTTTTTCTTTCCCACCTAGATGTTCCCACTAAGATGTCTCCCACTTTTGAAGTTCTTAAGCAGTCTTGAGTTTAAAATGTATGCATACATCCTGGACTTTAAGCTACCTCCTTGGTATCTACATGAATGCCTTGTAAATTTTTATTATATGAGTAAGATAGAGGATCGATCCTGAGAATCAAGACACAGCAAGCAAATTACCCATTCCCTAAGATAGCACAGAGTGGCTTAGAGTTGCTGGCAACAGCAGAACTACACCAGGTAGGCTCCTGCCACCATTAGTCATGAGTCTTCACACTAAGGTGGATGTTGTGAGGTGCCTGAGCAGGTCAGGATGTTCAGATTATACATTAAACCTGATGTTGGCATTGAAATGGGCCAGGAAGGTCTGTTTTTGCCTACAGTGATCCAAGATCACCTTTTCCAGTCAGCTTAGTATATTAGACAAGTCAGCAGGAGACCTGGAAATGATGGGGATGGAGATTCCACCTCCATGCCTGCTTTCTGGTCTGTTAGATGAAGTGTGAAGGGAACTCTTTCAAAATATGAGTTGCAATGAGTCATGGCTTTAATTGTTTTCCATTTATAATCACATTGGGTGAGATCATCTAGATCACTTTATTCTCAGATGATATGAAAGGAGCTACTGGATGCAGGAAACAGGCCTCCTTCCAGCTCATCTACCAAGTCATATGCTCACTGAGACAGAAGGAGTCAGGGCCTGGAAGAGGTCACAGAAGTCCTGAGATTTGCCATCAGGCACATGGGAGTTAAAACCTAATACCTACTTAGTCAAATGGCCTTTTCCCACTTAAAATAAAAAATAAATTTCTTACTATTTACACATACTTAGTAGACAACATTTTGAAGGCAACATATTTATGTTATATCTTTACACCCTCTAGTTACAGTTTTCCTTTTCTTACTGTGTCTACATTTGCAGAAAATTCCATGAGTAAAGCATAAGGAAATCATTTTCAAAGGAGTAGCATCTCATTCCTCATTCCGCATTCCATACCTTGTCAGTTGAGGTCAAAATAAAGAATTACACTAGCCATTTTCTTCCTTTCTTTTTCATTCATTTGCTTAGTCAGCCAACACCTGGTATTCACCTAGTGTGTGCTGGACATGGCAGTAGGAATGGGAAAGTACCTAGTGTTTGTTACACTTGGTGGCTGGGATGGTGGTTCCTTTTTGTTATGCAAGGTTTATCAAGTGACCTCTTCAACCTCATCTATCTTGAGCCTCAGATTTATTAGATGTAAGTCTGAACTCATGAAATTCACTTTCAGTGGTTACTACAAGGGTTAAATGAGATAATTCCTATTAAGTGCTTGCCTAGTACTTAATAGATACCAGTCGCATAATAGATACCAGTCATATCAGAATGCTTTTGATGCAAGTAACAGAAAACCCAACCCCAGTGGCCAAAACAAAAAGAATATTTATATCATTTAATGTCAACAAAACAATAGTAGATGGCTCCAGAATTAGTTGATTCAGAGGCTCAATACTGCTGGGAAAATCCCGGGTTCTTTCCAGCTCTGCCACCTTCAGATAGTAGTGCATCAAACTAACAGGTGACAAGCTCCTGGAAGGTCGGCCATTTGTTCTTGTGCCTTTCCTCACTGTGAAGAAACCATTTTCAAAGCAGTCTCACCTCATTCTTCCTTTTGTGTCTGCGAGTCATCATGTTTTATTAATTAGTATTTGAGTTCATCATGGAACAGCAGACCATGGGGTGCTATTGATGGTTTATACCAAGAAGGATACACTTCTGAAGCAAGGTATTTTACCTAAAAAATAATATGGATTCTAAGGAGTAGGAGCACCTAAGTATACAATGTCTTTTGCATATTCATTGGATAGGATTCTAAGGAAATTATTTGGACTAGCCTTTGGCCTGATGGATTAAAATCTAGCTGCTCCTTCCTTGAATGGTTCATTCTTTAACACAGTAGAGCCTTAGAATTTGAAGGTCTCACTAAAGCATGACCAAGGAATGGTGAATAGACTTCTCCATAAAGCTTGGCTGAATGGCTTCTTGTGAAGCAACTCTGGCTAGTGACCTAATATTGATAATGAAATAAAGAACATCCCGTACTCAGTTCCCCAGCTTCTCACATACCAAGCATCCAAAATGGCTGTGCTAGGTACTATTCCCACTGGCAGTGAATAAGGGCTCCTCTCTCTTCTCCACATCTTCTCTGTCAGTTGTTTTCTTTTCTTAATGATAGCCATTCTGGATGGAGTAAGACAGAATCTCAAAGCAGTTTTGATGTTCATTTTCCTGATGTGTAAATTGAATACTTTAAAGGGTACTCATAGACCATTTCAACAAATGAAGTAATACCTATTCTTCTTTGCTCAATGAAAAATTGTTGAGTGAGTGTAGGCATGGCTGTGAGTTCATTCAGAACACAGTGAGTTCATTCAGAACATAATGTCTCAGGTCTAGAGGTGAAATGAGAAGAAACTGAAGTGGTGCAGTGAGAAGCAAAAGACAAGATAGGCTGAGAGACACAGCTTACCATGAATGAAACTATTGATCGCTTTTAAATCCAATGTAAATGAATTATTCTGCCCTCCCTGAGTATAAGGAGATCACTTGGCCTCATGATGGATTTGCTAATGAGAACTCATAACTTGGTTTTGTTATTCAAACCCTTGATTTCAAACTTGGTTTTAAAATTTCAACCTTTCTATCCATCCTTCATTCTATACTTCCACATATCCAAACAAGAAAGAAATCATTACTGAGAGCTTACCACCAACTGGATCTTGAGCCAGGTATTCAAAAATGTATCTCTTGAACTCTGCCAAGACAACTCAGTGGGTAAAATCATTCAATGCCAAACCTAATGATCTAAGTTTGATGCAATTTCTGGAATCAATGTAGTAAATAGAAAGAGAAAATCAATTCTCACCATTTGTCCTTTGACCTACACACACACACACACACACACACAGAAATGTTAAATTTGGGGGGGGGGCTTGAGAGATGGCTCTGTTGTTAAGAGCACTTACTGTTTTACAGAGTATTAGGGTTTAGTTCCAAGCACACACATTAGGCAGCTCATAACCACTTGTAGTTCTTTTAATTAATTACTTCACATCCCAAATGCTGTTCTCCCTCCCAAACCCTCTCTCACCCAGTCCTTTTCTCCTCACATTCCTCCTCCTATTCCTCCTCTCTTCCTCCTCTGAGAGTGTGCTCCCCAGGTATTCTTCCACCCTAGTTCATCAAGTCTGCCAGATTAGGCTCATTCCTTCTCACTGAGTCTAGACCGAACAGCTATGAAGACTGAGCTGCCTGTCAGCTACATATGTGCTTGGGGGCCTCATTATTTGGCTATGGGTATCTGCTTCTGTTTCAGTCCATTGCTGGGTAGAACCTCTCAGAGGACAGTTATGCTAGGCTCTTCTCTTCAAGTATAACAGAGTATCATTAATAATGTCAGGGATTGGTGCCTGCCCATGGGATGGATTTTAAGTTGGGGTGGTTATTGTTTGGCCTTTCCTTTGGTTTCTGCTTCATCCCTACTTTTTTGTTTTTTGTTTTTTGTTTTTTTTTAAATCATTGCTCATTTATTTGGTTCTTTTTTTTTTTATTTTTTTAATTTACATTCCAAATCACTTCCCCTTTCCCGTTTCCTCCCTCCCCGAAAGTCCCATAAGCCCCCTTCCCTCCCTCTTTTCTCCGTTCAACCCCCTCTCATTACTCTGTCCTGGCGTTCCCCTACATCCAGTCTTTCCAGGACCAGGGGTCTCTCCTTCCATCTTTTTAGAAATCTATTGATATGCTGATTGTGTCTAGGGTATTCTGAGATTCTGGGTCAATATCCCCTTATCAGTGACTGCATACCATGTGTGATCTTTTGTGATTGGGTTACCTCACTAAGGATGATATTTTCAAGTTCTGACCATTTGCCTAGGAATTTCGTGAATTCATTGTTTTTAATTGCAGAGTAGTATTCCATTGTGTAAATATACCACATCTTCTGAATCCATTTCTCCGTTGAGGGACATCTGGGTTCTTTCCAGCTTCTGGCTATTATAAATAAGGCTGCTATGAACATAGTGGAGCATGTGTCCTTATTGCATGCAGGTAAAGTCTCTGGGTATATGCCCAGGAGTGGTATAGCCGGATCCTCCGGAAGTGTCATGCCCAGTTTTCTGAGGAGCCGCCAGACTGCTTTCCAGAGTGGTTGTACCAGCCTGCAATTCCACCAGCAGTGGAGGAGTGTTCCTCTTTCTCCACATCCTCGCCAACAACTGCTGTCTCCTGTGTTTTTGATCTTAGCCATCCTGACTGGTGTGAGATGGAATCTCAGGGTTGTTTTGATTTGCATTTCCCTAATGACTAAGGATGATGAACATCTCTTTAGGTGCTTCTCAGCCATTAGATATTCTTCAGGTGAGAACTCTTTGTGTAGCTCTGT
This sequence comes from Tokudaia tokunoshimensis, assembly GCA_036184795.1. Taxonomy (NCBI): domain Eukaryota; kingdom Metazoa; phylum Chordata; class Mammalia; order Rodentia; family Muridae; genus Tokudaia; species Tokudaia tokunoshimensis. The sequence continues at coordinate 78,016,588 of BTHU01000002.1, read as the reverse complement.
ACCCCATTTTTTAATAGGGTTACTTGCCTCTCTGGAGTTTAACTTCTTGAGTTCTTTGTATATCTTGGATATTAGCCCTCTGTCGGATGTAAGGTTGGTAAAGATCATTTCCCAGTTAGTTGGTTGCCGCTTTGTCTTTTTGACGGTGTCTTTTGCCTTGCAAAAACTTTGTAATTTAATGAGGTCCCATTTGTCTATTCTTGATCTTAGAGTATAAGCTATTGGAGTTCTGTTCAGGAAATTCTCCCCTGTGCCCATATGTTCAAGGTTCTTCCCTAGTTTCCCTTCTATTAGTTTCAGTGTGTCTGGTTTTATGTGGAGATCTTTAATCCACTTAGAATTGAGCTTAGTGCAAGGAGATAAGAATGGGTCAATTTGCATTCTTCTGCATGTTGACCTCCAGTTGAGCCAGCACCATTTGTTGAAAAGGCTATCTTTTTTCCACTGGATGGTTTTAGCTCCTTTGTCAAAGATCAAGTGACCATAGGAGTGTGGATTCATTTCTGGGTCTTCAATTCTGTTCCATTGATCTACATGTCTGTTACTGTACCAATACCATGCAGTTTTTAACACTATTGCTCTGTAGTACAGCTTGAGGTCCGGGATACTGATTCCCCCAGAGGTTCTTTTACTCTTGAGAATAGTTTTAGCTATTCTGGGTTTTCTGTTATTCCAGATGAATTTTTGAATTGCTCTTTCTAACTCTATGAAGAATTGAGTTGGGATTTTGATGGGGATTGCATTGAATCTGTGTATTACTTTTGGTAAGATGCTCATTTTTACTATATTAATCCTGCCAATCCATGAGCATGGCAGATTTTTCCATCTTCTGAGGTCTTCTTCAATTTCTTTCTTCAGAGACTTGAAGTTCTTGTCATACAGATCTTTCACTTGTTTGGTTAGCGTCACGCCAAGATACTTAATATGGTTTGTGGCTATCGTAAAGGGTATTATTTCTCTTACTTCTTTCTCAGCCTGCTTATCCTTTGAGTATAGGAAGGCTTCTGACTTGCTTGAGTTGATTTTATATCCGGCCACTTTGCTGAAGTCGTTTATCAGCTGTAGGAGTTCTCTGGTGGAGTTCTTTGGGTCGCTTATGTATACTATCATATCGTCTGCAAATAGTGATAGTTTGACTTCTTCCTTTCCAATTTGTATCCCTTTGACCTCTTTTTGTTGTCTAATTGCTCTAGCTAGAACTTCAAGTACTATATTGAAAAGATATGGAGAGAGAGGGCAGCCTTGTCTAGTCCCTGATTTTAGTGGGATTGCTTCAAGTTTCTCTCCATTTAGATTGATGCTGGCTACTGGTTTGCTGTAAATTGCTTTTACTATGTTTAGATATGGGCCTTGAATTCCTGATCTTTCCAAGACCTTTAGCATGAAAGGATGCTGAATTTTGTCAAATGCTTTCTCAGCATCTAATGAGATGACCATGTGGTTTTTTTCTTTGAGATTGTTTATGTAGTGGATTACATTGATGGATTTCCTTATATTGAACCATCCCTGCATCTCTGGGATGAAGCCTACTTGATCGTGGTGAATGATCGTTTTGATGTGTTCTTGGATTCGGTTGGCAAGAATTTTATTGAGTATTTTTGCATCGATATTCATAAGAGAGATTGGCCTGAGATTCTCTTTCTTTGTCGGATCTTTGTGTGCTTTTGGTATTAGTGTAATTGTGGCTTCATAGAACGAGTTGGGTAGTGTTCCTTCTGTTTCTATTTTGTGGAACAGTTTGAAGAGTATTGGTGTTAGGTCTTCTTTGAAGGTCTGATAGAATTCTGCACTAAAACCATCTGGACCTGTGCTTTTTTTGGTTGGAAGACTTCCAATGACAACTTCTATTTCTTCAGGGGTTATAGGACGGTTTAGATGGTCTATTTGATCCTGATTTAATTTTGGTACTTGGTATCTGTCAAGGAAATTGTCCATTTCCTCAAGATTTTCTAGTTGTGTTGAATACAGGTTTTTGTAGTAGGATCTGATGATTTTTTGAATTTCCTCAGTTTCTGTTGTTATCTCTCCCTTTTCGTTTCTGATTTTATTAATTTGGATACTATCTCTGTGTTCTCTGGTTAGTCTGGCTAAGGGCTTATCTATCTTGTTGATTTTCTCAAAGAACCAACTCCTCGTTTTGTTGATTCTTTGTATGGTTTTATTTGTTTCTACTTGATTGATCTCAGCCCTGAGTTTGATGATTTCCTGCCTTCTACTCCTCTTTGGTGTATTTGCTTCTTTATGTTCCAGGGCTTTCAGGTGTGCCATTAAGCTGTTAGTGTATGCTGTCTCCCGTTTCTTTTTGGCGGCACTCAGGGCTATGAATTTTCCTCTTAGCACTGCTTTCATTGTGTCCCATAAGTTAGGGTATGTTGTGCCTTCATTTTCATTAACTTTCAAAAAGTCTTTGATTTCTTTCTTTATTTCCACCTTGACCAAGTTATCATTGAGTAGAGCAGTGTTCAGCCTCCATGTGTACGTGGGTTTTCTTTTGTTTTTGTTGCCATTGAAGACCACCCTTATTCCATAGTGATCTGATAGGAGGCATGGGATTATTTCTATCTTCTTGTATCTGTTGAGGTCTGATTTGTGACCAATTATATGGTCAATTTTGGAGAAGGTACCATGAGGAGCTGAGAAGAAGGTGTATTCTTTAGCTCTAGGATGAAATGTTCTATATATATCAGTTAGTTCCATTTGGTCCAAGGCTTCAATTAGATTCACTGTGTCCCTGTTTAGTTTCTGCTTTCCTGAACGATCCATTTCAGAGAGCGGGGTGTTGAAGTCACCCACTATTATTGTGTGCGGTGCGATGTGTGCTTTGAGTTTTAGTAAAGTTTCTTTTACGAATGAGGGTGCCCTTGCATTTGGAGCATAGATATTCAGGATTGAGAGTTCTTGATGGTGGATTTTTCCCTTGATCAGTATGTAGTGTCCTTCTGTGTCTTTTTTGATGACTTTGGGTTGAAAGTCAATTTTATCCGATATTAGCATGGCTACTCCACCTCGTTTCTTGGGGCCATTTGCTTGTAAAATTGTTTTCCAGCCTTTTACTCTGAGGTAGTGTTTGTCTTTGACACTGAGGTGCGTTTCCTGCATGCAGCAAAATGCTGGGTCCTGTTTACGTATCCAGTCTGCTAGTCTATGTCTTTTAATTGGGGAATGGAGACCATTGATATTAAGAGAGATTAAGGCATAGTGATTATTGCCATCTGCCATTCTTGACGCTATCTTTATGTTTGAGTGGTTATCTACTTTTGGGTTTGATTCAAGAAGGTTATTATCTCATTTTTTCCAGGGTGTTGTTTCTCTCCCTGTATTGGAGGTTTCCACCTATTATCCGTTGCAGGGCTGGATTTGTGGAAAGATATTGTGAAAATTTGGTTTTATCATGGAATATCTTGGTCTCTCCATCTATGGTGATTGAGAGTTTTGCTGGGTATAGTAGTCTAGGCTGGCATTTGTGCTGTCTTAGTGTCTGCATGAGATCTGCCCAGGATCTTCTGGCTTTCATAGTCTCTGGTGAGAAGTCTGATGTGATTCGGATAGGTCTTCCTTTGTATGTTACTTGGCCCTTTTCTCTTACTGCATTTAGTATTCTTTCTTTGTTTAGAACATTCGGTGTTTTGATTATTATGTGACGGGAGGTATTTCTGTTCTGGTCCAGTCTGTTTGGAGTTCTGTAGGCTTCTTGTATGTTCATCGGCATCTCTCTCTTTAAGTTAGGGAAGTTTTCCTCCATAATTTTGTTGAAGATGTTTACTGGCCCTTTAAGTTGCAAATCTTCACTCTCATCTATACCTATAATCCTTAGGTTTGGTCTTCTCATTGTGTCCTGGATTTCCTGGATGTTTTGGGTTACGCGTTTTTTGCATTTTGCATTTTCTTTGACTGTTGAGTCGATGCTTTCTATGGAATCTTCAGCACCTGAGATTCTTTCTTCCATCTCTTGTATTCTATTGTTGATGTTTGCATCTATGACTCCTGATTTCTTCCCAAGGTTTTCTATCTCCAAAGTTGTCTCCCTTTGTGATTTCTTAGTTGTTTCTACTTCCTTTTTTAGTTCCTGGATGGATTTGCTGAGATCCTTCACTTGTTTGTTTGTATTTTCCTGTATTTCTTTAAGGTATTTTTGCATTACCTCTTTCAGGATTTCTTCCTGATGACCCACGTTCTCCTGCATTTCTCTGAGCGATTTTTGTGTTTCCTCCTCATGGGATTCCATCTGTTGATCCATCGTCTCCTGCATTTCTTTAAGCAGTTCTCGTGTTTCCTTTGTAAGGGCATCTAACCGTTGATTCATTTCTTTAAGCAATTTTTGTGTTGCCTCCTTATGGGCATCCGTCTGTTGACCCATATTCTTCTGCATTTCTTTATGCAAATTTCGTGATTCCTTTGTGAGTGCATCTACCCGTTGATTCATCTCGTTAAGCGATTTTTGTGTTGTCTCCTTGTGCGCCTCCATCTTTTGATCCATGTTCTCCCGCATTTCTCTAAGCGATTTTTGTGTTTCCTTTGTAAGGGCTTCTAACCGTTGATTCGTGGTCTCCTGTAACTCTTTATGAGATTTATTTGTGTCCTTCTTGTGATTCTCTAATAGCATCATGAGAAGTGATTTTAAATCCAGATCTTGTCTTTCGGGTGTGGTGGGGTATCCAGGACTTGCTGCTGTTGGAGAGTTGGGTTCGGATGGTCCCACATTACTTTGATTACTGTTAGTAACATTCCTACGTTTGCCTTTTGCCATCTGGATAACTCTGGTGTTAGTTGGTCCTGCTGCCACTGGCTGTTGGTTGGACCTCCTGTGAGCCTGCAAAGCTATTTCTGCCCCCCCTGGATTACCAGGATTCCCCTGGCACCGATTTCTGGGGCCTGCCTGCTCCTGAGTGACTTTGGAGCCCTAATGTGCTTTGCCCCAAGTGATCTTATATTGGGGAGGCCTTGCACATCTAAAGGCTCAGCCTAGTGGATTCCTGGAGCAGAGGTCGCCAAAGGGAGGCTGGCAGGCTCCTGCCCTGTGCAGGGGTGTGTGATCTCTCCTGGGGGGGGGAGGGGGCGTCCCTCTGCCAGGCAGAAGTCCCACAGCAGATCTGGCGCGCTGGTCACTGCAGATCAGCCCAGCACCTGGGAGCAGGTTACACACAAGCTGCCTGAACCCGAAGCGATATTATGCCTGTCTGTCTCTGAGCCTGGGGGTCCCAACTACCTGGTCACTGGAGCAAAGATGGCGGAGGGCACTCTCCGTGGCGCCGTTCACCCTGTGGTCATGATGGCCCGCCGATCTGGCACCCAGACGACCACAGCGCCAACCCGCCCTCGGGCACAGACGGAAGCCCCAACAGGCCGTGTCCCAAGTGATGTTATATTGGGGGGAGAGCCTGGGTACCGGTCTCTCCAGTGCAGTCCGCGGGAACAGAGGTCGCGGAAGGAAAGCTGGCAGGCTCCCTCCCTCGGGTGCACCTTTTTGTTTTTTTTTTTAAAGACAGGACACATTTTGGGTCAAAAGTTTTGTGGGCGGGTAGGTGTCTGTATCATTCCTCTAGGGATTTTGGCTGGCTACAGGAGGTGTCCTCTTCAGGCTCCATCTCTCCACAGTTAGGCATCTCAGGTAAGGTCACCAGCATTGACTCCTGGGAGGCTTTATTATCCCAGGGCTCTGAGAGTTCCTTGAGATTCTCCCCCCAACTCCACCCCAAGTAGCTGCAGATTTCCATTCCCTCTGGCCTTCTGTGCCTCTCTCCTGTGCCCTGTCCCCTCCCTACCTGATCTTGCTTTCTCATTCCCCAGTTCTCTACCTCCCTTTGCCTCTGTAACTATTTTGATTCTTCTTCTAAGTGTAATTTAAACACCCTTGCTTAGAGATGCACTGCCCTTTTCTGACTGCTACTCAAACAATACGCTAAGGGACACACATATATACACATAAAAATAAACTACTAAATCTTAACAAAAATAAGTCTCACATATTTGGATAGCAAAATTGTTTTTCATTTAACAAAAATATATCTCTAGAGTGCCACTAACATGATAAATGTGCTGGTGGGGGATGGAGTGTGACATGTACTCTCACTGTCAGAGTGAGTGTAAAAGTTTCACGAGCACCTTGAAGAAGAATATTGAGTTGTAACAATTGAAGGACAGTAGGTCCTCCACAGGTATTAAGGGAAAAGGCACACGTACTGATCCATATAGAGGAACCTTTAAGAATGAAAATTCTAGCACCCAGTGGGGGAATGTGATAGTTTTGATTTACATAGATTTATTTTGACCTTCTCAACTTGAAGAAAAGTCAGACTATAAAACAGTTGATAAATGTCCAACAAAAGCTAGTAACAATAGTGTGCTTATTATAATTCTCATTACAATGAGAGCTGAAGGACAGTGAGGAGATGTCCTTATGCTTATTGTCACTACTTCCCCTGTGGGAGGTATTAAAGGCTGAGAAGCTGTCATTTTGGGGGTTATAGCTTCTCTCTCTTTTTTTTCCTCAAGATAATGTGCATGATAATGCTATTTATTTAAGATTTATCTTATCTCCTATACTAGATGTAAATGGAGAAAAGAAAGAGTTATAAAGAAGCCTATTTCCTGTTTGCTGGATTTTTGGAGGGTGCTAAGGGACCAGAGAAGTTTTTGGTGGGGACCATAGGAAGCTAGGAAAGTGAAAGACTGTTGAGATTATTTTGAGTTTCAGAAACAAGAGAGAAATTCATGAAGTCAAAATTGTATTTTTGAACTATGTCTACACCAGGACTGCAATACCAGACTATCCTAGCTCCTAGTCAGACTCTTTGGCTTAGAATTCTTGTTTTTCAATCTGGGGTGTCCTAGAGATCCGCTATTCCCAAATACAAACTATTGCAATTGCTCATGGAGGCCTACTTGATGGCAAGACTCTGTTGCTGAAGACAACATACACACTAGTCATAGGACTTAGAGAAGTCAATTTGGTATTGACTAGAAGCTTCCTATTGGCCAGCTTAATATTATCAAGAGGGTTTATGCAGGATTCTGGGGGAAGAAATTTTACCCAGCTGTGAACCCTGTGATCTACAGTAATAGTGGCATAAATATTATGGGGATAACCAACTGCTTTCTGATTGGATTTGAGATATGATTCACCAGAGGAAATACATTCCTGGCAGTATAAATCTGCCCTAAATCCCATTGTTGGAGAGTTCACAGGCTCAAGAGATGAATCTACTACTATCATTTCATTGAATATACACAATACTAATATCTTTCTAAATTAGTATTTCTCTACCACTATATTAGTGCAGATCAGACTTCATCAGAGTTGTTTTTCTGTGAATTAGATGGTTATTAATTCTCCAAGTTTAGAGAATATGTGTTTGTATAGTGTGCATCCACAAATGGAACATTTGGATATTATCCTCTCTATCCTGCCAAGATTCAGGATTCTCTACAGGAAAGGGGACAGAATATTATAACAGCCACATGTCAGGGAGGACCAGAGTCAAAGTATTGCCTAACTATGACAGGACCACTACTTTCATGAATTCACAGAAGCTATGGTTCCCTGCACAAGAGCTGTATAAGATGATCAAGACAATATTCTTGTCTTGATAGAGGGAGAGATCTCGATCCTTAGCTGAGGAGCTGTTGACAGTTGATGGCATTTAGGCAAGTCAGTTTTCTTTAAGGGTGCAGTTCCTATTAGGTTGACTACTATGCCCCAGTGAATGCCTCACACTCACAAGAATATGGGCAGCACAAATTGAACTTGGTTGGTTATTTATTAAAAAAAAAAAGAGGTCGTGAAGTTGGGGGTAGAGTGGGGAGATGGGAGGAGTTAGGCAGAGAAATGGCATACAAATTTTACTAAAATATTTTGTATAAAATTCTCTAAGACTAATATAAATATTATATTAAAGAATTGTATTTTTCTAAGTTATTTTATTTTTTTCTGTCTGTTTTCCATCTATTGAAAGGCAACAATCATAGAACTAATCTTAGTAATCGTAGTTACACACAGCTACTCACACATAACTATAATAAAGTTTTTGTGTTTTCTTTAAGGATGTAATTTCTATTAGGTTGACTACTATACCCCAGTGGGTGGCAACACACCCATGAGTATATAGGCAACACAAATTTGACTTGGTGAGGATTTTGGTATTCACAAATCCTTCTATAACTTTCTTGTACTCAGGAGGCATAGTTCCCATCAATCAAAGTATGGGCAAATGGAAAACTTATAATGTTACCTATTCTGTTAATTTCTTCAGTATTTCTCACTAGAACAATTTTTTTATTATTTATTTTATTTTATTTTTTTAATTTACATTCCAAATCACTTCCCCTTTCCCGTTTCCTCCCTCCCCGAAAGTCCCATAAGCCCCCTTCCCTCCCGCTTTTCTCCATTCAACCCCCTCTTGTTACTCTGTCCTGGCTTTCCCCTACATCCAGTCTTTCCAGGACCAGGGGTCTCTCCTTCCATCTTCTTAGAAATCTATTGATATGTGGATTGTGTCTAGGGTATTCCGAGATTCTGGGTCAATATCCCCTTATCAGTGACTGCATACCATGTGTGTTCTTTTGTGATTGGGTTACCTCACTAAGGATGATATTTTCAAGATCTGACCATTTGCCTAGGAATTTTGTGAATTCATTGTTTTTAATTGCAGAGTAGTATTCCATTGTGTAGATATATCACATCTTCTGAATCCATTCCTCCGTTGAGGGACATCTGGGTTCTTTCCAGCTTCTGGCTATTATAAATAAGGCTGCTATGAACATAGTGGAGCATGTGTCCTTATTGCATGCAGGTAAAGCCTCTGGGTATATGCCCAGGAGTGGTATAGCTGGATCCTCCGGGAGTGTCATGCCCAGTTTTCTAAGGAACCGCCAGACTGCATTCCAGAGTGGTTGTACCAGCCTGCAATTCCACCAGCAGTGGAGGAGTGCTCCTCTTTCTCCACATCCTCGCCAACAACTGCTGTCTCCTGTGTTTTTGATCTTAGCCATCCTGACTGGTGTGAGATGGAATCTCAGGGTTGTTTTGATTTGCATTTCCCTAATGACTAAGGATGATGAACATCTCTTTAGGTGCTTCTCAGCCATTAGATATTCTTCAGGTGAGAACTCTTTGTTTAGCTCTGTACCCCATTTTTTAATAGGGTTACTTGCCTCTGGGATACTGATTCCCCCAGAGGTTCTTTTACTCTTGAGAATAGTTTTAGCTATTCTGGGTTTTCTGTTATTCCAGATGAATTTTTGAATTGCTCTTTCTAACTCTATGAAGAATTGAGTTGGGATTTTGATGGGGATTGCATTGAATCTGTGTATTACTTTTGGTAAAATGCTCATTTTTACTATATTAATCCTGCCAATCCATGAGCATGGCAGATTTTTCCATCTTCTGAGGTCTTCTTCAATTTCTTTCTTCAGAGACTTGAAGTTCTTGTCATACAGATCTTTCACTTGTTTGGTTAGAGTCACGCCAAGATACTTAATATGGTTTGTGGCTATCGTGAAGGGTATTATTTCTCTTACTTCTTTCTCAGCCTGCTTATCCTTTGAGTATAGGAAGGCTTCTGACTTGCTTGAGTTGATTTTATATCCGGCCACTTTGCTGAAGTCGTTTATCAGCTGAAGGAGTTCTCTGGTGGAGTTCTTTGGGTCGCTTAAGTATACTATAATATCGTCTGCAAATAGTGATAGTTTGACTTCTTCCTTTCCAATTTGTATCCCTTTGACCTCTTTTTGTTGTCTAATTGCTCTAGCTAGAACTTCAAGTACTATATTGAAAAGATATGGAGAGAGAGGGCAGCCTTGTCTAGTCCCTGATTTTAGTGGGATTGCTTCAAGTTTCTCTCCATTTAGATCGATGCTGGCTACCAGTTTGCTGTAAATTGCTTTTACTATGTTTAGATATGGGCCTTGAATTCCTGATCTTTCCAAGATCTTTAGCATGAAAGGATGCTGAATTTTGTCAAATGCTTTCTCAGCATCTAATGAGATGACCATGTGGTTTGTTTCTTTGAGATTGTTTATGTAGTGGATTACATTGATGGATTTCCTTATATTGAACCATCCCTGCATCCCTGGGATGAAGCCTACTTGATCATGGTGAATGATCGTTTTGATGTGTTCTTGGATTCGGTTGGCAAGAATTTTTTTTTTTTTTTTTTTTTTTTTTTTTTAATTTTATTTTATTTTATTTTTTTAATTTACATTCCAAATCACTTCCCCTTTCCCGTTTCCTCCCTCCCCGAAAGTCCCATAAGCCCCCTTCCCTCCCTCTTTTCTCCGTTCAACCCCCTCTCATTACTCTGTCCTGGCGTTCCCCTACATCCAGTCTTTCCAGGACCAGGGGTCTCTCCTTCCATCTTTTTAGAAATCTATTGATATGCTGATTGTGTCTAGGGTATTCTGAGATTCTGGGTCAATATCCCCTTATCAGTGACTTCATACCATGTGTGATCTTTTGTGATTGGGTTACCTCACTAAGGATGATATTTTCAAGTTCTGACCATTTGCCTAGGAATTTCGTGAATTCATTGTTTTTAATTGCAGAGTAGTATTCCATTGTGTAAATATACCACATCTTCTGAATCCATTCCTCCGTTGAGGGACATCTGGGTTCTTTCCAGCTTCTGGCTATTATAAATAAGGCTGCTATGAATATAGTGGAGCATGTGTCCTTATTGCATGCAGGTAAAGTCTCTGGGTATATGCCCAGGAGTGGTATAGCCGGATCCTCCGGAAGTGTCATGCCCAGTTTTCTGAGGAGCCGCCAGACTGCTTTCCAGAGTGGTTGTACCAGCCTGCAATTCCACCAGCAGTGGAGGAGTGTTCCTCTTTCTCCACATCCTCGCCAACAACTGCTGTCTCCTGTGTTTTTGATCTTAGCCATCCTGACTGGTGTGAGATGGAATCTCAGGGTTGTTTTGATTTGCATTTCCCTAATGACTAAGGATGATGAACATCTCTTTAGGTGCTTCTCAGCCATTAGATATTCTTCAGGTGAGAACTCTTTGTTTAGCTCTGTACCCCATTTTTTAATAGGGTTACTTGCCTCTCTGGAGTTTAACTTCTTGAGTTCTTTGTATATCTTGGATATTAGCCCTCTGTCGGATGTAAGGTTGGTAAAGATCATTTCCCAGTTAGTTGGTTGCCGCTTTGTCTTTTTGACAGTGTCTTTTGCCTTGCAAAAACTTTGTAATTTAATGAGGTCCCATTTGTCTATTCTTGATCTTAGAGTATAAGCTATTGGAGTTCTGTTCAGGAAATTCTCCCCTGTGCCCATATGTTCAAGGTTCTTCCCTAGTTTCCCTTCTATTAGTTTCAGTGTGTCTGGTTTTATGTGGAGATCTTTGATCCACTTAGAATTGAGCTTAGTGCAAGGAGATAAGGATGGGTCAATTTGCATTCTTCTGCATGTTGACCTCCAGCTGAGCCAGCACCATTTGTTGAAAAGGCTATCTTTTTTCCACTGGATGGTTTTAGCTCCTTTGTCAAAGATCAAGTGACCATAGGAGTGTGGATTCATTTCTGGGTCTTCAATTCTGTTCCATTGATCTACATGTCTGTTACTGTACCAATACCATGCAGTTTTTAACACTATTGCTCTGTAGTACAGCTTGAGGTCCGGGATACTGATTCCCCCAGAGGTTCTTTTACTCTTGAGAATAGTTTTAGCTATTCTGGGTTTTCTGTTATTCCAGATGAATTTTTGAATTGCTCTTTCTAACTCTATGAAGAATTGAGTTGGGATTTTGATGGGGATTGCATTGAATCTGTGTATTACTTTTGGTAAGATGCTCATTTTTACTATATTAATCCTGCCAATCCATGAGCATGGCAGATTTTTCCATCTTCCGAGGTCTTCTTCAATTTCTTTCTTCAGAGACTTGAAGTTCTTGTCATACAGATCTTTCACTTGTTTGGTTAGCGTCACGCCAAGATACTTAATATGGTTTGTGGCTATAGTAAAGGGTATTATTTCTCTTACTTCTTTCTCAGCCTGCTTATCCTTTGAGTATAGGAAGGCTTCTGACTTGCTTGAGTTGATTTTATATCCGGCCACTTTGCTGAAGTCGTTTATCAGCTGTAGGAGTTCTCTGGTGGAGTTCTTTGGGTCGCTTATGTATACTATCATATCGTCTGCAAATAGTGATAGTTTGACTTCTTCCTTTCCAATTTGTATCCCTTTGACCTCTTTTTCTTGTCTAATTGCTCTAGCTAGAACTTCAAGTACTATATTGAAAAGATATGGAGAGAGAGGGCAGCCTTGTCTAGTCCCTGATTTTAGTGGGATTGCTTCAAGTTTCTCTCCGTTTAGATTGATGCTGGCTACTGGTTTGCTGTAAATTGCTTTTACTATGTTTAGATATGGGCCTTGAATTCCTGATCTTTCCAAGACCTTTAGCATGAAAGGATGCTGAATTTTGTCAAATGCTTTCTCAGCATCTAATGAGATGACCATGTGGTTTTTTTCTTTGAGATTGTTTATGTAGTGGATTACATTGATGGATTTCCTTATATTGAACCATCCCTGCATCCCTGGGATGAAGCCTACTTGATCGTGGTGAATGATCGTTTTGATGTGTTCTTGGATTCGGTTGGCAAGAATTTTATTGAGTATTTTTGCATCGATATTCATAAGAGAGATTGGCCTGAGATTCTCTTTCTTTGTCGGATCTTTGTGTGCTTTTGGTATTAGTGTAATTGTGGCTTCATAGAACGAGTTGGGTAGTGTTCCTTCTGTTTCTATTTTGTGGAACAGTTTGAAGAGTATTGGTGTTAGGTCTTCTTTGAAGGTCTGATAGAATTCTGCACTAAAACCATCTGGACCTGTGCTTTTTTTGGTTGGAAGACTTCCAATGACAACTTCTATTTCTTCAGGTGTTATAGGACGGTTTAGATGGTCTATTTGATCCTGATTTAATTTTGGTACTTGGTATCTGTCAAGGAAATTGTCCATTTCCTCAAGATTTTCTAGTTGTGTTGAATACAGGTTTTTGTAGTAGGATCTGATGATTTTTTGAATTTCCTCAGTTTCTGTTGTTATCGCTCCCTTTTCGTTTCTGATTTTATTAATTTGGATACTATCTCTGTGCCCTCTGGTTAGTCTGGCTAAGGGCTTATCTATCTTGTTAATTTTCTCAAAGAACCAACTCCTCGTTTTGTTGATTCTTTGTATGGTTTTATTTGTTTCTACTTGATTGATTTCAGCCCTGAGTTTGATGATTTCCTGCCTTCTACTCCTCTTTGGTGTATTTGCTTCTTTTTGTTCCAGGGCTTTCAGGTGTGCCATTAAGCTGTTAGTGTATGCTGTCTCCTGTTTCTTTTTGGCGGCACTCAGGGCTATGAATTTTCCTCTTAGCACTGCTTTCATTGTGTCCCATAAATTAGGGTATGTTGTGCCTTCATTTTCATTAACTTTCAAAAAGTCTTTGATTTCTTTCTTTATTTCCACCTTGACCAAGTTATCATTGAGTAGAGCAGTGTTCAGCCTCCATGTGTACGTGGGTTTTCTTTTGTTTTTGTTGCCATTGAAGACCACCCTTATTCCATAGTGATCTGATAGGAGGCATGGGATTATTTCTATCTTCTTGTATCTGTTGAGGTCTGATTTGTGACCAATTATATGGTCAATTTTGGAGAAGGTACCATGAGGAACTGAGAAGAAGATGTATTCTTTAGCTCTAGGATGAAATGTTCTATATATATCAGTTAGTTCCATTTGGTCCAAGGCTTCAATTAGATTCACTGTGCCCCTGTTTAGTTTCTTCTTTCCTGAACGATCCATTTCAGAGAGCGGGGTGTTGAAGTCACCCACTATTATTGTGTGCGGTGCGATGTGTGCTTTGAGTTTTAGTAAAGTTTCTTTTACGAATGAGGGTGCCCTTGCATTTGGAGCATAGATATTCAGAATTGAGAGTTCTTGATGGTGGATTTTTCCCTTGATCAGTATGTAGTGTCCTTTTTTTGCATTTTGCATTTTCTTTGACTGTTGAGTCGATGCTTTCTATGGAATCTTCAGCACCTGAGATTCTTTTTCCATCTCTTGTATTCTATTGTTTATGTTTGCATCTATGACTCCTGATTTCTTCCCAAGGTTTTCTATCTCCAAAGTTGTCTCCCTTTGTGATTTCTTAGTTGTTTCTACTTCCTTTTTTAGTTCCTGGATGGATTTGCTGAGATCCTTCACTTGTTTGTTTGTATTTTCCTGTATTTCTTTAAGGTATTTTTGCATTGCCTCTTTCAGGATTTCTTCCTGATGACCCACGTTCTCCTGCATTTCTCTGAGTGATTTTTGTGTTTCCTCCTCATGGGAATCCATCTGTTGATCCATTGTCTCTTGCATTTCTTTAAACAGTTCTCGTGTTTCCTTTGTAAGGACATCTAACCGTTGATTCATTTCTTTAAGCAATTTTTGTGTTGCCTCCTTATGGGCATCCGTCTGTTGACCCATATTCTTCTGCATTTCTTTATGCCAATTTTGTGATTCCTTTGTGAGTGCATCTACCCGTTGATTCATCTCGTTAAGCGATTTTTGTGTTGTCTCCTTGTGCGCCTCCATCTTTTGATCCATGTTCTCCCGCATTTCTCTAAGCGATTTTTGTGTTTCCTTTGTAAGGGCTTCTAACCGTTGATTCATGGTCTCCTGTAACTCTTTATGAGATTTATTTGTGTCCTTCTTGTGATCCTCTAATAGCATCATGAGAAGTGATTTTAAATCCAGATCTTATCTTTCGGGTGTGGTGGGGTATCCAGGACTTGCTGCTGTTGGAGAGTTGGGTTCGGATGGTCCCACATTACTTTGATTTCTGTTAGTAACATTCCTACGTTTGCCTTTTGCCATCTGGATACCTCTGGTGTTAGTTGGTCCTGCTGCCACTGGCTGTTGGTTGGACCTCCTGTGAGCCTGCAAAGCTATTTCTGCCCCCCCCCCCTGGATTACCAGGATTCCCCTGGCACCGATTTCTGGGGCCTGCCTGCTCCTGAGTGACTTTGGAGCCCTAATGTGCCTTGCCCCAAGTGATCTTATATTGGGGATGCCTTGCACATCCAAAGGCTCAGCCTAGTGGATTCCTGGAGCAGAGGTCGCCAAAGGGAGGCTGGTAGGCTCCTGCCCTGTGCAGGAGTGTGTGATCTCTCCTAGGGGGGGAGGGGGCGTCCCTCTGCCAGGCAGAAGTCCCACAGCAGAGCTAGCGCGCTGGTTACTGCAGATCAGCCCAGCACTTGGGAGCTGCACACACACAAGCCGCCCGAGACCCAAGTGATATTAAGCCTGTCTGTCTCAGAACCTGGCTGTCCCAACTTCCCAGTCACTGGAGCAAAGATGGCAGAGTGCAATCTGCACACTCTCAGTGGCGCCGCTCACCCTGCAGACGCGATGGCCTGCCGATCTGGCATCCAGACGACCACAGCACTGACCTGTTCTCGGGCGCAGACGGAAGCCCCAACAGGCCATGTCCCAAGTGATGTTGTATTGGGGAGAGAGAGCCTGGGTACCTGTCTCTTCAGTGCAGTCTGCGGGAACAGAGGTCGCGGAAGGAAAGCTGGTAGGCTCCCGCCCAGTGCGGGGTCCCTCTGCCAGGCAGATGTCCCACAGCAGAGCTGGCGTGCTGGTTACTGCAGATCAGCCCAGCACTTGGGAGCCGCACACACACAAGCCGCCTGAGACCCAAGCGATATTAAGCCTGCCTGTCTCAGAACCTGGCTGTCCCAACTTCCCAGTCACTGGAGCCACTGGAACAATTTTTAAAATAATTTTTGGGCAAATATAGTTCTGATGTTGCATCTAGTAAGATCACCTACAAGTGAGGTTCATCTTCTTATGGAATATTTCCAGCTACTATTTGCTTCTTAATTGTTTGATCTTTTTATATTTTGAATTGCTTAACTACTGGATGCTTTTAGATTTGGAAAATTTACTAGATTTGTTTTTATTTAGTTTTGACTGTTATGGAAACTGAGACATTTCTCATGAAACCATTTCTTTTCTGAGATCTCTCTGTTGAAGTAGAGGCCTAATGTGAAGCATCCTTGGAATTGTACTTAGAACATTGATTTAATGTGGGACTTTTCAATGTCATTCTGTATGTTTCCAACTGGTGGTTTTGGCTTTGTAATTAGAGTGTTTTCAGGCTCCCTTCTTTGCTTCCAGTTTTTTGAGACTCCCTTTGAGTTTTTGTAGAGCTGGACTTTAAGTACAACCAGAAGATGTCCAAAGATATCTATACTCACTGTGAAAGTCAAGGAGTAAGTATGAGTGGAAAAAGCACAAAATAAAAAATTCATTTCCAGTTTTCCATTGAGGCTGGTACCTTATTATCCCCAGGATTCACATGGACACTACCTGACTTGGCATTTAGTATATATGCATACTGAAAGAGACCTTCTAAAAGAGTTCTGGGTAGCAAAGTAGACCAGATTGCTGTATTCACAAAAGGGTCATGGACCTGAACATTACGTGTTTCCTGGACAGTAGAAGAATAAGCTGGATTTTTGTCCACAGCTGCCACCATCTATTTATGCTCATAGATACTCTGTTTAAGACCTGGTTCTTCATGTCTACTAGGCTTTGCTTCCACATTGTCTGTGGGGAGGCTTACAGGATCCCTTCTATGACAATGCTCAGCCCTGGTGATAGCATGTAGCCTCTACTTTATCCTCCCTGCCTTTTATTTCCCAAAGCTTTCATGTACCTTCCAAGCATCTGGACATGAAACCGTTGTAGAAACCTCTTGTTGTCACACTATCCATTCTGTTTTTCTTCTGGATGACCTCTCCTAAAGCATGCTCCTACTACTAATGCCTGGAAGTATCAGGACCAGCTCCAGTGATGCAGAGTCATGCTCTTCCTTCCTGAGAGGAGAAGAGAAGCATACTTGAACTAGCTGTTTAATTTACATAACTATTTTTTCCATGTTCTATATAGGAAAGATGAAACTTGTTCATCCCAGAATTTATTTATCATTAAGGGAAGTTGAGTAGTAGATTTGAAATACTCTTAATATCAGCTGTCTCTAGAAATATACCTCTATCTAGATTGATCAAGATAAATAAATGAAGGACAAATTTCCAGGATTAGGAATGAAAGGAGGCATCACAAAAGTGACCAATTTTTACAATAAAGTTGAAAGACTTGAAGACCTAAGAATGAGGGAGTATTATTCAGGTGTTAGAAGGCTTAGGTCCCAGATATGACTCTGATAACAACTTTTCCCGAGACCCTCAATTTCTGTTGACATCAGTGTAACAGACTTGGGTTCATGGACTTCAAGTTCTCAGAGGGAGCATGGGCATAAAAAGCACAATGGGACTGTAGAATTCTCATCACATCTGAGGTGGTTTTGATGGTTTCATAAGTAGTAATGGCAGAGTTGGTCACATAGTATGAAAACCTAGGCTTCCAAGCTGTTTGAGATCCATACTTTTTTTTTTCTTGATCTTTAAAACAAAATCTTTCTGATGGGTTGGATAGAAGAAAAAGTTGAGTATGTCAGGGGAGGTGGAAATGTAAAGGATGCTTTATTACAGATGGGAATTTGGGGGTACACCAAATAAGAGATTTGATTCCTCGGTTTTGCACTTACATACTTAGAGGAGCCAAGAAGCAAAAACTTATCACATAATTGTGGAAAATTTGAAACGAAAGTAATCATCCCAATGTAGTTCAGGAAGTCACAGCAAGGTAACAAGTGTCAACATTTTGTTGAAATTCTTGGTTTATTGTCAAGGAATGTTCTATAGGATGTGGTTGATTGAACCTGTCCAGAGATATAAGTGATATTCTAGGAAGTCATTTCTATCTGGTTATAAGGGATACCAGCCCTCCACTAAATATGCATTGAAGAGTCACTTAAGAGCCCCTCTAAGCAAAATTCACCCAAGGTAGAAAATGGCCTTTAAAAGGTTTCAAATTAAGTTCCCCCATCCTGGCTTCTCACTCTTTAGATTTCTGCTTCTTCAACTTCCAGCTTTCCAAAGTTACCTTCAGCATTTTTAAAAGCCCACCCCAGGTGGTGGAATGTAGAGAGGAAAGTGCAGGTAGCAGAAACACTTGACACTTCCTCTTTGCTGTTTTACATACATATATGAGACTCAACAGCCCCTCTGCCATCTGAGGGGGTCATTAAGTGTTTACATCTTAGGTGTTTACTATGCATAAAACTGACTATCCCCACCTGTCTTGTGGTTATTATGCATCTGTTTTGGCTACCTACTGTTCATCACCCTGAGAAGAGCAGTAAGGTGCTTATGGGTTCTCACTTATAGATGCCCCCTTGTTTCCTTCCAGGATTTCCTCTTTTCCTTTGATCTTGAGCACCTTGACTATGACTTGCCCAGGGATGGATTTTTCCAATTATCTTCCTTTGTTTTCTGAGCTTTTGGGCTCCAAGGTTTGATGACTGTTGTGAATTTTTGTTAACTCTCAGCTATAAATATACTTTTGCTTTCCTTCCCGCTCTTTCTCCTCTTCTTTCTCCTCCCCGTCTTGTACTTTTGCTGACATCACCATTACTCACACCCTGTACACATTGTAATCGTCCCACAGGTCTGTCCTCCTCTTCATTCCTTTTGGTCTTTGTTTTACATTTTAGGGAGTCTCTCCTAACAGGTGCATATTCAGGATCAGGAATTCTTTTCTTGACCCTGCCCCTCCTTGGGGTGTTTTTGACTTTTAGTATTTCCTTTTGGTTCTTTCTCTGAGTTTCCTTTGTCATTTATTATTAGATATTTTATACTAAGAATATAATATATTGTATTAGATATTGAATACTAAAAATACGAAGTGGTTATAGCTCTTAAAACATTAATATTAGCTATTTTAGCCCTTCATCTTCTGCTCACAACACCTCTGACTTAGTTGAGTTTTGCTGTAATAGTTACTTGCTGTGCTGGAGGTTTCCATCTTCACCTTTTAGTAGGGTTTGTAGTTGTTTTTTCAAGAGTAATGCATGATGTGCAGGGCCAAAGGAACTGTGATGCGATTGAACTCATGGAAGATTCTTCAGGAGTTGGATGTGGTTGTTGCAGCTGGGGTTTTGTGGCTAAATTTTCTTCTAATGTCTTTGTATTTCTCATATTGTCCTTGGGTTTCCTTCGGCACTTATTCAATGGGTTTGAACCCTGAGGTTAGATTTGATTCCCTGCTATTATATAGGAGTCCTAGTAACAAAGTGGTAAGGTATATAGGCTGATACATTTTTTTAAAGTTTCTTAGGATTCTATTTTCTGCCTTTCCTTCCCCCACCCCCACCCTTCTACCAACAGCTGTTCCTTGACCGGCTGTCACATTTTACAAGAAGAACACTACAATTTCAGTTGTCTGTCCTGAACACTTGAGGAGGGGGAATTTTTATGTTTTGACTTCCATCTTGGCCTTAAGATATCTCATTATATGGGTACTCATATTCCAAAATATACTAACACTTCCCATGCAATCACAACACTCTGGTTCTATTTGTTGGGGCAGAATTTCTGATAGCAATATGTTCGGTTGTCTCTCTTGGGCAAGTTTTGAATTCTCAGAGAAGAACCTTCCTAGGTCCCTCCTGTACCATTTTGGGAATTCAATGGCAGCTGCTCATGTCTGCTCACCAGCCTCCTGAAGGCTGCCTGTGTGTCTTTATTCACTCACATTGTCTTTGTAGTCTTATACCTTAAGAAAAATTAAGTGAATTATGTCCTATTTTCTTAGAAATTTGAGACTAAGAATAGTGTATTGGCTTCACTAGAAAGAACTTCTTTCTCTGTGTCTGGTCATCTATTGACCAAGGCAGCCAAGGGGAGGTCTGAGTAGGGACTGAGAGATTTGGCACTGTTCGCGCTCTTTTTATTTATTTATTTTTGTTAAAATCATACAAGCCTAGAATCATTCTCATTTTCCTAACATGTATCTTCTGGTGAAGACCAGTGTAGTAGAGCAGAACCACATTGTCTTTCTGGTTCCCTCATCAGTATTTAGAGTCACTATTATCTCAACATAGGGCAGGAAATCCAACTTGGGAAAGGTTGAGTTGAACTCCAGGGGTCATTGTATCCTCTAAGCTACCTAAGGAAAAGAAATCATTTAAAGTAACTTTAACGCTTGTATAATTATTGTGTGTATAGGGGTGCACATGCTATGTCATGCATGGCACGGTACACATGTGGAAGTCAGAGGACAACTTCATTGAGCTGGTTAGCTCCTTCCAGTTTTGCACTGGGTCTGGGATTCAACCCAGTTTCCTGGTAAGCTCCTTTACCCATTGAGCCATCTCACTGGCTCCACGTACAAAATTGAAGCCTTTTATATATGGACATGTTTTAATTATATCCAAATACTTGTTTCAAAATGTTGCTAGGCACAGAGTTTTAGGTCAAGAAAGATTTCTCCTTTTTTAATTCTCAAAACAATTGCCTTGCTCTATTGTCTCCAAGGCTTGGGTATAGTTGAGAACTATGACTCTTGCTGATTCCTGGTCTTTTAAAATAGAAACCTTTCCCTCTTTTCTTTGGAAAAAGCTTAGTGATTTTTCTTTTACTCTGGTGTTCTGACCTTTTATGATATACCTAAAGCGTGGCCTATTTCTTCTTATGCTGGGCATATTGAAGACTCCTTTGTCTGGGATTCAAGCCTGGTTCTAAGACATGTGACTGTATTGGGTTCCTCTGATGACTTCTTTCTTGTGCACTAGCATAGGAACATTTCTCAGTTAGACAATAGATCCCTGAGTTCCATTGTACCACTTTCCATGCTTGTTCTATTTTATATTAGATTTTAAACCTTTCCACTATTCATTATACAAATTACTTTTATTTTGTTTACTACATACTTTTTATTTTATTTAATAACTTCTTAAAAAATTTTTATTGAATATATCCTTCATTTACATTTCAAATATTATACCCTTTCCCTGTTTTCCCCCTCCCAGAAAATCCCCAACTCATCCTCCCACTCTCTGCCTCCAAGAAGATGCCCCTCCACCCAAACCACTCCCACCTAACCCCCTCGATTTCCCCACTCTGGGGTATCTATGGAGCCTTCATTGGACCAAGGACCTCTCCTCCCACTGATGCCCAACAAGGAATTCCTCTGCCACTCTTTTTGCTAGAACCATGTGTACCCCTTGGTTGATGGCTTAGTCCCTGGGAGCCCTGGGGTGTCTGGTTGGCTGACATCATTGTTCTTCCCATGGGGTTGCAAACCCCTTCAGCTCCTCCAGTCCTCTTTCCACTGGGGACCCTGTGCTCAGTCCAATGGTTGGCTGCTAACATCTGCCTCTGTATCTGTAAGGCTCTGGCAAGGCCCCTCTGAAGACAACCATAACAGGCTCCTTTCTGCTTGTACTTCTTGTTATCATAATAGTGTTGGGGTTTGGTGGCTGTTTATAGGATTAATCCCCAGGTCAGACAGGCTCTGGGTAGCCTTTCCTTCAGTTTCTGCTCCACACTTTGTCTTCTTAATTTCTCCTGTGAGTATTTTGTTTCCTTTCTCAGAAAAACCAAAGCATCCATACTTTGGTCTTCCTTCTTCTTGAGCTTCATGTGGTCTGTGAATTGTAACTTGTTTATTTTGAGCTTTTGGTCTAATATCCACTTATCAGTGAGTGCACACCATGTGTGTTCTTTTGTGATTGGGTTATCTCACTCAGGATGACACTTTCTAGTTCCATCCATTTGCCTAAGAAATTCATGATTCATTGTTTTTAATGGCTGAATAATACTCCATTGTGTAGATATACCACATTTTCTGTATCCATTCCTCTGTTTAAGGACATCTGGGTTCTTTCCAACTTCTAGCTGGAGCATGTGTTCTTATTACATGTTGGAGCATCTTTTGCATATATGCCCAGGAGTGGTATAGCTGGGTTCTCAGGTTTTTCTGAGGAACCACCAAACTGATTTCCAGAGGGGTTTTACCAGCTTGCAATCCCACCAGCAATGGAGAAGTGTTCCTCTTTCTCCACATCCCCGCTAGCATCTGCTGTCCCCTGAGTTTTTCATCTTAGCCATTCTGACTATTGTGAGGTGGAATCTCAGGGTTGTTTTGACTTGCATTTCCCTGATAACTAAGGATGCTGAACATTTCTTTAGGTGCTTCCCAGCCATTCAGGTTTCCTTAGTTGAGAATTCTGTTTAGCTCTGTATCCCATTTTTTAATAGGGTTATTTGACTCTCTAGAGTCTAACTTCTTGAGTTCTTGGTATACATTGGATATTAGCTCTCTATCAGATGTAGGATTGATAAAGATCTTTTCCCAATCTGTTGGTTGCTGTTTTGTCCTATTGAAAGTATTCTTTGCCTTACAGAAGCTTTGCAGTTTTATGAGGTCCCACTTGTCAATTCTTGTTCTTAGAACATAAGCCATTTGTGTTCTACTCAATTCTTCATAGAGCTAGAAAGAGCAATCTACAAATTCATTTGGAATAACAAAAAACCCAGGATATTGAAATCTATTCTCCACAACAAAAGATCTCCTGGGGGTATGACCATCTCTGACCTCAAGCTCTACAACAGAGCAATAGTGATAAAAACTGTATGGTATTGGTACACAGAAAGGCAAGAAGATCAATGAAATAGAATTGAGACCCAGAAATGAACCCACATACCTAAGGTTACTTGATATTTGACAAAGGAGCTAAAAATTCCAGTGGAAAAAAGACAGCATTTTTAACGAATGGTGCTAGATAAACTGGAGGTCAGCATGCAGAAAAATGCAAATAGACCCATTCTTATCTCCTTGTACAAAGCTCAAGTCCAAGTGAATCAAGGACCTACATATAAAACCAGACACACTGAAACTATAGATGATAAAGTGGGGAAGAGCCTTGAACAATGGGCACAGGGGAAAATTTCCTGAATATTTAATAACTTCTTTCTCCTGCTTCTTGTCTGAAATAATTTCACTTCTCAGTGTAGATATTATGGTTTTTCTGTAAAGGCTTTTTCCCTTTACCTTACATTATATTGATTTTTTTTTCCTCCCCAGTTTCTATTTTTTGTTAGTTTTTGACATGTTGAATATTTTTTTTTTAGTATATGACACTCATTGTCCATATATTTAAAGGCACTAAAAGCTAAAAGCAAGCCCGTTCTTTGTAGGTGGGGTTTGTCAACTTTGGGGCTTTCTTGTATAAGATAGCTAGGCAGCATTTTGAGCTGGTCTCCTTTTGGAGAATCACATCATATTTTGGCATTTTCCACTGGCATCCTTCAGTTTCTCAGAGATGAGTCTTCTGGTCTCCTATGTAGCAGAACACATGGGAAATGTCTGTCTGTCTGCCAGCATTACAGAAGCAGCAGGCTGACTGAGTACCCCCACTCCTCAGCTCCTGCTCCCCCTTGTCTCCACTGGCTTGGTTCCTCCAGTCTCAGGTTTCCCTGGGACTGTGGTGCAGTGTGAATGAGCTCCTCCCTATCTGGTGAGGTATAACCATTTAGACTGCTGCAGTCTCTACAGCCGCAGGAGCCCAGAGTCTACTTTCTGCTCCTAAGAACCTGTTGGAATCACTCACTTTTTGATGCCTGTACATTCTTTTGTCTGTTTTTACTCTTGAGGACTTTTGAGTGAAAGAGATTAAGTGAAATGACCCCTGAATTGACTTGATTATTTTTAACCTGCATCCCTGGGGCTTCTGCTTTCAGTCCAAAGCAATTCTCTCTCACCTGTCACCTGACTGGGTAGGTTCCCCCTCCCTCCACTGAACAGGACATGGCTTTGTGTGCCTTGTCATTGCTTCTCAGTTTCCAGCAAGAAGCTTCCACCCTGACTTCTTTGATTTTTCAGAAGCAACCTACAGAGGCCTGGGGAGAGCAGAGTGGTCTGTGTTCACTCAGAGTGCATTTGCTGGTAATGAACCAGATTCTCTGTGGCCTTCCCCAGGCAGCACCTCTGCCTGCAGTTTCCAGGAGAGAACACTGGGAACACAAAGGCCATGCATCAATCACCTCAGAAGTCACCTTGGCCTCTTTGCCTCCCTTTTATAGCATGCCACAATGTAGAAGCAGCAGTCACCCCAGATCTCCCAGGAATGAGTCTTAACTTTCTTGGACAGTTGCCTTTTCCTAGATGGGCCCTAAACTGAGAAAAGACTTAACTTGGCATTTAATGAGATAGGCATCATGCCAAGTACTTCACATAGGTTTGCTAATCTCATTCTTGGAACGACCATTTGAGGATAGTGTTAATAACCTTATTGCCAAAGAGATGGCTGAAAAGTGGCAGAATGAGAAACTGTACTAAAGGATGTGTCTATTCTTGAGATGAGCAGGTCTCCAGTGGACTACTCTGACTGAGGAGGATGTATGTAAAGGGAGTGGAAGCCCCAAATGGATGAAGTCCTGAGTGGATGTGTTATTGACATAATCATAACCATGTTAAAGAACCCATAGCCTCAGGCTTGGAGAGATGGTGAAGCCTTCTTCAGGGAAGGATGTGATTGTTGACAGTGAGTGCAGGAGATTCATAGTAGTTTTCTTCTCTTGGGTATTTATAGCCTGAAGACTGTTCCACCATAAAGGCTGTTCCTACCAAGATTAGTTAAACCTAAGTTCTTAATTTAGCTGTGTATCATAAACTCTGCCTCCTTGTTTATCTGCAGGTAACCCTGCCTCCTTGTTTAGCTGTATGGAATAACTCTGCCTCTCTGTTTAACTCAATGTAATACATATACTGAGATTCCAACATTCTGGGTTTTCACTAGCCAAGAGTGTAGACCATGTGATCCTGGCTTTCTATGTGTCCACGTGTTTGTCTGTAGGTCTGCCTGTCTTTTCTTCATTCCTTAGCTGTCTCCAGTCAGGTCCTGAACGTGATGTTGTACATGGTACTTCTGTTCCCAGGAAACCTCAAAGGGGTCTTGCTCTGTGTTAAATGTATCCAGCAGGTACTCACTAAGTGTGACTTACTGAATATGTGATGAAGGATTATCCTTTCATACCTACTTTTAGATCTTCAACCATACTTTGATTCATAGACAGCTTCTTTAAAATTCTGAAATCTGAATCCTCAATTAACTTTCTACTTCCTTTGACCAAAAGCTATATCTTGAGACTCTAAATAATGCCCAGCTTAAATTTTCATCATGTCCATGGTGGAAAAACTTTGCTAGTTAATATTAAATCTGTATTGATAAGTAGGTTTATGATAACTCTTGAAAGATCATTTCATTGATAAGGAAGAAACAACTTATATAAGTCATTTAGAGGGCAAAACAATTCCCCTGGATATCTTGTTTTAGCACCAGAGTCTTACCAGACTGGAGTCACATCAGTAGTGACTGAAACCCTCAGCTGGTCCAGTCTTCTGTGCCACATGCAATTTCACCAGTTACAATAAGGCCATGGTGATTCAGAGTGGTCATATCTTAGGAGCATGTTTGTTCGACTCTTCCTTTTCCTCCAGCACATTTGTTCAAGTCCTGGGGAGAATGCAAGATGGTCACAGCTGGCTCTGGGTACTAATGCAGATTGGAACAGCAAATAGGATGTGTGGATAAGCAGGTATGTGTATGTGGTCATTGCTTAGAACTTGGGGCTTTCTTTTCTTATGTTGGTAAGGAGGTGAATTAGAGATGGGTCTGTGCAAGTAAAGGGAAAAGGGTTGTACTGTCTCCACAAAGAGTTGTGCATTATGTTAGCCGAGATGAGCATACTCATGCAACTTTCTGAAAAATTTATTAAAATGCCGTCTTTACTTTTTCCTTGATGTAGCAGAGATTAGCAGCTCAAAGTCTGTGGTGTGAGTTTGTACTTTAAGGAAAGGGAGATTAATAAGTCACTATGCAGCAGCTTAAATTATGGCACTGGATGACTAGTAGCAGCCAGAAGAATGGATTTATTTCCCTGTCATACACAGCAGAATTTGTACCACTTATTTCTTCAAATGAGACTATTCTATTTTAGGAATGAATGACATAGAGAACACCCTGAGGTTTGATGGAATGAAGAAAAAGTTGACTCATCTCCCTCCTTCCCTCCCTGATTGCTTCTTTCCTATACAGTCTAGAGATGGTTGAGTAGCTTCCATAATGCTAGGCACCCAAGGAGAAACAGGGTGTAAGGGAATGTTCTATGTTAAGATTCACTTGCTAGGCTGGAAAGATGGTTCCGAGGTTAAGAACAAAGGCTGCTCTTCCAGAGGTCCTGAGTTCAATTCCCAGCAACCACACGGTGACTCATAATCATCTATAATGAGATATGGGGCCCTCTTTTGGCATGCAGACATATATGCAGGCAGGCAGAATGCTGTTTACATAATAAATAAATAAAGCTTTTTTTAAAAAAAAATATTTACATGCTGAGCAGACAGCATACTGCAAAAGTCATGTTAAGTGTATGTATAATTGATAATGAGATGTAGAAAAGGAGAAATAAAAGACAGAATGATTGTTGTCACGTTGGCGGTTGTGATGAAGGGGATAGGGAGGAAGGTGAGGGTCAGAGAAGAACCCCTAACACTACCAGAGGTGTTGGTTGAGCTGGACTATAGGAAGTGTAAAAGTGGACCAAGGCAATATACACCCACATCTGGAAGGTTGTGGGAGAGTGGAAGCTGTGACTCTAGCCAGCTAGAGCAGCATGGAAAAGCACTGTGGGTAGTTTTGTCCTTGAGAAAAGAGGAATGAGTGAACCGATAGAAGGTAAGATTACTCGGAGGTAAGTAGATTGGAATGGGATTGCAGGGCTGTCTGCTGTGCATGGCGGCAGACAAGCTCTAGCATTTGATTTAAAATCAGTTCATGTAGTATTTACTTAACTGGAATGTACAAGAAATGTACATGGAGTCCCTGCCTCTGGGACCTCAAGTGCACTGACATTGCAAGGAATAGGGTGGGGAGTGGGCAGCATCTCACTTGTCATCTTCAATGACAATGAGAGACTCAAAAATATAATTAAGTTGATTTATGCAGAGAGTCGCATAAATCTATCCATTGCTCTATCATCTAATTCATCTTGTTTTTAAACAACAGCCCCAATAAAACAACCACCCAGTTGAGCTCTGTCTTTCCACTTTAGAAAAGAAGAAAAGAAGGGAGCTGGGAGTTGGTGGATTAGAATTGGTACATTAGTTTCTATGCACATAATTTTTTATCCATTCTTTGATACCTAAAATATTTGATGTGACTTAAGATAGAAGAGAGAAAAAAAATAATTCCCTAAATAAAAATTGTTCTCTTACCATTTTAATTGTGTAAAAATAAAATAAAACAAAACATTTCTTCTCCTCCATAGGGGAAAGTCTTATCAAGATCATAAACTTTCTGCCTGTCTCTTGAGTTTCTCATTTTGTAAAATGGAGAGGGAAAGTGCTTATTCTCAGCCCTGTGGTGAGCATTGTAAAGGTCAGTTCCCTCAAAGGGCTTGATGCTTGACTGGCACACAGGCCTTCAGCTATTGGTAGATTCTCCTGTTTAATGCCACATCATCTTGTGACTGTGTTCCTCCCAAAATGGCACATGCAGAATGTAAGTTTTCACTAGTTAGCTTTCATTAGCTGGGATGTTAGTGCTAACAGCAGCTTTCCTCTTGTCAGTGTCAGCATGTCCCCTGTCATTCATAGTTCCCCAAATGCTTGTAATGGGCCATAGTCCACTTCTCTCTGGAATTAGTCAGCGAACCACTGGCAAGATTGCTGAGCACTTTATTGTAGCTAGATCGATCTGTGATTCCTCCAGTTGTTTGGGCACTGGGATTGGTGGTTGCTTGGAATTTGGTCTGAGTACCCCAATTCCAGATTTATTTAACCTATTTAATTCAGTAGCTATATTTAGATGCTGTGATGGTTAACTTAGATTGAAGCACAGAATGCTAGGATATTTGGCCAAACATTCTCATAGTGTCTGTGGAGGAACTCTTGAATGAGATGAATACCAGAATCAGTCACCTATTTACTGGAGATTGTCCTTTCTTATGTGAATGAGCTTTATCTGATAAACAGAAAGCCTAATGGGCCCAAAAGGTGAAAGAAAGCTGTCCAGTTCCTTTTCCTCACTGCCTAAGCCTGCCAATATTAACAAGAGCTACACCATTCCCTGATTCTCCCAGGGTGGTATTTGGGATGTCTCATCCTCAACAACTGCAAAAGCCAATTCCTTATGACAGATGCAGCTCTAACTTCCTTATGGGTTCTCCTGGATCAAGACATACCAGATCTTATAAATCTTCTGTAAGCTATTTGTATAGTGGAATGTTTCCCATATCATAGGAAAATAGTAATTATGTGATGGTGTTCATTGTCTTATTTAATTCTCACAGAAGTCCCACAAAGCCAATTTGGAGTCAGTGAAGGGAGAGCCAAAATTTAAAATCAGGTGTATCTAACTTCTAAGCCTTCACTCATTCTACCATATGAGAATTGATCATGTGTGGGGGAATGAATAGTTTATTTGGACAATGTTTTATACTCTCTATGGTTGTTACACTAAGGATTAGTAGTTCTGTTTTGGGTATATTTTAACGTCTTTTCTTTGTAGCATTCTCTGATGTAGGTTTAAGATATATTTTTCCCAGAATTGCTAATATCTCCCCTCTACCCTTGATGAAGGGCCATGACTGCTCAGTGACTGAAGGGGCTCATAGAGGAAGACAGGCAAAATGACTGTAGAATGAGTGGAGATTTTTCCATGGTCTGTGAAGTATGGCAAGATTGCTGAATACTTCATTTTGCCTAATTCTTCACTTACGTGCTGCTTTGGATTCTCAAGTTCACACTTTCAAGCATTGTCAGTAAAGGCACTATCAATACTTTATAATTTACCAATTTTCATGATTGATTTGAGCAAAGGCTGTTTTTATAATCCCAACTGATAGTTTTATTTTGTGTAATACTGAGGGAAATGATAGCTATGGGGAAGATGTTGAACCTAGAGAAGAATCAGATGTGAGGGACTTTGTGCCATATTCTTCTGTAGACAGATAACCTATGTACTAACTTGCTTAGGTCCCTATCTCAGGTAAAAGCTTGATGAATGTTCACACATTTGCATATGGAAAACCAGTTTAAAGTTCCAGAAATTAAAACCTCTCAGACAAGCTTCCTGTTTCTACTTATTTAAAGATAATCTTGGTTAAAGGCATTGGATAGAGGATGAAAGAAAGTTATACATATTTAAGGCACAAAGCAGGCTGTTGAACTATAATGATAAGCAGTCCTGTCCCACTTGGTAGTATCTAACTTAAGACTCCTGTGATATGGACCAAGCTTTTAACTGGTGCTGAATGACAGGAACAAAGGGCAAGTAGTCCTCAGAGAAGGGTTGCCTCCAGGGAAGGAGCTCAAGCACCTTCTCCAAAATGAGAGAGTGAAGGCAAGGATGGGCTTTCATATACTTTCGTCAAAGACCATGAAGAGTTCCTCTTTTGCGTCAAGAGTTGGATCTTGGATAAATACTTGATTCGCAGGGCCCAGAACATCTTCAATGTTTTTTCAGAGTTCATTAGCATTTGTGGAAAATTCTTCGTGGCATAATTGTATAGTACAAATTGCCCGAAGTATACATTGTTAGGAGCATTTAAGAAATTGGTAGGCTATCAAGTTACCATAGGTGTGTGGGTTCATTTCTGGGTCTTCAATTCTATTCCACTGATCTTCCTGCCTGTCTCTGTACCAATTTAAAAGCAAAACATATTTAACACATCATAATCCAGTAATAGAGTATACAAATTTGATACTTAAGGTTTTAGGAAGGACAATTCCTAAGAAACATTAAAAGCCTTTGTTTTCTAAAACTGCACCAGGATTGTTTCTAGTATGAACAGAAAACTATGCATTTACAATAAAATCATGGGAATTCATAGCATACAGCAGCCTTCAGTCTGAGCACTGACATTTAAGGCCACATTTACTTATTGTGTGTGTCTGGAGATCAAAGCATACACAAGGTGAGTTCACCCAGAGGGCATGTGAGATAGAGTGGTGCAGCGCTGGTGAGTGCCACCAGGAACACCATGGAGTCAAGATGTGCTTCATTCTGAATTGCTTTAGGCTGTGTATTCAGAAGTCTTTGTGCTTGTCGCCAGTGTTTTTGTGATATCCACACTTAGTTTTTTGATCCTCCTTGGTCCTGGGTTCCAAAGGAGGAGTTCAAACTGCTTCTTGTCTTTAAGCAGTTTATTCATAGTCTATAAATACAGATTGTCTTATAAAGAAATGGTGATTCCCCTTATCTGCAGGAGCTCCAAGCTATCAGGGGATGTGCAAAGCTTCAGATAACACCAAAAACTCTACTGTATGTCTCTCCCTGTATATATGTACCTATGATAAAGTTTACCTTGAGAATTAGATCCGGAAAGAGGTTAAAAATAGCAATTTATTTAATTTTTCTCTACAGAGCTAGTACATGCAAGACAAGTGTTCTATTACTGCACTACACCCATAACCCAATAATTTAACACGAACAGTGAAAAATAAAATATAACAAGTAGTAACAATTACATAAAGTCTTTTCCCATCTTGATCATACTTCTCAGAATGGAACACAGTCTAAAACTTATGAATTATTTTTGGAATTCTCCAGTTAATAATTTTAGAACACATGATAGGCAGGTAATAATGTACCAAGTGAAAGTAGAGATAAAGGGATCTACTGTAAAGCCAAGAAGTTAATAGAGATGCAGTTCTTAGTTGGGACAGGTTGTGTGGCAACAAATATTCCAAAGAAATGTAACTGCAGGCCAGAACTGTGTTACATTAAGGGAGCCACAAACAATGGGGCTGGGAGTTATACAGGGTCTTAGGCTAGGTAAGACAGGTAGAAATGAGAACAGGCTAGAGATAAAGTGAGCTCTGGACAAAGGTGGCCTTTGTGCTATGCTGTCACTGGGATTTCGCCCTACAGGGATTAGGGAATTCTTGAATAAAGATGTAGTCCCATTACTGAAGTTGCACTGAGGACAGAGCCTGGAAAGTGTTTATTCTAGGGAAGTATGCTTCAACAAATGAGAGAATAATCCACAGGGCTTGGGGGACTCACCTCAAGTTGTCTAGATGGTAGTCTCTGGCCTACTACTTGGCTGTTTCTTCATCCATGCCATAGGAGTGCCTTCCCCCTTTCACAGCAGGTTTAAATTGCTCTGAAGTAATGCACAGGAACTCATTTTGCAACTGAAAAAAATATATCAGATTGGTGGTTTGGAGCTGGCTATGATTATAGTATTTACACTACAGTAACCAACCGGTACTGAAGGTCAAGTCTGCCAATGCCTGGGCCATGCATCCATTGTTAACTATTTTCTAGCACAGGATTTCAATGGGACACTTGTCTGAACATAAAAAGGGGTGGAAGGGAGACTCACTATCTTAACTGGAGTGATAGTAACTCTTTCTACACAACCTCAGACTTCTGAACTAGGATTGAGAGAAGTAAATAGGTTGTATCTTCTTGTCTGTCCAGCATGGGACAAAGAACACAGAAGGCCTTGATCCTACATGGGCCTCCCCTTCCACTGGTGTTCTAGAGCATACAAGGTGTTCTAAGGGCCTCTTGTTCCCAGAACAGTTGGGTTAGCTTCTCAAAGACCAGAGGGTCCAGTGCTGCACATCTGTGGCCAGTCTTGTCTTATTTTCTACTCTCGGTTTCTTTGATTAACTCATAGCTTCTGTGTTATCTTCACAGTGCCAGGCTCCAGGTTTCTTACAACACTCCTTAAAGGAGCTGAGTTCATGTGAAGACCCCAGCGGTGGCACAAAGTAGACATTAGTGTCTGTGAGTGAATGAATGAGTGAGCAGTCCTAGGCCATGGTGTACGTCAGGTTCTGAGGCAGTAAAATACAACCTTAAATAGATGAATCTGATCCTTTGTTACTAACCCCCTTCTGGGAGATCCCAGGTCAGACTCCTGGACTGCAGCAAATTCAACAGAAACATAAATTATGATCAGAGCAAGAGAGTCTGTTGACTCACAACTAGAAAGCATGCTAAAAGGGGTCAGCTGGCAGATCATGATGTGGGAAGCAGGGGTTAATTCCTTGCAGCAGATTTCCCTTAGGGACTGGACTCTTGGGATTTCAGAACATGGTCATGCATGCAGTGGGAAGTAACATGCACTTCTGAAAGGTGCCCCAACCCCTCCACCCCCTCCCTGGTACTTATTCTACATCATCTTCTGGGAACCTTTGAAGCAATTGTAATTTTGGCACATACACTTCAAAAGTTAAGAGGCAGTGAAGTGACTTGTCCTTGTTGCCTATGACTTCCTTGTATTGAAAAACAAAGGTCCCAGGAACCATTTATATCTAGAGAAAGGACAGTTGGTCATCTTAGAAGCAGCTGGTAGAAAGCTGGAATTTAAAGTCAGATATCTGCTCCAACTAGTGGTTCTCTTTGGAGAAAGTGCTTAGCTTTCTAAACTTTAGGGAGATATACAGAAAATAATGCTGGTTTTCCAGGAAGGTGCATAGATTGTGCAAATTGTTGCTTTCAAAATCCTAAGCATAGTGCCTTGCACATAGTAGGTGTGTTATAAAATTTCCCTTTGTAGACGTATGTTTTCTGTCATCTTTGGCTTTTCATTTTAGTATTTCTAAGAGCAAGGTAAATGGGATACCTACCATCTGCAAACCTCACAAATTCTGCTTTCACCCCACCCGCTGTCTCCCTAGCTAAGCAGCGAGTTCTGGCAGGGAGCTCTACAGCCGTACTTGACTGGGCTCAGAGCTGATGCTTCCTGCACTTGTATAGCAGCCTAAGTTATCCAGAAATGCTGGGACTGTTAGTGACTGGAGAAGGGACAGCCCTGGCTTCTGGCACTTGTCATCTGGAATGCAGTATCTCCCTAGCATTCCTGGCTTTAGAAAGTGGAGCAGAAGCCACAGTGTATAGCAGCAAGCAGGGTGTTTTCAGGTGACCTGACAGCCAGGCAAGCAGGAGAGAAGACTGTAGGGCAGAAGGCAGAATGGTTGGGGACATCACGAAGAGAGGGCTTCCCAAAGCTTGCTTTGCAGAAATGAACTCAAGAGAAGCATGTAGGCTTTTTGAAGATCTCCCTTACTTCTCACAGCTGCCCAGAGTATGTGTCAATATCTTTCTCAGTAAAAGAGGAACCTTGGAAATTATGCATCACACTCTTTCTCTTCCACTGACTCAGAGCCTTGCAAGTGAACCAGCAGCTTCCAGGTTAGCCTCTTCAGGATGCAGGGGTGAGCCAAAATAGACTGTGGTTGTTCCTTGGGCTCCTTTCTCCTCCCCTCTCATGCATATATTAATGTACAACTGCTCATCCATGTCTACCATCCCAGCTGAGCCTTCACACTGCCTTTGACTAACTGAATGTTGCTTATAACCTGTCTGCTCACTTCTACACTGTGGCTGTGCCATTGTCCCTTCTCATTAAGCCATGGAAACAAAGTGGTATTATTGTTATTAGTGTTTTGTAGACGAGTACCATGTTTTCACCATTTCCATTCCTCCCTCTTTTACAATACCACCTCCCATGCTCCCTTTGAATTTAAGACCATTTCTTCTTTAATTACTATTGTTACATAAAAATGTACATACACAACCTGCTGAGTCCATTCAGTGTTGCTGGAGGTGTGTTTAGGGCTGACCACTTGGGATTGAATAACCTATCGGGGGTGTTTCCTTGAGGAAAGCTGTTTCTTTCTCTCTCAATGGTTATTGATTGCTAGTAGATCTCTATCAAATCCAAGTTGCATTCAGTCCCTGCCCTGCTTTTGATCTTGCAAGGTATCCTCATTCCACTGAGTGAAAACCCAAGTCCTTGCAATGCCTGGCACAAGATCTCGATCGTCTTCCATCATATTCCTCAGTCTTCTTTGCTGTGCTCATCCCTGGCTTGTCCATATCCGGCCTCATGTGTCATTTGGTCCCCTGGACTTTCATGCACACCTGCTTCTTCCTTACCCCTCTTGGGCTCCTCTAATCACTCTCTAATTTCTGTCAAGTCTCTGTTCCCCTCCTGCCTTTTCCTTGAAGTCAACCCCAGCTGCTCCTTCTGGGAAGCCCCTTTACACATTCTTTTTTTTAAAAAAAAATATTTATTCACTCTATATCCCACTCACTGCCTACCCCCAGCTCCCCCTCCTACAATCCTTTTGCCCTTCCCACCTCCATCTCCTCTGAGAGGACCCTACCCCCAGCACTCCAAGTTTCTGCAGAGCTAGGAGCATCCTCTTCCACTGAGGATAGACAAGGCAGTCCAGCTAGAAAAACATATCTCACAGACAGCCCCACTCCAGTTGTTCAGGATCCACATGAAGACAAAGCTGCACATCTGCTACTTACATGCAGAGAGGCCTAGGTTCAGCCTGTATCTGCTCTTTGGTTGGTGTTTCAGTCTTTGAGTACCCCAAGGGTCCAAGTTAGTTGATTTTGTTGGTTTTCCTATGGAGTTCCTATCCTCTTTGGGATCCATAATCCTTCTCTCCTGTTCTTCCAGGAGAGTCCCCATGCTCACTCTGCTGTTTGACTATGGGTATCTGTATCTGTCTGAGTACCTGCTGGGTGGAGCCTCTCAGAGGACAGTCATGCTAGACACCTGTCTGCAAGCATAACAGAATATCATTAATAGTGTCAGGGATTGGTGCTTGCCCATGGGATGGGTCTCAAGTTGGGCCAGTTATTGGTTGGTTATTCCCTCAGTCTCTACTCCATCCCATATGCCTGCATTCCTTGTAGACAGCATAAATTTTGGGTCAAAGATTTTTGTGGGCTCTTTACACATTCTTTTTTTTTCTCTTTACACATTCTCAGTGCCTGATTTACTTTGCCCCTTTTCCACAGCTCTGGGTACCAGTGTAGCATATAATTTATTTTGTTTATGCCTTTGTTCTCAGAATATCTCATCAACAATTTGTCAAGGTGCACTGAGTTCAAATTCCAGTTCTTCTGTGAGCTACCCACAGCTTCCTCATCCTATAAATAGCAGTAAGTCTCCTAGCCAGTGTTCTATTAGGAAATACTAGACAATCCACTGGGGCTGGAGGTGAAGATCCTTGCTGCTACACAGTTGTAAAGAGGATTAAATGTCGTCAGCAAGGGGTGCCCAGGTGAAGACAGAGACTAGATTCCTATCTCTTATCCAATATTAAAAGTAATTTGGAATGGACCAAAGACCTTAGTGCTAGCCATACAACTTTGAAAGTACTAGAAAAGAGACATGTCAAGATAATAGAACAGGTAAAGGTTTCCTGAGTGAAAACTCAGTAGCCCAGGAAACAAAAGCAAGACCTGATAAACCAAGTTGAAAAGTTTCTGTACAGTGTAGGGAACACTGGAGTGAAGACGTAGCCCACAGAATAGGAGAAAGTCTGCCAGCTCTGTGTCTGACAGAGGGCTGACATCTAGACTTCACAAAGAATTTTTTTTAAAGATTTATTTATTATATGTAAGTACACAGTAGCTGTCTTCAGATACCAGAAGAGGGCATCAGATCTCTTTACGGATGGCTGTGAGCTACCATGTGGGTGCTGGGATTTGAACTCATGACCTTCAGAAGAGCAGTCGGTGCTCTTACCCACTGAGCCAAGAATTTTTTTTTTTAAAAAAAACCTTAACAAAACAAGTGACCAAACAAGAAATGAGTAAATGGTCTGAACAGCCACTTCTCCAAAGAAATAGTACCAATGTCTAATAGTATGTTTTTTAAAGTGGTCAGTATCTTTAACCACCAGGAAAGGGCCAGACAAAACTACATTCTGTCTCAACAAAAGCCAGCATAGCTACTATTTAAAAAATACGTCAAATACTGGTAAACCTGTGGAGTAGAAGGAACTCGTATGCAGCACTTGTAGGAGATGTCCTACTAAAACTACAGAAAACAGTGTGGGCATCCCTCAGAAATGTCAAGGTGCACTGAGTTCAAATTCCAGTTCTTCTGTTAGCTCCCTACTGCTTTCTCATCCTATACATAGCAGTAAGTCTCCTCGTGAGTGTTCTATTAGAAAACACTACAAAATTAGAGTTACTACATGATCTATCATTCTGCTCCTGGGTTTGTACCCAAAGGAAATGCACCCAGTGCATAGAAGATGGTGGGCAATGGTTTTTGCTTGGTGCTGGCACTGGGCCCCTCAGCATCAGCATGGTTTGAGGAAATCCTGGACATGTCAAGGTCATTACCATCTGCATCCCTGGAATCAAGCTTGTCACCATGTGAATGAAACCACACCTAAGGTGATTAAAAGGACAGGACAAAAATATACAGACCCAGGAATATTTTGTTGATCTTCAGTGAGCCTGGATCATAGAGGCCAGAGACCTTGGGAAGTCAATGTGTTCTACGACCCGCCTTGGGAACCCTGTGAAGAGTGCTGACACAAAGGGAGAGATTTGCTGCTGTTGTTGTTAGTGTTGTTAACTTTAAGGGTCCATGCTACAGCCCTGTAGCATTTAATCCAGCTCTACCAGTGTGTATTCATTTCCATGTGTCTGTCATTCTAGGAACGTCTTTTCTTTTGATTTCTTGAATCTCTTGGGAGCATCAAAAGAGAAAAAGTAGATGAGTTGATTGGGAAGAATTGAAAAAACACTATTAAGAAACCATTTTATTTTGCCTTGTAGAAGCAAGCAACATTTTCTATATAATGTGTGGTGTCCGTCCCCTTCAGGGGAGGAGCAATAATCCTTTGAGGCAACAGGAAGGAAGTGAATTGTGGTGAAAGAGAATGTCTTGGGTAAGTGATGCACAGAGCTTTTTAAAACCCAGGTTCTCCAACTCTGCTTCAAGGTTTCACCCAGAGTTGCCATGCTGCCGTGCTTATATGTTCTTTGTGTTACTGGAAACTGCGGGGAGGAGAGTGTTGCCTCCCAGTGGAAGCTGTGCAGTCTAAATCCCCTGGGTCTCTTGCACCATCACCGCTGCTCTGAGGAGTTCTGAGTCTCAGGGCCTAGTTCAGGGACCTCAGCCAAATGACTGAAATGGTCCCCACAGCAGGGACCGCAGCTGCCTTTTAATTTCAGCACTGCTGATGCCCACAGCCAGAGCCTTGGGCTACTGGTTGTACGGGGTCCCTTTGCTCTTGCTTGTGAAGCTGTTTAAAAGTGGCCTGCAGTGGTCAGTAATTGCAAAGCCAGAGCCTTATGGTTTGAGAACTTGGGTGATCAGATCAGCTTGTGAACTTACACCCCCAGTGCCTGCTTCTGAGACGTGCCAGTGTTCTGTAGGTAAATGGCAGTTCTTGGGTTGTGTCCAGTTCCACCACTCTGCCTGTGACCTTGTGCCTGCTTCGGACTGTTCTGTGTGAGGACTTTGTGGGCAGTCGGTTTGCCGAAAGAGCAGTACATACAATGTACCTGATATAAAAACCATGGTGATTATTACCATGGTTCTCACTGTCGCCACTTGTGTTTGTCACAGCATTTAGGCTGAAGGACAGGACAGAGATGGAGAGGTGCCTTCTGGATGCTGTCCAGGGCTAACCTGCCCTTTCAGTAACAGTAGAGGCTCTGTCCATACATGGCCTTTTAGAGCTCTATTTTGACAACTGCCCAGTAACTGAGATAGCTGAAAACTATGTCAGCCACGGGTCCCAATGATTTATTGATATTGGCCATTTTTCTTTAAGCATTGCTCAGTCTTTGTCTACTGGGAACAGGAAAGGTATTCTCTGTCTTCTGTATCCCTTGGAAGCAAGCCAACCTGTGATCCAGCTTTTCTTGAAATGTGAAGAGATGAGTCACATTTGGTCAACCCCCCCCCGGGGGGCTGCTTCATCCCAACCTGTCCTCAGCACCCCTCACTTCTTGCTTCGCTTTCCACCCTTTCATGGGTGATTAAAGATGGGTGAGTGCTCTCTCCTGCAATGAGGTCAGAGCTAGTGGTACAAATTGGGATTTTCCTCTGCTGTGCAAACACCTGGTGAGGACGTCACAGAGTCACCGGAGTGCTAGCAACTGCAGTTGCTGCCAGGAAAGCACCTTCTGACAGGATATTGATTTGGTGCCATGGTTAGCAGCAGCTGGAACAAATGAGGCCTCCTTGCTGCTCAGGAGTTCCAACTGCCATGGCATATGTACCCTACTGATTAGAAAACCTGGCCCCGAGTGTTTTTTCAAAAAATGCCAAGCAAGGGGCCTCCTCAGCCAGCAGATCTGTGTTTCCGAAAGTATAAAATGATGTTGTGTGAGGCATGCCCGAAGGCCCTGAATCATGCATTCACACTTTGAAGAGCAAGCTCTCAGATTCGGCACCTGCCTAATTGATTTAAGAAAAAGAGAAACCCAGTCATTTCCTGCAATCTTCATGCTGTAATATATTTCACAGCTTTTTTTAAGGAGCAAGTTTTCCTTCCTTCAGTTTTTTTTTTCTTTATGTTCTAAGCAGTTTATGATGACGCCTTTACAGGTATGGCTTCAAGACCTAGCTAGCAACAGTAGAAGGCAGGCTCACAGTGAAATGCTAACCTAACTTATAAACAAACTCTGTGATGTAAGTCTCCCTGCCAGTATTCTGACATAGCACTTTTTCATTGGGTTGGGAATGTTATTTTCTGAAAGCCAAGATTATCAAGTATAGCTCCTAAGTCACAACCAGCCCTTTGTAACCAAATCTCTATAGTGTTTGTTTTCAACTATAACTAGTGACTAGTGCAGGGGCTTTAGCACAATTATATATTAAAATTTCCTCTCTGACAAGCTCAGTTGTCTGAGATAATTTGCAACCAATGAACAGGAAATGGGGCCAGAAGTCTAAAGTGACAGCAGCAGCTGTAGGGATTGCTTAGAATCTATCTGCAGATTGGTTGGTTTCTGATGGATTGAGTTACGTATAGAATAGGAATGTATGGGAACATCTA